>CAKJTW010000009.1:39779166-42640000 GCA_917880005.1 Nanger dama | reverse complement strand
TGTCTATTTTCCTCTTTAATGACACGGTAGCTTGGGGGGATGTGGGCAGATTCCTGCTGTAATTGTGCTTTATTATCTGTAGTTCAGCTTGGCACTGTTTGCTTTCATTTGCTACAAGCTTTCAGATAGAAATAAGCTTTTCAAAAGCACTGCAGCCTTTACTCTGATTACATGTGAAAACCGTAACATATGCTTCCTTTTTCTTTCTTTCCCCACCTCCCTCTCTCATTTAAGATGACCTTGAACGATGCCCTGAGGAGTGAAACGAGGCTGTCAATTACAGGAAGTACTGGAGAAAATGGACGTGTTATGACTCCAGAATTTCCAAAAGCAGTGCATGCTGTCCCTTACGTGAGTCCTGGCATGAGAATGAATGTCAGTGTGACTGATCTCTCGTGATTGATAAGAACCTTTTGAGTGCCTTACACAATGGTTTTCTTGTGTGTTTATTGACAAAGTGGTGAGAGGCATCCAGTATCTTGAAGACTTTTCTTTCAGCCAAGAGTTCTTATATGTGTGGAATTCATCTCGAGTTGTAAAGAATGGTTACCTAGAAACACAACATCCTTTTCTACTCCAGTTCCAGACAAAGCTTGGTGGATACGCACAGCTCACACGGAAGTACTCTAATTTCACTGACGTCTTTGTACAGACAACAAACTCGTTTCTGCAGTCTTATTGTTAGTCTCTTGATTCATAATGACTTAAGCACACTTGACATCAACTGCATCAAGATGTGACATGTTTTATAAGAAAAAGGGAAAAAAACCATTAAAAAATATTTTTAGGTATTTTCACAAACAAACTGGCTTTTCAGTAAACTTGCTTCCATATTGGTTGGATAAGACAACAACAATTAAACTAAGTGGGAAGTGATTAAAAGGCTTTAGGGTATCAGTTACATATTTTTCAAAGCCAAATATGTACATGCTAAGGAAAGAAAAAACAAAGAGAAGAGTCAATCTTGTAGTAATTTAATATTGTTATTAAAACTTTAATGTATCCTATTCTTTAACATTTGGTGTTAATATAAAATTACTTGGCAGTGCTTGACATTTGAAATAAACATTTTTCTATTGTTTTATTTGCAAGTGGTCCAATTAATTTTACTTAGCTACAGTTTGGTCATCAATAAGTCAAGTGAATTCAAAGACTACTATCTTGTTAGGTTCCCAGAGAAATTAGCCCACTTTAAAGAAGACCAGGTGGTTCTTAAAGTATAAACTCCCAAAACAAAATCTGAGCCTGTTTTTAGTATGGCTTCTCATATATAAAGCATTTAATCTCTGTAGATAAATGCTAATAGATTTTAAAAGTTAATCTTAAAAACAAATACCAGAGTATGTGAGGTTCCATTTTAAAGTGTCTGAGAGAGAGAAGTATCAGTAGTAGGTAAAGTTAGAAATACCTTGAAAGTAGATAGATGCCTGTTGATCAAATTCCATAAGCTAAATCTGTGTTTTTGTTTTTAAAATTTTAAGAGCTGGCATAAATCTTATATATTATGAATAATTTAAACACTTTTGAATCACCTGCAATACAGTTTCTTCTAATTGCCATCAATATAAATGACCTTAAAATAAATATTTTTTTACACTTTTATTTCTTGGGTGGAATAGCTATTTTAAAATGCCCAATGTGGCTAAAACACATATCTATAACTCATGACTAAAGATCTTGTATTTCTCTAATTGAGAAATTTAAAGGATCTATCTTTCCCTTCATAAAAGACCATTTATTTCCACTGAAGCCCTTTACAATATAATCAATTCAGAGTTTAAAATTATTAACATTCAGTCATAATTTTTAATATTTTCATTCTTGCTGTCTCTGCAGGCATGCACTTGGTGTTTTACTAAGTGTCTTGAAAACATTCTTATTTATTATGCATCACAAAAGGAAAGAGAAATGTGGAGTCTTAATAGCAATCACTTGCATGGAAAGTGGTGGTGTGAGGTGTCATGATATTCTTCCTTAAATTTAGCTGTCCCTAATCACAAATTCCAGGATAAAAAAATATAATTTTAGTGCATTTCTCCTCATCATGAATGTTGGAGGTGCATTTTAAGTTTAAATCATCAATGCTAGAATGACCAAATTGCAGACTAATTGTTTCCATATTATACTTAAAATGATTTTTAAAAATGAAAAAGATGACAATATACAATCAATGCTATTTAATGTACCTCTGGGCCTACTCTTCTACAAATTGTAGCTTATCAATTTTTCTCTGTCAAGCTTGAACTAATGTAAATAATTGAAATAATGTAAAGTTATATTTTCATGTTTTTATAGATACAACATGACAAGAATACATAAATGTAAGAGTATTTCAACTATGGATAATGTTGATTGGATAATGCACATCTCAGTTACAAGCAGTAATCATAGTATAATATCCATGTAACGGTGCATCAATATATTGTTATATAAATATATCTGTGTGCATCAAGTGAAATGTGGTCAAACAAGAGTGATGACAGCTGTCTAAAGGTTTTTTTATTCATTTTATATAAAAACTGTTATGGAAAGACCAAAATGTTTATGAACTATTCTTATGTAAATTTACAACTGTCCTTTACTGTACTTTTTGTTTACAGTATATGGTACCTTATTTTCTGCTGTGTTAAGTGGGTGTCAGGCTCCAAGGAGACATACACTTTCTACAACTTCTATTGAAGATATTGGAATTTCCAATTTTTCATGTGTACTATGTCAGAAAATGCTTTTGATTTTATTTTTAAATCTAACATCGGATGGCTTTTTCGGATGTTGTAAAAACTTCAGTCATACATAAAACATGTTCTTAAAAAAGACAAAGATCTTTATTTATTTTTATGAAATAGTTCTTAAAACTAATAATAATGAGAAACAAACAAAAAGTACTTAACATGTAGTTCCAAGCAAACCCAGCTGTTTCTACTCAACAAGGACCTCCTTTGCTCCGTGTATACATTAGCATGATACACTTGTAATAAAGTAGAAATAACTTATTAAGCTAAAATCATTAATGTTTTCAACATTCTGAGCTTGCAATCACTAAGTGTTTTGGGCGTATATAGAAATATAACTATGAATTTTGTTTCTCATTTTGCACTGCGTTTTGTCAACTCATCTGCTGTTACAACCATATCAAAGAGCAAAAAGTAACTTGCTTTAAAAATTCCACAGTGTAACACATTTCCAAGGCATACACGTTTCCAAAAAGTGTTCATTTCTTTTATTGAAAGAGAGCATTGATGAGAAACTAAAAATCTTGCAACTTTGTCTTTCTACAAAGATGATCATCTTAATATTTAAACAGTGCTTTATGATATATTCTAAAATTAAGCCATTTTAGTTCCTCAGACTTGCACATTAACATTTCTTGTATAAAGTTTTGCAGTTTTAATATATTTAATGTTTCAAAGTTGAGTGTGCTAATGCTCTGCTTAAATATACAGTAATCTTAACATTCTGCAATCATAACTTTGTAAATGCTGTAAATATTTTGGTGGTCATAGTAATAAATAGAGCAAATGAAGAGAAGCATTAACAACATAATAACCCTACCGGATGACTTTAATGCAACACCTTGACAATACCATTAAAAAACATTATTGAAAATAATTTGAAAACTATACAATGTAATTTTCTTCCCAGTTTTCTATTTCCTATCTCATCATATCCTAGTTATCAGCCTAGGAAATATAAACAAAACTCAATACTTTAATGCCTTAAAGGTACGTGTGGGTCTCTAAACCTGTTTTAGACCGGGTAAGAGTTTATTAGAGAGCCTGAAATTCTGTTGTGTATAATGAGGTGCAATTCAGGTAAATATTCCATTTTCCTCTAATTGAATTGAAATGAGTTAGGTGTATGGATTGAATTAGCTACACATGTTCTTTTTCTTTTCATCGTTGGAAGTCCAATTAGTTTTTTCTTTTTTTTTTCTTTGTTTTACTTTACAATACTGTATTGGTTTTGCCATACATCAACATGAATCCACCACAAGTGTACTCGTGTTCCCAATCCTGAACCCCCTCCCACCACTCTCCCCATACCATCTCTCTCTATATTGCCAATTTTAATTGATGATGTAAGGTTTATTAGTAATATACTATGAACTTTGGAGAGTTTATTGGTTAAGTCCCACAAATTTTATATGAAGTCTTTGTGGTTGCTTAGTAACTATGTCTTGGCTGACTCTTTTGTGACCCCATGGACTGTAGCCACCAGGCTCCACTGTCCAAGGGATTTCCCAGGCAAGAATACTGGAATTAGTTGCCATTTCCTTCTCCAGGTGTATGAACTCTAAATAAGCTTATTAAAGGAAATCAAATGATATAAACATCTGCTTAAAAGTAGAATACATTTTGTGCAAAGTGTTCCAATGCAAAAAAAAATGATTTATTTTTAATCACCAACATTAAAGATAGGTAAGTATAAATGAATCATCATGATATTCTGAATGAGAATTTGGGGTTGCACTAAATGTTTTCTGACAGTTGTGTCAGATTTTTAAAAAAGGATTCACCCTTATAATATGTTGCTTGGACTAGATTGTGGCAGTGGGGATTTTATTAGGTACTAATCAATAAATTATACTTGTATATTTCTGTGTTTCAAACAACTCATAGATATCATATGGCACTCTAAGTACATGAGGGTTCAAACATATTTACATAGAAATGAAGATATTCAAGCCCAGCAACTAACACAAATGACCAAATATCCAGTGCAAGTGCCTGGTATAAATCTAGATCATAAGAATTTGTGTGTTTATAAGTTTTTTTCATCCTTGCGTCACCATTTTACATTCTCTTCCTGTCCTTATGCAATTTTTCATATATTATACTTCTAATGGTAGCTAGTTTTAAAGTTTCATTCATCTCACCTTTCGGCTTTTATTTCATGCTAACCCATCTACTTCTGGCTTGTCTTTCCTGAGATTTTACTTTGAGGTCACTTAGAATGCAGTTCATTTTGTCAAAGGTAAGACAAGACAGTCTCAGAGTCTTCTTAATAACCACAAAAAATGACTAAGAATTTCTAGAGTGAAGTAAAAATTTCCTGTCAAGCTGTATTTCTGCATCACTGGCATATTCTGATTCAGTAATTGCAAATTTGTTATATACCTCCATGTACAATTTATAGAATTTCTATAGGAAAAGGAAGGCTCTTCCATCTTTAATATGTTTGCTCATCAGAATTCCTTCTTTAAGTCACTTTAGACTGAATGCAAGTCAATTTTCTATTTTAATTCTACCCTGGAGCACTTCAAGATTATTTTTTAATTGTCTTTTTTCCCTACTAGGTATTCGTCAGTTTTTCTATTTCAGAACCAAGAGCCTTTTTGGATATGCATAAACGCACTGTTACTTCATTGGATATGCCTGAATTCATCACAATGTGGTCATGTTTCTTTCTTTTTTTCTTCCTTTTCAGGTTCATGTGCCAATTTCATTTTATTGTAAATTGGAATGTGGGGAGTGGATTAACCACTTGGGAGGGAGTCAAAACCAGGATTCTAGCTTTTCCTGCCTTTGTTCACGTCTCCCTTGATCTCTTGTCTTCTCACCTGGAGGATGTGGATGCTAGGACTCTCTCCTGGGATGATGAAAGGAAATGTAATATGATCAGTTAAAACATAAGGCAACATTTTATCTTCTTTAAAAAGTAAAGAAATGAATTGATGCATTGGGGTTCCACTTGGTGCAGAAAAATCAAATTCAGTATTCAGTTCAAAATTTTATTTTATTATCTCAAGACATTCACTAATTCTGTTATGCATTCATTTAGTTGAACAAGTTTTTATTGAATGTATCTTGAATAAATAGAAATTGAAGAAATGGTTAAACTGGAAACCTCTATTCTGATGATTAGAAATGATGTTTTCTTTAAAGCATGTGGATTTTGATCTGATTCAACTTAGAAATAATCTGAGTATGTGGATAACTCTGACACTTAAGAGTTATATCTCTGTGTCCAACAATTTTTAACTCAAGACATTGAAATTTAAATTTAAAGTAGATATCTGATAACATCCATCAACAATCTCTTTAAATATTGACTCAAAATATTTTCCTCTCTCAAAAAAAACTTAAGTTTCATAAACTGTGCTTGTCCATAAATTTGACAATCAATCAATATTTCTATCTCTATTTTCAAAGAGTAAGTCCATTAACAAATACCACAGTTTAATAGTTCTAAATTTTTGCCATCTACATGACTATGATATATTTCTAGAATCTGTTTCTTTGGATAAGAGTTTATTCAAATATCATTCAATATATTTTTGGTCAGCAGCTAAATAGCATCTGACATTTAAACTGCAACAAAAATTTAAAAAAAAAGTATTTTAAAACAAGCTGGTAATCTCATATCTACAAGCCTGTCAATTGAGACTTTATTCATAAAAATTATTAAAATGAATGTTACTACTTATTTTAAAATTTTATTTAAACATTTACAGTGTCACACCTAAATTCATTGAGGGCTTTTATTTCAGATGGAAAGTATTTTGGAGGGATCTACACTTTTGTTGAATTTCCTCAATCAAATAAAAAAATTTTTTTGTTTCATTTAGGAAGCTATGTATTATAGTATTTTAATTATCACTTCTTATATTACCAACATTAATAGATAAGAAAGACTATTAGGTAAGAATCAGAACCAAAATCGATTATAAATTAATGTATGCTTGTTTTCCAGTTTTCTTTTTTTTTGAGATAATATAATTCAGTTTAGAGGTTTTTTATGTAAACATCACCTTCCCCACTCCCCAACATCTTATTGTCAAGAATTTTGTGCTACAAAAAGAAAAAAATGTGTTTATTTAAACTTGAAGCTATTGAGTATAGTTGACCCATATCTAAAAGCACTTTTGTGTAAATATACATAGATTTACAAGGAAATAGCCTATTGAAAATGATTTGCAGGATTGTTGAGATTCTTATGAAAATGGAAATCTGTAGTATTATGAAGTATATGCTCTTGCTTTCCCTGTACCTCTCTTCCCCCACAATTTCTCCGTTCCTAGATTAGACTTGCCTGTTCTCTCAACTATCAGAGGACAGTTTTATTGAAGTCTGTCATGAATGGCAGTCACATGTGACACTGAGTTCTACGTGATTCTGAGATGAGAGATACCTTATTGACCTTTACATAGCCTTCTTGAAAATATGTGCCTTAGTTCTCAGTGAGATTTGGTATAGATAATCAGTGTGACATTTGTCATCTTTATTTGAGGTTGTCTTTAAAATGCACTCAAGTTTATAACTATACTTAGTTTGTATCTTAAACGCCTCTCAAGTCTGTTTTATGTGCATTATCCTGTCAGCTATTTGTGTTAAAGAGATAAGCATGTCTTTGTTCTTTTTTATTTAATATTGTTTGTGTTTCTGTGTGTGTATGTTCATGTGTGTATTAAAAATATTCCACATCCTATATAGCACTTATTCTGCTAATTATTTATAACATTGCTAACATACCTTCAGAGTTTTTTAACTCAAAACATATTCAGTGGATTGAAGTACATTATTACGGATATTTTAAAAGAACTTTTGAAAGAAAAGCAACTAGTAACAGAAGACATATGAGTCAAAGTAACTAAATCAAGCCCCAAATTATAACTTGCTGTTTTTTATTTAAAATTTATTTCAAAATATTTAATTCTTCAAAACTGAATTTCTAATATCCATACTTCATACTTAGCTGTAAAACATCTCCATGCAGGGAAGAATTTTGGACTCATGTTTACATGGTGTCCATGTAAACATGTTTTGCATTTTCTTCATCAAAAAATAATAACTTATGTTGAATAAAATTGTGCTTCAAAATCTGGAAACAATTTTCTGGAGTTAGGAAAAAAGGTATCCCTCCAAGTATCTGAATAACAGTTTCCAATATCAGAGGATATTTAATTACTAGTATAAGTTTCAAAGAGTTGTAATCATCTTAAGGCAGAGGAGTTAAATCATTGGCCAGCCATGCAGAGATAGTAATGTACGATCCAGGATTATAACCCAGGGCCAATTCCTTACTCCCATCAGACACGATCTGTTTAGTTCTCAAACACCTGTTGTTTTTTTTGTTGTTGTTTTTTGAAGAGTAGGCACACTTAATCCAGAGGGACTTTGGGGGTAATTATTGGCTTACTTTTTGGTTTAGAATGCACTCTTGTGATTGGATTTGTATCCAGAAACAAAACTTACTCCAAGGGAAATAATAACGTAGAACTGGCCAGAGAAACATCATGAGTGTTGATAGACAATTTTAAATGTTATTGCTATAAATTTTTTGAATGTACTTATATTTATTTTTCTTGATGTCAAATATCTATAAGGAGAAAAATCTTTCAGTCTAATAATTGGTAAGGAAATAACATTCATCTTTCAGGTCAGGTCAGTTCAGTTCAGTCATTCAGTCGTGTCCGACTCTTTGCAACCCCATGGACTACAGCACACCAGGCCTCCCTGTCCATTGCCAACTCCCCGGAGTTTACTCAAACTCATGTCCATTGAGTCAGTGATGCCATCCAACTATCTTATCCTCTGTTGTCCCCTTCTCCTCAGACCTTCAATCTTTCCCAGCATCAGGGTCTTTTCCAATGAGTCAGTTATTCACATCAGGTGGCCAAAGTACTGGAGTTTCAGCTTTAGCATCAGTCCTTCCAAAGAACACCCAGGACTGATTTCCTTTAGAATGGACTGGCTGGATCTGCTTGCAGTCCAACCAATAAAAAAAAATCATAGATGGACTATATAGTGTCAAATATGCATTTTAATGTTTATTTTTTAATATGTACATAAGATAGTATTGTTCAGTTCTATAAAATTTTAAAATACTAATATCTGGGCTTGTAGTTTATTTAAAGCATCCACATATAAAATGTATTATTTTTACAATAATTTGTATATTTCAACACATTTTTATGATTAATTCTCAAGCTTACATTCTTTTTTATGCATTATCATATTATTCCTATTATCATACTGTCTTTCCCAATACAATGGCAAAACACAAAAACATTTTCAGAGTCATAAGATTTATCATTTGTGCCTGAAAAGCATCCATGGTTTCCTATTTTCACTTTTATGTTTTGATAACGTGCCTTTCCATTTTGCCAGTTCTCATTCCTCAAGCATCTGTGGGACCATGATTGCACTTTTTATTTCTCCATTCTTATCAGTAAGACTCAATAAAAATCTTTCTGATACATAATTTAGCATAAGCCAGGTAATCTCTCAACTAGCACATAAAGATATCCCTTTCTTATACCACATGATCTGAATCCCCTACAACCACTGAAACCCAAGCGAACATGCATGCTAAGTTGCTTCAGTCATGTCCGAATCTGTGCAACCCCATGGACAGCAGCCCACCAGACTCTTCTGTCCACAGGATTCTCCAGGCAAGAATACTGGAATGGGTTTCCATTTCCTTCTCCAGGGTTTATGTTTACCCCAAGCAAACCTGACTAAATGCTTTGTGTTCCAATTCTGCAGCTAGTGATGCTGTATTTTCCATAATTTGCCTAAACGTCAGTTTCCTTTGTTGAAGTGTGAGCTTCCTGAAGGCAGGGAGTAAATATATCTTACTTGTCTCTGAGTACTTAAAATCTTGTTTAAAATACTGATGATGATAGCTTACACTTACAAAGCACATATTCTGTTCGACATCACATCCAATGTGTGTGATGTGCATGGTGCAAATGTGTTGTGAGGTGCGGGCTAAGTCACTTCAGTCCTGTCCAACTCTCTGCGGCCCCATGGACTGTAGCCTGCCATGCTCTTCTGTACATGGGATTCTCCAGGCAAGGATACTGGAGTGGGTTGCCATGCCCTTCTGGGAATCTTCCCGACCCAGGGATCAAGCCTGCATCTCCTACGTCTCCTGCATTGGCAGGCAGGCTCTTTACCAGTAGTGCTACCTGGTGTATACACTATGCTTTTAATTCACATTTTGCAGATGAAGAATCTGAAGCACAGAAAAGTAAAATAATTTTTTCAAGGTCACCGAGCTGGTAGGAGGAGGAAGCAAGATTCCTATGGGGGCATGTGTAAATTTCACATGGGAAGAGACTGGCTACAGTAACACTATGTGATAAATATGTATCCTTAAAAGTAAAAATAAACTGAGGGTTTCACTCACCAAACCATCAACAGGTACCCAGAGCAGGTACTCAGACATCACTGAAGAACATCACTGGATATACACGGAGAAGACGGTATAGAATGAAGCCTGGTGGAGGGGTGGGGGGTGGATGGTGGATAAGGGGCAGGTAGGATGTGCTGTGGGAAATACATCACTCAGGTAAGGATGAGCTTCTGACAGATGTGTCCAGGGATAACAGAATTGCTAACTGCCATCTAAAACAGGGCTTCACAGTAGCTTCTGTTTGGTCCAGCTTGGAGCCAGAGCAGAATTACTAAGAAAACAGAAACAACATTTAACATAAATTATCCCCTTCTCCCAGGAAACGTCTTTAGAGCACATTATTTTTATATAATGCTTTTTTTGTTAATCTCATAAATTTTATTCATTTATTAATGCATTCACATTCAGCAAACAAACATTGCTTTCCTGACAAATCTAAGACAGTATGATTTTAATTCTAAGATTAAAAATCTCCCTTCATACTGTCCCAAACCTAAATTTAAGTTTTGGGGGACTAATTTGGAGATGGAAATTGCATACATTCTAGTTATGTAAAAATATAAATTATAAAATATTACTAAAAACTCATTCATAGGATAAAATATAACTGACTATAGGGCTTATTTGGTGTATTTTTTCCTGCTTTTTAAAAATCATATTTTGTGACCAGATTCCTGTAAATATCTCCTAACTCAACTGAAATTCACTTATTTTAACCATCTTTATGATTTCCTTTCCAAAATACCTGTACCGTTTCCATTTCTTCTTAGCTTTCTTAACTGAATAAAATCTTAGTAACTACAATATAGATATAAATATCCCCAGATTTGTTTCCCATCTATTTTATTTCTTCCCAATCTGTAGACTCTCTTTCTGGGTAAACCCAAAAATGGGCTTACCCATAGATTCAATCATCATCCCTGCTGACTTTTCCCCAATGTGTGTGGACAGACCTGCTCTCTATCCTCCATTCTAGACATTTAATTGCCTAGTATACTTATTGATATCAGTGATGTTATTTATAATGATGGCTAATGTTCATTGACTATCAGCTAGCTGCCAGTCACTTTTAAACATTTTACATATAACAATGCTTCTACTACAAGGATGCTATGAGTTCAGTAATATCATGTTCATCACACCTGAATGAAATAGAAACGAAATGACGTATGTGAGCCTAAGACCCACCTATACTAGAAATTTCCAGGGACAATAAGAACATATTCAAAACTGAAATTACCTTCTCAGTAAACATTGTCCCTCCTTCTGCCCATTTTTGGTTATGTTTGACCCTTAAGCTACTATTGTAAATGTAAATAAATAAAAACAAACATTAAAAAGTAAATAACATTTTCACCATTTTTGTAAATGTAGGAGAAATCCTTTCAGAGCTGGTTATTTCCCTTCACAATCCACATCTGTTGTGTGTGTGTGCTTAGTCATTCAGTCCTGTCTACTCTTTGCAAATCCATGCACTGTAGCCTGCCAGGCTCCTCTGTCCAAGGGATCCTCTAGGCAAAGACACTGGAGTGTGTTGCCATGCCCTCCTTCAGGGATCTTCCCGACCTAGGGATCAAACTTGGGTCTCCTGCATTGCAAGCAGATCCGTTACCATCTAAGCCACGTTGAATATATACATATATTAATTAAGACATTTTGAACATTCTATAAATCCAACAGAAAAAAAAAATCTCCAAGTAGTCCTTAATGTTTTTGTTCCTGAAATTATAATTCATTTCATTTTTAACAATCAAGTATTCTTTCCTGTGTTAAAAATCACATCTAGGTTGTCTTGTATCAGCATCCAGTAGGATTATGTTAACTGTGTGTGGCTTAATTATATATTCATCCACTGAATGAATATTTGTTGAACATTCGTTACATGACAGGCTCTGTACCACACAATAATACACAGTTCTGGCAATGAAGTTTCCTCTGTTTTATAGGAAAAGGCAAATTGTTCAAGATCTTCTTTAAATGTCTTTGCTTTCACTGGTCCCTCTCATATGTCTCAGTCCTTTGATGTCTCCTGTTCTATTCCTTATTTTTCGGAGATGTGCATTTAAATTATCTGTTAATTCATCCAACACACACTTATTGAGCATTCACTGTTGTAGGTGGCATCTTTATTCTGCTCTGAAGATGGTGTTGAAGAAAACACATCAGCCCTTGCCCTTTTAGATTTACTAGTGTGGCAGGTGAGAGAGATTTTGCACAATTATCACAGGAAAAGCAGAGTTGTGAAGCAAAGAATGTTCCCTGAGAATGAGGTGGGCCTTCCCAGTCTGCGTGGGGTGGCATGGGCCTCCTCGGGAAGATGACAGGAAAGCCGAGACCTAGACGACAAATAAGTGGCAGGTGGGGGGCACAGAGAGAAAGTAACGGAGGAAGAGCCTTTCAAGCAGAGGAGCCCATGCCCTGCAGATCTTGGGAGCTGGAAAACACCAGAAAAGTCTCGGGTGCGGCATCAGTGCTGGAACCAGTTCTCTCCTGCACATCAGCTTCAGGAAGCTCTCTCTACCTTACACTCTTTATATTTTTTATTTTTAAAAATTATTTTAAATCATATATATATAAGATATAGTTGACCTATGATATTGTGTTAGCTTCAAGTATACAGCACAGTGATTCAATTACACACACATATATATTTTTTCAGCTTCTTTTCCTGTAGGTTATTACAGAATATTGAGTGTAGCTTCCCATGCCATGCAGTGGGTCCTTGTTTTTTAATCTATTATATGTATATATATTAGTGTCTGTGTTAATCCCAAACTCCTAATTTTTCCTTTTTTTCCCTTTCCCGTTTAGTAACCATAAATTTGTTTTCTATGTAGAGATCTATTTCTGTTTCTTAAATATGTTCATTTTTATCTCTTTTGCTTTGATTCCACATGTAAACAATATTGTATGTTATTTGTCTTTCTCTCTCTGGTTTACAATAATCTCTAAGTCCTTCCACGTTGCTACAAATGGCATTGTTTTATTGTTTTTTACGGCTGAGTAATATTACATGATATATATGTACTAAAGCCTCTTTATTCATTCCTCTGTTGATGGACATTTTGATCATTCCCATGTCTTGGCTATTATAAATAGTGCTGCTGTAAGCATCGGGGTGCGTGGTATTTTTCTGGACTAGAGTTTCTCCAGATATATGCCCAGGAGTGATGCTGCAGGATCATATGGCAACTATACATTTAATTTTTTTTAAGGAACCTCCATGCTGTTTTCTACAGTGACTGTACCAATTTATATTCCAGCCAACAGGAGTATCTCATTTAGTAGCCATGCATCAGCAAAGGCCATGTTCCTGCTCCCCAGAGTGTGGTGTTCTGCAACAGAGGTGACATCAATTTTTTTCCTTAGAGCAGTCATCTTAGATAGGTGTCATGATGATAAATGTGATTGATAAAGAGCCATTAAAAATAAATGCCCATATTTCAGGAGGTAGGAAGTGTCAGAACCTGAACTTCCTGATCTCTGTATGTAATAAGCTGCCATTAGTGTGGTTAGAGTCATGCCCTCGCTTTCCTATTCAGGTCAGAAAATCACCTGGGTGTGGGCTGCCCAAATGGTATTTTTGTTTACCCTGAAACATGTCTTTGTGTGACCAGAGCAGATTGAAACACCTCTTCTCAATAGTTTTCCTCTTTCTTCTTAAAAAAGATCAAATGAATCTTTACACCTTCCCTTTCAGTGGTAAAAATATCTCAATTTCTTGAAGAGATACTTTCTGCTATTTTTTCAAGCTAGTTTTGTCAGAATTTCAAACAAAATGTATTTCTAACCACTCCTCAGGAAGATCTTGGAAAAATCCTATATTAAGAAATATTTTAAAGCGTAAGCACTTTCAATTCAGTTCAGTTCAGTTCAGTCTCTCAGTTGTGTCCGACTCTTTGCGACCCCATGGATTGCAGCACATCAGGCTTCCCTGTCCATCACCAACTCCCGGAGTTCACCCAAACCTACATCTATTGAGTTGGTGATGCCATTCAACAATTTCATCCTGTGTTGTACCCTTCTACTCCTGCCTTCAATCTTTCTCAGCATCAGGGTCTTTTCCAATGAGTCAGTTCTTCACATCAGGGGGCCAAAATACTGGAGTTTCAGCTTAAACATCAGTCCTTCCAATGAACACCCAGGGCTGATCTCCTTCAGAATGGACTGATAGGATCTCCTTGCAGTCCAAGGGACTCTCAAGAGTCTTCTCCAACACCACAGTTCAAAAGCATCAATTCTTCGGTGCTCAGCTTTCTTCACAGTCCAACTCTCACATTCATACATGCCTACTGGAAAAACCATAGCCTTGGCTAGACAGATCTTTGTTGGCAAAGTAATGTCTCTGCTTTTTAATATGCTGTCTAGGTTGGTCATAACTTTCCTTCAGAGGAGTAAGTGTCTTTTAATTTCATGGCTGCTGTCACTATCTGCAGTGATTTTGGTGCTCCCCAAAATAAAGTCTGCCACTCTTTCCCCATCTATTTGCCATGAAGTGATGGGACCAGATGCCATGATGTTAGTTTTCTGAATGTTGAGCTTTAAGCCAACTTTTTCACTCTCCTCTTTCTCTTTCATCAAGAGACTCTTTAGTTCTTCACTTTCTGCCATAAGGGTGGTGTCATCTGCATACCTGAGGTTATTGATATTTCTCCTGGAAATCTTGATTCCAGCTTGTGCACCTTCAGGGGGTTGGACTAATGAAGTTTTTTTCTAGCAGATACTGCCATGCTGCTCCTGTCTGCAGCCCCATAGCCTCTGTCTGTTCTTTCAAACATTATTACCTTTGCCATTGGAATTCAGAACTTAGGCCACAATATAATCAATGAAAAACTCACTCATTTTAAAAGTCAAGGAGACTCTTGCATGTTGAATTGAGCTTACTGAGTTTTTAATCAATGGCAACTCAAAATACACATTTATTGATTTTTAATTATTGGATCTGTTTTTAGGTGTCAAAGATATTGGAAGTTATTTCTACTATGCAATTACATATTCATATTTATAGTATCTAACCTGAATTTAATCAGTCAGAAGAAACAAAATGTTTACCAGAAATGATAACCTGAAAAAAAAATAAAAAGATAGTTTCAATTTCCTGTAGATGAATTGTTTGGGTTTTAACATATAAAGCTGTGCAGCTAACTATGTCTTCTCTAATTACATGAAATTCTCTCCTGACTATATTATGTTCATTCATTCACTAATAATTCTCCCTCACAAATATTTATTAGGTTTGTTCATTATTCATCAAGCAACGAAAACAAAGAAGATGATATTTACTGAGGGAGTGAAAGTCACTTAGTCGTGTCCAAGTCCTTGTGACCCCATGGACTATTACAGTCCATGGAACTGTCGAGGCCAGAATACTGGAGTGGGTAGCTGGTCCCTTCTCCAGGGGATTTCCCCAACCCAGGAATCGAACCCAGATCTCCTGCATTGCAGGTCGATTCTTTACCAGCTGAGCCACAAGGGAAGCCCAAGAATACTGGAGTGAGTAGCCTATCCTTTCTCCAGCAATCTTCCCAACCCAGAAAAGGAACCAGGGTCTTCTGAATTGCAGACAGATACTGGAGGAGATGCACATGTTGATGTATGGCAAAACCAATACAATATTGTAAAGTAATTAACCTCCAATTAAAATAAATAAATTTATATTAAAAAGAGGCAGTTACAGAACATTTTATGTAGTCACCTCCTACACATATTTATTGCACACTTATAAACACTAAGGCCTATCCCAGTGCTGGAAACATGGAGTTGCAGAAAAATATTGATAAAATGAGTCTTTATTTCATGGATATTTCTCTCTTTCAAGGAGAACTGGAAATAAACAAATTTAAAAAAATACATATATATATGAAGTGGTGATGAGTCATGAAGCAAAATAAAG
This sequence comes from Nanger dama, assembly GCA_917880005.1. Taxonomy (NCBI): domain Eukaryota; kingdom Metazoa; phylum Chordata; class Mammalia; order Artiodactyla; family Bovidae; genus Nanger; species Nanger dama. Next base: position 42,623,967 of record CAKJTW010000009.1, on the reverse strand, counting down.
CAAAATCTTTACCTCTTCAGATGGCGAGTATTCAGGGTGTTGCTGTTGAGAGAGTATTCAGAGAATGCATGTCACCTTTGAAATCTGGATGAAATTTGAGCAAAATATAAATGCAGCAAGAAAGTTTGGCAAAGGTCTGGGTGAAGAGTGGCAAGCAGTGGTATCTGGTGTGTGTGAAGAGAGGCTCAAAGAGCTTAGAAAATTTGGGGAATTATAGGGACACAGTGGCTTGAACACAGTGAGCTCCGGAGACAGCAGTTAGAAATGGGGTCTGGTGTGCCAGTGGTCAAGATTTTTAGGGCTCGGGGTCACGTTAAGATCTTTGGATTTTACTCAAGCGTGATAAGTTCAGTTCAGTTGCTCAGTCGTGTCTGACTCTTCGCGACCCCATGAATCGCAGCACGCCAGGCCTCCCTGTCCATCATGAGTGTCAACAAAACGTTTGGAACAAGGAAGTGACCTGACAGAATATGTATAGAAGGTCTCTGACTTACAAGGGTTCAATTCATGTTTTGTTTTTGTCTTTTTTAAATTTACCATGTTGTGAGATCAATACATATACTGTAGAAATAAGAATATGAACTTTGATCTTTTCCTGAGCTGCCATATACAATATGGTCTTCTCTCCTGATCCTGGGCAGTGGCAGCTGCCAGCCAGGCTGCCATCAGGAAGACACACAACAGATTCAGACAGTTACAAGCATTCTGTACAGAGACACTCATTCTGTTTTCCACTTTCAGTACAGTCGCCATGAGATAGTCAACACTTCATTATAGAATAGTCTTTGGTTTAGATTATCTTACCCAACCCGTAGGCTACTATAAGTGTTCTGAGGATGTTTAAGGGGGGCTGGGCTACACTATGATGTTTGGTAGGTCAAATGTATTAAAAACATCTCTGACTTGTATTTTCAACTTAGGATGGTTTTATAGGGATGTAACCCCATCAAAAGTCAAGGAAGATCAGTACTAAAATTGACTAAAAAATAGTAATCACTAACCACTAATGAATGCTTGCTGTGTGCCACCTTTGCAAAGCATTTTATCTCAAATATATTGTGTGTGTGTGCTCAGTTGCTTGGTGATCTGACTCTTTGCAACCCCACGGACTGTAGCATACCAGGCTCCTCTGTCCATAGAATTTTCCAGGCAAGAATACTGGAGCAGATTGCCATTTCCTACTCGAGGGGATCTTCCCCATCCAGGGATCAAAACCACATCTCTTGCATCTCCTCCATTGATAGGCAAATTCTTTACCACTATGCCCCCTGGGAAACACCAAATATCTTATACCATCCTCAAGCCACATCCCTGAGGCAAGTTATATTGTTTTTCTTTTTTAACAAATGAAGACACTTGGATGCAGAAATTAAGTAACTCTTACATGGTCATCAAGCAGGTGAATGTTTAAGCTGGTTTTAAGAATTCAGTAAGTCTGACAGTGGATGCAAAGGGGGTGTGAGTAAAAGTAAGCAGCTCAATTAGAAGTTATACAAAGAGTCGGGGTAAACTACGATGCCTGAGAGTGATGTGAGACAGGATTGAATTAGGCATAGACCCTGAAGGTAAACTTCAAGGATGTGGGGATACATATGTGAGGATACAAGCTTAGCTACCAGCTGAATGCTGATGCTATTTACTGAGACTGAACAAGAGAAGAAGCAAGAGTAGGTTCTTTAAAACAGATTATTATTTATTTTATTGCTTGATTTTGTTTATTGACTAGAATGGAAAATCAAGAATTACTTTGATCATAGATGTCTGAAATACTTAGACCTACAAATGAGACTGCCAGTGAGCACTTGGATATACTTTTGTTGTGATGTAAGATTTGAGAAACATTGGCCACAAGATTGCACTGAAAGGTATAGGAATGAATAAAGTAACTAACAAAGAGGTCTAAATGTTGAGTCTTGGGCACTCCCATGTGTAGAATTGAGGATCTGAGGAAGAACCAGTGAAGAAGATTGGGAAGAGGTGGCCAGTAAGGAGGGAAGAAAATCAGCAGTTTGTGGTTTCCTGTAGTAGTCACAATAGTGAAACATCAGAAAAAAGGAAATTCCTATATCAGGTAACACCTGGGATGAACCAGATGAGCTGAAAATGGTCACACAAAGAAAGAGGCAAAGTTAGCATCCTCTAAGATGCTTATGCCAACAATATGTGAACTTAATGCACATCGACTATTCTGCTTTCATTAATCAGTGAGCACCAAAAACACAACTAAATATGTAAAGGCACAGTGTAGAAATTCACAACTTAAAGGTTCAATGCACCTTTACATACTGTGGTATTGTGGTCAGTGAAACAGGAGAGTTGTGTAAACCCAAATTTCTTTCCTTAACAAGATACCAGGAGTGCACATTTCTATGCCCATCAGAATTACAGCGGGTATCTTGTTATTAAACTTTGTGAATGGAATCACATTGTGTTTTGATTCCTTAATATTAGTCTGAAAGCAGTAAACAATAAAAATGAAATCCAGTCACCCTGACGCTGGTTACACTGAGTATTTGTGACAATGCTGAAGAATGGGGAGTGAGCTGTGATTAAGGACAGGAGCTTTGGAAGCAAATGCACCCAGTTCAATCAAGTGTCTTCTGTCACCTATTATATGTTAGCTGGAAATTTGTTTACTCTTCCTACTCATAACACACTAGGAAAATGATAATAACAGTAACTCTTTCTCAGGGTGGCGACAATTACCTGATATAAGGTTCTAATGTACATAAGAGTACTTGGCTTAACATAGGAATAATCTATGTTACATTGTAGGTTGTATCATGTCAGCTTATAACAGGAACATTTCCTTATATCACTGGTCTGTAAAAAGGTTATTTTAAGGGCTTATGAATGAATACATTTGCATAATTAATTTCCTATCACCAGGCATGAAGGTTGTTTCTAAATAAATGATATTAGGAACATTTCTCCAAATATCACATTACATAAATCAATATCTACATCTTTGGCAATTCTTTATAGGTTTAGTATCCTTGCCTTTATTTTAGATAATAATTTATATTTCATGAGACCAAATTACAATTTCTCATTAATGGCTATGAGCTTATCTCATTCATTTACTGATTTTTTTCTACTCAACAGTTACCACAAAGAATCACAAATCATTATAATGTTCCTTTGTGCTACATTTTCCTTAAATTAATAGGGATAATGAAAGGGAAGTTCAGCTGCAGCCTGAAAACTCCTTCTAAAGTAGCATCTGAAGACATCTTTATGAAGCAATCTTAACCTACAGAGGAATTTACTTATGCCAAAGGAATCTCCCCCACTACACATTTTAGGGTGCAGCATATATTTTGAATGTATTTCCTTTTAGTAAACATAAGATTCTTCAGGATAAATATCATGAAGAGTTTGGTTTTTCTATGTAAAATGTTTTGATATTTTAGGGGAATTATTGTCCAAAGAGCAGAGACTTTTTCTTGCAAAGATAAAACTGAATGGAGTCTTTTTATAAGGCAATCGGGCTTCCAGGTGGTGCGAGTGGTAAAGAAGATACCTGCCAGTGCAGGAGACATAAGAAACACAGGTTAGATCCCTGGATCGGGATCTAACCTTGAAGGAGGGCATGGCAACCCACTCCAGTATTGTTGCCTGGAGAATCCTATGGACAGAGGAGCCTGGCGGGCTACGATCCATAGGGTCTCAAAGAGTCAAACACAGCTGAAGCGATTTAGCATGCATGCATAAGGCAATCAGTAAAGAAATTGTAACTTTGGGACTGTTCCAATGATAAAGACCCCACTTACCAATATATGGAATCTGAGTTCAACCTCTGGTCAAAGAGCTAAGATCCCACATGCCACAACCAGGAATTTTAATACCACAGTGATGACTGAGGATCCTGCATGCTGCAGCTAAGACGTAAGACAGCCAAATAAATAAATACTTAAAAATACAAAATAAAACATGTTGCCAAAAACATTAACAAAATAAATTGGAGCTGCAATATGACAGGAAGATATCGGTTACAAAAGATGTTCTTAACATTTTTTCACTATTGTTTTAAACATAGCTCCTTACTAAAGCAACAACACAGATAATTGAATTGGGTATTGCCACGTTGCAGGTGAGATCTTTCTTTGAGCTTCTTCCGAAGTCACAGCACCATTGTTCTGTCCCTCTGCTCCTGCCCCTCTCGATGAGAAGACAAAGATGGTTCGTCAGAGGCCAAGTTCACAGCTTCTGACATGATCACTCTTCCCAGACCAATTTGACTCACCAGTGAGGGCACTGGCCGACCACATTTCCTGCCTGTTTTTACTTTAGGCAATTGAAGAAAGTTCATAGAAAGGCAATGTAACTACCACTAATAGTGGCGTAGTGGCAAATATCCACTATTATTCTTATAATCTTCCAATCTTCAGCAATAGAAAGAAATACTGGCTTTCCAGTCATGTGCATATAGAAAAAATTTTAAACCTATACTCTCTGTAGAAAAATAAAGAAATTTTCTTAAAGGCATACCTGCTATTGAAAGCCAAACATACAACCAACTCAAAATCAAAAGTTATTCCAATTCCAGTCCCAAAACACTGTCTGGGGAACTGGAACCGTTTCTTGTGAGGAAACGACTCTATCTTAGGATATATTTTTTTTAATCTTTGAACATTTTAATGATTGCAATATAGCTGACAGTGAGGTCTTGTGTGGGAGAGTAATTGTACCAATGAGGAAATAAGAAAGGAAGACTCTGACAACTTAAAAATGCTTAATGTAATGGTCTGCTCTGAGTCCCTCATGAATGGAAATTCTCAAGCAAGTGTCTGGGTTGGGTAGAGTAAACAAGTGTTTTTGGTGACTTATGGAGCAGCCTAATGACAGATTTTTGTTATTTCTAGCTTTTGTGTACCAGATTCTCTATTGTTCAGCTTGTCCTTGTAGGTCTTTATTCTTTAATCTCATCCAAGCAGCTAGGGAAAATTTAAAGGTGCATTGCTACCAAATGTGCTGATGTGGAAACAAGCAGACTAGTCTTTGGATTTGAACTTTGGCAAATCTCTTCTCTAACTTAATGCCCCTTCCATCATCTCTAATATCACAGTTTTAATGACTAACTAGCTGGCAAGCTTATACAATGAGGAATAAGTGAGATATAGTATGGCACTAATACAAACTAAGCTAAAATCTGAGGCATTGTTCTTGACTTTCTTGCCCCTGTAAGCTTCTGATTCCTAAATTCAAGAAATGAGCAAGGACTGCCATCTCTGCCTTTCAATTTTACTCCAGATCTACTCTGTCTCCACAGCATTACCATGTTAACCCAACAACCATCCTTTCTCATCCAAGGGACTGAGTTAGCATCCTAAGTGGTCGTTCTTCTCTCCTAGCATTATAGGCATGGTCTCCAGAGTGATATCTTAAAAATATAAATAAAATGTCATATGTATCTTCTGCTCAAAACCCTCCAGTGAGTTTCCATCTTATTCAGCTTAAATTCAAATTTCTTCTCATGGCCTACGAGTTCCTCGGCTTGTCGCCTCTCCCACTCTGATCCAGTCTTAGCGGGAGGGTGCACTGTACTTGTTTTGGAGTTCTTCTTGGAAAATTCCCCCTGGGTCTCTCTGAAAGGCCCTTCTTGTCATTTGGATTTTCGTGTTATTAGATGCTTTCTCAGAATCTAATTTAGAAGAGCTACCCATCAGCCACTTTCTACTAAGTTACCCTGTTGTATTTTCTTCATAAGAGTCATCACCAGTTACAAATACCTTATTTACTTTCTTGTTCACTCTCTCTCTCACTCTGACATGTAGGATTCACTGTTGTATTTTCAGCAAAAATGTATTTCATTTTCCAAAGAGCCAAGCTTTCATAAGCACGTAGCTCCCCCTCTGCATAACATGGAGTAAATGTTCATTTAAAATCATTGTTACCTATCCTTCTACCCTTGGGCAAACTGCGAGAGATGGTGGAGATGGTGAAGGACAGAGAAGCCTGGCGTACTGCAGTCCGTGGGGCATGAAGAGTCAAACATAACTTGGTGACTGAACAACAATACCTTTCTATTGAATTTCCAGTGGATGATTCTCCACCTCAGTATTACCTAATATTTCTCTAGGAAACTGAAAACTAAATTTAGCCCTTTCTTCTGCCACTTTTGGCTTTGCTAGCCCTTTATTTTTCTTGAACTGAAATCTGAAGTCATTTTTTTGTTGTTGTAATAGAAGTATTTTGCTCTATATATTCCTTTTGAGCACTACTTTAGGGAACATTTCATGCAAAGATGGGCTCAATAAAGGACAGAAATGGTCTGGACCTAACAGGAGCAGAAGATATTAAGAATAGATGGCAAGAATACACAGAAGCACTCTACAAAAAAGATCTTCAAGACCCAGATAATCATGATGATGTGATCACTAATCTAGAGCCAGACATCTTGGAATGTGAAGTCAAGTGGGCCTTAGAAAGCATCACTACGAACAAAGCTAGTGGAGGTGATGGAATACCAGTGGAGCTGTTTCAACTCCTGAAAGATGATGCTGTGAAAGTGTTGCACTCAATATGCCAGCAAATTTGGAAGACTCAGCAGTGGCCACAGGACTGGAAAAGGTCAGTTTTCATTCCAATCCCAAAGAAAGACAATGCCAAAGAATGCTCAAACTACCGCACAGTTGCACTCATCTCACATGCTAGTAAAGTAATGCTCAAAATTCTCCAAGCCAGACTTCAGCAGTGCATGAACCGTGAACTCCTTGATGTTCAAGCTGGTTTTAGAAAAGGCAGAGGAACCAGAGATCGAACTGCCAACATCTGCTGGATCATGGAAAAAGCAAGAGAGTTCCAGAAACACATCTATCTCTGCTTTATTGACTATGCCAAAGCCTTTGACTGTGTGGATCACAATCAACTGTGGAAAATTCTGAAAGAGATGGGAATACCAGACCACTTAACCTGCCTTTTGAGAAATCTGTATGCAGGTCAGGAAGCAACAGTTAGAACTGGACATGGAACAACAGACTGGTTCCAAATAGGAAAAGGAGTACGTCAAGGCTGTATACTGTCACCCTGTTTATTTAACTTCTATGCAGAATACATCATGAGAAATGCTGGACTAGAAGAAACACAAGCTGGAATCAAGATTGCTGGGAGAAATCTCAATCACCTCAGCTATGCAAATGATACTACCCTTATGGCAGAAAGTGAAGAAGAACTAAAGACCCTCTTGATGAAAGTGAAAGAGGAAAGCGAAAAAGTCGGTTTAAAGCTCAACATTCAGAAAACAAAGATCATGGCATCCGGTCCCATCACTTCATGGGAAATAGATGGGGAAACAGTGTCAGACTTTATTTTCTGGGGGCTCCAAAATCACTGCAGATGGTGACTCCAGCCATGAAATTAAAAGATGCTTACTCCTTGGAAAAAAGTTATGACCAACCTAGATAGTATATTCAAAAGCAGAGACATTACTTTGCCGACTAAGGTCTGTCTAGTCAAGGCTATGGTTTTTCCTGTGGTCATGTATGGATTTGAGAGTTGGACTGTGAAGAAGGCAGAGCGCCGAAGAATTGATGCTTTTGCGCTGTGGTGTTGTGGAAGACTCTTGAGAGTCCCTTGGACTGCAAGGAGATCCAACCAGTCCATTCTGAAGGAGATCAGCCCTGGGATTTCTTTGGAAGGAATGATGCTAAAGCTGAAACTTCAGTACTTTGGCCACCTCATGAGAAGAGTTGACTCATTGGAAAAGACTCTGATGCTGGGAGGGATTTGGGGCAGGAGGAGAAGGGGATGACCGAGGATGAGATGGCTGGATGGCATCACTGACTCGATGAACATGAGTCTGAGTGAACTCCGGGAGATTGTGATGGACAGGGAGGCCTGGCATGCTGCAATTCATGGGGTCATGAAGAGTTGGACACGACTGAACAACTGAACTGAACTTAACTTCACCTCACAAATTTTGACTTGCATTTTTACTTTTATTCCATTCAAACACTCTGTAATTCCCCTTTTAATTTTTCTTGATGCAGTGGTTATTTAGTGGTATGCTATTTTATTTGCAAATATTTGGAGCTATTAGGATATCTTTTTGTTTCTGATTTCAAATTGAATTCCTTTGTGATCTGAGTAGATACTTTGGTATGACTTGAGTACTTTTAAATGTACTGAGAATTTTGTTAAGTTCCAGAATTTGATCCATCATGATTAGTAGTCTGAGTGAACTTGAAAAGAATTTAACTCAGCAGGTAATGAGTAGTAATCTGTATATTTAAAGTTGGTTGACAATTGTTCAAGTCTAATTTTTATTGTTTATTTAATTGTTCTACCAGTTACTGAGATGAAGTGTCTAGATATCCATCACTGTTAATGTTTCTATTTCTTCTTGCAGATCTAAGAGTTCTTGCCTCATGTCTTTTGAATTTCTGTTATTGAGTGCATGAGCAGATCCTTGATGAACTGAACCTCTCTTATCCTAGAAATTTTTTTAACTTTCTTTTGCTCTGAAATGTATTGCCTCTGATACTAATATTGCCACTCCAATTTTCTTTGGTTAGTATCTGTGTGCACACATTTTCCATACTTTAAAGTATTTGTAGCATTATATTATATTGGTTTCAGGAATTCCTTGGCAGTCAGTGGTTAGGATTCCACACTTTCACTCCTAGGGCCTGGGTTCAACCCCTGGTTAGGAAACTAATCCCATAAGCTGAGGAGCATGGCCAACAAATAAAGCAAAAATCAAGCAGATTCACTATAGGCACAATATAGTTGCGTCTTGTTTATTCCAACTTCATAATCTCTACTTTTTAATTGGGGCAGTTAGATATTTAATACATCTATTGATATGGCGGAGTTTAAATATACTGTCTTACTATATATTTTACATTTGTTACATGTGTTTTATTTCTCTTTTCTATTTCCTATGCTTATTAATATTTAGAATTTTTGTAGAATATAGAAATACTCTTTTTGACTTCTGAGATACAGCTTTTTGTTGTGTTCTCTCAGTGGTGCTTTAGGATATCCAGTATACATATTAGTATATAGGGATAATACAGTCCTTCATATATAAAATAAGAACCTTCTTGTAATGGAATATTTAATTTTCTCTTTTCTAACCTTTGTGCTGTTATTGTGATATATTTTAGTTCTGTATATAAGTACCATACTATGCCATTATTTTTTGCTTTACACAGCTAATATATTTTAGGGATATTTAAATGAGGACAAATGTTGTGGAAATTTTCTCTTAGTTACCATTTCCTGTAACTCTTCTTTGGGTAGATACAGATTCCATGTTGTATCATTTATTATTGTTTATAGTTCTCCTTTTAATATTTATTGTAGTGAAGATCTGCTGATAATTAATGATTTCTGCTTTTCTGTGCATATGAATTTTTATTTCACCTTTTTTGAGAAATACATACTTTAAAATTCTAGGTTAATATATATTTGATAAGCTGGAAATAATAATCCAAGCTATCTCATCCCTTACATTGTTTCTGACCCAAAATCTCTCACTTTCACCATTGTTTATGAAGTGTCTCTTTCATGAACTACTTTCAACATTTACTCTTTATCACTGATTTTAAGCAATTCATTGTGATATGTATACTTTATATTTTTGTGTTTACATTCACTGAAATTTTTTTGACATGCCAGTTCACAGTTTTCATCGAATTTTGAAGTAAATTACCATTAATTATTATATATATATATATATTTACACATTTGTCATCCTCACTTTATTTTGGAGGTATCAATTATGTATATTTTGGCCTTTGAAGTTTCATTAAACTACATTAACCTTGTTTCAGAATATTCCATCCCTCTGTTTCATTGGGTAGTGTCTTTAGCTGTATCTTCAATACACTGATCCTTTTTTTCTGCAGTGTCTCAGTTCATTTCAGTCGCTCAGTCATGTCTGACTTTTTGGGACCCCATGGACTGCAGCACGCCAGGCCTCCCCTGTCCATCACCAACTCCTGGAGTTTACTCAAACTTATGTCCATTGAGTCAGTAATGCCATCCAACCATCTCATCCTCTGCCATCCCCTTCTCCTGCCTTCAGTCTTTCCCAACATCAGGGTCTTTTCAAATGAGTCAGTTCCTCACATCAGGTGGCCAAAGTATTGGGGCTTCAGCTTCAGCAACAGTCCTTCCGGTGAATATTCAGGACTGATTTCCTTTAGGATGGACTGGTTGGTTCTCCTTGCAGTCCAAGGGACTCTCAAGAGTCTTCTCCAACACCACAGTTCAAAAGCATCTATTCTTTGGCACTCACCTTTCTTTATAGTCCAACTCTCACATCCATATGACTACTGGAAAAACCATATCCTTGACTAGATGGACCTTTGTCAGCAAAGTAATGTCCCTGCTTTTTTTTTTTTTAATACTTTATTCTACTTTACAATAGTGTATTGGTTTTGCCATACATTGACATGAATCAGCCACATGTGTCCACGATCTCTCAATGCCGAAGCCCCCTCCCACCTCCCACCCCACACCATCTCCCCGGATCATCCCCCAAGCATCCTGTATCCTGTATTGAACATAGACTGGTGCTTCGTTTCTTATATGATAGTGTACATGTTTCAGTGCCATTCTCCCAAATCATCCCACCCTCTCCCTCTCCCTCAGAGGACAAAAGTCCGTTCTATACCTCTGTGTCTCTTTTGTTGTCTCACTTTTAATATGCTGTCTAGGCTGGTTGTCACTTTTCTTACAAAGAGTAAGGGTCTTTTTATTTCATGGCTGCAGTCACCATCTGCAGTGATTTGGGAGCCCCCAAAATAAAGTCAGCCACTGTTCCCACTCTTTCCCCATCTATTTGCCATGAAGTGATGGGACTGGATGCCATGATCTTAGTTTTCTCACTGTTGACCTTTAAGTCAACTTTTTCACTCTCCTCTTTCACTAGTGTGGGGTTAATCCATCTCTGACATTATAGATTTCATCTTGAGAAGGTAAATTTAGGTCCTCTTAAAAATCTTTTCCATGTTCTAATCAACATTTTTAGTCTTTCTTATAGTTTCTTGAGCCTTTGGAATATAATTATATTAACATCTCCTAATGTTCTCAACTATTAATTCTATGATCTGTGTCATTTCTCGTTTCATCTTAATGGGTTGTTTTTTCCTTGCTTCTTTGTAAGTATACTCAGTAATTTTTTTTTTTTTGAATCAAATGTCAGACATTGTGAATTTTACCTTTTTGGGTGCTAAGTTTGGGGAGATGGTTTGTTTTATAAATATTATTTTCTGTATCCTGAAACCATACCTAAGTTTCTAGGAGTCAGTTTGATCCTTTGGAGTCTTGGTTTCAGGATTTGTGAGGCAAAACCAATGCACCATTAAATCTGGAGTTAATTTTTATCCTATGGTAATGAAGCAAGCCTGTCCTAGGACTCTGAGTCATACTACATTCTTTATGAGGTATTCCACTCAGACTATTACAAACAGGCGTTATTCTTGGCCCTGTATGATCTCCAGGCACTATTTTTTTTCTTATTTTTTTTCCCATGGTTCTCTGAGGACTTGGGTAATTTGCCCACCCTGTGTGCTGATTAGTACTGAAATGAAAACCCAAGGGAGTTCCTCTGCTGATGTTTGGTGTATTTCCTCTGAGACCTCTCCTCCCCTAGGACTCTCTCCTGTGAACTCCTGGCCACCTTGTCCTCCCAGGACATCCAGGTTCATGTCCTGAGAGTCTAGACTCTGGATTGCCACTGTCTGCACTATGTCCTGAAAACTCTCTATAGTAAGTAAGCTGTAAAACAGGGACTAATCTCAGTGATTTCCCCTCTTTTAAGAGTAACTATCCTTCATTCCCTGATATCAACTTGTCTTGTGAACGAAATTCTTAAGTTCAGTTTACTTTTTAATCTTTTAAAAATTATTTTATTGAAGTATAGTTGATTTGCTATGTTTCAGGCCTATAGTAAAGTGATTCGGTGTTGGTGGTCGTTTAGTCACTAAGTCATGTCTGACTCTTTGTGACCCCATGGACTGGAGCCAACCAGGCTCCTTTATTTATGGGATTCCCCAGGCAAAAATATTAGAGTGTGTTGCCATGTCTTTCTCTGGGGAACTTCCCAACCCAGAAATCGAATCCAGGTCTCCTGCATTGCAGATGAACTCTTTACTGTTATCATATGAGCCACAAATGAAGCATATATATATATATATGTATTCTTTTTCAAATTCTTTTCCATCATAAGTTTTTATAAGATATGGATTATACTTCCCTGTACTGTACTGCAGGTCCTTGTCAGTTGCTTTACCTTTCAAGGCACAAAGATAAACCTGATCCCTGTTTCTCCATCTTGATCAGGATAGAATATCAACTCTTAAGCTCACTTTTAATAGATTTTTGTGAAATTTTAAGAAAACTACTGATCACAGACACTCTGAAGATTCAAAAATCTAAACAACATGATAAATACCCACTCATGATAGATATTCCCATATGATAGCAACAAAGAAAACATGACTAGAAGCAAAATACTTCATAAATATTTAGGAAAGAAGCATAATGAATAATGAAAAGCAAAATAAGTCTTGGAAATTCAAACTTAAGAAGACCAGATAACTAGAAGTCACAAGGGAGGGGTTATACAATTTACTGATTGAGAAGGAAACACTGGGATTTTGAGCAGTCATCATTATTGGTTTTCTTTGCACAGTGGGTACCAGACTCACCATGGTTAGTTGGTTTCTGCTAGTGTACTGAGTCCTTCAATGGGTTGATGACTTTACTGGCATTCTTCTACCATGCTGAAACTCAGGCTACATTGGACAACTGGCCCAGACAGCTGTAGCCATGGTTGAAAACAAGGAATTGTGTGCATAGACCAGCTGTTTTGCCTTCCCTGTTGAATGTGAAAGTCGCTCAGCCTTGTCTAGCTCTTGTGGCCTGATGGACTATACAGTCCTTGGAATTCTCCAGGCCAGAATACTGGAGTGGGTAGCTGTTTCCTTCTCCAGGGCATCTTCCTAACCCAGGGACTGAAGCCAAGGATTGAACCCAGGTCTCTCACATTGCAGGCAGATTCTTTACCAGCTGAGCCATCAGAGAAGCCCAAGAATACTGCAGTGGGTAAGCCTATCTTTTCTCCAGCAGATCTTCCTGACCTAGGAATCAAACTGGAATCTCCTGTGTTGCAGGCAGATTCTTTACCAGCTGAGCTACACTTGCTGTTAAATGTTACTGGAACACACATTGCACTCAGTAAACTGGTAACTGTCTATAGATAACAAAGCATTTTACTGTCTATTATCAATTTTATTCTACTTTCTTCAAGCCACCATCTTATGGAAACATCCTAATTTTTGTGTGAATAAGGTTTTTTTTTTCTCTAATAATACTTCAATTTTAATCATTTGATTATTTATTCCACAAATGTCCGTTAGATATCTAATTCCTTGTTATTTTAATTATGACTGACTTTTGCTAATTCCAGTCTTTGATAACTTGGAATGTAACTAATGCTGCTACTTTCTTCTTATCCTTGTAAAGGTGGTGTTCAGCTCAGTTCAGTTGCTCAGTCATGTCCAACTCTTTGCGACCCCATGAATTGCAGCACGCCAGGCCTCCCTGTCCATCACCAACTCCTGGAGTTCACCCAGACTCATGTCCATTGAGTCGGTGGTGCCATCCAGCCATCTCATCCTCTGTCATCCCCTTCTCCTCCTGCCCCCAGTCCCTCCTAGCATCAGAGTCTTTTCCAGTGAGTCAACTCTTCGCATGAGGTGGCCAAAGTATTGGAATTTCAGCTTTAGCATCAGTCTTTCCAATGAACACCCAGGACTGATCTCCTTTAGGATGGACTGGTTGGATCTCCTTGCCGTCCAAGGGACTCTCGAGAGTCTTCTCCAACACCACATTTCAAAAGCATCAATTCTTTGGCGTTCAGCTTTTTTACAGTCCAACTTTCACATCCATACATGACCCCTGGAAAAGTCACAGCCTTGAGTAGACAGATTTTGTCGGCAAAGTAATGTCTCTGCTTTTGAATATGCCATCTAGGTTGGTCATAACTTTTCTTCCAAGGAGTAAGCGTCTTTTAATTTCATGCCTGCAATCACCATCTGCAGTGATTTTGGAGCCCCCCAAAATAAAGTCTGACATGGTTTCCACTGTTTCCTATCTATTTGCCATGAAGTGATGCAGTGTAGTCAGTGTGAAAAACATTTGTTATAACAAGGTTGATTATATCTTTATTTCATGTTGAAAAGAGAAAGAGATCTTTTGGTGTGAAATCAACTCTATTACCACAATGACTGAACAGAAAAGAAGGGAAAATTTTCATCATTTTTAAAGTAAGATGAACACATTACTTACCTAGAAATACATTTCATCTAAAGACAGTCATTGTGTCATAAATTTATCTACTTCATTAGGGATGAATATTTTAAGCTTTTTAAAATTTGTCTCCCATATTCTGTGCTTTAACTCTCTTTTCTAACTTCCCTTCATAAATATATTTGATATTATGGGTTTCCATATGTTTTATCAAAGTGTTGATAAATCCATATATGCTGGATCTAATATAAATATTGCATAGGAATCAGTCTTATGATGATGACTTCATCTTATGTTTAAGGTACATTTATTTCCTCAGTTTCATCTTTTTATTTCACATTTCTTTTCAATTTTTGTTTATTGCCTAGTAACACTTCTTAGTTTAGACTGATAGAAACATCAAAATTACATGATTTTTCTTCTCAACATAAGCCTAGAAAATGGTTTGCTCAATTTCTGGAAAGGTTTCCTTGCTATGCTGATAAAGTGGTGGATAAATAGGGAAATTCCATCAACTTTACAAAGAGCATCTATAAAAACCCTACAATTTACATTATACTTAATGTTCAAAGATTGAATGCTTTCTAACATTGAGAATAAGACAAAGAAGCCCACCCTTACCGTTCTTTTTCAACATGGTTTTGGAAGTTTTAACCAATAAAGAAGAAAAGAAAACACAAAGTATACAGATAGGAAAGGAAAAATTAAAACTGCCTTGATTTGTAGATGGCTTGGTTGACTGTGTAGAAAATCTCAAGAAATGTACTACCCCCTCCCCAAACACCCTCAGATCTCTTATAACCTATGAATAAGTTCAACAAAGATGTAGAAGAGAAGGTTGACACATAAAAATCAATTGCATTTCTATATAACAATGAACATGTACAAACTGAAAAGTATAAATTCATTCACAATTCTTCAAAAAGTTACATATGTAGGTATGAATCTAATAAAATACATACAGAATTTGTATGCTGAATACTGTGCAATGTTGAAGAAAAAAATTAAAAGATCTAAATAAATGAAGGTCATACCACATTCATGGATTGGAAGAGACATAGTAAAGATGTAATTCTACACAAACTGATATAGAAGAAAACTATTTTGAAAAGGAAGAGGAAATTTTGAGGAATCAATTGCTTGATTTCAAAACTTATTAAATAGTAACAGTGACCATGACTCTGTGGTATTGGTGGAAGGACAGACAGATGGATCAAGAGAATGAAAAAAGTAACCAAAACACAAGTGTACTAAACTGATTTCAGTAAAGGTGATACAGCAATTAAAAGGAGACAGGATATTCTTTCAACAAATGGGACTGTAATTTGCCATTTCTGGGCCAAAAGTGAAAATAAAAATCTTATCTCAGTTTTACAACTTATACACAATTTAATTCAAAGTGAATTGTGTAATTAAATGTAAAGCTATACAACTTTCAGGAAAAAGTAGGAGAAATTCTTCAGAATTTGGGGTTAAGGCAAGATTTGTCCAACTTCACACAAAAACTTGTGTGTGTTAGTCACTCAGTCGTGTCTGACTCTTTGCAGTCCCCTGGACTCTGCAGCCTGCCAGGCTCCCTGTCCATGAAATTCTCCAGGGAAGAATACTAGAGTGGGTTGCTACTTCCTTCTCCAGAGGATCTTCCTGACCCAGGAATTGAATCCAGGCCTCCTGCATTGCAGGCAGATTCTTTACCATCTGAGCCATATAAAAACATGGTTCATAAAACAAAAAACTGGAAAATTGAACTTCATCAAAAGTTAACTGTACTCTATATAAAAATAGTTAAGCTACAAAATGGGTGAAAATATTCGCAAATGACATATACGAAAAGGGACTTGTATCTAGAACATATAAAGAGCTCTCCAAACTCAATATTAAAAAGATAAACAACGCAATTAGAAAATGGAAAAATACATGAAGATGCATTTCAGTGATGAAAATGGCAGATAAGCACACAAAGAAATGTTCAATATTATTAATCATTAAGGAAATGCAAGTTAAAGCAAAAGTAAAAAGTACTACATACAATAAGAATGGCTAAAATAAAAAAAAATTGTATCACCTAAAAGCATATAAGAATGCAGAGAAGCTTGATCACTAGTACACTTTTGCAGATAGCTTTGTAAAATGGTACAACCACACTTGAAAATAGTCTGACAGCATCATAAAAAGAATAAACATGCAATTCTCATATGACCCACAAATTACACTCCTAAGCTTTTTTCCCAGAAAAGTGAAGATTTCTGTCCACACAAAAACCCGTAAATTAATATTTTAGTAACTCTGTAAAATACAAAGCAATAAATAACCTAGAGGGCCTTCATTGGGTGAATAGCTAAACAAACTGGTACAACTGTACCATGGAATTTTATTCAACATTCAAAAAAAGTATGAAGCTTTGATATCTCCAAGAACCTGGGTGAATTTCAAGGGAACTGAGTGCAAAAGCCAGTGCAAAGGCTGGATAGTGCATGATTGCATATATATAGTATTCTTATCAATGGTGGCAGTTAACGATGCTTGTGGTGATGGAAAATTTCCATGTCTTGGCTGAATCAGCTTCAGTATTGAGCTTGTGACATTGTACTTTGATTTTCAAGACATTATCATGAGGGAAAACTGATTAAAGGGAATTATTTCTTACAACTGCCAGGGAATCTACAGTATCTCAAAATAAAAAGTTCAGTAAAATGAATTAAAAATAAATGGCTTTTTCTAAAATCAAGGGGAAAATAAAATTAGCAGATTTAAAAATTAAGCCAGTTAAGAAAGACTTATAAAAATAGGTGTTTTCTTTCCACTATAAAAGTCAATGAGAATCTAAATTATGTCAGAAAGGTCCTGAAAGCAGAAAAAACAGATCTATTATAGTTTTGCATGTAGAAAGAAAGCCTATAAAAGTTGTAAAATATTGGAATGGTAACTTGTTCTTTAAAAAAATAAATGGAGCTAGTAGACAATTACCTTTGTGAATCATCTGAGAAAAGCTTCAGTTCCTCTTAGCATTTGGGCTAAGGTGACCTCCTGAGACTCTCCTTAATTCTGTGAATTTTATGTCTGATAGCTTTCAATTTTGCTATAGAATAAAACATGAGTGTCTAAATGTAGTTAATCTTGGAAAAATGCCAAATAGCATTTCAGTGACAAAAATGATTTTTGAAAGGGTTGACATGAAATACAAAAGAAAAAAAAGACCTTAAATCCATAACCATAAATATAACATTGAAATGTAAAATATATAATGGCTTTTTTTCCCGAAAATAAGATTACTACTCTTAAAATTTCCTGTAAAATATTCACTTTTCCTGACAATACATTTTATTTGAAAATTTTGCCTACGTTATAGAGATTTTGACTTAGACTTGTGGTGGTGTAAATATAAAAATAGACAACAAAAAGAGTGTCTTTGTTCCCAAAGACTTCGGTACATATTAGTAACTCATTATAAAAGAAGATAGAAGAAAATAAGTGCTAAATGCTATTTAAAAAAACAATATGCACTTTGAACAAAAAACAGAGCTATGCATTTGTATTATTTCCTTTACTCATTGTCTTAGCCTATTCAAGCTGCTATACCAAAAATACCACAGACTGGGTAGCTTATTTATTTCTCATCATTCTGAAAGCTGGTAGCTCCAAAATCAAGGTTCTGGCAGAGCAGAGCCCACGTCCTGGCCACAGAGGGTGGTCTTCTCACTGTGTCCTCACAGGAAGGAGGAGTAAGGGACAGGGGTGTCTTCCATAAGGGCACAAATCCCATTCATGAGGGCTCCACTCTGCTGAACTAATCACCTCCCAAATGTCCTACCTCCCTAATGTCATTAGGAAATTGGATTTCAGCATATAAATTTGAGAAGGAAAGGGCAGATAAAGCATTCAGTCTATAGTACTTTCTTTCTCCAGAGAATACTGCTTCCCAAGAATATTGGTCTCAGGCTCTCTTTATAAGGCACTCAGCCTAAGAGTGACTCACTAACTCAATGCATTTGAGCAAACTCCAGGAGATAGTGAAGGACAGGGAAGCCTGGCATGCTGCAGTTCATGGGGTGACAAAGAGTCAAATACAACTTAGCAACTGAACAATCACAATAACCTAAGAACCAGAGAGATGTGTAATGCATTCTAAAAGGGCAAGTTCCCTTGGGGGTGAACAACACAACATGTGAAAAGCCTATTGGTAGGTTAAGTTGGAAAAATAGTTTACAGTTGTGTAAGCTGATCCTATTTGTAATGCCAGTTGTCTTGCTGTTCACAGTGTCTGAACTGTTCGCTGAATCCAGGTTAGGCAAGGCTTGAACTAAGAGGCTTGAAGAAGACACAAGGAGCCATAGGAACTGCAGACATGTTTATTCTCTCCTGGCTGGCACAGCAGCCATCACACAGCCTCTCTCCTGGCTAACACGGCAATCACAACCATAATGTAGCCATAAGGGAGCCATAATGTAACCTCACATAACGTAACCATGATGCCGCTCCAATGTAACCCCAATACAGCAGCAGCCAGAGCTTTCACGGTGAAGCTCATACAGGGAGACATACTGCACAAACCCCTCATGGCTTTTCCAGGTGGAACTTATATATCAAAATAGCCCATAGCCAAACGAATACCTCGTGATGTGCATGTGCATTGTTATAAATGACCTCAGCTGTTACATAATCATTATTTACAAAACATGGGGCAAGAGTGAGGGGTCATGTGGTGAAAGAGCCTGACCATTACATTTTGGCTAATTTGCTCTTTCCCTACACTCCATCCCCTTCAGGGTCTCTCACCTCTCAATCTACACACAGTCCATCTTCCAGTATATTCCCTTGGGAGTAACACTGACCCTTGAACTTACATCTTGCAACAGCAGTAGGTGCTGCAACAACACCTGTTACATTCCCCAGCACACAGCAAAACCCAACACCGGATATCACCTGGAGCTCACATTGCAGTCCTTGCCCTTATGGGGCTAGAAGAGCCACCCACCAACTGTGGAGTGCCTCTGTCTTCCATGGCCAAGTCCAGTCCACCATTTGTCCTTGTGAAATTGCAGGAAGTCTCCACAGGGGAAACTCCACCTCTGTGGGGTTTTATTAAGGACCTGCAAAACCCCCACAGACGTTGGGCCCATCCCTTCAAAGAGGGGATTTTGTGTGTGTGTGTGTGGCATTCAGAGCCCACCCACATGATTCCAAATGCTTTCAGTTCAGTTCAGTTCAGTTCAGTTCAGTTCAGTTTAGTGGCTCAGTGGTGTCCAGCTATTTGCAACCTCATGAACCGCAGCACACCAGGGCTCTCTGTCCATCATCAACTCCTGGAGTCCACCCAAACCCAAGTCCATTGTGTCAGTGATGCCATCCAACCATCTCATCCTCTGTTGTCCCCTTCTCCTCCTGCCCTCAGTCTTTCCCAGCATCAGGGTCTTTTCAAATGACTCAGCTCTCCGCATCAGGTGGCCAAAGTATTGGAGTTTCAGCTTCAACATCAGTCCTTCCAATGAACACCCAGGACTGATCTCCTTTAGGATGGACTGGTTGGATCTCCTTGCAGTCCAATGGATTCTCAAGAGTCTTCTCCAATACCACAGTTCAAAAACATCAATTCTTTGGCACTCAGCTTTCTTGATAGTCCAACTCTCACAACTCTACATGACTACTGGAAAAACTATAGCCTTGACTATTTGGACCTTTGTTGGCAAAGTAATGTCCCTGCTTTTTAATATGCTGTCAAGATTGGTCATAACTTTCCTTCCAAGGAACAAGCGTCTTTTAATTTCATAGCTGCAATCACCATCCACAGTGATTTTGGAGCCCAGAAAAATAAAGTCAGCCACTGTTTCCACTGTTTCCCCATCTATTTGCCATAAAGTGATGGGACCAGATGCCATGATTTTAGTTTTCTGAATGTTGAGCTTTCAGCCAACATTTTCACTCTCCTCTTTCACTTTCATCAAGAGGCTCTTTAGTTCTTCTTCACTTTCTGCCATAAAGGTGGTGTCATCTGCATATCTGAGGTTTCATACTGTTCCAAATCTACAAGAGAATCAGGTTAGCAGCACATCACAAGACAAACCTTTACAGTACACTGTTCTACTAAATCTACATCACAGGACACAACCTTTATAGTACATTGTTTTAAATCTAGGATATAGCTTAAATCTTTACAGTCTAAATCTACATAATTTGGCTGCCATAGCCATCAACTGTATGCACTAGGACCAGGAAATTGCTCTGGTTTGCCATAACCAAGACTGCATTTGGCACCAGTGACAACCAGAGCCATTACTCTTTGTACATTAGCTAGTGACCAGTGAATTGCAAGTTCTACATGGGGCCTCCAGTCCCTGCTTGGGCTCTTCAGGAGGGCACCTTGGTCTGAGTCCTATTCAAAGCAGAAAAGGGCATCATCGAAAGAAACATCCTCAGGTACCATGTAATCTAACTGAACTGCCCGTATCTCTTGCTGTGGGTGCTTCCCAAACTTGGTAAACTGCTGCTCCAGTCTCAGTTGCCTCTATAGCTCTAGGAGCAGAGCATTGGGCTGTTTATCAATTTTATTTCTGTCAAATCTTGCTGCCAGAAAATCAGCTCTCATTTGCATTGTTGTCACCTGGGTGGGGTGACAGCTTGAGCCCCCTTCAGGGTCTTCACACTTCTAATCCCATTTGCTTGCCACAGTCCCTCTATTTCTCCCAAAATAGCCACTACTGAGATCAAGTCCTAGATGGGGTGCCCCACATAAGGTGCAAAAATAGTCAGGGATTCAATAGAGGTAGACAGGGCATTGTTCAAAATGGTGTCTTGAATGCTGCCAGTAAAATGCTCATCATCTGGGCCTTCAATACTTGGGTTAAACATCAACTGCTTCATACCCAGTTCTCTCACCACTCGGCATAGGTATATCATTCACTCACAGTGTCCAGGAACCCTCTCATATTTGACCACATATTGCAGATGGCAGCGTTAATCCATTCCACGAGGGTGTTTCCTTGAGTAGGTGCACTTCGCATGAGTGCCTAGCATTCTGCAACTTTTGTCTCAGCCAGAGGTGAGTGGTTATAGTGCTTATAGATGCCAGTCATTCTATTCTGTCTCCAAAACATATGATACTGTCTACTCCTGTGTCCCAAAGTCACAAAAGCTGTGCTGCCAAGGGTTTCCTTTGTTTTTACGGAAACTGCATACCCAAGTCAATCAACTCTGCCTGAGTACATGATCAATACATCATGAAGTCAGTCACATTGAGGGCCCCTTGAGGATGCCCCCTGGGCCATTGGCTACTCATGCTTCACTTTCTGCTGTGCAATGGTCCTCACTCCCAAAGGGGAACCTGCAGTCTCAGAACCTTAGTCTCATAATGTTCATCATCACCATCACTTACCGTCTCACTGTCAGAGCTGCTGGGTTCTTCAAGCCATGGGGTTCTTGCTCTTATGCCAATATACATTGCTCTAGTTTTTCCAAGCATCTCTGAATACTGTGCACCAGTATAGCATAGTGTGGGGGCATGATCCATATTTGCCTTCAGAGTAGTCAGGAAAATCTGCCCTATGGTGCCAGCGGCAGTTTGTGCCACCTCGTTTGGCAAATGGGAGCTCACTGCCTGTAATGCAACGTCAGTGCTATCAGGTGACCACTTCCAGTTGGAATTCCACCAAGCCCACTCCAAGAGGATTGCAGCCACAAGATACCACCACGTGCTATATGGTGACCACTGGCTTCCTCCCTCTGGTGGAGCCACAGGCTCTTCTACCTGCTAGGTATCCTGCCGACTGTTCCAACTATTTCACTGATCCTGTTCCTGATGCCAGTTGTCACACTGTTCACATTGTCCACACTGTTCTCTGAACCCAAAGTAGACAAGGCTCTAGCTAAGAGGCTGGGAAAAAACACTAGGAGGCATAGGAACTGCAGACACATTTATTCTCTCCGATCTGGCATGGCGGCCATAACACAGCCCCTCTCTGGGCCGACATAGCTGCCAGAGCGCCAGCAACAACATAACCATAACGTCACCATAATGAAGCCATCACATAACCTCACATAATACAACCATGATGTCTCTCTAATATACCCCAGTGCAGCAGCAGCCAGGGCTTTCATGGTGAAGCTCATACAGATGTACTTCAAACCACCACCAAGGCTTTTCCAGGTGGAGCTGATATATCAAAAGTAGCCTGCAACCAAATTAAGCACCTGGTGACGTGCATGTGCAGGGCTATATGTGATCTCAGCTGTTACATAAACCTTGAGGCATGCAGACACAGTGCTATAAGGGATCTCAACTGTTCAGTTCATTTCAGTCATTCAGTTGTATTTGACTCTTTGTGACCCCACGGACTGCAGCATGCCAGGCTTCTCTATCTATCATCAACTCCTGGAGCCTACTCAAACTCATGTCCAACAAGTTGGTGATGCCATCCAACCATCTCATCCTCTGTCATCCCCTTCTCCTCCCACCTTCAATCATTCCCAGAACCAGAGTCTTTTCCAATAAGTCAGTTCTTTGCATCAGGTGACCAAAGTATTGGAGTTTCAGCTTCAACATCAGTCCTTCCAATGAATATTCAGGACTGATTTCCTTTAAGATTGACTGGTTGAATCTCCTTGCAGTCCTAGGCACTCTCAAGAGTCTTCTCCAACACCACAGTTCAAAAGCATCAATTCTTCGGTGCTCAGCTGTCTTTATAGTCCAACTCTCACATCCGTGCATGACTACTGGAAAAACCATAGCTTTGACTAAACTGAGCTTTGTTGGTAAAGTAATGTCTCTGCTTTTTAATATGCTGACTAGGTTGGTCATTGCTTTTCTTTCAAGGAGCAAAATCTTTTAATTTCATGGCTGCAGTCACCATCTGCAGTGATTTTGGAGACCAAAAAAATAAAGTCAGCCACTGTTTCCTTTGTTTCTACATCTATTTGCCATGAAGTGATGGGAGTGGATGCCACGATCTTAGTTCTCTGAATGTTGAGATTTAAGCCAATTTTTCATTCTCCTCTTTCACTTTCATCAAGAGGCTTTTTAGTTCCTCTTTGCTTTCTACCATAGTGGTGGTGTCATCTGCATATCTGAGGTTATTGATATTTCTCCTGGCAATCTTGATTCCAGCTGGTGTTTCTTCCAGTCCAGCGATTCTCATGATGTACTCTGCATAGAAGTTAAATAAGCAGGGTGACAATATACAGCCTTGACGTACTCCCTTTCTAATTTGGAACCAGTCTGTAGTTCCATGTCCAGTTCTAACTGTTGCTTCTTGATCTGCATACAGATTTCTCAAGAGGCAGGTCAGGTGGTCTGGTATTCCCATCTCTTTCAGAATTTTCCACAGTTTTTTGTGATACACACAAAGGCTTTGGCATAGTCAATAAAGCAAAAGTATATGTTTTTTGGAGCTCTGTTACTTTTTTTGATGATCCAGCAGATGTTGGCAATTTTATCTCTTGTTCCTCTGCTTTTTCTAAATCCAGATTGAACATCTGGGATTTCACAGTTCACGTACTGTTGAAGCCTGGCTTGTAGAATTTTGAGCATTATTTTGCTAGCATGTGGGGCAAGAGTGAGAGGCCTTGGGGTGAGAGAGCCTGACTGTGCCATCTTGGCTAATTTGCTCTTTCCCTAAAAGTTGGATCTCAACAGCTTTGAAATTCATGTATTTTTCTAAGCAGGTTTTTGATGAAGGTGGTGCTATCATGTCTTCAATAATTGGGAAAAATAAATATGAAAGTTATATAGATGATAAAATAAAAAAGAGAAAGATTATGGGCAAAGGGGCAATTAATAGGGAATCCATTTAGGTATTCTAGGTGGCAGTGAAGTAAAGAGGGTTCACATAGTTATGGCTGAAAAAGCTGATTTTAAAGTGGATTTTAGGACTTCTGTGGTGGTCCAGCATTTAAGAGCCCACCTTCCAATGCAGAGGGTGCAGGTTTGACCCCTGGTCTGGGAGTTAATATACCACAGGCCTTGTGGCCAAAAAACCAAAGCATAAAACAGAAATAATATTGTTTTTTTTCAATGAAGACTTTAAAAATAGTTCACATTTAAAGCAATCTTTAAAAAGTGGGTGTTAAGATGAAACCCTGGCCTAGATGGAGGGCGGGGTCTTCAGGTGAAATAAGAATAAGGACTGAAGAAAAACCCTGAGTCCTGACTGTGTGTGGGCAGCAGTTTGGCAAATCTATTTATAGATGTTAATAAGGAAGCTATAAAAAGAGGAAAATCTTCAGAATGGATGGGATGGTGCTTGGTGAGAAAGCTGCTTTTGTAAATGCTGAAATTTAAGGAATTTGTGTATGAAAAATCAAATAAATAAGATGCAAAGTTTATTATATAGATATATAGAAAGATATTGTGAAGAGATCAAATGGTTTATGAACCTAGGAAAAGTTCTTGCATTTGAAGTTATAACGTGACTACTGATCTTTGGTGATGGTTTTATACATGGTAATAGTGGCCCAGATTACAGAATCTGCCTGCAGTGCAGGAGATCTGAATTTGATCCCTGGCTCAGGAAGTTCCCCTGGAGAAGGGAATGGCTACCCACTTCAGTAGTCTTACCTGGAGAATTCCATGGACAGAGGAGCCTGGCAGACTACAGCCCATGGAGTTGCAAAGAATCAGACAACTGAGTGACCAATACTTCACTTTTCATTAGGCGAAAACTTACTTTCATGACGCCAGTTGAGGCATTTAAGATATTTTTCCATCAGTGAAAATAAACAAAATGATAAAAGTAAGAAAGTAAGGTAAGTTTTAAGACTAGCTTTGACTTACATTTATCTATAGGGAAATGATCTGTGCAGATGCAGATAATTTATCGTACCAAAAATATCTCATATTTTAAAACCTAGTATTAGCAAGATAATGTGGTTGTATTTACTTTTTAAATATGTCAAATGTTTGTAAATATCTACACTGACAGCAGATTGATAATTTTATAATAACTTCAAATGTGAGTCTTGTTCATGTTCAGTATCTGCCTTTAAGGTTCATTTCCTTAAGAATCTAAAGACAAGATAAATGTAAGTAGACACAAATATCTAACCTGAAGTTCGTTCTGTAAAGATCACTATGCAGTTTCTCCCCAGATTGACATGAATGATTTCCCTATATTCCTCTTATAAGTATGAATACTATTAGTTTATTGACTTTAGCTAATGAGAAACTTCATCCACACTGAAGGGAACAGGAAGTAATACCTGACACCAAAATCAAAATGGTCCCCAGGAGATAAGTTTTGATTACTAAGTCCTAGAAGAGTTATTTCTTTCCTTTCACTTACATTATTATTTCAGTCATCATTAACTTATACTAAGCTTTTCTTTCTGTTTTTATTTTTAATTAGAGAATGATTGCTTTATAATATTGGTTTCTGCTGTACAATAATGCATATGAACCATATGTACGTATATACGTGTGTGCTATAGTGTGCTTAGTTGCTCAGTCATGTCTGACTCTTTGGAACCCCAGAGACTGTAACCCACCGGGCTCCTCTGTCCATGGGGAGTCTCTAGGCAAGAATACTGGAGTGGGTTGACATGCTCTCCTCCAAGGTTTCTTCCCAACCCAGGGATCGAACCCAAGTCTCCTGTATTGCATTGCAGGCAGATTCTTTACCATTTGAGTCATCAGGGAAGCCCAACAATACTGGATTGAGTAGCCTATCCCTTCTCCAAGGGATCTTCCCAACCCAGGAATCAAACCAGGATCTCCTACATTACAGGCAGATTCTTCCTTGGTTGCTCAGCTGGGAAAGAATCTGCCTGCAATAAAGGAGACCCCATCTAAAGATAGATAGATATATCTCCTTCCTCTTGAACCTCCTTCCCACCCCCCCACCCCACCCCCACCCCAAAACTATCCATCTAGATCATCACAGAGCACCAGGTTGAGCTCCCTGTGTAATACTGCAGGTTCCCACTAGCTACATACTTTAAACACGGTTCAGTCAGTTCAGTCACTCAGTTGTGTCCGACTCTTTGCAACCGCATGAATCGCAGCACGCCAGGCCTCCCTGTTCATTACCAACTTCTGGAGTTCACTCAAACTCATGTCCATTGAGTCGATGATGCCATCCAGCCATCTCATCCTCGGTCGTCCCCTTTTCCTCTTGCCCCCAGTCACTCCCAGCATCAGAGTCTTTTCCAATCAGTCAACTCTTCGCATAAGATGACCAAAGTACTGGAGTTTCAGCTTCAGCATCATTCCTTCCAAAGAAATTCCAGGGCTGGTCTCCTTCAGAATGGACTGGTTGGATCTCCTTGCAGTCCAAGGGACTCTCAAGAGTCTTCTCCAACACCACAGTTCAAAAGCATCAATTCTTCGGCACCCAGCTTTCTTCACAGTCCAACTCTCACATCCATACATGACCACTGGGAAAACCATAGCCTTGACTAGATGGACCTTTGTTGGGAAAGTATTGTCTCTGCTTTTCAATATGCTATCTAGGTTGGTCATAATGTTCTTTCTAAGGAGTAAGCATCTTTTAATTTCATGGCTACAGTCACCATCTGCAGGGATTTTGGAGCCCCCAAAATAAAGGCTGACACTCTTTCCACTGTTTCCCCATCTATTTCTCATGAAGTGATGGGACCAGATGCCATGATCTTCATTTTCTGAATGTTGAGCTTTAAGCCAACTTTTTCACTCTCTTCTTTCACTTTCATCAAGAGGCTTTTAGTTCCTCTTCAGTGTGTATATATCAATGCTACTCTCTCAGTCCATCCCACTTCTCCCTCCCCACTGTGTCCACAAGTCTCTAAGTCTCTATTCTCTTAAGTCTGCTGTCTTTTCTGCCCTGAAAATGGGTTCATCAATACCATTTCTAGATTACATATATAATGTGTCAGTCAATATCCAATAGAGATTTTCTTTAAGTGTAAATCATGCTGTCTTTCTACTTTAAACTTTTCAAGGCCTTTCCATTGCATTTAACATAAAACTTCCAAATGCTAATTGCATCTTACACAGTCCTGTAGGGTCCTCAGACTTTCTCTTAAGCATCATCTCCCCAGGCTCAGAGTCCTTCCTGATGTTCCTATAATACATGGTCTTCCTTACTTCAGGGACTTTAAGCTGGCTAGGTCTGCTGTCGAAACAATATTTTATCTGTGTTCAACTGCATCATATACCCTGCAGTGTCAGCTTCAGTTTTACTTTTTCAAGGAAACTTCTTCATCTAAATTCCCTTTTAAGTATCTCTTATACAATGCTCCAATTTTTTTCTTAGTTCACTTTTATAATTTTCAAATATATATTTGTTTCTGTGGATGTTTGATGAATATTACTCCCAATTTTAGGAAATAATAAGCAATGGTCTCATTATATCCTCAATGCATATCATAGGGCTTGATACTGAATGATAATCACAAGATATTTGCAAAATAAATGGCTTCTTAGAACGAAGATCTTAAGTAGAATCAGCATCATATGTATATCAACTTCCACATTTATGCATTCATGTGCATGCACACACACATACACATATATCTGTGACAAGGACTGTACCCAAAGGAAACAGTCATGGTCATTTTTTAAAGCTATGATTCTTCTGTGAATCATTATGAATGATTGCTTGTCATGACTATGAGACGGCTGTGCAAGCATCATGGGCTTTGGAAGGCTTAGCCCATGTCTAAATTTACTTCTCATCCTATCAGAAAGTAGAGTGTTTTTCAAGAGAAAACAAGACAGAGGGTAGCATAAAAGTTAAAGTCATAGAGGAAAGAGTGAGAATTGTGTTTGATAAGGCAAAACATATGATTTTCCTCTCCTGTTGAATACTGTTACAGAAGTACCAGGATCTTCCATTTCCACTGTCAGGATAACTCATCAAAAGAATGATCGAGTCACACAGAACAAGTGTTGAAATGAGCAGTTATTGCCTACTATGGAACTACTCACAGAATAAAGTGACATTTTAACTTCTTAAAAATAAACACAAAAAATACTGAGACAAATCAAGTGGATGTACCAAAACCAAATTAAAATCAAACAGAAAAGAAATAGCTACTTTTGGACTTACCTTGGTTACATGTGGGTAGTTTCGATCTCTTCATTCCTTAGTTTTCTCACCTGCCTAAAATAATGACAGTCATTTTAATAATAACAATTTCATCTTTAAATCCAACATTATAGGAAATAGTGAGGCTTTAATATTGCATTTGCAGATTCCCTTAGGAAATACTGTGGATGAGAATGGTTTTCAAGGTGATACAGACATTGAAACATAACAGGGTTTTTAGAACCACAGAAAGAACAATAAGTGAGAGATAAATACCCAAACTGGGAAGTAGCACTCCTACAGAGTTGAAAGACAAATTCTCACAGGAAAAGAAATGTATGCGAGGAAGATAAGACAGAATAACGTGAATTGATTACAAGTAGTGAATGACTTAAAAATGAGGTTAAGAAGAATGATTGAAACTTATTGCATCCTCAGCAGTGCCCTACTGGTTCAGACAAACATCATTGCCCTCAAGCAGCTTATGATGTATCTTCAAGGAGAGGGATGCAAAAGTATGTTTAAATTTAAAGCTGCTACCCGCATGAACAGCACATTGTGTGTATAACATATGGATATGTAACAACAGAGTGAGGATTATACTTCTGTAGAGGCACTGAAAGGGTCTGAAAAAACTGGGTCTTGATTTTCTCTAGATAATAGACAGGAAATTTTCAGGAAATGGTAAATGAAACAGTAGTTATAAAAAAACAAACAAACATTTGATGTGTGAAGAAAAACAGATTTTGTGTCTTCAGAGTGCTGCTTCTCAGAATCATATCTCACACAGCTATCAAAAATCTACTGCTTAAAATAGATTATAGAAAACCTTATTTCCATTCAAAACATAGAACAGATTCTTATGTGTTGTTAAATTTCAGTGCTGTAAGATTCTGTTTTTCTGTGCATTATGGGTACAATTGTTAACATTACACAGTTAAATGGTAATAATAGCCTGTTTCAAATATATGAAGACTCATTATGTAGATGAATTTGAACATCTGTTTCCCCAGAAGATAATAAATAAGGAAGCAAAAAGTAATCAGAAGTGTTTAGGTTTGTAACATAAAATTAGGACAGCACACCCATGGTAATTATAAGAATTTCTCTTATAACTTAAGGAAGGAAGAAATGCATTTTTTCTCTGAAGATAAGTCCAAGCTGGGATAATTTGACAGCAAGTTATGAACCTGTTAAAAATCCATCTTAGGTGCACCTGATGTATAATTATAATGAAGATTGTTATGATAATTTTGTGTATATCATTTTTAAAATTTTATTCCCACATAGCTCAGTTGGCAAAGAATCTGCTTGCAATGCAGGAGACCCTAGTTTGATTCCTGGGTTAGAAAATCTGCTGGAGAAGGGATAGGCTACTCACTCCAGTACTCTTAGGCTTCCCTTCTGGCTCAACTGGTAAAGAGTCTGCCTGCCATGCAGGAGACCTGGGATCAATCCCTGGATTGGGAAGATCTCCTGGAGAAGGGAAAGGCTACCCATTCCAGTATTCTGGCTTGGAGAATTCCATGGACCGTAATAGTCCATGGGGTCTCAAAGAGTCATACATGGCTGAGCAACTTTCACTTTCATAGTTGATTTACAATGTTGTGTTAAGAAAGGTAGTCCCAAGATGGTGGAGGAATAGGATGGGGAGACCACTTTCTCTCCCAGAAATTCATCAAAAGATCATTTGAATATGAAGCAACTTCCACAAAACAACTTCTAAACACTGACCAAAGACACTAGACACCCAGAAAGGCAGGCCAATATCTTTGAAAGAAGGTAGGACAAAATATAAAAGATGAAAACAGAGACAAAGTATTTAGGGTTGGAGACCCATCCTGGGAAGGGAGTCATGAAGAAGGAAAAGTTTCCACACAAGA
Organism: Nanger dama; assembly: GCA_917880005.1. Classification (NCBI taxonomy): domain Eukaryota; kingdom Metazoa; phylum Chordata; class Mammalia; order Artiodactyla; family Bovidae; genus Nanger; species Nanger dama. The sequence continues at coordinate 42,593,828 of CAKJTW010000009.1, read as the reverse complement.
GGAAACCCTCTCACAGGCGGGTCAGTGAGGAGCTTTGGCATCTGAGAGGGCAACATAATAATAATTTTTAAAAGCCTCAGAATGCAATGTTGTGTTAATTTCTACTGTACAGTAAAGTGAATCAGTTATATATACACATATATATTATATGTACATATAATATATATACATTATTTTTTACATTCTTTTCTAAGATGGTTTATCACAAGATATTGAATGTAATTCCCTGTGCCATACAATAGGACCTGTTGTTTATCCATTCTCTATATAGTAGTTTGCATCTACTAATCCCAAAGTCCCAATCCACTCCTCTCCCACCATTCTTCCTCCTTGACAGTTCAGTTCAGTTCAGTTGCTCAGTCATGTCCAACTCTTTGCAACCCCATGGACTGCAGCACGCCAGGCTTCCCTGTCCATCACCAACTCCTGGAGCTTGCTCAAACTCATGTCCATCAAGTCAGTGATGTCATGCATCGAACTATCTCATCCTCTGTCATCCGCTTCTCCTCCTGCCTCAGTCTTTCCCTGCATCAAGGTCTTTTCCAATGAGTCAGTTCTTTGCATCAGGTGGCCGAAGTACTGGAGCTTCAGCTTCAGCATTAGTCCTTCCAATGAATAGTCAGGACTGATTTCCTTTAGGGTGGAATGGTTTGATCTTATTACAGTCTAAGGGACTTTCAAGAGTCTTATCCAATACCACAGTTTAAAAGCATCAATTCTTCAGCACTTAGCTTTTTTATGGTTCAACTCTCCCCCTTGTCAACCACAAGTTTATTTTCTATGTCTATGAGTCTGTTTCTGTTTTGAAGATGCTTGCTTGTGTCATAGTTTAGATTTCACATATAAATTATTTCATGTGGTATTTATAGTTCTTTTCTGTAAAAGTCAGTTTTTAGTATCATGTACATTATTAAGATAGGTCTAAGGATTTCCGAGTTTTAATACAGGCTAACTAAATTCCTAATTAGCCAGGAGATTTTTTCTACCCCATAGCTGTAATTATTGTACTATAACTAGATTTAAATATATAATATTGATTTTGTTGTTATTTAGTCGCTAAGTCATGTCTGAGTCTTTTGCAACCCCATGGACTCTAGAACACCAACTCTTCTGCCCATGGTATTTCCCAGGCAAGAATGTCAGAGTGGGATGCCATTTCCTTTTCCAGGGATCTTCCTGATACATGGGTCAAACCCATGTCTCCTCCATTGGCAGGTGGATTCTTTACCACTGAGTCACTAGGGAAGCCTGTAATATTGATTTTGTTGTTTGTGTTTAGTCACTAAGTCATGTACAATTCTTTGTGACCCCACGGACTGTAGCTGGCCAGGTCCCTCCATCCATGAGATTTTCCAGGCAAGTAATACAGTGAATTGCCATTTCCTCTTTCAGGGGATCTTCCCTACCCAGGGATTGAACCTGTGTCTCTTGGATCTCCTATATTAGCAGATAGATTCTTGTGTTACTGTCAGTCGGCTTATAATTTGATATCAGATTCACGCAAAAAAGTTTCAACTTATTGTTTTATAGAAAGAATTCTAAAAAATTTAAGGTGTTCTAGATTATACCATAGAAGAGAAGTAGGGAACATTTTAGATACGAAAAATCATCACAGTAGAGAAGAGAAAAATAATTAAATGGCAGTGATCCAAGAAGATAATGAGAGAACATTTTCATATAAAATGAGTTGATGGGTTTGAAAGTACTAATATAAATACCCTTAGTACTAGTAGATTATTTTTCAAATGTGCTTAAGAAAATACTTCCAAACTCCTGTAGGGTTAAGCTTTTGATAGCATGGCCTTTTTATTCTGTAACATAATGTGAAAACTTCATGCTTCAGAATATTATGGGATTTTGCTCTAATGAGTGTTAATATTACTCTTTTCAGTGTTTCTCAAATGTGTTCTAAGATCTACTAGCTTTAGAATCACTCAGGGCATTTAAAATTCAAATATCTGGATCCCATTCAAACATTACAGAATCAGGATGTCTGTACTTTGGCCCAGTTGATTTTATTTTAACAAGTGCTTTTGGTGATTGTATAGTGTATAGTGTAAAGTGTCTGCCCTCAATGCCAGAGACCCGGGTTCAATCCCTGGTCAGGAAGATACCCTGGAGAAAGAAATGGCAACCTACTCCAGTACTCTTGTCTGGAAAATCCCATAGACGAAGAATTGTGGTAGGCTACAGTCCATACGGTTGCAAAGAGTCGGACACGACTTAGAGACTTCACTTTCACTTTAGATGATTGTATAAAAATTAATAGTTTGAGATCTGTTGGGTTAATTTAATCAAATTCCTTTCAAATGGATCATTTTTATTTGATCTGTTATAACTCTACTATCAAGTATTTGTTTGAACAGATAGTCTAATTCCTTGTCAGTGCTAGATAATTAAGTACTCACTTTGAATTTTAATATATTGAATTTTTTCTGTCAGAGAAGATAGCATACTCTCAGGCCATCTTACAGTGAATAGGGATCCTTTACTATAAAGACAGATGATATTTCCTGGAATAAATATGTAGTATTTCTTCCAAAGAATGAATGTAGTCTTTAAGTCTCAATCTACCAGTAATTGGAGAAGGCCATGGCACCCCCACTCCAGTACTCTTGCCTGGAAAATCCCATGGACAAAGGAGCCAGGTGGGCTGCAGTCCATGTGGTCACTAAGAGTCGGACACAACTGAGCGACTTCACTTTCACTTTTCACTTTCCTGCATTGGAGAAGGAAATGGCAACCCACTCCAGTGTTCTTGCCTGGAGAATCCCAGGGACAGGGGAGCCTGGTGGGCTGTCGTCTATGGGGTCACACAGAGTCGGACACGAATGAAACGACTTAGCAGTAGCAGCAAGGATCTCCCAGTTTTAATGCAGGCTAACTAAATTCTTAATTAGCCAGGAGATCTTCTCTACCCCAGAGCTGTAATAATAATTAGTATTATTAGTATTATTAGCAGCTACCAATAATTACTATTTCCAAGTTCATATCAGTTAGACTAAAACAGTGTCTAACTGTTTCTCTGAACTGTTTCCCATTTCTCTGAATTAACCTTGAACATTTCCTGCCATATCCAGATCACCGTAGGTCTCTGTTTGTGCTCTGCGAGCTGTTTCTCCTTGCCTCTGCATGACGTGCCCATGTTCTTGCTGTGGCTTCCTATGGTATTTCCTCCCATGCTGCCATTTTCCCCAGGCGGCAGGTGAGGGATGGTATGGCTTGCTAACAATCCCTGCTGCCAAAGGACAAGAGCACTGCCTGATGCTTGTGCATAATTTCCGTGATTGCCAAAGACATTGCATCGGTGCTGGGTGCATTGTACTCTCCTCATCCCACAGAAGAGACAGTGAAGAAGAACAAACATGATGCCTACAGAGCCTCATTTTAGCCCTTTAATGTAGAGAAGCTGGGCTAGGAATGTGTGCTGGATTCAGCGTTATGTGGGCTATTACTGTTTCCCTCTGATGTTACTGAAGCTGTCTGTTGTGCGGTCACTCTTGCTCAGAGGTTTCCATCGCTTCTGTCAGGACACTACAATTCCACATGTATAACAGATATTTCATGAGTGCCATGAGTTTTGTTTTCAAATGTTTATCACATTTCAGTTCAGTTCAGTCGCTCAGTCGTGTCCAACTCTTTGTGACCCCATGAATCGCAGCACGCCAGGCCTCCCTGTTCATCACCATCTCTCGGAGTTCACTCAGACTCACGTCCATCGAGTCCGTGATGCCATCCAGCCATCTCATCCTCTGTCGTCCCCTTCTCCTCCTGCCCCCAATCCCTCCCAGCATCAGAGTCTTTTCCAATGAGTCAACTCTTTGCATGAGGTGGCCAAAGTACTGGAGTTTCAGCTTTAGCATCATTTCTTCCAAAGAACGCCCAGGGCTGATCTCCTTCAGAATGGACTGAGTGGATCTCCTTGCAGTCCAAGGGACTCTCAAGAGTCTTCTCCAACACCGCAGTTCAAAAGCATCAATTCTTCGGTGCTCAGCCTTCTTCACAGTCTAACTCTCACATCCATACATGACCACTGGAAAAACCATAGCCTTGACTAGACGGACCTTAGTCGGCAAAGTAATGTCTCTGCTTTTGAATATGCTCTCTAGGTTGGTCATAACTTTTCTTCCAAGGAGTAAGCATCTTTTAATTTCATGGCTGCAGTCACCATCCGAAGTAATTTTGGAGCCCAAAAACATAAAGTCTGACACTGTTTCCACTGTTTCCCCATCTATCACATTTATAGAGGTATAATTTGTACATGCTGCTGCTGCTGCTGCTAAGTCACTTCAGTCATGTCTGACTCTGTGAGACCCCATAGATGGCAGCCCACCAGGCTCCCCTGTCCCTGGGATTCTCCAGGCAAGATCACTGGAGTGGGTCACCACTGCCTTCTCTGTTTTGTATGCTAAAACTCATCAATGTCAAGGACATAATTTTGTTAGTTGTCTAATTTACATAAGAATCATTATATATAGTACAGAAGTAAGGAGAACACATCTGAGAATATACAATAGCCAAGAGAATATGAAAAATTTAAGCTTTAGTAGCAATCTCTGAACTAGAGTTTAGAGTTCCTCCTTAAGGATAGAAGAAAATGTTTCAGATTTGAAAGACAATTTAAAGGCTCAAAAGTCCCCCAAAAGTACTGAAGAAAGCCTCCAAGAATAGAAGTCATTAACCAAATAACTCCTCACACTATACAAGAAAAGTATGCTCCAAAGAACTATAAAATATATATATATTTTTTTTTTGAAAGAATGCAAGTAATCACTATATCAGGCTTTTAAATGAAGACCAGAATCTAAAGGCAATGGAGAAATACTTAGAAAATGCTAAGAAAAAAAGTAACATTCAAAAAATTTTCGAGACAGTTACCCGGTTCATAAGCAACAACAGCAGAAATCCTTTCATTGATTGCCAAACATTCCTGTCATCTCCTCAGCAGTCCTTCCAATTAGCATCAAAATCATGATATAGAACTTTCTCATCCCTCACAAACTTTCCTTGTGTATTTTAATCATCAATCCTTGTTTCCCACCCTTGGTTATTGGCAACCTCTGGTCAGTTTGCTGTCATAAAATTTTTGCCTTTCTAGAACTTGATATAAGTGAAATCACAATACTTGTAGACTTTAAAGTATGTCCAGAAATTCTTTGACAATCTTCCCTTCAAATGGGGATGCTTAACTCCTCTACCTCAGTGTGGGTTGAATTTACTAACCAGATTTTAATGAAAGCTGTAGAATTATGCTATATGACTTCTGAGGTTAGGTAACAAGAAGGTTAGTTTCTGCTTGTCTTCCTATCTCTCCAAATCTTGCTCCCCAAGGAAACCAGAGAGCAGGCTGTGAGAACACTCAAGCAGCCTGTGCAAAAACTAGTCACAGGGAGAAACATGATATTATGTGGAGATTGGAAGAAGATCCTGTCAAAAGAACGGAGGATTTGAAGCACTCTTGCAAATAGTTACAAATAGGATGAAGGTACACATTTTATCCTGCTTGTTCCTTTCTTACTCAGCCTGCAACAGTTTCCTAGTTCCTGGCTAAAAGCAGGGGACTCATGGGTGGGAGACAAGATTCTGAGTCCCTTACTCCAACAGCAATGACCAGAGCATCAGCACTGGTCCTGTTTCCTGAGCTTCAGTTGCCATGGGGCCCCAGTGCTGGAACACACAGTCGATCTTGTCACAGGCAAGTGATCCCCCATTTAAGAAACTTTAGTGCTTTATAATAGACTTTTTCAACCCATTTGCTTTGATCTCATCTTGACACACAATTAGGATGAGTTTCTTGTAACATATAGTTTGGTCTTAACAATTACCTATGACAGTCCTTGGTTTTTACTTTGAGTGTTTAAGCGAGTTTGTTATAATTATTCCTATGGTTGGGTTAGAACTGTTTGCTAATTTTTCTATTCATTTCACCTGCTTTCTGCTCTATTTTTCTTTTGTTTTTGCCATCATATGCATTAATTGACTTTTCAATTACTGATCCTTGTCTCTACTATTTGATTCTCTCTACCCCAGGTTTATCTCTCTAATCGGCCTCTCATAGGTTCAACCCTGGATCAGGCAGACTGCCTGGAGAAGGAAGTGGCAACCCAGTCCTGTATTCTTGCCTGGAAAATCTCAAGGACAGAGGAGCCTGGCAGGCTAGAGTCTATGGGGTTGCAAAGAGTTGGACATCATGGAGTGACTGACCACACTAGAGAAAGACAGTCTAGTATTTAAATATAATACACAGATCTCTTTACTTGAATTAATACTAATATATAGATGGTGAAATGCTATGCTCTCTATTTTCTTAGGGAGAAATAAAGTATATATGTAAATTATTTATTAAAAATTATTAAATAGCAGAATTTGGGTTCATTACAGTAGACACTATTCACACTTATGTGTATACTTATTATGCTTCTATATATTTATAATATATGTTCTATTCATTTGGCAAAAGCTACTTAACCAGCAACTACATGATATGGTTCAACTGAGCCATAAATTTGCAATAATCTAGTCAGTCTGCCAGGAGAAGGCAATGGCACCCCCACTACAGTACTCTTGCTTGGAAAATCCCACGGGCGGAGGAACCTGGTAGGCTGCAGTTCATGGGGTCACTAAGAGTTGGACACGACTGAGTGACTTCACTTTCACTTTTCACTTTCATGCATTGGAGAAGGAAATGCAACCCATTCAGTGTTCTGGCCTGGAGAATCCCAGAGATAGGGGGAGCCTGGTGGGCTGCTGTCTAGGGGGTCACACAGAGTTGGACACGACTGAAGCGACTTAGCAGCAGCAGTCAGTCTGCCAAGCCTGCATGTTTCCATTTTGATATGAATCATAACTTCAGACTTGAAATTAAAATAACCTGGACCAGCGAATCCCACAATAATGTTTCATCATGTATTGAATAATATGTATGGGCAGAACCCCTTAGCTTAAGAGTGCTTCTTCATGTATATATATAAAACCAGAATACCTCAACAGCAGATGATACCTAAAGGTAGGAAATACAGCTCAAAACACAGGTATTTCATGAGTAACCACAAAAATTCTTTCATTTTTGGTTTAGCACAGACATATTTTATAGTATAAAATTTACAACAGAAATTCCATATTTTCTCACAAATGTGATTAAAATTAATAATACTGGAAGGCCTTGCTATTTTAATTTATTCTCAAGTTTGTAGAACTTCAGCCAAAAGTGGCCATTTGGCCTAATTTGAGAAGTATGAACATTGTCAAAAGTTGTCCCCTATTTCTAGGTAGCTGTGTGACTTTGGGCTGTTTATTCATTATGTATGAGTCTCACATTTTCAAAGGACAAAGACAAATTGTCCTTACTATTGTTCTTACTTTACAATAGTATTGTGAATATCACACTAAATTGCAGTTGATTCCAGCATAGTTTTCTAAAAAGTAAGATCATGACTCAAGATAAAATGAACTCATCAAAAATTTTATTTGGCCTATTAATTATAAGAAAGATATTATGACCAGTGAGCATTGATAATTATATGTTTGTTGATAAATGAATGTTGGGAGTCCTGGTTTAGATATAAACTGACTAATATCTGATAGGAACATCAACTATAATGTCTGGAATAATCAGTTTCACCAGAAAGAAATTGTTTGCATATTGAACAGACAAAAATCTACATGTTAAATTCTGCTTTGACAGATTTTTTGAATTGACATGTCAATAAAGACTTAGACTCAGCAGATGCTGTGGAAATCCCCAGGTAATATCTTCTTTCTGTTTTCAGTGTTCAGGTGAGTTGAGTAAATGAGAATTGGAGAAGTTACTACATTAATAAAATTAACATAGATGTCACTTTTTAAATGATGAAGGGGAAAATGTAAACACAGTGCTTTAAAAATTAAATGCTCACTATTTCCAGGAAACTAATATGAACTTTAATTTTCATGGCAACTCTGAGAGGTATTTTTAAGATTTTCAGTAGTGTTCAGATCATGAAACTGGGCTGAGAATATCAGTTATATTAAAAGAATATATAATACAACATTGTAAAGCAATTATACTCAAATAAAAATTAATTTTAAAAGGATATATACCATTTCTCATTAGCTTTGAAATACATTTGTCTCAAAAGTACAATAACTTTTTGGGGTCTCTATCTCCACTTTTGCTACAGCCCTGAAAGAGACCCTGATATCATGTCACATGATTTTGGCTTTAGAGACAGAATATTAATACATGAGAACTTGGACTCTTGTGATGTTTCCTGAATATCTGAGTGATTAAGACTCACAGTGAAGAGAAAGGGAGACAGAAGAAAGAATGTATTTTTGTGGAAAAATTCACAATATCTGTACTTGGGGCTGAGTTGAAGCAGTGAAGTGTTAATTCATAGTTAATTGTAGTAGCCATCTGCTTCTTGATGAAATTTGTTGGTGGTGTTATTTTGTGTTATTTCCTTTCATTTGTTTATTTTAAGCAGTTCTCAGTTGCCCTAAGAGATGCCTTAACCAAGAAAAGCAGTTGGGATTTTCTTTTGCTGTGGGAAAAGAGGAGGAAAAAATGTGTAAGGACAAAGTTAAACTGGTATGTCTAAATGCTAAGTATCATTGGTTTCTGTTGACTTAAAAATGCAGAATGTGAAAGCTGCACGTGAACTTTTATTTAGGGCAAGATGAAGACTATACTCTGTGAGACAACACTTCAGAGTAACTGCTCCAAAGAGGTAAGGGGAAAGTGAGTATATACGTGATTTGGGTAAAGAAGGAAGTGCATGTAATCAAGCATGCATTTTTCCAGAAGGTTTCCGCTAGTACAAGGAAGAGTCATCACCATGAAGGATTTTAGTGCTTTTCTAGATAGGCAGAGATACAAGAATTGGGGCTCATAAAATTAACCTCTGAAAATATCTACCTGAAGACCTGTTCTGTCAGTCCCCTCCCCACCCCACCCATCCAGCAAAGAGTGCCTTGTTTCTGCTCTCCACCCAGAACTCCTTTCAGGGTGATTTGAAAATCAGTAGCTGTAGCAGCACATGATTTAATCCTTGTAGAGGTAGATGGCAAGTGCCAATGGCAAGAGTCAATTTGTAACTGACACTTCAATTATTATATTTTTAATTTGGAAATGAATTATCTGCTAAGTGAGGAGATGCTGGTAGACTTGGAGGTTTCTGAGAGAGCTAAATTATTTCAAGTTTGGATCTCCCACTTCTTGAGTATATTGACCCAATAGCATAGAACCAAGGAAAGACTCTGAAGAACCTTTCTTTTCAAGATTTTTTAAAGAACATTCCTCCTCCCCAAAGGAAGAGAAGCCAGTGAGTAAATGAGAGATAGTTTAATCCATTGAGGCAGAACCAGGGAAATCGAATTAGAAGAATTTTAAGGTGTTATCTAGGGGCAGCAGGAGGAGTGAAATGTTCTTTGACTGTGAGTATATTCTTTGCAAAGTACCTTTGTAGTAGTGGGAGAGGAAAATAGATTTTTAAAATTTGAGAAAGGAAGAATGCAAATAAAATTGTTATGCTTTTTTAAATGAAATGCTTTTTAACTGTTTTTTCCAAAATATAAAAAATGATTATTACAACAGAAATGAAAAGTATTTAGCATTTGGAGAGATTTTTGCATATCAATAAGAAACATGTATACAATGTACTTGAATGGGAATGAAAATGGCCAATAATTATTTAAGAATGTTAATTCACCATAATAGTAACAATTAGTGAAAAAGAAAAACAATGCTATTATTTGCTCTATAAAACTGCTAAAAATATGTAACAGTTTTAAAATATACTTGTTGAAGGTAAATATTACATAGTTTTAGAGAAGTATGAAAGTGTCAGGTAAGTGTGATCTTCTCATTTCTGTCTCATCACAACAAAGACTTGAAGTGACGGACATTAAAGCCCTCCGGGAGTCACAGCTCTTGGACAGATGATGTTATAGCTCTCGGGTCTTGAATAGACCATGGTATAGCTCTTAGACAGATCAGTGTTATAGCTCTGTGTTACAGCTCAGTTTTATTTAGAAAATAACAGGAAAATACATCCTCAAGTTGTGAGGGAATGCGACCAAAGAGAAGAGAAGAGAGAGCCCTGGCCCTTTGGATCCTCTTCTTATGTTTTTTTCCCCTCCCTGCTGGGCCTGCCCTATGTAAATTGAGCTAGCCAGGCGTGCTCTTTGTTCTACCTGAAGTCCTCACTCCAGTCCTCAGACCTTCCTTTGACCTTTCTTTGTTCTATTTTAGCTACCACCATTTTGGACTCATTTCCTATTCTAACTGCCTAACAAAAGAAATTTGAAATATACACCAAAATTCTAAATAAATTTGGTTAATTTTACTTTTCAATTTTATGCTAAGAATATTATAAGAGATAAACTGTGTAAAGATTTTATATATATGCAGTAAAGATGTTTGTCATCACAGGATCATGTATAATAGTTGAACAGTTGGAAATGACTTAAATATCTAAAAATAGGGCATTGGTAAATTATCATATGTTTATGTAATGGAATATTAAATATCCATTGCAATTCATGGCTTCAAAAAACTAGTGAAATGGAAAATTTCAAAATTTGTTAATTTTTCTAAAAGCTGCAAAACAATTGTTGCATCATGCTTTTTGGCAAACAAATAAACACATATATATTCTCTGATAGCACATATTAACTAGAGGTATTTCATACAAAAACTTATGATTTACCTCTGATCTCTTCTATGCTTTCTAGGTTTTCAACTTTTTATCTATATTAATTTTTAGTACAAAAAAATAAAATTTTCAGTGATGGAAAGATTGAAGTCAGCATGGTAAATTAAATGAATATTTAAAGAAGTCAAACATTTTTAAGGTTGCATTATCTGGGTATTAAATGGGGAAAAAATGGATGGAGAATAAGAGTCAAAGACACAAAAATGTACATATTGCCGTTTCTGTTTCTTACCTCAGTGGTGTCTACTGTAATTCTTTCTGTCAAGCAAACTGAGACCTCCTGAATTCAGACTCACATTAGGATGAGACTAAGGCAGAAACAAACCCTATAATAATTATGAAAGATACCAGCTGCTGCTGCTAAGTCATGTCAGTTGTGTCTGACTCTGTGTGACCCCGTAGATGGCAGCCCACCAGGTTTCCCCATCCCTGGGATTCTCCAGGCAGGAACATTGGTGTGGGTTGCCATTTTCCCTTCTCCAATGCATGAAAGTGAAAAGTGAAAGTGAAGTTGCTCAGTCGTGTCCAACTCAGCGATCCCATGGACTGCAGTCTACCAGGCTCTGAATCTAATCACATGCTGGACATCTGGTCACTCTCAGTAACTAAATATTCAATATGACCTGACTCATTGGATTTACTTTTTGATTTGCTGTTGCTATTAGAAAAATGCTGCTGCTGCTACTAAATCACTTCAGTTGTATCCGACTCTGTGTGACCCCCTAGACGGCAGCCCACCAGGCTCCCCGATCCCTGGGATTCTCCAGGCCAGAACACTGGAGTGGGTTGCCATTTCCTTCTCCAATGCATGAAAATGAAAAGTGAAAGTGAAGTCGCTCAGTAGTGTCTGCCTCTTAGCGACCCCATGGACTGTGCAGTCCACCAGGCTCCTCCATCCAGGGGATTTTTCAGGCATTGAGAAAAAATGCTATATATCTCTAAATGTGGAAATCATACAGATATTAAATATGATTTTTTAACATGTAATTATTGCATGGCTTCCCTTATGCCATTGATGGGACTGTATACTGGTTTGCCCACTACTTGCTACACTTTTTGTTCTACAACTTTTTAGCTTGCTTCATGATCCTGTTAACTCCTTGATTTTAATTTTCTCCCCTTGATAAAGAGAAAATTAGGCTACAGAAACACAGTACATAAATGTGTACAGGAATCATCAGGGAGCTTCTTAATAAAATAGAAATTTCTGGGCTCCACATCTACAGTGTTTGTTTCATTGTGTTTGAGTTGGGCCTGAAAATGTGCATTTTTGACAGTTTCCCAGGTGACGCTCTGGCTGCTATCCTAGGAACTACACTTTGAGAGCCATGGAGTTAATTACCTTTTAGAATTCTCTAGCTCAAAAACTAAATAAATCCACAAGTTTAATGTAGTGCACAAGTTGGAACATTTAAGTCTCACTTATACAGGTTGGACAAATCACCTTCATCTTCCTTTCCTTAGATTTGTAGCATTTCTCTTGTTTTCTTTCCTGCAGCTAGATCAGGAAGTTATTTCACACAGAAAAAGAAGTAAATATGTTCAGTAACAATTTGCTTTGGGCAAATTACTAGATAATTGTGTGCCAAAAAAATAAAAATTTTTATATGGCTTACATCTATTTCTGTTTCTGTAAAGCTTACTAAGTGTTTACAATATAATAGTGACCCCAGCTGTTTTTCTGTTTTTGTGTGTGTATGTGTGTTGGATAGATTTGGTATCTCTTCTCTTAGTTGCTGATTTTTACATTGTAGTTTTGGTCATTTTAATAATGGGATAGCAAATGGTGCTTCTATATTTTTGCCCAAATAACAAATTATCTATTCCTATCTATCTATCTTTCATCTATCTACCTATCATCTTTTGATCTATCTATTGATAGTTACACTTTAGGATATAGTTTTGCCAGTACAGCCTTTCAAATTATATAAAATGCCTTCACAAAATTTTTTTTTCTTGTCTCCCTTTTCTTCTCATTTTAGTGAATATATTTATCTGCATATTTAAAAATACAGAAAACCTACTCAAAATGGTAGATAAATATCTGTGATGCAGAGAAGGAACACAAGGAAAGACATAGGAAGTCTTTTACTTATTTATACACATCAAAATAAAAATCAAAGGCAAGTCAAGAGCTAGGGTTGTCAAAGAGAAGCAAAAGAAGCAAGGAGAGAACACCCAAGCCTCTACCCAAGGGAGGAAGGAAACACACACAGCTGGTTACAGATCACTTGTGTGTGTAGCTGAATGGTGGTCCCTGGTCTCAGAAATGGCTTTCTTTGCATCAATGACTAAACAGTCACTTTAATATATCCTTACTTTAAAACAAATCACATTACCCTAGATGATAAGAAAGGCAAAGCCTCAGCAAGGACAATGCATCAGGCAGAAGCATTCAGAACTGTTTAGTAAATAAAGCTCCTAGCTCCCCAGAGCCCTGCTGAGCCAAGCTGGATTTGAAGGATGTATTCATCCATCATGTGTAGATTACCTACATAAACACCAAAGCATAATGAAATATCCTAACAAAACCTGCCAGTAAAAAAAGAAAATTCGGCTTTTTAGTCCCATGATTTTCCAAAACTCATGGGATTAAAGCTGCATGACTCAATGAGAAGAAACCAAAGTCATGTAACTTGAGCACAGATTCAGTTAGGGAAGTAAGAGAGTGGCAGAATAACTGGAAGAAAGGTTCCCTGCTTACTTAGAAAACATGTCTACTATCATGTAAGAAATGAATTGCCAGTCTATGTTTGATACAGGATACATGATGCTTGGGGCTGGTGCACAGGGATGAGCCAGAGAGACGATATAGGGTGGGAGGTGGGAGGAGGGTTCAGGATGGGGAACTCATGTACATCCATGGCTGATTCATGTCAGTGTATGGCAAAACCAATACAGTATTGTAAAGCAAAATAAAGTAAAAATAAAAATTAAAAACAAAACGGAAATAGAGTCACAGATGTAGAAAATAAACTTGGTTACCAAAGGGGAAAGAGGGAGGAGGAATAAATTGAGACTGAGATACACATACTACTATATACAAAATAGATAACTAATAAGGACCTACTGTGTAGCACAAGTAACTCTACTTAGTACTCTGTAATGACCTATCCAGGAAAAGAATATTAAATAAGAATAGATACATGTTTATGTATTACTGATTCACTTTGCTGTACACCTGAAATTAACACAACATTCTAAATCAACTATACTCCAACAGAAATTAAAAAAAAAAAAAGACTTCAAATCTGTAGCACAAAGAGATAAAACACACAATACTGATAAAGAAAAACCAACCTACGTTCAACCTTTTATACACATGTCTTAATGTAAAATTCAGAGATTTGATAAGAGCCATCTAAGCGTTTCCTCCAGTGCAATTGCCCCTAATTTGCAGTTGACTACATTTTATTATGAGTGTTTCTTATCATAAAGGACTCTATCTAAAGATTTAGGAAAATAATCATTTCAACTATTTGACATTTCCTTCAAACATTTTCCATTTCATTGTTTAAATTGATGTTTTTCTCTTGCTGTTCAGAAGTTGCAAGACAGAAAAGAAAGTTAAAGTGACTTAGATCAACTATTATTTGCTCTAGAATATTTCTTTCCAAACTCAAATAGATACAATGTTTGCACTGAAAGGCTGCCATTACAAATTTCCTATTTATAAGCTACCCATTTTACTTTTATGGGCAATGAGGTCAGTTATATTTAGTGAGATCAAAGGTCATCTATTTTGAGAAAAATGGTTCATGAGTCAACAGTATCAGCATCACCTAGGACCTTATTAAGGTAAAAATCTGTATTTTAAGAAGATCCTTGATGGTCACATGCACATTAAAGCTTTAGAAGCATTGATTTGTATAACTGACTTAAAAAAAAAAAAAAAAAAAAAAAACAAAAAAAAACTAGAAGTAGCATTGGGATTAAGAATCAAGATTTGAGGTGATGGATTGTAACTTATGGTGATATCTGGGCTTCCCACGTGGCACTAGTGGTAATGATTCCACCTGCAAATGCAGGAGATATAAGAGAAGCAGGTTTGATCCCCTGGAGAAGGGCATGGTACTTCACTCCAGTATATCTGCCTGGAGAATACTATGGATCGAGGAGCCTGGTAGGTTTTGGTCCGTAATGTTGCAAAGAGTTGGAAACGACTGAAGCAGCTTAGGCTGTGTATGATTTTGAATAAATTCACTAGTATATTATACACATGCATATACTGAGGCATTGCAGCTAAGTAGTACATTTGTGGAGGTGAAGAATCAAGTTTTAAATGATTATCTAGATTGTGATCTCAGAGTAAAATGTGCTGCTGAAGAATACTCTTGAGAGTTCCTTGGACTGCAAGAAGACCAAATCAGTCAATCCTAAAGGAAATCAATCCTGAATATTCATTGGAAGGACTGATACTGAAGCTGAAGCTCCGATACTTTGGCCACCTGATGCAAAGAACTGACTCATTGAAAAAAACACTGATGTTGAGAAAGATTGAGGGCAGGAGGAGAAGGGGCTGACAGAGAATGAGATGGTTGGATGATATCACCAAATCAATGGACATGAGTTTGAGTAAACTCCAGTAGATGGTGAAAGACAGGGAAGCCTGGCATGTTGAAGTCCATGGAGTCCTATGGATCTGGACACAACTTAGCAACTAAACAACAAAAAACATTACTATGAGGTAATAATACTAATTTCTATATTTTGAGAGCTAAGTGGAGTAAGTCAGACAGAGAATGGCATATCACTTATAAGCAGAATATAAAATAAGGTACAAATGAATTTATTTATAGAAGAAAAACAGATCAACAGACATACAAAACAAACTTATGGTTACCCAAGGGGAAAGGAATGGGGGAGGGATAAATAAAGAGTTTGGAATTAGTAGATACAAACTTCTATATATAAAATAGATAAACATCAAGAATCTACTGTTTATCATACGGTACTACATTCATTATCTTGTGATGAACCGTAATTGGAGAAGAATATGAAAAAATACTTATATATGTATGTATAACTTAGTCACTTTGCTGTACACCTGAAACTACCATAACTTTGTAAATCAACTACCCTTCAATAATAAAAAATAAAAATAACAAGAGCTCTGTTAAGTAGGGTTGTTCCAAGACAATTTTCTTATACAGACTTCATTAAAAAAAAAAAAAAGGCTTCTACGTGTTTCTATCCTTTCTTGTTTTGTTACTAATAAAGATTTTTCTAGAAAAATATCTGAGGCTCTGGATCAGGCAGCAGCAAGACAGGGCACCTGCCTCTCAGGAATGCTTTTTTTTTCAGAAGGGCTTGAGCTTCTAGTAGCAATAAACATGTCTCCCTTTGTGCAGTGAGGCGGGGGGTCGGGGATGAGGAATCAAGGCTTGGAAGGAGCTGTTCATTGTTTTACAGGCAGTCCATAGTCACCCACACACCCGAACCTCCAAGCAGAGAAGACCTGACAGTAACAGCAAAGGAGGTTTCCACAAGAGAAAACCTGCAGAAATAAAACTGAAAAGACTGACTTGCAACAGCAGTATTATGTGCAATCAATGAATTAGATGGATACATTGCATACCAAAAATACTTTCCTTTGGCTCAAAGACTCAAATCAAATTATATTACCATGAGAGGACATCACCTCCAAAGGGCATTGCGATTGTTGGTTGGCAGGAATATCCCTTTAAAGCATTTGCAAGTATTTCCCATTACATGGCTCCCCACACAACTGCTTCTCTGGTAGCTCAGCTGGTAAAGAATCTGACTGCAATGCAGGATAGCTGGGTTCCATTCCTGGGTCAGGACAATCCACTGGAGAAAGGAGAGGCTACCCACTCCAGTATTCTTGGGCTTCCCTGGTGACTCATTTGGTAAAGAATCCACCTGCAATGTGGGATACCTGGGTTTGACCCCTGGGTTTGGAAGATCCCTGGAGAAGGGAACACCTACCCACTCCAGTATTCTGGCTTGGAGAATTTCATGGACTATATAGTCCATGGGTTGCAAAGAGTCAGACACGACTGAACAACTTTTGCTTCCCCCTTTTCTGATTGAATAGAAAAGAGAAGACTGTTTAAAATATCAGGCATGTCTCTCAGTAATGGATTTTTTTGATTCCAGGTCCAAAATGATCATATACTTGCAAAACATCATTTGCTTAAACCATCAGTAATTATGCCTTTCTTTGCACTATCAATTTTCACTATTTTATGTCATCTTATTCAAAGATGTAGAAGAGATGTGGTGGGTTTCTATTTCAAAACAAACTTAATGGAGAATATATTTGAAGAGCAGATTGCCTCCTTAAAATCTCTTCACCAATTGAGCGATTTCACACTATGGACTAGGGCACAGAATTGTCAATAAACATTTACAAAGCAGTATGCGTAACTAGGAAAGGGCTTAGATACCGTTGGGGCTTCTTTGGTATTTACTTAGCCAGATGAGGTTCCTAACCAAATCCCTCTCCTGACCTTCAAGGAAATGTTTTGAATCTTATCCTGGACTTCTCCACAATTACCTTAAATTCTACCAGGATTTCTAAATCTTTGCACTGGGGATGTTTTGAGTAATTCTTTGATGTAGGAAAGACTTCCCTGGTAGCTCAGACAGTAAAGCATCTGCCTGCAATGCAGGAGACCTGGGCTCAGTCCCTGGGTTGGGAAGATCCTCTGGAGAAGGAAATGGCAGCCGACTCCAGTACTTTTGCTTGGAAAATTCCTTGGATGGAGGAGCCTGGTAGGCTACAGTCCAGGGGGTTGCAAAGAGTCAGACATGACTGAGTGACTTCACTTCCCTTTCACTTTCCTTGACATAGGAAATTGTCCTGTGAGTTGTAGGATGTTTAGAAATATACCTGGCTCCTACTTGCTGGTTCCCAGGACCACACCCTTCCATTGTACTAGCCAAAAATCTTTCCAAACCTTGTCAAATGTCTCCTGAGTGCACAAAATCCCAATAGCTACTCTGATATCCATATTGGAAATGTGGCACTTGTCATTCATACCTCATAAATTTTCCCCACCCAAACCTACTTTTTTGTGCTTATGTGCATTTCCAGAAACAATACCACCCTTAGAAGAAAATATCCAAGCAAAAATTTATAATAAAAAGTGAGAAGGCACTTTAAGATGGGCAGCTGAAGCACAAGCCATGCTGGTGAAGTCTGATATACCATGTGTGTGATGAGAAGTCACTAGACTTGAGCACTTGAGGAGGCTTGATGGGGATGGATGAGAATGGAAGGAAAAACATAATATTGAAGTTAAAAGTACATAGTTCTCTCAAGAAAACATCATCAGGTATGTGCCAGATGTGGGGAAGTAAAAGTACTCAGAGAAAGAGGAAGAGAATAGAACCTATCCATAAAAATTTGTTAAATTTTGTCTTTCTATCACAGCACAAACTTTTATGTATTCCATTAAGCCCCATAATGTAATATAATAACATAATGCCAATTTTTAAAGCCCTGCTGTAGTTGTCAATTATCATTGAGCAAACCAAAAGCTGTCTCTCCTGGACTGGGTCAATGTGTTGCTGAGCTCCAGGGAAGCCAACAAACATCAAATTCTAAGATAAAGCCTCCCCTGGAGTTGCAGGTGTGAAGCTTTGCCCCCTGCTCACATTCTGATGCCTCTGAGGATCAGTGCAAAAGTCTCCCAAATAATGTGTGCATTTCCAGTTTTATAGGGCACTCATCCATACTACACATGGTAGAGAGCATGTGGTCTTTTTTTCTACTGAGATACAGAATACATGCATTGGAATGAGAAAATATATATATATATATATGTACAGAATGAAGGATAGTTATGAAGAAAAGAGCATTAAAACCATCACCCATGTTGAGAAACAGAAGCATGCCATCTCTTCATGTAACCCGTGGTAACTCTTTTTCATGATCCTATTTCTCCTTTTCTCAAAATGATATTATCCTGGCTTTTGTAATAATAATGTCTGTGCCAGATGTTTATAACTTAATCTCTGTGTTTTCATTCCAAGCAATATGAAATGATCTCCAATATGTATCTTCATTATATGTGATCTTGCATAGTTTTACTTGTTTTCCACTTTACCTAAAATTTTAAAAAGTAACAAAAAGTTCTTCTAAGATGCTCTTTTTTCTAAATATCAGTATCACTGTCTTCATTTCAATTTCTGAAATATTCTTCGTTTTTAAGCTTTTAATGACTCATTGTAGCCAGATATTTTTCATTATAGGTTGTTTTATGAAACCTCATTTTTTATTTATTTCATGTTTCTGTGACATTCTTTTGACTGTTAATTTTAGAATAGTTTTAGATGTACAGAGTTATTCTGAAGATAGTGCAGAGAATTAAGATAGTTTTCTTGCATCTCAAACTCTTTGTTTCTTCTATTATTAACATCTTACATTGGTAAGATGCATTTGCCACAATTAACACATCAATAGTGATACCTTATTAACTAAAGGCCATCTTTTCATAAACACTGAATTTTCATTGGAAGGACAGATGCTGAAGCTAAAGTGCCAATACTTTGGCCACATGATGTTAAAGCCAGCTCATTGAAAAAGACCCTGATGCTGGGAAAGACTGAAGGCAGGAGGAGAAAAGGATGACAGAGGATGTGATGGTTGGATGGCATCAGTGACTCAATAGACATGAATTTGAGCAAACTGTGGGAGATGGTGAAGGACAGGGAAACCTAACGTGCTGCAGTCCATGGGGTCACAAAGAGCTGGACATGACTGAGTGACTGAACACCAACTAATCTTTTCTTCAGGTGTCCTCCATGTTCACCAATGTCCTTTTCCTCTTCCAGTTCCCTTCCAGGGTATACATTATATTTAGTCCTTCTCGTCCTTCAGCTCTTCTTGTTTGTAACTCTTTCTCATATTCTTTCTTCTAATGACCTTCATGGTTTGGGAGGTTGCTGATCAAATATTTTGTAAGATATTCTTCAAATGAGATTTTTATGATATTTTCCTCATGACTAGCCTGGGGTAATGTTTTGTGGGGAGAAAGGCCACCCAGAGATGTTACTGAGTCCAAGCTTTCTCTGCTCACTACACAACAGGTCAATAAGTCTACAGTCAGTCAAGGCACTGAGGCAAGGAATATGACTTTGTTCAGAGAGCTAGCAGACCAAGAAGATGGCGACTAATGTTTCAAAATAAACATAGTGTCTGGGTCTGGATGCCAGGTTCTTTTATAGAACAGAGATGGAGGGAGATGAGGAAGCAAAGTAGAAAGGCCATTAATCTTGCAAATATCTCCTAGAATGGCCAGCCAGGGAGGGAATGTGTTCATTTCTTCCTTCTTGTAGTCATCCACAGGTGGTCAGAGTCCTGAACAAAGGCATTTTAGTTTAACATTCAGGCAGAATGGCAGGGTTCCCTGAGGTAGGCTTTTAAGTATGGACAGAGAACAAAAGCAACGGGAAGCAAAGGTTAAAGTAAAAGAAACAGATCCAACAGGGAACCAAAATTGACTCTTCCTTGTAACAAGAGGAAGTGCCATGCTGCGCTTATTCATATAGGCGTGTCCAACTCTTTGAGACCCCAGGGACTATAACCCTCCCAGTTCTCTGTCCACGGAATTCTCCAGGCAAGAATACTGGAGTGGGTTGCCATGCCCTCCTCCAGGGGATATTTATAACCCAGAAATTGAATATATATATATATATATATATATATATATATATAACACACACACACATGAGTCACTTTGCTGTAGAGCAGAAATTAACACATTGTAAATCAGCTAAACTTAAACAAAATAAAATTTTAAGAAGAGTTGTTTTACCAATAGGATCCATTACTGTTAATTTTGATCATCTGGCTTGAGACTGTGATTGCTGAACTTCTCTCCTGTAAAGTTACTTTTCCTCTTTTCTTTCTCTTTGAAAGAAAGTCATTTTACTCACTTGAGGTTTGAGTGTCCTGCTTCAGGGTAAAGATCTAGACTTAAATTGTTTGGAATTCTTTCTTACAGAATCCCCCCCATTTATTTATTGATCTTAGAATTTTCTCCCCTCATATATTTATTAAATAATTTATATGTATCAATATAGACTCATGGATGTGTATTTTATACTGTAAGTTGTAATTAAAGGCTACTTATTTTATTGCTCAAATAGGCCCAGCATTGGCAACTGGAAGTCTTCTGTTGGCTCTGTGTCCTTTTGACATTTCTCATCATTGCTGGTATATTTGTGTGCATGTGAATGTGTGTTTACTTTACTCATTTGTAAATATCAGTTCAGTTCAGCTCAGTCTCTCAGTCATGTTCGACTCTTTGTGACCCCATGAACCACAGCATGCCAGGCTTCCCTGTCCATCACCAACTCCCGGAGTTCACCCAAACCCATGTCCATTGAATCGGTGATGCCATCCAACCATCTCATCCTCTGTTGTCCCCTTCTCCTCCTGCCCTCAATCTTTCCCAGCATCAAGGTCTTTTCAAATGAGTCAGTTCTTTGCATCAGGTAACCAAATTACTGGAGTTTCAGCTTCAGCATCAGTCCTTCCGATGAATATTCAGGACTGCTTTCCTTTAGGATGGACTGGTTGGATCTCCTTGCAGTCCAAGGGGCTCTCAAGAGTCTTCTCCAACATCACAGTTCAAAAGCATCAATTCTTCAGTGCTCAGCTTTTCTTCACAGTCCAACTTTCATATGCATACATGACCACTGGAAAAACCATAACCTTGACTAGATGGAACTTTGTTGACAAAGTAATGTCTCTGCTTTGTAATATGCTGTCTAGGTTGCTCATAACTCTGTAAAGATACTCTAGGCTTAACTTGTTTATATCCTGCTCAGTGCTAGAATCAGTTATTTCTCCAAAGATCCTTGAACTCTTATTTTGGAGAATGATATTAAAATCCAAATTTGGTTGCTTGGTGTCCTTGTTTTACCAGGGTATTTTTGTTTGTAGTCACATTTAATTAACTGAGGTTGTATATATATACATATATATACACAGAAAGCTGTTATACACATGTATATACATATATGTATGTATATATATACATATACATATATATGTATATATACATATATATACACAGAAAGCTGTTATACACATGTATCTACAGTTATATCTATACTTATATTTCTCTATTTATGTTAATTAGCCGTAAATGAAACTTCAGGTTTCATAATGAAGTCTTTTACTATGTCTATTAACACATGGATCATTCTAGCCCCTCCTCTTTCTTCTATGTTGCCTCCCACTCCATCTAGTGGGGGATGTCAATGATGGGGAAGGCTTTACTTCTGTGAGAACAAAGGGTACATGGAGAATCTTGGTGCCATCCTGTTAATTTTGCTGTGAACCTAAAATTGCTCTAGAACTAAAGTCTTTAAAAAGAAAGAAAATGGTACAGTGATTTTATAGGGGAAATAAATGGGAAAGGAAAAGTTGCATAAAACTTGTTCAACCATATTGGTATATGATTATGAAATAGCACTGAACTAATTACTTTCATATTTTGTATAATTTGGATACAGAAGCTTAGAGATTTGGACCCATTATAGAATTTTCTCTGAATTGTACAGTGATATGGGTACAGGAACAAAAGCAGTAGGAAAGAAGTTAAAATTTCATTATGAAAAGTTCTTTCCTCCCTCCCCCCTTCCTTCCTTCCTTCCCCACTTCCTACTCAAACAAAAATTCTTCTTTCCTCCCTCCCTTCCTTCTTTACCCACTTCCCACTTAAATCATCTTATTAGTTTCCATTTTTTAATGTCTCATACAGATATTTATAATGATCTACAATGTGCCATTTTCCCCCATAAAGATTTCAGAATATTTTTCCTATGCAGATACTTTTAGAACTTACACCAAATAATCGAGAATAGTTTCTAAAATTTGGGGCAAAATGGACATTTCCTTCAGCCCAAACTGAAACACATTGCTTCAGCATCTGACTTTCTTTCTCTCTTTCTTATTTTTCTGTTATTCCTTTTCTATTGATAACTACATTCTAGTAGACTCATTAAGACCATTCAAAACCATGTGTTAATTTACCATAATAAGAATAGATTGTGGAATTCCAACAAAGTGACACAAATGGAAAAAAGTCCTGTGTAGATGATAAGATAAAAAAGACCTATTAACTTTTGATTCAAAACCTAACAATAAGATTGTTCTCTTTAGCAGAAACCAGTCACGCAACGGTACTGAAAGCCTACCTCCTATTTATATTCTTCTATGGTTAAATGACCTCGGCTTCTCGCTCTGGAGAGGTATAGTATTGTTTCTTCATGTCCAGTGTTTTTTTTTTTTAATTTTTTATTATTAAATTTATTTATTTTTTTAATTACAATACTGTATTTGTTTTGCATGCATGTTTTTATCTACTGTGCTAGACAATCTGGAAACTCTTGTTTTTCAAATTTGGGATTTTTCATTTATTGTGTTGGTAATTTTCAGTTTCTGGAGAATTATTATTCAGATTTCTTCATAATTTATAATTGTACTTTTTACTATTTTCCAACCAAAAATTTAGTTTTGCTCCTTTCTGGAAGCTTTTTCAAGGTTGTCTTCCTCATCATTCACTTGTATTTCTCATTTTGGTTTTTAAAGTTTTTAACTGTCAAGAGCACTTTATGTTCTCCAAATATTCATTTTTACTGTATTCTGCTCTTGTTTTAGGGGTGGAGTATCATTCCACTTATCTCTCAATTAATTGGTGTTGGTGTTAGTTTTTTTGTTTTTTAAGTTTCCTTCAATTTTCACAATCTGTTTTGTAAAGTTGCTTTTTCATATTTGTTTGGTTTGGCCTCTTTCACATAAAATATTTTTTTCAAGTGTCTGCTGATCATTGACTATCTGTTCACATTTATGAATGAGACATCAGTGAGTTATTAGAAATCTAGATATGTGAGAACAACTGGTCAACCACAGCTTCACTGCAGCCAGTAAGAATCTTCAAGAAATACTGTTCCAGGTTCACAATGATTTACCCCTTCTGAGAGCTGAATGGTGGACATAGTGCACATACATACTCACTCAGTTTCTGCATTTTTAATATCAGATTCCCATTATGCCTGATGGACTCCATCATAAAGACCTATGCTCTCCTTTCTCTCCAGGACTCAACCTGTTGAGAAAAGACACTTCACTCACCCGCAAAGGTGTTGAAGATATATGCAGATCTAACTGCTTCTTAGGAGGATTTCAACAAATGTCACTGTTTTAATCAAACTTCATGCTCAGTTGTAGCATTTCATAAAATGTTATGCCTCTACATTTCTACAATACTTTATGCTATCTACTTTATTCTACCTTTTTTTCTGTTAAATATTTTATTCCAGTGTTCTATGGCCTGGGTTGATTTTGAAACGAATGTCAGCATTATTGTTTCTTAAAGTCATAGGTACTGAAATGTTTTATATACTGAATCATACAGTTCTCCCAGCCACAGGAAACTTATTTATAGTGTTATACCATCTGTCTAATGTAGATTATCTATTGCTCTCTACATGATTGTAATTTATTTGGGTCTAAAAGATATTCAGAATTGATTTAATAGATATAAATTATAAGTTAATTAAAAGATCTTATCAAATCATATCAGAATGACCTACAGTAAAGAACACTTTATATAACATTCTTTAATGTCATTAATCATTATATGGTCTCTTTAAATGGTTTGAATAAATGAATAAGTATCAAATATTCAGATTAATCATAGTGTCATATATTATTAAACTGCACATCCAATAAATTGCTTGGTGTATTGTCAGTCAGGCAATTACAACTTTCCTTTATCCATTAGTAAAACAGTAATTCTCATGTTTGTTTAATTTCCTTCTTCTTATAATACTGTAGATTCTTTGCTTGATAGAGGGGCTAAAAATTCTTCCTACCTGTAGTCCCTCTTGTCACAAAAATTAAAGTTTTGTTTTAAACAATTTCACATTTTGAAATAACATTAAATACAACTGTAAATAAATATGTATAACTTAAATGAAACCACATTGGTATTCCAATTTGTAAATATAAGTACAGAGTGCTACCTTACTCAGAATAAATGTAATTTTTATGTCAGTTCAGCTAGTTCAGTCGCTCAGTCATGTCCAACTCTTTGCAACCCCATGAATCGCAGCACACCAGGCCTCCCTGTTCATCACCATCTCTCGGAGTTCACTCAGACTCACGTCCATCGAGTCCGTGATGCCATCCAGCCATCTCATCCTCTGTCGTCCCCTTCTCCTCCTGCCCCCAATCCCTCCCAGCATCAGAGTCTTTTCCAATGAGTCAATTCTTCGCATGAGGTGGCCAAAGTACTGAAGTTTCAGCTTTAGCATCATCCCTTCCAAAGAAATCCCAGGGTTGATCTCCTTCAGAATGTACTGGTTGGATCTCCTTGCAGTCCAAGGGACTCTCAAGAGTCCAGCACCACAGTTCAAAAGCATCAATTCTTCGGTGCTCAGCCTTCTTCACAGTCTAACTCTCACATCCATACATGACCACTGGAAAAACCATAGCCTTGACTAGACGGACCTTAGTCGGCAAAGTAATGTCTCTGCCTTAGAATATACTATCTAAATTGGTCATAACTTTTCTTCCAAGGAGTAAGCGTCTTTTAATTTCATGGCTGCAGTCACCATCTGCAGTGATTTTGGAGCCCCCAAAATAAAGTCTGACACTGTTTCCACTGTTTCCCCATCTATTTCCCATGAAGTGATGGGACTGGATGCCATGATCTTCATTTTCTGAATGTTGAGCTTTAAACCAACTTTTTCAACTTATCATATTAATGTTAATTTCCACTTCTTTAATTTTTAATAATGGGTAATTTGTTAGCTGCCTTCATTTTTATCCACATCAATTAATATTCATGTTAGGAAATATCCATATGATTGTGATACATATGCGATACATATGATTATCCACAATCATAAGTATTTTAGAAAACACATACAAATGAGATAAATTTATGTAATTGGATCTTCATGGGTTTAAAGAGAAGAGAACTTGATTTAGTCATTATAGATAGATTTAGTCTTTATACAGATGTTGTGGAGTCAACAAAAGTCAGTCTGTGAGGATTTCCATTTTCATTATTATTATTACCCAGTGTTCTCCATACAGTAGAAAACAAGCAGATTATATCTTGTAAAATTACTAAACATCATCATTAAATGGTGTAAATCAAAAGAAGATCAAGTAATTATATTGGTTATATAAGAAGAGGTGTTGATTTCCTTTATAGGAATGTCATTATCACCTATTAGATTCTCATGTTTAAGTTTGATCTGAAGAAACACAGAATATATGTCTAATATATATGGTAATACAGGAAATACTGTTTTTAGACAATAAAGTGCTGGAAATATGAAAAAGAAGTGATGATTTTGGCATTTTTCTAGAACTTTCAGGCTGCAGTATAGAAATAAAAATGGCTCAATAATCTGAGCAGAGAAGATAAAAATTGGAGTCTGATATTACTGAGGTGGTTGGAATTTACAAACTGAATATTGGAGGAAAGGGAGCTGAAAAGAAAGAAATATTCAAAGACTCAGAACAGTTGTGTCTTTCCTTGACACAAAATCCCTTTGAAGCTTATTTTGTTATTAAGTTTGGTTCGAATAACATAACATATATTTTGCTTCTCTAATTCAGTTAATGATTATGAATTATCTAAAAATGGATTTGATTAAAAGTTAATATTATTGATAAGAAATTACAAAGTAACCATTTACATTTTCTTACACTTTGTGTGTTTTATGATTACAGTTGGCTCCTAACTCTAAAGGTTCACACATTGTAATAGGCTCCTACTTAGTGCCAGTGAAGAGCAGGCAGCTCTTACCACTGGTGACTTGCAAACTGCATAACACCCGGGCTACTTAACAGCCTGTAATTTATTGAGTGAGCTGAGGATGTAATTACATGCTACATGACTATAAAAATTTCTACATGTTCACTCTTGATGTAAGTTCTTGTCTTGTGCTGGGTCATAAGAAGTCATGAAGAGCACCAGTCCATGGACCACATGTTAGATTTCAGGACATGAGAAATATAAACATCAGAGCAAGATCCAGATTCCCCCACAGCCAGTCCCTCCCATCAGGAAGCTTCCACGAGCCTTTTATCTTTATCCATCAGAGCAGACAGAGTGAAAACCACAGTCACAGAAAACTAACCAAACTGATCATATGGATCACAGCCTTGTCTCACTCAGTGAAATCATGAACCGTGGCCTGTAGGACCACCCAAGACAGACTGGTCATGGTGGAGTGCTTTGACAAAACATGGTCCACTGGAGAAGAGAATGGCAAACCACTTCAGTATTTGTACCTTGAAAACCCCTGAACAGTGTGAAAAGAATCACAGGGTAACCATAAAAGTAGGAAGCTTAGAAGAACAGAGTTTCTACAGATTGTTATGACATGTTTCATAATGTAACAAACATTTTTATTGATGTAGATAAAATCCATGGAGTGGCTTATCTAAGAAGCTAGTACTCAATACTGTAAGGAATTTGAAAGAAGTATTTGAAATCTGCCTCAAACATTCAGATACAGAAAATCCATGTATCTTTAAGTACAATATAAGTTATTGGAAATGACTGTTTATTAAGAATTAAAGCTACAGATGAAAATGTGAGATCATTTACATAAGTTTGGGGAAAAAATTTAAATGAAGTAAAATTTATTTTAAAACACATTCCTCAAGTTGGTTTTTCTATTACTCATCTTATTTAAAATAAATGAAATGGCTTAAGTATATATTGCCCCACCAAAATGATGCAGTTAATCCAACTCAGGTAGGATAAATTAACCATTTAATAAGTAGAAGCAAGCTTGCTTTTCACATTAAATGCTTTAAATATTAATATACCTGATGTTTATTTAAATATGTGTATAGAAGTATAACATGAGTATATCATTAGTTATTGCTACAATTATAATTTACAACAGACTTCCATAAAACTCAGTGGCTTAAAACACCACTTCTTTTTTTTTTCTCATGAACCTGAGTTTGGCTTTGTAGGTATTAAAAATAAGTTGTGGGCCAGATGATGGCCTATGGGCTCCTGGTTCAGCTAGACCAATTATTTTGGAAAACAATATTGAAGCAGAAGGAAACTCAAAGGAGTCATAGAAACCAGGGCATATAACAGGACAGAATTAGAACACTTACCAAAATCTCTGTCAAGAGCCAGGCTATAATGACACTTAGCAGCTCCTAAAACTGTACCAGGAAGCAATAGACATTTCTTTTGCAGCAGCACCAGAAGCAGGGCTGAAATATATGATCACAGATTAAAGTCAGTATCTATGTATGAGGTGTTTTCCAAATCCTTTTTAATGTTGGTACTTGAAGTATATCCAATTTCTCATGTAAATTATAGCTCTCAGACCCTGGAAAAAGTACACCAGGAATCATCAAGTCAGTAACAAGATTAAGCATGATTCAATGAATGTACGAACTAAGATTAAGTGGATAGTTAGAACCTATATCTATGTAGGCATAGCAAATGTAAAATAAGAAAACACTAATAAAGTTCATGCAACTAACAGAAGGGACAATCAATGAATAAACAGTTCTGCAAAATAACAGCTTTTGAAGACACTGAAAGATTAATTCATGATGCCGTAGGAGAAAAGCTATGCTTTTAAAGCTAAGCCTGAGAAACAAAAGAAAAATGAACAGAATAAGTATATTGAATTAGGCATTATTTGTAATAAGTTGGATAGAACTTTCTATCCAACTTAGAAATCACCATTAGAAATACAAATCTCCAAAGAGGCAGTGGGTGAAGTGTCCAGAAACAGTTTCTTTAAAATTTCTGGAAATAATAAAAGTATAATTAAATGGAGTGTAAAATGTTGGATTCAGGATATGGATGGCCTGTAAGACAATGCAAAGTAATAGTTACTG
Source organism: Nanger dama (assembly GCA_917880005.1). NCBI lineage: Eukaryota > Metazoa > Chordata > Mammalia > Artiodactyla > Bovidae > Nanger > Nanger dama. The sequence continues at coordinate 42,565,253 of CAKJTW010000009.1, read as the reverse complement.
CAACAAACGAATGCACAATAGCTATGCCAATTATTAGGGCTAATTTTCAGAATATATGAGAGAATATAAAATCTAATCATACATGAAGTTGGGACAAGCCAAATGGAAATTTATAACTCTTTCCAACCCATCTAAAAATGTAAATATGCTCCAGTATAAAGTAGCAAAGATACATATTAAGACAGTCATAAAATAATATAGGCTGTTTTAGAAGATAATCAAACTCATCATATCAATACAATTTAAAATTATAAGTTGTTAATAAAAAGGTTCTGTGAAATGAAGATTTGTCAGACTTTAGAAGTGAAAAAAACATGTAGTAAAACTGGCAAGATCTGCATGGATGGAGGACAACTAATTGGAGTTTCCACTGCTGCTGCTGCTGCTAAGTCGCTTCAGTCGTGTCTGACTCTGTGAGACCCCATAGATGGCAGCCCACTAGGCTCCTCCGTCCCTGGGATTCTCCAGGCAAGAACACTGGAGTGGGTTGCCATTTCTTTCTCCAATGCATGAAAGTGAAAAGTAAAAGTGAAGTCACTCAGTCGTGCCCGACTCTTAGCAACTTCCAGGCAAGAGTACTGGAGTGGGTTGCCATTGCCTTCTCTGAAGTTTCCACTACTACAGGGGAAAAGGAAATGGCAACCCATTCCAGGATTCTTGCTTGGGAAATTCCAAGGACAGAGGAGTCTGGCAGGCTACAGTCCAACTCAGTGACTGAGCATGCCCACCACTTCTACAGGAGATGCATGTCAATAATTTGTTGGTATCATATTCTTTGCAGTTTCATAGCTGAAGACCACCGAAATCCATTCAGAGTCACATCACTGTGACCAGTTTGCTTTCAGGAGGCAGCTCCAAGGGTCAGTTCAATAAACTAATGATATTAAATAATCTATATAGACAAATTTAAATATAATAGATATTGGTACATTATATTATTATCATAGAAAAAATATATTAGGCTGATAAAATCATAGAACTTTTATAAAAAACACAAGGTAGTTACATAATTAGAATCTAGTCTTTCACGGAACAAAAATATCCAGTGAAAAAAAAACAAAGAAAATAATCTCTGAAGATAAAAAATAAATGCAAAATTATATATTTTTAATTTTTTCTTTTGGCTTTAAAATTATTTTCTTTATATGGGAAATCTTCAACATTATATAAATAAAAGTGCTATTTTTGAAAAAATAGTGGGTGCGATCAGTTTTTAAAACAATCACAAAACAAACAAAAATTAAAAAAAAAAAAAACAACAAAAGCAACCATGAAAAGATTTGCATCTTGCCATATTATAAACTTCCAAAGAAAGTGAAACAGCAACATATTTTTGGAAACCAGAATACAATGCCTGGCACATACTGAAAATATCTAAATTATACCAAATGAAAGAAGAGAGAGGGAGGAAAAGCTGTCTTAAGACTCACCATTCAAAAAACTAAGATTATGGCATCTGGTCCCATCACTTGATGGCAAATAGAAGGATAAACAATGGAAAGAGTGACAGGCTTTATTTTCTTGGGCTCCAGTATCACTGTAGATGGTGACTGTAGCCACAAAATTAGAAGATGCTTGCTCTTTGGAAGAAAAGCCATGACAAAACTAGGCAGAGTATAAAAAGCAGAAACATTACTTTGCTGACAAAGGTCCGTCTAGTCAAAGCTATGATTTTTCCAGTAGTCATGTGTGGATGTGAGAGTTATCGTAAAGAAGGCTGAATACCAAAGAACTGATGCTTTTAAACTATGGTGTTGGAGAAGGCACTTGAGAGTCCCTTGGACTGCAAAGAGATCAAACCAGTCAATCCTAAAGGAAGTCAATCCTGAATATTCATTAGAAGGACTGATGCTGAAGCTCCAATACTTTGCCCACTCTATGCAAAGAGCCAACTCATTAGAAAGACTGATTCTGGGAAAGATTGAAGGCAGGTGAAGGGGATGACAGAGGATAAGATGATTGGATGGCATCACCGACTCAATAGACATGAGTTTGAGCAAGATCCAGGAGATGGTAGAAGGACAGGGAAGCCTGGTATGCTATAGTCCATGGGGTCACAGTTGGACACAACTGTGTGACTGAACAACAATAAATACCAAAATGAGCCTTTAAAGTGTTACCTTTAAATAACTTATCAAGAGCTATACAACAGTGAAGTCTACTAATTATGTCTACATCAGGAATGAAGATTGAGAAAAAAATAAATAAAAAAAATTCATCACTAAAAACTGACCAACATAAAGGCCTATGTAACATTAGATTTGCCCTACTTCATTCAGGCTGCTAATAACAGTACCAGTCTCTCCAGTGTGAAGAACTGGTGTCTTCTTCTGTTAAAGGAGATATAGTCTATCCTTCTTCTGGAGGCTATCCTTTTGTGTTCTGTCATCTTCTAATTCTTAAGCAAGTCATTGGAAACTGTGCATTCTTGAGTAGTCTTGATATCAAATATTGATTATGACAGCAGGGATAGAAATTGTCCTTAGTAGTGATGTAATGTCCAGTAGAAGTATAAAGTATTAGCTTCTAGAGTGGACTCAGATGTGAAGAGGGCACATTCCTTAGAGGAGCAAATCTTCAGGCATTAAGTCCCTGACTGTTTATTGCTATGTTTAGGACAGAGCATTTAGTCATAAATCCAAGTTCTTTTAGATAAAATCATTTAATTTCTTTTTGATTCAAAAATAAGGAAAAGTGATGGAATTAGACATTCAGGGGGTGATGCCATCTCTTCAATGAAATCTGACCTCAAAGAGATGAGCTCAGTCCAGTTTGTCATGTTGCCTCTGATGGATGAATCAAAAATAATACTTTGAGGCTGGCCAAGTTGCCTGGTGACAACCATAGAGGCTCTAGACAGATTGTCTTATATCGTATTTTTCTGAGGAAGAAGAGTTTCCAATATCTCAGGAAATTTCAGGAATTTCATTCCTCTGTGGCCCAAAGTGCCTCAGCTCTAGAGGTCCCTGTTCATCAGTTCATGTACCAGACATGCCCCAAGTTATTATAAAAAGACTGATCCACACATCAGATCCTCTTCCTTTTCCCCTCTAAAGAGATATCATTTTCCCATGGTCCCTTCTCTACCATAAGATTTCTCATCAAATAATTGCAGGTGTCTTTTCTTTGAGATTAGTTATGCCGAGATAGGGTGACTCTGAGTGTACACCAGATACGGACTCTTATATTGCTTCTAAGATTACTGTTGATGAACAGAGAAGGAAGATAAGCAGAATACCTTGAATCATTGATACAGCCAACTATGCCCTTTATCAAGAAAACTAATGTTGCCTCAAAGTTCTATGGGTTGGAAAATATTCAACTTTTCATGAATGTGTTGTTCAGAACTTGTTAAAGTAACAATGGTGCACATATGTCAAAGAACAATTGCAAGGGACAAATTAAACAGGCAAGGAAGATTTTATCAGGACTATTGCAATAGGAGAGAGATTGAACTCCATTCTGCTGGAACAAAAGACAGAAGAACATTAGGTGTTGCAGTGAGTTACTGGAAAAGTATTGGGGGACTTTCCTGGGGTTGTGGATGATTGGTCAAAGTTGCTAATTGGAGCTGCTGCTGCTGCAAAGTCACTTCAGTCATGTCTGACTCTGTGTGACCCCATAGATGTCAGCCCACCAGTCTCCCCCATCCCTGGGATTCTCCAGGCAAGAACACTGGAGTGGGTTGCCATTTCTTTCTCCAATGCATGAAAGTGAAAAGTGAAGGTGAAGTTGCTCAGTCATGTCCGACTCTGGGCAATCCCATGGACTGCAGCCTACTCTTCCATCCATGGGATTTTCCAGGCAAGAGTACTGGAGTTGGGTGCCATTGCCTTCTCTGACCCTCCTACAAAAACTGGGAGATAGGGACATTTTCTTAATGATTCCATTAAAAAGATGGCTCCCAATTCTTGAGAAAGACATTCCTTGTTGAAAACTGACAGAAGACTGGAAGATTTATATCTCCAAGCAGCAGAGAAGGAATATGCAATTCGATGTTTTCTCAAGTAAATATTCTGAGAAAAACAAGCAAGGAAGAAATCTGTTTAAAGTTACTCAAGTTAAGACAAATGTTCAGACAGTCCTGGTCACATGTTTCCTTAAGCTAATTTAACTAGACTGTATGTTTGGCTATAAGCATTCATTTTTCTTTAATATATTTTTCCACATTCAGGCTGTAACTGAACAGGACCCCATGGGGCCTTCCTAGGACAGGCCTTTCCCTCATTTTTTCTCCCAAGTACCCAGATAATATTATTTGATGCACAATTCTTGAGCTGTTTTGAAGAAGTAAAACCCTCCAACCAAATGGATGGTGTTACCTACTTCATGACTATGAGCACATAGTCCCAGGTCTCCTGAAGCCTAAGGATTGATAATGTTAACCCCTCTGACCCCACTCTGTGACATCACCATCAGCCAATCAGAGAAATACACACAAGCTGATCATAGACACTGTGACTGCCTCCCCCGACCCCAATCCTCACCTGGACTTTAAAAATGCTTTAAAATCCTTCGGGGAGTTTGGGCCATTTTTGAGCACAAGCCACCTGTCTTCTGGCCTGGTCTTGCAATAAACCTTTCTTTGATCCAAACTCTGACATTTTGGTTTGTTTGGCATCAGTGTGTTTCAGGCACTTGCACTAACAAGGCTATCCAATTTGAGATTTCTCAACTCTAGTAGCAAGCACCCCTCAAAAAGGACCTTACTCCTACAGACACATTCTCTTTTATCAGATGTGCAAACAGACAATTTTGACAGATGTTTGAAGGTTAATCTATTCAGAACAGCTGTTTCAGCAAGAACAAAACTTTGACTATGATCTTAGGAAAAAATTCTATTCTTTCTCCTCTGAACTGCATTGGAGAGGACAACTGGCAAACTCTGTTTGCCTATCTGTAACTGTTTTCTGCAAAGATGCACCAGCCACAAATGGCAAATCCTAGTACAAGGTTAAGGTTAAAGGTGAAGAGGCAATTTTTCAGTAACCAGGATTCCAGCCACAATACTTTCTCCAAAATAAAGCTCTTAAAAATCAAATGGCCATATTCTGTATCAATCAGCATTTATCTGAGATCTTTTAGTCAACTCAAACATTTTGGCATTACAAATAAAGGTTATAGGACATTGACTCTTTACTTGTGTCAGCACTTAAGAAGTAATAACCACTAAAGCACAGCTCATTAAAAAACCCTTCAGGTGAGAAGCAAGTCTTAACATAGCACATTGTGTCACAGAGGATGTTAAACAATACAGATCCAATATGCAGAAAATGTGAGAAGGACAAGCACTGAAAGATAGATATTCAGGGAGGCAGGATATAATTCAATAAAATATTTTTAAAAGTTCATATGGGAAAATTCTAAATACTTGTATTAGTTTTTATTTCCTTGAAGAACATTTATTCAGGAATCAAGAAAATGGCTTCTATCAATTTATAAATAATATTAAAATTATACTAGGATCAAGTCTTTGGAAATAATAGCCAATCCAAAATTTCCAAGTTCAAACAATAGAGAGTAGACATAAAAAAAAAAAAATCAAAGAAGCATTCTTGAGGAATAATACTTTGATCAGCTCTTTTCTCTTTTAATTCATTAATCACCTCTGGACTTTACTAATTACTTGATCTTAGGCTTTACTATGATACCAATGCTTTCAAAAGCATGTCCTCTGTTCATCTGGCAAAAACAAACAAACAAAAAACAGAGGATTATCACTGTAATATTACCAGCCAAAAAGAATGCAGCTTCTTTTAATAAAATGAAATGGCATGATATAATACCTTGAACTCTCCCCTCAAATTTGATTCATCTTATTTTCTTTTATTTGAAATGAGTATTAGATTAGACCAACCTTTATGCCAAGGATATGTTGTTGCCAAGAATCACAGGAAAATAATCAATATTCAGAGCTTGGAGGACATCTAGAAATTCTTCTTGAGACACTGAATCAAAGTTCTGATTTTGCCACATGTTATTTTAGTAGAATTAATCATTTTTATATGCTAAAACACATGACCACAAACACTGCTGCCAGATGTCTGTTCACTTCAATATATTCTAGATTTTGAGATGATAGATATAGATGAAAATATTTAATGTTTGCCTGAAAAAATATTCTTCCTTGCTGTTTAATGGAACTATTTGTAAATCTATAATGTTTTTCAAGCCCCAGAAAATAGTCTAGGACTATCTAATCTATCTGCTTATTGTGATATTTATAAATAGTTATTGAGTTCCTTTTGAGCACTTCACTAAACACTATGGATCAATAATGGGTAAAAATCATAACCACTAAGTAAATTTGTAATTGTAAAATAAAATTACTATATAAAATACCTGGGTATAAGCATAGAAATACAAAGACACACATTTTAAATACCAAAATATCCTATGTAATTATTAGCAGAATGTGATCAATATAGACCATGATTAAGGCCCTTTAACTCAGCTCATAGTCTTTAAGCTATTAAACTTGAGTTTCTATTGTTTCCAAATCACTTTTGAGTGTAGGTCAGCTTGCTGCCCATGGAAAGACATTGATGAGTTTTCTTGTTTGCCCTCCTAATGTTTGCACTGACCATAAAGAGGTTCTTTAGAATTCCTTCTAGTACAAATATTCTATGCATTAACAATAAGGACAGCAGTAATAGCGTAGTTACTGTGTACTAGTGGATCTCTACTTATTAGACACTGCTGCTGCTGCTGCTGCTGCTGCTAAGTCGCTTCAGTCGTCTCCGACTCTGAGCGACCCCATAGACGGCAGCCCACCAGGCTCCCCCATCCCTGGGATTCTCCAGGCAGGAATACTGGAGTGGGTTGCTGTTTCCTTCTCCAGTGTATGAAAGTGGAAAGTGAAAGTGAAGTCGCTTCGCTCAGTCGTGTCCGACTCTTAGTGACCCCATGGGCTGCAGCCCACCAGACTTCTCCGTCCATTGGATTTTCCAGGCAAGAGTACTGGGGTGGGGTGCCACTGCCTTCCCCGCTTATTAGACACAGTACAGGCTTACTCATCAGTGCGTGCGAATGAGATCCCTTGGGTATTAATTCATCTCTTCACAGACTCATTGTCTCAACCTCTTCCAAATGATAGAAGAATTCCAGCCATACACAGATGTCCCTCTGAAATTACTGATGCTTGGGCCAGCATGAGCTACAGACACAATTGGCAAGCTTCTCCAGAAGGCTCTGCAGCATCCAGCATATGGTGCTGATTCTCTGAGAGTCAAGATTCACAAGTCCTGGAATCCTGGACCTATTACCCCTAGTGACACACTAGTAAGATTTTCACTTGTTTTCCCAAAACTTAATGCTCTGCTGGTCTAGAGGCCTTTATTCCAAAGGTAAGACAGCATCTACGAAAAGACACAACAGTGATTTCACTGGGCTGAGACTTAAGACTGACACTCAGCCACTCTGGCTTCTTCATGCTTCTGAAGCAAAAGGCAAAACAGAACACTATGGTATTGGCTGAGGTTATTGATCCTGATTACCGGAAGGAAACTGGAGTACTTTTCCATGATGTAGATAAGGAAAAGTATGACTGTAATACAGGGCATCTCTTAGTATTACCATGGCCTGTGATTAATATCAGTGGAAACTCCAGGTAGAGTGAGTAATGGTCCAGACCCCTCAAGAATAAAGGTTTAATCACCTCATCAAGTAAAGAACCATGACTGAAGTCATAGGGAATACAGAATGGGTAGTAAAAAATGGGTAGTTATAAATACCAACTATAATCATGTGACCAGTTACAAAATCAAGGACTATCATAATGAATATTTTCTCTTTATCTCATTATGAATACTTAGTATATACATTAAGCAGATATCTATGTTTTCTCTCTTCTAGTCTTTCCTTATCATGTAAGATAAGATATCCTGACTTTATTACACTGTTTAAGCATTGTTGATTTAACATCATAGTATTTAAGTTACGATGTGATATAAAGAGAAGAGTGAATATCGTTCAAGGACTTTACCTTCTCTCTGGGAAAGGAAATTATGAGTTTTTGTTGTAGGCAGGATATTATATCCTGATAGGTGGAATTATGACCTTGTTATTTTCTTTACTGGAGATTGTGTGATTTAAGCAGATGGGGAGGAGTGATAGGGTGAAAAGAGGCAGACATACGATGGTTAATTTAATGTGTTAATTTGCCTGGGCTAATGAGAGAGAGAGCAAAATAGTGGGGAGAGAGCAAAATAGTCCAGATGGCATGTTCAGGTTCTCTCACCCCAAGTTTTGTAAATAATGACTATGTAAGAACTGAGATCATTTATAGTGCTGTGCATTCATGTCAGGAGGTGTACTCACTTAGCAGGTCACTGTGCGTGGTGTGCCTAAGCAACCAACTCCACCTAAGAATGGGCTCCACCTGAGACAGTGGCGGCATTGCTGCTGCATCACAGTTGTCTCCATTGGGTCAGCCGTGAAAGGAGAGAAGAGCACGTCTACTGCTACAGCCGCTGCGTCAGCCAGGAGAGAGGTTGTGTTGTGTTAGATTACGCATGTTATGGCTGCCATGCCAGCCAAGGAGAATAAACGTGTCTGCAGTTCCTATGGCTCCTCAAGTATCCTTTTAGCATCTTAGCTCATGCCTTGCCTGCCCTGGGTTCAGTGAGCAGAATGATCAACAACACATGAATGCCCCCAGAGCTGGTGAAATATCATTTCTTGGTGTGTCTGCAAAGCAGTTTCTAGAAGGTCAATTTATCCACATGTGAATCCACTGACTGAGCAAAGCAGGTGACCCTCAAAAATGCTGGAGGGCATCATCCAATCCACCAAATATTAGACTAGAACAAAAAAGCAGAGGAAGGGAGATTTTGCTTGTTTTGCTTGATCTGATTCACCAGTCCTTTCCTGCTGCTGGACTTTGGTTCACTTTGGTTTTGACTTCCAGACTAGAACCAAAACTGATATCATCCACTCCCTGGTTTTCCAACCTTTGAACTTGGACTGAATTTTACCCTAGCATTCTCCATTCTCCAGCTTGTCACTTACTCAGCCTCCTTAATGACACAAGCCAATTCTTGTAACATATCTTCTTTTTAACATACAGATTGACCTTGGAGATATTGTAGAATCACTACAATAAATCAATGCAATAAAGCTAATAATGCGATAAAGTAAGTCACATGAATTTTTAGTTTCCCAGTGAATCTAAAATTCTGTTTACACTATTGTAGTCTATTAAGTGTGTAAACACATTATGCCTAAAAAGTAATGCACATACTTTAATTAAAAATACTTTACTGCCAAAAAGCGCTCACTATCATCTGTGCCTTCAGAGAGTTGTGGTTGTAACACCAAAGGTCACTGATCAAAGATCAGTAATGTCAGATCACCATAACAGTATAATAATAATAGAAGGTTTGAAATATTGCAGAATCACCAAAATGTGACACAGAGACATATATTAAGCAAATGATGTTGGGGAAAGTTTCCAAGTAACTTACTTGAGGCAGGTTTGCCACTAACCTTCAATTTGTATAAAACACAAAATCTGTGAAACGTGATAAAATGAGTCACAATAAAATGGTGTCTCTCTCTCTCTCTGTCCTCTATTATCTCTCTCTCTTCCTCCTTATCTCCTATTTGTTTTCATTCTCTGGAGAACCTAATACACTTCATAGGCTTGTCTGATGGCTCAAACAGTAGAGAATCTTCCAGCAGTGCAGGATAATCGGGTGCAATCCCTTGGCTGGGAAGATCACCTGGAATAGGGAATGCTAATCCACTCTACTATTCTTGCCTGGACATGTCCATGGAAAGAGGAGCTCTGGCGGGCTTTAGTCTATGAGGTCGCAAAAGAGTCAGACACAGTTGAGCCACTAACACTTTCACTTTTCAGTACAGTTCATGAGATAATATGGGATAGTCACAAACAAAATGGTACTAAAGAACACCTTGGTTGTCTAGTGAAAAGAATACATTGGGCATTGAAATAAAAATTATAATAAGCTTTTCAGTTGCTCAGTCGTATCCAACTCTTTCCAACCGCATGAGTTGCAGCATGTCAGTCTGCCCAGTTGTCCCTATCTCCCAGGTCAGTTCAGTTCAGTTGCACAGTCATGTCTGACTCCTTATGACCCTATGGACTGCAGCATGCCAGTCTTCCTTGTCCTTCTATCATCTCCCAGAGCTTGCTCAAACTCATGTCAGTCAAGTCAGGGATACCATCCAATGGTTTTGTCCTCTGTCGTCCCCTTCTCCTGCCTTCAAACTTTCTGAGCATCAGGGTCTTTTCTAATGAGTCAGCTCTTCTCATCAGTTGGCTAAAGTACTGGAGCTTCAACTTCAGCATCAGTCCTTCTAATGAATATTCAGGATTGATTTCCTTTAGGGTTGACTGGTTTTATCTCCTTGCAGTCCAAGGGACGCTCAAGAGTCTTCTCCAACACCACAGTTCAAAAGCATCAGTTCTTTGGTGTTCAGCTTTCTTTATGGTCCAACTCTCACATTCACACATGACTACTGGAAAAACCATAGCTTTGACTCGACAGACCTTTGTTGGCAAGCTAATGTCTCTGCTTTTTAATATGCTGTCTAGGTTTCTCATAGTTTTTCTTCCAAGGAGCAAGCATCTTTTAATTTAATGGCTTCAGATACCATCTGTAGAGATTTTGGAGCCCAAGAAAATAAAGTCTGTCACTGTTTCCATTGTTTCCCCATCTATTTTCTATGAAGTGATGGACTAGACACCATGGTCTTAGTTTTTTGAATGTTTACTTTTAAGCCAGCTTTTTCATTCTCCTCTTTCACTTTCATCAAGAGGCTTTTTCGGCATTGGGAGATTGTGTTCACCTATGGCTGATTCGTGTCAATGTATGGCAAAACAAATACAGTATTGTAATTTAAAAAATAAATAAATTAATTAATTAATTAAAAAAATAAAACGAGTGAAAGACATTAAAAAAAAAGAGGCTTTTAGTTTTTCTTCACTTTCTGCCATAAAGGTGGTGTCATTTGCATACCAGCAGTTATTGATATTTCTCCCAGCAATCTTGATTCCAGATTGTGCTTCATCCAGCCTGCGTTTTGCATGATGTACTCTGCATATAAGTAAATAAGCAGGACAACAGTATACAGCCTTGATGTACTCCTTTCCCAATTTGGAACCAGTCCTTGTTCTATGTTCAGTCTGACTGTTCCTTCTTGACCTGCATACAGATTATTTTGGAGGCAATTTAGGTGGTCTGGTATACCCATCTCTGGAAGAAATTTCCACAGTTTGTTGTAATCTACACATCTGAGGCTTCGATGTAATCAATAAAACAGGAGTAGACATTTTTCTTGAACTCTCTTGTGTTTTCTATGATTGAACAGATGTTGGCAATTTTATCTCTGATTCCTTTGCCTTTTCTAAAAGCAGCTTGAACATCTGGAAGTTCTTGGTTCACATACTGTTGAAGCCTAGCTTGGAGAATTTTGAGCATTACTTTGCTAGCGTGTTGCCTTTCTTTGGGATTGGAATAAAAACTGACCTTCTCTATTTCTGTGGCCACTGCTGAGTCTGCCAAACTTGCTGGCATATTGAGTGCAGCACTTTCACAGCATCATCTTTCAGGATTTGAAATAGCTCAACTGAAATTCCATCATCTCCACTAGCTTTGATTGTAGTGATGCTTCCTAAGGCCCACTTGACTTTGCATTCCAGTGTGTCTGGCTCTAGGTCAGTGATCACACCATCATGATTATCTGGGTCATTAATATCTTTTCTGTATAGTTCTGTGTCTTCTGTACCTTTTCTTAATGTCTTCTGCTGCTATTAGGTCCATATCATTTCTGTCCTTTACTGAGCCCATCTTTGCATAAAATATTCCCTTTGTATCTCTAATTTTCTTGAAGTGATCTCTAGACTTTCCCATTCTAGTGTTTCTCTCTATTTCTTAGCATTGATCACTGAGGAAGGCTTTCTTATGTCTCCTTACTATTTTTTGGAACTTTGCATTCAAACGAGTATCTCTTCCCTTTTCTCCTTTGCCTTTAGCTTATCTTCTTTTCTCAGCTATTTGTAAGGCCTCCACAGACAATCATTTTGCTTTTTTGTATTTCTTTGTCTAGGGTATGGTCATGATCATGCCTCCTGTACTATATCATGAATCTCCACTCATAGTTCTTCAGGCACTCTGTCTATCAGATCTAATCCCTTGAATCCATTTGTCACTTCCACTGTATAATTGTAAGTGGTTTTCCCTACTTTCTTCAATTTAAGTCTGAATTTTACAATAAAGAGTTCACGATCTGAGCCACAGTCAGCTCCTGATCTTTTTTTTAACTGACTGTATAGAGCTTCTCCATGTTTGGCTACAAATAATATAATCAATCTGATTTCAGTATTGACCATCTGGTGATGTACATGTGTCATCTATTGTGTTGTTGTAAGAGGTTACTATGCAATATTATTCTTTATACTATGCAATATTGTTCTTTATAGGACCAGACTCTACTTCCATTACCAGGCACATCCACAACTGAGTATTGCTTTCACTTTGGCTCCATCTCTTCATTCTTTCTGGTGTTATTTCTATAATCTCCTCCAGTAGCATATTGGGCACCTACTAACATGAGGGGTTCATCTTTCAGTGTTGTATCTTTTTGCCTTTTCATACTGCTCATCTGGTTCTCAAGGCAAGAAAACTGAAAGGTGTGCCATTCACTTCTCCAGTGGACCACATTTTGTCAGAACTCACCATGACCCATCCATTTTGGGTGTCCCTACATGATGTGGCTTGTAGTTTCACTGAGGTTGACCAGGATGTGATCCATGTGATCAGTTTGGATATTTCACCACGTGTGATCAAACTCATGTCCATTGAGTTGATAATGACATCGAACCATCTCATCTTCTCTTACCCACTTCTCCTCTTGCCCTCTCTCTTTCCTAGCATTACGGTCTTTTCCAGTGAGTTGACTCTTCGAATCAGGTAGTCAAAGTATTGAAGATTCAGCTTCAGTATCAGTCTTTACAATGAATATTCAGTGTTGATTTCCTTCAGGATTGACTGGTTTGATCTCCTTGCTGTCCAAGGGACTCTCAAGAGTCTTCTCCAGCACTATTTGAAAGCATCATTTCTTCAGTTCTTAGCTTTATATATGGTCCAACTCTCAATTCTATACATGACTACTGGAAAAACCACAGCTATGAATATGCTGACCTATGTTGGCAAAGTGATGTCTCTTCTTTTTAATTCATTGTTTATGTTTGTCATAACTTTTCTTTCAAGGAACTACCGCCATATAATTTGAGGGCTGCAGTCACCATCTGCAGTGATTTTGGAGTCCAAGAAGATAAAGTTTGCCACTTTTCCCATTTTTTTCCCTTCTATTTTCCATTAAGTGATTGGAATAGATGCTATGATCTTAATTTCTGGAATGTTGAGTTTTAAACCAGCTTTTTCATTCTCCATTTCATCTTCATCAAGAGGCTCTTTAGTTCCTCTTTGCTTTCTGCCATTATGGTGGTGTCATCTGCATATCTGAGGTTATTGATATTTCTCCCCACAATCTTGATTCCAGTTTGTGATTCATCCAGCCCTGTATTTCACATGTTGTACTTGACATCTAAGTTAAATAAGCAGAGTGACAATATATAGCCTTGACATAATCCTTTCCCAATTTTGAACCAGTTTGTTCTTCCATGTCTGGTCATAACTTTTGCTTCTTGACCTGCATGCGGGTTTCTCAAGAGTCAGGTAGAGTGGTCTGGAATTCTCATCTTCATAAGAATTTTCCACAGTTTGTTGTGATCCACACAGTCCACAGTTTGTTGTGATCCGCACAGTCAAAGGCTTTAGCATAGTAAGTGAAGCAGAAGGAGATGTTTTCTGGAATTCCTTTGCTTTGTTATGATCCAACTGATGGTTGCAGTTTGGTCTGTTATTCCTTTACCTTTTCTAAATCCACCTTGTACAGCTGGCAGTTCCTGGTTCACGTACTATTAAAGCTTAGCTTGAGGAATTTTGAGCATTACCTTGCCAGCATGTGAAATGAGGGCAATTTTGCAATAGTATGAATATTCTTTGACATTGTTGTTCTTTGGGATTGCAATGAAAATTCACCTTCTCCAGTCCTGTGACCACTGCTGAGTTCTCCAAATTTGCTAGTATATTGAGTGCAGCACTTTAACATCATCTTTGAGGTTTATAAATAGTTCAGGTGGAATCCCATTGCCTCCACTACCTTTGTTTGTGGTAATGCTTCCTAAGGCACACTTGACTTCACACTCCAGGATATTTGACTTTAGGTGAGTAACCACATAATTGTGGCTATCTGACGTCAATAAGACCTTTTCGTACAGTTCTTCTTTGTATTCTTGCCACCTCTTCTTAACCCCTCTGCTTCTGTTAAGTCCTTAGTGTTTCTATCCTTTTCTGTGTTCATCTTTACATGAAATGGTCCCTTGGTATCTCTAATTTTCTTGAAGAGATCTCTAGTCTTTCCATTCCATTGTTCCCCTCTATTTCTTTGCATTGATCACTTAGAAAGCTTTCTTATATCCCTCCTTGCTATTCTTTGGAACTCTGCATTCAAATAGGTATATCTTTCCTTTTCTTCATTGTTTTTGTTGCTTTTCTTTTCTCAGCTATTTGTCAGGCTTCCTCAGACAACAATTTTTGCCTTGCTGCATTTCTTTTCCTTGGGGATGTTTTCTATCACCATCTCTTGTGCAATGTAAGAAACCTCCATCTGTAGTTCCTCGGGCATTCTGTCTATCAGATCTAATCCTTTGAGTCTATTTATCACTTCCATGTATAACCATTAGGGATTTGATTTAGGTCATGCCTGAATGAGCTAATGGTTTTTCCCAATTTCTTTAATTTAAGTCTGAATTTTGCAATAAGGAGTTCATGATCAGAGTCACAGTCAGCTCTTGGTCTTGCTATTGCTGACTGTATAGATCTTCTCCATCTGTGCTGCAAGGAATATACTCAATCTGATTTCAATATTGACCATCTGGTGATTTCCATTTGTAGAGTCATTTCTCATGTTTTTTTGTAAAACTGTGTTTCCTATGACCATTGTGTTCTGTTGACAAAATTTTGTTAGCCTTTGCCCTGCTTCATTTTGTGTTCCAAGGCCAAACTTTCCTGTTAAGCTCCAAGTATCACTTGACTTCCTACTTTTGCATTCCAATTTCCTATAATGAAAAGCACATCTCTTTGATGTTAATTCTAGAAGCTTGTACTTCTTTATAGAACAGTTTGACTTCAGCTTCTTCAGCATTAGTGGCTGGGGCATGGGCTTGGATAACTGTGATGTTGAATGGTTCACTTTGGAAATGAACCAAGATCATTCTGTCATTTTGTATGGAGACTGTACCCAAATACTGCATTTCAGACTCTTTTGTTGACTGTAAGGGTTACTCCATTTCTTCTAAGGGATTCTTGTCCACAGGAGTAGATATAATGGTCATCTGATTAAATTCACCCATTTCAGTCCTTTGAGTTCACTGATTCTGAAAATGTTGATCTCCACTCTTACCATGTCCTATTTGGCTACATTTGACTTAGATGCACAGACCTAACGTTCCTAGTTACTGTGCAATATTGTTCTTTATAGCATCAGACTATACTTTCACGATCAGACATCCACAGCTCGGCAATGTTTCCACTTTGCTTCAGCCTCTTCATTTTTTTCTGGAGTTATTTCTCCTTTCTTCACCAGTAGGATATTGGACACTTATCAACCCAAGGGGCTCATATTTCAGTGTCATATTTTTTTTGCCTCTTCATTCTGTTCATGGTGTTCTCAAGGCATGCATGCTGAGTTGGTTTACCATTCCCTTCTCCAGTGGACCAAGTTTTGTCAAAACTCTGCACCATGTCCTGCCTACCTTGGGAGGCCCTGCATAGCATGGCTCCTAGTTTCATTGAGTTCACAAGGCTGTGATCCATGTGATCATTTTTGTTAGTTTTCTGTGATTGTGGCTTTCATTCTGTCTGCTGTCTGATAGATGAGGAAAATAGACTTGTGCAAGCTTCCTGATGGGAGGGACTGGCTATGGGGAAAACCATGCCTCTAAGCTGGTAGAGTAGAAGGACATGCACTCCCAAACACATGTGAGTGTTTGGGAGCCTCTGGTGGAGGCGTGGGTTGACAGTGGCTTGCTATGGTGTCAGAGGCACTGGCAGCAGCAGTCCTGTAAGGAGTAGCATGTTGGCATAAGTCTTCTTGGAGCATGTCACCATCAACCTTGCCATAGAGCCTATAGCCATACCATAGAGACTGCAGACTCCAGGACTCGGCTGCCTCAGGCCAAACTACAGGGAGGGAGTGCAGGCCTACCCATTAGCAGACAATTAGATTAATTATAGAGTTAGCCAAAAGTTTTTTTCAGTCTTTCTGTAAGATGTTATGAAAAACCCTACAGAAATTTTGGCCAACTCAATACTATGGTTGTTGACCATATCCTGCCAGTACTTCAACAACCTAAACAGAAATTATCTTACACCCTCCAGATACCTAGTTATTCATTAATAAAATAAGGGAATTTGTTATAATAGTCTCTTGGGTGTTTTCCAGTTATGAAGTTTTATGTTTCTAAAATAAAGTAATGGCACATACACAATTGCTGTTGGTACTGAGCTAATAATTTTGGATGCACTTAGATTGTAAAAGGAAGTTAGTGTTGTTAATGCCATTTTTAAGTAGCAAAGGAAGATAAAATAAACATAAAAGGAAAATATAACTTTTATTGGTCTCTTCAGTGGTAGTTAGTATTAGTTTATCCTGTTTAAGTTTTTCTGAAAAATTTATCAAGCTTATTATAGGTCTATGAAAAGATGCTTTGCATTCTGTTTACTATGTTATAGTCTATCATTCACAATTTATAGGCAACAGAATGAAACATGTAAAGATACCAGGAAGAGAGTATAAATTATCAATTTAACGAATTGAATATATTGTGGCAGATAATCTTAAAAGGAAATCCAGTAAATCAAAAGCACATCTACACTTGTTTGTGGAGGACACAGCAGAACAGCTGGGAGCTGACATTTAGTGAAGAATGAAGATTTCCTGAATGAGGTTATGATAAAATAAAGAAGTAATTTCTTACACTGAAATGATGATGGAGTATACAAGAAATCCAAAGAAGTGTCAAACAGAAGTAACTTCAAATAAATATTTTGTTAGCATCACTGAACAAGAGGTGAAAATATCAAGAAGCTCACTGATAATGACAAGAAATGTTCTCGGACAGTAAAGTATCTGCCTGCATTGCAAGAGATCCAGGTCGGGAAGACCCCCTGGAGAAGGGAATGGCAGCACACTCCAGTATTCTTGCTTAGAAAACCCTATGAACAGAGGAGCTATAGTCCATGGGGTCTCAAATATTTGCACACACCTGAACAACTGTGCATACACACAGAGAAGAAAATTTTATCAGTATCTTCTTAGGTATAAGGACTAACTCTACATGCAAAATGGCTTCAATGTTTTCAGTCAAACTAAGTTTAATCACATCAGTGACATTCAATTCAGAAGGGGGCGGAAACTAAAATATTATGAGTTTTCCCCCTTGTGTCAGTGATACAGTTTTCCAAGAGTTTATTGCAAGGCTGAAGAAAGACTGCAAATAGCCTGCATTAGTTCTGATGTCATCTTGTTCATTAATTTCTTCCTGTGTGTAGGAAGCAAAAGTATTGATTGTCATTCATGTTCACCATTGAGCTAAAATTGAGTTTTCATATGTTCCTGTTTAAGATTCATGGGCTAGCCCCAAATAACAAATGATTTAAAAAAAAAGAGAGATTTTTGGAAAATATAGGTCATCTCTGACAAGGTCTTGCAGGTAACAGGAGAGAAAAACAGTTTTCAATGTTCTCGTCATCTTTTCTGGACAGTGGGATTGTTTTGTGTCTTTCAGTCTGTCATACTGGAGAACATATGTAGGCTCTACTTTTGTCTGTTGGTAGATTTCATGTCTTACCAACACAGTGGAAGTTTATACTTTGTTAATTTATACCTATCAATTATTCTGAGTGAAAACATGTTTAAAACCATATTTTAAAATAGAATATCCATATATTTGAGAGGAAAGAAGAAAGGAACACAGAATACCATCTTGAAGGTTAAAAGTCTTATGGAACAACTGGTCTATACAGATTATGAAAATTTTTTAGGTACTTTTTTGCAATCTATTTAAGTTAAGTAGGACATCTCCAGATATAGATGAGAAAAGATAACCTTAGGGACAGGGTATATCATATCAGTGCAGACAGGTGATTAGCAGCAAGAATTCACTGATGATAGGTCCAGATCAGAATGTCCTTGGTTGCACAATGGAACCAGTGCTTGGTTCCACAGAAGCGATATGGACGATTCTAAGCATATTCAAGCTGCCTAAGAAAATGGCACATTCACTGATGCATTCACTCATCTTGAAGAAGGAATTATAGGGCCTGGACTGCATCTTAGGCCTGTTCAAGCTGTTCATGCTTGGCCACCTTTCCAATGGACTCTGAACTCTGTGTTTAGTGCCTATGAAAACAACAACAGAAGGGTAAGACTCCCTCCAGACAGGGGAACTTTGAAGATTATATCTAGGTTACTCATTGCCTAAGAGAAAACATACACTAATCACCTCTTCCTCCAGACAGGCCATAAATTTTTCTGTATCAATCAGAGTGTAACCTCGGGTTTATTGATTATTGGCTAATTGTTTGACTGTTTGAGCACAAGAGCACATAGCACGTGAATGATGGGGTTATTGGGATTGTATTTTCCTTGGTTTATGTAAGTCTCAAGGAATTTGGAGTGATGGGTTCAGATACATACACATGGGGTATATAAGATTTTCACAAATGCTGGTTGGGGTCCTTGGCTTAGAGGAGACTCTGCCTTGGGCCTGCCAATGTAATAAACTGTACTCTACTATCTGCATTGTCTTTCTAAGTGAGTCTGTTTCGCAGAATGCATGGCTACAACAATCTAATGATTCAGTGATCATTTTGCTCAATAAAATAAACATCGCACATTAAACATCACTGTGCTAGGGTTTGTCCATACAAAAATGTGTAGCCCACAGTCTTACCCTTGGAAAGTTTCCAGCTTCATGAAATTTATCTGCTTTGTTTATAACCAGTAGATTTTTTTGTAAATTGTATTTTATTAGTTTAAAGAATAGCTTCACCCCATCTTCACTTGATTCCTGAGTTCATCTTCCTGAACAGATAAGGGAAAGATGCTTTGCTTATAATTCATGATTTGAAATAGCTCTACTGGAATTCCATCACCTCCACTAGCTTTGTTTTTTTTTTTAATTAATTTATTTATTTCTAATTACAATACTGTATTTGTTTTGCCATACATTGACACAAATCAGCCATAGGTGAACACAATCTCTCAATGCCGAAGCCCCCTCCCACCTCCCACCCCACATCATCTACTTGAATCATCCTGTGCATCAGCCCCATGCATCCTGCATCCTACATTGAACATAGATTGGCGCTTCGTTTCTTACAGGAAAATATACATGTTTCATTGCCATTCTCCCAAACCATCCCACCCTTTCCCTCTCCCTCAGAGTCCAAAAGTCCACTCTATACCTCTGTGTCTCTTTGTTGTCTCACATATAGGGTCATCATTACTGTCTTCTAAATTCCATATATATGTGTCAGTATACTGTATTCGTGTTTTTCTTTCTGGCTTACTTCACTCTGTATAATCGGTTCCAATTTCATCCATCCACTAGCTTTGTTCATAGTGATGCTTTCTAAGGCCTACTTGACTTCACATTCCAGGATGTCTGGCTCTAGATGAGTGATCACACCATTGTGATTATACAGGTCGTGAAGATTCTTTTTGTATAGTTCTTCTGAGTATTCTTGTTACCTCTTTGTAGTATCTTCTGCTTCTATTAGGTCTATGCCATGTCTGTCCTTTATCGAACCCATCTTTGCATGAAATGTTCCCTTGGTATCTCTAATTTTCTTGAAGAGATCTCTAGTCTTTCCCATTCTGTTGTTTTCCTCTATTTCTTTGCACTGATCGCTGAAGAAGGCTTTCTTATCTCTTCTCGCTATTCTTTGGAACTCTGCATTCGCACTGAAGAATTGATGCTTTTGAACTGTCATGTTGGAGAAGACTCTTGAAAGTCCCTTGGACTGCAAGGAGATCCAACCAGTCCATTCTGAAGGAGACCAGCCCTGGGATTTCTTTGGAAGGAATGATGCTAAAGCTGAAACTCCAGTACTTTGGCCACCTCATGAGAAAAGTTGACTCATTGGAAAAGACTTTGATGCTGGGAGGGATTGGGGGCAGGAGAAGAAGGGGATGACCGAGGATGAGATGGCTGGATGGCATCATGGACTTGATGGACGTGAGTCTGAGTGAACTCCGGGAGTTGGTGATGGACAGGGAGGCCTAGTGTGCTGTGATTCATGGGGTCACAAAGAGTTGGACATGACTGAGCAACTGAACTGAACTAAACTGAATTCATGATTAAAATTTTTCTGTCTTAGATTATATCTGTCTCTTACCTTTATAAATAAAATCAACATAAATTTAAAAGTTTAACAAACTTGGGCCATAATAAATTAGATATTAATTATCATGGTGAATTATGAATATTTATATGTTGCTTAGTGAAGCAATCACAATCTATGTCAACAAGGACAAGGGAAAGTTAATGAGCCGAGCAACTGGAAATTAAGAGATATAAATTCAAAGAGACAGTCCTTACACCTATGAAAATGTAGGAGTAAAGGACATGTGTTAAATATGCTTTCCACTAAAAATATTTCAAGAAAGTATTGATGAAAAGAGAAAATAAAATGAATTAAAACTTGATTATTTTTGCTGTTATTAAACAGGCCATTAAAAAAGGCAGAGTTTGATCTCATACAAGTGAAAGAAACTCAGATGAAGATTTCTACCATTAAAAGGCTGCCTTTGCTCCAGTGTTTAAAAGTAAATGGAAATTTGCCATCTTGAGATCTTGGGGATTCAGTGGAAAGTTCATTAACTGATACAGATCTTGAAGCTCACGTTCTTGTGAGCACTCCAGGAAAATGATTGAATTCTGGCTCTTTAGTCTTAAACTTGTCTTTCACATTCTTATCACAAGTCTCTTCTGATCAGTTTAATGGAACAAGTCCAAGATTAGAGGTTCACTGAATAAGTTAGTTAGTAATATGATAATGTATTTCAAATCCATCACTTTTTTCCACAGTCAAATGTTATTTAGAGATTGATTTTAGTCATATAGCAAGTGAAATCTACAACATAGAATAATGAGGTAAGAATCTCACAAAATGAATTTCAAAGAACAAGGGAAATATTGTATGGCTAACTAAAAGGAGCTGTTACTTAGGATAAAGTTGTTCTCATAATAAACAGAAAGGATTGTTTAAAATTGTTTAAAAATAAAGCATATGCATGTTAAATGAAGTGCGTGGAGCCTACTCTTCCCCAGAAAAAATATTCTGATTATACTTTGGTTTTTAATTATTTTTCAAAAAATAAAAATAGAAAGATAAACTGTACTAGCGTCACTAACCTTTGATATAGTGTCTACATTACATTGAGTTTTAACACTTGTTATTTTTATTAATTAAGAAACGGAATATTTCCTGCTGTGTCAGTAAACAAGGATGTCAGTCATCAGCAAGTGCAGCCACCTCTGAAGGTGAACTGGTGAGCCCTAAGGGGATTCAGGAAGGAAAGGTTATCTGCCTTCCAGTAGCCATCAGACTGCAACCACTCCCCACATTGAGCCCTGGGGAAACTCTGGATGTGAAAACACAGGATACTGACTACAGATAGCTGAGGTGCATATCAAAGAAATTATTTCCGTGAGCCCAAACTCCTGCATCTTGCATAGACTTGAGACTGCCTGTCCTTTGCTACAATACTCCCGTGTGTCCTGGTTTCCCCATCCTACCCTTCCCCTCCTCCTCAGAGCAGTTCCTTCAGGATTACTTAAGATAATACTTCACAGAACCAAATTCCTAAAAATTTCTGCTGAATAAACCATAACTGTCAACTTTTAGGTGTTGAGTATATATTTTTAGTCTACAATATCATTGGATAAACACACCAAAACTATTTTGTAATAAGTGTCTCATGATATCCGTGCTCCAGCTGACTAAAGATGAAACAGTTGCTTTAATAAATCATTCTCTTGAAATCCTTTTCCAGCTTTGTCCAATTTTCATTGCTCTTGACAGCCTCATATTCTTTTTGTAATTGGAGAACAAAGTTGTTGTCTGGTGTCATCTGACTTGTCTTTTCTATTTTGATTTCTTATTCCCATAGTTTTGATTGGTTTAAAAATATAAACATACAGAGAGAAATGTATTCTGCAACCTCAAACTGAAGATTAATTAAGATTTTGTTTATGATAGTTAACTTTTTATGGATTTGGAATTAGGATTATAAAAACCATATTTCTATAATTTATTTGGAAACAACATTTATTGCTTTGTGATTAAAGAAATGTAAAATCTCATTAATTGTATGCTTTGGACACAACATTTTAATCACTATTAAATGTAAAATCAATAAATATTTCCTTTTGAAAGTGTTTTCCTGATTTAGGTTATTAATGAATAATCATAAATATTAAATAATATAAAAGAATAGAAATCTACACAATGCTCTATAATAACCTATATTATATAGGTTATATATATATTACCTATATATATACATATATATATATATATAATATATATATATGTAGCTGAATCAACTAGCTGTACACCTGAAACTAAGGCAATATTGTTAATCAACTATACTCCTGTGTGTGTATATATATATATACAAATTGTATCCCTCCCTATAAACTAGGGGGAAATAAAAAGTCTGGGGCAACAGAAATTTTTCTATATAGTCACTCAACTCTCAGACTATGAATTTCAATAGGAAGTATCTGAGGAGACAAAACCTTGATCAACTGTTCAGTTATCCAGATATCACTTTATGAGACTGGCTTCTTCTTAACTGGATAACATTTTAGAGCACTCAGTGAACTGGAGCTTTTCAAGTGTGAAGTTGGTTGCAAGGAGATAAGTGAAGTCAGTTTCCCCACTGAAGGATATGCTTAAAATAGCTAGATTACTATAGCTGCACAGTAGATAACTGACACCTTTTTCTTTTCTTTCTATCTCTCACTGTTATTTATTTCTTTTTACAAGATAGTCTTGTATCAAGCAGAACTGAAAACTTAAACTCAGGCAGTGAACATGGTATGTAAATTGTTCCAAGCCTCTCAAAGAGTATAAACTTTGTGGACTTAATTCTGATGAATGCTGTGAAATATATTCTTCTGATAAATAATCAAATTGTCACATCCTTATAAAATATACATTTCCATAAATGATTAAAGGAAGACTATGTTTTATAGGCCTTGCTATGCAATGATCATTTATTCTAACAGCAACAATGATTTATTCTATTTCCACCCAGAAAATAGTTCACACAAGTAAAATGTGGTTGTATGTTTCTGCAGAGAGCCAGTGATACAAAGCAAACAAAAAGTTAAACAAGAACTTTCAGTTTCTATTAAGTATTGACTTTACAATATAAAATGTTGTTGAAAAGAACATTTCTCCTATTCTAACAATAAGGATAAACAGTAGTTAATCTGTAAGTCATGAAATGTCTTGACTACATTAGACCTGAGTCACAAGGCAATTAATTATCATAATATCTAAGAAAAAAGTCACAACTCTATAGCCAAATGGCCATGTGTACTCCTGATTTACCCAGGCAAAAGCATCAAAGGAAAGTGGGGTCACTGACTGAACTAAATTTTGAAAAAATTAATTTAGGGTCACCATTAGAATGTAGAACCCCTTGAAGCTGCAGTTACAAAGAATACAAGAGCAGTTTGTACTGAGGTTGCTAAATACACCAAACAAAAGACACAATCCAGCTCTGGATGATAATGTTTGAGCTCTGATGGTAGATGGCCCAGCCAAGCGAAAGAATTTACCCCTAGTTTCCATTGGCATACACATGTGTATGGCTTTCAACCAACACTTCAGTGATACATAATGAGCAAGAACAAGAACACACCATCAAGAACTAAGCCAATCAAAATAGGGACTTCCCTGGTGGTCCCATGGTTAAGACTGTGAGCTCCTAATGCAGGAGGGCCAGGGGTTCAATCTATGGTCAAAGAATTACCCAATCCTGCATGCTGCACGGCATCACCAAAAAAAAAAAAGCCAAACAAAATAACAATGCTGATATGCAACCCAACGTTAGAACCATCAGACAGGGAATTTAAAATAACTAGTATTAATAGGATAAAAGCTCTTACATAAAAGCTTCAGTGTGGAGAACAGGTGAGTAATTTTAGCAGAGTAATAGTAGATACACAAAATAATAAAGTTGAAATACTAGAAATGAAAAGCAAGTGACAGAGATGAAAAATGATTCCAATAGAGACATATGTAGATTCAATGCAGCCAAAGAAATAATCTGTAAACATACAGACAGGTCAATACAAATTACCCCAAGTGAAACACAAAGAGTAATTGGAGAGAAAACAGAATATGGAAAAGAGCTCTCTGCAGTTTGGTACAGTATCAGGTGGGTGAACATGAGGGTAATTAGCATCTCACAGAAAAAGAGGAAATGGAAAAAAAAAGTTGAGGGGATAACACCTGAGCATTTTCTCAAAATAATGAAAAACATTAAGTTGAAGACCCAAGAAATTCAAAGAATATAAAACTTTAAAATGTCATCTTCTCCATAAAATACATGCCTAGAGACCTTATATCAAACTTCTAAAATGTAAAACTAAAGAGGAAATTTAGAAAGCAATCAGGAAAAAAAGTAAACATTATGTGCAGAGGCTTAGATGGATATTTTGGCAAATTCTACAAATTATTTAAAGAAGTAATATTAATATTACCTTAACATTTTATAATATTGCATTATAAAATAGAAGTATTAGGCAAGCATTACACTGGTACTCAAACAGCAAATAAGCAATTAAAATTTTTTTTAACAAGACAAAGTTCTGACAAATAGATCCAAGGGATTAGATCTGATAGACAGAGTGCCTGAAGAACTATGAATGGAGATTTGTGACATTGTACAGGAGGCAGTGATCAACACCATCCCCAACAAAAAGAATCCAAAAAGGCAAAATGGTTGTCTGAGGATGCCTTATAAACAGCTGCGGAAAGAAGAGAAGCAAAAGGCAAAGGCAAAAAGCAAAGATATACCCATGTGAATACAGAGTCTCAGAGAATAGCAAGAAGAGATAAGAAGCCTTCCTCAGTGGTCAGTGCAAAGAAACGGAGGAAAACAACAGAATGGGAAACACTAGAGACTGCTTCAAGAAAATTAGAGATACCAAGGGAACATTTCATGCAAAGATGGGCTCAATAAAGGACAGACATGGTATGGACCTAACAGAAGCAGAAGATATTACAAAGAGGTAGCAAGAATACTCAGAAGAACTATACAAAAAGATCTTCATGACCTAGATAATCATGATGGTGTGATCACTCACCTAGAGCCAGACATCCTTGAATATGAAGTCAAGTGGGCCTTAGGAAGCATCACTACAAACAAAGCTAGTGGAGCTAATGGAATTCCAGTTGAGCTATTTCAAATCCTAAAAGAAGATGCTCTGAAAGTGCTACACTCAATATGCCAGCAAATTTGGAAAACTCAACAATGGACACAAGACTGGAAAACGTCAATTTTCATTCTAATTCCAAAAAGGCAATGACAAAGAATGCTCAAACTACTGTACAACTGTACTCATCTCACACAGTAGCAAAGTAATGCTCAAAATTCTCCAAGACAGCCTTCAACAGTACATGACCGTTTACTTCCAGATGTTCAAGGCAGATTTAGAAAAGGAAGAGGAGCCAGAGATCGAATTCCCAACTTCTCTTGGAACATAGAAAAAGAGAGAATTCCAGAAAAACATCTATTTCTGCTTTACTGACTATGCCAAAGCCTTTAAGTGTGTGGATCACAAAAAACTGTGGAAAATTATTCAAGAGATGGGAATACCAGACCACCTATCCTGCCTCCTGAGAAATCTGTATGCAGGTCAAGAAGCAACAGTTAGAACTGGACATGGAGCAACAGACTGGTTCCAATTCAGGAGGAGTACGTCAAGGCTGAATATTGTTACTATGCTTAACTTCTATGCAGAGTACATCATGAGAAATGCTGGGCTAAAAGAAGCACAAGCTGGAATCAAGATTGCCAGGAGAAATCTCAGTGACCTCAGATATGCAGATGACACCACCCTTATGGCAGAGAGCAAAGAACAAAAGAACTTCTTGATGAAAGTGAAAAAGGAGAGTGAAAAAGTTGCCTTAAAACTTAAAATTCAGAAAAATAACATCATGGCATCTGGTCCCATCACTTAATGGGAAATAGATGGGGAAACAGTGGAAACAGTGACAGACTTTATTTTGGGGCGCTCCAAAATCACTGCAGATGGTGACTGCAGCCATGAAATTAAAAGACTCTTGAGTGAGAGGAAAAAAGATGGCGGAGGAATAGGATGGGGAGAACACTTTCTCCTCTCTACTTCATCAAAAGAACATTTCAACGTGGAGTAAATTCCACAAAATAACTTCTGACTGCTGGCAGAGAACATCAGGCATTCAGCAAAGCAGATCATTGGCTTCAAAACCAGGTAGGAATTATTTTAAAGGACGAAGATAGAGACAAAGGAGGTAGGGAGGGAACCCCAGCACGGGAAGGGAATCCCGTCCCAGGAAGAGACTCTTAAAAAGGGTTCCCTAAAATTGGGGAACTCTCTCACAGCTGTGTATGGGGTGAGCCCTGGAAGCACAGAGGGCAACATAACAGGAAGGAAGGATAAATAAATAATTAAAACCAACAGATTACGAATTCAACAGTATAACCCCCAGCGGATAAGCAGCAGTGGGGGTTGGGCAGGAAGGGATCGTGCCAGCAACAGCGCTTTCTAAGAATTGGGCAGTGGGAGACGTAGGCTGCAGGGCTTTTCTCGAGAATCGGGGCGTAACGGAGCCAGAATCGGGTCCGCGTGTGGCTAGAATGATTTATCTCAGACTAGCAAGCCAGACTGGGGGATAACTAACATGCGAAACGCTTGAACATAAGACACTGACAGGCCCGCGCACAGAACAAAGGACCGATCGGAAATAGCCAGCTGCAGACCATCCCCCACCAGCGACAGGCAGCCAGAGCCTTAAGCGCTGGAAGAGGGCAGTCGCAGTTCAAGAAAGACATTACCTACCAAATTGCAAGCAGGTTTCATTACTGAGACTTCTGAGGTCTCTGAACAGTCATCATCTGCCTGAGAAAGAACCCCAGCGGAGCTCCCAGAAAACTGAGCAACCAGAAAGCCCAGAAGACGCAACAATAGTGCACAACCAAACTCCCTAGCCACTCGGACTTGGGAAGGGAACGTAGCCCAGGATCAACCAAACCCGACACTTGGAGGGGGCTTCCTGAGTGCCAAACCTGAGTGGCTTAGACCGGGGAAGTGCATGAAGCATAGGGCAGGCCCCACACGGTTATTCCGCAGAGTGAGGAGGGGCAAGCCCAGTGCAGAGCTCACCACCACCCTCCCTGTGGCAAGACAGAAATCAGACATGGAAGAGACCAGCAAACAGAGGAAGTCAAACAGAGGGAACTGCCTTGGTAGCGACTCCACACAGTCCACAACGACAGAGAAAGTGCCAGATATACTGTTACTAATTTTATGATCAAAAATTTTTTTTTTGGGGGATGATGTGGAAGTGTGATTTTTTTTCTTTCTTTAAAAAATTTTTTTCTTTTTAAATTTGTTTTTCTTCTTTTCTTTTTTCGCCTTTTTTCCCCTAAACTTGCTTAAATTTTTAAGTCTTCTATATCTATTTATTATTTTTATAACCTAATATTACTTTTCAAAAAAAAAAAAAACCCTATCGTTAAAGCAAACGCTGTATATAGTCCTATTGGTGGAGGAAGTTGTCTTTTAATAATTCTGAAGTCTTTTATTATATTTTACTTTTTTCTCTATTTTTAAAAATCTCTCTCTCCTTCTTTTCTTCAATATTCTAACTTTGAAAATCCAATCTTTACTCCAGATTTTTAATCTTGGCATTTTGGTATTTGTTGCCAATTTTGTACTTTTAAAAACCTAATCTTCAGTACCCAGTTTTACATGAGTGCGAGACTACTGGCTTGACCACTCTCCCCACCTTTGGAATCTCTCTTTTCTCCACCAGGTGGCTTTTGTCTCCTCCCTCCCCCTCCTCTTCTCTACCCAACTCTATGAATCTCTGTGTGTTCTAGAAGGAGGAGAATTCTAAGGGAACTGGTCACTGGCCGGATCTGTATCCCTCCTTTCCATCTCCCTCTTTTATCCTCCTGTCCACCTCTGTCTACTTCCTCCCTCTCCTCTTCCATGTATAACTCTGTGACCACCTCTGAGCGGTCCAGACTTCGGAGCGCACACAAGAAAGTGGTTATGGGCTAGCTTGCTTTTTCCTCTTTTGATTCCACCTCATCCCATTCCACTCACCTCTAACTACTCCCTCCCTCTTCTCTCCTCCAAGTAATTCAGCGATCCTCTAGGGACGACCCTAAAGGTGGAGAAACCTATCACCATTAACCTAGATGTTTTAACATTAGTGCTGAATAGATGGAGAAATCATGAGGCTATTGTAAAAATAAATCTGAAAACCAGAATCAGGAGGCGTAAGTCCAAATCCTGAGATCATCAAGGAATTTCTGAATACAAGGAACATTATCCAATTAGAGCTCATCAAACGCCTTCATACCTATACTGAAACTGAGCACCGCCCAAGGGCCAACAAGCTCCAGAGCAAGACATACCATGCAAATTCTCCAGCAACACAAGAACAAGCCCCTGAGCTTCAATACACAGGCAACTCAAAATACTCCAAAACCATTGACGTCTCATAACCCATTACTTCATACTTCACAACACTCCAGAGAGAGGAAATGCAGCTCCACCCACCAGAACTCCAACACAAGCCTCCCTGATCAAGAAACTTTGACAAGCCACTGATATAACCCCAAACACAGAGAGGAAGCACTATAAGAAAGAGAATTCCACAAATTCCCAGAATATAGAAAAGCCACCCCAAACGCACCAATATAACCAAGATGAAGAGACAGAGGAATACCCAGATGGTAAAGGAACAGGAGACATGCCCACCAAACCAAACAAAGAGGAAGAGATAGGGAATCTACCTGAGAAAGAATTCTGAATACTGATAGTGAAAATGATCCAAAATCTTGAAATCAAAATGGAATCACAGATAAATAGCCTGGGGTCAAGGATTGAGAAGATGCAAGAAAGGTTTAACAAGGACCTAGAAGAAATAAAAAGAGTCAACATATAATGAATAATGCAATAAATGAGATCAGAAACACTCTGGAGGCTACAAATAGTAGAATATCGGAGGCAGAAGATAGGATTAGTGAAATAGAAGATAAAATGGTAGAAATAAATGAATCAGTGAGGGAAAAAGAAAGACGAATTAAAAGAAATGAGGACAACCTCAGAGACCTCCAGGACAATATGAAACGCTCCAACATGCGAATTATAGGAGTCCCAGAAGAAGAAGACAAAAAGAAAGACCATGAGAAAATACTTGAGGAGATAATAGTTGAAAACTTCCCTAAAATGGGGAAGGAAATAATCACCCAAGTTCAAGAAACCCAGAGAGTGCCAAACAGGATAAACCCAAGGCGAAACACCCCAAGGCCAAACACAAAGAACAAATATTAAAAGCAGCAAGGGAAAAACAACAAATAACACACAAGGGGATCCCCATAAGAATAACTGCAGATCTTTCAATAGAAACTCTTTAGGCCAGGACGGAATGGCAAGACATAGTTAAAGTGATGAAAGATAATAACCTTCAGCTAAGACTACTGTACCCAGCAAGGATCTCATTCAAATATGAAGGAGAAATAAAAAGCTTTCCAGACAAGCAAAAGCTGAGAGAATTCAGCACCACCAAACCAGCTCTCCAACAAATACTAAAGGATAGACTTTAGACAGGAAACACAAAAGGGCGTATAAACCCGAACCCAAAACAATAAAGTAAATGGCAACAGGAGCATACTTATCAATAATTACCTTAAATGTAAATGGGTTGAATGCCCCAACCAAAAGGCAAAGACTGGCTGAATGGATACAAAAACAAGATCCCTATATATGCTGCCTACAAGAGACCAACCTCAAAACAACGGACACGTACAGACTAAAAGTGAAGGGCTGGAAAAAGATATTCCATGCAAATAAAGACCAAAAGAAAGCAAGAGTAGGAATACTCATATCCGATAAAATAGACTTTAAAACAAAGGCTGTGAAAAGGGACAAAGAAGGCCACTACATAATGATTAAAGGATCTATCCAAGAAGAAGATATAACAATTATAAATATATATGCACCCAACATAGGAGCACCGCAATGTGTAAGAAAATTGCTAACAAGCATGAAAGGGGAAATTAATAATAACACAATAATAGTGGGAGACTTTAATACCCCACTCACACCTATGGACAGATCAACTAAACAGAAAATTAACAAAGAAACGTAAACGTTAAACGATACAATAGACCAGTTAGACCTAATTGATATCTATAGGACATTTCACCCCAAAACAATGAATTTCACCTTTTACTCAAGTGCACACGAAACCTTTTCCAAGATAGATCAAATTCTGGGCCATAAATCTAACCTTGATAAATTCAAAAAAATCGAAATTATTCCAAGCATCTTCTCTGACCATAATGCAATAAGGTTAGATCTCAATCACAGAAGAAAAATTATTAAAAATTCCAACATTTGGAGGCTGAACAACACCCTTCTGAACAATCAACAAATCACAGGAGAAATCAAAAAGAAATCAAAATATGCATTGAAACGAATGAAAATGAAAAACACAACTACACAGAACCTTTGGGACACTATAAAAGCAGTGCTAAGAGGAAAGTTCATAGCAATACAGGCATACCTCAAGAAACAAGAAAAAGTCAAATAAATAACCTAACTCTACACCTAAAGCAACTAGAAAAGGAAGAAATAGAGAACCCCAGAGTTAGTAGAAGGAAAGAAATCCTAAAAATTAGGGCAGAAATAAATGCAAAAGAAACGAAAGAGACCATAGCAAAACTCAACAAAGCAAAAAGCTGGTTCTTTGAAAGGATAAATAAAATTGACAAACCATTAGCCAGACTCATCAAGAAACAAAGAGAAAAAAATCAAATCAATAAAATTAGAAATGAAAATGGAGAGATCACGACAGTCAACTCAGAAATACAAAGAATCATAAAAGACTACTATCAGCAATTATATGCCAATAAAATGGACAACTTGGAAGAAATGGACAAATTCTTAGAAAAGTACAACTTTCCAAAACTGAACCAGGAAGAAACAGAAAATCTTAACAGACCCATCACAAGCATGGAAATTGAAACTGTAATCAGAAATCTTCCAGCAAACAAAAGCCCAGGTCCAGACGGCTTCACAGCTGAATTCTACCAAAAATTTCAAGAAGAACTAACACCTATCTTACTGAAACTATTCCAGAAAATTGCAGAGGAAGGTAAACTTCCAAACTCATTCTATGTGGCCACCATCAACCTAATACCAAAACCTGACAAAGACACCACAAAAAAGAAAACTACAGGCCAATATCACTGATGAACATAGATGCAAAAATCCTCAACAAAATCCTAGCAATCAGAATCCAGCAACACATTAAAAGATCATACACCATGACCAAGTGGGCTTTATCCCAGGGATGCAAAGATTCTTCAATATCCGCAAGTCAATCAATGTAATTCATCACATTAACAAACTGAGAAATAAAAATCATATGATTATCTCAATAGATGCAGAAAAAGCCTTTGACAAAATTCAACATCCATTTATGATAAAAACTCTCCAGAAAGCAGGAATAGAAGGAACACACCTCAACATAATAAAAGCTATATATGACAAACCCACAGCTAACATTATCCTCAATGGTGAAAAATTGAAACCATTTCCCCTAAAGTCAGGAACAAGACAAGGGTGTCCACTTTCACCACTACTCTTCAACATCGTACTGGAAGTTTTGGCCACAGCAATCAGAGCAGAAAAAGAAATACAAGGAATCCAAATTGGAAAAGAAGAAGTAAAACTCTTACTGTTTGCAGATGACATGATCCTTTACATAGAAAATCCTAAAGACTCGACCAGAAAACTACTAGAGCTAATCAATGAATATAGTAAAGTTGCAGGATATAAAATCAACACTCAGAAATCCCTTGCATTCCTATACACTAATAATGAGAAAGTAGAAAAAGAAGTTAAGGAGACAATTCCATTCACCATTGCAACGAAAAGAATAAAATACTTAGGAATATTCCTACCTAAAGAAACTAAAGACCTATATATCGAAAACTATAAAACACTGATGAAAGAAATCAAAGAGGACACTAATAGATGGAGAAATATACCATGCTCATGGGTCGGAAGAGTCAATAGAGTGAAAATGAGTATACTACCTAAAGCAATCTACAGATTCAATGCAATTCCCATCAAGCTACCAGCAGTATTTTTCACAGAACTAGATCAAATAATCTCAAGATTTGTATGGAAAGAAAAAACCTCGAATAGCCAAAGTAATCTTGAGAAAGAAGAATGGAACTGGAGGAATCAACTTGCCTGACTTCAGGCTCTACTACAAAGCCACAGTCATTAAGACCGTATGGTACTGGCACAAAGACAGAGATATAGATCAATGGAACAAAATAGAAAGCCCTGAGATAAACCCACACACCTATGGACACCTTATCTTCGACAAAGGATGCAAGAATATACAATGGAGTAAAGACAGTCTCTTTAACAGGTGGTGCTGGGAAAACTGGTCAACCACTTGTAAAAGAATGAAACTAGACCTCTTTCTAACACCATACACAGAAATAAACTCAAAATGGATTAAAGATCTAATTGTAAGACCAGAAACTATAAAACTCCTAGAGGAGAACATAGACAAAACACTCTCTGACATAAATCACAGCAGGATCCTCTATGATGCACCTCCCAGTATACTGGAAATAAAAGCAAAAATAAACAAATGGGATCTAATTAAAATTAAAAGCTTCTGCACAACAAAGGAAACTGTAAGCAAGGTGAAAAGACAGCCTTCTGAATGGGAGAAAACAATAGCAATGAAACAACTGACAAACAACTAATCTCAAAGATATATAAGCAACTTATGCAGCTCAACTCCAGAAAAATAAACGATCCAATAAAAAATGGGCCAAAGAACTAAATAGGCATTTCTCCAAAGAAGACATACGGATGGCTAACAAACACATGAAAATATGCTCAACATCACTCATTATCAGAGAAATGCAAATCAAGACCACAATGAGGTACCATTTCACACCAGTCAGAATGGCTGCGATCCAAAAGTCTACAAGCAATAAATGCTGGAGAGGATGTGGAGAAAAGGGAACCCTCTTACACTGCTGGTGGGAATGCAAACTAGTATAGCCATTATGGAAAACAGTGTGGAGATTCCTTAAAAAATTGCAAATAGAACTGCCTTATGACCCAGCAATCCCGCTC
This sequence comes from Nanger dama, assembly GCA_917880005.1. Lineage (NCBI taxonomy): Eukaryota > Metazoa > Chordata > Mammalia > Artiodactyla > Bovidae > Nanger > Nanger dama. Next base: position 42,531,685 of record CAKJTW010000009.1, on the reverse strand, counting down.
CTGGGCATACACACCAAGGAAACCAGAATTGAAAGAGACACATGTACCCCAATGTTCATTGCAGCACTGTTTATAATAGCCAGGACATGGAAGCAACCTAGATGTCCATCAGCAGATGAATGGATAAGAAAGCTTTGGTACATATACACAACGGAGTACTACTCAGCCCTTAAAAAGAATAAATTTGAATCAGTTCTAATGAGATGGATGAAACTGGAGCTAATTATACAGAGTGAAGTAAGCCAGAAAGAAAAACACCAATCCAGTATACTGACACATATATATGGAATTTAGAAGATAGTAATGATGACGCTATATGTGAGACAACAAAAGAGACACAGAGGTATAGAATGGACTTTTGGACTCTGAGGGAGAGGGAAAGGGTGGGATGGTTTGGGAGAATGGCATTGAAACATGTATACTTTCTTGTAAGAAACGAAGCACCAGTCTATGTTCAATGCAGGATACTGGATGCATGGGGCTGGTGCACAGGATGATTCAGGTAGATGATGTGGGGTGGGAGGTGGGAGGGGGCTTTGGCATTGGGAGATTGTGTTCACCTGTGGCTGATTCATGTCAAAACAAATACAGTATTGTAGTTAAAAAATAAATAAATAAATAAACAAAAACAAAAAGACTCTTGATCCTTGGAAGAAAAGTTATGACAAACCTAGACAGAATATTAAAAAGCAGAGACATTACTTTACCAACAAAGGTTCATCTAGTCAAAGCTATTGTTTTTCTAGTAGGCATGTATGGATGTGAAAGTTGGACTATATATAAAACTGAACACCGAAGAATTGATGCTTTTGAAGTGCAGTGTTGGAGAATACTCTTGAGAGTCCCTTGGCCTGCGAGGAGATCCAACCAGTCCAACCTAAGGAAATCAATCCTGAATATTCATCAGAAAGACTGATGCTGAAGTTGAAGCTCCAATACTTTGGCCATCTGATGAGAAGAACTGACTCATTTGAAAAGACCCTGATGCTATGAATGATTGACGGCAGGAGGAGAAGGGGATGACAGAGGATGAGATGGTTGGATGGCATCACCGACTCAATGGACACGAGTTTGAGGAAGCTCTGGGAGTTGGTGATGGACATGGAAGCCTGGCATGCTTGAGTCCACGGGGTCACAAAGAGTTGGACAGGACTGAGTGACTGATCTGAACTGAACTGAAAGTTCTGAATGTATGCTGCCCAAAGAAGTTGTGGAGATAGTAAATAAGCATGTGAATATAGGCTCCATATCATATGTCATCATCAGGGATTTCACGGACAGAATCTGGTGGACTACAGTCCATAGGGTATCAAAGAATCAGACATGACTGAAGCCACTGAACCACACTCATGCACATCCAGACAATGGAATATTATTCAATATTGAAGTGAGTTACCAAGTCATAAGAAGACATGAAAGAAGCTTAAATGCACGCTACGAAATGATAGAAGCAAATCTGAAAAGGCTACATGCTGTGATATTCCAACCCTGATATTCTGAACAAGGCAAAATGTAAGACAGGACAATATGAGTGATTTGGGAGGGGCATGGTGAAGATAAATAGGCAGATAGCAGAATTTATAGGTCTGAAAATACTCTCCAATATACAATAAGAATGGATACATTTGTCTAAACCCAGAGAATGTACAACATCAAATGAATATCATAAAAAAAAACTATAGATTTTAAATCATTAGAATACAACAGTCTAGGTTCATCAGTTGCTACAAATGTCCCACTGGGTGGGGAAGGTGGAGGATGCTGTTAATGAGGGGGCTATATAGGTTTTGGAGTAGGAAGTAAATGGGAAAGCTTGCATATTCTCAACTTTGCTGTGAATCAATCACTTCTCTAAGAAAATAATGAAAAATAATTATATACAATTTCAGGCAATTGTATAAGATTGTACAATATTATAATTGTATATAATTATATGTGCATGTATAAAGCAATATTTTGTTAAAAACTACATAAAAATGCTATTATGAACTACTTAATTGTGAGATATGGGAGAAAGTTCAGTCTCGTTGTTAGTAATCACAAAATAGAAAATAATGGAAAATCAAACTTTAAATATTCTAATAATCATAGATCTCACAAAATTAGAAATAGGAATTCTGTATGTGTGCTGTGCTTAGTCACTCATTCGTGTCCCACTCTTTGTGATCCCATGGACTGTAGCTTGCCAGACTCCAGTGTCTACGGGGATTGTCCAGGCAAGAATACTGGAGTGGGCTGCCATGCCCTCTTTCAGGGGATCTTCCCAAGCCAGGGATGGAACCCAGGTCTCCAGTGTTGCAAGAGGATTCTACACTGTCTGAGCCACCAGGGAAGCCTGACTGGATGAGCAGTTTATTTACTCATTTACTGTAGAAGGACAGGACATCTCAATAGTGGTATGCTGGTAAACCATATAAAAGATCTCCTAATTTATAGTATTTGCTGCTTTCCATTGTGCAAATACTCACATCGTGACTGATTTCAAGCAAGCTACATAATGCCATGGGCCATGACTTGGAAGAGGTGTGCATGGTCAGCTTTGGTGTCTATACCAGCCAGCTTTGGTATTGACTCTGCCCTCCAACAACCCCAAGGCTCTGAATACATGCTTAACATGACCAGAGCATTATTGCTGATGTCATCGTAACTTTTTAAAAGTTCTATTATTAAAATATTTCCAGACATGTATTTTTCACTGCTGTTGTTGTTTAGTCATTAAGTCGTGTCCAGCTCTTTTGCAACCTGATGGACTATAGTCCACCAAGCTCCTCTATCCATTGAATTTCACAAGCATGAATACTGGAGTGGGTTGCCGTTTCCTTCTCCAGAGGATCTTCCTGACCCAGAGACGGAATCCTCATCTCCTGTGTTGCAGGCAGATTATCACTGAGCCACCTGGGAAGCCCTTGTATTTGTCACTAGGAGTCATAAAATTTGATAATATTAGAAGATGTATTGGTAGGCTAGTTTCTAAAATGAAACAAATACCTTGCACTGAAATATAATTAGACTGAAGTATTTGAACTGTAATTTTTCCCAAGATTAATTTAGAATGCAGTTGGGATCTGTTACAAGCGAATAAGCAAATTTTGTTATTGAGTTTGAAAAACAAAACAGTCTTGGTACATGAAGGAAAGGCTGAGATAGCAAAATAGGTAATAAAATGTTTGCCCAATACTTGTATGCTGCCATTTGTGCTTGGCTTTCTATGTAAGTAGAATCCCTATACAAATCATTTAGCTATCTCATCCTCCTGCTTTCTAAAATAGCTACTTCTAACTTAACTATTAGATATTTTAAGAACATTTTAATTTACTAAGTGTGTTGTGAAATTTTATGTGATTTCTCTGACATTCTTGAAATTCAAAGTTTTAGGCAACTTTTTTAAATTAGAATTTTTAGTGTGTTTGATTAACTGAAATGCTTAGCTACTGAACTTAGCTACTCACATATTATAAGCCTTCATAGCTTTGCGCATGGCATTCTCAGCTGTTTCCATAGACCAAAATGGCCTGCATTTCTTTCTCACCAACTAGCTTTCTCTCTGTTTCCCAAAGGATATTCTTGATTTTGATGCTGCAAGCCAGAGTTTTATGTATATGTGTAGCAGGCAACCAAACTGATATATTTCTAATTATTCAGGATATGACAATCAGTTCAGTTCAGTTGCTCAGTCATGTCTGACTCTGCGACCCCATGAACTGCAGCATGCCAGGCCTCCCTGTCCATCACCATCTCCTGGAGTTCACTCAGACTCACGTCCATCGAGTCCGTGATGCCATCCAGCCATCTCATCCTCTGTCGTCCCCTTCTCCACGTGACCCCAATCCCTCCCAGCATCAGAGTCTTTTCCAATGAGTCAACTCTTTGCATGAGGCGGCCAAAGTACTAGAGTTTCAGCTTTAGCATCATTCTTTCCAAAGTAATCCCAGGGTTGACCTCCTTCAGAATGAACTGGTTGGATCTCCTTGCAGTCCAAGGGACTCTAAACAGTCTTCTCCAATGCCACACTTCAAAAGCATCAATTCTTCAGTGCTCAGCTTTCTTTACAGTCCAACTCTCACATCCATGTCTGACCACAAGAAACACTATAGCCTTGACTAGACGAACCTTAGTCAGCAAAGTAATGTCTCTGCTTTTGAATATATTATCTACGTTGGTCATAACTTTTCTTCCAAGGAGTAAGCATATTTTAATTTCATGGCTGGAGTCACCATCTGCAGTGATTTTGGAGCCCAAAAAGTAAAGTCTGACACTGTTTCCACTGTTTCCCCATCTATTTCCCATGAAATGATAGGACCTGATGCCATGATCTTCATTTTCTCAATGTTGAGCTTTAAGCCAAATTTTTCACTCTCCTCTTCAATTTCATCACGAGACTTTTTAGCTCCTCTTCACTTTCTTCCATAAGGGTGGTTGAGGTTATTGATATTTCTCCCAGCAATTTTGATTCCAGCTTGTGTTTCTTCCATTCCAGCGTTTCTCATGATATACTCTGCATATAAGTTAAATAAGCATGGTGACAATATACAGCCTTGACGTACTCCTTCTCCTATTTGGAACCAGTCTGTTGTTCCATGTCCAGTTCTAACTGTTGCTTCCTGACCTGCATACAGATTTCTCAAGAGGCAGGTCAGGTGGTCTGGTATTCCCATCTCTTTCAGAATTTTCCACAGTTGATTGTGATCCACACAGTCAAAGGCTTTGGCATAGTCAATAAAGCAGAAGTAGATGTGTTTCTGGAACTCTCTTGCTTTTTCCATGATCCAGCAGATGTTGGCAATTTGATCTCTGGTTCCTCTGCCTTTTCTAAAACCAGTTTGAACATCAGGAAGTTCACGGTTCACATATTGCTGAAGCCTGGCTTGGAGAATTTTGAGCATTACTTTACTAGAATGTGAGATGAGTGCAATTGTGTGGTAGTCTGAGCATTCTTTGGCATTGCCTTTCTTTGGAATTGGAATGAAAACTGACCTTTTCCAGTCCTGTGGTCACTGCTGAGTTTTCCAAATTCACCAGCATATTGAGTGCAGCACTTTCACAGCCTCATCTTTCGGGATTTGAAACAGCTCTACTGGAATTCCATCACTTCCACTAGCTTTGTTCCTAGTGATGCTTTCTAAGGCCCACTTGACTTCACATTCCAAGATGTCTGGCTCTAGATTAGTGATCACATCATCATGATTATCTGGGTCATGAAGATTTTTTTGTACAGTTCTTTTGTGTATTCTTGCCACCTCTTCTTAATACCTTCTGCTTCTTTTAGGTCCATACCATTTTTGTCCTTTATCGAGCCCATCTTTGCATGAAATGTTCCTTTGGTATCTCTAATTTTCCTGAAGAGATCTCTCATCTTTCCCATTCTGTTGTTTTCCTCTGTTTCTTTGCATTGATCGCTGAAGAAGGCTTTTTATGTCTTCTTGCTGTTCTTTGGAACTCTGCATTCAGATGCGTGTATCTTTCCTTTTCTCCTTTGCTTTTCACATCTCTTCTTTTCACAGCTATTTGTAAGTCCTCCCCAGACAGCCATTCTGCTTTTTTGCATTTCTTTTCCATGGGGATGGTCTTGATCCCTGTCTCCTGTACAATGTCACGGACCTCATTCCATAGTTCATCAGGCACTCTATCTAAAAGATCTAGGCCCTTAAATCTATTTCCCACTTCCACTGTATAAACATAAGGGATTTGACTTAGGTCATACCTGAATGGTCTAGCAGTTTTCCCTACTTTCTTCAATTTGAGCCTGAATTTGGTAATGACAGTATCCTTCCATTATTGTATCTAATCTTAATTCAGAGACTACCTTTATTATCCTGCATAATCCCCCATCTTGTTTGCTTGTTTTTGAGATTTTAAGGAAGTAAAGAATGCATACTTATTTTATGACCAACAATTTTTTATTGAATGAAGAAATATGCTAAACTCAGGTTTATATAGCCAAAAGTAAAGGAATGATAAAAATAAATGGCTTTGTTATTTATGTCGTACAGATGTTAAGATATTCCTCACTTCTTTGACATTCTGTGATCATCTGTAGTAGTTTTTTTTTTTTTAATTAATTGAAATACAATTGATTTAAAATGTCTTTTTAGTTTCAGGTGTACAGCAAGTGATTCCATTATACACATACATATATCTATTATTTTGTCAACTAAGGTTCGTCTAGTCAAGGCTATGGTTTTTCCAGTGGTCATGTGTGGATGTGAGAGTTGGACTATAAAGAAAGCTGAGTGCTGAGAATTGATGCTTTTGAACTGTGATGTTGGAGAAGACTCTGGAGAGTCCCTTGGACTACAAGGAGATCCAACAAGTCCATCCTAAAGGAGATCAGTCCTGGGTGTTCATTGGAAGGACTGATGTTGAAGCTGAAACTCCAATACTTTGACCACCTGATGCGAACCGCTGACTCATATGAAAAAAACCTGATGCTGGAAAAGATTGAAGGCATGAGGAAAAGGGGACGACAGAGGATGAAACAGTTGGATATCATCACCAACTCAAAGGACATGGGTTTGGGTGGACTCTGGGAGCTGGTAATGGACAATGGAATGATGCAATTCATGGAGGCACAAAGTCAGACATGACTGAGCAACTGAACTGAACTGGTATCTATTATTTTGCTTATTATTTTCATATATTGGTTATTATAAAACACTGAGTATAGTTCCCTGTGCTATACAGTAGGCTGTCATTGGTTATCTATTTTGGATATAGTCAGTTCAGTTCAGTTCAGTCACTCAGTCTTTTCCAACTCTGCCACCCCATGAATTGCAGCACGCCAGGTCTCCCTGTCCATCACCAACTCTCGGAGTTCACTCAAACTCATGTCCATCAAGTCAGTGATGCCATCCAGCCATCTCATCCTGTGTTGTCCCATTTTCCTCCTGCCCACAATCCCTCCCAGCATCAGTCTTTTCCAGTGATACAACTCTTTGCATGAGGTGGCCAAAGTATTGGAGTTTCAGCTTTAGCATCATTCCTTCTAAAGAATACCCAGGACTGATATCCTTTAGAATGGACTGATTGGATCTCCTTGCAGTCCAAGGGACTCTAAACAGTCTTCTCCAATGCAACAGTTCAAAAGCATAAATTTTTTGCCACTCAGCTTTCCTCACAGTCCAACTCTCACATCCGTACATGATTGGAAAAACCATAGCTTTGACTAAATTGACCTTTGTTGGCAAAGTAATATCTCTGCTTTTAATATGCCATCTAGGTTGCTTATAACTTTCCTTCCAAGGAGTAAGCATCTTTTAATTTCATGGCTGCAATCAGCATCTGCGTGATTTTGGAGTCCCCTAAAATAAAATCCTACACAGTTTCCAAGGTTTCCCCATCTATTTCCCATGAAGTGATGGGACAAGATGCCATGATCTTTGTTTTCTGAATGTTGAGCTTTAAGCCAACTTTTCACTCTCCTCTTTCACTTTCATCAAGAGGTTTTTAGTTCCTCTTCACTTTCTGCCATAAGGGTAATGTCATCTGCATATCTGAGGTTATTGATATTTCTCCTGACCATCTTGATTGCAGCTTGTGTTTCTTCCAGCCCAGCGTGTCTCATGATGTACTCTGCATAGAAGTTAAATAAACAGGGAGACAGTATACAGCCTTAACATACTCCTTTTCCTATTTGGAACCAGTCTGTTATTCCATGTCCAGTTCTAACTGTTGCTTCCTGACCTGCATACAGATTTCTCAAGAGGCAGGTCAGGTGGTCTGGTATTCCCATCTCTTTCGGAATTTTCCACAGTTGATTGTGATCCACACAGTCAAAGGCTTTGGCATAGTCAATAATGCAGAAACTGATATTTTTCTGGAACTCTCTTGTTTTTTCCATGATCCACCGGATTTAGCAATTTGATCTCTGGTTCTTCTGCCTTTTCTAAAACCAGCTTGAAAATCAGGAAGTTCATGGTTCATGTATTGCGGAAACCTGGATTGGAGAATTTTGAGTATTACTTTACTAGCATGTGAGATGAGTGCAATGAGTGGTAGTCTGAACATTCTTTGGCATTGCCTTTCTTTGGAATTGGAATGAAAACTGACCTTTTCCAGTCCTGTGGCCACTGCTGAGTTTTCCAAATTGGCTGGCATATTGAGTGCAGCACTTTCACAGCCTCATCTTTCAGGATTTGAAACAGCTCAACTGGAATTCCATCACCTCCACTAGCTTTGTTCGTAGTGATGTTTTCCAAGGCCACTTGACTTCACATTCCAGGATGTCTGGCTCTAGATGAGTGATCACACCATTGTGATCATCTGGGTTGTGAAGATCTTTTTGTACAGTTCTTCTGTGTATTCTTGCCACCTCTTCCTAATATCTGCTGCTTCTGTTAGGTCCATACCATTTTTGTCCTTTATCTAGCCCATCTTTGCATGAAATGTTCCCTTGGTGTCTCTAATTTTTTGATGAGATCTCTAGTCTTTCCTATTCTTTTGTTTTCCTCTGTTTCTTTACACTGATCGCTGAAGAAGACTTTCTTATGTCTTCTTGCTATTCTCTGGAACTCTGCATTCAGATGCTTATATCTTTCCTTTTCTCCTTTGCTTGTAGTGTGTATCAATCAATTCATCCTCAACTCTTAATTTATCCCTGCCTCCATTTTCTTTTGGTAACCACAAGTCTGTTCTATAAGTCTGTTAGTCTGTTTCTGTTTTGTAAATTAATTCATCTGTGTCATATTTTCAGATTTCACATATAAGTGATAGTAATATTTGACTTACTTCATTTTTTATGATAAACTCTAGGTCTATCCATGTTGCTGCAAATGGCATTGTTTCATTTTTCATGACTTAGTAATATTCCATTGTATATAGTCCCTCATCTTCTTTATTCATTAATCTGTCAGTGGACACTTAGGTTGCTTCCATGTCTTGACTATTGTCAATAGTGTTGAACATTAGGATACATATATCTTTTTATTATAATTTTCTCCAGATATACACCTAGTTTTGGGATTGCCAGATCATATTGTAGCTTAATTTTTACTTTTTAAAAGAAATTCTTACTGATGTCCATAGTGGCAGCACAAACTTACATTCCCACTAACAGTGGAGGAGTTTTAAACTTCTGTAGTAGGTAGGACATTTATCTATATAAAATAATATGGGATTTATTCATAAAATAATACACTGATAAGTACTAGATACATGGATTCAGTAATAATTATTAATATAGGTTTTTTTGTATGAAGTCAAGAGCATTTAAGAGATTTTTTCCATTATTACAATCTCAGTCTCCTTTAGGTGGTTCAAACATTCATAATTTTCTTCATGTAGGTCTTGTTCATATTTTGTTAGATTTATATTGCTGTTGATGACACTTCATTTTCAATTTTAAATTCTGCTTCTACTCCTGCTCTAGATTCCCCTCAGCTATGCAACCTCATGTCATCCCCATTCATGGAATGTTGGTAGCTCTGTCTAGAGAGGGAAACTGGTGAACTCCTCAAGCAAGTCATCATTTTGATGCTCCACTGAGTTGCAATCTGTTCAAAGATAGAAACCCTCTACTTTTTTGTTACATTTTGGACACATCCACACACAAGGGATAATTCTACACTGTTACAAATGTCTCTGCCCTTTCCCTAAGGTTCAAAATTGGTTCAAAGTAGTAAGAAAAGGACCAAACCATTTCCATATAATTTAACCATCTCTTTTTCCTTCCTTCCTCTTGGTAACCTTCATTACCCACCCATAACTCAACATTACCAACTTCTCATTTCCTTTCTTCATCTACAGTTGCCAAATCCATCCTTCCATGCAGGTAGTGGGAGACAAGCTCGTAGCACTCATGTGCTGGAGCATATGTGTGCATGGACATATATGGTGAGAAGAGTGGTGAATGGGTCATTTTCTATCTAATTCTGCACCAGGTAGAAAAATCTGCTGGGATTTATTCAGAAAATAATACACTGATACGTACTAGCTGTTATGCTATATATGATAAGTCAATGGGAAGAGATACAGTTATTAACATCCTCAGTTGCTGAAGGGAAATCTATGGGAATTCAAGGCCATTCACTTGAAGAAAAGAATACATTCACCATGTTATATTAAAAGTTATATTTGGGGTTGAGGAGTCAAGCATGGTGGGAATATCATTCATAGAAATCATCCAAATGCCAATATTATTGATATTATAAATGAAGCAAATATCTATTTTGCTTGATTAACCAACAACATCAACAAAATTATAAATGAAAAAGGACAGCTTACAACAGACAATTCAGAAATACAAAGGATTATAAAAGACTATTATGAACAACTATATGACAATAAAATGGATAACCTAAAAGAAATGGACAGTTTCTTAGATAAGTTCAATCTTTCAAGTTGAACCAGAAAGAAATAGAAATCATGAACAACCCAGTTACAAGCACTGAAATAGAAGCTTTGATCAAAAATCACCCAGAAAACAAAAGCCAAGGACCAAATGGCTTCAAAGGAGAATTATATCAAACATTTAGAGAAGAGCTAATGCATATCCTTTTAAAACTCTTTCCAAAAATTGCAGAGGAAGGAATACTACCAAACTCATTCTACGAGGCCACCATCACCCTCTTACCAAAACGAGACAGACAACACACACAAAGAAAACTACAGGCCAATATCACTGATGAACATAGATGCAAAAATTTTAGCAAAAAGAATTCAGCAACACATCAAAGAGCTTATACACTATGATCAAATTGGGTTTATTCCAGTGATGTAAGGATTTTTCAATATACACAAATTAGTCAATGTGATACACCATATTAACAAATTGAATGATAAAAACCATGTGATAATCTCAATGGATGCAGAAAACATCTTTGTCAAAATTCAGCACCCTTTTATGATTAAAACTCTTCAAAAAATGGGCATAGAAGGAACCTACCTCAACATAGTAAAGGTCATATATGATAAGCTTACAGCAACCATTATTCTCAATGGTGAAAAAAATGAAAGCATTCCCCTAAGATCAGGAATAAGACAAAGGTGTCCACTTTCACCATTATTATTCAACAGAGTTCTGGAAGTCCTAGCTACAAAAATCAGAGAAGAGAAAGAAATAAAAGGAATTCAGATTGGAAAAGAAGTAAAGCTTTCAGTGTTTGCAGATGGCATGATACTTTCATAGAAAATCCTAAAGATAGTATCAGAAAATTACTAGAGCTAATCTGTGAATTTAGCAAAGTTGTAGGATGCAAAATCAATAAATAAAAATCACTTGCATTTCTATATGTAACAATCAAAAATCAAAAAGAGAGATTAAGGAATCAATCCCATTCACCTTTGCAACAAAATGAAATAAATATCTATGAATAAACTTACTTAAGGAGACAAAAGAACTGTACACAGAAAATTGTAAGACACTAATGAAAGAAATCAAAGATGACATAAACAGATGGAGAGATAGTCCATGTTCCTGGGTAGGAAGAATCAATATTGTGAAAATGACTATACTACAAAATGCAATCTACAGATTCAGTGCAACCCCTATCAAATTACCAATAGCATTTTTCACATAACTAAAACAAAAAAAAGTCACAATTCATATAGAAATGCAAAAGACCCCAAATAGCCAAAGCAGTCTTGAGAAAGAAGAACAGAGCTGGAGGAATCAACCTTCCTGACTTCAGATTATACTACAAAGCTACAGTCATCAAGACAGTATGGTGCTGACACAAAAGCAGAGATATAGACCAATGGAACAAGATAGAAAACCCAGAAATAAGCCCATATACTTATGGGTATCTTATTTTTGACAAAGGAGGCAAGAATATATAATGGGGCAAAGACAGCCTCTTCAATAAACAGTGTTAGGAATAGTGGACAACTACTTGGAAACGAATGAAATTAGAACACTTCCTAACATCATACAGAAAGATAAACTCAACATGGATTAAAGACCTAAATGTAAGACCAGAAACTATAAAACTCTTAGAGGAAAACATAGGCAGAACAATCAGTGATATAAACCAAAGCAAAATTCTCTATGACCCACCTCCTAGAGTAATGGAAATAAAAGCAAAAATAAACAAGTGGGACCTGATTAGCCTGTTGCACAGCAAAGGAAACTATAAGCAATGTGAAAAGCCAACCCTCAGAATGGGAGAAAATAATAGCAAATGAAACAACAAAGGATTAATTTCCAAAATATATAAGCAGCTCATGCAACTCACTACCAGAAAAACAAACAAGCCAATCAAAAAGTGGAACAAAGACCTAAACAGACATTTCTCCAAAGAAGACATATAGGTGGCCAACACACACATGAAAAGACGCTTAACATCGCTCATTATGAGAGAAATTCAAATCAAAACTACAATGAGATATCACCTCACAACGGTCAGAATGGCCATCATCACAAAGTCTAGAAACAATAAATGCTGGAGAGGGTGTGGAGAAAAGGGAATGCTCTTGCAGTGTTGGTGGGAATGTAAATTGATACAGCCACTATGGAAGATGGTATGGAGATTCCTTAAAAACTAGGAATAAAACCACCATATGAGCCAGAAATCCTGCTCCTAGGCATATACCTTGAGGAAACCAAAATTGAAAAAGACACATGTATCCCATTTTTCATCACAGGATTATTTACAATAGCTAGAGCATGGAAGCAACCTGCTGCTGCTGCTAAGTCGCTTTAGTCGTGTCCGACTCTGTGCGACCGCAGAGATGGCAGCCCACTAGGCTCCCCTGTCCCTGGGATTCTCCAGGCAAGAACACTGGAGTGGGTTGCCGTTTCCTTCTCCAATGCATGAAAGTGAAAGTGAAGTCGCTCAGCCGTGTCCGACCCTCAGCGACCCCATGGACTGCAGCCTTCCAGGTTCTTCTGTCCATGGGATTCTCCAGGCAAGAGTACTGGAGTGGGGTGCCATTGCCTTCTCCGTGGAAGCAACCTAGACGTTCATTAATAGATGAATGGATACAGAAGTTGTGGTACATATACACAAAGTAATATTACTCAGCCTAAAAAGAACAGATTTGAGTCAGTTCTAATGAGATGGATGAACCTAGAACCTATTATACAGAGTGAATTGAGTCATAAAGAGAAAGATAAATACTGCATTCTAACACATACATATGGAATCTAGAAAACAGTACTGAAGAATTTACTTACAGGGCAACAATGGAGAAATAGACATAGAGAATAGACTGATGGACATGAGGAGAGGGTGAGATGTATGGAAAGAGTAACATGGAAACTTACATTGCCATATGTAAGATAGATAGCCAACAGGAATTTGCTGTATGGCTCAGAAAACTCAAACAGGGCTCTGTATCAACCTAGAGGGGTGGGACGGGGAGGGAAATGGGAGGGGGATTCAAAAGGGAGAGGATACTTGTATACCTATGGCTGATTAATGTTGAGGTTTGACAGAAAACAGCAAAATTCTGTAAAGCAATTATCCTTCAATAAAAGTTAAATAAATTTTTAAAAAGAAACAACAAAAGTGGTCAAAGATAGATATTAAAATTGATTCAAAATTCTTTCACTGAATAAGGATTTTCTAAGAACTGATATCCCTTATAATAATTAACAGTGTCTTGTGCTTTCCACTTATTATATTATTTGGGGGGCTCAGATAGAAACAAAATATACTGTAATGGACTCACATAGCTAAGAGGAAAATCTAGATGTGTGTCAGAGATATTGCACTTAACCTTCCATATTAAAAATCCTTACCTATTCAAAGTACTCTTTTCTTTTCAGTTTCTATAGAAGCCCAATGCAAATACCTGGGCTTTCTTTTTTTGCCCCCTAGAGGAAGGTGAATAACATTGACAACTTTGCTTCTTTACATTTCCTCTCAGGTGGCACTTTGGTCATTGTCTTATAGGTGAACTAGATCGAGGAACTAGAAAGTCCTTGTGAATACATGAAGGGCCAATTGTCATCTTTCCCTCTTGAAAAAGGAGTCCTTCAACACAGGCATGATTTACTTTCTGTTTATGACAATAGCTGCATGAATGCATCATACAGGCATTAATGTCAGTTAAGGCATAAATCACAGACATACATGGACTGAGAGAGAAAAAGCCTGCTGTTTTAGGCAGAGAGGTTGCTTTGTATGCTCACTGCCCTGTAGAGGCTAGCAGAACTAATTCCGTCAAGGCTCAGTTGAGTTTGATATGACTGCCTTCACAAGAAAATTACAAAGGTCATATGATACAGTGTGTAGCTCTGGAGGGCTTAGCAAGACCAATTTGGACCAATTCTGTCAAAAGAACATCGAAGTAACCTAGGAGAATAGGTCTTTGTAAAGGAGTTTTTGAGGCTCGGGAAGGGGAAGCCAGAGAAGGCTATGTGTCAAACGATTCCTCTCCCTGAATTAAAATTGCACTTTGATACCTTTGCAAAATATAGCTTTGCTATTCAGAAGAAGAGAAGCCCAGCATTAACTTAGAGATACAACAAAAAAATAATCAGGACCTTCGGAGTGGTTTTCATCAAATTCACAGGCTGAAATTTTGAGCTCTCTTCTTGCAGCCCAGAGAATTTCTTGGCTCTCTGATCTCAGGAGGGAAGGGAGAACTCTGTTTTTGAGGTCATTATTATTTGTGGAGGAGGCGTAGCCAGAGTCTTTGATGGCTGCAATCAGAGCAGCCTCTGCCAAAGAAGAAATAAAATGCACAGAGCAAATATAGCAATGATTCTTGGCCAGAAAAGCAAATAATGTCAACAACTTACTAAGATACAGGTGATTTTTCTATTTGAATGAAAAATATATATGTTTTTCTTAGCCCACTTGATAAAGATTCCAAGCAGACAAACTAGGTTTACTGTTATTGCGGAAAGCTTTGTTGAATAAGGAAGTGCCTTGATGTTAAAACACCAGGCATAATTAATAGGGCATGGCTAGTCACTGCTTCTCTCCTCCCACCGTGGACCACACAAGGGAATCACTGTTTCCAGAGCAGAGATTCACAAGAGGAAACAACCACAAAAACTAGAGCTGGTAGGAAACTTGAACTGCAACTGATAAATTTCTGGAGGCTCAGTATGGATAACTGAGTTTTAACAACTCCAGGAAATCAATTTCAGGGCTCCCACAACCTCAGATATGCAGATGATATCATTCTAATGGCAGAAATTGAAGAGGTGCTGAAGAGCTTCTTGATGAAGGTAAAAGAGGAGAATGAAAAAGCTGGCTTAAAACTCAACATTCAAGAAACTCAGATTATAGCATTCAGTCCTATCACTTCATGGCAAATAGACAGGGAAAAATGGAAACAGTGGCAGATTTTATTTTCTTGGGCTCCCAGGTCACTGCAGATGGTGAATGCAGCCATGAAATTGAAAGATATTTGCACCTTGGAAGGAAAGCTATGACAAATCTAGATTGTGTATTAAAAAGTAGAGACATCATTTTGCCCACAAAGGTCCATAAAGTCAAAGCTATAATTTTTCTAGTAGTCATATATGAATGTGAGAGTTGAACCATTAAGAAGACTGAGTACCAAAGAATCGATACTTTCCAGCTGTGGTGCTGGAGAAGATGCTTCTGAGTCCCTTAGATAGCAAGGAGATCAAACTAATCAATCCTACAGGAAATCAACCATGAATATTCATTGGAAGGACTGATGTTGAAGCTGAAGTTCCAATACTTTGACCACTTGATGCAAAAAGCTGACTCATTGGAAAAGATCCTGAAACTGGGAAAGACTGAAGGCAAGAGAAGGGGGTGACAGAGAACAAGATAGTTGGATGGCATCATTGACTCAATGGACGTGAATCTGAGCAAACTCTGGGAGATAGTGAAGGATGGGGAAGCTTGGGATGCTGCAGTCCATGGGGATGCAAAGAACTGAACACGATGTACTGAGTGAACAACAACAATGTTTGAGATACATCTTCAGGAGTGTGACCAGGTTCCCTTAGTAACTATCAGAGAAACATGCTTTTGGTTGTATGGTAGTGGGGTGAGGGAGGAAATTCTCCACATCACTGTGCCCCTCTTAACAAAGCCTGTCCTCAAGAGAAGCTAGTTAACCAGAGCCTAACCTGCTGGGGTATTATCACAGCCTAACTGACTCAAGGGAAAGAAAGTACTCAATGCTAGATCACTATAGCCATCCTGTTCAACTTAATCGGGTAGGAAAAAAAACACAGAAACAAATATAGATGCAAAAATCCTCAACAAAGTACTAGCAAACTGAATCCACAAGCACAACAAATTGACTATATACCATGGTGGAGAGGGAATTTTTCCCCCTTAGGAATGCAAAGATGTTTCAACATACATACAAAAAGAAATCAGCAAACATGGTATATCGCATAATAAAATTAAGAAAACATTTATCATCACAATTCATGTAGAACAAATTTTGACACATTAAAAAAAAAAATACCCAACACTATACAAGCTAGAAACATGAAGACACTTTCTCAAGTTAACTAATCAGGATGACAATATATAGCCTTCATGTATATCTCTCCCAATTTTGAACAAGTTGGTTGTTCCATGTCTGGTTCTAACTGTTGCTTCTTGATCTGCACACAAGTTTCTCAGGAGGCAGGTACTCTCATCTCTTTAAGAATCTTCCAGTTTGTTGTGATAAACACAGTCAATGAAACAGAAGTAGATAATTTTCTGGAATTTCCTTGCTTTCTCTATGATCCAGCTGATGTTGGCAATTTGATTTCTGGTTCCTCTACCTTTTCTAAATCCAGCTTGTACATCTGGAAGTTCTTGGTTTACGTACTGTTGAAGTCTAGCTTGAAGGATTTTGAGATTACTTTGGGAGCACGTGAAATGAATGCAATTGTATGATAGCTTGAATACTCATTGTCATTGCCCTTCTTTGGGACTGGAATGAAAACTGAAGTTTTCCGATCCTTTGACCATTGCTGAGTTTTCCGAATTTGCTGACATATTGAGGTCACCACATTTACAGCATCATCTTTTACAGTTTAAATAGCTCAGCAGGAATCCCATCGCCTCCATTAGTTTTGTGGTAATGCTTTCTAAGACTCACTCGACTCACATTCCAGGATGTCTGGTTCCAGGTGAGTGACCACACTGTCATGGTTATCTGTGTCTTTAAGACCTTTTTTGTATAGTTCTGTGTAATCTTGCCACCTCTTCTTAATCTCTTCAGCTCCTGTTAGCTCCTTACAATCTTTTTTTCTTTTATTGTGCCCATCTTTGCATGAAATGTTCCGCTGATATTAGTATCTCCAATTTTCTTAAAGGTATCTCTAGCTTTGACCATTCCATTGTTTTCCTCTATTTCTTTTCATTGTTCACTTACGAAGGCATTCTTATCTCTCCTTGCTATTCTCTGGAACTCTACATTCAGTTGGGTATATTTTCCCCTTTCTCCCTTGCCTTTCACTTCTTGAAGCAACAACAGAGAAAGGTGAAGGGAATTACCAGGTTGATGATGAAGAAAGGGAGATCTGGCCCAGGACAAATTGGGACAGAAGGAAAGTTAAGAGAGTTTCTTCAGGAAGATGAATTTGGTACAATCTGTCTTTGAACTTATTGAGAGAAATTTATATGACTGGAAAGAACTGAGGTTTGAATTTCAAGGATATTAGATACTAAGGGGAAAAAAACCAAAACATCATTAATCCTAGGGAATACAAAATACTCTTCAGGAAAAGAAGATAACAGAAAATAGTTCATGACTCATTTGTATGGATAATTGTCAATATAAATTACATAGTTATAATAATGTAAATATTAAATGCTGCTCCATTGATAGTTATAGCACTTTAAAAGGATAAATATTTGGGAACTGTAATAGCTGGACTGAGGAAATGAAGAAGACCAAACTCTTACGCCTATATTGGGAAACCTATAAATGATGCTTAAAACTTACAAAAAAAAAGTACCCATGCAAGCATGTTTTTTAGAGATTCTAACTAAATTTCAAAACAATCCCTTAACACAGTTGCAAACAGTTACTTCTAGGAAAGCAGAAATTGAGAAATTCAGGACAAGGAAAGTGGCTAGAGACTGCTCTTTATCTTAAAAATCATAAAATTAAAATACTCAAACTATGCTTATGCATTAATTCAAACAAAAAGAACATTTAAAGTAGTATGATAAGCAAATAGAGTAGAGCTAGACTTTGTCACAGGAAAATAAGGCAGAATTTGGACAAAACAGGTACCTGAAAACAACACAGGTCATTGACTTTTATTTTGATTACTGAATGATGATACTTTTCAGAGGAAAAGCAAGCATCAAGGATCATGAACTTCATGGCTCCTTTCTCAGATAAAATGATTGTGAATTTCAATGGGATACACTTTTGAAAACATATAACTATTTTATTTAGAGATAAAACAAAAATGTGGCAGGATAAAGAAATGAATGAAACAGAATGAAATGCCAGATAATGTCTGCTGTTCTGAAGGAGTAAAGCTGGATTCCACTTAAACTTACTATTTTTCACACTGAAGGCAAATATTTAAAGTTCTTGAGATTATTTGGAGGAAAAAATATAGCTATTGAAGATGTTAGCATTTTTACAACTGTCTGTTTAGATGAATTGAAATGTTAAATAATATAATTCTAAGAAAATATAATAACCTTCACTAACCTTCTAAAAGATGACTGTCATCAGCTCTTACCAGATGTATTTTTAAAATCTCTTCCGTTTGACACACATCACAATATATATGATCATAAAGTAAGTGATTAAGGTATATTACCTGTATGGTAATGCTACTTGTGATCTTCTGTTTTGACTTTCAAAATAAATTTTTTTCCTGCTTTGGCAATTTAATTTTTCTATAGATTTTTTTCCCAACAAAGTTTCTGAAGTATCTAGTTGACATTGTATATCTATTTAAATACACAGGATGTTGACATCTAAATAAACTTTTATTAAGATTATGAACAAGGCAGAATGCAAAAGCATTGCTATGACACTTTATTTCCATTTTCAAAAATCTGATGGTTACACAGTATAGTGTAACTTTAAAAATCATTCTGAAAGTGATGACAAACTTACCATACATCTAAGAATAACATGTTAACTCTTCCAAAATCACTCAGAAGGGGTCTTACAAATATCCCATGAGGTCTTTGTGCTTTAGATTTTTCATCTCTAAAGTGTGGTCACTGAAATCTTTTTATTTTTCCTTCTAACTTGGCCTGCTTTGAAGTCTAATATTTTATTCCCAGCTACATTAGTGGCAGGTAACTTGATGATATTATTGAAGCTTCTTCATATCATCTCCTCTTTGCCTACTGTCCAGCCACACTAGATTTCCTGCTTTCATTGTGTATCCCTTCCTCCATAATTTCTCACTGTGTAGTGAGAGACACATACTTTTCCTCAGTGCTTAATTCCAGGAACCACTCTCAGGACAGGCAAATCACAGGATTCCCTTCTCAACTACCCAGGTAACTTCCAGTTAAAACTGTAATCTTTAATCTCTTCTTCACTATCTTATCAACTTCATAAGTAAAATAACTTGGTGTCCTTCATTGAATTCTATAATACTGCACATAGTAGGCTCAAAGTTTTAATATTAAATAACATGAATAAAAATGTTCTAAAAATAGGTTTTATTTGTATAGCACAAGAATATATATTAGATTTTACCCCTTTCTCCCCACCTTGCAAAGGGATGAGATTGGGTGGATGGCATGAAGAGAGTCCTTACAATAAACTTGACATAGATGCCAAAACTCAAGTCAGCAGGGCTGTGATGTGCCCTGGATCGGTCCACTGATCAATAAAGGAAGGCTGTAAATGTTAGAATCCTAGTGGGGAGCCATCACCATTCATGTATTTCCTTCTTGCACTGGCCACCTCCACCACTGGTTCTTTCCCATTTTCCTAATGTTCAAACACTTGCCAGATGCAAAAAGAAAGAGGGGATCAGATGAAAGAAAATTTCTTTGGGTCTCTGTAGATCCCAAAGAATTCCATTGGTACTGAATTACAACTAAGTTCTTCAGCATGAACCCTTCACATCTTTACCCTGGAACTGCAGATGGCTCCATTGCTCCCTCCTCAACCCACAACATCCAACAGGTTCTTTTGCTGAAAACCACATGTCCTGGTGCTTGATCATAACATTTTGTTTTTCTTTTCCCAAATTCTGCTAGCTGTCCTTGGAGAGGCCCTGTTCCCCAAACCCTTTAAAATACATTCTTTGTTTAGTTTCTCTGGAAGCACTTGCTTTGCAGACTCCACTCAGTATCAGTTAAAAGAGAGAAATTTTCAGTTCCTTCAGATCTCTTGGTTTATTTCAAAAGACTAAAAAGTGAAATTTAAAGATTTTAATTATTATACAGATATTTAAGTGATCAAAGAAACATCTGATTTTATTTTTATAAGAAAACTGCATATAATTTCAGCTCAGAAGAATGGAAAATTTATTTTTTACTCAAATTATCTATATAATTGCATCAACTATTTAGCTTTTCCCTTCAGAGGCTGGAGATGGAGATGTGGAGATAAGTGGAAAGGGAGACTTACACATTGATTGATAATGAAATTACAACTATAGTTGATGCTATATTAAATTTCACTGAAATTATGATCATTTTGAGGTTAGAATGCAATTAGTAACCCATACATTTTTAAGTAGAAATAATAGTTCTTCCTCCCAAATCTCAGGGTACATTTTGTTTCTGCCACCTATTTTGGAAGGTTGGATATTACTTTAAGATTCATCCTTCTGTGCACAGAAACATTCTTTTAATAAACATTCTCTTTTAAGTCTATCTGGGTTTCTCTGCAGTGATGGATATTTAATCACAAAGTCAGCCATTAAAAATCATCACCATCTTTCTACTTTCCAACATGCATGCTTAATTTGGAGATGTGCAAAACAGAATGGTTAAAGCAGCTGAAACTTGGACAAATGTAATAATTGTTAGTATAATAACTTATTTTCATAATTGATTATGAGCAGAATTTTAAATGCATGTATGAAAATTTGAACAATATATCTAATAAGTGATACTATATGGATGATAGTTTTACCCTTCTTTGATATTGTGGATATTTCAAAAAAAAGGTTTTGGTTAAACTAGGTGATTGCTTTAATATTCCATGTTGGTTATATTTGTGGAAGTAATACATTTTTAATCAATACAAACCAATAAAATAGAAAATCCAAGAAAACAGAGAGCAAACTGGTTTCAAATATAAATAGTAAGTAAAGAATAGATATGGATCAATTACACATTAAAATCCATTTTTAAATAAGTGCATAAAAATGGTTTAATTTATAAATGTTGGTGCTTTCCTGGTGGCTCAGATGATAAAAATCTGCCTGCAGTGCAGGAGAACCAGGTTTGATGATTATGGGAATGAAATAGCATATGACAAAATATGAATTTATATATTCCTGTGAAAACAATAAGAAAAAAGTTGAACAAATCAATGGGAATATGGACAAATACATACTCTGCATATTAATGGTCAGTAACGATAAGGGATTCAGAGTTTCTCGTGAAAACAAATGCAGTGTAAAGTTGGTGGGCTCGTCACATTTTTCTGGAGGCAATTAAACAATATGCATCCAAATGTCACATGTATCTTACCTATGATAATCTCACGTAGAGAAACACCCTAAAGAAGTAATTCTAAAACTTTGAAAACACACACATGTCTCCATAGTAGATAAATAGAATCTTAAGTATTGTTAATATATCTGTTTCTTAGATGTTTCTTGAGTCTTTTAAGATGAAGAAAGCATTTCAAAAATATAATACATATATTGTTCCTAAAGTACAGTAGCAAAACTGCAGAATGTAGGACATATATATATATATAGAGAGAGAGAGAATGAACTATTTTAGAAATTATTAGAATTATTACAAATTGGCTTTACTTTTGACCTTAACTAGATTTTAAAGTCTATTACACTGGGACTTGATATTCATATGGATATAAATTGCTTAAAAGGCATGGTATTTTAAATAATCTCTTTATCCCCATGTGTGTTCCATTCTTAATTTAGAACACTGCTGTCCTTTTGAGTACTTCTATATGTGAATATACATACAGCATATGCTAGGTGTGTTCCAATTATTATGATTTTTAAAGCAAAAGAAAATAGGAGAAGATAAAGCATATCAGAATAGTGTTTATCCCTGAAAGGAGACAAGATCATGAGCTGGTAGGGGCACACAGAAATAGATTCGACAAAGCTGGTAAAATCTAATATTAAGATCACTGGTAGGTTCCTTTTATTATTTAGCTTAATAGCATATATATATATACATATATATATATGTATAAAACACATGGATTTTTATATACCTAACTATAAGGTGCTCAGTCACATAACCTTGTTCAACACTTTGTGACCTCAGGCAATGGCACCCCCACTCCAGTACTCTTGCCTGGAAAATTCCATGGGCGGAGGAGCCTGGTAGGCTGCACTCCATGGGGTCGCAAAGTTGGACACGACTGAGCGACTTCACTTTCACTTTTCACTTTCATGCATTGGAGAAGGAAATGGCAACTCACTCCAGTGTTCTTGCCTGGAGAATCCCAGGGACGGGGGGAGGCTGGTGGCCTGCTGTCTATGGGGTTGCACAGAGTCGGACATGACTGAAGCGACTTAGCAGCAGAAGACTAGCTCACCAGTTCCTTCTGTCCATGAGTTTTTCCAGACAAGAATACTGGAGTGGGCTGTCATTTTCTTCTCCAGGGGATCTTCTCAACTCAGGGACTGAACCCACATCTCTTGTGTCTCCTGAATTGCAGGGAGTTTCTTTACCACTTCGACACTGGGGAAGCCATCTAACAACATAAATACAAGTTAAAATGAAAGAAGGTAACCCTATAAGTATCAACTTTTCCATTTAGGAAAAGACATAAATTTGTAACTCTTTGCAATTTAGTAATACTTCAAATTACAATGGTGATTAGTAATAATCACAATGAAACCAAATAAAGCCCATAGTTAAATGGGTACAAATTTGCTAAAAATATGGTTCATATTTACCTGAATGAATTAATAGTGGCCCAATAGTCAAAAAGATAAAGAAATTTAAATAGTATAGAAAATTGTATCATAAGCACAGTAAATGATGCTCTTGAATTCTTCAAGTGGAAAGAGTTTAGCATAATTGGGCACTAGTTAGGATAATGTGTCATTGAAACATCTTATTTGTATGGCTGCTAATTAGCACTGACATCCACTTCAGATAGGGTTTTTCCCCAGAAATACAGGAAACCATAGATCTAGCAGTAGGTTCAAAGTCATGGAAGTCAACAAAGGCAACAAAGTCTGAACACCTTTGCTGGAACACTTTTCTATTAATCCTGAGGATGAGGACACTTTCTCTCCTAATCCTACATAAAATGAGAGTAGCAAGTTTATTTGACCCTCAAAACCTCCAGTAACTGGGCTACATTTTCCCTTTGGGCATCATTAGGAGGAATGACAAATGATGAAGATGTGGTCCTATCTCAGAGACTTTGTGGAAAATATTCCAGATCTTTCCAACCCAGGGACTGAACCTAGGTCTCCTGCATTGCAGGTGAATTCTTTTATCTTATGAGCTACCAGGGAGGCCCAACAATACTGGAGTGGGTAGCCTATCCCTTCTCCAGGGGATCTTCCTGACTCAGGAATTGAACCGGGGGTCTCCTACATTGCAGGTGGATTCTTTACCAGCTAAGCTAACAGGGAAGACCCTTAAAAAGAACAGACTCAAACAATTTCTAAAATTCATTTGTTTAAAAATTTCCCTAGGTCATCCTTATTGCTAGAAAGTCAAGGACCTGTGGGAAATGAACAACCAGTCCTTCAATAAGGACCTAAGGTGTCAGCCTGCACTGAAGGGGAGCGGGTCAATAGAGTATTAAGGAGAGGAAGTATAGTGTGTGGATTTCATTTTAGGGCCAGTGATATTATCTCAAAGTAAATGAAGTGAACAAATCCCATGCTTTAATATTGGTATTACTCTCTTATTCTCTTTACTCAGTTCTTGGGCTTCCCAGGTGGCTGAATGGTAAAGAATCCACCTGCCAATGCAGAAGACTTGGATTCAGTCCCTGGGCCGAGAATATCCCCTGGAGAAGGAAATGCCAAGCCACTCCAGTATTTTTGCTGGGAAAGTCCTGTGGACAAAGAAGCTTGGTGGGCTGCAGCCCATGAGGTCGCAAATAGTTGGACACGACTGAACTACTAAACAACAACACATTTTTACATAAAGTGATTCAGAATCATAGGAGTTGTAAGTATTATGACTGAAAATGATCTCAGGCATCCTGTAAGCCACAAACTTGACATGAAAAACAAAAAAATTGGGACCCAGAGAGATGAAGCTATTTGTCAAAGCCACAGAGTATCAGAGCCTGGGCTCCTGTGGCATTTGTTCTTTTTGATAATAACTAAACTTTTAATCCTTTTATCTTTACTGTGTCCACAAGCTCATAAAGAACTTGCTAATTTATCTGCTTCACTCTTTATACAGTAGATATTCTATGAAAGTGATTATTATACATGCGTGCATGCTCAGTCACTTCAGTCGTGTCCATGGACTGTAGCCTGTCAGGCTCCTCTGTCCACACGATTTTCCTGAAAGTGGGTTGGCATGCCCTTCTCCAGGGAACCTTCCTGACCCAGGGGATGAACCCACATCTCTGGCATTGGTGGCTTTACCACTGAGCCACCTGGGAAATACTTGTGTAAAATGTTTATTTATTGGTAGATATTGTGAAAGATTGTTCATATCATGTGCAAGGCGTTTTTTTTTCCCAAGATAAAGCAATCTTCCAGCCAATACTGCTTTGTAAATAGCTGTTCAAAGGCAGTAATGGGGACTGCAGAAATAAGTGAATTGTTCTCATATAATCATAACTATGTCATAAGTTGGAAAATTGTTTTGAAGTTTAGAGCTCCCCTTTGAATAGCAATGAGGCCTAGGCTAGTGAAGATTAAACAGCAGCATTAGAAACTGTAAGTGGTTTCCAGTCCTTGGAGACAGCTGCAGATGGGTATAGCTATCTACTATACCCTAAAGACCTTGAGGGAAACAATGATTTGAAGAACGTTAAAGTACTTTCATTATTTTAAAATAAAACCATCCAAGGCAGGTTTTTTAATCCTATTTCCACCCCAAGCCTCTTTATCTCCCTAAGAATAATACAGACTGAAGTGGGAATAGAAAATATAACATACTCATCCAGGAAGTTGTACAGTGTTTTTTTTTTTTAAATACATTTCCACTATATATAAAATGTGTAACCTATTCAGGACCCACTGAATAGCACTGGAAACTCTGTTCAGTACTTTGTAATGACCTATATGGAAATATAATCTAAAAAGCAGATATATGTATAGGTATAACTGATCCACTTGGCTGTATAGCAGACACTAACACAACATTGTGTATCAACTATACTCCAATAAAATTTTTTTTCATTTTAAATTAAATTTATTTATTTTTTTAATTACAATACTGTATTTGTTTTGCCATACATTGACACGAATCAGCCATAGGTGAACACAATCTCCCAATGCCGAATCCCCTCCCACCTCCCACCCCCATCCTCTACTTGAATCATCCTGTGCATCAGCCCCATGCCTCCTGCATCCTACATTGAACATAGAATTGCGTTTCGTTTCACAGGAAAATATACATGTTTCATTGCCATTCTCCCATACCATCCCACCCTTTCCCTCTCCCTCAGAGTCCAAAAATTTTTAAAGTAAATAAAAAATAAGTGCATTTCTTCGATCTCACTCCATCAAAGGCACACTTTTTAAAGATAGTGAGCACATTTATAAAAGGACCTATGGTTCAATTTTTTTGAGAGTTTCTATCTTGAGTGAGACGTTGTCTGTAGCGCTGTCAGTAGCTCAGCAGATGTATCCTGTCGCATCAGTCTCTGGACTGCTCTCAAGAATACTACAGGGATGGGAACGCCCATCACCTGGCAAGCCTCTGCTCAGTGTGGGAGCAAACAAGAAAAGGAGTCACAAGTGTTCCCTTTAAACTCTCTTTTTCTACATAGGTTAACTGGAAATGACCTAGATATTATAGAGTGATGATTTAATATTTTATTGTCCTGTAGACATTTCAACAAAGCCAATGTTTTATGTCCTGCACAGTCACGATGGGAACGAAGTGGTAAGGTTTTATTTTTATTAGAATCAGATAGTTTTGGTTGTCTCTGACAGCCTTGAACTCAATAGTGTGCCATATTGAACGATAATATCTTTAACATCATAATTCCCTCCCTGTTGTAACACCAGATGAATCTGAAAGGAAGGGCGGAGTGGAATAATTTCATTCTGAGAGAAACTTGGAAGCAAAGCAGTCTTGAGCTATCCTGTGAAGTGGTGCTCTGTTTTCAGTAGAATTTGCTGAAACATGTTAGGATATATTCTATAAAAGTTTTGTTTCATCTCTTCACTGTACTTAGGAAACTATTGCTTACTAGGCACTTTGAAAATTAAAGGAAAGGAGAATATTGATAGAGAGAAGGATACCTCATCACTATTACCTGTGTTTTAGTCAGTACTGTTTCCCAATAAATACCTCCAACTCTGACCTCTTCCTTCAAGTTTCTAATAAGCCATATACTTAGATGTTACAAAATCTCTATTCCATTGTTCCAAACCTACATGTCTCCACTGAACCAGATGTTTTCTCCTAAATCTCTGATTCTCTCTACAGCGTTACAATTTTTAAGGTCATCCAAGATTTTTTTGACATTTTTCTTTTGTTGTGAAATAAACTCTCCCCACCGTGATAACTAAATAATTTCCAAGATCTGCTCAAGCTACTTTACGCTCATATCCGTTCCTTTTTGCATTTCTACCATTGCAATCTGGGCTTCCTTGATTGCTCAGACAGTAAAGAATCCTCCTGCAATGCAGGAGACCAAGATTTGTTCCCTGGGCCTGGACGATCCCCTGGAGAAGGGAATGGCTACCCACTCCAGTATTCTTGCCTGGAGAATCATGTCTTCTGGAGAACTGTGTCTCCTGGAAAATTGTGTCTAACTTTTGGAACTCCCTAAAGAGAACATCCACCAAGTACTACCAATAATCTACTCTTACTATGAACTTTCTTCTGAGCTTCCCAGGTAGTGCTAGTGGTAAAGAACCCACCTGCCAATACAGGAAACATAAGATATAGAAGTTCCATCCCTGGGTGAGGAAGATCTGCTGCAGGAGTGCAGATGAACCCACTCCATATTCTTGCCTGGAGAATCACATAGACAGAGCAGCCTGGCAGGCTACAGTCCATAGAGCTGCAAAGAGTCAGACATGACTGAAGTGACTTAGCACACACCATTACAACAGCCTTTGTAACGCTTCCCAATGGTTATATACAGCATTTTCCTGTTTTTCTTTTAGTTTTATTGAGATACTGTTAACACAGAGTACTGTATGGATTTAAGATGTGCAACATAATGACTTGATTTACATACATCACAAAGTGATTACCATAAATTTAGTGAACATTTATCATCTCATATATATAGCAATTTTATTTGCTTAATTTTATATATAAAAATAAGCAAACATAATTTTTTTCTTGTGATGAAAACATTTAGGATTTACTCTCTTAACTTTCATCTATAATATGTTGTTCAATCGCTAAGTCACGTTCAACTCTGTGACAACATGGTCTGCAGCATACCAGGCTCCCCTGTCCCTCACTGTCTCCAGAGTTTGTTCAAATTCATTTCCATTGAGTGACGCTATCTAACCATTTTATCCTCTGCTGCTCACTTCTTTTGCATTAAATCTTTCCCAGCATCAGGATCTTTTCCAATGAGTCGGCTTTTTGCATCAGGTGGTAAAAGTATTGAAGCTTCAACATCAGTCCTTCCCATGAATATCCAGAGTTGATTTCCTTTAGGATTGACTGGTTTAATCTCCTTGCAATTCAAGTGTTTCTCACCACAATTTGAAAGCATCAATTCTTCGGTGCTCAGCTTTCTTTAATGTCCAACTCTCACATCCATACATGACTACTGGAAAAGCCATAGCTTTGACTATATGTACCTTTGTCAGCAAACTGATATCTCTGTTTTTTAATATGCTGTCTAGGTTTGTCATAGCTTTCCTTTCAAAGATGAAATATCTTTTAATTTCATGGCTGCAGTCACTGTTCACGGTGATTTTGGAGCCCAAGAAATAAAATCTGTCTTGGCTTCCACTTTTTCCCCTTCTATTTGCCATGAAGTGATGGTATCAGATGCCATGATCTTTGTTTTTTTTTCTATGTTGGGTTTCAAGCCAACTTTTCACTTCCTCTTTAGCCCTCAGGAAGCCCTTTAGTTCCTGTTCACTTCCTCCATTAGATTGGTATGTCTGCATATCTGAGATTGTTGATATTTCTCCCGGCAACCTTGATTCCAGCTTGTGCTTCATCCAGCCTGGCATTTTGCATGATGTACTCTGCAAAGAATTTAAATAAGCAAGGTGACAATATACGTCATACTCCTTTGCAAATTTTGAAACAGTCAGTTGTTTCATGTTTCATTCTAATTGTTGTTTCTTGACCCACATACATGTTTCTTGGGAGACAAGTAAGATTGACTGGCACTCCCATCTCTTTAAGTATTTTCCATAATTTGTTGTGATCCACAAAGGTGTTAGCATAGTCAGTGAAGAAGTAGATATTTTTCTTGAATTCTCTTGCTTTCTCTATGATCCATTGAATGCTGTCAATTTGATCTCTGTTTCCTCTGTCTTTTCTAAATCCAGCTTGTCCATCTGAAAGTTATTGGTTTACATACTGCTGAAGTCTGTCTTGAAGGATTTTGAGCATAACCTTGCTAGCAGCTGAACTCAATTGTGTGGTAGTTTGAACATTCTTTAGCATTGACCTTCTAGTGTTAATAATACTTTTATCATATTGTACATTACATCCCTGGGTTAGTAACACAGATGTGTGTTTGTGCTCAGTGGTGTCTGACTCTTTGCAACCCGTGAACTATAGCACAACAGGCTCTTCTGTCCATGGAATTTTCCTGGCAAAAATACTGGAATGGGTTGCCATTCCCTACTGCAGAAGGTCTTCCAGAACCGGGGATCAAACTTATGTCCCTTGTGTCTCCTGCATTCGCAGATGGGTTCTTTAACACTAGCGCCACCTAGGCAGCCCTGGTGCTGACTTATTTTATAACCGGAAGTTTGTATCTTTGATCATCTTCATCCAGTTTGCCTCCACTCCCCCACCTCTGGTTACCACATGTCTGATCTTTTTTGAGTTTGTTCTGAGATGTAGTTTATTTACATTATGCCAGTTTTTGTTTTATATAAAGTGATATATTTATTGACCATATTCCCCACACCTTATATTTCATACCTATAATGAATTTATTTTTCAACTAGAAGCTTGTATCCCTTAATCTCCTTCACCTATTTCTTTCCTCTCTCCACCCCTCCCCTCTGGGAACCACCTATTTATTCTCTGTATCTATGATTCCTGTTTCTCTTTTGTTATTTTTGTTCATTTGTTTTGTTTTTAGATTCTGCATATAAGTGATATCATACAGTGTTTGTCTTCTTCTCCCTGACTTATTTCACTTAGCATAATTCTCTCTAGGCTCGCCTATGTCTTAAGTGGCAAGATTTCATTTTATTTATAGTGGAAGGAAATGGCAATACACTTCAGTATTCTTGTCTGGAGAATCCCATGGATGGAGAAGCCTAGTAGGTTACAGTCCATGGGGTCACAAAGAGTCGGACACGACTGAGTGACTTCACCTCAATATTCTACTGTATATACAACATCTTCCTTATTCATTCATCTGTCAATAGACACTGGGTTGCTTCCCTGATTTATGTATTGTAAATAATGCCGCAGTGAACATATTGTGCTTGTATCTTTTCTAATTAGTATTTCACATGTGAAATTAAATTGGAATTTCTTTGACTTTAAATCATATATTTTTCTTCACTTTCCTAGAAAATTCGAGTCTTCTTTGTTATGCCTATCAGTACATGTACCTACAAACCCACAAGGGAAAAGATAATGTTTCATTTAACGTTTAATATTTTCCATAAAGTTTCCCCTTTCTTTCTCATTCTCTGTCTGTCTGTCTGTCTATCTATCTACGTATCTACCTATCTACCTGTTTATATAATTAGCTATCTATGTATATATCCATTTCAAAGGCAGGTATGTCTCAGTCTCTTGTAGAGTCCCTGGGTTTTGTTGCACACAGTGTTTAGTTTGAGCCCTCTGAGGGTCTCTGGTAGGTGTGGGGTTTGATTCTAAACATGATTTTGCCCCTTCTACCATCTTTTAGGGCTTCTCCTTTACCCTGCTTGGATGTGGGGTATCTTTTTTGGTGCGACTCAATATTCTCCTGTTGATGGCTGTTCAGCAGTTATTTGCAGTTTTGAGTTCTCACAGGAGAAGACGAGCACACATCCTTCTACTTTGCCATCTATGAACCAGTAGGGCCAAGAGATATAGATAAGAGTGAGTGTAGACCCAGCCAGTGTTCAGGAGGTTTCAGAAAAACAGGGAGACAAACAGGCAGCTACAGGTGAATTATCCTGTTGTTTCTCCCAGAAAGAGGAACATGTACCTTGCATCCCTCAAGTCTGGCCTGGATTGCATCTGGTATTTCCACTAGAAGCACCTTTACCTGCCTCCTGAGAAATATGTATGCAGGCTGAAAAGAAACAGTCAGACATGGAACAATGGACTGGTTCCAAATCAGGAAAGGACTACGTCAAGGCTGTATGTTGTCACCCTGCTTATTTAACATGCAGAGTACATCATGAGAAACACTGGGCTGGAAGAAACACAAGCTGGAATCAAGATTGCTAGGAGAAATATCAATAACCTCAGATATGCAGATGACACCATTCTTATGGCAGAAAGCGAAGAAGACCTAAAGAGCCTCTTGATGAAAGCAAAAGAAGAGAGTGAAAACGCTGGCTTAAAACTCATATTCAGAAAACTAAGTCAAAGGCATCCTGTCCCATCACTTCATGGCAAATGGATGGGGAGACAACAGAAACAGTGACCGACTTCATTTTGTTGGACTCCAAAATCACTGCAGATGATGACAGCAGCCTTGAAATTAAAAGACACGTGCTCCTTGTAGGAAAAGCTATGACAAAACTAGACAGTATATTAAAAAAAAAAACCCAACAAAAACAAACAAACAAACAAAACAACAGATGTTATTTTTCCAACAAAGGTCCATCTAGTCAAAGCTATGATTTTTCCAGTAGTCATGTGTGGAGCTGAGAGTTGGACCATAAAGAAAGCTGAGCAGTGAAGAATTGATGCTTTTGAACTGTGGTGTTGGAGAAGACTCTTGAGAGTCCTTTGAACTGCAAGGAGATCCAACCAGTCCACCCTAAAGGAAATCAGTCCTGAATATTCATTGGAAGGACTGATGCTGTAGCTGAAGCGCCAATACCTTGGCCACCTTATTCAAAGAACTGACTCATTAGAAAAGATCCTGATGCTGGGGGAAATTGAAGGCAGGAGGAGAAGGGGACAACAGAAGATGAAATCTTTGGATGGCATCACCAACTCAATGGACATGAGTCTGAGCAAGCTTCAGGAGTTGGTGATACACAAGGATGCCTGGTGTGCTACAGTCTGTGAATTCACAAAGATTTGGACCTAACTGAGCGACTCAATGATATATCCATCTAACCATCTATCTATCATCCATCTAATTATCTACTCTCTAATTATCTATCATCTATCTAATGTGTGTTAGTTGCTCTGTTGTGAGGCTCCTCTGTTCATGGAATTCTCTAGGCATGAATACTGGAGTCTGTTGCCATGTCCTAGTCTAGGGAATCTTTCCAACCCAGGGATTGAACCCACATCTCCTTTACCATCTGAGCTACCAGGGAAGCCCCTTTCTATCTATCTCATGTATATCCTTTCTTTCTTTATTCAGGTGTAATTGAAGTACTATAAAGTGTGCATATGTAAAATGCATACTTTGCTCAGTTTTGCCATCTGTATAAGTCTATCACACCATCATCTTGTGAATCTTCCCCATGATCCTCCAAGAGACAGCCTCTATCCATCCCTCCCTCCAGCTCCATCTGCAGGCAGCCACTGATGTGCGTTCAGTTACTCTTATTAGATTATATTTTCTCCAATGTTATATAACAAAAATCATATAGTATGCCCTCTTTTTAACCTAACATCCTCAACTCAGTGTAATAATACCGAGTCTCATTCATATCACTGTATATAACCTGTAATTCATTCCTGCTTGTTTTAAAATAATATTTCATTATATGAAGGTGTCATAATTTATCTTTTTTTCATAAAATGGGCATTTGGGTTGTTTCCAGATTTTTTCTGCTGTGAATAAGTTGCTAAGAACATTTATGAACAAGGCTTTCTCTAGATGTTTTCATGTGTCTTAGATAAATACTTAGGAATTGAAGAACTGTGTCACTGGGTTTGTGTATGTTTCACTTCTCAAGAAAATTTCAAACTGCTTGGTGATGTGCCATTTTAAGTTGACTCCAGCAGTGTGTGAACATTCCAGTTGCAAATTGGTCTCAACAATGCTTGATTTGACCAGTCCTATTTTAGTTACTTACTAATCAGTATGTATTGTTGTCTCAGCCTGTGGTTTTAATTTGAATTTCCATAACTGACTTTCGAGTGATTAAATCATAAAACCATTCTAATATTCTGAATTCAAGTCTTCGCTCTGATCTGTGTATCATGAATATCATTTCCTCTTGGCTTGCCTTTTAGTTCTCCTAAGGTTTCTTTTAAAGAGCAAAATGATTTAAAGCCCTATTTATCAATTTTCCTTTCATATTTTGAATTTTTAAATTATGCATAAGAAACATTTTCACCTCAAGATCATGGTAATTTTCTAGTTTCATTTAGACTTTCTATAAATTAAAGTATGACATTTAGTTATATGTTTCCCTTGAAGTTAATTTTTCTTTATAGTGTTAAGTCAGAGATGGTGCTCTTTATTTCATTTTCCCAAAATGGAAACCCCATTGATCCAGCATCATCTGTTGAAAAAGCGTTCCATACCCATTGAGTTGTCTTGGTATCTGTACTTAAAATCAGTTAAACACATACAGATGGATCTATTTCCAGACTCTATACCTGTCATCAATTTATACATTCTCTTCTTCACAACATCAGCCAATCTTGATTCCTGTGTATTTATAGAAATCTTAAAATTGAGTGTAAGTTAACCAACTCTATTCATTTTAAAATACATACACAGTATATTACACACATTACAGGGTTTCCCTGATGGTTCAGTGAAAAATAATCCATCTGCCAATGCCGGAGACAAGGGCTTGTTCCCTGGGTTGGGAAGATTCCCTGGAGAAGGGAATGGCAACACACTCAGGTATTCTTGCCTGGGAAATCCCATGGACAGAGGAGCCTGGTGGGCTATATAGTCGATGGGGTTGCAAAACATTTGGACACGACTGAGCGACTAAACTACAGTAGCAACATATTACATGTAATATATAATTGCTTTGGTTATCTGGTGTTCCATAGGACTTCCCTGGTGGATCGGATGATTAAAATATCTGCCTGCAGTGTAGGAGACCTGAGTTCAGTCCCTGGATTGGGAAGATTCCATGGAGAAGGAAAGAGCAAATCACTCCAGTAGTCTTGCCTGGAGAATCCCAAAGACAGAGGAGACTGGTGGGCTACAGTCCATGGGATCACAATAAGTTGGACAGAAATGAGCAGCTAACACTTTCACTTTCATTTATATACAGTTATATAAAAGTTCTTTACATTTCCATATATATTTTAGAATCAGCTTTCAACCTGCTCAAAAAATTGCTGGAATTTTGACAAAAATTCTGTTACTCCATTTCAGGATAATTGCCTTCTTAACTCTATTATACCATTTAGCCTGTGAATTTACTTTCCCTTTTTAGGTCTTCTGGGCTACATCTTGGCAATGATTTTTTGTTTGTTTGTTTCTGTATCTAATTTTGAATGATTAGATGTCCTTTGACAGAAATATTCCTAAGAACTTTGTGTTGATGGTACTATTGTAAATTGTTTTTATAATTTTTCCCCCTTTTAAAAAATTTTATTTTTACTTTATTCTACGTTACAATACTGTATTGGTTTTGCCATACATTGACATGAATCAGCCACAGGTGTACACGAGCTCCCAATCCTGAAACCCCTCCCACCTCCCACCCCATATCATCTCTCTGGATCATCCCGTGCACCAGCCCCAAGCATCCTGTATCCTGTATCGAACATAGACTGGCGCTTTGTTTCTTACATGATAGTATACATGTTTCAATGCCATTCTCCCAAATCATCCCACCCTCTCCCTCTCCCTCAGAGGCCAAAAGTTCCTTCTATACCTCTGTGTGTCTTTTGTTGTCTCACATACAGGGTCATCATTACTATCTTTCTAAATTCCATATATATGTGTCAGTATAGTGTATTGGTGTTTTTCTTTCTGACTTACTTCACTCTGTATAATTGGCTCCAGTTTCATCCATCTCATTAGAACTGATTCAAATTTATTCTTTTAAGGGATGAGTAATACTCCATTGTGTATATGTACCACAGCTTTCTTATCCATTCATCTACTGATGGACATATAGGTTGTTTCCATGTCCTGGCTATTATAAACAGTGCTGCAATGAACATTGGGATACATGTGTCTCTTTCGATTTTGGTTTCCTCAGTGTGTATGTCCAACAGTGGGATTGCTCGGTCATAAGGCAGTTCTATTTGCAATTTTTAAAGGAATCTCCACACTGTTTTCCATAGTGGCTGTACTAGTTTGCATTCCCACCAACAGTGTAAGAGAGTTCCCTTTTCTCCACATCCTCTCCAGCACTTATTGCTTGTAGACTTTTGGATAGCAGCCATTCTGACTGGTGTGAAATGGTACCTCAATGTGGTTTTGATTTGCATTTCTCTGATAATGAGTGATGTTGAACATCTTTTCATGTGTTTGGTTAGACATCCGTATAATTTTTCCAACTTTTTGACCTACATAAAATAATTTTGTCCCATTAAAATGAATAAAGTGGTAAAAACAGCATTCTTATTTTCTGCCCTTTCTTAGGGAAATGTTAAAATCAATTAAAAGCTTACTAATCTCTTTTAAGTATGATTTTTAGGTGCAGGATTTTCATGGATACCTTTTAACAAGTGAAGGAAACTTTCTTTTACTGTATTCTTAGTTTGCCAAGAGGTTTTGTTTTTTTTCCCCCACAAATCTGTGTTGAGTTTTAAAAGAGCTTTTTTTTCCTGCCTCCACTGAATTCAGTTCAGTTCAGTTCAGTCACTCAGTCATGTCTGACTCTTTGCAACCCCATGGACTGCACACGCCAGGCCTCCCTCTCCATCACTAACTTTAGGAGCTTACTCAAACTCATATCCATTGAGTCTATGATGCCATCCAACCATCTCATCCTCTGTCATCCCCTTCTCCTCCCACCTTCAATCTTTCCCAGCATCAGGGTCTTTTCAAATGAGTCAGTTCTTTGCATCAGTTGGCCAAAGTAGTAGAGTTTCAGCTTCAGCACCAGTCCTTTTAATAAATATTCAGGACTCATTTCCTTTAGGATGAGCTGGTTAGATCTCCTTGCAGTCCAAAGGACTCACAAGAGTCTTTTCCAACAGCACAGTTCAAAAGAATCAATTCTTCGCTGCTCAGGTTTCTCTATAGTCCAACTCTCACATCCATACATGACTACTGAAACAACCATAGCTTTGACTAGATGGACCTTTGTTGGCAAAGTGATATCTCTGTTTTTTAATATGCTGTCTAGGTTGGTCATAACTTTTCTTCCAAGGAGTAAGAGTCTTTTAATTTCATGGATGCTGTCACCATCTGCAGTGATTTTGGAGCCCTAAAAGATAAAGTCTGTCACTGTTTCCCCATCTATTTCCCATGAAGTGATGGGACCAGAAGCCATGATCTTCGTTTTCTGAATGTTGAGGTTTAAGCCAACTTTTTCATTCTCCTCTTTCACTTGCATCAAGAGGCTCTTTAGTTCCTCTTCACTTTCTGCCATAAGGGTGGTGTCATTTGCATATCTGAGGTTATTGACATTGCTCCTGGCAATCTTGATTCCAGCTTGTGCTTTATCCAGCCCAATGTTTCTCATGATATACTCTGCATATGTTAAATAAGCAGGGTGACAATATACAGCCGTGACGTACTCCTTTTCCTCTTTGGAACCAGTCTCTTTTTCCCTGTTCAGTTTTTTTTTTTTTTTTTTAAATTAAATTTATTTATTTTTTTAATTACAATACTGTATTTGTTTTGCCAAACATTGACACGAATCAGCCATAGGTGAACACAATCTCCCAATGCCGAAGCCCCCTCCCACCTCCCACCCCACATCCTCTACCTGAATCATCCTGTGCATCAGCCCCATGCATCCTGCATCCTACACCAAACATAGATTAGCGCTTCGTTTCTTACAGGAAAATACACATGCTTCACTGCCATTCTCCCAAACCATCCCACCCTTTCCCTCTCCCTCAGAGTCCAAAAGTCCACTCTATACCTCTGTGTCTCTTGTTGTCTCACATATAGGGTCATCATTACTGTCTTCTAAATTCCATATATATGTGTCAGTATACTGTATTGGTGTTTTTCTTTCTGGCTTACTTCACTCTGTATAATCGGTTCCAATTTCATCCATCTCATTAGAACTGAGTCGAATTTATTCTTTTAAGGGCTGAGTAGTATTCCATAGTGTATATGAACCACAGCTTTCTTATCCATTCATCTGCTGATGGACATCTAGGTTGCTTCCATGTCCTGGCTATTGTAAACAGCGCTGCAGTGAACATTGGGGTACACGTGTCTCTTTCAATTCTGGTTTCCTCGGTGTGTATGCCCAGCAGTGGGATTGCTGGGTCATAAGGCAGTTCTATTTGCAATTTTTTAAGGAATCTCCACACTGTTTTCCATAATGGCTGTACTAGTTTGCATTCCCACCAGCAGTGTAAGAGGGTTCCCTTTTCTCCACACCCTCTCCAGCATTTATTGCTTGTAGACTTTTGGATCGCAGCCATTCTGACTGGTGTGAAATGAATACAAGGAATCCAAATTGGAAAAGAAGAAGTAAAACTCTCACTGTTTGCAGATGACATGATCCTCTACATAGAAAATCCTAAAGACTCGACCAGAAAACTACTAGAGCTAATCAGTGAATATAGTAAAGTTGCAGGATATAAAATCAACACCCAGAAATCCCTTGCATTCCTATACACTAATAATGAGAAAGTAGAAAAAGAAGTTAAGGAAACAATTCCATTCACCATTGCAACGAAAAGAATAAAATACTTAGGAATATTCCTACCTAAAGAAACTAAAGACCTATATATTGAAAACTATAAAACACTGATGAAAGAAATCAAAGAAGACACTAATAGATGGAGGAATATACCATGCTTATGGGTTGGAAGAATCAATATAGTGAAAATGAGTATACTACCCAAAGCAATCTACAGATTCAATGCAATTCCCATCAAGCTACCAGCAGTATTTTTCTCAGAACTAGATCAAATAATCTCAAGATTTGTATGGAAATACAAAAAACCTCGAATAGCCAAAGCAATCTTGAGAAAGAAAAATGGAACTGGAGGAATCAACTTGCCTGACTTCAGGCTCTACTACAAAGCCACAGTCATTAAGACAGTATGGTACTGGCACAAAGACAGAAATATAGATCAATGGAACAAAATAGAAAGCCCTGAGATTAACCCACATACCTATGGACACCTTATCTTCGACAAAGGAGGCAAGAATATACAATGGAGTAAAGACAGTCTCTTTAACAGGTGGTGCTGGGAAAACTGGTCAACCACTTGTAAAAGAATGAAATTAGACCCCTCTCTAACACCATACACAAAAATAAACTCAAAATGGATTAAAGATCTAAATGTAAGACCAGAAACTATAAAACTCCTAGAGGAGAACATAGGCAAAACACTCTCGGACATAAATCACAGCAGGATCCTCTATGATCCATCTCCCTGTTCAGTTTTAACTGTTGCTTCCTGACTTGCATGCCCAGGGCTTAAAATTCCAGGATATACAAGGCAATGCAAATAGCACCTGTGGCGGATTCATGATGTATGGCAAAACCAATACAATATTGTAAAGTAATTAACCTCCAATTAAAATAAATAAATTTATATTATAAATAAATAAATAAATAATTATATATACTAAAATGGAGCTGCAAATTGCATGCAAATTGATGATGATATGAGTTTGTGGCCTGGGATTATAATCAGGAACCTCCAAACATCAATTTTGAAATCTCACCCATAGAGTGGCCCCACTGCCAGGACCTTCTCCCAACTGGGACTCCATATTGCTGTGACACTGGGCTTCCAAGCTCCATTTGAATCTGGATGTTGGTCAAAATCTAATTTGGTGGTATATGTACTTACTCTTCTTTACTGTTCTACTTCTCTTTCCTATTAATGATTGTTTAGGTAAACTAAGAGAGATAATTCTTTATTAGATATTGATTCCCTTTTCTTTTAATGATTGTACTCTGAAAGTAAGATAGATAAATCTCTATTAAATATTAGAATTATTTCTGTATAATAAGTGGCTTCTTTTGTTAATAAATCCTTCAAACCTGAAACTGTCACCAAGCAAGTCCAAGCTTGCTTTGCTTGCACTTATGCTGTGTAATATAACTTTTACAAAAATTGCAGGAAGACTCATTCCTTGACTCATTTTATAAGCCTGTATAAACTTAGCACTAAAAAGCTGGCAAAGATACTTTAAAAAGAAAAATTTCAGAGCAATATCTCTCATGAATAATCCTTAACAAAGTGTCAGAAAATCAAATCCAACTATACCCAAAAAGACACTAAAATATGTTCAAGCAGGATTTATCACAGTATAGCAGAGTTGACTTAACATTAAAACAAACAAAAAGAAATCATTCAATCAAATTTAACATACTAACAACAACCAAAATAAAAGATATAAGGGAAAAACAGCAAAAAACGAGACAGGGAGCTGACTTTGGCTTTGATCATGAACAGTTTATTGCCAAATTCAGACTTGCATTGAAGAAAGTAGGGAAAACTACTAGACCATTCAGGTATGTGACCTAAGTCAAATCTCATATGATTATACAGAGGAAGTGACAAATAGATTTAATGGACTAGATCTGATAGAGTTTGTGACATTGTACAGGAGGCAGTCATAAAGATCATCCCCAAGGGGGGGGCGGGGAATGCAAAATGGCAAAATGGTTGTCTGAGGAAGCCTTACAAGTAGCTGTGAAAAGAAGAGAAAGTGAAAGTGAAGTCGCTCAGTCATGTCCAACTCCTAGCGACCCCATGGACTGCAGCCTACCAGGCTCCTCCGTCCATGGGATTTTCCAGGCAAAAGTACTAGAGTGGTTTGCCATCACCTTCTCCAGAAGAGAAGCTAAAGGCAAAGGAGAAGAGGAAAGATATACCCATTTGAATGAAGAGTTCCAAAGAATAGAAAGCAGAGGTAAGAAAGCCTTCCTCAGTGATCAATGCAAAGAAATAGAGGAAAACCATAGAACAGGAAAGACTAGAGATCTCTTCAAGAAAATTAGAGATATCAAGGGAATATTGTATGCAAAGATGGGCATAATAAAGGACAGAAATGGTATGGACCTAACAGAAACAGAAGATATTAAGAAAAGGTGGCAAGAATACACAGAAGAACTATACAAAAAAAGATCTTCATGACCCAGATAACCACGATGGTGTGATCACTTACCTAGAGGCAGACATCCTGGAATGTGAAGTCAACTCGGCCTTAGGAAGCATCACTACGAACAAAGCTAGTGGAGCTGATGGAATTTCAGTTGAGTTAATTCATATCCTAATAGATGATGCTGTGAAACTGCTGTACTCAATATGCCAGCAAATTTGGAAAACTCAGCAGTAGCCACAGGACCAGAAAAGGTCAGTTTTCATTCCAATCCCAAAGAAAGGCAGTGCCAAAGAATGCTCAAACTACCACACAATTGCACTCATCTCAGATACTAGTACAGAGAAGGCAATGGCATCCCACTCCGGTACTCTTGCCTGGAAAATCCCATGGACGGAGGAGCCTGGTATGCTGCAGTCTGCAGGGTCGCTAAGAGTTGGACACAACTGAGCGACTTCACTTTCACTTTTCACTTTCATGCATGGAGAAGGCAATGGCAACCCACTCCAGTGTTCTTGCCTGGAGAATCCCAGGAATGGGGGAGCCTGGTGGGCTGCCGTCTATGGGGTCGCACAGAGTTGGACATGACTGAAGCGATGCAGCAGCAGATACTAGCAAAGTAATGCTCAAAAATTTCCAACCTGGGCCTAAATAGTATATGAACTGTGAACTTAGAATGTTCAATCTGGATTTAGAAAAGGCAGAAGAACCAGAGATCAAATTGCCAACATTCTGGATCATTGAAAAAGCAAGAAAGTGCTAGAAAAACCTACTTCTGCTTTATTGACTATGCCAAAGCCTTTGATTGTGTGGGTCACAATAAACTGTGGCAAATTCTGAAAGAGATGGGAATATAAGACCACCTGACCTGCCTCTTGAGAAATCTGTATGGAGGTCAAGAAGCAACAATTAGAACTAGACATGGAACAACAAACTGGTTTCAAATCAGGAAAGGAGTACATCAAGGCTGTATATTGTCACTCTACTTATTTAACTTATGTGCAGAGTACATAATTTAGAAATGCTGGACTAGATAAATCACAAGCTGAAATGGAGATTGCTGGGAGAAATATCAATAACCTCAGATATGCAGATGACACCACTCTTACGGCAGAAAGTGAAGAAGAACTAAAGAGCCTCGATGAAAGTAAAAGAGGAGAGTGAAAAAGTTGGCTTAAAACTCAACATTCAGAAAACTAAGATGATGGTATCTGGTCCCATCACTTCATGGCAAATAGATGGGGAAAAAGTAGAAACAGTGACAGACTTTATTTTTTAGGGCTTCAGAATCATTGCAGATGTTGATAGCACCCATGACATTAAAAGATGCCTACTCCTTGGATTAAAAATTATGACCAACCTAGACAACATATTAAAAACCAGAGATATTACTTTGCCAACAGTGGTCCGTCTAGTCAAAGCTGTGGTTTTTCCAGTGGTCATGTATGGATGTGAGAGTTGGACCATAAAGAAAACTGAGCGCCAAAGAATTGATGCTTTTGAAGTGTGGTGTAGGAGAATACTCTCTAGAGTCCCTTGGACTGCAAGGAGATCCACCCATCCCATCCTAAAGAAAATAGTCCTGAAATTTCATTGGGAAGACTGATGTTGAAGCTGCAACTCCAATACTTTGGCGACCTGATGTGAAGAACTAACTCATTTGAAAAGACCTTGATGCTGGGAGAGACTGAAGACAGGAAGAGAAGGGGATGACAGAGGATGCGATGGCTGGATGGCATCACCAACTTGACGGACATGAGTTTGAATATACTCCAGGAGTTGGTGAAGGATAGGGAGGCCTGGTGTCCTGCAGTCCATAGGGTTGCAAGGAGTCAGACATGATTGAGAGATTGAACTGAACTGAACTGGACCCCCTATCTTATCTATGATGCCTTGGGGCTTGTGCTCAGAGCAGGTAGGTCAGTGTCTAGGCAGGTCAGAAGCAAGGTCTGAGGCCTGTTATGCTTTCTTGTCTCTGAAGCTTAAATAAGACTGCTGCCATTTAATTTCCCTAATAGTCCCTGTACTTTGTCTTTACATTGTTCAGTTTTATTTAGTTCTTTAAGTCAAACCTAGGTCATGATTATTGATATTTTAATCTTTCCTATTTTAATAAAACCATTTAACACTATAATTTCCATACTACACACTGCTTAGCTACATCCCACAAATTTTGGTATGTTGTATTTGCATTATGACTGTGATTTCCCCTTTGATTTCATACTTAACCTCTGAATTACTTAGAATTATGTTGTTTACCTCACATGTATGCTGAGTTTTCCTCTATTTCCTAATATTTTGTTCTCCATGGCTGATTCATATCAATGTATGGCAAAAACCACTATGCTGGAGAGGATGTGGAGAAAAGGGAACCCTCTTACACTGCTGGTGGGAATGCAAACTAGTACAGCCACTATGGAAAACAGTGTGGAGATTCCTTAAAAATTGCAAATAGAACTGCCTTATGACCCAGCAATCCCACTGTTGGGCATACACACTGAGGAAACCAGAATCGAAAGAGACACATGTACCCCAATGTTCATTGCAGCACTGTTTATAATAGCCAGGACATGGAAACAACCTAGATGTCCATCAGCAGATGAATGGATAAGAAAGCTGTGGTACATATACACAATGGAGTACTACTCAGCCCTTAAAAAGAATAAATTCGACTCAGTTCTAATGAGATGGATGAAATTGGAGCCGATTATACAGAGTGAAGTAAGCCCGAAAGAAAAGCACCAATACAGTATACTGACACATATATATGGAATTTAGAAAGATAGTAATGAAGACCCTCTATGTGAGACAACAAAAGAGACTCAGAGGTACAGAACGGACTTTTGGCCTCTGAGGGAGAGGGAGAGGGTGGGATGACTTGGGAGAATGGCATTGAAACATGTATACTATCTTGTAAGAATGAAGCGCCAGTCTATGTTCAATACAGGATGCAGGACGCAAGGGGCTGGTGCACAGGATGATTCAGGGAGATGTTGTGGGGTGGGAGGTGGGAGGGGGCTTTGGCATTGGGAGATCGTGGACACCTGTGGCTGATTCATGTCAATGTATGGCAAAACAAATACAGTATTGTAATGTAGAATAAAGTATTAAAAAAAAGTAATTAGCTTCCAACTAAAATAAATTAATAAAAAAGAAAGTAAAAATAGTATTTTGTTCTTATTTTTGTTTAATTTTTATTAACTCAATGTAATTTTATTGCAGAAAATGAATCCTTGAATTTAAAAGACTTGCTTTACTTTAGAGCATGCGGTCTGTCTTAATGACACACATGCTCTTGAGAAGACTAGACATTGTGGAGTTGGCTGGACATCAAGATGGTTCATGTGCCGATCAGATCATTTATGATTTTACAGATGGTTTTGGCTACCTGTTCTATCCAAACTTAGAGAATTATTAAAATCTACTGTGACTGTGGGGCTTCTGTGGTGACTCAGAAGGTAAAGAATCTACCTGCAATGCAGGAGACTCAGGTTCTCTTCCTGGGTTGAGAAGATCCCCTGGACTAGGACATGGCAACCCACTCCATTATTCTTGCCTTGAGAATTCTACGGACAGAGGAGCTTCACGGGCTACAGTCCAGGGGTTCAAAAGAGTCAGACACACTAGGTACTTTTCACTTTCACTGTGATTGTGGAATTGTCTGTTGTTGCCTTTGCTTCTGTTTTATTGAATATATGCTGAACCTCTATTATTTAGTTCAGCTCAGTTGCTCAGTTGTATCCAACTCTTTGTGAACCCCTGAATTGCAGCATGTCAGGCCTCCCTGTCCGTCACCATCTCCCTGATTTTACTCAGACTCACATTCATTAAGTCAGTGATGCCATTCAGCCATCTCATCTGAGGTCGTCCCCTTCTCCTCCTGCCCCCAATCCCTCCCAGCATCGGAGTCTTTTCCAATGAGTCAACTCTTCGCATGAGGTGACCAAAGTACTGGAGTTTCAGCTTTAGCATCATTCCTTCCAAAGATACCTCAGGGCTGCTCTCCTTCAGAATGGGGTGGTTGGATCTCCTTGCAGTCCAAGTGACTCTCAAGAGTCTTCTCCAATACCACAGTTCAAAAGCATCAATTCTTCAGTGCTCAGCCTTCTTCACAGTCCAACTCTTGCATGCATACATAACCACAGGAAAAACCTTAGCCTTGACTAGATGGACCTTAGTGGGCAAAGTAATGTCTCTGCTTTTGAATATGCTATCTAGGTTGGTCATAACTTCTTCCAAGGAGTGTCTTTTAATTTCATGGCTGCAGTCACCATCTGCAGTGATTTTGGGGCCCCCAAAATAAAGTCTGACACTGTTTCCACTGTTTCCCCATCTATTCCATGAAGTGGTGGGACCAGATGCCATGATCTTTGCTTTCTGAATGTTGAGCTTTAAGCCAACTTTTTCACTCTCCTCTTTCACTTTCATCAAGAGGCTTTTTAGTTCCTCTTCACTTTCTGCCATAAGGGTGGTGTCATTTGCATATCTGAGGTTATTGATATTTCTCCCATCAGTCTTGATTCCAGCTTGTGCTTCTTCCAGCCCAACATTTCTCATGATGTACTCTGCACAGTAGTTAAATAAGCAGGGTGACAATATACAGCCTCGACAGACTCCTTTTCCCATTTGGAACCAATCTGTTGTTTCATGCCCAGTTCTAATTGTTGCTTTTTGACCTGCATACAGATTTCTCAGGAGGCAGGTCAGGTGGTCTGGTATTCCCATCTCTTTCAGAATTTTCCACAGTTTATTGTGATCCACAAAGGCTTTGGCATAGTCAATAAAGCAGAAATAGATGTTTTTCTGGAACTCTCTTGCTTTTTCCATGATCCAGCAGATGTTGGCAATTTAATCTCTGGTTCCTCTGCCTTTTCTAAAACCAGCTTGAACATCTGGAAATTTGCGGTTCATGTATTGCTGAAGCACGGCTTGGAGAATTTTGAGCATTACTTTACTAGCATGTGAGATGAGTGCAATTGTTCAGTAGTTTGAGCATTCTTTGG
Source organism: Nanger dama (assembly GCA_917880005.1). Taxonomy (NCBI): domain Eukaryota; kingdom Metazoa; phylum Chordata; class Mammalia; order Artiodactyla; family Bovidae; genus Nanger; species Nanger dama. The sequence goes on along the minus strand of CAKJTW010000009.1, from coordinate 42,487,094 downwards.
CATTGCTTTTCTTTAAATTGGAATGAAACCTGACCTTTTCTGGTCCTGTGGTCACTTCTGAGTTTTCCAAATCTGCTGGCATATTGAGTGCAGCACTTTTTAAAAAATTTTATTTTTACTTTATTCTACTTTACAATACTGTATTGGTTTTGCCATACACTGACATGAATCAGCCACAGGTGTACATGAGCTCCCAATCCTGAAACCCCCTCCCACCTCCCACCCCATATCATCTCCCTGGATCATCCCCGTGCACCAGCCCCAAGCATCCTGTATCCTGTATCGAACATAGACCGGCACTTTGTTTCTTACATGATAGTATACATGTTTCAATGCCATTCTCCCAAACCATCCCACCCTCTCCCTCTCCCTCAGAGGCCAAAAGTCCGTTCTATACCTCTGTATGTCTTTTGTTGTCTCACATACAGGGTCATCATTACTATCTTTCTAAGTTCCATATATATGTGTCAGTATAGCGTATTGGTGTTTTTCTTTCTGACTTACTTCACTCTGTATAATCGGCTCCAGTTTCATCCATCTAATTAGAACTGATTCAAATTTATTCTTTTTAAGGGCTGAGTAGTACTCCATTATGTATATGTACCACAGCTTTCTTATCCATTCATCTGCTGATGGACATCTAGGTTGTTTCCATGTCCTGGCTATTATAAACAGTGTTGCAATGAACATTGGGGTACATGTGTCTCTTTCGATTCTGGTTTCCTCAGTGTGTATGCCCAACAGTGGGATTGCTGGGTCATAAGGCAGTTCTATTTGCAATTTTTTAAGGAATCTCCACACTGTTTTCCATAGTGGCTGTACTAGTCTGCATTCCCACCAACAGTGTAAGAGAGTTCCCTTTTCTCCACATCCTCTCCAGCATTTATTGCTTGTAGACTTTTGGATCGCAACCATTCTGACTGGTGTGAAATGGTACCTCATTGTGGTCTTGATTTGCATTTCTCTGATAATGAGTGATGTTGAGCATCTTTTCGTATGTTTGTTAGCCATCCGTATGTCTTCTTTGGAGAAATGCCTATTGAGTTCTTTGGCCCATTTTTTTGATTGGGTGGTTTATTTTTCTGGAGTTGAGCTGCATAAGTTGCTTGTATATTTTTGAGATTAGCTGTTTGTCAGTTGTTTCATTTGCTATTGTTTTCTCCCATTCAGAAGGCTGTTTTTTCACCTTGCTTATAGTTTCCTTTGTTGTGCAGAAGCTTTTAATTTTAATTAGATCCCATTTGTTTATTTTTGCTTTTATTTCCGGTATACTGGGAGGTGGATCATAGAGGATCCTGGTGTGATTTATGTCGGAGAGTGTTTTGCCTATGTTCTCCTCTTAGGAGTTTTATAGTTATGGTCTTACATTTAGATCTTTAATCCATTTTGAGTTTATTTTTGTGTATGGTGTTAGAAAGTGATCTAGTTTCATTTTTTTACAAGTGGTTGACCAGTTTTCCCAGCACCACTTGTTAAAGAGATTGTCTTTACTCCATTGTATATTTTTGCCTCCTTTGTCAAAGATAAGGTGTCCATAGGTGCGTGGATTTATCTCTGGGCTTTCTATTTTGTTTCATTGGTCTATATTTTTGTCTTTGTGCCAGTACCATACTGTCTTAATGACTGTGGCTTTGTAGTAGAGCCTGAGATCAGGCAAGTTGATTCCTCCAGTTCCATTCTTCTTTCTCAAGATCGCTTTTGCTATTTGAGGTTTTTTGTCTTTCCATACAAATCTTGAGATTATTTGATCTAGTTCTGTGAAAAATACCATTGAAAGCTTGATAGGGATTGCATTGAATCTGTAGATTGCTTTGGGTAGTATAGTCATTTTCACTATATTGATTCTTCTGACCCATGAACATGGAATATTTCTCCATCTATCAGTGTCCTCTTTGATTTCTTTCATCAGTGTTTCATAGTTTTCGATATATAGGTCTTTAGTTTCTTTAGGTAGGTATATTCCTAAGTATTTTATTCTTTTCATTGCAATGGTGAATGGAATTGTTTCCTTAACTTCTTTTTCTACTTTCTGATTATTAGTGTATAGGAATGCAAGGGATTTCTGAATGTTGATTTTATATCCTGCAACTTTACTATATTCATTGATTAGCTCTAGTAATTTTCTGGTGGAGTCTTTAGGATTTTCTATGTAGAGGATCATGTCATCTGCAAACAGTGAGAGTTTTACTTCTTATTTTCCAATTTGAATTTCTTTTATTTCTTTTTCTGCTCTGATTGCTGTGACCAAAACTTCCAGTACGATATTGAATAGTAGCGGTGAAAGTGGGCACCCTTGTCTTGTTCCTGACTTTAGGGAAAATGCTTTCAATTTTTCACCATTGAGGATAATGTTTGCTGTGTGTTTGTCATATATAGCTTTTATTATGTTGAGGTACGTTCCTTCTATTCCTGCTTTCTGGAGAGTTTTTTTTTTATCATAAATGGATGTTGAATTTTGTCAAAGGCTTTTTCTGCATCTATTGAGATAATCATATGACTTTTATTTTTCAATTTGTTAATGTGGTGAATTACACTGATTGATTTGTGGATATTGAAGAATCCTTGCATGCCTGGGATAAAGCCCACTTGGTCATGGTGCATGATCTTTTTAATGTGTTGCTGGATTCTGATTGGTAGGATTTTGTTAAGGATTTTTGCATCTATGTTCATCAGTGATATTGGCCTGTAGTTTTCTTTTTTTGTGGCGTGTTTGTCAGGTTTTGGTATTAGGATGATGGTGGCCTCATAGAATGTGTTTGGAAGTTTACCTTCCTCTGCAATTTTCTGGAATAGCTTCAGTAAGATAGGTGTTAGCTCTTCTCGAAATTTTTGGTAGAATTCAGCTGTGAAGCCGTCTGGACCTGGGCTTTTGTTTGCTCGAAGATTTTTGATTACAGTTTCAATTTCCATGCTTGTGATGGGTCTGTTAAGATTTTCTATTTCTTTCTGGTTCAGTTTTGGAAATTTGTACTTTTCTAAGAATTTGTCCATTTCTTCCACGTTGTCCATTTTATTGGTATATAATTGCTGATAGTAGTCTCTTATGATCCTTTGTATTTCTATGTTGTCTGTTGTGATCTCTCCATTTTCATTTCTAATTTTATTGATTTGTTTTTTTTTCTTTGTTTCTTGATGAGCCTGGCTAATGGTTTGTCAATTTTATTTATCCTTTCAAAGAACCAGCTTTTTGCTTTGTTGATTTTTGCTATTGTCTCTTTTGTTTCTTTTGCATTTTTTTCTGCCCTAATTTTTAGGATTTCTTTCCTTCTACTAACTCTGGGGTTCTCCATTTCTTCCTTTTCTAGTTGCTTTAGGTGTAGAGTTAGGTTATTTATTTGATTTTTTTTTCTTGTTTCTCGAAGTATGCCTGTATTGCTATGAACTTTCCTCTTAGCACTGCTTTTATAGTGTCCCACAGGTTTTGGGTAGTTGTGTTTTCGTTTTCATTTGTTTCTATGCATATTTTGATTTCTTTTTTGATTTCTTCTGTGATTTGTTGGTTATTCAGAAGGGTGTTTTTCAGCCTCCAAATGTTGGAATTTTTAATAGTTTTTCTCCTGTAATTGAGATCTAATTCTAGTGCATTGTGGTCAGAAAAGATGCTTGGAATAATTTCGATTTTTTTGAATTTATCAAGGTTAGATTTATGGCCCAGAATGTGATCTATCCTGAAGAAGGTTCTGTGAGCACTTGAGTAAAAGGTGAAATTCATTGTTTTGGGGTGAAATGTCCTATAGATATCAATTAGGTCTAACTGGTCTATTGTATCATTTCAAGTTTGCATTTCTTTGTTAATTTTCTGTTTAGTTGATCTGTCCATAGGTGTGAGTGGGGTGTTAAAGTCTCCCACTATTACTGTGTTATTATTAATTTCCCCTTTCATCCTTGTCAGCATTTGTCTTATATATTGCAGTGCTCCTATGTTGGGTGCATATATATTTATAATTGTTATATCTTCTTCTTGGATTGGTCCTTTAATCATTATGTAGTGGTCTTGTCTCTTTTCACAACCTTTGTTTTATAGCCTATTTTATCAGATATGAGTATCACTACTCCTGCTTTCTTTTGGTCTCTGTTTGCAAGGAATATCTTTTTCCAGCCCTTCACTTTCAGTCTGTATGTGTCCATTGTTTTAAGGTGGGTCTCTTGTAGGCAGCATATATAGGGATCTTGTTTTTGTATCCATTCAGCCAGTCTTTGCCTTTGGTTGGGGCATTCAACCCATTTACGTTTAAGGTAATTATTGATAAGTATGATTCTGTTGCCATTTACTTTATTGTTTTGGGTTCAGGTTTATATGCCCTTTTTGTGTTTCCTGTCTAAAGTCTATCCTTTAGTATTTGTTGGAGAGCTGGTTTGGTGGTGCTGAATTCTCTCAGCTTTTGCTTGTCTGGAAAGCTTTTGATTTCTCCTTCATATTTGAATGAGATCCTTGCTGGGTACAGTAGTCTGGGCTGTAGGTTATTTTCTTTTATCATGTTAAGTATGTTTTGCCATTCCCTCCTGGCCTGAAGAGTTTCTATTGAAAGATCTGCAGTTATTCTTATGGGGATCCCCTTGTGTGTTATTTGTTGTTTTTTTCCTTGCTGCTTTTAATATTTGTTCTTTGTGTTTGGTCTTTGTTAATTTGATTAATATGTGTCTTGGGGTGTTTTGCCTTGGGTTTATCCTGTTTGGAACTCTCTGGATTTCCTGGACTTGGGTGATTATTTCCTTCCCCATTTTAGGGAAGTTTTCAACTTTTATCTCCTCAAGTATTTTTTCCTGGTCTTTCTTTTTGTCTTCTTCTTCTGGGACTCCTATAATTCAAATGTTGGAGCATTTCATATTGTCCTGGAGGTCTCTGAGGTTGTCCTCATTTCTTTTAATTCATTTTTCTTTTTTCCTCTCTGATTCATTTATTTCTACTATTCTATCTTCTATTTCACTAATCCTATCTTCTGCCTCTGTTATTCTACTATTTGTTGCCTCCAGAGTGTTTCTGATCTCATTTACTGCATTATTCATTATATGTTGACTCTTTTTTTATTTCTTCTAGGTCCTTGTTAAATGTTTCTTGCATCTTCTCAGTCCTTGTCTCCAGGCTATTTATCTGTGATTCCATTTTGATTTCAAGATTTTGTATCATTTTCACTATCAATGTTTGGAACTCTTTCTTAGGTAGATTCCCTATCTCTTCCTCTTTTGTTTGGCTTGGTGGGCATTTCTCCTGTTCCTTTACCTCCTGGATATTCCTCTGTCTCTTCATCTTGGTTCTATTGCTGCGTTTGGGGTGGCCTTTCTATATTCTGGGAATTTGTGGAGTTCTCTTTATTATGGCGCTTCCTCACTGTGTGTGGGGTTGTATCAGTGGCTTGTCAAGGTTTCTTGATTGGGGAGGCTTGTGTTGGAGTTCTGGTGGGTGGAGCTGGATTTCTTCTCTCTGGAGTGCTGTGAAGTGTCCAGTAATGGGTTATGAGATGTCAGTGCTTTTGGAGTAGTTTTGAGCTGCCTGTATATTGAAGCTCAAGGGTGTGTTCTTGTGTTGCTGGAGAATTTGCGTGGTATGTTTTGCTCTGGAACTTGTTGGCCTTTGGGTGGTGCTCGGTTTCGGCGTAGGTATGGAGGCATTTGATGAGCTCCTATCGAATAATGTTGCCTGTATTCAGGATTTCTCTGATGTTCTCAGAATGTGGACTTAAGCCCCTGATTTTGGTTTTCAGTTTTATTTTTACAATAGCCTCAGGACTTCTCCATCTATACAGCACTGATGTTAAAACATCTAGGTTAAAGATGAAAGGCTTCTCCACATTGAGGGTCACCCATAGAAGTTCACTGAGTTACATGGAGGAGAGAAGAGGGAGGGGGTAGTTAGGTGACTGGAATGAGATGAGGTGGAATCAAAAGAGGAGAGAGCAAGCTAGCCAGTAATCACTTCCTTATGTGCACTCCACAGTCTAGACCTCTCAGAGGTGGTCACAGAGTTATACAGGGAAGAGGAGAGGGAAGAAGTAGACAGACATGGCCAGGGGCATAAAAGAGGGAGATAAAAAGAAGGGAGACAGATCCTGCCAGTAGCCAGTTCCCTGAGTGTTTTCCACCTTCTGGAACACACAGAGATTCACAGAGTTGAGTAGAGAAGAGAAGGGGGAGGAGGAGACAGAGGCCACTTGGTGGAGAAAAATGAGAGTCCAAAGGAGGAGAGAGTGGTCAAGCCAGTAATCTCTCTCTCAGGTAAAATTGGGTACTGATGATTGGGTTTTTAAACGTACAAAATTGACAACAAATACCAAAATGCAAAGATTAAAAATCTGGAGTAGAGATTGGATTTTCAAAAATACAATATTAAAGAAAAGAAGAAGGAGAAAAAAAAAGCCACAAGAACTATTAAATAACCACAACATCCACCACAAAAAGACTATATACAGTGTTTGTTTTAAAAATAGAGGTTTTTTTTGAAAAGTAATAATAGGTTATAAGAATAATAATTAGAGAAATAGAGGACTTAAAAATTTAAGAAAGTTTAAAAAGAAGATGAAAAAGAAAAGAAGAAAATAAAAAGATAAAACAATCCCACATCCACATTAATTAAAAAAAAAAAAATTGATCATAAAAGTAGTAAAGGTATATCTGGCCCTTTCTCTGGCATTGTGGGCTGTGTGGGGTCACTACCAAGGCAGTTCCCTCTGTTTAACTTCCTCTGTTTGCTGGTCTCTTCAGTGTCTGATTTCCGTCTTGACAGGGAGGGCAGTGGTGGAGTCTACACTGGGCTTGCCCCTGCTCGCAGCACACCGCTCAGGCTCTATGTTGCTCCACCGGGTAGCCGTCTGAGGCCTGCCCTAGGCTTCATGCACCTCCTCGGTCTAAGCCACTCAGGCTCGGTGCTCAGGAAGCCCTCTGAGGTGCACATTTGGTTGGGCCTGCATTTTGTGCCCTTCCCAGGTCTGAGTAGCTAGGGAGTTTGGCAAGTGCAATTGCTGCGACTTATGGTCTTTCTGTGCTGCTCAGTTTTCTGGGTGTACCGCTGGGGTTCTTTCTCAGATGGATGATGACTGTCCAGGGCCCCCAAAAGTCTTAGTTAGCAAGAAACCTGCTTGCAATTTGGTAGGTAATGTCTCTCTTGGGCTGCGATTGCCCCCTTCCTGCCCTTAAGGCTCTGGCTGCCTGTCACCAGAAGGGGATGGTCTGTAGTCGGCTATGTCCAATCCGTCCTTTGGTCTGTGCATGGTCCTGGTGAAGTCTTATGTTTGAGCATTTCACGTGGTAGCTATCCCACAGTCTGGTTTGCTAGCCCAAGTTAGTTCGCACTGGCCACGCATAGGGCGTTATGGCCTGATTCTCGGAAAAAGCACTGCAGCCCGCATCTCCCATGGCCCGATTCTTAGATAGAACTGCCGCTTGCACCTCCCGCTCCTCCCTGCCCAACCCCCACTTGCTAGTGGCGGATCCAGGCTTCTGCACTGCTTTTCTGCTGGGGGATTTCCTGTGGGGCTCGTAATATGTTAGTTTTAATTATTTATTTATTTTTCCTTCCTGTTATGTTGCCCTCTGTGCTTCCAAGGCTCGCCACAGACTTGGCTGCGAGAATGTTTCCTGGTGTTTGGAAACCTCTATTTTTAAGAGTCTCTTCCTGGGACGGGATTATCTTCCCAGGACGGAGCTCCATCCCTACCTCCTTTGTCTCTTTTTTCATCTTTTATATTTTTTCCTACCTGTTTTTGAAGCCAATGATCTGCTTTGCTGGATGCCTGATGTCCTCTGCCAGCATTCAGAAGTCGTTTTGTGGAATTTACTCAGCATTGAAATGTTCTTTTGATGAATTAGTGAGGGAGAAAGTGGTCTCCCCGTCCTATTCCTCCACCATTTTTGGACTGCCCCACCTCTGAGTGCAGCACTTTGACAGCATCATCTTTCAGGATTTGAAACAGCTCAAATGGAATTCCTTCACCTCCACTAGCTTTGTTCATAGTGATGCTTTCCAAGGCCCACTTGACTTCACATTCCAGGATGTCTGGCTCTAGAAGAGTGATCACATCATCATGATTATCTGGGTCATGAAGATCTTTTTGTACAGTTCTTCTGTGTATTCTTGCCACCTCTTAATATCTTCTGCTTCTGTTAGGTCCAGACCATTTTTGTCTTTTATCGAGCCCATCTTTGCATGAAATGTTCCCTTGGTATCTCTAATTTTCTTGAAGAGATCTCTAGTTATTCCCATTCTATTCTTTTCCCCTATTTCTTTGCATTGATCACTGAAGAAGGCTTTCTTATCTCTTCTTGCTATTCTCTGGAACTCTGCATTCAGATGCTTATATCTTTCCTTTTCTCTTTTGCTTTTCACCTCTCTTTTTTTCACAGCTATTTGTAAGGCTCCCCAGACAGCCATTTTGCTTTTTGCATTTCTTTTCCATGGAGATGGTCTTGATCCCTGTCTCCTGTACAGTGTCACAAACCTCATTCCATACTTCATCAGGCACTCTATCTATCAGATCTAGGCCCTTTAATCTACTTCTCACTTCCACTGTATAATCGTAAGGGATTTGATTTAGGTCATACATGAATGGTCTAGCGGTTTTCCCTACTTTCTTCAATTTGGGTCTGAATTTGGTAATAAGGAGTTCAGGATCTGAGCCACAGTCAGTTCCTGGTCTTGTTTCTGTTGACTGTATAGAGCTTCTCCATCTTTTGCTGCAGAGAATCTAATCAATCTGATTTCAGTGTTGACCATCTGGTGATGCCTATATGTAGAGTCTTCTCTTGTGTTGTTGGAAGAGGGTGTTTACTATGAGCAGTGCATTTTCATGGCAAAACTCTATTAGTCTTTGCCCTGCTTCATTCTGTATTCCAAGGCCAAATTTGCCTGTTGCTCCAGGTGTTTCTTGACTTTCTACTTTTGCATTCCAGGTCCCCTATAATGAAAAGGACATTTTTTTTGGGTGTTAATTCTAAAGGTCTTCATAAAACCATTCAACTTCAGCTTCTTCAGCATTACTGGTTGGGGCATAGACTTGGATAACTGTGATATTGAATGGTTTGCCTTGGAGATGAACAGAAATCACTCTGTCATTTTTGAGATTGCATTCAAGTACTGCATTTTGGACTCTTTTGTTGACCATGATGGGTACTCCATTTCTTCTGAGGGATTCCTGCCTGCAGTAGTAGATATAATGGTCATCTGAGTTAAATTCACCCATTCCAGTCCATTTTAGTTCGTTGATTCCTAGAATATCAATGTTTACCCTTGCCATCTCTTGTTTGACCACTTCCAATTTGCCTTGATTCATGGACCTGACATCCCAGGTTCCTATGCAATATTGCTCTTTACAGCATCGGATCTTGCTTCTATCACCAGTCACATCCACAGCTGGGTATTGGTTTTGCTTTGGCTTCATCCCTTCATTCTTTCTAGAGTGATTTCTCCACTGATCTCCAGTAGCATATTGGGCACCTACTGACCTGGGGAGTTTCTCTTTTGGTATCCTATCACTTTGCCTTTTCATATTGTTAATGGGGTTCTCAAGGCAAGAATACTGAAGTGGTTTGCCATTCCCATCTCCAGTGGACCACATTCTGTCAGACCTCTCCACCATGACCCATCCGTCTTGGGTTGCCCCGCAGGCATGGCTTGGTTTCATTGAGTTAGACAAGGCTGTGGCCCTAGTGTGATTAGACTGACTATTTTTCTGTGAGTATGATTTCAGTGTGTCTGCTCTCTGATACCCTCTTGCAACACCTACCATCTTACTTGGGTTTCTCTTACCTTGGGCATGGGGTATCTCTTCATGGCTGCTCCTTACCTTGCATGAGCAATATTTCCTTACTGCCACCCTTCCTGACCTTCAACGTGGAACAACTTTTCTAGGCCCTTCTACGCCCCGTGCAACCACTGATCCTGGCTCCTCAGGTTGCTCCTCCCGGCTGCCGCCTGTGGCCTCCAGCTTGGGGTGGCTCCTCCGGGCCACTGCCCTTGGCATCAGGCTGAGGTGGATTCTCCAGGCCGCCCCTGACCTCAGACCCAGGGTAGCCTCTCTTGGCCACCATCCCTGGCCTTGGATGCAAGGTAGCTCCTCTTGGCTGCTGCCCCTGACCTCGGACATGGGGTGTCTCCTCCTGGCCTCCACTAACCTCAGACAAGGGATAGATCCTCTCGGCCACATCTCCTGGCTTCGGACATCAGGTAGCTCCTCTCGGCCACCACCCCTGACCTTGGTCACGGGGTGTCTCTTCCTGGCCCCACTAACCTCGGACGTGTGGTAGCTCCTCCCGGCCGACGCCCCTGACCTTGGACTTGGGTAGTTCCTCTTGGCCGTTCCTGTGTCGTCACAGCCTGGCAGTCTTGGCCGCTGCCCCTGACCTCGGATGTGAGGTAACTCCTCTCGGCCGCGCCTAGTGCACTGGGTCGTGCTAATTTGACATTGTCCATGTTTCTGATGATTTATTTTTTATCTTAAAGAACAATCCCTGTATATCTATGAGGAGACCTTTGATCTCAAAGCCTACAGTATTAAATAATGAAACAGGAGTTCTGACATCCTGGTGCTCCTCTTGGTGTCATACATCTATTTCTGTCCTTTGATTTTCAAATTTTATGGGCTTCTTACAGTAAAATTTTCATTTTTAAAAAGACATTTGTCATGGTTTGTCTTTTATTGAGGCATTTGGACCCTTAGCATTTAATACTATGTTTGCTATATTTGAATTTGACTCTATTACATTTATCTATGTTCTATTTCTTTTCTCTGTTTTTGTTTCTTTGCTCTCAACCTTCTGCCTTATTTTATGCTATAAAATATATTTAAGTATTTCATTTTAATCTGTTGGTTTTTATGTTATATGTCATCAAACTTACTTTTCAGTCATTGCTCTATGAAATACTATCTAAAATGCAACTTTTTAATATTTTTGTATCTTACAATACAGAAACTTGCAAACATGTATATCAATATTTAATTGATTTTTTTATGTAATAATTGTTACTTGTCAATTCTATATGTATTGATAACCATATTAGGCCATTTTGCTTTAATAGGCAACATATATTTAATTTATAAAAAAAGAAGTCCTTATCCTAACTTTTACATTTCTGTTGTTCTTCCTTCATGTTTGCAGAACAAAGTTTCTTTTGGTATCATTTCTCTTCAGACTGAAAAACTTCGTTTAGTGTATTCAATCTGAATAAAAAGTCCTGAAAGGTAAAAGAAAACTGGAAAGCTTATCTGCATGCAGGTTGTTTCTACACCTTTACATAATCTACTTGCTATTTTCTTTTACTGTCTCCAGGTAGCTGCTTTTGCATTTTGTCCAATCTTTGTAGCTCAACTCAGCAGAAGTAGTGATTTTATGCATAGCATATAGTAGAACCAAAACTTAGGAACATATATTTAATACATATTAGTTGTGTGATATTTCAGCAAATTAGATATAGTGAATGTTTTAACCAACCAGTTGAGGAAATGCTGTGAAATAACTTAATGGAGTCCTTTATATTAATGACTACTAGATGCATATCATTATGTCTTGTAAGAGGGATGAAAAACTCTTCCATTCTTCCCATCTATATTCTTTCACTGGTCTAAGAATTAAATAGACAGAAAGAGGATTAACAGGAGAAAAGCAATTATGCATGTAACAGAATTCCCATAAAAATATGAGACTTTCCAACAGTCAGGTAACCATGGTTTGTAAACAGTCCTGATCTAAGAAGAAGGTAGAGATCTAGGGCTTCAAAGGGGAAGAAGAAAATTCCTGAAGGTGAGGAGAGCAAATATTTGATAGACATATTTTGGCTCACCATGCAGGTAAGTGTTTCTGATGTAAAATTTACGTCTGCTAATAGCTCTCTTCCTGGTACGGAACGCCTGTATAAATTCCACACATCAAGTGTCATCTTCTTGGGGGGCTTATTCTGCTTGTCCTCAGTGTCATATTTTGATTATTCTATGCCAATTGAGGCATCAAAAAGAAAAAGAGAGCGTGTGTTACTGTAAATGACTATGTCACGTAACTAGACAAACTTCTCAGATTTAAATCTAACTAAAAAGACACTGGGAAACTGGGAAGAATTATTTAATGGTTCCAGTTGACACAAGAGTTGCTCACTCAATATGTATTCACTTTTCTATCTGGTCTTTTTTTCCTAGATTTACTAGAAGTGCTCAGTTTCAGGTGGTAAATCATGACTGGTATACAATAATAATGATAATAATATATAGGTTTATGTAAGAAGCCAAAACTGAAAATGTGGAAATGAATTCTGAGGACCCCAAAATTAAAACTGAGTCCATACATTTTATTCATTTTTTGAGACTTCTTTGAAAAGATGTGCAGTATTCAGTTTTCTAAATGAAACAAAACAAAAGTGGAAACTTCCCTTTTTTATTTAAAAACTAATTCCTAATTTATTTCATTTTCTTTTGTTTATCATAAAGAAAGGCATTCTAGATCTTATTTTAAAGTGTCTCAATCTACAGTTCAGTTCAGTTGCTCAGTCATGTCTGACTCTTTGCGACCCATGAATCACAGCACGCCAGGCCTCCCTGTCCATCACCATCTCCCGGGGTTCATTCAAACTCACGTCCATTGAGTTGGTGATGCCATCCAGCCATCTCATCCTCGGTCGTCCCCTTCTCCTCCTGCCCCCAATCCTTCCCAGAATCAGAGTCTTTTCCAATGAGTCAACTCTTCACATGAGGTGGCCAAAGTACTGGAGTTTCAGCTTGAGATCTTTCCTTCCAAAGAAATCCCAAGGTTGATCTCCTTCAGAATGGACTGGTTGGATCTCCTTGCAGTCCAAGGGATTCAAGAGTCTTCTCCAATACAACAGTTTAAAAGCATCAATTCTTCGGTGCTCAGCCTTCTTCACAGTCCAACTCTCATGTCCATACATGACCACAGGAAAAACCATAGCCTTGTCTAGACGGACCTTTGTTGGCAAAGTAATGTCTTTGCTTTTTAATATGCTATCTAGATTAATCATAATTTTCTTTCCAAGGAGTAAGCGTCTTTTAATTTCATGGCTGCAGTCACCATCTGCAGTGATTTTGGAGCCCCCAAAATAAAGTCTGACACTGTTTCCACTGTTTCCCCATCTATTTCCCATGAAGTGATGGGACCAGATGCCATGATCTTCGTTTTCTGAATGTTGAGCTTTAGGCCAACTTTTTCACTCTCTTCTTTCATTTGCATCAAGAGGCTTTTTAGTTTCTCTTCACTTTCTGCCATAAGGGTGGTGTCCTCTGCTTATCTGAGGTTATTGATATTTCTCCCAGCAATCTTGATTCCAGCTTGTGCTTCTTCCAGCTCAGTGTTTCTTATAATATACTCTGCATAGACGTTAAAGAAGCAGGCTGACAATATACAGCCTTGAGATACTCCTTTCTTGATTTGGAACCAGTCTGTTGTTCCATGTCTATTTCTAAAGGTTGCTTCATAATCTGCATATAGGTTTCTCAGGAGGCAGGTCAGGTGGTCTGGTATTCCCATCTCATGAAGAATTTTCCACAGTTTATTGTGATCCACACAGTCAAAGGTTTTGGCATAGTCAATAAAGCAGAAAGATATTCTTTTCTGGAACTCTGTTGCTTTTTCCATTATCCAGTGGTTGTTGACAATTTGATCTCTGGTTCCTCTGCCTTTTCTAAAATCAGCTTGAACATCTTGAAGCTCACAGTTCATGTATTGCTGAAGCCTGACTTGGAGAATTTTGAGCATTACTTTAGTAGCATGTGAGATGAGTGCAATTGTGCAGTAGTTTGAGCATTCTTTGGCATTGCCTTTCTTTGGGATTGGAATGAAAACTGACCTTTTCTGGTCCTGTGGCTACTGCTGAGTTTTCCAAATTTGCTGGCATATTGAGTGCAACATTTTCACAGGATCATCTTTCAGGATTAGAAATAGCTCAACTGGAATTCCATCACCTCCACTAGCTTTGTTTGTAATGATGCTTTCTAAGGCCCACTTGGCTTCACATACTAGGATATCTGGTTCTAGGTGAGTGATCACACCATCAGGATTATCTTTGTTGTGAAGCTCTTTTTTTTTTTGTACAGTTCTTATAGGTATCCTCACTACCTCTTCTTAATATCTTCTGCTTCTGTTAGGTCCATACCAATACCTTAGGCTAAAAGAAAGGTCCTTTAATCTCTCTCTTGAATAAACTCCGGGAGTTGGTGATGAACAGGGAGGCCTGGCTGGTGTAGTCCATGAGGTTGCAAAGAGTCAGACATGACTGAGCAACTGAACTGAACTGAATTGAAAGTAATAATTAATATTCATAATATTATTTTGGAATGGGTTAAATTTTTTTTTAATGAGGAACTAAATTATAGGGTTCTTCAGAGAAGACATTTCTTTGACTGATTTAACAATATTAACATCACTTCACAAGCAAAATAAATAGAAACTACTTCATAGCTGGCATAAACAATTACTTTGGTTACTCTAAAGTATCACTAGTTGTTATGGTGTATATGCATAGCATCATAATGTATAGTATATGTGGTTGTTTACATTAGCTGCAGATCACAAGAAATTCTGAGCAAATGCAAGATTCCATCATATTATAAACAATGTAAAAGGCAAAATAATATTGCTGCAAACACAAAGAAACAAAAGGAAATGGCAGAACAGGTGCATGGTGTTTTACATATATTTGCACATATTTAGGGAGCATACAGCTTTAAGTTGGAGGAAGTGTTCAAACTTGTGGAATATTACTGATACATCAATGAACATGAGAACCAAAAATATGCCACAGGAAATGCATTTTTGTCCTCCAAAGTTTTAATTTGTAAATTACTTTTACATTAAAGCCATTAAAGTGTTATTAAGATATGATTAGCTTGACCTTGACTCCTATCCTGTTGTGCTATCCTTCAACTAGTTGTAGAAAGACACACCAGCAGTGCCAGAGTGTAACTGTGTGTCCATATGAAACAAGCATACAATGATGATACCAAATTCTCCATGTGATTAATAGGAAAACTCTCCTGAGGGTCTCTGTTGCTTACCGTACTACACTCAGGAAGAGAGAAACTATTCTTAGGTACCAGGAAAGGGAACGAGTGGGATGTTTTCTATTTTAATATTAAAATACTTCTATGAAAAAAAAAAAGGCTAGTAAAGATAAGCCAGTGTTGTCAAAATGTTAAAGTTACAAACTTTCCTCCAAGTACTACTTTAGTTTATATATCTAGCTACAAAAGTTGGTAGAACTTTGTATTTTTAGATTGTTTTAGTTTTACCTGATAGTTGGAAGACTCTGAAGGAATGTGCTGTGAAGACATCTGTACTCTTGCCGAGTCATACACTTGATCTAGATCCCTGTATGGGTATTTTTTGGAGCATCTGTTTAGCTGAAGAATAAACCTAGGAGGGTGCTCTGCTCCTCTGCCTTGGTGTAGCTTTCCAGATTTCTATGTGTTTATGATATCACTCATAAAATTCTAGCAACTGTTTATCTTCGTGAATAATACTCATTAAGTGAAGTATGAAAACTTAGTAGAAGTTGAAAATGCTATTAGCTTACAGTGTGAGAATATGCAGGTAAAAGAAATCACTTCATACTGAAATGTTATTAGGGGCTTATGCAGAGAAGCTGGATTTAGAAAAGGCAGAGGAACCAAAGATTAAGTTGCCAACTCCCTAGGATCATAGAACAAGCAAGGAAATTCCAGAAAAATATCTATTTCTGCTTCACTGACTATACTAAAGCCTTTGTCTGTGTGGATCACAAAAGGCTGTGGAAAATTCTTTAAGAGATGGAAGTACCATACCACCTTACCTGTCTTCTGAGAAACCTGTATGCAGGTCAAGATGCAGCAGTAAAAACCAGATATGGAACAATGGACTGGTTTCAGATTGGGAAAGGCTGATTCCAAAAGGCTGTATATTGTCACTCTGCTCATTTAAAATCTATGCAGAGTGCATCATGAGAAATGCCAGGCTGGGTGAATCAGAAGCTGGGATAAATATTGCCAGGAGAAACATTAACAACCACAATTACGTAGCTGATATCACCCTAATGGCAGAAAGCAAAGAGGAACTAAAGAGCCTCTTGATGAGGGTGAAAGATGAGAATGAAAAAGCTGGATTAAACCTCAGCATTCAAAAGTCAAAAGTGATGGCATCTGATCCCATCACTTCATGGCAAAGAGATGAAGGAAAAAATGGAAACAGTGGAAGGTTTTATTTTCTTGGGCTCCAAAATCACTGCAGACAAGGGCTGAAGCCATGAAATTAAAAGATGTTTCCTCTGTGGAAGAAAAGCTATGACAAAACTAGACAGCATATTAAAAAGCACAGACATTACTTTGCTGACAAAGGTTTGTATAGTCAAACTATGGTTTTTCTCCATCAATCATGCACGATTGTGAGTTGGACTATAAAAAATGGCTGAGCACCAAAGAATTGATGCCTTCTAACTGTGGTGCTGGAGAAAACTTTTGAGAGTCCCTTGGACTGCAAGGAGATCAAACCAGTCAATCCTAAAGGAAATCAACCCTGAATATTCATAGGAAGGACTGAAGCTGAAGCTCTAATACCTTGGCCACCTGATGTGAAGAGCCGATTCACTGGGAAAGACCTTGATGCTAGGAAATATTGAAAAAGAGAAGCGGATGGCAGAGAATGAAATGGTTAGATAGCATCATTGGCTCAATGTATATGAGTTTGAGCATGCTGCAGTCCTTGGGGTCACAAAGAGTGGGATACAACTCAGCGACTGAACAACAGCAAAAAGAATTCTATGTTGATAAATTTGGCAGTTTGGCAGTTTGCATGGGCTTCCAAATATTCAAATATTTCAAGGTTTGGCTGCATTCTGTGATGAAATTTAAGTGGATGCATATAGTGAAAGTTCTTAATATTGGTGATTGATTTCTCTGGGTGTATTTATCCAATTCTTTCTCATTTTGTTTCTTGCCTATTTCCTATGAGGAGCGCAACTGCTAATAGATTGCTTTTATTTTGAGAGTGGAAGGAGATAATTAATAGGAAATTGCAACCCACTCCAGTGTTCTTGCCTGGAGAATCCCAGGGACGGGGGAGCCTGGTGGGCTGCTGTCCATGGGGTAGCACAGAGTCGGACACGACTGAAGCGACTTAGCAGCAGCAGCAGCAGCAGTGATCCATCAGTGCAATTTTAAGTGTAGAAAGAGAAAACCTAATTTTCTAGGCTCCAAAATCACTGCAGATGGTGATTGCAGCCATGAAATTAAAAGATGCTTACTCCTTGGAAGGAAAGTTATGACCAAACTAGACAACAACAAACTGTGGAAAATTCTTCAAGAGATGGGAATACCAGACCGCCTGACCTGCCTCTTGAGAAACCTATATGCAGGTCAGGAAGCAACAGTTAGAACTGGACATGGAACAACAGACTGGTTCCAAATAGGAAAAGGAGTACGTCAAGGCTGTATATTGTCACCCTGCTTATTTAACTTATACACAGAGTACATCATGAGAAACGATGGGCTGGATGAAGCACAAATTGGAATCAAGATTGCTGGGAGAAATATCAGTCACCTCAGATATGCAGATGACACCATCACTATGGGAGAAAGTGAAGAAGAACTAAAAAGCCTCTTGATGAAAGTGAAAGAGGAGAGTGAAAATGTTGGCTTAAAGCTCAACATTCAGAAAACAAAGATCATGGCATCCAGTCCCATCACTTCATGGCAGATAGATGGGGAAACAGTGGAAACAGTGTCAGACTTTATTTTGGGGGCTCCAGAATCACTGCCAATGGTGACTGCAGCCATGAAATTAAAAGACGCTTACTCCTTAGAAGGAAAGTTATGACCAAACTAGACAGCATATTAAAAGCTGAGACATTGCTTTGCCAACAAAGGTCCATCTAGTCAAGGTTATGGTTTTTCCAGTGGTCATGTATGGATGTGAGTTGGACTGTGAAGAAAGCTGAGGGCTGAAGAATTGATGCTTTTGAATGTGGTGTTGGAGAAGACTCTTGAGAGCCCCTTGGACTGCAAAGAGATCCAATGAGTCCATCCTAAGGGAGATCAGTCCTGGATGTTCACTGGAAGGACTGATGTTAAAGCTGAAACTCCAGTACTTTGACCACCTGATGCAAAGAGCTGACTCATTTGAAAAGACCCTGATGCTGAGAAAGGAAGAGATCAGGAAGAGAAGGGGTCAACAGAGGATGAGATGGTTGGATGGCATCACCGACTCCATGGATGTGGGTTTGGGTGAACTCTGGCAGTTGGTGATGGACAGAGAGGCCTGGCGTGCTGCGGTTCATGGGGTCACAAAGAGTCAGACATGACTGAGTGACTGAACTGAACTGAATTTTGGCTAGCAGGTGGTCTTTTGGTTATTTCTCACAAAGACTGTTTATTAAAGCTTGATTATCTCAGCTATAATTGTCATTAGGGTCTCTACAATCCAGATACATTGTGTGTATGTGTATACATACTTCTAAAAGGTAGTTTTATTTTAGAATAACTTTAGATTTATAGAAAAGTTGCAAAAATTGCGTACAGCACTCCCCAAATCCCACACTCGATTTCCCTTCTTGTTATCATTTTTCATTACTATGGTACATATATCACAATTAAGGAACTGACATTGGTACATCACCATTAACTAAACACCACTATTTCTTTTTGTTTCACTAGTTTTCCCCTAATGTACTTTTTTTCTGTTCCAGAATACTATCCAGAAAACATCATTATATGTATTTAGGATGTGTCTTTGGTCTCCTCTGGTCTATGACAGCTTATCAGACTTTCCTTGTTTTTAAGTGTTGCTCATGTAGTTTTGTAACACAACACTCAAAAAGGTCTATATACTGTTTGTCTCATGTTATATTGAAATAAGCAGGATCCTATGGTCCTTGCCACCCACCCCGTGTCCTCTGCCTGCATTTTGTCTGTGGAAAAATTTCACCAAAGTTTTAATCAGAGAAGTTGACTACATGATGAAAAGACTATACTGATGACATAAGCTGCCACAGTTCCAAGAACTGGCCTCAAGGAGGTGGGAACAAATCAACTCTGGAAATGAAGAATAACCGTACCTAAAACAACCGTACCTAAAACAACCAAGATGATGTTGGTCAGACTACCGATGACCAGTTTCAAGATGACTGTCAGAACTGACTGTGCTGTTTCTTCCTGGAGCCCCCTCCATCAGACTATAAAAGCTCATACCCACTGATTGTCAAAGGAGGAAGGTGGTCTTTGGACAGATGTCCTACCATCTCTCCACCCCCACTCCAGTTCGGGCATCTGAAATAAAGCAAACTTTCCTTTCCACCTGGCCTCTTTGTTTTTGAGTAGCAAGCAGACAGACTCCACCTTTCAGGAACAATATGACTAGCATCACAGGTTTTGAGGAGAAAGACCAAAAAAAAAAAAAAGTGTCCTTCTCACATATCATATCAAGGTCACATTCTATCAACATGACCTGTCAGTCATGAAGTGAACACTGATCTCGAGGCTCAAGCAGTGTTTGTCAGGTTTCTCTACTGTAATCCCTTCCACATTCCATACCTTATTCTTCAGAAGCAAGTATTTAAGAACAACCCTTGCTCAAGGCATGGTGAGTTATTTAGTCTACCTCCTTGAGGGGGAGAAGCTACATAAATTCTTTGGGATATTTTTGTATGGGAGATTTGGGTCTTCTCTTTTTGTTTAGTAGTCACTAAGCCATGTCCAGCACTTTTATGACCTCGAGGACTGTAGCCTTCCAGGCTCTTCTGTCCATGGGATTTCACAGGCAAGAATAATAAAATGGGTTACCATTTCCTTCTCCAAGGGCTCTTTCCAATTCAGGGATTTAAACTACATCTCCTGCATTGGCAGGTGGATTCTTTACCACTGAGCCATCAGGGAACTACTTATATACTAAATTATTCTCTTATGCGTTTATATAATTATTTACTCATTGGTATTTATTTTATACTCACCAGGACTATACAGTGAGTACAAAATGCTCAGATTACTTAATTCAATACTGTATTACCTATTTGGTTGCTCAATTTGTCCCAGCTTTGCACACTGGGTGAGCTTTCATCTTCCCAGTGCTTTTGACACGTATCTTTTAACCAGGTATCTTTTTAACCAACTTACAAAAGGTCCTTTGACTGAAGATTCGTATGAATGGAAAGTAAGATAATTAACTGAAAGTGACTAAGTTCACAAGTTAATAATATCTGATCTCAGAGTAAGCACAAATTTGTGTCCATGTGAGTATGTGAGTGTGTATTACAAAGCCACAAGACTTTTGTGGCAGAGCAAAGTGAACAACTTAATCCTAATTCATCTTTTCTTCTTTTTACCATAGTACTGGTCACTGTTTGGATACCTATCAATGATGCTTCATGATACCCAAGTTTTTGCATGAATTTGGTGGACATCTTTATTCTCTATCTGTAAATGCACAAAGCACAAGCTTGAACATCAATACCAGCTAGTTCCAAAGGAAACCAACCGTGAATATTCATTGGAAGGACTGATGTGAAGCTGAAGCTCCAGTACCTTGGCCACCTGATGCAAAGAGCTGACTCGTTGGAAAGACCCTGATGCTGGGATGCACTGGAAAAGACCCTGATCCAGGAGGAAAAGGGAGCAACAGAGGATGAGATGGTTGAATGGTATCAATGACTCAATGGGCATGAGTTTGAGCAAACTCCAGTAGAGGAGGGCAGAGGAGTCTAGTGTGCTGCAGTCCATGGGGTTGCAAAGAGTTAGACATGATTTCGTGACTGAACAACAACAAAAACTCCTGCTTCCACTGCCAGACTCTGTGTACCTGTGGAGATTGAATGCAACTGCCAATCAAATATTGACAGTTTGCTTCTGCCATGTAAAATCTTCTCTTTGGCCAATTGCATGCAAATTTTTAGTCTTTGTCCTGACTCTGCTACTGAGGAAGGGAAGAGTTTTATAGATCTTGGTATTTAAGCTGAAAAGAGCTATTTTCAGAGTGATCAGATGTGTGAATTTTTTTTTTTCCACTAGTAGTAGTTAAGGACTGTCTGATACATTTTATTTCAGAATTTGAAGCATCCTTCACAGGCTGAGCAACTGAGGTTTTGCTGTATTGAATCATGCGCATCTAGACCACAGTGGTGAAAAGCATGAAAGAAGAATCACATACGTAAGGTGCAACACAGAGGAAACGTTCCCACCTTTGTTAGATACCCTTGTAGGTTAGGATACAACCTCACATCTGTAGGAACTCTGCAGACTCCAGATTTGATTGGTGAGTTGATGCTGAAATGATTTGCTTATTCCTTTGTTCTTTGAACCTTGGAATGAACATTCAAAGTGAATGTTTCTTGGAGTATGTCTTTTATCCTGAGTAAACAATGACAAAACCCAACTTATAGTACTTTTTCTTTAACTCACAGTATTCAAGCTTGCATGGTTTTGCTGGTTAGCAAAGAAGGAAGTGAAACTCTGTATTTGTAAGTTGCTTTTATCCCAAGTGCTTGGAAATTGGTCCTGGGGAAATAAAAGCAGGCAGGTAACCCAATCTAATCTGCTTGTCAACATACTGGACCTCAGTGCAAAGAGCATGGTACTTCCCACCAGGAAGGTCATTATCCATGGTATATTTTTTAACAGGATATACCTGTCTAAAGATTTCTCAAAGTAAATGACCTCAGAATCTATGGAATTTTAAGAAATGGCTTCCTGAAAAACATAAGCTTGAGTCAGAAAAAGTTTAAAAATGAAATTCCCAATGGTGTGTTAGGGAAATACACAAAACCTCATGTGGTTTTGGGATCTATTATTTGGGGGTGAGGTCAGAGAGCATCTGTCTAGTGATAGAAGAGCGAAGCTGGGTATCCACTTCGTTATTACAGACATCTTCCTGCTTGAAATGAACCTCCTGGTACTATATTCTCTACTGGAAGGTATTTCAAAATTACTCTAAAAAATGAGGTTTATACTCCCAGGGTGGTTAAGGCTTTTGTTTCTGTTCATAAAAATGCTTTCTTAAAAAGCTATCTTACACTTAGTGACACAACTCATCAAACTCCATAGCATGCAGTGGGGCCATATTTCACTGGTCTTTTGATTTGTCTCATACTATTTCCTTCATACTATTTCCTTCTCTTTTGCTAATGTGCTCTTCCTTTAGTTGTTTCCTCCACTAAATACTCATATTTTTCAACTATAAAGCAGCACAATTTATTTGCATTTCACACAGTTTTAAAGCCAGGTTTTAAGAAATATATTGTTAAGACTATAAAATATGTCTCAGCAAAATGTTTATTTAGGTACATTTGTTATGAAGTGATTGAAAAAATGTTTGAATTTTTGTTCACCATCTTCTTGAAATTTTTCTTAACACCATTAACACATTATTTAACATTAATATTTACTTGTCCCATCATTTTGACCAGAGTGAATTCATGAGTAGCCACACATTGAATTAGGATCTTAACACAAGCTGGAATTAAGATTGCCAGGAGAAATATCAGTAACCTCAGATATGCAGAGGACACCACCTTTATGGCAGAAAGTGAAGAGGAAATAAAAAGCCTCTTGATGAAAGTGAAAGAGGAGAGTGAAAAAGTTGGCTTAAAGCTCAACATTCAGAAAATGAAGATCATGGCATCTGGTCCCATCACTTCATGGGAAATAGATGGGGAAACAGTGGAAACAGTGTCAGACTTTATTTTGGGGGCTCCAAAATCACTGAAGATGGTGACTGTAGCCATGAAATTGAAAGACGCTTACTTCTTGGAAGCAAAGTTATGACCAACCTAGATAGCATATTCAAAAGCAGAGACATTACTTTGCCGACTAAGGTGTGTCTAGTCAAGGCTATGGTTTTTCCTGTGGTCATGTATGGATGTGAGAGTTGGACTGTGAAGAAGGCTGAGCACCGAAGAATTGATGCTTTTGAACTGTGGTGTTGGAGAAGACGCTTGAGAGTCCCTTGGACTGCAAGGAGATCCAACCAGTCCATTCTGAAGGAGATCAGTCCTGGGTGTTCTTTGGAAGGAATGATGCTAAAGCTGAAACTCCAGTACTTTGGCTACTTCATGCGAAGTGTTGACTCATTGGAAAAGACTCTGATGCTGGGAGGGATTGGAGGCAGGAGGAGAAGGGGACGACAGAGGATGAGATGGCTGGATGGCATCACTGACTCAATGGACGTGAATCTGAGTGAACTCTGGGAGATGGTGATGGACAGGGAGGCCTGTCGTGCTGCGATTCATGGGGTCACAAAGAATCGGACATGACTGAGCGACTGAACTGAACTGAATTGAACCTAGGGTTTAGGAAGCAGAACATAGAAACAAAGGCCACATACAACTTCTCATATTCACTCTTTTTAAGATAAGTTCTCTATAGCTGTATAGACCAGGAACAGGAGAAAATGTTTTGGAAAGGTAGATATGGCTCAATTTGAAGAATCTTTTTCTAGAGCCAATAGGTTTTTAAGAAAAAGAGTTACACTGGCCTCTTGTATCCTAGGGCTTCACATCCGTGGAATCAATCTATGGTGGATTGAAAATACTAAAAATAAAAGATGAAACAAAAACCCAGAAAGCTCCAAAAAGCAAAACTTGAATATACCTCATGCCAGCAACTTTCTACGCAGCATTTATGTTGTATTTACCACTATTTACATAACATTCACACTGTAGTAAGTATAATAAATAATCTAGAGATGATGGGATGACCCAGAGGGATAGTATGGGGAGGGAGGTGGGAGGGGGCTTCAGGATGGGGAACACGTGTACACCTGTGGCAGATTCATGTTGATGTATGGCAAAACCAATACAATATTGTAAAGTAATTAGCCTCCAATTAAAATAAATAAATTTATATTAAAAAATAAAATAATAGCTATGTAGCAATACAAACAATACAAGCTATAAAATAAATTTAAATTTAAAAAATTAAAAAATAAACTATATAGAAGGAAGTGCATAGGTTATATGCAGGGAGACTAGCACATCTGTAGATTTTGACATCTGGAGAGATTCTTGTAACCAGTCCCCCATGGATGCTGAAGGTACTCTCTATTTGATTTTCTCCAAGGTAAATAAAGTATGTTCAGGGTAAGGTCTGGATTTGTCAGAAGTGCTCCATCAATGGGGAACTGAGGATAGAGGGATGTTGTCATGGGTTACCAAGGGAGGACAAATACTTCAACCAGAAAAACAGTACCAAGAATCCACAGGAGATAATAAATATATTGAGGCAAATTTAAGAATAAAACCAAGCAGGCTTTAGATGGTAGTATGAGAAAAAGGGAGACTTCAAACATTCTGAGGGTTTTATAACTTGTATCTTTATTTTTAATGAATATGATTTTCTTAAGTACACTTGTGTCTTTATTTTTGATGAATATGATTTTCTTAATTACACTGACCTTACTTAAAAAAAAAAAAAAAAAAGAAAACACCTCCCTTCACTGTTGCACAGATAAAGTTTCAGTTATGCAGAATGAGTAAGTTCTAGAGATCTGTTGTACAGCATGGAACCCATAGTTAGTATTGTATTGTGCATTTAACATTTTTTAGGAGGATAGATCTCATATTAAGCATCCTTACCATCACAACAAAAACATACAAATGTGTGTCCAGTCCAAAGTGATCACTCTGGGAGGCTCTGCTTGTGACACACAATTTACAGGAGCTCTTAGCACGTGGCCTTCAATGTCAGTTTATGCAAATACCTTACTTGCAGTAGCTAATTAATTTGTTAATATCTTGATTTGCCAATTGACTGATTGGTGATTTAAGTTGATGAGACTGTTTGTAATTAATAGAGAACTTGATTGCTATTAACATCATGTATCTTATTAAACATGGCATATGATAAACTGCAGGAAGAGAAGCCAGACAGGAGCTGATAGAACTTCACCAATCTGACAAAACATAATGTAACTCCTCTATTTTTCATGTATCCCTTCTTTATCTTTCCTGCCCTGCTCCATCCCAGTCTCAGATCCCCCTCTCCCGTGACATCCTTCTGCCTTTGATAATAGTAAAACCCTTGTTCTTATTCTGTCTCTTACAGAGAAGCACATTCTTTTTGGTTTTAAATGATGTAGGAGCTCTTTGTTTTACTAGCAACTCATTACAGCTTATTATGAAAGGCTACAATACTTGACAGTTCTGAGAAGTATAGTACTTGCTAACTCTAAAAATATAATCCTTTCAGTTCAGGTATTTTATTCTTTCAGCAATAATGGAACTTCTTAAAATAAGGAGTACATCATTTAAAATGCAATATGTTCATAATTCTAATGGAAATTACAGCATAAATAAATGTGATGACCTTGAACCTTTTTTTCCTGAAATAGGCATTTGCTGACTTCTATTCTTACTGTATTTGAACTTTGAGTCATCCATTGGGTCTGTAACAAAGTACACTAAAATCACGTATTTCAGATTAAACATACATTCACTTTTAAGGGTGGTAAATAGTGGTTTAAACTGGTACAGATGGGACTGCTAAATAAATTTAAAGCTCAAATACTAGCATAGATTGTGAAAAATAAGCTAGCCAGAAATTCCAATTGCAAATATCTGGACTCCTATTAGGCATTTCCTGCACATTCAGAGCTCATCACAGAAATCCTCAATTAGCACCAGAGGACATTGTAAAAGGAAAAAAAGAGTGCCAGTGTGCACTTGGATGCAGATGCTGCCACCAAAGAAAGGGATCATCACACGCCAGCCTACACAGACAGCAACCTTGTTTCATGAGAGAGATTTACATATTAAGAAAAGACTTGGGGTATTTGCAACACACTTTTCAGTATTCATTAAATGGATAAAATGCACTTATTCTTCCAGCCATCATTTCTTGTGAATCTTATATTCAGCATGTTTGCATCATATTAAGTTCTAAAGGTCAGGAGGCTACTTATTTCAATCAAATCTGGTAAAATACTGAATCTTCATAACTGATTCACACAAAAATTAATTTGAGATGTTAAAATTTCAAGCGTGTGTATTGGCAAGAGTGAATTATTTCACTGCTCACACAAATAAGACATTAATTATTATAGAGGGCCATTTGTTATTATTGAGAATCACTTCCTCTTAATTTATACAAAAGGTTATTACATTTAATTACTGCCAACAAGAAAGGTGAAACTAATTGTTTACATATTTATAATATTAGCTGCCCTTATCATGTTTTTCATTACATGCTGTTTGAAGTATGTTTTGATATTTTCCACTTTAATTTGTAGCAATTTGAATTTTATTAAAACTTACTTTTTATCTTTTAAAGATCAACATCAGAACCACTTGAACATATAATTTAATAACTCATTTTATATTACAGCCTTGTTATATATATTTTATTTATTAGGTTCCTTTTATAAATAAAATATTGCTATTGACAAATGAACAGAATCCAAATTAATCAGGTAGTAAATAACAAATGGAATTAGCATTCACATATTGCAGCTTGTATAGAAATGTTTTTATTTTTTATTTTATTTTTACTTTATTCCACTTTACAATACTGTATTGGTTTTGCCATACATTGACAGGAATCAGACACAGGTGTACACGAGCTCCCAATCCTGAAACCCCCTCTCACCTTTCACCCCATATCATCTCTCTGGATCATCCCCATACACCAGCCCCAAGCATCCTGTATCCTGTATTGAACATAAACTGGTGCTTCATTTCTTACATGATAGTATACTTGTTTCAATGTCATTCTCCCAAATCATCCCACCCTCTCCCTCTCCCACAGAGTCCAAAAGTCCATTCTATACCTCTGTGTCTCTGTTGTTGTCTCGCATACAGGGTCATCATTACTATCTTTATAAATTCCATATATGAAATGTTTTCTTAAAAAAATCTAGCATAGCATTTCAATTCTTCTAAAGTAATAATTAGGAAGATAAGTTGGACTACTTTAGGCAGGTCAGTGATTCATGCTGGAACTACTCAAAATACTGTGTTGTAAAATCTATCCTGCTTAAATTACAAAATTTAGAGATTTTGTTGTTTGGCTTGGCATGTTGAATTTATAAAACTGATTCACATTATTTCAACCCATATGTGACCACTGGCTCATCAGAAAAATTTTAATTCCCAATTGATTTATTTTTCTGTGAAGGCCATGCACCAAGATCTTGAAATATCCTTGTGTAATTCTGAAAACATTCAAAGGAATTTACAGAGAATAATCCAGCATAAGAAGGCAGATTTTGATTAGAGCAAAAGTTTTGTTAATTTGAGGGAAGAGCAAGTAGCTTTGGTGACTTCTCTGCTAGAGGAATGTGGTCCTATCAGAGTTGATGGCTCACGGAGGAAATGCACTTACAAGCATCACCACCTCTTTCTTAACTCTTACCTAAAGACTCGCAGGAAGTTCACTGTGAACAGATGTCTAGGATGGGAAACAGCTTCATCTCACCCATCCTACAAGTGGGTGGAGCAACACTGCAATCTCTCTCAGGGAGTAACTGCAGGGCAGTCAAGCATATTATTTCTCCTAATAGGTTGAAAGCTGTTTGGTATATGACAGTGCCCACCTTTTTGTGTGTTGAAAGCATGACCAGAGGTATGGTACCCACTGGTTCCTCTGTAGAGGCCCCAGTTTCTCTGATTATTCAGATCCTCATAAAGAACACAGAGGTCATCACAGCAATGAAGTTTTGGGTCAGCTTAAGTGCTTAAGTGCAATGGAACACAGGATAAGGTGGTGGAAAAAGGAGATGTTAACATAAATTCAATAAAGTCTCATCAACAATTATCGAAGAAATGGTGGAATAGTTATATGTCTCTTCTTTCTTGCTTTATCTGTCTATGTCTCTTTTTCTTTTTATCTAACTACCATCTATCTATCATGTACCTCTCTATAATCTATTTACATTTATCTAATCTATCATTTCCAATTTCTTTTTTTCCAGCTGTCTTTCTTTTAATATCTTATGTAACTGTATAATTGGTAGAAAATGTGATTGGATTTGATCTAGTAGAGACATAATTATCAGAGGATATTTGTGTAGTGACCATGGTGACCATGGGTTTCCCATTTTGGAAGAGGATAAAAGTATTTTCCATGATACTAGAGTACTTGCCCAGAGTTAGGTGGGGGCATATTACTTTTATTGATTAGAACTTTAAGTATACCTAGGAGGGCTGGTATTGGCTGATATGATGGGTTGGCATAAAACATGATTTTCACCCTTAGCAGATTTATCACTTTTAGCCCACCAGAAAATGGTAAGCCTAAACTACACTTCTTCACACCCCCTGGCATATACAGTCCTGGGTAGGATATGTTTTAAAACCAATCAGATGCAGGATACAGGATGCTTGGGGCTGGTGCACTGTGATGACCCAGAGGGAAGGTATGAGGAGGGAGGTGGGAGTGGGGTTCAGGATTGGGAACACGTGTACACCTGTGGCGGATTCATGTTGATGTATGGCAAAACCAATACAATATTGTAAAGTAATTAGCTTCCAATTAAAATAAATAAATTTAAAAGAAATATCTGCATATTTGGAAGGCAGAAGTGAGGTGAATACCATGTATTTGCTATTTCTGCTTTGCGTGTTTGGTTTCTTTTTGTTATTATTTTCTGGAGCACATTTGTAATTTTGATGAGAACTCTTCATGGATTTTTTTCTTGATTTCAGTGACTTCCTAGAATAATATGGTTTCTTGATTGTGGATATTCCATTATTTTTGTTGGTTTCCTACCAATGGAAAGTGGTAAAGTTTTGAGTTGGCAGCAGTAGGAAGGATTCCCAATGTGGTAGGTTTCTTTTTAATCATAATAGTGTAATTTGCTCACTGTCAGCTAAGTTGAAAAAAAAGGAATAAATATATAGCATTAAAAAAAAAAAGAGCTAATTGAAACAATATAGTGTCTTCCTTACCACCCCCTCATGTATCACTGGCAAAATAAAACTGTACAAACACTCATATATAGACATTATAAAATGTAAAAGTAGCTCTTATAACATGCTCTGATCACACATAATAAAACTTCAGTAACAAAATGATAAAATAGCAATAAACTCCTCCACCTGGGAATACAAAATTAAAAAACATATTAAACAAAAATCAAAGAATTCTTAGACTATTAAATATCACATATATTAAAATCTATAAGGAAAAACTAAGCTAGTACTCAGAAGAAAATTAATAGCCTTAAGGAGTTATAAAGGAAAAGGATATTAATAAGGAAATCCTACATTCTACTCATGAAGCTAGAGCATATACTTAAAATAACCATATGAAAATAATGAGACTCTTTCTTTTAGGAATTCATATGCACAAGTGATCTTTGCTTAAAATAGGAAGGACAAGGTAAGAGATATACTATTATGTAACTAAATAAAGAAAAAAGAAGGAAAATATACCAAAAAGTTAAAAGAAAGAACTTTTTAAAGAGGGAAGCAGTTAGACATGGAGGTAATCTGTCTCTCTCCCTTCCGCCTCCCCCTGTTTTAGCTACATCATTCTATTTACATAAGGCTTTGCCTCAAAGCTCAGTTGGTAAAGAATCCACCTGCAGTGCAGGAGACCCCGGTTCAGTTCCTGGATCAGGAAGATCCCTTGGAGAAGGGATAGGCTACCTACTCCAGTATTCTTGGGCTTCCCTTGTGGCTCAGCTGGTAAAGAACCTGCCTGCAATGTGGGAGACCTTGGTTTGATCCCTGGGTTGGGAAGATCCCCTGGAGCAGGGAAAGGCTACTCACTCCAGTATTCTGGCCTGGAGAATTCCTTGGACTGTATAGTCCATGGGGTCGCAAAGAGTCGGGCACAATTGAGTGACTTTCACATTTATATATACTGAATCATTAATACAAATGTCATTTGGTATTAGTTCTGACTAAATTAGAACAATTTTTCCTTTGTCATGTATTTTCTGTATTCCACATGCTCTTATTCATGGGTTATTTTGCTGATGTGCTGTGTTGCGTGCTCTGTTCAGTCGCTTCAGTTGTGCCTGACTCTTTGCAACCCTACACACTGTAGCTGAGCGAGCTTATTATTAGGAAGGTTGATAAGGAGACCAGGGCCCTTGAGGAGGAGAAAGGGGCAAACATTTTTTTCTACACTGTTTTATCTTAGTCACATAAGACGTTTTTTCTTAAACTCTGAGTTGTTATGACACAATCTATTTCACCTAAGACTAACTTTCTGTAAGCCCAGAGCTAATGATTACACAACAAACAACTCATCTTGTACAAGGGTATGTTTTTCCTTAAGCGCCGTACTAATGATTATATAACAACAATATTTCTTTCTTGAGTACATGTTTCTCCTTCTTAACAGAAACCTTCTGATAATCCTGTTATCTTCAGATGTATGTTGTAGGAGTGGGTCTGGTAAGACCTTTACAACTTTGAGATATTCTTCTGATCTATTGTTGGTGACCAGCTGAAAAAGTATATAAAGCCCCACCCAAACTAGTGAGTGGGGCAATCTCTACCCTCTTCTGATGTCTATGTCAGAAGTTTTTAATCCCTTTTTCACTGTAATAAAAAGTGACTGAAGCTGTGTTTTTGGTCCTGAAGCAAAAGTCTCCCATTCAGAGACTAAATCCAACACCATTCTATGTAAGCTAAAATAGCTCACCAGCCTCCTCCATCCATGGGATATTCCCAGCAAGGATACTTTAGTGGGGTGCATTCCCTACTCGAGGGCATCTTTCAAACTCAGATATCAAACCTGTGTCTCCTGCATTGTAGGCAGATTCTTTAGTGCTGAACCACTGGGAAAGCACTATTTTGCTGATGTCTACCATTTTACAGTCTGATTTTACCTTCTGTGTACATGCATGTGCAAGTATGCAGGTGCTTTTTGTGCCTGACCTGTAATGAAATAACAAATAACTGCCGTAAATCTGGTTGAAACTTTACAGTGTAACTTACGTTGCATTATTTAGACTACTCGTTGAATTCTCTCTAGTCATAGGGATAATTTAGTATGTTTCTACTTGCTCTAAATTTATTTCCCCTCTTCCCTTCAATGCATAATATAAATTCAGTTGTTACTATTTGTTGCCCTTTCAGTGCTTACTCCGTGTGTTAGTGCAGAGCCTCTGAGACACAGGTGCTAAAATCAGATGAAAAGTGCTGAGGTAAACAGAAATGTGTGAACCGTGCATGAGATTTACGGGGAGAATCCTTGTGAAAGATGAATGGTGGGCAGACCAATAAGCTGGATGGAGCCTTCACATCACAGACACTGATAATGGTAGAAAAAGAATGCAATCAGACAAGAAACGTCCTAAACCTCAGAGCAGTTCTAACAAATCTTTTGGCTAGGCTGATGAGGAACTGTGAGACAGACATCCCTTAAGGAAGCCTCACATTTTGCAGGAAAGACCCTGCATCATTGCCTTGCTTGCTCAATTATGCTGGAAACATCCTCCAGGAAGATGCGCTTGAGTGAATACTTCCAGTGGGGCCATAAGCTGCTCCCCACAGCAGGAGACCCAAGGGATATGCTTTCTCAAATATACTTAATACCTCTGTCCTAATTTGTCTATCTTAACATCCCAACTTTATGCTTCCTGGTGTCTTGACTGTAAAAGAAATTGATGCTATCTTGTACTTCTCTTTAACAGAATGAAAACAGTGAGAGACTTTAGTTTTGGGGGCTCCAAAATCACTGGAGATTCGATGACTGCAACCATGAAGTTAAAGATGCTTGCTCCCTGGAAGAAAAGCTATGGCCAACCTAGACAGCATATTAAAAAGCAGAGACATTCTTTTCCCAATAAAGGTCTGTCTAATCAAAGTTATGTTTTTTTCAGTAGTCATGTATGGATATGAAAGTTGGATTGTAAAAAAAGCTGAGCACTGAAGAATTGATGCTTTTGAACTGGAGTATTGGAAAAGACCTTGAGAGTCCCTTGTACTGCAAGGAGATCAAACCAGTCCATCCTAAAGGAAATCAGTCCTGAGTATTCATTGGAAGGACTGATGCTGGAGCTGAAACTCTAATACTTTGGCCACCTGGTGTGAAGAACTGACTCCTTGGGAAAGACCCTGATGCTGAGAAGGATTGAAGCTGGAAGAAGAAGGGGATGACAAAGGATCAGATGGTTGGATGGCATCACCAACTCAATGGACACAAGTTTGAGCAAACTCTGGGAGTTGGTGAAGGACAGGGAAGTCTGGCATGCTGCAGTCAATGGGGTCACGAGTTGGGCACAACTGAATGACTGAACTGAACTGAATTGTCTTTGTTCATTTTATTTTGTATATTAACAGACTGTAAATACTTGGCTTATGTTGTTGTTGATATTCAATCACTCAGTCGTGTCCAACTCATCGTGACTCTATGGACTGCAGCATACCAGGCGTTCCTGTCCTTCACTATCTCCCAGAGTTTGCTCAAACTCATGTCCATTGAGTTGATGATTGGCCTATGGTTAAATAAATTTAGTGGAGATTATCTATTTACTTATCCATTTAGTTAGAGTAGTTTTAGCTCTTATTGCCTGAAGTTCATCCTTTCTCTTCCAAATGATCTGATAGGATGCTTCCTCTTTGTGAGTAAACATGTCACTGTTATATATAATAAAACTAAAATGTGTCTGGTTATAAAATTATTTTCTTATAAATTATTTCCCATGCAACTCTGTATCCATTTGATGAGTTTTTGCATAGAATGTTACTGTGGAGAAGTTAGGCCAAATTTTTTTGTTTTCTTCCCATTAGCAAGTGGTGGGTAGGAATGTTTGAAATTTCGTCTTGAAGTTCAGTACTTTGGCTGGGACTTGGGTTGTTATTGTTCAGTCACTAAGTTGTGTCTGACTCTGTGAACCCATGGACTGCACCATGCCAGGCTTCTCCATCCTTCACTGTCTCCGTGAGTTTGCTCAAAGTCATGTCCACTGAGTCAGTGATGCCATGCAACCATCTCATCCTCTGTCACCCCCTTTCCTCTTGCTCTCAATCTTTCCCAGGATTAGGGTCTTTTCTAATAAGTCAGCTCTTTGCATCAGGTGGCCAAAGTCTTGGAGCTTCAGCTCTATCATTAGTCCTTCCAGTGAATATTCAGAGATGCTTTCCTTTAGAATTGACTGGTTTGATCTCCTTGCTGTCCAAGGGACTCTCAAGAGTCTGCTTCAGCATCACAGTTTGGAAACATCAGTTCTTCAGCACTCAGCCTTCTTTGTGGTCCACCTCTCACATCCATACATGGCTACTGGGAAAACCATAGCTTTGACTATATGGACATTTGTCAGCAAAGTGAGGTCTCTGCTTTATAATACATTGCCTAAGTTTTTCATAGCTTTTCTTCCAAGGAGCAATCTTTTAATTTTGTGGCTTCAGTCACAATCCCCATTGATTTTGGAGCCCAAGAAAATGAAATATCATAGCATTTTCACATTTTCTCTATCTATTTGCCATGAAGTGATACAACCAGACGTCATGATCATAGTTTTTTGAATGCTGAGTTTTAAGCCAGTTTTTTCACTCTCCTCTTTCACCTGCATCAGTAGGCTCTTTAGTTTCTCTTTGTTATCTGCCATTAAAGGGGTATCATCTGCATATCTGAGATGGTGATATTTCTCCCAGAAATCTTGATTCCAGCTTGTGATTCATCCAGCCCAGCATTTCTCATGATGTACTCTGCATATAAGTTAAATAAGCGGGGGTGACAATATATAACCTTGACCTACTACTTTCCCAATTTGGAACCAGTCTGTTTGTTCCATGTCCAGTTCTAACTTCTGTTTCTTGTCCTGCATACAGGTTTCTCAGGAGACAGGTAATGTGGTCTGGTATTCCCATCTCACTAAGAATGTTCTAGTTTGTCATAATTCACAGTCAAAGCTTTAACACAGTCAATTAAGATGGAGTTTTTTTTTTTTGTAATTACCTCACTTTTCTATGATCCAGTGTATGCTGGCAATTTGATCTCTGGTTCCTTTGCCTTTTCTAAATTCAGCTTGTATGTCTGGAAGTTCTTGGTTCACATACTGCTGAAAGCTAGCTTGAAAGATTTTGAGCATAATCTTGTTGGCATGTGAAATGAGTGCAATTGTACAGTAATTTGAACATTCTTTGGCATTGCCTTTCTTTAGGATTGGAATGAAAACTGAACTTTTCCAGTCCTGTGGCCACTGCTGAGTTTTCCAAATTTGTTGGCATGAGTGTAGCATTTTAACAATATCATCTTTTAAGGTTTGAAATAGTTCAATTGGAATTCCATCACTTCTACTATCTTTCTTTAGTAATTTTGCCAGGACTTAGGTTGGTCATTTACATTACTTTTTTTTTTTCCTAAAAAATATCTCTCCTTTATACTTTTAGTTTCAAGGCAAATAAGGATGTGTTCTTTATATCTTTAAGCATTTCTTCCATTTTATTTATTTAAATTTTGTCTTCAGTCACATTGATTCTCTGTTGGTTATCTTCATTCTGTATCTGAAAACTTTGCTTATTTCTTCTATTTTCAGAATTTTTTCTTTATCTGTCTTTATAGTTCTACTTGAATTTTTAGTATTCAGTTCAGTTCAGTTCAGTCACCCAGTTATGTCTGACTCTTTGCAACCCCATGAATCACAGCAAGCCAGGCCTCCCTGTCCATCACCAACTCCCAGAGTTCACTCAAACTCATGTCCATTGAATCAGTGATGCCATCCAGCCATCTCATCCTCTGTCGTCCCCTTCTCCTCCTGTCCCCAATCCCTCCCAGCATCAGAGTCTTTTCCAGTGAGTCAACTCTTCACATGAGGTGGCCAAAGTACTGGAGTTTCAGCTTCAGCATCATTCCTTCCAATGAACACCCAGGACTGATCTCCCTTAGGATGGACTGGTTGGGTCTCCTTGCAGTCCAAGGGACTCGCAAGAGTCTTCTCCAACAGCACAGTTCAAAAGCATCAATTCTTCGATGCTCAGCCTTCTTCGCAGTTCAGCTCTCATGTCCATACATGACCACTGGAAAAAACATAGCCTTGACTAGATGGGCCTTTGTTGGCAAAGTAATATCTCTGCTTTTCAATATGCTATCTAAGTTGGTCATAACTTTTCTTCCAAGGAGTAAGTGTCTTTTAATTTCATGGCTGCAGTCACCATCTGCAGTGATTTTGGAGTCCCCCAAAATAAAGTTTGTCACTGTTCCCACTATTTCCCCATCAATTTCCTGTGAAATGATGGGGCCAGATGCCATGATCTTCATTTTCTGAATGTTAAGCTTTAAGCCAACTTTTTCACTCTCTTCTTTCACTTTCATCAAGAGGCTTTTTAGTTCCTCTTCACTTTCTGCCATTAGTGGTGTCATCTGCATATCTGAGGTGATTGATATTTCTCCCGGCAATCTTGATTCCAGCTTGTGTTTCTTCCAGCCCAGCATTTCTCATGATGTACTCTGCATAGAAGTTCAATAAGCAGAGTGACAATATACAGCTGTATCAGCTTTTCTTTTTGCACTTTTGGATATGTTTAAATTTCTGTAAAATTTGCATTGTTTTCTCATTTCTCAACTTTTATCCCTCCTGCAGTTTCACTGATCTTTCTTGATTAGTCATCTGAGTTTTTTTTTTTTTTTTTAACAAAAGTTTAGAAGTGAATTATTGCATTTTTCTTAATTCAGTAACTTTACTTAATTTTTCATCTCCTTCATAACAATATTTTTGCCAATATGCTTTGCTGTGTGATTTTCCTTTTACTCTTATGTTCTTTTTAAAAATGCAGGTCCTCTGTTAGATAATTTTAAACATACTCACCTTTGAACGAAAGGAGGTCTTTTGAAGATCAGTGTTATAAGTGGATTTGAAAAAGTACAGAACCTGGACTGAGTATGATGGAGAATACCTGAGAAGTGCCAGCCAGTTGCACAGAAAACTGCTGTATGGATGTTTCTTTCAGACTTTGCTCCTTCCCAGATTCCAGGATCGGCCTCTGTAGGGCTGCTTCTAGTTCATCTGTCCTTTGCCACTCCATCTTGCTGACAGAAGCTGTTCTAAGATTTTACCTCATCTGTTTCCCCATTTAACCCTGCTACCTATGTTTCTATTAGTGGTGTCATGCCTTTCAACAGTATCTTCATCCTCTTCTGCTTCCAACCAAGTGTTCTTATTTGGAGAGCTGCACATCCCCTGCATAGCCAAGGGTGTCCTTCTTGGTGTCTTTTAAAGCTTCATACATTTGGTAGTTTTTCCTCATATATTCTGTTTGGATGCATAGGTCTGTTTGGATGCATAGGTCTCCTATAATTTTTTGTTCTCTTTCTTCTTTTTGCTTACTTAGTTTGGACTATTTCTGAGTGTGGAAGAATGTAGAAACATATGTACTTTGCCACTATAAAACAATCCTTGTAGTGATATTCTGGGTGCTTTCTCTTGATGACCTAGGTAAATGCTTCTCAGAGTGGTGTATAATGTGAGTATGTATGCTTGTATGTGAAAGCTATTTTCTTTTTGGCTTACGATAACATCCAAACACATTTTGTGTTTCCGTTCCAAAACACATGCACGTGTTTGCATACACTGAATCACATTACTCACCAGATGCTGAAATTGCTGTCCCCCAACAAAAATTGTTGTTCATTTTATGGCCCTTTTTCTTTGGCAAAGTTGTCACTTATCCCAAGATATCTTGGCTTGAAGAAACCAAGAAGCATTCCTGTCTCACATATTAGATTTTCTTAAAAACAATTGTGTGTTGCTTCTGAAAATTTGCTATAAATAGCTAGTGTTCTGGGAAGAACTCAAGAGTGGAGAAACTGAATGATGAATGTCATCAACATGACCATGGGGTGACATGACTGCTAAGTAGTCAGAAATCACACCTCTTGAGTGTGGATGCAAATTATTTGGCATTTTGTAAGGAGGAAACCTGACTATTAGGGAAAAATATATGTATATATACATATACATATGTATATATGTCATATGCATGTATATATACATATAACATATGTATATGTATATATCTCCAGAGCTAAGTCATACAGCAAACTTTCTAATGCTTGTGCCCTAACATTTTGTGCTCATTTTTGGTATGCTGAATTTCTTTCCATTTTTTTGGTCCCCTCCAACCCCCATCCCCTCTTATAGATTGCAGGAGCACTTCCACCAGCCATAGTACTGTTATCCAAAGGGAAGCTTTATAAAGCCTTTAACTTTCTTTAAATGAAATCTAACTAGATCACAACTATCTTCACAGTTTTAATTTGGGAAAGTATCATTTTTTCTTTTGATTTGCAACTGCTAAGAATAATGAGGAACAATAAAGAAAATTTTAGTTGTTTTTTTTTTTTACAAATTTACAATATTCATTAAAGTTATTTAGTTATTATGTTTTATTATTTGGAGGTAGTATAAAACTTTGACACTTTTTCAGATTTTTCCCCATTGAATATTGTTTCTGTAAGGTTTTTGCTTAAAATCTCTTCCTGAATCAATTACGATTTTTTTTTTTTGTATTTCACTAATTTTCAATGTATTATCTTATAAAAGAGCACAGTACTTGGGTGTAGTTTTTAATCTCAGTATAAGTCAGCTCTGAGTAGTAAAAAGAGAAGTGATGGGGAAGGGAGAAAGGGGGTAAACAAATTTTTGTCACATCTTCCTTAAATAAAAAGTCTATGTATTACTCAACAAATACGTATTAGATATTCATTTAAGGCACAAACATAAGAGACTATGATCAGTTTCAGTTCAGTTTAGTCACTCAGTCGTGTCTGACTCTTTGCGACCCCATGAATCGCAGTACTCCAGGCCTCCCTGTCCATCACCAACTCCCGGAGTTCACTCAGACTCACATCCATCGAGTCAGTGATGCCATCCAGCCATCTCACCCTCGGTCGTCCCCTTCTCCTCCTGCCCCCAATCCCTCCCAGCATCAGAGTCTTTTCCAATGAGTCAACTCTTCCCATGAGGTGGCCAAAGTACTGGAGTTTCAGCTTTAGTATCATTCTTTCCAAAGAAATCCCAGGGCTGATCTCCTTCAGGACGGACTGGTTGGATCTCCTTGCAGTCTAAGGAATTCTCAAGAGTCTTCTCCGACACCACAGTTCAAAAGCATCAATTCTTCGGCGCTCAGCCTTCTTCACAGTCCACCTCTCACATCCATACATGACCACAGGAAAAACCATAGCCTTGATTAGACGGACCTTAGTCGGCAAAGTAATGTCTATGATTTTGAATATACTGTCTAGGTTGATCATAACTTTTCTTCCAAGGAGTAAGTGTCTTCTAATTTCATGGCTGCAGTCACCATCTGCAGTGATTTTGGAGCTCCCCAAAATAAAGTCTGACACTGTTTCCACTGTTTCCCCATCTATTTCCCATGAAGTGATGGGACCGGATGCCATGATCTTCATTTTCTGAATGTTTAGCTTTAAGCCAACTTTTTCACTCCCCACTTTCACTTTCATCAAGAGGCTTTCTAGTACCTCGTCACTTTCTGCCATAAGGGTAGTGTCACATGCATATCTGAGGTTATTGATATTTCTTCTGGCAATCTTGATTCCAGGTTGTATTTCTTCCAGTTCAGCATTTCTCATGATGTACTCTGCATATAAGTAAAATAAGCAGGGTGACAATATATAGCCTTGACGTACTCCTTTTCCTATTTGGAACCAGTTTAGTAAGGCACAAATCTAAGGGACTATGATAAATAAATGTATATCTGACAAATCCCAGTCATTAGGACATAAGTTAAAATGTGACATAAAATAAGTACTGTCAAGGGTAATTAACAACACTATATACACTCTGATATGGTTCAGATTTATCCATTACAGTCATTCGACTGCGTGATCAAGTTTGTTAAAAATGCTTCAGAATTGTTCTCAGTAGATTGCTATTTATTAAAAAGTGGTCTTTTCATAATTTAACTACCTTTGCCAATTTCTCTGAAACCAGGGTATAATATTTTTATATTGTCAGGTCATTTCTGATACTCCAATACTAAGCCCATCCATGCTTACCCTTGTGTCACAAAGCTGTATTGAAAAGACCAGATTACAAGATGCTCTAATATGAGATCTGGCAGAAAGAACAAAAAGAATGGCCAATCTTTCGGCCAAACTGAACAAATCAGGTATTCTTAGGCAAACAAGATAATCTGCAAAGACCTATTAGTCTGATTCTGGAAATCACCTACCTGGTACAGGTGGAGGCAGGGGAGACAGTTTCTAGTAAATATAGATAAGAACAGCCATCAACTGACCTTCAACTTTAACCTTTCCTATGGTCTATAAACATCTAATTGCCTATATCAAATTCTTTATGTATTGAAATATCTTAATGTATTCTCTTTTATTGAGTAAACTCTGACTGATAGACTGCCTAGAGTGCTTTTATGTTTAATCTATTTCCTGCCCAAAGGAAGATTGAATTAAATATTATGACATAGTATATGGGCAAAGCAATGACTTGACCATTGATATTTCCATTTGTTTAAAATTAAGAACTGCAAATAGCATATAGTTTACTGAGGTGAGTTTCTAAAATCACTCATTTTCTATAGAATTTCTATGAACTAGAGTGAGATAGTATTTAAATGTGCATGCAGCTAGTCAAAAATCAAATGAAGACAATATGCAGAATGATATAAAATTAAGTGACCTAATCTGATAAACTTGATTGCTTTTTTTTTGCACATTATTAATAATTGTTCAGCAAATCCCTTCATAGTCAATGTTCTTTACCTCCACTTCCATAAGAATCACAAAGGATAAACCAGTAAGGACTATCACAAAGTCATTTTATTCCCCTAGCTGAGTTATAAACAATTATATTTCTCTATCTCAGAAAAATAACTCATATGAAAATTATTAGCCACTTTCAATCTATTCACTTCTACAATATTAGATTCTCCTGCATCCTTTCTTGGGTCTTGTATGGTATGTGACAGAAAACATAAAATAGATATGGCCATATCCTATTTCCATCAGCACAGTTTAGGAACTCCCTGAAGAATAAAGACTTTTCAGACACAAACTAGCTCCCCTACTCCCATTTCTGCAAAGCCACTAACACTTATAGCTGTTAGTGGTGGCCCTTTAATGAATAGCTAATGAATAGCTACTTACCAATATATAAATTGCATATTTGCAATAAGTGCATTTATTGTTACCCATAGTATCTGCCCGGAGAAGGCAATGGCACCCCACTCCAGTACTCTTGCCTGGAAAATTCTATGGACGGAGGAGCCTGGTAGGCTGCAGTCCAAAGGGTTGCTGAGAGTTGGACACGAGTCAGTGACTTCACTTTCACTTTTCACTTTCATGCATTGGAAAAGGAAATGGCAACCCACTCCAGTGTTCTTGCCTGGAGAATCCCAGGGATGGCGGAGCCTGGTGGGCTTCCGTCTATGGGGTCGCACAGAGTCAGACACAACTGAAGCGACTCAGCAGCAGCAGCAGCAGCAGCAGCAGCAGCAACAGCAGCAGCAGCAGCATAGTATCTGCCAGAAAAAGATTTTTATCTGAACACACACACTTTTTCTTTTTGCTTCTATAAATGAAATAATCTATGTGCTATAAAAATAATTTCCTCTTTCATTTATTTTTTCATCAAGTCTGTGGAATGTACTGGAGCCACAGAGTGACATAAGCTTTCTCCTTGATAAAATTTTAATTGGGTTTTTCTGAGCCCTTTTCTTGACTAGGCCCTGACCGTGGTTCTGATCCTTTAGGGGTCTGCTAATTTAGTTTTAGCAAGAATCCTGGTAGGTCAGTTTAGGGAAAATCCTCACCTTGATATCAGATCTCCTCACTTTGCTCATTGGTGAGCAATCTCTAGGCTTGGTTTGTTTGTTTTACTGTATTTGCAGTCTCTTTTTAGTATAACTCTTTTATGTAGTTTAGATTCTTAGAAACACCATAACATTATATATATGCTCTCATTTCTCCTCTAAAACAATTGATGTGGAAAGAAATGAAATCAGAATATAAGTAGTAAAACTGGAGCTTAATTGCATTACAAATGAATAACATAGCCACACTGAAAGAGATGGGAAAAAAACTGCTAAGCTAAATAACTTTGGTAAACACTGTCTTGATTTCATCTTATAAATCTAAAAAAATATATATATATGTATATATGTATTGCTACTGCTAAGTCACTTCAGTCATGTCTGATTCTGTGAGACCCCATAGATGGCAGCCCACCAGGCTCCCCCATCCCTGGGATTCTCCAGGCAAGAACGCTGGAGTGGCTTGCCATTTCCTTCTCCAATGCATGAAAGTGAAAAGTGAAAGTGAAGTCTCTCAGTCGTGTCCAACCCTCAACAACCCCATGGACTGCAGCTTACCAGGCTCCTCTGTCCATGGGAGTTTCAGTGCAAGAGTACTGGAGTGGGGTGCCATTGCTTTCTCCATATATATGTATTATGCATACATAACTTTTGAATTCTAGCCAGTAGGTTTGTTTTCACTGGAGTACAAGAGAACAATTTTGAAATTACTTAATGCATATAAATAAACATATTGTGCATGGTGAAAGCCAGTATTCTCCCTCTCAGGGAAAGGAATTAAGTAAAAGAGGGTGTAAATCAGGTATGAGTGTGAACTCAAGATCACACACACACATATACACAAAGTGAGAGACACAGAAATACACACATGTATGTGGGATGTTGCGTTCCTGTGCATAAGTGCATTTCCTATGTCTGAGAAGACTTAGAAGCAATGAGAAAGTCTCTTGTCCAGATCTTGATTCCCGAGTCTGAGTCGTCTGTAAACGGAGTCATTGTTGATGGATGAAAGGGTTAATTCCATGGCTGAAGTTAGGAGAATACAAGGTGAGCCTGGAATATCATTTTCATTTTGGCTCTTCTGAAGAGCACAGCTAAGCACGCTCCTGCAATAAATTACTTCTTCAGTGCATGCGTACAGCCGCTTCTCCTGGTGATACACCTAAGAGCTAATAGCTTTGCTTCAGGGTGTGCTGCAGTAGGGACCGCCATACAGTGGTATTTGAGGGTTGTATCCATAGCCCTTCCTACTCGCAGTGCAAACGTTTTTCTCTCTGCCAACCCATGGCATCCTCTGCTTTCCACTGCAGCTGTTCTGTGCATAGGGAGTATCAAGCTGTGCTTTTAATTGTGTTTTCCTATTAATGGTTGATTGAAACATCTTTTCATAGGCTTTTGGATCATTTAGATAATAGTTTTTGATGTAACTGTTTAAAAAGACTTTTGTTTATTTTTCTATTGAGCAGTCTGCTGCTTTTTTATTGGTCTCTTTATATGTAAAAGAGATTCAAGTCCTTCTCAGGGAGTGTATATCACATAATCTCTCTCTCTGGGATGTGCTCACTCACTCACTTCATTGTGTTTTGTGATGAGCAGAAGTTCTTAAATTTGTTTTAATTAAAAATTTTTCCCTTAACCATCCTGTGTTGTCTTATATATGGAATAGGTAGCCCTTCCCTTCTCCAGGAGATATTCCTGATCCAGAGATCCAACCTGGGTCTCCTGCATTGTAGGGAGGTTATTACTGTCTGGGTCAGCAGGGAATACTATATATATATATATACACTAATACATTGAAGGCATTGATATATTGATATATGTTCCATGTTTTGTTTCATTTTATGAGAGAGTTTAGTCCATACTTTTTTCTTTGTAATTGTCAGGTTTTCAGAGCAAAGTGATACTAGCCTAAATGATGTTGGGAATTATTTTCTTTTCTTCCTTGAATTTGAAGACTTACTACATGATATGAGATATTTCTTCATGTGAATATTTGGAATTACTCTCTTTTGATGCTCACTGGACCTATAATTTATGTGTGGGCATATTGTTAGCAAAGATTCAATTCTTTTATAGGAGATAAACTATTCAGACTTTCTATTTTCTTGTATCAGTGGATCTAAGTTGTATTTACAAATAAATTAGGGTATAGTCAAATATATTGCTGTAAAATTTATTAATTCATAGAATTAGTAGTGACACAGCACATGCTTCGTTTGAGTCTGCTCATTTGTGTGTTTTTTTCCTTAAAAAA
This sequence comes from Nanger dama, assembly GCA_917880005.1. Taxonomy (NCBI): domain Eukaryota; kingdom Metazoa; phylum Chordata; class Mammalia; order Artiodactyla; family Bovidae; genus Nanger; species Nanger dama. Next base: position 42,444,213 of record CAKJTW010000009.1, on the reverse strand, counting down.
TTATTCTTAGGGAAAGATATATCTGTTTTATTAGTCTTTTCAAAAAATCAACCTTACACTTTTGTTGATTTTCTCTATTACCCTATACTATGCTATGTAATACTATACTATACTATTCCATACTATATATACTACACTATACAGTGCTATTGGAGAAGGAAATGGCAATCCATTCCACCCTGGTGGCTCAGATGGTAAAGCGTCTTCCTGCAGTATGGGAGACCCAAGTTCTATTCCTGGGTCAGGAAGATCCCCTGGAGAAGGAAATGGCAATCCACTCCAGCACTCTTGCCTGGAAAATCCCATGGACGGAGGAGCATGGAAGGCTGCCATCCATGGGGTCACTGAGGGTCGGACACGACTGAGCGACTTTACTTCACTATTGCCTGGAAAATTCCATGGACAGAGGAGCTTGGTAGGCTACAGTCCATGGGGTTGCAAAGAGTCAGACACGACTGAGCGACTTCACTTCACTTCACTACATACAGTGCTATACTGTACAATAGCATACTATACTACACTGTACAATATTATACCTCAGTATTCCATTCTATACTGTTCTGTAATACACTATATGAAAGATGGAGACGTTCTATACAGTCAGCAAAAACAACACCAAGAGCAGACTGTGGCACGGACTGTGAACTCTTTATTGCCAAATTCAGATTTAAATTGAAGAAAGTAGGGAAAACCACTAGACCATTTAGGTATGGCCCAAATCGAATCCCTTAGGATTATACAGTGCAAGTGACAAATAGATTCAAGGGATTAGAATGGATAGAATGTCTGAAGAACTATGGACAGAGGTTCGTGACATTGAACAGGAGGCAGGGATCAAGACCATCCCCAAGGAAAAGAAATACAAAAAGACAAAATGGTTGTCTGAGGATGCCTTACAAATAGCTGTGAATAGAACAGAAGTGAAAGACAAAGGAGAAAAGGATACACCCATTTGAACGCAGAGTTCCAAAGAATAGCAAGGAGAGAGAAGAAAGCCTTCCTCAGCAATCAATGCAAATAAATAGAGGAAAACAATAGAATGGGAAAGACTAGAGATCTCTTCAAGAAAATTAGACATATCAAAGGAACATTTCAGGAACAGATGGGCACAATAAAGGACAGAAATGGTATAGACCTAACAGAAGCAGAAGATACAAAGAAGAGGTGGCAAGAATACATAGAAGAACTATACAAAAAAGTTCTTCATGATCTAGATAATCACAATGTAGAGAACAAGAACCTAGAGTAAGACATCCTGGAATGTAAAGTCAACTGGCCTTAGAAAGCATCACTACAAACAAAGCTAGTGGAGCTGATGGAATTTCAGTTGAACTATTTCAAATCCTAAAAGATAATGCTGTGAAAATGCTGCACTCAATATGCCAGCAAATTTAGAAAACTGAACAGTGGCCACAGGACTGGAAAAAGTCAGTTTTCATTCCAATCCCAAAGAAAGGCAATGCCAAAAAATGCTCAAACTACTGCACAATTGCACTCACCTCACACACTAGTAAAGTAATGCAAATTTACTTTATTTCAAAATTCTCCAAGCCAGGCTTCAACAGTATGTGAACCATGAATGCCCGCATGTTCAAGTTGGATTTAAAGAAGACAGAGGAACCAGAGATCAAATTGCCAACATCCACTGGATCATCAAAAAGCAAGAGAGCTCCAAAAAGTATCTATTTCTGCTTTATTGACTATGCCAAAGCCTTTGTGTGGATCACCAAAAACTGTGGAAAATTCTTCAAAAGATGGGAATACCAAACCACCTGATCTGCCTCTTGAGAAACTTATATGCAGGTCAGGAAGCAACAGTTAGAACTGGACATGGAACAACAGACTGGTTCCAAATAGGGAAAGGAGTACACCAAGGCTGTATATTGTCATCCTGCTTATTTACCTTATATGCAGAGTACATCATGAGAAATGCTGGGCTCGACAAAGCACAAACTGGAATCAAGATTGCCAGGAGAAATATTGATAACCTCAGATATGCAGATGACACCACCTTTATGGAAGAAAGTGAAGAAGAACTAAAGAGCCTCTTGATGAAAGTGAGAGGAGAGTGAAAAAGTTGGCTTAAAGTTCAACATTCAGAAAACTAAGATCATGGCATCTGGTCCCATCACTTCATGTGAAATAGATGGGGAAACAGTGGCAAGAGCGGCTGACTTTATTTTTATGGGCTCCAAAATCACTGCAGATGGTGATTGCAGCCATGAAATTAAAAGAAGCTTACTCTTTGGAAGAAAAGTTATGACTAACTAAGCATATTAAAAAGCAGAGGCATTACTTTGCCAACAAAGGTCTGTCTCATCAAGGCTATGGTTTTTTCAGTGGTCATGTATCAATGTGAGAGTTGAGCTGTGAAGAAAGCTGAGCGTTGAAGAATTGATGGTTTTGAACTGTGGTGTTGAAGAAGACTCTTGTGAGTCCCCTGGACTTCATGGAGATCCAACCAGTCCATCCTAAAGGAGATCAGTCCTGGGTTTTCATTAGAAGGACTGATGTTGAAGCTGAAACTCTAGTACTTTGGACACCTCATAAGAAGAGTTGACTCACTGGAAAAGACCCTGATGCTGGGAGAGACTGGGGGCAAGAGGAGAAGGGGACAACAGAGGATGAGATGGCTGGATGGCATCACTGACTCGATGGACATGAATTTGGGTAAACTCCAGGAGTTGGTGATGGACAGGGAGACCCTGCATGCTGTGATTCATGGGGTTGTAAACAGTCGGACACGACTGAATGACTGAACTGAATTGAATCCAAAGAGATATGATATAAGAGTGCTTCCCTTGCCTCAGCTTATGTTTGTTAGCTTTACTATTTTTTGTTTGTAGCTGTGATTTCCTGTTGTTTCAACAGCATCTTGAAATGGCTAGACAATTGATTTTTAACCTCTCTTCTTTTCTTATACATAGGGTCAAGGTATACATTTTGAAGAGTTGCTTCAAGTAGATCCAAACAGTTTTGATATATTGTATCGTCAGTTGATTTACTTCAAGACACTTTCTGTTTCTCACTGTGATAGCCCCTTTATTACACTGGTCATTTACACACATCAGCTAAGTTTTTGACCATGATATTCTAGTTTTCTTTTGTTGTCCATTTCTAACTTAATTTTACTGTGATCAGAGAATATAATCTGACTGATCTAAATCCTGGCTTTATGATCTTTTAAAATTTAACAGTGACTCCAAATATTCCCATCCATTTAAAAATCTTCTGCACCCTGTCGCAGCATTTGTGGGGAGATCTTATGTGCAGGGTGGGTGGTGGTTTAGTCGCTAAGTCATGTCTGACTCTTTGCAACCCCATGGCCTGTAGCCTTCCAGGTTCCTCTGTCCATGGGTTCTCTAGGAAGAATACTGGAGAGAGTAGCCATTCCTTCTCCAGGGGGTCTTCCAACCCAGGAATCAGACCTGTGTCTCCTGCATTGCAGGCAGGTTCTTTGCCATCTGAGCTACAAGGGAAGCACCATGCAGGGTAGGGTCTAGAGTAAAGCACAAGAAGTGTTTTGGGCACAAAATGAAGCATTTTCAGGATCCTGCAACTGGAGGGTCAGCCTTGACAAGATGTGCCTATTTAAATTTAATGCTCTAGATGCTTCTTTTCTTCACCCTAACCTGAGTCCAGTATATATATCAGAAAGTTAAAGTATGTTTATTCGTTGTTTAGATCTTGTATATTCTCATTTTCCTCCTATTTTTTCTCAATATTTCCTGTTTGAGTTATAACTTCTTTTGCTTTTCACAATTTTAGGTGTTTTACAGTATGCATACAGATTTAGAGTTGTGTTATCTTCCTAATAGATTGACTGTTTTTCTTATTAAATCTCTCTTTATATGTCTAATAATTTGTTTTTTTTATTTTAAAGAACTCTTTGTATTATTCTACTATAGAATTTACACATATTATATTTTTACATTCTTGCAATTTTAATCTTTCTATATTATTATAATCAAGATGCCTGCCATCTATAAGCAGCATATAAATCATTTAAATTTAGTCTGTCAATTATAATCTTTAAATTTGCATATTTAATTTTTGTATCTTTACTGTGGTTACATAATGGATTTATTCTAAGATCTTGCTATTTGTTTTCTATTTAAATGTCAGTGTTTTTTCCCTTTTTCCCCACTATTTCCATTATTTATCTATTAGCTAGTTGATTATAAATTCACTTACAGTTATGTTAATTGTTACCTTAATGAGACAACTTATATCCTTTACTCAATTTAGCCTAACAGGAACAACATTTTCTGGTTGTGGGTACCAGAATCCAACTCAGCATCTTGGTTTTACCTCCTTGGCTGTGGTATCCTTCCAAGTACTCCAGTTGACTTATATAACTGATAGAATATTATGGAAATGATATTATGACTTCCAAAGCAAAGTCATAGCTTTTGTCTTCTTCTTGCCTAGATCACTTGTTTGAGGCAAGGCAGCTACCACATCAGAAGGACACCTAGAGGGGCTAGAGGGAAGTCAAGCATCCCAATAAAGCAGTTGGTAGTGAGAAATAGAGCTCTATGGATGGTTGGTGCCAATTTGTCAACTAACCTGTCTTTCAGACCCAGTTGAGCCTTCAGATGACCATGATCCTGGACATCATTTGGACGACAATCTTATGAAAGTCTCTGAGTGTGGATGGAGCAGCTCATCTGTTACCAAACTCCTATCCTGCAGAACCTAAGTGAGATAATAAACATTTATTGCTGTTTTAAGCACTGGGTTTCTGCGTAATTAATTATGCAGCTGAAAAAAGTCAGACATCCACCCATATTTGGACTGTGGAATCTTTTCATTAATATATATCCCTTACTTATGGGCTTCTGAAGTGGCACTAATGGTAAAGAACCCACCTGCCAATGCAGGAGAAATAAGAGACCCTGATTCTACCCCTAGGTTGGAAAGACCTCCTGGAGAAAGGCATGGCAATCACTCAAGAATTCTTGCCTGGAGCATCCCCATGGACAGAGGAGCCTGGCGGCCTGCAGTCCATGGCATCGCAAAGAGGTCAACACAACTGAAGCAGCTTAGCAGATACGCATCATCCCTTTATTTGCTTTGGAATTTTAGTTGTCATGCATTTCAGTATTGCATACTGTATATGAAAACCTCCAGGAGAGGATTTTACAGGCATATTTATTTACACTTATTCATGTTCTGAAACATCTCCATTGCTTTTCTGTTCTTCTTGCATTTGCATGAAACTTTCTGGGATAAATTTTCTCCTAACTGACAAGCATCCATTAATATACCTTTTGTTGCAGGACTGCCAGGAACAAATTTTACCCATTTTCTTTGCCTATATCTTTGTTTTATCTTCACTTTCCTTTTATTATTTTGAAGATGTTTCAGGGTATGAAAGTCCAACTTTCAAATACTTTCTGTCAGCTTTAAACATGTCATTCCATTATTTCTTAGGTTCTATTTTATCTTTCTTCCTGATGAAATGTCAGCTATTAGTCATGATTTTTATTTTTTTATAACAATAGGTTTATAATGCTGCCTTCAAGATTGCTTTTTAATTTGGAATAACCAGCAGTTTCACTGTGATGTGTCAACATTGTGTTTATCCCACATGCATTTTACAAATCCTATTGAGCCTCAGGTTAAAGTTTTGGAAAATCCATGGATGTTATATTTTCAAATCTTGCTTTCCTTTCTTTCTAGAACACCAATTACATATATTTAGATATTAGATATTATTTACATATTAGATATTTTAAGACATCTCAAATGTCTTTCATGTACTGGTCTATGTTTTCCATTGCTTTCTGTTTCTCTGCTTTAATTTGGATATTTCTACTGCTTTTGTCTACTCATTCACCAATCCTGTCCTCTGTTTTTATTTTTTGTGCCAAAAATCAATCAGTTTATCTCTATTTTTTTATATGTATTCTATCTATACATTTATCCTCTCTACATATACACATATTCTCTCTCTCTCTCCTTATATATATAGTCTTATATATTTTCCCTTGTAAAATTACAGAATGTCTGTGTTAAGTTGCATCTATTTTTGAGCTTATTCATTTTTTTTTGTTATTTTAGAAAACTTATTTATTCTTTTCAGTATTTGCATCACTTTTATATCTGGCTCATGTATATTTTATTACTATTTTTTAACTTAAATTTATTTATTTTAATTGGAGGCTAATACTTTACAATGTTGTATTGGTTTTGACATACATCAACATGAATCTGCTATGGTTTTTCCAGTGGTCAAGTATGGATGTGAGAGTTGGACTGTGAAGAAACCTGAGCACCGAAGAATTGATGCTTTTGAACTGTGGTGTTGAAGACTCTTGAGAGTCCTTTGGACTGCAAAGAGATCCAACCAGTCCATTCTGAAGGAGATAAACCCTGGGATTTCTATGGAAGAAATGATGCTGAAGCTGAAACTCCAGTACTTTGGCCACCTCATGCGAAGAGTTGACTCACTGGAAAAGACGCTGATGCTGGGAGGGATTGGGGGCAGGAGGAGAAGGGGACGACAGAGGATGAGATGGCTGGATGGCATCACGGACTCGATGGACGTGAGTCTGAGTGAACTCTGGGAGTTGGTGATGGACAGGGAGGCCGGGCATGCTGCGATTCATGGGGTTGCAAAAAGTCGGACACGACTGAGGGACTGAACTGAACTGAAGTGAATTGAACATGAATCTGCCACAGTTATACACATGTTCCCCATTCTGAACCCCCCTCCCACCTCCCTCCCCATACCATCCCTTTGGGTCATCCCAGTGCACCAGCTCCAAGCATCCTGTATCCTGCATCAAACCTAGACTGGTGATTCATTTCTTATGTGATATTATACATGTTTCAATGCCATTCTCCCAAATCATCCCATTCTCTCCCTCTCCCACAGAGTCCAAAAGACTGTTCTATACATCTTTTGCTGTCTCACATACAGGGTTATCGTTACCATCTTCCTAAATTCCATATATATGTGTCAGTATACTGTATTGGTGTTTTTATTTCTGGCTTACTTCATTCTGTATAATCAGCTCTAGTTTCATCCACCTTAGAACTGATTCAAATGTATTCTTTTTGATGGCTGAGTAATACTCCATTGTGTATATGTACCACAGCTTTCTTATCCATTCATCTGCTGATGGACATCTAGGTTGCTTCTGTATCCTGGCTATTATAAACAGTGCTGTGATGAACATTGGGGTACACATGTCTCTTTCAGTTCTGGTTTCCTTGGTGTGTATGCCCAGCAGTGGGATTGCTGGGTCAAAAGGCAATTCTATTCCAGTTTTTTAAGGAATTTCCAGACTGTTCTCCATAGTGGCTGTACTAGTTTGCATTCCCACCAACAGTGTAAGAGGGTTCCCTTTTCTCCACACTCTCTCCAGCATTTATTGTTTGTAGACTTTTGCATCACAGCCATTTGGATTGCAGCCATTCTCACTGGCATGAAATGGTACCTCATTGTGGTTTTGATTTGCATTTCTCTGATAATGAGTGATGTTGAGCATCTTTTCATGTTTGTTAGCTAAGCATCTTTTCATGTGTTTGTAAGTATTCTTTGGAAAAATATATATTTAGTTCTTTGGCCCATTTTTTTGATTGGGTCATTTATTTTTCTGGAATTGATCTGCAGGAGTTGCTTGTATATTTTTGAGATTAGTTGTTTGTCAGTTGTTTCATTCGCTATTATTTTCTCCCATCCGAAGGCTGTCTTTTCACCTTGCTTATAGTTTCCTTTGTTATGCAGAAGCTTTTAATTTTAATTAGGTCCCATTTGTTTATTTTTCTTTTTATTTCCAATATTCTTGGAGGTGGGTCATAGAGGATCCTGATGTGGTTTATGTCAGAGTGTCAGAGAGTGTTTTGCCTATGTTCTCCTCTCAGGAGTTTTATAGTTTCTATATTTAAATTATGTTTATATATTTAATTATATATATATATATATAATGGAATTTATTTTTTGTGTATGGTGTTAGAAAGTGTTCTTTTACAAGTGGTTGACCAGTTTTCCCAGCACCACTTGTTAAAGAGACTGTCATTAATCCATTGTATATTGTTGCCTCCTTTGTCAAAGATAAGGTGTCCATAGGTGTGTGGATTTATCTCTGGGCTTTCTATTTTGTTCCATTGATCTGTATTTCTATCTTTTTGCCAGTACCATACTGTCTTGATGACTTTGGCTTTGTAGTAGAGCCTGAAGTCAGGCAGGTTGATTCCTCCAGTTCCATTCTTCTTTCTCAAGATTGCTTTTGCTATTCGAGGTTTTTTGTATTTCCATACAAATTGTGAAATTGTTTGCTCTAGCTCTGTGAAAAATACCATTGAAAGCTTGATAGGGATTGCACTGAATCTGTAGATGGCTTTGGTTAGTCTACTCATTTTCACTATATTGATTTTTCCGATCCATGAACATGGTATATTTCTCCATCTCTTAGTGTCCTCTTTGATTTCTTTCACCAGTGTTGTATGTAACTTGTATATTTTGATTGTGGTACTGGATATATGAGTATAAACAGTTGATATATATTTAAAAGTGAAAATTTTATTTTTAATTTTTTTCTTAAAAATGTTATTCAATATACACAGTGTAAAACTTACTATTTTAAGCTTTTAGAATATACAAGTTCTGCTCAAAATTGAAGAACATCAAATAAAAAGGGGGTCTGATGCCAAGCAGGGCCCTATGGGTCTCCCAGGCATGGAGACCTTTTTGTTACCATTTCTTATAGGCAAGACTCCAGCCTCCATAACCTTCCATAGGGCAGAACAGTTACTAATCAAGGGAGAGGCAGCCACAAAACCACCTGAGGCAAGATTAAAGGACAGAGAAACTCATCAAGATTAAGCAACCAAGCTCCTGAGTTCTGTTCAGTTCAGTCACTAAGTTGTGTCCAACTCTTTGCGACCCCATGAATCGCAGCACATCAGGCCTCCCTGTTCATCACCATCTCTCAGAGTTCACTCAGACTCACGTCCATAGAGTCAGTGATGCCATCCAGCCATCTCTTCCTCTGTTGTCCCCTTATCCTCCTGTCCCCAATCCCTCCCAGCATCAGAGTTTTTCCAGTGAGTCAACTCTTCCCATGAGGTGGCCAAAGTACTGGAGTTTCAGCTTCAGCATCATTCCTTCCAGAGAAATCCCAGGGCTGATCTCCTTCAGAATGGACTGGTTGGATCTCCTTGCAGTCCAAGGAACTCTCAAGAGTCTTCTCCAACACCACAGTTCAAAAGCATCAATTCTTCGGCACTCAGCCTTCTTCAGAGTCCAACTCTCATATCCATACATGACCACAGGAAAAACCATAGCCTGACTAGACGGACCTTAGTCGGCAAAGTAATGTCTCTGCTTTTGAATATGCTATCTAGGTTGGTCATAACTTTTCTCCCAAGGAGTAAGCATCTTTTAATTTCCTGGCTGCAGTCACCATCTGCAGTGATTTTGGAGACCCCCCAAAATAAATTCTGACACTGTTTCCACTGTTTTCCCATCTATTTCCCATGAAGTGATGGGACCAGATGCCATGATCTTCGTTTTCTGAGTGTTGAGCTTTAAGCCAACTTTTTCACTCTCCTCATCAAGAGGCCCTTTAGCTCCTCTTCACTTTCTGCCATAAGGGTGGTGTTATCTGCATATCTGAGGTGATTGATATTTCTCCTGGCAATCTTGATTCCAGCTTGTGTTTCTTCCAGTCCAGCGTTTCTCATAATGTACTCTGCATAGAAGTTAAATAAGCACGGTGACAATATACAGCCTTGACGTACTCCTTTTCCTATTTGGAACCCTGCAACAAACCTAATCTTGTCTGCAACTCTTTGAAATTTTGCAGAATAAGGAAGCAAGATGCTTACTATGTTGATCCTTATCGCATACCCCTGTCTGACACAGCTCCTGAGGTTCTAGCCTACTGTGTTACCCCTTTGTACAGCAAAGAAATGAAACTACTCTTTCTTTCCCCCAAAAAAAAAGAAAAAATATAAAGTTTTGTGGTATTAAGTATATTCATATTATACAATTATTGCCATCATTGTCTTAAAAACTCTTTCCATCTTGCAAAACTGAAATTTTGTCTTCATTAAGCAGTAATTCTTCTTCCATTTCCATCTAGGCCCTTGTGGTGACCATTCTATTTTTCACATCTGTGAGTTTTATTATCCCAGGTACTCATATAATTGGAACCAAACAGTATTGTGCTTTTTTGTGACTGGAGGTATATATTTATTTTATGCAGATTAAATCTCAATAAAGATGACAAATTAAAAAAGCAGCATAAGCAAAACCATTATTGTTTCTGCATTCAGTAAACATATTGTCTACAGTTGGATATACTATATTCTCAGTATTTGTCTGAAAATTGTTTTCCCAAAGTATTCTTATTGTATTCAATGTTTTGTATTGTATGTGATTTTTATCAAAGTTTCATGTTCTGATTAGCAATTTGGCAAAGTCAATTCATTATTTTCTGTAGACCACTATGTGTTTCATTGCGAAAATATTCTCCCTCTAACCCTGCAAAAATACCCAGAAGTCTCAGAGTAGATCTGCTCAATGAAATATAATATTCTCTTTTTCATAGAAAACATGTAATTCAATTTTGATAATTTTTTAAATCTATCTCTTTTCCTTCACTCAGAGTTTGTCTTCAACAAACATTTCTATAGAAGCAAACTGTCAAATATGCTATTTACCATATGTTTAAATAGTTTGCAAACTTTAGTGATAAAAGTGGTAAGCATTCTAATTCTCATTTTATTTAAACAAATAGTATACATTTATTTCATCAAAAAGGAGCTCCATCAAAGTTTTAACACTACTTGAAATTTCCCCAAAAGCAATTACAGATATTAAAACATGCTAAAAAGCCTGTTATTTGAAAAATGTGTATTAAATGAAATATATATGGACACACCAGGGCTTCTCGAGTGGCTCACTGGTAAAGAATCCGCTTGCAGTGCAGGAAATACTGATTGGATCCCTGGGTCAGGAAGATCCCCTGGAGGAGGGTCCAGTAACCCACTCCAGTATTCTTGCCTGTAGAATCCCAGGGACAGATGAGTCTGGCAGGCTACAGTCCATGGGGTTGCAAAGAGTCAGACACAACTGAAGCCACTGAGCACATGGACATACCAATAGAACTGAAAAGAAATTCCCAAATAGAACCTAGTATTTATGTAAGATAATATAGGATAAAGATGACATACTATAAATCAATAGATTAAAAAAATGGATTTTTAAACTTTAAAACAAATGTTAGTAAGAATACTGGATCGTGTATTAATTAGCTTTTATCTGCATAACAAACCAAAGTTAAGCTTGTGTTAATTCAAAATTTAGCCAAACAAGAGGAACTTTCTATTGATGGACTGACCTCCGCTGGGACTGAGTCTGTATTTGAGAGGATAGATGGACCATCTGGAAAGCTTGGATGGAGGAGAGAAGCTCAGTCTAATGTCTGGCAGAGTGTGGAAAAAACACACTCATGACTCAGGTCCAGAAAGAGTAAAGGATTAAGACTAAGCTTGACAGCATTGTTCATGGCTATGGTTTCTCCAGTGGACTGTGAAGAAAGCTGAGAATTGATGCTTTTGAACTGTGGTGTTCAATGGTGTGGAGAAGACTCTTGAGAGTCCCTTGGACTGCAAGGAGATCCAGCCAGTCTATTCTGAAGGAGATCAGCCTTGGGATTTCTTTGGAAGGAATGATGCTAAAGCTGAAACTCCAGTACTTTGGCCACCTCATGCGAAGAGTTGACTCATTGGAAAAGACTTAGATGCTGGGAGGGATTGGGGGCAGGAGGAGAAGGGGACAACAAAGGATGAAATGGCTGGATGGCGTCACTGACTCGATGGACACGAGTCTGATTGAACTCCAGGAGCTGTGGATGGACAGGGAGGCCTGGCGTGCTGTGATTCATGGGGTCTCAAAGAGTCGGACACGACTGAGTGACTGGACTGACAGAATTGTAGAAACAAAACTAAAATGGCTGCTTGTCCAAATTACCATAAGAGACATCAAAAATAGATTATAAAGTGGGAGAAAGAGTGGGACCTATTTCATTGACAAACAGCTATTACTTGAATATATGAAAAGCTACTAAAAACTAAGATAATGAGCTGGACAGAAAAAAATGGACAAAAGGGATTGGGGGCAGGAGGAGAAGGGGACGACAGAGGATGAGATGGCTGGATGGCATCACTGACTCGATGGATGTGAGTCTGAGTGAACTCCAGGAGTTGGTGATGGACAGGGAGACCTGGCGTGCTGTGATTCATGGGGTCACAAAGAGTCAGACATGACTGAGCGACTGTACTGAACTGAACTGAATTTATCTACTAGAAAAAATAGAAAGGGCCATTGCACTTATAAATTCTACTAAATTTCACTCCTAAAGAAGATTCAAACTAAAATCTATACTGTGCTGCTATTTATCTACTGGCTTAGCAAAAAATTCAACGGTTTGAAACTATGCCTCAATGGCAAAGTTATAGCGGAAAAGGATAAATAAGTAAATGGGTAAATATTCACAGTGGCTGTATCTCATTTTGTTTAATCTTCTCTCTATTGATTTTAATCTGATGTTTTCAATCTTTATCTCTGCCAAGTAATTTCACAACAAGCAAGCTTATTCACAAATCATTAGTTATTTTTTCAGTGGTGCATCTTTGGACTGGATTCTTCTAAGTGAGATTGCTTTAGCCAAGAATAAATGATTGATTAATATTGCCAATTCTTTTCTTATAGGGCTTCTATAATTTTGCTTTTATTACCAGTGATATGTTTATAATATAAATATTTTATATATTCAAAACTTAAATTAAGGAAGTAAAAGCAATATTAAAAACAAATGGACACAAAAGATTTAACTGTGTATCAAATGGGTACTATAGTGCACAGGAAAATGAAATTGTTGTGGGTGATTTTGAAAGCAGAACTCTTAAATGGAATGTCTTATAAAGTGAAAAGAAGCTGTAAAAACCTTCAACTTTTCTCATTTATTTAATTTTTAGTAATCCCATCATCAAACCAGTCAATTCTAAAGGAAATCAACCTTGGATATTCACTGGAAGGACTGATGCTGAAACTGAAGCTTCAGTACTTTGGCCACCTGATGCAAACAGCCAACTCACTGGAAAATACCCTGATAATGGGAAAGATTGAGAGTAGGAGGAGGAAAGGGCAACAGAGGATGAGATGGTTGGATAGCATCACTGACTCAACAAACATGAATTTGAGCAAACTCTCGGAGATAGTAAAGGATAACGAAGCCTGGTGAGCTGCAGCTCATGGAGACACAAAGAGTGGGACATGACTTAGTGCCTGAACAGCAACAATCTCAACATTACGATTTTGGCATTATACTGCTTATACAGTTTAAGAAAGCTGAGAAAAATTCAACTAAGTGACTCTCTCAATAGTGGTAGAAGTACAGATCTTCAACACAAGGTAATACAGATATAAACATAAAGTAAGACACAGTGTTTAAAAAGAAAAATTTGAATTGCTCATTTGGTTTGATATTGTCACTAAATCTCAAATATTATAAAGTTATTGACTTCTTGGGACTTCCCTGGTGGTCCAGTGGCTAAAACTCTGTGCTTCCAATGCAGAGGGTGCATGTCTGATCCCTGGTTGGGGGACTAAGATCCCAGATACTGTGTGGTGTGGCCACATATGAAGTCGTATGTGTATGTATACACACACACATATGTCAGACATGACTGAGCAACTAAATGTACACACACACACACACACTCACACACACACACACACACTCACACACATTTGAAAAGTGAAAGTGATAGTTTCTCAGTAGTGTCTGACTCGTTGTGACTCCATAGACTGTAACCTGCCAGGCTCCTCTGTCCATGGAAGGTAAGAATACTGGAGTGGGTTGCCATTCCCTTCTCCAGGGGATCTTCCTGACTCAGGGGTCAAACCCTGGTCTCCAGCACTGCAGGCAGGTTCTTTATCATCTGAACCACCAAGGAAACCGATATAATATATAGTTGTCTCTTCTAAAAATTCCTCAGCCAGTGATCTCCTTACTCTTTTTAATTACCCCAGCACCAAGGATATCATTCTATTGTAGATTTAATATTAGTTCTGTGGCTACTCCACTTCTACTAGATGCCACTCTGAGAATTAACCTAATCTCTCTAATTCCCTGATGCACAACTAGAGATGATGACCATCTCCCTGACAGGACTGATTCCTGAAGGAGCTGGTCAAAGTGTGGGAACTGTGATTTCTTATCACCAAGTCCTTCACAGCATTTTCCAGCCACAGTAACTTTCCTGAGTCATTTTCATGAGTGATACTGAGATTTGAGGGTGCCCTTGCACATTCCACTCACCTTGAAAACCTTGACAATTTCTGAAGTAAAAGGACAGAGCTCCAATTTTGTACTCTGAGAAAAATGCCTGCAACAAAATTGGTTCTAGATACCCAAAAAGACACATGAGAATGGCTTGTAAATGGCAAAACATCATAAAAAGCTGATTATCACTGTTACTAAAAGAAGCCATTTCAATTTTGTATTGTTTGTAGTCACAATGATTTCTCACAGTTGGACCTGAAATCTGCCTCATTATAACTTTATTCCATTAACCTTTGTTCTACCCTCTGGGCTGTACTAAATAATTAATCACCTTCATTGGAGGAAGTAAAAATAAAGTTTTTTTTTTTTTCTATTGGAATAATAAAAATACAAGCATTTGGTTCTTGATCATTTTTAGGGATTATTTTATTAACTGACCAGTGTGTACCCTCTTAAAGACACCTGTATAAGGATAGCCTTACTTCCTATTCTTGTCTTTATTTTACCATTGTTTTGTCATAAATTATCTACTAAAGAGCAACTATGACTCTATGTAATCACAGCTTACTCCCAGATTGTTCTCCTCTGCAACTTTATTTGTGGTTTCCACTCTTGAGGGTATTTTCCCTACAGATGTGATCATTGGGATTATTTCCTACCTTGCAAGAATTAACTATGTCATATTTCCATTTATGACATTTTTTGCAGATTTGCAACTAAATGTTAATATTATATTAATTATATCCACGACCAAGTGTTGTGGCTTCCTCTAGAACATGATATTCATGGGCTTCCCAGGTGGTGCAGTATTAAAAAACCCACAAGAGATTCAGGTTTGACCCATAGGTTGGGAAGATTTCCTGAAGGAGAAAATAACAACCAACTCCAGTTTTCTTGCTTGAAAAATCCCACAGACAGTGGAGCCTGGCAGGCTACAACCTATGAGGTTATAAAGAGCCAGATATGACTGAGCAACTGAGCACATACACAGACAATCTTGATTTCTTCATCCACTATTTCCTTAATCTGTTATAGTGACTGGCAAAGACAGAAGTTACAAAAATTAAATAAATAAAAGAAATCTAACTTTTGGATGATATACCTTCATAAACCTCTACCTGGTCTTAAAAATGGAGGTACTTTCTCCCTTTGCCATATTGCATTAAATAACTTTCTAATATCTTAGTAGTGTCCTGGAGGAGGGAATGGAAACCCACTCCAGTATTCTTGCCTGAGAGTCCCATGGACAGAGGAGCCTGGCAGGCCCTAGTCCATGGGGTCACAAAGAGTCAGACATGACTGACTGACTAATACACACATTATCTTGTAGTGCACATAATAGTTTTGCTGTGTATGTATTATTCTGTTCAGTTCAGTCACTCAGTTGTGTCCGACTCTTTGTGACCCCATGAAATGCATCACGCCAGGTCTCCCTGTCCATCACCAACTCCTGGAGTTTACCTAAACTCACGTCCCTCGAGTCTCTAACACAATAGGGAAGTGTATAAGTTTTCACAGAAAGCAGAATGAGATGTACAACATTGACTGGGAAGTTGAGATCACCTTCATGGAAAAGGGATCATTAGAATGGAGCCAGAAGAATTGAGTGGTTTTCAAGATGGAAAAGAAGTAGGTTGACTCATCCAAAAAACTGAATGGCATGACCAAAGGCAGAGTCACAGGTAATACAAATGTCTTTCAAGAAATTATGAAAAGTTGATGTTACTGGAGCCCCCATAACATGTAAATAAGGAATGAATAGAGTACAACTAGGATGACAGAAAACTGAGAATGCTGAAAAGAAAGAAACACACAAATAGATTTTCTCCTGAGATGAAAAATGATTGTAAAGTTGAGTTGTCTATGCATGAAATGGCAAAGCTAGATAATGCTATTATATAGGATGCAGTTGTATCAAAGCATTAGAAAAATCTGAGAGTATTCAATTTTTAAAATCCACCCCAATATCATACATATTTTACATATAGTTATCACATTAAATTTTACCTTTGAGGTATTTACAATTGACCTGTGAACAACATGAGCTTGAACTGCACAAGTAAACTTATACAAGGATAAATGTTTTGGAAAATTTGGAGATTTTCAAGAGCTTTCCTGGTGACTCAGAGGGTAAAGAATCTGACTGCAGTGTGGGAGACCTGAGTTTGATCCCTGAGTTGGAAAGGACACCTGGAGAAGGGAATGGCTACCCATGCCAGTCTTCTTGCCTAGAGAATTCTATGGACAGAGGAGACTGGCGAGATGCAGTCCTTGGGGTCACAAAGAGTCTGACATGACTAAATGACTAACACTTTTTATTTATTTATTTTTGGGGGATTTTCAACAATTTTTAAAAAATATTAGGCACAACTGATTAGCCTAGAAATAGTGAAAATATTAACAAAATGTTAGGTATGTCATAAATACATGAAATATATATAGATACTAGCCTATCCTTACATAGACATGAGAGATATTTAATGTTAGATTAATAATATTAGTTTACCATTTTATAACTCTGCTTTCAAAGAACTATATTGTCATTCAGTATGCCTCTCTCATAACTGGAGAAACTGTGTATCAGCCTGCCATCACAAACAAATAAGTGATTTTAAAAAAATATAACAGTGTTTCCAATGCTGAATTATGAGTATGACTGTAATACTATATGCTAGAAAACTTTTGTAACCATTCATTCAAAATTATTAATATATGTTAGGCTACCAAGAAGCATTTTACACAAAACTACCATGCATGCAAATATGCTCAGTCATGTCCAACTCTTTGCAACTGCATGGACTGGAGCCACCAGGTTCCTACATCCATGGAATTTTTCAGGAAAGAATATTTGAAGTAGGTTGCCATTTCCCACTTCAGGGGTTGAACTTGCAGTCTCCTGCATTGACAGGAGGTTTCTTTATACCAGTGTGCCACCACCATAAAGTAAATATTTTGCTGCCTCTTCATTATCAGTTCATGAATCATTATATTGGTAAATGAATATGAACCTTTTCACTTTACATTTTCATTTTTGATGTCTAGTGTTAGTACTGCAATCATGAAATTAAAAGACATTTACTCCTTGGAAGAAACGTTATGACCAACCTAGATAGCATATTCAAAAGCAGAGAGAGATATTACTTTGCCGACTAAGGTCCATCTAGTCAAGGCTATGATTTTTCCAGTAGTCATGTATGGATGTGAGAGGTGGACTGTGAAGAAGGCTGAGCGCCAAAGAATTGATGCTTTTGAACTGTGGTACTGGAGAAGACTCTTGAGAGTCCCTTGGACTGCAAGGAGATCCAACCAGTCCATTCTGAAGAAGATCAGCCCTGGGATTTCTGATACTAAAGCTGAAACTCCAGTACTTTGGTCACCTCATCCGAAGAGTTGACTCATTGGAAAAGACTCTGATGCTGGGAGGGATTGGGGGCAGGAGGAGAAGGGGATGACAGAGGATGAGATGGCTGGGTGGCATCACTGACTCGATGGATGTGAGTCTGAGTGAGCTCCGGGAGTTGGTGATGGACAGGGAGGCCCGGTGTGCTGCAATTCATGGGGTCGCAAAGAGTCGAACATGACTGAACGACTGAACTGAACTGAACTGTTAGTAAAATTATAACACCAACAGTATATTGTATTATAAAAGACTATATTGATGTTGGTATCGACAGACATAATTTTGTAGACAGATGATGTAAATTCACAGTATTAACAAATAGTTTATAAGCAAAACAAACATCATACACAGATTCTGGGCTGCATGGGAATTACCACTCTTATACCCTGTGTTTTTCTAGAGTGTGGAACACTGGTTACTAGTTCCCGGAGGCTGTGATAGATATGTGGTCAGCTACTTCTAGAGCCACAGAAGAGCAAAGTGGCTACATTGCTGAGTTGGATGTAAGTCTGTTCTATTTCTGATGTTTAATTTTTCTATTTTTGTTTCTTTGTTTTAAAGAGAGAAAAGGCCAAGTGTAGAAGCTGTTTAGAGATAAATATTTACAAATGAGTTCCTATAATAAGCTAGAATTTTAGTACAGTGCACTATGTAGTGTGCTCCATAGCTGAACATCAAAAGTATGTTTTTCCAACAACAAACCACACTGATAGAGATTGCTGATGAGTCCAGAGGGTGATGATACAAAGAGGATACTGCTGGCAAGTGAACAACTTTCTACTTGCTTGGGATTTGGCTTCAACTCTTATAGCTCAGAAAAGTCAATTTTCCTGGGCTCAGAAGAGGCTTGCTTCATGCATCCTCTCCCCAGGCTTCTTCTTGGTTTCAGTTTTGTTTTTAAAAGAAGCTTTATGATTTCATTTTTTTTTTTGAATTTACCAAGGCTAGATTTATGGCCCAGGATGTAATCTATCCTGGAGAAGTTTCCGTGTGAGCTTGAGAAAAAGGTGAAATTCATTGTTTTGGGGGTGAAATGTCCTATAGATATCAATTAGGTCTAACTGGTCTATTGTATCATTTAAAGTTTGTGTTTCCTTGTTAATTTTCTGTTTAGGTGATGTATGGCAAAACCAATACAATATTGTATAGCAATTAACCTCCAATTAAAATAAATAAATTTGTATTAAAAAATTCCACCTAAAGTATGAGTTTAAAAATTATAATAAAACTACAAAAATTTTTACAAAAAAAAAGAAGAAGCAGCTTTATATTTGGCATAAATGGATGAGCCCTGGGAAAATGTAATACCAAAGGCAAAGTTCAGGAAAGGAACAGAGCCTCAGAGACTCCGCCGTCTTTCATATTATCCCAGCACTCTGGCCTCTATCTAGGTAATGTCCCAGGATTTATTATCTAAATTAAAGTCTGAGCAGAAGTGGTATATCCCTTCCATTCTAAGCCAGTTGGGAAGTGATGTGACATTTGTTCATCCGTTTCCTTCTTGCATGTTTGTGTGTAAACAGGCCTCCAACAAGGGCAGAGCTCTAAGATGGGAGCCAGTGTAAACTCACACATTCTCTTTGAGGAGGCGCACAAACTTAAGTTCCAAACTGCATTTAATGAGTGAGAAATAAAGCTTTCTTTTGCTTGATTACTGAAATATAGTCTACATTGAATAATAAACTCAAAATAAGATAATCCAAAAATTATGAAAAATTCAGCTTTATTTGTAACTTCTTGATACTTACAGTAAGAATTCCACCAAAAAGGGAGTGTTCATTCATTTCTTCACTCATTTTGTGATGGTTGAGCTGGAGCTTACTGGAGTCCTTATAACAGTCGGGAGGTCAAGGAGCCTTATTTAGACTCCAGAAATGATTCTGAGAAACAAAAGTTTGTTTAGGAAATCATTTGTTAATTTAACCACAAAGAGATATACGTCTTATTACTATGTTGAAACTCAAATCTCAAGTAAAACAAACTTCACTGAATTCATTTATTATTTCTAATATTTTTTTTGGGGGGAGCGGACAGAGACAGGGTTTCCTATATATTGTATTCTGTCATCTGCAAATAGTGACAATTTTAATTCTTCCCTTCCAAATTGGATGACTTCAATTTCTTTTTTCTTGTCTGATTGCTGTAGCTAGGACTTCCAATACCATATTAAGGAAGTGGTGAGAGTGGGAACCCTGGTCTTGTTCCTGATTTTAGAGGAAATGGCCATTAGCTTTTCAACATTGAATATGATGTTAACTGCTGGTTTAACAAAAATGGATTTATTAAATTGAAATATAGTCCCCATATACCAACTTT
The DNA here is from genome assembly GCA_917880005.1 of Nanger dama. NCBI lineage: Eukaryota > Metazoa > Chordata > Mammalia > Artiodactyla > Bovidae > Nanger > Nanger dama. The sequence continues at coordinate 42,424,191 of CAKJTW010000009.1, read as the reverse complement.
GATGAAAGATTTTTTTATCATGAATGGATGTTGAATGTTATCAAATGCTCTTTCTGCATATATTGAGATGATCATGTGATTTTCATCTTTCCTATTGCTAATGTGGTATATCACATTGATTTAGTTGTGAATATTGAATCATCCTTGAATCTCTAGAATAAATCTATTAAAACAGCTGGTACTGGCATAAAAACAGGCACATAGATCAATGAGGCAGAATAGAGAAACCAGAAATAAACCCACACACCTATGGTTAATTAAGCTGACATAGGAAACAAGAAATGTGATACAGGAAAGGAAATATATTTAATAAGTGGTCTGTGAAAGCATAACAGGTATATTTAAAAGAATGAGATTAGAATGTTCCCTCACATCATATACAAAAATAAACTAAAAAGAAATTAAAGACCTAAATGTAAAGCCTGAAACTATAAAACTCCTAGAAGAGAACACAGAAAAAGCACTTTTCATATAAATTATAAAATAGCATTTTGATCTGTCCTTTAAGACAAAGAAATAAAAACAAAAATAAACAAATGGGACCTAATTAAACTTAAAAGCTTTTGGACAGCAAAGGAAACCATTAAAAAGACAATCTACTGAATGGAAGAAAATATTTACAAATGTTATTGCCAATAAGAGTTTAATATCCAAATTAAACAATCCATACAACTAATTCACAAGATAAATAACCCAATCAAAAAAATGGGCAAAAAGACATAAATAGACATTTTTCAAAGAAGACATACAGATGGCTAACAGACACATGAAAAAGAACTCAACATTTCTAATTACTAGAGAAATGCTGATCAAAACCACAATGAGATATCAGTTTATGCCCGTCAGAAAGTCAAATCACCAAAAAGTCTACAAGTAACAAATGGTAGAGATGATGCGGCATAGAGGGAGCCCTCTTGCACTGTTGCTGGGAACGTACATTGGTGCAGCCACTATGGAGAACAGTATGGAGGTTTCTCAAAAACTAAAAATAGAGCCACTATATGATCCAGCAATCCCACTCCTGGGTATATATCTGAAAAAATGAAAACACTAATTCAAATCATGCACGCCAATGTCCATATAAGCACTATTTATAATAGTTATAATATGGAAGTGACCTAACTATCCATCAAGAGATGAACGGATAAAGAAAATTAGATATCACAGATAGAGGAAACTAACTTATGATTACCTAGGGGGTAAGGTGATGGGGAGGGATATAGACATATACACACCACTGTATATAAAATAGCAGGCTAATAAGGACCTATTGTAGCACAGAGAACTCTTCTCAGTACTCTGAAATGAGTAATATGGGAAGAGAATCTAGAAGAGAGTGGATATATGTATGTGTGTGACTGATTCATTTTGTTTTACAACAGAAACCAACACACATTTTCAATGAACTGTATTCCAATAAGGGCTTCTCTGGTGGCTCAGACAGGAAATATAAAAATAAATTAAAAAGAATCTGCCTGCAATGCAGGAGACCTAAGTACAATACCTGGGTTGGGAAGATCTTCTGGAGAAGGGAATGACAACTCACTTCAGTATTCTTGCCTGAAGAACCTCATGGACCAAGGAGCCTGGTGGGCTATGGTCCATAGGATCACAAAGAGTTGGACTTAGCACAAGCCCATACTCCAATAAATTGTTTTTAAAAAGAAGATGAAGTATATACATACAATGGAATATTACTCAGGCATAAAAAAGAATAAAATTCTGCCATATGCAACAGTGTGGATGGATCTTAAGAATGTCGTGCTTAGCAAAATGTCAGCCTGAGAAGGACAAATGATGTATATTATCACTTATATGAGAAATCTTAAAAACAAAACTAATAAATGAGTATAACAACAGAAATAAGCTCTCAAATATAGAGAATAAACTACTGGATACCAGTGGGAAGATGATGGGAGAAGAGACTAGATAAGGTTAGGGGATTAAGAGATACAAACTACTATGTATAAAATAGATAAGCAGCAAAGATATATTACACAGAAAAGGGGAATCTGTCATTATTTTATGATCACTTTAAATGGAATACAATCTGTGAAAATATTGAATCATTATACTGTATGCCTAAAAGTAATATAATATTGTAAATACTACACATGAAACTAACACAGAATTTCAAGTCAGCTATACTTCAGTAAAAAATATAAAAGAAAATAAGATTGAAATCTATCCCTTAATAGAAAAGTTTGATACAAGAATTTTTTTCTAAGAATTTTCTTTTGAAGTTCTCTGTAAATTGAATCAAGGCAAAAAGAATATTTGAAAAACAACAATATAAACATAGAATTCTTGAAATTAAAAACTACAGCTTCACTAAATTTGTAGACAATTATTCTACTCATCTAAATTTACACTTGACTGGAGAATCGTAGGGACAGAGGAGCCTGATGGGCTGCCATCGATGGAGTCACACAGAGTCAGACATGACTAAAGTGACTTACAGCAGCAGCAGTAAATTTACACTTAGTTTATTTTTATTATACTAATTTAGTATTTTCCTCATTTCATGTGCTGATATGTTGTGGCCACAAAAAGTGTGTCTGTAGACTAGAATTTGAAAGGTGAATTGTGGATACATTATGTCAATATTGGTTTTCTCTGCCAGAATAAACTCTAGAGAGGAAATTAGTCCTCAGACATAGTATTTTCACCATTAAAGAACTGGAAAAGGATTTCTGGAACTGAAAAATAGACAGATTCAACATAAAATGTGATTTGACTAGAAGTAAATTCATTCTTCTTCAATACACAATAGGTTTTCAGGGAAGAACACAGCCACATAACAAAGAAAGCAAACTTCCCTCCCTCCCCCTCATCTGATGCCCAACGGACCTTTCAGAATGTCTTTGTTACTGCTTCCAGCCTGTGCTATGGGTTTTCAGTTCAGTTCAGTAGCTCAGTTGTGTCCAACTCTTTGCGACCCCCTGGACTGCAGCACGCTAGTCCTCCCTATTCATCACCAACTCCCCGGAGTCCACCCAAACCCATATCCATCGAGCTGGTGATGCCATCCTGCCATCTCGTCCTCTATTGTCCCCTTCTTCTCCTGCCCTCAGTCTTTCCCAGCATCAGACTCTTTTCAAATGAGTCAGCTCTTCGCATCAAGTGGCCAAAGTATTGGAGTTTCCGCTTCAACATCAGTCCTTCCAATAAACACCCAGGACTGTGGGTTTTAACAGGAAAAATATCAAGAGCTGGGAGGACGCTAAGAATAATCTCACCTAACATTCTCTTTCTGAAAGTTTACAACACGCATCACTTTTAGATGGCACTGGCTAGTAATGCAAATTTATAATCATTATTACTGTCTTGTTATTTGTTTGCTACTTAGTTGCTAATTTCTTTGTACAAATACATTTTTGTTCTTAAGGAATTTTGAAGAAATGATGCCAAGAGCCTTGGTTTTCAGCTTCCTCTAGAAAAAAATTGACTCATATAGTGATTGCTGGAGCTTAATGGAGCCCTTGTTTTATTAAAATTTTTAGTTTACACAATTCTATATTTCAAGCTCACCAAGCAAAAAGAGTTCTCTGGAGTTTACTGATTGCTCAAGTTAATACACAAACATCTTGAATTAACTTTATATTGGATAATAGAAAACTATTTAGTACAATTTAGGATCTTATTAACCAATAAAAATAGATGTAATATACTTAGAAACAGAGTTTTATTAGTCAAATCGATTAAATTGGCCCCAAATGTATTTGCTTGTTTATTTGTTTTAGAGAAGAACTTAAATAGTGGAGGATACTGTTGAAGTGTCTGTACTAAGTGTCCTGCTTCCAGGACTGTGGAGAGTTCATGCTTTAGGTTACTCAGCCCTGCATTCTCTTTCCCCTTACTCACCTGAAAAGGGCTTTAGTTTCTTACTGTTCTGAAATCAGTGTGACTTCCCACATTCCCTGCATATTCTGTAGTAGGATATTTGAGAACTGATTATTGAAATTTTGTTAGGTACAATTGGAATGCACTACCTTTTCCGTATTAACCAGGTAGACTTTAGGTGTTCGTGATGAGAATTAGGAAGGGAGATAACAAGGAAGACCCACAGCATTTTAGCAGACTTTCAGGTCCTGTTCATCACGATATGTTACAATAACAAGAGGAAAAACAGTTTCATCTAGATGAGAATGTGAGAATGAAGTTTTTCAAAATGGAAGCAACAGGTTTGCTGGTAGGTTTTCATTGTGGTGGAGACATAATTGTGTCTCCACAATCACAGATGCAATTGTGTGGAAAACTTTACATTGTGGACAGGTGTGAAAATTTCTGTGTATTTGGAAATGTTTGTTCATTTCTTTTGGTTGAGTATGAGGTAGCAAATATTTTACTGCCATGATGTGAGCCATCTCACTTCATATATAATTTTTGTACCAGTGTGGTCTTCCCTCAGTATCTGCAGGTGGTTGAATTTAGGGCCTACTGAAAATACCACGTGGATGCTCGGAGTCTTTTAAGTCAGCCCTCTAAGAGCTGACTTATTTGAAAAGACCCTGATGAAAGATTGAGGGCAGGAGGAGAAGGGTACGATAGAGGATGAGATGGCTGGATGGCATCACCGACTGAATGGACATGGGTTTGGGTGGACTCCAGGAGTTGGTGATGACAGAGAGGCCTGGTCTGCTGCGGTTCATGGGGTTGCAAAGAGTCGGACATGACTGAGCAATTGAACTGAACTTTCTGTATCTGTGGAATCTGTAGCCATAGATTCAACCAACTATGGATCATAAATATCATAGTATAGGTAAGTAAAACCAATCACATGTAAGTAGACACATGCCAATCAAAACTGTGTTATTCAAGGGTCAACTGTCATATGTTTTCTGGTGCTCTGGATACTGCTGCTGCTGAGTCACTTGAGTTGTATCTGATTCTTTGTGACCCTATGGACAGTAGCCTGCCAGGCTCCTGTGTCCAGGGGATTCTCCAGGCAAAAATTCTGGAGTGGGTTGCCATGCCCTTCTAGAGGATCTTCCTGACCCAGTGATAGAACCAGTGTCTCTTACATCTCTTGCTCTGGCAGGCAGGTTTTTACCACTCATGCCACCTGGGAAGCTCTACCTGGCTACAAAATTAAATGTAATGCCTTAGTCTAGAATGCTATAGAGAAAAGTTGAGATCAGTGATTCTCAACATTTTTGGCCTCAGGAACCCTCTACACTCAAAAATTTATTGAGGACCTCCCAAAGGTTTTGCTTGTATGAATTATATCTACCAATATTTATTGAGTAAAAGTAAAGCTAAGAAACTTTTTACAAGGACAAAATTCACAAGCACATATTCCAATTGATCAATGATGTGTTTAATATTTCATGTCACCTCTGGCAGAAGCAACAGAGCCATTGTCGGAGGATGAGAGCAAAGGCATGACATTCCAAACATTAAATATCTATTAATAATAATTTGCTAAACAGTTTTAAAGAGAGCGAATGAGAATAACAATGATAAAAAGAGTTTTACTGTGATCATAAGAATAGTTTTTGAATTTGCAACCCCTGGAGAGATCACAAGGATCCCTGAGGCATCCCTAAACCACATTTTGCAAACAGATGTTTTAGACTAGGGTATAAAAAGCTTTCCATACAGAGTTGAGAAATATTTTGCAATGAAATTAAGTGACATGATATTATGGTTTAAGGTGTATGTGTATATAATATATATTGATATGTACATAATGATGTATGTGTGTGTGTGTGTGTGTGTGTGTGTGTGTGTGTGTGTGTGTGTGTGTAGGGCTTCCTGGTGTCTCAGATGGTAAAATAGTCTGTTTGCAGGGCAGGAGACCAAGGTTCCATTCCTGGGTCGGGAAGATCCCTTGGCGAAGGGAATGTCAATCCACTCCAGTATCCTTGCCAGGAGAATTCCATGGACAAAGGAGTATAACAAGGCTGCAGAAGATGAGGCTGCAAAGAGTCAGACATGACTGAGCAACTAACACTTTCACTTTCATTTTGTATATTTATTTACATATTTTAATTTAATTTATATATATTTAATATTATATATATATAAAATGATGACGCTACTCTAATGGTAGAAAGTGAATAGGAACTACAGAATCTCTTGATGAGGATAAAAGAGCAGAGTGAAAAAGCTGGCTTGAAAATCAACATTAAAAACTCCAAGATCATGGCAACCAGTCCCATCATCTCATGGCAAATAGAAGGGGAAAAAAGTGGAAGCAGTGACAGATTTTATTTTCTTGGGCTCCAAAATTACCTGTGACTGCCACCATGAAATTAAAAGATGCTTCCTCCTTGGAAGGAAAGCTATGACAAACCTAGACAGCATATTAAAAAGCAGAGTCATCACTTTGCCGACAAAGGTCTGTATACTCAAAGCTATAGTTTTTCCAGTAGTCACGTATGGATGTGAGAGTTGGACCATAAAGAAGGCTGAGTGCTGAAGAATTGATGCTTTCAAATTGGTGATGGAGAAGGCTTTTGAGAGCCCCTTGGACAGCAAAGAGATCAAATCAGTCAATTCTAAAGAAAATCAACCCTGACTATTCATTGGAAGGACTGATGTTGAAGCTGAAGCTCCAATACTTTGGCCACCTGATGCAAAGAGCCAAACTCATTGGAAAAGACCCTGATGCTGGGAAAGATTGAGGGCAAGAGAAGAAGAGGGTGGCAGGGGATGAGATGGTTAGATAGCATCACTGACACAATGGATGTGAATTTGAGCCAACTCTGGGAGATAGTGGAGGGCATAGGAGTCTAATGTACTTCAGTTCATGGGTTGCAAAGAGTCAGACACGGCTTAGTGACTAACCAGCAATATATACCATGATGTGTGTATATATTTTTAAGTGACGTGGTGATTGGGTCTCAGGGCACAAGGGCTCAGAAATCACCCCAGTGATGTCATCTTGCCAATAGGAAGCTTTACTCCAGCTTTCATATGGACAAAATATTCTCTGAGTTAAATATAAATCAATTTCTCTGAAATAATCTTACTTGAGGTATAATTGACATGTAAGTTTCATATGTATAACATAGCAATTCAATATTCATATATATTGCAAAATAATCCTGACAGTAAATCTAATTAACATCTATCAGCAGATATAGTTATAATTTTTTTCTTACTATGAGAACTTTTAAGATACTTTCTTAGCAGCTTTCAAGTATACAATACAGAATTGTTAGCTATAGCCACCATGCTGTACATTACATCCTCACAGCATTTCTTTTATGCTTGGAAGTTTGTGCATTTCAATTACCTTAACCCTTTCACCCACCTCCATCTCCCACCACCTCTGGCCACCACCAATCTGTTCTCTATGTCTGTGAGCCTGTGATCTTTTTGTTTGTTTGTTTGTTTTTACATAATGCAAATAAATGCGATCACGCCATATAAAAATCTAAACTGTTTTAAACAAATACTGTTTTAAACAATCTGTATCACTTTGATTACCACATCTTTTGGGTTTTCCAAAAGAAGCAGGTTTTGATGAATTTCCCAAATGCTCCAATACAGTAGCATCCACATCTCCCTTCAATCTTAAGTGAATTTCCCAAATGCTCCAATAGAGTAGCATCCACATCTCCCTTCAATCTTAAGTGTTCTTTCATAAACAAGCAAAGCAACGCAGGACAAGTAAACAAAGAACTGTACAGAATCATGTACTGCCTACATGATTATCAGTGTGTGTTATATCAGGGATGAAGCTTCTCACTCCTACTTCCTTCATAAGGATGAAATTATAGCTGGTACTTAACATAGAGTTGATAGTTACAAATGCCTCTCTCAGTAGAAATAGTAGTATATTGTGGAAGAATAAAAATTCAGATGTATTTTATTAAAGAAGATGCAGGCTTGCTAAGTCATTTCAGTGTTGTCTGACTCTCTGTGATCCTATGGATTGTAAGCTGTCAGGCTCCTCTGTCTGTGGGATTGCCCAGGCAAGAATCTTTCAAACTCAGGGATCAAACCTGAGTCTCATGCTCCCTGCATTGACAGGTGAGTTCTTACCACTATGCCACCAGGGAAGCCCATAAAAAAGATACTTCATGGTTAAATAAGTCAACTTACTCAAATTTCAATTTTCAGTTCAGTTCAGTTCAGTTCAGTTCAGTTTAGTTGCTCAGTCATGTCCGACTCTTCGTGACCACATGAATCGCAGCACGCCAGGCCTCCCTGTTCATCACCATTACTCGGAGTTCACTCAGACTCACATCCATCGAGTCCATGATGCCATCAAGCCATATCTCCTTGGTTGTCCTATTCTCCTCCTGCCCCCAATCCTTCCCAGCATCAGAGTCTTTTCCAATGAGTCAACTCTTCGCATGAGGTGGCCAGAGTACTGGAATTTCAGCTTTGGCATCTTTCCTTCCAAAGAACACCCAGGGTTGATCTCCTTCAGAATGGACTGGTTGGATCTCCTTGGAGTCCAAGGGACTCTCAAGAGTCTTCTTCAACACCACAGTTCAAAAGCATCAATTCTTCAGCGCTCAGCCTTCTTCACAGTCCAACTCTCACATCCATACATGACCACAGGAAAAACCATAGCCTTGACTAGACGGACCTTCATCGGCAAAGTAATGTCTCTGCTTTTGAATATGCTATCTAGGTTGGTCATAACTTTTCTTCCAAGGAGTAAGCGTCTTTTAATTTCATGGCTGCAGTCACCATCTGCAGTGATTTTGAAGCCCCACAAAAATAAAGTCTGACACTGTTTCCACCGTTTCCCCATCTATTTCCCATGAAGTGATGGGACCAGAATGTTGAGCTTTAAGCCAACTTTTTCACTCTCCTCTTTCACCTTCATCAAGAGGCCCTTTAGCTCCTCTTTCTGCCATAAGGGTGGTGTCATCTGCATATATGAGGTGATTGATATTTCTCCCAGCAATCTTGATTCCAGCTTGTGCTTCTTCCAGCCCAGCGTTTCTCATGATGTATTCTGCATATAAGTTAAATAAGCAGAGTGACAATATACAGCCTTGATGTACTCCTTCTCCTATTTGGAACCAGTCTGTTGTTCCATGTCCAGTTCTAACTGTTGCTTCCTGACCTGCATACAGATTTCTCAAGAGGCAGGTCAGGTGGTCTGGTATTCCCATCTCTTTAAGAATTTTCCAAAGTTTATTGTGAGCCACACAGTCAAAGGCTTTGGCATAGTCAATAAAGCAGAAGTAGATGTTTTTCTGGAACTCTCTTTGTTTTTCCATGATCCAGAAGATGTTGGCAATTTGATCTCTGGTTCTTCTGCCTTTTCTAAAACCAGCTTGAACATCAGGAAGTTCACGGTTCACGTATTGCTGAAGCCTGGCTTGGAGAATTTTGAGCATTACTTTACTAGCATGTGAGATGAGTGCAATTGTGCGGTAGTTTGAGCATTCTTTGGCATTGCCTTTCTTTGGAATTGGAATGAAAACTGACCTTTTCCAGCCCTGTGGCCATTGCTGAGTTTTCCAAATTGGCTGGCATATTGAGTGCAACACTTTCACAGAATCATCTTTCAGGATTTGAAACAGCTCCACGGGAATTCCATCACCTCCACTATCTGGGTCTTGAAGATCTTTTTGTACAGTTCTTCTGTGTATTCTTGCCACCTCTTCCTAATATCTTCTGCTTCTGTTAGGTCCGGACCATTTCTGTCCTTTATCGAGCCCATCTTTGCATGAAATGTTCCTTTGATATCTCTAATTTTCTTGAAGAGATCTCTCGTCTTTCCCATTCTGTTCTTTTCCTCTATTTCTTTGCATTGATTCCTGAAGATGCTTTCTTATGTCTTCTTGCTATTCTTTGGAACTCTGCATTCAGATGCTTATATCTTTCCTTTTCTCCTTTGCTTTTCACCTCTCTTCTTTTCACAGCTATTTGTAAGGCCTCCCCGGACAGCCATTTTGCTTTTTTTGCATTTCTTTTCCATGGGGATGGTCTTGATCCCTGTCTCCCGTACAATGTCACGAACCTCATTCCATAGTTCATCAGGCACTCTGTCTATCAGATCTAGGCCCTTATATCTATTTCTCCCTTCCACTGTATAATCATAAGGAATTTGATTTTAGAACCAACCTTTAACTTTGATACATCCAGTTGCATTTTGTTATATGAAATTAGTGTGTATATTTGTGAAATTCATTAAACTCATGTATAAGCTTAAGAAACATTTACTTTTAATTAAAAGTATTCATCAAATACACAGGCTTCTGGTTAGAAAAGGTGTTTTTAACTCAGTTTTTCTCATAAAAATGTTATGTCATTTCAGGCATAACATTTCAATATATGTGTATATTGAAAGTATTTCAATATACGTGTATATTGAAAGTATTTCAATATACTCAAATTAACAATTTGAATTTTCAGTATTCAGAAAATATTAAAGTATTGATTATATATTTAACAATCAATATTAGAAAGGAAAAAATATGTTTTTCTTACTCAATAAAGTGAAAAATTTAACGATTAGATTGAATGAAACAGATCAAAAGTGAGTTTTTTCTGTGTCTCTCTCCATTTCTGTCTCTGTCTGTCCATATTCCTTCCTACCTGTCTTCTGGATGAAGGGTGTATGGGAAAACTCAACTACTCACTTTTTGAGAGATCTAAAATTATTTCAAAATAAAAGTAGAATAAAGAAAAGTATTAACACAATCAGCTTTAATAATAGTGCTGACTATAAACAATCTACAAGAATATTTTATGAGATAATATTTAAGATATTTGAAATAAAATTGTGTATAAAGCAAGGAATTGATATAACTATATAATGACATGTTGCTACTACTGCTATTAAATCTGCGTGATCCCATAGACAGCAGCCCCACCAGGCTCCACCATCCCTGGGATTCTCCAGGCAAGAACACTTCTCCAGTGCATGAAAGTGAAGTCACAGCATATCAGACCCTTCATAACCCCATGGATTGCAGCTTACCAGGTTCCTCCATCCATGGGTTTTTCCAAGCAAGAGTACTGGAGTGGGTTGCCTTTTCCTTCTCTGGTACATGATTTATTAAATGAAAGATACCACCAAAGAGTTGCACAACGTCACTTAAATTACATGTAAATATGCACATTTGTGGAAAAGGAAATGGCAACCCACTCCAGTATTGTTGCCTGGGAAATTCCAAGTACAGAGGAGTCTGGTAGGTCACAGAGAATCAGACATGACTGAGCATGACATAATGCACATTTATGCATAAACTAAGTAGGGTTCCTCAGTAAAATGTGTATGTGGCTGTCTCTCTATGTTTGATTTGTAAATAGTGATTTCTTCTTTCTTTTTCCTTTTGTTTTCTTGTTTTATGATTTTCCAAATTGGGCATGCATTAATTCTACAATTAAAAACTTAAACTAATTCCCTAAGATTGACTAAAGAATAATAATTAACTCTAAGAAGTTAATGTAAAGAAAAATTACCTCTGATCATATTTAGATTAAGGCAGACTAAATATGGTAGTGCATTATAGGAAGAGTATATAGCTTTATCTTTAAACGAACATTTTTTACACAACAGTTTATTCCAAACTCTAAAGTTTCCTCAGGAATAGCTAAAGTCCCATAAAGACAGTTATGTTTATTTAGAAGCTGTGTATTTAGAAGCTTATCTTTGATACTAACTCTTCATCTTAGTCAAAGATAGACATTTGTCCTTTCAGTAGATCATTAACTCTGGGATAGAATCCTGAAAGAGTGTCCTTGCTATTGATGTTTTAACCATGAATTCAATTTTTTGGTATGGTATTATTTAATGTGACCATGGGTTCCTCATTTGGGGGTTGTTTCCATATAACATCTTACATACTGTATTTAAAAACTAAAATCTCATCCTAGACCTAAAATTACTTTCAAACAAATTCATTGGCCCCACAAGCTATTTTAGTGGAATCTCTCTAACAATACATTTTTAAGTGTTTCAAAATGCTATTCACCTTTATTTAATAGACGCAAGTGTATATACAGGTGTCCTTTTGAGAGAGTACTGATATATAAATTCAAGTCTATCCACATTTGAAAGGATTTCTAATTTCATTTCAGAAAGGCCTTAGTGATTTTAATAGATTGATAGATTATCACTTTTATAAAAATTATAGCTAGGCAAAAGTGTAAGGTAGTTTATCTCACTTTAAAATTTTAATGTCAGTAGTGCTAGTAACTAGATTTTTTTTTTTTTTTGGTCACTGTCATTCAAAGTAAAAAAAAAAAAAGTAGTTTATTAGCTGCAGTTTTGACAGCCAAAATAATAGGTTTGGACTAATGTCTCAAACTTCCTGAGCAATCTTTCTCCTATCTTCAAGAGTGAAGGAGAATTTTTAGGACAGATGTCGACATAGCATGTTAAACTTGTAATAGTTCTGGGAATAATGTGAAAATAGCCTATACAGACTATTTTCTTATATCCTCTGCAGCTGTGAGGCTCAACAATAGAAAAACGTCATATTTTAAAATATTTTCTTCACAAGTAAGTTGATTTGACTCAAATGTTTTGATCAACTCCAAACTAAAATAAAATTTTTACTTTTTCTAACTGAGAATTATAAAAATAACAGACAATTTGATGCCTGAGAGAAGTTAGGAAAGATTGACTAACTGAGAGGGAAAAAGCATTTTAGACATGGACTGGTAACTTTTCAAAGATATTGCAATATGAAAAATTAATTCTGAATTTCACTCAGGGTTAACTGATCCTAAATTAAACTTCAGCATCCTAGGTCATTGCTAAGCAATTATTAAGTTTGCTCTGGTTCATAATCTTAGGCTTTTGTAGCTAATTTATTGTTAATGGAATTCCCTCCTGGTCCATAGAAACCATACATTTGTTAGGAGTCAAGGGTGAGGGAGAAAATGAAATAAAACAGTGAAGCTTAAAATTGAATAATCACTGTAAGCATAAGCCTACCAGAAGGTTGGATTTGCTATACATGAGTGACCACTGAAGAAATTCAATTTATGTAGGGAATGAAAGTCATTTTGAGAAATTAATTTTTAATGTATTAACGCCTATTTTAAATTAATAGTATCTATTGGAATGAAAAGGGGATGGTATCCTTATATCATTCCTTTCCAGGAACCTCATTCTTCTCCTCCCTGTAAGGATTTATTTTCTCCCAAAGCAGATGTCACTGTCTTCCTTGCAGTTGCACTGGGAGCCCTGTTAATGGAACGATCCTTCCCTCTCATGGTCTTTTCATTCTGTGAGTGACGCTCAGCTAGTGTAAAAGTGCCGGGGGCCAGCATGAGGAACTCCGCTCATGGCAAAGGTCATGAGGAAGGAGGCTTGGCATATGCAAAGACGTGATCAAGCCTCAGGAAACCCCCTGTTCCTGAGCATCTACCCTAAAACCAGACTATGTTTTATGCTCTCACCTACACCTCTGACTTTATGGGAGGCTCTCCCCCATGACCATTTCTCTCGGAGAAGGGGTAAACTTGCAGCTCCAAGTTAATAAAAATTCCTGGGTGTGACAAGAGTGTTTCAACTTACAAACTCTGAAGGTTATCTAGCCTGCCTGTATAGGTTCGTCTGGCCACATGTGATTGTTTACAACCCCCAACTGTGAGAGGCATGAGCTGTTTTGGACTTACTAAAGGCAAATTCTTTCAGGAAGTCATAAATTATTAGTATAGTGGGTTCGTTAGGAATTATATTGGTGAAGGGTTTTTTATTTGTTGTGTCAATAATTGCTGCTAGTTCCCTGTCCTAGGTGGGACAAGGGTGTCTCAGGTCAAACCTCTCTGCTGACAGACTAGCTTGTGTGACAGGATTGTCCATACTCCGGCCACTATGCACATGATTGTTTACTACCTCTCAACCATAAATAGCACAGGGAGTTTTGGAGTATTTTGAGAGTCTTAATTAGCATAGGGCTTTTCTCATTGTTGAGTCAATGATTGCCGCCAGGCCTCCATATCCTTAGGCACCTGGGAATATATTAATGTATTTGGAATATAGAAAAGGAAATATAGTAGTTTTTGATGTTAGCAATACTAGACTTTTTGAGCTAATGAATTTTCTCTTTTGTTATAGATCACTATACTTTGTTATTAATCACTGTGTCCCTGCTATGTAAAAACGTAACTTTATCACTATCTTAAGACTAAATAGATCTTAAGGGGAACATTGGTGAAAGGATTTTCATTTTTGGGCTGATGTTTGCTGCTAAATCTCCATATTCCCTGCCTTTATAATAAATATAACTAGCATATAGGAGAAATAAGTATTAACCTTTAAGATTAATCATGTTAACCTTGGGTTAAATAAATTCCTTTCTTGATTGTAACTCACTACACCCTCACCCTATAGGAATGCAACTTTGTTTGGAGGGTGGTGCCTGGTTTAAGAAAAAACACCCTTGGAAAAAAATAAGTTTTTTGGTTATCAGAAAGAAAGGGTCTTAAATGTCAGCCGGCCTCATGGCCAAAAGATGATGTAAAAATCCCTAAGACCTTTCTTTTTATGTGAAGCATCTGATTTTGATAAAGGTCAGGACTGCTGACCCCTGTGTGACTCTGTATTCATCCCTATGTGTAACAAAAGGTATATAAGCGAACCTAAAAATAAAAAAAAATGGGATCAGTTTCTGGAAAGACTGATTCCCCCATGTCGTTCCTTCTTGCTCTCCATTTTTATGGCTGAATTCCCATCTGGAGCATGGATGCTATTCCACCTAAACCAAGTTATTCAGCCTCTTTTTCTCCACTAATTTTCCTATTACACTCTCCATTTCTAATCTCTCTATATGTCTGTAATTGAATATGTATTTTTCCAAGGACGCCAACTCTGTCCCCACCTTCGAATCACCCTGGATCCACCAGAGCTGGACCCCGGCATAAAGGCAGGCTTGTGTTATGCCTCTGCACTTTGCTGGTTTACATGCTGCATGCAGGCCTGTGTTTCCTGAGATGGAGTGGGTACTGCTACTGCTAAGTCACTTCAGTCGTGTCCGACTCTTAGAAACCCCATGGACTGCAGCCCACCAGGCTCCTCCGCCCATGGGATTCTCCAGGCAAGAGTGCTAGAGTGGGGTATGTCTGTCTAATTTAGGAGTCTGGCATAAGCAGGTCCATCCACCTGCATGCTTAAGCTCCCAACAACTTGAACTTGTTTGTAATAAACCTAGTGTTTTAGCCTTAGCCTAGGTCTTGTCTTTCAACCTCTTCATAGTTAGAAGTAGAGAGGAATGTTATTTTAGAGATTCTATTTGGAGAATGTGTCAACAAGACCCACTGACTCTACTTCCTAAAATGATACCATGTCTGGCCTTTTCTCCCATCTTCAATTCTACCTGCCTGGAGCAAGGGATACAGCTTTTGTCCTGAACTGCAACAATTATACTGTGTAGCATTTCTCTCTAGGACCCTGGAAATCCATTTTCTACATTGCAGTCATGAGGAACTTTTAAAGACCTAAGTCTGATAAAGTCAGATTCTCTTTTAAACTGCTACCCTGATTCAGATTGAATCTGAATTAAACCTTCTTTGGACGATGGTGTGGTTATGACCTCCTGTTTTGCCGAAAGTCTTCTTTTCCTCAGGTTCAAAGGACTTCACAAAATAACACTCATTGTTATTGTTCAGTCACTCAGTCTTGTGTGACACTTTGTGACTCCATGTACTGCAGCACGCCAGGCTTCCCTGTCATTTATCATCTCCTGGAACTTGCTCAAACTCATGTCCATTGAGCTGGTGGTGTCATTCAACCATTTTGTCCCAGTTGTCCCCTTTTCCTCCTGCCTTCAATCTTTCCCAGCAGCAGTGCCTTTTCCAATGAGTCAGTTCTTCACATCAGGTAGCCAAAGTATTGGAGCTTCAGCTTCACCATCAGTCTTTCCAATGAATATTCAGGAATGATTTCCTTTAGAATGGACTGGTTGGATCTCCTTGCAGTCCAAAGGACTCTCAAGAGCCTTCTCCAACACCACAGTTCAAAAACATCAGTTCTTTGGCACTCGGCTTGCTTTATTGTCCATTTTCTTACATCCATACATAACTACTGGAAAAACCATAGCTCTGACTATACAGACCTTTGTTGGCAAAGTAATGTCTCTACTTTTTTAAAATGCCATCTAGGTTTGCCATAACTTTACTTCCAAGGATCAAGTGTCTCTTAATTTCATGGCTGCCATGATTTTGGAGCCCCCAAAAGTAAAGTATCTCACTGTTGCCATTGTTTCCTCATCTATTTGCCATGAAGTGATGGGACTGAATGCCATGATATTTGGGTTTTGAATTTGAAACCAGCTTTTCACTCTCCTCTCATATTCATCAAGAGGTTCTTTAGTTCCTCTTCGATTTCTGCCATAAGCATGGTGTCATCAGCATATCTGAGGTTAATGATATTTTTCCTGGCAATCTTAATTCTTGGCTTGTGTTTCACCCAGCATGGCATTTCACATGAAGTACTCTGCATATAAGTTAATTAAGCATGCTGACAATATACAGCCTTGACGTACTCCTTTCCCAGGTTGGAACCAGTGCATTGTTCCATGTGCGATTCTAACTGTTTCTGCTTTGTAACCTACATACAGATTTCTCAGGAGGCTGGTGTGGTGTTCTGGTATTCCCATCTCTTGAAGAATTTCCACAGTTTGTTTTGATGCACACTGTCGAAGACTTTAGCATAGTCAATGAAGCAGAAGTAGATTTTTTTTCCGGAATTTTATTGCTTTATCTATGATCCAACAGATGTTGGCAATTTGATCTCTGGTTCCTCTGCCTTTTCTAAATTCAGCTTGAACATCTGGAAGTTCTCTGTTCATGTGCCACTGAAGCCTAGCTTGGAGAATTTTGAGCATTACTTTGCTAGTGTGTTAGATTAGTGTAATTGTGAGGTAGTTTAAATGTCTTTGACATTGCGTTTTTAGGGGATTGGAAAGAAAACTGACCTTTTCCAGTCCTGTAGCCATTGCTGAGTTTTCCAAATTTGCTGGCATGTTGAGTGCAGCACTTTAACAGCATCTTTTTAGAATTTGAGATAGCTCAACTGGAATCACCTTCCACCGGCTTTGTTTGTTGTGATACTTCTTAAGGCCATTTGATTTTGCACTCCAGGATGTCTGGCTCTAGGTGAATTACCACACCATCATGATTACCTGGGTCATTAAGATCTTTTTTGTATAGTTCTTTTGTGTATTCTTGTCACTTTTTTCTTAATATCTTCTGCTTCTGTTAGTTCCATACCATTTCTGTCCTTCATTGTGCCCATCTTTGCATGAGATGTTCCCTTCATCTCTCCAATTTTCTTGAAGAAATCTCTAGTCTTTCCAATTATATTGTTTTCCTCTATGTCTTTGCAGTGATCACTTAGAAAGGCTACCTTTCTCTCCTTGCTATTCTTTGGAACTCTGAATTCAGATGGATATATTTTTGCTTTTCTCCTTTGTCTTTCACTTCTCTTCTTTTCTCAGCTATTTGTAAGGCCTCCTCAGACAGCCATTTTGAATTTTTGCATTTTTCCCTCCTTGGGAATGGTTTTGATCACTGCCTCTTGTACACTGTTTTAAACCTCAATCCACAGTTCTTCAGACACTCTATCTGATCTAATTCCTTGAATCTATTTGTCACTTCCACTGTATAATTGTAAGGGATTTGATTTAGGTCATACCTGAATGGCCTAGTGATTTTCTCTACTTTCTTCAATTTAAGTCTGAATTTGGCAATAAGGAGTTCATGATCTGAGCCACATGACTTGTGACTTGTTTTTGCTGACTCTATAGAGATTCTCCATCTTTGGCTGCAAAGAAAAATCTGATTTCGGTATTGACCATCTGGTGATGTCCATGTGTAGAGTTGTCTCTTGCATTGTTGGAAGAGGGTGTTTACTATGACCAGTTCTCTTAGCAAAGCTCTGCTTTCCTTTGCCCTACTTCATTTTGTACTCCAAGGCCAAACTTGCCCATTACTCCAAGTATCTCTTGACTTCCTGCTTTTGCAATCCAGTCCCCTATTATAAAAAGGGCATCTTTTTTTTGGTGTTAGTGCTAGAAGATCTTGTAGGTCTTCATAAAACCACTCAACTTCATCTTCTTCAACATTAGTGGTTGGGGCACAGACTTGGATTGCTGTGACACTGTAAGGTTTGCCTTGGAAATGAACAGAGATCATGTGTTGTTTTTGAGACTGTACACAAGTACTGCACCCTGGACTCTTTTTTTTTTTTTTGATTATGAGAGTTTCTCCACTGACTACTCCATTTCTTCTAAGGGATTCTTGCCCACAGTGGTAGATATAATAGTCATCTGAATTAAATTTGCCCATTCTGGTCCATTTTAGTTCACTGATTCCTAAAATGTCAATGTTGACTCTTGCCGTCTCCTGTTTGACCACTTCTAATTTACCTCGTTTCATGGACCTTACATTCCAGATTCCTATGCTATATTGTTTTTACAGCCTCGGACTTACTTCCATCACCTTTCACATCCACAGCTGGGCATTGTTTTTGCTTTGGCTCAGCCTCTTCATTCTTTATGGAGCTATTTTTCCACTCTTCTCTAGTAGCATATTGGTCACCTACTGACCTGGGGATTTCATCTTTCAGTGTCATATCTTTTTGACTTTCATACTGTTCCTGGGGTTCTCAAGGCAAGAATACAGCCCCAGGAACCCTCTAATCCACTTTTTGCCGGTATATATTTTCCTCTTCTGGATATTTTATATAAATAGAACTGTACAATATGCAATCTTTATTATCAAACCTTTTCAGTTAGCATGATACTGTTGAAGTTCATCCATATTGTCACATACATCAGGTCTTCAGTATTTTCTATTGCTGAAAAATATTTCATTGGCTGTATAACCCACATTGGTATATTCATTCATTCATTGATGGATATTTGGGTTGTTTGGATCTTTTGACCACCCTGAACACTGCAGTTCTGAATATGCTATATCACAGGCCATGTAACTTGAATGATTGAGTGATTAAATCTATGCAGTTATCCCCTAATGTAAATATGAAAATATTTTATTTTATTCTATTTTTTAAATATAAATTTATTTATTTTAATTGGAGGCTAATTACTTTACAATATTATATTGGTTTTCCCATACATCAACATGAATCTGCCACGGGTTGAAAATATTTTAATACATACTTTCTGAGGTCATTTACAACTTTGAAATATACTATTAAAATATTCCCAAAGGAATAAGGAAAGAAATGCACCTAAAATAGAAGATAAATAGAGTTGTATGGATTTTGAATCTGACAGAGTCTAGACCAAAGACCAAAACTAGTTAAATCTCAAGGAGAAATCTTTAGATATCTTTAGAAATTTTTTTTCTAAAATATTTAACACCAACCCCAAAAGTACATATAACACAAAGTGAAAATGATGTCGCTCAGTCGTTTCTGACTCTTTGTGACCGCATGTACTATAGTCCACCAAGCTCCTCTGTCCATGGAATTTTCCAGGCAAGAGTACTGGAGTGGATTGCCATTTCCTTCTCCAGAAGATCTTCCCAACCCAGGAGTGAAGACTGTGTCTCCCGCATTGCAGGCAGACGCTTTACTATCTGAGCCACCAGGGAAGTAAGCAAAATAACAAATCGGACACAATTCACTCCCTGATACATAAAGGAGAAAAATGCCTATTATTTTGGTAGTTAACAAAGACTGTCAGGAAAATATGCCCCCCCCGCCTTGTTTTCTCATATGTTGCTTACTTTCTCCATCTTTCTGAATCTTGAGAAGAGAAAACTGATTTTAAGAAATCAAAGAAGGAATAAATACCTAGCATTTTTCCAAATCTGTGGTATTAATGAAGGCTTCCTTGAATTATTGATGTAAGTGAAATAATGGTACCAAGGGAATCTATTTTAAAACAGTATTTCACAATTACTGCCGTAATCTATATTGACGTCGTGGCTAATGACTCTCAGTTTCCCTTGGCAAGCAGTTTGCTAATAACCTCCAGGCTAGTTACTTCCCACTCACTGGGCCAGTAATCTTTCAACCAAGAAATACCTCCACACATTCTGGGACCAGATGCCAGGCAACTAGGGACCAGATACCAGACAACTAGGGATAGGCTCCACATCCTGGAGTCCATATAATTGTTCAACTGGCCAAAGGCAAGAGAGCCCCCCAAAATAGCTCACCCCACCCTGCTTGCTATGGGTAAGCTGCCCCATCCACCTCCAGCCCTCTGTCCCTGCTCCCCAGGTACAAAAGTTCGTGTCTCCCGGCATAGCAGCCCCACTCTTTCTGAGCTGCAAGTAACAGGGGTCTGGATTCCATCTTTCCAAGGTCCCTGTGCTGTGTCTTGTCATCAAAGGAACCTCTAAGTCTTATAAAACATTTAGTGATTTCAGCAGAATGGCATAGCATGACTATGGATTCCTGGAGACCTTCTTGGGGGTACTGCTCTAGGCTGATCAATTTGTTCCAGACCATTGCCAAAGTACCTGGGGGTGGCCTGATGCCTGTTAATGAGCTTGGCTTGAGGTCACTATACCTGCAGAGGTGAGGGTGATATTTCTCCCCACTCAGATTCCTACAGCATCTGAATGTTTAAAGTGAACAGTGCTTATTGGCTAAACTCGATTATTAATAGTTCTTAGCTAATCAAGAAGGTGTTTGCAACATCATCATAACAAATATAACCCAAACATCTAATAAATTCCAGAATTCATCTAAATATGACTGAAGGTCCCTTCTGTGACTGATCTTTTCTCCAAATCAACATCAAACAAAATGGAGCCTTGCTGTGGGCTGGCCCTCAGCTACTCCTCATGCTTCCATTTGGTTTCTTTCTTCTTCTTCTTCTTCTTTTTTGTGCTATGTGCTTAGTAGTCATGTCTGACTCTTTGTGACCTTATGGATTGTATACCACCAGGCTCCTCTGTCCATGGGATTCTCTAGGGAAGAACACTGGAATCAATTGCGATTTCCTCCTCCAGGGGATCTTCCCAACCCAGGATAGAATCCACATCTGCTGTGTCTCCTACATTGCAAGCAGATTCCTTATCCACTGAGTCATCATGGTGAACCCTTCCTCCTTTTGCTGTCATATAACATGCTTTCTTTAGTGTTTAGGAGAGCCTCCTCTAGTATTCAGGTCACTCAAATATCCTGCATGATAGAGCTCAAACTGATGTCAAGATATCAAAAGGTTGATTTTCATGTAATATTTCACAAGTCATATCTTGACTTAGTTTTGAATCATGGCTGGAAATTCCAGTCCTCTTTACAAGCAGCTTGCTAAGCCTGCATCCTAATCCTTTCCCCATCAGACTCCATTCTTAAAGTCTCTATGTATATACCTCAGCCTCCTCCCATATTGCCCGTTTTTTAGAACTATGTACCAGACTCAGGGGCATCCTCACTGCCCTAGAGCCCCCAGAAGTTATTCTAATGAGCCAATCCACATGGAGCCCTTGTAATTTAGTGATTCCACACCTGCCGCTTGCCTTCCACAGGCCCAGCTTCTGTTACCTGCTTCCAGGTACAAGCCTCAGTGTGGCCCATGTGGTCACTTTTTCTCATTTGGAGCTTTAAGTAGGGGCAAAGGATTCTGCTTTTCATCTGTCCTGTGTCATTGTGGTTTGTGCTGCTGTCAATTTTTAAGTCATATAAAACCCTATTTCATAAGGCTTTTCACTTTACTCTCATGAGAATATTAAAGTGATATTATGATGGTATGAAATCATACCAGTTGTACATTTCTCCGTGTCTAAATATGCAGCTTTTAGCATAAATTCTATGCATAGAACATAACCTCCTTTCATACATATGCATCCTCTCCTTACGTTAAATCCTTCCTGCTTTCTGCCAATTTTTGATTCAGACATTTATTTCTAAAGGAGAGAAAGAAAATAAGAAAAAGGTAAAAAATGAACACATGGTCATGCTAATCTGATTTTAAAGCCACAATTTTATAAGGATTTATTATTCCACATCTTGTGAGAGATTTAATTCTGTAACAGTTCAGATATGCAAATATGAAAAGGCGTATAAAAAGTGAATGTGAAAATCACTCAGTCATGTCCAACTCTTTGTGACGCAAGGACTATACAGTCTCTGGGATTCTCCAGGCCAGATGCTGGAGTGAGTAGCCTTTCCTTTCTCCAGGGGAATTTTAATTCTTTATTGTCTTTGTCATATTTATTTTAAAAATCTGTTCTTTTCCCACTTGTCATAATATTCAAGTCTTTTATCTGTGAGATGCTGTATTGATTTAAAAGGGTGAATGTTTTTCTTTTCAAAATGTCTGGTAAAGTTATCCTTGTGGAGTAAAACTTAAGTTTTACTTAAGGCAAATTTACAACCTTTCCTATAAACAGAACCAAGATTGCCTAGGATGGAGTTTATTCAGTAATCAAGGCTTATGTTTTTTTAGTGGACTTCAGAATTTCTTGAGATTTTTAAGAAATATATAAAACATGAAAAATATAATTGAGACCTGGAATGAACCTTCAAAAATCTGTAAATTGAAGTGGAATTTCAACGCTGGAATATTTTCTCTTCCACCCCTTCCTGCTGTGAATGAGTCTACACTGCATCCTGGGAGATCACTTTCCTAAAGGTACATCTGACAGGCTGGGCTTTGAAATTATATGGAAAACAGTCTTAATTTCTAATGCAAATTATAGTCTAATTACTGAGGATATCCTGTTCTCTGAGTCACTAACTTTGAATTATATTAATAATAAACAATTGTTAGGGCTGAGGTACACTAAAAATAAAGCCTTCTAGTTTCTTAAATCTGATACAACTCTCACAAAAACTGTAACAGAGCTACTGTGTACGAGCAATATAATCTCTTACATTGTGACTAGTATATTCAGATATTTATATTTGAAAACAAAACACATCACCCCATCATCTCCTCTTACTCTTTTTTTTTTTACATTTTATTTAAAAAGTTTCAATATAGTCAATTTACAATGTGTGCTACTTTAGGTATACAGTAAAGTTATTCAGTCATGTATATAAAGAATATATATTCTTTTTTATTCTTTTCCATTATAAGTTATTATAAGAAACTGATTGACATTCCCTGTGTTATTCAGTAGATCCTTTGGGGTTTATCTGTTTTACATGTAGTAGTGTGTATCTGCAAATCCTCTTTTCAATGGCTTCTTTTCTTTCTGTTGAAGCTGTAAATATGTAAAGAGTTTATTCCCATAAATTCTTTATGGGTCTGCTATGTGCTTTTGATATCCTATAAAGCTAAATGACTCCAGTCTCCAAAGCATGAGAAGGCTCTGCCCTTCTGTTTTTATTCAAAGTGCTAACATCTTCAGTGCATTGGAAATACACTGATCTCTAGGCAATTTTGTTGCATTTATTATTAAATCTTAATAGATAGTAATGCTGAGGGTAAATTGAAGAAACTACAGCTTGGAAGGGAATATAACTGCTGGTGCTCAGCATCCAGTGAATCTGCAGCATTTGCCCACTCACAGCTGCAGCATATGGAGCAGCTGGAACTTAATTTATGCAGATCTTAATCCAGTTATATCATCCTTCAAAGCACCCCAGTTAAAACTGCCAACAATAGAAAATGGATTTCTAAAAACACTTCATAGATGAATATTTTTATATCTTTTGGGCATTAGCTAAAAAAAAGTTCTTTAGCATTTCAGAATTTTCAATTCACATTTTAATAATCTTAATATCAGAATAATACAAATTTCCAGTGTCCTTTCTCTTAGATATTATTTCCAATCGTGAGATAGTTTCATGATGCTAAAACAATGGCCTAGGTTAATAAAAACAAAACAAAACCTGATCATTAAAAAAAAAAAACTTCAAAATATTTACTTACGTTCATTTTCTATTTATTAATGGATCTCTGGGCAAATCTCCAGTTAATAGAATTTTAGTGTGTTCTGTAGGTTGAGTATTTTGAATTTATTAATGAATAATTCCTATAAAACATATGCAGTATAACAAATAATGTCAGAATTATTGATAAACTATAAAAGACTTATTTGCTTATTTTCTTTATTTTCTAGAATACCACTATAGGAAAAAATAAATAAATAAACCTCAAGTATAGATGTTTTGACATTGTAAGAATCAGTCTTTAGTTGGAATTTGAGACAGGATTTGCATATGTATTTAACAGTTATATTTTGAAAACGGTCAACCATTCTTTCCAGAGTTACTTGATTTCTAATTTTCCTAATTTTTCTAATGAATAACAAGAAGTCATGCTGTTTTGCGAAGTTTATGAGCAATACTTTGAAATTTAATTGATATAATTTACCAAGTACAAAGGCTAAGTAATAATAAGTGAAAGCCTTGTGAAGATGCCCTGATATGAAAACCTGTATTTTCAAAATGAAAAGTAAGGAAAAAAATTTAATATGTTGATGGTAGTGAACTACTTGCTCCTCAAAAGGATATATATGTCTTTAATATATAGATTCTTCTTTATATATTTACATATAATAATTTCATACATATGTAATCATATATATGTTCTGGTTTATTTTCATTTAGTTTTAGAAAAAAACTGTAGTATTTTTAGGATTTGTTATCATCACTATGGAAATGAGTAATTGCTTTTATATTTTTTTCCAATAAAAAATATGAGTTAGCTATTTGGTTACTAGGAAACAGTGAATCAGAGAAAATAAGCAAATTCTCCAGGACTAGAGAAATAACATTTTTGAGCTAACAATAAAAATTTTCTGTCAAAGTCTGTGTTCTAATAACTGGCGTTCCTAAAATAAGTGAAACTCACTGTCCTGTATTGCTGAATATAAATTGGTATTAAAACATATGTTGAAAGTTTATAAAGCTTGAGATTTTTCTCTCTACTTTCAGGAAAAGAACAAACACTTAGCTGGACTTGCATGTAAGAGAAAGACTGCCTTTATCAAAGATAGGTGTTTTCTAAGATTAGTTTTAAGAAGCGTTAAAAATATAAATTTCACATTAATTTATCCACTTATGTAAATCCTGGTATATAAAATCCACATAAAATAAAGCTCTTTTTCAACTCCTTAGCATCAATATATTTGTGTGTATTTGTACTGTAAAAGGGAGAGACTCTTGTTTTAAACAATGTTTTGTAAACACAAGACAAACTTTTGAAAAAGATGCAGCATTTAAAATATCTTCCTCTCTACAAGACCTTGTATTTCTACTTTTTTTTGTCATTTAATAAACACATCCTCATCATAAAAGTACTGCATGGCTCTTCAAAGTAGACCATGATTTTTCACCATAGAAACATGAATTTGAAGTTAGAAAGTAATTAATTGAAATTGGAGGATCATAACAGATTTACTCATCTGGAAAAGAAGAAAAATTCTTGACATAAATTTCTTGCTCATTAATAGGCCACCCAATGTGTTATGTAGGATTCTGTTTCTTGTGATTTCAAGAGATTTGAGATCTGATAGTAAAACATTGGAAGGAAAGTTATGACCAACCTAGATAGCATATTAAAAAGCAGAGATATTATTTTGCCAACAAAGGTCCATCTAGTCAAGGCTATGGTTTTTCCAGTGGTCATGTATGGATGTGAGAGTTAGACTGTGAAGAAGGCTGAGTGCTGAAGAATTGAGGCTTTTTAACTCTGGTGTCGGAGAAGACTCGAGAGTCCCTTGGACTGCAAGGAGATCCAACCAGTCCATCCTAAGGGAGATCAGTCCTGAGTGTTCATTGGAAAGACTGATGCTGAAGCAGAAACTCCAGTACTTTGGCCTCCTCATGCGAAGAGTTGACTCATTGGAAAAGACTCTGATGCTGGGAGGGATTGGGGGCAGGAGGAGAAGGGGACAACCGAGGATGAGATGGCTGGATGGCATCACAGACTCGATGGACATAAGTTTGGGTGAACTCTGGGAGTTGGTGATGGACAGGGAGGCTGGGTGTGCTGTGATTCACGGTGTCACAAAGAGTCAGACACGACTGAGAGACTGAACTGAACCAACTGAAGTAAAACATTTGGTGAGAATCTGAATAATTAAACCATGTTGGAGGAAGCTGCAAAACTTTCTTCCTTATCTACTCTGCAGGGAAGATTACCTCTGCCTAATCACTTATTTATATGATCAGAGTGAGAGCTATGTGTGTGTGTATATACTGTGTTGGAGCAAAGATACATTACACTGATTCATCAGATGATTACTTTTCTTGAATCAACAGCCTAGAGACCAAGCTGAAGCACTTCCGTGGTCACATTTCTCTTCCCACTCATTTGTACACACAGCTCTCATGGCCTTGAACTGTGGGTTGAAAGTTCTAGGACTGCCTTAAGCAAAGACACTCTATTTGGTGGTCGCTGCCTGCTGGTGTCCCTAGCTCTTCAGGTCCCTTTCTGGAGTCTCCTTTCCTTGTATGTCACATTCTTTAGAAACCACATGGAAAACCATTATTTTCTATAAGCAATGTCTCAAGTACAGAAATTGTTTTTTTTCTCTCTCTCATCAGAGTCTGCATGTAAGTAGAGTCTTAAAATTAAATAGAATTGCCCCTTCAAAGGGGCATGTCACTCTTCCTAAATTTGAGACTTTAGGGTTGTCTGGTGTCTGGGACTCCTCTGGGATATGAATGCCATTGTACAGCAAGGAACACTGAATGCCTCTTTCCAGTGTGATAAGAGGCAGAGGAGGAAAGTTCCCTGTAGTCCTGAGACCTATTTCTCCCTTTACCAGAAACACTCTGAAACAGAACATGCACTGCAGGCCTTCTGGTGAATGTTAATAGAATTTACTAGTAAAAGAGATAATGCAGGTAATGCAGAATCAGTAAAAAGTTTTAGCAGGATATACACAGTAAGGGAGTTCAGATTTATGTATCTATGAGCATACATAGCTCACTAGAAAATTTTACATAAGCTGTGTAGTACATGGAGTAAAAAGGAAATATTTTCCATTTTTGATATGACTCTCTTCATATATATGCTAGAGTTCTCTGGAGAAACAGAATCCAAAGAATGGATGAAGACATATGTGTGTGTGTGTGTGTATAAAATTTTATAAATTATATGTAAATTCTATATTATATATAAAATTAATATATATCTATAGATTATATAATTTATAAAATTATGTAAATTATATCATTGATAAATTTATATATTTAATTAATTATATAAATTACATATATTTGTTTTCTTTTCACTTTCATTTTGGGGTTAAAAGAAAAAAATTTTTCTCTCTTAGGAAGAAGTGAACAACAAAAAATAATGTGTATATTTAATTAAGAATGACCATATATTTATTATAAGAAACTGGCTCATGCAGTTATGGAGGCTGAGAATTCCACGGTCTTCAGTTGGTGGAGACCCAGAGCTGAGAGGGCAGTTCCAGACCAAAGGCCTGAGACCAAGAGAGCCAAGGGTGTAGCTGTCATCCAAGTCAGAAAGAAACTGATGTCCCAAATCAAGGAAGTCAGGCAGGAGGAGTTCCCTGTTACTTGTTGAAAAGTCAGTTGTTGTTCTATTTGAGCAACAACTTTGACTGATTGGATAAGGTCCACCCATATTAGGAAGGATAATCTTCTTTCCTCAATCTATAGATTCAAACGTTAATCTCATCCATGAACAGCCTCACAGATAAATCCAGAATATTTGAGCAAACATCTGAGTACCCTTGTGCACATGACACATGAAATTAACCACCAGAATACCCTTCAAGTATCTTTTATTTCTATACATATCACTTACAACCTTCTAGGTTAAATCTGAAACAGAGAGCATCCACTGTAGGGAGAAAGGAACCGGGTGCTTTGCTGATAATCTCAGGTGTCTCTGTCTTGTCCCTGTGCCTTGTGATTGTCAGTATCCTTTGCATTATCAGTAGGATTTAGGACTGGTTAAGAATCTCTGGTTTCTATAAGCCTGATGTGGCAGCTTGACACTTTATGTTCTCTGGAAGAATTAACAACTACTCCACATAAAACTCCTTAGTGTGTCTATAGTTTAATAAAATATACTTTACAAGAAATGTAACAGAGACTTTATAATAGAAAAGTAAAATTAAGAGGTCATTCTGATTCCTTCCTGCTCTAACTGTGCAGGTAAGTCTCTAAATCAATTCTGTTTGCATCCCAAGGGCTTTGCAATTTCATCATTGTTTTGCAACTCTTGGCACTTGGCACCAGAGCATTCCTTCCACTTGAAAGGTTCTCTGTAAGCCCAGGAACTCAACCTACTCCTCCTTCCTTCAATACTTTCTCACACCCTTTTCTCTATAACTGTGAACTACCCTGTCTTGGGTTTTTAGTAATTTTCTTTTTACTCTGTTACTGAGAGAAAAAGGATTTTTTTTTAAATTTATAGAATAAAATAAGAAACAAGAGAAAATAAATAACATATATTTAAATGGATCCATCTAGGAAAGTGTAGGACATCTTATGTGGTAGCAGATTGGCATCAAGGGTATCAAGAAAGATAAAAATAGTCTCTGTGTAGAACTGACATTCTTGGAAATACTGGTGGAGTAAATGGATTTGAAGACATTAAAGATTAGATTCCAACACTTACTGCATCAGTATTAAATGATCTCCAACATGCTTGATCTCCCAAAAACATCTGCAAACTTTCTCCTACTTTAGAAATACATTTTCAAAAGCACCTAGCAATATTCTAGTGGCATATTCACTCCAATTCCCAAGCAATCGCATAATTTTTGGTCTCTACTTATTGTCAAGGAGGTATTACACTTAAAAGTCATGGGTCATCCCAGTAGAGACCAGATGGCAGGAAATGAGTCAAAAAAAAGAACAGATATTTCTTCCCCCAAAATGGCTGCTATCCAAAAGTCTACAAACATCGATATGTTGTCTTTGGAGAAATGTCTATTTAGTTCTTTGGCCCATTTTTTTGTTTGGGTCATTTATTTTAATGGAATTGAGCTGCAGGAGCTTGTATATTTTTTGATATTAGTTGTTTGTCAGTTGCTTCATTTGCTATTATTTTCTCCCATTCCAAAGGCTATCTTTTCACTTTGTTTAATAGTTTCCTTTGTTGTGCAGAAGCTTTTAATTTTAATTAGGTCCCATTTGTTTATTTTTGCTTTTATTTCCAGTATTCTGGGAAGTGAGTCATAGAGGATCTTGCTGTGATTTATGTCAGAGAGTGTTTTGCCTATGTTCTCCTCTAGGAGCTTTATAGTTTCTGGTCTTACATTTAGATCTTTAATCCATTCTGAGTTTATTTTTGTGTATGGTGCTAGAAAGTGTTCTAGTTTCGGCTAGCAAACACATGAAAAGATGCTCAACATCACTAATTATCAGAGAAATGCAAATCAAAAGCACAATGAGGTACCATTTCACGCCAGTTAGAATGGCTGCAATCCAAAATTCTACAAGCAATAAATGCTGGAGAGGGTGCGGAGAAAAGGGAACCCTCTTACACTGTTGGTGGGAATGCAAACTAGTACAGCCACTATGGAGAACAGTGTGGGATTCCTTAAAAACTGGAACTAGAACTGCCTTGCTGCTACTAAGTTGTTTCAGTCATGTCCGACTCTGTGTGACCCCATAGATGGCAGCCCACTAGGCTGTTCTGTCCCTGGGATTCTCCAGGCAAGATACTGAAGTGGGTTGCATTTCCTTTTCCAATGCATGAAAGTGAAAAGTGAAAGTGAAGTCGCTCAGTCGTGCCCGACACTGAGCGACCCCATGGACTGCAGCTTACCAGACTCCTCCATCCATGGGATGTTCCAGGCAAGAGTACTGGAGTGGGTTGCCATTGCCTTCTCTGAGAACTGCCTTATGACCCAGCAATCCCACTGCTGGGCATACACACTGAGGAAACCAGAATTTAAAGAGACATGTGTACCCCAATTGTTCATTGCAGCACTGTTTATAGTAGCCAGGACATGGAAGCAACCTAGATGTCTATCAGCAAATGAATGGATAAGAAAGCTATGGTACATATACACAATGGAGGATTGCTCAGCCATCAAAAAGAATACATTAGAATCAGTTCTAATGAGGTGGATGAAACTGGAGCCTATTATTCAGAGTGAAGTAAGCCAGAAAGAAAAACACCAATACAGTATCAGTTCAGTTCAGTTCAGTTCAGTCCAGTCGCTCAGTCGTGTCTGACTCTTTGCAACCTCCAAAAATTGCAGCACACCAGGCCTCCATGTCCATTACCAGCTCCCAGAGTTCACTCAGACTTGGGTCCATTGAGTCAGTGATGCCATTCAGCCATCTCATTCTTGGTTGTCACCTTCTCTTCCTGCCCCCAACACCTTCCAGCATCAAAGTCTTTTCCAATGAGTCAACTCTTCGCATGAGGTGGCCAGAGCACTGGAGTTTCATCTTTAGCATCATTCCTTCCAGAGAAATCCCAGGGTTGATCTCCTTCAGAATGGACTGGTCAGATCTCCTTGCAGTCCAAGGGACTCTCAAGAGTCTTCTCCAACACCACAGTTCAAAAGCATCAGTTCTTCAGTGCTCAGCCTTTTTCACAGTCCAACTCTCACATACATACATGACTAATGGAAAACCCATAGCCTTGACTAGACGGACCTTTGTCGACAGAGTAATGTCTCTGCTTTTGAACATGCTATCTAGGTTGGTCATAACTTTTCTTCCAAGGAGTAAGTGTCTTTTAATTTCATGGCTGCAGTCACCATCTGCAGTGATTTTGGAGCCCCCCAAAATAAGTCTGACACTGTTTCCACTATTTCTCCATCTATTTCCCATGGAGTGATGGAACTGGATGCCATAATTTTTGTTTTAAGAATGTTGAGCTTTAAGCCAACTTTTTCACTCTCCTCTTTTACTTATATCAAGAGGCTTTTAGTTCCTCTTCACTTTCTGCCATAAGGGTGGTGTCATCTGCATATCTGAGGTGATTGATATTTCTCCTGGCAATCTTGATTCCAGCTTGTGCTTCTTCCAGTCCAGCGTTTCTCATGATGTACTCTGCATAGAAGTTAAATAAGCAGGGTGACAATAGACAGCCTGCCCCAATTTGGAACCAGTCTTTTGTCCCATGTCCAGTTCTAACTGTTGCTTCCTGACCTGCATACAGATTTCTCAAGAGACAAGTTAGGTGTCTGGTATTCCCATCTCTTGAAGAACTGTCCACAGTTTATTGTGATCCACACACTCAAAGGCTTTGGCATAGTCAATAAAGCAGAAGTAGATGTTTTTCTGGAACTCTCTTGCTTTTTCAATGATCCAGTGGATGTTGGCAATTTGATCTCTGGTTCTTCTGCCTTTTCTAAATCCAGCTTGAACATCAGTCAGGAAGTTCACGGTTCATGTATTGCTGAAGCCTGACTTGGAGAATTTTGAGCATTACTTTACTAGCGTGTGAGATGACTGCAATTGTGTGGTTGTTTGAGCATTCTTTGGCATTGCCTTTGTTTGCAATTAGAATGAAAATGGACATTTTCCAGTCCTGTGGCCAGTGCTGAGTTTTCCAAATTTGCTGGCATACTGAGTGCAGCACTTTCACAGCATCATCTTTCAGGATTTGAAATAGCTCAACTGAAATGCCATCACCTCCACTAGCTTTGTTCACGTGATGCTTTCTAAGGCCCACTTGACTTCACATTCCAAGATGTCTGGCTCTAGATGAATGATCACACTATCGTGATTATCCGGGCTGTGGAGATCCTTTTTGTACAGTTCTTCTGTGTATTCTTGCCATCTCTTCTTAATATCTTCTGCTTCTGTTAGGCCCATACCATTTCTGTCTTTTATCGAACACATCTTTGCATGAAATGTTCCCTTGGTATCTCTAATTTTCTTCAAGAGTCTCTAGTCTTTTCCATTCTGTTTTTTCCTCTATTTCTTTGCATTGATCTCTGAAGAAGGTTGTCTTATCTCTTCTACTAACACATATATATGGAATTTAGAAAGATGGTAACGATAACCCTGTATGCAAGACAGCAATAGAGACAGAGATGTATAGAACCGTCTTTTGGACTCTGTGGGAGAGGTAGAGAGTGGGATGATTTGGGAGAATGGCATTGAAACATGTATAACATCATATAAGAAAAGAATCACCAGTCTAGGTTTGATGCAGGATACAGGATGCTTGGGGCTGGGGCACTGGGATGACCCAGAGGGATGGTATGGGGTAAGAGGTGGGAGGGGGGTTCAGGATGGGGAACACGTGTACACCCATGGTGGGTTCATGTTGATGTATGGCAAAACCATTGCAATATTGTAAAGTAAAAAAATTAATTAAAAAAGTCTACAAACAATAAATGCTGGAGAGGGTGTGGAGAAAGGGAACCCTCTTACACTTTTGGTGGGAATGCAAACCAATACAGCCACAATGGAGAACAGTGTAGAGATTCCTTAAAAAACTGGAAATAGAACTGCCATATGACCCAGCATACCCACTGCTGGGCATTCACACCGAGGAAACCAGAACTGAAAGAGACACGTGTATCCAAATTGTTCACTGCGGTACTGTTTATTAGTAGCCAGGACATGAAAGCAACCTAGATGTCCATCAGCAGACAAATGGATAAGAAAGCTACGGTACATATACACAAAGGAGTATTACTCAGCCATTGAAAAGAATACATTTGAATCAGTCTTAATGAGGTTGATGAAACTGGAGCTTATTATAAAAAGTGAAATAAGCCAGAAAGTGAAAGTGAAGTGAAAGTGAATTCGCTTAGTCGTGTCTGACTCTTTGCGACCCCGTGGACTGTAGCCCACCAGGCTTCTCCGTCCATGGGATTCTCCAGGCAAGAATACTGGAGTGGGTTGCCTTTTTCTTCTCCAGGGGATATTCTGAACCCAGGGATCGAACCCAGGTATCCAGCATTGCAGGCAGACGCATTAATTGCTGAGCTACTAGGGAAGCAGAAAGAAAAACTCCAATACAGTATACTAATGCATATATATGGAATTTAGAAAGATGGTAATGATAACCCTGTATGTAAGACAGCAAAAGAAACCCAGATGTATAGAACAGTGTTTTGCACTCTGGGAGAGGGCAAGGGTGGGATGGTTTGGAGAAGGGCATTGAAACATGTATATCATATGTGAAATGAATCGCCAGTCCAGGTCTGATGCATGATACAGGCTGCTCGCGGCTGGTGCACTGGGATGACCCTGAGGAATGGGATAGAGAGAGAGTTGGGAGGGGGTTCCTGGTGGGGAACACATATACACCAGTGGCGGATTCATGTCAATGTATGACAAAAATCAATATAATATTGTAAAGTAATTAGCCTCCAAATAAATAAATTAATTAAATTAAAAACAAAACGTGCAGGAAGAGATTTGTGCTTGATTCCAAAAATCATTTTAACTCAACTATTAGAGAACATTCTGTTGTTTGGGGAGAAAGGCTATGTTCCTGTGGAAACTGCACAGACTTGATGCTATTAGCATCAAGTTCTGGAGAAAGGTGTTTTGGTTAAAGACATGGGTTTAACCAACTATTAATTTTTACCCTGGGCTTAAAAAAATTTTTTTTTTTGCAGCTTTGTGCCTCAATTCCACCATTTACTTAATGGAATTAGGAATCCTGTCTGTCTCATACTGCAGTGACAGGTATTAAATGTGTTCATAGTAAGTCAGAGAAATACCTAGCACATTAGCATTTGTCCACCAAATAAGTAAACAAAGGACAGGAGCATTTTAGCATCAATGCAGCTTTGCTCTCGGCCTTTTCAATCCCTCTGCCTTTTGGTGAAACCTTACTCAGAATAAGCAAGGCTTCTTTGTGTTATTCCAAGGTGATCTCTAAGCAAAGTTGTTGGCACGAAAAGGAGGAACACATAGGGAGTCTGAGTTTCTCCTCCACAGACAAGGAGGCACCTACTCCAGACAACAAGGAAGATATCTAAACAGAATCTCCTACACAGCACATTTCTGTCAGGATGACGGCACCTGGATCCAAACAGGACTGAATCATAAGCCTGTGCCTAAAAGGAATTTTCAAAATTACATGAGAAAAAATAACTCGATGAAAAAAATGGGCCATCACACAACATAGCCAAAAAAGATGGTTCACTTTGTCAATCAAGCCACTGAATCCTCATTTTATGTTGGTAAATTATGAGATATACTATGTAGACAAAAAAAAAAAAGCAGATTTAAATTGAAAATGGTTATTGGAAAGATCCCCATTGAAGCAGAAAGTTAAAGATTTAGTTAAAATTAAAAGGATTTAGGGCTTTGAGGGGAGGCAATTCAGCAATCAGAAACACATTACCAATGGAAAATTATAAGATAGATAATAAAACATTACACTTTAATGTTCTAAATCATATAAATAAATAAAATATAAATAAAATAAAATAAATAAACATAAATATAAAAATACATGTAAATAAAAAACTTACATTAAAAAAATAAGATGGAAGTTGCTTGGTCATGTCCGACTCTTTGTTACCCCATGGACTATAGCCTATCAGGTTCCTCCATCTATGGGATTTTCCAGGCAAGAGTGCTGGAGTGGATTGCCATTTCGTTCTCCAGAATAAAACATCAATTAAAGTGGCTTTTTATCATCACAATGTATTGACAATTTTAGACAATATCAATGTAAAAATAGTTCCTCCATCCCATAAAGTCTTTTCTTGGTCTAAATTCTAAATAATTTAGCCACATGTGTAAAGGGCTACACAATTTGCTTTGATAGTTAGCTCCTAGCTGTGCTGAAATAACCGTACTTTTTTTTTGGCTGGAGCTTATGTATTCAACTTCTGTACAATTAAAAATATCCCTGTATTTAAATAGTGGACTTGAAATAAATAATAAAGAAGATGCAGAACTTTAATTCTACCCATCTTTGTGTAGAAAGTTCTCTGAAGCATGTGGAACTAATTCTCTGTTCTTGGAAGCATTTCTTCTGTCTTTAAAAATGCACATTAATGAAGTGAGAAGTAAATTCATTGCTTTTCAAAAAGTTGTATTTTATTTACTGGTATATACACACATAAGCACACAAATTTCAAGAAAAGGGAATTTTGTTTCTGTACCTCTTTAATAATAAAGATAAGTATTTATTTCATGAGTAGCTTGCTAGGGCTGCCAAAATAAAATACTGCAGACTGGGTGGCTTAGATTTTGTTTGTTTTTTTTTTTTTCTTGAGTTCTGGAGGCTAGAAGTTCAAGTTCAGTCTGGTGGCAGATTTAATTTCTTGTAAGGTCCTTTCTCTCTTTGACTTACTGATGGCTCCCTTTTCACTGTATCCTCACACGGGTGCCCCTCAGTCTGTGGGTCTTTGTACTAGACTCTTCTAGAAAGACATTGGCCAACTGGGGTGGAGTCCACCCATATGACCTCATATGTCTTTAATCACCTCTTTAAAGGCTCTTTCTCCATTTCCAATCAGATTCTGAAGTGTTGGGTGTTAGGATTTGAACATATGAACTTGAGGGGAGAAGGGTCAGCACAAAATAGAAGGGATATTAGTAATAATAATGAAAAATGAACCAATCCACTTGTGATATTGCTAGGCCCACCACCAATAGATGTCAAAGAGTATTTATAACAGTTTATTTTTTTAAGAAAGAATCTTTCATCAGCACTCATTTTCTAGTCAATCTGTTTTTAATATTGTGCCATGCATTGGAGAAGGAAATGGCAACCCACTCCAGTGTTCTTGCCTGCAGAATCCCAGGGACGGGGGGAGCCTGGTGGGCTGCCATCTCTGGGGTCGCACAGAGTCGGACAGGACTGAAGCGATTTAGCAGCAGCAGCAGCCATGACAAGGCAAAATTATGTTTGCTCCGGTGGGGAGTTGGTGCATCAGAGTGCTAGAGTGCTTAAGTGGAAGAATGTTTATCTCTGAGGACAAGAATGACCCTAGTGAGGAGCTGAGACTAGAAACCAAGTGCCCTCTTCCAAGTCATATAATCATGAGAAACTAACTTCTCACGCCCTAGTTTTCCCATTGGTGAATGAAAGTTCATTCATTCAGCAAAAATTGAATGACAGTGAACACATGCCAGGCACTGTTCTAGAGGTTTGAGGTCTACCAATGTGTTAAACAGAGATCTTTGCTCTCATGAAATATTAGAATGTCAGTAAGTGCTGAGGAAAGCGAAAAAGAAAAGTGAGATAAGAGAAGAGGATGGAAGGGCAGCAACTTCAAACAAAGCCATTAGGGTAAGCATTAACAAGGAAGTGAAATTAGCAAACTGAATAGTAGAGAGATATGTAGGTGTGTGCCACTTGAAAAAGGGGTCTGCCCAGCTCTCTCAGAAATAATAAGGCACTTATGGACTATGTGGCTCTGTTTATTTTCATCCTCCAGTTATTCTAATGGGTAAGAGAAGGAGCATGTGCATGGGATGATCAGTTAATAAATTGTGTGGTTATGTTACAGGAGTGGTATAATCAAAGGATCAATTGGAGAATTACTAAATAGGTTATTGCTCATTTCATTTTCTAAAATGTCATGCTTAATATAGTCAGCACAGTGTTTAGAAATGAAATGAAAGAACATAAGTGAGTTACTGCCCTAGGAAAGTGTGCATGTTTATTTTTCTTCTCAAAGCACACTTATTCTCATATGTTCATATGTGGCAACTATGTAGTAGATGATGGAGAATTAGCACACATTCCAGAGACCACACGGGCATGTGCTAAATATCAATTCACTGTACTTTTAGCAAAGAGCTCTATAATTAGAAACAGATGAGAAAGGTGCTAAATTGTTTTAGGAATCATTCTAAGGTTCATCAAACTGAAAAGAAAAAAAAATATCATTTTGAACCAACAAATAAGTCTCTGAATTTTTTTAAACTAAAGCTCCACTTTTCAGTATGAATTATGCATTGCCTACAGGGCTTCTTTTGATATGTGGTGAATTTGTCCCTTCTGGACATTTCCATAAGACCTTTTCCAAATGAAAGATTCTCTGCTTTTCAAAGAAAAGCATTGCATAAGTATGGCAAAACAAATACAGTATTGTAATTAAATAAATAAATAAATAATAAAAAGAAAAGAAATTATCCACTAAATATTTCACGGTAAAATATTTAGTGGATAATTTCTTTTTAAAAAATTTTTATTTATTTATTTTTTTATTAATTACAATACTGTATTTGTTTTTTCACCAGAGAAAGAATTTAAGCGTAAAGTGTATTAGTTATGAGAAATCACATACTGTATTTTGAACTCAGAGCACTTATCACCTAGGACTCTGAAACATTTTTATTGAATAGTTTTTGTGTATGTAACCAATCATCAGAAATGCATATAATAGAATCAGTAAAAGAACTCTTATTTTTTATGTTAGCAGCAAATGGATGTGAAGGAAAAAGAGTAACTACCGTGATTCACAGTTTTTATTAATTACACAGATAGTATGTAAATAAACTAGTATTTAGTAGAATTATTTGGAATTTCTAATAATTCTGAAAACTATATAGAACAAAGTTTATACCTTCTATTTTAGACATGTTGTGGTTATACTTAAAATTCATATTGTATAGTTAACATTTCTCCGACAGATTCTTCTCTTCCTCTTGCCTTTCCCATCTTGTTTTTCTTGTCTTCAGAAACTATCAATGTACATATTAGGTGTATGAAAACTCTTTGATTAAATTAATGAAAAAAATATATATATCAACTCATCTGTCCTAGATATTTATGCTGACCCCTTTGGGAATATTTCTTACTTTTTACAAAATCTGGAATATTGCTGAAACATTCAAATAAGCCTCATATCTGATCAATGTCTGAGTTTTTCATTTAGAATCATAGAAGAGAACTAATGAAATGGTGATGTGTACTTTTTGTTAGTAGATTTGAGCACAAGGTGATGCAGAGGAAGGGGCTCTGCATCTATAAACTTGAATTGAACAAGGTCCTGCTGCTTAGCTCAAGCTCAGTGAGGGCCATCAGTGTCCATCTCTGAAAGATGAACAATCACCCTTCTTAAGGACTGTGCCTTCACCTAGAGAGTGCCAAGGAGCGGCCTGAATGTTGGTGTCCAAAGCACCAGGGAGAGATCTGGGACCAGATCAGATGGACCAGACAGAGACCCCAAACATGAATGACCAGCACTGAGACAGGAAGCATACTAGAATCAACTTGTTTCTTTCCCTCCTTCAGAAAATGGCCAGTGATACTTATTGATCAGTGACTGAAAGTTACTATCCAGACCAAGTACTCAAAGTTCTGAAAATACCAAACATTGATTTAGTGATCATTCAAATGCATTTCTATATTCACCCCATAGTAATGTCCTACAGTCAACTGACTATTGTGCCAAAGTTTTCTTAAGTATGTAAATGTGTATTTACTGTAGGACATTACTATGGGGTGAATATAGAAATGCATTTGAATGATCACTAAATCAGTGTTTGGTATGAGGCATGGGGCTGATGCACAGGATGATTCAAGTAGAGGATGGGGGTGGGAGGTGGGAGGGGGATTCGGCATTGGGAGATTGTGTTCACCTATGGCTGATTCGTGTCAATGTATGGCAAAACAAATACAGTATTGTAATTAAAAAAATAAATAAATTTAATTTAAAAAAATAAAATAAAACAAAGATGAAAATAAAAAAATAAATAAAAAATAACCTCAGAAAGTTATTAGATTATTCACCCTCTGTCCCTACAAAGACAGCATTTTTGTTTTCTGTGTATCTTAGGATTCATATGCATGTGTGTATATACATGCATTATCTGTGTAAGTGTGTATCAAGAAAAAAACTTACTGTTAAAAAAATTAAAGATCCAAATGAATTAATCAACAATGCTCCAACATGTTGTTGTAGTCACTAAGTCATGTCAGACTTTTTGCAACCCCATGGACTGTAGTCCACCAGGCTTCTCTGTCCATGGGATTTTCCAGGCAAGAATACTGGAGTGGGTTGTCATTCCTTCTTTAGGAGATCTTCCCAATTCAGGGGTCAAACCCATGTCTCCTGCATTGGCAGGCAGATTCTCTACCACTGCACCACCTGGGAAAGCCCACCCCAATGTAAAATAAACATTAAGAAAAAGATTCCAAAGAAAAACACATTGAGAAGTGGCTTCATGTAACAGCTAAGTCTGAAGTCTTGGAATCCAGTAGAACTTGAATTCCATAACGTGCCTTGAGGATGTTTCTGAGCCGTGAGTGTCCCTTAACTAGGGTGAAATCTTAGAAAACATCATGAGTCTCTAGGGCTGATGTCAGAAGTCAATGATTCCAGTTGGGTGAGACAGGCACCCTTTTTTTGCTGCTCCCTTTCCTCTTTGGTCTTTTCCTAAAGATTTTTTTTATATAGTTCTTAGAACCTGCCATTTCTATGACATGAAGTTCTGTACTCAAAAACAGTCCAGATAAATAGCATATGTGCATGGAAACAGCTTGGAAAGAAATATTTCAAACTGTTGTCCATAATTGTCTCACAAAGGGTCATCACGGGAGCAGGTGTGAGTGGGTGGGCATGATGGTAGGGTTTGTCACAGAGATGGGTTTGTACTGTACCTTCTGTATTGTCTGATTTTGTTTTAACAAGGAGCATGCATTCATATCTTATTGGAGCAATTTTGAATAAATTAACACCTAGGGCAAATACAAGATTGCCTTAATTACTTAAACTCTATTTTGAACAACTTGTTCAGGAAGTAAAGTCACCAGTAGAAAAATATCCTATTTTTTTTTCAAATTAGGTATAGTTTTTGTGGTGTTTCCCTGTTTTTGCTAATGTCACTAAATCATCTTTGCAGTCTTTTTTTTCAGTCATGAAAACGATTGATGTACCTGCTGAAGCAGTTTGCAGGGGTGTGATTTTGTCATTCAGTTCTCTGATCATTATATCACATGGATTTGTGATTTGGTCATTAACCAAAATGAAAGGTCCAGGGAAGGTCATTATTCAAAAAATGATGAAGGGGCAAAAGGTAATAACAATGAGGCAAGAAGTTGAAGGGCCATTAAAATTACCAGATGTTAGTCAGTCCTTGAGTTATAACAGTATCACCACGAGCGGCAGAAATGGAAGAAAGGGATCTTTTACTATTGATTTATAAATAGTAAATTAAAAACCTACACTGGATGATCTTGCCTGTCCTCTGAGAAAAGCACCAATTAAGATAGAAATTGTTCTATTCAATTTTTTTTCAGTTGTATTTCCTGAAAAATAACTGACATACATACACCACTGCATTTAAAATTATGCACAGCATATTGGTTTGATTTACCTATATTGTGAAATAATTACTACAACAGTTTTAGTTAAAATCCATAGTCTCATATAGATGTGATTTTTTAAAGAAGAGAAAAAAAAGTCCTCCTGTGATGAGGATTGTTATGATCTATTCACTTAAAAAATCATTTCTATGTATCATACAGAAGTGTTAACTATCATCCTCATGGTATACAATATGTACATAGTACTTAGCTATCATACAACTGGAAATCTGCATCTTTTGACCACCTTCTTCTACTCCTTCTCTCCATATCTGATCTCTTTCCCTATAAGTTTAATGTTTGGCTTTGTTTTTAATTAGATTCCACATACAGGTGAAATCAGACAGCATTTGCCTTTCTCTATCTGACATTTACACAGAAGAACAGTACAAAAAAGAGCTTCAACACCCAGATAATCACGATGGTGTGATCACTCACCTAGAGCCAGACATCCTGAAATGTGAAGTCAAGTGGCCCTTAGAAAGCATCACTACAAACAAAGCTAGTGGAAGTGATGGAATTCTGGTGGAGCTATTTCAAATCCTGAAAGATGATATGTGAAAGTGCTACACTCAATATGCCAGTAAATTTGGAAAACTCAGCAGTGGCCACAAGACTGGAAAAGGTCCGTTTTCATTCCAATTCCAAAGAAAAGCCATGCCAAAGAATGCTCAAACAACCACACAGTTGCAGTAATCTCACACACTAGTAAAGCAATGCTCAAAATTCTCCAAGCCAGACTTCAGCAATACATGAACCGTGAACTTCCTGATGTTCAA
Source organism: Nanger dama (assembly GCA_917880005.1). Taxonomy (NCBI): domain Eukaryota; kingdom Metazoa; phylum Chordata; class Mammalia; order Artiodactyla; family Bovidae; genus Nanger; species Nanger dama. The sequence continues at coordinate 42,383,411 of CAKJTW010000009.1, read as the reverse complement.
GCTGGTTTTAGAAAAGGCAGAGGAACAGAGATCAAATTGCCAACATCCTCTGGATCAGGGAAAAGCAAGAGAGTTCCAGAAAAACATCTATTTCTGCTTTATTGACTATGCCAAAGCCTTTAACTCTGTGATCACAATAAACTGTGGACAATTCTTCATGAGATGGGAATACCAGACCACCTAACCTGCCTCTTAAGAAACCTATGTGCAGATCAGGAAGTAACAGTTAGAACTGGACATAGAACAGACTGTTTCCAAATAGGAAAAGAAGTATGTCAAGGCTGTATATTGTCACCCTGCTTATTTAACTTCTATGCAGAGTACATCATGAGATGTGCTGGGCTGGAAGAAACAAAGCTGGACTCAAGATTGCTGGGAGAAATATCAATAACCTCAGATATGCAGATGACACCACCCTTATGGTAGAAAGTGAAGAAGAACTAAAAAGCCTCTTGATGAAAGTGAAAGAAAAGAGTGAAAAAGTTCGCTTAAAGCTCAACATTCAGAAAATGAAGATCGTATTCAAAAATGAAGATAGCATATTCAAAAGCAGAGGCATTACTTTGCCAACAAAGGTCCGTCTAGTCAAGGCTATGGTTTTTCCAGTGGCCATGTATGGATGTGAGAGTTCTGTGAAGAAAGCTGAGCGCTGAAGAATTGATGCTTTGGAACTGTGCCTTCGGCAAAGACTCTTGAGAGTCCCTTGGACTGCAAAGACATCCAATTAGTCCATTCTGAAGGAGATCAACCCTGGGATTTCTTTGGAAGGAATGATGCTAAACCTGAAACTCCAGTACTTTGGCCACCTCATACAAAGAGTTGACTCACTGGAAAAGACTCTGATGCTGGGAGGGATTGGGGGCAGGAGGAGAAGGAGATGACAGAGGATGAGATGGCTGGATGGCATCACTGATGGACGTGAGTTTGAGTGAACTTCGGCAGTTGCTGATGGACAGGAAGGCCTGGCGTGCTGCAAGTCATGGGGTCACAAAGAGTCGGACACGACTGAGTGACTGAACTGATCTGACATTTCACAGCCTGATGCCTACAAAGTCCACTCATGTTATTGCAATGGTGGGATTTCCTCTTTTTATGGTTTTGTAATTTATACATATACATACAGACCACAGCTTCTTTATTCACTCATCCGCTGAGGGCACTTACATTGCTTTCATATCTTGGCTATTAGAAATAACACTGCTGTGAACATGTGGATGCAGATGTCTTTTTAGTTAATGTTTTCATTTCCTTGGATGTATTCCCTGAAGTGGTATAAATGAATCATATAACAACTATATTTTCAATTTCCTGAGGAATCTGAATACTGTTGTCCATAGTGGCTGCAACAATTTATAACCCCATCAACAGTGGGCAAAAGTGTCCTTTTCATCACATATTAGCCAGCACTTGTTTCCTCTCATCTTCTCGGTGATGGCCATTTTAATAGGTGTGAGGTGACAGATCATTGTGGTTTCAATTTGCATTTCTCTAATTACTGATAGCATTAAGCATCTTTTCATGTACCTGTTGGCCATCTGTAGTCTTTGCAAAAATGTCTATTCAGGTCCTTTGCCCATTTTTAAATGGATTTTAAATTGGATTATTTTTTTGCTATTGATTTGTATGCATTCTTTATGTGTTTTGGATATTAACCCTTTACCAGATACATGGCTTGCAAGTACTTTTTTCCCATTCTGAAGATTGTCTTTTCACTTTGTTGATGATTACTCTTGCTATATAGAAGCTTTTTAATTTGATATAGTCTCAAAATCATGCTTCTTTAAACCTTCTAATGTACCACCAAACAAGTATCTTTCTAACGAGTGTACTGATAAAGAACTGAAGGGAAAATTAAGTTATTAGATACTCGTGACAACTTAAAAAATAACACTAATGCTTTTTAGTATGTCCTATGTGTCAGTATTAAATGTATCACATAGCTTATTTTAAACTATACACACTACTATATATAAAATAGATAACCAAGAAAGACCCACTGTATAGCACAGGGAACTATATTTAATACCTTGTAATAGCCTATAATGAGAGATAATGTAAAAAAAAAGAGTATATACATATATACACACAAATGTGAAAGTGAAACTGTTAGTCAGCCATGTTCAACTCTTTTAGACCCCATAGATTGTAGTCTGCTAGCCTCCTCTGTCCATGGAACTCTCCAGGCAAGAATACTGGCTTGGTAGACATTCCCTTCTCCAGCAGATCTTCCTGACCCAGGGATAGAACCCAGGTCTCCCACACTGCAGGCAAATTCTTTACCATCTGAACCACTAGGGCGCCACATATGCACATATACGTATATAATTGAATCACTTTGCTGTACATCTGAAACTAACACAATATTGTAAATCAACTGTATTTCAAAACCCAAATCTATATATATATATATATATATATTCAAAAACCAAATATATGTATGTACTTATATTTATATATAAAATACCCTTAGCTATACTATGAGTCTGGTATTTTTATTATCCACCATTAATAAAAGAGGGCAAAGTTCAGACACTTTCTTGAAGTTACTTGAATAACAAATGGCAAAGTCAAGAGAACTGAGTACTGTTTGATCCCAAAGCTTGTAATGCTGCATACGTTTCGAACATAAGATGAGAAAAAATAATTTGAAAAATTGGTCTTGATGATTTTTAAAGTCCTAAAAATATCTATAGAGATTGTCCCCCTGCAAAACCAGTAAGCTATTAGGCAACATTCAGTAAAAGTAGAACATAGATTCTGGAATAGATTATATAATAAACAAAGAGAAGAAGATGCCAAAATATTGGATTATTTTGCATTCTATTTGTAATTGTTTAAAATCAATACATAAAAATTTTAACATATATCACAATAGTTATTTACTTCTAACATCTATTTTTAAGGTCTTTCCACATCAGTAAGTATTCAGCTTTTTATTCTGGGGATAAATTGTCAGACTGGCAGCTATCTGTCTTACTTGACTATTATCACTCTTCTTAAAAATTGGATCTGTGGGGAAAAAAATGATATCCTTGAACACACAGACTTAATTAGTCATTACATTGTTTCATGACTATTGTATTTTATTACCACAGCCTGTAGCAGCTGTTACAATGTACTGATTTATTAGGCTATAGCTAGAAAACAATTGTTTCTTTCCACATTATGAATTTAGCCTAATATTATATTTAAACTAAGAACAAGTATGTTGCATCATCCTAAAATTTAAATGCAAGAGAAAAATTATTTCTAAGATATGTTATACGTTAGAGTAGATTGATAATTTTTAATTAATAAAAACTGAGAAGAAAGGATGGTTTGAGAGAAACAAAGAATTTTAAAGATTTTGTAGAAATCAAAGGGTCTACTTTGGGTTATTAAAAATAAGAAAATCTTGGGAATTCTTTTGCTGTTATTTAATACTGAAGAGTTTTATCTCTTATTTTAATTAAAACCTTCAACTGAAATAGTGGCAGTATGAACACAGGATTGGTAGAAGGAAAAGTAAAGCCAAGGCATTTTTCTGACCAGATTATTAGTACCTATGCTAGTTATAAATCATACGATAATGGATTTTGTTGCTACTGAAGCCCACAATACACACACAGTATGTATATACAGAGGTAAAGATAAAAACTTTTCCTATAAAATTTCATATTAAAAATGTATTAAGTGATTTTATGCCACATCAACTAACTAATGTATGCAAAAGTCAGGCAAAATACAAAAAGAGTTTGGGTGAGCTGAGCCAAAAATCAACAGGAAAAACTGAAATTCAAATAGTGCAGATAGTAGGGAAAAATATTAATTTCTGGGAATAAGGCATCAAAACTGAGGTCACACAGTCAAGAGTCAGAATTAATGGAAGACATGAATGGAGTCTGTAGAACTGGGGCATTATGGAGGAAAGATAGCAGAAACAACTGGGCAAATCAGTAGGAACAAGCTCATCGCTACTCCATGATGGGCCAGTGTGGAGCTGACACGAGTGAAGGTGACTTAAAGCAGTAGGGCCACAACTACTAGCTTTGAAACTGGAAACTCAATAGAAATAGATGAATGTTTGGAAGGAGAAATATCTCTGCAGCTGCCGTCATCCTCCTATGTGGGTGAAATTTGAGTTTATGCTTCAGGGTCTGTTCAGGGAGAGATGTTGAATAGAGAACACAGTAGATATGAAAGGGTAAGCAAGGGAGGAGGGATGCGCTGCCTGTCTGGGGAACAGCAACAATTTAGCCAAAGCACAGGGTTCAGTCACTCAGTCATGTCTGACTCTTTGCAACCCCATGAATTGCAGCATGCCAGGCCTCCCTGTCCATCACCAACTCCCAGAGTATACCCAGACTCATGTCCACTGAGTTGGTGATGCCATCTAGCCATCTCATCCTCTGCCATCCCCTTCTCCTCCTGCCTCCACTGTCTTTCACTTTCATCAAGAGGCTCCTTATTTCTTCTTCACTTTCTGCCATAAAGGTGGTGTCATCTGCATACCTGAGGTTATTGATATTTCTTCTGACAATCTTGATTCCAGCTTATGCTTCATCCAGCCCAGCGTTTCTCATGAAGTACTCTGCATATAAGTAAAACAAGCAGGATGACAATACACAGCCTTGACTTACTCCTTTTCCTATTTGGAACCAGTCTGTTGTTCTATGTCCAGTTTCCAGTTCTAACTGTCACAGGGTACATGCTGAGAAATATGGGTATATAAGGTTAAGTGTGGTTTGTAACTAAATTGTGCAAGGGTTCTTTCTACAAATGTTTTTAAGGGTATCATTAATAAGTGTATAATTTAATGGCATGCTGTGTTGCACTTCAAGGACAAACTAATTTAGTAATGGTATTGAATCAGTGGGTCTGTCATTTTACTGAAATTACATTAGGCAGCTAAAATTGGATGCTTACATTTCCACTCCAAATTGACACTTTTAGCAAAGCCCAGAATTAGACATTACTTAGTGTCATGGCTTTAATCATGTGTTACAACTTTGCCTCCCATTTTTAAAATTTATTTAATATACTCATCTTTTTCTTTATAGATTTGGAGACATTGAACACATTTTATACATTTATCGATTTTAGATCATTAACTGTATGCATAAGGAAAGTAGATTTAGAAGAAAAAAAATAAGTAAAGTGCCCCCAATACTGAACTAACTAATAAAAGAGACAACGAAACATAATTCTGGAGTTCCAAGTATGCCCTCCTCTGTGTGGATATTAGGAGGAAGTATGAAGATGATGGATAAACCTGCAATTCTTGGCTTAGGATAAGGTTTGGACGAATACAAGTTTGAGAACAGCACTGTGCAGCAGGCAACAGATGTGAGTGTGATACTGTGATGCCTGTCTCGTTCTTTCTGAGGAGTTTTCTGATCTAATGATGTACTTAATTATTTCTCTTTTGAAGCAAGTTACTAAAATGGAGACCTTGGCAGTCAATCTGCTTCCTGAGAAGGGTAATTAACTGCCTCATGGCCACTTAGACCCCAAGAACCACAGCCCAGCTTGCGAGAACTCCATGAAGCTGGGAGAATTGATTAGTGGAAATATCTTTCTTTGCCTCCACTCACTTCTATGAAGCAAACTTCACTGTGTGTGCCAGTCTCCAGTTTCACTGACCCATGTGGGTAGGTTAGAGGAGGGGGTCATTTCCCTCCTATTAACTGTTTTTTTCTGTTTAGATCCCCCGGCTAGTTTTGGAAAGGCATTCACAAATCCTCTGAGCCTCATATTTCCTCATATGTTATATGTTCCTTGTCATGACAACCTCTGAGTCAGGATTATCAAGAGGGTTAATTCACATAAACAGATTTGTGCTTTAGAAGAAAACATAAAAGTGTGCTTTATATCTCCTTAAAGTATGATATAATACCAAGAGTTAAAAGTTATTATGCTTTTAGGCCTTATAAAACATGGGAAATGATATATTCTTGCCTATTAAATGTATTTTTAATCATTGATAAACTTATATAAGAGGAGTCCAGTGTATATGCCAGGCAGTGTGATTGCTGGGTCATGTGGTAGTTTTATTGCTAGTTTTTAAAGTAATCTTCATACTGTTCTCCATAGTGGTTGCATCAATTTACATTCTCACCAACAGTACAAAAGTGTTCTCTTTGCTCCACATCCTGTCTAGCATTTGCTGTTCGTAGATTTTTTGTAAAATAGATAGCCAGTAGGAGGTTGATGTATACCACAGGGAGCCCAGCCTGGTGCTCTGTGACAACCTAAAAGGTTGGGATTGGGATTGGACGTGAGAGGGAGGTTCAAGAGGGAGCAGATATATGTATAATTATGGCTGATTCATGTTGATAGATGGCAGAAACTAACACAATCCTGTAAAGCAATTATCCTCCAATTAAAAATAACTTTTATGAGGAACAATTTAAAATATTTTTATTATAAAAACCTGGAATTCATTTAGAGATTTGTATAGCTCACTGACATAAAAAGCATTGCATTTTAAATGGACCATGATTAAATTTTGATATCATTAATCATATCTCCTAAAGTGATACTTTGTTGGCCACCTTGGCATTTATAGATAGTGGGGAATCAGTGGTGTTTCTTCAAGAAGCACTTAGAGGCAGAACAAGAGTGCAGTGGTGCTCAGACTTTGCTCAAGGTACCTTCTAGATGCTTGGAAGATCAAACAAGAAAGACAGGTCTTCAAAAACAGTAATCTAATCAGCTATAACATTTGAGACAAAGTCTAAACAACAGACTTCAAAAGGAAGTGAGGGACCCATTGAGATTAGAATGTAGTTAATCTTTTAACGTAGCTGATTATTCAAAGTTCTTTCCTCTCTATAAATTTTCCCTCATAGCAGATTCCCAATCAGGTTTTCCTGATAATGCCACTGTAGAAAGTCACCTCTTCTTTTCTGCCAGTCACACACTGATTTTCATAGGAGCAAGTTGCTTGTCAGGGCACAACCTAAATGTAAACCTTTCAGGACTAACTAGCGTCTTGTTCTGGAGAAGGAAATGGCAACCGACTCCAATGTTCTTGCCTGGAGAATCCCAGGGACTGGGGAGCCTGGTGGGCTACTGTCTATGGGGTTGAACAGAGTCGGACACAACTGAAGCGACTCAGCAGCAGTGTCTTGTTCAGCACTGATATACTAGACAGATTTCAGCAAAAGGATGTTATGCCTTGGAAGTAATTCTTTTGCTTGAATTGAATTTTCCTTTCCGAAAATCAATGGGATGTCTCTTGTGGGAAAATCTCTTTTCTACTCTTGGCCACAGAAAGTTTACAGATAAAATATTATTTGACAGGTGCTGCTTAGAATAGTTGGTAATTTACATAAAACACCTACACTAACCCACTACAGATGCTCTTGCTTTAAGGGTTCAATATTTTTGCATATCACATTTGATTTGGGTTGAAGTATATTATTCAGGTGATATAATTACCCAAAGTTAGGAAAAGAGATAATTCTTTCAGAGTATTTGAAAAGTTGTTTCTACAAGAAGTATTTCTTGTCAGGAAGTTACATCTTTCTTAAGCAGTTATACAAGGCATGTGACCCCCAAAATGATTCATTTCTTTGATAGAAAAGGCTATGGTCGCAGTCTGTCTCTTTGAAATGATTTAGTTCAGTGGCTCAGTCATGTCTGACTCTTTGCACCCCCGTGCAATGCAGCATGCCAGGCCTCCCTGCCCGTCTCCAACTCCCAGAGCTTGCTCAAACTCATGTTCATCAAGTTGGTGATGCCATCCAACCATCTCATCCTCTGTCATCCCTTTCTCCTACTGTGTTCAATATTTCCCAGCATCAGGGTCTTTTCCAATGAGTCAGTTCTTCATGTCAGCTGGCCAAAGTATCGAAACGATTATCCCACCTTTAAATAAACTTATGCTAATGAAAAATGTATTTTGTGGCTATACTTTGGCTCACCACAAAACACTTATCTGTCAAATGAAAACTGCATTTGTGTATAGGATTTGATAAATTTCCAGTTGGAATTGCACTTAAAAACTCCCATTACATTATAAAGAAATTATGAGACTTACCCCACAGCATCTTCTGCAGGAGCTTAATTTCTGCCTGTATTGTTTCAGAATAAAGAGAAAAAGAAAACAATATCCTAAACAGACTTGAAAACAAAAAGACTTTATTTTTCTATTTGTACTTTCAAGAGTTAAAACGTTATCAGTCAAGGACAAAAATCTTGGGCAGAACATGTCTTTATTCTGTAGGACACTTGTCTAGATAATAGGTTAATCTCTCACTTTTTTTTTCCCTAATGGTAGTGATTTTTAAAATCATGTATGATCTCTTGCCAGTGTTCCATAAGAGGCCAGAAACAAGATGTTCAGCCAATGTAGAAAGCTAATTTATGGTCTCTGGGAAGGACATTTCATATAGGTTTTGCAATGGTAAACATTTCCTATAACCTCATTTTCTTGAAACACTATCAAAGACTAGCTATCAAAAAGTGCAATTCATTTCAATCTGCCTACCATGTGGGTGGTACATCTAACAGAGGAGATAAAAAATACAAGGTTGAAGGAAAGATAAAGCAAGAATGCAACAGGAGGAAGAGAAAATTGGGTGAGCCCTGGATGTGAGGTACTCAAATTGGGAGGGGAAAAAAGCCAGAATACAAGTTTATATCTTGGGAGTAAAACTAGACCTAGAAGTCAAAAGTGATTTATAACCTAGTCATATGTTAATGGGATCTTCTCTAAACACTGTAATTTATCTAGAGTTGCTTCAAAGGCTCAAGTCCAAAGGCAGAGAAAGACCACAACTCCAAATTTTCTACATATTCTTGGAGTTTAAGTTATAGAGCCAATATGTGCTGCTGTCTAATTTTTATTCCTAGTTTTCCGGAAGGAAGAGAGGAAGGAAGGAAGGAGGGAGGCAGTGAGGGAAGGAGAGAAACTTTAGGAGACTAGGAGGCAAGAACACTAGAGGCTGCTTAATGAGATATGATTGTCTGCAGATAGTCCAGGAAAGAACTCTGATATTGTGATATATGGTTAGCAATATGAATGAAATATCAGAATAAATTGTGTGTCTGTGGGAAGAAAGAACATCCTAGTCAGAGGAGGAAAGAGTCATGTGCTCTGAGACCTGGTGTGTCTGTTCTTGTGCTGTGTCCTTAGAGGATTGCCTAGTATGTGAAAGCAAAGAATCAAGGATACTGTAAACAATTTTTTTTGTCTGAGCAAATGGCAGAACATCTCCCTTTTTGGAGATGAGGAAGACCAAGAAAGGAGCTATTTTATGTGTTAATGGGGATCCAAACCAAGAAGTTGCTTTTGTGTATTTTGCATGTGAAATCTTGAATATTGCTTAGATATCCAAAGGTCTTCTAGAAGTTTGGTGTTAAGTTTTAGGTGGAAGTTCAACTGTTTATTTAATTTTAGTCATTAGCAATTCATGGAATATAAAATCATGAAGCACAGGAGGTTATGTTTAGGGTGAATTGACTAAAGAAGAGACCCAAGACAATCCCGGTCTTCTCAGACATACAGAGTTGAGGAGAGTGAAGTCAAGAACATGAGAGGAGGGTTAGGAGAAAGTGAATCCTGGAGGACATATGAAAAAAACATTAAACAATAAAGTGTGATAAACTGTCAAATGCTGATTGATACATAGAATGTGTGCCTGCTGAGTCGCTTCAGTTGTGTCCGACTCTTTGTGACCCTGTGGACTTTAGCCCACTAAGCTCCTCTGTCCATGAGATGCCCCAGGCAAGGATACTGGAGTGGATTTCCATGCTCTCCTCCAGGGAATCTTCTCAACCCTTTGATCTAACTGTGTCTCTTTTGTCTCCTGCATTGGCAGTCAGCTTCTTTATACCACTAGTGTTACCTGGGAAGTCCAATATATAGGACAGGGAGACCAAACATTACCATTGCTTTTGGCAGTCAAAAATGGGTGACCTGGATGAGAGAAGTATCAGAGTAAATTCAAGAATAGCTGTAGAAAATAGTTGGTTAGAAAATAGAAATGGAACAAATGAAGACAGAAAACACTGACAACTCTTACAAGATATGTTGCTATAAAAGGAATAGTGAAATTAAGCAAGACCCGCAGGAGTTTTCTATGGTATAATACTTATAACTATCCTACCAATATAAATATCCTTAATGGAAGAATATTTAAAATGCAGATACTGCATACTTGAATGATGAGGGAAATGAACTAATTCAGGGCAAAAAAAAGTGAGTGAGAGTATCAAAACACTGGGTTAAATATAATAAAATTGACTGTAGCACTCCTGGACCCTGGGAGTTAGTGATCATGTATTTAAATTTAGATCAATTGACAAGTGTGTGAATATTTTTTAACCATGTTGTAGAGACAATATGGAAGAATTGTAGTAAATCATGGAATGTGAGAGTTTTTGTTTGCTGTCTTATAGACATAGATAAATAGCCTTGGTGAGAAAATGTTTAATTAAAAACTCAGTTTTCATTGTTCACTAGAATTTCCTGGAGACTGTAAACTACCAAGGATTCTCATGGGCAAAATCTAGGACACTGTTATGACAAATAAAAGAAAAATTCTGCCTATAGACATATTTATTCTTAATGATGTGGACCTTTTATTTTTTACCTGTGTTTGCAAGTTGTTTTGTGTTGGGAGGAGAATGGTATTGACAGCAGAATGGGGATATTTGGCTAATTAACTTTTAATAAAAATCTGTTCTCTCTGATTAAGGCTTAAACCAAAACATTGTTTGACACATAGTAAAATTTTATATATGAAATTATGTATGTATTCTAAAGTGTGCTAAACTTTTGTTGGCAATGGTCATAGTCCATATGACCCCAGAGGCTAGAACTACAGTGAGAATTATTTTCAAACATTTCAGATTTTGTTGACTTATCTAGATTTTTATATTTCTCCAACATTCCTACTTTAGTTATTAGAAGACTGGAATTCCAATGACTTTTCCAGAAATGATTTACAGAGCATAATTCTGGTCTCCCAGCTCAGATATTCCTTTTGGAGTTATTAACTCTGAGAGGCACCCCTCCACCACCACCACTGTGAACTTTCAAGTTTGTATGTGGTATACATTCCAATGTGTTTCACATTTTAGAAAAGAGGGGATTCTCTGTGACTAACCAGGACTAAAATGGCAAATCTAGAAGTAAACAATTCTCTCTATTCAAGGCAGAGAATGAGCTAGTTATACCTAAATGCAAAAACATGCCATGGAGCCAAATGATGCAATTCTTTCTCCCAGTTCACAGCCCCCAGTGCCTACACACTTACTATCACCTCCTACTCTCCATCACGGCTGACCCTCTCCAGCATGCTTGCCCATCTGGGGCTCCAGCTCACAGAGAACACAACAGCCTGTTAACTTCAGGATGATGCTTTCGGAGAAAGTGTTCTCTTTTGTAATTCACTCATCATTTGCATTTCCTTCATGTCTGTATCCTTAAAATATGACAGACATTTGGTTATCATAATCCATGGGTTTAATAAAAACCCAGGTTCTACAAAATATGAAAATTTCTTCACAAGTAAAAATCTAACCATTTTGAACAGTGTCTAAAAGCAGGCAGCAAGTTCAACAGGAACATTTGTTTACAAAAGGATATGACAAAAACCCTTCTACAAATTCTTGCTTCTTGCTGCCATTTCTTCCTTCATTCAAGTTTTTACTTTTGATCTGATATCACCCATCTCAGTTAATCTTGAAGAATTGTTTCATTTTCAATTTTGAATCAGCCATAAACATCCACAGATTTTTTTTAAGTTGAAATGTTTATTTTTTTAAAATACTTTTTTCTATGTTACAATACTGTATTGGTTTTGCCATACATTGACATGAATCAGCCACAGGTGTACACGATCTCCCAATGCTGAAGCCCCCTCCCAGCTCCCACCCCATATCATCTCTCTGGATCTTCCCGTGCACCAGCCCCAAGCATCCTGTATCCTGTATTAAACATAGACTGGCACTTCGTTTCTTATATGATAGTATACATGTTTCAATGCCATTCTCCCAAATCATCCCACCCTCTTCCTCTCTCTCAGAGGCCAAAAGTCCGTTCTATACCTCTGTGTCTCTTTTGTTGTCTCACATAGAGGGTCATCATTACTATCTTTCTAAATTCCATATATATGTGTCAGTATACTGTATTGGTGTTTTTCTTTCTGGCTTACCTAATCGGCTCCAGTTTTATCCATCTCATTAGAATTGAGTCAAATTTATTCTTTTTAAGGGCTGAGTAATACTCCATTGTGTATATGTACCACAGCTTTCTTATCCATTCATCTGCTGATGGACATCTAGGTTGTTTCCATGTCCTGGCATTCACAGATTTTAAGCATCAAAAATTATGGAATGGTGCACAGTGAAATGTTTTCTTCTTCTATGGACTGAATATTGGTGTCCTTCAAAGTTCATGTTAATGTGGAGGTGCTTTGTTGTGGGATCTTTGGGAGGTGACTGGGTTTAGATGAGGTCATGGGGGTGGAGCCCCCAAGATAAGATTGGTGCCCTTATGTATGGAAGAACAGATAAGTTCTCTCTCTCTCTCTGCCATGTGAGGATACAAGAAGAGTACTTCCTGCAACCAGGAAGGGTGTCCTCATCTGACACCAGAACTACAAAAGCCTTGATTTTGGACTTCCAGCCTACAGAGCTGTGAGAACAATGGGTATTTGTTGCCAAGGCCCCCAGTCTTTGGTATTCTGCTCAACAGTCTAAACTAACAACCCTAAACAGCTTTCTACCCTTGATCCCTGCTGCTGGCTTAGCACCTCCACCCAATAGGTCAACCAATATTACTACTTACTTTTAAAAAAAAATTTGCCTGGTTCTTGGTAATTTTTGTATATTTTTAAAATTATTTTTTTAATTGGAGGATAATTGCTTTACAATGTCATATTGGTTTCTATTGTAAAACAATGTGAATTAGTTATAACTATATATATAACCCCTCCCTATTGAGCCTCCTTTCCCTGCCATCCCAGCCCTCTAGGTCATCACAGAGCACCAGACTGGGTTCCCTATGTTATATAGTAGCTTCCCATTAGCTATCTATTTCATATACACTAGGATAGACGAGGTCATGGCAACCCACTCCACTGTTCTTAGCCGGAGAATCCCATGGACAGAGGAGCTTGGCAGGCTAGAGTCCGTGTGGTTGCACAGAGTCAAACACAACTAAAGTGACTTAGCATGTACAGTGTATAGGTATCAATTCTACTTTCTCAATCCATCCTACCCTCTCCTCCCTCACTGTGCCCACAAGTGCATTCTCTCTGTCTATGTTTCCATTCGTTCCCTGCAAATAGGTTCATCAGTACTATTTTTCTAGATCCCATATATATGTGTTAACATATCATCTGTTTTTCTCTTTCTGATTTGCTTCACTCTGTATATAACAAGCTCTAGGTTCATCCACCTCACTAGAACTGACTCAAATTTGTTCTTTGTAATGGCTGAGTAATATTCCATTGTGTGTGTGTGTGTGTGTGTGTGTGTGTGTGTGTGTGTGTATGTATATGTGTGTGTGTGTGTATATATATATATATATATATGTATATATATCATATCTTCTTTATCCATTCATCTATGGATGGAAATCTAGGTAGATTCCATGTGCTTACTATTGTAAATAGTGCTGCAATGAATACTGAGGCATGCATGTCTTTTTGAATTGTGGCTTTATCAGGGAATGTGCACAGTTGTGGGATTGTTGGGTCATATGTTAGATTTATTCCTCATTTTTAAGGAATCTCCATATTGGTCTCTATAATGACTGTATCAGCTTATATTCACACAAACAGGGTAGGAGGGTTCCCTTTTCTCTACATCATCTCCAGAATATTCTGTTCATAGATTTTTTGATGCTGGTAATTCTGACTTGTGTGAGATGATATTTCATTGTAGTTTTGATTTATATTTCTTAATAATGAGCCATGTTGAGGGCATTTTCAAGTGTGTATTGGCCATCCGCATGTTATATTTATCTGTTTCTTTCTGATTATTGTGTGTGTGTGTGTGTTTGAGCCAGTAGATTATATATTATGTCCCCTCCTTTTTCTACAAATGGTAACACTTGTTGTTGCTGTTCAGTCACTCAGTCATGCCTGATTCTTTATGACCCCATGGACTGCAGCATGCCAGGCTTCCTTGTCCTTCACTATGTCTCGGAGGCTCTCTGCATCAGGTGGGCAAAGGATTGGAGCTTCAGCTTCAGCATCAGTCCTTCCAATCAATATTCAGGGTTGATTTTCTTTAGGACTGACTGGTTTGATCTCCGTGCTGTCCAAGGGACACTCAAGGGTTTTCTCCAACACCACAGTTCAAAAGCATCAATTCACATGCTTCTCATTATATATGAAATTGAAAGTGAGAGTCCCTTAGTCATGTCCAATTCTTTGGGATCCAATGGAATGGAATTCTCCAGGCCAGAATACTGGAGAGGGTAGCCTTTCCCTTCTCCAAGGGATCTTCCCAACCCAGGGATTGAACCAGGGTCTCCTGCATTTCAGGCAGATACTTTACCAGCTGGGCTACCAAGGAAGCCCCTCATTATATATTCTTAGGAATTTTATTTCTGTTGATTTGTTTTTCATTGCATTTCATCTATCTTGAATGACTGAATATTACAAGGAATTTTAGCTGATTCTCTTATCTGAAAATAGTATTATCTCTTCATTTTTCATTTTAAAGTTCTTATTTCTTTTCCTTGTCTAGTTGGGTAGGATAACTTTGGTGCCATAGACAATTAGTATCAATAATAATGATATCTTTGTTCAGTGCTAATTATAGTAGTTATGAAGTGTTATTTCTTGTTTCTCACTTTAGAAAAGATGTTTCGTGTCTAATATTAGTTTTAGTAAGAAAAGTTTTTATCACATTGAGAGTTTTCATAATCTTTTTAACTGAATATTTTAAAATTGAAAATGAACGTCAAATTTTAAAATTCTCACAATATACAAAGAGATTATATTTTTCTTAACTTATTAATAAATACTTTTAATGTTCTCCTTACTTTTAATGCCACTCATCTGCCTGTCAATCGGGAGAAACTACTCTAAAAAGTTATCCTTTATTTATAGATATTTTAAAATCCCTTTTCTCTATATCAAAATAAGATAAAACATGGTTAAGAGTCATACCCTAATGGGTATGAAATACATGTATTTCTGAATACATGTGTGTCTTTTATTTATTTGTTTGCTTACTTTGCTTTGAACTCTGGTAGTACATAGTCTAAAATTCTAAACATACAGAAGTGAAGAATTACACTAGGGAAGCAGAAGAAATTCATTAATCAGAAGGAAGAAAACACCTTCATATCAGTCTAGTCTCAGTGTGAGGGGTTAGGAAGTGGAAAGGGCAATAGAAGAGCATAGGAACATTTGGAAGGAAAGGTTCAGTTTTACATTAATACCACCTATGAGCCTTAGCTTTTCCTCTAGAATCATCATATTTACAAGGTATGAACAGCTTTTGGAGCCACACTATAGCAAACACACACCACCATCAACATCACCAAAACGGTGTGTGAGATATGTACCATATGCTCTCCCAGTAAAGACTAGAACTTAGAAAAGAAAACATACATCTTAGAGTAAACTTGGAAGAGTTTTAGATGGTAGTCAAAATGCCATTAGGCAGTAGAAATGTACATGATGCTCGGTGTTCTCTGAGAGTACCCACTGGACAGCACTTGATTTTTCTACCTTCTACCCCCACATCCTCACCTCCATCTGCGAAAACTTTGTTGCTTCTCAAGCTCTCACTACATACACTCACTGACACCATCTTACTGGAGCACTCACTGACTTAAGTTGAATTGAACAAACCTTACCTGTAGATATCTAGGTTATTACTTTTGATTTTTTTAGTCATTAAGACATGTCTGACTCTTTGTGACCCCAGGGACTGTAGCCTGTCCAGCTAGGTCTGTCCATGTGATTTCTTAGGCAAGAATTCTGGAGTGTGTTGCCATTTCCTTCTGCAGAAGATCTTCCTGATCCAGGGATGGAACTCACATCTCCTGCATTGTAGGTGGCTTCTTTACTGCTGCACCACCAAGAAAGAGATACTTTTGTGTTTGTTTCTTTATCAAGTTTGGCAGGAAATAAATGTTGCACTCTAATATAAACCCTATGAGAATATTTAATAAAAGAACTGTATATTAAGGCATAAATAGGACAGGATGAAACCACAAAGGATATTTCATCTCTGTGGTGCTGGTAATAGAGAAAATTCAACCCCAGGCACAAACCACAAGAATAAAGGATGGTCACTATAAATTGAAAAACAGAATACAGTAGAAAAGAACAGTTGAAATAAAGAAAGCCAAGTTGGTGAACAAAGTTAACCTATGTGGGCTGGGAGCCATGGGAATAGATGACCAACCTCATTTAATAACTTTGTAATTGTTGTTGCTTTTTAGTCACTTAACCTTGTTCAATTCATTTGTGATCCCATGGATGATAGCCCACTAGGCTCCTCTGTAATAGGGAAGAGCATATCTGATTGCTTATTAGATCTATTTATTTTGCTTTAACATTTGTATTCTATTGCTTATGCTACAAGTTAAGAATGCTATTTATACCCTGAAATACACAGAATTCCTATTCACAAGACTGTGGCCTTTAAAGGTATAACACTTTTCATTCATGTAGTGATAAAATGTTGCAGATCAGAGAATAATATTTGTCTGGTTCCAGGTTTACAGGGACATCCTGACCTGACATACACAGCTACAAGAACAAAGGATTCTGCATGAAGACTTTAGTAACAATGAGCCACACCTCTCTCCTTTTAGTATAAAAGAAGCCTGAATTCTAACTCAGATAAGATGGTCCTTTGGGACGTGATTTTACCATCTTCTCAGTCTGCTGACTTCTGAATAAAGTCACTATTCCTTGCCCTAATGACTGGTCCCTCAATTTACTCGTCTGTCATGTGGCGAGCAATATGAGCTTGGATTCAGCAACAGTGTCATTCTTATTCTAGACTTCATTGACTAAACCCAACTGGAAATGAGAAATCAAGGGAGCACACTTTTAAGTCCACAGATCAACCTCCAAAGCAGAAAGGGGGTGGAACAGGGAAAATAAATCTAAAAGTGTTCACAGAATATATCCTGCACATCTGGTGACCCCCAACTGTGTTCTCAGTCGAGGAAAATAAGGGCTAGGCACATAACAAGGATAATAAATATAATAGGTGAGAAAAAAGACCTCCTTACAACAATCCACTGCAGCACAGATGTTTTTTCTTCAGAAAGACAAACATAGTCAGTAATTTTAATGTCTTACGTTATATGTAATCTTACGTAGCATTTGTGAAACAAAATGAAGCATACTGCTTAGAAGAATGCATTTTCTTTAGTTTTCAAATAGGAAACATTGCTTTCTAATGCCTTCATATTTTAAAAAGGTTTGTGAATTGTTTATGATAATGTTGTTTAAGATGTTAGAGGAAGTATAAATGAAATATTCAGAAACTGGTCATTGAAAGGTTTCACCGCAGGGTTTTTTCTTTAAAA
Organism: Nanger dama; assembly: GCA_917880005.1. Lineage (NCBI taxonomy): Eukaryota > Metazoa > Chordata > Mammalia > Artiodactyla > Bovidae > Nanger > Nanger dama. The sequence goes on along the minus strand of CAKJTW010000009.1, from coordinate 42,365,908 downwards.
GTTTGTTGTTGTTGTTGTTACTTTTAAAATCTCTGGTTTATCTCATACTTCAACTAGCCTGAAACATACAACCACAAACAGAAAAATTAACTTCCTTTAGGTCATCCCCAATGCTGCTTCTGCATACATCATGCAGCCAAAACATGTAATTGAAAATAAACTTTGCAAACTGTTGTCCTTAGCATTTTCTTATACCTGGTACAAGACATAATTCCTCTAATTGGTAACAAAAATAATTTGCTTTTTCAAGGAAACAGATAAGCTAATGATATATTTAGTTATCCTTTTGAATGCTTCCCTAGTGGCTCAGACGGTAAAGCGTCTGTCTGCGACGCAGGAGATCCGGATTTGATCCCTGGGTTGGGAAGATCCCCTGGACAAGGAAGTGGCAGCCACTCCAGTATTCTTGCCTGGAAAATCCCATGGATCGCAGAGCCCGGTAGGCTACCGACCATGGGGTGGCAAAGAGTCGGACACAACTGAGCGACTTCATTTCACTTCACTTCTTTTGAATACCGTGTTATACAAAAATGAGTCACATTTCTGCTTTGAAGTTTGTCCCTAATCCCAAGAAAATGTTTATGTAAATGGAACCAATTTTAAATGTCAACCAAGTATGCTTTGCAGTATGCAAATATGCTTACTGGAAGAAAAAAACACAAATATCTTCATAGTAAGATACTGAAATTATGCAAGCATGGAAACTAATAACTTAAACATATTTGTGAACATTTTGCGAAATTAGTAGACAGGTGAGAAATACTATAGAGAACCATGAAAGAAAGCCCCTTGGGAACCAAGAGAGTTGTGTATAAGGTGTGCGTTGGCTGTGTTTCTTCACTGGACTTGAATCTATCGAGTAAGTCTGTTCAGCATCTCCATGGGAAAACTATGTAAGACAAATTTTCAAAGAGGTAAAGTAATCTTGTTCATATGTAAATTGACAACCTGTCAAAGATTTTATTTAACTCATTGATACTGAGCAATTCATTCAGATGTAAAAGCCAGTTTAAATGAGAATTAGAGCTATAAAAGATTATATTTTCTACTAGACATGTTTCGTTTGCATTGCCATGAGCAGGGATTATTTGCCTTGCCTATGGGCAGGTAACATTTGCATTGTAATTAGTTCTCTGCAACAATTCCATCTCTTCAAAATCATTAAATAGCTTGGTCATAGAAAGACATTCAGGGTTATTGTTACCATCTTTCTAAATTCCATATATATGCATTGATGCTGCTGTTGCTGCTATGTCGCTTCAGTCATGTCCAACTCTGTGCGACCCCATAGACAGCAGCCCCCCAGGGTCCCCCATCCCTGAGATTCTCCAGGCAAGAACACTGGAGTGGGTGCCATCACCTTCTCCGAATCAATATCCAGTCTCCTCCTTTTCAATATGTGAACTTCTTTACCATTCCAAGTGAGAATTTGCTGAGTAAATAAACTACCAGATCAGGAAAGCGAAAACAGTGGGAAATAAAGACAACTGCTGCTTATGAGCTCCAGAAAATTTCATAAACGTTGGATTGATGAAAACTGGAAAACATTTCTACCAAGAATGTTCCTTCTTCCTGTGCAATGTATGGACCTGATAAGTGGATCAGAAAAGATGATGGAGCTATTGACACTAGTAAAATGGCATAACAGTCATGCCATCTTGAGACCAACCACCCCTGAATTTCATGAGAAGAATAAATCTCTGCATTATTTGCATGTGTGCTTAATCACTCAGTCTTGTCTGACTTTTTGTAGCCCCATGGACTGTAGCCTACCTGGCCCCTTCGTCCATGGAGATTTTCCAGGCAAGAATATTGGAGTGGGTCGCCATGCCCTTCTCCAGGGGATCTCCCCAACCAGGATCGAACCCAGGTCTCTCACATTGTAGGTAGATTCATTAAAGTCTGAGCCACCAGGGAAGCTCCTAATATTATTTAAGACAGATTTTGGCCTTGTGTTAGTAACAGCTATAAGTAATTATAAACTGATCTGTGCCCACATTTCTTTAAGCTACTCTGAGTCATCCACATTGAGTCATTTTATCATCACATATCAACCACTTTTTAGAACAGAAATTCCATCATATTCTACTGTGCAAAATATTGGATGTAGAAACTAAACAGACGGATAGGGGAAATGACAGATATTTGGAACTTTTCCTGAAGATAACTTGGCTATGTTACATTCGTAAATAAGTTTTCTCACTCTCATAGGCCACTTGGCCAGTTTTCCTATTGTTATTGATTCAATTCATGGTCTAAAGTGAAATTCTAGGCTCTACAGAGGTATCCGGAGAAGGCAATGGCACTCCACTCCAGTACTGTTGCCTGGAGAATGCCATAGATGGAGGAGCCTGGAAGGCTGCAGTCCATGGGGTCACTGAGCGTGGGACACGACTAAGCTATGTCCCTTTCACTTTTCACTTTCATGCATTTGAGAAGGAAATGGCAACCCACTCTAGTGTTCTTGCCTGGAGAATCTCAGGGACAGGGGAGCCTGGTGGGTTGCTGTCTATGGGGTCGCACAGAGTCAGACATGACTGAAGCGACATAGCAGCAACAGCAGCAGCAGCAGCAAGAGAGATATCATGTGAAATATTAACCAATAATTTTTCAATAAGCTCCTTTCTATAGGATCCTCAGCATGATTTATGTTTTCCCTATTCTCCTCTTTTTAAATTTTTAATTCCAGAAAATTTCAGGCATAAAGAAAGTGCTATAAAGAACCATCATATAAGTGTTAGGTAGTTAGACTAAGAGAAAGGAGTCCAAGGTGGCGGTGGCTAAAAGACAAAGAAAGGGAAAATCCCACGAAATTGGAACAAAAGAAAATCTGAAGACGAGTTAAAACCTCAGGTGAAACAAACAGCTAGCCTAGTTTGCATAGGGCAGGCTCAGGGGGAGGAGACTTATAAAAAGAGGAAGCCAAGAAGATTGATGCCTCTCCTTTGGGGTTGGCTCACTCTCACACCTCAAGGGTGTACTATCCTTTGTTTGCCAAATAAAAATGTGAGCTGTAACCGAGCTGTAACACTCGTCTGCCATTTCAAATCTTTGCTGTGGCGAGAAAGAACAGAGGAAATTACACACTCTCCTGACATAAGTATCTCACTCAGCAAGTATTTTAAGATTTCCTGTTGGCTCAGATGGTAAAGAATCTGCCTGCAGTGCAGGAGACCCAGGTTTGGTCCCTGGGTTGGAAAGATCCCCTAAATAAGGAAATGGCAACCCACTCCAGTATTCTTGCCTTAAGAATCCTATGGACAGAGAAGCTCATGGGGGTCAGAGAGTCAGACATGACTGGGCTGCTAACACACATTCAAGTATCAATATTCCCTTTTCTATACCTTTCACAACTTCATCACTTCTCAGAGTCACTTTGAAGCAAATTTCAGTTATCATTTTATTTCATCCATACATATTTTATCATAAATATCTGAAATACAAAAATTCTTTCTCTTTTTAAAACTGCTTCCACCTAACATTTAAGCAATACTTCTTTAATATTCTTTTGTTATTTTTTCTTAATTTTTTTAAAGTGAATAGTCAGAGCACAGAAGATATGCAGACAGGGAAAATATTGCTTATAATACTATACAGATGGATACACATTATTATACAGTTGTTCAAATTGCTAGAATATATAACACCAAGAATGAACCCTAATGTAAACTATGGATTTTAGGTGAAAAAGATGTGTCAGTGTAGGTTCATCAGTTGCAACAAATATACCACTATTATGGGGGATGTTGATAACAGGAGTGCCTATATGTGTATAGTGGCAGCAGATATGTGGACAATTTCTATGCTTTCCTCTCCTTTTGCTGTGAACTTTATTTTAAAAAAATAAAGAAATTTAAAAAATAGTAGTAACTACAATGGAATGAAACAGTTTAAGTTAAAATCTCTGGGTTGCTAATGACAAAACACAAGCCAAAATAAATCAAAACCCATTGGTTATTTCTGGAGACTCTAAGTCAATGGTTTTTAAACTATCAACCATGAGTCTTGTCTGCCATAAAGGTTGATTTTGTTAATAAGGTTTTATTGGGACATAGCACACCTGTTTCTTGACATATTGTCTATGACTTCACTCTGTTTATAACTTCACTCTGTTTATAACAGAAGAGTTGAATAGTAGTGATTGAGAATGTATAGATTGCACAGCCTAAAATGTTTACTCTTTGGCCGTTTGTAAGAAAGTTTGCTCATTACTTTCCTAAGCATCAAGTTATTCATTCCATTGAAAACTAACAATGAAGGGAGAAAAAATTCAATTCAGTTCAGTAGCTCAGTTGTGTCCGACTCTTTGCGACCCCATGAATTGCAGCACACGAGGCCTCCCTATCCACCACCAAATCCTGGAGTTAACAAAGACTCATGTCCATCAAGTCAGTGATGCCATCCAGCCATGTCATCCTCTGTCTTTCCCTTCTCCTCCTGCCCCCAATCCCTCCCAGCATCAGAGTCTTTTTCAATGAGTCAGCTCTTCCCATGAGGTGGCCAAAGTACTGGAGTTTCAGCTTTAGCATCATTCCTTCCAAAGAAATCCCAGGTTGATCTCCTTCAGAATGGACTGGTTGGATCTCCTTGCAGTCCAAGGAACTCTCAAGAGTCTTCTCCAACACCACAGTTCAAAAGCATCAATTCTCAGCACTCAGCTTTCTTCTCAGTCCAAATCTCACATCGATACATGACCACTGGAAAAACCATAGCCTTGACTAGAAGGACCTTTGTTGGCAAAGGAATGTCTCTGCTTTTGAATATGCTGTCTAGGTTGGTCATAACTTTTCTTCCAAGGAGTAAGCGTCTTTTTATTACATGGCTGCAGTCACCATCTGCAGCAATTTTGGAACCCCCAAAAATAAAGTCTGACACTGTTTCCACTCTTTCCCCATCTATTCCCATGAAGTCCTGGGACCGGATGCCATGATCTTTGTTTTCTGAATGTTGAGCTTTAAGCCAACTTTTTCACTCTCCTCTTTCACCTTCATCAAGAGGCCCTTTAGCTCCTCTTCACTTTCTGCCATAAGGATGGTGTCATCTGCATATCTGAGGTTATTGATATTTCTCCAGGCAATCTTGATTCCAGCTTGTGTTTCTTCCAGCCCAGAGTTTCTCATGATAAACTCTGCATATAAGTTAAAGAAGCAGAGTGACAATATACAGCCTTGACGTACTCCTTTTCCTATTTGGAACCAGTCTGTTGTTCCATGTCCAGTTCTAACTGTTGCTTTCTGACCTGCATACAGATTTCTCAAGAGGCAGGTCAGGTGGCCTGGTATTCCCATCTCTTTCAGAATTTTCCACAGTTTATTGTGATCCACACAGTCAAAGGCTTTAGCATAGTCAATAAAGCAGAAATAGATGTTTTTCTGGAATTCTCTTGCTTTTTCCATGATCCAGCAGATGTTGGCAATTTGATCTCTGGTTCCTGTGACTTTCCGAAAACCAACTTGAACATCTGGAAGTTCACAGTTCACGTACATCTAAAGCCTGGCTTGGAGAATTTTGAGCATTACTATACTAGCGTGTGAGATGCTTGCAATTGTGGAGTAGTTTAAGCATTCTTTGGTATTGCCTTCTTTGGGATTGGGATGAAAACGACCTTTTCTAGTCCTGTGGCCACTGCTGAGTTTCCCAAATTTGCTGGCATATTGAGTGCAACACTTTCACAGAATCATCTTTTAGGATTTGAAACAGCTCAACTGGAATTCCATCACCTCCACTAGCTTTGTTCATAGTGATGCTAAGGCCCACTTGACTTCACATTCCAGGATGTCTGGCTCTAGATGAGTGATCACACCATCATGATTATCTGGGTCGTGACGATCTGTTTTGTACAGTTCTTCTGTGTATTCTTGCCACCTCTTCTTAATATCTTCTGCTTCTGTTAGGTCCAGACCATTTCTGTCCTTTATTGAGCCCATCTTTGGATGAAATGTTCCCTTGGTATCTCTAATTTTCTTGAAGCGGTCTCTAGTCTTTCCCATTCTGTTCTTTTCCTCTATTTCTTTGCATTGATTGATGAGGAAGGCTTTCTTATCTCTCCTTGTTATTTTCTGGAACTCTGCATTCAAATGCTTATATCTTTCCTTTTTTCCTTTGCTTTTGTCTTCTCTTCTTTTCACAGCTGTTTGTAAGGCCTTCCCAGACAGCCATTTTACTTTTTTGCATTTCTTTTCCACAGAGATGGTCTTGATCCCTGTCTCCTGTATAATGTCACAAACCTTCGTCCATAGTTCATCAGGCACTCTGTCTATCAGATCTAGTCCCTTAAATCTATTTCTCATTTCCACTGTATAATCATAAGGGATTTGATTTAGATCATACCTGAAATGTCTAGTCGTTTCCCCAACTTTCTTCAATTTAAGGTTGAGTTTAGCAAAAGAAGTTCATGATCTGAGCCACAGTCAACTCCCAGTCTTGTTTTTGCTGACTGTATAGAGCTTCTCTATCTTTGGCTGCAAAGATATAATCAATCTGATTTTGGTGTTAACCATCTGATGATGTCCATGTGTAGAGTCTTCTCTTGTTTTGTTGGAAGAGGGTGTTTGCTATGACCAATGCATTTTCTTGGCAAATCTCTATTAGACTGCCCTGCTTCATTCCTCATTCCAAGGCCAAATTTGCCTGTTACTCCAGGTGTTTCTTGATTCCTACTTTTGCATTCCAGTCTCCTATAATTAAAAGGACATCTTTTTAAGGTGTTAGTTCTAAAAGGTCTTTTAGGTCTTCATAGAACCATTCAACTTCAGCTTCAGCATTACTGGTTGGGGCATAGACTTGGATAACTGTGATATTGAATGGTTTGCCTTGGAAACGAACAGAGATCATTCTGTCATTTTTGAGATTGCATCCAACTACTGCATTTTGGACTCTTTTGTTGACCAGGATGGCTATTCCATTTCTTCTAAGGGATTCCTGCCCACAGTAGTTGATATTATGGTCACCTGAGTTAAATTCACCCATTCCAGTCCATTTTAGTTCTATGATTCCTAAAATGTCAACGTTCACTCTTGCCATCTCCTGTTTGGCCTCTTCCCATTTGCCTTGATTCATGGACCTGACATTTCAGGTTCCTATGCAATATTGCTCTTTACAGCATCGGACCTTGCTTCTATTACCAGTCACATCCACAACTGGGTATGGCTCCATCCCTTCATTCTTTCTGGAGTTTTTTCTCCACTGATATCCAGTAGCATATTGGGCACCTGCTAACCTGGAGAGTTCCTCTTTCAGTATCCTATCATTTTGCATTTTCATACTGTTCATGGAGTTCTCAAAGCAAGAATACTGAAGTGGTTTGCCAGTCTCTTCTCCAGTGGACCACATTCTGTCAGACCTCTCCACCATGACCCACCTGTCTTGAGTGGCCCAAGGGCATGGCTTAGTTTCATTGAGTTAGACAAGGTTGTGGTCCTAGTGTGATTAGTTTGACTAGTTTTCTGTGATTTGAGTGTGTCTGCCCTCTGATGCCCTCTTGCAACACCTACCATCTTACTTGGGTTTCTCTTACCTTGGACATGGGATATCTTTTCATAGCTGTTCTAGCAAAGCACAGCCACTGCTCCTTACCTTGGATGAGGGGTATCTCCTCACCACAACCCCTCCTGACCTTGAGCCTGGAATAGCTCCTCTAGGCCCTCCTGCGCTGGTGCAGTCACTGCTCCTAGGACGTGAGGAGCTCCTCTTTCAGTGCTAATTTTTCCCCCTGGAAGTGGGAAAAGTGAGCACTTATTCTGCCTTTCCTTCATGAATATCATCTCAAATTTACTCAGTACTGATGAAGGGATGTTTTCTTTATAGATGGTTTCTAGTTTTTAAAATAAAATTAAAACATCTCCATTTTTCCACCTCTAATGACATGACTGAGCGACTGAACTGAACTGAACTGAATGAAATAATAGGTCAAATGATATAAACATATCATGGCTGAGACCATGAAGAGACAACTACTCATTGCATGCTGTCTTATAGAATTTAAAGTATCATATATTATGTAGACTTATGAAGAAATCAAACCTATATTTGATCAAATCTTTAGACATGAAAACCAAGAAAAACTTCTTAGAGAAGAAGAATATGAAGCCACACCAAGTGAATTCAATCAGCAACACCCACACCATGGGAAATGCTACAGGAAAAACAACCTATTTATATACACATGTATATTTATTTTACTATGTATGTACCTATGTTACATAATTGCACTCTCATATTTCATGTATCACTTTTTAAATAATAAATCATCATAATTTTGCTAATAGTCATAGGATCTTCTTAATATGTCAGATGTCCTTTTTAGTGATATCATTGGAAAGCACATTTGACATATTAAAAACAGTCAATATATATTAGAAAAATAATTATGTTGTATTAAGTTAAAGAAAAAGATACATAGGATGAGAAAGTGAATTGATTCTTTTATGATTATAAATTAAAGAAATAAAATGAAAATTTCCTCCTATTTACTAGATTCAATTTTAAGATATGTGTCAGATTCCTCCAGTAACACTAATTACTTATATGCTTTAAAGTATTTGAATTATTTATTGTTGAGAGAGCATAAATTTTAAGTCAGACATCTAATTATCATTATATTTTGTGCAAATTAAATCAATAGCTGATGTTTCAAAGAGCTAGGGCATTTAACATATTAGTCATATGCATAATAGACTTGTAGCAATATATCTTTTCACATATAAGTAAGCTATTGGAGTCTGAGACAATGTTTTATGGTTATATAGTAAAAATAATAATATCAACAAACATTCTAATGGCCATTTTTCTAATCCTTTTTGTGATATACCAGGTGCAATAAGCTAAATCTTGCTTGTTCTCTGATATCTTAGAAACTACCAACTGAAATGACTATCAATTTTACATGTATTGTGGGAGATACAACATATGTCCTTTGTTACAGACACCTGCTTTTCCCCAAACACTATTCAACACCAATCCCAGCATATATGGTTGTTTTAGAAACATCATTAGAACCATATTGCACAAACTAGTTTGAAGATATCCAGTTTAGGAACAGAAAGTTGATTACTGTAGAAATAAACATTGCTCTCCTGGAAGCTTAGATTGATATCACAAAAAGCTGAGCTAATTAACTGAATCACAACTGCAAACAAACTCTGGACTAAGTGTTTATGAATAAGTTTAGTAATCTAATTCAAGATGTTTAGGGAGAAGACATGGCTTTTGTTACTAACATTTATTACATTCTTACCATGTACCTATAGCACATTTTGTTGACTTATTCAACACTCAGTCTGAATATAGCCTACTCATCTCTCTTTCTATCCTGGAGAAGCTATAAAACTAAAACATTTATTACTCAGCCTCTCTGTAGCTAGGCTACACATTTAAATCTGTTCTTACTAATGAGATAAAAACTTTATTCTTCTCTAGCCGACCTCCTTTTGCTTCTTGGCTAACTCTCCTCTTTCTGTGTATAAAGTCATATATGTAGGCATGCATATTAACTGGCAATGCTCATCCTGCACTGATGGTAACAGAAGTCACGTGCAAAGAATGGTCCAACAAATACGTATATTGGACCTTTTATAGCACCATTATCCACCTCTAATGATTTACTGAGCAAAATCAGTCAAGTTTTCTGTTATTGTCAGTCTGAATTTACAGTCAGTCCCCTACATATGAACAGGTTCCATTCTGAGAGAGCTTTCGTAAGTCTAATTTAAGTCCGACAGAGTTAGCCTAGACATGCAGCTAACACAATAAGATATGTTGTAGTGTACTGTACTGTAATAGGTTTATAATACTTTTCACACAAATAATACATGAAAAGCAAACAAACACAGCAAATAGCACTGCATAATCAAGTACACAGAAGCATGACCACTCGTAGAGGAAGCACGCACATGACAATTTATACGAGACACATGAACCAACTTATGTGACTGGGTATGTGAGCATGTATTACAGTCCTTGATAGGTCACAACTCGAAGGTTCCTATCTAGGAAAACTACTGACTGTGGATCTCAGTGCATTACTTGTGTGAATTTAACTTAATTGTCTCAACCACCATTACTGGTTAGGGGTTGTTTTCTGTATTTCATAGGTAAAGAAACATATGCATGGAATAGTTAAATCGCTGTATTACACTCACAATTCTAGTATGTAAATGGCCAAGAATTGGAACCTATACCATCTGATTCTGGAGCCTTCAGTCTAACCGCTACGTTGGGCTCCCACTTACTATGAAAATTCAGGAGAAATGGAGAAACAAGGACATATCTAGTATCTTCTGTGAGACAAAATGGGGTGGACTTAATTCCACATTTCATGAAGCCCATTGGAGTTTGCTTCTTTTGGATATCTGGAATCTATGAGAGAAATATCTTAATTTGTGAAATACATTTTCTTCATTTGAAAATGAAAGATATGAATATAGATCAATCAGTATTGTAAGTGAGATAACATGTGGATGGTGGTTAAACTAGTATATGTCAAAAGCAATGTATCCCAATGCAATTTCCTCCAATTCTCAGTGGAAATGAAAACCTTAAAGAAGAATTAAAATATATTATTTTTAATCTATTAAATCTTTGCTAGTCACAGGTACAAGGATCAAAGATTCTGGCATTACTATTGGATTGCTGCTAGCTATATTAAGATACTTTGAATCCTTGGTTTATCCTTCAGATTGAAATTTAAAAGAAAAGATCTACATTTTCAGTCTTGAGTTAGTGTTTCTCAACCTAAGGTCCCAAAGAATATAATCCTAGAGAAAGGAAACTGGTATTTTAAACTGTCCCTTTGCCAGTTCAGGGAATGATGAAGCAAATTAAGTTGTGTTTAGAGAGATAGAGATGCAGTTAATAGAACTATTTCAGAGCCATTGACAATCTCCCCTGGGGCAAGCACTGAAGATCTGCTCACTTTGTGTGGGCTGGTTGTGAGCAGTACACAGTCAATGGTACATATGCTTATTTCTTCCTTTGAGTGGAAGCCTACCATTTTGGAATCTCTTCAATATGTGATAGGGCTTGAACAATTTACCAATTTTTGGCATTCTCATAAACACGTACAATTAAGTCTGTGAGTTAGGTTCTTGAACAAACTCTAATGAAATTTACAGCTTAGCCTCTTGCCTCAAATTTATGGAAAATTATAATTATATTAATTACAAATCAATTAACATAATTGCACCATTTAACTTTGTTGTTGTTTAATTGCTAAGTCCTGTCCATCTGCCAATGTCTCCTGCTTTGGCAGTTGGATTCTAAATATGAGGCTTCCATGGTGGCTGAGCAGTTAAGAATCTTCCTGCTAATACCCACCAGTGTAAGGGATGTGGGTTCAATCCCTGCTTCGGGAAGATCTCCTGGAGAAGGAAATCTTGCCTGAGGAATCCCAAAGACAGAAGAGCCTGGCATGCTACAGTCCATAGGGTCATAAAAGAGTCGGATACAACCTAGCAACTAAACAACAACAAATATTTTATTATATTAGATTAATTAATGCAATCATAATCAATTATAGAATACTCAACACTGACTAAAGATGCACATTCTACAAAGAAATCTTCAAAGACAGAGTCTCATATTGAGTTTCTGGGCTAATCCAGAACCATATCAAATCAAGTGTAATCTTAAAAGAAAGCCCTATATATAAGTTGTGATTCCTTGATTTAGAGGGTTCCTAATTGTTTGCATGGGATGATCTTAAGAGCAAAATGTAATATAATATACTAAACAAATCATTCTCAAATTAAAGTAAAATACTCAATAAAGTAATTCAATAATACCATGTTAAGGCCCTTAATGGCTTATATAATTCTTGGTAATGTGCTCACCAGGTAATAGCAAAGCCATAAAAGTAGTGGTCATTTGCAAATGTGATTTTCCAGGGGAATCAGCAAAAAAGGCTGATTTAACAAACAGATATTCAGAGCTCTGATATTTTTTATGTTAATAACACCAGTGGCTAAGCTTGATTTGCAAGTATATTCTTCTCACATATAGTTGCCTGCTCCTTTTCCCTACAGGGTAGTCTTACAAGCATTTTTACCTGGAAAGAAATTAAGGTAGCACATCACTTTTAGAATCTCAATTGCTTATGATCATATAATTAAAAATCCAAGATGACTAATTCTAGAGTCAATAATTAAATGCTACAAAACTTATACAGACAGCTAATACACAGGCTCAATTATTTTATGTGTCCTCTATATGAAGAAATGCTATACATGTGTAACAACCATCCATAGGTTGGAAGTTTTTGCTATATGATACGTTCCTCCTATGACATCTTACATGGAGACGGTTAAAGAAAACCAAAGCCTAAAAGCAGTTAAAGTGGTAAGAACAGATTTCATAACAGAACAATTTTAAAAGAGGAAGAGACACATCAGTGTAGAACTTGGCTCAATTCTGAATACAGGCTGGGCAATGGGAATTTATAGGGAAGGAGCAGGGTGGGGTTCAGTAGATGAGAAGTCACTAGAGGAAACATCAGGGGTGAGGAGCCACCTGGCTAAACTGATCTAAGGGGACTGAAGGTGACCAGAGTGATCCGATATCAAGGCTGGGGATTCTCAGTGATTTAGCAGGATTTTTGTTGAAAGTGAGTGATGCGAAGACAACCACAGAAGTCCAAGGTCAAGGTCTTGTTGAAAATGGGGTTCAGAGAAGGCTAACTGATGTTTGAGCAAGAGAAGAATCTTTGTCAAAATCCAGTATTTAAAATAGATTTGTAAAAGTATAGCTGTATGAGCTAGGATGCAGGGAGATGTGTTTCACCACACATTACAGCTCCCCTTCCTCCTTGGTAATTACTGAGATCCATCTGTAGAAATTCCACAGATTCATTTGTATGAGAAATTTTGATATATTGATAATGCTGATTTTACAGTTAGTTGGACCTAATTTCAATTTCCTTGTTCAGATCTTACTGAATACTGACAAAATTAATGAGGCTCCCTCCAGAAACTTCAATTTCCTCATATAAAATGTGAATAATACAAAATGTGAATAACTCAACTTACTGCATAGGACTTATCAGTAAATCAATTTCTCACAGTATCTACTACTTACTATGGTAATTTCAATTAGTGAATTTCAATCAACACAATCATTTTAAATATTAGAGAAGAAATTTGTACTGAAAGTATAAGCAAACATCTTACAGTATGAATGATTATTTCAAATGGTTTTTCCCTATAAGTCTGAATGCATTATATTTTTAAAAATTGAAGAATGAGGTGAAATGAGGGATAGAGTTAGTGTCTGACTGTAAATTAATAAAATATAATGGATGAAAAAAAGAGGCAAAGTGAAAAAAATGCCAGTAGATCAGGACCTTGTACCACAGAAGGATTCCTTGTGTGTTTATTTTAAACTATTTCCCTTATATTAATCTGAAATTGGAAACACTAGGTGGTGTTTCAGGGACCTCGAGAGATCTGATTCTTTACTTGATAGTGCAGATAGAATTCGTCAAGAAGCAAAACGATAGGTAAGAATTGATTTATTATATTAGAATGCTTGTGAGGCTTACATGTGGGTGGGTAAAATGGTGTCACACCCCAGGTACTTAGTGGGCTACAGTTTTATATCAAAGAAAAAGTGGGGAGAGAGAAAGGATCATTTTTTCCTCATTCATGGGTAGACATCAGTTTTCCATCATCAGCTCCTCCTCCAGGTTGGATAGGTGAGTTTTCTTGTCCCTACATGGTTCAGTCAGGACTATAATGCACTATGGACAAATTATTTCAGGTCTCAGTACGGTAAGGTATTTACTTTGAGATGCCACCTTTCCATAAATTAATAGTTTTTTATATGTATAGAGAGCATGTCCCAAGGATCATAGGTAGGATGTGGGTCTTGTGTCATTCTTTTATTGTTGGGGGTATGTCTCATGCTTCTGCTGCATGATTTTATTACTAAGCAAGCATGCTTGGTTTTGTGGATAAGCAAAGCTGCTTTCTTGAGTGATCATTAATTTATAGGGGTCTCCCAAAGACCTTAAATTTCCTGTCTGTTTACAATCCTCTAGTTGGATTTCTGAGCTAACTATTTGATTATCCTATTCTATTCTTATAATTAAGAAGTTTAGAGTCAAATGAGGGAAACAGGTTTATACTCAGCAATCACACCGTTAACACAGCATGGCTTTATGCGTAGGACTTACAAAAAATGTAGTAAAATAATGTGCTGAAATATTGATGAAATGAGACATTACCTGAGCCAAATTTTAAAGCACAGGTATGCCAATTTAGGTTTTTATTCAAATAATGTAATTCTCTCTAAATTGTTCAAAGAAAAAAGGATTTGTCATGGGCCATTAAATGATATTCAATCATTGGGAGTACTGATGAAATAGAATCTAGTCTAAGCTTCCAGAAAATTTTTCTGAAACCGTACTACAAGAATGGATTGTTAATTGAATTTCTATACCTGTTATAATCAGGAAGGCATTTGCTGCTCTGAGAAATTATCACACAAGTATTCACTCTAGAACCATACTATTCTACTACCAACAGGAAGCTGCCTGATTCAGAAGCTAAATCTGTCTTTGTATTATAACAAAATCGGTGTCTTATAATCTGCCACTTTTTCTCAGTTATTAAGTTCTGATCTCAAGGTTAACAAGATTAACAAACTTGCTTGCTAAGTCACTTCAGTCATGTCCAACTCTTTGTGATCCCATGGACTATAGAGCACCAGGCTCCTCCTCTGTCCACGAGATTCTCCAGAGGAGAATCCTGGAGCAGGTTGCTATGCCTTCCGGCAGGGTATATTCCTGACCCAGGGACCAGACTTGCATCTTCTGTGGCTCCTGCATTGCAATCAGGCTCTTTACTGCTGAGCCCCCAAGGAAGCCCCATTAATAGACTCATATGAGAGGCAAAAAAGTTAGAGAAGTGTCCTGTTAACTTTCTGGCTTCCACAATTCAAGAAGGCATAAATGTGCAGCAGTCACATACACAGCATGAATTAGCTGTAAAAAATAAGGAAAGCGAACTATCAGACTGGAGAAACAGCAAGCAAAGATATTGAGATATGGAATAGCATGAAGTATGTAAAAATATGAACAGTGATATTACTGCATTAAGTACATGAAAACTGACTAGAAAGCTAGAATAGCTAGATAGAGGCTACAAGGATTTTAAATTATAAAACCAAAATATTTTGTTTCATGGGTAATGAAAATGTTTTATTCAAGAGGATGGCATATGAAAGACACTGGATCTCTGAATACATTGTTTTAGGATTGTAAAACATTTTCCCTCTTATTCAATTTACTTTTCACACAGTCTTTTCTTGAAGATATTTTCTACTTGTAATTGATACAATACAGTGTAAGTTGTACAAATGTGCAAAGTGCTCAGTCGTGTCTGACTCTTTGCGACCCCATGGACTGTAGCCTACCATGCTCCTCTGTCCATGGGATTTTCCAGGCAATAGTACTGGAGTGGATTGCCATTTCCTTCTCCAGCGGATCTTCCCGACCCAGGGATTGAACCCAGGTCTCTCGCACTGTAGACAGACGCTTTACCGTCTGAGCCAAAAGCCAAGTTTAGACTTATAGATGAGCTTCCCTGGTGGATCAGACAGTAAAGAATCCATCTGCAATGTGGGAGACCTGGATTTGATCCCTGGTTGGGAAGATCCCCTGCAGGAGGGCATGACAATCACTCCAGTATTCTTGTCTGGAGAATCCCCTGTGGACAGAGGAGCCTGGCAGGCTACTGTCCATGGAGTCAGAGTCAGACACGGCTGAGTGACTAACCACAGCACAGCACAGCACGGGCTTATATATATCTTTATGAATTCCTGCTTTCATTTAATATTTAACCTCTGAAGATTATTACTTTTTTATAGATATATTAAAGTATGAGATATATTATTTCCCTCAACTCTCTAAAAAAAAATTATTTATTTTTATTTG
Organism: Nanger dama; assembly: GCA_917880005.1. Taxonomy (NCBI): domain Eukaryota; kingdom Metazoa; phylum Chordata; class Mammalia; order Artiodactyla; family Bovidae; genus Nanger; species Nanger dama. The sequence continues at coordinate 42,349,983 of CAKJTW010000009.1, read as the reverse complement.
CCTGTGCTGGGTCTTCACTGCTGTGAGAGGGTTTTCTGTGGTTGAGTGAGCAGGGTCTCCTCTCTAGCTGTGGTGAGAGGGCTACTCACTGCAGTGACTTCTCTTATTGTGGGGCACGGGCTATAGGCACAAGGGCTTGTAACTGTGGCACGTGGGTTCAGTTGCTCTGTGGCATGTGGGGTCTCCCTGGACCAGGGACCAAACAGGTGTCCCTTGTATTGCAAGGCAGATTCTTAACCACTAGACTAAGAGGGAAGCCCCTCCTCACCAACCCTTTAAAGCAGATTTTATCAACAGAGTTTTCAGAATATATCATATTTTCTGAAATAGGAGAAAATCAAAAATATAATACAGGAGAAAATGAGTCCTAAAAATGAACAAAGAATTTTGAAATGGAACCAAATTGAACCTGTAGAATGAAGAATATATTAAGATAAAAGATTTTAATTTTGCTAGGATGTAGCAGGAAATGGCAACTATTGCTCACAGTGCAACAGCTGGAAAATATTGATGCACTACAGAACATCAGAAGATGTCAGAAGTCTGGAGAAACCATGAAGATAGATGAATTAAAATTGTAGAGAGAAAGAGACTTTCTGAGGTGTGCTGATGATGGCTGGCTACTTCCTTCCCTAATGGCATTTACTTACACTGAGTTCAAGATGAAGACCAAGTTTGCAGCCTTTAAGATAGTCTCCAGGCATCACCGTTCCTGGTATTCAAGCCTTTGTGTAACTACTTTCCCTGGACTGTGGGCTGGTCTTAGAGTCTGGCTTCTGTCAAACAGAACATATCAAACTGATGTGACGTGGCTTCTGTGATTAGGATTCAAAAGGAAAGTTGTTTATGTTTCAGATTCCTGCTCAGTCATCTGTGGGGAAACCAGAAGCTCTGTCATGAGGTATTCCTAAGGAAAGACTTATCTGGTGAGGGGCCAAGGCCTGCCAATATGAGTAGACTTGGATGTGGATCTCATCACAGTCAAGCCTTCACATGTGACCGCTACCATAGATGTGTTAACGTATGACTGAACATTCATGTCAGATCTTGAGACAGAGGTACCAACTGAGAGATGCCCAGGCTTATGACTCACATACTGTTGAGATAATATATTTTTGTTTTTAAGATGCTAAATTCTGGATGTATTTGTTATGCAGCAGAAAGCAACTAATAGATACAATGATTAATTCATCAAAAGGATATGACAATCCTAAAGATATATGCAATTTATAAATTGCAAAATAAAGTCTCAAATGAAGCAAATGTTATAGCAATAGGAAGAAAATAGATGAAGACAAAACTATAGCCTGAGGCTTCGGCACTCTGCTCTTAATAGCTTAAAGAATAACAATTTAGAAAATGAGCAATGATTTATAAGACCTGAACAACGTTGTCAAACATACTTCACCTAAGTGACATTTATGGAACAAACTACTCCAAAACGGAAGAATGCATATCTTTTAAAGTGAACATGGAATATTTAACAAGGTAGGAAGTATTTTTGCTGTAAAATAAGTTTAAAAGATTCAAACTATACAAGCTATCTTATCTTACCAAAGTAATTGATACCAAAAAATCGGAAAAGTAATTTTTAAAAAATGTCCTAGTATAAATTACCTTTCCGATTTTTTTGGTATCAATTACTTTGGTAAGATAAGATAACGTATAATTTGAATCTTTTAAACTTGTTTTACAGTAAAAATACTTCCTATTTTGTTAAATATTCCATGTTCACTTTAAAAAGATGTGCATTCTTCTGTTTTGGGGAGCTCGTGTACACCTGTGGCTGATTCATGTCAATGTATGGCAAAACCAATACAGTATTGTAAAGTAGAATAAAGTAAAAATTAAAAAAATAAATAAAATTAAATAAAATTTAAAAAATAAAAAAATAAAATGTCCTAGTATTTAGAAACTAGAAAATACTTCTAAATAACCTCTATGTAAAAGACAACATTAAAAATAAATATTAGAAGTATTTCTAACAGAATTAAAATAAACACAACAAATTTGTGGGAAAAAATGTGTGCAAAATAATTAAAGTACTTCTTAAATGAATGTGTAGAGCACTAAATTGCCTGAAGAAAAGAAATTTAATTATAGAACTAATGATCTGAACTTTCTCCTTAAGATGTAGAAAATGAAGAACAAATTGTACATTAAGCAAGAGAGAAAGTAACAAATGTAAGAATAAAATTCATGAAATAGAAAATCGATTGATGAAATATAAAATTTTGCCTGCAACAATTGAAAAGTGCTTATCATTTTCAAATATCCTGAGAGCTTCTTCAACACAGTTTTAAGTAATTGTGACAGACCTCTTTAAAGTCTTTTTATTAAAGTTCTTACAGTATTACTTCATTTTAGGTATGTGTTTTTTTATTTTTTATTTTTGGGTGTGATGTGTGTGGAATCTTAGCTCAATGACTAGAGATCAAACTCGTACTCCCTGTGCTGGAAGGTGAAGTACTGGACGCTGGCCCACCAGGGAAGTCCCTGGATTTTTTTACCGGTGAGTAAACCTGACCAAATTTCAAGACTGCTTTCCTTCAGATAATGTAACTGACAATAATACACTTAAGATGATTAAATAATAAAATGAAGTAAAACAAATAACATCTCATTAAGAAAACAATATATTAGGAAATAATTTCTTATTGAGTTTAAAATCATAATGGAAATTAAGATAGATTTAGAGAGCTGATAAATAACAAAAGCACGCCATATCAATATTTATTGATGCAGTTAAAGTAATACTAAAAGGAAATGTATAGGTTTAATATAAAAAAAGGTAAAGATTGATAAAAATAGGAAAATAAAAGGAAAACAAAAGTACAGAAAAGATAGTGAAACAAATATATAATATTTAGGATCATATTAGCCAAAGTTTATTCTTAAGTGTAACATAAAATCAGTAGAGTCAGCTTCTATAAGAGTTCATCAGGGTAAAAAAGTGATAGCACAACAAAACTCCATTAGGAGTGAAAAAGAGGATATAATGCCAGATGCTGCAGAAATAAATGTGACAAGAAGATATTATTAACCTGATGTCAGTGCATTTTGAAACTTAGATGAAGAGGGCAATTACATTACCAAAATTAACTGAAGAAGAAATATGAAACCTGAAGTAGATAACCATTAGAATAATTGAGTCAGTAGTTTAAAAATCTTCCAACAATTGTAAAACAACTCAGAAATGGCATTAGCAGTGGGTTCTAAAAACATTTAGGGAACAAATTGTGATATTAAATCTACTATCTACAGAAAAGGAAAACTAAGGAATCCACAGCTATTTTATGGGACTAGGGTAGCCCTGATGTCAAAATCAGCTCAAAATATTAAAATAAAAGTACTACCCACTAAGCTCGATTATAAATATGGGTCAAAATCCTAAGCAGAATATTAGCTACTAAATGTAGCAATTTATGGAGAAATATATATTTACCTCAGAGCCAAATGAGATTTAACTGAATAAGTGAATTATTAAGTAAATTATTAAATATTGAAATATTGGAAACTAAATCAGGTTGCTATTTTTATATGGCATAATGATTTCAGTAGAAATCTAGACAACAATATGGTTAAAAAGTTAGGATTGGAGAGCTTAGCAAAAGTTTTAGACATTCAGTGTACAGAATCAGTTTAGTTACATTTCCTCTACCAGAAAAAAAAAGGAGAACCTACTTTTATAAAAGACAATATGTTAACTCCCAATGTTTAAAAATCTGAGGTCTTAATCTAACAAAATATATACAATATTCTAGTGTATACAATTATTGGAAAACATTGAAAAGGCCCTAAATAGATATGTCTATATGTATCTTATATATTCAAAGGAAAATGACACAAACAGTAGAAAAGAATGGATCATCTTTAGTAGAAATTAGGAAATACTTCCCTGGTAGCTCAGATGGTAAAAAAAAAAAAAAAAAAAATCTGCCTGAAATGCAGGAAACCCAAGCTCAATCTTGGATTAGGAAGATTCCCTGGAGAAGGAAATGGCAACCCACTCCAGTATTCTTGCCTAGAAAATCCATGGACAGTGGAGACTGGTGGGCTACAGTTCATGGGGTTATGAGTCAAACATGACTTGGTGCCTTGATCCTAGGGGATCAAAAATTAAAACCACAATGAAGAACTTCCCTGGTTGTCTAGTAGCTAAGACTCAGCACTCCCAATGCAGGGGTCCTGAGTTGGATCCCTGATCAGGAAACTAGTGCTCATATGCCACAACTAAGTGTTGGCATGCAGCAAGTAAAGATCCTGCATTCAGCAACTAAGACCTGGCACTGCCAAATAAATGAGTAAAATAAAGAAATATTTTTTAAAAGCTTCAATGAGATATCCTTTAACCACTATACTGGCAGAAATTCAAAAGTCTGACAAACATAAGGATATGGAATAGTCATGGTTACTCTTACTGGTTTGTAAATTTGTAGAAACATTGTGAGAAAATGGTTAATATTATCTATAAATGTTGAAATAGTCTCACTATTTATGGTTCAGGAGCTAGGTGGACACCCAAAGAGATTCTTGCAAATGTCCAGAAGACACCAGACATCCATGGGCAATGCAAGTATATATATATATATATAATGACAAATGTTTATGAGATGCTCACAGCTTGTGTGTGTGTATTTCAAAAAGGCTTTATGGCTTAAAAATTTTTAGTACTTTTATCTTACTTTCTTTTATGTGTTTTAAAATTTTTGTCAATTCCATCACTATCTTATCCAAACATTGATTTGTAAGCACTCAACATATCTAACATAAATGGAGTATTTAAGAATTTTTTTTTCTTTTAGAAGCCCAGCTATTATATCACTTTGTTTTTATTCCCAACTTAATCATTCAGTTTTTAATAATTTTTAACTTTATGTTTTTCTTAAATTTTTGAACATTTTGTAGTTTTTCTTATAGTAATCTAAAATTAAAGAATTTACCAGACAACTTATTCATTAATTTTTGTTCTCAATTTTCATTTTAAACACTGTCTGACAACTGTTCAGTAATATTCCTTTTGCTTATTTAAGACTCTCTTTGCCTTTGAAATAGCTTTCTCATTTCTCATCATTGTGCTTCTCTTTCTCTGATTCCTGTCTTAATGATCTCTCTTTAAGAATCTACCTCCTCCCTCCTATTCCCCTGTACTCTTTCAGTATAGTTCCATATATGTAATTTTATCTAGTCAAAAACTTGCAAAGTTTTCCAATTTCCTGTGAAGTAAAACATATCACAACAGCATTCAAAGGTATTTAGATGTGGGCAAAAACTACTTTTTCAAATATCTATCACTGTGCTTTTCTTAATGCATTCTATATCCAACGAGAGAAGAACACTCATTACTACCTACATCATCCCTAAAATTTCCTGATTTAAGATCAACTCATGTCCTTCTGAACCAAAATTCCCTCTTTTCTTTCTATTCTCCATGTCCAATTTTCACTCTTCTTTCAAAATCCATTCATTTATTATCTTTATAAATTGTGATAGGTGAAAGAACATAATGTTTGAAATAGTACAACTGTTCGGAGTTTTGCATATCTCATTTATTAGCTAAGAAGATCAGGACTAAAAACTGATTTAAAAGTCTTATTAATAAAGTAAATCTAACATCTCTCTTTTCTTAAAGTGTTTGTGCATGCTAAGTCTCTGGAAATGTATGTAATATTGAGGAATCTTCATCTCTGAAAGAACTACCTTATTCCTGATAACACCTCATACTCCAAACAATCTTTTTACTTTATTAAACATACGTGTGTATTTATTTCCTCTACAAAACTTAATTCAATAACTATACTATCTGACTTTCATATTCTAAACAGTACCCCAAGTAATTCCCTGTACATAGTATATTCTCAAAAACTGTTTTGATGGGAAGTGTATTGATTCTTACCATAGTTATTAAAGAACAGTTTTGTTCAAAATGTATACTATTTTCCCATTTAGATTGCTGCATTATCTTGAGCAGATTATTCCTTGGGATTGGGATTGATATATATCTACTATATGCCCGTGGGCATGCTACATGGCTTCAGTTTTGTCTGACTCCTTGTGAGCCTATGGACTTTGTAGCCTGCCAGGTTCCTCTGTTCATGGGATTCTCCAAGCAAGAATACTGGAATGGGTTGCCATGCCCTCCTTCAGAGGATCTTCCCAACCCAGGGACTCACAAGAGCACCACCAGGGAAGCCTCAAGAGTGGAGTACAAGCCGGGACTGGAGGACCAGATGCTGTTGTGGGACAGAAGGCATGAGTGGAGACAGAAATGATGACCATGAGAAGAAAGAGGGGGCTTCCCTGGTGGTGAAGAAAGAGATGTACAGTGGGAATCAATGGTTGTGGATAAAGATACAGGGAAGAGACTGAAGGTGGGGCAGAAAGTCTGACCTAATAAAAGTACAGGAGAAAGACGAAGGGTGTACAACAGAGCAGGGGCTTTAGCTCTGAGGCTCTGACCCTCACCTCCAAGCTTGCTATTTATATCTCACATTGCTGGCAGAAAAAAGTGTTAGTAACCTACATCAGAGTACAAGTTGACCTAGAATTTAAGTTCTGCTTTATTTTTCTTTAATAAATGTAACTGCTCCTATTCTACAAGTGAGACTGTACACTGCTTCAATGCATGGTTGGTCTTTAAAGCATAGACTTTTACTAGAGAAATCATCCCTCCCTTTCAAAGAATCAAAGTATAGAGGCTGAGAACCCTGAATTTTAGGACAATGTTTCAGCTTGAAAAGAAATTAGCCTCTTAGCCCATTATTTAGATACATTGTACTTATGGTATTTGCTATTTATATTATTTTAAACGATAAATATTTTTTTCTCATTCCCAGTATCTTCACATCATTTATATTTTCCTCTTCTTTTTCTTACATAGATTTTACCTTTTTGACTTGTAAAATTATTAAAAATTAACAAAAACCCTGATAATAATGCTTTAACTGGAAAATAATAAACTGTAATATGGATTCTGATATTGGCTGAATGTTCCTAGTTGTATAACAAAATGCTTCCAATAATTTTCCGTAATATATGGAGCCCTTAGAAGGAAGTAAGCTTTATTAATTTGAATTCACAAAGGCAAGCTACTTAGATTTTTTTCTTTTGATGATAATCAGATGATGATTAAATATTTAAATACAAGAATGCTTAGTAACTGTAACTCAGGGCTTGATGACTATAAGAATTAGATTCAAAAAGATTATCAGAAGTATACAATTTTGCAGTGCATAGAATGATTATAGTGGCAAGTCCTCTTTATTAAGGAACTGTAATGATTCTTACCAATGGAAAAATGATTTACCTACTTCATATTAGCTCTTTGCTTAAACAATTTCCTGACATTTTTGGGGTTTGTAGCAAACAAAGAAAAGCATTACTTCTTTCTCATGTTTCTGCAAATGCTAGGTCTATATCCTCTATTATCTGCTTTTCCATGCTCATTGGATTAGAGAAATCTTTTTGTTCTCTTCTCATTAATTGCTTTATTTTGACTTTTTAAAATGATTTCTCCACATGTGGTTATTATTACTTCAGTTCAGTTCAGTCAGTCAGTCATGTCAGACTCTTTGGACCCCATGAATCGCAGCACGCCAGGCCTCCCTATCCATCACCAACTCCCGGAGTTTACTCAAACTCATGTCCATCAAGTCGGTGATGCCATCCAGCCATCTCATCCTCTGTCGTCCCCTTCTCCTCCTGCCCCCAATCCTTCCCAGCATCAGAGTCTTTTCCAATGAGTCAGCTCTTCACATGAGGGGGCAAAGTATTGGAGTTTCAGCTTTAGCATCAGTACTTCCAATGAACACCCAGGAATGACCTTCCTTAGAATGGACTGGTTGGATCACCTTGCAGTCCAAGGGACTCTCAAGAGTCTTCTTCAACACCACAGTTCAAAAGCATCAGTTCTTTGGCACTCAGCTTTCTTCACAGTCCAACTCTCTCAGCCATACATGACTACTGGAAAAACCATAGCCTTGACTGGACGGACCTTTGTTGGCAAAGTAATGTCTCTCCTTTTCAATATGCTATCTAGGTTGGTCATAACTTTCCTTCCAAGGAATAAGCATCTTTTAATTTCATGGTTGCAGTCACCATCTGCAATGATTTTCAAGCCCCCCAAAATAAAGTCTGACACTGCTTCCGCTATTTCCCCATCTACTTCCCATGAAGTGATGGGACCAAATGTCATGATCTTCATTTTCTGAATGTTGAGCTTTAAGCCGACCTTTTCACTCTCCACTTTCACTTTCATCAAGAGGCTTTTTAGTTCCCCTTCACTTTCTGCCATAAGGGTGGTGTCATCTGCATATCTGGTGATCATAAGAGTCATTTAAAGACTCTATGGTGGACAGCTTGTTCATATTGGGAACCTGAAAAGAAGGAAAGATTGCTAAAGTAGCTTTGCAACAACAGCAGCTTGCAAACTTCCTGTTAAGAGCAGCAGGTTTCTTAAATCTCTTATCATGATTACCTGTTTTAAAGAAGGAGAAAGAAGATCTTGAATCCAATTTATGCAAATCTTCCTTTGCCAATAACAATTTTCATGTCCCATCTACTGAGCCTGACCTCTACAATCCTTTCCCTGGCCCATCCTAGGGGAAGAAGGTGGAAATAGACTCCAGTGGCACATCTGAATAGGGGCTCTAGCTCATACTGTATCATGAAGGAAAATAAAAAAGATTTTGAAATTAATCTTTCCATCCAAAAGGATGGTCTTGTTCATAAAGTGAGTTTTTCTAAATAAGAAAGTCTTTTGATCAGTCAGTGTATTCCCACTTGTTGTTGGGCCTTTCTGGAAAGAAGTCAAGGAGAGACACCTAATAATCATCCTCATCCTGGTTTCTTACATACTTGCTTCAAGAGTGAAGACTGTTGATCCACAGGAGCTGGGAGAGGCACTGTGGCCATAGCAAGCACTCGAGTGTTTTATGTTGACCTCATTAGGAATTTGTTTGGAAGATAAATCCTCTTTCATTGGCTTGGAGATATGGATGCTAACAATGCCTAGCCATGCTGGAAGGAGCCATTAACTTGGCATTTCCCATAGCCCATATGCATCTAGAGGGGAAGAAAGCTGGGGTTCAAGTAGCTTTCTGTCCAGGCACCCTGTCAACCACTGCTTCTTAAACTGTGTGTTTGAATTGCTTCAAATCTTAAGATGTGGAACTCATAAAGCTAAGATGGTCTCACCTGCATCTCCAACAAGCTTCTGGGTAATGCCAATACTGCTGGTTAGTCAACACGATGTAACTAACAAGATTTGCAGTGGACTAGTGATAACTTCTTTTTGTTTCTCCAATAATGGGTTTATTTTCCTCAAGCGATGTGAAGGAAAAAGTCATGCACGTGCCTCAAACATACAGGTGGGCTAGGGAGAATAGTATTGGGATATCTGTCAATTAGTTGGTAATTTTTCAATACTGATGAGTCACTGGATGCCCTGTAGTGTGCGTTATAGGATGGACATCATATAACTAAACTTGGGCATTTAATAACTGGGCTAGGACTAGGACTACAAGCAACACAGAAAATACAGATAGCTCACTGTACTAAGTGTGACAAATGCTAAAGAATTCTGGGTAATTTATTTTGGCTTTACAAACAGAAAATCAACTATTAAAAATGATCTCTGTAACTACATCTTTCCCAAAACAGCTTATGGACATTGTTGCTTTCTACCAGCATATGAGTGTTGTACATGTCAACTGTTCTATTTATTTTTAAAATTTTGTTTATTTATTTTCTATTGGGATATAATTGCTTTACAATGGGGTGTTAGTTTCTACTGTACAACAATATGAATCAACTATACCTATACATATAGCCCTTTTTTCTTGAACCTCCCTCCTACCAACCTCCCATCCCACTCCTCTAGGTTATCATAGAGGACCCAGCTGAGCTCTCTGTGCTGTATAGAAGCTTCCCATTAGCTATCTATTTTACACACAGTAATGTATATATGGAATTCCAGTTGAGATGTTTCAAATCCTGAAAGATGATGCTGTGAAAGTGCTGCACTCAATATGCCAGCAAATATGGGAAACTCAGCAGTGGCCGCAGGACTGGAAAAGGTCAGTTTTCATTCCAATTCCAAAGAAAGGCCATGCCAAAGAATGCTCAAACTACTGCAAAATTTCACACTCATCTCACATGCTAGTAAAGTAATGCTCAAAATTCTCAAGCCAGGCTTCAGCAATACATGAACTGTGAACTCCCTGATGTCCAAGCTGGTTTTAGAAAAGGCAGAGGAACCAGAGATCAAATGCTAACATCCACTGGATCATGCAAAAAGCAAGAGAGTTCCAGAAACACATCTATTTCTGCTTCATTGACTATGCCAAAGCCTTTGACTGTGTGGATCACAATAAACTGTGGAAAATACTGAAAGAGATGGGAATATCAAACCATTTAACCTGCCTGTTGAGAAATCTGTATGCAGGTCAGGAAGCAACAGTTAGAACTGGACATGGAACAACAGACTGGTTCTGAATAGGAAAAGGAGTACATCAAGGCTGTATATTGTCACCTTGCTTATTTAACTTCTATGCAGAGTACATCATGAGAAACACTGGACTGGAAGAAGCACAAGCTGGAATCAAGATTGCCGGGAGAAATATCAATAACCTCAGATATACAGATGACACCACCCTTATGGCAGAAAGTGAAGAGGAACTAAAAAGCCTCTTGATGAAGATGAAAGAGGAGAGTGAAAAAGTTGGCTTAAAGCTCAACAATCAGAAAATGAAGATCACGGCATCCGGTCCCATCACTTAATGGGAAATAGATGGGGAAACAGTGGAAACAGTGTCAGACTTTATTTTTGGGGGCTCCAAGATGACTGGAAGAAAAGTTAGGACCAACCTAGATAGTATATTCAAAAGCAGAGACATTACTTTGCCGACTAAGGTCCATCTAGTCAAGGCTATGGTTTTTCCTGTGGTCATGTATGGATGTGAGAGTTGGACTGTGAAGAAGGCTGAGTGCCGAAGAATTGATGCTTTTGAACTGTGGTGTTGGAGAAGACTCTTGAGAGTCCCTTGGACTGCAAGGAGATCCAACCAGTCCATTCTGAAGGAGATCAACCTGGGATTTCTTTGGAAGGAATGATGCTAAAGCTGAAACTCCAGTACTTTGGCCACCTCATGGGAAGAGCTGACTCATTGAAAAAGACTCTGATGCTGGGAGGGATTGGGGGCAGGAGGAGAAGGGGACGACAGAGGATGGGATGGCTGGATGGCATCACGGACTCGATGCACGTGAGTGTGAGTGAACTCTGGGAGATGGTGATGGACAGGGAGGCCTGGTGTGCTGCGATTCATGGGGCCGCAAAGAGTCAGACATGACTGAGCGACTGAACTGAACTGAACTGAATGTATATATGTCAATGCTGCTATGTTTTTAAATATGTATCCTACTATAGAAAGGAATTTTAAAAAATATTTCCCTTTATAAGCCTGTCTTTCTGAAAACATGTAAAAAACATGATTTGACCAAGACTTCATTTGGGTTATGATCATGAGATTATTTCAGTTTTCCTAATAGTTGATTGAAATAATTTTCCTGAAGACTTGGGTTGACATTGCTCTATATTCATTAAGAAAAAGACAAATATTGTTCTCCAGATTTAAGCTAAAATATGTGTTTTGATGAGCCCTTGGCAGATGTTCTTCAGCCTTGATTCTGATGATAATTATTGCTGATGATAATCACCTGCTGTTGTCTTTCTTAACGGGCAGGTAGATGATGTCCTGGTTATATGACCAGCATTTCTGATGAATTTAATGTATTTTATGGACTGTCATTGTGTGTTTTGCATGAGAAGTTTGCCACATTTAAGAATTGCAAGTATAAATGAGATAAAGCCTTTTTTCCCCCAGTATAATTAACTAGATTGAAGGTGGCATACAATAATTTGTCAGCTAGTTAAGTTCAGTTGCTCAGTCATGTCTGACTCTGGATCCCATGGACTGCAGCACGCCAGGCTTCCCTCTCCCTCACCAACTCCTGGAGATTGCTCAGACTCATGTCCATCAAATTGGTGATGCCATCCCACCTTCTCATCCTCTGTCATCCCCTTCTCCTCCCGCGTTCAATCTTTCCCAGCATCACAGTCTTTTCCAGTGAGTCTGTTCTTCACATCAGGTGGTAAAAGTACTGGAGTTTCAGCTTCAGCATTAGTCCTTCTAATTTAGGACTGGTTTACTTTAAGATTGACTGGTTTGATCTCCTTGCAGTCCAAGGGACTCTCAAGAATTTTCTCCAACACCGCAATTCAAACGAATCAATTTTTTTGACACTCAGCTTGCTTTATAGTTCAACTCTCTCATCTATAAATGAATACTGGAAAACCCATAGCTTTGACTAGATGGACCTTTGTCAGCTAGAGACAACCCTTCATTAACACTTTAAAAATTTAGATTTTAAATATAAATTTAAGATGCTTTGCTCCTTAAATTGGTAGTTTACAGTGTATTTGTGACTTTATAACTAGATAGTTTTCATAAATTCACAATGAATAGTTTAAATAAAGCTTCCTAGGTACAACTGCCACCAAGAACATATTCCTTCTCACTTTTATTATGTTTCTTGTATAGGAAACCAAGTAATTAAAACTTTTTATCATGCCTTCAATTTATCTATTCTTCTCCCATAAATTAAAAAAATACAAAAAATTTGAAGTGATATTTTGGTAAGACTTTTGTCCTTTTCAGTGAAAAACTATCATATCAACACATATCATATGTGTTTTTAAACAATAATATAAAAATAAGTATTGGGCTGACCAAAAGTCCATTTGGATTTCTTCATAACATCTAACAAAAACCCAAATGAAATTTTTGGCCAATCAATAGTTAAAAATGGATGACCTGTTCCTTCCCTCCAAATAGGTTCCTCAGTACTATTTTTTCTAGATATCATATATCTGTGTTAATAAACAATATTTGTTTTTCTCTTTCTGACTTAACTTCACTCTGTATAACAATCTCTAGGTTCATCCACCTCAGGACAACTGACTCAATTTGTTTCTGTTTATGGATATGCCACATCTTCTTTATCCATTCATCTGTTGATGGACATCTAGGTTGCCTCCATATGCAGATGTAGAGAACAGACCTGTTGACACAGCAGGAAGGAGCTGCTGCTGCTGCTGCTAAGTCGCTTCAGTCGTGTCCGACTCTGGGCGACCCCATAGACGGCAGCCCACCAGGCGCCCCCCTCCCTGGGATTCTCCAGACAAGAACACTGGAATGTGTTGCCATTTCCTTCTTCAATGCATGAAGGTGAAAAGTGAAAGTGAAGTCACCCGTCGTGTCTGACTCTTAGTGACCCCATGGACTGCAGCCAACCAGGCTCCTCTGTCCAGGCAAGAGTACTGGAGTGGGGTGCCTTTGCCTTCTCCAAGGGGAAGGAGAGGGTGGAACAAATTGAGAAAGTATCGTTGACATATATAAACTCCCATGTGTGAAATATATAACTAGAGGGAAGCTGCTGTATAGTACAGGGAGCCCAGCCTGGCACTCTGTGATGACCTGAGTATCTGTGGGGTGGAGGGTGGTGGGAGGGGATGGAGGCTCAAAAGGGACAGGATATATATAAATCAGAAACCTACACAACATGGTAAAGCCATTTTCCTCCAATTAAAAAAATTTAAATGGATGATCTAAACTTCTGTTGGTTAGCCACCAAAAAATCCAATCTTTATTTAAAGTTACTTGAAATGCACCTACCACGTATTTTCACTTTTTCTTAAGTGAATTATTTTATATCTCCTGAAAGTATGTTATGCTTATGTCAAGTTATCGCCCTATATCTATATATTAACAAATTCTCGTTCTTATTTTACCTCTTGACTTTTATTCCAGAAATAAAAATGTGTTCTTTGCCATATCAGTATTTATGTTAACCTAGGAGAAGGCAATGGCGACCCACTCCAGTACTCTTGCCTGGAAAATCCCATGGATGGAGAAGCCTGGTGGGCTGCAGTCCATGGGGTCGCGAAGAGTCGGACACGACCGAGTGACTTCACTTTCACTTTTCACTTTCATGCATTGGAGAAGGAAATGGCAGCCCACTCCAGTGTTCTTGCCTGGAGTATCCTAGGGACAGGGGAGACTGGTGGGCTGCCATCTGTGAGGTCGCACAGAGTCGGACACGACTGAAGCAACTTAGCAGCAGTAGCAGCAGTCGTTATTGTGGGTGGGCAAGATTCCCTGGAGAAAGAAATAACAGCTTGCTGCAGTATTCTTGCCTGGGAAATCCCATGGACTGAGGAGCCAGGTGGGCTACAGTCCATGGGGTCACAAAGAGTTGGACATAGCTTAGTGCATGTACACACACACACACACACACACACACACACACAATCATTAAGTTGCTCAACTCTTTATCTAGAAAAAAAAGTCTGCCCAAATACAAAATTTATTAATTTATTGTTTTTAAGAGAGCTTACATTTTTAATGATTTAACAAAGTTTTATTTCCTTAAGCTCATTTTTCTAATCTGCTTTTAGGTTTTAACTTTTTGTTTGGAAATGAAATCAGACACAGTAAATTTGCAAAAGCTGACACAAAGGTCTCCGTTATACGAGCCCACAATCTTCAAATATAAACACCTTCCTGAATCATAATTCAGTTATCAAAACCAGAAAGTTAATAATGGTATATCTCTAAACTACTTTTACAGAATCTTCTCAAATTTCATCAATTGTCCTTTCAGTTTTCTTTCTATAGATCAGAATATACTCCAGAATAACACTCTTCTAACCTGTTATGTTCAATCTAGGATAGCTTCTTATCTTTGTCTTTCAGGGCTATTTTAGTTTTATAATTCTGAAGAGTTATTTTATGGAATGTCTATCAATCTGCCTTGTCTGATGCTTCCTCATGACTACATTCAAGTTGTGTACTTCTGATAAGAGTACTACAAAAGTTTGACCCACATTTCTCAGTGTATCATGTTAGCATGACTTGGATTTGTCTCATTTTGGGTGCTAATTGTTATTGCTTTGACTAATGGGTGTGACTCAGTTCCTTCACTGTAAAGTTACACTATCCTATTTACAATTGGAAACTATATAAATATCCCTTTTCATCTTACTTAAACTACAAAGTTCACCATAAGTCTGTGAATTTTGCTTGAAACAATTATTGTTGTGGTGTTTGCCAAATGGTGACGTTGACTTAATCATTCATTGAAAGTTACTTGTAAAGTGTGTTGCAAAGTAGTCTTTATGACTTTTAAAAATAGTTTCTTTTCAAATGACTATCTCTCCTTTGACATTTCTCATTTTTGTATTTGTACTTTCTCATTTTTTCTTGGGAAAATTATATGATAATTTGTTTCATTGGTAACTTGATAAACAACAAAGGAAACAAAACCCAAAACAGAATTTTAATGCATTAAATAGGTCTATTATTTTTCTTTCTCTATTTCATTAGATTTTATTTTAAATTTTCAATTATTTCTTCCATTTTGCTTTCTTCTGATTGACTTAATCCTTTTCTTATTTTTGAGTTCACAATTATATTCAATTTATTGCAAATTAAAATTTTAATTAAGATTTTTATAAAATATTAAAATGTCATTGTTTATTTAATGCCTTAATGTTTACTAAAAATGTGTTTAGTACCATGAATTTTCTTATCATTGCTTTGACATACATCATAAATATAGGTAATTTAGTTTACTTTCCTTTTAACTTAGTAGTTTAGTTTAGTATTAGTATTTCCTTTTAATTTTGATTTGGCTGAAGGTTGTCAGGTTTGTTAATAATTACTCGTTTTATTCTATTTTGATGAGATATTGTTATTTGGCATGCCTACTTTAAGGAATTCAATAATTTCTTTGTGTGGCAATATATGATGAATTTCTGAAAGTAATGACTAATTAAGAAGAAGCTATCTTTTAATTATCAGAGTGAAAAGTTTGGTCAATGTCAGTAAAATCCACTGTACTGAGTACGTTACATAAGTCTTCTATACAGTTATTTATTTTTGTTTACTCATCTTGTCTTTTTTGAGAAAGGAATATGCAAAGAAATGTATTACTTATATTTTTGTATCTGTCTCCTTACCTTTCTTGTAGTTTCTGTGATATATCTTCATTGCAAATGGTGATGTTTAACATTAAAATATGCCTTTTGGGGTCAGGTTTAGTGTATATTTTGCCTTGATTTCTAGTCTGAATCACTATACCTCCTTTTTATGTTTCCATTTGCCTATAAGCCTTTGTCCCTTTAATTTTAGCTTTTCAGAATTCATTTGTTTTAAACAGCAGCAAACCAGTCAGTCCTAAATCATCTGAATATTTCTTTGCAAGGACTGACGCTGAAGCTGAAGCTCCAGTACTTTGGCCACCTGATTCAAAAAATGGATTCATTAGAAAAGACCCTGGTGCTGGAAAAGCTTGAGGGAAATAGAAGAGGGTGGCAGAGATGAGATGTTTAGATAGTGTCACTGACTCAATGGACATGAGCTAGAGCAAAATCCAGGGAGACAGGGAAGAACAGGGAAGCCTGGCGTGCTGTAGTTCATGGGGTTGCAGAGTCAGACATGATTTAGTGACTGAACAACAACAAAATATGTTTTTAATGCACAGAATAAGAGGGTGTTACATTATGAACTACATTGAAAGCCTTTTTTTTTTTTTTTTTAGTAGATGAGTTACTATGTTCTCAGTTCTGTCAAGGTATTTTATAATCAATCATCTGTGCTATAGTTGCTACTTCTTTTTTATGTATATTTTGCTCTCAACTTACCTAACTTTTGATAATTAAAGTTTGTATTGTATTTACATGATTTTTATTAGTAGTTTGTAAACTCTAGTATTTTTAATGTTCACTTCAGTTCAGTTGCTCAGTTGTGGCCGACTCTTTGCAATCCCATGGGCTGCAGCACAGCAGGTCTCCCTGTCTATCACCAACTTCCAGAGTTTGCTCAAACTCATGTCCATTGAGTCGATGATGCCATCCAACCATCTCATCCTCTGTCGTCTGCTTCTCTTCCTGCCTTCAGTCTTTCCCAGCATCAGGGTCTTTTCAAATGAGTCAGTTCTTCATATCAGGTAGTCAAAGTATTGGAGTTTCAGCTTCAGCATCAGTCCTTCCAATGAATATTCAGGACCAATTTCCTTTTGGATGGACTGGTTGGATCTCCTTGCAGTCCAAGGGACTCTCAAGAGTCTTCTCCAACACCATCATTCAAAAGCATCAATTCTTCAGTGCTCAGTTTTCTTTATAGTCCAACTCTCACATCCATACATGACTACTGGAAAAACCATAGCTTTGACTAGATGGACATTTGTTGGCAAAGTAATGTCTTGGCTTTTTAATAAGCTGTTTGCTGCTGCTGCTGCTAAGTCACTTCAGTGATGTCTGGCTCTGTGCAACCCTATAGATGGCAGCCCACCAGTCTCCCCCATCCCTGGGATTCTCCAGGCAAGAATACTGGAGTAGGTTGCCATTTCCTTTTCCAAAACATGAAAGTGAAAAGTGAAAGTGAAGTTGCTCAGTCATGTCCAACCCTTAGCAACCCCATGGACTGCATCCTACCAGCCTCCTCCATCCATGGGATTTTCCAGGCAAGAGTACTGGAGTAGGGTGCCATTGCCTTCTCTGAATAAGCTGTCTAGGTTGGTCATAACTTTTCTTCCAAGGAACAAGGGTCTTTTAATTTCATGGCTGCAGTCACTATCTGCACTATCTCTCAAGAGTCTCCTCCAACAGCATCGTTCAAAAGCATCAATTCTTCTGCACTCAGCTTTCTTCACAGTCCAACTCTTGCACCCATACACGACCACTGGAAATACCATAGCCTTGACTAGATGGACCTTTATTGGCAAAGTAATGTCCCTGCTTTTCAATATGCTATCTAGGTTGGTCATAATTTTCCTTCTAAAGAGTAAGCATCTTTTAATTTCATGGCTGCAATCACCATCTGTAGTGATTTTGGAGCCCCCAAAATAAAATCAGCCACTGTTTTCACTGTTCCCCCATCTATTTGCCATGAAGTGATGGGACCAGATGCCACGATCTTAGTTTTCTGAATGTTGAGCTTTAAGCCAACTTTTTCACTCTCTTCTTTCACTTTCATCAAGAGGCTCTTTTGTTCTTCACTTTCTGCCTTTGTTCTTCACTTTCTGCCATAAAGGTGGTGTTATCTGCATATCTGAGGTTATTGATATTTCTCCTGGCAATCATGATTGCAGCTTGTGCTCCCTCTAGCCTAAAGTTTCTCATGATGTACTCTGCATATAAGTTAAATAAGTAGGGTGATAATATACAGCCTTGGCATACTCCTTTTCCTATTTGGAACCAGTCTGTTGTTTAATGTCCAGTTCTAACTGTTGCTTCCTGGCCTGCATACAGATTTCTCAAGAGGCAGGTCAAGTGGTCTGGTAGTACAAAGCAATTAGAAAGATTCATGGAGCCTATTATACAGAGTGAAATAAGCCAGAAAGAAAAACACCAATACAGTATACTAATGCATATATATGGAATTTAGAAAAATGGTAATGATAACCCTGCATGTGAGACAGGAAAAGAGGCACAGATGTATAGAACAGTCTTTTGGATTCTGTGGGAGAGGGTGAGGGTGGGATGATTTGGGAGAATGTAAATGAAACATGTATATTATCATATGTGAAATGAATTACCAGTCCAGGTTCGATTCATGAGACAGGGTGTTCGGGGGCTGGTGCACTGGGATGACCCAGAGGGATGGGATGGGGAGGGAGGTGAGATGAGGGTTCAGGATGGGATACACATGTACATCCGTGGTGGATTCATGTAAAAGTGTGGCAAACCAATGCAATATTGTAAAGTAATTATCCTGCAACTAAAATAATAAATTTATATTTAAAAATTCTCAAAGAATTTCCCTTAATTCTTTCTTAGGAAGCTGTGTTATATTTTATGAGATAGAGGTTTTAAAATGCCTATGTGTTTCAAGAAAAGTACAGATGAAAGTTACCAAAGACTATCTCTTGTCAAAATGAGATTAAAAAAATAATAATTTGAATAATCAAGTATGATTTCCTGACTCTGGAGTTTGTTTGTCCTTTCAAAAGAATTCCTTGCATTTTGCATATTTTCTAATATAAAGAATACATGGGAAATGTCGAGAAAATAGTTCATACACTTGAACTTCCACGTATGTATGTATGTAATTAACAGGGTTAGTTATAAACAACATGCAAAGAATGCCATCAGATGATATGTAACAATACAACAACAACCACAGTTATTTAGAGCTTATCCTAACAAAAAGATTTGGGCTGCAGAATACTATTCTTAACATTATTTAGAATAGTCAATGCATGGTGATGATAAAAAGCAGGCTGATTTGGGCTGCCATTATTGTTTTTTAATTCTCTTTAGACAATTTCTCTGCTTACTGCCTGCCTTCTGGGTGGACCAATTTCCATCACTTCACCATTGTACACCCCTGATGATGTAATAATGAAAAAAAGTTTGATCTTATTTGCTAGGGATGCATATTCCTTGGAAGGCAGACAGAGAATGCATGCATTCAGTTTCCAGCCATTGTGGAGAAATTTGAGTGTCCTACATCTCACAAGTGTGCTACTTTAAAAGCCCAAACCATTTCAGGAACATTAATAAATGTATAGTTTAAGAGAATAAATGAATACTTTTTTCATGATTATTAAACAGGTGACACAAACATTCATGTTAGTTCATTTAACTGTAACATTGAAATAGATACTCAGAGCTCTGCTAACAAACAATGCCAGTTTCCCCTCTTAGGTATTGAAGAGGCAATCTGCATAGACACAGTGGGGATATTCATCATGTGGGTGTTACAGCCTGTAGAGGAGGATCAAAATATTCAGTGCATGACAGTTCTGCAGAATAAGACATCACAGCCTGGAAAATTGTACCATGCCTAACACCAGGATATAACAGGATCTATTTCTAATCAGTTAACATTTTATCCAAATTACCCTTAATCATGATGATTTTCTATCCTTTCAGGACCACTTTTATTTTACTGTGACAATGAATTATTCTAAGGCTTTAAAATGTTACTAGTTATCTGAACTAACGATTAAGCTGGTATTTACTCTTTTATCTAACTTAATGTTATATTTACTAAAGAACTATTTACTGTTGCTTAGTAGAATGGTGCAGAAATGCAAAACAAAGAAAAAACTCCACTATTCCAACATTGTTTATTTTAGTTTGTGCGTGATAGTAAATTGCAAATGATAAAGGCCATATCAGCAAAATTTCATGATCTCATAGTAAATAGTAACTTTCCTCAGAAATAGCTGGAATCTTAAATATAAGATTCACATTTATTTTGAAGATATCAAGAAAACAAGACATAACTCCCTCTCATTACTGTGGATATCAATCTTTATCACTATTCTGTAAAATCCATGAGAGAAGGGGCTTCCCATATCTTGACAAGCACTGTACTTCATAAGATTATTCAATAAATATTTGTGGAATAAACCTAATAATTCAGTCTGATTTGTGTTGTCAGCCATCTGGGCAACAACAATAAACCAGGGCTACCAAAATTACTTTAGAGGAGCTAATGTTGTAAATAACATTGATAGATAATAATTAAGCTCTTGCCATGTACCAGACACTACATGTTTTACATGTTGACTCATTTGATTGTTATCACAGTCTTAGGAACTATGTTCTAATGTTGATCTCATTTTGCATAAGAGAAAACAGACATGAAGAGATGGAGTAAGTTGTCTATAAGTAATTTTTTTCTTTTTCTTTTTTTTTTTTTTTGGCTCTGAGTCCATTTGCTGATCCAGAATAGAGTTCAGAGGCTGAACCACACTTGTCATAGTCTCACTTTCGTAGAGGAAAAGCAAATTTAGGCTCAGATTCTTCCCAGAGAGAAACCCTGGTAAACTTCCCACGGTGTTTACAGGAAAACTTGAGAGCTTCACTCTAGGAGAATGGGAAAACTAGAAATATATCCTCCTTTGCCACATAACCCACCAGATTTAAATCATCTGAGTGGCCTGGTAAATCTCAAAGCTGACATTAGACTATGATAATGCCAGATTTAGAGACTCTTCAGGCATCTGGCAGAAACAGACACAAACCCTCTAGGAGATAACACTATTTCAGGCCTCATTTTTTTTTCTTTTTCTTTTTTAAATAACGAATTTTTAATACAAAGTCTAGAACACAATAAAAAATGATCTAGGCATATGATGACATATGATGATGAAGAATAAAGTAAATATTAGGCAGGAGAAATAGATAGCAACCCCTACAAATAATAGAATCATCATATGCAGACAAAGATACTCATGGCTGTAAAATGTTAAACTTTCCTTTTCAGCAAAGAAACAGAAAGTATAAGGTATTTTTGAAGTGGAAAATATGTTATTTAGGAATGATTCCAAATAATGTGCAATAATAGGACTGGAAAATATGCACTAGGTGTTATGAAATGTTAGTAGTTATAAAAGAGTCACTTTCTATGGGCAAAAAGTTATAATTTAGCAAGAATACATGAGTGCCAAGTATATTAACTACACAGTTAATATGGTGGTGTCAAAATATATGACAAAAATTGTCACATTTATAAAAGAAAATGAAAAACCAAAATATTTGTATAATAGCTGATACAACAAACAGATAAATATTTTGTTATATCACTGTAGATCTAAACTGTAAGTGATGCATTTTTTTCAGTCAGACATAAAATGTTAAAAATAGTGATTTCAAAAGTCTCTATAGCCACATGTGGCTTATGGTCACCATATTAGACATTGTTGATTCTGCACAATTCACATGTGACTCTTCATACTTCATTTTAATTTTCTGTGTTAACTGGGTTTCTTAACTCTTTTACTGTAATTTTTGAGTGGCATTGGGAAATATATATCCTTATTTACTAAAGATGGTAAAGATGATAATTATATTTGGAGTGTTTTAAAAGTAGGATTCCATTCTCCAGTGCTTTTTATACCTGTCTATCCTCAGGTGCATAATTTTTATACAGATATTCCTTGTTTTACTGTGGTTTTCTATTTTTCATTTCAAAGGTATTATTTTCTTTTTCTACAAGTTGAAGTTTGTGGCAACCCTGAACTGTCAGATGATCAATTCAGTCACTCAGTCAGTTCCAACTCTTTGCGACCCCATGGACTACAGCATGCCAGTATTCCCTGTCTGTCACCAACACCCAGAGACTTCCTCAGTGATCAATGCAAAGAAATAGAGGGAAAAATAGAAGCAACAGTTAGAACCAGACATGGAACAATGGACTGGTTCCAAATCAGGAAAGGCGTATGTCAAGGTTGTATATCGTCAGCCTGCCTATTTAACTTTTATGCAGAGTACATCAGGCGAAATGCCAGGCTGGATGAAGCACAAGCTGGATTCAAGGTTGGTGGAGGAAATATCAATAGCCTCAAATATGCAGATGATATCTTATCTGCCCTTATGCAAGAAAGCAAAGAGGAACTAATGAGCTTCTTGATGAAAGTGAAAGAGGAGGGTGAAAGGGCTGGCTTAAAACTCAGCATTCAAAAAATGAAGATCATGGCAACCAGTCCGATCACTTCAGAGCAAACAGAGGGAGAAACAATGTAAACAGTGACAGACTTTATTTTCTTGGGTTTCAAAATCACTGCAGATGGTGGAAGCACCCATGAAATTAAAAGATGTTTGCTTCTTGGAAGAAAATCTATGACCAATCTAACCAGCATATTAAAAAGCAGAGACATTACTTTGTCGATGGAGGTCCATCTAGTTAAAGCTATAGTTTTTCCAGTAGTCATGTATGGATGTGAGAGTTGGACCATAAAGAAAGCTGAGCACTGAAGAATTGATGCTTTTGAACTATGGTATTGGAGAAGACTCTTGAGAGTCACTCGGACTGCAAGGAAATCCAACCAGTCCATCATAAAGGAAATCAGTCATGAATATTCATTGGAAGGACTCATCCTGAAGCTGAAGTTCCAATATTTTGGTCACCTGATAGGAAGAACTGACTCAGTGAAAAATACCTTGATGCTGGGAAAGATTAAAGGCCGAAGGAGAAAGGGATGACAGGATAAGATGTTTGGATGGTATCACCAACTTGATGGACATGAATTCTAGCAAGCTCTGGGAGTTGATGATGGACAGGGGAGCCTGGCAGGCTGCAGTCCATTGGGTCACAAAGAGTCCAACAAGACTGAATGACTAGACGAACTGCACTGAACTGAGTTATTAAACACACTCAATTCTTATTTTCAGATACTATATTATCAGGCCCAGAATGTTGATTTTGTTATTTTTGTTGGAATAACTTTTCTTTTTAAATACTTTGTGTTTTAATTGAATTTTAACTATTTCTTTAGCTACTTTGAAGTCCTTGATTGCTACTTGATTACTACATCTTTAGGTCCTTTGTATTGATTTATTCCTCTCTTTAATAATCAGTCACTATTTCTTCTTATGCTGCTAAATAAAGTTGTTCTGTTATGTCTAACATTGCAGATAAAAGGTTCTGGAGGGTGTTGTTTATGTCCAACATTGCAGATGAAAGGCTCTAGAGGGCATTGATTAAGATGTCTTCTACAGAGGATCGGTAGTTAAATTGTTAGAACTACTGAATCTTGGTTTTAGGGCTCATTAAACCATGTATCTTTTAGTTCTCCACATTCTGCATGAAATCATCTTTTCTTCTAAAGCACAACTGTAATTCTCTGCTTTAGTCTTTTAGAAGTCTCATCTAAAGATAGGTATAATAGGCTCCAGTTTCATCCACCTCATTAGAACTGACTGGAGCCTATTATACAGAGTGAAGTAAGCCAGAAAGAAAAACACCAATACAGTATACTAACACATATACATGGGTTTAGAAAGATGGTAATGATAACCCTGCGTGCGAGACAGCAAAAGAGACCAGATGTATAGAACAGTCTTTTGGACTCTGTGTGAGAGGGAGAGGGTGGGTTGATTTGGGGAAATGGCATTGAAACATGTATTATATATATGAAACGAATCGCCAGTCCAGGTTCGATGCATGATACTGGATGCTTGGGGGTGGTGCACTGAGACGACCCAGAGGGATGGTACGGGGAGGGAGGAGGGAGGGGGATTCAGGATGGGGAACACATGTATACCTGTGGCGGATTCATGTTGATGTATAGCAAAACCAATACAATATTGTAAAGTAATTAACCTCCAATTAAAATAAATAAATTTATATTTAAAAAAAGATTGGTATATTCTGGCTATACCTAAAATCTAAAAGTTTCTTGAAACCTCTGCTTCTAAGATTTTTTAGCTGTATCTTTTAGAATCTCAATGTGTGTCAGTATAATGTAGAAGTTGACCAAAGATTCTTGGAGCATTTTTGCATAGTTTGTGTGTGTGTGTGTGTGTGTGTGTGTGTGTGTGTGTGTGTGTGCGAGAGGTGCAGGGAGTACTCCTTCCTCACTGGCATCATGCCGTCCACATCCCAGCTGCCTTGGAATCCTCACCTTCTGGTCACTCTTTCACTTAGCCAGACTGTCAGTCTCATTCCCTGGGCCATGATTTTGAAAAATGCCATCAGGGATCTATTCTGTGTAAATGCAGGGCTCATTTTATGTGTTCTTTTCTTGAGTGTTTAGGCTTTCCTGGTGGCTCAAAAGGTAAAGAATCTGCTTGCAGTGTGGGAGACCCAGGTTTGATCCCTGGGTTGGAAAGATCCAGTGGAGAAGTGAATGGCTACCCACTCCAGTATTCTTACCTGGAGAACTCCATGGACAGAGGATCCTGGAGAGCTACAGTCCATGGGGTCACGAACAGCCAGACACTATTCCGTGACTAACACTTGCACTCCTTCTCTTGAGTATTATAGGTCAATATTGGCTGCTGTCCAAAAATGACTAATATTATTTTAAGCCATGTTCAGCTTTTAAATAGCTCCTAAAAATAGGAAGGAAAAGCTGATCCAGCTACTCTGTGACAGTTGTCTCCAAAGATCTTTGTCATGCATTTTAATTAATCTGATTTTTTCTTAATTTTGAACTTATATAAAAATACAGGTTCATATTTGTACACACTATATGTTCCCTCTGACTAATTTAGTACCTGTCATGCATTTGACACTGCATGTGAGTGTGTGTGCACATTTTTGTGTGTATATATATGGAAAGAAAGACTCTGGTAGTCATATGAATGTATACATACAACTATACTTATATTTTTTTTCTGCCTGGACAAAATCATTTGAAGAATTGCATGTTATCACAAGACTATTAAATAAGTTAGAAAATATTTCACCCTAACTTTTAGAAACACTGTTTATGTATTTGTGGCTGCACTGGGTCTTTGTTGCTCCACAGGCTCTTTCTCCAGTTGCAGAGAGCAGGGCTGTTCTCTAGCTGCGGTGCGCAGGCTTCTCTTTGCAGAGGCTTCTCCTATTGTGGCACACAGGATCTTGGTGCAGGCTTCCGTGGTTGCAGCATGCAGGCCCAACAGTGGTGGCGCTTGGGCTCTAGAGCACAGGCTCAGTAATCGCGGTGCATGAGCTCAGTTGCTCCACAGCACCTGGGATCTTCCTGGGCCAGAGATCAAACCCACGTCTCCTGCATTGGCAGGCAGATTCTTAGGCACTGGACCATCCCGGAAGCTCCTTACCCTAGCTTTCAGGGTACTTTTGTATTGATACTTATTTCATGCAATCATTTGTAAGAAACCACACAACTTCTGCAGGTAATCTGTAGCATCAAGAGCT
This sequence comes from Nanger dama, assembly GCA_917880005.1. Taxonomy (NCBI): domain Eukaryota; kingdom Metazoa; phylum Chordata; class Mammalia; order Artiodactyla; family Bovidae; genus Nanger; species Nanger dama. The sequence goes on along the minus strand of CAKJTW010000009.1, from coordinate 42,324,265 downwards.
GATTCCCAAGAGACATTAAATGTCAGTTTTCCAAATGTTTCACTTTTCAGTGATGTTATAGATTTGACTTAAAATAACTGTATTTTGGATACACAAAATGATGAAGGAATAATTTTCCATCATAATCAAATTTAATTATCACTCCTTGAAACCAGTTTTGATTTGCTTGGCAACATTATAGCGACTGTCATTGCTGACAATGGAATCCTGTGTATTCAGAGCAGACATTCTTAGAACCTTTTGTACATTTGAGTACCAATTTCACAAATGCTATCACATAAAAACAAGCACCTCAAAACCTTACATTTTGCTAATGAAAGAAATAAAACCCTAAGAATTCTGGAAGTCCTTGTTGTGTCAGTTGTGAATACTAAATGTTTGTCATTCAGTAAAGGTTGCTGAGTGCCTAAGAAATGAAATGGAAAAAAACTCTGAGAATTTACTTGTTTTTATGTCTATAAGAAAAATATAATAATTTTTTCTAATATCTTATGTGCTACTTTTATAATATTATAATATAAAAGTCATGGTCAAGAATTATTGTTCAGACATTCTGCTTAGTAATTTTTTTCACTGCAATGCACCAGATGTCAGAATCCATTACATTCATTTTGTCATGTCAATAATGTTAATGACTGAGCTTCTGTGACAGAAACGCTGTCAATATTTCCCAAGGATTCAAGTCCCTTTCAAGTTTTTTTCTTTTAATATATGTGCTTTTAGAAAGCATTAAACATATTTTTAATCTAAAAATCTTTATTAAGCCAAACAATTAACTAACATTAAGCTTCATTATTCTATATTAGTATACAAAGTTTGGGGTTTGTGAATTGCTGATTTGATCTATTTGAAAACTGAAGCTAATATTTTATTAAGATTCTCGGAACAAACTGTTTTGTTTTGCTTTTTCTTCTGAGAGGACCTGATAGGTACTTGAATATTTTATAAGTAACTAAAAAAAAAAAAAATTCTGACAGCTTTTAGTTAATACTTTAGTACATGATAAGTAATGCTTGGAGAAGGCAATGGCACCCCACTCCAGTACTCTTGCCTGGAAAATCCCATGGATGGAGGAGCCTGGTAGGCTGCACTCCATGGGGTCGCAAAGTCGGACACGACTGAGTGACTTCACTTTCATTTTTCACTTTCATGCATTGGAGAAGGAAATGGCAACCCACTCCAGTGTTCTTGCCTGGAGAATCCCAGGACGGGGGAGCCTGGTGGGTTGCCGTCTATGGGTTCGCACAGAGTCGGACATTTCTGAAGCGACTTAGCAGCAGCAGCAACTAAATCTTAATCCTAGAGAGAGTTGTTAGAGTGAAAGTAAAGTACTCAATCTGTCCATCAAACGTGGTTTCTAAGGGCAGCAGGTAAGGGCAGGAGAAATGCAATACACATGAGGGAGACAGAATGAGTCCTAGAAGGTGGAAAAAAGGCAAGTATAAACTTACCTGATACCTGCTTTCATTTGCAGGGCCAGCTCCTGAAGTTCAGAACTACCAAGTTGAAACACATCTGGTGGGACAAGTTATCTCATGAACCTTGTGATTCTACTTGGATGGAATCACAAACAGTGCCCTCCCTCAGGTTAACTCATGTGTGTCTTCTAGTTTCCTTTCTCCAAATTAATTATTCTGTCCTGATCAACAATGAGAAAAGCCTCCCTCTCCCTCAAAATAAATTCCATTAAAAATCAAATGGTATAATCAATATAAAGTACTTAGCACATGATCACGTGGCCTGGTCCAGAATTAGTTTTCAAAAGAAAGTTATTTCACTCTTCTAATGGCTATTGCTCACATTAATGTGGGACCGTGGGGAGGCAGGTAAATGGGAAAGTAGGGGGTAACTCATCCCAGTTCCCCTTTCTCTTGCTGTTCACCTGAAAACCCACCTAAAAGCCCTTCACATCTTCTGTCTGCTTGCTATTGGCCAGTGGCACTTCCTTCAGATATTCAGGTCTGACTCTGTCATCCGTTCTCTTTCTCTGAGGAACACTTACTCTAAATAGATTAAATATATTGTTTGTGCATAGTCCAACATTTTGTGTAAAGTATCGTCGTAAAACAATCCTACCAAGAAGTGTTTTCCCCATGTGGGTGCCTAAGGAAAGCGCTTTGTAAAAGGACAATAATTCAGGAAGCATTTATCAGATACAAGACCCCCAGTTCGCATTTATCATGAAAAACACCTCCAGTAGAAACAGTGCACTGGTCCCTGCTGCTGCCCTGTCTGTGGTAGGCACTCAGCTAATGAATGCAGACCCAATGCCTCTTGAGGTGATGAAAATTCCAATAAAGATTTATCATAACTCTTCAGAGTTACAGACTTTACTCAAATTATGGGAATACTGTCCAGTGGGAAAGGCATCCTGTTTTATATTTCTTTCCTTGGCAATTAAAAGCAGTTATGATTTTAGTGCAAATAAAAATCCCAGGCCAGTCCTGCCACATTTCAGTAGGAGAAGGTTTCTCTTGTTAAACAAGAGTATGTAAGAAATAAGGGTAAAGCAAAACACCATAAAACAAAACAAAGAACTGAAATTGAGCACAGAAAATAAAATATGTGGAAAGATCATAAAATGTACATTTAGCCCTGGCCATGTAGAATTCTTCCATTCTCTGTGGCATTGTGCAGGATTAAATATATTTCAGCACTTCCTGGCTAGGTATTCATAGACAAAGGGAACCAGAGCTTAATGATTTAAAATTTTCTTTTGCTTTGAATTGTTGAGATTATTCTGTGAATTTCTCAGTCTCTCTGGATAGTAAAGTCAGTCATATAATTATGGCTTACAAATACAAATTTAATACATATTCATCCTATTAGCCATCAACTTCTCTCTATGTTAGTGTTACTTTGCCTTAATATTCACTGCTAAGTTTGCAAAGGATTCAATTACACTGTCAGAAATGTATCTATTTGTTTGGAGGTGGCAGCGGTTCAGTCACTAAGTCATGTCCAACCCTGGCAACCCCATGAACTGTAGCCCGCCAGTCTCCTCTGTCCACAGGGTGTCCTAGGCAAGAATACTGGAGTGGGCTGCAATTTCCTTCTCCAGGGGATATTCCCAACTCAGGGACTGAATCTGGGTCTCTTGCACTGCAAACGGATTCTGTATCGACTGAGCCACCTACCTAAAATTTACAGAAAGCCAAAGGAAAGATGAATGAATAACTCGAAAATGTTCTCATCAACTTTAATATCATTGATGTAGAAAATAAGCATAAAAATCAATGAAACTATGTTATCATATAATTTCCAGTACCTCCTATTTCCAAGGAGACTGCAAGTACTTTTAAAAAATTATTGACTTTCCTAAAATGAATCCGGATATATCTAAAATCATTTATAAATTGTTTCCTAAATTAAAACAAAACATTCAAAGATACTTACCTTTAAAAATTTGAGATTAATTCACAATGCATTTTTAGAAGATCTACAAGCCCCTCAAAATGACCACACGTATATCTCTGCCACACAGAAGGCTGAGACGATATTCACTTATACTCTACCTCTGGATGCATTTTGCTTTTCTAACCTAATGCATTTACCTATGTAAATATTTAGGCCCTAAAAATAAATTAAAAAGTAAATACACGTTTTATGTAAAGATTTTGGGGAAAAAAGAAGAAAAAATGTCTAAATAAAGGACTTACAAGTTGTAAAGTTGCATTTCATTTAACTTTATGCCCAGCACATGATAGAGACCCGAAATCAGGTGAATGTCAGTTTGGACCTGGTTTTCCCTTTATACTCTGGGACCCCTGAAAAGTCTACTTAAAATATAAACTTCAGTTTCTTATTAACAAAATAGACATTATAACAACCCAGATTTACTGCTGTGAGAATTAGATAGTAATAATAATAACAGAATTACAATTTTATAGTCAAAATTTATTAAAGGATATGATGTGCCAGATTCTTTGATAAACATTTAAAATATACGGTCTCATTGAATTCTCAAGAAATGTATGTGTCGATATTTTAAAACCTATTTTATAGGTTAAGAAGTTTAGACCCCCAAAACAGTGAAAATGTTATATAATTTTCACCAGATAGTTGCCTCCATAGATATTTCATAATATATGAAGCTACAATAACAGAAATAATTTTGAAAATGATTTCTGCTCTACAACATGTACTCAAGGAATGCTATTGCTGCCTGTTTTTTTTAATCAATAAATTCCTCTTTTTTGATTTATGAGGAAAGAATTATGGCAGTGGATAGTGGAAACACTGAGAACAGATTTAGCTCCTATTTTTATATTTGAACTATGAATCCTCAGGCAAGTCAGCTGAGGCTGTTGCTGGTCAGTAGTTAACTCATGTCTGAATTTTTGCAACTGCAGCATGACAGGCTTCCCTGTCCTTCACCACCTCCAAGAGATTGTTCAAACTCAGGTCCATTGGAGTTGGTGATGCCATCCAACAATTTCGTCCTCTGTTGTCCCCTTCTCCTTCCCTCAATCTTTCCAACATCAGGGTCTTTTCCAATGAGTTGGCCTTTCGCATCAGGTGGCAAACATATTGGAGTTTCAGCTTCAACATCAGTCCTTCCAGTGAATATTCAGTTATAAGTAATAAAAGAATTACTAATTGTTACTGTGAGGAACACATCTACCATTAAGATATTAGAGTTTTGACTCTTTTCCAAAACATTAAAAATAATTCTGTTCTTTTCTTCACTTATTTCCATTTCTGTCATATTCCAAAATTTCCAGATATATTTCTGAATTTGAAATATCTTTATTCTCAAATGTACAATGATTAAAAGAAAAATAAAAGTATAAAGGTTCAGCTACATCTCTAGTATCTTCTGGGTGCATCTTCTTGCTTTTTAAACTACAGCTTGGAATTCACTATTGATTGCCAAAGGTCTTGCTGATTTGATGGTAAAACTGGAGCTATAGTCATTGTTAAGAGGTATGCAATTATATTATGTTTTGATTTAACAGAAATAAGCATCAGGATGAGCCACAAGCTCATCAATTATATATACATATAGAAATGATCTTCTTAGTTCTCCATTACTTCAAAGAATTTTTCTCAAGATGCCTTCTTAAGTATGGATATCTTTAGAAAACTATAGAGTTTGAATATCATCTGCCTATCCCCCAAATTTGTCATCTTAAATAAAAGGACCCATTCATCTGTGTAATAAAAGATTGGGACTAAAAGACCCAGAAAATTGCAAATCTCATAATAATTTACTCATTGTTACTGAAAGGGTGGTCCATGGACCTACAGTAATGATGTTACTTGAACTTGTTAGAATTGCAGAGTCTCATCTACACTCCAGACTAAATCAGAATCTGCATTTTCACAATATATCCAGGTGGTTGGAATGCATATTGCATGTGGAAGATAATGCAAATCCTTCCTTTAATTGTGCTCAGTTTTTTCTGAGTTCAGTTATGTGGTCCTGGAATACAGCTTGCCAAGAATGCATTCCGGAGCCTCTGAGCCAAATGTGTGTAGGCTGGGCTTCACCCACTGTCAGATGTTTAAACTGCATAGAGAAAAGAGTTCTACTACAGAAGGTGAAAGAAATTAAAGTGAGCTTTCAACAATGTCAACATTATGTTCAAATTGTTATGTGGTCAATAAGCCTTTCCTAGCACTTCATTCAGAGACCATATAGTGTGGATTACTTAAACATATGAGTAGGATTTTCAGTGTTCACATCCTGGGAACCCGAACACAATTTGAAACGTAAGTATTACCTTTCAACAGTAACAGTGGTACCTAAATCAAGAAGATAACATTAAAAAGGAAAGAAAGAAATAGCTTATACAGCTGACAGATTGGCTGGCTGAAATCTTCAAATCTTGCCTTCCTTTTCTTTAATGCTTTGTTGCTGTTGTTTAGTCGCTAAGGTGTACCCAACTCTTTTGTGACCCTATGAACTGTAGCCTGCCAGGCAAGAATACTGAAGTAGGTTGCCATTTCCTTTTCCAAGGGATTGTCCCAATCCAGGTATTGAACTCACATCTCCTGCACTGGCAGGCGGATTCCTAAACTGCTGAGCCACATGGATAGCCCTTTAATGCTTTAAGCATATGTAACCAAAATAGTTGCATGAAAGTTGGAAATAAGTGTTAAGTTTTAGCCTTGAAACTTGTGTAAATCATTTAGCACTTCTTTTCACTTTTCCAATTTTCTCAGGATGTTTGGTCCCAAAGTTACACTCTGTCTTTCAGTTTTAGATTTCTCTGGTCCACCTTTAGAAAATTTCATTTGGACAATATAAACTACTTTATCACAACCCATTTTCTAATTGTACATTATTCATTCAAGTTTTGTGACATGTAAAAATTAATTCTGTTTCAAATCTTCAGCTGAATGTGGAAAACAGAAAAATTGGATACTGATCAGTAAATGAAGAAATTCAAAATACAAAGGAAATTTGAGATACTAAAATAGCTTCATTTTTTAAATTTCTTAGAATTTGCAAGTTTTGATAAATAGCAATGACATGAAGATTTAAAAAATCATCAGAAATATACTAATAAATTGCTATAAATAATAGCTATATTTTCTTATCAAAATAGTGACATGGAAATTATCCCTTAAAATGGATACAGTATATTAAATTAAAACCAAGATCTAGAGCTCTAATAGTTTTCAAATGTCAAGGACTGAAATTGAACTCTGTTATGTTGAATTAAATATATGTGTAACCTAAAACATTGTTATAACATAAACAAATGAATGATCTAGAACCTATGCATAAGAAACTCCAACTTTCCTTGTTTTGTCCTAACTCTAATCAGTGGAGATAATACAACCATCTGTAACATTTTCAGTGACTCTTCAAATGCAGAGTAAAGTTTAAATAACAAGCAGTGCTAAAAATTGAGCACATATTTGAACTTTGAAATACCACTAAGATGTTTCAGTGACTACAGTCTTAATTGGAAACTTTGATGCATATAAGAGATTCAAGAGAAGAAATTTTTACTTATTTTTTAAAATTTATTATCTACCCAGAACTTTTTCTTTTTTTTTTTTTTTGCCATGACCCAAATGAAACTTAGAACATTTAAGGACTGACATCTTCACAACCTAATTCAGCAGCTAAATGAAATCCTGCAGGCACAGATGTGCTCAACTCATCTAGGTTACCTGATGGAAGCAAAAAATAGCCTCCAAGTTGGTAGGGTAATGAAACTACCTAGAATTATTGGAACGTTGATTAATAGCATCTAAAACTTCATAGGCTTTTAAAGGCTTATCATGAGTTACAATCTCTTAAAAGTGTACCAGCACATATAAGAATTTAGATTTAGAGGGTTTTAGATTTTTGTTTGCAAATATTCTTATGAACTGAATGCTAAATAAACTATTCTAGACCAGGATTCTCAATTAAGGTGTATCAATGGAGTCAAAAATATGTATGTCTGAAAAAATATATATATATATTTATATTTATTATTAAATATATATATATATTTATATATATATATATATAAATTTTAAAAAGACTCTAATGCTGGGAAAGACTGAGGGCAGCAGCAGAAGTGGGAGGCAGAGGATGAGATGGTTGGATGACATCATCGACTCAGTGGACATGAGTTTGATCAAACTCCTGGAGATAGGACTTCCCTGGTGACTCAGACGGTAAAGCATCTGTCTAAAAGGTGGGAGACCTGGGTTCAATCCCTCGGTTGGGAAGATCCCCTGGAGAAGGAAATGGCAATCCACTCCAGGGTTATCACCTGGAAAATCTCATGGACAGAGGAGCCTGGTAGTCTACAGCCCATGGGGTTGCAGAGTCGAACACGACTGAGTGACTTCACTTTACTTCACTTCTGGGAGATAATGAAGGACAAGGAAGCCTGGGTGATGCAACCCATGGGATCACAGAGTCAGACGTGATTGAGTGACTGAACCACAGTTGATGTCTGGGAGCCACCTCTCAAGGAATCTGATCATTAAAATGGTGGTTCTAAGCACTGTTATTTTAAATCTAGAAGGCCTGATGCACAGTCACACTTGAGAATGACTGGTCTAGATGTAGAAGAGAGTATCTCTCAGAAAAAGAAACAGCAGAACTTTTTGTATCAGTTGATAATTCTGATTATTCATTTATTTAGCATTTGCTGAACAGCTAAAATATTATTGAAGTTATTGAGCTAGGTTCAGAGGGCAAAAGTGCAAAAAAAAAGAAACATAGCTCCTGCCCCAAAGGTTTTTATGACCTAGTGGAAGCAACAGCCTAACAAAGATCTGATTTCAATATGCAGTCGCTTAGTATCAGTGGGGGACTGGTTCCATGACTCCTGCGAACACCAAAATCCCCAGGTGCTCAAGTCTCATATGTAAAATGGTATATTTGCATCCAACCTATACTCATCCTATGTATACTGTAAATCATGTGTAGATTACTTATAATATCTAATACAATGTAAATGTTATGTAAATAGTCATAGTTGCCAGCGTGGAAAATCCAAATTTTGCTTGAATTTTGGGAAAATGTCCTCTTTTTTTCTTCCTGAATATTTACCACCAGTGGTTGAATCAGTAACTGTGGAAACTTTCAGACACAGGATGCCAACTGTAGTGATACTATAGGGTTAAGAAAGTGCCCCAGGGGACCTGGTGCTTTGCAGAAACTTTACTCTTTCATCTCAGGTTCAAAGGATTTGTTAACAATATAAGCCATTCACTATATACAAACAAATAATACAGATATTTATTAGAGAATTCTCTATCTTACTTCAATAAAAGAGAAGAGAATTAGAGCAGAAAATACATAATCAAATTGGATTTTAACAAACATCCAGATTTAAACAGCACTGGGAACTCCCATGCCACCGCACATCTGGAGTCCCAACTGGGAAAAGGTCCCAGGCAGGGCATCTGCTCTGCGGGTGAGACTGCTAAGATTGCAGTTTGAGCAAAACCAATACAATATTGTAAAGTAATTAACCTCCAATTAAAATAAATAAATTTTTTTTTTAAAAAAAGATTGCAGTTTGGTGTTCCCACTTATAATCCCAGGATGGCTGCAAACTGATATCATCATCAATCTGTGACCAAACTGAAACTCTGGTTTCATGTCAATGCTGTTTGTTTTGTTGTATAAAACTTGGAATGTAGTTATGCCTGCAGTTTGGTTGGCCAGGCCACTTCCAGGGTCTCAACAATCTCAAGATTTCTCCCCCATCTTATCTATGGTGCTGCAAGTCTTGCCCTTATACCAGGCAGTCACTCCCAGTTACTCCCAGTCAGGGCTGTGTCCGAGGCAGGTTAGAAGCAAGGAAAGAAGTCCACTCTGCTTTGTTCCCAAAATCTAAACAAGACTATTTATGTAAATTCCCTAACACCTGGGGGATTTCCCTTGAAGCTTAGCTAATAAAGAATCCACCTGCAATGCAGGATACCCCAGTTCAAGTCCTGGGTTGGGATGATCTGCTGGAGAAGGGATAGGCTACCCACTCCAGTATTCTTGGGTTTCCCTGGTTGTTCAGTTGGTAAAGAAGGAAAAGAAAGTGAAATTGCTCAGTCATGTCCAACTCTTTGCTACCCCATGGACTGTAGGCCACCAGACTCCTCTATCCATGGAATTTTCCAGGCAAGAGTACTGGAGTAGGTTGCCATTTCCTTCTCCAGGGGACCTTCCTGGCCTAGGGATCAAATCTGGGTCTACCACAATGCAACATAGATGCTTTAGTGTCTGAGTTGGTAAAGAATCTGCCTGCAATGCGGGAGACCTGGGTTTGATCCCTGGGTTGGGAAAATCCCTTGGAGAAGGGAATGGCTACCCACTCCAGTATTCTGGCCTGGAGAATTCCATGTATTGTATAGTCCATGGGGTCACAGAGTCAGACATGACTTAGCAACTTTCACTTTCACTTTCCAGGGGACCTAGAATGAGGGGAAGCAGAGAAGGGTAAGGATGCTGGAAATGAGGACATCCAGGACCTAAAGCAAATGAGCAAAAACCTGGAGCAAGAAGGTCATGAGAGGTCATGTGAGAACTGCAAAGTGAAGCTAGACCATGAGCTTTTCTGCAGGGACATTCAGGAGTATCAACATTAACCAGGAAACAGTAGGTACCATTAAATAATATTAATAGTAAGGAACGAAATACAGTGAAGAATCAAGCAATGTTATCCAGACTGCTATCTTACTATGCCACTTAATAAGAAAAGTCCCAAATGAATGCAGAGTTCCAGAGAATGGCAAGGAGAAAAAAGAAGGCCTTCTTAAATAAACAAAGCAAAGAAATAGAGGAAAACAATAGATTTTCTAGAGATCTTCTCAAGGAAATTGAAGCTATCAAGGAACCATTTCATGAAAGGATGAGCACAATAAAGGACAGTAATGGTAAGGACCAAACAGAAGCAGAAGAGATTAAAAACTGGCAAGATATAGTCTTAATGACTTGGATAACCACAATGATGTGGCCACTCAGCTAGAGTCAGACATCAAGGAGTATGAAGTCAAGTGGACCCTAGGAAGCCTTACTATGAACAAAGCTAGTGGAGATGATAGAATTCCACCTGAGACTTTTAAAAATCATAAAAATAATGCTGTTCAAGTGCTGCTCTCAATATACCAGCAAATTTGGAAAACTCAACAGAGGCCACAGACTGGAAAATGTAAGTTCTCATTCCAATTCCAAAGAAAGACAGTGCCAAAGAATGCTTCATCTACCATCCAATTGTGCTCATTTCGCATGCTAGCAAGGTTATATTCAAAATCCTTCAAGCTAGACTTTATCAGTATGTAAACCCAAGAACTTCCAGATATACAAACTAGATTTAGAAGAGGCAGAGGAACCAGAGATCAAATCACCAACATTTGCTGGATCCTAGAGAAAGCAAGGGAATTCCAGGAAAACTTCTACTTCTGCGTCATTGACCCTGTTAAAGCCTTTGACTCTGTTCATCACATGTAATGATGGGAAATTCTTAAAGAAATGGGAATACTAAACCACCTTACCTGAATCTTAAGAAAGCTGTATGCAGGCCAAGAAGCAATAGTTAGAACCTTACATGGAACAACTAACTGGTTCCAAATTGGGAAAGGAGTACATTAAGTCTGTATATTGTCCCCCTGCTTATTTAACTTGTCCTCCTGCTTATTTAACTTATATGCAGTGTACCTCAAGTAAAATGCTAGGCTGGATGAATTGCAAGCTGGAATCAAGATTTGTAAGAGAAATATCAGTAACCTCAGATATGCAGAGGATACCATACTAATGGCAGAAAGAGAAAAGGAACTAAATAGCCTTTTGATGAAGATGAAAGAGGAGAGTGAAAAAGTTGGCCTGAAACTCAACATTAAAAACTAAGATAATAGCATTTGGTCCCATAACTTCATGGAAAATAGAAGGAGGGAGAGCAGAAGCAGTGAGAGATTTTTTTTTTTCTGAGTCTCCAAAATCACTGCAGATGATGATGACTCCAGCCATGAAATTAAAAGACACTTGCTCCTTGGAAGTAAAGCTATGACAAACCTATACAGCATATTTAAAAGCAGAGACATCACTTTTCTAACAAAGGTCCATATAGTCCCTGCTATGTTTTTTCCATTAGTCATGCACAGATGTGAAAATAGGATCATAAAGAAGACTAATCGCCAAAGAATTGATGCTTCAAGTTGTGATGCTAGAGAAGACCCTTGAAAGTCACTAAAACAGCAAGGTCAAAGCAGTCAATTCTAAAGGAAATCAACTTTGAATATTCATTGGAAGGACTGATGTTGAAACTGAAGATCCAATACTTTGGCCATCTGATATGAAGAGCTGACTTATTAGAAAATACTCTGATGCTGGGAAAGATTAAGAGCAGAGGAGAAGGGCACAACAGAGGATGAGACGGTTAAAGGGCGTCACTGACACAATGTACATGAATTGAGCAAACTTTGGGAAATGGTGGAGGACAGAGGAGCCTGGCAAGCTGCATGCAGTCCATGGGTCACAAATAGTCAGACAGGACTCAGGTACTGAACAGCAACAACAAATAAAAACAGTGGTCATTCGCATACTTTTAATAGCAATGATAGATTGCCTGTAACGAGTGCAGATATTCTTCAAAACAATTTTCATGAATTAGGTCATTTAGTGTTTTCCCATTTTACAGATGAAGAAATAGAGACATAGAGAAATTAAGTAATCATTCAAAGTTCACACAGTTATGTGTCAGAGCCAGGATTCAAGTCAGAAATCTGACTTGAGAGACTGAATTAGTTACTGTGCTAATAATCTCACATTTAAGAAATTCCATTTAATGTAGCAAAAGAAGCACAGATGTAAAGAACAGACTTTGGACTATGTGGGAGAAGTCGAGGGTGGGATGATTTGAGAGAATGACATTGACACATGTAAAAAAATTTCCATTTTGTGATTTATTTTATAAAACACTTTTATTATAATTTATTTATTGATATACACAATATCAACTATTATCTGAAATTTCTTTCTATATTAGGAAAGAAGATTTTAAATTTTAAATTAGTTATGCTATTTTGATTTCTTTGAAACATTTATTTCAAATTTATTTGTTTTCACCATTTAAAACTTCCCTCATCACAGTGAACAGTAGAAGTAGGTTTTTTTTTAGTATCCAAAACCCTCTTAACATTACAATATTTTCCTGGAGAAATGAGTAGTAGACTTTTCAAAATTTTGCCTTTCCTCTCTCATGTTTCATTTCATTTCATTCATTCTTTACCATAGGTCAATTTTATTTAACTCTAAATTGAAGTCTGGTTCATTTATAGTGTGTTATTTTTAATTATACAGCAAAGTGATTTAGTGATTCAGATATACATATGCATATATATGGGCTTCCCTGGTGGTTCAGTTGGTAAAGAATCCACCTGAAATGCAAGAGACCTGAGTTCAATCCCTGGGTCACAAAGATCCCTTGGAGAAATGAATGGCAACCCACTCCAGTATTCTTACTGGGAGAATCCCATGGACAGCGGAGCCTGTTGGGCTACAATCCATGGGGCCACAAAGAATTGGACACTGCTTAGTAACAAAACCATCACCACTGTGTATGTATATATATAATATATATACATTTTTTTCTTATGTATTGGTTCAGTTCAGTTCAGTGGCTCAGTCAAGTCCGACTCTTTGCAATCCCATGGACTGCAGCATGCCAGGCCTTCCTGTCCATCACCAACTCCCAGAGTTTATTCAAACCATGTCCACTGAGTCAATGGTGCCATCTAACCATCTCATCTTCTGTCATCCCCTTCTACTCCCACCTTCAGTCTTTCCCAGCATATCCTCTTTTCCAGTGAGTCAGTTCTTCGCATCAGATATCCACAGTATTGTAGTGTCAGCTTCAGCATCAGTCTTTCCAATGAATATTCAGGACTGATTTCTTTTAGGATTGACTGGCTGGATCTACTTGCAGTCTGAGGGACTCTCAAGAGTCTTCTCCAACACCACTGTTCAGAAGCATCAGTTCTTCAGCACCCAGCTTTCTTTATAGCCCAACTCTCACATCCATACATGACTACTGGAAAAACATAGCCTTGACTCAGTTCAGTTCAGACACTCAGGTGTGTACGACTCTTTGCAACTTCATGAACCGCAGCATGCCAGGCCTCCCTGTCCATCACCAACTCCCGTAGTTTACCGAAACCCCATGGCCATTGAGTCGGTGATGCCATCCAACCATCTCATCCTCTGTTGTCCCCTTCTCCTCCTGCCCTCAGTCTTTCCCAGCATCAGGGTCTTTTCAAATGAGTCAGCTCTTTGCATCAGGTGGCCAAATTATTGGAGTTTCAGCTTCAACATGACTCCTTCCAATGAATATCCAGGACTGATCTCCTTTAGGATGGACTGGTTGGATCCTCTTACAGTCCAAGGGACTCTCAAGAGTCTTCTCCAATAGTGTCAATTCTTCAGCAGTCAGCTTTCTTTATAGTCCATCTCTCACATCCATACATGACTAATGGAAAAACTATCACCTGGACTAGATGGACATTTGTTGATAAAGTAATGTCTCTGCTTTTTAATATGCTGTCTGCTGCTGCTAAGTCACTTCAGTCGTGTCAGACTCTTTGCAATCCCATAGATGGAAGCCAACCAGACTCCCCCATACCTGGGATTCTCCAGGCAAGAGTACTGGAGTGGGTTGCCATTTCCTTTTCCAATGCGTGAAAGTGAAGTCGCTCAGCCGTGTCCAACTCTTAGTGACCCCATGGACTGCAGCCTACCAGGCTCTGTTGCTCATGGGATTTTCCAGTCAAGAGTACTGGAGTGGGGTGCCATTGCCTTCTCTGAATATGCTTCCTAGGTTGGTCACAACTTTCCTTCCAAGGAGTAAGCATCTTTTAATTTCATGGCTGCAATCCCCATCTGCAGTGATTTTGGAGCCCCCAAATAAAGTCAACCACTGTTTCCACTGTTTCCCCATCTATCTGCCATGAAGTGATGGGGCCAGATGCCATGATATTAGTTTTCTGAATGTTGAGCTTTAAGCCAACTTTTTCACTCTCCTCTTTCACTTTCATCAAGAGGCTCTTTAGTTCCTCTTCACTTCTGCCATAAGGGTGCTCTCATCTGCATATGTGAGGTTATTGAGATTTCTCCCAGTAGATGGACTTTTGTTGGACTCTTCTTCTTATATATATGTATGCCTTTTTCCCTTGTAGAGTATTATAATATGTTGAATATAGTTCCCTGTGTTATAAGTAGGTCCTTGCTATTTATGTATTTTATATATATGAATGCATATTTGTCAATCTCAAACTCCTAATTTATCCTTCCTTCCCTTCCTCCTTTGGTAACCATAAGATTGCTTTCTTTGTCTGTGAGTCTGTGTCTATTTCACAGATAATTTCATTTGTATCTTTTTAAGAGTTCACGAATAAGTGATATCATATGGTATTTGCCTTTCTCTGACTTTATTTACTATGATAATCTCTAGGTCCATCCATGTAATTTCAAATGGCATTATAGTATTTAATTCTTTTTTGTGGTTAATATTCCATAAAAAATATATATCAAATCTTCTTTATCCATTCATCTATTGATGAACATTTAGGTTGCTTCCACATTTTGGCTATTATAAATAATGCTTCTGTGAACACTAGGATGCATGTACGTTTGAGTTAAGAATTTTCTCTGGATATACACTCAGGATATGGGATTTGGGGGTCATATGGTAGCTCTACTTTTACTTTTTAAGGAACCTCCACAATGGCTGCACCAATGTACAGTCTCACTAACACCCTTGGAGGGTTCCCTTCTCTTCACATCCTCTCCAGCCTTTGTTATTTGTAGACTTTTTAATCATGGCCATTCTGACTAGTATGAGGTGAGACATCATTGTGTGCAGTTTTGATTTGCATTTCTGTGATAATTAGTAATGCTGAGCGTATTTTCATGTGCCTGTTGATCATTTGTATGTTTTCTTTGGAGAAAAGCCTACTTAGGCTTTCTATCATTTTTTGATTAGGTTTGTTTTTTAGATATTAAGCTGTATGAGTTATTAGTGTATTTTGCTATTAAGGAAATTAATCCCTTTTCAATAGCATGGTTTGCAAATATTTTCTCCCAGTCTAAAGGTTGTCTTTTAACTTTCAGTTATTAAACATGAAGAATTAATACAATGGGTCTGGGTTGTCATCAAAAGTATCCTATAATCCCCGATGGTGAGGTTTGGGCAGGGCAGGCTGCTACTGCTGATGCTAAGTCGCTTCAGTCATGTCCAACTCTGTGCGACCCCATAGACAGCAGCCCACTAGGATCCCCCCATCCCTGGGATTCTCCAGACAAGAACACTGGAGTGGGTTGCCATTTCCTTCTTCAATGCATGAGAGTGAAAAGTGAAAGTGAAGTCTCTCAGTCGTGTCCAACTTTGCGACCCCATGGAGTGCAGCCTACCAGGCTCCTCCATCCATGGGATTTTCCAGGCAAGAGTACTGGAGTGGGGTGCCATTGCCTTCTCTGGGGCAGGGCAGGGGGAGGCACCAAATCCGTGTGCTGTTGCCCACCCCGTCCCAGGGAGACTGCACAGGATGCCATGGCCGCTTCCAGTGGAGATGGATTCCTCTCTCTTCCTCCAGAGATGCTTCCAGTGGAGATGATGTAACAGCACTGGCTTGGCACACAGACTAACCTTGCTTTCCTCTGTATCGGGGGCGGGGGGTGGGGTGGGGGTGGGGGGGTGGGGGTCGTGCCCTGCACATGAAGAATCTTTTTCAGTGCTTCAGTTAAGGGTTGCTTTTATCAAACCACTAAACCAAAATCTGCTTAAGAGATAAGATTGTTTCAACAGCCTGAAAAAGCAACACTTACTGGAAGTTCATTTCAAGCATCTCATTGTCTACCCTTCAAGGCAGATCTCCTAATATGCTTATTTTAGATCCCAGTAATGAAAGTGTACTTATTACTCTAAAAATATCTGTACAAAGATTTTACCATGCAATTGGCAGTGAGGATACAAGGATTTGCAACAATAGAGCCTGGTGAAGTCTCTGAGATGGGTAAGTGATGCAGGCAAAGAAGAATACCAGAAGCAGAGAGAAAAGATTTGGCAAATGCCCTGGGGTGAGGGGCAGGAAGAGGTACAAGGAGGAGATTAGGCACCAATACAAGCGCCTAAACTAAATCCACTGTCAGATACAGCTGTCCCACTCCTGAAGTTTTTTGTCTATGATATGGTTTGGAAAGAGTCAATGCTCCCTTTTCTCACTCGCACTGTGGAAAATTTTATACACATGTCCCTAGTTCTCAGAAAGCGTTCACCATCTTGACTGATGAAGGCTCTTGACAGTTGCTACTTACACTGGCACGTAGATAAGAGATGCAAATCTTGATTGTCTTGCATCCGATTTATTAGGATCATTCTTCATTAACAAACTTTCCTCCATCTCCCATAATTTATGTCAAAAATAAAATACATGAAACAGAGGTGAACTTTGTGGATTAAAAAAAAATCACTGAGGAGTAATCACAGTATTTCTTGCATCTGTTGCGTTTTCTTTTTCTCCAAAATATTAATTTATAATATATTCTATTAATAGAATAACTAACGGCAGATTTCCTCATCAGCTATATCACAGACTGACATAATTAAAAATGGCATACTTCACTACCCTCCAAATCAACTTTAATAATGTGATATTTCACATTATTTCAGTAAAGCGTCTGCCTACAATGCGGGAGACCTGGGTTCAATCCCTGGGTTGGGAAGGTCTCCTGGAGAAGGAAATGGCAACCCACTCCAGTACTCTTGCCTGGAAAATCCCATGGATGGAGGAGCCTGGTGGACTACAGTTCATAGGGCAGCAAAGAGTCGGACACGACTGAGCAACTTCACTCACTCACTCACTCAAAAGTACTTGCCTTCTTTACAAATACATTACTAGTGCCATCAACTTTCTCATTTTCACTTGTTATTTATTAGTTTTCAATTTTAAACATCTTAGAAGGTGACTGAACAAGCTAGTGAGGATTCAGAGAATATACACATTCAAGAATACTGATGCTAAGATCTATTTGTATATGTAGACACTGCCTATAGCCTGAGTGTTAAGCTCTTCTTAGGAAGCTATTCTAAATATGTGCTATCTTAAAAATAGCACAAGCCTGTGGAAAATGTGAATACCACATGCTTATGAAAAGTTTTTGCAACATCTATCACCATTATCAGATTTGTAACAAACAAAAATTATTGACAGGAGAAGGTTTGTTGTAAGCCTTAAATCAATTCAATGAATAGTTTAGCTTCTATTACAGTTCCTCAATAGACCAAACAAAAAGCTTATTTCAAAGAGGCATTTATGGTAATAATTTACTGTCTGCATTTCTGACCTTTGAGCTCCCTCCCACCACAGCGCTTCATAGGAAAGTCTTTAATCAATCTGGGAAGTCTGGACATTGACTAAGGCCACCAAGTCACTGTAGCAGATGATCATCGACATTTGTCACCTTGTGAGAATAACACCTGGTATTTATTTTTATGGATCTGATCGTTCCAGTTGGAGAAATTAACAAAACGACCTTGTGAGGTTCATTTCTCTCAGCTGAACAAGTCTCATTCCTCCAACAAAGGATGCAGAAGCAGCTTTGTGCAGAAGATGAAAGAGCAGGCGTGAGCTCTTGTCCTAATCATCCTATTTTTACTGTGAATGTAATTAGGTCTTGCATTTGCATTCATCACAGAAAACCTGGGACAGGATCTCCTTCCATATTAGAAGTGAAAGTCTCTGTACAGTACTTGGCAAAAGCATGCTTAATGTGCTGTTTATTTATAGAACATTCAATGTGCTACTTCCACTTACTTCTCATATGTAAAAACAACAAGACAGCCATCTGTTGTGAAAAACACAGAGTGCACATAAACTGTTCAGAATGTCTGATTTGCACAGTCTCAGAAACTGGGTCTGTAACTGAGGGACTGCAAATGGAGTTTTTAGGTGAGAAGTATGAATCCTCCATGTATAGCAACAGACTTTGGTATTCACCTCTTTCACCTTGCTGGTTGATGGGTTCCCTAACTAGCAGCATTTTATTGTCAATATCACATACTTTACAGCATTTGGCAGAGGAAAAAGTTAAGTGAGAACCAAAACAATGATCAACATCTCTACTGAAATGTGATGTAAGCAAAAAACATGGCTGTGTTACATAGGCAGATGTTTCTACAGAAGGGCCAGGGAAGTGATGGGCTGAACTACTGCCAGACATGAGATGACCCAGGAAAGAACTCCGAGTAGAACAGTGGTATCCCAGATCCGTGGAGGTGAACAACCACTGTGAAACCTGAAGCTCTGGTGAGGCAGACAAACTGTGGAAATGCAGATCCTTTGACCTAATTATTTTCTCCCTGTAGTTTTACTTCTCGGAATGATCATACAATGTCTGAAATTAGCCCCAACAAAACTCACTGCGGAAAGAAATATTGGCTGGAGAATAATATCTTGGTAACATGTAAAAGAGGCTTCCCAGGTGGCACTAGTGGTAAGGAACATGCCTGCCAGTATAGGAGACATAAGGGACACCCATTTGATCCCTGGGTGGGGAAGATACTCTGGAGGAGGGCATGGCAAACCACCCCAATATTCTTGCCTGGAGAATCCCATGGACTGAGGAGCCTGGCAGCCTACTGTCTACAGGGTATCACAGAGTCAGACGCAACTGAGGTGACTCAGCACACACACAGACTCAACATATTAAAAATGAATAATTGCTTAGTATAATAAAATGTCAGCTCTGGGAGAGTTTGTTATATTTTTGAATAGATTCTTGTCCTTTGTAAACATTCAATAATGAATGGACTGATGAATAATTGTGGTTAGTTTTTCCACTTTGCAGAATTTGAAGAATTCATTTTGTTATTAATAAATGAACACCAAACAACTGGTTGGAGGGGAGTAATGATTATGAAGAAATATCACCATAATTCTGCACTCAGGTCATGAATGTGCCCATGGATGGATATTTGATTCACACTGAATAATACATGTGGAGGAATGTCTTTGAAATCCACCAGGTAATTTCTACCACTCTCCATTTTTATTTGCATTTCTCTATCTTGAGTCCAAAAAGTTGGAGCAAGGTATATTTCTTAATTGTTAAATTATGCTCATGGCTTAATAGAGTCTATTTAAATTTCATTTTATTAGACAGGGGTAATGTCTTATTCAACATATATGTAGTAATTATGTTAAAGTAAATGTAAAATTAGGGCTTTCCAGGTGGCTAAAGTGGTTAAGAACCTACCTGCCAATACAGGGGATGAAGAAGAAGTAGGTTCAATCCCTGGGTGGGGGAGATCCACTGGAGGAGGCAATGGCTACCCACTCCAGTATTTTTGTCTGGAAAATCCCCCAGACAGAGGAGCCTGGTGGGCCACAGTCCATGTAGTTGCAAAGAGTCAGACATAGCTGAGCATGTATGCATATTTAAAATTATCAGATCAATGTTGACTAGGTAAAAAGTACTCAGTAAAGTTTGACTATCATTGTTGTTTAATATTATTATTAGTTTATAGTGTCTTTTAAAAGAGTTCCAGCCTGCGCATTTATATTTCTATTATATTATAGCTCTATTATATTTTTCATTATAACTCAGACTTCAACAAGCAATATCTATATACATGTAGGTGGTTATATGCAAGATAAATGAAATACATGGATTAGTAAGTCAAATATCCATGTTTCTATCTCCAGCTTAAAAGAATAGATCCCTTGGAGAAGGAAATGGTAACCCACTCCAGTACTCTTGCCTGGAAAATCCCATGGATGGAGGAGGCTGGTAGGCTGCAGTCCATGGGGTCGCAAAGAGTCGGACATGACTGAGCGACTTCACTTTCACTATAGACCTGTCTTCCCTCCTGTTCATGTTTACTGGTGATTCCTATTGCCTCTTCATCAAAAACCTGTTCATGACATATCAGTTTTTAAAAACTGAGTTGTCTGTCATTTTCTTATTGATTTCTGTTTTATATATTCTAAATAGTAACATGTAAATGTGTATTTGATGCAAATACCTTCTCTCTTCTCTGCAAATACCTTGTGCTTCATGTTTTGATACTTTTTAACAGTGTCTTTTGATTAACAGAAATCTTTGCTTTAACTTTTGGAAATTTATCAGTCATTTCCTTTATGTTTTATGATAAACACAAGTGTTTTATGGAATCACTCATTAATCTGATTTTCTATAGTTGCATGTATATTTATTCAAATAAATTATTGGTCATCAATTATGCACCTGAATGTTTTTCTTTTTTTACCATGTAAATGTTCAATCTGCCTGATATTCAATTTTGTTTATGGTGTGAAATATGAATCTGTTTTGTTTATTTTGGATAAGGATAATCAGTAATCAGAAACAAAAGAAAACTGTTTCAAGAAAACTTGTCACCGGACTGCACTGAACTGCAATGCCATTACGGTAACAAATAATGCATTCATGCATATGGAGAAATATTTTTATGTTCACTCCTTTGTTCAGTTTATGTCTTTTTATCCTCATGTCAATAGCATTTACTCTGAACTATTACAGCATTATAAGTATTCATATCCATTAAGCATGTCTCTCCAATATGCTATTCTCCATGAATATTTTGTAGAGTCTGAGTCTTATAATTTTATGATTTTTAGATCAGTTTTATCAAATCCTACACAATTTCAATCAAAATTGCATTTTATTTATGAAGCCGTTTTGAAGCAAATGGCCTACTTATGATACTTTGGAAAATGGAGTATTTCTCTCTGTTTGGTTTCACTTCAGTTCAGTTCAGTCGCTCAGTCATGTCCGACTCTTTACGACCCCATGAATCGCAGCACGCCAGGCCTCCCTGTCCATCACCATCTCTCGGGAGTTCACTCAGACTCACGTCCATCGAGTCGGTGATGCCATCCAGCCATCTCATCCTCTGTCGTCCCCTTCTCCTCCTGCCCCGAGTCCCTCCCAGCATCAGAGTCTTTTCCATTGAGTCAACTCTTAGCATGAGGTGGCCAAAGTACTGGAGTTTCAGCTTTAGCATCAGTCCTTCCAAAGAAATCTCAGGGCTGATCTCCTCTAGAATGGACTGGTTGGATCTCCTTGGAGTCCAGGGGACTCTCAAGAGTCTTCTCCAACACCACAGTTCAAAAGCATCAATTCTTTGGTGCTCAGCTTTCTTCACAGACCAACTTGCACATCCATACATGACTACTTGAAAAACCATAGCCTTGACTAGATGGACTTTAGTTGGCAAAGTAATGTCTCTGCTTTTGAATACGCTATCTAGGTTGGTCATAACTTTTCTTCCAAGGAGTAAGCATCTTTAAATTTCATGGCTGCAGTCACCATTTGCAGTGATTTTGGAGCCCCCAAAATAAAATCTGACACTGTTTCCACTGTGTCTCCATCTATTTCCCATGAAGTGATGGGACCAGATGCCATGAACTTCGTTTTCTGAATGTTGAGCTTTAAGCCAACTTTTTCACTCTCCTCTTTCACTTTCATCAAGAGGCTTTTTAGCTCCTCTTCACTTTCTGCCATAAGGATGGTGCCATCTGCATATCTGAGGTGATTGATATTTCTCCTGGCAATCTTGATTCCAGCTTGTGTTTCTTCCAGCCCAGCATTTCTCATGATGTACTTGGCATATAAGTTAAATAAGCAGGGTGACAATACACAGCCTTGATGTACTCCTTCTCCTGTTTGGAACCAGTCTGTTGTTCCATGTCCAATTCTAACTGTTGCTTCCTGACCTGCAAACAGATTTATCAAGAGGCAGGTCAGGTGGTCTGGTATTCCCATCTCTTTCAGAATTTTCCACAGTTTCTTGTGATCCACACAGTCAAAGGCTTTGGCATAGTCAATAAAACAGAAGGTCTTTACAACTGGTTTTCAGTTTACTTCTAGTTATCTTTGTTATTTTTTTAAATTTATTGATTTATTTATTTTTTACTTTACAATATTATATTGGTTTTGCCATAGAACAACATGAATCCGCCACAGGTATACACATGTTCCAAATTCTGAACCCCCCTCCCACCTCCTTCCCCATACCATCCTTCTGGGTCATCCCAGTGCACCAGCCCCAAGCATCCTGTATCCTTCATCGAACCTAGAGTGGCGATTTGTTTCTTATATGATATTATACATGTTTCAATTCCATTCTCCCAAATCATCTCACCCTCTCCTTCTCCCACAGAGTCCAAAAGACTGTTCTATACATGATGAATGGATAAGAAAGCTGTGGTACATATACACAATGAAGTACTACTCAGTCATTAAAAAGAATATATTTGAATCAGTTCTAATGAGGTGGATGCAACTGGAGCCGATTATACAGAGTGAAGTAAGCCAGAAAGAAAAACACCAATACAGTGTACTAATGCATATATATGGAATTTAGAAAGATGGTAACGATAACCCTGTATGCGAGACAACAAAAGAGATACAGTTATCTTTAAAAATATCTTATGCCGTTTCTTATTTTTCTTTTTAAGAGAAGTAGATACTTTATTCTGTAAGAACCTTCACAAAGAGTTGTTTACCATTTTGGAAAATTGGGTCACTTGACAGAAACACCATTAGTAACACTAGAGTGACAAGTACCAATTATATGTTTTCAGTTGTTATATGAAATGATTCTAAGAAAAAAGTGCAAGCACTTCACATCATTAGTTTAACTTACTGTAGTCCTTTCCTGTCGTCATCTCCAGCTTGGTCAGTCCAAGAGCTTACTAGGCCATACATTATTTGATTATGCATTACTTTCTCTCTTTTTTAAAAATATTATCATTATAATAGGTCTATGTAGTCAAAGCTATGGTTTTTCCAGTAGTCATGTACGGATGTGAGAACTGGGCCATAAAGAAAGCTGAGCACTGAAGAAACGATATTCTCAAATGCTGGAGAAGACTCTTGAGAGTCCTTTGGACAGCAAAGAGATCAAACCAGTCAATCCTAAAGGATATCAATCCTGAATATTCATTGTAAGGATTGATGCTGAAGCTGAACCTCCAATACTTTGCCCACCTGATATGAAGAACCAACTCATTGGAAAAGACCCTGATGCTTGAAAATATTGAGGACAGGAGGAGAAAGGAGTGATGGTTGATTGCATCATTGACTCAATGGACATGAATTTGAGCAAACTCTGGGAGATGGTGAAGAACAAAAACCTGGCATGCTGCAGTCCATGGTGTTGCAAAGAATCAGACATGACTGAGAGTCTGAACAATCACAATAATCACTATGATACTAAGAACATACACACACATAGTTATGTGTGTGGATGGATTATATTATCTGTGAATTTCATTTCAGGATAGTCAGGGGGTATTTTACATGAAAAGGAGGACATTGTATATATTAGGATTATAAATCATTTCTCTTGCCCACCATAGCCTTTTGGAATCTTGATTCTGTTTTCAATATAATTGCCAACTCATATAGCATCTGAAAGTAAGTGAAAGTGTTAGTTGCTCAGTCATATCTAACTGTAACCCCATGGACTGTAACCCGCCAGTCTCCTCTGTCTGTGGAATTCTCCAAGCAAGAATACTGGAGTGGGTAGACATTTCCTTTTCCAGGGGATCTTCCTGACCCAGGGATCAAAGCCAGGTTTCCTGTATTGCAGGCAGACTATTGTTTGAGCCCCTAGTGATCCCCTATGTGGCATCTAGCTCTCTGCAAATTTAGTTAAGATGTCATTGCTATTTTCACTCACATTATTGATAAAGATGCTTCCTAGGGAGCTAGTAATTAATATTAAGTAACGGAATTTATTTCACTGCATTTTGTTATGGAATTTCCTGTCTACCTTTTAAATTACCTTTATATGACTAAGTACAAAAGATAGCTCTGGAAAATTATCACAAAACAGGGCAAATTACTCATCCCAAGGAAAACACCCTTTGCTGACCCATCTTCCCACTACTGGGAGGATATTTCCAGTAAAGTTTCTATAAAATGAAATGGCCATTGAGTTATTCCTGATATCTCTTCAAGGAAAGAGAAAATAAACTTAAAAAAAAAAAAAAAGATCAGATGGCAGATGTACAGTTCTGTTCAGTTCAGTCACTCAGTTGTGTCTGGCTCTTTGCAACTCCATGAATTGCAGCACACCAGGCCTCCCCGTCCATCACCAACTCCTGGAGTTCACCCAAACTCATGGCCATCAAGTCGGTGATGCCATCCAGCCATCACATCCTTTGTCATCCCTTTCTCCTCCTGCCCCAATCCCTCCCAGCATCACAGTCTTTTCCAACGAGTCAACTCTTCATATGAGGTTAGGGTTAGTGTACAAGGAGCAAGCAAAACAAAGGAATATACAATTGTAAGGGGAACAGATACATCTATCTGGATAGCAGGAGTGCTTAACAGATTTTTTTCTTTCCAAAAATCTCAATGACTCTATACTAAACAAAACATCATTAAATATTCTATATCATCAAGAAGCTCAAAACCATACCTAGAAACCTGGATCTTTTGAGCATCTTGGATAGGGAGTATTTAAGAATTAAATATACTATTACACATTTTAAAATATAATTTCAAATGGTAAGTGTACTTCCTTTATTACAAAAATTATTTTATATAAAACCAAGTCACCAATAAAACTATTTAATTCATACTGCTTTCCCAAAACTTCTTAAGTATTTAAGGCAAAGTTTAAATTCTTAGTGGTAGGAATACAATTTCTATTATCAGATACATTAAGAAAAACCCTCTAGTTAGATTACAAAGTATGTGTGTGTGCACCTTAGCTTGGGGTAGAAGTGAGAGAGCTACTTAAATTCTACTTTAAAACATCTAAAATAATTTCAACCTAAAGATAGTCTAAACCTAAATATAACCCTGATTTTTTTTGTATTTTAACTTTTAAAATTTATTTTTAATTGGAAGAAATTGTTTTATAATGTTGTGTTGGTTTCTGTAGTACAACAAAACGAATCAGACATATACCATCTCTTGAATGTTATTTGTAAGTGATTTCACAATATTTTGCTATTTATATTGAATATGTTATTTAAAGATTTATTTCTTTGTTGCTCATCTCTAGAAATACAATCTGTTTTTACATAGCTTGTCTCATTTTTAAACATTAATTCTGATACTTTATTTAATATCATTTAACAGTTTTAGCATATGTAAGGAAATATATCACTGTAACTAATTAGTTTTTCTCCTTTTACTATATATATATATATATATATATTTGTTTTTTTGACTTTCTGTGAGGACTAGGAACTCCAAAACAATAGGTAATTCATATATAATTTATAATTTATGTACAATTTATATACAGTTAAGGCTTTCCAGGTGGCACTAATGGTTAAGAACCTACCTGCCAATGCAGAAGAATAATGGACATGAATTCCATCCCTGTGTCAGGAAAATCCTCTGCAGGAGGAAATGGCAACCCACTCCAGTATTCTTGCCTGGAGAATTTGATGGACTGAGGAGTCTGGTGGGTTACAGTCCTTGGGGGCATGAAGAGTTGCCCTCAATCGAAATGACTTAGAATGCACAACACATATACATTATTTGGGTATTTACATAATAAGCAGAGATTTGGATTACTGTGACGTTGAATGGTTTGCCTTGGAAACAAATGGAGATCATTTGAGTCCCCTGGACTGTAAAGAGATCCAGCAAGTCCATCCTAAAGGAGATCAGTCCTGGGTGTTTACTGGAAGGACTGATCTTGAAGCTGAAACTACAATACTTTGGCCACCTGATGTGGAGAGCTGACTCATTGGAAAAGACCCTGATGCTAGGAAAGATTGAGGGCAGGAGGAGAAGGGGACAACAGAGGATGAGATGGTTGGATGGCATCACCGACTCAATGGACATGGGTTTGGGTGGACTCAGGGGTTGGTGATGGACAGGGAGGCTGGAGGTGCTGAGCTTCACAGGGTCGCAAAGAGTCGTACACGACTGAGGGACTGAACTGAACTGTCTTTTTGAGACTGCACCCAAGTACTGCATTTTGTATTTTTTTGACCATGAGGGCTACTCCATTTCTTCTGAGGGACTCTTGCCCACACTAATAGATATGATAGTCAACTGAATTAAATTTGCCCATTTCCGTCCATTTTAGTTCACTGATTTCCTAAAATATTGATGTTCACTCTTGCCATCTCCTGTTTGATCACTTCCAATTTACCTTTAGTCATGGATCTAACATTCCAGGTTCCTATCCAATATTGTTCTTTACAGCATCGGACTTACTTTCACCACCAGACACATTCACAACTGGATGTCTTTTCCACTTTGGCTCAGCCTCTTCATTCCTTCTGGAGCTATTTCTCCACTCTTCTCCTACAGCATATTGGATACCTAGTGACTTGGGGAGTTTCATCTTTCAGTGTCCTATCTTTTTACCTTTTCATACTGTTCATGGGTTCTCAAGGTAAGAATGCTGGAGCGGTATGCCATTTCCTTCTCCAGTGAACCACATTTTGTCAGAACTCTCCACCATAACCTATCCATCTTGATCCATCTTGGGTGGCCTTACGCAGTATGGCTCATAGCTTCATTATGTTACACAAAGCTGTGATCACTTTGGTTAGTTTTCTGTAATTGTGGTTTTCATTCTATCTGCCCTGTGATAGATTAAGGTAAGAGACTTGTGCAAAATTCCTGATGGGAGGGAATGGCTGTGGGGAAAACTGGATCTTGCTCTGGTTGGTAAGGCCATGTTTAGCACATATTTAATCCAATTTTCTGCTGATGGGTAGGGTTTTGTTCCCTCCCTGTATTTTGGCCCAAAGCCATATTGACCCAGGGATCGAACCCAGGTCTCCCACATTGCAAGCAGACACTTTAACCTCTGAGCCACCAGGGAAGCTGTGATAAGGTTAGTGGGTCCCTACTCCAAAAGGGCTTATGCCAGCAGGCTGCACCTCCCAGTACTGCTGCTGTCAGTGACTCTGACACCAGGTCAGGTCCCCATTAACCCATGCCTCTGCCAGACACCCCCAAACATTCACAGATAAGTCTGGCTCAGTCTCTTGTGGAGTCACTTTCTTTTCTCCTGGCTCCTGGTGCACACAGGGTTTTGTTTGTCCCCTCCAAGAGTCTCTGCTTCCCCAGTCCTGTGGACATTCTGTAATCAAACAACGCTGAGTTTCAAAGTCAGGTTCCTGGACGTTCTCAGTCCCTTTGATGTATTCCCAGCCCTTTTGATGTATTCCCAGCTTGAGAAATCTATTATGGGGCCTAAAACTTTGGCAACAGTGTAAGAACTTCTCTAGTAGATATGTTCTCCAGTTTGCGGATCACCACCTGGTAGCACTATGGTGGGGCTAACGTCAGCCTCCTCCAAGAGGACGTACGCCATACACCATGCCTCTCAAGACTGCTGCTGCCAGAGTCCCTGTCCCCATTGCAGGCCACTTCTGACCCATGTCTCCACAAAGGCCCTCAAACAGTCAAAGGCAGGTCTATCTCATTCTCTTCTGGGGGCCACTGCTCCTTTTCCTGGTCCTGGGGCACATAAGGTTTTCTTTGTGCCCTCCTAGAGTCTCTGGCAGGTATGAGGTTTGATTTTAAACTCGATTGCTCCCTTCCTGCCATCTTGTTGTGGCTTCTCATTTGCCTTTGGGCTTGGGGTATCTTTCTTTGATGAGTTCCAACATTCTTCTTTCGATGGTTGTTCAGCAGCTGGTTGTGATTTTGGTGTTCTCACAGAAGATGAGCACATGTCCTTCTACTCTGCCATCTTGATAATAACTGTTAAAGTGCTGTGCTCAATATGACAACAAATTTAGAATACTCAGCAGTGGCTACAAGATTGGAAAAGGTCAGTTTTCATTCCAATCCCAAAGAAGGGAAATGCAAAATAATGTTCAAACTACAGCACCGCTGCACTCATTTCACATGCTAGCAAGGTAATGCTCAATATCCTTCAAGCCAGGCTTCAACAGCATGTGAACCTTGAACTTCCAGATAGACACGCTGGATTTAGAGAAGGCAGAGGAATAAGAGATCAATTTCCAAACATCCATTGGATCATAGAAACAGAAAGGCAATTCCAGACAAACATCTACTTTTATTTCATTGACCATGCTAAAGCCTTTGACCATGTGGATCACAACAAACTGGAAAATTCTTAAAGAGATGGGAATACTAGACCACCTTGCCAGCCTCCTAAGAAATCTGTATACAGGTCAAGAAGCAACAGTTAGAACCAGATGTGGAACAAGAAACTGGTTCAAAATTGGGAAAGGAATTTTTCAAGGCTGTATATTGTCACCCTGCTTATTTAACTTATATGCAGAGTACATCATGGGAAATGCCTGGCTGGATGAAGCTCAAGCTATAATTAAGATTCCTGGGAGAAATGTCAATAGCCTGAGATATGCAGATGACACCACCCTTATGGCAGAAAGTGAAGAGGAACCAGAGTCTGTTGATGAAGGTGAAAGAAGACAGTGGAAAAGTTGTCTTAAAACTCAACATTCAATAAACTAATATCATAACATCTTGTCCCATTACTTCATGGGAAACAGATGGGGGAAAATGGAAAGAGTGACAGACAATTTCTTGGGCTCCACAATCACTGCAGATGGTGACTGCAGTCATGAAATTAAAAGGCACTTGCTCCTTGGAAGAAAACCTAAGACAAACTCAGATAGCATATTAAAATGGAGAGACATCCCTTTGTTGATGCAGTCTGTATACTTAAAGCTATGGTTTTTCCAGTAGTCATATATGGATGTGAGAATTGGACCATGATGAATGCTGGGCATCAAAGGATTGATGCTTTTGAACTGTGGTGTTGGCAGATGCTCTTGAGAGTCCCTTGGACAGCAGGAGATTAAACCAGTCAATCCTAAAGGAAATCAGTCCTGAAGGTTCATTAGAAAGACTGGTGCTGAAGCTAAGGCTCTAATACATTGGCCACCTGATGTGAAGTGCTAACACATTGCAAAATATCCTGATGCTGGGAAAGATTTAGAGCAGCAGAGGATGAGATGATTGAATGGCATCATTAACTCAATGGACATGAGTTTCAGCAAACTCTGGGAGATAGTAAAGGACAGGGAAGCCTGGCATGCTGCAGTCTGTTGGGTCACAAAGAGCCAGACATGACTGAATGAACCATGACATCATAATAAGCATTCTTTTCTCATTCCTGATGTTAAATGTAATGTTTCTAACATTTTACCATTATTTCATTAATTTCTATTGCTTTTGGTAGGCTCTCCTAATTGGGTAATAATGTTGCCTTTTATTTTTATTTTCTTAATCATTAATAGGCATTGAATTTGATTATTAGCTTTTACAGAACAATTACTGGTGGTGGCTCATTTAAATTTTCATGTTTAAGTTGTTAATGATATCATTACTAAATCAATCAATATATGTTAGATTAAGCTGCAGTAACAAATAACATCCAAGACTCAGTATCTTAAAACAATATAAACCTATTCTTTTTCATGCTAACTGCTCATCAGCAGATTGGCTGCAGTCCTAGATCTATGCTGGTTGAGCAGCTTTTGTCTTAAACATCACTGGATTTATGAAGGAAAGAAAAATAATCACAAGGAACCCCAATGGTCATTTTGAAGTCTCTGCCTGTCAGTGAACTTATATTTCATTATATAGGGCAAACCATATGACTAAGGATGGGACAAGAAGGAATAATTATCTTCCAAGTTGAAGAGATGAATAGACAGGAAAAACAATACTGTCTAACACACTCTATTAAGATGTTCTGTATTGCTGATCCAACCTTGCAGCCTTGTAACAATTTCATTTAATTAACAGTATATTTTAATAGATTTCTAGATACACTATAGTAATATTTGCTTGATAATTTTTTACCTATATCCCTAAGCTACATTATACTATATATTTTTGTTTGTTTGTTTTATCTTTCTCTTTCGAAGACCAAGGTAAAACTAACCTAATAAAAGGGACTGAAAATTTTCTAGTATCTGAAAAGTTTTCTATGAAATTACAAAGATGGTTTACTTGAAAAGATGCCAGTGCTAACTTTTATAAAAATGTTAATTTATTGTTCATCCTTTGCATGATTAAATGATTTTTATATATTATGTTTTTCTTGGAGTCATTTTAAAATTACATGTGTCTAGTTACTTGCATACATTTTAAACTATTGTGACAAAGCATTTTGTAGCATCCTCTAATTGCTTTTGTATTTTTTCATTATTTTATTGCCTTGTTGTTCAGTACCTAAGTCAAGTCTGACTCTTTGTGACCCCATGAACTGCAGCATACCAGGATTCCCTGTCCTTCACTATCTCCCACAATTTGCTCAAATTCCTGTCCATTGAATCACTAATGCTATCTGGCCATCTCATCCTACTCCACACACTTCTCCATTTGCCTTCAATTTTTCCAGGATCAGGGTCTATTCCAATGAGTCGGCTCTTCCCATCAGATGGCCAAAGCATTGGAGCTTCAGCTTTAACACTAGTCCCTCCAATGAATATTCAGGGTTGATTTTCTTTAGGATTGACTGGTTTGATCTCCTGGTTGTCCAAGGGACTCTCAAGAGTCTTCTCCAGCACCATATTTCAAAAGCATCAATTCTTTGGGGCTCAGTTTTCTTTATGGTCCACTCTCACATCCATACATGACTACTGGAAAAGCCATAGTTTTGAGTATACAAACCTTTGCTAGCAAAGTAATGTCTTTGTTTTTTTTTTTTTTTTCTTCCCCTGTTGTCTAGGTTTGTCTTGAGGTTGCAAAGAGTTAGGCACAAGTGAGCAACTAAAACTTACTTACTTACTTACTAGGTTTGTCATAGCTTTCCTTCCAAGGAGCAAGCGTCTTTTAATTCCATGGCTGCAGTCACCATCCTCAGTGATTTTGGAGCCCAAGAAATTAAGTGTCCCTGTTTCCACTTTTTCCCCTTCTATTTTCACAAAGTGATAGGACAAGATGCCATGATTTTAGTTTTTTAATTTAATAGTATCCCACTCTTAATTCACATTTTGTTCATATTGAGAAAGGCAGTTTCTAAGCAGGTTGATAAGAAGTCTGGGGGACGCCAAGGAGAGAGGGGTCTGGAATTCTCAGTGAGGAGGAAAGAACAATTTTTTTTCCCCTCAACATTCCTTAGGATTATATGACAATAATGTATCCTACTTGAGGACAGTTTCTGGAAAAAACCTTCTGGCTAATCCTGTTATCTTAAAATGTAAATTATGGGAGTGGATCTAGTAAGGTCTTTACAACCTCCAGACATTCTTTTGATTCACTGTAATAAGTAATTAAAAAGTATATAACTCCATTGCTAATACTAGCCAGGGGACACTCTTTCTGCCCCCTTCTTATGTCTATGTCAGAAGCTTTCTCCATCTCTTTCATACTTTAATAAAACTCTATTACACAAAAGCTCTGAGCAATCAATCCTCGTCTCTGGCCCTGGATTGAATTCTCCTCCAGAGGCCAAGAATCCTAGTGTCTTTCATAGTTCAACAACAACCTTTCAATATGTTCATTTTGCATCTTTGCTTGATCATTCTTGATAGAATTTTTAAATTTACTAGAACTAAAAAATTCTTACTGGTTCTGATTAATGATTTCTGCTTATTCTTTGTCTTCTATTTTTATTAATGTCTGCTATTATAATCATTATCTCTATTCTAGTTTTCTAGGATTCATATTCAATTATTTGCTTGGCTTCATTGAGTTTTAGCCTTTAATGTCTTCTGATATTTAAAGTTACATATTTGTTTTCAATTGGTTCAAACTTGGGAAAGGAATATATCAAAGTTGTATATTGTCACCCTGCTTATTGAACTTATATGCAAGTACATTATGCCAAACATTGGCTGAATGAATCTCAGGCTAGAATCAAGATTGCCAGGAGAAACATGAACAACTTCAGATATGCAGCTGATACCCCTAATGGCAGAAAACAAAGAGGAACTAAAGAGACGCTTGATGAAGGTGAAAGTGGAGAGTAAAAAGCTGGCTTAAAACTCAACATTCAGAAAACTAAGATGTTGGCCTCTGGTCCCATCACTTCATGGCAAACAGAAGGGGAGAAAGTGGTCACCTGTATCTTAAGAAAAGCAGAATTTACTTGCAGATGATAAAAAGAAATGCAAAAAAGCAAAATGGCTGTCTGGGAAGGCATTACAAATAGCTGTGAAAAGAAGAGAGGTGAAAAGCAAATGAGAAAAAGAAAGATATAAGCATCTGAATGCAGAGTTCCAAAGAAGAGCAAGAAGAGATGAGAAAGTCTTCCTTGGCGATCAATGCAAAGAAATAGAGGAAAACAATAGAAAGGGAAAGAATAGAGACCTCTTCAAAGAAAATTAGAGATATCAAGGGAACATTTCATGCAAAGATGGGCTCGATAAAGGACAGAAATGGTATGGACCTAACAGAAGCAGAAGATATTAAGAAGAGGTGGCAAGAATACATGGAAGAACTGAATAAAAAGATCTTCACGACCTAGACAATCACGATGGTGTGATCACTCACCTAGAGCGAGACATCCTGGAATGTGAAGTCAAGTGGGCCTTAGAAAGCATCACTATGAACAGAGCTAGTGGAGGTGATGGAATTTCAGTTGAGCTATTTCAAATCCTGAAAGATGATGCTGTGAAAGTGCTGCATTCAATATGCCAGCAAATTTGGAAAACTCAGCAGGGGCCACAGGACTGGAAAAGGTCCGTTTTCATCTCAATCTCAAAAAGGCAATGCCAAAGAATGCTCAAAGTAATGCACAGTTGCACTCATCTCACATGCTAGTAAAGTAATGCTCAAAATTCTCCAAGCCAGGCTTCAGCAATACATGAACCGTGAACTCCCTGATGTTCAAGCTGGTTTTAGAAAAGGCAGAGGAACCAGAGATCAAATTGCCAACATCTGCTGGATCATGGAAAAAGCAAGAGAGTTCCAGAAAAACATTGGTTTCTGCTTTCTTGACTATGCCAAAGCCTTTGACTGTGTGGATCACAATAAATTTTGGAAAATTCTGAAAGAGATGGGAATACCAGACCACCTGACTTGCTTCTTGAGAAACCTATATGCAGGTCAGGGAAGCAACAGTTAGAACTGGACATGGAACAACAGACTGGTTCCAAATAGGAAAAGGAGTACGTCAAGGCTATATATTGTCACCCTGCTTATTTAACTTCTATGCAGAGTACATCATGAAAAATGCTGGACTGGAAGAAGCACAAGCTGGAATCAAGATTACTAGGAGAAATATCAATCACCTCAGATATGCAGATGACACCACCACTATGGGAGAAAGTGAAGAGGAACTAAAAAGCCTCTTGATGAAAGTGAAAGAGGAGAATGAAAAAGTTGGCTTAAAGCTCAACATTCAGAAAACAAAGATCATGGCATCTGGTCCCATCACTTCATGGGAAATAGATGGGGACACAGTGGAAACAGAGTCAGACGTTATTTTTATGGACTCCAAAATCCCTGCAGATGGTGATTACAGCCATGAAATTAAAAGACGCTTACTCCTTGGAAGGAAAGTTATGACCAACCTAGATAGCATATTCAAAAGCAGAGATATTACTTTGCCAACAAAGGTCCGTCTAGTCAAGGCTATGGTTTTTCCTGTGGTCATATATGGATGTGAGAGTTGGACTGTGAAGAAAGCTGAGCACTGAAGAATTGATGCTTTTGACCTGTGGTGTTGGAGAAGACTCTTGAGAGTCCCTTGGACTTGAAGGAGATCCAACCAGTCCATTCTGAAGGAGATCAGCCCTGGGTGTTCTTTGGAAGGAATGATGCTAAAGCTGAAACTTCAGTACTTTGACCACCTCATGCAAAGAGTTGACTCAATGGAAAAGACTCTGATGCTGGAAGGGATTTGGGGCAGGAGGAGGAGGGGGACGACTG
Organism: Nanger dama; assembly: GCA_917880005.1. NCBI lineage: Eukaryota > Metazoa > Chordata > Mammalia > Artiodactyla > Bovidae > Nanger > Nanger dama. The sequence goes on along the minus strand of CAKJTW010000009.1, from coordinate 42,289,986 downwards.
AGGATGAGATGGCTGGATGGCATCACCAACTCGATAGACATGAGTTTGAGTGAACTCCAGGTGTTGATGATGGGCAGGGAGACCTGGCATGCTGCGATTCATGGAGTCGCAAAGAGTCGGATATGACTGAGTGACTGAACTGAACTGCACTGATATGATATTCATGACATCACTGCTACTGCTAAATCACTTCAGTCGTGTCCGACTCTGTGTATCCCCATAGATGGCAGCCCACCATGCTCCCTCGTCCCTGGGATTCTCTAGGCAAGAACACTGGAGTGGGTTGTCCTTTCCTTCTCCAATGCATGACAGTAAGAAAACTCTAAACAACCAATGATCTCTTTTAAAAAGGTACAATGATAACTTAGTAACACACCAAGATATAAAAGTAATGCACAGAAATAAACAGTCTTTGGATAATAACTGATTAGTAGATACAAAAAAAAAGTAATACATTTATCTTTTCCTCAGCCTTTCCCCATGTTAATATGTAGCCTTTGGTACAATGATCTGAACTAGGAAATTAACCTTGGTACATTATCAATAGCTGAAGATCTTATTCAAATCTCACCAGATTCTCCAGTGATGTCCTTTTTATTTCCAAGTTCTCATTCAGACAACTACATTGGGTTTGGTCTTTATTTCCCCTTGTCTCCTGCAGTTCAATACATTATGGTTCTGAAGTCTTTCTTGGCTTTCACAATTTTGATAACTTTGAAGAGTACTGGTCAGCTATTTTGCTAAAGATGGCTCAGTTTGGGTTTGTCTCATGCTTTCTCATCAATGGAGGTTATACATTTTTGACAAAAGTAGATAGAATTAGTATAGTGTTCTCATTGTATCATATTTTCTTATTCACTATGTGCATGACAAGTTGCTTCAGTTGAACTCTTTGTGACCCCATGGACTGTGGCCCACCAGGCTGCTCTGTCTGTGGGATTCTCCAAGCAAGAACATTGAAGTGAGTTGCTATGCCCTCCTCCAAGGAACTTTCAGGCCCAGGGATTGAACCTGCATGTATTATGTCTCCTTCATTAGTAGGTGAGTTCTTTATTAGTAGAGCCACATGGGAAACCCCAAGTTCACTATGCTGCTGCTGCTGCTGCTAAGTCACTTCAGTCATGTCCGACTCTGTGCGACCCCATAGATGGCCTCCTACCAGGCTCTCTGGTCCCTGGGATTCTCCAGGAAAACACAGTGGAGTGGGTTGCCATTGCCTTCTCCAATGCAGGAAAGTGACAAGTGAAGTGAAGTTGCTCAGTCGTGTCTGACTCTTAGTGATCTCATGGACTGCAGCCTACCAGGCTCCTCCATCCATGGGATTTTCCAGGCAAGAGTATTGGAGTGGGGTGCCATTGCCTTCTCCACAAGTTCACTGTATCAATGTCTTATTTTTGCTGATGTTGACCTGATTTATCTGGTTCTCCCCACTGCCAATTTTCTGCCAGCTAGAGGAAAATTCTGTTTTTAACTGTAAAGTGTTTTTAATCATTTCCATTGAACTTGGTGGATATGTTGGAGGAGATTCTGGTTCTTATCAAATGTTTTCTCACTGGTTCTAGCCTTGTAAATGGTGTTAGGGAACTCTATAACCAAGCAGAATTGAGAAAAATACTAAAAACCTTTGAAAAATTGCACCAATTATGAATGAAAAATTCATATAAAAGTATTAAGTTGTCCCAACTTCAAGCGAAATAAGAGAAGTGCAAATTAAACCTTCTCTGACATATTGTTTATTGGCCTCCTATTGACAACAAAATTAAAAGCTTAATAATTCACTCTGCTGATGAGGCTCTGGGGAAATAGTGACTTTCAATCACTGATGGTGAAAAATTTAAGGTGTTCCCATACTTGGGTCACAGCACATCAGAGAACAGACTACTTCACAGTCATAAAATAGATTGAGGCAATTATTTACAGAAATCATTATTAAGTATAAAGATAAGGATAATGAAATGCAAAAGGTATATAGTAGGCTACATATCATGTGAAGAAAAAAAGAAATAAAAACAAGCTAAAATGTATCTATCTGTATCTAATCTTCCCTGGTGACTCAGCTGGTAAAGAATCTGTCTGCTACACAGGAGACCTGGGTTCAATCCCTGGGTTGGGAAGATCCCCTAGAGAAGGGAAAGGCTAGCCACTCTGGTATTCTGGCCTGGAGGATTTCATGGACTGTATAACCCATGGGGTTGCAAAGAGTTGTACACGACTGAGCGACTTTCATTTTCACTTTCAATATGATGGTATTAGAAGGTGGACCTCAGGGAGGTAATTAGATTTCATGCTCTCACAAGAAAAGAGGAAGGAGTTTGTTCTCTGTCTGCTTTGTGTGGTTATAATGTGCTGCTGCTGCTGCTAAGTTGCTTCAGTCGTGTCTGACTGTGCGATCCCACAGACAACAGCCCATCAGGCTCTCCCTTCCTGGGATTCTCCAGGCAAGAACACTGGAGTGGGTTGCCATTGCCTTCTCCGATATCTGTGCTAGAGAAATTAAATTGGAGGAAGTCTTATTCAGGTATCAGAAATAGGAGAGAAGAACTCTAATTCCTGATCTGCTTGGACTACGTGCCTGCCTGCAAGCACACCAGTTGTTACCAGCAAGTCAAATCACACTTCAGATAAAAAAAGGTGGGTTTTGGAATCTCTTAGGCCCCTGAAAGCCTGGCCAGATCCCCTGCCCCAGGGAGCTAAGAAGTCTTATAACTCACAAGGTGAAACAAACATCACTGTAAAAGTTAAACCAGACCTGCATTTTCGCAAGCAAACTGATGATGATATCAGTGTGCAACCTAGGTTTATAAGCAGTAACCCCCAAAGCTGCAATTTTAAGTCTCACCTGTGGGATCGATGCACTCTCCAGGATCCTTTCCCAACTGGAACTCCAAATTCTTGTCAGGACTTCCCAGAACTGTTCAAGTCTGGATGTAAGTTTTCAGCCCAATCTGCTGGTGTATATGCTGTTGCCTTTCTCTGTTGTTTCTTTTAAAGACTGTATATTGAAGTTAAGTAAAATAATCCTCTACTAAGTATTGAAATGTGTATTGTGTGTGTGATGAGTGGTTTCTATTCTTAACAAATCCTTCAAACCTAAAATCAAAGTAAGACTTTGGGCAAAACAATCTGCAAGCCAAGTAGAGAACAATCAACAAACTCAACCATGCTAGCATCTGGACCTCAACTTCCCAGCCTGCAGAACAGTAAGAAAATTGTTGTATAAGCCTCCCTGTGTGTGTGTGTGTGTGTGTGTATGTATGTGTGGGTGGGTGGGTGTGGGTGTGTGCATGTGTGGACATGTGAGCAGTCAGTCATGTCCAACTCTATGTGACCTCATAGGCTCTAGCACAAAAGGCTCCCCAGTTAGTGGAATTTTTCAGGCAAGAACCCATTAGAGTGGGTTGCCATTTCCTACTACAAGGTATCTTCCTAACCCAAGGATCCTAGTCTATTGTATTTTTATAGCAACCTGAGCTAACTAACACACCTACTAAAGAATTCATATATAGTTTCCTGTATCTGCACTTTTCATAATCTTGAAATAATGTCTTAAACATATCAATTACTTATAATTTATAAAATCTTATCTGAATAGCTTTTTTGAAACAACAAGCCATATAAAAATAACTAAAATTTTAAACCAATGATTTCTTTTTAATTAATACTTATTTTGTATTCCCAAAGGCAGAACTGAATATTAAATCAACTATTAAATTGAATATTGAATTAAATATAATCTCTTCCATTATATAAGTAAAAAATAATGAGACCTCTTGACAGTTTAATGGCACTCAGGAAATTTTACAATCTCTTCAGTCAAAAGATTTTGTATGTAAATTAAATTGATTCTTTGAAATCTTGATGTCTATTGGAGCCTGTACTTATAAAATGCTGATATATTCCTGTCTCCACAAAAGGAAATGTACTAATATTCCAGAAATCAACCATATGCTACTGGTCTGGACCTCCTGTGGCTTTTGAGATGTGAATTCTTGCCCAGTGTTTTAGCACTCTGCCTTTTCAGCACTGTGTCAAATCACCCTTTGAGAAATATTGTCATAACTGTGACAGTCACCATATAACCTTTCAGTGTTGAAACTGCAATGTTATTTTATTATCACAAATCTTCTAATACTGAAGTATAAAGTATTTTTTAACTTCTACTGAAGATTCCAACTACATTTAATATTGAGGCTAGAGTTTTTGGTTTTTAGTAGAATTAAAGAAGGGTGTGTGTGTGTGTGTTAGAGTAGATGCATTACATTTACAATAAACAGTAATTTAGAAACCTTAAGAATAGTAACATTAATAATATAATTGTTAAATATATATTAAAATATCAATGTTAATTGTTAATATCTTGATGATATCAATATTAGTTATTAAATACATATAAATATGGGCTTCCCAGGTGGTGTAATAGTAAAGAATCTGCCTGCCAATGCAGGAGATACAGATTTAATCCCTGGGTCAGGATGATCCCCTGGAGGAGAAAATGGCAACCCACTCCAGTAGCCTTGCCTGGAAAATTTCATGGACAGAAGAACCTGGTAGGCTATAGTCCATGGGGTTGCAGAGTCAGACAAACTTAGTGACTGAACACACACACAGATATAGAACAACAGCATAAATTCTGTGCTTTCTTAAGGATAAACACTTGCCAGATTAAAGAAATGGAGCAAACAAACATTCATTTCATCATGTCCAATAGCAATGGGCTAAAATATTTGTGAATATGTGTGATTGCTATTATATTGTGAAGGAACTTCATTCTATTAAGTAGGAATGTCTCTTAAAGTATTTGTCTTTGACCATGCAGTAATTTATAGAATTTCTCTGACATCTAATAATCTATTTTTCATTTTGAAGTTTAGAGAGAAGTTCCCTATTTCACCATATGCATATGGCCAGGTAAATGATAGAGTCGTGCAGGAGAAAAGAGCCCTGTTCTCCGAAAGTAACCATCATAAGACAGAAAGAAGCAAGAGGCTAAAAAGGGTAATAAGAGAAAAATAGAACTCTAAGGCACAGGATCACAAGGTGCTTCCCTGCCTTGATGGCTGAAGCTAGGTAAAATCTTGGACACTTTTTCAGGCATGGCCTGTATCCAGTAGCTAACTAGTATTCAATACCACTCTATTTAATAGCTAATCTAGAAGTACAAAGCCTAGATTGCTTATAAGAGAAGAAGATTAATCTGAAGGACACCTTAGCCTCAGTTTAGATTATGAATTACTAGTTCAGGGGACTCTCTGAAAGATAGAGGGCCCATATGGAGAGTTTTTTTGGTGCACTGGGATGACCTAGAGAGATGGTATGGGGAGGGAGGTGGGAGGGGGTTTCAGGATTGGGAACTCATGTACACCCGTGGCATATTCATGTTGATGTATGGCAAAACCAATATAGTATTGTAAAGTAAAATAATAAAAATAAATAAAAAATAAATAAAATATTCTTCTCTACTGCAGACACAGGGCAATGTGAGCTGAAAATTAGCTTCAGAATTTCTTATTTTATGTCCTTTTTACAAAGGAATGCTAATCCAATGTCATGAAAGAAAGAAAGGAAAGTCTCTCAGTCATGTCTGACTCTTTGTGGCCCCAATTACTGTAGCTTGCCAGGCTTCTCTATCCATGGAATTTTCCAGGCAAGAGTACTGGAGTAGGTTGCCATTTTCTTTTCCAGGGAATCTTCCTGACACGGGATTGAACCTGGGTTTCCCACATTGCAGGCAGATGCTTTACCATCTGAGCCACCAGGGAAGCCCAATGTCATAAGGATATCTTTTGTATTTATTTTCTGTGGAAGTCTTATTGTTTCACCTATCACATTTAGATCTCTGACTCATTTAACACTAATGAGGGAAGAGTAAGTGCATGCTTCATTTTTATTTATATGGATTTCCTCTTTGACTTGTGCCATTTACTGTTGACTTTGCCAACAAAGGTCCACCTAATCAAAGCTATGGTTTTTCCAGTAGTCATGTATGGATGTGAGAATTGGACTGTAAAGAAAGCTGAAGGCCAAAAAATAGATGCTTTTGAACTGTGGTGTTGGAGAAGACTCTTGCGAGTCCCTTGGACTGCAAGGAGATCCAACCAGTCAATCCTAAAAGAAATCAGTCCTGAGTATTCACTGGGAGGACTGATGTTGAAGCTGAAACTCCAGTACTTTGGCCACCTGATTCGAAGAACTGACTCACTAGAAAAGACCGTGATGCTGGGAAAGATTGAAGATGGGAAAGAAAGGGACGACAGAGGATGAGATGATTGGATGGCATCACTGACTCTATGGACATGAGTTTGAGTAAGCTCCGGGAGTTGGGGGTGGACAGGGAAGCCTGGCGTGCTGCAGTCCATGGGGTCACAAAGCGTCGGATACGACAGTGACTGAACTGATTTACTGAAGAGATCATCACATCTCCACTGCACTGTACTGCTGTATTTTTGCTTATTAACACTATTACTAATACTGTTCTTTATGCTATTATTACTTTTTTCTAAGTGAGCAATGGGCAGGAAAGTGAGGAACACAACCAGTGAGGAAAAGTAAAGCCACCCCAAGTTCTTGCTACAATGAAATCAATATTTTCCTACCTTGACTGATTTCTGGGATATTTTATTGTCTCAAATGCAGAAACATGTTTGTTAAACAAATAAGTGCCAATGAGTGTACCATAGATACTAGAAACTTTCTGAATAAAATGAAGAGAAATAGTGTCTCTGACAACTTGTTTCTGCCACAAAATGGGACCATGTCTTAAAATAGTGTACGTCAGAAGTGTGTATGTGTGTGTGTGTGTGTGCTCACATGTTTCAGATAACACTGGGAATAAGCATTTCAAGATAGCTTAGGGAGGTTCTTTTGTGACTAAATTGTTATTTCATAGAAAAGGTTTTCCTGAGGTGGAGGCATTGCCCTAGATGACAAGAAAGTATGGGGATGTATATCTTATGATGAGTTGTTCTTAGTGGGTAAGGAAAAGTTAAGTCTTTCAAGTTTAGCACAAACAAGCAGAAAAGTAAAACCTAGTTAATACATCATTCTGTAACATAACCATGCTGTAGAAAAACTATATGGAATCTTTAATACAGAACTTCATGGAGATTATAAAACTATGTGTTGAAAATGCTTAAACATATATTGAGAAGCAAAATTCACTGTACATATTTTTTCACCAATAAAGTTTTTATAATGGCAAGATTTTTCACAAAGCCCTATCATTTCAATTCTTTGTGTTCTCATGCCAGCTGTATATTGATGAGACTCTATTCCCAGAATGGCTAAGGAACCATCTACTCCCGGATTCCTCAGGAGTTGCTAATCTTCATCCCTGGCTCCTATTGTTCTTGTTTCCAAACACTATAGCAAACTTCTTCTTAGCACTTGGAAATTTTTCATGCTATGCACTGAAACAATTTTTCAAAATTCACAACCAAACCAAGTCTTTAATCTTTGCTTTTTCTATTTTTTATCTTCTATACTCTTCACTGAATGTGGGGTTCCTGGTTGATGTGTTAAACCCAAGGACCACATTAGCTGTTTGTGTGACACTGCAGCATCTTTCTCTCTGAGAATATGATACTACATGCAGGATCTTTGGCTCTACACACATTATTCTCTACTGTAATCATCAGAGGTCATTTTTACCTTCTTTCAGAAACAGTTTCTTCTTCTTGGATTCTAAGCTGAAAGTGTCTTCCCTGTCATACAACTCAACAGTACTTTCTGTGTAATACTTTATTTGTTATGAGACTCAGATATATATTTGATGTTAATTGATGTTTATTTTCCAGTAGAAAGATTTCTAAATGTACAAGTTGCACATATCATTTGTTTTTGTAGTTCCAAGTCCAGCATCTCAATAATTTTAAAAAAGTGTTCTTAGTAATATCTCCAAGTCCAATGAGATATAGTATTTCTGAAGTTTTATGTTATTAAACCAGTGCTCAGGGACAGTGATGATTATGTTGTAAGCTCACTTCAATGCTCTACTTTTTTATTGTCATCTTCTCTGAAGAACCCTAAGCACTAAAGTAGAAATGATCAGATAGCTGAGGGTGTGCTGAAGACAAGTAGCTCAGGCTGTTGGCATTGTATCTGCACAGAGGGCTTGTAAAGCACACACTCAGGTAATAATGTTAGCAGTAAAGGAAATGAAAGTGTCAGAAAGAATATGAAGGCAAGAGGATGTCAACTGATCTGTATACTAATGGGAGCAATTAAAGGAGAAAAGATCAGTTCAAATGAGAATAAACCTAAGTATTTCAAATAAAAATCCAATTAAAGAAGTGCTTACTAGAGAGAAAATGCATTCAGGAGAAAGATAACCACACTTCCTGTTCATTCTGGAAAAAAGATGCTAATTGCTAATGCTTACAGCTTGGAGCCAGTGACAAAACAGACTCCCTGAATAAGCACACAGAGAGAAAAATAAAGTGCTACATTATATTAAGAAAGTTACCAAAGCAAGATTTACCTTTCAAAGTACCTGCAACCATGGTTTGCCTCCTAATAATTCCAAACAATAGTTGAAATTAACACAGAGGTAGGGGAAGAACATAAAATCATTCTTTGCATATTGGGACACTCAAAATTAGGTCCAAAAGCCCTAGCTATTCTTTCTTTCTTTCTTTCTGCCTGCCTGCCTGCCTCTCTGCCTGTCTGCCTTTCTTCCTTCATCATTTTCTGTCATTCTCTTTCTTTCTTTTTCAGAGTGATAAAATATACTTGATGTCTATCTGTAATTACAACTTGAAATTTCAGATTTGACTTCAGTTCAAATTGTCTAAAAACATGTATGTAGATCTTTATATATCTATACATCTTTGGGCCAAAATTAAAGATAACTTGAATGGAAATGAGAGAGATGAAAGAGAAAGGAAAGTTGTTTAGATTGAGGTCACCTGAGAAACTGTGATGAAGTATCTCTATTGATGTGTAGAAATTTCTCTTCCTAGGATGGGAAAAGAGCCAGGAGAAAGAAGAACTTTCTAGGCAATAATTTGGTTCAAATAACAAATTACCTAAAAGAATGTTTTCTGGGAATAAAAAGCCTGCCAATGGAAGTGTATGTGTTATTTAGTGAGACAGAAACAGGCAACATCCTAGAGGTGATCACAGTTGCCAGAAACCAGGCTTTCACGTATTTGCTTCCAGAAGTAGAATTTTTCTTCTTGTGTCACTTTATACAGCGCACACCTCATCTGAAAGTAGAGCATTTCTAGGAAACCTTTTATAAACCAAAATGGTGTAAAACAAAGCAAAGCAGAAATTACCTTAGGAGAACGGTTGGTCCATGTCCATGGATTGCAGAGAGTCAGGCACGACTGAGCAACTGAACTGAACTGAATTGTTTGTAACAGAGAATCAAAATAAATAGAGAGAAAGCTCAGGTGCTCACACACAGAGTTTGAGGCTAAGGTGGCTGGATGTTGAGATGCTGAATGCAGTCCTCAGGAAAGGTAACTGGGCTTCCCACTGTCACAGCCGGGAATGTGCTGCCTCTGTAACAGCTCAGCTGGCCACAAAACAAATGCTGTACTTTTGCTTTCCACCATTTTTTTGTTTTTTAATCAAAAATCCTCTTTGGAATTCTTTCAGTTAGAAAAACAGGAACTAACACAGGATTTTCATGAAAGTGCAACGGTGTAAAGAAACTTTTGAAAAGTGGAAGATAACTGTATTTAGAATATCAGGTGGCTTGCTATTAGAGGTCATAGCAAATTCAAGGTGGAGAGGAGGGGACAGGGAGAAATTCAACAATCCTGTTTTGAAATGAAGCAAGATCTTATGAGGCCTTCCCAGTACAGATACTTTCATGTCTTCCACATGCCTCTTCTCCATAGAAAAGAATTAGTCAAAGAATGAGTTTAATCAGAGAACTGAGAAAATGCAGGAAAAATGGAAATAGTCAAGAAAAACAAAATAATAATAGTATAATAGTTTAATCACTAAACAAAGTTGGAGATCTTTAGTACCTCCTCAAGATAATATTATGAGCTCATATCCTTTGAGCTGTCTTGACAATACTGAAATCCCCATCAGATGGAAGAAGCTAACTACATGATAATCAGGCTGTTGCTCTGACATTTGTTGTGGTTCATTTGCTAAATCATGTCCAACTCATCGCAACCTAATGAACTGCAGCACACCAGGCTTCCCTGTCCCTCACTATCTCCTGCAGTTTGTTCAAATTCAGGTCCACTGAGTTGGTGATGCCATCCAACCATCTCATCCTCTGTCTCCCCCTTCTCCTCCTGCCTTCAGTCTTTCCCAGCATCAGGATATTTTCCAATAAGTCAGCTTTTCGCATCAAGTGGCCAAAGTATTGGAGTTTCAGCTTCAGCACCAGTACTTCCAATGAATATTTAGGGTTGATTTCCTTTAGAATTGACTGGTTTGATTTCTTTGCTCTCCAAGGGACTCTCAAGAGTCTTCTCCAACACCATGATTAGAAAACATCAATTCTTTGTCACTCAGCCTTCTTTATGGTCCAGCTCTTACATCTCTACCTGACTACTTGAAAAAACCATAGCTTTGACTATACGGTCCTTTGTTAGTAAAGTGATGTCCCTGTTTTTTAATATACTGCCTAGGTTTGTTATAGCCTTTCTTCCAAGGAGCAAGTATCTTTTAGTTTCATCATGTTTATACAGATCATTAAGACCCTTTTTTCTATTTAAGACCCTGACATGAGCCACCACAGTTCTGAGAACTGGCTCCAAAACCGATGCTGGAACTGAAGATAACTGTACTTAAGACAGACAAGATGGTGTTGATCAGCCCCAGAATGACCAATTTCAAGATGACCGTCATAGCTGACTTTGCTGTTTCTGCATGGAGTCCCCTTCCCTCTGCTTGCAGACTCTTGAAACGCCTCTTTAAAGCTCTTTCTTCTTGATCAGCACTGTGGAAACTGGCCTTTGAACATGAATCCACTCTCTCCCTCTCTCTCAGTTGCTGGCCTCTGGAACAAAGCAATTCCCCCTCTACCAACAGTTGCCTCTTGAGTATTGGTTTTCAAGCAGCGGGCAGCAGTGCTTGAGTTTCCAGTAATGCATGTGCTCTGCTAGCTCAGTTACCAGCTCCATGAGGTCTGGAGAGAATATTTACAACTGGCCAAACTGGGGTTCATATAGCTATACATCCAAAACTATTTTAAAATTCTGAAAAGAAAATAAATAAGGAGAAAGGCAATACAATAAATGAGTGAGGGCTACTGTTCACTCTCCCACTTCACTTGTAAAATGGATGACTTAAGGATGAAACTACACCTGCATTTGTAGAGTCACTTGCTCTCCTCCCAAGACACCTGCGAGACTCTTATTTCGTGCAAGCAGGTTGGTCTCAGGATTGTTATTCCAGAAAGTCACTGAAATCTAGAAAGGACATTATATGCTAATCCTTCTTTGTTACAAATGAGGACATTTCAGTTTCATAAAGTATACTTCATCCATAGGAAGCTACACAGCTTGTTAATGGCCAAACTTAGACTAGAATATTGAATTTTTGCAAATATGTTGCCCTTTTCATACCTTAGCTTTTAAAATGTATATAAATGATTTTCAACTCCTTGTTGTTATTGTTTATCCGTTTTAGCAACACTTATGTATTTATTCATGACATGCCCTTTTATGGTGGAAAAATAAAACCAGGTCTCTAATTAATCATATTTTCTCTTTACTTATTGAAAAATATAAATTCTAATTGTATATAGCTGTTCTACTAAAGAAATTGTTCAGTGGGTTCTTTACCAGCAGCGCAACCTGGAAAGCCCCATATATAAAGCCACTGTTTGAAATTGAAAAAGGAAGGTTTGTAAAGGTAAAATGCAGTATGTAAAGCACTTTTAATTTCCTTATGCATATTTTCATATATTTGCATATTCATCTTAATTGGTTCTTGAGAGCTTTTATTTGTGTAAGGAATCATAGCCTGGGTGTATAGAATAATCAATCATGTCTGACTCTTTGCCTCCCCATGGACTGCAGCATGTGATTCCCAGAGCTTTTTCAAACTCATGTCCATCGAGTTGGTGGTGCCATCCAACCATCTTACCCTCTGTGATTTAAAGAATTAATGTATTTAAGATCTTGGATGTGTAGATTTTACCTCTTAGATTTTATGTTTGAAAGACAGGAAAATGGTACCTCCCTTAGATTTTGTAAGTATTAAAAATCTTGATTTATATATATAAAGCACTTAGAATAGAACAGGTACAGTAAGCTCTGAATAGATGTTTGCTATTGATATTAGTATAACCGTTAATCAGTTCAGTTCAGTTCAATCGCTCAGTCATGTCCGACGCTTTGCCACCCCATGAATCGCAGCACGCCAGGCCTCCCTGTCCATCACCAACTCCCGGAGTTCACTCAGACGCACATCCGTTGAGTCAGTGATGTCATCCAGCCATCTCATCCTCTGTTGTCCCCTTCTCCTCCTGCCCCCAGTCCCTCCCAGCATCAGAGTCTTTTCCAATGAGTCAACTCTTCACATGACGTGGCCAAAGTACTGGAGTTTCAGCATCATTCCTTCCAAAGAAATCCCAGGGCTGAGCTCCTTCAGAATGGACTGGTTGGATCTCCTTGGAGTCCAAGGGACTCTCAAGAGTCTTCCCCAACACCACAGTTCAAAAGTATCAATTCTTCGGCACTCAGCCAAATAAATTGTTAACATTCAGTAGTGATATTCCAGATATATTTCAAGTTGTATGTGCTATTCTTACATTTATCTGTTTCTCTCTCACTATTAACTTTTAAAATTTTGCTATATAATATTCATTTGAGAAGTAATTTTATACCCCAGTGGAATAGATATTACACATAAAAATAAAATAAATTTCTTAAGAATAAAAATACAGAAAATAATGGGTCAGAGATTAACATGATAGTACATGCAAAAGTGAGAAAAATCAATGGGTGAGATAGGCTGTGGCCTAAAACATATCAAGGCATAATCATGTAAAATCTACAATAACAGTATTCTCTAAAATAGTATAAAAAGCATTGAAGCACAGGAAACTTTTTTTGCAAATCTGAATTCTTCTCTGGAAATTCAGTAATTTATATTGAGAATCTAACATTCCACATCCCAGTGCAATATTGTTCTTCACAGCACTGAACTTTCACCACCAGACATATCCACAACTAACTCATTTCTGCTTCAACCCAGCCACTTCTTTCTTGCTGAGGCTATTTGTAATTGACCTTCAATACTCTCTAGTAGCATATTGGACACCTTCCAACTGGAGAGCTTATATTTTGGTGTCATCTTTTGCTTTTTCATATTGCTCATGGGGTTTTACAGGCAATAATATTGGAGTAGATTATCATTTCCTCCTCCAGTGGATCACGCTTTGTCAGAACTCTTCACTATGACCTTCAATCTTGAGTCATCCTCACATGAGTTATGCAAGCTCCTTTGCCAAGACAAGGCTGTGATTCAGGAAAAGTCTTAATGACCTGGATAACCACGATGGTGTGGTCACTCATCTAGAGCCAGACATCCCAGAGTGTGTAGTCAAGTGGACCCTAGAAAGCATTAATATGAGTAAAGTAAGTGGAAGTGATGAAATTCCAGCTGAGTTACTTAAAATCCTAAGTGATGATCCTGATAAAGTGCTACACTCAGTATATCAGCAAATTTGTAAAAATCATCAGTAACCACAGAACTGGAAAAGATCAGGTTCATTCCAATCCCAAAGAAAGACAATGTCAAAGAATGTTCAAAATACCACACGATTGTACTCATTTCACATGCTAAAATCCTTCAAGCTCAAAAGGTAAGGCTCAAAATCCTTCAAGGTAGGCTTTAGCAGTACTTGAATCAAGAATTCTGGATGTAGAAGGTGAGTTTAGAAAAGGCAGAGGAACCAGAGACTAAATTGCCCATATCCATTGGATCATAGAGAAAGCAAGAGAATTCCAGAAAAACATCTACTTCTTCATTGACTGCACTAAAGTTTTTGACTGTGTGGATCACAGCAAACTGGAAAATTCTTAAAGAAATGGGAATACCAGATCACTTCATGAGAAACCTGTGTGCAGGACAAGAAGTAACAGTTAGAACCCTTACATGGAACAACTGACTGGTTCCAAAATTAGGAAAAGAGTATAACCAGGTTGTATATTGTCACTCTGCTTATTTAACTTATATGCAGAATACATCATTTGAAAAGCTGGGCTGGATGAATCACAAGCTGGGATTAAGATTTCTGTGAGAAATATTCACAGTCTCAGATATGCAGATAACACCACCTTTGTGGCAGAAAGCAAAGAGGAACTAAAGAGCTTCCTGATGAGGATGAAACAAGAGAGTGAAAAAAACTGGCTTAAAACTCAGCATTCAAAAACTAAAATCATAGCATCTTGTCCAAGCACTTTGTGGCCAACAGAAGGGGAAAAAGTGAAAACAGTAGCAGACTTTATTTTCTTGGACTCCAAACCCACTGTGGATGGTGACCAAAGCCATGAAATTGAAAGATACTTACTCTCCAGAAGGATAGCTATGACAAACCTAGACAGTGTATTAAGAAACAGACATCACTTTGCTGACAAAAGTCCATATAGCCAAAGCTATGGTTTTTCCAGTAGTCATGTACTGATATAAGAGTTGGACCATAAAGAAAGCTGAGTGTGGAAGAATTGGTGCTTTGGAATGTGGTGCTGGAGAAGACTTGGGGGCTTCCCAGCTGGCTCAGTAATAAAGAACTTGTCTGCCAATGCAGAAGATGCAGGAGACGTGAGTTCAATCTCTGGGTTGGGGAAGACCCTCTGGGAGAGGAAATGGCCACCCACTCCAGTATTCATGTCTGGAAAAATCCAATGGAGAGAGGAGCCTGACAGACTCAAGTCCATAGGATTCAAGAAGAATCGGACACGACTGAGTGAGCTTAACTAGAAGACTCTTGAGATTTCCAAGGAGATCAAAACAGTTAATCCTAAAGGAAATCAACCCTGAACATTCATTGGAAGGACTGATGTTGAAGTTGAAGCTCCAATGCTTTGGCCACATGATGCAAAGAGCAGACTAATTGGAAAAGACCTTGCTGCTAGGAAAGTTTGAAGGCAAAAGTACAAGGGAGTGGCAGAGGATGAGACAGCTAGATAACACTATCAACTCAATATACCTGAATTTGAGCAAACTCAGGGAGATAGTGGAGGACAGAGGAGCCTGTCCATGGGGTCACAAAGAGTTGGGCATGATGGTGAATGAGCAGCAACAAAAGCAACATATTAAGAACAAACAAAATGTCTTATATATTTGCATATAAATATCCATATTGAAATGAGCAATTTGTTTTGGCCTGAGGGACGAAAGTACAATTCTTAAATTTGACCATTGTCTCAATTTTATTATATTTTACTTCGTTGGCTTTAATGTATACTTAAATATAGTGAAAAATAATTAGCTTGATTTCCATGCACCTTAAAAATAAATTTAAATATGTGAACTAAGAAGTGGTATAAATAAAAGGATAAATCGGCACATTTTCTATTTTGTAGAAGATGCCAAGACAATTACTTTAGTAAGTCCAGCAAACCAAAAATAGAAGATTAAAATTTATAGACAATTTAATAAACCTAATAAGCTTGATTCACTAGACATAAGTATATAAATATTTTACATGTAATATATTTTTTCCAACACACATAAAATATTTGTTCAAAATTACATGAACTAAAATATAGAGGAAATTCTAAGCAATTAGTACAAGAGAACCATGAACTTGGATTACAAACAAATTCCATATAAATAACAATGATAACAACAATCCTAAGCTTTCAATATCTTTAAAAAACATAATAATGTATGAGTCGTATGAGTCAAATAAACAGTAATATGAAAGTTAAAAATAATTTATAACTACCAATAATAAGGAACATACAACATATGTAATATTTTGTGTTTTGGATAAATTAACAATTGATGGAAATTTGTATCCTCAGATCTCATAGAAAAAATCTTTCATAATTAGTCATTAATGAACATTGGTATAACCTAAATGTCCTTCAACAGATGAATGGATAAGGAACTCAGCCATAAAAAGAACAAAATTTTGCAATTTGCCACAACATGGATGGATTTGGAGGGCATTATGCTAAGTAAAATAAGTCAGAAAGAAAAAGATAAATACTTTATGATATCACTTATAGGTGGAATCTAACAGATACAACAAATTAATGAATAAAACAAGAAGCAGACTCACAGAAATAGAAAGCAAACTACTGGTTACCAGTAGGGAGGTGGGGAGAGGCAATGTGGAGTTGGGCAGCAGGAGGTAAAAAGATTGGATGTTAGATAAACTCAGGGATGTATTGTATGGGGAATGTGGCCAATATTTTCTAATAACTAAATGGAAAGTAACTTTTAAAATTGTATAAAAACAAAGATTGCTATGCATGCATGTGTGCTAAGTCACTTCAGTCTGTCTGATTCTGTGTGACCCCGTGGACTGTAGCCCACCAGGCTCCTCTGTCCATGGGATCCTCCAGGGAAGAATACCAGAGTGGGTTGCCATGCCCTCCTCTATTTTCTTGATCAAACCCTTGTCTCTTATGTCTACCTGCATCGGCACATGGGTATTTACCACCAGCACCACCTGGGAAACCCAGGGATCGATCCCAGGTTTCCCACATTGCAGTCAGATTCTTTATCAGCCACAAGGGAAGCCCAAGAATACAGGAGTGGATAGCCTATCCCTTCTCCAGTGGACCTACCAGACCCAGGAATAGAACCAGGGTCTCCTGCATTGCAGGCAGATTCTTTACCAACTGAGCTATCAGAGAAGACTTGTAGCTGATACCACCAATTAAAGCAGTACCTTAATTAAAAAAAAAAAAATTGCAAAGAAAACAAAACTAGTAGTTTCATTAAACTTCATTCCTTTTCTGAATCATAATCCAAAGTAGATTGTATGTTTATATAATATTGCAGATATATGCTGCATATGTATGTGTGTGTATGTATGTATATACATATCAACACACATATGTGTGGTTATGACAGGGCAAAGAACCTGGAGGTGAGTCTGTTCCTCAGCAACCATACCTTTCTCCATATAAATTGCTAAATTCTTACACATCTCTCCTAACTCTCCCTGATTTCTAAATATATCATGCAGGCATGCTAAGTTGCTTCAGTAGTGTCCAACTCTGTGCAACACTATGGACTGTAGCCCACCAGGCTCCTCTGTCCATGGGATTCTCCAGGCAAGAACATTGGAATGGGTTGCCATGTCCTCCTCCAGGGGATATGCCTGACCCAGTGATTGAACCCATGTCTCTTACTTCTCCTGCATTGGAAGCCAGATTCTTTACCACAAGAGTCACTTAGGAAGCCCCTCTAATTGTATAAAATCATGTAATTTTGGACTTGGTTGCTCATAGAAAATAAATTCTGTGATTTTTAATACATCTAAAATATGTATTTATGGCACCTTTTCTCAAAACAGAGATGTACGTTGAAATCCATTATGTAAAGGAAGATATTCTTTGCAGTGGTTGAGAAGGAGCAGGAAGGCCAGAAGACCTAAAGGCAACACTTGCTAACATGTAGCTGATATATTTCATGTGCTCCTGACTGCACTGACCTCTCATTGCCCCGTGTACAGCAGTCACCTACATGGCAGCCCATAGGGCCAAATATGAGTTATTGCAGGGTGAACTGTAGGGAAGACTCCCCACAGCACAGCTCTTTAATGTGGAAATTCACTTCAGTGGACATTCCCCCCCCTTCCTCAGCCCTGTCATTGTCAGCCAACCATACCATCTCCTGCTGCTTGGTGCTCTTCGGTTGGGTCCAGCCAGGTTTCTCACGCTCAGCTAATGTTCATGACCACTGAACCCATGGGAAACCATCAGTTGTCACCAGACCAGGCGATGGGCAGGCAGAATGCCTCATACTGCCACCTCTCTCTTCCCTGCTTTCTCCCGTTCTGTTTACTTTTTGTTACATAAACAAAAGAAAACAGATCATATTGCATGGCATAAGCACATAGCCAAAGGAAAATGTGGGGCCAAGCAGGGAGAACAGGCAGTTCATACTCAAAGACCTGAACTCCTGAATGGCTTTCAGAGAGGGGGTTTTAAAGATGGTATGAGGGACAGGTTCATCTCATGCAACTTCTCTGATTCGTTGGTACTGAGATAGATGGCTGGTATTTCAGAAGTGAGTATTCTCAACCTGGTTCTAATCAGTCTGGGATCTAAGTGCATGCAGTTAGCTTCTTCCATATGGTGGGGGTTTTAGTATCTGCAAAACAACTCAGGGATATGGCTCAGGCTGTTATCTACAGTTCTTAAAGTGGAACTAAACATCCTTGACTTTGTGTTATGGTTAAACCCTTATTTTGTCTGGCTTGACTGTTTTCCTGTTTCTGCATTTTCCCACTTCTCTGCTTAAGTTTGCCTTTTTGAACTTGGGAAGGCCTAGGAAATTAAAGCTTGTCTATAAAAAGAAGTGGAGACACAGACCTGGGGTCCATGAGAGGGATATTCATCCTTGGGAAGACCCAGCAGAGTCCTGCTCGGTTTCAGTGTCTACTCCCTGAATTTGGTTACACAACAACTTTTACTCCTCTTATTTTAGTACTTGACATTTTAATTTGAATATTCAGGAAAACGCTTATGGGGATGTATATTTTCGTATTTCTAAATAAGACTTTTTTCTAATAGCCAATGCTTATTTAAACAAATATCTGTGCTATATTGTTTTTGATTGTGCCAATGAGGACTTACAGAGAATAAAGGTTTTTTTCCTTGAAATGAATTCTATATCATTTGACTTAATCTGTGTAGGTGTTGTTTTAAAAATTCTATGTATTTAGCATGAGACTAATATTTATTTTGAAGATCATCCTTAAAATTAACTCCATGTTTCAGTTCAGTTCAGTTCAGTTGCTCAGTCATGTCCGACTCTTCGTGACCCCATGAATCGCAGCACGCCAGGCCTCCCTGTCCATCACCAACTCCCGGAGTTCACTCAGACTCACATCCATCGAATCAGTGATGCCATCCAGCCATCTCATCCTCTGTCATCCCCTTCTCCTCCTGCCCCCAATCCTTCCCAGCATCAGAGTCTTTTCCAATGAGTCAACTCTTCACATGAGGTGGCCAAAGTCCTGGAGTTTCAGCTTTAGCATCATTCCTTCCAAAGAAATCCCAGGGCTGATCTCCTTCAGAATGGACTGGTTGGATCTCCTTGCAGTCCAAGGGACTCTCAAGCATTTACAGGGAGATAAAACATAATAAAATGCAATGATTGATCATTTTAACAATATGTTAGATTTTATAGATATCTTACATCATTTTATGTTTTAACTGCCTCCTACAGAAGTACAAAAGTACATTTTACATTTTAATTAAATGCATGCTATATATTTTCCATCATGATTTTTTAAATCACTGTATAGTCTTTTCAAACAATTATTCTCAGTTAACTGAGAATACAGGCTTACTCTGTGCAGTCACCCAGGATCAATATGGCTGGCTTTTTAAAGTATATCAAATAAGTCATAAAGGGAAATATTTTATTTTTTATTGTTTAATCTATTAGACATCTTGTACATCTGTATATTGTATCAGCCCAGTCTTCCTAGAGCACTGTGAAATATAACAAGTGGTAAAACAAAAGATGTTTTATTAAGGCATTTATGTTGCGTAAGATGGAGTTTGTCACTTAAGAGAATGGAGAATATCAGAAAAAGACAAGCCAACATCTGTTTAAATAATTCTAGTGGCCCCAAAGAAGGGAAATAATTCGACCTAGACTGGACACGACTGAGCGACTTCACTTTCACTTTTCACTTTCCTGCATTGGAGAAGGAAATGGCAACCCACTCCAGTGTTCTTGCCTGGAGAATCCCGGGAACAGGGGAGCCTGGTGGGCTACAGTCTATGGGGTCACACAGAGTCGGACATGACTGAAGCAGCTTAGCAGCAGCAGCAGCAGACCAGGGCCGGTAGCCAAAATGAAGTATAATCTAAGCAAAGCAGATAAACATAATATTTACAGGGATTAATGCATAGAAGGATTTTAAATATGTCATATTTTTGACATTTGTTAAGATGAATGTCAGAATATATTGAAACTATGTTCTAGAAAATTAATGGAAAAAGAAAAGTCTCATTGACATTTCAAAAGAGAACTTTTCCACAAACAGGATGTACAGTACCTAACTAGCAATTTCCTATCCCCCGCTTTCTATTTCTGCCAATGTCTCTATAGAAATAAAGGCTGCCTCCCCCACAAACCTCCTTCCCTTTCACACTCAGCCAGAATCGGAGCATAATAG
The DNA here is from genome assembly GCA_917880005.1 of Nanger dama. Taxonomy (NCBI): domain Eukaryota; kingdom Metazoa; phylum Chordata; class Mammalia; order Artiodactyla; family Bovidae; genus Nanger; species Nanger dama. The sequence continues at coordinate 42,269,693 of CAKJTW010000009.1, read as the reverse complement.
GGTAGCCACCTCACTGGTAAATTACAAAACTGAAAATGTTCAATTAAAGTGTCACTGTCAAACTGTAGGAAAATTTAAAGAACATGTTGCTTATTCATTACATAGTTTATTCACTTATCAATTTTGTAATATTATTTCCTTTGGTTTATGGGTTTGATTATGTGGAACAACTAGAATTTCATTCCGTTACTGAAATTTTAGTGAGCTTAGCTTCATTATTTTCTTGGTAGTCAAAGAAACAGACTTATTTTTTGCTCCTGAAAGCTTTTATGCTTGAAACTATTTGGGCCTCAAATATTTCATTTTATCAATGAGGAGCAGATGATGACTGTTGATAGAGCTTCAACTTATGCATTTGAGTCACAATGACTACATTCTCTTGTGGTAGCAAAGTGTGTCTTACTAGGACCATCCTCATATCATAGAAAAAGCATAAAGGGAATTTTTTTAAATGTCCGATTTTACAATACTTTATTCAGTGGTGTTATATTTGATTAGTCAATCAATTTGTAAGACTTTGTGGACAAAATATGAATGAGGAGAACTTGGCTTAATCTCCCAAAGTGTTGGACTTTAATTCATTTAAATATTCTAAAATTCAGGTACTTTTCTTATATAATATGTATATTGTATATAATAATGCTGCTGCGGCTGCTGCTGCTGCTAAGCCACTTCAGTCGTGTCTGACTCTGCAACCCCCATAGACGGGAGCCCACCAGGCTCCCTGTCCCTGGGATTCTCCAGGCAAGAACTCTGGAGTGGGTTGCCATTTCCTTCTCCAGTGCATGAAAGTGAAAAGTGAAAGTGAAGTCGCTCAGTCGTATCCGACTCTTCGCGACCCCATGGACTGCAGCCCACCAGGCTCCTCTGTCCATGGGATTTTCCAGGCAAGAGTATAGTAGTGCTATATATGCTATAATAACACTATGCACAGTACAATAATACTATATTCATCTGTATATTATACGTATAGTTTGCATGTGTGCACTGTAAGAAAACGCCGCGGGAAGAAAAAGCCACCTCTAGGGACCGTTAGTAAAAGGCCTTTATTGGGCGGTCACTCCCGGGCAGAACTCCTGGAGGCAAGCAAGCGAGGGAACAAAGGGAGTCTGCGAGGCGGGGAGGGGTGCGGGAAGGTTTTATAGCAAGGGCTGGAGGACAGGCCAAGTTTTTCCCCATATAAGGCAACAAAAGCAGGCTGCAACAGTGGTTGGTGTCTATGGTTTCCTGTTGTCCCCTGATTGGATCGGGGCTCCAGGGCCGGCCCCGGAGGTCTAGTCTGCTTTTTGGTTCCTGTTTGGGCATCAGCCAACTACTGGTGCTGGCCAAATGTCCTTTTATGGTCATGTGTTGGACGGCTCGCCCTTTCATGCATGTGTGCTAAGTCGCTTCAGCTAAGTCAGTCTCTGTTCAACCTATGGACTGTAGCCTGACAGACTCCTCAGTCTATGGGATTTTTCAGGCAAGAATCCCGGACTGGGTTGGCATATCTTCCTCCAGGGGATCTACCCAACCCAGGGATTGAACCAGCATCTCTTAAGTCTCTTGCATTGGCAAGCAGATTCTTTACCACTAGCACAACCTGGAAAGCACAGAACAATATCATATAACTTGAAAACTTTAATAATTTAAAACTGTTAAAGTCTTATACAAACATTATGTGAAGTAAGTACATGAAAATACCAATGGACTTTACTTGAGACTGGTACTGTGCTGTACTTTCAGCTAATTTTTGTGTTCATATTGATTTTCCTTAAGATATTAGGATATTTATAAATGAGAGACACGGATCCTAATATATTGTGGAAGGGTCCTGGGTCATTTTCAATGATTGGTGTATATTTTCTCCACTAATTTTCATCTTTGGCAGTCTTGAATATTTCTGATTAGTGAAGTTATTCTACATATTTGCTTTTTAGATTTCTTTTTTTTTTAATTTTATTTTTACTTTATTCTACGTATACTGTATTGGTTTTGCCATACATTGACATGAATCAACCACAGGTGTACATGAGCTCCCAATCCCAAACCCCCTCCCACCTCCCACCCCATATCATCTCTCTGGATCATCCCCGTGCTCCAGCCCCAAGCATCCTGTATCCTGTATTGAACATAAACTGGCGCTTCATTTCTTACATGATAGTATACATGTTTCAATGCCGTTCTCCCAAATCATCCCACCGTCTCCCTCTCCCACAGAGTCCAAAAGTCCATTCTATACATCTGTGTCTCTTTTGTTGTCTCACATACAGGGTCATCATTACTATCTTTCTAAATTCCATATATATGTGTCAGTATACTGTATTGGTTGAATCAGAATATGTTCTCAGGACAAGCTATAATAACTTCCCTTTTATTGGCTTCTTTAACCAGAAGAGTCCACCTATGGACCTAAATACAAGGGTTATAATGCTCATAAGTTAAATTGTAAAAGTAATTAAATTAAGAAGAAAACAGGTCTGATCAGAAAAGTTTTAATCACCTTTGAGAAGTCTCTTGAGAAACAAATAAGATTGTGACAAAGTTTAGAGGAGGTTTTAGAAGAAAAGAAATATCTTCGCTGTATAGCAGTTTGTAAGAGTTTTATGAAAGCAGCAAGCATACTAAGACAGTATCCAAAATATATGTAGGAGAAAATGGAGAGCAGCTATTTGGCTTTGAAGACCAAGTTTGTACATAGAGATTAGGAAATCATTAAGATGTTCCCAGCAGACGGCTATTAAGAAGAAAATCTGGCAGCATCATTACAGTCATTTGTAAAGAGTAAGCTGGAAATGAGTATGTTAAAAAGTAGTGATTTATTTCAGCACTTGAAAGGGTTAGGCATGTTGATCATTACCAGATGTCAGAAAACTAAAACTGAGTTCATGGCCTTTCTGAAGACTTAAGCAGCTATAAAATCCCCAAACTTGGGTGGCTGGCACAAGTCAAGGCTGGGCCAGCATCATGTAGAGGATTTTGTTCTCCATTCCTATAGCCAGAGAAAGCCACTGAGAAATCTAAGAAGTAGGCCTATTAGCCAGAGTTAAACAGGAAAATACAAAACATATTATGTATTTCAAGCAGAAGAGATTTCATAGAGGGGAATGGACACTGATAAACCTGTTAGAAAATCTGAAAGGGTAAAATTCCCAAACCACTAGTTTTCAGTTGTTCTTCTCCAGCTATTCTATAAAGATAAAATTGCACCATAATGTAGAGGTCAGCAAAGTTTAGAAAGCTGGTGTCAATGTCGCATCTGCCCTCTGACCCTGAGACAGGAAAAGAAAGTCTAGCTGATCACCATGAAAGCTCGTGCAAGCAGAAACCACTATCTATTGCCTTTGCCATAAAATGTGTGTCCACTCTTGCTTTGCCTCACTCATTCCTGAAAAACTGCATCATACTGATAGAACCCGAACAATATCTGGAACCTTGCTGGCAAAGGTATCCAAAGATTTCATCTCGGGATAAGTGTGAAAAATGGTGAAGACGAACAGACAACAGCCAGAAGGGCTGGCATGACCATATTTACATGTTATCTTATTTTTGAGTTTTTAAAAAATTATTTATTTATTTTAATAGAAGGCTAATTACTTTACAATATTGTAGTGGTTTTTGCCATACCTTGACATGAATCAGCCATGGGTGTACATATGTCCCCCCTCCCAACACCTTCCCCATCCCATCCCTCTGAGTTGTCCCAGTATCCAGCTTTGAGTGCCCTGTTTCATGCATTGAACTTGGACTAGTGATCTATTTCACTTATAGTAATATACATATTTCAATACTATTATTTCAAATCATCCCACCTTTGCCTTCTCCCACAGAGTCCAGAAGTCTATTCTTTATATCCATGTCTCTTTTGCTGTCTCACATATAGGGTCATCATTACCATCTTTCTAAATTCCATATATTTGTGTTAATATACTGTATTGGTGTTTTTCTTTCTGACTTACTTCATTCTGTATAATAGGCTCCAGTTTCAATTGCTTCATTAGAATTGATTCAAATGTGTTCTTTTTAATAGCAGAGTAATATTCCATTGTGTGTATATACCACAACTTCCTGATCCACTCGTCTTCCCAAAGAACATCTAGGTTGCTTCCATGTCCTAGCTATTGTAAACAGTGCTGCGATGAACATTGGGGTACACGTGTCTCTTTCAATTCTGGTTTCCCCAGTGTGTATGCCTAGCGGTGGGATTGCTGGGTCATATGGCAGATTTGTTTTCAATTTTTCAAGGAATCTCCACACTGTTCTCCATAGTGGCTATACTAGTTTGCATTCCCACCAACAGTGTAAGAGGGTTCTCTTTTCTCCACACCCTCTCTAGCATTTATTGTTTGTAAAACTTTTGATAGCTGCTATTCTGGCCAGCATGAAATGGTGCCCCATTGTGGTCTTGATTTGCATTTCTCTGATAATGAGTAATGTTGAGCATTTTTTCATGTGTTTGTTAGTCATCTGTATGTCTTTTCTGGAAAACAGGCTGTTTAGTTCTTTGACCCTTTTTTGATTGGGTTTTTTATTTTTCTTGTATTGAGCTGCATGCACTGTTTGTATATTTTTGAGATTAATTATTTGTCAGTTGCTTCTTTTGCTCTTACTTTCTCCCACTCTGAAGGCTGTTTTTCACCTTGCTTATAGTTTCTTTTGTTGTAAAAAAGTTTTAAGTGTAATTAGATCTCATTTGTTTATTTTTGCTTTTATCTCCATTACTCTGGGAGGTGGGTCATAGAGGATCTTGCTGTGATTTATGTCAGAGATTGTTTTGGCTATGTTTTCCTATAAGAGTTTTATGGTTTCTGGTCTTACATTTATATATTTAATCCATTTTGAGTTTATTTTTGTGTACAGTGTAGAAAGGTGTTCTAGTTTCATTCTTTTACAAGTGGTCAGCCAGTTTTCCCAGCAGCACTTGTTAAAGAGATGGTCTTTTCTCCATTATATATGTTTACTTCTTTTGTCAAAGATAAGGTGTCCATAAGTGTGTGGATTTATCTCTGGGCTTTCTATTTTGTTCCATTGATCTATATTTCTGTCTTTTGCCACTACAATAATGTCTTTTTTTTTTCACAGTTTTTTTTTAAATTAATTTATTTTTTTAATTACAATACTGTATTTGTTTTGCCATACATTGACATGAATCAGCCACAGGTGTCCACGATCTCCCAATGCCAAAGCCCCATCCCACTTCCCACCCCACATCCTCTCCCTGAATCATCCCGTGCACCAGCCCCATGCGTCCTGCATCCTGTGTTAATGATTATAGCTGTGTAGTATAATCTGAAGTTAGGCAGGATGATTCCACCAGTTCCATTATTATTTCTCAAGGTTGCTTTGGGTATTTGAGTTTTGTATTTCTAGGAAGACTTACAAGACCTTTTAGAACTAACACCCAAAAAAGATGTCCTTTTCATTATAGGGGACTGGAATGCTAAAGCAGGAAGTCAAGAAACACCTGGAATCACAGAAAAATTTGACCTTGGAATACGGAATGAAGCAAAGGTTAATAGCGTTTGCCAAGAGAATGCACTGGTCATAGCAAACATCCTCTTCCAATAACACAAGAGAAGATTCTATACATGGACGTCACCAGATAGTCAACACTAAAATCAGATTGATTATATTCTTTGCAGCCAAAGATGGAGAAGCTCTATACAGTCAGCAAAAACAAGATTGGGAGTTAACTGTGGCTCAGATCACGAATTCCTTTTGCCAAACTCAACCTTAAATTGGAGAAAGCAGGGAAAACGACTAGACCATTCAGGTATGACCTAAATCAAATCCCTTATGATTATATAGTGGAAGTGAGAAATAGATTTAAGGGACTAGATCTGAGAGACAGAGTGCCTGATGAACTATGGATGGAGGTTCATGACATTGTGCAGAAGACAAGGATCAAGACCATCGCTATGGAAAAAAAAATGCAAAAAAGCAAAATGGCTGTCTGCAAGGCCTTACAAATAGCAGTGAAAAGAAGAGAAGCCAAAAGCAAAGGAGTAAAGGAAAGATATAAGCATCTAAATGCAGAGTTCCAAAGAATAGCAAGGAGAGATAAGAAAGCCTTCCTCAGCAAACAATGCAAAGAAATAGAGCAAAACAACAGAATGGGAAAGACTAGATGTCTCTTCAAGAAAATTAGAGATACAAGGGAACATTTCATGCAAAGATGGGCTCGATAAAGGACAGAATGGTATGGACCTAACAGAAGCAAAATATATTAAGAGTGGGCAAGAATACACAGAAGAATTGTACAAAAAGATCTTCAAGACCCAGATAATCATGATGATGTGATCACTCACCTAGAGCCAGACATCCTAGAATGTGAAGTCAAGTGAACCTTAGAAAGTATCACTACAAACAAAGCCAGTGGGGATGATGGAATTCCAGTTGAGCTATGCAAATCCTGAAAGATGATGCTGTGAAAGTGCTGCCCTCAATATGCCAGCAAATTTGGAAAACTCAGCAGTGGCCACAGAACCAGAAAATGTCAGTTTTCATTCCAATCCCAAAGAAAGGCAGTGCCCTCAAATGCTCAAACTACCGCACAATTGCACTCATCTCACACGCTAGTAAAGTAATGCTCAAAATTCTTGAAGCCAGGTTTCAGCAATACGTGAAACGTGAACTTCCTGATGTTCAAGCTGGTTTTAGAAAAGGCAGAGGAACTAGAGATCAAATTGTCAGCATCTGCTGGATCATCGAAAAAGCAAGAGAGTTCTAGAAAAACATCTATTTCTGCTTTATTGACTATGCCAAAGCCTTTGACTGTGTGGATAAAGGTAAACTGTGGAAAATTCTGAAAGAGATGGGAATATCAGACCACCTGACCTGCCTCTTAAGAAACCTATATGCAGATCAGGAAGCAACAGTTAGAACTGGACATGGAACAACAGATTGGTTCCAAATAGGAAAAGAAGTATAGCAAGGCTGTATATTGTCATCCTGCTTCTTTAACTTCTATGCAGAATACATCATGAGAAACACTGGGCTGGAAGAAGCACAAGCTAGAGTCAAGATTGCCGGGAGAAATATCAATCACCTCTGATATGCAGAGGACACCACCCTTATGGCAGAAAGTGAAAAGGAAGTAAAAAGCCTCTTGATGAAAGTGAAAGAGGGGAGTGAAAAAGTTGGCTTACACCTCAACATTTATAAAACGAAGATCATGGCATCCGGTCCCATCACTTCATGGCAAATAGATGGGGAAACAGTGGAAACAGTGTCATATTTTATTTTGGGGGGCTCAAAAATCACTGCAGATGGTGACTGCAGCCATGAAATTAAAAGACACTTACTCCTTGGAAGGAACATTATGAGCAACCTAGATAGCACATTCAAAAGCAGAGACATTACTTTGCCGACTAAGGTCCGTCTAGTCAAGGCTATGGTTTTTTCAGTGGTCATGTATGGATGTGAGAGTTGGACTGTGAAGAAGGCTGAGAACTGAAGAATTGATGCTTTTGAGCTGTGGTGTTGGAGAAGACTCTTGAGAGTCCCTTGGACTGCAAGGAGATCCATCCAGTCCATTCTGAAGAAGATCAGTCCTGGGTGTTCAATGGAAGGACTGATGCTAAAGCTGAAACTCTAATACTTTGCCCCCTTATGAGAAGAGTTGACTCACTGGAAAAGACTCTGATGCTGGGAAGGATTGGGGGACAACAAAGGATGAGAATGCTGGATGGCATCACAGACTCGATGGACATGAGTGTGAGTGAACTCTGGGAGTTGGTGATGGACAGGGAGGCCTGGCATGGTGTGATTCATGAGGCTGCAAAGAGTCAGACACCACTGAGCGATTGAACTGGAAATGGACCGTATTTACATAAAAATTGTGAAATTATTTGTTCTGTTTCTTTGAAAAATGCTGCTGGGAGTTTGATAGGGATTGTATTGAATCTGTAGATTGCTTTGGATAGTATACTCATTTTCACTATATTGATTCTTCTGATCCATGAACATGATATATTTCTCCATCTATTTGCATTATCTTTGATTTCTTTCATCAGTGTTTTATAGTTTTCTATATATATGTCTTTTGTTTCTTTAGGTAGATTTATTCCTAAATATTTTCTTTTCATTGCACTGATGAATAGGATTGTTTCCTTAATTTCTCTTTCTGTTTTCTCATTGTTAGTGTATAAGAATGCCAGGGAGTTCTGTGTGTTAATTTTATATCCTTCAACTTTACTATATTGATTGATTAGCTTTAGTAATTTCCTGGAGGTATCGTTAGGCTTTTCTATGTAGATCATGTCATCTACAAACAGTGAGAGTTTTAATTCTTCTTTTCCAATCTGGATTCCTTTTATTTCTTTTTCTTCTCCGTTTGCTGTGGCTAAAATTTCCAAAACTATGTTGAATAGTAGTGATGAGAGAGGGCACTGGCTTGTTCCTGACTTAGGGGAAATGCTTTCAATTTTTCGCCATTGAGGATAATGTTTGCTGTGGGTTTATCATATATGGCTTTTATTATGTTGAGGTATGTTCCTTCTATTTCTGCTCTCTGGAGGTTTTTTTTTAATCATAAATGAATGTTGAATTTTGTCAAAGGCTTTTTTTTTTTTTGCTCTATTGAGATAATCATATAGCTTTTATCCTTCACTTTGTTAATGTGGTGTAACACACTGATTGATTTGCGAATACTGAAGAATCCTTACATCCCTGGGATAAAGCTCACTTGTTCATGGAGTATGATCTTTTTAATATGTTGTTGAATTCTGTTTGCTAGAATTTGGTTGAAGATTTTTGCATCTATGTTTATCAGTCATATTGGCCTATAGTTTTCTTTTTTGTGGCATCTTTGTCAGGTTTTGGTATTAGGGTTATGGTGGCCTCATAGAATGACTTTGGCAGTTTATCTTCCTCTGGAATTTTCTGGAAGAGTTTGAGTAGGATAGGTGTTAGCGCTTCTCTAAATCTTTGGTAGAATTCACCTGTGAAGCCATCTGGTCCTGGGCTTTTGTTTGTTGGAAGATTTTATTACAGTTTCTATTTCCTTGCCTGTGATGGATCTGTTAAGACTTTCTATTTCTTTCTGGTTCAGTTTTGGAAAGTTGTACTTTTGTAAGAATTCATCCATTTCTTCCAAGTTGTCCGTTTTATTGGCATATAGTTGCTAATAATAGTCTCTTATGAGCCTTTGTATTTGTGTGTTGTCTGTTGTGATTTCTCAAATTTCATTTCTAATTTTGTTAATTTGATTCTTTGCCCTGTTTCTTGATGGGTATGGCTAATGCTTTGTCTGCTTTATTTATCTTCTCAAAGAAACCAGCTTTTAGTTTTGTTGCTTTTTGCTGTAGTCTCCTTTGTTTCTTTTTCATTATTTCTGTCCAAATTTTTATGATTTCTTTCCTTCTACTAATCCTGGGGTTTTCATTTCTTCTTTTTCTAGTTGCTTTTGGTGTAAAGTTAGGTTATTTATTTGATTTTTCTCTTGTTACTTGAGGTAAGCTTCTAATGCTATGAACCTTCACTGTAGCACTGATTTTAGTGAATTCCATAGGTTTTGGGTTGTCATGGTTTCATTTTCATTCATTTCTATGCATGTTTTAATTTTCGTTTTGATTTCTTTCAAGATTTGTTGGTTATTCAGAAGTGTGTTATTTAGCCTCCATATGTTTGTATTTTTAATAGTCCACCCCCCGTAGTTGACATGTAATCTTACCACACTGTGATCAGAAAAGATGCTTGAAATAATTTCAATTTTTTTTTCTTAATTTACTAAGGCTAGATTTATGGCTCAGGATGTGGTCTATCCTGGAGAATATTCCATGTGCATGTGAGAAAAAGGTGAAATTCATTGTTTTGGGGTGAAATGTCCTATAGATATGAATCAGATCTAACTGGTCCATTATATCATTTAAAGTTTGTGTTTCCTTGTTAATTTTCTGTTTGGTTGATCTATTCGTAGGTGTGAGTTGGATATTAAAGTTTCCCACTATTATTATGTTACTATTAATTTCCCCTTTCATATTTGTTAGCATTTGCCTTACATATTGACATATTCCTACATTGGGTGCATATATATTTATAACTGTTATATCTTCTTGGATTGAGCCTTTGATCATTATGTAGTGTCCTTCTTTATCTCTTTTCACAGCGTTTATTTCAAAGTCTATTTTATCTGAGTATTGCTACTTCTGCTTTATTTTGGTCTCCATTTGCATTAAATATCATTTTCCAGCCCTTCACTTTCAGTCTGTATGTATCCTTGGTTTGAGATGGTTCTCTTGTAGACAGTATATATAGGGGCCTTTTAAAATATTCATTCAGCCAGTCTTTGTCTTTTGGTTGGGGCATTCAACCCATTTACATTTAAGGTAATTATTGATAAGTATGATCCCATTGCCATTGACTTTGTCACTTTGGATTAGAGTTTATAAACCTTTACTATATTTCCATTCTAGAGAAGATCCTTTAGCATTTGTTGAAGAGCTGGTTTGGTGGTGCTGAATTCTCTTAGCTTTTGTTTGTCTGTAAAGCTTCTGATTTCTCCTTCATGTTTGAATGAGATCCTTGCTGGATATAGTCATCTAGGTTGTAGGTTTTTCTCTTTCATCACTTTAAGTGTGTGCTGCCCTTCCCTTCTGGCTTGAAGAGTTTCTACTGAAAGATCAGCTGTTACTTACGGGGATCCCCTTGTGTGTTATTTGTTGTTTTTCCCTTGCTGCTTTTAACATTTGCTCTTTGTGTTTAATCTTTGTTATTTGATTAATATGTGTCAACTGGCACAAGATACCCCATGTCCAAGGTCAGGGGCAGAAGCCATGAGAAGATACCCTACTGCAAATTCAGGAGCAGAGGCTGTGAAGATATACCCCACGTACAAAGTAAGGACAAGCAGCTGACCTTTGCTGGAGCAGCCATGAAGAGACACCACACATGAAGGTAAGAGAAACCGCAGTAAGACAATAGGGGCTGATAGAGGGCATCAGAGGGCAGAATGGCTGAAACCATGATCACAGAGAAATAGCCAATCTGATCACATGGACCACAGCTTTATCTAACTCAATGAAACTAAGCCACGCCATGTAGGGCCACCCAAGACAGCCAGGTCATGGTGGAGAGTTCTGACAAAATTTGGTCCGCTGGAGAAAAGAATGGCAAACCACTTCAGTATTCTTGCCTTGAGAACCCCATGAACACTATGAAAAGGCAAAAGATAGGACACTGAAAGATGAACTCCCCAGGCCGGTAGGTGCCCAATAAGCTACTGGAGATCAGTGGAGAAATAACTCTAGAAAGAATGAAGGGACAGAGCCAAAGAAAAAACAATACCCAGCTGTAGATGCAACTGGTGATATAAGCAACGTCTGATGCTGTGAAGAGCAAGATGACATAGGAACCAGGAATGTTAGATCCATGAATCAAGGCAAATTGGAAGTGGTCAAACAAGAGATGGCAAGAGTGAATGTAAACATTCTAGGAATCAGAGAACAAAAATGAACTGGAATGGGTGAATTTAATTCAGATAACCATTATATCTACCACCGTGGGCAAGAAGTGGTAGAAGAAATGGAGTACCCATCATAGTCAACAAAAGAGTCCAAAATGCAGTACTTGGATGCAGTCTCAAAAATGATAGAATGATCTCTCTTTGTTTCCAAGGCAAATCATTCAATATCACAGTAATCCAAGTCTATGCCCTGATCAGTAATGTTTAAGAAGATGAACCTGAATGGTCCTCTGAAGACCTACAAGACCTTTTAGAACTAACACCCAAAAGATGTCCTTTTCATTACAAGGAACTGGAATGCAAAAGTAGGAAGTCAAGAAACACCTGGGGTAACAGGCAAATTTGGCCTTGGAATATGGAATGAAGCAGGGCAAAGGCTAATAGAGTTTTGCCAAGAAAATGCACTGGTCATAGCAAACACCCTCTTCCAACAACACAAGAGAAGACTCTACACATAGACATCACCAGATGGTCAACACTGAAATCAGATTGATTATATTCTATGCAGCCAAAGATGGAGAAGCTGTATACAGTCAACAAAAACAAGACCAGGAACTGACTGTGGTTCAGATCATGAACTCCTTATTGCCAAATTCAGACATAAATTGAAGAAAGTAGGGAAAATGACTAGACCATTCAGGTATGACCTAAATCACATCGCTTATGATTATGCAGTGAAAGTGAGAAACAGATTTAAGGGAGTAGATCTGATAGATAGAATGCCTGATGAACTATAGATGAAGGTTCATGATACTGTATGAGAGACAGGGAGCAAGATCAGTCCCCAAAAAAGAAACGCAAAAAAGCAAAATGGCTGTCTGAGGAGGCCTTACACATAACTGTGAAAACAAGAGAGACCAAAGCAAAGGAAAACAGGAAAAATATACCCATTTAAATGCAGATCTCCAAAGAATAACAAGGAGAGATAAAAAAGCCTTCCTCAGTGATCAATGCAAAGAAATAGAGGAAAACAATAGAAGGGGAGAGACTAGAGTTTTCTTCAGGAAAATTAGTGATACAAGGAAATATTTCATGCAAAGATAGGCTCAATAAAGGACATAAGTGGTATGGACCTAACAGAAGCAGGTGACAATAAGAGGTGACAAGAATACACAGAACTATACACCCCCAAAAAATCTTCACTACCCAGAAAATCACGATGGTGTGATCACTCACCTAGAGCCAAACATCCTAGAATGTGAAGTCAGGTGGGCCTTAGGAAGCATCATTCCAAACAAAGCTAGTGGTGATGATGGAATTCCAGTTGAGCTATTTCAAATTCTAAAAGATGATGCTGTGAAAGTGCTGCACTCAGTATGTCAGCAAACTTGGAAAACTCAGCAGTGGCCGCAGGACCAGAAAAAGTCAATTTTCATCCCAATCCCAAAGAAAGGCAATGCCAAAGAATGCTCAGACTACTACACAATTGCACTCATCTCACATGCTAGCAAAGTAATGCTCAAAATTCTCCAAGCCAGGCTTCGGCAGTACGTGAACCGTGAACTTCCAGATGTTCAAACTGGTTTTAGAAAAGGCAGAGGCACCAGAGATCAAATTGCCAACATCTGAGGGATCATTGAAAAAGCAAGAGAGTTCCAGGAAAAGCATCTATTTCTGCTTTATTGACTATGCCAAAGCCTCGGACTGTGTGGATCACAATAAACTGGAAAATTCTTAGAGATGGGAATACCAGACCACATGACCTGCCTCTTGAAAAATCTGTATGCAGGTCAAGAAGTAATAGTTAGAACTAGGCATGGAACAACAGGCTGGTTCCACATAGGAAGAAGCGTACGTCAAGGCAGTATATTGTCACCCTGCTTATTTAACTTATATGCAGAATACATCATGAGAAACGCTGGCAAGATGAAGCACAGGTTAGAATCAAGATTGCCAGGAGAAATATAAATAACTTCAGATATGCAGATGACACCACCCTTATTACAGAAAGTGAAGGACTAAAGAGCCTCTTGATGAAAGTGAAAGAAGAGAGTGAAAATAGTGGCTTAAAGGTCAACATTCAGAAAATGAAGATCATGGCATCCTGTTCCATCACTTCATGGCAAACAGATGGGGAAACAGTGAAAACAGTGGCTGATTTTATTTTGGAGGCTCCAGAACCACCTCAAATGGTGACTGCAGCCATGAAATTAAAAGATGCTTACTCCTTAGAAAGGAAGTTATGACCAACCTAGACAGTATATTAAAAAACAGAGACACTACTTTGTCTAAAAAGGTCCATCTACCCTGTATGCAAGACAGCGAAAGAGATACAGATGTATAGAACAGAGTTTTGGACTCTGTGGGAGAGGGAGGAGGGTGGAATGATTTGGGAGAATGGCATTGAAACATGTATAATATCATGTAAGAAACAAATCACCAGTCTGTTCAATGTAGGATACAGGATGCTTGGGGCTGATGCACTGGGATGACCCAGAGAGATGGTATGGGGAGGGAGGAGGGAGGGGGTTTAGAATTGGGAACTCATGTATACCTGTGGTGGATTAATGTTGATGTATAGCAAAACCAATACAGTATTGGAAAGTAAAATAAAGTGAAATAAAAAATAAATAAAAAGGCCCATCTAGTCAAGGCTATGGTTTTTCCAGTAGTCATGTATGGATGTGAGATTTGGACTATAAAGAAAGCTGAGTGCTGAAGAACTGATAATTTTGAACTGTGGTGTTGCAGAAGACTCTTGAAAGTCCCTTGGACTGCAAGGAGATCCAACCAGTCCATCCTAAAGGAGATCAGTCTTGGGTGTTCATTGGAAGGACTCATGTTGAAGCTGAAACTCCAATACTTTAGCCACCTGATGCGGAGAGCTGACTAATTTGAAAAGACTCTGATGCTGGGAAAGATTGAGGGCAGGAGGAGAAGGGGACAGAGGAGATGGTTGGATGGCATCATCGACACAATGGACAGGGGTTTGGGTGGGCTCTGGGAGTTGGTGATGGACAGGGAGGTCTGACATGCTGCGATTCATGGGGTCACAAAGATTCAGACATAACTGAGCCACTGAACTGAAGTGAACTGAACTGGGGTGTTTTGCCTTGGGTTTACCCTGTTTGGGACTCTCTGGGTTTCTTGGACTTGGGTGGCTACTTCCTTGCCTATTTTAGAGTAATTTTCAACTATTATTTCCTCAAGTATTTTCTCATGCCCTTTCTTTTTGTCTTCTTCTGGGACTCCTATGATTTGAATGTTAGGACATTTAACATTGTCCCAGGGGATTCCCTCATAGCTCAGTTGGTAAAGAATCTGCCTGCAATGCAGGAGATCTAGGTTCAATCCCTGGGTCTGAAAGATCCCCTGGAGAAGAAAATGGCAACCCACTCCAGTATTCTTACCTGGAGAATCTCATTGACAGAGGAGTCTGGCAGGCTATAGTCCATGGGGTCACAAGAGTCAGACACAATTTAGTGACTAAACCAGCACCAGGGGTCTCTAAGCTTGTCCTCATTTATTTTAATTCTTTTTTCTTTTTTTCCTCTCTGCTTCATTTATTTCCACCATTCTATCTTCCACCTCAGTTATCCTGACTTCTGCCTCAGTTATTATACTGTCAGTTCCCTCCAGAGTGTTTTTGATCTCAGTTATTGCATTATTCATTATTGATTGACTCTTTTTATTTCTTCTAGGTCTCTAGTAAACATTACTTGCATCTTCTCAATCCTTTTCTCTAATCTATTTATCTGTAACTCCATTTTGTTTTCAAAATTTTGCATCATCTTGACTATCATTATTCTGAATTCTTTTTCAGGTAGACTCCCTATCTCCTCCTCTTTTGTTTGGCTTGGTGGGCATTTATCATGTTCCTTTACCTGTTGAATACTTCTATGCCTTTTCATTTTGTTTAGATTGCTGTGTTTGGGGTGCCTTTTCTGTAGGCTGGAAGTTTGTGGTTCCTGTTTATTGTGGAGCCTGAACCTTGTGGTTGGGATTGGACTAGTGGCTTATCAAGGTTTCCTGGTTAGGGAGCTTGCATCTGTGTTCTGGTGGGTAGAGCTGGATCTCTTCTCTCTGGAGTGCAAAGAAGTGTCCAGTAGTGAGTTTTGGAGTGTCTATGGGTTTGGTATGGC
The DNA here is from genome assembly GCA_917880005.1 of Nanger dama. Lineage (NCBI taxonomy): Eukaryota > Metazoa > Chordata > Mammalia > Artiodactyla > Bovidae > Nanger > Nanger dama. The sequence continues at coordinate 42,254,168 of CAKJTW010000009.1, read as the reverse complement.
TTTGAGCATCCTGTCTTTTAATGCTCAGGGCTGTGTTCCAGCTTTGCTGGGGAATTTGTGTTGTATATCTTGCTCTGGAACTTGTTGCCTCTTGGGTGGAGCTTAGTTTCTGTGTAGGTATGGAGGCTTTTTGATGAGCTCTTGTCTATTAATGTTCCCTGGAATCAGGAGTTCTCTGATGTTCTCAAGTTTTGGACTTAAGCCTCCTGCCTCTGGCTTTCAGTCTTATTCTACAGTAGTTTCAAGACTTCTCCATCCATAGAGCACAGGCGATAAAGCATCTAGGTTAATGGTGAAACAATTCTCTACAGCGAGGGACATCCAAAAAGGTTCACAGAGTTACATGGAGAAGAGAATAGGGAGGAACGAAACAGAGGTGACCAGAAGGAGAAGCGGAGAAGGCAGTGGCACCCCACTCCAGTACTCTTGCCTGGAAAATCCCATGGATGGAGGAGCCTAGTGGGCTGCAGTCCATGGGGTCGCTAAGAGTCAGATACAACTGAGTGACTTCACTTTCACTTTTCACTTTCATGCATTGGAGAAGGAAATGGCAACCCACTCCAATGTCCTTGCCTGGAGAATCCCAGGGACCGGAGAGTCTGGTGGGCTGCCGTCTATGGGTGCGCACAGAATCGGACAAGAATGAAGCAACTTAGCAGCAGCAGCAGGACAAGGAAAAGAGGGGGAGTCAAAAGTGGAGAGACCAATCTCACCAGTAATCTGTTCCCTAAGTGCTCTCCACAGCCCGGAACACCCAGAGATTCACAGAGTAAAACAGAGATGAGAAGTGGGAGGGGAGGGAGGAGACAGAGGTGACCTGGGGGAAAAAAGGGAGAGTCAAAAGGGGTGAGAGTAATCAAGCCAGTAATCACATCCCTAAGTGAAAATGGATACAGAAGATTAGATTCTTAAAGGTACAAAATTGATAACAAATACTAAAAAGCAAGATTAAAAATCTAGGATAGATGTTAGACTCTCAAAATGCAATATTAAAAATACAAAACAAAATCAATCACAAAAATTATAAAAATATACATATGAAATTTGCCTTAAAAGTAGGGTCTTTTCTTTCAAGGTTTTGCTTTAAAAATAGGGTCTTTTCTTTCAAGGTTTTGCTTTAAAAATAGGTTTTTTTCTTTCAAGGTAAGAGCAGGTTATACAAATGAAAATTAAAGGAATAATAAAGAAAAATATGTCTAGGAATTTCTCTGGAGCCGTTGTGGGCAGTGAGAGGTTAATTCAGTTTCAGATAATACCTGGTTCCAGCTTGTACTTGTTCTCAAGGTCTATAGGTCCCTTCCAATGCTTCGTCAATGTTAACTACAGGTTTTTAATCTGTTGCACCTGTCACTTCCAGAGCAGTTCCCTCTTCTTTGTTTATTTTGGCTTTCTCTGTTTGTAAGTCTCTTCAGTGTATAATTTCTGCCCTGACACAAGGATGGGGGGTGAAGGTAGTCATTTATTTAGGCTCACTTGTTCAACTGTGTTGTAGGGAGAGAGGAATATTGCAAACAAATATCTCTGGCATGTTGTGGAGTGCTCACACTGTATGGATCACCTTGGGTTTGCCCCAGCTCCCAGAGGTGTGTGTTGTACACTGTTTCACTACACTGTAGGCCCGGACAACACTGCTCAGGCTCCAGGGTGCTCTGCTGGGCACTGTCCAGATAGGCTGTGCACTGCATGCACTTCCCAGGTCTAAGCTGCTCAGGTTCAGGTTCTCAGGTACTCCACAAGGGCATAGACTCAGCTGGGCAAGCGTTTTGTGCCCTTCCCAGGTCCAAACAGTTCAGGCGACCAGGTGCTTGGTGAGCGAACTGTCCCAGGTGGGCTGCGTACTATAATCACCTCCTCAGTCCTGGCCGCTCAGTTTCCCAGGTGCACCGCGAGAGCACCGTCTCAGGTGTGTTGTGTGTCTCCTCCAGGGAGCTGATCTCAGGCTGCGACCCTCCTGGAGATGCTGCTGCTGCTGCTGCTGCTGCTGCTGCTGCTGCTGCTGGCTAAGTCGCTTCAGTCCGACTCTTAGCGACCCCATGGACTGCAGCCTACCAGGCTCCTCCATTCACAGGATCTTCCAGGCAACAGTGCTGGAGTCAGATGCCATTGCCTTCTCCACCTGGAGATGTCAACCATCTAGAATCCCAGGAAGACGTGGTCAGCAACTGGGAGCCTGCTTACAGTTTGGTGGAAGATGCTGGTCTCTGGAGCCGATATTGGAGTAGCCCCTTACCTTCCACCTCTGGCTGTCCAACAACTGCCTCTCTGCCTCTGGATGGGGGAGGGGCCCGTACTAGCTGGCTAGTTCTCCTTTGGTATTCACTCAATCACTTGTTCTGTGAATGGGCCAGACTGTAGTTAGAGCCTTTCGTGGGAAAGTTCTCTCTCTTTCTGTTTTGTCTCTCTCTGGTGATCCCACAGTTTGGGTTGCTATCTCATGTTAGCCCCTTCAGATTGTCCTCAGGGCATTCAGGCCTGATTCTTACCCGAAGGACCAGTGATGCAGCCTAGGCCTCCCTGTACAGCCCCCACTTGCTGCTGGCAGATGCTAGAGTCTGGGCTACTTCTCCACTGACAGTTGTGGTTAGGCACCTAATCTGTGGGGTTTTTGTTTTTGTTTTTCCTCCTGGTTGTTGCCCTCTGAGATTCCAAAACTCCCCACAGACCCACCTGTGAGAGGGTTTCCTACTGTTTGGAAACCTCCTTCATGACTCCCTCCTCAGAACAGGTCTCTGTCCCTAACTCTTTGGTGTCTGTTTTTATCTCTTATATTTTGTCCTGCTGCTGCTGCTGCTGCTGCTGCTAAGTCACTTCAGTCGTGTCCGACTCTGTGCAACCCCATAGACTCTGTGCAGGCAGCCCACCAGACTCCTCTGTTTCTGGGATTCCCCAGGCAAGATTACTGGAGGTTGCCATTTCCTTCTCCAATGCATGAAAGTGAAAAGTGAAAGTGAAGTCACTCAGTCGTGTCCAACTCTTCGCGACCCCATGGACTGCAGCCTACCAGGCTCCTCCGTCCATGGGATTTTCCCAGGCAAGAGTACTGGAGTGGGGTGCCATTGCCTTCTCCTACATACTTCCAAAGAGAATGGGCTGGCTTTCTGGGTGTCCGGTGTCCTCCGCCAACTTTCAGAAGTTGTTTTGTGGAAGTTGCTCAGCATTCAAATGATCTTTTGATGAATTTGTTGGGGAGAAAGTGATCTCCCCTCCTATTCTTCTGCCATCTTGAGGCTGCCCCCCATATTTGCATTTTATAATGTTTACTCCAATTGACTTGTGATAAAAGAGGTAGAAAAAAGCTAGTATTAGTCTAAAGGATAAATAAGATGAATACTTAGATAACTGAACTTAAGTGGTGGTGCTGAAGATGGATGAAAAGTTAAGGTTGACAAATATTTAAAATATAGAGGCATGTTTTAGGATCAATTAGCTTACTCTTGTTATAATTCTATGGACTATAAAATTCCATGAGTTTCAACAGATTCTTCATTATTGCACTTTATTTCTCAATTAAGCTTCTCTCAAAGGAAACAGTTTGAAGACAAAAAATATTCTACATATAAGTTATCAGAGGAAAAAAATTGTCTGTAGCTTTATTACTTAGTGATATTTGAATACTGCAATATGACTAAAAACTAAATCACAAATATGTTATATAATTAAAGATTTTACTAGCCTCTTGAAATATTCACATATGTATCCCATACCAGAGAACTAGGGGAAAGTCCACTGAATAAAAATAAAGAATTATATTTTTATGTTTCCATTTTACACAGAAACTATAAACCAGTTTATAAAAGTTTGTCTTTACTGAGAAAAATGATCAAAGGAGAATAAGATTTGAATGGGAATTCTCTTATTAAAATTTGAAAGTATTTTTAGCAAGCCATTATCTCTGAAAAATGCATATAAGCAGTGGAGATTGAAGTGTCTATAAATGCTTTATCATATGTGAATATGTATGAAAAGGTAGACTTACTCTTCCAATCCAGCATTTTAATTTTATATATATATTTGATTTAAAGTGAAAGATTAAAAATGAAGTCATTCTCCTTAAAGTTAGAGGAATTAAATCTTATTCTGTGGCATTTTAGAAGAACAAGTCTGGTACATTCTCTCCATTAACTTGTATTCCACATTTTCCTTTATAGAGCAGTACCACAGAGAGCTGATGGTGAGAAATATTCACTGTTTTAAAGTATAGGACAGGATGAAATGTGTGATCTCCAAATGACCTCTTTATGCATTAATATGAGAATTTATATAGACAGAGCTCTAATGCTTTATTAAAATGTTTCTTAAATGATTGCAGTGACAATAAGTACAACTTAAGTCCTCATATTAAACATGAAGACTCTACTGAAGGAAATGAATGGGTGTAGTGAGTGAGGAATTTGGGTACTGAAGACCAATAAAGTCTACTTCACAATATTGTTTAATGTCATGGGGATATCGTGAGTGGAGCATGTCTTGACTCTTCAGGGGTGATTCTAGCAGGAAAGGTGAATGTGTCCATGTAGAACTGGCAGCTTGGTGGTTACGTGTGGCAGGCAGATCCCCAAAGGTAGTGTTATAAACAATGAGTGATATGGGCAACAAACTCACGGTCTCACCATAAGGCTTATTTCTCACTCCCTCATCAGGAATATCTCATGGAACTCATCATGGACAGTTCTGGTCAAGTTGATCTCCAGGCTTCTTCTCCACATGGTCCCAGCAATCCAGATTTTGTCCATATGGTGTCTTGGTCATCTCATCACCTGACAGTACAATTATTGTGCCGGAGAGAGACAGACTGAGGGGAACTCTCAGGTGCCCTGCATCACCCTCTGATGACACACTGGGCTGCCATTCATAATTTTCTGGTCATTCGTTAAGAGTCATGCAATCTATAACCTCCACCACAATCAAGATATAGAACAGTTCACGTACCTCTATAATGTTCCTTTGTTCCTTTATAATGAATCCAATATTCCCACCTCCAGCCCTTGATATTCTGCCTTTTCCAGACTGTCAAATACATGGAGTCATACAGTGTCTGAGTCTGTAGTATTTCACTTAGTATGATCGATTTTATTTTTATTTTTTATTGGAGTAAAATTGCTTTTCAATGTTATATTAGTTTCTACTGTACAGCAATGTGAATTAGCCATGCTGCTGCTGCTGCTAAGTCACTTCAGTCATGTCTTACTCTGTGCAACGCCATAGATGGCAGCCCACTAGGCTCCCTCGTCACTGGGATTCTCTAGGCAAGAACACTGGAGTGGGTTGCCATTTCCTTCTCCAATGCATGAAAGTGAAAGTGAATTAGCTATATGTATACATTTATCACCTCCTGCTTGATCCTCCTTCCCACTCTCCCACCCCTATCCCACCCTTTTAGTTCATCACAGAGCACTGAGTTGAGCTCCCAGTGCTCTTCAGCAGCTTCCCACTAGCTATCTTACACATGGCAGTGTATATATGTAAATGCCACTCTCTCAGTTCTTCACACCCCCTCCTTCTCCTGCTTTGGCATGATCCATTTTAGAGTCATCCATGTTATTGAATATATCAATTTTCATTTATTTTTAACACTCATAAGTATTCCATTTAATTGCTATTCTACAATCAGTCTATCCACATCTAAGTTGATGAATCTTTGAGTTGTTTCCTGTTTTTGGCACTTATGATTGAACCCTCTATAAACACACATATCAGAAAATGGGATTGTTTATTGATTTAGTGAATATAATTGACTTTTTCAAATGTAGAGGCAACTTTGCTTTCTCAAGTTAAACTCCATTTAGCCATGATGAATATATACAGCTAGATTTAATAAAGAAGTATTTTAGCAATTATGTTCACCATGGAAGTTGATGGGTAGATTTGTTTTCTTGTAATGTCTTTGTCTTTGGTTTCAGGGTAATTCTCACACCATAAAATAAATGGGGAAGTGTTTCTTCTTCTTCCATTTTCTGTATGAGTATGTTAGATGCTGGTAGTATTTCTTCCATAAATGTTTGGTAGAATTTACCAGCCAAGCCATGTGCACTTAGAGTTTTCTTTGCAGGAAAATTTTAAACTATAAATTCAGTTTTTAAATCAATGTAAGTCTATGCATTCATATATTTTCTTTTTTTCTGAGGCTTTGCTAGATTGTATGTTTCAATAAGTTGTTCTATTTCATCTAATTGTCAAAATTAGATGTTTTTCTCTTATTTTTAATATTTGCAGTTATCTTGTTATTTAGTAGTATATTAGTTAATATTAGATATGTCTTTCCATCTAATGAGGTGGGGAAATAATTATTAGTTTTAATTTTTTTATCAGAGTCATCTGTGTTTCATTTCTTTCTCCCTTTTGTTTCTGTTTATAACTTTATTGATTTCTATTTTTATTATTTTTCTCCTGCTGAATTTATCCTTAATTTGTCCTGCTTTTGTTATTACTGAGTGGAAAATTAGATCATTGGTTTGAGTCCTTCAATATTTCTTAATATAAGCACTTGATGCTTAGATTTTCCTGTAAGCATATCCTCAGTTTATCTCATAAATTTTTATATTGTGTTTTCAATTTTATTTAATTTAAAACATTTTCTACTTTCTTCTCCTCTTTGATCATGAGTTAGACACCATGATTTACAAAGAATTATATTGCTTAGTTGACAAACATTTGAGGATGAATTTTGTTGTAGATTTCTTTCGTAATCATATTGTGATCAGAAGTATCTCTTGCACGATTCAACGGTTTTAACTTGCTGAAGTTTTTTAATAACCTAGATTATAGTCTATCCTGATTAATATTCCAGTGTAAATGGGAAGAATGTATATTCTATCATGTGAGTAGCCTATATGTATCCGTTATGTTGTGTTTTTGTACTGATTTTCTGCCTATTTCTATCAGTTATAAGAACTGACTTTTAAAGTCTCTAAATCAGATTTTGGATTTATCTATTTTTCATCCCAGTTCTGTCAGTTTTTGCTTTGTGAATTTTGAAGCTCTGGTGTTAGGTATATACACATATAGGATTGTTTTGTCCTCTTGGTAAATTTAAATCTTTGTTAGTAGAGTTTGTCGCTCAGTCATGTCCGACTCTTTGCAACCCCATGGACTGTAGCCTACCAGGCTCCTCCGTCCATGGGATTCTCCAAGCAAGAGTATGGGAGTGGGTTGTCATTTCCTTCTCCAGGGGATCTTCCTGACCAAGGGATCGAACCCAGGTCTCCCGCATTGTGGGCAGACGCTTTAACCTCTGAGCCACGTCCTAATTTTCTTCTGAAATCTAATTTGTCTGAGAAAGAGCAGCTACCCTGGCTCTGAGTGGGTCTCCACTGTCATGATAGTCTACACTAGGCATTAAGCAAGACATCAAGTTCTAGCTGGTTAACTTCTAGTCATGTGATGGTGACTGGGATCTCTGGCTTCCATTCTTCACCACAGGTGAGCTGATATGACACACCAGCCCTCCTGGAGGTTTTTCTGGGGGATATCAGAGTTTTTGCCTGCTCCACAACCTCTGGTTTCTAAAAAGTTATGATTTCATAGTTTTTGTGTTCTTTCCTCTTTGTTGTGATTTTTTCACTTAACATTTTCTAGAGGCTAACTTGTAGTTAAATTTAAGAGGTTCACTGAAATAGGTTGTACCATACCTACTCCTATCCCCTGATAAAAGTAGTCCCCTACCTCAAAGACAAATGTAAACTGCCAAATTGAAGAGGAAATTTGCACAGGTTTATTTGTCTTTAAATCTTAACTTCAAAGAAAAATGCTTTACATTTCCCATAAAGTTTAAAATTGAAATAATTTATTTTGATCTACTGTTTATAAGAAAAAGCACTTTTAGAAAGTTTTCTGACTACAGTGAAAACAATGAGTTCTATGGAGTCTATTTTCCTCCAAAATTGTATTGTGTTTGGCACTTGGGAGTTTCAGGCTGTTCCTGTAACCACCGTTTCGGTTTTCTCACATTGACCTTTCTAATAATCAAGTCATCACTCCAGTTCTCACACCTTGCATCACAAATTATAGCTAAGAACTTTCTGTCATGTTGGGAATTCCTGTACCAAGATGAACTTTAACACCAGAGCCTTAAAAGAGGCTTCAAAAATCTCTTGTCAAGATTTGATTTTAAAAAATATTTCTTGGGAGACAGAGAAGTGGAACTGTTTTTAATTTTAGGTTTACAGCATTATATGTATTTTAACTTTAGACAACTGTTAAATAAGAACTAATTTTTAAATAATTTTGCAATAATATAGCCTTATTAATATATCTCTACATATGAATATTTAAGGAAAACACTAAAATGTATGATTTGTGTTTCAATTATGGAATATTTTAAGCATACAGAACAATTCAAACTCTGGCATACCTGACCTTTTGAACTTGAAAGGGTAATTTAAGAGGTGTTACTATTTCTCAGTGTTTGTTTCACTTACACATTAAGAATGTAAAATTATAACAGTACACTGCCAGTATAATCTTTCTACCAATTTCTATATAAATACAGAGATGGTGTCTAAATAAATCTCATATATTTTTATATGCTCTTATATGGGGCTTCCCTGGTGGCTCAGAGGTTAAAGCGTCTGCGTGCAATGCGGGAGACCTGGGTTCGATCCCTGGGTCAGGAAGATCCCCTAGAGAAGGAAATGGCAACCCACTCCAGTATTCTTGCCTGGAGAATCCCATGGACAGAGGAGCCTGGTGGGCTACAGTCCATGGGGTCGCAAAGAGTCAGACACGACTGAGCAAGCAACTGACTTCACAGAAAAGTATGTACAACTATTTTTTACAATTAAGTTTTATATTAATGACAAATCATAGTTTTTATCCTTTGACAAATTATTTTTATGACTCAGTATTATGTTTTTAAGATTCATTCATTTTGTTACAAATAATTTTAAAAGTTCATCTTAACTACAGTATAGTATTGCAAGTAAGAAAAAACACCTTATCCATTTATCTACTAAGGGGTAGTTGCATTTATTCTATTTTTTCCACTGTTACACTCTGTGATAAAATTAAAAGCTTTATAAGTGTCTCATGCACAGGAATAAGTGTTTTTAAGGTAAAAACTTTAAAGCAAAATTTCAAGGATATACACATATAGTCTATTAGATATATATTATGCATATATTATGCATATATATATTATGTATAATATAAATATATATATATTTAATGCTTTCCAAAATATGTGTTATACTTTGCACTCTCACCATGGCTCATTTGGTAAAGAATCTGTCTGCTTTGTGGGGGAACTGGGTTCGATCCTTGGGTTGAGATGATCCCCTGGAGAAGGAATTGGCTACCCATTACAGTATTCTTGCCTGGAAAATTCCATGGACAGAGGAGCGTGGCAGGCTACAGTTTATGGGGTGGCAACATGACTGAGCGACTAATACTTTGCACTCTCACCAACTATGCACATGAGTTCTTACTTTTCACATCTATACCAATGCTTGGGAAACCCAGATACAAATTGTTGCACATCGGAGGGTTGAGAGAAGGTCTCATTGCAGTTTTTTACTTGTTTGATAATGAGACTGAGCTTGAATCTCAACCTCAACTGAGATTGAGCTGGCTTGAAACTCAGCATTAAAAAAAAAAAAAGCTGAGATCATGATATCTGGTCCCATCACTTCATGGCAAATAGAAAGGGAAAAGTGGAAGCACTGACAGATTTTATTTTCTTGGGCTCCAAAATCACTGTGAATGGTGACTGCAGCCATGAAATAAAATATTTGTTCCTTGGAAGGAAAACTATGACAAACCTAGACAGCATATAAAAAAGCAGACCTTTGCCACAAAAGTCCATGTAGTCAATGCTACGATTTTTCCACCTGCCATGATGTGAGAGTTAAACCATAAAGAAGGCTGAACACTGAAGAATTGTTGGTTTTGAACTGTGCTGCTAGAGAAGACTCTTGAGAGCCTTGGATTGCAAGGACATCAGAATAGTCAACCTTAAAGGAAATCAACCCTGGTTATTCATTGGAAGGACTGATGCTGAAGCTGAAGCTCCAACGCTTTGACCACCTGATGCAAAGAGTTGACTTATTGAAAAAGATCTTGTTGTTTGGAAAGACTGAAGATGTAAGGAGAAGAGGGAAACAGAGGATGAGATGGTAGGACAGCATCACTAACTCAATGGACATGAATTTGAGCAACCTCTTGGAGAAACTAGAGGGCAGAGGAATCTGGTGTGCTACAGTCCATAGGGTTGCAAAGTTGGACATGACTTAACAACTAAACCACAAAGTGAGACTGAACATTTTTTTATATGCTTATCACTCATCTGGTGAATTACTTGTTTATATATTTTTTTTCTGCTTTTTATTTGGGTGATTTATCTATTTATCAATCAGTTAAAGGTTTTTTAAATACAAATTTATTTTTTAATTGGTGTTAAAGTTTTTATATTCTTGGTACTAATCCTCAGTCAGTTGTGGTAGCTCTCAAAATGATACTATCAATATGTTATCAATAATATAAAGTTTAATGATGGAAATTGATAGTATGTACACGTCTATGCACATGCAAACATACGATTACTACACAAAAACATGAGAGATTTATTTCTAAATTTCAGAATGGTAAATATTTAGGGTTGGGGAGGTGTTTTGATAGCTTCTGTTTTGTTATTTTTAATAAAAATAAAAGAGAGAGGTATTAAATAAATTAAGTTCTATTAATCTCTGGCTTATAATTTGCTTTTCTGTTTTGAAGGGAGAATTTGAAATTTTATTATAAACAAATTCATCAGTATTTCCATTTTACTTTGTATTGCTTTAACATGTATAAAATATTATTTATTCTGATATTTTAATCTACTTTTTTTTCTGAAAGGTTTATAGCAATGCCTTTAGATATTTAATCTATGCAAAATTTTAAAGTTTTATCTGTACCTTCTTATCTGAGATAATTTAAAACTTACAGAAAACTTGGAGATTACTCAACCATTAATATTTTGGCATTTTGCTCTATCACTTTCTCTATGTATCCCCCACTGAGAGATACATTTTGCCCTTTAATACTTCAGGGTGTGTTTTCTAAGAAAAGGGGCATTATCTCATTTCAGTTCGGTTCAATTGCTCAGCTGTGTCAACCACATGAGCTTTACAAACCTCATGGACTGCAGCACGCCAGGCCTCCCTGTCCCTCACCGTCTCCTGGAGCTTGCTCAAACTCATGTCCATCAAGCTGGTGATGCCAACCAACCATCTCTTTCTCTGTAACCCCCTTCTCCCCCCGCCTTCAGTCTTTCCCAGCATCAGGGTCTTTTCTAATGAGTCAGCTCTTTGCATCAGGTGGCCAAGGTATTGTAGCTTCATCATCATTAGTTCTTCCATACTATATATATATTTGTATACAGAACTGTGTATATGCATATATAGATTGTAGTGTGTGTGTGTGTGTGTGTGTATATATATATATATATATATATATGTAGTAGTAGTGTATGATGACTTCCCTGGTGGTTCAGATGTTGAAGAATATGCCTGCAATGCAAGAGACCTGGGTTAAATCCCTGGGTCTGAAAGCTCCCTGGAAAGGAAATGGTAACCACCCCAGTATTCTTCCGTGGAGAATTCCAAGGACAGAGGAGACTGGCAGGCTATACAGCTCATGGCATCACAAAGAGTCAAACATGACTGAGTGACTAACACTTTCACTTTCAGTGTGTGTGTGTGTGTATACCTCACATAGCTAAAGCCAGATATTTTTTAATCAACACTACACATTTCCCCTCATTCCAGCCCCTGCAAACCAATCTTCTATTTAGTCTGCTTCTGAGATGGACAGTTGGAACACTATTGCAAATCAGTGGCCAAGTTATGGAAACAACCTAAATATCCAACAAAGGATGTAATAGAGATGCATATTTCAGATTTAGTATGGAAAGTAACGCTGCCATTTGCAAGTCAGTGAAACTGGAGGACAATTATGTAAGTGAAATAAGTTGGGCTCAGAAAAACAAATATTACAATATCTTTAGTACTAGTACAATCTAAAAAAAAAAACAAAACAGTGGGGTTTTAATTCAACTATTCTTACTAGTTACACTTGATATGTTTGAGTCATTTTTATTTTCTGTTTTCAGAATTATTTATTTGACTTTTTCCCCAGTTATACTGGGTTGTGATTTCTCCCCTTTGGTTGTGACATAAGTAAAGTCACCATTTCTTTCTTTTGTACTTGTATAATTTAACTTATTTTATTTTAAATTTTTTTATTTTTTACTTTTAAAATTAAAATTTAATTATATTTTCCCATTCAATAGATTGTTTCATTTTGTGATTTTTTTTTTTTTTTGCTGTGCAAAAGTTTTTAAGTTTAACTGGCTCCCACTTGCTTAGATTTGCTTTTAGTTCCTTTATTAAAGGAGAAATTAAAAAAAAATTGTAGTCATTTATGTCAGAGTCCTCTGTTTTTATATTAATTTTAATAGAAAATTAGTCAGCTCTGTAATAAGCTGATTGTTATACACTGAATTTATAAATGAGCTTGGTAAGAACTCTCATTCTATGTCATCTGATCAGAAAACAAAGTTTTTCCATTTGTTCATTCCAATATTTGTGTCTCTGGTGTTTTTAAACTTTCTTCACATTCCTTTAGAATTGTTAAATCCTTTCAATTTTCTTTTTGCTATTGTAGGTAGGATGTTCCTTAATATTACAATCTCTGATTTCTTATATCTGAGTATGAAGTGAAAGTGAAAGTGTTAGTTGCCCAGTCTTGTCCAACTCTTTGCAACCCCATGGATTATAGCCCACCAGGCTCCTCTGTCCATGGAATTCTTCAGGCAAGAATACAGGAGTGGTAGCCATTCCCTTCTCCAAGGGGTCTCCCCAACTCAAGTACTGAACCCAGATCTCCTCCACTGCAGGTAGATTTTTTACCACCTGAGTCACCAGGGAAGCCTATATCTGAGTATATGAGTTATTTATTTTTGAATATACATTTTGTATCCTGACATTTGCTAAGTTATTTTGTTGCTTAAATTATTATTATCACCATCATCATCATTCTTGATTTTGTAGGGTTTTCTAAACACATTGTAATCTCATCTCTAAATAGGTTATTTTACATTTTTATTACCAATTATTTTGCCTCATTAATTGATTTCTCTTATCAAATGACTTTGGTTAATAATTTTCATGCATTATGGGGCTTCCCACATAATTCAGTCAGTAAAGAACCTGGCTGCAGTGCAGGAGACCTGGGTTCGATTCTTGGGTTGGGAAGATCCCCTGGAGCAGGAAATGGAAGCACACTCCAGTATTCTTGCCTGGAGAATCCCATAGACAGAGGAGCCTGGCAGGCTACAGTCCATGAGGTCACAAGAGCTGGACATGACTTAGTGTCTAAGCCACCACATATGTATATAAATGTTAATGAAATATTAGTTAATCAGGGTTCCTTGAAAAGTTTTATCAGGTTCAATGGCTAAATTCTACTGAAGCTTTTTTCAGTATTTGTGAGAATAATCATGTTATTTTCTTTTAGAGCTATTAATGTGTTCTGTATTTATGAAATTCCTTCTATTGAATCAGTATAATCTTGTTTAGGAATATAAATCCTATTTGGTCAATGTTTATTATTTGTTTAAGATGGTTTTACATTCTGTTGTATTTAGTGTATTGCATTGAGAGTTACAAATGATATGACTATCTTTTTAAAAATGTTAATGTTTCTTTCCATTATCTTAATCTTTTTGGCAACAGTAAGTTTTTTTAATAAAAACATTAACATTTAATTTAAAAATATGAAATGTTTTCCCCCATGACAATTATAGCATCTGACAGCTCTGGTGCATTTTATAGGGGAACTGACTGGTTTTCTTAGTTTTTTTTTTTTTTAATATTTTTTATTGGAGTATAGTTGATTTACAAAGTTTTGCTAGTTTCTGCTATACAGCAAAGGTCAGTTAGGCTAGCTTTTAAGCATTTTCTGTACTGTTTTTATCCAGCTTAAAAATAAAAATGATACTGGCCTCAAAAAAGTTTGAACATCGTTCTATTTTTTTAAGCCCTGGAATAATTCATGAAGCACTGGGGTATCTTGTCTTTGAAGGTTTCCTATAACTCCTTTGTGAACCCACTGAGTCTGATGTTTTTTTGATATAGAGTTTCTTACTCCAAATTTTCTTCAGAAAACTTTTAGCCTAACTTTTTTCTCTCTTATGGAACAGGTTTTGGAAATTTTTATTTTATTATGAAATTATTCATTTAATCTAGCTTTCCAAATTTGTTTTCATTATTTGCAATATCCTTTTTATCAAGTCTACAGTCATCTTTTGTTTTTTCCTTATTCTTGTGGTTATCTGCCATGTGATTTATTATTTTGCATATTTTGACCTGACAATGTTAATGTTGTATCTATTATGATAGTTAATTTCACCTGTCAATTTGTTCAGAATATGGTGCCCAGGTCTTTTGGTTAACCACCAGTTTAGATGCTGCTGTGAAGTTTTTTTCAGATACAATTAATAATTTAAATCAGTAGACTTTGATTTAAGTGTATTACCATAACACGGTTGTGCTTCATCCCATCCATTCAAGGCATTAAAAACAAAGGTTGAGACATTCTAAGAAGAAATTCTGCTCATGCCTCCAGCCTTTGCTTATAAGCTGAGAACACTGACTCCTGCCTGAACTAAAATTTCAGACTCACCCGCCCCTACAACTGCTTTATTCAACTGTTTATATTAAATCTCTTTCTATACAGAGTTCTATCATATATACTAAATATAAATTAACATGCATATATAAATATAAATAAACATATATATATATGCATAAATATAAATAAACATATATGTTCAGTTCATTTCAGTTGCTCAGTTGTGTCCGACTCTTTGCATCCCCATGAATAGCAGCACGCCAGGCCTCCCTGTCCATCACCAACTCCCAGAGTTGATTCAAACTCATGTCCGTTGAGTAAGTGATGCCATTCAGCCATCTCATCCTCTGTCATCCCCTTCTTCTCCTGTCCCCAATCCCTCCCAGCATCAGAGTCTTTTCCAGTGAGTCAACTCTTCGCATGAGATGGCCAAAGTACTGGAGTTTCAGCTTTAGCATCATTCCTTCCAAAGAAATCCCAGGGCTGATCTCCTTCAGAATGGACTGATAGGATCTCCTTGCAGTCCAAGGGACTCTCAAGAGTCTTCTCCAACACCACAGTTCAAAAGCATCAATTCTTCGGTGCTCAGCTTTCTTCACAGTCCAACTCTCACATCCATGCATGACCACTGGAAAAACCATAGCCTTGACTAGAGGGACCTTTGTTGGCAAAGTAATGTCTCTGCTTTTGAATATGCTATCTAGGTTCGTCATAACTTTTCTTCCAAGGAGTAAGCATCTTTTAATTTCATGGCTGCAGTCACCATCTTCAGTGATTTTGGAGCCCCCCAAATAAATTCTGACACTGTTTCCGCTGTTTCCCCATCTATTTCCTATGAAGTGATGGGACCAGATACCATGATCTTTGTTTTCTGAATGTTGAGCTTTAAGCCAACTTTTTCACTCTCCTCTTTCACTTTTATAAAGAGGCCTTTTAGTTCCTCTTCACAGCATATATGTACATAAATATAAATTTTAAAATGTGTATATATATATATATCCTTGTTTTGGTTTCTCTGGAAACCATAATTAATACTTATGTTTTGTTACTTTTTCAAATAAATGGATTTTAATGTAATAACTGGATATACATTTAATATCTACCTCATGAGTATCTATGTTTAGCTTTATTTCTTTTCTTAGATTTTCTATTGTATTACTTTATTTTTTTTCTGCTAGTATATTGAATTGGACAATTAATTCATATATTTTCATTTATGTATGTTTATTGATATGTGTTTAGAGCTATAAAGTTTCCTTTCATCTTGCCTGCATGCTCAGTCCAGTCCAGTTCTTTGTGACTCCATGGACTCTGTAGCTCACCATGGTCCTTTTGTCTATGGGATTTCCCAGGCAAGAATACTGGTTGCCATTTCCTGCTCCAAAGGATCATCCAGATCCAGAGACTGAACCCACCCCTCCTGGGTCTCCTGAAGTGGCAGGCAGATTCCTTACCACTGAGCCACCTCAGAAAGGGAAAGTGAAAATGAAAGTCGCTCAGTTGTGACTGACTCTTTGTGACCCCATGGACTGTACAGCCATGGAATTCTCCGAGTCAGAATACTGGAGTGGGTAGCCGTTCCCTTCTCCAGGGGATCTTCCCACTCCAGGGATCAAAGTCATGTCTCCTGCATTGTGGGTGGATTCTTTACCAGCTGAGCTACAAGAGAAGCCCCAGAGCCACCTGTGAATTCCCTTAAAATAGCCTACAGATTCCGATATGTGCTTTTTCATTCACTAGTTTTCAGAGATTCTATAATTTCATTTTGTATTTCCCCTCTCACTCAAGGTCTGTTTAATAGAAGGTTTTTAATGTTTAAGATGAAGATCTTTAAAAAAAAAAAAAAACTCTTTACAATATCTACTTAGACTGCATTGTGGTCAGAATACTGTTTGTAATATTTCCACACCTAATACATAATCAATGTTGTGGATGTTCCCTGTGGATGAGAGAAAAAGTTGTATTCTATTTTATTAGAGTGCTAAGATTTTTATCCATATTTATCTTACTGACTTGGATTCTATAGGTCTGTTACATCCATATTTGCTTCCTAGCTGTTAGGTCTGCCTTTTACTGACAGTGGCATGTTAAAGCCTCCTATTGTAGTATTTCTATCCATTTCTTTTAGCATCTCTAATCCCAAGCATAGTTTTAGTAAATATTCATGGACACTTATATATTTTGTGAAGAAATTTAAGTTCACTAGATATGGTATATTAAATACACTGCTCATATATTTTATTGCACATTTTGTTATTCTTTGCCTTGACATTGTTAGCTGCAAGCAAGTCAAAACTATTATATGCTTCTGGTGAGCTTTCTCCTCTGTATACTCATCTTTTTATTCTGAATAACCCTGTTTGCCACAAAGTCAGTTTTGATTGGCTAATACTAAAATATCACTGTTTTATTCACTTGTTTCTCATGTATTTTCTTTTACATTACTTTTACTGTTTCTGAAATCTATACTTTTGATATATTTTGAAGGCACGGTTACATTGTCTTTTTCTGTGCATAGCTTATAGAGATTTTATTTGTTATTTCTTTCTTTAAAATTAACATTTTAATTTTTACATGTAGCCATTTACTTTATGTGAAGTTGATCTCAGTAAGTTTTCATACGACAATATAGTTCTTCCTTTTGCATTTGTTAATCTGTCTTTCCCCCAATTTTTATACTCTTCTTTACAATTTGTCTAATGCCCTTACATGGAGGGGTCTTTCACATTCACATAAGTACGTGGGTCTGATATGGGACACTTCATTTCTGTACCTGTTTTATTCTTCTCTGTCCTACACCACTGCCATTTCTCTGGTTTTATAACTCATCTTAATAAAAAAAAAATTTGTAAAGTACATCTCTCATTGTTTTACTTTTAAAAGCATAGACTTGTTTTTGTTATGGTTTCATTTTATTCAGCTGTGTTTGCATATGAAGACTGCAGATCCTTTTTACCTTTTGCTTTATCCCAATCAAGCATCTTCAGTTCAGTTCAGTTACCTAGTCTTGTCCAGCTCTTTGTGATCCCCTGGACTGCAGAATGCCAGGCATCCCTGTCCATCACCATCTCCTGAAGCTTGCCCAAGTTCATGTCTATTATGCTGGTGATGGCATCCAGCCATCTTTTCTCTGATGCCCTCTTCTCTGTCTGCCCTCAATCTTCCCCAGCCTCAGGGACCTTTCCAGTGAGTCGACTATTCATATCAGATGACCAAAATACAGGAGTTTCAGCTTCAGCATCAGTCCCTCCAATGAGTATTCAAGATTAATTTCCTTTAAGATCGATTGATTTAACCTCCTTGCTGTCCAAGGGACTTTCAGAGTCTTCTCCAGCATTACAGTTTGAAGGCATCAGTTCTTTGATTATCTGTCTTCTTTACGGTCAAGCTCTCACAACCATTTCTGACCACTGGAAAGACCACAGTCTTGACTGTATGGACCTTTGTTGGGAGAGTAATGTCTCTGCTTTTCAGTATACTGTCTAGGTACTGTCTAGGGTTGTCATAGCTTTCCTGCCAAGAAGCAATTGTCTTCTGATTTCATGGCTGCAGTCACCATCAGCAGTGATTTTAGAGCCCAAGAATAAGAAATCTGTCACTACTTCCACCATTCCCCCTTCTATTTGTCAAATTTGCTATTTATTCTTTCATATAATTATCTTAGAATTTCCTGAGCTAAACTGAAAAAAAATTACTATTAAAAACTTAATAGCTACCAGAGGAAACCAGTGTTCCAAGGAATATATCTTTGAAGCAGCACTATAGATCAACTTTAGTTGTAGATGCATAAATCCTAAATAAAATATTAGCAAATGGAATCCATCTGTGTTATTAAAAACTAATATACCATTATCAAACTGGGTTAAGTTTAACATGCAAGAGTGATTTCATATTAAGAAATCCATTTATGCAATTCACTACAGTAATTAAAGAGCAAAAATATATGATCACTTTAGTAGAATACAAAATGTCTTTGGATAAAATTCAACATCCACAAATGATGAAGAGAAAATTTACTGCTCAAAAATAAATATAATGCAACTCTCAATATTCTATAATAGAAAACCTTTTCTCTTTATAAAACAAACAACACATCTACTGTTAAAATTATAGAAAACTTTTCATTACTATCAAGGGAAAATACTACATCTTAAACTTTTATACTATCAAACATATTGTGAATCATTTTAACACAAGGAAAGGTGGAATTGGATAGTTACCCTATTTTTAGTTGCAAATAACATGTTTATCTACACAGTAAGTCCAAGAAATCAAACAACAATAAAAACAACACAGAAACATAAGTGACAGAATTCAATTATATAGACTAATGCAATATTAATATAATTAATATTATACAGATACACAAATGATACTAAAGGAATTTGAAGGATAAATAAATAGAACAAAGAATGATACATGAAGAATCAGGAAACAGATTTTAATAGTGACCAAGAAAGTAATTAATCAAAAATTGCATTGCACTGATATGCTAATTTTTTCAAAAAAGCTAGATCCCTATTTCACAAAAATACAGACAAAAGAAGCACTGGAAAATATTTACCATTTTCAAGATCAATGGTTTCTCGAATCCATTGATATTGCTAGAATTTTAACAAAGAAATAAAGATTACCAAATTTTATAACGGGGATCTCTCCTTCCTGATGGTGATATTTTCCCCAAATCTTTAGTAATTCTTAGCTTACCAAAATTTGTGAAAAGACTGTAAGTGAACGTGAAAGTCATTCAGTTGTGTCTGACTCTTTGCGACCCTGTGACTATAGCCTCCCAGGCTCCTCTGTCCATGGAATTCTCCAGGCCAGAATACTGGAGTGGGTAGCCTATCCCTTCTCCAGTGGATCTTCCCAACCCAGAAATTGAACCAGAGTCTCCTGCATTGCAGGCGGATTCTTTGCCAGCAGAACTACTAAGGAAGCCTGAAAAGAATGAATATTTCAATTTAAATGAGAATCCCTGTTCTCTTGCACATAAAAGAAGATCCTGTCTTTAAAATCCTACTCGTCACGTGTGAGTACGTGAGAGTGTTTGCAGAGGAAAGTTGCTATAGAAATGTGACTGGGGACGGTGTGCAGATAACATCTTCTGGATATTGAGATTCAATCTACCTGGTAAATGGGCAATCTTAAATTCACCTTTACTTTCGAAGCCTCAGTACTGTCTCCTGGGTTGGAATCCCTACTTCAGGAGCTGGACTTGCAGAAGATTAGATTTGGGGCCAATTATTAGAACCTCCTTCTCCTGATATTCACTTACTTTACTTTTGTAAAGATTTCTAATCATCTCAGGTTCTGCTGGCATCTCTTGCAGGTAACAACCTCATGGCTACCTTTCTACCCAAGCAGATTGCTTCAGTTAGAAAGTTATTCTAAGGTCTATAGCCTTAAAGATACTTTGGTATAGCTCTGATAATATTTACAAAAAATAAAAAGCTCCATTGGACTCAGCTATTCAGAATAGTCTTTCAGTAAGTTACTCTGATAAGTGTCCCAGTGATTCTATCCTTCTCCTGATTTTTTTTTCTTTGTATCTGGCATTCTTCTGAGATTCTGTGGTGGTGAAGTTTTTACTTCAGCATTGTATTTATATTTCAAGGATCCTTGACAGAAGTTTTCTGCTCTGATTAGTTTTTACTAATTCCACTTTTCTTTTGGAAATTCTTCAAAATTTCTTGATATACCAATGGAAAATTATCTCATTACATTATTGTTCATGGTATTGTTCTGTATTTCTTCCTGTACTTATTTCCTTGAGAATTATATCTTGAATTTAAATAAATTTTCTCAGCCAAATGTATCAATTGACCAGCAATAATTTATTAATTGCATTAAGCAGCAACAATATGTCCATCCTTACAGAGGCTAAGGAAAAACTTTTGCCCTTCTCTCTGTCCTCTGGAGAGATTTTTGCAGTGGGATAATGACCACTTTCTATCCATTTCTGATCACAGCACTATAGACTTGTCACAATCATGCCTACTCTAGAATATTGCAAAAGTGTCTAATTTATACATCTGCTTGCAGTAGGCCCCCTAAAATCTATTTCTCCCCGGGCAGCCAGAATGATTATTTTTTGGTATATAAATAATATGAGGTCAACCTACCAATAAAAATTCACCCACATGTTTCCTCAGTTAAGCTCAGTTCAGTAGCTCAGTCGTGTCCGACTCTTCACAACCCCATGAATCGCAGCACGCCAGGCCTCCCTGTCCATCATCATCTCCTGGAGCTCACTCAGACTCACATTCATTGAGTCAGTGATGCCATCCAGCCATCTCATCCTCGGTCGTCCCCTTCTCTTCCTGCCCCTAATCCTTCTCAGCATCAGAGTCTTTTCCAGTGAGTCAACTTTTCACATGAAGTGGCCAAAGTATTGGAGCTTCAGCTTTAGCGTCCATCATTCCTTCCAAAGAAATCCCAGGGTTGATCTCCTTCAGAATGGACTGGTTGGATCTCTGTGCAGTCCAAGGGACTCTCAAGAGTCTTCTCCAACACCACAGTTCAAAAGCATCAATTCTTCAGCGCTCAGCCTTCTTCACAGTCCAACTCTCACATCCATACATGACCAGTGGAAAAACCATAGCCTTGACTAGATGGACCTTAGACGTCAAACTAATGTCTCTGCTTTTGAATATACTATCTAGGTTGATCATAACTTTTCTTCCGAGGAGTAAGCGACTTTTAATTTCATGGCTGCAGTCACCATCTGCAGTGATTTTGGAGCCCCCAAAATAAAGTCTGACACTGTTTCCACTGTTTCTCCATCTATTTCCCATGAAGTGATGGGACCGGATGCCATGATCTTTGTTTTCTGAATGTTGAGCTTTAAGCCAACTTTTTCACTTTCCTCTTTCCCTTTCATCAAGAGGCTCTTTAGTTCTTCTTCACTTTCTGCCATAAAAGTGGTATCATGTTTTCTCACTTATATAGAAAAATCCAAATTCCTTATCCTGGTCAAATAAACCTTGCATGCCAAGAACCAGAACTCATCTGTCAGTCACTTTATAAATACTGCTGTTTCCATGCTATGGTTTTTGAACTAGCTTTTTCCTAACTATGAACCTCTCTTTCTCCTGATCTCTGCATGGCAGGTTCCAAGGTGTCCTTGAGACTTTAGCTAAAATGTCACATCTGCAAGAAAGTCTGCTATGACCTCTTAGGCCAGCTCATCTCTCCAATCAGGCTAATTCACTTTGTAGTTTACCTTTTACAGCTCTCTTCTGTCCATCCTTCTGACGACTTCTACATTTCTGTATTTATGACGCACATTACGCTGTAAAATGTGTGAGCACAGGGACCTAGTCTGTCTTGCTCACCGCTGTATCCCGGGTGCATACCACAGAGCCAGACACATGGAAGAGACTTGATGTGTTTTGTTGCCAAAATGTACAGCAGAACGAATGGGATATTGGGACAAAAGCACAGGTGTGTGTGTCACTCATGCTGGTTTCTAGGATTGTTTTCCCTCTGCTGCTTGCTATACTTTGATAAGAACCAGAGCTTTTCTGCCTCCTGACCCTGAGTGGACAAGCAGTCCAGGTGGTTCAGTTCAGTTCAGTTCAGTTCATTCGCTCAGTCGTGTCCAACTCTTTGCGACCCCATGAATCGCATCACGCCAGGCCTCCCTGTCCATCACCATCTCCCGGAGTTCACTCAGACTCACATCCATCGAGTCGGTGATGCCATCCAGCCATCTCATCCTCTTTCATCCCCTTCTCCTCCCGCCCCGAGTCCCTCCCAGCATCAGAGTCTTTTCCAATGAGTCAACTCTTCGCATGAGGTGGCCAAAGTACTGGAGTTTTAGCTTTAGCGTCATTTCTTCCAAAGAAATCCCAGGGCTGATCTCCTTCAGAATAGGCTGGTTGGATCTCCTTGCAGTCCAAGGGACTCTCAAGAGTCTTCTCCAACACCACAGTTCAAAAGCATCAATTCTTTGGTGC
The DNA here is from genome assembly GCA_917880005.1 of Nanger dama. NCBI lineage: Eukaryota > Metazoa > Chordata > Mammalia > Artiodactyla > Bovidae > Nanger > Nanger dama. Next base: position 42,231,603 of record CAKJTW010000009.1, on the reverse strand, counting down.
TCAGCTTTCTTACAATCCAACTCTTACATCCATACATAACTACTGGGACCATATGTATACTCCTTAAACTACATCCTGAGGTTCCCATCAGTGGCACCTAGCTTTGAATGTACAAGTTCAATTCATGGAAGGATGTAGAAAGTTCCTCACTAGGTTCAACCTGCATTTCCAAATCTTTTTTCTTGTTAATAGAGCTGACACTGTGATGCCTATTTGGCCTTGCGTGTAAGTAATGTAAGAATTTAAAGTAGCAAAAATATCCCTGAACACAATACACTCAGTAAGAGGAAATTTCATTGCAAATTTAAGTCATTTTATGAGATTTTATAGATGTGAAAAAAGATCAGAAGGATACATAAAGAAAAGAAGGGAACTCATCATATCATTGAGTTAAAGTATAAGAAAATTTCACAAAAAATAAATAAATTAAAGACAATGAAGGCTCCATTTTAACCAAAATAGGAAAATTTCCATCGATTTATTACTCTGGGTTATTTACTAAAATGCTTCATTGTTCTAGTCCATGCATGTTAAGCATTACACTATAAATTATTGCATATCACTGTCTCCATTCACTCACACTTAAAAGTTCTGCTCTACTTTATTATCATCAAAAATGAATTAACTTTTATATCACCCTGACATCACTACTAAACAATTTTATGTAACTCTTTTGTCACATAAAGGCAAAATTCAGAAACAATTTTTGTCTTCCTATAGACCTGTCCATGCTCATTAAAGGTGAAAAGACAATTGGATTGAAAGTAACCTCAACAAAATGGCTTGATCAATTACAATCAGTCTATTAAGCTGGCATATCACTCATTTAGTCTAAAGACCAAAAGCTATGCTGAGAATTAGCTTGATTTTTGTAGCTTTGATTAAAACACCTGTTAAAAAATAAAAAATAAAAACTCCTAAACATCAGAACATCTATAACAGAAATTTTGGCAAAAGAAAAATAAAGGGGCTTCTTGACCAAATGAGGATGATTATGCTCACTAAAATAAAGCAAAACACTTCTATGATTTGGACACTAATTTGGTGTGAAGAGGAAACTGAAAGTGAAGCTTCTGAAAGTGCAATCCCTTAACCTAACTATCATTTGCCACGAGTTTTCCTCTTTACTTTGACTTTCATTGCTTTGTATCTTAACACCAGCACAATGGCCACTGAAACACACACGCTCTGTCTTCTCACTGAAAGGGTATAAGGAAAACAATGCTTCTAATTATAAACAAAGCAATTTAAAAACTTCACTCAACAAAATTGGCACTGTATGTAAAACAGATAGGTAATGAAAACATACTGCACGGCACAGGAAACTAGTCAGTGCTCCGTAGTGATTTAAATGGGAAGGAAATCCAGGAAAAAAAGGGGATATATGTGTACATATAGCTGATTCACTTCATTGTGCAGTAGAAACCTAAACCATTACAAAGCAACTAAAAAAAGAAAAAGAAAACCACAAATAAATATAACTACCTCAGCCCCGAGAGAGCAGTTCAAGTTACTAAATCATAGAATCACTAGCAAGGAAAAACAATGTAAATTTTTATTTTTATTATTTTTAAGTTATTATTAGTTTTATGGAAGCAACCTAGATGTCCATCAACCTAGATGTCTTATCCAGTTGAATGGATAAGAAAGCTGTGGTACATATACACAATGGAGTATTACTCAGCCATTAACAATGTAAATTTTAAGCTTCAGAGGTCTGGGACTGGTTTGTTTCACAGCGATAGTTAACTGATGCACTAACTCAGAGTTTGTAAATATTTTAAAAAATGGATATTCTTACAATGCTTGTAACAGTAGCTTGCATTGTGTGTGTGTGTGTGTGTGTGTGTGTGTGTGTGTGTGTGTGTGTGTGGAGCATGCACAGTCACATTCATATCTGTCTGGTTCTTTGCAATCTCATAGACTGTAGCCTGGGGAAGGAAATGGCAACCCACTCCAGTATTCTTGCCTAGAGAATCCCATGGACAGAAGAGTCTACTGGGCTGCTGTCCATGGGGTCGCACAGAGTCAGACACAACTGAAGTGACATAGCAGCAGCAGTAGAAGCAGAAGACTGTAGCCCATCAAGCTCCTTTGACCTTGGGATTTTCCAGGCAAGAATACTGGAGTGGATTGCCATCCCCTTGTCAAGCATTGCATAAGAACTCAATAATATTAGCTGCAAATATAGCCATAACTTTTTACTCTTATGTATCTTAAGGATGATAAGTATGAATCTAACAGCACACCCTTTGTCCATGATGTGGGGGAATCACATAATGGTTGATGCAAATATATGAAATCAGTTCAGTTCAGTTCAGTTGCTCAGTTGTGTCTGACTCTTTGTGACCCCATGAATCCCAGAATGCCAGGCTTCCCTGTCCATCACCAACTCCTGGAGTTCACTCAAACTCACATCCATCAAGTCAGTGATGCCATCCAGCCATCTCATTTTCGGTTGTCCCCTTCTCCTGCCCCCAATCCCTCCCAGCATCAGTCTTTTCCAATGAGTCAACTCTTCACATGAGGTGGCCAAAGTACTGGAGTTTCAGCTTTAGCATCATGCCTTCCAAAGAACACCCAGGACCGATCTCCTTTAAAATGAACTGTTTGGATCTCCTTGAAATCCAAGGGACTCTCAAGAGTTTTCTCCAACACCACAGGTCAAAAGCATCAATTCTTCAGCACTCAGCCTTCTCCACAGTCCAACTCTCACATCCATACATGACCTCAGGAAAAACCATAGCCTTGACTAGATAGACCTTAGTCAGCAAAGTAATGTCTCTGCTTTTGAATATGCTATCTAGGTTGGTCATAACTTTTCTTCCAAGGAGTAAGCGTCTTTTAGTTTCATGGCTGCAGTCACCATCTGCAGTGATCTTGGAGCCCCCAAAAAATAAAGTCTGACACTGTTTCCCCATCTATTTCCCATGAAGTGATGGGACCAGATGCCATGATCTTAGTTTCCTGAATGTTGAGCTTTAAGCCATCTTTTTACTCTCCTCTTTCACTTTCATCAAGAGGCTTTTAGTTCCTCTTCACTTTCTGTCATAAGGGTGGTGTCATCTGCATATCTGAGGTGATTGATATTTCTCCCAGCACTCTTGATTCCAGCTTGTGCTTCTTCCAGTCCAGTGTCTCTCATGATGTACTCTGCATAGTAGTTAAATAAGCAAGGTGACAATAAACAGCCTTGACGTACTCCTTTTCCTATTTGGAACCAATCTGTCGTTCCATGTCCAGTTCTAACTGTTGCTTCCTGACCTGCATATAGGTTTCTAAAGAGGCAGGTCAGGTAGTCTGGTATTCCCATCTCTTTCAGGATTTTCCAGAGTTTATTGTGTCCACACAGTCAAAGGCTTTGGCATAGTCAATAAAACAGAAATATATGTTTTTTCCAGAAAAACTCTCCAGCTTTTTCCATGATCCAGTTAGAAATTTTATCTCTGATTCCTCTGCCTTTTCTAAAACCAGCAGAATATCTGGAAGTTCACTGTTCACGTATTACTGAAGCCTGGCTTGGAGAATTTTGAGCATTACTTTACTAGCATATAAGATGAGTCCAATTGTGCGGTAGTTTGAGAATTCTTTGGCATTGCCTTTCTTTGGAATTGGGATGAAAACTGACATTTTCCAGTCCTGTGGCCACTGCTGAGTTTTCCAAATTTGCTGGCATATTGAGTGCAGCACTTTCACAGCATCATCTTTCAGGATTTGAAATAGCTCAAATGGAATTCCATCACCTCTACTAGCTTTGTTCATCGTTTGTAGTGATGCTTTCTAAGGCCCACTTGACTTCACATTCCAATATGTCTGGCTCTAGGTGAGTGATCACACCATCGTGATTATCTGGGTCATGAAGCACTTTTTGGTACAGTTCTTCTGTGTAGTCTTGCCACGTCGTCTTAATATCTTCTGCGTCTGTTAGATCCATACCATTTCTGTCCTTTATCAAGCACATCTTTGCATGAAATATTCCCTTGGTATCTCTAATTTTCTTGAAGAGATCTCTAGTCTTTCCCATTTTGTTGTTTTCCTCTATTTTTTGCATTGATCTCTGAGGAAGGCTTTCTTATCTCTTCTTGCTACTCTTGGAACTCTCCATTCAGTTGCTTATATCTTTCCTTTTCCCTTTTGCTTTTCGCTTCTCTTCTTTTCACAGCTATTTGTAAGGCCTCCCGGACAGCCATTTTGCTTTTTGCATTTCTTTTCCATGAGGATTGTCTTGATCACTGTCTCCTGTACAATGTCATGAACCTCAGTCCATAGTTCATCAGGCACTCTCTATCAGATCTAGGCCCTTAAATCTATTTCTCACTCCACTGTTAATAACAAGGGATTTTATTTAGGTCATACCTGAATGGTCTAGTGGTTTTCCCTACTTTCTTCAATTTGGCAATAAGGATTTCATGATCTATGCCACAGTCAGCTCCCAGTGTTGTTTTTGCTGACTATATAAAGCTTTTCCATCTTTGGCTGTGAGGAATATAATCAATCTGATTTCAGTGTTGACCATCTGGTGATGTCCATGTGTACAGTCTTGTCTTGTTGGAAGAGGGTGTTTGCTATGACCAGTGCGTTCTCTTGGCAAAACTGTATTAGCGTTTGCCCTGCTTCATTCCATACTCCAAGGCCAAATTTTCCTGTTACTCCAGGTGTTTCTTGACTTACTACTTTTGCATTCCAGTCCCCTGTAATGAAAAGGACATCTTTTGAGGGTGTTAGTTCTAAAAGGTCTTGTAGGTCTTCATAGAATTGTTCAACTTCAGCTTCTTCAGCATTACTGGTTGGGGCATAGACTTGGATTACTGTGATAGCGAATGGTTTGCCTTGGAAATGAACAGAGATCATTCTATCATTTTTGAGACTGAATTCAAGTACTGAATTTTGGACTCTTGTTGACCATGATGGCTACTCCATTTCTTCTGAGGGATTCCTGCCCGCAGTAGTAGATATAATGGTTATCTAAGTTAAATTCACCCATTCCAGTCCATTTTAGTTTGCTGATTCCTAGAATGTCGACATTCATTCTTGCCATCTCCCATTTGACCACTTCCAATTTGCCTTGATTCGTGGACCTAACATTTCACATTCCTGTGCAATATTGCTCTTTACAGCATCAGATGTTGCTTCTATCACCAGGCACATCCACAACTGGGTATTGTTTTTGCCATGGCTCCATCCCTTCCTTCTTTCTGGAGTTATTTCTCCACTGATATCCAGTAGCATATTGTACACTTACCTTCCTGGGGAGTTCCTCTTTCAGTATCTTATCATTTTGCCTTGTCATAGTGTTCATGGGGCTCTCAAGGCAAAAATACTGAAGTGGTTTGCCATTCTCTTCTCCAGTGGTCCACATTCTGTCAGACCTCTCCACCATGACCCACCCATCTTGGGTGGCCCACATGGCATAGCTTAGTTTCATTGAGTTAGACAAGGGTGTAGTCCATGGGGTTACTAAGAGTGAGACACGACTGAGCGACTTCACTTTCACTTTTCACTTTCATGCATTGGAGAAGGAAATGGCAACCCACTCCAGTATTCTTGCCTGAAGAATCCCAGGGACGGAGAACCTGGTGGGCTGTCATCTATGGGGTTGCACAGAGTCGGACACGACTGAAGCAACTTAGCAGCAGCAGCAGTTGTCCGTGTGATTAGATTGACTAGTTTTCTGTGATTATGGTTTCAGTGTGTCTGCCCTCTGATGTCCTCTCGCAACACCTACCATCTTACTTGGGCTTCTCTTACCTTGCAACGAGGGGTATCTTCTCATTGCTGCCCCTCCTGACCTTGAACATGGAGTAGTTCCTCTCGGCCCTCCTGCACCCATGCAGCCACCGTTCCTTGGACATGGGCTTGCTCCTCTCAGCCTCAGGCATGGTGTAGCCTCTCCCAGTGGCTGCCCCTGACCTTGGACGTGGGGTAGCTCCTCTCGGCCAGGCTTCTGCTGTGCAGTCCATCCAATATCCAGGTTACTGTGCCTAAATGTCACCTCTTTAGAGGTCTCCCTGTTCTCTATATACAGAATAGGGACTATATATCTAAAACTAGCTTTGCATTAATTTGCACAATGACCTTGAGGAAATCAGTACTGAGTTATGGTTTCTAATTTCCTTTTCTGTACAGAGAGTAGTACTAGGTATCCATGCTTGTATATGCATGAGTCGATGTTGTTCCAATAAATTGTTTTCTTTATAAGTCACTAGCACTTTAAAATATTTGTGGCAGTTTTATTAAAATACATCATGTTTCCTGATTTTTCTTAAACACTAGATGATCAGCATCGTTAAACTTACTAAATGGCTACAGATCATTAGTCTGGAGAAGGGAATGGCAACCCACACCAGTATTCTTGCCTGGAGAATTCCATGGACAGCCTGGCAAAGAGATGGACACAACTGAGCAACTAACACAAACAAATCATTAGTAATATTTTTACAGGTATAGAGACTGGTTCTCCTTGAAGGAAATGTTTAAAGTTATAAGGCAACTTTTGCCTAACACTAAATATTCACAGACTGCTGTACCATGTGTCTGTTTAAATTTTGTAGCCCTATATTTTCATCTATAACATTTTACATTGTGATCATCTGGCTTTTAACCAGGATATTAAAAAAAAAAAAAACTATTTCTCTTTTTCATAGGCTTAGATGGAATAAAATGAAGAACTTTAGAATTATGCTCAAAACAGAAAGTAGATAAGCTCCAATCTAAGGCCTGGATGTTTCTTTCTTTAAAACAAACAGACTCAGCGTAATGTGTGTGTGTGTGTGTGTGTGTGTGTGTGTGTGTGTGTGTGTGTGTGTGGCTTAGTCACTCAGTTGTGTCCAGCTCTTTGTGACCCCATGGACTATAGCCTGCCAAGCTCCTCTGAAGTTTCTTAAGTGCATTTATCACCCTCTGCTTTTAAACAGATGTGAGAGCAGAAGATTGTAAAATAATCACTAGCTTTTAAGCTTGGGAAGGTTGGAAATTATTTGTAAAGAAAACAGCTCTAAATTAGAAAAATACATTTATAATCCCACATCTTCTTTTAAAGTTTAAGTGAATCCATGGAAAAGAACATATCTATGGGAAACTATACTACTACTCAAATCCTGGGTTAATGTTGCATGCTTTTGTTTTTTATTTCCTTTCAGTATTATCAGAATCTTAAAGATTTGCAATATTTCTTTGGATATTTACACTTTTAGATAGTCAGTACCTGTCAGCAGCAGTGTGGGATGAGGCTTATAAATATTTTAATATTTCATTGTTATTTTGTCAGCATTTATCACTCTTCTAAATCTACTTGCACAGAAACCCATGTAAAAAAATGTACATGGGTTAAAAATTGCAAATAAAAATTTAAAATACATACATGCATACACACATATAATACATATGCTTGTACATGTATGCATATCCACAGGCATTTATACACATGCTTAGGGAATATTATTTCCTTCACTACCTCAATTTTATTCCTATACATCCTTCTCCACATATATACATACAAATAAGCATACATACACAATGTGTTTGTATGTTTTTGTATGTTTTTGAATTATAAATATATGGAATTATATAGATCTTATTAGATGATTTGCTTCTTTCTAATCAATATTGCTTGTGAAATTCATTCACTGATTACATATAGTTGTTGCTATTATTCATTACACTGTGATATTCTATTTATGCCTACATGTCAATTTTGTTTGCTCTAATATTAATAAATATCTGGGTGGTTTCAATTTGGAGTTTTAACCTACTATGTGCTATATGTATCATATACAATTCTCTTAGTCAACTACCACAGGCTAGTTTTCTTTTTTTTAAAATATTTTATTCTACTTTACAATACTGTATTGGTTTTGCCATACATTGACATGAATCAGCTACAGGTGTACACAATCTCCCAATGCCGAAGCCCTCTTTAAACAACAGAAATTTGTGTTTCACAGTTCTGGACGCTGGAAGTTTGATCCAGGTGTCAGCATAATCAGACTCTGATGACAGTCCTATGCTAGTTTACAGTAAAGCATCTTCTCCCTGATTCATATGATCCTCTCATCTACAAGGACACTGATCTCATTCATCATGGCTCCACCCTCATGACTTAGTTATCCTCCAAAGGCCTGACCTCCAAAAATCATTATATTGCAGGTTTAAAGATTCAGCATATGAATTTGGGGGAAATACAAATGTTCAGTCCATACCAATAAGAATTTCCATAAATTTACTACTGAGGTGTAAAATTTTCTAGTTTAACAATTTAATCATTTATGGATATATAATATTACGAAATGCTTTGTCTAAGTTAAGATAATCATAAATTTTGCTTTTACTCTTTGATCAGTTAATATGATAGATACAGTGATTGATTTCCTAAGATTAAACTACCTCATATTACCTGAATAAAACAAAATCAGTCTTCATAAGACATTAGAAGAATCTGCATTTATGAATTTAGTTTTCTAATATATTATTTAGGATATTTACATGTGTGCTTACTTCTGAGAATAATCTGTAATTTTCCATGCTTACATAATTATTTTCAGATTTTGCTATCACAGAAAAACCTACCCTCAGAAAATAGATTATAAAATACTATTTTTTTCTACTGTAATATAACAACTTTCTAATTGAAACAACTTTTTTCTCAAATATTTGTTAGCACTCACCACTGAAGAAAAATGAGCCCTACTTTCTCATGGTAATATTTTGATTGCTGAGTCAATATTTTAATAATAAACTATTAAATTTTCCTGTTTTTATGAGTTACTCTTTTATCATTTATTTTTCTTATAATGTATCTATATTATTTAAATTATAAAATATACTACGTAATAATCAAGTGATCCATCCAAGAACAAGACACAAAAATTGTAAACATTTATGCATCAAACATAGGAGAACCTCAATACATAAGGCAAATGCTAAAGTCATAAAAGGAGAAGATGACAGTAACACAAAAACATGGGGGACTTTAACACTGCATTTACATCAATGAACAGATCATCCAGATAGAAATTTAATAAGGAAGAACAAATGTTAAATGGCACATTAGACCTGATAGATTTAAATGATATTTATAAGACATTCCATCTGAAAGCAGGAGAATAAACGTTCTTCTCAAGTACACATAGAAGATTTTCCAAGATCGCCTACATCTTGGGTCACAAGTCAAACCTCAATAAATTTAGGAAAATTAAAATTGTATCAGTCATCTTTTCCGGCCACAAGACTAAGAGATTAGAAATCAATTACAGGAGAAAAACTGTAAAATCACATACACATGGAAGATAAAATATATGCTCCTAAATAACCAATTGATCACTGAAGAAATCAAAAGTTACCTAGAAACAAATGACAGTGAAAGCAAGACAACCCCAAATCTATGGGATGCAGCAAAAGCAGTTTTAAGATGGAAGTTTATAGCAATACAATCCTACCTCAAGAAACAGGAAAAATCTTAATTAAGCAACCGAACCATAATCAACCATAATTGCTTCCTCTAAGGCAACTAGAGAAAGAAAAACAAACAAATCCAAACTTAGTAGAAGGAAAGAAATCATAAAGATCAGAACAGAAATAAATGAAATAGAAATAAAGGAAACAATAACAATGATCAATGAAACTAAAAGCTGGTTCTTTAAGAAGATAAACAAAATTGATAAACCTGTAGTAACCAGACTCATCAATACAAAAAGGTAGAGGACTCCAGTCAATAAAATTAGAGATGAAAAAGGAGAAGCTACAATTGACACTATAGAAATTCAGAAGAGAGTAAAAAGCTGCTACAAGCAACTATAAGCCAATGAAATAGATAACTTGGAAGAAATGGACAAATTCTTGGAAAGATGTACTCTTCTGAGACTGAACCAGTATGAAATAGAAAACATAAGCAGAACAATCACAAGTAATGAAATTGAAACTGTGATTAAAAATCTTCTGACAAACAAAAGTCCAGGACCAGACGGCTTCAAAAGAGAATTCTATCAAACATTTACAGAAGAGCTAATACTCATCCTTCTCAAACTCTCCCCCAAAACAACTGTAGATGGATAATCACTCCCAAGCTCATCCTACAATGCTACCATCATCCTGATACCAAAACAAGACAAAAATAACACGCAAAAAAAGAAAACTACAGGCCGATATCACGGACAAACATAGACACAGAAATCCTAAATAAAATGCTAGCAAGCTAAAACCAGAAACACATTAAATGGATTATACACCATGATCAAGTGAGATTTATCCCAAGGATGCAAAGATTCATCAATAGACACAAGTCAATTAATGTGATACACTATATTAATGAATTGAAAGATAAAACCATATGATAATCTCAATAGATGTAGGAAAAGCTTTTGACAAATTTTGACTCCCATTTATGATTAAAAAAAAAAAAAACTCTCCAGAAAGTAGGCATATTATAGGGGCCCTACCTCAACATAAAGGCCATATACAACAAACCCACAGCAAACATAACTCTCAATGGTGAAAAACTGAAAGCATTTCCCCTAAGATCAGGAAAGAGACAAGGATGTCTGCTCTTACCACTATTATTCAACATAGTTTTGGAAGTCCTAGCTATGGCAATCAAAGAGGAAAAAAGATGAAAGCAATACAAATTGGAAAAGAAGTATAACTGTTATAGTTTGCAGATGACCTGGATATTACACTTAGAAAAACCTAACGATGCCACCAGAAAACTACTGTGTGCTTAGTCGCTCAGCTGTGTCTGACTCTTCATGATCCTATGGACTGTAGCCCACCAGGCTCCTCTGTCCATGGGGATCCTCCATGCAAGAATACTGGAGTGTGTTGACATGCCCTCCTGCAGGGAAATCTTCCCAATCCAGGGATCAAATACAGGTCTCCCACATTGCAGACAGATACTTTACCATCTGAGCCGTGAGGGAAGCTCAGAAAAACTACTAGAGCTAATCAATGAATCTGAAAAAATTAAGGTTACAAAACCTATGCACAGATATCACTTGCATTCCTATATACTAACAAGGAAAGGTTAAAAAGAGCAATCAAGAAAGTAATTCTATTCAGCACTGCAACAAAAAGAAAAAACTACCTGGGAAAAAAACCTACATAAGGAGGCAAAAGACTTGTATGCAGAAAAGTATAAGATACTGATGAAAGAGATCAAAGATGATACAAACATATGGAGAGAGATACCATGCTTTTGGATTAGAAGAATCAATATTGTGAAGATGGCTGTACTACCAAAAGTAATCTACAGATTCAATGCAATTCCCATCATATTCACTTCAGTTCAGTCACTCAGTCGTGTCCGACTCTTTTGACCCCCATGAATCGCAGCACTCCAGGCCTCCCTGTCCATCACCAACTCCCGGAGTTCACTCAGATCACGTCCATCAAGTCAGTGATGCCATCCAGCCATCCTATCCTCTGTCATCCCCTTCTCCTCCTGCCCCCAATCCCTCCCAGCATCAGAGTCCTTTCCAATGAGTCAACTCTTCGCATGAGGTGGCCAAAGTACTGGAGTTTCAGCTTTAGCATCATTCCTTCCAAAGAAATCCCAGGGCTGATCTCCTTCAGAATGGACTGGTTGGATCTCCTTGGAGTCCAAGGGACTCTCAAGAGTCTTCTCCAATACCACAGTTCAAAAGCATCAATTCTTCGGTGCTCAGCTTTCTTCACAGTCAACTCTCACATCCATTACCAATAGCATTTTTCACAAAATCAGAATAAAAAATTGTATAATTTGCATGGAAATATAAAAGATCCTGGATTGTGAAAGCAATCTTGAGAGAGAAAAATGGAGCTGGAGGAATCAGGATCCCAGACTTCAGACTATACTACAAAAGTACAGTAATCAAGGCAGTATGTACTGGCACAAAAGGAGAAATATAGACCAGTGGGAAAGGATAGAAAACCCAGAGATAAACCGATGAACCAATGGTTACATCAGCTCAGTTCAGTTCAGGTGCTCAGTCATTTCTGACTCTTTGCAATCCCATTGACTGCAGCACGCCAGGCTTCCCTATCCATCACTAACTCCCAGAGCTTGCTCAAACTCATGTCCATCGAGTTGGTGATGCCATCCAACCATCTTATGCTTTGTCATCCTCTTCTCCTCCTGCCTTCAGTCTTTCCCAACATCAAGGTCTTTTGCATTAAGTCAGTTCTTCGAATCAGGTAGCCAAAGTATTGGAGTTTCAGTTCAGCTTCACTTTCAGTGAATAGTCAGGACTTATTTCCTTTAGGATGGATTGGTTGGATCTCCTTGCAGTCCAAGGGACTCTCAAGAGTCTTCTTCAACACCTCAGCTCAAAAGCATCAATTCTTCAGTGCTTAAATTTCTTTACAGTCCAACTTTCACATCCATACATGACTACTGGAAAAACAATAGCTTTGACTAGATGGACTTTTGTTGGCAAAACAATGTCTCTACTTTTAATATGCTCTCTAGGTTGGTCATAGCTTTTCTTCCAAGGAGCAAGTTCCTTTTAATTTCCTGGCTGCAGTCACCATCTGCAGTGATTTCAGGACCAAAAATAAATAAATAAATAAAGTTTGCCATTGTTTCCGTTGTTTTCCTATTTGCCATGAAGTGATGGGACAAGATGCCATGATCTTTGTTTTCTGAACGTTGAATTTTAAGCCAGCTTTTTCATTCTCCTCTTTCACTTTCCTCACGAGGCTCCTTAGTTCTTTGCCTCCTGCCATAAGAATGGTGTCATCTGCATATCTGAGGTTACTGATATTTCTCCTGGTAATCTTGACTCCAGCTTGTGCTTCATCCAGCCTGGCATTTTGCATGATGTACTCTGCATATATGTTAAATAAGCAGGGTGACAATTCTCAGGAGGCAGGTCAGGTGGTCTGGTATTCCCATCTCTTGAAGAGTTTTCCACAGTTTGTTGTAATCCACACATTCAAAGGCTTTGGTGTAATCAATAAAGCAGAGGTAGATATGTTTCTGGAACTCTTTTGCTTTTTCAGTGATCCACCGGATGTTGACAACTTGATCTCCGGTTCCTCTGCCTTTCTTAAATCCAGCTTGAACTGGAAGTTCACTGTTCATGTACTGTTGAAGCCTGCCTTGGAGAATTCGAGCATTAATTTGCTAGCATGTGAGATGAGCGAAATAGTGCAGTAGTCTGAACATTCTTTGGTATTGTCTTTCTTTGGGATTAGAATGAAAACTGACCTTTTCCAGTCCTGTGGCCACTGCTGAGTTGTCCAAATTTGCTGGCATATTGAATGCAGCACTTTCACAGCATCATCTTTTAGGACATGAAATACTTCAACTGGAATTTAATCACCTCTATTAGCTTTGTTTGTAGTAATGCTTCCTAAGGTCCACTTGACTTCGTATTCCAGGATGTCTGGCTCTAGGTGAGTGATCACACCATTGTGATTATCTGGGTCATGAAGTCTTATTTGTATAGCTTTTCTGTGTATTCTTGCCACCTCTTCTTAATATCTGCTGCTTTTCTTAGGTCCATACCATTTCTATCCTTTATTTCCTTGTTTGCATGAAATCTTTCCTTTGTATCTCTAATTTTCTTGAAGAGATCTTTAGTCTCTCTCATTTTATTGTTTTCCTCTATTTCTTTGCATTGATCACTGAGGAAGGCTTTCTTATATCTCCTTGCTATTCTTTGGAACTCTGCATTCAAATGGGTATATCTTTCCTTTTCTCCTTTTCCTTTCACTGCTCTTCTTTTCTCCAGTTATTTTAAGGCATCCTCAGATAACCATTATGCCTTTTTGGCAGATGGTCTTGATCATTGCCTTCTTACAATTTCATGAACCTCTGTCCATAATTCTTCAGGCACCCTGTCTATCAGATCTAGTGCCTTGAATCTATTTCTCACTTTCACTGTATAATCATAAGGGATATATATGATTTAGGTCATACCTGGATGGTCTGTTCATTTTTCCCTACTTTCTTCAATTTAAGTCTGAATTTGCAAGAAGGAGTTCATGATCTGAGCCACCATCAGCTCCCAGTCTTGTTTTTGCTCACTGTATAGAGCTCTTCCATCTTTGGCTGCAAAGAGTATAATCACTCTGATTTTGGTATTGACTCTCTGATGATGTCCATTTGTAGAGTCTTCTCTTGTGTTGCTGAAAGAGGGTGTTTGCTGTGACCAGTGCTTTCTCTCGACAAAACTCTGTTAGTCTTTAACCTGCTTTGTTTTGTACTCCAAGGCCAAATTTGGCTGTTACTCCAGGTATCTCCTGACTTCCTACTTTTGAATTTCTATCCCCTGTAATGAAAAGGACATCTTTTTTGGTGTTAGCTCTAGAAGGATTTGTAGGTCTTCATAGAACCATTCAACTTCAGCTTCTTCAGCGTTAGTGGTTGGGGCATAGACTTTGATTACTGTGATATTGAATTATTTGCCTTAGAAATAAACAGAGATCATTCTATCATTTTTGAGATTGCATCCAAGTACTAAATTTTGGACTCTTGTTGACTATGATGGCTATTCCATTTCTTCTAAGGGATTCTTGCCCACAGTAATAGATATAATGGTGAAAGTGAACTCGCTCAGTCGTATCCAACTCTTTGCAACCCTGTGGACTGTAACCTACTAGGCTCCTCTGTCCATGGAATTCTCCAGGCAAGAATACTGGAGTGGGTTGCCATTTCCTTCTCCAGGGATCTTCCAAACCCAGGGATTGAAGCTGGGTCTCCCACCTTGCAGGCAGACCCTTTAACTTCTGAGCCATCAGGGAAGCCAAGATATAATGGTAATCTGAGTTAAATTCACCCATTCCAGTCCATTTTAGTTCGCTGATTCCTAAAATGTCAATGTTCACTCTTGCCATCTCCTGTTTGACCACTTCCAATTTGCCTTGATTCATGGACCTAACATTCCAGGTTCCTATGCAATATTGCTCTTCACAGCATCAGACTTTGCTTCCATCACCAGTCACATCCACAGCTGGGTGTTGTTTTTTGCTTTAGCTCCATCTCTTCATTCTTTCTGGAATATTTTTCCACTGATATCCAGTAGCATATTGGGCACTTACAAACCTGGGTAGTTCTTCCAATGTCCAATCTTTTTGCCTTTTCATAGTGTTCATGGATTTCTCAAGGCAAGAATTCTAAAGTGGTTTACCATTCCCTTCTCCATTGGACCACGTTTTGTCAGAACTCTCTACCATTGCCCATCTGTCTTGGGTGGCCCTACATGGCATGGCTTACAGTTTCATTGAGTTAGCAAGACTGTGGTCCATGTGATCAGTGTGATTAGTTTTCTGTGATTCTGGTTTTTGTCTGTTTACCTTCTGATGGATAAGGATAAGTGGATTATGGAAGCTTCCTGATAGGGAGAGACTGACTGAGGGGGAAACTGGGTCTTATTCTGATGTGTCTTGCTCAGTAAATCTTTAATCCAATTTTCTAATGATGGGTGGGGCCATGTTCCCTCCCCATTGTTTGACCTGATCTCAGATAATGAGACCAAATGATGATAATGGTGACCTCTTTCAAAATGTCCCATGCAAGCACTGCTGCAGTCAGTGACCCCAACCTTGTAGCAGGCCAATCAGCACACACCTTCACTGGAAACTCCTGGACACTCAGAGGCAAGTCTGGGTCAGTCTGTTGTAGGGTCATAGATGGTTACCTATTCTATGACTAAAGAAGCAATAATATATAATGAAGAAAAGACAGTCTCCTCAATAAGTGGTGCTGGGAAGACTGGACAAACATGTGAAAGAATGAAACTGGAACACTCCTTAGCATCATACACAAAACTAAGCATCAAATGGTTTAAAGACCTAAATGTGAGGCCAGACACTATGAAACTCTCAGAGGAAAAGACAGGCAGAACACTCTGACATAAATCACACAAGATCTTTTTTGACCCACCTCCTAGTGTAATTAAAATAAAAAACTGAAATAAACTAAATGGAACGTGTTGTTCAGTTGCCCAGTCATGTCATACTCTTTGTGACCCCGTGGACTGCAGCACACCAGACCTCCTTGCCCCATCACTATCTCTCAAAATTTGCCCAAGTTCATGTTCATTGCATCAGTAATGTTATCCAGCCATCTCATCCTCTGATGCTCTCTTCTTCTTCTGCCCTCAATGTTCTGTAGTATCAGGGACTTTTCCAATGAGTCATCTGCAAGCATCAGATGCCCAAAATACTGGAGTTTCAGCTTCAGCATCAGCCCTTCCAGGGAATAGTCAGGATTGATTTCCTTTAAGATTGACTGGTTTGATCTCTTTGCTGTTCAGAAATTTTCTCCAGCACCACAGTTTGAAGGCATCAATTCTTTGAAATTCTGTCTTCTTTATGGAACTTATTAAACTTAAAAATTTTTCCACAACAAAGGAAATCATAAACAAGAAGAAAAGACAACCCTCAAAATGGTGGAAAATATTTGCAAATGAAGCAACTATCAAGGAATATATCTCCAAAATATACAAACAGTTCATGCTGCTTCAGTTCAGTTCAGTTCAGTCGCTCAGTCGTGTCTGACTCTTTGTGACCCCATGAATCGCAGCACGCCAGCCCTCCCTGTTCATCACCATCTCTAGGAGTTCACTCAGACTCAAGTCCATCGAGTCCATGATGCCATCCAGCCGTCTCATCCTCGGTAGTCCCCATCCTCCTCCTGCCCCCAATCCCTCCCAGCATCAGAGTCTTTTCCAATGAGTCAATTCTTCACGTGAGGTGGCCAAAATACTGAAGTTTCAGCTTCAGCATCATTCCTTCCAAAGAAATCCCAGGGTTGATCTCCTTCAGAATGGACTGGCTGGATCTCCTTGCAGTCCAAGGGACTCTCAAGAGTCTTCTCCAACACCACAGTTCAAAAGCATCAAATCTTCAGCACTCAGCCTTCTTCACAGTCCAACTCTCACATCCATACATGACTGCAGGAAAAACCATAGCCTTGACTAGACGGACCTTAGTCAGCAAAGTAATGTCTCTGCTTTTGAATATGCTATCTAGGTTAGTCATATGCTTAATATCAAAAAAAAAAAAGGTAAAAACCTAAAAGACATTTCTCTGAAGACATATAGATGGTTAATGAACACATGAAATGAAAGCACGCTTTACATCACTAATTACTAGATAAATGCAAATCAAAACTGCAATGAAGTAGTACCTCACACTGGTCAGTATGGCCATCATCAAAGATCCTACAAACATTACATGGTGGAGAGGGTATGTAGGAGAGGGAACTTTCTTACAGTGTTGCTGGGGGTGTAAACTGGTACAGACACTATGGAGAACATTATGAAGATTTCTTAAAAAACTAAAAATAAAACTACCTCAATGCAACTGTGAGTGCATGCTAAGTTGCCTCAGTCATGTCCGACTCTTTGAGATGCTATGGAACAAAACCCAGCGGACTCTTCTGTCCATGAAATTCTCTAGGCATGAATACTGGAGTGGGTTGCCATGCCCTTCTCCATGGGATCTTTCTGACCCAGGGATTAAATTCACTTCTCTTATTTCTCCTGCATCAGCCAGCAGGTGGATTCATCACCACTAACATCACCTGGGAAGCACTAAGGCAACTATACTCCAATAAAAATTAGTTAAAAAAAAAAAGAAAAACTAAATATAGAACTACCATGTGCTGTGCTCTGCTTAGTTGCTCAGTCATGTCTGACTCTTTGAGACCCCATGGATTGTAGCCTGCCAGGCCCCTCTGTCCATGAGGATTCTCCAGGCAAGAATATTGGAGGGATTGCAATGCCCTACTCCAGGGAATCTTCCCACCCCAGGGATCAAACCCAGGTCTTTTGCATAGCCTATCCCTTCTCCAGGGTATCTTCCTGACCCAGGTTGAACCAGGGTCTCCTGCATCACAGGTGGATTCTTTACCAACTGAGCTACCAGGTAAGCTCAGAACTACCATATGACCGAGCAATCTCACTTTTGGTCATATACCCAGAGAAAACCATAATTCCAAAAGACACACGTTCCCCAATGTTCATTGCAGCACTATTTATAATAGTCAGGACACAGAAGCAACTTAAATGTCCATCTCAACAGAGGAATAAATAAAAAAATATGTGGTGCATATATACATACAATGGAATATTACTTAGCCATAAAAGGGATGAAATTGTGCCATTTGCAGAGATATGGATGGACTGGAGACTGTCATACAGAATTAAGGAAGTTAGCTTGAGAAAATAAACATTATATATTAATGTATATATGTGGAATCTAGAAAAATGATACAGATGAATTTATCTACAAAGAAGGGTGATAAGGATGAACTGAGAGATTGGAACTGACATATATACAGCACTATGTATAAGATAGATAACTAATGAAAACCTACTGTATAGCATGGGGAACTCTACTCAATGCTGTGTTTTGACCTAAATGGGAAGAAAATCCCAAAAGAGGGAATACATGTATACATATAACTGATTCACTTTGCTGTATAGCAGAAACACAACATTGTGTTAAAATAAAAATTAATTTAAAAACATTGTACACCTTAAGTATGCATAATTTTTAATTTTCCAACTATTCCCCAATAAAGCTGGAAATTTTTAAGTGTTTAAAAATGATCAGATATATTGACATACATTTTATAGCATTCTCATTAGCTTTAATGCATAAACTTCTAAAATAAAAGCATATTGTGTCCCTGAAAATGGTTGTATGTGTCTTTATAATCTGTTTCCTGATGCCCCAGAGAGAGGAACCTGGTAGGTTACAGTCCATGGGGTCACAAGGAGTCAGAAACACTGAGCAACTAACACTTTCACTTTCAAGAAATAAAAAATAATTCCTATTCTTACATTGTGTAACCTATAGATGAGTTGTTCAAATATTGTAAGGAATACACGCTAAATCGCTTTCAGTCATGTCCAATTCTTTGTGACACTATGCCAGTCTCCTCTGTCCATGGGATTCTCTAGGCAAGAATACTGGAGTAGCTTGCCATGCCCTCCTCCAGGGGATCTTCCTGTTTCAGGGATTAAACCCTCATCTCTTACATATCCTTCATTAACAAGCGGGTTCTTTACCACTATTGCTGCCTAGGAAGCCTAATGGCCCTGTACAGTTTAGTGAATCTTGCACATTTAATATGGCTGTATTCAGTTTTAGTAAAAACTATGGCCCTATATTGGAGAAGGAAATGGCAACCCACTCCAGTACTCTTGACTTGAGCACCCCATGGAAAGAGGAGCCTGGGGAGCTACAGTCCATGCGTTTGCGAAGCCTCAGACATTACTGAAGTGATTTAGCAAGCATGCACATGGCTATCTGTAGTATGCTTTATAGTTTCATCATCTTCACTGTGGATAATTAAATGTATAGGGCTTCAAGTTATGATTCATAAAGGCAGATAGTTTCATTATCACAAGTGAAAGTATGTTTGCCATATTTTTAATGAGAACACACTTCTAGATGCTTCTGTTAGGCACGGCTCTTCATTCTTGCTATCGTTACATCGTCCACAGATTCAGTAGATGAAAATCATAAACGGAAGTAAATAAGATTAAAGGGATGAAGAGTCGCTGTATTTAATGAGCTCACATGGTGTTCTGTCATAACAAATTACCACACGATACTTAATGATTAACTATGCTGCCACTTACTCTATGAGCTCACAGCACCATAACCAAGTAAGCATAATAGAAAGCTGTCTACAAAATTAGAAGGTTACCTTAATTTTTTATTTATTACCATCTTGTCATCTCTGATAACACTTCATCATATACATGTTCTTGCCTGGAGAGATCAAAATTAAAATTTACAGAAATAGAAGGATGGTATCTTGGTGTAAGACTAATGAGGCAATTCAGTGCAATAAATAATAAGATGTACAAATTAGAATGAATTTGTTCCAGTTTGAAAATAACAATAGTATGTCAATCCAAAGGCTTCCCTTTCTTCAATATTATCATATATTTTCATTACAAGGAAATATATATCATTAAATCCATTGGTCATGATGTACAAATAATAGATTTTTTGGAATGTACATTTTGGTCATGAGATTTCAGTTGAGGCTGATTTTAGAAAAGAGCCCTAGATAAATGTCATTTGCAGAGGTGTTGTGAATACAGAATATTTATTGTCCAGCCACATGTAATAAAAATGCAAGTGAATAATGGCATGATCAGTCGTATGGCATGATCAGTCGTAATGGCATATCATATTCAGAGCCAAGGGGAGATTACGAAATATAAACTGTGTTTCTGCATCATGTTCCTGACAAGCATAGTTCTTCATTTTGATAATCATCTCTGACCAGGAAGTCAAGTTTTATTTGATTGCAATCAGGCTGGGGTTGTCCTCTCTCCAGATTGATCAACTACAGTCTTTTCAGCTCATTAACTATGACCCTGTAATTTCTTCCAACCTGGAAGATGTTCTTTCTGCCTTCTATTTATGCTACCTTTTCAAAGCCGCTGCTATTAAACTATATAGTATTGCTCAAATTGCCTCTCTTTTCTCCAAATTTTATTGTATTCATAACCTCTTAATCTCCATATGCTTCATGCATATTAGTTTTTATTTCCTCAAATTATTAGTTCTTTGAGGTTAGGAAATATAATATGCTTTATATTCTTATTGAATTTATCCTTTGCATGCTCAGTCACACTCAACTCTTTACGACTCTGTATAGTCCACCAGGCTCCTCTGTCCATGGAATTTTCCAGACAAGAATACTGAAGACAGTTGCCATTTCCTTCTCCAGGGGTCCTTCTCAACCCAGAGGTCAAACTTATGTCTCTTGCATCTCCTACACTGGCAGGCAGATTCTTTACCATTGGCGCCAACTGGGAAGCTGAATTTGCACTTTACTCTTATAAAATCTGAAGAGCCTCTCTATCTGTGTCTGTTTCATTCTCTCTGTCTTTTATATATATATAGCTTCAGTCATGTCCAAATCTTTGCAGCCCCATGGACTGTACAGCCTGCCAGGTTATATCTTTGTCCATGGGATTCTCCAAGCACTCCAGTATTCTCCATACTGGCCTAGGTTGCCACACCCTTCTCCAGGGGATCTTCCTCACCTAGGGATCATAACTTCATCTCTTATGTCTCCTGCATTGACAGGAAGGTTCTTTACCACTAGTGCCACCCGGGAGGCCATATATATATATATATATATATATATATATATACTCTTCTTTTATAAAGTAATTGAAAAATTAAAAAAAAACATATTTAGGACAAAATTTCATCTTCACTCTATCAAACAAAGCTTAGAATGTGACTTGACCATTGGGACAAATTAAATTTCCTAATTTTGATTGTACCCAATTACACATGGATAGCCAGATTCATCCTGTCCCCCCCCCGCCGTCCCCTTGGGAATCTGCACTCAAAAGACATGCAGAACATGCAACATAAATGTTCTGTTTTTCTTATAAAGCATAAAACACAGAGACCTAGCACAGAAGAATGCTCCTTGCATTCATACTCTTAAGATGAAGGAAGAAGAGGGAAGAATTAAACTACTTACAACCTATTCCTCTTTTCATCCTCACCAGTCAGCTAACAGATGAGTGAGTGAGAAACTAGAGAAAGGCCAGGGTTGGTATTTTAAAAAAGAGCCCTCCACATGAAAGGTAATTAAGTAAGAGATCTTCTCCACCATTATTACCAAAGCAAATGGAACAATGAGCTTATGATAACTATAGTGATTTAAGATAATTTTTGAATAATGTATTCATTTATCTTTTGGCCAGGCTGCATGGCATGTAGCAGCTTATTTTCCTGACCAGGGATCCAACATACTCCCCCTGCCTTGGAATCTTGAAATGTTAACCACTAGACTAGCAGAGAAGTCCCTATTTTAGAACAATTTATAGATTTTTAAATTTTAATTAAAGGAAATATTCTCAGTAGCTTTCAGGAACAAGGAAGAGCATGTTCATAATTTGTAGGAAATATCAATTTGTTTACCTTATTCAAGAATAACCTTATGAAATGTTCATCCCTCACATAAGACATGTGATGTGATGTATGTGTTTGCATAATAGCATTAAGCATGCAGTTAACAGTGCATACACTGAGTCAAAGCTTCATTTATATCAGCAAGAAAAGTAATTATATTGGTATTATTGATGGATTAGTCAAATATATTCAGATTCTTCTGTTCTTCAATAATATAAAATTTAAATGTGCAAAAAAAAAAACCCACTAAACTGTCAATAGAGAGAAATGGTTATTCAAGCTGTAACAGGAAAGTTAGTTGAGTTATTCATGATGTCCTTTGTAATTTAGGATATTCTTAAATTATTGTTTCATTTCAGGCATACAAAGGATTAGAACACAAATACACGAGAGCAGCAGATAATAGCTATAGGAAAATTCTAGAAAAGCAACCAGATTTAAACAAACAACAAAAATATAGCATCTTTACTCCCAGAAGTTCAAACATTTTCTGAGACTCTACCATTGGCATGATGTTTGTGGGTGTGTGGAATTTTGAAGAGTCTACAAATAAACTTCAAAGATGTCCCTTTTATAGGAAAGTGCGTTTTGCTGGTGGGAACCTCATCAATCAGTCCTCTATAGTATAGACCAGCTTTGATCTCCTTCTGAATCATGCTAGTCTATGTGTGAGTGTATATGGAATCACTGTCACTTTGCTTCCCAAATGATGACTGTAACAGAGCTAGTCTCAGAAGAGAATTAAACTCTTTTGTTCTGGATCTGAAAGCAAAGAATTGTGTAAATATATTTTTGTACATACTATTGTCTGTTATAGAATTTCTGAATGAATTGTGCATTTGAATGAACTCACACTAGTTTATGACACACACGAATGAATGACTAAATGGATTAATGAATGTATGAATAAAAACTCCTGCATCTCACAAAGCATGCTTTTGACTGACAGACCCTTGGCGGTGCCACATATGTCAATTCCTTCCAGCCATGATCACTCAAGAAACATTTCTGATCTCATCACTGTTTTAATATGATGCCAGTATTCTGGCCTCTTAACAGAGTGAAGTAAGTCAGAAAGAGAAAAACAAATGTTTAATACTAATGCACATATATGGAATCTAGAAAAATAGTACTGATGAAATTATTTGCAGGGCAGCAATGGAGACACAGACATAGAGAACAAACTTATGAGAATGGGGCAGAGGAAAGAGAAGGTGGGATGTATGGAGAGACTAACATGGAAACATCGTATGATATGTAACATAGATAGCCAATGTGAATTTGCTGTATGACTCAGGGAACTCAAACCCCAGTCTGGAACAACCTAGAGGGATGGGATGGGGAGGGAGGTGAGAGGGAGGTTAAAAAGGAAGGCAACATATGTATACCTATGGCTGATTCATGTTGATATTTGGCAGAAACCAATGCAATTCTGTAATTCATGTAATTCAGCCATGAAATTAAAAGACGCTTACTCATTGGAAGAAAAGTTATGACCAACCTAGATAGCATATTCAAAAGCAGAGACATTATTTTGGCAACAAATGTCCGTCTAGTCAAGGCTATGGTTTTTCCAGTGGTCATGTATGGATGTGAGATGTGGACTGTGAAGAAGGCTGAGCACCGAAGAATTGATGCTTTTGAACTGTGGTGTTGGAGAAGACTCTTGAGAGTCCCTTGGACTGCAAGGAGATCCAACTGGTCCTGGGGTTCTTTGGAAGGAATGATGCTAAAGCTGAAACTCCAGCACTTTGGCCACCTCATGTGAAGAGTTGACTCATTGGAAAAGACTCTGATGCTGAGAGGGATTGGGGACAAGAGGAAAAGGGAACGACCGAGGATGAGATGGCTGGATGGCATCACTGACTCGATGGACATGAGTTTGAGTGAACTCCGGGAGTTGTTGATGGACAGGGAGACCTGGCATGCTGCAATTCATGGAGTCGCAAAGAGTCGGACACGACTGAGCAACTGAACCAAACTGAACTGAATGTAATTCTGTAAAGCAATTTCCCTTCAATTAAAAAATAGATTAATTAAAAGAATTCTAACTTTTCTCTGTTGTTTACAATAAGATCCCTGTATCTACATTTACAGCTGCATTCCTTCTTCTGAATTCCAGATGTATATTTCAACCAGCTAAAGAAAATTTGTACTTGTATACTTCTCTATATATTATAAATATTATATCTATCTCAAGAATATTTCATGCATGAAAAACCTGTCCTTAAACTCACTAGGTTTCTCCAACATTTCTTCTCCTCATGTTCCCTGTCTCATTAAATGGCATTGTCCATCCTGATAATTTTTAATTTTCTCGAAAAACTATTGAACTTTCTTTTTTTTTTTAATTTTTTTTAAATTAAATTTATTTATTTTTTAATTACAATACTGTATTTGTTTTGCCATACATTGACACGAATCAGCCATAGGTGAACACAATCGCCCAATGCCGAAGCCCCCTCCCACCTCCCACCCCACATCCTCTACCTGAATCATCCTGTGCATCAGCCCCATGCATCCTGCGTCCTACACCAAACATAGATTAGCACTTTGTTTCTTACAGGAAAATACACATGCTTCACTGCCATTCTCCCAAACCATCCCACCCTTTCCCTCTCCCTCAGAGTCCAAAAGTCCGTTCTATACCTCTGTGTCTCTTGTTGTCTCACATATAGGGTCATCATTACTGTCTTCTAAATTCCATATATATGTGTCAGTATACTGTATCGGTGTTTTTCTTTCTGGCTTACTTCACTCTGTATAATCGGTTCCAATTTCATCCATCTCATTAGAACTGAGTCAAATTTATTCTTTTTAAGGGCTGAGTAGTATTCCATAGTGTATATGAACCACAGCTTTCTTATCCATTCATCTGCTGATGGACATCTAGGTTGCTTCCATGTCCTGGCTATTATAAACAGCGCTGCAATGAACATTGGGGTACATGTGTCTCTTTCAATTCTGGTTTCCTTGGTGTGTATGCCCAGCAGTGGGATTGCTGGGTCATAAGGCAGTTCTATTTGCAATTTTTTAAGGAATCTCCACACTGTTTTCCATAATGGCTGTACTAGTTTGCATTCCCACCAGCAGTGTAAGAGGGTTCCCTTTTCTCCACACCCTCTCCAGCATTTATTGCTTGTAGACTTTTGGATCGCAGCCATTCTGACTGGTGTGAAATGATACCTCATTGTGGTCTTGATTTGCATTTCTCTGATAATGAGTGATGTTGAGCATCTTTTCATGTGTTTGTTAGCCATCTGTATGTCTTCTTTGGAGAAATGCCTATTTAGTTCTTTGGCCCATTTTTTTATTGGATCGTTTATTTTTCTGGAGTTGAGCTGCATAAGTTGCTTATATATCTTTGAGATTAGTTGTCTGTCAGTTGTTTCATTTGCTATTGTTTTCTCCCATTCAGAAGGCTGTCTTTTCACCTTGCTTATAGTTTCCTTTGTTGTGCAGACGCTTTTAATTTTAATTAGATCCCATTTGTTTATCTTTGCTTTTATTTCCAGTATACTGGGAGATGGATCATAGAGGATCCTGCTGTGATTTATGTCGGAGAGTGTTTTGCCTATGTTCTCCTCTAGGAGTTTTATAGTTTCTGGTCTTACATTTAGATCTTTAATCCATTTTGAGTTTATTTTTGTGTATGGTGTTAGAGAGGGGTCTAATTTCATTCTTTTACAAGTGCTTGACCAGTTTTCCCAGCACCATCTGTTAAAGAGACTGTCTTTACTCCATTGTATATTCTTGCCTCCTTTGTCAAAGATAAGGTGTCCATAGGTATGTGGGTTAATCTCAGGGCTTTCTATTTTGTTCCATTGATCTATATTTCTGTCTTTGTGCCAGTACCATACTGTCTTAATAACTGTGGCTTTGTAGTAGATCCTGAAGTCAGGCAAGTTGATTCCTCCAGTTCCATTTTTCTTTCTCAAGATTGCTTTGGCTATTTGAGGTATTTTGTATTTCCATACAAATCTTGAGATTATTTTATCTAGTTCTGAGAAAAATACTGCTGGTAGCTTGATGGGAATTGCATTGAATCTGTAGATTGCTTTGGGTAGTATACTCATTTTCACTATATTGATTCTTCCAACCCATGAGCATGGTATATTCCTCCATCTATTAGTGTCTTCTTTGATTTCTTTCATCAGTGTTTTATAGTTTTCGATATATAGGTCTTTAGTTTCTTTAGGTAGGAATATTCCTAAGTATTTTATTCTTTTCGTTGCAATGGTGAATGGAATTGTTTCCTTAACTTCTTTTTCTACTTTCTCATTATTAGTGTATAGGAATGCAAGGGATTTCTGAGTGTTGATTTTATATCCTGCAACTTTACTATATTCACTGATTAGCTCTAGTAGTTTTCTGGTCGAGTCTTTAGGATTTTCTATGTAGAGGATCATGTCATCTGCAAACAGTGAGAGTTTTACTTCTTCTTTTCCAATTTGGATTCCTTGTATTTCTTTTTCTGCTCTGATTGCTGTGGCCAAAACTTCCAGTACGATGTTGAAGAGTAGTGGTGAAAGTGGACACCCTTGTCTTGTTCCTGACTTTAGGGGAAATGGTTTCAATTTTTCGCCATTGAGGATAATGTTAGCTGTGGGTTTGTCATATATAGCTTTTATTATGTTGAGGTATGGTCCTTCTATTCCTGCTTTCTGGAGAGTTTTTATCATAAATGGATGCTGAATTTTGTCAAAGGCTTTTTCTGCATCTATTGAGATAATCATATGATTTTTATTTCTCAGTTTGTTAATGTGATGAATTACATTGATTGACTTGCGGATATTGAAGAATCCTTGCATCCCTGGGATAAAGCCCACTTGGTCATGGTGTATGATCTTTTTAATGTGTTGCTGGATTCTGATTGCTAGGATTTTGTTGAGGATTTTTGCATCTATGTTCATCAGTGATATTGGCCTGTAGTTTTCTTTTTTTTGTGGTGTCTTTGTCAGGTTTTGGTATTAGGGTGATGGTGGCCTCATAGAATGAGTTTGGCAGTTTACCTTCCTCTGCAATTTTCTGGAATAGTTTCAGTAAGATAGGTGTTAGCTCTTCTCGAAATTTTTGGTAGAATTCAGCTGTGAAGCCGTCTGGACCTGGGCTTTTATTTGCTGGAATATTTCTGATTACAGTTTCAATTTCCGTGCTTGTGATGGGTCTGTTAAGATTTTCTATTTCTTCCTGGTTCAGTTTTGGAAAATTGTACTTTTCTAAGAATTTGCCCATTTCTTCCAAGTTGTCCATTTTATTGGCATATAATTGCTGATAGTAGTCTCTTATGATTCTTTGTATTTCTGTGTTGTCTGTCGTGATCTCTCCATTTTCATTTCTAATTTTGTTGATTTGATTTTTTTTCTCTTTGCTTCTTGATGAGTCTGGCTAATGGTTTGTCAATTTTATTTATCCTTTCAAAGAACCAGCTTTTTGCTTTGTTGAGTTTTGCTATGGTCTCTTTTGTTTCTTTTGCATTTATTTCTGCCCTAATTTTTAAGATTTCTTTCCTTCTACTAACTCTGGGGTTCTCTATTTCTTCCTTCTCTAGTTGCTTTAGGTGTAGAGTTAGGTTATTTATCTGACTTTTTCTTGTTTCTTGAGGTATGCCTGTATTGCTATGAACTTTCCTCTTAGGACTGCTTTTATAGTGTCCCAAAGGTTCTGTGTAGTTGTGTTTTCATTTTCATTTGTTTCGATGCATATTTTGATTTCTTTTTTGATTTCTTCTGTGATTTGTTGGTTATTCAGAAGGGTGTTGTTCAGCCTCCAAATGTTGGAATTTTTAACAGTTTTCTCTCCTATAATTGAGATCTAACCTTAGTGCATTATGGTCAGAGAAGATGCTTGGAATAATTTCAATTTTTTTGAATTTATCAAGGTTAGATTTATGACCCAGAATGTGATCTATTCTGGAGAAGGTTCCGTGTGCACTTGAGTAAAAGGTGAAATTCGTTGTTTTGGGGTGAAATGTCCTATAGATATCAATTAGGTCTAACTGGTCTATTGTATCGTTTAACGTTTGCGTTTCTTTGTTAATTTTCTGTTTAGTTGATCTGTCCATAGGTGTGAGTGGGGTATTAAAGTCTCCCACTATTATTGTGTTATTATTAATTTCCCCTTTCATGCTTGTTAGCAATTGTCTTACATATTGCGGTGCTCCTATGTTGGGTGCATATATATTTATAATTGTTATATCTTCTTCTTGGATCGATCCTTTAATCATTATGTAGTGGCCTTCTTTGTCCCTTTTCACAGCCTTTGTTTTAAAGTCTATTTTATCGGATATGAGTATTGCTACTCCTGCTTTCTTTTGGTCTTTATTTGCATGGAATATCTTTTTCCAGCCCTTCACTTTCAGTCTGTATGTGTCCGTTGTTTTGAGGTGGGTCTCTTGTAGGCAGCATATATAGGGATCTTGTTTTTGTATCCATTCAGCCAGTCTTTGCCTTTTGGTTGGGGCATTCAACCCATTTACATTTAAGGTAATTATTGATAAGTATGCTCCTGTTGCCATTTACTTTATTGTTTTGGGTTCGGGTTTATACGTCCTTTTTTGTGTTTCCTTTCTAAAGTCTATCCTTTAGTATTTGTTGGAGAGCTGGTTTGGTGGTGCTGAATTCTCTCAGCTTTTGCTTGTCTGTAAAGCTTTTGATTTCTCCTTCATATTTGAATGAGATCCTTGCTGGGTACAGTAGTCTTGGCTGAAGGTTATTATCTTTCATCACTTTAAGTATGTCTTGCCATTCCCTCCTGGCCTGAAGAGTTTCTATTGAAAGATCTGCAGTTATTCTTATGGGGATCCCCTTGTGTGTTATTTGTTGTTTTTCCCTTGCTGCTTTTAGTAATTGTTCTTTGTGTTTGGTCTTTGTTAGTTTGATTAAAATATGTCTTGGGGTGTTTCGCCTTGGGTTTATCCTGTTTGGCACTCTCTGGGTTTCTTGGACTTGGGTGATTATTTCCTTCCCCATTTTAGGGAAGTTTTCAACTATTATCTCCTCAAGTATTTTATCATGGTCTTTCTTTTGTCTTCTTCTTCTGGGACTCCTATAATTCGAATGTTGGAGCGTTTCATATTGTCTTGGAGGTCTCAGAGTGTCCTCATTTCTTTTAATTCGTCTTTCTTTTTCCCTCGCTGATTCATTTATTTCTACCATTCTATCTTCTATTTCACTAATCCTATCTTCTGCCTCCGATATTCTACTATTTGTAGCCTCCAGAGTGTTTCTGATCTCATTTATTGCATTATTCATTATATGTTGACTCTTTTTTAATTTCTTCTAGGTCCTTGTTAAACCTTTCTTGCATCTTCTCAATCCTTGACCCCAGGCTATTTATCTGTGATTCCATTTTGATTTCAAGATTTTGGATCATTTTCACTATCATTATTTGGAATTCTTTCTCAGGTAGATTCCCTATCTCTTCCTCTTTTGTTTGGTTTGGTGGGCATGTCTCCTGTTCCTTTACCTGCTGGGAATTCCTCTGTCTCTTCATCCTGGTTATATTGCTGCGTTTGGGGTGGCCTTTCTATATTCTGGGAATTTGTGGAGTTCTCTTTATTATAGAGTTTCCTCTCTGTGTTTGGTGTTATATCACTGGTTTGTCAAAGTTTCTTGATCAGGGAGGCTTGTGTTGGAATTCTGGTGGGTGGATCTGGATTTCCTCTCTCTGGAGTGTTGTGACGTGTGAAGTAATGGCTTATGAGACGTCAATGGTTTTGGAGTATTTTGAGTTGCCTATGTATTGAAGCTCAGGGGCTTGTTCTTGTGTTGCTGGAGAATATGCGTGGTATGTCTTGCTCTGGAACTTGTTGGCCCTTGGGCAGTGCTCAGTTTTAGTATAGGTATGAAGGCGTTTGATGAGCTCTAATTGGATAATGTTCCCTGTGTTCAGGAATTCTTTGTTGATCACAGGATTTGGAATTACGCCTCCTGATTCTGGTTTTCAGATTTATTTTTAGAATAGCCTCATGATTTCTCCATCTATTCAGCACTAATATTAAAACATCTAGGTTAATGATGATAGGTTTCTCCACCTTGAGGGTCGTCCCTAGAGGATAGGTGGGTTACTTGGAGGAGAGAAGAGGGAGGGAGTAGTTAGAGGTGAGTGGAATGGGATGAGGTGGAATCAAAAGAGGGAAAAGAAAGTTAGCCCGTAGCCACTTTCTTGTGTGTGCTCCGAAGTCTGGACCGCTCAGAGGTGGTCACAGAGTTATACTTGGAAGAGGAGAGGAAGGAAGTAGATAGAGGTGGTCAGGAGGATAAAAGAGGGAGATGGGAAGGAGGGATACAGATCCGGTCAGTGACCAGTTCCCTTAGAGTTCTCCTCCTTCTGGAACGCTCAGAGGTTCATAGCGTTGGGTAGAGAGGGGGAGGGTGAGGGAGGGAGACAAAAGCCACCTGGTGGCGAAAAGGAGATTCCAGAGGTGGAGAGAGTGGTCAAGCCAGTAGTCTTGCACTCATGTAAAACTGGGTATTGAGGATTAGGTTTTTAAAAGTACAAAATTGGCAACAAATACCAAAATGCCAAGATTAAAAAACTGGAGTATAGACTGGGTTTTCAAAGATAGATTATTGAAGAGAAGAAGGATGAGGAGAGAGGCATTTTAAAAAAAATAGAGAAAAAAGAAAAAAAGTAAAATATAATAAAAGATTTCAGAATTATTAAAAGACAACTTCCTTCACCATTAAGACTACATACGGCGTTTGCTTAAATGATAGGTTTTTTTTTTTTTAAGTAATATTAGGTTATAAAAATAATAACTAGAAATATAGAAGGCTTAAAATTTAAGGAAGTTTAGGAGAAAAAAGGATGAAAAAGAAAAGGATAAACAAATTTAAAAAGGAAAAAAATAATTTTTAAAGAAAGAAAAAAAATTCTTAAAAAAAAAAATCACACTTCCACATCACCCCCCCGCCAAAAAAAAATTTTTTTTTGATCATAAAAGTAGAGACGGCGTATCTGTCGCTTTCTCTGTCGTTGAGGACTGTGTGGGGTCGCTACCAAGGCAGTTCCCTCTGTTTGCCTTCCTCTGTTTGCTGGTCTCTTCCGTGTCTGATTTCTGTCTTGCCACAGGGAGGGTGGTGGTGAACTCTGCACTGGGCTTGCCCCTCCCCAATCCACGGGATAACCGTTTGGGGCCTGGCCTATGTTTCATGCAATTCCCTGGTTTTAGCCGCTCAGGATTGGCGCTCAGGAAGTCCCCTCCGGGTGCCGGGTTTGGTCCCAAGTCCGAGTGGCTAGGAGTTTGGCGCAGACTATTGTTGCATCTTCTGGGCTTTGCGGGTCGCTCAATTTTCTGGGATCTCCGCCGGGGCTCTTTTTCAGGCAGATGATGACCACTCAGATACCCCCAGAAGTCTCATCAAAGAGGCCCGCTTGCAATTTGGTAGGTAATGACTCTTGAGCTGCAACTGCCCTCTTCCAGCGCTTCAGGCTCTGGCTGCCTGTCGCCGGTGGGGGATGGTCTGCAGCCGGCTATTTCCGATCCGTCCTTTGTTCTGTGCGCGGGCCTGTCAGTGCCTTATGTTCGGGTGTTTCGCGTGTTAGTTATCTCCTAGTCTCGTTTGCTAGTCCGGGATAATTCGTTCTATCCACGCGCGGACCCGATTCTGGCCCCGTTACGCCCGATTCTTGAGAAAAGCCCTGCAGCCTACGTCTCCCGCAGCCCAATTCTTAGAGAGCACTGTCGCGGGCACGCTCCTCCCTGCCCAACCCCCACTGCTGTCGGACGCAGGCGCTTGCGCTGCTTGTCCGCTGGGGGTTATACTGTTGAATTCGTAATCTGTTGGTTTTAATTATTTATTTATTCTTCCTTCCTGTTATGTTGCCCTCTGTGCTTCCAGGGCTCGCCCCATGCACAGCTGTGAGAAAGTTCCCCAATTTTAGGGAACCTCTCTCTTTAAGAGTCTCTTCCTGGGACGGGATTCCCTTCCCGTGCCAGGGTTCCCTCCCTACCTCCTTTGTCTCTCTCTTAGTTCTTTAAAATAAAATAAAATAAAATAATTCCTACCAGGTTTTGAAGCCAATGGTCTGCTTTGCTGGATGCCTGATGTCCTCTGCCAGCAGTCAGAAGTTATTTTGTGGAATTTGCTCAGCGTTGAAATGTTCTTTTGATGAGGTAGAGAGGGAGAAAGTGTTCTCCCCATCCTATTCCTCCGCCATCTTTTTCTCTTCCTGAATTTTCTTTTCAAACAGTAAGTTATATTTTCTTTTCAAAAAGAAAATTAGGCACAAAACTTGAACTCTTCTCCTTTTACATCAAATTAATCCCTTCCTCCCTAAAAAAAAAAAAGGGAGTTGACAGGGCTTTAGAATAGGGTAGTCTGGATATAATGCTTTATTCTGAGTTCTGTGGCTTTGAGTTTCTCTGAGCCTTAAATAGCTTATTTTAAAATTTCTTTTAATATTCTTTTAAATTTCAAGCAACACTTTTTATATTAAAAATATATCTCAATCAAATAAAAACTGAATAAGTGAAAAGATTTTCTACATTCATGGATATAAAGACTTAATATTGCCAAAAGATCAGTTCAGTTCAGTCTCTCAGTTGTGTCTGACTCTGTGACCTCATGGATTTCAGCACACCAGGCTTCCCTGTCCATAACCAACTCCCAGAGCTTACTCAAACTCATGTCCATTGAGTCAGTGATGCCATCCAGCCATCTCATCTTCTGTCATCCCCTTCTCTTCCTACCCCCAATCCCTCCCATCATCAGAGTCTTTTCCAATGAGTCAACTCTTCGCATGAGGTGGCCAAAGTACTGGAGTTTCAGCTTTATCATCATTCCTTACAAAAAGAACACCCAGGGCTGATCTCCTTCAGAATGGACTGGTTGGATCTCCTTGAAGTCCAAGGGACTCTCAAGAGTCTTCTCAAACACCACAGTTCAAAAGCATCAGTTCTTCAGCACTCAGCTTTCTTTATGGTCCAACTTTCACATCCCTACATGACTACTAGAAAAACCATAGCTTCGACTAGATGGACTTTTCTTGCCAAAATATCAGTTCTTCCCTAATTACTTTATAGATTGAATTCAATACTAATCAAAATCCCTGAGAATTATTTTGTGGATAATGATAAATTTATTCTGAAGTTTACATGGAGAGACAAAAAAACTGAAAAGTGCCCATTCAATACAGTAGAACAGAATTGAAAGACTGAAGCTATCCAATATCAAGACACCTTATAAAAGTTACAGTAATCAAGATGACATGGTACTAGTGAAAGAACAGACAAATAGATCAATGAAACAGAATAGACAGCTTAGAAATAGATCCAAATGAAAATAGTTAACAGTTTCTAGACAAAGGCCCTAAGGCAATACAATGGAGCAAAGATAGTTTTTCAACAAATGGTGCTGGAGCAAATGGACAGTCACATGGAAATAAATGAATCTAGACACAGATGTTACATCTGTCATAAAAATTAGCTCAAAATAGATCAAAAACCTAAATGTAAGATACTTAACTATAAGATTCCTAAAAGGCAGTTTTATTTCCAGTTTTTAATGAATCTCCACACTGTTCTCCATAGTGGCTATACTAGTTTGCCTTCCCACCAACAGGGTAAGAGAGTTCCCTTTTCTCCACATCCTCTCCAGCATTTATTGCTTGAAGACTTTTGAATTGCAGCCATTCTGACTGGTGTGAAATGATACCTCATTGTGGTCTTGATTTGTACTTCTCTGATAATGAGTGATGTTGAGCATCTTTTCATGTGTTTGTTAGCCATCTGTATGTCTTTTTTGGAGAAATGTCTATTTAGTTCTTTGGCCCATTTTTTGATTGGTTCGTTTATTTTTCTGGAATTCACCTGCATGAGTTGCTTGTATATTTTTGAGGTTAGTTGTTTGTCAGTTGCTTCATTTGCTATTATTTTCTCCCATTCTGAAGGCTGTTTTTTCACCTTGCTTATAGTTTCCTTTGTTGTGCAGAAGCTTTTAAGCTTAATTAGGTACCATTTGTTTATTTTTGCTTTTATTTCCAGTATTCTGGGAGGTGGGTCATAGAGGATCCTGCTGTGATGTATGTCCGAGAGTGTTTTGCCTATGTTCTCCTCTAGGAGTTTTATAGTTTCTGGTCTTACGTTTAGATCTTTATCCAATTTGAGTTTATTTTTGTGTATGGTATTAGAAAGTGTTCTAGTTTCATTCTTTTACAAATGGTATACCAGTTTTCCCAGCACCACTTGTTAAAGAGACTGTCTTTACTCCATTGTATATTCTTGCCTCCTTTGTCGAAGATAAGGTGTCCATAGGTGTGTGGATTTCTCTCTGGGCTTTCTATTTTGTTCCATTGATCTATATTTCTGTCTTTGTCCCAGTACCATACTGTCTTGATGACTGTGGCTTTGTAGTAGAGCCTGAAGTCAGGCAGGTTGATTCCTCCAGTTCCATTCTTCTTTCTCAAGATTGCTTTGGCTATTCGAGGTTTTTTGTATTTCCATACAAATTGTGAAATTATTTATTCTAGTTCTGTGAAAAATACCTTTGGTAGCTTGATAGGGATTGCATTGAATTTGTAGATTGCTTTGGGTAGTATACTCATGTTCACTATATTGATTCTTCCAATCCATGAACGTGGTATATTTCTCCATCTATTAATGTC
This sequence comes from Nanger dama, assembly GCA_917880005.1. NCBI lineage: Eukaryota > Metazoa > Chordata > Mammalia > Artiodactyla > Bovidae > Nanger > Nanger dama. The sequence continues at coordinate 42,197,115 of CAKJTW010000009.1, read as the reverse complement.
TATTTCTTTCACCAGTGTTTTATAGTTTTCTATATATAGGTCTTTAGTTTCTTTAGATAGATATATTCCTAAGTATCTTATTCTTTTCGTTGCAATGGTGAATAGAATTTTTCCTTAATTTCTTTTTCTACTTTCTCATTATTAGTGTATAAGAATGCAAGGGATTTCTGTGTGTTGATTTTGTATCCTGCAACTTTACTATATTCATTGATTAGCTCTAGTAATTTTCTGGTGGAGTCTTCAGGTTTTATAGAGAGAGGATGATGGCATCTGCAAACAGTGAGAGTTTTACTTCTTCTTTTCCAATTTGGATTCCTTGTATTTCTTTTTCTGCTCTGATTGCTGTGGCCAAAACTTCTAGAACTATGTTGAATAGCAGTGGTGAAAGTGGGCACCCTTGTCTTGTTCCTGACTTTAGGGGAAATGGTTTCAATTTTTCGCCATTGAGGATAATGTTTGCTGTGGGTTTGTCATATATAGCTTTTACTGCTGGGCATATACACTAAGGAAACTAGAATTGAAAGAGACACGTGTACCCCATGTTCATCACAGCAGTGTTTATAATAGCCAGAACATGGAAGCAACCTAGATGTCCATCAGCAGATGAATGGACAAGAAAGCTGTGGTACATATACACAATGGAGTATTCCTCAGCCATCAGAAAGAATACATTTGAATCAGGTCTAATGAGGTGGATGAAACTGGAGCCGATGATATAGAGTGAAGTAAGCCAGAAAGAAAAACACCAATACAGTATACTAACACATATATATGGAATTTAGAAAGATGGTAATGATAACCCTATATGCGAGACAGCAAAAGAGACACACATGTACAGAACAGACTTTTGGACTCTGTGGGAGAGGGAGAAGGTGGGATGATTTGGGAGAATGGCATTGAATCATGTATAATATCATATAAGAAATGAATCGCCAGTCTATGATCGATGCAGGATATAGGAAGCTTGGGTTGGTGCACTGGGATAACCCAGAGGGATGGTATGGGGAGGGAGGGGGAGGGGGTTCTGGAGTGTGAACTTAGGTACACCCATGGCAGATTCATGTTGATGTATGGCAAAACCAATACAGTATTTTATAGTAAAAAAAAATAATAATAATAATAATAAAAGAAAAAAAAGATTCCTAACAGGACCATAGAATAAAACAAAATGATCTTGGGTGTGATCATGACCTTTTAGGTACAACATCAAAGACATGAAAGAAATAAGGTGACATTCATTATAATTAAAACGTTATGCTCAAAAAAAAAAAAAAAAAAACTGTCAAGGGAATAAGACAAACTACATCTAGGAGAATATATTTGTATTAAATGATGGGCTGCTATCCAAAATGTACAAGTCCTAACAATCAATAATAAGGAAAACAAACAATCCATATAGAAAAGATGACAAAGACCTTAATAGATCCCTCACATAGGAAGATACACATGTTGCAAATAAGCATATGAAAAGATGCTCCATATCATGTGCCATCAGGTAAATGAAAATTAAAACAAGATACCCCTGCATACCTATTAAGGTGACCAAGATCCAGAGCACAGACAACACAAAATGCTGACAATGATGTGGAGCAACAGGAACTCTCTTTCATTGTTGGTGAGAATGCAAAATGGAGCAGCCTCTTTGGGACAACTTTGCAGTTTCTTACAAACAAAATATGCTCTTAATATGAAAAGTGAAAGAAAGAGAAAAATGAAAGTGAAGTCACTCAGTTGTGTCTGACTCTTTGTGACCTCATAGACTGTAGCCTACCAGATTCCTCCATCCAAGGATTTTCCAGGCAAGAATACTGGACTGGGTTGCCACTTCCTTCTCCAGGAGATCTTCCTGACTAAGGGATTGAACACGAGTCTCCCACATTGTAGTCAGACACTTTACCATCTCAGTTCAGTTCAGTTCAGTACAGTCATTCAATCATGTCCAACATTTGTGACCCCATGAATTTCAGCTTGCCAGTCCTCCCTGTCCATCACCAGCTCCTGGAGTACACTCAAACTCACGTTCATCAAGTCAGTGATTCCATCCAGCCATCTCATCCTCTGTCGTCCCCTTCTCCTCCTGCCCCCAATCCCTCCCAGCATCAGTCTTTTCCAATGAGTCAACTCTTTGCATGAGGTGGTGAAAGTACTAAAGTTTCAGCTTTAGCATGATTCCTTCCCATCTCCTTGGTCCCCAGGATGGAGACTGGTACCCAGGACTCCTTTAGAATGGACTTGTTGGATATCCTTGGAGTCCAAAAGACTCTCAAAAGTCTTCTCCAACACCACAATTCAAATAAGTTCCTCAGCATTCAGCCTTCTTCACAGTCCAACTTTCACATCCATGCATGACCACTGGAAAAACCATAGCCTTGACTAGACGGACTTTTGTTGCCAAAGTAATGTCTCTGCTTTTGAATATGCTATCTAGATTGGTCATAACTTTCCTTCCAAGGAGGAAGCATCTTTTAATTTCATGGCTGCAGTCACCATCTGCAGCAATCTTGGAGCCCAGAAAAACAAAGTCAGCCATTGCTTCCACTGTTTCCCCATCTATTTGCCATGAAGTGATGTGTACAGATGCCATGTTCTTCGTTTTCTGAATGTTGAGCTTTAAGCCAACTTTTTCACTCTCCTCTTTCACTTTCATCAAGAGGATTTTTGATGAAAGCCTAGTAGGTTACAGTCCATGGGGTCGCAAAGAGTCGGATACGACTGAGTGACTTCACCTAACCTTATCTTCACTTTCTGCCATAAGGGTGGTGTCATCTGCATATCTGAGGTTATTGCTATTTCTCCCAGAAATCTTGATTCCAGCTTGTGTTTCTTCCAGCCCAGCATTCTTCATGATGTACTCTGCATAGTAGTTAAATAAGCAGGGTGACAATATGCACCCTTGATGTACTCCTTTTCCTATTTGGAACCAGTCTGTTGTTCCATGTCCAGTTCTAACTGTTGCTTCCTGACGTGCATACAGATTTCTCAAGAGGCAGGTCAGGTGATCTGGTATTCCCATCTCTTTCAGAATTTTCCACAGTTTACCATGATCTACACAGAGGCTTTGGCATAGTCAATAAAGCAGAAATAGATATTTTTCTGGAACTCTCTTGCTTTTTCCATGATCCAGTGGATGCTGGCAATTTTATCTCTGGTTATTTTGCCTTTTCTAAAACCAGCTTGAACACCAAGAAGTTCACAGTTCACATATTGCTGAAGCTTGGCTTGGAGAATTTTGAGCATTACTTTACTAGCATGTGAGATGAGTGCAATTGTGTGGTAGTTTGAGCTTTCTTTGGCATTGCCTTTCTTTGGGATTGGGATGAAAATGGACCTTTTGAAGTCCTGTGGCCACTGCTGAGTTTTCCAAACTTGCTGGCATATTGAGTCCTGCACTTTCCCAGTATCATCTTACAGGATTTGAAAGAGCTCAACTGGAATTCCATCACCTCCACTAGCTTTGTTCATAGTGATGCTTTCTAAGGCCCACTTGACTTCACATTCCAGGATGTCTGGCTCTAGGTGAGTTATCACACCATCATGATTATCTGGGTTGTGACGATCTGTTTTGTACAGTTCTTCTGTGTATTCCTGCCTTGTCTTCTTAATATCTTCTGCTTTTGTTAGGTCCATACAATTTCTATCCTTTATTAAGACCATCTTTGCATGAAATGTTCCCTTGGTATCTCAGATTTTCTTGAAGAGATCTCTAGTCTTTCCCATTCTGTTGTTTTCCTCTATTTCTTTGCATTGATCACTGAGGAAGGCTTTCTTATTTCTCCTTGCTATTCTTTGGAACTCTACATTCAGATTTTTATATCTTTCCTTTTCTCCTTTGCTTTTGGCTTCTCTTCTTTTCACAGCTATTTGTAAGTCCTCCTCAGACAGCCATTTTGCTTTTTTGCATTGCTTTTCCATGGGGATAGTCTTGATCCCTGTCTCCTGTACAATGTCAGGAACCTCAGTCCATAGTTCATCAGGCACTCTACTATCATATCTAGCCCCTTAAATACCACAGTAACCAGGTATCAGTTCAGTTCAGTTGCCCAGTTGTGTCTGACTCTTTGCTACCCCATGAATTGCAGCATGCCAAGCCTCCCTGTCTATCACCAACTCCTGGAGTTCACTCAAACTCATGTCCATCGAGTCAGTGATGCCATCCAGCCATCTCATCCTCGGTCGTCCTCTTCTCCTCCTGCCCTCAATCCCTCCCAGCATCAGAGTCTTTTCCAATGAGTCAACTCTTCATATGAGGTGGCCAAAGTACTGGAGCTTCAGCTTTAGCATCAGTCCTTCCAAACCCAGGACTGATCTCATTCAGAATGGACTGGTTGGATCTCCTTGCAGTCCAAGGGACTCTCAAGAGTCTTCTCCAACACTACAGTTCAAAAGCATCAGTTCTTCGGCACTCAGCTTTCTTCACAGTCCAACTCTCACATCCATGCATGACCACTGGAAAAACCATAGCCTTGACTAGACGGACCTTTGTTGTCAAAGTAATGTCTCTGCTTTTGTATATGCTATCTAGGTTGGTCATAACTTTTCTTTCAAAGGGTAAGCATCTTTCAATTTCATGGCTGCAGTCACCATCTGCAGTGATTTTGGAGCCCAAAAAATAAAGTCTGACACTGCTTCGACTGTTTCCCCTTCTATTTGCCATCAAGTCATGGGACCAGATGCCACAATCTTAGTTTTCTGAATGTTGAAAGTGAAAGGGAAAGTGAAGTCGCTCAGTCGTGTCCAACTCTTTGCAACCCCATGGACTGTAGCCTACCAGGCTTCTCTGTCCATGGGATTCTCCAGGCAAGAGTAACTGGAGTGGGTTGTCATTTCCTTGTCCAGGGAATCTTCCCAACCCAGGGATCGAACCGAGGTCTCCTGCATTGCGGGCAGAGGCTTTAACCTCTGAGCCACCAGGGAGCCAACTTTTTCACTCTCCTCTTTCACTTTCATCAAGAGGCTTTTTAGTTTCTCTTCACTTTCTGCCATAGGTGTGGTGTCATGGTATACCTCCTATGTTCAGGTTTGAATGCTGTCGTTTATTATACTTTGTAATTTTTCTTTCCTTTAGGGCTTCACACATAATTTTCTTTTTTTTCTGCTTTTAATTCATCTTTTCTGGATCTTTCTGGAACCTACTCCTAACCTAGTTTCTAAATTAGATGTCAGTTTCTTTGAGAATCATTTTCTGACCATGTATGCCTGTGTGTGTGTATGTATGTGGGTGTGTTAGTTGCTTAGTCATGTCTGACTCTTTGCAATCCTGTGGGGCTGTTGGCCATCAGGCTCCTCTTCCATGGATTTTTCCAGGCAAGAATACTGGAGTGGGTTGCCATGCTCTTATCCATGGGATGTGCCTCACTCAGGGATCAAACACAGGTCTCCAGCATTTCAGGCAGATTCTTTATTTGAGCTACCTAGGAAGCCCTTTCTGAGCATAACCTCCTCCAATAGAAGATATTTCATACAATCATCATTGAATATATTTAACAAAATGTATCTTCCTGCTTTCTTCTTTCTATTCCCTACTAGACTGTAAGATTCTTTAGTTCTAGAACCCTATCTGCTGGGTTGACTATAACATTTTTGTTGTTTAGCCAGATGATCATCACACAGGTATTCAAGAAATATGTTTTGAATGAATAAATGAATGAAGTCTTAATCTATCTATTCCTGATAAGCACTTAAGGAAAATAGATTCTTGGCTATAGTTTGCAGGACATACAAACATCTCGATTCTCTTTATGGAAGCTGCTAGAAGTTTTTTATATTCAGTACTGGAATCCTATAATAATACTCTGTAGATGCCTGATATTGTTTCCCAAGTCATTTCTATTTATTACATTATGATCACTTTTGTAAATGTTAGAATTTAACAATACCTTCCTAACAATATTAGCATCTATAAAAGCAAAATTCCTCTTTAGCTTTTGGGGAAATATCTCCAGTGAAATATATCCCCATTTGTGCTATAGAAAGGTTTAGTATATAATATAGAATATGGTCAAGACAATATAAAACCTTAGAATAGTTCACATTATGATTGCAAACCTTCTATGGCAGTTGACATCCTATTTTTCTAAATATACACTACAATGAGAGAATTCAATATTTATTGCTTCTACCTGGCAGACCCGACAGAGGTCATCAATCTGTTCTCAAAAATAGCTTGATACTTGGATTTTAACCTCTAAAAACATCTTTAATTTGTAATGATCTAATATGCTTTCCAGACTACATCATTCAAAATGTAATGAAATGAATCTGCTGGTTAGAAAAATAGGTGAGGAAGACGATTTGCAGAATTCACCTTCTTTATTACTTTCACTTGGAGTAAAGGACACATATATTTCACTTCAAGTTGGTTGCACCCTTTATGATGGGTTCTTTTTTCCTGAAATTCTGTTCCATTTTATTTAATGGTTGCCTCCTAATGCAATCACTGTTAGATTCATCCTCCCTGTTTCTCCTTTTGTTGGTCTCATAGTTTCAGACCTGTTTTTATATTTACTTTCTCAGATGCTTAAGTTCAGGACAGAAGTTCCTGTGAGTAGCTTTTGTGTTAAAAGTTCAATTTTAATACTCTCTAATATGAAGAACAGAACTTTCAAGAGAGCACCATATTCTGCCTAGGAACCGTCTCTTTAGTTTTCTTTCTCAGGATGTTCATAAAAATGATACATATGGTTCTCTATATCAATGTTCTTTAAAGACTTTCCCAGAAACATTAACCCCTAGGAGGCTAACACAGTCAAACACATTTAGGAAATATATTTTAAAAGTTATATGTTCCTTTTCTTAAGACTTCTCAGAGGTTAAAATGTAATGCGATACAAAGGAACTTATTTATGAAACACAAATAGACTTACAGACAGAAAAGAAACATGGTTAGCAAAGTGGAAAGGTAGGGGAGGGATAAAATAGGATTATGAGATTAATATATACACATTATTATTTATGAATAAACAACAAGGACCTACAAGGTCATAAACAACAAAGACTTACTCTATAGCACAGAGAACTATATTCAATGTCCTGTAATAACCTATAATGGTGAAGAATCCAAATATAAATATATATAATTATATCTAAGCATAAAATAAATATATATTTAAATGTGTAACTAAGTTAATTTGCTGTACACCTGAAACTAACACAGCATTGTAAATCAACTTTATTTCAAAAAGAAAAAGACCGGTGGTGCAGTGGCTAGGACTTACTGCTTTCATTACTGTTTAATGAATAATCCATAAATGTGAACTAAGATTCTACAAGCAATGCAGCCAAAATAAAAATAAATAAATAAAAATAAAAGATTTCTCAAAGGTTTCAATGAGTTAATGTAAATTATGAGTCTATAAAACAAGACAATGTACACAAGATCTCCCAAATATATTTGCTACTTCGTTTCAGATCCTTTCTCTGAAGCATTTGTATAACATTTAATAGAAAGACTTCACTAAGTATTGAGGCATCCAGAAAGTAATTCTTCAATTTTACCTGGTTTTTAATTAAACTAGGCAGCTTTAGTAAATTAAGGCACTCATAGTAACTTCCCAAGAGCTTTATACAGCCCAAGTCACTTCATTTTCCATTTGAATGTCACAAAGTTTATATTCAAATTTGATCCACAGAACAGAATTTCTCAATCTTATTTAAAGCTATATGTTGCTCCAAAGAGTGAATGAGTGTAAAAAGCAACAAAAAATCCAATGCAATTTTTTCCCCATTTTAGTCATAATATTTGTTGCCTTTAATTAGAAAGGAAAGAAGCATCACATTTTTCTTCTCGTCTTTAAACCCCTGATTCAGCCAATTCAACAGCACCCACTGTATTATAAGTAGTTCAATAGGATCTGTGAATACAGTGATGAAAAGATGCAAACTAGTTCCTACTGGACTTCAGACCAGGGAAGGAAAGATCGAGGATGCTTAGGGACCATGTAACATTACTGCAGTGGAAATGGCTTGGAATCCCAGAGGAACGTGGTTCATCAATTCAGTTCACTTCAGTCACTCAGTCGTGTCCAACTCTTTGAGACCCCATGAAGTGCAGAATGCCAGGCTTCTCTGTCCATCACCAACTCCCGGACTTCACTCAAACTCATGTCCATCGAGTCGGTGATGCCATCCAGCCATCTTATCCTCTGTCGTCCCCTTCTCCTCCTGCCCCCAATCTCTCCCAGCATCAGAGTCTTTTCCAATGAGTCAACTCTTCGCATGAGATGGCTAAAGTACTGGAGTTACAGCTTTAGCATCAGTCCTTCCAAAGAAATCCCAGGGCTGGTCTCCTTCAAAATGGACTGGTTGGATCTCCTTGCAGTCCAAGGGACACTCAAGAGTCTTCTCCAACACAACAGTTCAAAAGCATCAATTCTTTGATGCTCAGCCTTCTTCACAGTCCAACTCTCACATCCATACATGACCACAGGAAAAACCATAGCCTTGACTAGACGGACCTTTGTTGACAAAGTAATGTCTCTGCTTTTGAATATGCTATCTAGGTTGGTCATAACTTTTCTTCCAAGAAGTAAGCATCTTTTAATTTCTTGGCTGCAGTCACCATCTGCAGGGATTTTGGAGCCCCCCAAAATAAAGTCTGACACTGTTTCCACTGTTTCCCCATCTATTTGCCATGAAGTGATGGGACCAGATTCCATGTTCTTGGTTTTCTGAATGGTGAGCTTTAAGCCAACTTTTTTGCTTTCCTCTTTCACTTTCATCAAGAGGCTTTTTAGTTCCTCTTCACTTTCTGCCATAACAGTGGTGTCATCTGCATATCTGAGGCTATTGACATTTCTCCCAGCAATCTTGATTCCAGCTTGTGCTTCTTCCAGCCCAACATTTCTCATGATGTACTTTGCATAGTAGGTAAATAAGCAGGGTGACAATATACACCCTTGACGTACTCCTTTCCTATTTGGAACCAGTCTGTTGTTCCATGTCCAGTTCTAATTTTTGCTTCCTGACTTGTATATAGGTTTCTCAAGAGGCAGGTTAGGTGATGTGGTATTCCCATCTCTTTCAGGATTTTCCACAGTTTATTGTGATCCACACAGTCAAAGGCTTTGGCATAGTCAATAAAGCAGACATAGATGTTTTTCTGGAACTCTCTTGTTTTTTTGATGATCCAGCGGATGTTGGCAATTTGATCTCTGTTTCCTCTGCCTTTTCTAAAACCAGCTTGAACATCATGGAGTTCACAGTTCACATATTGCTGAAGCCTGGCTTGAGAATTTTGAGCGTTACTTTACTAACATGTGAGATGAGTGCAATCTGCGGTAGTTTGAGCATTCTTTTGCATTGCCTTTCTTTGAGATTAGGATGAAAACGGACCTTTTCTAGTCCTGTGGCCACTGCTGAGTTTTCCAAATTTGCTGGCATATTGAGCGCAGCACTTTCACAGCATCATCTTTCAGGATTTGAAACCTGGTTAGGTGAGCCTAACTACCTCAGGGCATCACAAGTTCTCTTGTGGAGTCAGAGTGCATTATGCTAAGTGAAATGTCAGATAGAGAAGATCAAATACTGTCTGATATCACTTATATTTGGAATCTAAACAATACAACAAACTAGTAAGTGTAACAAAAATATAAGCAAACTCACAGATATAGAAAGGAAACAAGTGGTTACCAGTGAGGAGAGGGAAGGAGGAGGGCAATATAGGGGAGGTTCAAACTACAGGGTGTAAGATAGGCTCATTGATACATTGTACACAATGGAGAATATAGGTAGTATTTTGTAAGAGCTGTAAATGGAGTATAAGATTTTAAAATTGTATAAAAAATTTAAAGAAATAAGTTTTCTTTGACAAGGCAACACTAGAGCTGATACTTGAAGTTCAAGTAGGCAAGGCTTTAGTCTTAGCACTAAGACTGTGCTACGGCTTTGGTTTCTTTCAAAGATAGTGTATTACTTTACAGTTTTAGGTTCCTGATTTCTCCTTCACAAAGAGTGAGAACTGTGACTACTGGTTGGATTCGGTATGCACAATACTTATAGATGGAAAATGTGTTAGAGGACCAACAGTTCTTTATTTTCTTAATATTAAATTTAAGGAAAAATGGAATAACAAATTGGGAGGGAGTGAAAGTAGATGTGCAAGAAAGATAGCATGTATTTAGAGAAGAAATCATACTCATTCTATTAAATAGCAACAATGCATGAACTCTGGTATTCAATATGTGTTAGTAAAAACTGAAAAATCCATATAAAGCTCTTCACTGTACCCTGAGTACTATCTTTGGAAGAAAGATAGACCTAGCAATACAGTTTTTAAGTATAAAACATTTATTTTGTTTTAAAGCAAACAATAAAAGACAAGAACATAAATCAAAGTGATGCCAGACTCACAGAGCAAGTTTATATTCTTCCCATCTGGATATCTTGTTTGTTTGTTTTTTTCTTCATTTCTTTATCCCACTTCCTAAGATGTTTGCTTTTCTCTAATATATATAATGCTTTAGTGAAATTTCCCCCAGTTAGAGACAGTGTTTAAGGAAATCAATTTACTGAACTAAGTGGCAGGGTCCTGAACTTCTCACAAGACGTATCATTGAAAAGTAGAAGGAGGACCTGAGTCTTGTAAAGGAAAAATTAAAAAAAAAACATTAAAGAGATTGTTTTTATGAAAGGAACTTTGGTTGTGGACATGGAAACAGTTACCAAATTTATACACAGTTTCTGTGATTCATTCAGTGTTCTCAGCATTGCAAACACTCAGTATTTTAATCCTTTAATGGCTCTAAAGACATATTCTACTATGGCCTTCACATAAAGAAAAAGATATTCAGCCACTCTGGGGTTAATGCCTTGTTCTAGGTGACTTAGCTAATAAGTGAAAGAGAATAATGGAAATCCATGGATTTAGGTTCCAGAACCTACAGCCTTGATATGTACACTAAGTATATTGTAAACACTAAAAGATATTTTTGTATGTCAAATATATGCTATACATCAGGTATTTATTTCTCCATTAAAGATTGAATTTAAGTATGTACTTTCAGCTCAGTTGCTCCGATCCCATGGACTACAGTATGCCAGGCCTCCCTGTCCATCATCAACTCCCGGAGCTTGCTCAAACTCATGTCCATTGAGTCAGTGATGCCATCCAACCATCTTATCCTCTGTTGTCCTCTTCTCCTTCCGCCTTCAATCTTTCCCAACACAGGGTTTTTCCAATGAGTTAGTTCTTTGCACCACGTGGGCAAAATATTGGGGCTTCAGCTTCAGCATAAATCCTTCCAATGAATATTCAGGACTGATTTCCTTTAGGATTGACTGGTGTATTCTCCTTGCAGTCCAAGGGACTCTTAACTCTTATCTAACACCGCAGTTCAAAAGCATCAGTTCTTCAGCCCTCATCCTTCTATATAGTCCAACTCACACATCCATACATGACTACTCGAAAAACTATAGCTTTGACCAAATGGACCTTTGTTGGCAAAGCAATGTCTCTGCTTTTTAATATGCTGTCTAGGTTGGTCATAGCTTTTGTTCCAGGGAACAAGCATCTTTCAATTTCATGGCTGCAGTCACCATCTGCAGTGATTTTGGAGCCAAGAAAATAAAGTCTGTCATTGTTTCCATTGTTTCCACATCTATTTGCCATGAGGTGATGGGACTGGATGCTATGATCTGTGTTTTCTGAATGCTATGTTTTAAGCCAGCTTTTTCACTCTCCTCTTTCACTTCTATCAAAGGCTCTTTAGTTCCTCTTTACTTTCTTCCATAAAGGTGGTGTCATCTGTATATTTCTCCCTGCAATCTTGATTCCAGCTTGTGCTTCATCCAGCCAGGCATTTCACATGATGTGCTCTGCATATAAGTTAAATAAGCAGGGTGAAAATATACAGCTTTGATGTACTCCTTTCCCAATTTGGAACCAGTCTGTTGTTCCATGTTCAGTTCTAACTGTTTTTTCTTGACCTACATACAGATTTCTCAGGTAGTAGGTCAGATGGTCTGGTATTCTCATCTCTTGAAGAATTTTCCACTGTTTGTGGTGATCCACACAGTCAAAGGCTTTGGCGCAGTCAATAAAGCAGAAGTAGATGTTTTTCTGGAACTCTCTTGCTTTTTCCATCATCCAGTGGATGCTGGCAATTTGTTCTCTGGTCCTTCTGTCTTTTCTAAATCGAGCTTGAAAATCTAGAATTTCTCAGTTCACATACTGTTGAAGCCTCTCTTGGACAATTTTGAGTATTACTTTACTAGCATGTGAGATGAGTGCAGTTGTTCAGTGGTTTGAAAATTATTTGTCATTGCTTTTCTTTGGGACTGGAATGAAAACTGACTTTTTCCAATCCTGTGGCCACTGCTGAATTTTCCAAATTTGCTGGCATATTGAGTGCAGCACTTTGACAGCATCATTTTTAGGACTTTAAATAGCTCAACTGGAATTCCATCACCTCCACTAGCTCTTTTCACAGTGATGCTTTCTAAGGCCCACTTCACTTCACATTCCAGGATTTCTGGCTCTAGGTGAGTGATCATACCATTGTGGTTATCTGGGTCATTAAGATCTCTTTTGTATAGTTCTTCTGTGTATTCTTGCCACCTCTTCTTAATATCTTCTGCTTCTATTAGATTCATATAGCTTCTGTCCTTTATCGTGCTCATGTTTGCATGAAATGTTCCCTTGGTATCTCTAATTTTCTTGAAGAGATCTCTAGTAGTTCCCACTCTATTGTTTTCCTCTGTTTCTTTGCATTGATAGGAAATGGCCAAAAGACTTAGATCATCTAGCTTGTCATATGGAGAAGGCAATGGCACCCCACTCCAGTACTCTTGCCTGGAAAATCCCATGGACGGAGGACCCTGGTAGGCTGCAGTCCATGGGGTCGCTAAGAGTTGGATACAACTGAGCAACTTCACTTTCACTTTTCACTTTCATGCATTGGAGAAGGAAATGGCAACCCACTCCAGTGTTCTTGCCTGGAGAATCCCAGGGACAGCAGAGCCTGGTGGGCTGCCGTCTATGGGGTCGCACAGAGTCGGACAGGACTGAAGTGACGCAGCAGCAGCAGCAGCAGCAGCAGCTTGTCATAACTTGCTTTCCTGGCCATGTCTGAAAGCATCAGTCCCACTGTTAGCTGCTATTATAATGACTTGGTGAGAGATAAATTGAACTTTATTTTCATTACTTATGATTGATTTATTAATGTATCTATATAGTTTAGTTCAGTTCATTTCAGTTCTGTTGCTCAGTCGTGTCTGACTCTTTGCAACCGCATGAACTGCAGCACGCCAGGCCTCCCTGTCCATCATCAACTCCTGGAGTTCACTCAAACTCACGTCCATCGAGTCAGTCATGCCATCCAGCCATCTCATCCTCTGTTGTCCCCTTCTCCTCCTGCCCCCAGTTCCTCCCAGCATCAGCGTTTTTCCAATGAGTCAACTCTTCGCATGAGGTGGTCAAAGTACTATATATGGCTATATTTATTCCAAGCCTAACTTGTAAAATTCCAACTGTAAGCCAACATTGATCAAAGTAAATGAAGAAGAGAAAAAAATGTGTTCATAGCATAAAATAAAATGTTAAGTATTAAGTATCAGTGCTATATATGTTGCATAATCAATGTATATTATGTTGCATAAGACCCTACTTGTTAGAAAAAAATCTCTAAATTTTGTTCTGATTCCTGCCTGTCTATAGCAAAAATAAAATAAAATTAGTAAACTTAAAAATCATTGCTGGCACTGAGACAACAAATTTAGTTTCTTGTAAAGTAGAAACCATTTTCCAAGCACCCAGAAAATAAGAGTATCTATCATTTCCATTGTTAAATAAATAAACACAGAATTTGTTTAGCTGTTGTGTTTATGATGCCCTTTGTTGTAAACTGATGATTCTCAATGTCTTTCAAAGTAGAATTCATTAGTAACTTTTACATGTCCAGATTTATAGAGTCCAGACTCATCATTCAATGAAGTCATAGATTAATATATATATAAATAAATCATAAGGTATCCTATAAATAGACACACTTTATGAAACATCCTATCACTTATTAGATATATTCTGATATTTCTATTTTATTTCAGCATTATTCACTATTTAAAAGTTAGCCAGGAAATATTAGATCAGTTTCTTGATCCACAAATGACTTGTGATATATGAATTGAAAAGCACTGACCTGGAGCAAATTTGAATCTTACATTACCTGTTATGTTTCATATAATGAAATTTGATAGATATTGAATGTAAGTGAATTTGAGTTCTTCACTAAAATAGTAGATGGAATATAAATATTTTATTTTGATTATTAAAGAGAAACACTTTCATACTTTAGCAAAAGTCAAGCCTATGAAGGAAGGTTGCTATTACCTAGTGTAGATGCAGAAGGCAGAGAAGGCTCTGTGACAAGAATGTGGTTGGTTACTCAAATATCAGATGAAAGTGGGCCCAGGGCACAAATATGAGTCTGACACCAGTATAACTCAGAAAATAATTTTTAGTTCACTCGAGGTCTAGGACAGATAGGCAGTGAAGATGGTTTTAGGTCCCTGATGATAGCCTCAAACATTTTACCCTAAAAATTAAAAATCTCTAAAGAATATTATTAATGCTAAACCTTAAACAGTGTGATTTCTTTGCAAACTCTAAAAATTAATGAAGTTGCAAAATATTCTGTATCATTGGATGTATAAATAGTTAATTCAGATTTGTTGCTGTTGTTCAGCCACCCATTCCTGTCTGACTCTGCAGTCTCATGGGCGGCAGCATGCCACGCTTCCGTGTCTGTCACCATTTGCCAGAGTTTACCCAAGTTCATGTTCATTACATCAGTGATACCATCCAGCCAGCTCATCCTCTGACGTCCTCTTCTCCTTCTGCCCTCAATCTTTCCCAGCATCAGGGACTTTCCCAACAAATTACCTGCTAGCATCAGATGACCAAAATACTGGAGCTTCAGGGTCAGCATCAGTACTTCCAGTGAATATTCAGTGTTGATCTCCCTTAAGACTGACTCATTTGATCTCCTAGCTGTCCAGGGGACTTTCAGATTAGTGCAGGTAAATGATACATTTGCTTTTACAAAAGAGAACTGTCCTAGAAAGACTGGTTCCTGGTGTCCTGGGTAACTGTATCTTTTGAGAGCTGTTACATTGTAAGGACCAAAAATACCCCTCTAGAATGAAAAAAATTAGTGAAGAAGAGTTAGAAAGAAAATATCATTTTATATATCTAGAAGTATGAAAAAATTGTTTTCCTACAAGAATAACTTTTATAGAAGTGAACCACATCTACTTAATATCTATCTATCTTTCAAGAGAAAGATGGGCTGTATTTGCATATTTTTGAGTGATCAAAAACTCACAATTAGTAGGTGCTGAAATTGGCAAAAATTTATTTTTATTTTAGTTTTTACTATTTTTAATCATTTTACATCATTTTTTAAATTTTTAATTGGAAGATAATTGCTTTACAAAATTGTGTTGGTTTCTGCCATACATCAATGTGAATCAGCCATAAGTATACCTATGTTCCCTCCCTCGAACCTCCCTCCCACCCCCCAACTCCATCCCACCCTTCTAGGTTGTCACAGAGTACTGGGTAGAGTTCCCTAAATCATGCAGAAAAATCCCCTGGCTATCTATTTTAAATATGTCAATGTATATGTTTCAATGCTATATATTTTTTAACTTAATAAAATATGAACAACCTTACAAAGTCGACACAAATTTTAAGCTCTTTGAAATGTTCAATACTCTTTTGAAACTGTTATGAATTTAATGCTTCTACTAATCCACTTACATCTTAAATTACTCACTAATGATTGAATCAACTGAGTTCTTACATGCAGCTCTGATAAATTCTATCATTACCAGCTCCATCGCTTCATCCTTCTCCTCCCCCTAATCAATGATATGAATAAGTGATTTATTACTGACAACATATGCTTTGAAAATACTAGAAGTAAATGATCATATGCTTTGAAAATGATCCAAGAAAATGTTAACAAATAAATATAGAATGATTAATACAAAAATGGTTAGAGTACAGTTTTGTCAGGGATCAGAAAGAGAATTTGATAGGGTTAGAAAGTAGCGTTGTTTACAAAAAGACTAAATCTCACACATTTCTATCTCTTAAAGATAGAAACTATGGTAACTCATAAGAAGTAAGAATTTATTATCTACATGAAAGAATATTGTAGTAAAAACACTCCCTTTTCTTCCATGTCATTGCAAAACTAATGAAAGGTGTCTATCATTTTCTCATTTGTAAATATCAAAGTTAATGCCTGAAAATAAAATTTGTAAAAGCAGCATTTTAAATTATACCAGCAATTCAAAAGTTTCTTCAACATTGTTAGGAGAATCTAAATTGATATTTTCTTACTCACTATTTTCAGTTACTCACTATTTCTACTTACTCACTATTTTTATAACTCCTCATTTTTTTCATGTCTTTCCAATGTCTTACATTTCATAAGAACATCTAATTCAAAAGGAAAGATATGCCTTTAAGATGTATTTGCTCAAAATAAAGTAGCCTAGTTTTCTTTTGATTTTGAAAATGTCCTGTTTCCACACCCTTTGAAGTTTAGAAACTAATCTCTACCAGTTATGAGCAGATGTCAGTTGCTGATTATTTATTCTGATTAATCATCTTTATCCAATTTATGATTTTAAAACCTCTAGACATATGTGTTTTTGCTTGAAGCAGAGTTTGATTTTTTCAGTTTATCCCTATGTGAAACTGGCATAGGTCAAGCCAAACTACTTCTTTTCCAAAGGAGAAAAATAAATTCTCATTATAAATTTAAGTGACATGGTTTATATCTATATACACATATTGGCTACTAAATTAAGCAAATAATATTATAATACTTATCCTGGATAGCAAGGAGCGTATATATAACACACACACAATGGATCAACTTTCTGATATACATATGAAAATTGATTCTGTTTTCCTTTGTCATTTACTAAATCTTTTAAAACTCTGTTTTCCACATTCATTTGGGATGTTTTCAGAAGACCAGTCTGTGAATAAAGTAAAAATCACAGCTGAAAATGAATTAGCACCATCTCTAAAGGAACAGACCTCACCACCTAGGTGCCAAATGAAGGGCGTGATGACCTCATAAACACCTTGTGTGAGTTAATGAGAGTGAAGGCTCATTTCCATAATGACTTCATATTTGCATCTGCTGAATACCACTCACAGAGCCCTGTAATAGAGGTTTTCCTGGGGCAGGCTGGCCAAAGTCAGCTGTGAATCAGGCTGTGATTCTGCAGTAATAAAATGACCATGCAGTCTTTCTATCTGGCCCAGAGCCCAAGCAAAAACTGTTGTATTGGCTCCACAACCACAAAGCCTCTGAAACACACCATCTGCTGGGTGTCTTTGTTGCTACTTACTCTCCCTTGTGAGAGATGGACTATAAAGAAAGCTGAGCTCCAAAGCATTGATGCTTTTGAACTGTGGTGTTGGAGAAGACTCTTGAGAGTCCCTTGGACTGCAAGGAGATCCAACCAGTCCATTCTAAAGGAAATCAGTCCTGAATGCTCATTGGAAGGACTGATGTTGAAACTGAAACTCCATTAAGTTAGGCCACCTCATGCGAAGAGCTGACTCATTTGAAAAGACCCTAATGCTGGGAAAGATTGAAGGCAGGAGGAGAAGAGGACAACAGAGGATGAGATGGTTGCATGGCATCACCGACTCAATGGACATGAATTTGAGTAAACTCCCAGAGTTGGTGATGGACAGGGAGGCCTGGTGTGCTGCAGTCCATGGAGTCACAAAGAGTCAGACACGACTGAGTGACTGAACTGAACTCTTCCTTGTAGCTACATAAACATTCATTTGCCATCAAGTATCTACTTCCAGGGTCTTCTCTGCTGGCTCAGTGGAAAAGAATCTGCCTCCAATGCAGGAGACCCAGGTTTAAGCCCTGGGTCAGGAAGATCTTCTGAAGGAGGGCATGGCAACCCACTCTAGTACTCTTGCCTAGAGAATCCCATGAACAGAGGAGCGTGGAAGGCTGCAGTCCTTACGGTCACACAGAGTTGGACACAACTGAAGTGACTAAGCAGCAGCAGCAGTAGCATTTACTTCCAGAAGGCACATCTATGACAAAGTGAAAAGACAGATTTTCTCACTGTTTGCTACTTCTGTCACCAATATCTTCTGAGCAAAAGGAGTAAGAGCATGGATCACATTTATGCTGAATAGAAAAGGCAAACAATAAAAATAAGAGTGGAAATTAGGTATCTTTGGAGGCTCTGCTGACTTGAAACTTATCTATTGCGGCCTAGAACTCCACTGGTTATATTTTTCAAACACAACCACAAACTCAAAGCATACCAATAAAGAGAGAAATTCTATTAGTTATGGCATCCCAAGAAAGGAAAACTATCATCTTAATCATCCTGGAGTGCAAGTTATTTTATTACACATTGAGAAGAAAGAAAAAAAAACTATGTGTGTAATTTTCCATTTTCCCCATTATAGGGAAAACTAATATGATAGTATTTATCAAAAGAAGAAAAGTTAAGTCAAAGAAAGCAAATAGACATATAACTGACATTTATATATTCATATACCGACTACCATAGAATTTCAATGCATGTCTAATAACGCATTAAATGCCAAAAGCAACAGTGAAGTGTCCAATTCTGTCTGAGCTTGACACATATTAATTTTCACTCTGGAAGCTCACTTAAGTGATGAAATGAGAAAATGAATTAAAGAAGAAAACAGCAGACACAAAAAAGTAAAAGTAATAGCTTCTATTTCTGCTTAAGAGAAACTGTGCTCATGTGAAACTAAAGATGCAGAGAAAAGGGAAGGCCGTCCAGGAAAGGAAAAAATGAAGAAAAGCTATGGATGAAAATAGCAGTAATCCATGATTCCCTGGTATGTGATTCTTGAATGCTTGCCAAAGAGAGGAACCCATTAACCATTGGTCAGACTGAGTCTGGTCCATCAAAACTCTTATTAAAGAGTTTTCTTACTCAGAGACTTCATCCTATGTTCTGACTTGAAATTTTATTCAATAAATGACCTTCACATATGTACGCTCAGTCCCATTCAAATTCCTGCCATTATATTCAATTATATTTTAGACTCTTTCATTCAGATATATTCCTGTCTTTTGAAACAACATTAACCAAAGTTTCTTTTTACATTAGAAAATTGATTTACATATAAAATAATAAATTATGACAAAAACTTATAAATAAATTAGAGCTTCCCCAGTGGCTCAGCAGGTAAAAAAATCTGCCTTCAATGCAGGAGATAAAGGATACATGGGTTCTATCTCTGGGTGAGGAGGATGCACGGGAGGAGGAAAATGGCAACCCGCTCCAGTGTTCTTGCCTGGATAATCCCATGGACAGAGAAGCCTGGTGGGCTATAGTCCAAAAGATCCCAAAGACTCAGACACAACTGAGCGACTAAGAACACACATATAATAAGTTAACCTTCAATGTACCAGCGTTTTACATGGATGTTCTCTTTTAATCTTCTTTTAATTTTTTTTTAATTCTTTGAATTGGCATATATTTGATTTACAAGATTATATTAGTTTCAGTCATACATTAAAGTAATTTAGTTATACATATACATATATATTGGAGATGGAAATGGCAACCCACTCCAGTATTCTTGCCTGGGAAATCCCACAGAAAGAAGGAGCCAGGAGGGCTCATGGAATAACTGAGGTTGCAAAAGAGTTGGACATGACTTAGTGAGTAAACAACAGCAATACTAAACAACAAAAGAATATTTTCAGATTCTTTTTCCATATAGGTAATTACTTTAACCAAATCTTTTCTCCTCCAGGAACCAAGGCAACCTTGATGAATCAGGAAGTCTTGCAAATTTTCCTTGAAATGTCTTTCATCATGCCTGTAATTTTTAATTCTGCTGACACTACAGTTGTATTCTACTTCTTCAAGCCTGAATCGCTGAAATATTCAATTCCATGGTCTCCCAAGCTAAATTATCTCTACCTTTATTCTGTTTTGCTGCTGAATTAAGTGAACTCAGATATGGTTTCCTAATTTGTAGCCTTTTAGGAGAAGGGACAGTCTACCTCTCCAGTATTCTGGCCTGGAGAATTCCTTGGACCGTATAGTCCGTGGTGTCATGAAGAGTCGGACGTGATTGAGCAAATTTCACTTGCACTTTCAGAGAGAGCTAATTTTCAACAATATGAAGTGTCTGATTTCTCTGCTTGTCTTCACTGAAGTTTTAGCCAGTATTGCTTGACACAGATACTGAACTGAGTATGACAGGGATTATGGGTTACCATGCAGAATGTGGTCAGTGTAGTCATGTCCCTACTTTAATAATATAGAAAAAAGAGGTTCACAGAAATAAATGACTTATACATTGTCAGTCATGGCTAGTAAGGTTAAGGTAGGAATTAAACCAACAGTTTGAGATTGCATCACCAACTAGATGGACATGAGTTTGAGTAAGCTCCGGGAGTTGGTGATGGACAGGGAAGACTGGCATGCTGCTGGTCCATGGGGTGACAAAGAGTCAGACATGACTGACTGACTGAACTGAGCTGACTGACTGACATATACACACTACTATATATAAAATAACCAATAAGGACCTACAGTATAACATGGGGAACTGTACTGAATATTCCATAATAACCTACATGGGAAAAGAATTTGAAAAAGAATAGATACATGTATATGTGGAACTGAATCACTTTGCTATACACTTGAAACTAACATGACATTGTAAACTAACTATATGCTCAGTCTTGTTCAACTCTTTGTGACCCTATGAACTGTAGTCTGCCAGGATCTTCTATCCATGGGATTTTCCAGGCAAGACTACTGAAGTGGGTTGCCATTTTTCTCCTCCCAGGAATCAATTATATTCAATACAAAGTAGAAATTAAAAACAAACTATTGTCATTTAGAACTTAGTTCTTTGCCAGCATGACTGAACTTAGTGTCTTATTTGCAGAAACTCTTGATGACCATTCACTTCATTCTTTGTATTCAAGAGGAGCACAGGAACAAAAAATTAAACTACAAAATGAAATGATATTTATGTAAGTGAGAGAGGTGTTAATTACCACTATGGAGTTCATCATATTGCCATATGCAAATGTATCAAGTTAACACATTGTACATCTTAAAGATACACAATGTTATATGTCAATTTTAGCTCAATTTAAAAAATAACAGTACAAAAAATGAACCCACATCAATCTGACTTCAAAGCTAATGCTGTTAATCACCCTGTGATCTGCTTCCATATCATTTAGTTTATCTTCTTCCTTATGTCAACATATATGCCTTCCATTAAAAGTCTGTATTTCCCCTCATCTATCTCTGTTTCTCTGTCTCTCTCTCTTCATTTATATGTGTTCTGTTCCCTCCCTGACTTACAGAGAACATCTTCAGTTCAGTTCAGTTCAGTCGCTCAGTCGTGTCTGACTCTTTGCGACCCCATGAATCGCAGCACGCCAGGCCTCCCTGTTCATCACCATCTCTTGGAGTTCACTCAGACTCACGTCCATCGAGTCCGTGATGCAATCCAGCCATCTCATCCTCTGTTGTCCCCTTCTCCTTCTGCCCCCAATCCCTCCCAGCATCAGAGTCTTTTCCAATGAGTCAACTCTTCGCGTGAGGTGGCCAAAGTACTGGAGTTCCAGCTTTAGCATCATTCCTTCCAAAGAACACCCAGAGTTGATCTCCTTCAGAATGGACTGGTTGGATCTCCTTGCAGTCCAAGGGACTCTCAAGAGTCTTCTCCAACACCACAGTTCTAAAGCATCAATTCTACAGCACTCAGCCTTCTTCACAGTCCAACTCTCACATCCATACATGACCACAGGAAAAACCATAGCCTTGACTAGACGGACCTTAGTCGGCAAAGTAATGTCTCTGCTTTTGAATATGCTATCTAGGTTGGTCATAACTTTTCTTCCAAGGAGTAAGTGTCTTTGAATTTCATGGCTGCAGTCACCATCTGCAGTGATTTTGGAACCCAAAAAATAAAGTCTGACACTGTTTCCACTCTTTCCCCATCTATTTCCCATGAAGTGATGGGACTGGACGCCATAATCTTCATTTTCTGAAAGTTGAGCTTTAAGCCAACTTTTTTACTCTCCTCTTCACCTTGATCAAGAGGCCCTTTAGCTCCTCTTCACTTTCTGCCATAAGGGTGGTGTCATCTGCATATCTAAGGTGATTGATATTTCTCCCGGCAATCTTGATTCCAGCTGGTGTTTCTTCCAGTCCAGCGTTTCTCATGATGTACTCTGCATAGTAGTTAAATAAGCAGGGTGAAATATACAGCCTTGACGTACTCCTTTTCCTATTTGGAACCAGTCTGTTGTTCCATGTCCAGTTGCTTCCTGACCTGCATACAGATTTCTCAAGAGGCAGGTCAGGTGGTCTGGTATTCCCATCTCTTTCAGAATTTTCCACAGCTTATTGTGATCCACACAGTCAAAGGCTTTGGCATAGTCAATAAAGCAGAAATAGATGTTTTTCTGGAACTCTTTTGCTTTTTCCATGATCCAGTGGATGTTGGCAATTTGATCTCTGGTTCCTCTGCCTTTTCTAAAACCAGCTTGAACATCTGGAAGTTCACAGTTCATGTATTGCTGAAGCCTGGCTTAGAGAATTTTGAGCATTACTTTACTAGCGTGTGAGATGAGTGCAGTTGTTCAGTGGTTTGAAAATTATTTGTCATTGCCTTTCTTTGAAATTGGAATGAAAACGGACCTTTTCTAGTCCTGTGGCCACGGCTGAGTTTTCCAAATTTGCTTGCATATTGAATGCAGCACTTTTACAGCATCATCTTTCAGGATTTGAAACAGCTCAACTGGAATTCCATCACCTCCACTAGCTTTGTTTGTAGTGATGCTTTCTAAGGCCACTTGACTTCACATTACACCTTACTTATCCTTTATAATTCTCTGTCTAAACATTATAAGACAAAATGAAAGCCATTTTCAAGTCCTCCTCTTTTCTGAAGGCTTTCACAAGTACTTACCATTATTAATTTCCCTATGCTTTCAACCCCAACAGAACATATAGTTTATCACAGAAATTGTTATACATATTGCTTTAGGTCATTCATAATTTTTCTTGTATTCTTATCTCTATAATTCATTTAGAGCTCCTTCATAGCAAGGAAATTCTACTTCTCTAAGATATACTATATTAACATAAGTTGTCAATATTTCTATCATTGTACTTCTAAATACTCTGCTGATACCAGTGTTCTCCTGATACCAGTGTTCTGAGAATATAATCAGTATTCAAGGGATCTGTGTTCATTTATTGATGGCAGAGTCAATACTCAATCATAGGCTTTTGATAATCCAAATCAGTTGACTGAAGCTTCAACTTACTACCAGCTATAAGTCTTTGGAGTCAGAAGCCTGGTAAAAAGAAACATTTTGTCTTCTACAATTTGAAAAGCAGAACACTCAGACCTGTTTAAATGCAAAAAGGAACAGGCAGATTAGTTATGAATAGCAATGAAATAATTCAAAATTTTTGTCCAATAAAAATATTTAATATTGATATTCAGTGGACAAATCCACTAGTATTCACAGGGAAATTATGAATAAGCACTTAGTGAGTCTGAGTGAACTCCAGGAGTTGGTGATGGACAGGGAGGCCTGGCGTGCTGTGATTCATGGAGTTGCAAAGAGTTGGACACGACTGAGCGACTGAACTGAACTGAACTGAAAATCATCCCAAAGCTTCTCCAAAACAGAATTACAAAGGAAATTCTGAATAAAAAGAAAACATATCCCTGACTTAGACTAAGAAAAGAGTTTGGAGTTGTCAGAAACTTCACGGCACTGAAACTTTACCAAACCTGGATCATTAACCACCAGGGAAGACACAAGACAGACACCTGTCTGAAAAGAACATATGAGTAAATTCTAAGCTTATTACTAAACTTTCAGTTCTTGATTATAGATTTTTATGGCCTTGAATGTCTGAAATTGTACTCAGTTGAAACTACAGTGTTGCATAACACAGACTAGAGGTTCTTAACTCTGGCCACATATTATAATCCCTTAGAGAGCTTTTTAGAAATGCTTAAAAACAATCATTGCTTAAGAACAATCGACTGATTAAATCAGAATCTCTAAGGAGAGGGTCTGGATGACTATATTATTTTAAATCCTGCCCAGGTGGCTCCACTGTACATCTGGGATGAAGCACTTAACCAAAGAGCATGGCCTAAAAGTTATAGAGGTTAGGAATAAATGCTGATTGTTGCCTAAGTCATTGAAAACTGCCAAACAGTCCCCATAACAGATTTTGGCATTGATTCCAAGGTGACCTTAATGGTAAAGAACCTGCCTGCCAATGCAGGAGACATAAGAGACAGGAGTTTGATGCTGGGGTGGGGAAGATCCCTGGAGGAAGGCATACAACCCACTCTAGTATTCATGCCTGGAGAATCCCATGGACAGAGGAGCCTGGTGGGCTACCGACCATAGGGTTGCAAAGAGTTGTAATACAACGGAAGAGACTTAGCATGCATATCACAATAATGGCATAGACAAATATAAATCAGATAATATCAGTTCAGGTCAATAAATCATGCCCTAGTTCTCACTTTTCTGTAAACATTTGAGGAAACAGAAGCTAAGCCATTATTTCTGAGCCTCTTTTGGCAAGTTATTCTCACTTATGACTCTGTAAATTCACCAATGGGACTAAATTTTCCCTTAACTCGCCTTCCAACTGCTAAATGTTGCATTAATATGTCCCATTTATGTGTCTTTAGCACAGAATCTGTTGATGTCATGTCCTCCACTCTCTGGCATGACACTGGATATTTTCAACTGTAATGGTGGCTAGAGCCACAAACAAACATTCCAGGATTATGATAACATTAAATCAGAATACAGAATAAAAGAAAAGGAAAATAGAGCCAGAAGTAAAAATCATTGATTGTGAACAAGTTTCTGCCTTTATACATATTTTCTAGTCAGTTTAGAGATTACTGCTCTTGATATAAAAATTAAGATTCAGGTATGAGAAGCCAAAATCATTAACAGTTGTAAACTAAAAGTTAAAGGAAATTTACAAAGAGTCTTTATTACTGGTGGCTGACACAGAGACAAATATATATAAATAATATTCTATGACTTTGTAATAAAGACTGTACTGAAAATACTTGAAGTTCTGGACTAAATTTGTAATATTTACAGGCATATTAATGACTGTAAAATAACTTAAAAAAAGATTCTAACACTAGCTGCTGTGAATTACTAAATAAAGTGATAGTTTTAAGTGACTATACAACTGATCAGAAACTTTGTTTGATCAACTGTGTTTTTGAACAGGCATGCCACATGACATAGATAAAGTATAAACTATAGTCCTCAGTGTTACTGAGAAAACTATCATTTCCAAAGGAAGAGGAGAAAAACTATCAAATTAGGCTTTATGTATTAATATTTAGCATTCTGTTCCCAAAGCAGCCTTAGTGAATACTCAAAGGACTAGATATTCTTATTTTGCCCATGGAGGTGCAATAGAATCTTCAGTGGATTTGCTTTCAAATGTGTGAACTCAGAGGATGGAGGTTGTTCTCCTTACTGGGAGGCACAAGATTGGTTTCGTACTGAGTTCTTTTGTGACTCCCAGATCTTTCTCAGTCACTTTGGCTTTTAGTATGCCACCAAGGACACCCTGGTTGACTACCATGCCACAATCCCATAATCTAATGTTTATGTGGGTAGGTAGCAAACCCTAAAACTCTGTTTTGCTTCAAGACTTTGAAAGAGAAGTTTGGAGAGTCTTCAGTTAAGTCAAAAGAAACATTGAATTCAAAATGACTTAGTTTTTAACTGACTAGACAGACTTCAAAAAAACACACAAAGCATTCTGAAGAGGAAGTCTGGCTTTTTATTGGTAAGTTATAGATTATTTTATCCATCATAGCAGATGAGCTGTCTCATTTAAGCATTAGCCATAGAGTACATGAGTGAATTTACACATAACCTTAGTAATTCTATCCAGTTAAAACAAGTGATTTAAACTGATGTTTATTTTTCCTTTTAACATTTGCTGAGGGCCAGTGTTTCTCTTGTGTGACTCTCAGATTCTATGGATTGACAACAAATTCACAATTAAAGGTTATCTTATTTTCTTAACTGTCTTATCACTTGTTCCAGGACCTTTTGGTGCTATTTGTGGAATACCCTGCAGAGTTTCTGATTGATATCCTCCTACTCCATTCCCACCTTTGTAGGGCAAGGAAGGGCAGAGAGTAGTACAGATGTCTGTTTATTTTGTAATAAGAGCAAACATCATCCATCTCTTTCACTGCAGTAAGAATCTCAAAGTTATATGAAAAACAAACCATATCACCTACTTTGTATTGCTTACTTGGCCAAGGTATTTTCAGGAAAAATGTTGCTGCTGATTACAAACCAGTGAGTAATGGCAAAAATAAATGAAAGGAATGGAAATCTTCAAAAATTATCCAAGAAAACAATGTAACTGAGAGATAACCTTCTAGACTGAAGTGACCAACAGAGAACTCAGCAGAGTGGATAAAAATAGACCAATACAAAGACACATCATGTGAAATCTTTTAGCACATGGAAGACCAAGAGAAGTTTTAATAAACTCCAGAAATTAGGGGTGGGAAAAGACTCATGCTCATGTGCAGAGAATTAATATTCAAATGGCTTCAGTCTTCAGGCTGAAAAACCTGTGAGATACCAGAGCAAGCTTTCAAAATTCTTCAATCTTGAATTTCATTGTCAATCAAACTATACATAAAGTGTAAATATGGAATAAATACATTTTAGAGGGAGAAAAGTCTCAAAAAATAAAAAATTAACTTTCCCATGTACTGACCTGAAAGAAGGTGCTGGCTGATTTGCTTTTAAAGTGATGTCGGTAGTCAAAACTAAGAGGGAACCAGTTAGTAAGATGTGATGGAAACATCAGGATGATGGTAAAGGGAGATTCTAGAATAACAGTGTAAGCCAGGTGGTGGAAGAATTGTTCTGTCCCATTGAGCCTATGCACAGTGATGAGCAGGAGCTTTCTCACTTAACCAGGATCATGATCTTTTCCATCCTTACCTTATTTCATGTGTAGAGTTCCCCCATCTCAACAAATGGTAGTTCACTAGAAGTCCTTGAGCAATTCCTGAGATCAAAACCCAAGAATCATTATTGACACCTTCCTTTTTCCTCCCCTAAATCCAATCGCTTGCTAAGTGCTCTCAGTTTTCCTCTATTTGTATGTGTATATGGTTCTTGGAAGGACTCATGCTAAAGCTGAAACTCCAGTACTTTGGCCACCTCATGCGAAGAGTTGACTCATCGGAAAAGACTCTGATGTTGGGAGGGATTGGGGGCAGGAGGAGAAGGGGACGATAGAGGATTAGATGGCTGGATGGCATCACTGACTTCATGGACATGAGTCTGAGTGAACTCTGGGAGTTGGTGATGGACAGGCAGGCCTGGCGTGCTGCGATTCATGGGGTTGCCAAGATTCGGACACGACTGAGCGACTGAACTGAACTGAACTGAACTAAACTGATGGTTCTCTCTAACTCTGTTGCTGTCTAGATCTCTTATACCTGAACTCCATTCCTCTAATTTTGACTCCGCCTCTATCTCATTTATTTTCCACATAGAAGATAGAATGATCTTTCAAAAGTTGGATATGCTGTTCTGCTACTTAAAAGCTATCAATCTCTGTTCATCTTCCTTAGAATGTAGGATCAGATCTTTACTTTGATCTGTACTATGATTTGCCACATTGACTTCTTTTCTGTTCTTTGAACGGTCAAATTCTTTGCCTGCCTGAGAGGTGCTTGTAGACTATTTACCCTGCTTACAAGTTTCTTGCTGGACAAGTAGTATTGAATCACATCACCTAAGCATGTCTTTAATGTCACTATGTACTTTATAGCTTTCCAGTGTTTATCACAAAGCTTGAGACTTCATGGAGCTCAAAATATGTTTTCAAATGAATGAATGACACTTATGTAATGACTGCTTGATGCTTATTATGACAAATGAAAATGGGCAGAAAAAAATCACTGAGACTGTTGTACAGGTACACTACTACTTGGGATTTAAGAGAGTTAATTTTGTATAATATGTTTTCAACTTAACTGGCCACAAGGTGTCCAAATATTTGGTCACTGTATTCTGAGTGTTTCTGTGAATGTATATTTTAAGGTGATTAACATTTAAATTGACAGCTTAAGTCAAGAAGGTTTGTATTCCAAACGTGAGTAGACCTCATTCAATAGAACCCAAGAACCCCTGGCTGTCTTGGGTCTCCAGCTTGTTAACTTACCTTGAAGATATTAGAATCGGCCTATGTCCATAGTCACACAAGCCAATTCTTTATAATAAAGCTCTCTTTCTAGATGAACAGACAGAGATGGAGATAGAGTGGAGATAAAGTTGGAGATGATGGAGATGGAGATATATCCCATTGGTTCTGTTTCTCTGGAGAATTCTAGCACAGAGGCATTGTGTGACTACAGCCAGAGATTTTTGATTAATTAAGAATGACTGTGAAGAGCTGAACCTCACTCATGACACTTTCAGAATCTGAGTGTTCCAAATTAGCATAATTTGTCCCTCAAATGCAATTGTATTCTCTGTTGTAGTCTGCCCAGTGGTTGACATAATAAGCATCTCATCAAATATAATATAAGTGCATATTTAAAAAGATTAACCTATTAAATATATAGTGCTTCCTATACATATTCAAGCAGAATGTATAAATAAATAGTTCTGTACATTATTTAAGGAATAGTGTGTTTAACAAACTATTTGTTTATTAAGAAAATAATATATATGTCCAAATATAAAACATAAAAATCAATTTCAGGTCAATCACAGATTTAAAATCAAAAGCAAAGTTTAAAAAATTGTATAAAACATAGTAAACTGTATTTGTGACAGTATAATTAGATTAAATTTTCTTAAAAAGATAAAAAATAGATTTACTTATAGTACACTTTAAAACATCTGTATAGAAAGGATTTTCTGTAATCCAGGCAAACAGAATAGCTGGTACCAGAATAACTTCTTTTGTCAAAATCAATTATTAAAATGAGATAAAATAAGAGAAAACTGTCTGAGGCAATTGGAAAAAAAATAGGGAGTGTCTAAAAATACAATTCTTGAGAAAAGAGAAACAGTGGAAGTAAAAACCACATAAACTCTGTCTTTTCCTTGGGGTCATTTTCACATTCTTCCTGCAGGGGTTTAGACTCCAAGATGCTTGTAGTCTCACTGGTCAAGTGAGACAGAGGGCAGAGAACCAGGGGGGTAAAGCCACTGCAGAGTGAGGGGCAAAGTGATGGACACAAAGATGGGATCCCAAGACCGAGATCCAAAACACCTCAAGTCATTGCCCAACTCCTAAACTGTCTTGACAAGAAGCACTACAGCGACATATCCACAAAACTCTAAAAGCATCAGCTACTAACAACAAAAACTACAACTGATGAATCTCACAGATAGTTCAGTGAAAGAAGATAGACATAGAGTAGCACACGGTATGAATCCAGTTACATAAAGTTGAAGGACAGAAAAAAGTAATCCATAGTGATGCTCCCCTGAGGTTTAAATGAGCAACATGAACTGATATATGTCAGCATGACTTATTCTAAAACCACACAAAGAAAACAAAGCAAGTTGTCAAAAATATATATGACAGCATTCAGTTAAAGCTTACAAATCACAAAAGAATGCTTTCTTGAGTTTATGGATTTATATACATAAAAGCTGAAGCTAATATTTGACAAAACAGTGGAAGAAACATTATTTTATGTTATTCTGTATGCTGAAATATCTATTAAAAAAATTCTGTGTGCTTTCTTTTAAACATTTTTATCCTGAAAATAATGTCCCCAGGTGAAAAATTCCTACAATAGAAGCATAACCCCAGATCAAAAGATGTGTGTGTTTTTGACAGGATTATTACTTTAAAAATGTATTTCTCAGAAGGATTCCTTAATTTATCATGTGTGGTTTAGATTTTCTACTGAAAAGATATCATCCAAAAAAGTTCATCTTATAGGCTCAGATATCATTCACATTCTGTTTCATAGTAGGAATTTTAATAATGAAAGCTCTTGAATATTTAAGAATGTGACATTCTTGGAATAAAACATAGTGGTATATTACATAATGTCATTCTCAAAATTTAAACAGTTTAATAAGAAAGAGAGACCAATAATGTTGCTACCATAGTTACTTACACTTTCAAATCCAAATTTCCCAATTGACCAAACCAAAAAATAGTCAAATAGTTCACCATTCAAAAATACATGGAATTTAAAAAATGTTCAGGTAGTTTTTGATGTATATAAAATGCAAATTCAATGAGAGGATGTCTGTCAATGACCTTGAACAAATCATTTATCTTTACTGTGAATATATCCTTATACGACTTCTAGATTTATCTGTGATAATAAAGATTTATTTTATTTCTTAATTTGAAGTTAGACTGTGTAGGCATTAATAAGATTAAGAAAGAATATTCCAATTGATAACCATGAAAGAGAGATTTTTTTCACTGTTCCCAGGAGCTCAAAATAATGACTTTCTCAAAGTTTTGAGAATAATCATTATTCACTAAAATTCAAAAAAGTCATAGATATTGTATGATTTTATCTATATCAGAAATGAAACACTATTTGAAGATCATGGCAAAATTCTCACGCACTATTGTTAAATTTGGTCATTTTTTACTTGTAAGAATGATGAGGGAGAAACAAACTCCAGAAATTGCAAAGAACCAGGCAGCTATTCACATGAGCCAGACTTTAAAAATCTAGCAGACAGGCATCAAGTTGAGTCCTTAGAAGGGTACTTCCTCAATAGCAGGGCCAGATTAATGGTAGTCTAGATGCTATTCTGCCTAACAAGAATGAAACACAAGTTTTAGAAAGATTATAACACTGATGATGAAATACAAGCCTTAGAAACGTCATAAAATTGTTTCTAAATAATTTAATTGTATTCCACAAGAGATTCTAAGTATATAAAGGGATGCACAAATTCTAACAACCAGCAAAGCAAAATTTTCAATATCGGGCATTGAATAAAAAATAATGAAGCACGTAAAAACACAAATAAAGCCCCTAATAAAGAGGGGGAATCAATGAAAACAGACTCAGAAATAGCACATATAAGATGTATAGAAGAAATTAAACTTAAAAAGAAGTTATAAATCTACTCCATATGATCACAAAGGTAGAGAGAAGAATGAGGATGAAAAGGCAGAACCTGAAACGCAGCATTTTAAAAAGACCCAAACTGAACATCTAGAAATAAAAAGCACAGTATCTAAAATAAAAATATATGGAGTAGGATTAACATAAGATTAATCAGTTTAAAGAAGATTTTTTTAAAAATCTCTGTCCCTACCACACACACATGAAGCCTTCGATCCCTCCTAACTGCTACTACATGAAAGACCAATATTTTCAGTATAGGCTCAAAATCAGTGTGGTACATCTCTCATCTACTTACAAATCTCCTCATGCATGGTGGTGTTCTCTTAGAAAGCTATGGCTGAGTTATTCTTTTTAAATTTCCTGAAACTGAAGATGTGTCAATGGCACATGTTGCTGAATCTTCCAAAATTTCACCACTCCCCCTATTGGCTAGTATTTTTCTCTTGTTAACTTCTTTTAAGGTCACCTGCAGCATCCCTTCCTCAGGAAAGTGCTTGGTATCATACACTGTCATAGCGCCTGTGCTTATTTCATTCTTTAAATTATTTTAAGTTATTACTCAGTTGTAATTTTACTTTGTGTGTGTGTGTTTATTATGTCCCATTACTGCTCAGCTTTTCCACTAGAGTGTGAGTCATAAGATTAGGAAATAGATTTTGTTCACCACTGATTTCCCAACATCCAGCACATTGCCTGACACATATTAAGTGATCAATAAACTTTTTGGATAAGATAATGAGTAAATTTATTTTAAATTAATGTTTCTTATTGAGTTAAAGTGTGTTTGGCTTATGAAGTCTCACTTCATTCAATATAATTCAGTTCATTTCAGTTCAGTTGCTCAGTTGTGTCTGACTCTTTGCAACCCCATGAATTGCAGCACGCCAGGCCTCCCTGTCCATCAACAACTCCCGGAGTTCACATCCATCGAGTTAGTGATGCCATGCAGCCATCTCATTCTCTGTCGTCCCCTTCTCCTCCTGCCCCCAATCCCTCCCAGCATCAGAGTCTTTTCCAGTGAGTCAACTCTTCGCATGAGGTGGCCAAAGTACTGGAGTTTTAGCTTTAGCATCATTCCTTCCAAAGAACACCCAGGACCAATCTCCTTTAGAATGGACTGGTTGGATCTCCTTGCAGTCCAAGGGACTCTAAAGAGTCTTCTCCAACACCACAGTTCAAAAGCATCAGTTCTTCAGTGCTCAGCTTTCTTCACAGTCCAACTCTCACATCCGTACATGACCACAGGAAAAACCATAGCCTTGACTAGACGGACCTTTGTTAGCAAAGTAATGTCTCTGCTTTTGAATATGTTACCTAGGTTGGTCATAACTTTTTTCCAAGGAGTAAATGTCTTTTAATATAATTATGCAGGCACAAACACAAACTTCTTCATAGCATTTAAGTCCCAATGTTTAGATTTATTATGATTCCCAAATGGTGTTTTCTCAGAAATATTAAGTAATATATCAAGACTAACACACTAAGCTCAAGTACGAATGGATTTATGTTCTAACTAAAAATCTATCAAAGCATAATAAATAAAATACTTCAAAATATTACACTATACATATCAAAATGGTAAAAGGTTTTAAATTTTAGAAATTTTCATTTTTGTAAGTTTAATTTAATATAGATTAATAGTCATAATATATCGTCAGCTAATATAATCTGATATGAAAAATACCTTGCTCTCATTATTGAATTATATAGGCCATGCTTAAATAACAATCACTTAATCAAATTCCTGTACTGAAATGTGTAAAATAATTTGGCTTGATGACAAAACTTAGTGATGATAGTCAATATGTACCAATAAAAATCCCCCAAAAGTATGAGGAGATAGTAAGATTGCTGACCTGAATCAAGGTGTATATTGGATTTATGGGATAGCAGCCTTTCTTTGTTAGAAGTATTTTCTCACACATTATGGGGTTAGATTTTTAGACTACTTTCACCTTCTGGAAATTGAAAGCAAAAATAACATAAACTAATGCTTACCTGTGAAACCACTGGGGTGCTTGGCAAAAGGGAAATAAAAACCACATTGCAAAAGACTGTAATATGATTTGCACTGAAAAAAAAATCATGGAGAAAAACCTCACATTTCAAAATTTAAAAATTATAAGGTTTTACCACACTGTCCATAGACATACAAAAGAGCCAATTAAGATCTTCCAGAAAACAGTTGACCGTCTGGAAGAAACAGTGCAACAGTACATCTAAAATGATTAAAATCCTTAAAAGAAGAAATATAAAACAAGAAAAAAATTTAAGAAAGAAAACAGAATAAGAACAAAAACAGAATTTCTAAAACTAAAAAATAAAGCCTAGTGAAAAAAAGTGAATAAAAAATGAAGTCATAGATTGTCTAATAGCACACTGTTGGTAAATAAAAACTCATGAACTTGAGGATAAAACTGAGTAAATTATCCAGCTTGTATAACATGAGATAAAAATGAAGGAATGAAAAGGAGACTGAGAGATTTGAAAGAAGAAATAAGAAGGGCCTGTATTAGTTTGGGCCATTCAAGGAAGCAGAACCAATGTGAGTGCTGTGCAATAAGAAAATTATTACAATAGCTGGACGTTATGCAAGGGACCAAAGAAAAGTCATGGATGAGTGGTTCATAGGAGATCTAGGGAGAAGGGTATGAAAGGCTTGTGAGTTGAGTGGGGGCCTGAAATTACTGTGTCCATAGGGTAGTTGTTGACCAAAATAGCTGGATACAGAGCAAGGGAAAGCAAGGATGGGGCATCACCAAACACTAATAGGTTGAAGTACAACCTGGGACTCATACAGGCAAACTGGAATCCAAGATGAAAAGTTATAAGGAAGACAAACTTAAACTTAGTTTTCTCTGACTTCACCTAAGTTCAGTGATAGAGGTGTCATGCAGAAGAGACTAGCAATGCCTTTCAGAAAGTGCTTGGCCTAGGGAAAGAAGGAGATCTGGTAAAAGTTGGAGAGGCAAAGTGCCTGAATGCTGCCTCCACCAGCAACAACACAGAAGGGCTGCAGTGGAGCCTGGCATAAGGTACTGACCTGCTGCTTCACTTCCATCTCCCAAATCTCACAGTTTTACTTGCAGCCCATGCTAACCTGCAATCACAGAGCGAATTATAGGAAAGACAGTTCCAGCTTAGCGACACTGACAAAGAACAAATTCATCACAGTCCTTTTCTTTACAAATAGGCAGCCATACATCACTCTTTAGAACACTCAATTTGCAAACAAATATTCTTTTACTTTGCTTTTTATCTATGCAATAATCCTTGAAAGTGAAAACAGCTTATATTCACTTTAAAATAACACACTGTTTCATATTTTAATTTGTTATTTAAGTTATACTTATTCCTCTCCTAGCTGTGTCCCAATCTCTTTTGATATCCTTTAACGTATATATCAGTATGCATTTGCAGTACTGTTCTTCGCTAGGTGTCAGCATTACTTGATCTAAGAACTTCCAGATGTCCAAGGTGGGTTTAGAAAAGGCAGAAGAACCAGAAATCAAATTGTCAACATTTGCTGGATTATAGAGAAAGCAAGGGAATTCCAGAAAAATATCTACCTCTGTTTCACTGACTATACTAAAGCCTTTGACTGTGTGGATCATAACTTAACTGTGGAAAGCTTTTAAAGAGATGGAAGTATCAGATTATCTTACCTGTCTCCTGAGAAACCTGTATACAGGTCAAGAAGCAACAGTCAGAACCTTGTTTGAAACAACTGATTGGTGCAAGATTAAGAAAGGAGTATGACAGGGCTGTCTGCTGTCACCCTATTTAATCCATATGCCGAGCACATCATGAGAAATGCCAGGCTGGATGAATTACAAGCTGGAATCAAGATAGGCAGGAGAAACCTCACAAACCTCAGATAAACAGATGATACCATTCTAATGGCAGAAAACAAAGAGGAACTAAAGTGCCTCTTGGATGATGAGGCTGAAAGAGGAGAACGAAAGAGTCAGCTTAAAATTAAATATTAAAAAAACAAGATCATGGCATCAGGCTCCATTACTTCATGGCAAACAGAAAGAGAAAAGGTGGAAGTATTGACAGATTTCCTCCTCTTGTGTTCTAAAATCACTGCAGATGGTGACTGCAGCCATGAAATCAGAAGATGATTGCCTTTGGCAAGAAAGCTATGACAAACCTAGACAATGTGTTGAAAAGCAGAGACATTACTCTGCCAACAAGTTCATACAGTCACGGCTATGATCTTCCCAGCGGCGTGTACAGTTGTGAAAGCTGGACTCTATAGAAGGCAGAATGCCAAAGAACTGATGCCTTCAGACTGTGTTGCTGGAGAAGACTCCTGAGAGTCTCTTGAACAGCAAGGAAATCAAACAAGTCAATCTTAGGGGAAGTCAATTCTGAATACTTATTGGAAGGACTGATGCTGAAGTTAAAGCTCAAGTATTTTGGTCACCTGATGTGAACAGCTGACTCATTGGCAAAGTCCCTGAGGCTAGAAAGGATTGAGGGCAGAAGGAGAAATGGGCATCATAGGATGAGATGGGTGGATGGCAGCACCAATTAAATGGATGTGAATTTGGGCAAACTGCAGGAGATTATGAGGAACAGGGAGGCCTGCTGTGCTGCAGTCCATTCGGTCACAAAGACTCAGACACGACTGGATGACTGAACAACAAGGTATATATTAATATATACACACAGTTGATTCTCAAACAATATATACAGAGTTGACTCTTAAACATGAGTGTTAGAGCTATCAACTCCTATACAATCGAAAGTCCCAGTATAAGTTTATAGTCAGCCCTCTGTATCCCAGATTTGCATGTTCAAAGTCAGCCAATGGCCAGATTAGGTGTTATTGTAGTACATATTTATTTTATAAAAATCTGTGTGTAAGTGGACCAATGGAGTTCAAATCTATTAATAATATATATATACACACACACACACACACATATATATATATATATGTAAAATAAATATATCTCTTAAAGAGCTGGGAATTCTAGATCACCTGACCTGCTTCCTGAGAAATCTATATGCAGGTCGAGAAGCAACAGTTAGAATTGGACATGGAACAACAGACTGGTTCCAAACAGGAAAAGGAGTACATCTAGGCTGTATATTGTCACTCTGCTTATTTAACTTATATGCAGAGTACGTCATGAGAAACGCTGGGCTGGAGGAAGCACAAGTTGAAATCAAGATTGCCAGGAGAAATATCAATCACCTCAGATATGCAGATGACACCACCCTTATGGCAGAAAGTGAAGAACTAAAGAGCCTCTTGATGAAAGTGAAAGAAGAGAGTGAAGAAGTTGGCTAAAAACTCAGCATTCAGAAAACTAAGATCATGGCATCTGGTCCCATTACTTCATAGCAAATAGATGGGAAAACAATGGAAACAGTGAGATACTTTATTTTGGGGGGCTCCAAAATCACTGCAGATGGTGATTGCAGCCATGAAATTAAAGGTGTTTGCTCCTTGGAAGAAAAGTTATGACCAACCTAGATAGCATATTAAAAAGCAAAGATATTATTTTGCCAAATGTCCATCTAGTCAAAGGTATGATTTTTCCATTAGTCATGTATGAATGTGAGAGTTGGACTATAAAGAAAGCTGAGAGCCAAAGAATTGATGCTTTTGAACTGTGGTGTTGGAGAAGACTCTTGAGAGTCCCTTGGACAGCAAGGAGATCCAACCAGTCCTTCCTAAAGGAAATCAGTCCTGAATAATCATTGAAAGGGCTGATGCTGAAGCTGAAACTCCAATACTTTGGTCACTTGATGCGAAGAACTGACTCATTGGAAAAGACCCAAAGATTGGAAGGCAGGTGGAAAAGGGAATGACAGAGGATGAGATGGTTGGATGGCATCACTGACTCAATGGGCATGAGTTTCAGTAAGCTCTGGGAGTTAGTGATGGACAGGGCAGCCTGGCGTGCTCCAGTCCATGGAGGGGCAAAGAGTCAGACCAGACTGAGCTACTGAACTGAGCTGATGTAAAATATGCTCATATATATAAATGTATTCTTTGTAACATAAGCAAAGCACTCATTAAAAGTGCCCTGATTTCTGCAACTAATTAAGTGGAAATAGCATATATTTAGAACTTCTTCCCTCGTATTCCTTTTGTCATCAGCAGGTACCTGAGCTGGTACATTCCTTGCATGATGGCGTGGGTGAACAAAATTTTTATTCAGAAAACATCTAGGTTATAAATGGGTTGTTTGTATTGAGCCATGGTAGTTGACCATCCATTTTATCACAAAAGGCGAAGGTATTAGGTGAGATGAGGTGAGGTGAGGTGAAGTCTCTCAGTCGTGTCCGACTCTTTGTGACCCCATGGACTGTAACCTACTAGGCTTCTCTGTCCATGGGATTCTCCAGGCAAGAATACTGGAGTAGATTGCCATTTCCTTCTCCAGAGGATGTTCCCAACCCAGGGATCGAACCCGGCTCTCCCGCATTGAAGGCAGACACTTTACCATCTGAGCCACCAGGGAAGCCCAAAGGTATTAGAAGGCAACTTAACTCTTCTCTCCTAAGTGTGGTCTAGATTCAGTGAGTAACCTCCAATGAATAGAGTATGGTAGGGGGAAAATAGCATCTTTGTAATAGAGAACCTGAGCAGATATCCCCTTAAGCAAGTGATCAAGGATAACATCATCAAGGAGCAGTTGAAGTCATGCACCCCTTGATACAAGGAGATGAGAAAAATATTTCAGTTCAGTTCAGTTCAGTCGCTTAGTCAGTCGTGTCCAACTCTTTGCGACCCCATAAATTGCAGCACACCAGGCCTCCCTGTCCATCACCAACTCCCAGAGTTCACTCAAACTCACACCCATTGAGTCCGTGATGCCATCCAGCCATCTCATCCTCTGTCATCCCCTTCTCCTCCTGCCCCCAATCCCTCCCAGCATCAGAGTCTTTTCCAATGAGTCAGTCAACTCTTCGCATGAGTGGCCAAAGTACTGGAGTTTCAGCTTTAGCATCATTCCTTCCAAAGAACACCCAGGATTGATCTTTAGAATGGAATGGTTGGATCTCCTTGCTGTCCAAGGGACTCTCAAGAGTCTCCTCCAACACCATAGTTCAAAAGTATCAATTCTTTGGCTCTCAGATTTTTTTCACAGTCCAACTCTCACATCCATAAATTACTACTGGAAAAACCATAGCCTTGACTAGAAGGACCTTTGTTGGCAAAGTAATGTTTCTGCTTTTGAATATGCTTCTAGGTTGGTCATAACTTTCCTTCTATGGTATTCTTTCCCAAAATCCATACCCCCTATAGACCAGTGTTCAGTCCCTGGGTTGAA
This sequence comes from Nanger dama, assembly GCA_917880005.1. Taxonomy (NCBI): domain Eukaryota; kingdom Metazoa; phylum Chordata; class Mammalia; order Artiodactyla; family Bovidae; genus Nanger; species Nanger dama. The sequence continues at coordinate 42,158,619 of CAKJTW010000009.1, read as the reverse complement.
AAGTTCCCCTGGAGGAGGGCATGAACACCCACTCCAGTATTCTTGCTTGGAGAATTCCCCATGGACAGAAGAATCTGGCAGGCTACAGTCCACGGGGTCACAAAGAGTTGTACACATTTGATTGACTACACACACACACACACACACACACACACACACACACATTTATCTTTAATAGGATTAATAACACAAAATTGAACATAATATTTACCTACATGGAGAAAGAGAGATAATGGATACAGAGAGGATGCTGAAGCTCTATCTTAAATGCAACAAGTATGCAGACTTAATGACATGAAAAAATGATACAACAAGATTTTTAAAGGCATTTAAAAGATACCTTTTTAATAGTTTTTGAGTACTTACAATGTTTCATAATAAAAGTATTATGGGATAAAGCTAAGGGTTAAGCTGAATCAGTTTAGCCACTCAGAAGAAAATGTAGTTATTTTACTTCATTAACATTGTTAATATTATTTACAGACTGAATATATTTGGAGGAGTAATAGGATTTTTAATCTAAGAAACAAAATATTTGTTATTGAAACTCACCAAAATTTATGGGTTATCTTGATACTAGCAACTCTTCTGCAGAGGAAAGACTATTCTGATTCAAGGATGTTACTGGTGTCTCATTTAAATAGATTCTGTGATGCAATGTAGAGCAGCCATGGAAACCAGCTCCAGAATATGAATATAGAATGTAGGAAAGGATTTCCTGAGCATATAGTAATGGGAATATATAAAGTAACTGTAGCAGCTGTTAAAACAGAGGGAACAATGAATATTTTATGTGGAAATAGTTCTGAGATGTTTATTTTACTTCTAAAAAATATCTAATTAAATTATGCTGTTTCCTTAGTAAAGCTATATAATTGGCTAAAAATACACTTGAAAATAATGGCTTGTGATTTTCTAGTGATAATAGGAAATTATCAAGGGGTGACAAGTTGGCCATGCCCAAATGTCCTAGGCTTATTTCTGCATCTCAGTAATGAGGTTTCTTTCTCAGCCAAGGGGGTCACACTGCCGACTCCATACTACACAAAGTACAAGCAGTCAGCACACTACAGACTCACTAAAAATGTATAAATTTAGTTCCTCACTCTTGATGCATGTATTATCCTATTTTTTTAAACTCAGTATAGCATTTCCTCAGATCATATATTTTAATTATTATCTTCACAGTCATTAAGCAAGTTTACTCAATTCAACTCACCGCTTTTTATCAAGTATAATAAGCAAAACATTTTTACTAATATCTGTGGCTATAAAAGAAATGAAATGTGTATGTTCTCTTGTAGTCAAGGAATTTGTTGGAGAAGACTCTTGAGAGTCCCTTGGACTGCAAGGAGATCCAACCATTCCATTATGAAGGAGATCAGCACTGGGTGTTCTTTGGAGGGAATGATGCTGAAGCTGAAACTCCAGTACTTTGGCCACCTCATGCGAGGAGTTGACTCATTGGAAAAGACTCTGATGCTGGGAGGGATTGGGGGAAGGAGGAGAAGGGGACAACTGAGGATGAGGTGGCTGGATGGCATCACTGACTCGATGGACGTGAGTCTGAGTGAACTCTGGGAGTTGGTGATGGACAGGGAGGCCTGGCGTGCTGTGATTCATGGAGTCACAAAGAGTCGGACATGACTGAGCAACTGAACTGGGAGAGAATAATCTAATTGTAAAATATACCAACTATCTTTAAATAAAATAATATTTTATTATTTGCTAAATGGTATAGGAAAGATATATCCAATTACTTACAATGTCATCTCCAGCAATTTAACATTCTTAACCTTCTTCTGAAAACCATCATATTGCAGCATAGTGTGAAACAGACCTGATTATTAGAAAATGGCAAGTACTCTAATACTTTTAAGACACATGCATGTTTAAGATAAGAGGTAAGCATACAGATTCGGGGTTTCCCTGGTGGCCCAGATGAAGAATCCGCCTGCAAAGCGGGAGACCTGGACTCAATCCCTGGGTTCGGAAGATCTCCTAGAGGAGGGCATGGCAATCCACTCCACTATTCTTGCCTGGAGAATCCTCATGGACAGAGGAGCATGGTGGACATCGCAAAGAGTCAGACACAACTGCACAATTAAGCACAGCACAGTATATGCAGTTTAAAGGGTCAATCACATATTAAAGTTTGTAAGAATACCCTGGCCTATGGCCAGCCAGGAAGTCCCATCTTAGGTAGAAGACAGCTATTATACTTTACTTCCTTACCACTAAGTCATTTAGTGTTACAGCACTTGATAGTTCCTTTGGATTTCAGAGGTAATATATACTAAGCTAGAGAAAAATTCTCCAATGCATTTTCACTGGATTTGTAGGGTTGCCAATTTCAAGTGAGTCCAGGAACAAGAATGGGCTCTGCAGGGTCCCAGCCTGTAGAGAAAACTATCCAGCCCCCAAGTCATAGGACCTGGTAGATCTAATGATGTTAGATGCTAGATGATTCTGGGATAATAAAAACGCTGTGTGGAGTCGCTGGAAATTACCCAGCAAGTTTTATTACAAAAGGCCTTCCCAAGTGGTTGGCACAGTGGTAAAGAATCTGCCTGCCAATGCAGGAGATGCAAGACACATGGGTTCAATCCCCGGATCTGGAAGATCCTCTGAGGAAGGAAATGGCAATCCATTCCAGTATTCTTGCCTGGAAAATTCAATGGACAGAAGAGCCTGGAGGATACAGTCCATGGTGTCCCAAAGAGTCGACTGATCATGCAAGCACATTTGTAACCCTTGGGTACACAAAAGGCTGACTTGAAAATGTAACTTGTCACTAAAGAATATATGACTCTTTGACTGGAATTGCCCATGTTGGGTCAATAATTATAAGATTTACCCATAGAATGGAGTGGTGTTACACAATCCATGCCACAATGGAAGAGGACATTTGGGATCACACTTGAGGTCTACAGAATGCAGGCAAAGGTGTAGATTTAGGTCATATCTCAATGGTCTGTTGGTTTTCTCCACTTTCTTCAATTTATGTCTGAATTTTCCAATAAGGAGTTCTTGATGTGAGCCACCATCAGCTCCCTGTCTTGTTTTTGTTGACTGTATAGAGTTTCTCCATCTTCAGCTGCAAAGAATATAATCGATCTGATTTCAGTATTGACCATGTGGTGATGTCCATGAGTAGAGTCGTCTCTTATGTTGTTAGGGAGGGTGTTTGCTATGACCAGTGTGTTCCCTTGGCAAAACTCTGTTAGTGTTTGCCCTGCTTCATTTTGTACTCCATGCCAAAACTTGCATGTTACTTCCGATATCTCTTCACTTCCTACTTTTGCATTCCAGCTCCTATGATGTAAAGAACATCTTTTTTTTGGGGGGGTGTTAATTCTAGAAGGTCTTGTAGGTCATCACAAAACTGTTTAGCTTCAGCTTCTTAGGCATTAATGGTTGGGGCATAGACCTGGATTACTGTGATACTGAATGATTTGCATTGGAAATGAACAGAGATCATTCTGTCATTTTTGAGACTGCATCCAAGTACTGCTGTGAAAAATTCTTAAAGAGATGGGAAAACCAGATCACCTGACCTGCCTCTTGAGAAATCTATATGCAGGTCAGGAAGCAACAGTTAGAACTGGACATGGAACAACAGACTGGTTCCAAATAGGAAAAGGAGTACGTCAAGACTGTATATAGTCATCCTGCTTATTTAACTTATATGCAGAGTACCTCACAAGAAATGCTGGGCTGGAGGAAGCACAAACTGGAATCAAGATTGCCAGGAGAAATATCAATAACCTCAGATATGCAGATGACACCACCTTTATGGCAGAAAGTGAGGAACTAAAAATCTTCTTGATGAAAGTGAAAGAAGAGAGTGAAAAGGTTGGCTCAAAGCTCAACATTCAGAAAACTAAGATCATGGCATCTGGTATTATCACTTCATGAGAAATAAATGGGTAAACAGTGGAAAAAGTGGCTGACTTTATTTTTCTGGGCTCCAAAACCACTGCAGATGGTGACTGAAGCCATGAAATTAAAAGACAGTTACTCCTTGGAAGGAAAGTTACGACCAACCTAGACAGCACGTTAAAAAGCAGAGACATTACTTTGCCAACAAAGGTTTGTCTAGTCAAGGCTATGGTTTTTCCTGTGGTCATGTATGGATGTGAGAGTTGGACTATAAAGAAGGCTGAGTGCTGAAGAATTGATGCTTTTGAACTGTGGTGTTGGAGAAAACTCATGAGAGTCCCTTGGACTGCAAGGAGATCCAGCTAGTCCATCCTAAAGGAGATCAGTCCTGGGTATTCATTGGAGGGGCTGATGTTGAAGCTGAAACTCCAATACTTTGGCCACCTAATGCAGAGAGCTGACTCATTTGAAAAGACTCTGATGCTGAGAAAGATTGAGGGAGGAGAAGGGGACGGCAGAGGATGAGATGGTTGGATGGCATCACTGACACAAAGGACATGGGTTTGGGTGGACTCCGGGAGTTGGTGGCAGACAGGGAGGCCTGGCGTGCTGGCTTCATAGGGTCACAAAGAGTCGGACACGACTGAGTGACTGAACCGAACTGAACTGCATTTTGGCCACTTTTGTTGACTATGATGGCTACTCCGTTTCTCCTAAGGGATTCTTCCCCACAAGAGTAGATATAATGGTCATCTGAATTAAATTCACCCATTCAGTCCATTTTGTTTCACTGATTAATAAAATGTCAATGTTCACCCTTGCCATCTTCTGTTTGACCACTTCCAGTTTACCTTGATTCATGGACCTAACATTCCAGGTTCTTATGCAATACTGATCTTCACAGCATCGGACTTTACTTCCATTACCAGTCACATCCACTACTGGGCGTTGTCTTCATTCTTTTTAGAGTTATTTCTTCACTCTTCTCCAGTAGCATGTTGGGCACCTACAGACCTGGGGAGTTCATCTTTCTGTGTCCTCTTTTGACTTTTCCATACTGTTCATGGAGTTCTCAAGGCAAGAATACTGAAGTGGTTGTCATTCCCTTTTCCAGTGGACCACATTTTGTCAGAACTCTCCACAATAACCTGTCCATCTTGGGTGACCCTACACAACATGGCTAAGAGTTTCATTGATTTAGACAAGGCTGTGAACTAACACTCAAAAAAGATGTCCTTTTCATTATAGGGGACTGGAATGCTAAAGTAGGAAGTCAAGAAACACCTGGAGTAACAGGCAAATTTGGCCTTGGAATGTGGAATGAAGCAGGGCAAAGACTAATAGAGTTTTGCCAAGAAAATACACTGGTCATAGCAAACACCCTCTTCCAACAACACAAGAGAAGACTCTACACATGGACATCACCAGATGGTCAACACCAAAATCAGATTGATTATATTCTCTGCAGGCAAAATTGGAGAAACTCTAAACAGTCATCAAAAACAAGACCAGGAGCTGACTGTGACTCAGATCATGAACTCCTTATTACCAAATTCAGACTCAAATTGAAGAAAGTAGGGAAAACCGCTAGAACATTCAGGTATGACCTAAATCAAATCCCTTATGATTATACAGTGGAAGTGAGAAATAGATTTAAGGGCCTAGATCTGATAGATAGAGTGCCTGATGAACAATGGAATGAGGTTCATGACATTGTACAGGAGACAGGGATCAAGACCATCCCCATGGAAAAGAAATGCAAAAAAGCAAAATGGCTGTCTGGGGAGGCCTCACAAATAGCTGTGAAAAGAAGAGAGGCAAAAGCAAAGGAGAAAAGTGCGGGGTGGGGGGGCACTCCGCAGAAAGAGTAGAGGCGGTGGAACTTCCCTCAGCAAAGCCGAGGGGTTCTTGAGGAGAGGTGAGCCTGCTGTCTGCCAACCCAGCCCCTCAGCGAATGAGAGACAATGAGAGCAGCAGGGATTCCGTCGAAGTAGTTCCACTTTATTGCTGCAAACTCCCAGCTTATATAGACAAACAGAAGGGTTTTAGGAGGGACTTTCAATAGTTGCACCAATCATGTTAAAGGTCAAATCATGTGTCTTCATTATAACAGGAGTCTATGGAGATCACACACTGTCTACATGCACAGAAATCAAGAGAGCCAATCAAAAACTTTGACAGACAACATAGACCCTGCCCCCATCTCTTCCGACAGGTGCCATCTTAGGTCTTCCACCGCAAAGCTAGGCCCTTTGTTTTTAAGGTTTCCCATTTAGGGCCCCACAAAAGGAAAGATATAAGCATCTGAATGCAGAGTTCCAAAGAAGAGGAAGAAGAGATAAGAAAGTCTTCCTGAGTGATCAATGCAAAACAATAGAGGAAAAGAACAGAATGGGAAGACTGACTGCAAGGAGATCCAACCAGTCCATTCTGAAGGAGATCAACCCTGGGATTTCTTTGGAAGGAATGATGCTAAAGCTGAAATTCCAGTACTTGGGCCACCTCATGCGAAGAGTTGACTCATTGGAAAGACTCTGATGCAGGGAGAGATCGGGGGCAGGAGGAGAAGGGGAAGACTGAGGATGAGATGGCTGGATGGCATCATGGACTCAATGGACGTGAGTCTGAGTGAACTCCGAGAGATGGTAATAAACAGGGAGTCCTGGCGTGCTGTGATTCATGGGGTCGCAAAGAGTCGGACACGACTGAGCGACTGAACTGAACTGAGAGATCTCTTCAAGAAAATTAGAGATATCAAGGGAACATTTCATGCAAAGATGGGCTCGATAAAGGACAGAAATGGTCTGGACCTAACAGAAGCAGAAGATATTTAAAAGAAGTGGCAAGAATACACAGAAGAATTGTACAAAAAGATCTTCACGACCCAGATAATCATGATGTGATCACTAATCTAGAGCCAGACATCTTGGAATGTGAACTCGAGTGGGCCTTAGAAAGCATCACTACAAACAAAGCTAGTGGAGGTGATGGAATTCGAGTTGAGCTGTTTCAAATCCTGAAAGATGATGCTGTGAAAGTGCTGCACTCATTATGCCAGCAAATTTGGAAACTCAGCAGTGGCCACAGGACTGGAAAAGGTCAGTTTTCATTCCAATTCCAAAGAAGGGCAATGTCAAAGAATGCTCAAACTACCGCACAATTGCACTCATCTCACATGCTAATAAAGTAATGCTCAAAATTCTCCAAGCCAAGCTTCAGCAATATGTGAACTGTGAACTTCCAGATGTTCAAGCTGGTTTTAGAAAAGGCAGAGGAACCAGAGATCAAATTGCCAATATCTGCTGGAATCAGAGTCTGAGTGAACTCTGGGAGATGCTGATGGACAGGGAGGGCTGGCGTGCTGTGATTCATAGGGTCGCAAAGAGTTGGACACAACTGAGCAACTGAACTGAACTGTGGTCCGTGTGATAAATTTGATTAGTTTTCTGTGATCGAAGTTTTCTTTCTGTCTGGCTTCTGATGGATAAGGATAAGAGGCTTTTGCAAGCTTCCTGATGGGAGAGACTAAGGGGAAAACTGGATCTTGTTCTGATGGGTGAGGCCATCTCAGTAAATCTTTAATCCAATTTTCTACTGATAGGTGGGACTGTATTCCCTCCCCGTTTTTTGGCCTGGTGCCAAACTCTGGTAGGGATAATGAATATAATGGGCTCTCCTTCAAAAAGACTTGTGTTGTATTCAGCGCCTGGGAACCTACAGCCGGGCATTCATCCAGGAAGAACCATGCCTCCACCCGAGTCTCCTGGACACTCACAGGCAAGTCTGGCTCAGTCAGTTGTAATGCCACTGCTCCTTTCCCCTGGCTCCTGGTGCCCACAAGCTTTTATTTGTGCCCTCCAAGTGTGTTTCCCCAGTCCTGTGGAACTACTGTAATCAAATCCCATTTGCCCCTAAAGTCAAATTCCCTGGAGGTTCTCAGTCCCTTTGCCTGATCCCCAGGTTTGGAAGTCTGTTGTGGGTCCTAAAACTTTCTTTAAAGTGTGGTAATTTCTTTAGTATAATTGTTCTGCAGTTTGTGGGTTGTCTGCTCTGTGACTCTATGGTAGGGCTAATAGCGACCTTCTCCAAGAACGATTATGCCACACTCTGTGTGACCCAGGTCTGCTGCAGCCAGAGACCTTGTCCCTGTGGCAGGCAACTGCTGACCTGTGCTTTTGAAAGGTTGTTGTTGAATTATGACGCCAGGATTCTTGGCCCCTGAAGGAGAAGTATTCAATCTGGAGCCAGAGATGAGGTTTGATTGCTCAGAGCTTTTGTGTAAAGTTTTATTAAAGTATAAAGGAGATAGAGAAAGCTTCTGACATAGGCATCAGAAGGGGGCAGAAAGAGTACCCCCTCCTAGTCTTTAGCTAGATGTTATATAGTTACCAACTGTCTGTTAATGAAAGAAAGGAATGTTTCAAAACTTAGAATGGCACCAGCCCCCTCACCCATAAGATGTATTTTGGGATAATCTTGGCACCAAATGGTTTATCTTGGGCCATAAAAGGATTAACTTGAATCTTGAAGAACGGCAGAGCACCATACAAATAGTGTCATTTACATAGATTAGAGGAATAATATCAGAGTATAACATACTGCTTTATCAAGTAGGTTCTGAGCCCAAAAGGCAGAACTGACTTGAAGACAGTTTGGGGTAAATGCATAGTACATTAGCATAGCTTAAGATAAATATTTCCATAAGAAAAAGGTATTGGTTAACTTCAGGTGAAACCAAGTGTCATTATGGCAACACAGAATTTAAAGAGAAACCTCCTTTTAAATTTGTATAGAGAAGGAAAAAATATCGCTAGTTTGTTTCCTCCTGCCGCTTAAGGGAGGTAAAATGTCTGACAGTTGCAGGCTATTTCCTCCATTTGGAGACCCCCTGGCCTTCCTGCCTGTTACCCTCTCACTTCCACAGTAGACTCTCAAATACTCAAAACCAGGTCTGGCTAAGTCTCTGTGTCGTCTCTGGGTCCTGGTGTGCACAAAATTTTGTCTGAGCACTCCAAGCATCTCTGGCAGGTATGGAGTGTGATTCTAAATGTGATTTTGCCCCTCCTACCATCTTGTTGGGGCTTCTCCTTTGCCTTTGGACATAGGGTATCATTTTTTTGTGTGGGATCCAACATTCTCTGGTAGATGGTTGTTCAGCAGCAAGTTGCAATTTTGGGGTAATCACAGGAGAAGATGAACACATGTCCTTCTACTCTGCCATCAGGCTCCTCTGTCCATGGAACTCTCCAGGCAAGAATACTGTAGTGAAGCCTGTGTTCTCATTTGTAAAATGAGGGTAACAGCACCTTTCTCTGTGAGGTGCATAACACCGGTTCAAGGAAGGCTCTTTTCCACATCTGAGGCTGACTTTCAGTTTAAGAGCAAATGAAGCATCACTGCTACATCCCCAGGACTCAAGGAAACTGCAAGTAAAGTTCCTGCTCCAAGAGTAATGCTGCTGCTTTAAACAGGCAAGCTGACTACCTTAAGATGGGGAACAAGGCAGACATGTTCATTCTAGGCACTGCTATTCAGCATCACATTAAGAGTCACATTAATTAGTTATAGAGCCTGAGAAATTCCCTGGTCTGCCATCTGAAAGCTGGAAAAATCAGGAAAGCTGGTGGCATAGTTCAATCGAATACATAGTCCTGAGAACAGGGACACTGATTTCACAATCTGATACAAAAGCCCAAGAACCAAAAGTGCTGATATAGTAGGCCAGTAGGAAACAAATATCTCAGCTCAGAGAAAGTAAATGCTCCCTCGCTCCCTTAAATTGAAGACAGTAAAGAAAACCACTAGACCATTCAGGTATGACCTAAGTCAAATCTTTTACAATTATACAGGGGGAGTGACAAGTAGATTGAAGGGATTAGATCTGATAAACAGAGTGCCCGAAGAACTATGGATGGAGATTCATAACATTGTATGGGAAGTGGTAATTAAAACCATCCCCAAGAAGAAGAAATGCAAAAAGGCAAAATTGTTATCTGAGCTATTACAAGTAGTTACGTATGGATGTGAGAGTTGGACTATAAAGAAAGCTGAGCACTGAAGAATTGATGCTTCTGAACTGTGGTGTTGGAAAAGACTCTTGAGAGTCCCTTGGACTGCAAGGAGATTCAACCAGTCCATCCTAAAAGAGATCAGTCCTGAATATTCATCAGAAGGACTGATGCTGAAGCTGAAGCTCTGATATTTTGGCTACCTGATGAGAAGAACTGCCTCATTGGAAAAGACCCTGATGCTGGAAAAGATTGAAAGCAGAAGGAGAAGGGGATGACAGAAGATGAGATGGTTGGATGGCATCACTGACTCAATGGACATGAGTTTGAGTAAGGTTCAGGAGTTGGTGATGGACAAGACAGCCTGGTGTGCTGCAGTCCATGGGGTCACAAAGAATTGGACACAAGTGAACTGAACTGAACTGAAGAGTGTAGATGTAAGCCAGTTAGATGATCAAGTGGCCATATTCTCACACCATCCATGTTTTACCCACTGAAGCCTGTTTCTTAATTCACATTTGTGATCTCATGGGAGAGTGGTCCCTACTACCATCTTACAAGAAGACAAACCTCACTTCAAGATGTGAACATAAGTTGAAAATAGGTTGGTTCTGTGTGGTCCCAAAGGATAGACTTGGGGAGAAATCCTACCACTGGCAAAGTTTCAGGGAGCATGTTTAATTGGTTAATTTGATTAGAGGGAGGGGTCACTAAGATTTGCACAGATTTGGAATTAGGGAATGATGGACCACTTGACTGGTTAATCAGAGGTTATAAAGAAATACAGTGAAAAGATCAGAGACAAGAAATCATGGGCAAGGTGCTTGCCAAGGACTGTATAAAGTAGCATTAAGTATTAAGATTCACCTGTCTTTGATTAATCAAACCAGAGAGCATCCAATACAGGGGAAACTCACTGACTTATCCTACAGTCATCTGGCAGTCTCTGTCCTCAGCAATCCTACCACATGGGATAAAGGGTGACAGGTGGTCATGGTGGCCTGGGATCAACAGCACAGACTCCTTCTCTCAAAGGTCATTTTAGGAACGAAATACCTAACTTGCTAGCATTTGTGCTCTTGAGGCAAGAGCACAATATTGAGCTTCTTCTACACTGGATGAGAAAGTGATTCATCTTTACTGGAACTGACATTTACTAACTTAGATTTCTTTCCTGGTTGCATAGCTCCTTCTGGTTCCAGCACCACAGAGTCTTTGATCTATAGACATGTTACTCAGACACATCACCTCAGAAGCAGGGAATCACATTATGGAAAAGCAGGAACTACACAGTTCCACATGCATCATATATTGCCTTACCTAGAAGGATGCTGAATCAAGTTATAACTTGATTGATCACTTCTGCCATTTTTTTGCCAGGGGAGCAGAAAGGGTTTTAAAAATTATTATACTAGGGAGCAGGGAATCAACTCTTATTAGCCCAAAGGGCTGAGAATGCTGCTGGTGAAGGGGCAGAGAAGAATGTGTCCTGAATTCAGGGGTCCACTAAGATATTTTTGATACTCCCACACTTCTCTTAATGACTGATCAATTGCATTCATTCAGTCTTAGCCAAGGAAGGGTAAGATTACTAATATCTCAAAAGACTTATGTTGAGGTACAGGTCAATTAATTAGGCAAACATCAGCCTGGCTGATGGAGAAGGAAATGGCAACCCACTCCAGTATTCTTGCCTGGAGAATCCCAGGGACAGGGGAGCCTGGTGGGCTGCCATCTATGGGGTCGCACAGAGTAGAACATGACTGAAGCGACTTAGCAGCAGCAACAGCAGCAGCAGCCTGGCTGATGTGTGCCCAAATGTGAGGAAAATACAGACTGAGTGGTGTCAGAAGAGGGGAAAAGGGGATATTGGTTTGAATCTGGAACTAGCTAAGTAGCAAGGACAAGCACTTGTTCCACTAATTTTCCTGCATCAAGCATGAAAGACTGACTTATGCACATTATCCACGTGAAACTAGGTTGGACCACGTGGGTATTTCCCTCTGCACTGACTTCTAAGTTCACGCTGGCCAATGTAAGCAGATCTGAGCAGGCTCCAGAGGGATGGGATACTTGACAAAGACAGCTGGTATTTATACAAATGCCACATGAGCTTGGTAAGTTTATGCTCTAAAGGCCAAATCTCGAGGAATGACAGAAGAGAGCTAATAGGTAAGTCCTCCCCTTGGTCCTTCAGGAAGACACCCTCCTCACAAGGTCCTGATGGAATGCGTGTTCTGCAGCTCAGCGGTGCATCTGTATGCTGGCTTCCCTTCCTTGTGTCTTTCTCCACATGCCTTACTTTTGCTTCCTAGGTTTGCTTCCTTCATAAACTATGTGCATATAAGCCCATGTCTCAGGCTCTGCTTTCTGGATGTTTCCATGCTATCCATACAAATGACTTAGCTTCTCTGGGCCTGGTTGTCTTCACTGATTTGGACATCAGTGACAATACCTGTGTCACCTGACAGTCATAAGGATGAAAGAGTTACCAGTTACTAACTGCTTAGAACAGTGCCTGGCGCCTAATAAGCATTTTTTATGTTGTTAATGATGAAAGAATGATGGGAATAAAGTTTTAAAAGGTTAGACAGGATGGTCTCATAGAATATGTATGTGTATGTGTGTGTGTGTGTGTGTGTGTATATATATATATATATTTCCCCCCCGTGTGTGTGTGTGTGTGTGTGTGTGTGTGTGTATGTGTAAGTAGCTTCAATTGTGTTCACCTCTTTGCTACCCTATGTCTGTAGCCCACCAGGCTCCTCTGTCAATCAGATTCTCCAGGCAAGAATATGGGAGTGGTTTGCCATGCCCTTCTCCAGAGGATCTTCACTACCCAGGTATGGAATCCACATCTCTTATGTCACCTGCTTTGACAAGTGGGTTCTTTTTAGCACCACTTGGGAAGCCCAGAATATATTATATATGTATTCTAATATGTAATTATATATATATATATATCATACTTAATATAATAGCTCTCAAACTATTGAATTATTCTTTCCTAATATGCCAGTTTTCATTCCAGTCCCAAAGAAAGGCAATGCCAAAGAATGCTCAGACTACCACACAATTGCACTCATCTCACATGCTAGTAAAGTATGTTCAAAATTCTCCAAGCCGAGCTTCAGCAATACGTGAACTGTGAACTTCCTGATGTTCAAGCTGGTTTTAGAAAAGGCAAAATAACCAGAGATCAAATTGCCAACATCCGCTGGATCATGGAAAAAGCAAGAGAGTTCCAGAAAAACATCTATTTCTGCTTTATTGACTATGCCAAAGCCTTTGACTGTGTGGATCACAATAAGCTGTGGAAAATTCTGAAAGAGATGGGAATATCAGACCACCTGACCTGCCTGTTGAGAAATCTGTATGCAGATCAGGAAGCAACAGTTAGAACTGGACATGGAACAACGGACTGATTCCAAATAGGAAAAGGAGTACGTCAAGGCTGTGTATTGTCACCCTGCTTATTTAACTTATATGCAGAGTACATCATGAGAAATGCTGGGCTGGAAGAAACACAAGCTGGAATCAAGATTGCTGGGAGAAATATCAATAACCTCAGATATGCAGATAACACCACCCTTATGGCAAAAAGTGAAGAGGAATAAAAAGCCTCTTGATGAAAGTGAAAGAGGAGAGTGAAAAAGTTGGCTTAAAGCTCAACATTCGGAAAACGAAGATCATGGCATCATTTCCCATCACTTCATGGGAAATAGATGGAGAAACAGTGGAAACAGTGTCAGATTTTATTTCTGGGGGCTCCAAAATCACTGCAGATGGTGACTGCAGCCATGAAATTAAAAGATGCTTACTCCTTGGGAGAAAAGTTATGACCAACCTAGATAGTATATTCAAAAGCAGAGACATTACTTTGACAACTAAAGTCTGTCTAGTCAAGGCTATGGTTTTTCCTGTGGTCATGTATGGATGTGAGAGTTGGATTGTGAAGAAGGCTGAGTGCTGAAGAATTGATGCTTTTGAACTATGGTGTTGGAGAAGACTCTTGAGAGTCCCTTGGACTGCAAGGAGATCCAACCAGTCTATTCTGAATGAGATCAACCCTAGAATTTCTTTGGAAGGAATGATGCTAAAGTTGAAACTCCAGTACTTTGGCCACCTCATGAGAAGAGTTGACTCATTGGAAAAGACTCTGATGTTGAGAAGGATTAGGAGCTGGAGGAGGAGAAGGGGATGACCGAGGATGAGATGGCTGGATGGCAACACTGACTCGATGGACGTGTGTCTGAATGAACTCTGGGAGTTGGTGATGAACAGGGAGGCCTGGCGTGCTGCAATTCATGGGGTCACAAAGAGTTGGACATGACTGAGTGACTGAACTGAACTGAATATGCCAGTTCTTCAAATGTTGCATAAAATTGCTCTCCTAAAGCCTCTTTTCCCTCAAAACTATAATGAAATGCATTATTTTTATTTTAAAGAAAGATAGTTTCATGCTTATTATATAAATTTTATAAATATTATATAAATAGGCAATATATATTTATAATACTTTTAAACAAAAAGGAACATTTAATAAAGATTCAAGGTCTGTGTGCAAGGAATTGGTTGACAATGCGGGTAAAATCTGGATGACAACAGCACAACCTCACAAAGCCATTTTCCTCAGTATTTCGGACACTTAAAAGTATCATTAAAATAAATTTCTTCCATTTTCAGTGTTTTTGCAGCCTTCATGTCTGTCACTCAGAAACATAAGTTGCTCCTCTAAGAATGCATTATGTGTGTGTACATGCTTGCTAAGTTACTTCAGTTGTGTTCGATTCTTTGCAACCCCATGAACTACAGCCCACTGGAGTCTTCTATCCATGGGATTCTCAAGGCAAGAATACTGGAGTGGGTTGCCATGCCCTCCTCCGGGGACTCTTCCAAACCCAGGGATCAAACCCTAGTCTCTTATGTCTCCTGCATTGGCAGATGGGCTCTTTACCACTAGCACCACCTGGAAAGCCCCCTAAGATTGCATTATAGTGCATTTCAAAAACTGAAGATTGAAATATGTCACATAATGTAATGATGCTTCAGAGATTTTTATCAGTAAATACTTTTGGTAAAAAGTATTAAAGGATTCATCTAAGTACAAGTAAATTACTTGAGAATCATTTTTGCTGCTTCTTGCTCGCAGGGTAAAATACTGGCCTCCCTCCCCCATCATATTTTGGGGGTATGAAGTGTTGTTATTCTCAACTACGTAGTCATTTTTCAGAGAACAATGTTGAACACCTCTGCTCTGGATCCATTATTCACCCCCCAACACGTCCATCTATTGTTATGCAGATAAAAACACAGAATAATAATGAATGAGAAGTTTATTATTTTATAGAACTTGTAAACCTGATACTTTTTTAAAACACCTGCAAGGAAGTTTTGATTTGAAGGAATGACATTTTTCTCTTATGGAAGTGACATTTCTTTGTGAATCAAAAGAAGATGCAGATTGCAAAAATATAATGCAGGTGTCAGATTGTCAGATATGCAGATGACACCACCCTTATGGCAGAAAGTGAAGGGGAGCTAAAAAGCCTCTTGATGAAAGTGAAAGAGGAGAGCGAAAAAGCTGGCTTAAAGCTCAACATTCAGAAAACAAAGATCATGGCGTCATTTCCCATCACTTCATGGGAAATAGATGGGAAAACAGAGGAAACAGTGTCAGACTTTATTTTTTTTTTTTTGCGGGGCGGGGGGGTGCTCCAAAATCACTGCAGATGGTGATTGCAGCCATGAAATTAGAAGACACTTACTCCTTGGAAGAAAAGTTATGACCAACCTAGATAGTATATTCAAAAGCAGAGACATTACTTTGCCGACTAAGGTCCATCTAGTCAAGGCTATGGTTTTTCCTGTGGTCATATATGGATGTGAGAGTTGGACTGAAGAAGGCTGAGCGCCGAAGAATTGATTCTTTTGAACTGTGGTGTTGGAGAAGACTCTTGAGAGTCCCTTGGACTGTAAGGAGATCCAACCAGTCCATTCTGAAGGAGATCAGCCTTGGGATTCCTTTGGAAGGAATGATGCTAAAGCTGAAATTCCAGTACTTTGGCCACCTCATGCGAAGAGTTGACTCACTGGAAAAGACTCTGATGCTGGGAAGGATTGGGGGCAGGAGGAGAAAGGGACAACCGAGGATGAGATGGCTGGATGGCATCATGGACTCGATGGACCTGAGTCTGAGTGAACTCCGAGAGATGGTGATGAACAGGGAGGCCTGGCGTGCTTCGATTCATGGGGTCACAAAGAGTCCTACACGACTGAGCAACTGGAACTGAACTGAACCATGTCTGATTCAATGGGCATGAACTTTGGCAAACTCCAAGAGATGGTGAGAGACAAGGAGACCTGGCATGCTGCAATCGATGGGGTTGTAGAGTTGGACATGACTTGCCAACGGAACAGTAACAACAATAATCAGGTCTGAAAGTAAACATGAACACTATAGCTAGACAACATTTCATATTGTAATATTGATGATTTTCATATTTTCATTCTAAATGAGAGAACTTGGTTCACTTGACCTTAATTGATACTGTAAGTAAAATGTGGAGTGGAGACACACTCCAGATGCCCAGAGACGCCTCTTTATAAAGTGCCTGCATCTTTCTTACCTATTTACCTAGGTGATTTTGTTTCTGTATTAGTCAGGTTAATAATTGAAAGATAGTGCTTAATTTACTGAAAAACTTAGTTTGTCTATCTGTCTCATATGAGGTCTTGATAATACATCTCTCCCAACTGTAAAGGGATAAGATATTCCCATTTCTTTACCTTTCATTCAGTTTTTGCCAAATTTATATCTAATATATATTTATATCTAATATCTAATATGCAAAGGGAATGCTCATTAATCTCAGAGCTTCTAAATTTGTAGTATATTTTGCCATGGTGCTTAGAAGGAGAGTATAAAATGATTGAAAACATCAACACAAGAGCATGCATGTATTAATGCAAAACTAACTTTCCTTTGCTCTATGTGGGGTCAGGGGAAGCCACAGAATTATAATAGAGAAGTTATAAAATGAATATAGATTTCATTCCCACTATCATTCAATTTATATTCAAAAGACAAGGAATACCCTGAAGAGTAAGAAAAGTAGTGGAAAGGACTCCAATCAGAATTATTGCTCCCAAAGTCTATAAATCGAAGTTAAAGCAGCAAATCTTAAATGAGGGAAATTCATAGTGATAACCAGTAAGAGAAGGATACCATCTCAATTCCAAACATAAAGATTTTAGTATCCTAATCCAACCTCTGTGCTATGCCTAAAATACACACTCATTGAAACTCACACACACACATACTCACCCCACTCAGAATTAATACCAAGAAAGAAGATGAGTGACTAAGTGACACAATTGTGAGAATTTCACAATTGTGAAATTGGCAAGAAGTAGATGAAAGAAACAAGTAGACACTCTGGCCAAAAGTACAAAAAAAAAAAAAGAGAGAGAGAGAGACAGAGAGACAGAGAGACAGAGACAGGGAGAGGGGAGAGAGAAAGTGTAGGAGCTATTACATAACAGGTAGGGTTTCCGCAGAAGCACAAAAACTGTCAAATTTTGACATTTCCCAGTATTTTCGCAGAAATATGGTAATGATTAGAAGCCCAAAGTTATTCTCCTCTTAAAAATAGATGTCTTAAATCCTGGTGGAGGATATGTGTCAGAATCTTAGATGGAAGAATAGAAGACCCGACGGAAGTTCTCCCACGTACATGGACTGCAGACACAGGACAAAACGCCCCTCTACGTGGATCTCAAAGAGAAGACAAACAGTTCCAGTTACATAAATGGGTAGTTGCTTGATGTAAAGGAAAATCAATTTGAAGACAGAGTAGGTGAAAGGCCTGGCCCCCAAATATGAGCAAGTGATGAGTAGCATGGCCCAGCATCATGATATCTGTGATAAAGGTTATAGTTCAGAGGAAAGAATAGAGGGAAGAACTAATAAAAAAAGAAAAAAGGCATGCCATACCCAAAAAGAAAGGGACAAAATAGAGAACTTATTTTGAAAGAAAACAGAATGGAATGATCAGAAGAAAATAAAAGACAATGAAATCAGAACACAAACTCAATAGTGAGGCCACAGTGATGAAATTAAGAAGTATTATTATCTAAAAGAGGAGTACTGGGGAAATAAAAAATAAGAATCAAAACAGCTATTAAGGGAACAACACAACAACCTTATAAGATACAGATGGAAACTTTATCATTGGTCCCAAAGAAGGATGTGCTAATCCGAGTGAATGCAGAAGACAAAAACATGAAACAAACCAGAAAGTGAAAAGTGAAGTTGCCCAGTCGTGTCCTACTCTTTGCGACTGTGGCCCACCAGGCTCCTCTGTCCATGGGATTCTCCAGGCAAGAATACTGGGGTGGGTTGCCATTTCCTTCTCCAGGGGATCTGCCTAACCCAGGGATCGAACCCAGGTCTCCTGCATTGTAGGCAGATGTTTTATCCTCTGAGCCACCAGGGAAGCCACCAAAACAAACCAGAGTCCACAGTTTTTAACTTATTGAGCAAGAGTTTCTGTGCCATCAATGAAAGGAAGGAAAAACTTATCTTGACTTGAAACAGACACCCAGATGTTTTCTCAGCAAATATATGTTTATTAGGGAGAAAGCAGAGAATTGCAATTCAGTCTGCAACCATGGGGGAGTCACACCCATGTCCTCACATGGCAAAAAGGAATTCGGTTCTTAAATTTTCTCCCTTTTCTATAGGGAGAAAAAGGAAGTTGGGAGGGTTATAGTAAACAGAATCCATGGTCTTTCATTAACCATGTCTTTGTCAAGAAAGAAGAACGTTCTTTTTTCCTGTTGGGTTCTCCCATTATCAAAAAGCATGAGAAAACCCCTTTTCCAGTCTCCCAACTATGTTTAATTGAGTTTTCTGTTTATTAATGTTTTACATGGAACAGCTTTGAAGAAGTAAAATATGCTTGGATTTCAAAATATGTATGTTGATTTTTAAAATACAAAACTTCATTAACCTCTCATCTCTTGGCACCCTCAGAATATGATGTTAGAAGATTTGACTTTCCCCTATTCAGTGGGGAACTAGAGACAAACACAGCAGAATTGACTTGCCCAATACCAAATGTCAAGGAAGTTGAGAAACAGCAATAAAGTAGGTGTTCTTGATTTGAAGCCCACATGCCTGCTTTTGTTCTGAAACACGCATGGGCAGTGGTCAGTTAAAAGAAAGATCACTGGTGGAAGCAACAATAAGTATGAAATCCTGAAGGCAGAGTGAGACATTTGATCTGGACTTTTAAAATGTCTTCCCTCTCTCTCCCAGATCATAAGCAACTTGTTATATTTTACTTCAAACTATGTCTTCAGAGATGACTGAAAATAACTCAAATTGGATGAAGCACAGCAGTGGGTTCCTATAGGGATTAATTACAAATAAGCAGCCTCATTAAGGTGGTAAGTGCTTATAAAGTATATTAGAGCAGGAGCATCCAACAGGGAAGCACAGGTGTACACAGTCACTACCAATATTTAGTGTAATTTAAATTTGGAACATCATTTAAGGTAATTTATGGGAAAATTCAGGCATTTAAGACTCTCCCAGCCAAATAAGGATGAGAGAAACTGACTGCTGGGTGAGACTGAAACCTCGGCTCTGTGCTGTGTTCTGCTGGTCGAGTTTGGTTGGTCCAGTTTGCCTTTCCTCTGTCCCCTTCTCTGTGTGTGTGTGTATGCGTGTGTCTTTCTTTCTCTGCATGTCCTTCTTTCTCTGCATGTCCTTCTTCCCATTAGAAACTGCCCAGTACCTTCTGTGACTCATGAGTTGCTTCACACTGGCCCCTCTCTTTAGAAAGCATTCCACATCTTCTCACACTATCTCTTCTTTTATAGAAGTCATTACATTTTTTTCCCCTTTCTCCTGAATTTCTGGAACCAAGTTTCATTAACTTGACTCAGAAGATATTCACTAAAATACTTCTTAAAGTGAAAATGCTTTTAATAAAATGAATTCTGTAAAGAGAGAAAATTAAGAGGGATCAGAGGATGATAGGCTCAAAAGTAGAAACATAAAAATGCTCAGAATTATGATTTCTATTTTTGCTTTCTAATTCCAGAGAACCTAATTTTGCATGATACAGCTTACCTCCTATCACATCCAGAATACAAAATAAAATTTTAATCAATATTAGTCAATGTATTTTACATTGAAACTAAAATGGAATATAACTACCAGCATTAATTCTAATGGCTTCAAAGTCAAGAGTAAGTAACTCCATAAATAAGAATAATGTCTAGGGAAAAGTTAATTTATCCTCAAATTGAATTCACACACTGAATTTATGCACTGTGATTTTTGTTTGCATTAGAGAAAAATTAGCTTAAGAATAAATTATTTGAAAATCACTATGCCTGAAACCTGCTTAAATTTGACTTTTAAATTGTTGACAACTGAAAGTATATGTATACTGTATACATGATTTTTGGGGGCGGGGGGGCTGCCAGATGCAGCTTGTAGAATCTTAGTTCCCCAACCAAGGATTGAACCCCTGCTCCTGAGAGTAAAACACAGTCCTAACCACTGAATCACCGAGGAATTCATTGTATGTTGATCTTAAAATATTAAGGCTACAATTTCCTTATTTATAAGATGAATATAAGATTGACTAAAATAAACTCATTTGTGAGAACAATAAAACTTTTGTTAAGAAGTCTTTTGTGAGTTCTAGCCTTGAAGAGATCTCTGAGTGCCCCAGAATTAGATGCAAAATTGTGTACAGATTCCTGTGTTCATTGTTCTCATGGGGGAATCAATAAATTTGATCAGATTCTAGGTAAAATAAATTTTGTCAGATTCTAGGTGAAGCAACTTAGCATGCATGCACACATGCATTGGAAAAGGAAGTGGCAACCCACTCCAGTATTCTTGCCTGGAGAATCCCAGGGACAGAGAAGCCTGGTGGGCTACCGTCTATGGGGGCTCACAGAGTCAGACATGACTGAAGCAACTTAGCAGCAGCAAGTGAAGCATGATAGTGGTGGTGGTGGTTTAGTCGCTAAGTTGAGTCCAACTCTTGTGACTCCAGAGACTATAGCCCACCAGGCTCCTCTATCCATGGAATTTCCCAAGCAAGAATACTGGAGTAGATAGCCATTTTCTTCTTCAAGGGATCTTCCTAAACCTGGGATCAAACCCGTGCCTATTGCATGGCAGCTGGCCTCCTGCATTGCAGGCTGATCTTTACTGAGTGAGCCATCAGGGAAGCCCAGGTAAAGTATATTGCATATTTATGCCTCCCTAATATTTTATTAATGCTGCAATAGTCTAACGATGGTTTACTATCTTGAGTGCAAAGATATAATCTCTGAAACGTTTAAAATCTGGATCATTGGAACACACCAGCTCGGGGAAGTGGGGTGCCAGGGTCAAGTATATATTAGAAAAACTGCTTATACTACTGAACCCATCATAATTGAAGATGCAATAACCAAAATATTGTTCATAGCTTTATAAAATGATGAAAAGAATGTTATTTTGTAGTCTGTGCTGACTGCATTACTAGTTTCCTGAGAATCTAAACCCTTCAAGTTTTCTTTATGGATATGCTGGCTCTCCATACTGTTCACTCTGCTCTCTCTAAAAGCAGGGAAAGAAATGGATGTGGAGTTCAACTGAGTAGACTCATGCCCATGAGGAATGTTTGATAAATGGTTCATATACCTAGGAGAGTGAAACCATCAGGTAAAACAGGATTTGCATCCCATACACACCTATCACTCTACCCACATAGATTTAATGTACTCCAGACATGAAGAGATACCCCACGTCCAAGGTAAGAGAAACCCCAGTAAGACTGTAGGTGCTGAGAGAGGGCATCAGAGGGTAGAATGACTGAAACCACTATCACAGAAAACTAACCAATCTGATCACAAGGACCACAGCCTTGTCTAACTCAATGAAACTAAGCCATGCTGTGTAGGGTCACCCAAGATGGACAGGTCATAGTGGAGAGTTCTGACAAAATGTGGTCCACTGGAGATGGGAATGGCAAACCACTTCAGTATTCTTGCCTTGAGAACCCCCATGAACCATATGAAAAGGCAAAAAGATAGGACACTGAAAGATGAATTCCGCAGGTCTGTAGGTGCCCAATATGCTACTGGAGATCAGTGGAGAAATAACTCCAGAAAGAATGAAGGGATGGAGCCAAAGCAAAAACAATACCCAGTTGTGGATGTGACTGATGACAGATGCAAGGTCCCATGCTATAAAGAGAAATATTGCATAGGAACCCTGAAATGTCAGGTCCATGAATCAAGGCAAATTGGAAGTGGTCAAACAGGAGATGGCAAGAGTGAACATCGACATTTTAGGAATCAGTAAACTAAAATGGACTGGAATGGGTGAATTTAGTTCACATGACCATTATATCTACTACTATGGGCAAGAATCCCTTAGAAGAAATGGAGTAGCCATCATAGTAAAAAAAAAAAAAAAGAGAGAGAGAGAGTCCAAACTGCAGTACTTGGATGCAGTCTCAAAAATGACAGAATGATCTCTGTTCATTTCCAAAGCAAACCATTCAATATCACAGTAATCCAAGTGTATGCCCCAACAAGTAAAGCTGAAGAAGCTGAAGTTGAATGGTTCTATGAAGACCTAAAAGACCTTTTAGAATTAATATCCAAAAAATATGTTCTTTCATTATAGGGGACTGGAATACAAAAGTAGGAAGTCACGAAACACGTGGAGTAATAGGCAAATATGGCCTTAGAGTACAACATGTACCAGGGCAAACGCAAATAGAGTTTTGTCAAGAGGACGCACTGGTCATAGCAAACACCCTCTTCCAACAACACAAGAGAAGACTACACGTGGACATCACCAGATGGTCAACACCAAAATCAGATTATTTTCTTTGCAGCCAAAGATGGAGAAGCTATTATACAGTCAGTAAAAACAAGACTGGGAGCTGACTGTGGCTCAGATCAGGGACTCCTTATTGCCAAATTCAGACTGAAATTGAAGAAAGTAGGCAAAACCACTAGACCATTCAGGTATGACCTAAATCAAATCCCTTATGATTATACAGTGGAAGTGAGAGATAGATTTAAGGGCCTAGATCTGACAGACAGAGTGCCTGATGAATTATGGACGGAAGTTTGTAACATTGTACAGGAGACAGGGATCAAGACCATCCCCAAGAAAAAGAAATGCAAAAAAGCAAAATGGCTGTCTGAGGAGGCCTTACTCATAGCTGTGAAAAGAAAATAAGGGAAAAACAAAGGAAAAACGAAAGATATACCCATTTGAATGCATGGGGTTGCAAAAAGTCGGACAAGACTGAGCGACTGAACTGAATTCCTTTGTTTTATACTTTACTGCAAAGATCTAACTTTCTTCTTACAAAAGGACATTTTTTATGCATTGCTTTTAATTCTACAGAGGTTTTTATATTAAAGCAACTCTAAAGGTATCACCAAAAATGTCCATGATCAAAATGTCTACAAATAACAAATGCTACAGAGGGTGTGGAGAAAAGGGAACCCTCCTACATTGTTGGTGGGGCTGCATAATTTGGTACAGCCACTATGGAGAACAGTATGGAGCCTCCTTAAAAAAAAAAACAAGACTAGAGATACCATATGGCCCAGTAATACCACTCCTGGGCACGTTTCCAGAGAAGATGAAAATTTTAATTTGTTCATCGTGGCACAATTTACAACAGTGTAGATATGGAAACAGCCTTAATGTCTATGAACAGATAAATGTATGAAGAAGATACAGGACATATACACAGTGGAATATTACTCAGACATTTTTTAAAAATGAAATAATGCCATTTGCAACAACATGGATGGACTTGGAGATTCTAATACTAAGCGAAATGTCAGACACAGAAAGATAAATATTATAATATATAACTTATACATGGAATCTAAAAAATGATACAAATTAACTTGTTTAAAAACAAAAATCAACTCACAGACATGGAAAGCAAACTTAAGGTTACCAAAGCAGATGTGGGAAGGATAAACAGAGTTTGGGATTAACAGATACATACTGCTATGTATAAAATAGATAAATAATGAAGACCTACTGTATAACACAAAGAACTATATTATATATATATATATATATACATACACACACACACACACACCCCCTACACACTAAACTGAGTCACTTTGATGAGCAAATCTGGACTTAGTAAGGGGAGATTTTATTTGACAAGACAATAGGCAAGGCAGGGTAAAAAGGCTTATTGCAACCCAGGATGACTATTGCAATAGAGAGAAACATAAGTTGCTGAACATAAGTTCAGCAAACATTTCAGGGTTAATCAAGAGTGTTTTTTCTCTTACAGAGAGGAAGGAGTAAAGTACAGACAACAGGATGTGGGCAAGTGAGAAGGATTGATGTGTTAAAATAGTTTAATTAATATGCACTTTGTTCCAAAGGATCAGTGGGGCAGCAGTTCATCTATGAATAGTTATTTACAAGGCAAAAAATTTGAATTTGGAGGGTCAAAATACTGGAGTGGGTAGCCATCCCCTTCTCCAGGGGATCTTGCTGGACTGAACCCAGGTCTCCCACATTGCAGGTGGATTCTTCACCTGAGCCAACAGGAAAGCCCAAGAATGCTGGAGTGGGTAGCCTATTCCTTCTCCAGCGGATCTTCCTGACCCCAGAATTGAACCGTAGTCTCTTAAATTGCAGCAGCTTCTTTAAAAGCTGAGCTACCATGGAAGTCCATTAATAATTATTTATGAGGCAAAAAATAGGAATTTGGTGGGTCTGAGGTAGAGAAGGGGCCTCTATGCATTTTATCTGAGTTATAAGGAGAAGAACTGTTCCTTTCAGGAAGCTAATTCCCATAGCATGGAAAGCTGGAGAGATTTCTTACTCTTTATTGTTTTCCAGGTTGAAAGTGAAGGAGAAAGAGACAGAATAGGCTCTATCTTGAAAGCAGAACTCCAACTTGGGCTGGACTGTAGACTTTGCGATATATGTCCAGTATCTATGGAAACGACATACCAACTGGAAAACCAGAACTCACAGATGGAAGAGCCCCAGGGCTCATACCTAGATTCTCCTTTGCTAAAAGAATACCCTAATTGTCTGTGTAACCAAATAAAATCATAAATTCTATTATGCTTACTGAGATATTTCCATAGGCCTATTGATAATTGTCCACTGTTAACCACCTAGGCCTAAGGTGTATGAATCATGGGTTAACTTTGATTGTGTCTTTATTTTCCTTTGTTCAGACTAGTTTCAGAGAATCTGGGGAGGTGGGTTTGGGTGCGTACACTTAGGGTGTATAAGGTTTTCATAAAAACTGATTGGAGTCCTTGGCTAAGAGGAGACTCTGCTTTGGGCCCACCAGTGTTATACACTGCACTCCACTCTCTGCATTGTCCTTCTGAGTGAGTTTGTTTCCCAGAACACACGGTTACAGCAAGAGGACTATGGTAAAACTTAACATTATTATAAGTTTTCTAAATGTCACCATAAAATACTTAATGCATTTTGTATTTATACATCATTGTGCATCTCTTATAGCTAGAAACAAATTTCTTATTTATCCAGGGATGACATTCTCTCAAGGATGAAGTGGGGTCATGAAATGGGGAAATTAGATGGTTTTGATAGTTAAGTACAGAATAGAAAGAGCTTTGCTCATCTGTGAGCATTCAGAAAAGGGAGCTCAGGCTGTGAAGGAGCCCCCAGTACTGAAACATATTTTGCTACCAGAAAAATAAATGATTTCACCTAGACGATGTGGTGGGAAAAGATGACGCTGGCAGCCAGTCTCAAATCATGAAATCCTATATCTGAACTCTTCATTGAATTCAGAGAAAGGAGTTTTCCTCACAAAATGAATTGACATTTTTTACTATATTCTAAGTGCTGTTCTCTTTTCTGAGTTCCAGACATGAAGGCATCATTCATACCTAATTTTAAATCTTCAGGAGCAACAACTCCTCTGGTATTTTCAGTTTATGTATGATTTCATGCTTCTAAATCAAATTTATAATGGAGGAAGGGATAGCTAGGGAGCTTGGGATTGATATGTACACACTGCTATATTTAAAATGGATAAGCAGTGAGAACCTACAGTATAGTACAGGAAACAGTGTTCAATGTTATGTGGCAGTCTGGATGGGAGGGGGTTTGGGGGAGAATGAATACATGTACATCTAAGGTGGAGTCACTCTGCTTTGCACTTGAAACTATCGCAAGACTGTTTATCAGCTATACTCCAATGTAAAATAAAAAGTAAAAATATAAATAGAATTGAAATGTTGTTGCTGAACCATGAAAGACACTGGGATTCTTGGCCTCCAGAGAAGAATTCAATCCGGAGCCAGAGATGAGGCTTGCTCACTCAGAGCTTTTGTGTAATAAACATTTATTAAAGTATAAAAGAGATAGAGAAAGCTTCTGACATAGACATCAGAAGTGGGTAGAAAGAGTACCTCCCTGCTAGTCTTTAGCTGGATGTTATATACTACTAGCAGTCTGTTAATTAAAGAAAGGAAATGTTTCAAAAGTCAGAGAATGGTACCAGGTGAGTTATCCAGGGCCATAAATTGGTTGACATGAATCTTGAAGAAAGGCAGATTTCCATACAAATATATAGTTTCATTAATATAGATTCAGAGAACAATGTATGTGCATAACATACCAGTTTGTCAGGTGGGTTCTGAGCCTTTAGCCTGAACGACTTGAAGACAGAGTCTGTGTGAATGCATAGTACATTAACATAGCTTAAGACAAGCATTTCCATTAGAAAAATGCATTGGTTAGCTGAAGGTTTGAGAAAAGTTAAGTTCAGGTGGCAACACAGAATTTTAAGAGACACCTCTTTTTAAATTAGTATAGAGAAGGGAAAAATATAATACTACTTTGTTTCCTCCTGCTGCTTAAGAGAGAGGGGGAAAAATGTCTAACGCCTGCAACCTATTTCCTCTGTTTGGAGACCCCTGGCCTTTCTGCCTGTTACCCTCTCAGAATTAGGATTTGGGGAAAATAGATTCTTGTGAGCAGCATAAATTCAAGTAAGCATCTCTAACATGTCTCTGTACTTTCTCCTACTCCCTTTTCTTTTCATCATCATCATTTTAAAAAAATTACACAAGGTGTGAAGAAACTGGACCATTTCCATAAGCTCTATACTGTAAGTACGTGCTTCTATCTGGCTGTTCCTCTCTGCTACCTCCAGGGACAATCGGATAAACTGAAAATTATGGATGGACACTTGTCCACTGGGGGAGATGGAGTTCCTCTATGAGATTTTTATATTGAGTCACGGAGTTTTTATAGGCTAGCTAAGGTAGCTTCCACCAGGCATCAACTCTTCTTCTGCCAGGATATGGGAAAAGTGGACCTCTGCCTCAGCCTTGGAGCTTTCAGAGTGTTCTGTAGTTTTCAGAGTGGGGTAAAATAAAGAGCTGTTCCAAAAGCTGATGCAGAAAGTAAGGGACATAATGAACTCTATTTTCATGGGTATCCTACGGAAACATTATCATTTTAATCATTACTATTTATTTAGTCATGCATTCTTTAAAAAATGTTCTGTTATATTTTAAGCTTTCATTTATATTATAGGCTCTTATTTCAGTTCAGTCGCTCAGTCGTGTCCAATTCTTTGCAACTCCATGAATCACAGCACGCCAGGCCTCCCTGTCCATCACCAACTCCCAGAGTTCACTCAGACACATGTCCATTGAGTCGGTGATGCCATCCAGCCACCTCATCCCCTGTCATCCCCTTCCCCTCCTGCCCCCAATCCTTCCCAGCATCAGAGTCTTTTCCAATGAGTCAACTCTTCACATGAGGTGGCCAAAGTACTGGAGTTTCAGCCTTAGCATCATTCCTTCCAAAGAAATCCCAGGGTTGATCTCTTTCAAAATGGACTGGTTGGATCTCCTTGCAGTCCAAGGGACTCTCAAGAGTCTTCTCCAGCACCACAGTTCAAAAACATCAATTCTTCAGTGCTCAGCTTTCTTCACAGTCCAACTCTCACATCCATACATGACCACGGGAAAAACCATAGCCTTGACTAAATGGACCTTTGTTGCCAGAGTAATGTCTCTGCTTTTGAATATACTATCTAGGTTGGTCATAACTTTTCTTCCAAGGGGTAAACGTCTTCTAATTTCATGGCTGCAATCACCATCTGCAGTGATTGTGGAGACCACAAAAATAAAGTCTGACACTATTTCCACTGTTTCCCCATCTATTTCCCATGAAGTGAAGGGACTGGATGCCATGATCTTCGTTTTCAGAATGTTGAGCTTTAAGCCAACTTTTTCACTCTCCTCTTTCACTTTCATCAAGAGGCTCTTTAGTTCCTCTTCACTTTCTGCCATAAGGGTGGTATGATCTGCATATCTGAGATTATTGATATTTCTCCCAGCAATCTTGATTCCAGCTTGTGTTTCTTCCAGTCCAGTGTTTCTCATGATGTACTCTGCATGTAAGTCAAATAAGCAGGGTGACAATACACAGCCTTGATGTACTCCTTTTCCTATTTGGAACCAGTCTGTTGTTCCATGTCCAGTTCTAACTGTTGCTTCCTGATCTGCATATAGGTTTCTCAAGAGGCAGATCAGGTGGTCTGGTATTCTCATCTCTTTCAGAATTTTCCACAGTTTATTGTGATCCACACAAAGACTTTGGCATAGTCAATAAAGCAGAAATAGCAAGCAACTCTCTTGTTTTTTCCAGGATCCAGTGGATGTTGGCAATTTGATCTCTGGTTCCTCTGCCTTTTCTAAATCCAACTTGACATCTGGAATTTCATGGTTCATGTATTACTGAAGCCTGGCTTGGAGAATTTTGAGCATTACTTTACTAGCATGTGGGATGAGTGCAATTGTGCGGTAGTCTGAGTATAATTTGACACTGCCTTTCATTGGGATTGGGATGAAAACTGACCTTTTCCAGTCCTGTGGCCACTGCTGAGTTTTCCAAATTTGCTGGCATACTGAGTGTAGCACTTTCACAGCACCATCTTTCAGGATTTGAAATAGCTCAACTGGAATTCCATCACCTCCACTAGCTTTGTTTGTAGTGATGCTTTCTAAGGCCCACTTGACTTCACATTCCAGGATGTCTGGCTCTAGGTGGCTGATCACATCATTGTGATTATCTTGATTGTAAAGATCCTTTTTGTACAGTTCTTCACTGTATTCTTGCAGCAGATATTAATATTCCGCTTCTGTTAGGTCCATACCATTTCTGTCCTTTATCGAGCCCATCTTTGCATGAAATATTCCCTTGGTATCTCTAATTTTCTTGAAGAGATCTCTAGTTTTTCCCATTCTCTTGTTTTCTCTATTTCTTTGCATTGATCGCTGAAGAAGGCTTTCTTATCTCTTCTTGCTCTTCTTTGGAACTCTGCATTAAGAAGCTTATATCATTCCTTTTCTCCTTTGCTTTTTGCC
Source organism: Nanger dama (assembly GCA_917880005.1). NCBI lineage: Eukaryota > Metazoa > Chordata > Mammalia > Artiodactyla > Bovidae > Nanger > Nanger dama. The sequence goes on along the minus strand of CAKJTW010000009.1, from coordinate 42,129,277 downwards.
TCTCTTCTTTTCACAGCTATTTGTAAGGCCTCCCCAGGCAGCCATTTTGCTTTTTTGGTGGTTCTTTTCCATGGAGATGGTCTTGATCCCTGTCTCCTGTACAATATCACAAACCTCCGTCCATAGTTCATCCGGCACTCTAACTATCAGATCTAGTCCTTAAATCTATTTCTCACTTCCACTGTATAATTATAAGGGACTTGATTTAGGTCATACCTGAATGGTCTAGTGGTTTTAGCTACTTTCTTCAGTTTAAGTCTGAATTTGGAAATAAGATGTTCATGATCTGAGCCACAGTCAGATGGTCTTGCTTTTGCTAACTGTATAGAGCTTCTCCATCTTTGGCTGCAAAGAAAATAATCAATCTGATTTTGGTGTTGACCATCTGGTGATGTCCATGGGTAGAGTCTTCTCTTGTTTTGTTGGAAGAGGGTGTTTTCTATGACCAGTGCATTATCTTGACAAAACTCCATTAGCCTTTGCCCTGCTTCATTACGTATTCCAAGGCCAAATTTGCCTGTTACTCCAGGTGTTTCTTGACATCCTACTTTTACATTCCAGTCCCCTGTAATGAAAAGGACATCTTTTGGGGGTGTTAGTTCTAAAAGGTCTTGTAGGTCTTCATAGAACCATTCAACCTCAGCTTCTTCAGCAGTACTGGTTGGGGCAAAGACTTGGATTACTGTGATATTGAATGGTTTGCATTGGAAATGAATAGAGAGCTTCTGTCGTTTTTGAGATTGTATCCAAGTACTGCATTTCGGACTCTTTTGTTGACCATGATGGCTACTCCATTTCTTCTGAGGGATTCCTGCCTGCAGTAGTAGATGTAAAGATCATCTGAGTTAAATTCACCCATTTCAGTCCATTTTAGTTCGCTAATTCCTAGAATGTCAACATTCACTCTTGCCGTCTCCTGTTTGACCACTTCCAATTTGCCTTGATTAATAGACCTGACATTCCAAGTTCCTACGCAATATTGCTCTTTACAGCATAGGACCTTGCTTGTATCACCAGTCACATCCACAAGTGGGTATTGTTTTTGCTTTGGCTCCACACCTTCATTCTTTCTGGAGTTATTTCTCCACTGATCTCCAGTAGCATATTGGGCACCTACTGACCTGGGAAGTACCTCTTTCAGTATCCTATCATTTTGCCTTTTCATACTGTTCATGGGGTTCTCAAGGCAAGAATACTGAAGTGGTTTGCTATTCCCTTCTCCAGTGGACCACATTCTGTCAGACCTTTCCACCATGACCTGCCCGTCTTGGTTTGCCCCGCGGGCATGGCTTAGTTTCATTGAGTTAGACAAGGCTGTGGTCCTAGTGTGATTAGATTGACTAGTTTTCTGTGAGTATGGTTTCAGTGTGTCTGCTCTCTGTTGCCCTCTTGCAACACCTACCACCTTACTTGGGTTTCTCTTACCTTGGATGTGGGGTATCTCTTTACGGCTGCTCCAGCAAAGCACAGCCACTGCTCCTTACCTTGGACAAGGGGTATCTCCTCACTGCCACCCCTCCTGACATTGTCTTTCAGGTTGGGAAAAATAGCAACCTAGCTTTGTCACAATCCAGTCCTTCAAGCATATCCATCCCAGGACACTGCCAACCGAAAGACCAAAAGAGTATTTAATATCTATATTGGAATGGCTGAGAATTGCCAAACTATCAGGCATGGCTCTCCCTTTTTTTATGGATAAGTCTAATATTGCATCTATTTTTGAGATGCTGGACTCCTCGAATAAAGGATCCATATCACTTGTATAGTATAAAGAAGCACTAATAATCCTGGGTCTGTGTACTGCAGATGAAGTTTTAAAAGACAATGGACATGGAGTAACGTTCAAAAAATTCAGGAATGAAGTGAACAGTCCAAGGAGCAGTGGCTGCGTGGGCACAGGAGGGCCTAGAGGAGCTATTCCACGTTCAATGTCAGCTCTCATTTAGTGATTAATTTTCCTAATTCAGTAGGTTCCTGTGAAGAAGGAACAGACAGTACAGATTCCATCTTGGAAGCAGGCCTCCATCTTGGGTCGACTGTGGACTTTGAGCTATATGCCCAGTATCTATGGAAATGATATACCAACTGGAAAACCAGAATCCCTGGATGGAAGAGCCCCAGGGCTCATACCTAGACATTCTGTCACCTAAAAATACCCTACTTGTCTGTAACCAAATTGAATCATAAATTCTATTATGCTTATTGGGGTATGCTGCTGTTGTTGCTGCTAAGTCACCCCAGTCGTGTCCGACTCTGTGTGACCCCATAGACAGCAGCCCACCAGGCTCCTCCGTCCCCGGGATTCTCCAGGCAAGAACACTGGAGTGGGTTGCCATTTCCTTCTCCAATGCACGAAAATGAAAAGTGAAAGTGAAGTCGCTCAGTCGTGTCTGACCCTCAGCAATCCCCATTGGACTGCAGCCTTCCAGGCTCCTCTGTCCATGGGATTTGCCAGGCAAGAGTATGACCACAGGCCCATTGATAACTGTCCACTGTTAACTACCTAGGCTTAAGGTATACGAATCACAGGTTAATTTTGATTGTATCTTTCTTTTCCTTTGTTCAGACTAGTTTCAGAGAATTTGGGGAGGAGGGTTTGAGAACGTACACTTAGGGTATATAAGGTTTTCACAAAAACTGGTTGGGGGTCCTTGGCTAAGAGGAGACTCTGCCTTGGGCCCACCATTGTAATAAACTGCACTCCACTCTCTGCATTGTCCTTCTGAGTGAGTTTGTTTCCCCAGAACGTGTGGCTACAACACCTGCTATATGTTAAAATCTGATTTTAGCATATAAAAATGTTGGTGAAAGTGGATAAATACCTAGATCACAATGCAATGTACCTGAGAACCACAGACCTATACCTTGACCAGGTTTTCTGATATAGAAAAATCAGGTAATAATTTTCCATACATTGTCACATGTTTAAGGTATCTTTGACCATAGTGATAAAATACAATAAGCAAATACTAATAATTATTCAAACTAAGAAAGTCTTGAATATGATGCTTACAAATGATAGGTCACAGAATTTTCAAGATTTATAGATTTATATATTTGAAATATACACATATAGGCCATCAAACAGAGAAAGCAATATCACCCCACTCCAGTACTCTTGCCTGGAAAATCTAATGGATGGAGGAGCTTGGTGGGCTGCAGTCCATGGGGTCGCTAAGAGTCAGACACTACTGAGCGACTTCATTTTCACTTTTCACTTTCATGTATTGGAGAAGGAAATGGCAACCCACTCCAGTGCTCTTGCCTGGAGAATCTCAGGGACGGGGGCGTCTGGTGGGCTGCTGTCTACGGGGTTGCACAAAGTCTGACACGACTGAAGCAACTTAACAGCAGCAGCAGCAGGCCATCAAAATATAAACAAATAAAACTATTTATCTAATTAAGTTGTACACATTAGTGAAAACTATTAAAGTTTCATATATGTGCTCATGTGACTCCCCAGGAGGCACTGACAGTAAAGATCTCGCCTGCTAATGCAAAAGACTTAAGAGACAAGGATTCTATCCCAGGTTTGGGAAGATCCCCTGGAGGAGGGCATGGCAACACACTAGAGTATTCTTGCCTGGATAATCCCATGGACAGAGGAGCCTGGCAGGCTATGGCCCACAGGGTTGCAAAGAGTCGGACATGACTGAAGTGACTTAGCAGCAGCAGGAGCAGCTGTCAATGGACATTTAGGTTGCTTCCATGTCTTGGCTATTGTAAACAGTGCTGCAATGTGGTACATATACACAATTGAATATTACTCAGCCTTTAAAAAGAATGAAATAATGCCATTTGCAGCAACATGAATGGACCCAGAGATGGTCATACTGAGTGAAGTAAATCAGACAGAAAAGGGGAAAGACTGAATGACATCCCTTATACATGGAATCTAAAAAGAAATAATACAAATGAACTTATTTACAAAACAGAAACAGACTCTTAGAAAACAAACTTATGGCTGCTGGAATAAAAATGAAAGGAAGGGATAGTTAGAAAGTTTGGAATGAGCTTGTACACTTCTATATTTAAAATGAATAACAATGTACTGTATATTACAGGGAGCTCTGATGAATATTATGTGGCAGCCTGGATGGGAGGGACACTTTGGGGAGAATGGATACATGTATATGTATGACTGAGTCCCTTTGCTATTCACCTGAAATTATCACAACATTGTTAATAGACTATACCCCTCCCCCAAAAAAAGTTTTTAAAATGTTAACTGAAGAAAGAAAATAATGATGCTAGTGATTTCTGGAGGTTAACATCAACCAACTTCTGACCTGCTAGTTTTGGTTTATGCATTTAATATCACTGTTTTTCTAAGGGAATGCTGTCATCTTGCCACTGACCTTAACATGTCATTTTTATCTGATGGAATTAGACAGGCTAGATGCAGGTTATGGAATTTCTTAAATGCCAGGATATTTATGATACTCCGTAAATCAGGGTTTCTATTTTTCTGTGTTTCTCAGACTTCAGACCACTTACATTAAATATAGGTGGAGTATTTACCAGAAATTTAATCTCCAAATCAACTCATTTAGAGCTTTTGAAGGTGGAGTCCCAGACAAAAATATATGTTTCAAGAGCATTCCATCAAAGTCATATACACACACAAGTTTGGCTCAGCTGAAATGAGCAATGTGGTATCATGAAAGATTTTTTTGATAAAGGAATGATATATCCACAGATTGATATGAGCCAGATCGCAAACCCTGTGTGTACATAGTTATTCTTATCCATGTTTTACTTATATATTGAAGCCCAATGCAACAAGATTACGCAGATCATTTTCATCAGCAAGTTTGGTTTTAATGGCAAATGGTGCTAAATGTTACCCATTATTTTCATTCAGAAATAACTCTGGTTAAATTATCATTTTTAAGTGATGATCATTAAGTGATCATCTTGTTAAGGGCATCATTTTTTTAAATACAGAAATATGTGCTTCAACCAACTGCCCTCCTAAAACACAGAGTTGAGACCCCTTGCTATATTCATGAGGTGCTTCTTAGTCGGATGGTAGACCATCTGGTAACCAACTGCTCTTGCTATCTCCTCAGTTCCTGAAGAATGGAAAGGTATGAGAAACTGATGTTTTGGGAGTGATTAACTATAGGTTAACTATATATACATATATATATATATATATAGTTATACACACACGTATACCTATGTATATATATAACTATAATTATACATATATTTCATTATATATAAGTAAATTAGTAAAGATATAATTAAATTAGTAAATATATATAATTAAATTAATAAATATATATGTATTTCATTATATATATATATAACAGTATATTAAAAATTTTGTTTCAAAAATTCTGAAAAGAGTACACATTTTCAAGTTTGTTTTGCAGACATCATTATGCAGTTCAGTTCAGTTCAGTTCAGTCGCTCAGTCATGTCCAACTCTTTGCGACCCCATGAATTGCAGCACGCCAGGCCTTCCTGTTCATCACCATCTCTCGGAGTTCACTCAGATTCACATCCATCGAGTCCATGATGCCATCCAGCCATCTCATCCTCAGTCGTCCCCTTCTCCTCCTGCCCCCAATCCCTCCCAGCATCAGAGTCTTTTCCAGTGAGTCAACTCTTCTCATGAGGTGGCCAAAGTACTGGAGTTTCAGCTTTAGCACCATTCCTTCCAAAGAACACCCAGGGCTGATCTCCTTCAGAATGGAGTGGTTGGATCTCCTTACAGTCCAAGGGACTCTCAAGAGTCTTCTCCAACACCACAGTTCAAAAGAATCAATTCTTTGGCGCTCAGCCTTCTTCACAGCCCAACTCTCACATCCATACATGACCACAGGAAAAACCATAGCCTTGACTAGACGGACCTTAGTCGGCAAAGTAATGTCTCTGCTTTTGAATATACTATCTAGATTGGTTATAACTTTTCTTCCAAGGAGTAAGCATCTTCTAATTTCATGGTGCAGTCACCATCTTGCAGTGATTTTGGAGCCCAAAAACATAAAGTCTGACACTGTTTCCACTGTTTCCTCATCTATTTCCTATGAAGTGATGGGACCGGATGCCATGATCTTCGTTTTCTGAATGTTGAGCTTTAAGTCAACTTTTTCGCTCTCCTCTTTCACTTTCTTCAAGAGGCTTTTTAGCTCCTCTTCACTTTCTGCCGTAAGGATGGTGTCATCTGCATAGCTGAGGTTATTGATATTTCTCCAGGCAATCTTGATTCCAGCTTGTGTTTCTTCCAGTCCAGCGTTTCTCATGATGTACTCTGCATAGACGTTAAATAAGCAGGGTGACAATATGCAGCCTTGACACACTCCTTTCCTATTTGGAGCCAGTCTGCTCTTCCATGTCCAGTTCTCACTGTTGCTTCCTGGCCTGCACACAGGTTTCTCAAGAGGCAGGTCAGGTGCAGTTAGGACTTTATACATTTCCACTGGGTCATTCAAATAGGCTTGCTATCAGTAGGGCCAGTCTCCTTTCTTTAAAAATGATGTGCACTTTGGCACCCAGATCTGAGACTCACTAATGGAGAAGGGAAGTATGATGGTGGAGTATCTTTTTTCTTTCCATAAAGGACAAAAAATTTCAGAAAAGCCTGTGATAGGAGTAAAAGAACAATGGGGATAAATAAAAGAGGATCTATCTTCTGATATATTGAGCATCAAAAAATGAGTCAGTTATAATGGTTCTTAACATAAGACAATTTCTCTCCCCTTCCCCTCAGACACCAGAAAGGTCTGAAGACATTTTTGGTTGTCACAACTGGAAGGTATGCTCAGTTAATTCAGTTGCTCAGTTGTGTCTGACTCTTTGCAACCCCATGGGCTGTAACATGCCAGGCTTCCCTGTCCATCATCATCATCTTCTTCTTCTTCATTTTTTTAATATATTAAGCTGCATGAACTGTTTCCATGATTTGGAGATAATTTCCTATCCATCTTCAACTCCAGAGGATTGGTCAAACTCATGCCCATTGAGTCGGTGATGCCATCTATCAAACCAACTCATCCTTTGTCATCCCCTTCTCTTTGGCTTTCCATGTTTCCCAGCATCAGGGTCTTTTGCAATAAGTCAGTTCTTTGCATCAGGTGGCCAAAATATTGGAACTTCAGCATTAGTCTTTCCAAGGAATATTCAGGATTGATTTCCTTTAGGATGGACTGGCTGGATCTTGCCATCCAAAGGACTCTCAAGAGTCTTCTCCAACACAACAGTGCAAAAGTATCAGTTCTTCAGTGTTCAACTCTCTTTATAATCCAACACTCACATCCATACATGACTACTGGAAAAACCATAGCTTTAATTAGACAGATCTTTATTGGCAAAGTAATGTATCTACTTTTTAATATGCTATCAAATTTGGTCATAGCTTTTCTTCCAAGGAGTAAGTGTCTTTTAATTTCATGGCTGCAATCACCATCTGCACTGATTGTGGAGACCCTCAAAATGAAGCTTCTCACTGTTTCCATTGTTTCCCCATCTATTTGCCATGAAGTGATGGGATCAGGTGTCATGATCTTTTTTCTGAATGTTGAGTTTTAAGCCCACTTTTCCGCTTTCCTCTTTCACTTTCATCAAGAGGCTCTTTAGTTCCTCTCACTTTCTGCCTTAAGGGTGGTGTCATCTGCATATCTGAGGTTACTGATATTTCTCCTGGCAATCTTGATTCCAGACTGTGCTTCATCCAGCCCAGCATTTTGCATGATACACTCTGCATAGAAGTTAAATAAGTAGGATAACAATATACAGCTTACAGGTATCCCTTTCCTATCTTGGAACCAGTCTATTTTTCCGGTTTTAACTGTTTCTTCTTGACCTGCATGCAAATTTCTCAGGAAGTAGGTCAGGTGGTCTGCTATTTCCATCTCTTGAAGAATTTTCCACAGTTTGTTGTGATCCACACAGTCAAAGGCTTTGACCTAGTCAATAAAGCCGAAACAAATGCTTTTCTGGAACTCCCTTGCTTTTTCAGTGATCCAGCGGATGTTGGTGATTTGATCTCTGGTTCCTCTGCCTTTTCTAAATCCAACTTGACATCTGGAATTTCATGGTTCATGTACTGGTGAAGACTTGCTTGAAAATTTTTGAGCATTACTTTGGTAGCGTGTGAGATGAGTGCAATTGTGCATTCATTTGGCATTGTCTTTCTTTGAGATTGGAATGAAAACTGACCTTTTCCAGTCCTGTGGCCACTGCTGAGTTTTCCAAATTTGCTGGCCTCTAAATCCTACTGACATCTAATGGGTGGAAGCAAGGGCTGTTGCTAAACATCCTGCAAAATACAGAACAGCTCCCACAAAAGAATTTACAGTCCAAAATGTTAATAGTGCTGAGATTTTGAAACCCTGATCAATGGTAAAAAAATTCAGGCTACATACATACTTCAAAACAGGAAAGATTACATAAATGCAGACAAGTGAAAAGTAAAGTGAAAGTGTTAGCTACACAGTCGTGTCCAACTCTTTGCAACTCCATGGACTGTAGCCCACCAAGCTCTTCTGTCCATGGAATTCTCCAGGCAATAATACCAGAGTGGGTTGCAATTCCCTTCTCTAGGAAACTTCCCAACCCAGGGATCAAACCCGGGTGTCCTGCATTGGAGGCAGATTCTTAAAGACAGGCATTGCATGCAAATGGCGTTTAGGTGTAACGCATGTTTTAGAATGAGTTTTGATGTGTAAGTGAACTGACAAATAGGACTGTGTTGATCAATTTTGTTTTTTAAAATAATGTGCATGGTAATGGTAATGTATCGTGTCTTAACAGCATGATGAAGAAGGGTTGACAGGAGAATCAGAAGTGAGCCAAGATGAACTGAGGAAACGAAGATCTGTGTTATAAACAACAAGAGTGGACAGCTGAAATGGCCACACCAAAAATCGGATAGGAACTGGTTTTCATGATAGATTGCAAGATAGTACTGTAACTACATGTCCATAAGAGGGAGCTGACTGTGCAGACCTAGCCTTCCTAAGAGGGGGCATTTCTGTATGACTCTGTTATAATGATTCTATATAAGGAATATAATTAAGTACTAACAAGGTATAATGTGAATCACAAGAAAGAAGAGGTGTACAAAGTCTTATAAAATAACGCATGAACTTGAACCAAAAGAAGGAGCTGCACCCACTTGTGTATACTTGGAATTGAATTTTACCCTGGGGGAAACCAAATCTTGTCTTCAGACCAAGAATCACTTAATTTATAAACTAGAACTTGATATCTTGACTTGAAAGAATACTGTGATTTGGAGATTTCTGTAACATGTTGCTATCCAAAGGATAAATCCAAATATAAATTTTGTCAGCCCATAAATCCAGAGTCTCTGTGTCATTGGAATGGTTTAAATGTCAGAATCACAGTAAGATTTGTAATCATTGAATTACCTTGTGTATATTTGATTTATGTTAAGAAGTTGAATATTTTAAATGATTTCTTATGTGGGATCCTTAATTTTATTGACATTCAGAACTTGCCTTGGTTTTAAACAACTTTCAAATTGTTAGAATATTGGATTTATAAATGTCTATTTGTATTCATTAGAAATTTAAGTGTTAGGTACCTGTAGAGTCCATTCGCCTAATGATTTAAAGCTTAATAAATTGAGTGCTAAAGCAAAAGCAGAGATGAGGGTTTCTATCCACATGCAAGTTCCTCAGACTCTACTGATGAGAAGTAGCTGTGTAGTACAGTCAAGGAGCTGGACAAACTACCACCCACAGATCACATCTCACCTGCTGCCTGCCTTTGCACAGCCTGCAAGCTAGAGATGGTTATAACATTTTTAAATGCTTTTAAAAATCAGGGACTTCCCTGGGAGCCCAGTAGTTAAGATTGAACTTCCATTGCAGGGATCCTCAGTTTGATCCTTGATTGGGGAACTAAGATCCCACATGCTGCATAGCATGCCCAAAATAAAAATAAGGAAGCCTTCATTTAAAAATGCAGATTCAAAAAAATCTTAAAAACTAAAAAGGAATAATATTCTGTAATATGAATACTATAATTTAACATATCTATAAATTATATGATAATCAAATTTCAGTGTTCATAAATGTGCTTTTCAGTGCATTATTGGAACACCATCATGATCATTAATTTACATGTTATCTCTAATTTCACACTATAATGGCAGTTAGCTACTTGTGTCAGAGACTATATGTTAACAAAATCTAAGATATTTGTTGTATAACCCTCTACAGAAAGTTTGCCAATCCTTGGGGTACCAGTGATAAACTTGGGGCCGAGAACAAGATAGACTGGTCTTTGAATGCTGAGTCTGCCCCTACTAACCACTATATAGGTACCTTTCTAAAACTGTAAAGACCTCTGTGTCACCACAATTGTGTGGTAGCAATTTTGTGACTACCTCCTAGGGTAGCTGCAAAAAGCTAATATGTAATGCAAGCAACTTTTTGCAGCAAAGAGCTCTCTGCAGGAAGCCCCTTTTGTCTTGTCACTTTAGCAAAGCTATATTTAAACTAACTTCTGGCTCAAGCACACCTTTCAAATCTTTTGGTCACACAATATCTTGCCTAATCTATTGGTTCTTTCCTTAGATCAAAGAAGTAGAAATGGAGAATAAATAAACAACAGATGACTAGGTTTCTTCCCCAGCTTCCCCTTCAGTCATCTTGTAAACAAACTGTGAACAAAACAGCATTTATAGAGAGATCATGGGGGGTTGACAAGCCTGCACACAGTGGAGATAGGGATGACTCTGACCCCCGATCTCCATGATTACTTCCCCCTTTTCCCTTTAAAGACTTTTATGGCTGAGCAGAATATTCAGAGTTGGTTTAGGGACACAGGTCTGCCTTTTCCCCAGGTTGCCCACATCCTGATTAAAGCAATCTTTCTGTTCCTATCAGCACTTGTCTCTCCAATACTGGCTTTCAAGTGATGAGCAGCCGGACCTGAGCTTGTTGACAGTAATAACTGCAGAGTCCCTGCAAGAGTGCCCAGAGTCGGGAATCCTTAACAAATCTTCTTAGCACCACCTACTGCTGGTGGCTTACTCATCACCACTACTCCTGGGGTGATCTTGGAGGCATGCATATGCTGTCAAGTTGGAAATGTTCAATTTTAAGAGTCATACAATAATAATTTAAAATCTATGTACTTTCTAAATCCACACCCTGGTTCAGGCATTGGTAGTGGAGGGCAGAATCAGGGTGTGGTGACCCATGGGAGCCTTGGAAGCCTGCAGGCTTGAGAGGAATTGTAACTCTTCCCCTAGCCATGTGATTTAAACAGTTCAATGCACCCTTATAAGCATTATCTTTTTTTTTTTTTTTAATCAACATGGTACAAACTATTAGACCAATGGCACAGATACTGGGACTTGCTGAATCTTAATGAGATACATATATTTGAAATTTTTTAAAAAAGCTACCCGTATGCTTTTAATGACCATCCAGTCAGGGTTGAGAATCACAACATTAAAATATTTATGTGAGTTCTATTAAAGGACCTGAGACACTCAGTAGCCCCAAACCCAATATTTTCTAACATTCTGGACATCATCCCTTTAGGGCTCATAGACGACTTGAAGTTGGATTAGTTGTCTTCCTCCTGGGAAATTTGGAGGGATCGTTTCTGTGCACTAACAACAGTTAATGACTGATAATATTGAGAGTCTCAATAGAAAAAGCACTTCTTCCTCAAGGGTAATATTTCTATCAAAATTAGCCCCTTTCTCCTTAAGCACTGTTGTAAGCTCATTAACACTTTAAAATCACTGGAGAACATGTAAGGCAGTGCTTACATGGTCTGGCTCTGCCCTGAATGGTATGGCATCAATACAAAGTCTCATTAACCTTATCACTTTCTAGTCCTTGAGCACAATAGGACAAGTCAGGCAGCTGTGGCTGGCTGTGCTCTAATGCATAAGCCTAATGGGCTGGGAGAACAAGACTTCCAGCCGAGCCTGAGCTATTCAGAGGTACTTTTCAGCTGGCAAATATGTTATTCAGGACCATCCAGCTATTATCGGAATGTATGGGGTCTTCAATTTTGGTTTAATGGTGTTTTTGTAAGAGAAACTTCAGTGAAACTTAGAGCATCTTTCAAAAGCTCAAGAAAAAATAAAAAGGTTCTCCTTCCCCCACAGCCCTGGTGACATTCAACAGTATCATATAAGGATATTCTCATTTTCCTCCCAGCTGCTACCCAACCAGTTTTAAAAGATAACTTCACCATGTGGATTCAATTGTGCAAATCTAAGGAGAAGTTCCAAAACAAATCTAATTCTCTTGGAATTATTGTAAATTAAAAAAAAAAACACACACAAAAACTGGACTTAATTGCCTGGGATATCTAAAATATAATTTTCCCACATTCTTATATCACACCCAAGAGGTGTTTAATATAAATCAAGAATGAAATCTTGTAAAAATGATGTAATAAAAATTTAAAAATTCATTCTTACAATTGAAATGATTTTCAAAAAATAAAGAAAGGATCATTTAGACTGAATCTGCAATATAAGAAAAGATATTCATGTTATGCCATTTATTCTCTTATGGGGTAGACTACATGTCTTCAAGAAAATAATTCTCATTTTTAGAAAATACTGTAGGACATTTCGCTAAATGGAATCAAATTGAGTGTAGTCTCAAAGAGCTGGGCAGGGAAAATTAAAGCCAATGTAAGTCCTAGGATGATTAGTTGGCATTGTATACCCTGCTTGTTGACAAGTTGGTGCAGAAATCCAAGATCCTTTGAATCATCCAACCGTGTTTCTCTTATTCTCAGAAATGATTTTGGAGGTCACTTAATTGGGCTCTCTCTCACCACCCTTTCCTGCACAACACGTTCACAGACTCACAGTATACCTTCTACTTTATTCCTGTCTGGGGGCTGGGACTTTGTGCTTTCTGGACTTTTCTGTCTTTATGACACTCACTATATCCAATAAGCTACTGAATCTCCTGCATTGCAGGAGAAATCTTTATTAACTGAGGCACCAGAAAAGCAATGCTCCTTAATCAATGTTAAAGCATTATTTTTCTAAAACAGTGCTTTGATCACTGGGATGGGATATTCTTTATTTTCCCCTTTGCATTCATTTCTACACATTCTACACTCTTCTCTGGGTCCATAGATGCCAACCTGTGTAGATAGCACCAACCAGTAACCATGTTTTCTAGCTTTTCTTTGAGTTCTTCCCAGAAAGTCTCCAATAGATAGAAAGTAGGAGGATAGAGAGGTAAGTACACTTTGCGCTCTGGCCACCTGCTGGTGGGCTTCTCTGGTGGCTCAGATAGTAACAAATCTGCCTGCAATGAAGGAGACCAGGTTTGATCCCTGGGTTGGGAAGATCCCCAAAGAAGGGAATGGCTACCCACTGCAATGTTCTTGCCCAGAAAATTCTGGAGACAGAGAAGTCTGGTGGGCTACAGTCCATTGTGTCACAAAGAGTCAGGCATAGCTGAGTAACTAACACACACCACCTGCAGGCTGTAGTCTGCTGGGAGATGTACTTCCCTAGTCAAGGCTATGGTTTTTCCTGTGGCCATGTATGGATGTGAGAGTTGGACTGTGAAGATTGAGCTCCAAAGAACTGATGCTTTTGAACTGTGGTGTTGGAGAAGACTCTTGAGAGTCCCTTGGACTGCAAGGAGATCCAACCAGTCCATTCTGAAGGAGATCAGCACTGGGATTTCTTTGGAAGGAATGATGCTGAAGCTGAAACTCCAGTACTTTGGCCACCTCATGTGAAGAGTTGACTCATTGGAAAAGACTCTGATTCTGGGAAGGATTGGGGGCAGGAGGAGAAGGGGACAACAGAGGATGAGATGGCATCACGGACTCGATGGACGTGAGTCGGAGTGAACTCCGGGAGATGGTGATGGACAGGGAGGCCTGGTGTGCTGCAGTTCATGGGGTCGCAAAGAGTCCGACACGACTGAACGATTGAACTGAACTGACTGAACTGAAGGAAAGGACACAGCCTTCATAGAATGCCGCTCTCAGCAACTCCAGTTCTCTTCAAATTCTGGCCATCACTTCTGCTTCTCCAGGTCTAGTGTTGCTAGCTCCAAGTGGCTTTCCCTTAATCCTGCTCACACTTTTCTAAATCATCTCATTATTCTCTTCAGTTGTTCCTTCAATTTTTCCCATTAAGATTCTGACTGCTCTAATCATGCTGTTTCTCAAAAGGTCCTTCCAAAATCCTCTTACATCTTCCATATAAATGTTACTTTTCCAGTCTGGTCTTTAACCCCACTAAATTCAGCCAGCTGATTCTATCAGTCTTTTTTTTTTTTAATTAATTTTATTGGAGTATAGTTGCTTTACACTGCTATGTCAGTTTCTGCTGTATAGCTAAGTGAATCAGTTATACATATACCTATGTCCTTACATTTTTGGATTTCTTTCTTATTTAGGTGACCACAGAGCACTGAGTAGAGTTTCCTGAGGTATACAGTAGGTTCCCATTGGTTATCTATTTTATACATAGTATCAATAGTGCATATGTGTCAATCCCAATCGCCCAATTCATCCTACAGCCCCTGTCCCCTTGGTAACCATAAATTTCTCTACGCCTCTGATTCTATTTCTGCTTGGCAAATAATACCATCTATACTCTTTTTCTATATTCCACATGTGTTAATATATAGTATTTGTTTTCCTCTTTCTGATTTACATCACTCTGTATCACAGTCTCTAGGTCTATCCACATCTCTGCAAATGATACAATTTCCTTCCTTTTTGTGGCTGAGTAATATTCCATTGTATATATGGACCACGTATCTTCTTTTTCCCTTCCTCTGTTGATGGACATTTAGGCTGCTTTTGTGCCCTGTCTATTGTTAATAGTGCTGCAATGAACATTGAGTACATTTGTCTTTTGGAATTATAAAATTGTTTGCATATATGTCCTGTAGTGGGATTGTTGGATCACATGGTATTTCTTTGTTTAGTCTTGATTATTTCTATTGTTGAGCTTCAGGAAGACTATTCTTTGGTCAGCCCATTTTTTTTTCCCCACACCTGTCCTGTGCACTACCATGTCCAATCTTTGATATAGAAGTTGTAATCTGGCTTCATCACCCAGCCCTTTGTCTCTGAGATCTGCTCTCCACATCTCCTATGAAGCTATTTTCTACTATCTGACTTTCTTTTCCATCCATAAAAGATTGGACCAAACATCCATATAATATCCAAGTTGGGCAATCTCAGTTCTATTCTCAGGAACTTGGATTTCTGAACAGAGTTATTGGGGCAAGATCCTGTGAGTAGTGAAGTAACATTTATAGGACTGTGACAAAAGAAAGTCCATAATCACTCATTCTGGGCCCCATTCTTGAAGTTTACTTAAAAACTTTTCCATGATTTCAATGAGCTGTTGAAATATCTTCTCTAATAAATTATTTTATGATAGCTAAATCTGATTTCTTTAGCTGAAAAACAAAGGGACCATAACTAATATACTAAGCATTCAAATTTATCTTTCGTGAAATACCAAGTCTCTTTCCATATATTTTAAGCAATGGTCTCCAAAATGTGTTGCAAGCCCTACAGGGTGCATAAAATGACTAATTGGTGTGGAAAAACCTTGGAAAGTTTATTTTCTACCAAAATAATTTTATATGATTTAACAACCAGGCTACGTTAATATTTGATATAGAATAATATTGGTGTCCTCACTAGCCTACAGGTTCACTTGCAAAGTTCAGGGATTCTAATAGCAGACTGGGAGTTGTATAAGGTGGAGATGCTCATGGTGCTATTATCACTTTCTAATTTAATTTTAGCAAAACTTAAAATATAATAGTTTATATGTACCTTGTTAGATTGGTTGAAAGAATAGCTTAAATCCTTGAGTTTTTACAAGACAATGACCTAAGAGGTGAAATGACTTGACTTGTTTTTGTGCTGTTCAGAAGTTCACAGTTTGTGTCAAGACAAGGTACTTAAAAGAGCTGTCAAACCTAAAGATACGTTAGCATTTTTCTTGTAAAAGTATAAGTGTTCCAAATGTACTGAATTTTTGGTGATAGTAACTTTTCAGTGGTGTACTAGCCAGCAGATTTTCTTTTAAATGCAACCTTTGCTGTGCCCTTAAGATAAAAATGATATTTTAATGATAAATGAGAAAGTAGCTTTATTTTGAAAGATACTCCATTGAATTTTGGTATTTGTTAAAGTTTCTCTCACTATGATATTTTATAGCTAAAGTGTGTCATTTACATACACTTTAATATTTTATATTAAAACATGAAAATAGAAGCTCCCAATCAGTTCCAAATTCTCCAAATGGAGAGCCTTATTGAACTTTGAGTCATTTGCTTAAAATATAAAGATGCAGTGCCTTGTACACAAGAACAATCTGTCAAGATCAGTTAGGATAGAAAATTTGTAGCTAATCTCCAAACACCTTTCATAATTAGAATAGAAAATGCATATTATAATTGGCACATAAAGCCAATTTTGGACTTTGACAGCTAGATCTTATTCTGTTAAGTTAGCCATTGCTTTAAAATGAAATATTAAAATATACTGAACTTAGAACCACTACTTCAAAATATCATTAAAAACAAAGGGTAAAGCTTATCAATATATTGAGCTATTTAAATAATACTTAAAGACCAAAGAAGTTTGGGTATGACTAATAAAAATAAATGTGATAATTTTAAATGTTATTTATTATTTTCTCCTTATTCTTAATTTTTCTCACATACACACACACACACACACACACACACACATATATATACTTTGGCCACCTGATGCAAACAGCTGATTCATTGGAAAAGACCCTAATGCTGGGAAAGACTGAACACAGAAGGAGAAGAGGGCGACAGAGGGTGAGGATGAAATGATTGGATGGCATCACCAATTCAATGGATATGAACTTGAGCAAACTCCAAGAGAAAGTGAAGGATAGGAAGGCCTGGTGTGCTGCAGTCCAGGGGGTCAGGAAGAGTCAGACATGACTCAGTGGCCGAACAACAACGATAGTAAATATAAATATCAGGGGGAAAATGAAAAGAAAAAGAAGCAGCAGTGCCATATGCTCAAATAGCAAAGCTTATGTCCACCCCAATATCTCTGCTCAGACTCCAATTTCCAGCTGCCTGCTCAGTTTCTCCACTTGTATGTCAAGTTTATGTCTTACATGTTACAGGTCTAAGACGGAGCTTCTACTCTTTGCCCATATTTGTCCCTCTTCACTCTTCCCCATATTAGTGCATGAGAGCCCTATTTTTCTCTTCGATCAGGCCACAAATTTCACACTGCATCCATCAGGCTACTCACAAAAGAGCAACTAAAGGGATCCTATAGAAAAGCTATTAGATTATATGACACCCATGACCCAAATATCTCAATAGTGTTCTCATAATTTTTTTTATAATTGTACAATGGATTTTAACTGTAAAAGTCTGTCAGCAAGTCAAAAATTATAAAGATTTTCTTTGCACCACCTCCACTATTACCAAGGACTTCCCTGGTGGCCCAGCAGTAAAGAATCCACATGCAATGTGGGAGACCTGAATTCAATCCCTGGGTTGGGAAGATCCCCTGGAGAAGAGCATGGCAACCCACTCCAGTATTCTTGCCTGGAGAATCCCCATGGACAGAGGTGCCTGGTGGGCTACAGCCCATGGGGTCACAAAGAGTCAGAGACGACTGAGTGACTAAGCACAGCACACCACTATTATCAGGTAAAACACTGTTGAATACTGGTCCCCTGAAAACACCACCAAAATCACTTGTTAGTAAAAAAAAAGTGTTTATAATTACTTTCTACAATAAGGGAGAAAGGGAGAATACTGTATTCAGAGATTAGTAGCATCTCAGAAGGGTGTGAAAACATTGGGCTATTGTGTTTGAAGGCCTTTTGTATTTAAAGTAGGTCTTTGAATGTAGGTGTTTTAATTAGAATGGAAAGGATCCTGATCTAACAGTGTAGGACTGCAACAGCTGGATGAAAACTGAAGGTGAGAGATTTATGGAGAATCTTGGTGAATAGATTAATGCTGTCTTTTTGTGCAGCATTTATTTTCCTGGGCAACTATTTTCTGCAAGAGCAGTCACGTTCATAAAAATAGTGGTAAATGGAGGTATACTGTAGAAAGATCTAGTCAAACAGTAAAGGTGTGAGAACGTATATATCTATTCTCTCAGTATAGTTGGTTTTGATTCTCACTAGATAAACTCCAGACTACGCATGCCTGCTCTCTGAGGTCAGACTATTAGAGTTTTCCCCTTCCGGACCCAGGGATCGAACCTGGGTCTCCTGCATTCCAGCAGACACTTTAACCTCTGAGCCACCAGAGAAGCCCTGTGAATACATAGGACAGATCAAATGTGGAATTTGGGGTTGATTTACATGATATATCAGTCTGGCTTGGTCATTAAAAATAGTTAAATACAGTAAAATGGAATATCCCCTGCCACATCAGTAAACAAGGGTGTCACAGCTATTGAGTCCTCAAAATGTGAATTTATGAGCCCAGGAAGAACAATGCCATCTGTCACTCCCTATGATAAGCAAGGAACCTAAGGATCACTGACAGTCATCAGAGATAATAGCCCTCCTGTGTGAGCCAGTGAGCCCTAAGGAAATTCAGGAAGGCAAAGAATACCTGCTTTCAGGCTACAGCCACTCCACGCAGGCAAGGGATGTAAGCATATGAAAGAAATGATTTCAGTGAACCCAGACTGGCTCAGAGGTTAAAGCGTCTGCCTCCAATGTGGGAGACCCGGGTTCAATCCCTGGGTTGGGAAGATCCCCTGGAGAAGGAAATGGCAAACCACTCCAGTAGTCTTGCCTGGAGAATCCCATGGACGGAGAAGCCTAGTAGTTTACAGTCCACGGGGTCGCAAAGCATCGGACACGACTAAGCGACTTCACCTCCATACATAAAAGAGCACTAAATTCCTTAACTTGACATATCTTAGTTTCCTTAACTAATAATAATCTTTGATGTCTCAGACTATCTGCCCCCTTTGTTGCAAAATTCTATATAACCTGACTGCTTCTCCCAACTCCTTGGAACAGTTTCTCAGGGCTACTTGAGATGCTGCCTCCTGGGCTTGAAGTCCTAAGAATTCCCACTGAAAAAGCAACTCTCTACTTTCAGGTTATGACTGCTTTCTAGTCAACAGTTTCTAAGTGCTGAAACTGACAGTGTGGATTGACTTCATTAGATCAACTATCATTACATTTACATGCCAGAGAAGTATATCATCAAAATATTAATTTAATTGAATATTAATAGCTTTAGGGTATATTCAGAATGCAAGATTTGCTCACTATCTGCCCTGTTTCCACCATGATCCAAGCCAACTTTGTTAGAGCAAGCAAATAGCTAGGTCTGAGCCAAGAAAGGAAGTATGGATCAGGAGGCAGGAAACCACACATCTGGAGGCAACAGTAGGTTTTGGAGACAAACAAAGTCCGTGTCAACTACAAATTGGCACTAGCCATTGGCACTTGCCATCTACCTCTACAAGAATTAAATCATGTGCTGTTGTAGCTGATGACCTTCAATATCCCCTGAAAAGAGTTCAAGGTACAGATCAGAATGAGGTATTCTGTGCTTGGGGAAAAAAATGGCAGGACAGGGCTTTAGATAGTCAGATATTCTCAGGAGTTGATTTTATGAGCCCATTTCTTATACTCCCCATATCTAGCAAAGCACTGAAATACTTCCTGATGATAACTGTTCCTTGTGACCAGCAAAGGTTTCAGGAGACTCGTAGAAACCTTCTGGAAAAATAAGTGCTTGAGTGTGCGTATTCCCCTTTCACCAAAAATCATATTTTCTGGCCTTCTCATTTTCCTCTTTGGTGCAGCATTGTTGCTGGCCAAAATCTTGGCTTTCTCTGCCCACTGCAGCTGAATAAAAAATGCAGACACAGAGTTTTGAGGAAATAGAAGGGTGGCTTTAATATTCGGCCAGCAGAGCAGGGAACACATTAGGCTTTTGCCTCAGGAACTGCACCCCCTGCTCCATGAGGTGTCTAGGGGGTTATATAAGATGAACTCGTAGTGAGGAGTCAGTGATGTGGAACAAAGGTGTTAGAATCTTGATTTCTTCCTCTTGCATTATTTCAAAGAGAGTCAAAGGCTGGCATCAGTAACCCAGGAATTGAGTCTGGAAATTCAGTGGCTCTGTGGCCTTCTTCTGATATACAAGGGAAAGGATATTACAAGGGTAAACATCAGGCACAACATGTATTTAGCATAGAGTCAAAGGAAAATACATGTGAAGTATAGCTCCTGCAGAGTTAGGGGACAGAAAAACAAAATTACAGACATGGAGCTGCTTCTGCTACTGCTGCTAAGTTGCATCAGTCATGTCCGACTCTGTGTGACCACATAGACGGCAGCCCACCAGGTTCCCCAGTCCCTGGGATTCTCCAGGCATGGACACTGGAGTCCGTTGCTATTTCCTTCTCCAATGCATGAAAGTGAAAAGTGAAAGTGAAGTCACTCAGCCATGTCCGACTTTTTCACAACCCCATGGACTGCAGCCTACCAGGCTTCTCTGTCCATGGGATTTTCCAGGCAAAAGTACTGGAGTGGGGTGCCATTGCCTTTGTTAGGAGTAAAAAGTTAAAAGTAAAAAAGAATTAAAGTAAAAAACCTAGGAATCTTGAGGCCTGCTCACTGTTCTCTTTATCTTATTTGTTCTGGAGAAAGGGAAAGAAAAAAACTCATTCCTTTTTGTTTTTTTCTCTCCAATCCAAGTTTCTCAGCGCTATCTCAAGTGCTGTCTCCGTGGCTGCAGTTCTCATTTTGCTCCAAATAAAACTTAACTTGCAACTCTCACATTGAGTATTTTCTAAGTCAACAGTGGCAAAAGGCGGGAGTTAATAGAATCCAATTGTTACCTTTAGCCCTTATTGCAATAAAATTAGCCTTGCAAACAAGAATTACCTATCAAATATTTTCTCCCACTCTGAGGGGTGTCCTTTGTCTTGTTCATGGCTTCCTTTGCTATGCAAAAGCTTTTAAGTTTAACTAGGTTCCATTTGTAAAGCAACTATACTCCAATAAAAATTATATATACATGAAATATCCATCAAGCATCAATGCCATGACACTTCCCTCTAAACCAAAGAAGAACAAAACCCCCTCCACCCCTCACTAAGGTTGAGACGGGATGGAAATCAGGAAATGTGATCCCAAACCCCTCCCTCCTCCCTGCATATTCGGCCCTGCCCAGTCATTTTCACACCCCTTGTAACCAGCTCCCAAGGGCACTGGAGGCAGCTGCTCATCTGAGTCTGTCCTCTCTCCTTCCTAGGAGTGTACTGTCACTTAATTGCTGGGGGCCAGCGTGAGGAACTCCGCCCATTGCAAAGGTCCTGAGGAAGGATGTTTGGCATACGCAAAGGCGTGATCAGGCCTCAGGAAATCCCCTGTTCGCGAGCATCTACCCCAAAACCAGAGTACTTTACGGGGAGCTCTCCCCCATAACCATTTCTCCTGGAGAAGGAGTTAACTTGCAGCTCCAGTTAATAAAAATTCTTGGGCGTGACAAGAGTGTTTCAACTTATGAACTCTGAAGGTTCTCTGGCCTGCCTGATCAAGTTCATCCGGCCGCATGTGATTGTTTACAGCCTCATGAGAGACATGAGATGCTTTAAAACTTTCTAAATACAGACTCTTTTGAGAAGGTAGAAGATTGTTAGTACAGTATTAGTGGGTTGATTAGGAATTATATTGGTGAAGGTTTTTTCATTTGTCCTGCCAATAATTACTGCTAATTCCCTGCCCTGGGTGTGACAAGGGTGTCTCAGGTCAAACCTCTCTATTGCAACAACCTCTCAACCATAAACAGCACAGAGAGTTTGGAATATTAGCATATGGCTTTTCTCATTTGATTGCCACCAGGCCTCCATATCCTTAGGCACCTGGGAATACATTAATCAATGTATTTGGAATATAGAAAAGGAAATATAGTAGTTTTTGATGTTAGCAATACTAGACTTTTGAGTTAATGAATTTTCTCTTTGTAATAGATCCCTGTACTTTGTTATAAATCACTGTGTCCTTGCTATGCAAAACTATAGCCTTATCACTATCTTGACTAAGTAGATCTTAAGGGGAACATTGGTGAAAGGATTTTCATTTGTTGGGCTGATGTTCCCTGCCCTTATAATGAACATAAGTAGCATATAGGAGAAATAAGTATTAACCTTTAAGCATATGGGAGAAATAAGTATTAACCTTTAAGATTAATCATGTTAAACCTTGGGTTAAGTAAATTCCTTTCTTGATTGTAACTCACTACACCCTCACCCTATAGGAATGCAATAGGAATGCAACTTTATTTGGAGGGTGGCACCTGATTTAAAAAAAAAAATCACCCCTGGAAAAATAAGTTTTCTGGTTAACTGACTGGTATCAGAAAGGGCCATAAAATGTCAGCAGACCTCATGGTCAGAAGATGATGTAAAAACTCATAAGACCTTTGTATAATTTTATGTGAAGCACCTGATTGTGACAAGGGTCAGGTCTGCTGACCCCCACGTGACTCTGTATTCATCCCTATGTATAACAAAAGGTATAAAAACAAACCTGAAAAATAAAGAAATGGGATCAGTTCCTGGGAAGACTGACTCCCCCATGTTGTTCTTTCTTATTCCCCGTTTTTCTGGCTGAATTACCATCTGGACAATGGATGCTATTCCATGTGAACCAAGTTATTCAGTCTCTTTTTCTCCACTAATTTTCCTACTACACTATCCGCCTCTTATTTCCCTCTATATCTGTACTCCGTCCCCATCTTCGAATCACCCTGGATCCACCGGGGCTGGACCCTTCGGCATTTAATAAATCCACACGTTGCTTTCTTGGCTTCCATGAGTCATCTCTGCCATCTTTCTAGGATGATACAGCAACCCACCCTCTAGTAACACCATCATCTCTGATCAGGATTATTGCCATGACCTCTGACTCCCTGCTTACTCCCTCCCTGCCCCTCCCCCATCAGTCTATCCTCTACAGAGCAAACTGAAGTGATCCTGTGTCAGATGATGTTAACCAATGTTCAAAATCTCTCAGGAATTTCCATCTTTCTCAAAGGGAGAGCTAAATTCTTCACTATAGTCACCAGGGCTCTCTCCAATCTGGTAACCATGAGCTCTGTGACCTCATTTCCTACTGTTCTCAGTCATCAGCATCTCTGCTTCAGGCACCCAGCCTTGGT
Source organism: Nanger dama (assembly GCA_917880005.1). Taxonomy (NCBI): domain Eukaryota; kingdom Metazoa; phylum Chordata; class Mammalia; order Artiodactyla; family Bovidae; genus Nanger; species Nanger dama. The sequence goes on along the minus strand of CAKJTW010000009.1, from coordinate 42,106,106 downwards.
GCTCCTAGTTTAGGGCAGGCTTGCCTTTATTCTGCCTGGAATGCAATCCCCCATGGACACAAATAAGCGTTTCTTAGCTACTTTCCTTGTTTTAATTTTCTCCGTAGCACTCAACACCAAATAGTATGATATATATCTAATTTTTTATCTGATGTATGACTGTATATGTCCAGTAAAATATAGGATCTATGAGGAGAGAAACCATTCTATTTCCAAATCAAAAATTATTTTTACAACTAATGAATGACTTATAAAACCAGACCATCCAAATAAGGGAAAAATAAGCCTTGCATCCACTGCTACAGAAATCCACATCAATATTCTGGAAATGAATGAGTCATTCCTCTTCTATGTTCCCATGATCTTTTTTATTCCTCCCTTATAATGGTTTGTACATTCATTATGGTAGCTGTGTTTCTGTTTGTCTCTCTTGAAGTAAAAAGAGGTCTCTTATTAGGTCATACTTAATTCACATTTGTGTGGCCAGATCCCAGTATAGATCTGGATAGTCAATAAGTCAGACACATGGAAGTTTGACCACTCTTTCATGATTTTATTTATTTTTATTTTCAGGGGAGAAAGTAATCTAAAAGTAAATGCTATACACTCCCCACCACCATGCTATAGGAAAGCTGAATAAAGTAATGAATGGATGATGTTGGCTAATTACACACTGTGTTTTGTGACGAGATGGTTTCTGTGCTTTCTTCCTATGTGTTCCTGTGACTATTACAGGTAATTCTCTTAACTCTCTCGTCTCATGATTCCTCTGCCAAAAGATCTCTCTGACTTAACTTCATCTCTCATATCAAAAGGTAAATAGAAAAGAGATATGCTGATAAGAATAAGAGAGGAAAACAGAACAGGGATGAAGTCAGGAAAGAGAAAAAGAGAAAAAGCGAGGGGAGTCCAGGGCATTGGGCTGAGGTGGTGGGGGGAGGGGAAACCTAGTCTGTGGAATATTTGCATAGGCGTCTGTATCATGCAACTTTGCTGATGCAGGAATATCCCTCAGAAGTGACCTATGGAACGTGATCACATTCAAATTGAGGTATCAAAAGGATTGGAGACAGATGTTGCCATAGGAAGAGGGACACTACAGAGCAGAAGAGGTGACTTCAGTTCAGTTCAGTTCAGTTCAGTCGCTCAGTCGTGTCCAACTCTTTGTGACATCACAAATCGCAGCTGCTAGGCCTCCCTGTCCATCACCAACTCCCAGAGTTCACTCAGATTCACGTCCATCGAGTCAGTGATGCCATCCAGCCATCGCATCCTCTGTTGTCCCCTTCTCCTCCTGCCCCCAATCCCTCCTAGCATCAGAGTCTTTTCCAGTGAGTCAACTCTTCACATGAGGTGGCCAAAGTACTGGAGTTTCAGCTTTAGCATCATTCCTTCCAAAGAAATCTCAGGGTTGATCTCCTTCAGAATGGACTGGTTGGATCTCCTTGCAGTCCAAGGGACTCTCAAGAGTCTTGTCCAACACCACAGTTCAAAAGCATCAATTCTTTGGTGCTCAGCTTTCTTCACAGTCCAACTCTCACATCCATACATGACTACTGGGAAAATCACAGCCTTGACTAGACAGACCATAGTTGGCAAAACACCCTAAATACCAAAAGTTGTGAATTTGAAACTAAGTTTCTCAAACTTGAGTAACTGAATGGTTTTGATCTGAGTAAGACTGTCACCTTGGTGTTTTGGTAAATTATTTAGCTCTGTTTTGATTTCTGCTTTTCCATAGGCAAACAAAACTTTATTTTCTGTTTGATTGTTATTTTGTTTATGAAGAGGTTCAAAGGCTGTCACAAGTTTCTTTTAAGAAAGATTGTTTTATTCATTGGTACTTCTGCTTAGTCTCTCAGTCATGTCCGACTCTTTGTGACTCCATCAACTGTAGCCTGCCAGGCCCCTTTGTCCATGGAATTTTTCAGGCAAGAATATTGGGGTGGGTAGCCAAGCCCTCCTCCAAGAGATCTTCCCAACCCAGGGATTGTACCCAGGTCTCCCGCATTGCAGGTGGATTCTTTACCATCTGAATTACTAGGGAAGCCCTCATTAGTATCATATATGCCTTATTTCAATCTATGAATTTTTCCACATTAAACATTTGATATGAGGCCAGATTCTAACTCAGATGTCATCAGAAAGAAATGCCAGTTTTTATGAAAATTTTGCTTATGAATTTTAAATGTGAGAATAATAATGTTTTTTGGATTTTAAAGATACTCCATTTTGTCACCTTTATTACTACCATAACTTTTAATATTTCAGACAAAGACTTTTCAGTTGTTTGAATTAGTTAAATTCAGAAACCTTATGAATGTTGATCATCGAAATTTTATCATTTGACAAAATTAGTTTCTAGAACTAATTCTGTGAGTTTGAATAAAACATCCAGGTGCACTCTGTGTCTTTTCAGCATATGCTCGTCTTTGAAATTTTTTTTTTCAATAATGGTGCTATAGGGCCAAATTTGAATTGGAAATAAAATCCAAATGAAAAAATGTATCTCAGATTGGTGGGAACAGATGAATAAAAATAAAAGCCTTAATAAAAAAATTCTTATAGAGGTATAAAATAAATTTGTGTGGTCACAGCTACTTTAAAATTAGAATATATTATAATTAATTAATTAAAATTTGCCTCTGGAGTTTGTTTTAAAAGTACATTGCATAGTATACATTTCTAGACTGCTTCCTCTGTCCCTGATAAAATACAAAGATGAGCAAAGTGTTATCTGAGTTGAAACTGAGGATTTGAAATGAATGTCTTCTACTAGTTTCCATTAGCAATTTGGGAATATTGAGAGAAATTGTTTTTCAAATATATTAAAGACTTTTCTTATAGCATTAAAGAAATCAAAGGGCTTCCTTGGTGGCTTAGAAGGTAAAGAATTCACCTGCAATGCAGGAGACCCAGGTTCAACCCCTGGGTCAGGAAGATCCCCTGGAGAAAGAATGGCTACCTACTCCACTGTTCTTGCCTGGAGAATTCCATGAACAGAGAAGCCTGGCAGGCTACAGTCCATGGGGTCACAAAGAGTTGGACACAACTGAAGCAACTTAGCACTCATAACAAAGAAATCAAAAGCATCAAAAACCCCTGAACAGAACTTGACTATATTAACAGCTAACTCTGTCTGCTTACAAGTGTTAAACACTGTGCTATGTATTTTATGTGCATTATCTTGTTTAAATATTATAATGACTCTGTGAAATAAGTACCATAAACAGAATAAAGACTGAGACGCAGGGAGTTCCATGTACTCTGGCACAAGTTGCTGACCTGCGATTTAAATTTGAGTCTGTGGGGCTCCAGCAGCTGTGTTCCGACCAGTGTAATGTTACATGTTCAAACACCTGCTGTTCCTCTTAAAGGAACAGTTAAGTTTAGTTAAGATTAGACCTTTCAACATCATTGACTTCAGGCTTGGTCACACAACTGACTTCAGTAAACGAGTGATGGAAATTGACATATCTCCAAATGGGAGACTGATGAGACATCACATGGTTCCCCACCTTTTGGATCCCCTTTGTTCTCAGTAGCAGTGTCCCTGGTGGAGCTGTTCCCACAGTGTGATTTTCAGATCAGGGCTCCTGGACAGTGATGCACATGCAATTACATGTTCACTGTTAGCTCCCACTGAAATCTCCAGGCTACTTTTGGATTAGCACCATTAAGTTCAGCTTGACAAACATGTAAAATATTCCGCCTTTGCCTCTATTTGCTTATTCCTCCCACTGCATAATTTATCTGTAATGCAAACTTTTTCTTTACCACCAATAAACCAGAACAAATCAAAATTTCATTCTCTGCAAAATACTCTGAATACATCATAAAAGTCTGTCATTAAGCCCTGCAAATATACAACATTATTGAAGGATAAGGGCACAAGAATTTTAAAGTGTACACTCTGGTTGGATACTGTACAAAATGCATATCAAAGAGAAGAACCGACACTTTTCAGAGAGTGTTTTCCATCACCCACTGGTAATCACATCTCCCCTGGTACTGCTAAGCCATCTAAATGTCTGAGTGTGTGGCATGCTCAGTCGAAAGTCTGCCAGTACATTTTAAATCAGATTCTATTGACAGCTGCAGCTCCAAAGGTGGCTTCAACCTCAGTGAGAAATTGCCCTCACTCCTACCCTCCTTTCTTTAAAATGCACTTAAAGAAAGATACTTAACGCCCACTACCGCCCAAATGCTTTGATTGTAGAGGAAAGAGTGATTCATCTAGCTTTGAGTCTCTTGGATTTTTCTGTGGGCTGGTAGAATCAAAGGCATTAGGGATGAAAATGATCCACTGCTTTTGCATTTTCTACATTTTTGCAATCCCGGTTGGCAGCTTCCCATCTATGTGGTTAAATAAAAACGTAGGCTTAAACCCTCTGCTTCCTGCAGCCCTAAGAGTGGGCATCTTCTTTACTTGGAAGGATCACCTGATAGATGCCATTTACATCTTATTTTAAAATTAATTTTTGTTGGCATATAGTTGCTTTATAATGTTGTATGAGTTTCTACTACAACACAGTGAATCAGCCACGTGTGTGCTAAGTCGCTTCAGTCATGTCCAACGCTTTGCAACCTTATGGATTGTAGCCCTCCAGGCTCCTCGGCCCATGGGATTCTCCAGGCAAGAGTACTGGAGTGGATTGCCATGCCCTCCTCCAGGGGATCTTCCCAACCCAGGGACTGAACCCAGATCTCTTGCATCTCCTGCATCCAAGCAGTCACTTTACCACTAGTACCACCTGGGAAGCCCAAGTCAGTCATACATATATATAGGTATCCCTTTTCTTTTGAACTTCCTTCCCATTTGGGTCACCAGAGTACGAAGCGAGTTCCCTGTGCTATCCAGTAGGTTCTCATTAGTTAGCTATTTTATACATAGCACTGTATATATGGGGCTTCCCAGGTGGCACTATGGTAAAGAACCCCCTGCCAATGCAGTAGACGTGAGATGTGGGTTCGACCCCTGGAGGAGAGCATGGCCCCCACTCTAGTATTCTTGCTGGAAAACCCATGGATAGAGGAGCCTGGTGGGCTACAGTCTATTTAGGGTCGCACAGAGTCAGACACAACTGAAGTGACTTAGTACACATGCACACACTCTCTCTATGTTATTCCATGCACCCATTTCATCACCCCTTTACACACATTTCTCCATACATTTGTTCTCTATGTCTGTGATTATATTTTGGCTTGGCAAATAAGATCATCTGTATCATTTTTCTGGATTCCATATATATGCTTTCATGTATGATATTTTTCTCTTTTTGACTTACTTCACTATCATCTGATTTTAAATTATTTCTCTTTTGCATCAGCCTGTGTCTGTGACTTTTTTGGGAGGGTGGGGGAAATGAAATCCATTAAACACACACACACAAGATAAACAACCATGAAATTCTCAATGTCAGCCAGTTATGTGTATGGGAAGTGATTTGTTGACACTCTAATTGGACAGTTCATTGCTTGGTCTTTATCAGACATGCCCTGCTGTTTTCTACTGTATCGGCAGGCCCCAACCATGAGTCCAGGTGTGAGCAACGTTGTGGACAAGGGCACGGCTTCTGTGCTGAGAGCAGCTGTATTATTAAATGCCTGTGCATAGACTAAAAGGCACTCAGGCACAATGTTAATGGGTTTTAAATGCTTACTGTAATCTGTACTTTATGAGTTGGGCCTAGCAGAAGTAGTTTTTCACATCCTGAGCTGGAGAATCCCAGGGACGGGGGGGAGCCTGGTGGGCTGCCGCCTGTGGGGTCGCACAGAGTTGGACACGACTGAAGCGACTTAGCATCAGCAGCAGCAGAGCTGTGCCATCTGTCAAATCGGGAGTAGATAATTTTAATAAAAATTGAAATTAACAGCAGTAAGTTCTAGGTAATACAGCTAAATTAAAAAGATATGTGTCTTCTTGTTAGAAGATTTTGCCATTTTGCAATGATTACTTCGTGGTTAAAGGCAGTAATTGTAGTAGATACACTTTAGGAAATTCCACCAGAAGGAATATAAACAGCAGCAATTAAAAGGGGGTCAGAGGGTTCCCTTTTCTCCACAGGGAACCCTCCTGCACTGTTGGTGGGAATGTAAATTGATATAGCTACCTTGGAGAACAGTATGGAGTTTCCTTAGAAAACTAAAAATAGAACTAACATGATCCAGCAGTCTCATTCCTGGGCATATACCCTGAGTTTTTAAATTATATTTAAATTTAAAATTGATGTATACATCTACATGTGACTAGTGATGACCACTTGGCACAGTCACAACACTTGGAAGCAACCTAAATGCACTTTGACAGGTGAATGGATAAAGTGAATATGGTACAGATATACAGTGGAATATTGCTTAGCCATTCAAAAGGAACAAAACTGAATCATTTGCAGGCACATGGGTGGACCTAGAGACTGTCAAATGGAGTGCAGTAAATCAGATTGAGAAAAATTAATATCATATATTAATGCATATAGATGGAATCTAGAAACATGTTATAATTCTGCAGAAGTCAATATGGGGCAAGCAGCCCTATGTGCCTAACGAGAATCAACAGCAAACAATGAAGGGGTCAACTTTGGAGAAAGTATCAGGGTTCAGAGTGATACGTTTGTTCAAGTGAGATTATTTTGCCCCATTACTGTATATTGAAATTTTATCTGTGCACCAAGGATAATTTTGGAAATTAAAAGTAATTCAAATTAATAAAACTTTATAACTTTGAAAACATAGGTCTCAACTTCCAAACATAATTGATGAGAATATTTGCATTAAAAGTTGTTCATAGTGACCACTGGGCACTAATGTTGCCATCATCCTTTATGTTAAAGTGAGAAATATCTCCTTACCACTTATAAAATTTAAGCAACTACTGTACTGTCACTATTCATTGCAAACTTGGGTTTCTGATTCAGTCTCTTTTCCAAAAGAAAAGAGAATACTATAATTTTCAGAGATGTCTTTTAGAAATCTCCCATCTTCGATTCTTTACTTGTTCAGTTCAGTTCAGTCGCTCAATCATGTCCGACTCTTTGTGACCCCATGAACCGCAGCACGCCAGGCTTCCCTGTCCATCACCATCTCTCGGAGTTCACTCAGACTCACATCCATCGAGTCCGTGATGCCATCCAACCATCTCATCCTCGGTCGTCCCCTTCTCCTCCTGCCCCCAATCCCTTCCAGCAGCAGAGTCTTTTCCAATGAGTCAACTCTTCGCATGAGGTGGCCAAAGTACTGAAGTTTCAGCTTCAGCATCATTCCTTCTAAAGAAATCCCAGAGTTGATTAATGGACTGGTTGGATCTCCTTGCAGTCCAAGGGACTCTCAAGAGTCTTCTCCAACACCACAGTTCAAAAGCATCAATTCTTCGGCACCCAGCCTTCTTCACAATCCAACTCTCACATCCATACATGACCACAGAAAAAACCATAGCCTTGACTAGACGGACTTTAGTCGGCAAAGTAATGTCTCTGCTTTTGAATATACTATCTAGGTTGGTCATAACTTTTCTTCCAAGGAGTAAGCGTCTTTTAATTTCATGGCTGCAGTCACCATCTTGCAGTGATTTTGGAGCCTAAAAATATAAAGTCTGACACTGTTTCCACTCTTTCCCCATCTATTTCCCATGAAGTGATGGGACCAGATGCCATGATCTTCGTTTTCTGAATGCTGAGCTTTAGGCCAACTCTTTCACTCTCCTCTTTCACCTTCATAAAGAGGCCCTTTAGCTCCTCTTCATTTTCTGCCATAAGGGTGGTGTCATCTGCATATCTGAGGTGACTGATATTTCTCCCAGCAATCTTGATTCCGGGTTGTATTTCTTCCAGTCTAGCGTTTCTCATGATGTACTCTGCATAGAAGTTAAATTAGCAGGAAGACAATACACAGCCTTGATGTACTCCTTTTCCTATTTGGAACCAGTCGGTTGTTCCATGTCCAGTTCTAACTGTTGCTTCCTGACGTGCATACAGATTTCTCAAGAGGCAGGTCAGGTGGTCTGGTATTCCCAGCTCTTTCAGAATTTTCCACAGTTTATTGTGATCCACACAGTCAAAGGATTTGGCATAGTCAATAAAGCAGAAATAGTGTTTCTGGAACTCTCTTGCTTTTTCCATGATCCAGTGGATGTTGGCAATTTGATCTCTGGTTCCTCTGCCTTTTCTAAAACCAGCTTGAACATCAGGGAGTTCACAGTTCATGTACTGCTGAAGCCTGGCTTGGAGAATTTTGAGCATTACTTTCCTAGCATGTGAGATGAGTGCAATTGTGTGGTAGTTTGAGCATTCTTTGGCATTGCCTTTCTTTGGGATTGGAATGAAAACTGACCTTTTCCAGTCCTGTGGCCACTGCTGAGTTTCCCAAATTTGCTGGCATAATGAGTGCAGCACTTTCACAGCATCATCCTTTAGGATTTGAAACAGCTCCACTGGAATTCCATCACTCCACTAGCTTTGTTCATAGTGATGCTTTCTAAGGCCCACTTGACTTCACATTCCAAGATGTCCGGCTCTTGATGAGTGATAATATCATCATGATTATCTAGGTCGTGAAGATCTTTATTGTACAGTCTTCCATGTGTTCTTGCCACCTCTTCTTAATATCTTCTGCTTCTGTTAGGTCCATACCATTTCTGTCCTTTATCGAGCCTATCTTTGCATGAAAAGTTCCCTTGGTATCTCTAATATTCTTGAAGAGATCTCTTTCCTTGTTACTTTGAGACTATAGTTTTTAAAGTTTATTTTGGTAGAAAGTTGTATTTGTTCACTCAGAATCAAAGTAAGTATATTCCCAAAGCCTAGCTCAAAACTTTGAATATATGTATTCAAGAAATAAATATTTGCTGATTGATTTAGATGAAAAATAAGATGGACATTATATAGCAGGTAAAACTTGGGGTGGCTCAGTAACTCCAGATTATAATTCCATATGAGACAAAATGGGAAAGTGTGTGTTTCTGTGTGTGTTTACAAGGATTTTGGATTCAAAAATAGATCATAGCTTTGTAAATAAGCCATACAGAAAATAATTTTTTAAAAACTTTTCCAAATCATTTTTAACAAACAGATACAGAATGAAAAACTCATAGAATATGACAATGATTTCTACTGAAATATTTCATGAAAGCTACAGTCAACAGGAAAATTAAAGTAAATGTAAAAGATAATTGACCCAAGGATTCCAACAGTAAAAATAAAGGTTAAGCTGTTATTTATAATCACTAATCTTTTCATCATTTACAAAAATATCTTAAAATATGGTTAGTCAGCCTTCTCTCTGACAGACTGTGCAGTCCTTGGCATCAGCTCAAATACTGCATAACAAACAGAAACTGCATTTTCTTGTGGAAAGGATAGAATTTGATTAAAATAAATTGTGAGATTTGTAGAATGAATTACTTCATTCTCCAGATTCAGGAAACAAATTTGATGATGTATATTTGGCAAATGTATGTAATTCTAATTTTATACATCTATTACCAATGCACAATAAAGTAAGATTTATATTTTTAAGTAAAAAAATTAAAAAGAAAACAACAATTGAATTCTCTGTATATGTAAGAATGGATAGATTAAAAACCACAGCTGGGTATTTAAAACCCTGAATGGTGTTTCCACTTTCAGAGAATCAAAATAGTATAAGATAAACCTCTTCATGTCCGATGAACAATAATATCACTCCACTATTAATAGCATTTTGGATTATAGATGGAAATGGAAACCATATCTGAGTCTAACAATTTCCAAAGAGTAAATGAAGTGCCAGAAATAAAATGTCTTTTATTCATAGTTCCCAATATCTTACTTCCTCTGCTTGGAAAGAAGACAGGATTCTTCTGCAAAAAATCATATTCCAATTATGTAACCATCATATACATGATTGGATACATCGGTTCAAATAACAATGGTCCAAGAATGCTGTTGTTATTTAGCTGTTAAGTCATGCCCAACTCTTTAACCCCGTGAACTGTAGCCCATCAGGTTCCTCTATCCATGAGCTTTCTCAGGCAAGAATACTGGAGGAGGTTGTCATTTCCTTCTCCACCAAGAAGGCATATACACTGCAAACTAAAAGTAGTGCTATTCCAAAACCTGTGTTCTTCCTTTTGGGAAATAGCTTATTGGTTAAAACTTATAGAAAATCATTCACCAAATTAGACTTTCCTGAATAACCAGGTAATTCCAGATGCAGTTAACTATAGCCTTGATTAAAGCATACACTCCAAACTTCAAACTTTCATCACACTGAAATAATCTTCCTGGCAATAAACATTATGCAAATACAGGCAATGAGGGAAAACTGCTTCTGGAGACTGCAGTGTGCATTTAAGAAAAGAGCTATGGGACACAAAAATGTGCTTTACTGATTCTACCAAAGGATTTCTTTCTAGAAACTGTAGTCAGGATGCTGCCACACTAAAGAACACTAATTGTGATTCAAGGTAAACAAAGGTAACACCAGTGGAATTTTGTACAGATTATAACCTAACAATTCACTGCCATTTTAAAAATATATATTTTTGGACTTGCCCCACTTTTTGGAAGAAGTTTGTAATTCCTTAGAATGAGTTCTTTCTTCTTGTTTCCTTGTTCAATAAGGCCCTACACAGGCTGTTCCTTGTTCATCAGGGGGAAAAAAAGATAGAGCATCCCCATGTGAAAACCAAAGAAAAGAACAAGCTGCGAGGCAGTACTAGAAACCAAGGAGAGGCCCTTCCAGCAAACCATCAACACCCTATGTGGACCCCACCCTGCATTCTAGCTCAAAAGGCTGTGCTTAATTAGAGGGTGTGCTCTATTAAGAAAAATCTTTTCATCTGAAAAAAAAATTCTTTTTTTTTTTTTTTAAGACTAGAAAAACTGTACCCCTCATAATGCAGTGGCAGACTCATTAACTGTCCTCACAGTGAAAGGGAAGTACTTACGGTGCCTCAGTTCAGCTCAGTTCAGTTCAGTTCAGTTCAGTTGCTCAGTTGTATTCTAGTCTTTGCGACCCCATGAATCGCAGCACGCCAAGCCTCCCTGTCCATCACCAACTCCTGGAGTCCACTCAGACTCACATCCATGAAGTCAGTGATGCCATCCAGCCATCTCATCCTCGGTCATCCCCTTCTCCTCCTGCCCCCAATCCCTCCCAGCATCAGAGTTTTTTCCAATGAGTCAACTCTTCGCATGAGGTGGCCAGAGTACTAGGCTGGTTAAAAAAAAATATAAGAAACAGAGGTAGTGGTCACTGTGATGACCCACCTAAATCCAATCATATTTGGGAAACATGAAAATTTCCAACAAACATGTTAATTGTCAAAGACAACTTCATTAAAAATTTTAAGTAATATGATATAAATAGAAGTTTCCATATTCATTTTAAAAATCTCCATGGGTTATCTCCATCTCTGCATCACATGTGTAAGACATTTGGAGAGCTCGGCTCCTAATTTCCCTATTAGTCTAAATAAATATGCTGCAGGTGACTCCCTCTTCCTCTGAGTAAGCTGTTCTATTTTTAGAGTTTCTACCCAAAGGGATATATGAGCCTGATGCAGGCATTTTCAAGTATGCGCCCCAGGCAGGTTGAAAATCAATATTTTCCTTCAGGCCACAGACCTGCACAAGTATCTCTTTTCTTATCTCCTCAGTTCAGGGACTTTTGAGCAGCATATTATCTATGTCAGATACCGTAACTGTATCATACAACTGTATTTCTTTTTTTCACTCATTTTATCTCATTCATTTTCCTTTCTTTTCTTCTTCTTGCTTCATTTTTGGCAGAAGAAAAGTTCATATTTATTAAAATTTCAATTTTCTATATGATGTTGACTATGGCAAAGAAAATATGCTAATCTTTGCATCTGATATACTGTAAACTCAAATAGATTTAGGGTTTTTGATTTTTTGTTTCAAGTATAGATTTCATACTCTTTATTATTAAAGTGTGTAACATTTTTTGTTACATTAAAACATTCAAATACTGAGAAAAACATTCTAAGAATGTGTTTCTTTTTAAAAAAATGTTTTACTCCATTTCATTGAGGAAATCTTTATACACAATAAAATGGATGCTTTTCAAATGTACAGATTGATGGGTTTTGACAGTGGATATACTGCAATCAAGATACAACCATTTCCCTCCTACCATTAGGGCAGTAAATGTCCCTGCCCTGCCACCATGGCTCCAGGTAAGCATGACCATCTTCCAGTCACTATAGATTAGTTTTACATGTGAAATAATTTCATGTAAATGGAATTATGTACCATGTCTTTTTTGTGTCATTCTTCTGGGTCTCAGCATGCTTTTGAGGCTTGTGCCTGTTCTATGTATCACTGATTTATCTTTGTGTTCATGTATCACGTGTACTAGGTTACTTATCTATTTAGTATTATCTTAATATTTGTTTATTTGTTTGGCTGCCTTGAGACTTAGTTACCACAGTTTGTAGGATCTTTGCTGTATCATGTGGGATCTTTCCTTGTGGCGCCTGAACTTTCTGCTTGTGGCACATGGGCGCAATAATTCCAGCACACGGGCTTAGTTGCTCCAAGTCATCTTGGGTCTTAGTTCCCCAACCAGGGGTTGAACTCAAGTCCCCTGCATCGCAAGATGTATTTTTAATCACTAGACTACCAGGGAGGTTTCTAACCACTCATTACTGATGGGTATTTGGGGAGTTTCCATTTTGGGATAATGCAAATGTAAGAGTTCACCTAGTCACCTGTTGATTTCCAGTTCTGGACTGAATGTGCAAATGTGTATTTGTCACTTCACTTGTGTAAGTACCTAGGAGTAGAATGGCTGCTTTGTGTGGTGAGCATGATTGCCAAGTCGTTTTACACACTGATTGTGCCTGCAGCTTCCACCAGCAATGCACGTTAGCTGCAAATCTTCCCTGTCTCTCCAATGAATAGTGTGCAGGTTTTTCAATGGCACCATTGTACTGGCCATGTATTGCAGTCCCCTAATGGTTGTGCTCTGCTGTTCAGTCAGTCAGTCGTTTCCAACTCCTTGTGACCCAGTGAACTGCAGCACACAAGGCTTCCCTGTCCTTCACTATCTCCTGGAGTTTGCTCAAACTCATGTCCATTGAGTCAGTGATGCCAGTTCTTTGTAATCAATAATGATGTTCAGTTCAGTTCAGTTCAGTCACTCAACCATATCGGACTCTTTGTGACCCCATGGACTGCAGCAAGCCAGGTTTCCCTGTCTGTCACCAATTCCTGTAGTCACCCAACCATCCAATCATGATGATGCCATACAAACATAATGATGTTAATCACCAATTATGTATATAGCAGCATAACCATTATTCCTTCTAGAAAGTTAGTAGGAAATACAGTCTTAAAATATTAATTCAGGGGTATGGCACTCAGCATAGGTATCAATGCCAAACAAGATTTGAACTAGTTACTATTTTCCATGATGCAATGTAATACAGAATATATTAATTACCTTGTATTTAGAGATGAATCATTTCTGATAATTTGTACCTTTCTAATAATTTTTGAATTTTATGTAATTGTCAAATTTATGGACACATATTTGTTCATGATATCACTTGATTGTCTTAATTTCTGTAAATTCTGGAACTCTCTCTTTCATTCCTGCTATTGATAAGTTGTGTCTTCACTTTTGTTTTCTATTGATCCAGCCAGAAGTTTATTTTTCTGATCTTTAGAAAAATCCTTTCATTTTACTGACTTTTCTTACTAGTTACTGTTGACTTATTTACTTGCATTCTAGTGTTCTTGTCTTAGTTATCTTTTTCCTCATTTCTTTAGGTATTAATACAAATTATTTTAGATCTTTTTTTTCTAATATAATTATTTAAACCCTTAAGTTTCCTCTAGGCAATATATTAGCAGTATCTCACTTATGTTGGCATATTATGTTTTCATTTATATTTAACAGGAATATTTTTAAAAGCTTTGTGAATTTCTCTTGACTCATGGTTTTGTAGAAATGATCTGATTAATGTTCAGGTATTTGGAAATTTTCTAGATAGATTTCTGCTGTCATTTTAAAATTTAATTCTGTTACCTGCAAAATATGGTTTTATAGTTTCAGTCCTTTTGATTTTCGAAGATATGTTTTATGCCCCAGCATAAGGTCTATTTTGATGAATTGCCCATATGCTACCAATAAGAATGTTTACTCTGCTATTGCTAAATAAAAACTTCACAAATTCAATTACCTTATATTTATTAATACTCTTTATCAACTACTGAGAGAGAAGTTTAAATTGTCCACATACGATTGTGGAATTTCCTATTTACTTTTCAGCTCAATCTGCACTTGTTTCTTGCATTAACTTGTGTTAGTATTGTTGTTGTTCAGTTGCTAAGTCATGTCTGACTCTTTGCGATCCCGTGGATTGTAGCCCACCAGACTGCTCTGTCCATGGGATTCTCCAGGCAGAAATACTGGAGTGGGTTTCCATTTCCTTCTCCAGGGGATATTCCCGACCAAGTCAAACCCATGTCTCCTGCATTGGCAGGTGGATTCTTTATCACTGAGCCATCAGGAAAGCCCCTGTCTAAAGATAAATACATATTAAACAAAGAATAAAGCAACGATATAAACACAGCGATAAATGGCAACTGATCTGTACTATATAGGACAGAGGGCAATAGGGAAAGGTGGGGACTGTGGTGAACTGGGGAAGAGTATCCCCTTTAAAGAGCTGGGAAGGAGTCCCATTCTAACCAATAGCTGCAGTAGCTGCAGTACAGGAGGAACACAGACCTATGTTGCCAGACTCTCAGGTTTGTATTCAAGACACACTAGATCCAGATTTTTATGCATATCTCCCTATTTTTTTAATGTTTCTAAATACTTAAAAAATAACAACAACAGAAAATCTATGGTGATTGAGAATATCCATATCAGAAGACATGGGATCCCTCTACTGGATAGTAAAGGAGGACAGACCCTTGGAGATTACCAAGTCCAGCTTCCTAACTTGATCCATTGAAAAGTAAGGTCCAGAGAGGGGAAAGGAAATGCCCAAGACCACACAACAATTCAAGCCCCAAGTTGGGATCCCATTCGGGAATACAGTTGACTTTTGCACAATATGGGGGTTAATTTGAGCATAATTTATGGCTTGCCATCCACATCCTTGGTTCCTCCACCAAGTGCAGACCCTGTAGTACTGTGGTGTTCACTACTGAAAAAGATCCGTGCATAAGTGGACCCACACAGTTCAAATCTGCATTGTTCTAGGGTTAACTGTGTTTGCTTTTCTGTTAGCCTACTTTCTGCTGATGCAGAGAGACAGACACGGCATGTGGTGGGTTATGGAGAAAGTGCTGGGGTTGGGGTCACAGTTAGTGGGTATAAACATTTAGGGTTATAAACTAATCTTCTTAATTAATTTCCCACTTTGTTATTTTATAATTTTTAAAGTATAACTCCTTGTCCTAAAATTTACTTTCTCTGATATTAATATGGTTATACCTGTTTTCTTATTAATGGTGGTATATTATGTGTGAATACATATTTATGTTTATTTATAACATCTATCTGTGTTGCATTTCTTGTAGGTCATATAATTGTCTATCTATTTCATCCGGTGGGGTACTCTCCCACTTTTAACTATAGTCTTTCTTTCATTTCCTTTAATTAAGAATATTGTTAAGTTAAAATCTATCCCTTCATTATTTGTTTTGTAATTATACCTCTGCTATTTTCTCTCTTCTCTCTTTTACTTCTTTTTATTTATTTTTTTTTGCTCCAATTTCTTCTATTGCCTTATATCAATACTTTATATTTCATTTTCAATGGTTTTTCTAGGGTTTTCTACATGCTTCTTAACTTGTCACACTCTGCTTCAGTTAATGTTACATCACTTCAGGTAAAATGCAAAAAAATCTTAACAACATAGAAATTATATTTCCCCCATCCTTCATACTTTGGTTTTCATACATAGGATTTATAACATATTACATGTATGTTACAAGTTCCACGGTACACTTTCTGTTATTTCTGTTTTATAAAAATGAGAGAATCATATTGACACAGCATTATATTTACTCACACATTTACCATTCCCAACAGTATTATTTTCAGGAAATCCAGGTTTTCATCTAGTAGCACTGTTCTTCATCTGAAGGATGTAGACTATAGGCTTCAGGTATGGCTGCATGCTTCAGTCTTCCACCAGAGCAAGCCATCAAGAGAGAAGACAAGTAAGATGTCTTTTAATCTAATCTCAGAAGTTATATCTCATCACTTTTGCCATATTCTACTAATTATCACAGGTCACTATGCCCTGCTCACATTTAAGGAGAAGAGAACATGAGTCCCAGGACATGGAGACCATTAGGAGCCTCCTCGAATAGTGGGGTGCCCATACTAGTAAAGTAGGTGTATCCAGAACTTCCCTAATGTGCTATGAAGACTCCAAAGTCTGTATCAGACTGCAACATCTTCCAGACCTGAACAAGCTCTGGGAACTGTTCACTTTACAGTTCCCTGAACACTCTATCTGACCTCCCACAGTTTTGCTCAGTATATAGCAACCAGCTTAAGGGGATCCTTTTACAGGTTTTGGGGAGCTCTATCTTTGCAGAACTCAAATCTCTCTGGTATTATGTCTTCTAAATTATACCACATCACTCTCCCTGAGCTCTGCCCTCTTTTCTTTCACTCAGTAAGACCATCATATTGAAATTTACTTTCTCCTCCTGCATGTGGTCTGGCAGGTACCTCCAGACAGAAAGCTGGGGCAACTCTGGACTCTCATCATTTGTGTCCCTTATATCAGGGGTTGCTGTCACGCTGCCCATTGTCCCACATTTGGGCACAGAAGTATTGTCTGCTATGTCTGGTTTATACATGTCCATGGGAAATTGGCAAGTCTGCTCCAGCTGTTTCATATCAATCATCCAGAAGCAGAACTCTTCCAGGGATTTTTTAAACAGTTTTATTTTTCCACAGACTCTGTAAATAGTGTAGTTAGAATATACTTTGCTGATATAAATACTACAAGCACTTCCTCCATATAAACAATAAAATTAGAGTTTGAAAATGTTTATAATAGCCAGGACATGGAAGCAGCCTAGATGTCCATCAGCAGATGAATGGATAAGAAAGCTGTGGTACATATACACAATGGAGTATTACTCAGCCATTAAAAAGAATACATTTGAATTAGTTCTAATGAGGTGGATGAAACTGGAACCTATTATGCAGAGTGAAGTAAGCCAGAAAGAAAAACACCAATACAGTATACTAACGCATATATATGGAATTTAGAAAGATGGTAACAATAACCCTGTATGTGAGACAGCAAAAGAGACACAGATGTATAAAAAGTCTTTTGGACTCTGTGGGAGAGGGAGAGGGTGGGATGATTTGAGAGAATGGCATTGAAACATGTATAATATCATATATTAAATGAGTCACCAGCCCAGGTTCAGTGCATGATATACTGGATGCTTGGGGCTGGTGCACTGGGAAGACCCAGAGAGATGGTACAGGGAGGGAGGAGGGAGGGGGGTTCAGGATGGGGAACACGTGTATACCTGTGGTGGATACATGGTGATGAATGGGAAAACCAATACAATATTGTAAAGTAATTAACCTCCAATTAAATAAATTTATTTTTTAAAAACTAACAAAAATGTACTAAATTAATAGTAATATAAGTACCTAAAAGTGATTTCTATAGAGTTCCTCAATATAGCAAAGTGTCTTTAAAATATAATTTTCAAAACATCTTCAGGAGCACACATTTGGTCTATTTTAAAAAGTAACTGGAACTGGGTGTGTGTCAATCTAAATGTGATTTAATTCATTATAATTGTTAACCATGAAAAATTTGATAAGGTTTTACATTGTCAGTTATTGTTTCCCATCCTTATACAATTTAAAATCTTAGAAATATCTTTCAGAGAATTTTTTTTCTTCAGGCATGCTTCACTTTATGGTAATCATACTTTCAAAGGTTACAAGTGAAAGGTTCATCAGATTAATAATAGCTGATGCTGTGCTCTGCTAAACTTCCCAACATTTCCCTTTTGCTGTCCTACTTCTATCACATGACGGGGATGTGATAAATGTCTTAGGGATTTGAAGCTAATTAAGCAAGAAAAGCACAGTTCCTTTCACATTTATTTGCTCCTTGCTTTTGTGTTCAGGAGGACATTTACAGCCCTCTTTGTCACATCTGAGCCTGTAAGAAGACAGACCTGTTCCACTGTTTTTGTGAAAGAGCCAACCATTGCAGAGGACCATCCACTGACTCTAATCTCTACATGCTCACTGCATAGAGATATTGCTCATATAGATTCAGGTGTGATTTCTGCACAAATTCAACCTATTGTATATGCAGGAAGAGGGATAGTTACTTTTAAGAACCTGTTTGAAGAAGTGAAAATGGCATATTTTCATCTTCCCCTAACTAGAATTCAGGCCAAACTTGGAGAACTGGTTTTTAAAAGTACAGTTTATTCAAGCTATACTCTTTAAGTTTTCTCAAGGTATTTCACATATTTCTAATGGAAAGGTTCAAAATTAGGTATTTACAGTATTTTAAAAATTTGTTTTGTGTCCCTTTGCCACATCTTCACATCATCTATGTGGTTGCTTACGTATTTTCCCTTCAACTGACTCACCAATTCCACTTAAATTTATCCTAAAAGGAAAAATTATTACCTGTACTGTAAATGGAAACCAGTACCATTGAAACAGTGTAACTGAAAAGTCAGACATGGCTGAGATACACTTTACTCACTAGCAGTACATGAGTCAGAAAAAGGAGGCTGCAGAGAAAGACAGGACAGACCATAACAACCAGATGCATGGAGAAGAGAGCTTACCATAGACTGTTGATTAGAGCCCAAAACAAATACCACTTACAAATGTCATGACATAAAGAGTGTGATTTTTTTTCCCCTAACACTGGTCATGTTTATTTGCTCATTTTCTTTCAGCATTTTAATATGTATGTTATTTATTTTTAGTCATAAGGGAAGCCCCCAAAATAGATATGTATGTGTTAAAAACAAGTACAGTATTGTAATTAAAAAAATAAATAAATTTAATTAAATAAAAATAAAAAAATAAAAATTTAAAAAAATAAAAAAAATAAAAAGCTGAAAAATGAGTAAATAAAAAGCACCAGCACCAGGAAAAAAAAATTATACTCTTCATGTCATGACATTTGTGAGTGGTATTTGTTTGGGGCTCTGAGTCAATAATCTACGGCAACCTCTCTTTTCCATGCATATGGCTGTTATTATCTGCTCTGCCTCCTTTTCTGACCCATGTTCTGCTAGTGGCTAAAGTGTTAATCACTCAGTTATCTACGACTCTGTGACCCCATGGCCTGTAGCCACCAGGCTCCCCTGTCTATAGGATTCTCCAGGCAAAAATACTGGAGTAGATTACCATTCCCTTCTCCAGCTCATCTTCCCAACCCAGGGATTGAACCTGTGTTTTTGGCATTGCAGACAGATTCTTTACCATCTGAGCCACCAGTTTCTAAAATTTAACTTCTTGACAAGAAGTCTGATTTTCAGATTGGATCTGAAGGTAGTTCCTAAATTGCCCTGAAGTTATGACTGTCAGGATAGTTCTGATGCAGTATTTTTAACCATGTTCTTGGGCCAGCACTGCTAAAAATATAACTGCAGAATTGGTTTCTCCTCACCATCTGAAAGACTACTGTGGTCTGCTGTCATCATCTAAAAGAGAAGGCAGAGTGTCCAATTAGTAAAGGGGAAAAGGTTAGCAATTTTTTTCTCACTTGTGAGAAATAATGACTGAAAACTGTTTTAATAGATAATAAATTATCTATTTATTTTTCAATAGATAATAAAACTTTTTAAACAGATAAATTCTGATTCAGTTGTTAATAAAGATTATCTTTAGTAAGTGAGCTCAGTTCAATTGGTAATGCTACAGTATTCAATAGAATATGTTTATTTCCTGTGTTCTTACTGTGACTTGCACATGAAATGTTTGCATATTTTACATATTTCTTCATTTTAGTGTTCTAGAGTAGAACATTAAAAAAAGTCTGTAGTACAGAATTGGCAATTTTGTTTGACAATGAGCATCTAATCCTGCTTACTCTGGGAGTTACTGAATTTGTGCCAAATGTGGAGGGAACTGATGACTGATTTGGTTTCTCTTTCCACAGCAATGGGTGCATGTTGTGGTATTTTAAAAGTAACATGTATTTATTCTTCTTCTGATGAAAATCAAGGCACTAACAAATATATAATGCCATCTGACTTAGTCAATTTCCATTTAATGAACACAGGGCTTCTCAGGTGGCAGTAGTTGTAAAGAATCTGCCTACCAATGCAGGAGATGCAAGAGATGGCTTCAGTCCCTGAGGCAGGAAGATTCCTTGGAGGAGGAAATGGCACCCACTTCAGTATTCTTGCCTGGGAAATCCCATGGACAGAGGAGCCTGACGGGCTATAGTCTATGGTGTCGCAAACAGCTGGACACCAGAGAGTGTGAACACACATGCACACACACAGACACATCCTTATTCAAACTGAAATACGTTTTGAAAGATAGAGTTAAGTCACCCTTTATAAAGATGTTTAATATGAATAGAATTTCAAATAGAGCAATTTCTATACAGAAACGTGGGATAGCAGGGCTTACATTTTCTTTTTGGTTGACAGAATTTAAAAATAAATACCAACAAAATAATTTAGTCTAATGAGTATTGCTGAATTTCCTAATGTATGCAGACATTCTAAAAATATGTCAATTGTGCAGATGAAGAATAAAATCACCTTAGAATATCTCATAATGGGAATCTAGACAGGTTAATTTTAGCATCAAGTGTTTGTTACTCATGTTGTTATTTTAGATAGATCTTAACAAGGGTAAAATTAAATAGGATAGTGGTTTATAAAAGTCCATTTTTAGCATCATTGGATAAATAAAATATCAGAAAATTGCTTTCCCTTGGACTGCAAGGAGATCAAACCCATCAGTCCTACAGGAAATCAGTCCTGAATATTCACTGGAAGGATTGATGCTGAGGCTGAAACTCCAATACTTTGGCCACCTAATGTGAAGAACTGACTCCTTAGAAAACACCCTGAAGCTGGGAAAGATTGAAGGCAGGAGGAGAAGGGGACAACAGAGGATGAGATGGTTGGATGGCATCACTGACTTGATGAACATGAGTTTGAGCAAGCTCTGGGAGTTAGTGATGGACAGGGAAGCCTGGTGTGCTGCAGTTCATGGGGTTACAAAGAATCGGATACGACTGAGAGACTGAACTGAACTGAACAGACAGGTGACATTAAATATATATATTTTATAGGCTGTTTATAAAAAACATGAGATGTCTTTATTATTCTGCTATAGTGGGCTTCCCTGGTGGCTCCAGAGGTTAAAGCGTCTGCCTCCAATGCTGGAGACCCGGGTTCGATACCTGGGCTGGGAAGATCCTCTGGAGAAGGCAATGGCAATCAACTCCAGTATTCTTGCCTAGAGAATCCCATGGATGGAGAAGCCGAGTAGGTTACAGTCCACAGGGTTGCAGAGTCGGACATGACTGAGCGACTTCACCTCACCTCATAGTGACACCCATGTAATAATTTAATCAGCCATTCTATATTCATAAGGATATTAGTTCTAAATAATTAAGATCAGAAGTTCAGACAGTACCCACAAGAGATCTCTAATAAGAAAATGCAATGTTTATTTGGCATGAAAGTGAAAGTCGTTCAGTGGTGTCCGACTCTGCAATCCCATGGATGATACAGTCCATGGAATTCTCCAGGCCAGAATACTGGAGTAGATAGCCTTAGCCTTCTCCAGGGAATCTTCCCAACCCGGGGATCAAACCCAGGTTTCCCACATTGCAGGCAGATTCTTTACCAGCTAAGCCACAAGGGAAGCCAAAGAATACTGGAGCGGGGAGCCTATCCGTTCTCCATTGGATCTTCCTGACCCAGAAATCCAACCGGGGTCTCCTGCATTGCAGCTGGATTCTTTACTAACTGAGCTATTAGGGAAACCCAATATAATAACAGTTTTTCTTATAGTTCTTCCTATATAATACAGTTAATTTTTTTTTTACCTAAGTCAACCAGTGATTTTAATAGGGTTTCTGATATACAATTTGCTGTAGTAAAAACAAAAAAAAAAGGCGAATAGGGAGAGATAAATTAGAAATTTGAAATCAGCCCACACTACTATATACATAATAGATAACCAACAAAGACCCACTGTATAGCATAGGGAATTAAACATAGTACCTTGAAATAACCTATAATGGAAAACAATCTGAAAAAGAATAAAACTAAATCACTTTGTTGTATACTTGAAATGCAACATGGTAAATTAACTATGCTTCCATTAAAAAATAAAATTCTTATTAGGAATAATTTGGAGGAAAAAAGCCAGAGAATTAATCAAAAAGTGATGTCTAACTAGTGAGACAGTAACCATCCAGTTTATCCTGCTAGAGTGAAACTCTGTGAATGACTGTGGACTACCCATTTCCTCTTGAAATAAACCATGCATATATGTTCCATCTTGCAGAACTTTTAGTTGGATATACTTGAGTTCTTTCAGTATCTGCTTCTGGAACAGCTCACAGTTTATTCTACATTCATGAAAAATTAACCTGCATTATTCTAGCTTTTCATTAAAGTGATTTGAGATTGAATCATTCATTTAATTATTTGTTTTCTATTTGGGTCTCGCTTTGTTCCATGAAGGTTATAAAGGTATTTGTAATGATGTATACATTTTATATATATATATATATATATATATATATATACACACACACACACACATATATATATACACACATATATATATAAAGATGTATATAAAGATACATACAACACAAAGTAAAATATATTAAAACAAGAGAATGGTAGGAAAAAGAGGCAGTGAGAAGTAAGAATAGGAAAGCACTATAGAGTCAGGAGTTTGACATGAAAAATCATTCCAGAAAATCATTTAATTTGGCAAAGGTGAGTCCCAATTATGCTGCTAAGTTTATTTAATAAGTAGTATAAAAATAGAAGCTGAGTAAATTACAGAATTCCCAGTTTTTTAGCATCACAACAGACGTGGGCAGCTGTGGCTAAATTCAGCCTCCCAGAGAAATTCAGGAAGTTGACATGCTGGGAAAGCCAGCCATCTGGGTTCATTCTGCCATCATTTTCACCAAGGATGCAACTGTGAACATGGGAACTTCACCTACCGGAATCTCTGAGTCTTAATCAAATAGAAATAATAACAGCAATGATACTCTTGCCAGATTGCTCTTAGAAATAAATGAGCTAATCTATGACAACTACTTTGCACAGGTTCTAGCATGTAACACACACTCAATACATAATAAACAGGATGAGTAGTAATGTATGACAATTTCCAAATTGAGAAACATGGGGCTATAATTCTGAAAAAGATTATTAGTATATCTAAGTTTATATTTAAAATTGATCTTAAGGTTATAAAACAACAGCATTGGGTCAAGAGTTAAGAAACCTAGAATTAATAATCCTATTTCTTCTAGTATCTGATTGGCAATAGAGCATTCACTTAATATCCCAGAGTTGTGGTTTCCTCATCTCTGAAGACTGATTGGCCAGTCTCAGAATTTGTGCCAGCTGTAGTATTTTCCTACTGAAGAAAAGTTTGTGCTGCTTCTTTTGTTAAAATAGATACTCTTAACAGGTATAATATTGATTTAAATTAATGTAAAAGAGATAGGAAGCAATAAAGATTACCCTTAAAATATAATTACCATGGGGGACTTTTTAAATGTTTATCTAAGGAGTAAATTACTGGAAACTAAGAAAATGGGGGAATCAGAACACAACACGACCGAAGCCATCAGCGTCATGGTACCAAGTTAGATATCATTTTAATTGCAATCATTATTTTCATATATAGGGAAAACTCATAAATAATTACACTAGGGCTCTAGACATTTTTATTTATAATTTTCAGGGCAAAGTAGATCCACTGGAACCATGTAACTCAAAGTGAAAGACTTCAGATTATAATGTTCTAAAGGCAAGAATTATCTGAGTCTCCTTAGAATTGCTTAGGGTTTATTAAACAGTTGACAAGGGGGTACAAAAGCATATGTTTCTGATTATACTTTAGTTTTGAGATTTGGTTATAACAGTCACTTAGTAAAAGGAAAATATTCATTAACATCTAATAAAACATTCAACCACAAGGGAGATCCTAAATTTTTACAAATTCATTAAGTACTTCATTGCGCTGGAGTTTACACTGTGTATCTCAGCTTTATGAAATTTAAAATTATCTCCCCTCTTCTCAGGATCTCTTTGCAAGGGTTTAATCAGCATCCTGTCACATCAAGCAACATGAAGGCAAGCTCAGTCTTTCCCTTCCAGGAGGTCTTCTGTGCAATTGAGAGTCAGATGCCTGCAGTGGGATTAAGAGTGAGAGCAGTACATGGACCACGATGCATGGACAAAGACTCAGGGAAAATTGAAAAGGGATCAGTTCAGCAAGGACTCACCAACTGATCCCGACTGTACTCAGAGTAGCTACCACAGTCCATCTGCCATAGACATTAGTAACTAACGTTCAGAAGGCACTCAGTGGTGGGGCACAACCAGGCATCCATCTCCCCAGACATAGACTGAAGGGTCCCTGTGTAAATGGCAATGAGGTCACAGTGAGCTACCCAGGTTCCCATGTCATCTTAGGGAAGTACAGGAGGAGGGAAGCAAACGGGGAGGAAGTTGGACTTTTATTGACTGAATATCTACCCCAAGGGAGAAGGCATAACCTGGAAACATCTAAAACATATTTTAGAGAAACTTGGTTTTTCTTCTACAACTTGACAATCACTGAAGGACTGGGACTCAGCTGAACTTCTGGCATGTCCAACTAAGTCATGCTCATTTTCTACCTGCCATGTGTTATTTTCTTCCTATATCAAGGAAATGAATACTGCTAAACTAGAGTTAAGTACCTGAATAACTTAGTCTAACATAGCTGCCGCTTCAAAGCATATAGTGGCATTGATCACGGTCAATATCTCCAGTGAGGTGGCATTTACAATGCTGTAACTATCCCGGCTGGGTGAGAGTCGGCTGCTATAATAAAATGCCACAGACTGGCCAGCTTAAACAGAAAAGACATTTATTTCATTACAGTCTGGAGACTGGGAGTCTAAGATCAGAGTGCCAGTATCATCAGTTTCTGGGAAGCACCTCTTCCTGGCTGGCAGACGGCTCCTTTCTTGCTGTGTGTTCACATGGTGTAGTGGAAAAA
Organism: Nanger dama; assembly: GCA_917880005.1. Taxonomy (NCBI): domain Eukaryota; kingdom Metazoa; phylum Chordata; class Mammalia; order Artiodactyla; family Bovidae; genus Nanger; species Nanger dama. The sequence goes on along the minus strand of CAKJTW010000009.1, from coordinate 42,080,855 downwards.
GACAGCAAACTTTCTGTAGCATCCCTTCCTCTCAGGGCATTAATCTCATCGTGAAGGCCCCACCCTCCTAAGTCCACGCAAACCTAGTTACCTCCCAGAGGCTCCATCTCCAAACAGCATCACACTGGAGGTTCGGATTCAACATAGGAATTTAGAGAGGACATAATTCCATCAAAATACAACCTGATCAAAAAGATACAGAAACTGCTACATTCCTGCCTTGTCAGTTACAAACAAAAGCAGGAGGAAAGCTAACGATTTATAAAGGGAGACTAAAAGAAGCTAACCATGAAGGACCCTGAAGCATAGACACATGATTGCCTAGGACTCTTTCCTGCCATGTGAATCCCCACCTGAAGGCTTTCAAGGATCCACTGAAGTGAGCCACCATACAGAAACCACTCTCCTCACCATGATTGAAGTCCACAGTGTCTTTAAGACATCTCAGGAGCATGCTGTGATCCATTTTATAAGGCACAGAGTTAATTTCTGCAGTATCAGAATGAATGCTTGGCTGGTCTCCAAATTCTCAGACATACAGGAATTTAAGTGTCATTTTAAGAACTTTGTCTTGTATCTTGCATAGACTAGGAAAAACATTTGGAGATGCAATCAAGAAATCGTGTGAGTCATACTGTAATATCATTTTATATAATTTTATCTTATTTGTTGCCATGATATTTGTGGAATACCATGCATGTGTTTATATAACAACTATTAAAAAAAGAGCTATCCTAGGGTAGCCTTAGTCAAATGACAAAAGTTAAGTTGCAGAGTCATTGCCGTAACAGTGGAAAATTCACTTTGCTAAGAACCTAGAGTCTAGTCTCTCAGCTGTCACCAAGTAGCTGTGTGGCAATGACTAGTCACTTAGCCTCTGGGACCAGAAGTCTTGCCATCTTTTAAATGGAGTCATAGGAAACACTTTTCTTCCTTCTCTGCTTGTTTTATGTGAATACCCAATAGGATAATGTCAGTAAGGAAACTAGAAAAACCAGGAGATGGTATACAGGTTCAATGTTGTGGTTTTTCTCTCTCTTATTATTATGCTACCTTGAAATGCTCTGATTGTTCTAAAACTGGGACAGGAATGGGGAAAACAACAGGTAAATGTTAGAAACATAAAGTAGTAGCTGTGTCAAAGAATAGCTGTCAGTGTGTGGAGTGGTCTGGGTTGCTCCAGGTACAGTGGTGTAGTAGGTGGGACAATGACCTTGTCACTCCCAGGATTCAACTATATGCTTCTGCCTCCAAAATGCACAGACAGTATAGAGACACATGTACCATCCTGGTGAGTAATAGTTCTGTCTGACCTACTTTGATTTCTGTTGGTCTTCCTTTACAAAATAAGGAAACCCATTTCTACAGTGGGTGCCTCTCAAAGTCCTAAAACCAAACCTTCTTAAAATTTAAAGATCCACCCTGAGTATGACTTTAGTGACTGGGGCATGAACAAGCCCATGGTCCATCATCCCAAAACCTTTTGCCTAGATATACTTTATAATTCAGTTGTTTTAGATTTATAGATAGGCATACATTGACTACACAGTGCAAGGTGTTAATGTCCTAGCCTTCTTCACCTCAAAGAAAGGAAGTAGCACATCATGGCCAACTACATTCCTATTTTTGGCAACAAATACTCTCAAGTGTGATAAATAAAGACTGGAAACCATCTCACATCAGTTCAGGTTAATATCTGAAGTCAAATCAGTTCAGGTCAAGCCATAATTTGCAGCCAAATGAGTTTCAAAAGTTCTGGCTTCCAGAGTTCCTTGGATAACAGAACTGAGTTAAGAGAGTTTATAAACCCACAGGCTCACTTGTTACACTCATCCCCAAATCCAGCAAAACTGCCAACTTTTCAAGGTGAAAAAATTCCAGATTAACTCTTAGTATCCCAATCCACTTCTTACATCTGTGTTTGATGTTAATTTTTTAAAAGTTGAACATGGATTTTCAAAATATATTTAATTTGGAAAGAACCTTTAAAAATCACTTAAATCCTTTTGTCTCCTAAATAATGACTTGAAGTTCACAGAATTGAGGTCAAAATGTGTGCATGGAGAATCAAAACAGGAACTTTGTAGTCAATCAGTTAGACCTGTATTCCAATCCAGCATCTGCTTCCTTTAAAAAAAATAAATATATATATATATATATATATAAATATTTCATATTCCTTCCCATTTTGGCTTCTTCAGTATAGTTCCCTGTAATATAGAGTAGGACATTGTTTTTTATCCATTCTTTATATAATAGTTTACATCTATTAATCCAAACTCCCAATGCATCCCTCCTTGTCCATTGAGGAGACTGAATGAATGATTCCATTACTGACTCAATGACTCAACAGACCACAAGTCTGTGTCTGTAATTCTCTTTCTGTTTCACAGATTAGTTCATTTGCATCATATTTTAGATTTCACATATAAATGATATCATTTGATATTCATCTTTCTGACTTGCTTCACTCAAAATGACAATCTCTAGGTCCATCCATGTTCCTGCAAATCACATTGTTTCATTCTTTTTACGGCTGAGTAATATTCCATCATATATACGTGCCACATCTTCTTTGTTCATTCATCTGTTGATGGACACTTAGGTTGCTTCCATGTACTATCTACTGGGAATAGTGCGGCAATGAACACATGAGTGAATATATCTTTTCTAATTAGACTTTCCATATTTTTACATATATATGCGCAGGAATGGGATTGCTGGATTATATGGCAGCTCTATTTTCAGTTTTTTGAGGAACATCCATACTGTTTTCCATAGTCTGCCTCTACTTCTTACTGAGTGGTATAAAGCTGGCAGGTTACACCATTTTCTCAACCCATTGTGGTGGGGTGGTGATATATCCTTTGGACACTTGCATGCTGCTGCTGCTGCTAAGTCGCTGCAGTCATGTCCAACTCTGACCCCATAGACGGCAGCCCACCAGGCTCTCCCATCCCTGGGATTCTCTAGACAAGAATACTGGAGTGGGTTGCCATTTCCTTCTCCAATGCATGAAAGTGAAAAGTCAAAGTGAAGTCGTTCAGTCGTGCCCAGCTCTTCGTGACCCCATGGACTGCAGCCTACCAGGCTCCTCCGTCCATGGGATTTTCCAGGCAAGAGTATTGGAGTGGGCTGCCATTAAATGTTTATTAAGTGGCAGGTGCTCTTTTCAGTGGTGAGAACACATCAGTATGGTTTTCAGGCTTAATTTTTTTAATTAATTAATTTATTTATTTTAAATTACAATACTGTATTTGTTTTGCCATACATTGACACGAATCAGCCATAGGTGAACACAATCTCCCAATGCCGAAAGTGTATTTAAAGAACTCAGCATAGTGGCTAGCTCTTTATAGATACTTATTGAACAATATTATTATCAGTTATCACTATCTAGTAATAGAGACACACAACATATACACAAATCTCAGGTCTCTAGGTTCACAGTCCACTTATTCTTAAAGAAAAATGAAAATAGGTCAGTTAAAAGCAAATGAACTAAGATCATGGCATCCAGTCCCATCACTTCATGGCAAATAGGTGGAGAAAAAATGGAAACAGTAACAGACTTTACTTTTGGGGGCTCCAAAATCACTGTAGATGGTGACTGCAGCCATGAAATTAAAAGACACTTACTCCTTGGAAGAAAAGTTTTGATTATCCTAGACAGCATATTAAAAAGCAGAGGCATTACTTTGGCAACAAAGGTCTATCTAGTCAAGGCTGTGGTTTTTCCACTGGTCATGTATGGATATGAGAGTTGGACAATAAAGAAAGCTGAGGGCCAAAGAATTGATGTTTTTTAACTGTGGTGTTGGAGAAGACTTTTGAGAGTCTACAAGGAGATCAACTCAGTCCATCCTAAAGGAAATCAGTCCTGAGTATTTGTTGGAAGGACTGATGTTGAAGCTGAAACTCCAATACTTTGGCCACCTGATGCGAAGAACTGACGCACTGGAAAAGACCCTGATGTTGAGAAAGATTGAAGGTGGAAGGAGCAAGGGACGACAGAGGTTGAGATGGTTGGATGGCATCACTGACTCAATGGACATGAGTTTGAGTAAACTCCAAGAGTCAGTGATGGACAGGGAGGCCTGGCATGCTGCAGCCCATGGGATCGCAAAGAGTCACACACGACTGAGCAACTGAGCTGAACTGAACTGATATGATTTGTGCAAGTCAATACAACTCAAGGAATAGTATTGCATTTTGCAATGCTACACAATTAGTGTTTTTATACTAGTGATTCTCTAGTTCATACTCCAGATTTGCCTAGTGCTATCTTACACTGAAATTTCCCAGTCCTGAGAAATTTCTTACCTAGTAGGGTGAATCTCAGGGACAGTGTAAGCCACAGGCTACCATGGTCATTGGATTGTCAGGATCACTTATTTAATGCACTTAGTCATTTATCTCTTGGCTACTTGAACTAAAATATTATAGCTAAATAGGAACAGAGCTCTTTCTAATGCTAACTAATGCTCCTCAATTTTCATTACTATCATAATGCAATAACACTTTCTTGGAGAGAAACATAATGTAAATATTTTGAACTAAGGGGAAAAGGTTTAAGTGTTAGAATACCATTGCCAACATCAATAAATTGTCAGCAACTTGCGTGTTTTGTTAGGTTAAGTGCTACATGAAATGAATCAGCAAAATATTATCTCTCTTCTACATGAAATCAAATGATTCTTTTTAGCTTTTTAGTAAACTTCTAAAATTTTATTTTATGTGCAAAGCAGTTCTGTTTTAATTTTAAGTTTGAGAAAGAAAGTGTCAGGGAGCAAGTGTACTTCCTGTAACTGAATGTTAGCTGTGGAATTTTTAAAGCATGTGGGGACAGACTGGCAGTTATCCTAGCAGAATGTTCCCTACTTTGACTTAGTCATAGAAACAAATGGATAAACTAGAAGCATTTCATTTCAATAGAGATTAAGGATGTATTTAACATTTTGCATAGGAGGAAAAAATACCTGTGAATCACAGATTCTGACTTCTTAAAATGAAAAAGCACTCGACTGATTTGAACATTTTTTTCACTGGAAAATGATAAACTATTTAATTATTTTAATAATTTACTCAAATTCCTTCTGAGAAAGTACACTATAATCTGATTAACACATAATCTCCATTCAGTGTACAAGATCTTATTTTTAAGGATCTTAAATGATCTTAAAGGATCTCCAATCTTAACATGTTTTTAACATTTTAACATTTTTTGAGGAATTTCATAGGATGAAAGAGGTGCAGATAGTTAAGTGGAACAAATCACTTTTATTCGATTCCTCCAACAAAGTACTTGAGATGAGTTTTGTTTCAGAAGTGAGAAAGTAACATATTTCTCAGGGAATTTTTCAGAGATTTCTGAAGACTGTAGAAATCACCACACCAGGTTTTGAAAATTTTGACAACACAGGGATTACATATTTTGAAAGATGGAGGGTTATTAAAAATAGTTTGTAAAAGGGATCTCAGTTCATAAGTGTGAGCGGGAAAAAGGAAAAGATAAGTAAAAATGTTTTTCCCTGGACCTTTGCTTTGGAAAACAACATTCAGTATTGACCATGACAAAACAAGAGGGTCAGAAGTTCTAGAGGTAAGAGAGGCAGCAGCAGACAATAACTACCATAGTCATGTAGTTCTCTAGTCTGCTCTATGAGGATGCATCCAGAATAAATTTTAATTGTAGCTACACATTCCATGTTACTTAACATAAGGGGCTTGTACAGGAAAATGGGGTTTAAGTCAAATGTAGCAAGTGGTAACCTCAGACACCCAATGAGATGATTATTCAACAAATGGTATGTATCATTTCTAAAAGTAAGTATTGATACATATTAACATTAGAAGAAATTTGCAAGTCTCTTTCATTGAGACTTCTTTATTTGAAGATGTGCCCTGCTTTTTATGATGTAAAATGATGTCATAAATCATTCAAGTGTAATAACATTCTTTATTCTGCTTTGGTTATGGTGGTAGTAAAAAAACATAGCTGGGTGATGTAAACCTAGCTCTTTTGTACTAAACGTGTTGTTTATTGGCTTAGATAAAATTATCCAAGTGAAAAATTTTTTAATTTATCTTCCAAATAAGTATAGGTTTTCTTCTTTATGAAATCAGTCAGTCCTAAAGGAAATCAACCTTGAAAGGACTGATGCTGAAGCTGAAACTCCAATACTTTGGCTTCCTGATGCAAAGAACTGACTCATTGGAAAAGACTCTGATGCTGGGAAAGACTGAGGGCAGGACGAGAAGAGGTGACAGATGCTGAGATGGTTGGATGGCGTTACTGACTCAATGGACATGAGTTTGAGCAATTCCAGGAGATAAGAAGCCTGGCATGTTGCAGTTCATGAGGTAGCAAAGAGTCACACTGGACTTAGTAGGCAAACAACAACTTTGAGTATGAAAACTGAAATCAGTATTACTCACCACCTTAGATATTATTATATTTAATACAGTTGCATAAACCTGTAAAAATAGCTTTTTAGTTGCTCTTGAAACTCAAGTAAGTGGTTTGAACTAGAAACAATGTCAACAATATTACACTCACATATCATCATCTCTGAGAATACAGGTCATGGTTGTATGAAATTCTGCCTCAGTGTACAATTTCATCTGATCAATTCTCTTACAAACTATTACATTAATGTACATTTATTTTTCTTTTTTGTATTTAAAACTCAAACCAGTCACTCTTAGAAAACCACATAGCAGAAGAAATCACTTTCCTCCTTTTAAAGGAATAATTAGTGATATTAACAAGATACAATGAGAAACCAGAGTGAACCAAACCCAATAATAACCCAAACTTCCCCAGGTGTATAGCTATCAGCGGTACCAGATTATAATTGACAAAAACAAGAATGTTATTTTCCAAAGATGTAAAAGGAAAGTAGGTCTGAGAGAAGGAGGGCAGAGTCATCCTTCATGTCTATGTGGAGATAGTTAACAATTCAGAGAATATAACGTGATCCGTCTCCAAGGACCAGAATCCTGCACAAAGACCTAGTTAGAATCTAGGTGATAGTGCTGAAGGCAAGAAACATAAAAGCGATTTTTAACTGCAGGATTTTATTTTCCCTTGAGATGTCACAACAATGGATGAAAAGTACAATGCTCCACTTTTTATATAGTCTAATAGACCAGTGCTGAAGTTGGCAAGTTATTCTAGTCACTTCAGTTCAGTTCAGCCACTCAGTCGTGTCCGACTCTTTGTGACCCCATGAATCTCAGCACGCCAGGCCTCCCTGTCCATCACCATCTCCTGGAGTTCACTCAGACTCGCGTCCATTGAGTCCTTGATGCCATCCAGCCATCTCATCCTCTGTCGTCCCCTTTTCCTCCTGCCCCCAATCCCTCCCAGCATCAGAGTCTTTTCCAATGAGTCAGCTCTTCGCATGAGGTGGCCAAAATACTGGAATTTCGGCTTTAGCATCATTCCTTCCAAAGAAATTCTAGGGTGTATCTCCTTCAGAATGGACTGGTTGGATCTCCTCACAGTCCAAGGAACTCTCAAGAGTCTTCTCCAACACCACAGTTCAAAAGCATCAGTTCTTCAGCACTCAGCCTTCTTCACAGTCCAACTCTCACATCCATACATGACCACAGGAAAAACCATAGCCTTGACTAGACGGACCTTAGTCTGCAAAGTGATGTCTCTGCATTTGAATATACTTTCTAGGTTGGTCATAACTTTTCTTCCAAGGAGTAAGCGTGTTTTAATTTCATGGCTGCAGTCACCATCTGCAGTGATTTTGGAGCCCCCTCAAAAATAAATTCTGACACTGTTTCCACTGTTTCCCCATCTATTTCCCATGAAGTGATGGGACCAGATGCCATGATCTTCGTTTTCTGAATGCTGAGCTTTAGGCCAATTTTTTCACTCTCCTCTTTCACTTTTATCAAGAGGCTTTTTAGCTCCTCTTCACTTTCTGCCATAAGGGTGGTGTCATCTGCATATCTGAGGTTATTGATATTTCTCCCAGCAATCTTGATTCCAGCTTGTGTTTCTTCCAGTCCAGTGATTCTCATGATGTACTCTGCATAGAAGTTAAATAAGCAGGGTGACATTATACAGCTTTAACGTACTCCTTTTCCTATTTGGAACCAGTCTATTGTTCTATGTCCAGTTCTAACTGTTGCTTCCTGACGTGCATACAGATTTCTCAAGAGGCAGGTCAGGTGGTCTGGTATTCCCATCTCTTTCAGAATTTTCCACAGTTTATTGTGATCCACACAGTCAAAGGCTTTGGCATAGTCACTAAAGCAGAAATAGATGTTTTTCTGGAACTCTCTTGCTTTTTCCATGATCCAGTGGATGTTGGCAATTTGATCTCTGGTTCCTCTGTCTTTTCTTGTAGTTAAATTATTCATGCCACAGAAAATACAAGTGTAATCAGAAGCCCTGAAATTTTTAAAATGCCATTTTTACTTGAATATGGAACATGTTAATGCACTACACTTAAAAGATAACAATGACTTTCTAAATGTTCACTACACTTAAGAAGAAGGCAAACAAGAAGCACTGATGCTGAGGATGCTTAGAAATCTGCAGTAATTCCTTTCTTTGACATCAAGCCCTTCTATAAGATAGTCAATTGAGTTTACAACCCTGTCATTTCCTAATGGGTGAAGAAGAAAAGAGATCCATTCTCTTAAATTGCCCAAGTATGAGATATATTCAAATGTTTGTCTTCCTAAGGATGTTTCTCCCACATAAAGAGTAAAATTGAGCAGGGTCTGAAATGTCAATGACAGATGTAACTGAATGTGGTAATTATTATAATAAGAATGATAATGTGTCACCACACTAAAGAAAATTGCAGAATCAGTCTAACATGATCTAGGACTTCCCTGGAGGCCCAGTGGTTAAGACTCTGCACTTCCAATGTAGGAAGTGCAAGTTGAATCCCTGGTGGAAGAACTAAGATTTCACATGTGATGCAGGGCAACCAAAAAAACTAAGATGATCTGAAAGCATTGTTATCATACTTTCACTCTTGAAAGATATTTTTGCTAGATATACATTTCTTAATGGTGATTGTAAGCTTTATAGTATAGTCTGAAGTCAGGAAGGTTGATTCCTCCAGCTCCATTCTTCTTTCTCAAGACTGTGTTGGCGATTTGAATTCTTTTCTGTTTCCATAATAATTGTGACATTTACTGTTCTAGATCTGTGAAAAATATCATTGGTAGTGTGATAGGGATTGCACTGAATCTGTAGATTGCTTTGACTAGTATAGTCATTTTCACAATATTGATTCTTCCAGTCCAGGAACATGTTATATCTCTCCGTTTGTGTCTTCTTTGATTTCTCTCATCCATGTCTTATAGCTTTCTGCATACAGGTCTTTCATCTCTTTAGGTAAGTTTGCATGCATGCATGTATGCTAAGTTGCTTCAGTTGTGTCTGATTCTTTGTTGTCCATTTTATTAGAATATAGTTGCTTGTAGTAGTCTCTTATGATCTGTTGTATTTCTGTGTTTTCTGTTATAACTTCTTTTTCATTTCTAATGTTCAGTTCGGTCTTCATTTTTTTCTTGATGGGCCTGGTTAGCAATTTGTCAATTTTGTTTATTTTCTCAAAGAACCAGCTTTTAGTTTTATTGATCTTTGCTACTGTCTCTTTCTTTTTTTTTTTTTCCAACTTGCCTGACTTCAGTACAGTCTGAAGGTACAGCCATCAAGACAGTATGGTACTGACACAAAAACAGAAATATAGACCAATAGAACAAGATAGAAAGCCCAGAGATAAACCCATGCACCTATGAACACCTTATTTTTGACAAAGGCGACAAGAACATACAATGGAGAAAAGATAATCTCTTCAATTAAGTGGTGCTAGGAAAATTAGACAGATAAATGTAAAAGAATGAAATTAGAATACTTCCTAACATCATGCACAAAAATAAACTCAAAATGGATTCAAGATTTAAATATAAGTCCAGAAACTATAAATCTCTTAGAGGAAAACATAGGCAGAAACTTATTTGACATAAATCACAGCAAGATCCTCTATAACCCATCTCCCAGAGTAATGGAAATAAAAACAAAAGTAAACAGATGAGACCTAGTTAAAATTAAAAGCTTTTGCACAGCAAAGGAACCTATTAACAAGGTGAAAAGACGACCTTTATAATGGGGGAAATTAATAGCAAGTGAAACAATTGACAAAGGATTAATCTCCAAAATATACAGGCAGCTCATTCAGCTCAATACCAGAAAAACAAACAGTCCATCAAAAAGTGGGCAGTAGACCTAAACAGACATTTCTCCAAAAAGATATACAGATAGCAAATAAGCAAATGAAAACATGTTCAACATCTCTCATTATTAAAGAAATGTAAATTAAAACTACAATAATGTATCACCTCATACCAATCAGAATGGCCATCATCAAAATATCTACAAACAATAAATTCTGTAGAGGGTGTGGAGAAAACAGAACCAACTTGCACTATTGGTAGGAATGTAAATTGATACAGCCTCTATGGAGAACTGTATGGAGATACTTTAAGAAAAACTAGGAATAAAACTACCATATGACTCAACAATCCCACTACTGGGCATATAACCTGAGAAAACCATAATTCAAAAACACACATGTACCCCAGTGTTCATTGCAGCACTGTTTACAATAGCTAGGACATGGAAGCAACCAAGATGTCCTCAACAGATGATAAAGAAAGGTGACACATATATACAATGAAATATTTATTACTCAGCCATGAAAGGGAACACATTTGAGTCAGTTCTAATGTGGCAGATGAATCTAGAGCTTATGATACATTGTGAAGTCAGAAAGAAAAATAAATACCATCTATTAATGCATATATATGGAATCTAGAAAGACGGTACTGATGCACCTATTTACAGGGCAACAGTGGAGATGCAGACATAGAGAACAGACTTATGGATACTGCTTGGGGGAAGAAATGAGAGGGTGGGATGAATGGAGAGGATAACATGGACGCATATATGCTACCATGTGTAAAATTAATAACTAATGGGAATTTTCTGTATGACTCAGGGAACTCAAACCAGTGCTTATTAGAAAGACAGGGACACATGTAAACCTGTGGTGGGCTTATATTGATATATGATGGCAGAGGCCAACACAATATCATGAAATAATTTTTCTTCAATTAAAAATAAACGTTTGGAAAAATTTTTTAAATAATTGGAAAAAAAATAGTTACAAGACAAATGGCATTTTCTCAAATCCTTTTGAATATTTCAGTCTAATAAAGCCACGTTGAAATTTCAGAAAGGAAAAGAATTTTTACAATTCAACAATAATGAGCAATGCCTTTTGAAAACTAGTAAAAATTTTAAAACACTTCTTAAGATATATAAAATATCAATAATCATAGAAAAGTGAAATTATGGTAACACTACAATGAAGCATGACTATACACATGCATGGATGGCTGCAATTAAAAATTATGAGGATGAATGTTGTCAATTACATGGAACACCTACATTGCTGATTGGAGAAATATGATACAACCACTTTACAAAACAGTTGGGCAAGTTTCATAGAAGTAAACATATATTTGTGTATGACCAATTAATTTCACTTCTAGGTGTTTATCCAAGAGAAATGAAAACTTATGGCCACACAAAGTGAAAACGAAAGTGAAGTCACTCAGTCGTGTCTGACTCTTTGCGACCCCAGGGACTATAGCCTATAAGGCTCCTCCGTCCATGGGATTTTCTGGGCAAGAGTGCTGGAGTGGATTGCCATTTCCTTCTCTAGGGGATCTTCCCAACCTAGGAATCGAACCCAGGTCTCCCGCATTGCAGGCAGACGCTTTACTGTCTGAGCCACCAAGGCTTATATAAAAATGTGCACAGCAACTTTATTTAAAATAACTGAAAACCCAAATGGAACTCAAATGTTGATCAATAGGAAGCGAGTAATTATAATATAAATGTGGTGCAATGGAATACTACTCAGGTATAAAAAGGAATGTTAACAATGTTCTACTGGGTGAAAAAGGTCAGAAGTAGTACCCTGAGTAAAAGGAGTTGGATCCAAGAAAATATATATGTTACAACTCCACAGATATGAAACTCTAAACATCTCAAAATAATCTCTGCTAAGAGGCATAACTCACTGAATGACACGTTGTAAACAGATATCTATTTTCCCAAAGTTGACATGAAAAAGACTAAAAGTCTTCAGCTTCGTGTGTTACTATTTCATACCTTTTATTAGCATTTGGTAATAATTAACAAGCTTGTGAGCCAGGCATGGTAATAAATACTTCACAAGTATGAATATTTAATAAAAATGATAAAGAATTTTAGGGCTTCCCAGTTGGTGCTAATGGTAAAGAACTGGCCTCCCAATACAGGAGACATGAGACCCAGGTTTAATCCCTGAGTCAGGAAGATTCCTGGAGGAGGGCATGGCAATCTACTCCAATGTTCTTACTTGGAGAATCCCCTGGATAGAGGAGCCTGGCAGGCTACAGTCATAGGGTCACAAAGAATTGGAGATGACCAAAGCTACTTAGCACAGGCATACATAGAATTTTATTATTGAGATGACACTAGGTGCTTTCAAAGGTATGCTTTCAGGCTGTAGTAATCCTCATAACATCACTGAATTATAGTCCGGGTAGTTTTAACCCTCATTTTAAAAGTAAAGAAACATAAATGCAGTGAGGTTTAATAACTTAGCAAGCAAAGTCACCCAGCTACTAAGGCTTAGGTTTGGATATCTAAACCTATCATTTTGTCTGTTAATCATTATAAATAATACACCTGGAATTTTGTTGAATTGGATAAATGTATGTTTTTGAGTGATTTTTCAAATTTGAAAATGGATGTTATTCCATCTGTCTTTGCACTTTTAGAGGAAGAGACTCACATAGTTGACTCATCACTACTTAAATTTGTTCTCATTTAAATGCAGCTACTGTAAACGAGTGCGTTGGCAACCCACATATGGAGGAAACACTACCTCCCATGGACCATGTTTACCTTAAGTAGTTAATGATCAGAAGTCCAACATCTACCAACGTCATAGCTCAAGGAAGCTTTCCAAAGCACCCTTAACAAGTTACTTCTCTCTCTCTCTCTCTCTCTCTCTCTCTCTCTCTGGAGCAAGTTCCATGTGAATTCTCGCCTGCTGAATCATCTGCAAAGTCCAGATCATAGTATTATGCCCCAAAGGCATCAGAGGAGTGAACTAACCCATCAAATTTCTGCTATAAATTTAGCTTCAACCAGCAGATTATTTCTCCTAGGAAGGATGTTTCACATCCCTCAAGGAATCCCTTGGACATTTTAAATATTTTTTTTTTTCCTTGTATGAGTGCTTTCTACAAGTGAAATATAGTTCTGAACTAGATCTTTCCTTTATCATTGTGCATTTACTGTCAGTAAATGAGTAGAGAAGATTTAGCTGTGTGTAAATGCATGTTTGTGTGTTAGAGAGAAATAGGATTGTAAAAGAGAGGAAAAATAGAGGTGGAGAGGGAGAGGGTGGGAGGAGCAGATGCTAAGAGGCTATTAAAAGTATGTATCTATTATGTAGCCATTCTGTGGAGTGATTTCTGTGCCAATTAAGGAGGTTCTTTCCTCCTGAGACATTTTGGGGCAGTCTAAAAGTAACAGACTTCAGAAAATACTGCTGTTGCTGTAAGTCGCTTCAGTCGTGTCCGACTCTGTGCGACCCCATAGACAGCAGCCCACCAGGCACCGCCATCCCTGAGATTCTCCAGGCAAGAACACTGGCGTGGATTGCCATTTCCTTCACCAATGCATGAAAGTAAAAAGTGAAAGTGAAGTCACTTAGTCGTGTCCGACTCCTCAGAAAATACATACCTTGGCTATTAAATCCATAAGTTTATGAAGAGTTACATTTCCAGAAAATAAAATTTGTAAGAAATACAAAACTATAAAAACATTTTCCAGTAATGTGGCCACCAGGAAGTGTCTACCCCTCCAAGACACAAAGTCTTAATCTCTAGACCCTAGGGATGTTACTTCCATGGAATAAAAGACCCTGTCAGGAGATTCAAGATAGGATCTGAAGAAGAATAGATAATTCTGGATTATCCAGGTTTGCCTAATGAAGTCACAGAGGTCCTCACATATTGAAAGAGAAGCAGAGGTCAGAGTTAAAGGGGTATTTGGAGATGCTCTGTGTTTCTGGCTCTTTAATGGAGATGCATCTATGAGCCAAGAGTGCAGCAGCCTCCAGAGCTTGGGAAATGTCTTTCACTCTGATTCTCCCCTGGAGCCTCTAGGAAGAAGGAAGTTCTGCCAACACCTGGGTTTTCACCTAGTGAAACCCATTTTAGACTTTGGCACTCCAAAACTGCACAATAAAAAAATTTTAAGCCAGTAAATTTATGGTAGGTTGTTACAGCAGCTTATGGCTAAAACCAATATACATAGGAATACTGATGCAGACATTATTGTGCCATTTTTATTTCACATCCTATTCTGAGCCATAGGTGTCTCTGTGTTTTAATCTTCATGGCTTGGAATTCTAATTTGCAGAGGATTCTGTGATTGCACCAGTGTTTAAGATAAAACGACATATTTGAAGATAGAATGATGCTATCAAAGGGACATTAGAGTATAGTACCCCTCCTGAGATGTCTGAAATTTGGGACTTTTTTTCCAGCATGACCTTCTGTAGGATATAAGCTCTCAGGGTCATCCTGGTTTTCTAGTTAGTTCAGTTCAGTTCAGTCGCTCAGTTGTGTCTGACTCTGTGACCGCATGGATTGCAGCACGCCAGGCTTCCCTGTCCATCACTAACTCCCAAAGCTTACTCAAACTCATGTCCACTGAGTCAGTGATACCATCCAACCATCTCATCCTCTGTCGTCCCCTTCTCCTCCCACCTCCAATCTTTCCCAGCATCAGGGACTTTTCCAGTGAATCAGTTCTTCACATCAGGTGGCCAGTGTATTGGAGTTTCAGCTTTAGCATCAGTCCTTCCAATGAATATTCAGGACTAATTTCCTTTCAGATGAGCTGGTGGATCTCCTTACAGTCCAAGGGACTCTCAAGAGTCTTCTCCAACACCACAGTTCAAAAACATCAATTAGTTTTCTTTATAGTCCAACTTTCACATCCATACATGCTGCTGCTGCTGCTGCTGCTGCTAAGTTGCTTCAGTCATGTTCGACTCTTTGTGACACCATAGATGGCAGCCCACCAGGCTCTCTCATCCCTGAGATTCTTCAGGTGAGGACATTGGAGTGGGTTTCCATTTCCTTCTCCAGTGCATGAAAGTGAAAAGTGAAAGTGAAGTTGCTCAGTCATGTCCAACTGTTAGTGACGCCATGGACTGCAGCCCACCAAGCTTCTCTGCCCATGGGACTTTCCAGGCAAGATTAGTGGAGTAGGGTGTCATTGCCTTCTCCGCATTCATACATGTCTCCTAGAAACACATAGCTTTGACAAGATGGACCTTTGTTGCCAAAGTAATGTCTCTGCTTTTGAATATGCTGTCTAGGTTGGTCATAACTTTTCTTCCATGGAGCAAGCATCTTTTAATTTCATGGCTGCAGTTACCAATCTGTAGTGATTTTGGAGCCCAAGGAAATAAAGTCTCTCACTGTTTCCATTGTTTTCCCATCTATTTGCTATGAAGTGATGGGATAGGATGCCATGATCTTAATTTTCTGAATGTTGAGTTTTAAGCCAATTCTTCCACTCTCCTTTTTCTTGGCAGTCTTGATTCCAGCCTGTGTTTCATCCAGCCCAGCATGTCTCATGATGTGCTCTGCATATAAGTTAAATAAGCGGAGTGACAATATACAGCCTTGGAACCAGTCTGTTGTTCCATGTTGGGTTCTAACTGTTACTTCTTGACTTGCATACAGATTTCTCAGGAGGTAGGTCAGATGGTCTGGTATTCCCATCTTGTTAAGAGTTTTCCACAGCTTGTTGTGATACCCGCTTAATAAATAACTTGTTGAGTGAATGGTAGGGAAAATGATAGTCTATGAATAATTTGTAGTAAAGGGCCTCATGACAAATGAAACCACCTTCTTTGCTAGCTCGTCAGTGTCTGTGTCACCTCACATTTGTGTGGGCTAGTTAAGACAGAGTACACTTTTATAGAAATGCAAGTGTTAAGGACCAGTTTACATATTACATCTATACCTTGTGGAGGCAAAAAGTACAACAACCAAGGGAGGTAAGGAAAAGGCACAGAGTGTTGTGGCCAAGTGAAACAAGAGGGAAGAGGGTAGGGTACATTCTTTTAAAAGGAAGATAAGACATAAAACTGGTTAGAACTTACTTGGTCCAAAGAGTAGAAGATTGGACTTCCAGCAGACCTTGAGCCTCATCATAAGCTCATTGTAGTACATTAGCATTTAAATGACACACCCATAGGTACCCTGACATTTCTAACAATAAAAGAACAAAAATGTGCTAAGTGGCTCAATTCCTGGAAATCCCTGCCCCTCCTCCAAAACAATTGGAATAATCCTCCCACTCATTAGTCTATAAAATTATGCAGTCCATAAAGACTAACCATGCCATGTTTTGGAGCCTCTCACCTTCTGAAACAGACCTCACTCTGAATGTGAAATGTGTTTCTCTGTAAATAAATCCATTTCTTTCCTATCCCTTTGTTTCTCTTGCTGAATTCCTTTTGCTCTGAGACACAAAGAACCTGAGCTTCAGTAAGTCCTGAGACCAGAGTGGAATCTAGTTGAAATACACAGTTCCAGTCCAATCCTGATTTTGGACAAGTTCAAGTCCCAATCTGAACTGTGCAGTTTCACAAGGCACCACAGAGCATTAACTCTAATGCTGAATCTTTTCTTACAAGCTGTCTGGTTCCAGAGAAGTTACCTAACATCTGTATCTCAGTTTCCTCTGACATTAAATGAAGAGATGGTTTAGTACAAGCAATGTGCACAGAAACATAGCAAACATGGACTGCACACAAAAGGAAGCTCAAGGTGCTTCAGGGAATCAGTTTCATGAGGTGAAATGCAGTGTTTCAGACAGCAGCGAGGCTAATGTGTGTTGTTGTTTTTTTTTTAATAATTAAGAAGCATTCATGGGGTGCTAAAGATAAAATTGTTCATTAAAACTTTTGCCTAGAGCTGGTCTTGGGCATTAAAACAACCTGGTATTAAAACTTTACTAGTTTAGGGATATTTTTCTGCTTTACCATCCCTCCATGCACATATTGGTTTGATGAATTTTCACCTTTTTGAAGTCATAGATTCACTTTACTGACCTCATTAACCAGAGGGGAGAAAATCTTGCTCAGTGAGTAATGAAAATATCTGCTGGCCCTTAATGATTAATTAATTGGAATAATATCTGCAAAGCATATAAAGCAAAGTAAGCAAGCAAAAAAAAAAAAAATATTGGCTGTCATTAAATGGTGTGTTAGGTCAAGTCAAGGTAACGGTGCTCCAATGATTTGTATGCACATTACTATAAACACCAAACACAGCCACAGTTTGCAGATGGTCCAACTCAGAGGAGCATATCCACATTATTTAGAGAGAGCTATGAAAGATAGATTTGTGACTGATAAAATTCCATTATACCTTGGCAAGTCTTTCTATTTTAGAATAACTATTGATGTAGAGGAAGATAAAATGAACTGTACAGACTTCAAGTGTCATTTTGATAGGTTTTGACAATTATACACACCATGTAATCACCATCCAAAACAACATACAGAACATTTCCCCATTCTGAAAAATTGCCCCTGTTTATTATGAGTCTTATCACCACCTGAATATGAGTTAACCACTTTCTGATTTCTATTACCCTAAAAAAATTGTTTCTTCTTGTACTTCATACCCATGGAATTGTTTGTGTCTGGCCTCTTCACACAAGATAATGATTATGAGATTCATCCTAGTTATGTGTATAACAGTTGTTTATTCCTTTTTATTGCCCAGTAGTATTACATTGTGTGAGTCTAATATGATTTGTTTATCCATTTCTTTTTCATAGTAATTTGGTTTCCATTCTAGGGTTATTAAGAATAAGGTTGCTGTGCATATTCTTATTAAAAGGGTTATGTAGACATGTTTTCTTATCTTATAAATACCTGATTCAGAATGGATTGTAGGCCTAAATGCAAAAGTGAAAATTTAGAAAAAAAAGTCTAAACTATGTCACTGGAGAGTATTTTCAGGCCATTAAGAGAAGCTATGTTTTCTTAGGTAGACACAAAAGCACTAAAGAACCAGAGGAGAACAAGCTTAACCTGAGCTTTCTCAAAAGAAAATATTTTCCTTCTCAGAAGATATCATTAAAAAAAAAAATAGGCAAGTCAAGGATAAGAGTAAAAACCTAGTTTGTAAAATGAAATATTTCTATCCATATATATATACACAAATCAATGGTAAAAAGACAAGGGGCTATTACAAACATTTGCCCAGACAAGGGACAATATCTAGTTAGAGGATCTGCATTATGTAATTTTGATATTTATTTTACCCTACAGAATTTTAACACAAAAATAACCCCAAATCACTATGAATGGTGACTACAGCAAGGAAATTAAAAGATGCTTACTTCTTGGAAGAAAAGCTATAACAAACCTAGACAGTATATTTAAAGGCAGAAACATTGCTTTGCTAACAATGGCCTTCTTAGTGAGAGCTATGGTTTTTCCAGTGATCATGTATGAATATGGAAGTTGGACCATAAAGAAGGCTGCTACTTCTACTGCTAAGTCACTTCAGTCATGTGCGACCCCATAGAGGGCAGCCCACCAGGCTCCCCCATCCCTGGGATTCTCCAGGCAAGAACACTGGAGTGGGTTGCCATTTCCTTCTCCAATGCATAAAAGTGAAAAGGGAAAGTGAAGTTGCTCAGTTATGTCCGACCCTCAGCGACCCCATGGACTACAGCCTACCAGGCTCCTCCATCCATGGGATTTTCCAGGCAAGCGTACTGGAGTGGCTGATCACTGAAGAATTAATGCTTTCAAACTGTCCTGCTGGAGAAGACCTTTGAGAGTTCCTTGGACTGCAGGGAGATAAAACCAGTCAATCCTAAAGGAAGTCAACCTTGAATATTCATTGGAAGGCCTGTTGCTGAAACTGATGCTCAAATGCTTTCGCCACATGATCTGAAGTGCCAACTCATTGGAAAAGACTTTGCTGCTAGAAAAGATTGAAGGCAAAAGGAGAAGAGAACAGCAGATGATGAGATGGTTAGATAGCCTCACTTACTCAATGGGCTTGAATTTGAGCAAACCCTGGTAGATAATGGAGTACAGGGGACCCTGGTGTGCTAGTCCATGAGTCACAAAGAGTTGAACATGACTTAGTGACTGAACAGTAACAACATTTTGACAGTGTGATATTGGCTAAAGGATACAAAAATAAAAGTATGAAACAGCATAGACATTCCAGGAATAAACTCAGATATGTATTTAACTAAATCTCATTTAACCCATTCTCCTACTTTTTGTTGCCCACTATCTCTTTAGTACCTGAATATCTTCTTTACTCTTCTATTTTGACCATCTCTTTTCACAATGTGGTGCCTTGGCTCCAAAATCTCCACTAGCTTTTAACTCTCTTCTTTTTACTAGAGTATGCATTATCAGTTATAGATCAAGAAATATTTTTTTTTCCTCAACAAAATAACTCATAACATGCCATCTTTGACTAGTAACTTATTTAATCCTATTTGGAGATCAACAGCTTATATGTTAATACAAGTATATTTTTCTATGTTGGTTAAGGAAATAGGATAAAGAGAGTATAAGCAACAGAAGAAAAGGGTCATGAATTGTTTCTCCTCCTTCCTGAGGTTACACTGTATAGGAGACCCTGGCTACATCTGTATACAAACAGGTTGCTCTTTCTAGACAATTCAAGCCTCAGATATCTCACCAGAAATGATAGGGAAGAAGGAGACACACAACACAACACAACTTTACCTCCAAACAGAACCTGTGCAGGCCTGTCTTTATCAGTGTTGCTGCTGCTGCTGCTGCTAAGTCATTTCAGTCGTGTCCGACTCTGTGCGACCCAATAGACAGCAGCCCACCAGGCTCCACCGTCCCTGGGATTCTCCAGGCAAGAACTGGAGTGGGTTGCCATTTCCTTCTCCGATGCATGAAAATAAAAAGTGAAGTCGCTCAGTCGTGTCTGACTGCTAGCGACCCCATGGACTATAGCCCACCAGGCTCCTCCATCCACGGATTTTCCAAGCAACAGTACTGGAGTGGGGTGCCATTAGACTTATGTAAAAGTCCTTAGTTTCTGGTCTCCTCAGTAACTTGATGTGGTCAGCTATTAAATTATTTTTAATTACATGATCTAAACTTGAGTATTAAAAATGGGAGTAGGTCACATCAGTCAGTAGTAACTCATTATGGGGAAGGAAGAACGATAATCCAAGACTAAGGGGTTTTCTAATTGAAGGTTTCAGAGTCATTTCTCAGAATATTATGAATCTTGACTTGGGGAAACAGTTTCAGTTCTGCAGATAACTTCCAATAAAATAAATCAGAGAGGGAAAACATCACTGTGAGGAGGTTTCAAATGATTTTACTTGTTAAACTAAAGGAATCTTCAAGGAAAGACTTTTTCTGTATTTCTGAAAATGATAAAGTGATAGTATTTTAAGAAGCCTGCTTTAGTACTTGAAATGCATTACCATCCCCTAGAAGCTGGAAACTGATAAATTAAAAGTGTGCACCAAGAAGAAATAAAGAGAAAAGAGAGAAGGAAGAAAAGAAGAAAAGGAGGTGGGAGGATAGAGGCGAGGAAAAGAGAGAAAGAGGAAAAATCCAAACGTGGCTTTTTGGAGTCAAGTAATTCCATCCACATCCAAGGTCAGGGGCAGCGGCCTAGAATGCCAGGCTGTGATGGTGCAGGAACAGCCGAGAGGAGCTACCCGGCATCCTAGGCCAGGGGCGGCGGCTGAGAGGAGCAACCCCACGCCCAAGGCAGGGGCGGCGGCCGGGAAGAGCAACCGCACGTCAAAGGAGTGGTGGCTGTGCGGGTGCAGGAGGGCCCAGAGGAGCCATCCCACGTTGAAGGTCAGGAAGGGTGGCGGGAGGAGATAGCCCTCATCCAAGGTAAGGAGCACCAGCTGTGCTTTGCTAGAGCAGCCATGAAGAGATACTCCATGCCCATGGTAAGAGAAATCCAAGTAAGATGGTAGGTGTTGCAGGAGGGCATCAGAGGGCAGACACTCTGAAACCATATTCACAGAAATCTAGTCAATCTAATCACACTAGGACCACAGCCTTGTCTAACTCAGTGAGACTAAGCCATGCCTGCGGGGCAACCTGGGATGGGCAGGTCATGGTGGAGAGGTCTGACAGAACGTGGTCCACTGGAGAAGGGAATGGCAAAACCACTTAAGTATTCTTGCCTTGAGAACCCCATGAACAGTATGAAAAGGCAAAATGATAGGATACTGAAAGAGGTACTCCCCAGGTCAGTAGGTGCCCAATATGCTACTGGAGGTCAGTGGAGAAATAACTCCAAAAGGAATGAAGGGATGGAGCCAAAGCAAAAACGATACCCAGCTGTGGATGTGATTGGTGATAGAAGCAAGGTCCGATGCTGTAAAGAGCAATATTGCGTAGGAACCTGGAATGTCAGGTCCATGAATCAAGGCAAATTGGAAGTGGTCAAACAGGAAATGGCAAGAGTGAACGTCGACATTCTAGGAATCAGTGAACTAAAAGGGACTGGAATGGGTGAATTTAACTCAGATGACCATTATATCTACTACTGCAGGCAGGAATCCCTTAGAAGAAACAGAGTAGCCATCATGGTCAACAAAAGAGTCCAACATGCAGTACTTGGATGCAATCTCAAAAATGACAGAATGATCTCTGTTCATTTGCAAGGCAAACCATTCAATATCACAGTAATCCAAGTCTATGCCCCAACCAGTAATGCTGAAGAAGCTGAAGTTGAAAGGTTTTATGAAGACCTACAAGACCTTTTAGAACTAACACCCCCAAAAGATGTCCTTTTCATTATAGGGGACTGGAATGCAAAAGTAGGAAGTCAAGAAACACCTGGAGTAATAGGCAAATTTGGCCTTGGAATATGGAATGAAGCAGTGCAAAGGCTAATAGAGTTTGCGAAGAAAGTGCATTGGTCATAGCAAACACCCTTTTCCAACAACACAAGAGAAGACTCTACACAGGGACATCACCAGATGGTCAACGCTGAAAGCAGATTGATTATATTCTCTGCAGCAAAAGATGGAGAAGCTCTATACAGTCAACAAAAACCAGACCAGGAGCTGACTGTGGCTCAGATCATGAACTCCTTATTGCCAAATTCAGACATAAATTGAAGAAAGCAGGGAAAACCACTAGACCATTCAGGTATGACCTAAATCAAATCCCTTATGATTATACAGTGGAAGT
This sequence comes from Nanger dama, assembly GCA_917880005.1. Taxonomy (NCBI): domain Eukaryota; kingdom Metazoa; phylum Chordata; class Mammalia; order Artiodactyla; family Bovidae; genus Nanger; species Nanger dama. The sequence continues at coordinate 42,058,476 of CAKJTW010000009.1, read as the reverse complement.
GAGAAATAGATTTAAGGGCCTAGATCTGATAGATAGAGTGCCTGATGAACTATGGACTGAGGTTCATGACATTGTACAGGAGACAGGGATCATGACCATCCCCATGGGAAAGAAATACAAAAAGCAAAATGGCTGTCTGGGGAAGGCTTACAAACAGCTGTGAAAAGAAGAGAAGGAAAAACCAAGGAGAAAAAGAAAGTTATAAGCATCTGAATGCAGAGTTCCAAAGAATAGCAAGAAGAGATAAGAAAACCTTCTTCAGAGATCAATGCAAAGAAATAGATGAAAAGAACAGAATGGGAAAGACTAGAGATCTCTTCAAGAAAATTAGAGATACCAAGGGAACACTTCATGCAAAGATGGGCTCAATAAAGGACAGAAATGGTATGGACCTAACAGAAGCAGAAGATATTAAGAAGATATGGCAAGAATACACAGAAGAACTGTACAAAACGGGTTTCACGACCCAAATAATCACAATGGTGTTTTCCCTCATCTAGAGCCACACATCCTGTAATGTGAAGTCAAGTGGGTCTTAGAAAACATCACTACGTACAAAGCTAGTGGAGGTGATGGAATTCCAGTAGAGCTATTTCAAATCCTGAAAGATGATACTGTGAAAGTGCTGCACTGTATGCTAGTAAAGTAATGCTCAAAATTCTCCAAGCCAGGCTTCAGCAATATGTGAACCGTGAACTTCCTGATGTTCAAGCTGGTTTTAGAAAAGGCAGAGGAACCAGAGATCAAATTTCCAACATCCACTGGTTCATGGAAAAAGCAAGAGAGTTGCAGAAACACATCTATTTCTGCTTTATTGACTATGCCAAAGCCTTTGACTGTGTGGATCACAATAAACTGTGGAAAATTCTGAAAGAGATGGGAATACCAGACCACCTGACCTGCCTCTTGAGAAATCTGTATGCAGGTCAGGAAGCTACAGTTAGAACTGGACATGGAACAACAGACTGGTTCCAAATAGGAAAAGGAGTACATCAAGGCTGTATGTTGTCACCTTGCTTATTTAACTTCTATGCAGAGTACATCATGAGAAATGCTGGACTGGAAGAAACACCAGCTGGAATCAAGATTGCTGGGATAAATATCAATAACCTCAGATATGCAGATGACACCACCCTTATGGCGGACAGTGAAGAGGACTAAAAAGCTTCTTGATGAAAGTAAAAGAGGAGAGTGAAAAAGTTGGCCTAAAACTCAACATTCAGAAAACGAAGATCATGGCATCTGGTCCCATCACTCCATGGGAAATAGATGGGGAAACAGTGGAAACAGTGTCAGACTTTATTTTTTTGTGCTCCAAAATCACTACAGATGGTGCCTGCAGCCATGAAATTAAAAGACGCTTACTCCTTGGAAGAAAAGTTATGATCAATCTAGATAGCATATTCAAAAGCAGAGACATTACTTTTCTGACTAAGGTCCATCTAGTCAACGCTATGGTTTTTCCAGTAGTCATGTATGGATGTGAGTGTTGGACTGTGAAGAAGGCTGAGCACCGAAGAATTGATGCTTTTGAACTGTGGTGTTGGAGAAGACTCTTGAAAGTCCCTTGGACTTCAAGGACATCCAATCAATCCATTCTTAGGAGATCAGCCCTGGGATTTCTTTGGAAGGAAAGATGCTAAAGCTGAAACTCCAGTACTTTGGCCACCTCATGCAAAGAGTTGACTGATTGGAAAAGACTTTGATGATGGGAAGGTTGGGGGCAGGAGAAGGGGAGGACAGAGGATGAGATGGCAGGATGGTATCACTGACCTGATGGATGCAAGTCTGAGTGAACTCCGGGAGATGGTGATGGACAGGGAGGCCTGGCGTGCTATGATTCATGAGGTTGCAAAGAATCGGACACGACTGAGTGACTGAACTGAACTGAACTGAACTGAACATTAAGGAGATACACTGGGCAGGGAAAAGATCGTTCTTTTCTTTCCTTTTCTTTTTTTTTTGGTAAATATTACTCTTAAAAATCAACCAAAGAGAAAAGAAGGAAACATTCAGAACATTCAGAGTAGCAGAGGTCAGTTACAACAGTGGCAGTGAGACCGAGAAGACTTTTGCAATAAGAAGAAATAATTCCCACTGCACATGCTGGCCAAGGATCACTTTCTCTTTGCTTTTTTTTGGGGAGTTTTGGGTAGGGGTGGGGTGGGGTGGGGTGGAATCTGCCCCACAGTGGCCTCTCCCATCCAAGTTTCAAAACACATAATACTTCAAGGCAAAGGATCCCTGGTTTAGGGATAACCTTTTCTAACTCCAGGAAGATCAGCAAGGGCTGATGAGGGGTACAGTGGCCCTGACCAGATTGCAGGGTGCTTGACGTGTTTTACCACTACAGCACGGAAACTCTGTTCAGTGTGTATTACTAAGGACTGGTTTTGTGACAATCATTGATTTACTTAATTATTATGGATGAAGATTTTAAATTTAATAGGTTGAGGAATATTTTCCAAGTTCCAGATTTGAGTGGGACTAACTCAAAATCCACAGTTTCCCACTGTCAAGGCAGTATCCCCTAGTGGTTAAGGACATAGACCCAGTGGCAGTTTCTTTGGGTGAAAACCTGGTCCTGCCATTCATTCATTGTTCAAACTTAAGCAACTCATTTGACCTTCTAAAAATTACTTTTCTCAAAAGTAACCTGATGATAATATGAAAGCTATTCTCATAAGATAGTTATAAAGATTATATTCATATATGTAACCCCCTGGTAAGAGTTCCTTGAGAGAAATATAAACTCAGTATTATTATGAGAGCTTGTTATTATTATGAGATCCTGTATAAATTCTATTACATGTGTATGTGAGTATAATATTCACTCAGCATGTGGCAACAGTTTCTATCTTTTAAATGAATTAAAATGTAATCTGTGCTTTCCTGGGGAGACAAACTTTATTTACTTATTTTTTATTTACTTATTTATATTACACACTAAATTTTGGAGGGAAAAGAAATAAATAAGCTTATGGCATAATGGAAAATGTGATCCTAATTATGTTCCAACTGGATAAGCAATAGAACTAAAACATGCCAGTTACCCAATTAGCCATGATCATCAAAACTATAGTTGCTATCTTGGCATAATTGTTCACTCTTTTTCAGTTAGAACATATGGAGTAACCGTAGACAGCGTTGCCTGACAATTAAAATCCGAATGATCATGTGCTGCCTAATGTCTATCTACTAATTAGAAAAGTGATTGAAGAGGTATAATTTGCAAGTTTGTCAGTATCAAGAATTAACTAGGACTCCACTATTATATATGAACGCTTATAGGGACCAATATTCTTTCAAAAATATTAGTGCTTCATCACCTAAAATACCTTCATCACCTGTTTCATAAGAACAAACTTCAGAATACAAATCCTAAACAGTCCTAAATAAATTATTTATTCATTTTGTGAAAATATTATCCTCTAAGAATAGCTTCAATTTTCTCACACTTAAGTTTTCTTAAAAACAATATAAGCTCTTAAGGAAATTGTTTCCGATCATGTCCAGACTGTGTATTTCACATCATTCTCTCTTTACATCTTCCACAAACCCTTCTCCTCCCCTAACTATTCCAGGAGATTAAAATGGCAGGGCTATCATAAATTTCTTAGATCATCTTTTATTATCCCTCTCAGTCCCTCATGAGACTCTGAGTACATAGCAAATAGGAATGTCTATTTGACAACTTCTCCAAATTACTATATTTTGTTTTTTTCCATTGTGTCACCATTTCTCCATTTGAAAAATGCTCACTTTTCTCCATTTTCTCTCTTTTTACTTCCAGCTCAATCCTTCTTTGAGTTCTCAGTTCTTTCTCCTACCAGGTCAAAATACAAAGCTAGGACTTTTAGTAACTTGTCAATAAGCTTTGGGAAGTAGATTAACATGCAAAGCATACTCATTCATTTGTTCATAATGAGTGAATGTCAGCTATTTGCCAGGTTCTACTCCAGATTCTGAAAGTAATTCTGTGAACAAAACAAAAAAGGATCTTTTCAGGCTGTGAAAAAGCACCCCTAAACCTACCAGCTAAACAAGGACAGCTCTGCAGAGGACAGCTTGAGAGGAGAGAGAGTGAGTGAGGATGGCATCTCTGAAAGGCTGGTGCTGGAGCAGAGCTGGAGGAGGAGAAGAGCTGGCTCTGAGAATATCTTCACTGAGGTGGGAGGAATATAAATGAAGAGCCTGAGGTGGGAACCAAACTGTGTCTTCTGAAAAGACAGAAACAGAACCTAAATATCTGAAATCTGGTCAGCAAGTGTGAAAGAAAGTACAAGTTCTTTGCTGCGGAGACAAGAAACCACCCTAAAAAGCACCCTAAATAGCACTTATTAAAGTGACTGAAGGGCATCAAAAAGCACAGGGGATCTCTAGGGAGGTGAGAGTCAGGCCCAGCTGCACAGACCAACAAACCACCCGCATGAGGGTTGGTTTGGGGGAAACAGCATCGTCTGCAGTGCTGCTGAGCACAGCATCGCAGCTCAGGCCTTTGAGACTGGATGTCGTGGTCCTCTAACTCCACTATCACCCCACACTAAAGGGTGGATTCTGCATGGCATGCACTCACCTTTCCCTCCTGGTGCTGGTGCTCAGTCGCTTTAGTCATGTCTGACTGTGCTACTCCAGGGACTATAGCTTGCCAGGCTCCTCTGTCAATGGGGTTCTCCAGACAAGAATCCTGGAAAGGGTTGCCATACCCTTCTCCAAGAGATCTTCCCAACCCAGGGACTGAACCTGCATCTCTTATATCTCCTGCACTGCGACCAAATCCAAAGTCTCACAGCACTTTAGAAGTGCAGAGCCTGGGTCATGCTGACCACAGGAAGGCTAGGAGACAGTGTCCTAGCTTGCAGTTTGGGAACACAGGACTCCTGATGTCCCATTGCAATAGTGTTCAAAAGATAACCATCTCATCACACATGTAATAAATGCCCACCAGCTCACAGAGAAAAGCTGGAATTTTTAAAACATGAATATGATTTCAAGTGTGTTATATAGGATTCTCATACTCTTCCCCAAATTCTGCATCAAGGAAGTTAAAAATAAAAAATGTGTTTGAGTTCCCCAGTATCACAGAAGAGAATTGCAATGATCAGTGAACTCAGAATATGAGTTAATTCATGAATTGCCCCTGAAGGACATTTAACCAGCAGAGCCACCTCTGCCAACAGGAGCAAGGCTGCTGGGGACCATGTACTGTCTCATCAGTATGATAAACAGAGAGTGATACTCATCTCTCAAACATCCATTGCTTCCCTAAGACTCTGAGGTGGAGATCACTGACCCCTGAAACTAGTATGAGTTATTAAGAGTTTGACAGAAAGTGAGTGATTCTTTCAAATGTCATTCAAATCTTACATTCCTATAGCTACGACTGCCACATTGCTAACAAAGCCAGAGTAAAAGGAATCTAAAGTGGAGATGTTTAAAATTCAACACATATACTTTAAAAGTTTTATATTTACAAATTTTAAATGTATTCTATTTTCATGTTAACATATTCAGAACCTATTTTTTTCTTACTTATTTTTCATTAGTATAACTTTTCTTAGTAACAAAGGTTTGCCTTGAAGCATTTAAAAATATATTTATTTTATAGTGTGTGTGTGTGTGTTCAGTCGCTTCAGTCTTGTCTGACTCTTTGTGATCCTGTGAATAGCAGCCCACCAGGCTCCTCTGTCCATGGGATTTTCCAGGCAAGAATACTGGTGTGGTTAGCCTTGCCCTCCTCCAGGGGAATTATCTGAAGCCAGGGATTGAACCTGTGTCTCCTGAGTCTTCTGCATTGCAGGCGGATTCTTTACCATTGAACCAGCAGAGAAGTCCATTTTATAGTGAAGTATAGTTATATAGTGAAATATACAATGTTGTGTTAGTTTCAGGTATACAACAAAATGATTTTGTTGTACATATACATAAATATATTCTTTTTAAGATTCCCTTCCTGTATAGGCTATCACAGAATATTTAGCATAATTCCCTGTGCTATATAGTAAGTCCTTGTAGTTTATCTATTATATATATAGTAGTGTGTATAGTCAGTCTCAAACACCATTTTTTTCTGTGATAAAGACTTACCAGATCCATAATACCAGACAATGTAATGCAGCAAAACTCTGAAGCTTTTAGGGCTTCATCCAATGCCTTAGATTAGCAATGAAGCTTTCTTCAAAGCTCTCTTTTGCATATGGCTAGCAAGTACTTAAGCTTCACTCATTCCACATAAATGTCTACCTATTAGAACAAAACAGTTTGCTGTTTCAAGGCAGTGGAAAGGATGTATGGCTGTGTATGAAAATCACCTTTGGAAATGTGCCAAAAATGCTCAGGATTTCCCTGCAAGAGTCTGATTCCCTGTCATTTCTCATAGGCCAGGAGCCCAGAGCATCTAATACATTCATCAGTAATTAACTGTGATGGCAATGTGCCCCCAAATGGATCTTTTGGTAAAATCACAGGATTTTCATCTCATCAGAGATACATGTGGGGTGTGGGGCTTAGTTTACAGAAATAGCACCCAAACATTCTGCAAAAGCCATTCAAACAGTTACAGAAGAAAGGACATGATGAAAGCTTATCTTTCTGAGAAAATCCATAGAAAATTCCTCCCATTCCTCTGCTAAAGTGTTAGCTCTTTTAATCATCTAAATACCTAGGAAAATTTTTCAATCCTTGAAGGGGTTGTATCATGATATTGACAATGATAATAAAAACAAATAAGGTTAGAGATAAATAAAAGACTGTATACAGACTCAAAAGCTATTGAGATGAAATTCAGAAAAATGATATAATGTGCAAATAAAAACTAGAGCTAATTTATGAAAACCAGAATCACAGACCACTCTCACACAATAAAAATATTAAAGAAATTTGGAAATGAGAATAAGACTGTAACAATACAGAGGGTTTTTAAAATAAGAGAAATGTTTATAATTTTAGTTAATAGATAAGATTCTATACATTTTTGAAAATTATTCAATTATTCAAGCCTAAGCTGTGGAAACTGAACCCTAATAACTACAAAAGAGATTGAGCAAGTTATCAGTGACTTGTCCTCTGAAAAGAATTGTGAGTTATGTGGGTTTTACACCTAAAATAGCAAAGTTTCCTCTCCTATAGAAACTATTCGTAAGAATACAGATCGTCAATAATCCCTTATGTAACAAGCATCAGTAGATCAATAAAGCTTATTAAAAGACATATATAAAGACAGAACTGATTAAGGTAAAAAGATGGTCACAAATAGGGTATGGACAATGGCATATAAATGTAGAGAATTCTTAAAGATCATGGATTATTCTGAATAAACTTACTACAATGAATTGGAATTTTAAAATGAATATAGATTGTACAGAAGAATGCAAAATACCACAGCCAGCTCAAGAAAATATAGAGCATATGTACGTATCCCTTAAGATTAAATTTTTAGCTAGAAATAGAAAAGATTCTCCAAATGGGCCTTAGGCGGAGGAGAACTTTACTGCTCTCATGTAAAAGTTTTGCAGTTCAAGACTGCAGGGTTCTTTTGCTCATAGATTTGCCAGCTCTAAAGTCTGGTCCTTGTGTCTATGATCCAAGGTCATGTCTAGATCTATAGCTATCATGGCACACACACAAAAAAAACCACAAAAGTTTGAATAAAGAAAATTGCATATAATCTCACTTATGAATTTATGTGAAAATATTTTAAATAAAACATTAACATATTGAAAAGGAATATATTTGCGCTTATGACGAACACTCACAGTTGGAATATAACAGAACCGGCATGTAATCAGTAGGAAAAAGAGGTGTTATAAAATAAATGGTCAGAGATAAGTGGTTATCTGTCCTAAAGTCAAATAAAGAAATTATTTTCTCAAAGCATGAACAAACATAATAATTTCCAGGTGGATTAAAATCTGCAGTATAAACTGGAAAACTTGGAATCAAAAAACTGTATAAATTCGGAAAAGAAAATGATTTCCTTATTGAGACATAATTTACAAATCACAAACCTCATTTTTTTATAGTAAAAACTGTTTGTATTACAGAAAATATCAAATACAATATTTAATGTTAAGCTGCAGATTTGGAGATGATATTTGCAGTATAAAAAAAAAAACAAGAAAATACTGTCTAAAATAAAAATATTTTGTTGTTCTATCGCTCATTCATGTCTGATTCTTTGTGACCCCATGAACTGCAACACTCCAGGCTTCCCTGTCCTTTGCCACCTCCCGGAGCTTGCGCAAACTCATGTCCATTGAGTCAGTGATGCCATCCAATCATCTCGTCCACTGTCATCCAGTTCTCCTCTTGTCTTCAATCTTACCCACCATCAGGGTTTTTTCTAATGAGTGAGCTCTTTGCATCAGGTAGCCAAAGTATTGGAGTTTCAGCTTCAGCATCAGTCCTTCTAATGAATATTTAAGATTGACTGGTTTCATCTCCTTGCAGTCCAAGGGACTCTCAAGAGTCTTCAACATCACACTTCAAAAGCATCAACTCTTCAACATTCCACCTTCTTCATGGTCCAGCTCTCGCATCCTTACATGGCTACTGGAAAAACCATAGTTTAACTAGAAAGACCTTTGCTGGCAAAGCTATGTCTCTGCTTTTTAATATGCTGTCTAGGTTTTTCATAGTTGTTCTTCCAAGGAGCAAGTGTCATTTAATTTCATGGCTGCAGTCACCCTCTGCAGTGATTTCGGAGCCCAAGAAAATAGTCTCTCACTGTTTCCATTGTTTCCCTATCTAACTGTCATGAAGTGATGGGATCAGATGTTGTGATCTTATTTTTCTGAATGTTGAGTTTTAAGCAGCTTTTTCACTCTCTTCTTTCACGTTCATCAAAAGGCTTTTAGTTCTTTTTTGCTTTCTGCCATAAATGTGTTGTCATCCACATATCTCAGGTTATTGCTATTTCTCCTGGCAATCTTGACTCCAGCTTGTGCTTCATCCAGCCTGGCATTTCTCATGATGTACTTTACATATGAGTTAACTAACCAAGATGACCGGAGAAGGCAATGGCACCCCACTCCAGTACTGTTGCCTGGAAAATCCCATGGATGGAGGAGCCTGGTAGGCTGCAGTCCATGGGGTCACTAACAGTCAGACACGACTGAGTGACTTCACTTTCACTTTTCACTTTCATACATTGGAGGAAATGGCAACCCACTCCAGTGTTCTTGCCTGGAGAATCCCAGGGAAAGGGGGAGCCTAGTGGGCTGCCATCTATGGGGTCGCACAGAGTCGGACACGACTGAAGTGACTTAGCAGCAGCAAGGTGACAATACACAGCCTTGATGTACTCTTTCCCAATTTAGAACCAGTCCATTGTTCCATGTCTGGGTCTAACTGTTGCTTTTCAATCTGCATACACGTTTCTTAGGAGGCAGGTAAGGTGGTCTGGTATTCTGTTCTCTTTAAGAATTTTCTGGTTTGTTGTTATCCACCTAGTCAAAGGCTTTAGTGCAGTCAATGAAGCAGAAGTAGACATTTTTATGGAATTCTCTTGCTTTTTCTATGATCCAAAGGATGATGGCAATTTGAACTGTGGTTCCTCGGCCTTTCTAAATCCAGCTTGAACATCTGGAAGTTCTTGTTTCATGTACTGTTGAAACCTTACTTGGACAATTTTGAACTCTACTGCCCTACCATGTGAAATCAGTACAAATTTGCAGTATTGTGAATAATCTTTAGCAATGCCCTTCTTTGGGACTGGAATTAAAACTGAACTTTTCCAGTCCTGTGACCACTGCTGAGTTTTCCAAATTTGCTGGCATACTGAGTGCAGCACTTTAACAGCATCATCTTTTAGGATTTGAAATAGCTTAGTTGGAATTCCACCACCTCCACTAGCTTTATTTGTAATGATGCTTCTTAAGGCCCATTTGAATGTGCACTCCAAGATGCCTGGCTCTAAGTGAGTGATCACATTATTGTGGTTATATGGGTCATGAAGGTTTTTAGTATAGTTCTTCTGTGTATTCTTGCCACTTCTTCTTAATATCTTCTCCTTCTGTTAGGTCCATATTGTTTCTTTCCTTTATTGCATCCATATTTGCATGAAATATTCCCTTGGTAGCTCTACTTTTCTTGAAGAGATACTAGTCATTCCCATTCTATTGTTTTCTTCTATTCCTTTGCATTGTTCACTTAGGAGGATTTAGTATCTCTCCTTGCTATTCTTTGGAACTCTGCATTCAGATGGCTATATGTTTCCCTTTCTCCTTTACCTTTCTCTTTTCTTTTCTCAGCTATTTGTAAGACCTCCTCATACAGGCATTCTACCTTTTTGCATTTCTTTTTCCTGGGAATGGTTTTAATAACTGCCTCCTGTACAATGTCATGAACCTCCATCCATAGTTATTCAGGCACTCTATCATATCTAATCCCTTGAATCTATTTGTCATTTCCACTGTTTAATCATAAGGGATTTGATTTAGGTCATAACTTAATGGCTAGTGGTTTTCCCTATTTTTCAATTTAAGTCTGAATTTTAAGATATATATGTATATATAATGGGGCTTTCCAGGTAGCGCTAGTATTAAAGAACCTATTTGCCAGTGTAGGTTAGACATAAGAGATGTAGGTTTGATCCCTGGCTCGGAAAGATCCCCTAGAGGAGAGAATGGAAATCCACTCCCACTCCAGTATTCCTCCCAGGAGAATCCCACAAACAGAGGAGCCTGGCAGGTTGTAGTCCACAAGGTTGTACAGAGTCAGACATGACTGAAGCAACTTAGCATGCACCTCTACAAAGATATACAAATAATACAAATACATATAGAAAAAATAACTATAAAAAGGGCAAATGACTTGAGCAAATATTTTATAGAAATAGTATAAATTGCCAATAGAGATGATAAGATATCAACTGCTTTGGAGAAAGATAAATTAAAACAATAGTGAGATTGAGAAAACTTTATAGATTGCAAACCCTGATACCAAACATCAGTGAGACAAAGGAAATAAGAAACAATAAATTAAAACAATAGTGAGATTGAGAAAACTTTATACATTGCAAACCCTGATACCAAACATCAGTGAGACAAAGGAAATAAGAAACACATGGGCTCTTATGTGAATTTAAAGTGGTAGAAGAGCTTTGAAGGTGAATATACTTCTAGCAATTCTACTTCTATGTGCATTACTAAGAGAAAATATTGCTCACATTGTCTACAAAACATGTAGAAGATTTTATTGAAGCTTTTAGCATAGTAAGAAATGCAAATACCAATTTTGGACAGGAAAATATATTATTGAAAATCTACTAAATGGTATATAATATAAACATTGAAATTATTAATAAGCATCAACATCCATCAACATAAAAATTTTATAAACTAGAGTGCAGCTGGAGAGGTATACCTTAGGAATCAATATGACTCAATTCCTTCCATAGTCCCCACAGACTCTCAATTCTTTGTTTGGGCTACTGTGACTAAATGCCATAAACTGGGAGCTAATAAACAATAGGCATTTAATTCCCCACTTCTGGAGACTGAGAAACCCAAGGTCGTGGAGCTCGCAGACTGGTGTTTGGTGAGAATCTGTTTCTTAGATGACATCTTTTAGTTGTAGCCTCACATGAAGGGGCTAGGAAACTCTGGAGGATCTTTTACTGGGAGCACTGATTCCCATCATAGGACTCCACCATGATGCCCTACTCAGCTCTCAAAGGCCCCATCTCCATGCACCATCATAATGGGACTAAGTTTCAATACATGAGTTTTAGGGGCATGCAGACATTCAGATCATAGAATCTGAGAAGACATAGGGGATCTAAAGTCCAAACAAAGCTGATGTGATTCTTCAGGCAAAGCCAAGTCTTGTGTATCCATTTTCACTGATATCCAAAACCTAAAGGAAAAAAAATTCCTCCACAGACAGTTTTAAAGAGGTTCACATAATAAAATCCAATATGAACACAGAAATATGCGTCTAAAAGTATTAGATTTACAGATAGATCTTTAAAAATCAAATGTAGCCAAATAATGCAAACTGTATAATAAAGAGAAAGCAATTTGTAACATATAATACAATTTCCAGTTATGACCAAAGAAATATAAAACATTAAAGATAGTTGTGAATGTTAATTACCTCTAACAAAACATTATTTGGGTTGAGTACAAGTTTATTCAGAGAATAAAGTAGAAAGTGCAGATACAAAGCTAGTATTTAATAGAATTTAATAATTTAGAAAATATGGTACACAGAGAACATCAATAAATTTTGAGAAATATCAAATTGGTTATTATATTACAACTGAAAAAGAAGTGTAATAGTTTGCCCATTTGAAGTATATTCATTTTGGGGGATGGCATAATGAGACTAACATACATGGTTCATGGTACAGAAAATTTTATGTAAAGTAACAAGGAACAGAGTCAGAGGAATGGCTTACCAGTTTGAAAAATCTACATGCTTTTTAGTGACCTGGTTTCTACTAAGCAAATAATCAGTGAAAAATAACCATAGCACATTTCTGGGGTTTACAGTAATGTTGTGTAAAAAAACATCAGGTTCCCAGGAGAATCACTTAGCAAGCCTGATCTTCACAACTGTCTGGTCCATAACTGTATTTGAAGGCCTTAACATTTAATATCTCCCTTCCTTTTTCACTCTAAACCATTTTAGCAGGTAAAATATGTTATTTAGTCACTCAGGTATACAATAACTGTTTCATAAAAGGAAGATATTCCATCAAGTAAAACAATGGTAGTGTTTCACCTTTCCTATTTTTTCCTGTTTTTAGTGCCTTTATTATAGTATACTTTATAAATCTATTGATATATAAAGCCATGTGTTGAATTCATATCATTTCCACAAAATTTAAAATCCTTCATTTTCTTTTTACTTTTATTCCTCTCCTGGTCACCATCCTAGAAATGTCTCCAAAGCACTCAAGTCCAGAATAATTGCGTTAGTATTGTTTAACTGGTTGCATATATAAATATATGTATAATTATTGATAAATTATATATACACATGCATATATATACATGTGTATACATGATATATATTTACATTTTATTTTATGTCTTTAAAAACTGTCAAGACTATTGACTAGTCTAACAAAACTAAAAATAATGTATTATGTAGTTTTAGCATATAGAGCAGTAAATTAAGCATAGAGAAGGAGAAATTCTAAATTGCCTAGAATTGTCAGAGTTTTGCTAAATAGGATAGAATCCACTCTAATTATCTTTTAAAACAGCATATGGTTATAGATTCTTTAGAGGGCCTACAGATACAGACTCTAAAATGAGTTATCAAGAATAACTTGGAATGTCATACTTTGCTGCCAAGAAAGCAGCTACCTATGACAGCTATTGAGTTAAGAAGCAATTGGCTTCAGAATCACTGGATCAGGAAACTGCCTGCTAAATTTGGAATCTGACTTTATACTTGCCTACTCCAGGACAGTAACACTTCTACTGTTTCACAGCAGTAAAATAATTTTTAGACCCTCGCCTCTCCCTACATGAGTCAGTTCCAAATCCAGGCATATATCAAAATAGCAGAATCTAAGTCACAGGAGAAATTCTAGCTACAAGAAGGCTTAAGAAATGTAGTTTAAAGCTTTCTGATCTCTGCAAGAAAGGGGTTTAGGACTTAGGTTGAAGGGGTTTGGGATGCGTATTGAAACACCCAACCAACAACAACATCCTCCCGAGAAGAGAACAGACAGGCAGAACCTCATGTGGTTTCACAGATGATTACACAATAAAAATGAGAGTAGAAATGTGGACAAATATATTTATTTATAAAGATGCCATCATTTGTAATCTTTTTCAAGCAGTTTAGTGTTAAATATCACCTCTTCAAAGCTTTTACACAAATGTTTACTATTCTAATAAAGTTATCAAAATTCAATTGAAGTTGTCAAAACTATATCAAATAGAGTAAATGCAAAATATATACATATATAAATATATGTATAAATATTGATAAATTATATATACATATGCATATATATAGCTGTGTATACATGATATATATTTACATTTTATTTTATATGTCTTTAAAAACTGTCAAGACTATTGACTAGTCTAACAAAATTAAAAATAATGTATTATGCAGTTTTAGCATATAGAGCAGTAAATTAAGTAAATTATATACTGTGGGAGACTAGCTGCCAATAGAGACCACCAGTCGGAGTTCAGAGAAAAACAGTTTATTGGCAATTTCAGATCCGGGCCCCCACCAAGCCAATCGAAGGTGGGGAGCTCTGAACACCCGCTTTGGGAGCCTTTTATCCTATTGTGCAGGGGAGGAGGGGGACCAGGCTACTCGGCAGACCATGATTGGTGGGCCGGCAGGTAAGGTTTATGTAACTATTGGTGACAATTTGCAGTTAGCGTAGAGTCCCTGTTTCCTAGAGCTAGATCCTGTTTCTTAGGTTGCAGGGCAAACATTGCAGTGACACACCTGGTATCCATTGTTCCCTTTAAAATTTGGGGCTTTCTGTCCCAGTAAAGCTGACCTAGTATTCAACTCCCTGGGAAACATTTTACTTCCTTCTTCATTTTCTTCCTCCTTGAGAATTCCAGACTCCTCTCTCCTTGGGGACCCCTAGACTTCTTATCAACCTGCCTAGGAAATGACTCTCTTTCATTCCCCCTTTTCTTTTAGGAGAATTATGTTGCCTAGGGAGAAGGGGCGTCGTTTTCATTTCATAACTGCTTCCGAGCTGAGAAGGGGCGTTGTCCCTAAATTGGGGAGGCAACATATTCTCCTAATCCTCATATTGAGGATATCTGATCCAGGGGCCCCAAGTAGTAGTTGGAGGAAGTTGCAGCAGTAGCAGGAGTTTGAGCAGCCATTTGTAACTTAAAAGCTTTCATGGGGCTAGAAACAAATCCAGTTATACAGTTACAGATGTAAGGCAACCTAGTCATTAAAACAAGTTAAAATCAAAATTAAAAGTCACATTAAGTCCATAGTTAAAGTGCAACATATTGCACCAGTCCATTTTAAGGTTGGTAGATGTCCTCAGATGAAGAGGCATCGCATGTTATTGTTGTCAAAGGTAGTTACAGACTGGAGAAAGTCTTTTTTGAAGTAGAGATGCCACCATGGAAACCCTTTTATTGATGAAGAGGGAGGTGCTCCACAGACCCAGCAGTTAGAACGATTGTGGAATGCAGCGTAGGAGTGAGCCCAGGACAGGAAGGCATTGTCTTGGGGATCAAACGGCAGACTCAGGGCTTTTGGAGTCAGCAGAAGTAAGTTCACACAGGTTATCAGGCCTATCTCTTAACTCGAGTGTGATGTATCCACGAATCAATTTTTGGCACTTTGACAGATCAATTCCTGGCTCAAATAGAGGCTTGCTTGACTCAGAGGCAGGGTCTGAAGTCGTCTCCTCCCGGAGTTCTGTTAATGCCCGTTGAAAAGCTGAGAGCTGAGTTACATAACTAGTTAATTCCAAGGCTTCAGGGTCTATAACAATGTCTGTGTATAAGAAAGGCCTTTTATAAATGTTCAACTAGAGGGAGAGGAAGGGAGGGCTCCATATTTATAAAAACAGAGGCATGGACCTTGCTCAGTATATCCCTCCCCAAAAAGGGTGAGGGAGATTCTGGCACGATCAGAAACTCATGTGAAAATAGCACAGACTCCCAGTTGTAAGATAAAGAATAACTGAAATAATACCTTTTGGCTCGTCCAGACAGTCCCATTACAGAAGCGGATTGGGAAAGAAAGTGGGCCAGGGGCTTCAGTAAGCACAGAGTAAGTTGCCCCAGTATCTAAAAGGAAATTGATGGATTGGCCCCCACAATTATCAATACCCAGGGTTCCTCAGGTGTAATTAGGACAGGAGCTTGTGTGGGGACCCCCGGGCACCTTCAGTCCTGATTGTCTTGAGAGTCTGACCCCGGAGACCTACGCCTCTGAGGGCAGTCTCTCTTCCAGTGTGGTCCTTTGCAGACCGGACAGCCGGAGGGCGGCTTAGATGCCTGAGGGCAATCCCGCTGAGGTGCCCCTCCTTTCCACAGGAATAGCAAGCCCATCCCTTTTTACCTAGGTCCCTCTGGGCATTTTTTTTTTATTTTTACCGTAATAGACCGTCTGAGCCAGTTGTAACAGAGTATCTAAGACTGATTTGGTCCATATGCCCGTTTTTGTAGCTTATGGCGGATATCTGGAGCTGACTGAGTGATAAATCTATCTTTTAAGATCACTTTTTCTTTTTACTTTCGGGATCAATCTCAGTGAATCTGCAAAGAGCTTTTTTTTAGTCTATCTAGGAATTTACCAGGAGCTTCCCTTCTCCTCCTGTTCTATGTCTGCCAATTTGCTATAGTTTAAAGGCTTAGAACGGGCCTGCCTGAGTCCTTCAAGAATACATCTGACAAAATGACTCTGATCCCATCTTCCTTTAGCTGTGTTGTAGTCCTATTCTGGTTCTATAGTTGAGACCACCTGATTCCCAGTGGGGAGGGCCGCTATCTCATTTTCCCACTTCCCTACTGATTCATTACCAAGCCATTCATCTCCATAAGCAACCGCTTTTCCCCAAAACTCAAGTCTTTGAGTTAGGGGTCAGCATTTGTCCCAAGATATACATCACATCCTTCCAAGTAAGGTCATAAAGCAGAATAACAGCTTTAAAAGCTCTAATATATTTTTCTGGGCCCTCTAAATAGTCTCCCAGATCTTTCTTGATTTTTTTTTTTCTTGATAAGGAAAAGGCATATTAACTCTCATAGAGTGACCTTTAACCTCTGAGATGTTTGGGGGCTAAAGCTCCATCTAGCTTCCAAACTTTCAATTTCTAGTGAGGCTAGGCGCTTTCTTGACTACCAATCTAAGTTTGCCACAGTACACAGTAACAGTATAGATCTAACCTCAGTTATCTTTGCCATATTAGTGGGCTTCCGGGCAGCTGCGCGTAGTCCCGCTAATACAGTCTGGCGGTACCGGTTGAGGGAGCCCAGCCCTCCCGCCCCATTGTGATCCCAGTTAGGACGGCTGGGGGAAAATATTTCATCAGCCAGTCTAGGGTCTGTAGTCAGCTCTCCCTGATTGTCTCGGACCTGCTTTCTACTCTCATTTTTTTATTTTCTCTCTCTCCTCAGTAGTGAATAAGGTGCTGAGGAGTTGTTGGCAGTCATCCCAAGTGGGCTGGTGAGTATATGGGCCTACCGGTGGGACTCACCTCCCCCGTCTCCCTCAGGGGGCCCTGCCGCCCCAGTAGGCCCGAAAGGGGTCCCAGCCCGAGTGTGGGAAGGGCTGAGTCATGGGACGGCGGTTGCAGCGGCCTCGGTCGAATCAGGGAACTGGGATCGCCTCCCCTCCGGCTCCCGCTCAGGGTAGGACGGAGGTCGCCGGCGGGGAGGGGACTCCGGGGCAGGAGGCAACAGGGGAGCAGTCGGCTTCTTAGGTTTTAACTGGCGCATGACCATAATGCTAGATGACTGCCTTCCCCGGCCTCCCGCCCTCACAGGTTCCTGGCACCCGCACTTTTTTAGGTAGGATGGATTATCTCAAATAATTTCGGCCCACATATCAATATAGGGGATCTGATCAGGGTGGCCAGGACTTCCGTAACAAACTCGCTGAACCCGCCTGGCTATAGCCAGATCGAGAGTCCCCTTACTTGGCCACTCCACATATCTGATCGGGGTGGCCAGGACTTCCGTAGCCAGATCGAGAGTCCCCTTACTTGGCCACCCCACATCGAAGTGGGTCAGTCCAATTGCAAAATTGTTTTAGATCAAACACATTTACGGAGGCGCCATAGCCTTCCGCCCTTCGCCTGAAATCGGCGAAGTTATCACTGAGCACTCGAGCGAGTTCAAGGGACCGCTCGACTACCTTGTCCCATCCTGGCCGGGAGGGAGAGGTAGATTTGACAATTAGACAATCAGACAAAAGGAACAGACAGGAAAACAGACACCAAACAACCAAACAGGCAATCTTAAAACCAGAAACTCAGATCCAGGCCTCCCGGAGTCGTCACTCCGTTCGGCAATGTGTGGGACCTCCCGGTGGCGTCCCACCGTCCACACGCAACTCAGAACAGAGTCTGCAGACTAATACCAGATCAGTAAATTAAACAGGCCTGACCTACCGGCGTGCTGTGCAGGGTTCCAGATGAATAGTCTTAAAGAATAGTCTGCTGGCAGTCTCCAGGCAGCTTATCCCGGACGAGCCCCCAAATGTGGGAGACTAGCTGCCAATAGAGACCACCAGTCGGAGTTCAGAGAAAAACAGTTTATTGGCAATTTCGGATCCGGGCCCCCACCAAGCCAATCGAAGGTGGGGAGCCCCGAACACCCGCTTTGGGAGCCTTTTATCCTATTGTGCAGGGGAGGAGGGGGGACCAGGCTACTCGGCAGACCATGATTGGTGGGCCGGCAGGTAAGGTTTATGTAACTATTGGTGACAATTTGCAGTTAGCGTAGAGTCCCTGTTTCCTAGAGCTAGATCCTGTTTCTTAGGTTGCAGGGCAAATATTGCAGTGACACACCTGGTATCCATTGTTCCCTTTAAAATTTGGGGCTTTCTGTCCCAGTAAAGCTGACCTAGCATTCAACTCCCTGGGAAACATTTTACTTCCTTCTTCATTTTCTTCCTCCTTGAGAATTCCAGACTCCTCTCTCCTTGGGGACCCCTAGACTTCTTATCAACCTGCCTAGGAAATGACTCTCTTTCATATACCAACATTAACACAGGGTTGTGGGCTGGGGAAATAAATGGAACCATGTAAAATTTTCAGACTGTATTCTAGTGCAGTCACTAGAAACCTAATACAAAAAGACATAGTAAAAACACCAATATTGGAGATAAAACAAAATATTTTCAATTTTAAAAATTTATTGGAATAAGGAACATTAAAAAATTAGAATAATTTTAAACAAATACCATGGTGGGGGAAATAAATTTGACCATATCAAAATTACATTAAAGATAAATGGACTAATCATCCCCTTTAAAAACAGATTAACAAACTGGGTCTCCAAAGAGCAGGATTCCAGCATATGCTATTTGTAAAAAGTATTAACTAAAAAGCACAGAGGGTTCTGTGGTGGCTCAGTGGTAAAGAATTTACCTGCCAGTGCAGATGTGGGTTCAGTTCTGGGGTTGGGAAGATACCCTGGAGAAGGAAATGGCAACCCATTCCAGCATCCTTTTATTTCTTAATATGTATACTTTGTTGAAGTATGGTTGACTTACAGTATTTCAGGGGCACAGCAAGGTGATTCAGTTACACATATACATATATAATATTTTTCAGATTTTTTTCCTTTATAGGTTATTGCAAGATATTGATTATATAATCCACTGTGCTATACAGTAAATCTTTGTTGCTTGTCGCATATTTTTTTAATTAGAAATCTAGCATTCTATTCGTACTAAATCTAACAAGTGGAATCAAAATGTCCCAATTTTTAGTTAGGAAAAAAATTTTCTAAAAATATATATATTATACATACTACTTATATATATATGAATACAAAAGTTTTTCTACTATGCTTGATAAAGGCTTGAGAAAGAACATCAAAAGAAGAAAAGTTGGGTAAATTGGAAAACATATATTAAAGTAAAAGAAATGGGAACATTGAATATGAAATAGAAAATATGAAACAAACTAGATAAAATAAAAGATAATCATATAGTCCAGTAGTTTTTAAACATGGCTACTCATTAGATACATATCTGGAGCTTTGGAGAATAAAAACAATACCTAGGCATTTAACATCTTTCATAAAGTTCTAAGATAATTCTAATATACATCTGGGTTTCAAAAAATGATTATAGGTTTTTCTATTAAGCTGTAGTTTTAGTGATATGGAATTCTATTTTTATTTTTCTGTTGACCAATCATGAAACAATGGTATTAAGTGAGTAATAGTTACAGAATCACAACAGTAAAAGATGCTTATCAGTTTTCACAATCAGCAGCCAGACAAGAAATAAAAGATAATTATAGTTGCAAGCCATGATGGAAACATGATTAACCTAACAATATAAAACAATTACAAATAATTTGGGGGGTCAAGCGGAGTGATATGCTAAGTGGAAGTGCATATATGCACATGTTTTCATTCACCTAGTCAGTCTACTTCTTTGATTGGTGCATTTAATCCATTTACATTTGAGGTAAATTTAGATATGTATGATCTTATTACCATTTTCTTAATTGTTTTGGGTTTATCTTCTGTAGATCTTTTCCTTCTCTTGTGTATCCTGCCTAGAGAAGTCTCTTTAGCATTTGTTGTAAAGCTGGTTTGGTGGTGCTGAATTCTCTTAACTTTTGCTAGTCTGGAAAGCTTTTGATTTCTCTATCAAATCTAAAGGAGAGTGTTGCTGTGTAGAGTTTTCTTGGTTGTACGTTCTTCCCTTTCATCATTTTAAGCATGTCATGCCATTCTCTTCTAGCTTGTAGTTTCTGTTGAGAAATCAAGTGATAACCTGCTGGGCATTACCTTGTATGTTATTTGTCATTTTTCCCTTGTAGCTTTTAATATTTTACCTCTGTCTTTAATTTTTGTCAGTTTGATTACTACTTTCTTTTTTCTCCTTCTGGGACCCCTATAATGTGAATGTTGGCACATTTAATGTTTTCCCAGGGGTCTCATAGACTGTCTTCATTTCTTTTCATTCTTTTTCCTATATTCTGTTCTGTGATAGTGATTTCCACCATTCTGTCCTCCAGGTCATTTATCTGTTCTTCTGACTCAGTTATTCTGCTATTGATTCCTTCTAGTATAGTATTTGAACTTCCCTGGTGACCCAGGTGGTAAAGTGTCTGCCTGCAATGCAAGAGACCCGGGTTCGATCCCTGGATTGGGAATATCCCCTGGAGAAGGAAATGGCAACCCACTCCAGTACTCTTGCCTGGAAAATCCCATGGACCAAGGAGCCTGGTAAGCTACGGTCCGTGGGGTTGCAGAGTCGGACACGACTGAGCGACTTCACTTTCTTTCACTTTAGTATAGTATTCATCTGTTTATTTGTTCTTTAGTTATTCCAAGTCTTTGTTAAACAATTTTTGCATCTTCTCCATTGTTTTCCCAAGATCCTGGATCATCTCCACTATCTATATTCCGAATTCTTTTTCTAGAAGGTTGTCTAGCTCTACTTCACTTAGTTTTTTTTTTTGTGGGTTTTACCTTGTCCTATCATCTGGGACATAACTTTCTGCTTTTTCATCCTGATTTATTTTCTGTAATATGACTTTTGTTCTAGCCACTGTGGGATTGTGGTTCTTTCTGCTTCTTCTGTCTGGCCTCTGATGGAGGAGGTTAAAAGGTTCATGTAAACTTCCTGATGAAAGGGACTGGCAGTGGAGAAAACTAGGTCTTACTCTAAATGAGCAGCGCCTTGCTCAGTAAAGTTTTAATCCAGTTATGTGCTGATGGGTAGGGTTAGTTGTTTGGCTTGAAGCAACCCAGCCTGGGGGACTATGGGCTCTATGGTAGAGTTAATTATGACCTCTCAAAGGGCTTATGACAAGGGGAACATTCTAGGACTGCTGCTGCCAGTGCCCCCATCCATGTGGTGAGCCCCTGCTAACCCATGCCTCCACTGGAGACCCTCGCTATTAGCAGATAGTTTTTATGGGGTCACTGCTCCTTTCCTCTGGATCTTTATGCACTCAAGATTTTTGTGTGTCCTTCAAGACTGAAGTCTCATTTCCCCCAATCCTGTGGAAGTCCCATAATCAAATCCCACTGGACTTCAAGGTCAGATTCCCTGGAGATTCCTAGTCCTTTGTCAGATCCCCAGGCTGGGAAGCCTGACATGGGGTTCAGAAACTTCGCCAACAGTGGGAGAATTTCTGTGGTATTATTGTTCTCCAGTTTGTAGGGTCACCCACCCTGAGGGTATGGGATTTGATTGTTTCATGATTGTGCCCCTCCTACCATCTCTGTGGTTTCTTCTTTGTCTTTGGATGCAGGGAATCTTTTTTGATGGATTCCAATGTTCTCCTGCTGATGGTTGCTCAACAGCTAGCTGCAATTTGGGTGCTCTTGCAGGAGGAGATGAGCGCGTGTCCTTGTAGTCCACCATCCTGAACTAAAACCCACTCCAGTATACTTACTTGCCTAGGAAATTCCATGGACAGAGGAGCCAGGCAGGCTGCAGGCCACAGGATCACAAAAGAGTCAGACATGACATAGCAACTAAACAACTGCAAAAGACACAGACATCCTGAAATAAAGATACAGGAAAAAACATACCAGTTTGAGAAAACACATGTATTATTGTAAAGCAAAATAAATTTAAAACAAATGAAGGGAGGTGTTTCATAATCATAAAAATATCATTCATCAAATATATACAATAATATTAAATATGCACCTAACAAACAACAGAGTTTCCTTTACATGAAGCAAAACAAGAAAACTTCAGGGAAAATTTTAAAAGAATCCATGTTGACAATAAAGTATTTTCATATATCTCTCTCAGAAGGTAACAGTATACCCAGACAAAATGTAGTAAAGATAAAGAAATATTAAATAATATTAACCAAGTTGACCTTATTTACTATTACAGAATATTACAACCAAAATTTGGAGGACAAATATTCTTTCAAATTTATATAAAATATTTACCAATATTGACCATAAAACACATTTTGATAAGATTATTTAAAATTAAAATTACTGAAAACACAGATTATGTTCTCTGATAAATAACAGTATTTTAAAATAATTTGCAAACATTTTCTCCCATTCTATTGATTATCTTTTTGCTTTGTCAATGGTTTCTTTTGCTGTGCAGATACTTTTAAGTTTAATTATGTCTCATTTTTTAAACTTTTAATTATTTTTGCCTTTGGAGTCAGATCCAAAAATATTCTACAATTTATGCCAAGTGTATTCTGCCTATATTCTTTTCTAGGAATTTTATGGTTTCAGGTCTTACATTTAAGTCACTAATCTATTTTGAGTTTATTTTTGTATGGGGTGTGATGTAATGGTCTAATCTCATTGATTTACATACAGCTGTCCAGTTTTTCCAGCATCACTTGTTGAAGAGACAGTCTTTTTTTCACTGTATATTCTTTCCTCCTTTGTTGTTGATTAATTGACCATGGGTGTATGGGTTTACCTCTTGGCTGTTTATACTATTCATTGATTTAAGTGTCTGTTTTTGTGCCAGAATCATGCTGATTTGATTACTTTAGGTTGGCAAATGATGTGACCAACAAGGTGTTAATATACAAAATATATAAATGGCAGGGCTTAGATGGCTTAGATGATAAAGAATCTGTCTGCGATGCAGGAAACCCGGGTTTGATCTATAGGTCAGGAAGATCCCCTGGAGAAGGGAACAGCTATTCACTCCAGGGCTCAGGCAGGCTACAGTCTATGGGATCACAAGGAGTGGAACAAGACTGAGTGACCAACACTTTCACTTTTTCACTTTCATACAACTCAATATTTTTAAAATGTCAAAAAAATAGGTAGATCTGAATAGACATTTTCCCAAAAGACCTACAGATAGCTAACATGCACATGTGCATGCATGCTAAGTTGCTTCAGTCATGTCCAACTCTTTGTGAGCCTAAGTACTATAGCCCACTAGACTCCTTGGCCCATGGGATTCTCCAGGCAAGAATACTGGAGTGCATTGTCATGCCCTTCTCGAGGATCTTCTTGACCCAGGGATTGAACTCACATCTCTTACATTTCCTGCATTGGCAAATGGGTTCTTTACCACTGGCACCATCCAGGAAGCCCATGGAATATTACTCGGCCTAGTGAGTATTATGCTTGGTAAAAGAAAGCAAACAGAGAAAGAAAAATAGTGGGTGTTTTCACTTACATGTGAAACCTAAAGAATAATGCAAATGAAAGCAAAACAAAAACAGACTCACAGATATAGGAAACAAACATGTGGCTACCAAAGGAGAAAAGGCAGTGTGGAGGGACAAATTAGGCCTATGGGATTAACAGACACACATACTATGCACAGAAGATAAGCAATGAAGGATACACTGTTTGACACAAAGAATTAGAGCCATTATCCTCTAATACTGAAAATACTATAATATTATCAATCAACTATACTTTACTAAAAATTAATAGCAAGGGACATGAAGACCAAGTCATAAAACAGACCTGCAATTTGGGGTTACAGCATGGGTTAGTTGTTTTATCCTGTATTACATTAGAAATGCCCCCAAATATTTGGAAATGGATTATACTGAAAAGATATGAAGGATATGAATGAGGCTTAGGGTTCCCATAAAAGAGAAAATTGTATATTATGATAGCAAAAATAACCAACGATATCTTTTAGAAATAAAACAGAAAAAGTCTCCCATGAGAAACATTCATTATAAAAATCATTGTCTTTCTCAAACATAAGTTTACCTTGAGGTATTTAAAGCAACCAGAGTAAAGGGATACTTACATTTCTATATAAGAATAGCCAGGCAACTTTCTTTTGGTATTGAGAATTTGCATTCTGAGGTATTACCACTGAATATCATTTTTGGTTGGTTTATTACAGTGCCTTTGAGACTAAATGTTTATAATGAAAATGCTGACACAGTCTCAGTTCTGGTCGTCAGATTGCTTGCATTATAATTATATAAGAATGGAATGATGTTAACTGAAGCTGAGCAGGAAAACACTACAGATAAAATAGACAAATATGGAGACTTTATTTCTAATGCAATAACTACAATTTTAGTAATATGCCTAGTCATACAAAATTCAAACGGAGCAAGAATTTGAAAGTGTCAAACTTTCAAACTTCTAGAAATAACCATTGCTTTGCAACAAGATACAGATTTAAAATAAGTTTGCTTTTGTATTAGTCTTCACATAGCCACTCTGAGACTGCGTTGAAGGACATGAAGCTTATTAAATGGCAGGCCAATGAGTCACTCCCCAGTGGGATAAAAATAGAATGAAACTGACAAATATAATGGTGAGAAAATTACTTCAGCAGTAGGTAGCAGTATTAATTGTCAAATATGCAAAAGAAATAATAGAAACTGAAGTAGCAATAGTTTTACAGATTCAGAAGCTAGGTTCACTAACATGATGGGAGTGCATATCAAACGAAGTGAGAATTATCCCAGGTTCCTACTTTTTTTTTTTTTTTACTTTTTAATCAGAATAAATGTCTTCAGAAAATATGACTGATTCATCACAAATCAGTTCTAAAATGCAGGTAATTCTTCTTAGTACTAATTAAAGGAAATTGCTCCTTATTTTTAAATAACTGTGCAGAGCCACCTAGAATGATACTATAGATATTAATATTTCATACATTTTAATAAAAATGTGAAAAATGTTATCATGCCAAGTAGATACAGGGAAAGGAATTAAATTAATCATAAGTGATTCTTTTGATTATTTTGACTTTAAGCCTCTTTATAGTCTCTTACAGCAATAGTATTTCATTAACCTTGGAAGTGGGAGAAGGCTTGTTCTGGTTTTATAGTTTACTTGCAGGAAAGACTTTCTCTTCATCAATTTTATTTTTCAAACACAAAGACATTTGCAGAGTAATTCCATTGTGGTGAAATGAGCGACCTCCTTTGGGGTGTCCTGGGCATCTTGATTATCTTCCTCTAAATGACTTTTGAGATTTCACAGAGGGTAAGAGGTAAGTGAAATTTAGACGTGTTCATTTTCTTGTTTCTTCTCTTTTGTCCAGTTATACAAATTTGTGCAAACTTCATCTATTTTCAAACTGTATAAGTAGTAGCTAAAATATAACAAAATAAAATCCATGTGTAGTGAATAATTTTCATAAGAATAAGCAAATGCTCTGCAATAATACATAATTTTCTTGTATCTATCAGTATCTATGCCTCAGAAATATCTAACTTATTGCTTCAGTCCAGTAGAAAGCTGGCAATACTGTTGTCTACAAAGCAGAAATTTAACAAAAAGAAACAAAAAGAACCACAATGATTTTTCTATGCAAATTATGTTGTCATTATGTCACTTTATTTTTATGAGAACCTTGCTCATTGCAAATATTTACTATGTTTAACATTTAGGAATGTAACAAATATTTAACTAATTTTTAGTGTCTATCCCACATTGTTGAAGCCTCTAGGACACAAAGCTATAACAAACCCAAACATATTAAAAAGCGAAGACATCACTTTGCTAACATAGGCACGCATAGTCAAAACTATGTTTTTTCCAGTAGTCATGTACAAATGTGAGAGGTGGACCATAAAGAAGGCTGAACACTGAAGAACTGATGCTTTTGAATTGTGATGTTGGAGAAGACTCTTGAGAGTCCCTTGAATAGCAAGGAGATTAAACCAGTCAATCCAAAAGGAAATCAACCGTGAATATTCATTGGAAGGACTGATGCTGAAGCTGAAGCACCAATACTTTGGCCACCTGATGCAAAGTGCTGACTCAGTGGAAAAGACCCTGATGGTGGGAAAGATTGAGGGCAGGAGGAGAAAGGGACGACTGACAGAGGATGAGACAGCTGGATGACATCACTGACTCAATGAACATGAATTTGAGCAAACACAGGGAGACAAAAAGGACAAGGGAAGCTTGATGTGCTGCAGTCCATGGGGTCTCAACTTAGCAGTTGAACACTGAAATGAAAAAGGATGAGGTCAAACACAGTACTGGTGGTGGAGGATGTGGTTCTAGCATGCTGGAGGGGCCAGTAAGTACAAATGCTCTTTTGTTTTCTCATTTTTCTTTCTTTCTTTTTTTTCCTTGAAGAGAAAGGAATTTCCTTAGGAGATTGGAAAGGGAGAGGAAGGTAGGGCAAAGGGATATTCCAAGCAGAGTGAACAGCATATGTATAAAGAAATTGATCTGAGAGAGTGTGGCACCGCCTCACTGTGGCAACTGATGGCTTGGGAAGGGCTGCGCCAGGGGCACCAGTGCAGTGGTGAGCAGTGAGTCTGCCTTGATGGGGAGGGGCAAGTAAGGGCTGGGGTACTGTAGTTAAGGCACTGAATTTTATCTTGAAACATGTAGGAAAGACCCTTGATCAGAGGTGAGTCAGAAGAAAATGGTGCTTTAGCATCTATACAAAGGAGGAGTTTGAAAGTGATAGACTGAGTGGTCAGCGCATCAAACCTTAGGCAGAGGGCATGTGAAAGTCTAATTGCTGTTTTCAGTCACTCAGTCAAGTCTGATTCATTGTGACGCCATGGACTGCAGCCTGCCGGCTTCCCTGTCCTTCACTATCTCCTAGAGTTTTCTCAAACTCATGTCTACTGAGTTTGAAAAACTCAGTGGATGATGCCATTATCCACTCATAACCATCTCATCCTCTGTTGAACGAAGAGAGGTTTATCCATTTGCATTTAGGTAACTAGTAGAGTCTCTTCACAACTAAAATGTGAACTAGATACAAGTTGATAGATTCCACTGAGTTCAGCCCTAGTGATACCAGAGAAGCAAAACGGGAGTAATGAACCACAGGCCTCTCTCACTGTATCTCTCTTACATACACACACACATACGCACACTCACATACTAAATGATACAAAAGGGAAAGGTTTCCAGAACCCCACTTGCTCCAGTCTGTCCTGAGCCATGTAGTTTAGAATAAATTAGCATCTGAGCTTTTTCCTGGTCCACTCCTTTTTCCAAGTTAGATCATTTCAAAGAGGCAAAGATGAGGTGAGGGATGAAAGTGTCTGGTTTTGTCTCTGTGTGGTGGTTGGGGAGCAGGAGAAAAGGTAAGAAATGCAGGATAAAAGGTAACACCAGAAGCTGAGTGTCTTGAGCTATTATAGCCCTGCTTGTCTTCTTCCAAGGTATCTGGAGACTCAGGCTTTTAAAATAATTCCCTCCACATAATAACTCTGAAGGTTGTTCTAGTCTAGGATATTCTGTTTGCAGGCACCTCTTCATAGCATTTCCCCAGACCAGTCAAAGAAACTAAAGGATGACACTCCCTCTGTCATTTTCAGAGTCTAGGCATAATAAGAACTCAACTATTTTATTTTTAAAACAGGTGCTACTTAATATAACTAAATACCAAAGAAATTATTAGTCATCTTCTCCAATATTAGCAATTTTTAAAATTTCATTATAAACCCCATGGACATATTCTATTATTTTTAATATTTCAATCTGATTATCCATTAATTCAAAATTGCTTAAAAGACAGGTTACTATCTTCTTACTTTGTTCATTAACTCATGCTGCAGTGTCATGAATAGTATCTCCCCCTCAGCCCTTTATCTATTTTGGCCATGCTTGACCTTGTGGGATCTTAGTTCTCTGAGCAGGGATTGAACTCAGTGCCTTGGCAATGAAAGTACAGAGTCCGAACCACTGCACAACCATAGAACTCTCAAAATTCATTAACTATTCTAAACAAATGTATACATTAACAGGATGCAAATTGTTTGGAAGATGCTGAGGTGATGGAGCTGGTTGTCACTGATCAAAAGATCATGAACTCTCAGTTCAGTTCAGTTCAGTTGCTCAGTCGTGTTCGACTCTTTGTGACCCCAAGAATTGCAGCATGCCAGGCCTCTCTGTCCATCACCAACTCCTGGAGTTCACTCAGACTCATGTCCATCGAGTCAGTGATGCCATCCAGCCATCTCATCCTCCATCGTCCCCTTCTCCTCCTGCCCCCAATCCCTCACAGCATCAGAGTCTTTTCCAGTGAGTCAACTCTTCACATGAGGTGGCCAAAGTACTGGAGTTTCAACTTCAGCATCATTCCCTCCAAAGAACACCCAGGGCTGATCTCCTTCAGAATGGACTGGTTGGATCTCCTTGCAGTCCAAGGGACTCTCAACAGTCTTCTCCAACACCACAGTTCAAAAACATCAATTCTTCGGTGCTCAGCCTTCTTCACAGTCCAACTCTCACATCTATACATGACCACAGGAAAAACTATAGCCTTGATTAGACGGACCTTTGCTAGGAAAGTAATGTCTCTGCTTTTGAATGCGCTATCTAGATTGGTCATAACTTTCCTTCCAAGGAGTAAGCCTCTTTTAATTTCATGGCTGCAGTCACCATCTTCAGTGATTTTGAAGCCCCCAAAAATAAAGTCTGACACTGTTTCCAGTGTTTCCCCATCTATTTCTCATGAAGTGATGGGTCCAGGTGTCATGATCTTCATTTTCTGGATGTTGAGCTTTAAGCCAACTTTTTCACTCTCCTCTTTCACTTTCATCAAGAGGCTTTTTAGCTCCTCTTTACTTTCTGCTGTAAGAATGGTGTCATCTGCATATCTGAGGTGATTGATTGATATTTCTCCCTGCAATCTTGATTCCAGCTTGTGATTCTTCCAACCCAGCGTTTCTCATGATGTACTCTGCATATAAGTTAAATAAGCAGGGTGACAATATACAGCCTTGACGTACTCCTTTTCTTATTTGGAACCAGTCTGTTGTTCCATGTCCAGTTCTAACTGTTGCTTTCTGACCTGCATATAGGTTTCTAAAGAGGCAGGTCAGATGGTCTGGTATTCCCATTTCTTTCAGAGTTTTCCACAGTTTCTTGTGATCCACACAGTCAAAGTCTTTGGCATAGTCAATAAAGCAGAAATCGATGTTTTTCTGGAACTCTTGCTTTTTTTAATAATCCAGCGGATGTTGGCAATTTGATCTCTGGTTCCTCTGCCTTTTCTAAAACCAGCTTGAACATCTGGAAGTTCATGGTTCATGTATTGCTGAAGCCTGGCTTGGAGAATTTTGAGCATTACTTTACTAGCGTGAGAGATGAGTGCAATTGTGTGGTAGTTTGAGCATTCTTTGGCATTGCTTTTCTTTGGGATTAGAATGAAAACTGACCTTTTCCTAGAGGACTAGAAATCAATATTTTAGAACTGATTACCTTAACCCTATGAAAATTATCATAGCGGATGCCAGTCCTAGAAACAGGAGAAGTAGCAACCCCACAAATAGTTAAAACTAACTTGTTTTGATGAGATTGAGTATTGGAATATTTATTGGAAATACAGAATAATGAGAGGGAATAAACAATGGAAAGGAAGGAGGCTTGTGCTGGAAAGACGATAGGTAAAAAGTGTAGAGGGTATAGGGAAGTTTGCATCTTGGCTGTAGTTTAATGATAACAAGACTCATTTACTCAACATAAAAGAAATACTTATTGAGCCCCTAATAGTAACAGATTCAGTTAAAAATTAAAATAGATATATTTTCAACATTTATGGTCCTATCAAACAGTGGAACAAAGAAGTTATTTCAGTATCAAATTAATAAAAGTATGAATACAAACTAAGATAAACTCAACACCAAATGAGGGGGAAAATGCAACAGTACCAAAAATATTGTGCTATGAAAGCATAAAAAGAAGATTTTTTAGCCCCAGAGTTGAAGGACAAGTAGGCATTACCTACTAGAGAAAAAAGGTGACAGAGAAAACAACACACTCAGAAATACTGTTGAGATTGTACAGGAAAGTTGTTTTTTCTCTCTCTCTCTCCTTTTTTTTTTTTTTTTGCATTTTGATATTAAATGATGAACAGTGGAACTGGTGCCAAGAACATAAATAAGGAGAACTGTATGAGCTAGGACCTAAACTGTAAGCAAGGGCCAGGTCATACAGAGATGTTTTGTTTAAAACCATATTTAATATTACTGTATTTTTAACCATTCCATGAAACGCAGTTCAAGGTTTTACAATCCAAGGTGGCAAAGATGTGTATTTCAAAAATGTATCCTTGGCAGAAACATGCAGAAGAATTGGGAAATGGGCCGGAGGGATGCAGGGGCACCAAGTTAGTGGATGTAGCTTGGACCAGGATGCAGGGCATAGGAATATGAAGGTGGCAGGTTCAAAAATATTTAAGAGAGAAAAACCCACAAGATTTGGTGATAGATTTGACACAGGACAGGTATAAGGAGGTGGGACAAAATTATGTGCCAAAAATAATTCCCGTTTCTGGTGTATCTAACTGGACGGCTTGTACTGAGATTATCTGAGGTAGAAAACCACAGTTAAGCAGCAGATGTAGGAGGCAAGATAATACATTTGGTCATGGACATGCTGAGTCTGTCATACCTCGAACGCATTTATCTGGAGATTCGCACACTTCACTGAAGTCTCAGGTGGGAAGGGTACACAGAAAGAAACAAATTAGAGACCCTAGAACACAGACTTGAGAAATTCCAATATTTGATTACGAGATTACATTACCATCAAACTGCCAAATATTTCCAAAGGAGACAAAACCCCTCCTTGGATAGAAGAAAAATCAGAGAATATAGTGTTGGAACTAAAGGAAAATATTTTCAATAGGGATGAGCAGTCAAGAAGTTTTATGGCAATGAGGGGTCAGATGAAATAAGTTCTGGAAATTTTCCACTGAATCTGGCCTCTTAAAAGTAAGTAGGTATCATAAGTAAGTGGGTCGAGGAGATGGTAGGATTTGGGGAAAGAAAAATAGTACACCCTGAACGATTGGGGGAATTGGGGTTATGAGGAAGAAATAGAACATAGCTGAACTCAGAGAACTATTCAAAATGTGAGAAACATTTTGAGCATGTTTAAATGTCTGAGAAAAATCCGGATGAGAGGTGGAAATGGAAAACCTGGGCACAGGGCAGACAATTACTATCGGGAAGGTGTTAGAGGGGAGAGAGTTGGGGGATTTGCTGTGTGTGGAAGGGATGCTTCCCTCATACAGACACGAGTTTTTAGGGCTCATGCAAGGTTTGCTTAAGGAAGTTAAGGAAGGCTATGTCAAATAAAAGCTCAGGTCAGCTGCCAGGAATGAGTGACGAGGTGTACACACCCCTGGGAGCTCACTGCAGCCTGGTGTCCTGTAAGCTGGTCCTTCTGAAACACGGAGAAGATCCTCCACGTATCCCACAGCACAACAGACAGCCGGGTGTGTGAGGAACACGCTGAAAATTCCATTTGAATTTAACATGCATAATTCTCAAAAGACAATTATACTCAGTGCTCTGTGATGACCTAGAGGATAGCATGGTGCTGGCAGGGGCGAGTGGTGGGGAGGTGGGAGATGGCTCAGGAGGGAGAGGATAGATGTATACATATGGCCGATTCATTTTGTTGTACAGCAGAAACTAACACAACATTGTAAAGCAGTTACGACTCTTGTATGACTCTTTGTGATCCTATGGACTGTAGCCTGCCAGGCTCCTCAGTCCATGTGATTCTCCAGGCAAGAATACTGGAGTATAGTATTGCCATTCCCTCCTCCAGGGGATCTTCCTGACCAGAGACCCAGGGAATGAACTCGAGTCTCCTACATCTCCTGCTTTGGCAGGTGGACTCTTCACCACTGTGCCACCTGGGAAGCCCCATAATGGAATATTACTCAGTCATAAAAAAGAATGAAATAATGCCATTTGCAAGAACATAGAGAAACCTGGAGATTATAATACTAAGTGAAGCAAGTCAGATAAAGACAAATATCATATGATATTACCTATGTGTGAAATCTTAAAAATGACACAAATGAACTTATCTATGAAACAGAAATAGACTCACAGATATAGAGAACAAACATGTGGTTGTCAAGGAGGATAGCAGGGAAGACGCATAAATAGGAGATTGAAATTAACATATACACACTGCTATATATGAAACAGATAACTAACAAGGACCTACTGTATAGCACAGGGAACTATAGTCAATATCTTGTAAAACTTATAAGGGAAAAAAACTTGAAAAAGAATCTGAAAAAGTATATATAAATACATACACACACACACACACATATATATATACACACATATATGAGTGTTAAGCTACTTCAGTTGTGTCTGACTCCTTGTGACCCTCTGGACTGTAGCCTGCTAGGCTCCTCTGTCCATGGGATTCTCCAGGCAAGAATACCATGCCCTCCTCCAGGGGATCATCCTGACCCAAGGATTCAACTTGAGTCTCCTATATTGTAGGCAGATTCACCACTGAGTCACCTAGAAAGCATATATATATATATATATGAATCAGTTTTCTGTACACCCTGTCAACCAACTATATTTCAATTTTAAAAACTGACTTCTGAGCCTGGTTTAGCTACGTTATCACCGGAGTGAAACAAAATTTTTAGAAATGTAATAATGTGTTCCCAAAGATTTTAAATACAGTGTAGAGAGAGAAAAAGATAAATTTTACTGACTTAGGGATAGAGTAAA
Organism: Nanger dama; assembly: GCA_917880005.1. Lineage (NCBI taxonomy): Eukaryota > Metazoa > Chordata > Mammalia > Artiodactyla > Bovidae > Nanger > Nanger dama. Next base: position 42,025,409 of record CAKJTW010000009.1, on the reverse strand, counting down.
ATGTTCATGGATGACTAATAGAAGGAAATATCAAAACTTGTATTTATTTTGGTTCTTTTAAACAAATTTTAAACATTTTTCAAAACAAAAGGTGAAATGAACAGCATATGGAGAAAACAAGGAGTCAGGGAAGACAATTGTATAATTGATGAGCACCTGCCTAGTTCTAGGGAACTAAAACCTTATCCCAGATGGAAGGTAGAAAGGGAAAACATTTTGTTGTTATTATTCTTGTCCTTTGACAGCTCTCTGAGAAAGGTGAAGTCAGTACAGTCTCCCCTTTTCCTTCTTCCATCACCAGCCCCTACCTCTTCCTTATTGTCCTGCTCTCAGAAAGAACCACAGGCCCTCAGGGCTGGCAAAGGTCGAACAGAACATTTTCAGGAATTCTCTTCTTATAGAGATAATGTCACTGACATCCCAAGAGATAAGGAATTTACTCAAGGACACTAGCTGACGTGAGTGAGTCACTGAAGAGCCCAGATGTCCAGACATAAAACAAAGAACACATTGAACTGCATGTTGGTATTTATTTATGAAAGCTGTTATAATCATGAGAAACCGAGGTATCCCACCTTTATTCTTCAATTTCTATAACTACTTGAGATAATATAAGTGAAACAGTGTCACATAAAACTGAAGACTGGCATGTGTTGCCCATATTTAAGGTTGATCACAGGTAAATATTCAGATTAAGCAAACCTATATCATCTGGCATCACGGACTTGATGAACATGAGTCTGAGTGAACTCTGGGAGATAGTGATGGACAGGGAGGCCTGGCGTGCTGCTATTCATGGGGTGGCAAAGAGTCGGACACGACTGAGCGACTGAACTGAACTGAACTGAACTGATATCATCAAATCAAAATCAAATTTTGATGTGATTAAGGAAAAGCTTTGCTTCAAGGAAACATTACTGTCATTTTATTTACATAAAAGTAATGAAACATCACTTCAAAATTGTTAAGGATATTAATTACTATATCAACTTCCTATTATTGCTACATAAATTGCACAGATTAAATGTCTTTAAACAGCACCCATAATTTTCTCACAATCTGTAGGTCAGGGTCTGGGTTGGTTCAGTTCTCCCCCTGCTTTGGGTTCATCAGGCTGGAGTCAAAGTGTTTCCTGGCTGGATTCTTACAGAGAGGCACCACAGGAGAATCCATTCCCTAGCTTTTTCGGGTTGCTGGCAAAATTCATTTCTTGTGGTGGTGGAACTGAGGTCCTAGATTCTGACTTTGAGCTGGAGGCTGCCGTTAGCTCCTGAAAGAAGCCTTTCCCTGATCCTATCCTGTAAGTGGGCTAGCTACAGTGTGCTAATTCCTTTTTGTGCTCAGAATCCGCCTCTGCTGTACCTCTCCTCTGCCTCCTCCTGCCAGCTAGAATGTCCTTGGTTTTTAAAGCTCCTGTGACTTGAGCCCACCCCAATAACCCAGGATAATTTCTCTGCTTTAGGGTACACAACCCTGATTACATCTTCAAAGGCCCTTTCAGCTCTGCAGGTTTACATACTCCCAGGTACCAGGGACATCTTCGGAGGACTATTATTCTGCCAACTACCATTACCTAATTGCAGGAAGGAATTTAAGAATTTTTCCAAAGTTCCACTGTTGTGTAAAATTATATGTATTGGAGTCTGAAGCCTCATTCCCAGCCTTTCCTTAACTCACCTGTATTCTCTACCTCTTCAGTTCTTACCTGTGGACTTTTGCCAGTTCTAGGGATTAGTCACAAGAGGACTGTGGAAACGTGCTATGACTCCCCCAAAACGTTTGGATAAGATAATGAACTGTCACACGACTGTAAGTTGAACTAAAACTCAAAAAGGATTGGCTGATGGATGACACCTAGTCAGTATGTAGTATGTCAGATAAAGCATCACAGAGCATGGACTTCACCTGGGAGGCATGATGAAGACAAGGCATTCAGGATATACCCTCATATCCTCACATGACCCAAAACTGGACTCCAAAGTAATGGGAAAATAATCCAGCTCAAGCTCAACTCATAGGCTTAACCCCTAAATGGAAACCACATTAAATTCCTCACATATATAAATATATGTATGCTGGGGCGCACTCCGCAGAAAAGAGTGGAGGCAGTGGAACTTCCCCTCAGCAAAGCCGAGGGTTCCCGAGGAGAGGTGAGCCTGCTGTCCGCCAACCCAGCCCCTCGGCGAGCGAGAGACAATCAGACGCAACAGAGGTTCCACTTTATTGCTACAAACACCCAGCTTATATAGGCAAGCAAGGGGGTGGTTTAGGAGGGACTTTCCATAGTTGCACCAATCACATTAAAGGTCAAGTCATTATGTGCCTTCAGTCGCACCAATCATGTTAAAGGTCAAATCCTCATTTGCATGGAAATCAAGAGAGCCAATCAAAAACTTTGACAAACATAGACGCCGCCCCTATCACTTCTGCCCAGCAACATCTTAGTTTCCAACGGTTTCCAACTGTCAAACCAACGATTTCCAACTGTCAAACTGGCCCTCCCCTTTTTTTTTCTCCTCCGAGGTTTCCCATTTAGGGCCCCACATATGTATATTATAAAAATATAATTTATTCAATCATAAATGTAAATGAATATTTATACAGAATGACACTCTAATAACACAAGATGTAGAACTTATGACATAATAGCAAACCTTGTGAGAACCTTCAGAAAGTTCTAGTTGGTTTCACATTTTAACATTAAAAACCTTCAGAGTGGTTTCCCACGAAAATCTGTAATGGCTCCTCAGTAATATATTTCTTTTAAATGAAACTGAAAGAGAGAGAAATACATTACATTATGGATCCCAAGGGAGATGAGGGTGACGAACTCAGAGAATTTGCTTTTCTAAGAGGTTTATTATGTGTCTTATAATAATTGGAGAGAATTGAGTAGAGAGCTGCTCTCACACCCTCTCTAATTACCACTACTTGAAGCAAATTAGAATGAATCCAACTGTTTCTTACCTTGTCAAAGCCAATATTGAAGATAGGAATAATTAATTTTCACATGGAATAGATTTCTACAGCTTTCATGTGGGTTGAATACAAATTATATTTTTTTTAAGTGCTATAATTTTCCTATCAAAATGCCATTTTTCATGACTTATCAGAGACCAAATATATACATTATGTAATACTACATTATATTCCTTGCCTTTATATATAGTACAAATATGAATGGAAAATCAATACATAAACACACTAAAAAAATTTTATGGTTATAAAGCTTCCTTTAGGTAACATTTTCCATGACAGGTATGACCTACTTAAGAAAAAGAAACATGCTCACTGTGGAAAATCCATATTTATAAAAATGCATTAAATGGTGATTATTTAGATAATAAGATTTCTTTTCTTTAGCTTTACAAAGTGCTGCTCAAGAAAATATTGCTACATAATCAGCTTCTCCAATGATTGTAAAGTATAATTTGCCTTACTTAAATTTAATTTATTCCATTTTAAGGCAAGACTGCTTTTTAAGATGATGCATGTCTCTTTGGGCTTGCTGTTCAAGGACTGTATTTTCAAATAATGGAACATTTGACACTATTTGCTTATAGAAAAGTGTATTCATATGTATACACTGGTGACAAATTGGGACTCGTTCCTAATTGGGAAAGGAGTACATTCAAGAAACTAAGATCATGGCATCTGGTCCCATCACTTCATGGCAAATAGATGGGGAAACAGAGAGACTTTATTTTCTTGGGCTCCAAAATCACTGCAGATGGTGACTGCAGCCATGAAATTAAAAGACGCTTGCTCCTTGGAAGAAAAGCTATGAAAACATAGACCACATATTAAAAAGCAGAGACATTACTTCGCTGACAAAGGTCCATCTAGTCAAAGCTATAGTTTTCTAGTAGACATGTATGGATGAGTTACGTATGAGAGTTGGAATGTAAAGAAAGCTGAGTGCCAAAGAATTGATGCTTTTGAACTGTGGTGTTGGAGAAGACTCTTGAGAGTTCCCTGAACTGCAAGGAGATCAAACCAGTCACTCTTAAGGTCCTGAATATTCATTGGAAGGACTGATGCTGGTGCTGAATTTCCAATACTTTGGCTGATGCGAAGAATTGATTCATTGGGAAAGACCCTGATGCTGGGAAAGATTGAAGGCAGGAGGTGAAGGGGACGACAGAGGATGAAATGGTTGGATGATATCACCAACTCTGTGGACATGAGTTTGAGCAATTCCAGGAGTTAGTGATGGACAAGGAAGCCTGGCGTGCTGTAGTCCATGGGGTCCCAAAGAATCATATATGACTGATTGACTGAACTGATTCATATGTAACTCCAGAAGTAATTTAAAAATTATTCAAAATTCGGATTTTTTTCAACCCGCCCTGGAAATGTGGCTCAGAATACTGGCAAACTGTTCCTTTAAATCTCTAGTTGATGTCTCCCTGATAACTACTCAAAAGTTTTGCTATTTTCTTTAAATTCTCAACCCCTTGACCCTACCCTGTATTTTTTCCTTATTCCTATGTGTTCATCTTTCTCTTGAGTTTCTGAAGAAGTGTTCCTCTTTCCAAATAATTCTTAAGTTCTTCCATTTCTCTTTATTCTAAACATTGTTCACAACTGAAAAGTCAGGAAAAGGAAAAGTCAGTCAAATCTACACCTAATTCCTATCTATTATTTATTAGTTGCTTGAATATTGGCAATTTATTTAAGGATTTTTAAATATACAATTCCTTATTAGTTAATGGGATTAATGACACTTACCTTGTAGAGTTTCTGTAATGGAAAATAGTAACATTGGTATTGCACATGGTAGCCCCTGAAGAAACAAAATTATGCTCCAGAGGACTTCTCTGGTGGTCCACTGGTTAAGACTCTGAGCTTCCAGTGCAGAGGGGACCTTGGTTCTACCCTTGGTTGGGGAACTAAGATCCTGCATGCTATCTAAGTATGTAAGTAAGTAAGTGAAAGTCACTTAGTCGTGTCTGACTCTTTGAGATCCCATGATCTATACATTACATGGAATTCTCCAGGCCAAAATATTGGAGTGGGTACTCTTTCCCTTCTCCAGGGGATCTTGCCAACCCAGGGATCGAACCCAGGTCTCCCGCATTGCGGGCAGATTCTTTACCGACTGAACCATCAGGGAAGCCCAAGAACACTGGAGAGGGGAGCCTATCCCTTCTCTAGCAGATCTTCCTGATGCAGGAATTGAACTGAGGTCTCCTGCATTGCAAGCAGGTTCTTTACCAGCTGAGCTATCAGGCATGCTATCAGGTACAACTAAAAATATATATGCCTCAGTTAATACCCTTTCTTCAACTACCCTCAGACCATTTTGGTATATATTTTTCCTTCTTTCTCTTCTACAGTGAATCTCTTTCCCCATCTCTCCCCTTGTCTCTCCAAAACCTAAATCTCCTTAATATGTACATACGTCCCTTCCACTTTCAAATAATAATAGTCAGTTGTCCCTAGATATTGAGTGTTTTGTCTACTGTCCATTTTCCCTTTCTTCCTTCACACCCAGGTCTACACAGTTGGGAAACATTAATTAATTCCCTAATATTTGAATTCTATAGGATTCTGAATTCAGTCCTTATTCAGAACACATTCACAAGTTCCAATAGTATGTCTAAAAATGGTTCTCACACCCGTGTTATTTTATTAGAAACCCCTATTATAATAATAATTTTTATAAAAATATAAATTCTCAATTCCTTACCCAGATGCACTGAATTATAATGTCTGGTGAGAGGATCCTGGAATCTTTATATTAAATATATATATATATATATATATATAGTAAAATGATTCTGGTAATAGCACTAGTTTAGGATCAAGTGGCCTAGATATATCAATAATTACCACAGCCTTCTTTTCATTACTTCCCTGTCCTGAACTCTAAATCTGTGTCTTCAGTGGCTCTCTAGATCAGTATTTATAGCTCACAGAGTCGATAGTAAAGTCTCCTCCAGACTTTAAAACAAGGGAAAGAGGATTGCCCTCTGGGAGCTAAATTAGTTGCATCAATTTACACTGGGACAAACTTGTTATTTCCTGGACCAGAAAAATAGGTACTTGAATGGACTGTGTGTGCTAAGTTGCTTCAGTTGTGTCTGACTCTTTGCAACCTTATGAACTATAGCTTGCCAGGCTTCTCTGTCCATGGGATTCTCCAGGCAAGAATATTGGAGTAGGTTGCTCTGCATTTCTCCAGAGGATCTTCCCAACCCAGGATTTGAACAATCATTTCTTTCTGTATTGGCAGGAGGGCTGTTTACCACTAGTGCCACCTGGGAAGCCCTGAATGATCACAACCACCTAATTTAGTGATAAAAAGTTGGGAGCACAGTCCAGAGAAACACAGTTACCATTTTTGGCCATGACTGGTGAAAAGAAAGGCAGTATCTTGGTACAGAAGAGAACAAATTACCTGAGCTATCTTTTCTCTTATAGGGTGGAGTGTTTGAATGTTCATCGCTATGATCTGTATGAAATAACACTGAATACTTTGGACCTCATTTGTTCTAATTCCAAGTTCATTAAAAATTTAATTACCATAATGGTTTTCCAAATACCAACAAATTGGGCTCTCAGAAAGATAATATATATGAATATTTCAAGTACCAGAAAGGGATAGCTCCCTCTGTAACAATGTTGATGTAGAGAGGGAGCTCATTCTGAGTGTGTAATGGAAAGTGGAGGAAGTTGAAACTTGAGTCCATGTAAATGTCCATTCTTAGATTTGTTTTGACTAGTACACTAACCTGCTTGCTGAAGAATAAAATGCATACAGGCAAGAAGAAAAACCAGAAGTTCAGGAAAGAGGATATGATCGATATGAAGGAGGATATGATTAAGAACTGTTATTTCTTGCTAATTATTAGAAAGCTGCAAATCAAAATTATAGTCAGGTATCACCTCACAGCAATCAGAATCCCCGTTATCAAAAAGTCTACAAACAATAGATCCTGGAGAGTTGTGGAGAAAAGGGGAACTTCTTACACTGTTGATGGTGATGAAAATTGATATAGCGACTATGGAGAACAGTATGGAGGGGTCTTAAAAACTAAAAATAGAACTACCATATGATCCAGTAATTCTACTTCTGGGCATATATCTGGAGAAACACATGGTTCAAAAGGATTCATGCACCTATGTGTTCATTGCAGAGCTGTTTGCAAGACCCAAGACATGAAAGCAACCTAAATGTACATGACAGATAAATGAATAAGGAGCCAAAGAGCCTCTTGATGAAAGTGAAAGAGGAGGGTGAAAAAGCTGGCTTAAAACTCAATATTCAAAAACCTAAGATCATGGTATCCAGTCCCATCACTTCATGGCAAATAGATGGGGGAAAAAAAACAGAAACAGTGACAGACTTTATTTTCTTCAGCTCCAAAATCACTGTGGATGGTGACTGCAGCCATGGAATTAAAAACCATTTGCTCCTTGGCAGAAAAACTATGATGAACATAGACTGCACATTAAAAAGCAGAGACATCACTTTGTTAACAAAGGTCCATATAGTAAAAGCTATGGTTTTTTTTTTCAGTAGTCATGTACAGATGTGAGAGGTGGACCATAAGGAAGGCTGAGCACCAAAGAATTGATGCTTTTGAACTGTGGTGCTGGGAAAAACTCTTGAGAGTCCCTTGGACAGCAAGGAGACCAAACAAGTCAATCTTACAGGAAATCAACCCTGAATATTGATTGGAAGTGTCACATCAGTTTACTTCTCTTCCTAGGTTCTTGTCTCATCATAACAAAAATTTGGAGTGATATAGACTAAATGTTGTAGAACAACAGGCAAGTTACAGCTCAGTTCAGTTCTTGCAGACAGATCTTTTATTAGCCAGACACTCTCAAGACATGGGAGCTGACTGATTCCCAAGGAGTCTTCCTCATCCTGTCGATACCTCTTGGTTCCCCCCACAAGTTTTATACTTATCTTCTTTTAATTATGCCCTGTGCAAAGTAGGGCTTGTACCCACCCCCAGTCAATGAAAGGGAATGCAAATAGGCATATGCTCAGGACTAACAGACAATTGCAATTGTTATATAACAACATGCTGTGTTGTTTATACTATCCCATATGTCTTCCCATAATTCAATCTGTTATAATTAGATATAGAATATTCATGAGCCCTCAATGGGCTCCTAGTTCCCTAATTTTACTTGGAGAAGCCCATGTGGTTACTTTGTATCCCCTGAGTGCCTAAGCACACAAGTGCAGAAGTTGAAAAAGTCTTTGTAGTTATTTTTGTAGCATATCTGTGAGCTCTCCTGGATGTGTCTGTGATTCAGTTTAGAGATAAGCTTCATCCTTTTCAGCCAGACCACTCCTTGTTGCTCATGCCTAACTGCCTACCTAACAGAAGGTCTGATGCTGAAGCTGAAGCTCCGGTACTTTGGCCACTTGATGCGAAGTGCCAACTCATAGGAAAAGACCCTGATGCTCGGAGAGACTGAGAGCAGGAGGAGAGGGAGGTGACAGAGGATGAAATGGTTGGATGGCATCACTGACTCAATGGACATAAGTATGAGCAAATTTCAGGAGACAGCGAAGGACAGGGAAGCCTGGTGTGCTACACACACAAAGAGTTAGACTTGACTGAGCAACTGAATAATAAATAAATACACAATGGAAGGGCTTTCCTAGTGGTTCAGACAATAGAAAATCTTCCTGCAATGCAGGAGACTGCAATCCAGGTTCAATCCCCTGGAGAAGGGAATGGCTACCCACTCCAGTAATCTTGCCTGGAGAATTCCATAGAAAGAGGAGCCTGGCAAGCTATAGCCCATGGGGTGACAAAAAGTCAGACATGACTGAGCAAACTACACTTTCATACAATGGAATATAGAATGAATGAACTTATCTACAAAACAGAAACAAACTCACAGACATAGAAAACAGACTTCTAGTTGCCAAGGAGGAAGGGGATAGGGTACGGAAGGATTGACTGGGAATTCAGAAATAGCAGGATGCAAACTATCATATATAGAATGGACAAACAATAAGATCCTACTGTATGGCACAGGAAACTATATTCAGTATCATGTGATAAGCCATAATGGAAAAGAATATGAAAAAGAATGCATATATGTATAATTGAATCATTGCGGTGTACAGTAGAAATTAAAACAGCATCATAAATCAACTATACTTCAATAAGTTGAAAAATAAAAAGAACTAATGTTTCTTGGACTTGGGACATATTGGTAAGGATACAGAAAAATGAACAGATAATCTATTTTTGAACAGAGCTGAAATGTCTTGCTAATAACTTGGATACAGGAGGTTAAGAAATTGAAGGAATCAAGGATGACTCCCAGGTTTTGAGTCTAAAGACCTGGGGAAATGCTGTTTCCTGGAAGAATATGGTGAGTGGTAGTCATCAACAATTTAATTTTTTCCATGTTAAATAGAAAGTGCATATTATACATCCAGTTAGAATGTCAGGTAGGCAGCAACCATGTGAATTTGAACATCAGTGTAGTTACCAGGTGGGAGGCAATGGCACCCCACTCCAGTACTCTTGCCTGGAAAATCCCATGGATGGAGGAGCCTTCCAGGCTGCAGTCCATGGGATCGCTGAGGGTCAGACACGACTGAGCGACTTCACTTTCACGCTTCACTTTCATGCGTTGGAGAAGGAAATGGCAACCCACTCCAGTGTTCTTGCCTAGAGAATCCCAGGGACGGAGGAGCCTGGTGGGCTACCGTCTATGGGGTCGCACAGAGTCGGACATGACTGAAGCGACTTAGTAGCAGCAGCAGCAGTTGTTACCAGGATGGAGGCATGTAATTGAGAATCTTCAGCCCATTAAGTCATGTGACAGCTAAGATAACATGTTGGAATAGTGGGGAGAGAAGATTGGGATTGAGTGAGGGTGCTCCATCACTTCTCAGAACCAGCTAAGAAGATTCCGATGTACTCATCAGTGTTTCAAAAGGTCATCTCTCTTTCCAAGTTCAGATGCACCTCAACCTTAATTACGTAAAATTAAACACATTCCTTCTCTGAACCAGACTTGTGTCACCCTGAAAACTCCTCCATGACAATGCTGTGTCACCCTGAATACTGTCCTCCATATATTCACATTCAATATATTTCCTACTCTGATCAATTTTGCCTCCCACATAGAAGTTGAATATATGCTATTACTCTCTTTCTCTTTCTCTATGTGTGTCTCTCTCTCTGCCTCTGCTTTGGTCCCCACTTTCTTCATGGATCTCATGGATCAGTCTTCTAAGTGGTGATTGCCTCTGGTTTTCCCCTTCAATCCCTCTCATTTTCGCTGTCATAATGGTTTTCGCAATGTAAACTGGTCTTTAGCTTTTCCTTCTTAAGAGACTTTGACGCGCCCACTGCCTTTAGAGTTTCCCTGGTGGCTCAGATGGTAAAGTGTCTGTCTGCAATGCAGGAGACACGGGTTAGATCCCTGGGTTGGGAAGATCCCCTGGAGAAGGTAATGGCAGCCCACTCCAGTATTCTTGCCTGGAAAATCCCAAGGACGGTGGAGCCTGGTAGGCTACTGTCCATGGGGTCGCAAAGAGTCGGATACTACTGAGTAGGACATGAATGAGCAAAGAGTCAAACACGACTGAGTGACTGAGCGACTTCACTTCTTGCTTTATGATTCTGTATAACCCTCTTTTCCCAAAGGATCTTATTGCATACTCTTTCATCAATAAAGCTCAAACTTACATGTCCCTGTTCATGCTTCTTTTCCTCTTCTGGTGTTTTGCTGTTAACACGTACAAATATAGAGTATCTTCATCACAGACACACTGCTATGGGGCAGTAGTGTCCTGGTGCAAACTTTGGCCATTTTCCACTAAACAATTTTCTACAAAATAAAGGTAAAATGTCACTGTAAAAAATGCTTTAAATCGTTCTCTGTCTCAGAAAGACTAAATCAGATCCTCTCCTCAGCGGTACTATAATGCACATACACACACCTCTTTTATAGCGTTTAAATTACTAGCTGTAATAGCGAACTTAATTTACTTATTTACTTACAAATTGTAACTCTTCTGTTTCCTGTGATTACTTCATAAAAATAAACTCTCATATACACATGGACTCTGAGATTATTTCATTAATCACCTTAAACACAGGCTCATATCTATTTCTACCATAAGAAAATGGAACTAGATTGCTCTGACTGATACAAACTAACCATTATCTGTCCTCTGGGATGAGCCATATTATATGCAAGCACAGTCAGAGTTCTGAAGCAAAGAAGAACAGGAAATGGCAATTACGAAGATAATCAAAATGGCTGCCATAATCATAAATATCCTAGAAGAAGGTCATGGCAGCTACTGAAACTGATGCACAGTTTTCGTAGTTGACTAAGAAATGACTGAGGCTAAAAAAAAAAATACTGTATTTTTCTCCTGTTTCACTGAACTTGTGCATGTTCTAAGAAATGACTGAGGTTAAAACAATAAAATACCATGTTTTTTTCTCCTGTTTCACTGAACTTGTGCATGTTCAGTCTATTCAGGCGTGTTTCACTCTTTGTGACCCTATGGACTATAACCTGCCAGGCTCCTCCATCCATGGGATTCTGCAGACAAGAAACTACAGAGGTGAGTCACCATGCCCTCCTCCAGGGATCTTCCCAAACTAGGGATGGAGCCTGTGTCTCTTAGGTTGCCTGTATTGGCAGGCAACACCACCTGGGGAGCCCATCACTGAAGTACTTCTTTTTTCCAATGTACTTTATAGCTTTATAAGAAAATTTTACCACTATAAAATGTCACTCTTTGTATCTGATAACAGCTATTTTCTTGAATTTCATTTTATTTGATACTAAGTAGTTACTCCAGTTGTTTTATTATTAGGGTACATAATATGTATATTTTCCATCTTATTTTTTGATCTGAGTTCCTTTGTATGTAATCTTTTCCAGTTTTATTGTAGTATAATTGACAAAGAAAACTTGTATATATTTAACTTGTACATTGTAATATTTTGGTACATGTATAAAATGTGAGATGATTATCACAATCAACTTAATTAACATATTCATCACCTTACATCTTTGTGTGTCTGGTGAGAATGCATGTGATCTACTCTCATCACATTTCAAGTATACTATAAATTATTGCTGAATACAGCCATCATCTGTACATTAGGTCAACAGAACAATTCTCTTACAACAGAAAGTTTGCACTCTCTGGACAACATTTCCCCATTTCTCCTATGATTCAGCCCCTTATAACACTTTTCCTTTTCTTTCTACAAGTTCAACTCTTTTAGATTCCATATACAACTAAAACCATGAAGTATTCATCCTTTATTTTCTAGCTTATTTCACTTAGCACAATGCCCTCCAGGTTCTATGTATAGTAAATGGCAAACTTACTTTTTATGACTGAATAGTTTTCCATTTGATACATATATCACATTTTCTTCATTAATGATAACTACTTAGGTTGTTCTAATTTATTGGATATTATAAATAATGCTGCAATAAACATTGGAGTATAGTTATCCCTTTGTGACCCAGATTTGATTTCTCTGGCTAAGTACCCAGATGTGAGATTGCTGGACCACACAGTAATTCTATTTTTAACTTTTTGAGGAAACTCCATACTGTTTTCCATACTGGCTGCACCAATTTACCAATTGTTACCAACAGTGTGAGAGTTCCCTTTTTTTCCATATCCTTGTCATCATTTGATTCTAGGATGAAAGCTATTATTACAAATATGAAGTGAACTCATTGTGGTTTTGATTTACATTTCCCTGATGATTAGTGATTCTGAGCACCCATTCATGTACCTGTTATTCATTTGTATGCCTTATTTGGAAAAATGTCTATTTGGGTCCATTACCCATTTTTTAAATGAAGTTCTTATGTGCCTTGCTTTCAAGTTGTATGAACTGTTTTTATATTTTGGATAGTAATCCCTAATCAGATATCTAATTTGCATGTTGACTCCCACTCTGTAGATTGCCTTTGCATTTTGTGGATAGTTTCCTTTACAGCGGAGAAGGCAATGGCAACCCACTCCAGCACTCTCGCCTGTAAAATCCCATGGACAGAGGAGCCCGGTAGGCTGCAGTCCATGGGGTGGCGAAGAAGTCTGACATGACTGAAGGAATTCACTTTTTCACTTCCTTTACAGAGACTTTTACTTTGATGTAGTCTCATTTGTCTATGTTTGATTTTGTTACTTTTGCTTATGCCATCAATCAAAAGAAAATTGCCAAGTAAATATTTTTCCTATGGAAAGATTTTTCTTCTAGCAGTTTTATAGTTTCAGGTTTTACATTCAAGTCCTTAATCCGTTGTGGGTTTAGTTGTGTGTGGCGTAAGGTGGTAGTACAGTTTTACTTGTTTGAATGTAGCTGTCAGTTTTCCCATAGCCATTTATTGGAGAGTATGTCCTTTCCGCACTATATTCTTGACACCTTCTTTGTAAATTATTGTTGTTCAGTCGCTCACTTGTGTCCATTTGCCACGCCACGGACTGCAGAACACCATCTTTCCTCCTCCACTATCTCCTGAAGTTTGCTCAAATTCATGTCCATTGAATTGGTGATCTGTCTAACCATATCTTTGTAAATTAATTGACCACGTGTATATATATATATGGGTACATTTCCAGGCTCTCTATTCTGTTCTATTGACCTATTTTTATGCGTCTGTTTCTATGCCAGTACCACACTGTCTTGAATACAATTGCTTTGCAATATAATTTGAAATATGTACATGATACCTCCAGGTTTCTGCCTTTTGCTCAAGATTAATTTTTCAGGATCTTTTGTGGCTTTATGTGCATTGTGGGTTTGTTTACTTCTTTGAAAATTGTCATTGGTATCTTGACAGGGATTGCATTGAATCTATAGATCACTTTCAGTAGAACAAACATTTTAATAATAAAAATTCTTCCAGTTTTTAAACATGAGATATCTTTCCATTTCCTTTGAAAGATATCTTCAGTCTGTTTCATCAGCATTTTATAGTTGTCAGTGAACATCTTTCACTTCCTTGATTAAATGTGTTGTTAGATATTTTATTTTTGAAGCAATTTTTGCTTTTGATTTCCAACAATTTGACTATGATATAGATAGATTCTTTTTAAAAAAATGAAATTCTATTCATTGGATATTAAGCATATTTTCCACTAAGTTTGAAAACATTTTGGAAATCATATCTTCTCAATTTTTGTTCCCAACTTCTCTTTCATCTCCCTTTGGGATTCCAGTTATTTTTTGGTGGATGACTTCACATTGTTCACAAGTTACTGAAGCTTTTCTTTTTCTTAGCATTATAGTTTAAATAGTTTCTATTATTCAGTCTTCAAGTTATTTGCTCTTTTCTTCAGGTCCGAACTTCTATGAGCCTATGTAGTAACTTTTAAATTCATACAATATTTGTAGTTTTAGAACTTGCTTTGGGTTCTTTGTTATTGTGTCTATATCTCTAAAGATATTCCTATTTCTTTGTCCATTGTGCACATCTTTCCCTTTAATGAAATTTTTATAATAGGTATTTCAACATCTTTGTTATCTTTGGGTTTATTTCTATCAGCTATACTTTATTTATAGATCACATTTTTAAAATTTCTTTGTAAGTCTGCTATTTTTCTTTGTATGATGGACTTGTGGCTGCTAATCTATTGAGAATCTGTTTTCTCTCCTTAGAGAATGTTCAATTTTATTCAAGAATTTAATGAACTTACTCATGACTTTTTCATAATTTATATGAACTCTTAAAAATTGTACATATATTATTTCATCAGGATTGAAAGATTATTTTATTGAAGAGCTCAACCAACAGGTAATTGATTTTCATTTTACTAAAATGATTATCTTTGGTGTGATATAATTTGCTTTTTATCTATGGAAAATAAGATGTTTATTTTGTTTTTTTGTAAAATCATATAGGAGGTGACTATCTACATTAGTTAACTAACTATAAAGTGACTTAACTAGTGAGAAAAATATTCATACTACTTATAACTTTTTGTCAAAATCACCTTATGAATAATTTAAAACAAACAGGTTTTGTTTTAAGGTTTGTAAGGACAAACACCCTAAGACTGAAGTAGCCCTACTCATAAGTTCTCATAAAAAGTCTCATTGAAATATTTGAAATCTTCTCCAAGACCTCTCCATTCTGGCCAGCATTTTCCAGCACTGTTTGACTTAAGAGCTCTCTGTTCAGCTCAGGGCCCTCTGAAGAGCTTTTGTGATGTTTTTTAGTTTTTGTTTTCTTCCTTCCAGGCCTCATAGAATCTCACTCTCCATATATACAGCATAGTATTTAGTCAAAAACCTCAAGGAAACACTTTGCAGACTTCTGGGCTTTATTTTGCAGAGTTAGCTCCTCTTTGGTACCCTGTCCCATAAATCCAGATACCTCAGCAACTCTGACGTCAGATCTGTTTCTCTGTTTGGGCTCCACTTCCCTGTGTCAAGCTTTGAAAATTTCTCCAGGCAAAAAGCAGGAGTGACTATGGAGCAAGCACTTCTAATATTTTCCTTCTCTCTAGAATCATATCCTTATGCTGCCAGTTTCTACGGCTTAAAAGGAGGTGCTTCATAAATCTTATCAAGTTTTACAGTTACTGACCGTGGAAAGATAGCTATAATACTTTCCTCAGTGATTGCCAGCCCAATGCTCATTTCCAAAGCACTTATAAATAATACAATTCCTTTGTCTCACATTTAGCAGTTTTTCCCAAATCTGTCACCCTACTTGAGTAAAAAACATTCTGCTTCCCACTATTTCTCTATCCACTCACAACTGATTTACTTTTATGTTTAAAATAACAACTAAAAGTAAAAAGAATTTACAGGTTCTCTACTTAAAGATTCTCTGAGGATTATCTCCCAAGAAATACACACACACGGAATACATACAAAACAGTTCTAAACACTATCGCTTCACCATTGTTTGAGGCCCACCAAGCAGCTCCCCAGACATAAAAGTGCCAAAGTAAAACCCTGTGTTGCTTTACCATGGAGCTGTGATTTATGCCCAGCTCTTATCCCCATGGTCCCTCGCTCCCCAAGGCATCTTCCTTTGCCTGATTTACATTCTGACCTCCCCGGGTCCACAGAGAAAGGGTTCCACTCGGCACTCTGCCTTAGCGTGCTGGGCAAACGGTGAGCACAGTGATAAAATTTAACATAATTATTCAAAAAAAAAAAAAAAAAATTTCCCACTGAGATAATAGGGGGAATAATGCCTTTCCAGAACTTACACAATGTGTTACTCTAAACTGCAATTCTACTTAGCCTGACTTTGGGCACATATTTATTTGTGACTATAATGTAGTTGCCCTGCAGGATTGATGGGATGAAGGAAGGGAAAAATTGGAAAAGAAAAGGAGCCGTTATAAAAGAGCCCTAAGAGCAGTTTTTCTGTTGCTTTCATATTCCTTTTTATCACCCAATGGTGCATCATATATTTCTTCTGCTTTTGTACCTATAATTCATCTTCTAGTAGGTGACTGAATGGGTGAAAGTGACTTTGACTTATTTCTCTCCTGTCACTGTATCACTATATGTTTAAGTAGGTGCTTGGTGAAGTTTTCAGGTACACTTTCAAAACCTTCAATAGAAATTTTGACTGAATGGAAATAACTTGAAGGATATTAGAGAATATGATCAAAGTAAATGCTTTTGCTGGTTGCTCAGATGATTAAGAATCTGCCCACAATGCAGGAGACCAAGGTTAGATCCCTGGGTCAACAAGATCCCCTGGAGAAGAGAATGGCAACCCACTCCAGTATTCTTGCCATTGAGAATTCCTTGGACAGAGACTACATTCTATGGGGTTGCAAAGAATCAGACATGACTTAGTGGCTAACACTTTCACTTTTGAAGGATTTCTTTCAGTTGTAGGGCCTAGGAGTGTAAACCATGAAGATGTGAGATCTGACATTAAGTTGCTGCTAGTCTTATATTTCAAGATGTCAAATAAATTAATAATGCATAGCCATTGTAGTCAACAGTATATCTGTATTTGCATATTCCTAATATGATATATGAAAAATTTCAGTTACTACATTTTCTCTTACTATATATATATATATATTTTTAAATTGGAATACACACCACATTCTCCATGTTGATTTTCTCTCTACTCAGAAATATTTGCCCTTATTACCCATAGTAATTTTCCTGCTCATCTTCCAAGTGTTAATTTGTAGAATTATTTCCTGATTTCCCAAGAATAGTCTATTTCTAGTTGCTACATACTCATGTAGCATGTTATTCTGAGTTTCCTAAACTTCTTCAGTGTTCATCCTTTTAAATATAGGGAAAACTCTTGAAAAGCAAAAACTATATGTATTTCTTTTACTGCCATAGACCCAGGGTCCACCACAATGTCTTGCATGTAGCAGGTTCTCAGTAAATACATGGTGAAGGAATGAAAGAATTTTAGGATTCCTTTGAAATGAAAACTCCATAATTTCCTAAAAGAGTCCCTCTTTATGAGTGATTATATATACACACACAAAGAAAGTTCTTTTCCATGGACTCTAAGATGACCTGTGCAGAGTCAGAGGCTATAGACCTGGTTATTGTTTATTGGTTGACAACAAAATTTAATACATGAAAAGGGCATCTGTTTGTAACCAAGAAGCCAACTAAACTGTGAGAAATTTAGTCACCTGTGTCCTTCTTCATGTAATGATAGGAACAAATTTGGCTTTTTCCTTATATGTTTGCTTAATGTATTGGTTGGATTGGTCAGAAAATTCACTAAGAGTTGTTAAGCCCATTGCAAGCATATATTTAATTAAAACCAAACTGGAGCTAGTGGACTCCAAGTAACAGATCTTATATTTAATATAATGAACTTTTTATTCTCTGATGCTAATGTGGGTCTTTAGTTTGTATAGGTAAACATATACATTACATAAAAATGTAAATGAATCTTGATTCATAATTTTGATTACTATGCTGTTTGTCCAAGGAGATGTCACCATGATTTTTAACCATGATATATTTCCACTTTTGCACTGTAAGTCTGACTTAACTCCTTGGCTTTTATTCAATTTCTTCCTGCAAGACTGTGCCCTGAATCTAAGACAAAAAGCAGTGTGGTCCACACAGATACCCTAAGAATGCCTCCAGGAAGAGCTAGAAGGTTATGCTTTTAAAAGTATGTCAGTACTTTTTTCCCCCATAACATTATATTTAAAAATATATTTTACTTGATTATTCACTGAAAGTGGGATGATGCAGATTAAATAACTCCTGGATATATCTGAGATTATCCCCTGGATATATCCCTGGTAGCTCAGCTTATAAAGAATCTGCCTGCCATGCCAGAGACTCCAGGAGAAGGAATAGGCTATCCACTCCAGTATTCTTGGCTTCCCTGGTGGCTCAGTCAGAAAGAACCTGCCTCCAATGCAGAATACCTGGGTTCAACCCCTTGGTTGGAAAGATCCCCTAGAAGAGGGCACTGCAACCCACCCCAGTATTCTTGCTTGGAGACTCCTGAAGGACAGAGAGAGCCTTGGCAAGCTGCTGCCCATGTAGTCACATACAGTCAGACACGACTGAGTGACTAAGCACAGCACAGCGTGCCTGAGAAAATTTACTGATATTTAGAAGAAAATATACCAATCAAATATAATATTTTTCATGTGTTAGATAAAAACTACATATATACATTTCATTTAATGACTGACACATTCACAGAATGCTGCAATAGGCATCTTGAACTTGTTTATCATATTGAGTTCTGTAACAGCTAAATATTCCTTCCAATGTTTAAGTAGATCATAAGCAATAAGATTTGTCTAAATGATCTAGTTTAGTAAATGCCGTCCAAACACATCAGCCTAACTGGCCCTCATTAAGAATACAATTTGCCTTCTTATCTTCATTAAGAAGAATAAATGTTTGTGATGAAATATTTTTCTAAGTCGCTTAGTTCAAAATTTTATAACTAGGCATGTGGAAAATTAGAAACTCAAATACTGGTGATTCTTTTTACACTAACTTTTAAGTATCCAATGTATACTCAGCCCTTAACAAAATCAAGGTGTAATTGTTTACCTTGGCCCAATTAAACTATATCTGAATATATGCTGGCAACAATACGTGCATTAATTACAAATGCCAAGCTTCACAACACAGCAGGATCTTTCTTTCAGAAAGTATAAGTCTTCAACTAGTTAAAGAATTAAACATCAGAGAAATGTTATGTGGTTCAAGGACTTAGGAAATATAATAGAAACTCAAGTGCTTCTAAAATCTTATTTTACCTGCAAGATAACCTTGGACAAGACACCTAATGCTAATTAATTTCACAAGCTGCATTTTTGGAACATAATTATAGTTTGTTTAACTATATGTCGTACAGAAAAAGCAAATGTCAAATCTGGCCTAACTATTGGAAATGAAAGCTGAGAATATGCAAAATAAAACGACCATATGATTTTCATCAATAACAGAACTATCACTATTTTTTCAAAAGAATCCAAATTTGTGAAAATTATGCCTAATAATAAGAGACAGAAAATGAGGGAAATTGAAGCCATGCTGACTATTCAGCACACATAACATAGAAATAAATGGGTCTCATTTCATTTAACTTCATTTAACAGGTATACTACTTTACTCCATTGTATATTCTCGCCTCCTTTGTGGAAGATAAGGTGTCCATAGGTGTGTGGATTTATCTCTGGGCTTTCTATTTTGTTCCATTGATCTATATTTCTGTCTTTGTGTCGATACCATACTGTCTTAATGATTGTGGCTTTGTAGCAGAGCCTGAAGTCAGGCAAGTTGATTCCTCCAGTTCCATTCTTCTTTCTCAAGATTGCTTTTGCTATTCGGTGATACAATGGAGTAAAGACAATCTCTTTAACAAGTGGTGCTGGGAAAACTGGTCAACTACATGTAAAAGAATGAAACTAGATCCCTTTCTAACACCACACAGAAAAATAAACTCAAAATGGATTAAAGATCTAAATGTAAGACCAGAAACTATAAAACTCCGAGAGGAGAACATAGGCAAAACACTCTCCGACATAAATCACAGCAGGATCCTCTATGATCCACCTCCCAGAATACTGGACATAAAAGCAAAAATAAACAAATGGGATCTAATTAAAATTAAAAGCTTCTGCACAACAAAGGAAACTATAAGTAAGGTGAAAAGACAGCCTCTGAATGGGAGAAAACAATAGCAAATGAAGCAACTGACAAACAACCAACCTCAAAAATATACAAGCAACTTATGCAACTCAACTCCAGAAAAATAAACGATCCAATAAAAAAATGGGCCAAAGAACTAAATAGGCATTTCTCCAAAGAAGACATATGGATAGATAACAAACACATGAAAAGATGCTCAACATCACTCATTATCAGAGAAATGCAAATCAAGACCACAATGAGGTACCACTTCACACCAGTCAGAATGGCTGTGATCCAAAAGTCTACAAGAAATAAATGTTGGAGATGATGTGGAGAAAAGGGAACCCTCTTACACTGTTGATGGGAATGCAAACTTGTACAGCCATTATGGAAAACAATGTGGAGATTCCTTAAAACATTGCAAATAGAACTGCCTTATGACCCAGCAATCCCACTGCTGGGCATACACACCGAGGAAACCAGAATTGAAAGAGACACATGTACCCCAATGTTCATTGCAGCACTCTTTATAATTGCCAAGACATGGAAACAACCTAGATGTCCATCAGCAGGTGAATGGATAAGAAAGCTGTGGTACATATGCACAATGGAGTATTACTCAGCCCTTAAAAAAATTAATTTGAATCAGTTCTAATGAGATGGATGAAACTGGAGCCAATTATACAGAGTGAAGTAAGCCAGAAAGAAAAACACCAATACAGTATACTGACACAAATATATGGAATTTAGAAAGATAGTAATGATGACCCTCTATGGAGACAACAAAAGAGACACAGCTGTATAGAATGGACTTTTGGCCTCTGAGGGAGAGGAAGAGGGTGGATGATTTGGGACAATGGCATTGAAACCTGTATACTATCATGTAAGAAACGAAGCACCAGTCTATGTTCAATACAGGATACAGGATGCTTGGGGCAGGTACACAGGGATGATCCAGGGAGATGATATGGGGTGGGAGTTGGGAGGGGGCTTCGGCATTGGGAGATCGTGTACACCTATGGCTGATTCATGTCAATGTATGGCAAAACCAATACAGTATTGTAAAGTAGAATAAAGTAAAAATAAAAATTAAAAAAATATATTACTATATTGTGTACTTAAGAATTCCCTTGTTTAAGTACTGTGAAGAATATAAAATATATATAATATAAAATCCCCTTCTTCAAAGAGGATCAGAGCATCCAGCAAGAACTACATGTATCCAGCTATAGCCTGACAATCAGGAAATAGTTATGGACATTTTTTCCTTCTCTTTCAGAAATATCACTATTTTGTAAACAAAAGGACACTGCGGCTTTTCCAATGAGACAATCATAGCTCAAAAATATTTTTTATTAATCTATATTGGCCTAATTCTCATATTGACCAGGACATTAAAAATATTTTTAAAATATAATTACAATATGATATGAGTTGAAGGAAAAGAATACCTAGCATGAAGAAAGTTTAGTCCTTGGAGAGATAAGGTCTTTTTCAAATCCAGTTCTGTTACTGGCTGGATGATCGGGCAGCTCATGGAAGATTTTGTTTTCCTGTCTTTATAGGTAATTATGTACAAAACCACCCACCTTACCTACATCTTATGGCTAAGAGAATTCAATAAGAAAATATCTACAAATAACAAAGCATTCTTAAAACTTAAAGTGACTCTATTATCACCTTACATCATTACCTATGCATGGTAACTAAAGGTAACATGATTGAGCTAGGCTTAAACTAAGAATTTATTCTCACTCTAGGGACTGTTTTTATTTTTAGCATATTTTAATTTTTAATTAATTTTTATTGGAGCATAGTAGATTTATAATGTCATATTAGTTTCTGCTCTATATCAAAGGGAATCAGTTATACATATATTAATACATATATCTACTCTTTTTCAGTTTATTTTCCCATATAGGTCACCACAGAGCATTGAGTTAAGTTCCCTGTGATACACAATAGGCCATTATTACTTATCAGTTTTATACTTAGTGGTGTGTATAAGACAATCCCAATCTCCCAATTTATTCTTTTTCCCTCCTCCCAGTAAACATAAATTTGTTATCTATATCTGTGACTATATTTCTGTTTTATAAATACGTTCATTTGTATCATTTTTCAGATTTCACATATAAATGATATCACATGGTATTTATCTTTCTCAGTCTGGCTTATTTCACTTAGTATGATAACCTCTAGGTATCCATATTGTTGCAAATGGTATTATTTCATTCTTTTAGTTTTATTATAGTCAACATATAAACACAGGCATAAGTGATTGTTTCCTCTTGGGTGGCTAAATATGGTTCAAGAAGTAGTTCTATGAGGATGGTAACAGAAAATAGTTAGAAAGGTTATTAACCTTTTTCACTTGAAATTATTGAAAAATAAAAATTACCAGTCCTTATTTGTTGATACTCTAAGAAATGGTGTGCCTATGTTGAGGGAGGGCTGTCATTTCATTTTGGCCCATGTAGAGTTGTGAGAATTATACTCTGGTATGGATCCCAAGACAGTCAGAGCATCTTCCTGGTTTTCAGAACATTCTTTATACAGACAACTCTTGTTACCAAAACTGATTTCCTACAGACATAGGAATGACACCAGAAAAGAGAGTTCATTTTCTTAGTTAAATGGATTCTTGAGAGTCATAATTCTGTGGATAAATCTCTTTAGAGTGTCAGTCTAAACCGCTATGACAGAATAAACACTATTTCAATGTCAGTCCCACCTCATTGCTTTTCAAAAGTTATATTCATAATCAGTGTAAAAGAACATACTTTAGTAACCCAGAACTTGTTCCATTCCCCAGAACAAAGCAGAGGCACAGCAAACACTCATCAAAATACACTCAGCCAGCCATTAATTGAAACTCGATCTACTAATTTTTCTTTATGTTGAGATCATATAAATTTATGGTTGTTTTTTATTGCTGCTGCTGGTTAGTTGCTTCAGTCAGTTCTGACTCTCTGAGTCTATGGACTGTAGCCTGCCATGGGATTCTCCAGGCAAGAATACTGGAGTAGGTTGCCATTTCCTTCTCCAGGGGATCTTCTCAACCCAGGGATTGAACCAGGTCTCCTGCAATGCAGGCAGATTCTTTACCTCTGAGCCACCAGGAAAGCCCCTTTCATTGCTATCAATCTGTAATTTGTCTCATATATTACTTTCAAAAATTCTGTCTTTCCTAACATTTGTGCCAAATATCCATATTCGAGCAATAACGTTTGCACTTTTTTAGCTTCTTATGTGTTCACATCTTCTAATTTTGGGTACTTTCACACCTGAATTATAGACAGTATATAATAGCTCATTACGTCCTAGCAGATTTAAAATCCATTGCAGCCTCTATATCATGAAGCAGCATGTTAGAGTGCTTCACATGCAGCAGACCGTCAAACAATGTTTTCTAAAAGAATAAGTTGGTGAATAGGTAAAACTGATCATTTAGTAATTATTTCTATATTTAAGAATGTTTCAGAGATATTTTGGGCACTTTACAAAATGAATTGTGTGTGTGTGTACTTTTAAGCATACAAACTTGAAAAAGTTAGTTTTGGGGGAAAAAAAGGAATTTTAGGTCAAGGACTGATGGCTATAAAATTTGCTTGCATAAAAATATGTTATTTGTGAAGTAAACATTAACTAAAAAATATTTACATGCAGATTTAAAAGCAGCATATAGAAATATTTCAATGTTTCTATTAGTGGCAATGTCTATTTATAAAACAAAATGTTGTTTATAGTAACAAAAAAGATGCAAATTTTTCTTTCCAAGTCTAATATGCATTAGACTATTTTAATTATTGCTATTCATTCCATACATGACAGAAGAATAAGGCACAAATCATCAGTATAGCTACAGAATTGAACTATCTACATTCAAGACAGAGAAAGAGAGAGAAGGAAGGAGGGAGGGAGGAAAGAGAGAAAGAAATCAGAGAAAAGAAGAGAAGATAAGAAAAAGAAAGAAAGGAAAGGGCAAGAGAAAGAAACAAAAGGAAGGAAGGAGGGAAAAAAAGAAGGAAGGAGGAAGGAGGAATGGAGAGAAAGAAATTTTCAGGTGTAATAAAAATACTCCAATTTTAACTCCCCTTTGGGTAAAAGAAACTTTCCCACAAATGAAATCATTCTCAAACTTGATTCATCTGCATGTTAATGGGAAAATATTTCAGTTTTGCTGGTGTCTATTACAGACTGTGTTTGACCCAACTCCCTGCTATTTCAGAAATAGTCATTAGAATTTAATATTGCTGTCTGTTGCATTCACAGTCTGAATATTTTAAAACAGAGGAGGAAATGATTCTGCAAGAAAAAATGCTGGAAAATGCTGTATTTAATTAATGCCCAAGGGAAGCCATGAGAAAGAAAAAAATGGTAGTTGTCACATACTAATTTTAAACACTGTTTACCAGATTTACTTACATGTACTGTTTCTGCTTCCCACTCAGCAGCTTGATAATAGCAGAACTGTTCCAGGCTTGGTTTCTGGAATTCAGTGTGAGTAATAAGATACAAAGTATAGATGGAGAAGCTGCACTTTAATTAGCTAAATTCTAAGGTTTAGAGGAGACCCTCACCATAAACACCTGCTCATATACAAACAGACATAAAGAACACATTGCTTAATTCATCAGAGGAACTATTTAGATCCTTGCAAGGCAAGAAACTACTTGGTTGACATTATCTTTTCCATTCAAGTTTGATCATGCCATTTGAGACCCAATTAATCTTAAAAGAATAGTTTAGACATTTTTCTTTTCTAAACGAAGAGCTATTACCATGAAGAAAACGAGAATAAAAGATTATAAGATAAGGGATTTTTCTCTCCATGTCTTCCTATGTGGCTAGAAGAGGCAGGTCTCATTTCTAAAATGAGCTGAATACATGTAAAGGGTTTCCCTGGTGGCTCAGATGGTAAAGAATCTGCCTGCAATGCAGGATACCTGGGTTCAATATCTGGGTTGAGAAGGTCCCCTGGAGAAGGGAATGGCTACCCACTCCATTACTCTTGCCTGGAAGATTTCAAAGACAGGTGAGCCTGGCGGGCTACAGTCCATGGGATGGCAGAGAGTCAGATACAACTGAGCAACTAAGTCTTTCACTTTTCTTCAATCATTTACTTAACAAGAGGCAGAGACTCTGATATTGGACACCCCTCCCCCCCAGTGTGTCAATTAATTCCTACAAAAAGAAGAGGGAAAGAACTACTATGAGGATTGCCTGGTAGATGCCATGCAAGAATCTCATCTATTTTATATTCATAATAATTAAATGAGGTAAATCTTATCCTTATTGATCCATGAAAACTCTTAGACAAGCAACCTGCCAACCAGAATCCTAAATTATGTCTCTACTTCAAGCCTGAGTTGCTTCCACTCATCGTTGTGTCTTGTGAAATAGGATGAAGCTTGTTAAAGGAAATAAACTGTATTTATTTCTGTTCATCTTCCAAGTCTGCCAGCCAGTCCACAGTTACACAGTCACACTGTGGTTATATTTGTTCACGGCATCCTTCTCTCTTCTCATCACTCTTTGATTCAGTTCTGAGCTCTGGTCTTTGACTGGTTCTCTGCAAATATCCCCAGCTCTTTCCAAAATTTTACCATAAGGATAAGATATGGGGATAGGGAAAAGAAAATCAGATGTACTGAGTTGGGTAGTTCCCCTCAGCTCACCCAAATTCATCACCCTCTCAGAATCTCAGAATGCAACCTCATTTGGAAATAGGGCTGTTTGATGATGTAACTAATTTAAATGAAATCTCATGAAGTCAGACTGGATTAGGGTGGCCCTAATCCAACATACTGGTTTCCTAATTGAAAAAAAAAGAAGCACAGACACAGATATGCCAGTGAAGTCCATATGGCGACGGAGGTAAAGACTGGAGCTAAAGAATGCCCAGCCTCTCCATCATCATCATAGCTGAGAGGAGGTCAGGACAGGTTTTCCCAAAGAGCTTCAGAGAGAGTGTGGACCTGCTAACACCTGGATTTCAGGATTTTAGTATAGCCTGGTTAGACAATAGATATCTATTGTTTTAAGCTTTGCTGTTTGTGGTAAGTTGTTACACCAGCCCTGGAAAACTAACACACCAGGTAACTGATTTTACTGACTGAAGATTTATTTCACATATCCTTCTGTCATCTACCCTGCTCTCTGCTTATGCCTGTGCAAGAACTCTATTTTTCCTTCCATTTTACACTGTCTCTCTCTGTTTGAATCCTTTCTTTTCTATGCTAATAAAATATCAATCACCTTTGATCTTATCTGATCTTCACCTCATCCTCCAGCAAACTTCATGAAAACCTTGATGTAAAGATACATTTCAAGTAACATTTCAAAATCAAAACAGTTGGAAAAAAAGATGAGGAATGAAAGATTACTTGAAAATTAAGGGCTCAGGATTCCAGAAAAATGAGAAGTGTGGTCTCAACCCTACTTGGCATATCTCTTAAGTGGGCAGTCAGTGAGAGGTCTGGATTTCAAATGAGTGATCCCAAGGGAGTGATTGTTCTGATTTTTCATTCGTCTCTCAGGACAGGCAGCAGATCACAGAAAGAAAACCTCCTTTATGCTATTTTACACTGAAATCACTCAAATAATTTGCAATTCCAGACCTAAGGTGTTACAATTGAACCATATACAATTTGTGTATCTGTTAATCACACACTATTATATAAAATAAATCAAGAGCAAGGACCTTCTGTATAGCACAGGGAATTATATTCAATACCTTGTTATAGCCTATAATGAAAACACATACATATATATGAGTTTGTGTATGTGTATACATATATATATATATATATATATATATGAATCACTTTGCCACACATTTGAAACTAATGCAGCATTGTAAATCAACTATACTTTGTTGTTCAGCTGTTCAGTTGTGTCAGACTCTCTGTGACCCCGTGGACTGCAACACACTATGCTTCCTTGTCCTTCACTATCTCACGAGTTTACGCAAACTTGTGTCTATTGAACCAGTGGTACCATCAAACCATCGTCCCCTTCTCCTTCTGCCCTTAGTGTTTCTCAGCATCAGGGTCTTTTCCAGTGAGTCAGCTCTTTCCATCAAGTGGCCAAATTATTAGAGTTTCAGCCTCAGCATCAGTCCTTCCAATAAATATTCAAGGTTGATTTCTTTTAGGATTGACACTTCAATAAAAAATATTGAATTCTATCACTGAGATTGGCTGTCAATTACTTAGGTCATTGATGACTGCCCCTTTTGCCCTTTTCATAGAAACTAACACAAAGGTGAAGAGAGTCACCAGATGCCCTCTGCATCTTCTTGTCAGGTAGGTGACTGTAGCAGGACTTTGCCAACCTGTTTTGTGGCAGCACAGTGGCCCTGCTGAGATGCCGTCTGCTCTGGAGACCTGGAATCTTGACTGCAGTTACCTGCCAATGTCAGGGACAATTCAAGTCTCGCAGTTACACTGACAATATATTTTTACCCCCAAATCAGGGCACAGTTCCTGACAGGTACAGCTATACCTATGGGAACAATGAAACAGGATATTTAAATTCAAGACTGTCCTAGAAAATCTGAGACTTCTGTCCAACGAAACCTGTTCTGCTAGGTGCCTTTGGTACTGTGAGAGAAAAACAAAACATGAACTCAATTTCTCTTAAAATGAACAAAATGATGAGTCATTAAAATAACCTTAAATTACATCAAGTATTTTAATTTTGACCTCAAACTGCTGAAAAGTTCTTTTATTATATTATCATATATGTCATATAAATCTTAATCTATATTTTTCAAAATGATACTAAAAAGTGAAACAAAACGTATTGTTGCGAAGCTGTATATATGGCAATGACAGTAAATTTGTCATACACTCTCTATTAGTATTAAGTCAGATTGATGATAATAAATACAGCTGCTATTAGCAGTTGATCAAGTGCATTCTAGTACTAGGCAAAGTGCATGTGTTAAGCTTTCCACACGCATGATCTAATGCTCGCAACAACCCATAATACAAGCATTTTAATTCCACTTTATGAATGAGGAAATATAAGCCCAAAATCACACTGTGAAAAAAAAATCACAGAGCAGGATTTGGACCTAGTCTATCTAAATACTCAGATGATAAAGCGTCTGCCTACAATGCGGGAGACCCAAGTTCTATCCCTGGGTCAGGAAATTCCCCTGGAGAAGGAAATGGCAACCCACTCCAGTATTCTTGCCTGGAAAATCCCATGAATGGAGGAGTCTGGTAGGCTACAGTCCATGAGGTCGCAGAGAGTCGGACACGACTGAGTGACTTCATTTCACTTCAATCTAAATACAAAGTATCTGAAGAAAGCTGAGCGCCGAAGAATTGATGCTTTTTGAACTGTGGTGTTGGAGAAAACTCTGGAGAGTCCCTTGGACTGCAAGAAGATCCAACCAGTCCATTCTGGAAGGAGATCAGCCCTGGGATTTTTTTGGAAGGAATGATGCTAAAGCTGAAACTCTAGTACTTTGGCCACCTCATGTGAAGAGTTGACTCATTGGAAAAGACTCTGATGCTGGGAGAGACTGGGGGCAGGAGGAGAAGGGGATGGCATCACTGACTCAATGGACATGACTCTGAGTGAACTCCAGGAGTTGGTGATGGACAGGGAGGCCTAGCATGCTGCAATTCATGGGGTCGCAAAGAGTTGGACATGATTGAGCAACTGAACTGAACTGGTCATCACCACAATGAATATCATTTAAATGAAACTGTCTTCCATTTTTATCTACCTGACAGACGATGTAACTATGGTAACCATCCCCAATCTCAATTCCCAAAAGGTTTTGCCCTTTCCACTCCTACATTAAAAACCATCAGAAAGCAAGTGAAGAAGAATAAGAGGAGGAGTGGGGAGGAAGAGAGAGAGGTGGGAGAGAGAAACAGAAAGAAGAGAAAGTAAGTACATGAAAATGAAGGGAATCACCAGTGAATCTTCTTTATTTGGTGGGAAAGTAATATTTCCCTTAGTTGACCAAGAGATTATCTGAAACAAAAAGAGGAGAAAGAAATCAATATGATACTTAAGGAACATTTAACATGGTTAGACATGCTGCTTATGAAAGAGAAGGATGAAATAGATTTGAATCATGGACAGTTTCATTTTCAGTGATGAGGATTTTACTTTATTTAAATGTGGTCAAAATAGAAGAAATAGAAGCATTTTATATTCAATATATAGATGTGCTCTGTTTTGGCTTGTGTATACAGTGGAGATTTTTATTTCATGAACAAGAAACTGTTCATGTAACCATTAAAAAGGCTTAATCAATTTTGTTTTTATCTTTGAGACAATCTAGTTTACTTTATTCATTAACCATACTTTCAAAATATTAGCAACAATATGTGCTTGCTTTTTGACAAAGGACAATTTTACTGATTAAAAACCAGGCTGCTGCACTTAGATATGTAGCAGTTACCATGGAAACAATTTTACTTTGACTCAGAGTATATCTTGTTTTAGGAAGACTAACCCGTTGTTATGGCAATGAGAACTTGAGCATTTCCCCACAAGAAGACTAGCAGAGGATAAATAATAGCATTGCCAGTCATGAATATATACAAACACAAGTGTGCTCACCTTAGGTAGGTTACAAAATCATGGCTCCTGAAGACACTAGATACCACTGTAATTTTGTAAGGAAATCTCTCATCCTATGTGGTTCCCTTGTTTCATTTTTAAATATAATAATTAAGAATACAGCCTGAAATTTTTCTTACTGAAGGCAACAAATTCAAATCATAGTTTCTATAGCAACAGTATATGATGTTTCATTAAAACTTTAATAGAAACTATAGTTTACATACTAGAAAAATCATAACTATCACCTATTTCAACACGTAATGGCAATGGTGATAATTATGAGAGTCAAAAATGTACATAATGATGCCAAATACCTGGCATGTTTCTAAGACTACTTACTATATTAAAACATTAAAATTATTGTAATACCTCTCCTTGAGTGGGGCTTTATTAATATCTTCATGTCACAGAAAAGAAAACTGTAGCACAAAGAGGTCCATTTTTTTGAGCCTGAAACATTAGTTTTAATTTTAAGCCTGACAAATGTTGAACAAACAACTGAATAGTCTCCAGATCACTAAATAATAGTCTACTGCCTTACAATTAAGCTAGAACATATGATTTAGAACAACTTCAAGTTTACTTCTTGAACAGTTCTACAAGAGTGAGTGGTCAAAATAGGGAAACAAGCTTAAAGGAATATACAGACATTATAGTTCCTCACAAATGAGTATTTAGAAACATGCAAACACCAGTTTTCACTCCAGCAGAGATCTCATCCATTTCCATGGCTTCAGCCAGCACTGATGGGACTGGAGTCCCCAGATCTTCATGTCTAGCTCAAGTTTACAAAGAGGTCAGTTAATGTATCCAAAGTGACAGAAGAAAGAAGTGTCAGAGCCAAGAACCAAACCTGTAAAATCAAAGGCCTTAACTACTTCCTCAGGTAGCATTTCCTCATTGCTGAATACATTAGTTTTAAATTTCTTATGATAATATCAAATATCAATTTAAATTTCACATATTTTTAAACAACTTTAGTTCTTTAACTTTAATAATTTAAATACTAAATTATATTTGTACAATAAGTAGCTTTTCTAAGAAGGAGTATAAATTTCACACAGAAATTGACAATATAAACTTGAATTTAACTGAATTTAGTGATTTTTCTCAGTAATAACCCTATGTTGTTACTATATTTAATGTTAAAGTTAACTAATATTTCAGTAATTTGTGGTCATAAATATGAAAGCCTTATTCAGACTGGAGGGAGTAGGATTCTTTGAGGGATTATTCTGAATATACTTATAAGTCTGAAATATACATACAAATATGAAAATGGCAACTAAAGGATTTGCTGTGATAGGACTCTAATTAGAATTGCAAAATATTTTATTTCAGGGGCTTGTGCCTTTTCTCATCAAAAATTTTCAGCCTTTTTAAACCAAAGCCATTTTTCTTACTAGTTTATGTGTTGCAGAAGAATTACGAATTCATCTCATTTCCATCTCTTAGGCAATGGTTACATAAGTGTTTCAGTAACATAAGATATTCATTCCACTTTCTGTTATTGAAGAAGTGTATATTATTGAAAAATAAATTGCCTTATCTACTACATTGTTTCCAGTGTAGGTAAGTGAATATTTGATAAATGAATAGTTTCTACAAAGATAATGGTTGACCTGATAAAGGTTGTAGACAGATAAAAAAAAATCACTGCAATAAATATTTCCTAAATGCAATGATATTAGAAGTACTTCCTTTCAAATCACAAGTAGGACAAAAATGCTAATCTTACCACCCAGTCCACACTGCACTGAAGCCCTAGCCAGCAATGACACAGGCTAGAGTGGTTTTCAGAGGGTTACCAGATGTTCCTTTTATACTAACATCCAAAACACTCAATAGCTTATATTAAAATGTTCTTAAATAAAGAGCACTGCAAACAGTAATTTGCTTAAATAGTGATGTAGGTCAGTGACAGCCGGGCTTCAGCTTATGGATCGCCCCCTGCTCATGCTTGGGCTAACTTGCCAGTGCACATGTCGCATTCATGTGTCAACACTTCTGACTCATCCACGGCTAGAAGTCTACACCTCTGGGTCCAGCTCGACATACACTTCCATTAATAATTGTTCACACAATATTCGTCCTCTATTTCACTCTAGAGTTTAGCCTTAAACACATATGCTCAGATCTAATTCACTGATAAAAGCGTTGGATACATTGCTCTGATCTTGATGCTTCAAATTGCAAAGGAAAACAGGAATTTACTTCTAGGCATGCTCATTTCCTGATGACTGGAATCATTAGGTAGTTGGTACTGTGGTCTTGAACCTCAGGAAGAAGACCAACTTGGAGTCACAAGTGTGTGTATGTGCGTGTGTGTGTGTGTGTACTAGTGCTATCATGAGTACCTGTAGTATATGGTGTTCAAATAGTGACTGTAATTTACTGATTATCAATTAGCACATATATTACTACATCTAGAGATCAGTTTTCAAGGTAGGAACTATTTTCCTTAAACATATAAAAATTGAAGTGTCTAGGGAGAAAAAATATAATTTGCCTGAAGTGACACAATTAGTAAGTTATGGGTCAGAGATAAGAATAAAGGTCTCATCAAAAATCCGTATTCTTATATATTTGTGTTTCTCTTTCTTACTTACTTCACTCTATATGACAGACTTTAGGTCCATATATATCTCTACAAATGACTCAGTTTCATTAAAAATGGTATAGATGAACTTATTATTCCTAGGGCAGGAATAGAGACACAGATGTGGAGAATGAACATGTGGACACACGAAAAGTGAAGGGTGGGATGAATTGGGAGAATGGGAATGACATAGATACACTACTGTGTGTAAAATAGATAGCTAGTAGGACCCTGCTATGTAGCACAGAGAGCTAAGCTCGGTGCTCTGTAATGATCTAGAAGGGTGGGATGGAGACCCAAGGGTAGGGGGATGTATGTATACATATGGCTGATTCACTTTATTGTACAGCAAAAACCAATTCAATGTTGTAAAGCAATTATACTTTAATAAAAATAAATTTTTTAAAATATGTTTATTTCCCTATAGCAAAGCATCTCTCAGAAAATATTTAAAATATTTTTAGAAGATAATTCTTAACTATATTGTAGAAAGAATGTTTTGCCTATCAAATTGATTAAGTTATTTTAGAAACAATGTGTTTAGTTTTCTTCTTTTTCCTCACATGCCAATCATAACATTCTATAGGAATTTCATCATTTTAATAGATGCTAAGACTTTTTCTTCTTTGCTTTACAATTGTCTTTATCTCTTAAAGCATATTTCTTTATATACATCAAATTTTCCATTTTTATTCTAATCTATTTTTGAAAGAAATAACAGCTTTAACTTTGAATCTATGTACTCTTTCCACAGCTCACCCCCAACAATACTAAATGCCTATTTATAGAAGTTTCATTTACTGAGTACATTACATCTTGCTATCAAGAAAAAAATTAGTAGGCATATGAAAAGGATATATAATGTGGAGAGTCAGAGTAAGTATCAGAACCAGACTCAGCCATGCTAAGGATGTTGGAATTATCAGACCAGGTATTTACAATAACAGTGATTAAAAATCTAAAGATTATAATGGATAAATTAGTGTGCAAGAAAATGTAAACTATCTTGAGAGAGATGGGAACACTAAAGAAGGAAGCAATAAGAAATGTTGGAGATCAAAAACACTGTCTAGAACTATGGGACAACTACAAGAAGTCTGCCACACGCATAAAGGATCTTCCAAAAGGGAGAAAGGAATCAAAGAAAAGTTTGAAAGATAATGACAGAATTTCCCCCAAATAAAGTCAACCAACCAAACCACAGATTCAGGAAGCTCAGAGACTATCGAGCAGGACAAATATTAGAAAACAACTATACTTGGACATGTCACTTTTATTTGTCAAACTACAGAGAATTAAAACTAAAGAAAATCTTGAAAGAAGCCAGGGCCAAGGGGGGGTGGGGATGACACTTTACATATAGAGGAACAAAGACAATAATTGCATCCAACTTTCCCCTTAGGAGCTGTGCAAGCAAAGAGAGAGTAGGGGTGAAATATTTAAAATACAAAGAAACATCCAGAAGCTAGAATTCTGCATCCAATGTAATCAACATGTAATCTTCACTCTAAAAGTGAAGGGAGACATAAAGATTGACAAACAAAAATTGAGACAATTTATTGCCAGTAGATCTGCCTTGCAAAGAATGTTAAAGGAAATTCTTCAGAGAGAAGTAAAATAGTAATAGGTCAGAAACTCACCACGACAAGAAGAAAGGAAAAGTATCTGAGAGGAAACAAGTGAAAGTGAAAGAAAAACTGTTTTTTTCTTTTCATAAATTTTTATACTGTTTTATTTAATTGGAGTATAACTGCTATACAGTGTTGCGTTGGTTTCTGCTGTACAACAATGTGAATCAGCTATACCTACACATATATCCTCTCCTTCTTAGGCCTTCCTCACATCCCCACATTCCATCACTGTAGGTCATCGCAGAGCACCAAACTGAGCTCTCTGCATACAGCAGCTTTCGACGGGTGATTTTACACATGGTGATGTATCTAAGTCAACCTTACTCTCTCAGTTCACCCCATCCTCCCCTTCTCCTCTTGCGTGCACAAGTCCATTCTCTACATTTGAACTTCTATCCCCGCCCTACAAATAGACTCATCAGTACCATTTTTCTAGATCCCATTTATATGCATCAATATACAATATTTTTCTTAATTTAGCTAACATAATAATTTGTTCAAAGTAGTAATTAAAAAAAAAGGAAGTCGCTCAGTCATGTCCAACTCTTTGCGGTCCCATGGACACCAGACTCCTCCATCCAGGGGATTTTCTAGGCAAGAGTACTGGAGTGGGTTGCCGTTTCCTTCTCCAGGGAAGTTCTCGACCCAGGGATTGAACCCAGGTCTCCCACATTGCAGACAGACGCTTTCCGTCAGAGCCACCACTATGATCTTAGCCAAAGGCCAAGAAGAGACAAGATATTCAATCATGTCTGCTTATGTTTGACTGATGACAGCAGTGTTACAAGGGATGGGAGGGAAGAGTCAGCATTATTTTGTTATTATAAGGTCCTCACACTTAGCATATTGTTATTTATAGCAACACTTGATACAGTATTGTTTAAAAGTGGACTTGGATTAGTTATAAATGTGTATTGCACTCTAAGGCAACCAACTGCTAAAAGAGAACTATAAGTGAGTAAGCTAAGAAAGAAGAGAAAACGAAGTCATATAAAATGCTCAAGAAGTGGAGGAAAAAGAGGCAAGACAAAAGTAGATGAAAATAACAAGGGTAACAAATAGAAAGTAGTAATAAATTTGGTAAATGTTAATCCAACTATATAAATAATCACTTTGAATGCTGATGATCAAAATGCATCAATTAAACAACAGAGATTTTGGTAGGTCAAAAAGTAAGTCGAACTCTAAGTTGCTACAAGAAGCTCATTTTAATAGAAAGGCAAAGAGAGAGACTGCAAGTAAGTGGACAGAGGAAAATATAACACTCTAATATTAAGAAAAGAAAACAGAAGAGGCTTTAAAGCAAGGAAAGTTGTCAGGGATAAAGATAATGATAAAGGATCAATTATCCAAGAAGAAATTTAAAACCTTACCATGTACACGCCTCATAGTAGAGCATCAAACTATATGCAACAAAACCTGATAGAATTACAGGTTAAGTTGAAATCAATGAATCCACTAAATAGTTGGAAACTTTTCAACACCCCTTTCTCAGCAATGGACTGATTCGGCAGAAAGAAAATCAGCGAGGTCATAATGGAACTCAACAGCACCATCAGTCAACTGGATATAATGGACATTTATAGACTACTTCATTCAAGGACAGCAGAATACACAGTTTTCTCAAGTTCACATAGAGCATTCAGCAAGACAGACTTAACACGTGTAAAACTATAGAAATCATAGTGTCCTCAAAGGGCATTCATATGAGTCAGTCATTCACCTAAGAAAGGAGAGTAAATCAGCATATGAAGCTTAGGCTGACTCTTTCACAAGAAGAGAACTACTACTATTTCTCTACAAGGTAGAGAAAAAGTTGTTGGGGATTTTTCATGGAGAAGGACTGCGTGTACAAAGGCGTGACCCAACAATGAACATCTGGGAAGCCAGTTGTTGCTTAGGGCAATGCAAAGCTAAGAAACATCAAGGAAATGAGGCTGAGCCTAGATTAGGACATAAATTGTGTTCTGTTGAGCAGTGAAAAAAGTCAAGTAGGAATGTATGCTTTTAAACTAATCTATTTTTTAGAAGTTTTCCCAAAGGCAATGAGAGAGTTTGGATAGATAAACATGTTGGATCAATAATTTATGTATGTGTTGCTTGTTTATTTCAGATAGGAAAGCTTAAATGTGTCTCTTTGTCAAAAAGGAAAATTGATGAACAAGTCTTCTGCCACTGGAAGAGAATGAGATACAGGTTAAGGTAAGAGAGACATCTGTTCCTCTTGGAAATAGGAATTGTAGGGATACAGAAGTTTAAATTGGGAGATAAATATTTCTCTGAGACAAAAAAGAATCACACAGATATTAGATTAGTTGATATTAGAGTCTGATATTAGATTATCTCTTCTAACAACATAATGCAATAAAAAGCAGTTACATATACATCTTCATGCAACTCAATGCCTGAAGTTTACAATTCATTTCTATTAATAATTCACATTTTACCATCTTATACTATGATTTATTGAAAATGAGGAAATAATTGATTTTTACACACTTTACTTTTTCAGAATCTAGCCAGCAGCAGGAGGCAGGGAGCACCCTGCCTTGCTCATCACGTCTCCTACGTACCTGAAACATTGTGGTCACTCCTAAGCAGTCACATTATTTAGGGGCTTTCCCAATCCCTGTTTCTTGTGTCCCCCTGGTGTCTCTCTAGAAGCTGTGCCTTAATCACATTACTGAGCTTTGAAGGAAAATCTCGGCATGTGATGTCGAGACCCTTCCTCTTTCCTTTCCAGAGAGGCCAGCTGGCGTACAGCTAAGGCTACTAAGTGAACAGGTCTTTCTAGCTCTTGAGTTAAATGAATAAGCCTACATTCAGGAATTCCAGTTTCATCAGAAATAGAGGAGATATTTTGGTCTGCATCTGCCAATTTTCTAGCCTATTTCATATTTGATTCAGAACTTCAGTAGGAAAGCTGGTATTATTTATTGACCTCTTTCAAAGTTTGTGACACACATAGTTCAGCAAACCAATTGGAAGTAGCTTATTTTTGGTGGGTTATGGTAAAGAAATATATTTCTTTATTAGGATCTACAGAAAAATATTTATCAAGTCTGTCCCTTGCCTGCTTTGACCTTAAAAAAAAATTCACCTAGGCATATGTGCATGCTAACTTGCCTCAGTTGTGTCTGACTCTTTGCCACCCTACGAACTGCAGCCCGCCAGGCTCCTCTGTCCATGGAATTCTCCAGGCAAGAATACTGGAGTGGGTTGCTGTGCCCTCTTCCAGGAGATCCTCCTGACCCAGGGATGAAACTTTTATCTCTAAATCTCCTGCACTGACAGGCAGGTTCTCTACCACTATTGTCACCTGGAAAGTCTATTACAGATTTCAAATTTTTACATTATATATGACATTTATTTTTCTTTGACTTCCTTTACTCTATATGACAGTCTCCAGGTCCATCCATGTCTCTGCAAATGGCACAAATTGTACAGATGAGCCTATTTGCAGAGCAAAAATAGAGACACAGATGTACAGAACAAATGTATTCCTCTTGTGCAGGAGACATAGGTTGATCCCTGAGTTGGGTAGACCTCCTGGAGAAGGAAATGGCAACCCACTCCAGTATTCTTGCTTGGAAAATCCAATGGACATAGGAGCCTGGCAGGCTACAGTCTGTGGGATCACAAAAGAGTCATACAGGACTTAGGACTAAGCAACAAAATGGACACCAAGGTATAAATTGGGAAATTGGAATTGACATATTCATACTACTATAAATAAAATAAGTAACTAATGAGAATCCTCTCTATAGCACAGCTGTTTGTAGGACATATATTAAGTTATCCTTACAACTGTATTTTAATGTACAGTATGTACAAACACACACTAGGTACAGACAAATACTGGGCTTCCCTGGTACCTCAATTGGCAAAGAATCCACCTGTGATGCAGGAAACCCCAGTTTAATTCCTTGGTTGGGAAGATCTCCTGGAGAAGGGACAGTCTACCCATTCCAGTATTCTTGGGCTTCCCTGGTGGCTCAGATGGTAAAGAATCCACTTGTAATGCAGGAGACCTGGGTTCTATCCCTAGGTTGGGAAGATCTCCTGGAGGAGGGTATAGGAACCCCTTTCAGTATCCTTGCCTGGAGAATCCCCATGGATAGAGGAGCCTGGAAGGCTACATAGTCCATGGGGTCACAACTAAGCAACTAAGCACAGCACAGTACAGACAAATACTGTTTGATCCCACTGATATGAGGTACCTAGAATAGTCAAATTTATCAAGTCAGAAAGTATGTTGGTAGATGCCAAGGGCAGAGGGTGGAGAAGCAGGTGGGGAGGGAGAGTGGGACGTTAGTGTTTAATAGGGTCAGGATTTCAATTTAGGAAGGTGAAAAATTCAGGAGATGGACGGTGGTGAGATGTGTACAACAATATGAATGTACTTAATACCATGGAATTGTATATTTCAATATGGTTAAAAATGTTTCCTCATATCTAATATGAAAATACTCCCTGCCATCGCTACTTTGCATAAATATGAACATATTAAAATGAGATTAGAATTATGCCTCCTCCCAATTAAACCACCTATTGCTCCCTGAAGGTCATCATTAGCTAGAATGTGAAGGCCCTTGTTTGCCATTAACCAACACCAGAACTTACTTTGACCTGTTTTAGAGTTTTAAAATGGAATCATAAATGAAGAAAATGAGAGATTTGTAAAACAACAAAAATCTAAAATATTCACAACATCTGAATGTGAAAAAGTGCTATACTGAGATGACATCATTGTTCTTGCTATAACCAGCACATGTGCTCCCTCCCAGCTGGTGCTATATTAGGTAAGACCAGTATCCTCATCACATCTGTCCTGATCATGGCAACAGCCTCCCCAAGAGTCCCTGTGTCCTTCTGGGACTATTTCCATCCTCAAATGGCTCTCATACTCAAGGAGGAGGAGAGAGATGATCCTTAAGGGAGAAAGTTTTCCCTCAGGAGTGGGGTCTGAGACAAAATTTGTGTTCGGGTAGTTCATTGGGAAGCAGGAGTGAAGGCAGGAGGGACAGACCCAAGCAGAACTATCAAGAGGAGCTCACTGACAACAGGGAACTGGATGCAGCCATAGAACCTGCCTGCCCCTCGCCCCCCTGCAGCATCCACCCCTTCAGCTCTTACAATAAGAACCCAGCTGTTCCCTGAGCTCCTCTTGCTAAGACACCTATGAGGCGAAATCACCACCTTCTGGGACTTGAAGTCACTGCCTCCTGGAACTGGAACTGAGAACAAAGCGAGGGAAATGATGTAAGGCCAGGGAGGTCACAGCGTAGGTGGATGGAGGGTATCTGTATGCTGCTTTCTTGTTTTTGCTAATTTATTTTGTTGAAAGACAGATATCATGTGATATCACTTATATGTGAAATCTAAAATATGACACAGAAGAGTCTATCTAGGAAAAAGAAACAGACTCAAAGGCCTTGAAAACAGACTTGTGGTTGCCAAGAGGAAAGAGGGGCTGGACAGGGAATCTGGGATAAGCGGATGCAAACTATTATATATGCAATGGATAAACAAGGTTCTACTATCTTGCACAGAGAACTATATCCAATATCCTGTGATA
The DNA here is from genome assembly GCA_917880005.1 of Nanger dama. Taxonomy (NCBI): domain Eukaryota; kingdom Metazoa; phylum Chordata; class Mammalia; order Artiodactyla; family Bovidae; genus Nanger; species Nanger dama. Next base: position 41,985,899 of record CAKJTW010000009.1, on the reverse strand, counting down.
AACCATAATTGTAAAGAATATACAAAGGAATGCTGTTGCTGTTCAGTCACCCAGTCACGTCCAACTCTGTGATGCCATGAACTGCAGCATGCCAGGCATCCCTGTCCCTCACCATCTCCCAAAGTTAGCCTAAGTTCACATCCATTGCATCAGATACTATCAAGCCATCTCACCCTCTGATGCCTTTTTCTCCTTCTGCCCTCTATCTTTCATCAGGGACTTTTACAATGAGTTGGCTTTTCACATCAGATCACCAAAATACTGGGACTTCAACTTCAGCATCAGTTCTTCCAATGAGTATTCAGAATTGACTTCCCTTAAGATTGACTGGTTTGATCTCCTTGCTGTCCAAGGGACTCTCAGGAGACTTCTCCAGCAGCACAGTTAGAAGGCATCAATTCTTTCTTTGGCGCTCTTCCAATGCCATATCCAAAGAATATGGTACAGCTCTTACAACAGTACATGACCACTGGGAAGACCATAGCCCTGCCTATATGGACCTTTGTTGGCAGAGTAATGTCTTGGCTTTTCAACACACTGTCTAGGTTTGTGATGGCTTTCCTGTCAAGAAGCAATCATCTTCTGATTTCATGGCTTCAGTCACCATCTGCAGTGATTTTAGAACCCAAGAAGAGGAAATCTGTCACTACTTCCACTATTTCCCCTTCTATTTGCCATGAAGTAATGGGACCAGACACCATAGTCTTAGTTTTCTTAATATTTAGTTTTAAGCTAGCTCTTTCATTCTCCTCCTTCACCCTCATCAAGAGGCTCTTTACTTCCTCTTTGCTTTCTGCCATTAGAGTGGTATCATCTACATATCTGAGGTTTTTGGCGTTTCTCTTGCCTATCTTGATTCCAGCTTGTAACTCGTCCTGCCAGGCATTTCTCACGATGTGTTCAGTGCATAGGTCAAATAAACAGATTGACAGCAGACAGCCCTGTCATACTCCTTTCTCAATCCTGAACCAATCAGTTGTTCCAAACAGGGTTCTAACTTTTGCTTCTTGGCCTGCACACAAGTTTCTCAAAAGACAGGTAAGATGGTCTGGTATTCCCATCTCTTTAAGAGCTTTCCACAGTTTGCTATGATCCACACAATCAAAGGCTTTAGCATAGTTGATGAAACAGAGGTAGATGTTTTTCTGGAATTCCCTTGCTTTCTCTGTGATCCAGCCAGTGTTGGCAATTTGATCTCTGGCTCATCTGTCTTTTCTAAACCCAGCTTAGACATTTGGAAGTTCTTAGCTCATGTAATGATGAAGCCTACAATGCAAGATTTTAAGCATGATCTTACTGGTGTGGGAGATGAGCACAATTGTCCAACGGTTAGCACATTTATTAGTACTGTGCTTCTTGGGAAGTGAGATGAAGATTGACTTTTTCCAGTCCTGTGGCCACTGCTGGGTCTTCCAGACTTGCTGACATATTGAGCACAGCACTTTGATAGCATCATCTTTTAGGCTTTTGAATAGTTCTACTGGAATTCCATCACATCCATTAACTTTATTAACAGCAGTGCTTCCTAAGGTCCACTTGACTTCACACTGTTCTGGGTGAGTGACCACATCATCATAGTTATCTAGTTCGTTAAGATATGTTTCTAAAATTCTTCAATGTATTCTTTCCATTTTTTATTTCTCCAACATCTACTAGATATATAGTCCACTAGATCTAGAACTATATAGGTTTCTCAAGAGGCAGGTTAGGTGGTCTGGTATTCCCATCTCTTTCAGAATTTTCCACAGTTTATTGTGATCCACACAGTCAAAGGCTTTGGCATAGTCAATAAAGCAGAAATAGATGTTTTCTGGAACTCTCTTGCTTTTTCCATGATCCAGCAGATGCTGGTAATTTGATCTCTGGTTCCTCTTCCTTTTCTAAAACCAGCTTGAACATCAGGAAGTTCACAGTGAGCGTACTACTGAAGCCTGGCTTGGAGAATTTTGAGCATTACTTTCCTAGCATGTGAGATGAGTGCAATTGTGTGGTAGTTTGAGCATTCTTTGGCATTGCCTTTCTTTGGGATTGGAATGAAAACTGCCCTTTTCCAGTCCTGTGGCCACTGCTGAGTTTTCCAAATTTGCTGGCATATTGAGTGTAGCACTTTCACAGCATCATCTTTCAGGATTTGAAATAGCTCTACTGAAATTCCATCACATCCACTAGCTTTGTTCGTAGTGATGCTTTCTAAGGCCCACTTGACTTCACATTCCAGGATGTCTGGCTCTAGATGAGTGATCACACCATCATGATTATCTAGGGGTCTTGAAGATCTTTTTGTATATTTCTTCTGTGTATTCTTGCCACCTCTTCTTAATATCTTCTGTTTCTGATAGGTCCATGCCATTTCTGTCCTTTCTTGAGCCCATCTTTGCATGAAATGCTCCCTTAGTATCTCTAATTTTCTTGAAGAGATCTCTAGTCTTTCCCATTCTGTTGTTTTCCTCTATTTCTTTGCATTGATCACTGAAGAAGGCTTTCTTATCTCTCCTTGCTATTCTTTGTAACTCTGCATTCAGATGCTTATATCTTTCCTTTTTCTCCTTTTGCTTCCCTTCTTTTCACAGCTATTTGTAAGGCCTCCCCAGACAGCCATTTTGCTTTTTTGCATTTCTTTTCCATGGGGATGGTCTTGATCCCTGTCTCCTGTACAATGTCATGAACCTAATTCCATAGTTCATCAGGCACTCGATCTATCAGATCTAGGCCCTTAAATCTATTTCTCACTTCTATTATGCAGGTCAGGATGCAATAGTTAGAACTGGACATGAAATAACAGACTGGTTCCAAATAGGAAAAGGAATACTTCAAGGCTGTATATTGTCACCCTGCTTATTTAACTTCTATGCAGAGTATATCATGAGAAATGCTGGGCTGGAAGAAGCACAAGCTGGAATCCAGATTGCCAGGAGAAATATCAATAACCTCACATATGCAGATGACACCACCCTTATGGCAGAAAGTGAAGAGGAACTAAAGAGTCTCTTGATGAAAGTGAAAGAGGAGAGTGAAAAAGTTGGCTTAAAGCTCAACATTCAGAAAACAAAGAGCAAGGCATCTCGTCCCATCACTTCATGGGAAATAGATGGGGAGACAGTGGAAACAGTGTCAGACTTTATTTTGGGGGCTCCAAAATCACTGCAGATGGTGACTGCAGCCATGAAATTAGAAGACACTTACTCCTTGGAAGGAAAGTTATGACCAATCTAGATAGCATATTGAAAATCAGAGACATTACTTTGCCAACAAAGGTACATCTAGTCAAGGCTATGGTTTTCCTGGTAGTCATGTATGGATGTGAGAATTGGACTGTGAAGAAAACTGAGCACCGAAGAATTGATTCTTTTGAACTGTGGTGTTGGAGAAGACTCTTGAGAGTCCCTTGGACTGCATGGAGATTCAAGCAGTCCATTCTAAAGGAGATCAACCCTGGGATTTCTTTGGAAGGAATGATGCTAAAGCTGAAACTCCAGTACTTTGGCCACCTCATGCAAAGAGTTGACTCATTGGAAAAACACTCTGATGCTGGGAGGGATTGGGAGCAGGAGGAGAAGGGGACGACAGAGGATGAGATGGCTGGATGGCATCACTTACTCGATGGACATGTGTCTGAGTGAACTCTGGGAGTTGGTAATGAACAGGGAGGCATGACGTGCTGTGATTCATGGGGTCACAAAGAGCTGGACATGACTGAGTGACTGAACTGAACTGAGATGTAAAACTATAGTCAATATCCTATGATAGACCTTACTGGAAAAGAATATTAAAAAAAAAAAGAATATGTCTATGTCTAAAACTGAGTCACTGTTTTACATAACAGAAATTAACACAACATTGAGTGCTATTTGTTTCATGTATATAGTGAAACATATTTATTTCTGCACATAAACTAGGGAGTTTTTATAATAGAAGTATAGTATTTTAAATCATAAAATATGAAAATATACCCACAGATCATTTTGCAATAGATACAAATATGAACCACTATGTTGTACACCTGAATCTAATATAATGTTATATGTCAATTTTACCTCAATTTAAAAAAAAGATCACTGACAGTATGTTTGCAAAAACTTAGTTAAAACTAAGTATAAATGCTTCAGTTAATATAACTATTCATTTTTTGCTAAATTAATACTTGTTTTATTTGTTTTTATTACCTGTGGTTTAGTAAGAAAGAAAAATTGACCTTTTCTGAATGAAGAGAAAATATGGGAGAAAAACTCTTCTTGTTAAGAAAATTACCAATTTTCCTACTAATTAAACCACTGTTGCTTAGTTTGAGCAGCTTTGCTTACTCTCTGTTCTTCAGGTAGATAGTTGGAGATTCACTAATTCTGTCTACTTTGCTGCCAAGTTGATTTTTCTGAAACTCTAGTCTAATCAAATAACTTTCCTCCTTAAAATCACCATTCCTGACAACTGGCATCATACAGTTCCCCAAAACCCTCCACTTGTCACTGACATTTGCTTTGTCTTTCTTCCTGGAAACTACCACCACCCTCTGACCAAGTCCCCCTGGAAGCCCAGCACAAGTTTCCCTCCCAGGCCGCCTCCAAGCCCCTTGAGGTGGGTGTTCCCTCCTGGGCTTTTCATGTATGTTTTTCAAAAGCTTTTTTTTTTTTTTTTTTTTAACATATGTGACTAGATAACCTCTCTGAATATTGGTTGAATTTTAACCTCATCTCCAAATACATGTACCCCTCAGCTCAAAGTTACTCCCATCAAGGTATCAGCTGACCCTGGGAAATTCTATAAAATGTTGATCTTCAACATCTACTCTAAATACAATTTTCCTTTAATTACCTACCCACTAAACATGATTAAGGATATGGTGCCATGTCCTCAAACAATGTCATTCACTGTAGTAATAGCCCAGTTTTTATTTGAGAACCTTGTTTTGAACACAAAGTCTTAAGAGAAACTACAAAAGAGTGAAATCACAGATTAGGAAATTGAGACTCTGTTCACATGGAGTGGCACATGGTGTGGGGGAATCCAAGAACAGGATCACATACTTTTTGTGACAAGAGGTAGCCTAAACATGTTTCAGTGTATAAGTTTCTTGTTACCTTTCATCAGTCACCCACTGCAAGCTTGTTCTTAATTATTTCTTTGTAAAGTGCTACCATCAAATATGCACTGAGTGACCCAGTTGGAAAGAGAAGAAAGGGGAGGGAGAGATAGAATAATGAAAGAATAATGGTTCTTTGGTTTTCCAAAGCACAAGAGAAAGCTTGAGTGTGGTTTCAGCACAAGTGGCACATGAAAAAAACACAGGTGTTGACTTTGCTGAAGGGGACATCCTGACAGCCAATATGAAAGCTAACATATGTAGCTAGCAGGTGAAACAGTAAGTTAAAATGACTTGATCCCTGAAAATAGGCATTTCCATATGATCTAAACAATGACAAGTGTCCAATAGCCTAGCAGTATGAATCAGTACAGAAGCTGTGCACCCTAAACTCTAGTAAAAGTAGACTATCAAAGGCAAAAACTGTGAACATAAATACATTTAAAACAGCCAACTATAAACAGAAAAACATCCAGAAGAATAGGAAAAGATATTTGCAAGTGACTGACAAGGGATTGATCTCCAAAGCATACAAACAGCTCAATGTATTTTTTTTTAAATCCAAATATGGGTTAAAAGACCTAAACAGTTATTTCTCCAAAGAAGACATAGATGACCAAGAGGTGCATGAAAAGGTGCTTAGTATTGCTAATTATGAGAGAAATGCAAATCAGAACCACAATGAGGTATCACCTTACACTGGTCAGAATAGCTATACTCAAAAAAATCTACAAAAATAAATGCTGGAGATGGTGTGGAGAAAAGAGAACCCTCCAGTATGGTTGGTGGGAATGAGTATGGTGCAGCCACTATGGAGAGTAGTATGGATGTTCTTTAAAAAAGGAAAAATAAAGCTACCATATGATCTTGCAATCCCACTCCTAGGCATATATCCAGAGAAAATCATAATGTGAAAAGATGCACACATCCCTCTTCATAGCAGCGCAATTTACAACAGATATGGAAGCAACCTAAATGACCATCAGCAGTGGAATGGATAAAGAAGATATGGTTTATAGTAATACTTACAATATACTCAGCCACAAAAAGTGAAATACTGCCATTTGCAGCAACATGGATGGATCTAGCGATGACCATACCAAGTAGGTCAGACAGAGAAAAACAAATATAATATGGTATCATTCATATGTGGAATCTAAAAAATGTAGTCAAAATAACTTATTTGCAAAACAGACTCAGATATAGAAAACAAAGTCATGGGTGCCAAAGGGAAAGGGATAGAGGGATAAATTAGGAGTTGGGATTAAAATATATGAAGAATTGATATTTTCAAATTGTGCTGCTAGAGAAGACTCTTGTGAGGCCCTTGGACTGCAGGGAGACCACACCAGTCAATCCTAAAGCAAATCAACCCTGAATATTCATTTGAAGGACTGACGCTAAAGCTGAAGTTCTAAAACTTTGGCCACCTGATGCAAAGAGCTGACTCACTGGAAAAGGCCCTGATGCTGGGTAAGATTGAAGGTAAAAGAAGAAGGGTGTGGCAGAGGATGAGATGGTTAGAGAGCATCACTGACTCAATGAACATGAATTCGAGCAAACTCAGGGAGATGGTGAAGGACAGGGGAGCCTGGCGTGTTGCAGTTCATGGGTTGCAAAGAGTCAGACAAGACTTAGTGACTGAACAGCAACAGTACATAAAATAGAAACCAACAAGCACCTACTATACAGCACCGGGAGCTATATCAGTTCAGTTCAGTTCAGTCACCCAGTCATATCCAACTCTTTGCGACCCCATGAATTGCAGCACGCCAGGCCTCCCTGTCCATCACCAACTCCTGGAGTTCACTCAGACTCATGTCCATCGAGCCAGTGATGCCATCCAGCCATCTCATCCTCTGTCGTCCCCTTCTCCTCCTGCCCTTAATCCCTCCCAGCATCAGAGTCTTTTCCAATGAGTTAACTCTTCCCATGAGGTGGCCAAAATACTGGAGTTTCAGCTTTAGCATCTTTCCTTCCAAAGAAATCCCAGGGCTGATCTCCTTCAGAATGGACTGGCTGAGTGTCTTTGCAGTCCAAGGGATTCTCAAGAGTCTTCTCCAACACCACAGTTCAAAAGCATCAATTCTTCGGCACTCAGCTTTGATATCAGTATCTTGTAATAGTTTGTAAAGGAAGAGACTTTTAAAAAGAAACACACACACACAAACACATATATATAACTAAATCACATTGTTTTATACCTGATACTAACACAACATTGTAAATCAACTATATTTCAATAAAAATTTTAAAAAACACACCTGAGTAATCCAATCATGATTTCATGGAAACTTGAACAAAGTCAAATAAAAAGAAGTATACGTCAAAAACATTCAGGGAAAGTTACAGGATTTACAGAATCTACTAATGGAGAATAAAGACTTTGGTGGTCAAGATGGAAAAATGGGTTTGGGAAATCTCAGCAAGTATGGTGCTATAACTCTACAAATCAAGCAAAGGGAGAGGACCATGTTGGAGACTCTGAGATACCTATCTTTATGATACTGAATTTCAGAATTTTCCTTTTGAGATGAAGTGAGCACCGAGAAAGAAAATACTATATCCTAATGGTGAGCTACACTAAGGGTGAATGAAAAGCAAGAAACACATTTCATTTATAGCTTCACATTTTATATGAATTATGTACTTATTTACTTTGCCAGGGATAACTAATACTCTTACTTGGGAAAAGGTCTATTTTTAAAATATATATTCTAACTGTAAGGTAGCATCCAAATATAGCCAGACTCAAGAAATGTTTAAAGTGGAAAGACTGGGACTTCCCTGGTGGTCCAGTGGTTAGCAATCCATGCTGCCAAAGCAGGGGGCACAGGTTTGATCCCTGGTCAGGGGACTGAGATACCACGTGCCCCATGGTGCAGACAAAAGATTTTTTTTTAATTTAAAGATAAAATAAAATGGAAAGATTTTTAAATGGTAGGACAACACCAAGCAGTGAGTTTTCTTTGGGAAGTTAAATATCTTCTGACTACTGCAGAAAGTTCCATCACTCCTGACATGCTGATGTGGTATAAGTCAAGCTAGGTTGATGAGGATGCTTGATTTAAGAGAAAATAAGCTCTTTTTTTTTTTTTTTTCCTCTCCTGCCTGTGACATCCAGGACTATTTGAAGAGAAGGGTCTCCAGCCATGTCAGATATGTCAGATGCATCTCAATTCTCTTTGGTATCTGTGGGATGTTGGCATATGGCATAGCATTTGGATCCTGGCCTCTGCAACAGCAAGGGGTGGGGGTGGTAGACAGGCTGAAACCTGCAGTGTTTTTAAATGTCAGGTTGGAAAGATTCTTTTTCCAGAAACCCTAAGGGAGTCATTACCTTGACAGATCCTCTGTGACTATCTGACTGCATTCTTCAGACAACTTTGCTTGTCAACCCCAGTCTATGAATTATTGAATGAGGAGTGTGGGAGGGGTGTTCAGATGGAGAACCATGCAGTCCGTTTCTCCCAGGCTTCATCCTCCATTCTAGAGGCTCAGGAAGCCCCTGGCACGGCTCTCTAGGAGGCTGGCCCAGGGAGCTGCACTGCCAGTTTGTTAAGTTTACTTCTAAATGGTCTAGGGCCAATAACACTAGCAAAAACCAGTAACCATAAACATTTGAACGGCATTCACATCTCTGACTGTCTGACTCTGGGTTCAGTTCAAAACCATCATAGAACTGATGGATTATTTTCTGCCTGCATTTTCTCCCTTCTTGCCAATGATCTTACGCAAACCCAATCCAGCGTCACCCAGAATAACACACACTCAACAAAACCCAGACGGTGCCTTCTCAGCAGTCCTGAGTGTCTATGCAAGAATAACTCCAGCTTGCAAATATTTCTCATGCTGTGTAGCTGACAGGCTAAAGGATCTTGTAAATATCTTGCCTAGATCCCCTGCCTCGAGAACTCAAGAAACTTGGCCTAGTGCTTCTACAGGCACCTGAACACCAAGTTTTCTCTCTAAAAGCATTTATGGATTAGTCACCATAGAAAAATCAACTTAATTCCTTTCTCCTCTAAATAACACTACAATTGATCCCTCACAGGACATCATCTCCAGCACTTACAAGTGCACCTTTGGATACTAGATCAATACCAGGCTTTTGTGTGGAACAGTCAGTAAGCAAAACACAGGCAGAGATTTCTCCTGCAAGCCTGCCTCAAAGCTCCTCCTAAAAGGAAGGCTGCATGACTTCACCATGATGCCATCATACCTGGGGGCACTCCAGCACAGCCTCACAACTGAAAAAGGAAATGCTTATCCTCTCCTTCCCCGGCTATGATATTTACACCTGCCCACACATGCTGAGATGAACTTTGTTTTATGAATTTGATTTTCAAATGTCTCTGCATAGCACTGGTTTTAGAAACGGAGCATAATTCTTCACATGAATCACTCCCAGCATCATGAGGCTCAAGCACTCAAGAAAAGACATGCATTATAAAATATAGAACTGGATTTGAGCTTTTGAAAATGGTAACATTGAGGAAAAGCCATGAAAGTTTCACTTATAAGACAGAAACCTAGAGTGTCACTCATGGGTCAGAAAGGCTGCTACCCCTTTAAAGCAGAGCGGTGGTCTTCCAGGTCTGTTTTTTTTTTTTTTTTTCCCCACCTTTTCTTTCAAATAATTATGAGTGAGTCTCTTTGCTGAGCTAGCTACTCACACTTCAACCTCCAGACTGGTGCAGAACCCCCATTTTATCTTGATGCCATGATTCTGAATGTATATTCAGATAAACTTGGGCAGCTTGCCCACTCACTGCACAAGGCCACTCAGCTGACCGAGTAAGAGAAGGTTGGAATCCAGTTTATGACCCTCATGGGGCAGCACAAGTCACCTTTTCTAAATTAGAAGCTGCTGCCTCATAGGTTAGCAGCTGCCCCAGATCCAAAGCGAGTTTTACAAGCTTAAATGGTGATGGGTCCAGGCCTTATAAGTCTAGTGCTCAGCCATATCTTGAATCTTTGCAACCCCTTGGACTCTAGCCTGCCAGATTCCTCTGTCCATGGAATTTTCCAGGAGAGCGTACTGGAGTGGGTTGCCATTTCCTCCTCCAGGGTCCAGACAAGGTTAAAGAAACAAAACTTGGCATAGAGAGCACCTGAAGGAATCAGCCGTTCTCCCCTTCAGCCAGTTGGTCCACGTAGAGCATATGCATCTGGGTTCAGAAAGTTTCTGATTTTTTTTTGAAAGATTAGAAATCAAGATTCATCTGTTGTATGTAAGCAACAGTAAATACTTAAAATAATTTTTTTAAACTGGAGGATAATTGCTTTACAATGTTGTGCTGGTTTCTGCACACAACAATGCATATCAGCCTTAAAGATACATATATTTCCTTCCTCTCAAGCCTCCTTCCCACACATCTCATCTTCTAGGTGATCACAGAGCACTAAGCTGGTCCCCTTACGTTATACAGTAGGTTCTCACTAGCTATTTTACACAAGGAAGTGCATATATTTATTTCAGTCCTAATCTTTCAGTTTGTCCCAACTTTCCCTCCCCCATTGTATCCGCAAGCCCGTTCTCTAAATCTGCATCTCTATTTCTGCCCTGCAAATAGGTCCATCGGTACCATTTTGCTAGATTCCATGTGTGTTTTAATATATGATATTTGTTTTTCTCTTTCTGACTTATTTCACACTGCATAACAGGCTCTAGGTTCATCCATCTCAGTTCAACTAACTCAAATCTGTTCCCTTTTATGGCTGAGTAATATTCCATTGTATATATGTACCACAACTTCTTTATCCATTCATCTATTAATGGACATCTGGGTTGCTTCCATGTCCTGACTATTGTAAATAGTGCTGCATTAACATTAGGATCCATGTGTCTTTTGAATTATGGTTTTCTCAGGGTACATGCCCGATAGCAGCGTTGCTAGGTCATATGGTAGCTTTACTCCTAGTTTTTCAAAGAATCTCCATAGTGATTGTATGTGCCAGAGGTTTCCTTCTTCTCCATATCCTCTCCGGCATTTATACTTTGTAGATTTTAGTAAACATTTTAAATGTGGCTCCAAAAAGACACATCTAAGGGTGAGAGCTGACCTGTGAGCCACAGATTTGCAGATTGCACTAGAGTTTGAGATACGATTGGGCACACAGTTCCTAAGAGTGAAATGACAAAACTCACCTAGGAATGGGGCTCAGGCCTCTCTCGTCTCCAAGTTCAATGTGCTCTAAATTGCTCTGAACTCTACATATTTTACAGCATTCAAATCAATCTTCAAAATAGGAAAAGCGTTTGTGGCTTTTTGGCTTGTCTCTTCTGTGTCTTGGAGGTAGAAACAGATTGAATGTGTCTCCTTCCATCGACCGCACTTTACAAATTTGCAGGGAAGCGATAGTCATTTTGAAGAAATGCCAGGACTAACTCACTTCCCTGAAGCCTCTAACTGGCTCAGAAAGGGGGCATCTTTCCCTAGAGCCCAGGATCCCTGAGCCTGGTATGCTTGAAAGGCGGAGGCTGACATAATATTTTGATGTAAGATTAATTTTTAATTTTGAAAAGTGTCATTTTTCAGCAAGCCTTGAAGGTTCATTACCAGGATTGAAAACATCCATAAGCCTGTAATTTTACAAGGTTCACTAACTTAAAAGCGTCTTCTATCAAATGCTTCACAAAGAATTATTTATTTAAAAAGTTACATTTTTCTCTACAGACTTACAGACAAAGAAAACAGACCTGTGGTTGCCAAGGGAAGAGGAGTGATGGGGAAGAATAGGTTGGGCGTTTGGGATTAGAAAATGCAAATTATTATTTATAAAATGAATAAACAGCAAGTCCCTACTGTATAGCACAGGAAACTATATGTGATAAACCACTATGGAAAAGAAGATGAAAACAAATGTGTATATATCTATATCTATATATATATATGTATATATATATCTATATGCATGTATAACTGAGTCAATTTGCTTTCAGTGAACATTAACATAATATTGTAATTTGGCTCTACCTCCATAAAATAAACTTTTTAATTAAAAAGTTATGTTTTTCTCTAGAGCAGAAAAAGAAGAGTTCTTGAAGCAGTAAACAAAATTACATTGGAATAAAAAAATAATATTTGCATTTTCTACTTTTGAGTTCCTAATTGCCTCAAAAAAGTGATTACTATAAGAATGAAATCTTGAGACTATTGAGGTGCTAGAGTAGAATGGAATATCATATGTGAATTCACAGTCAAATGTATCTGTCTCTCCAGAACCAGACAGACAAGAAAATTAAAACGTAACAATCCCTATCTTCAGTTGAATATATCTTTTGCATTTTAAATTACATTTAAGTTATTGTAAAACCCTAAATCTCTTTGAAACATGTAAGTTTAAATTATTATGAAATGCTAAGTCTCTACAAGCTATTTCCTGTCATTTTTATGGTACATGTACAAAGCCAATGATGAGTAAAAACTCAAATTAGAAGCAGTGCTTGGTCTATTTAACTTCTTACAAGATTGTCATGTTTAGATGGCAGCTTTTCTAATCCTATGGTCCGCATGAGTATATGTGATGTTAGTAAATTGACTGTGCACTTAACAGGGACTCAGTGCTTCAGGTGGGGCCAGACGTGATGTGAGAACTAGTTTTGGCAAATTTCCCTCCCTCTCTCCCTTCTTCACTCCCTGCCTTCCTTTCTTTTTCTTCCTCCCTTTCTTCACTTCTTCCCTTCTTTTCCCCATGACATGTGAAATTGGCTTCTGCTTTATGCTAGATCGCAAACAGAAAGCTTATAGGTCCCTGCCCCCAATCCCTCCCAGCATCAGAGTCTTTTCCAATGAGTCAACTCTTCACATGAGGTGGCCAAAGTACTGGAGTTTCAGCTTTAGCATCATTCCTTCCAAAGAAATCCCAGGGTTGATCTCCTTCAGAATGGACTGGTTGGATCTCCCTGCAGTCCAAGGGACTCTCAAGAGTCTTCTCCAACACCACAGTTCAAAAGCATCAATTCTTCGGCACTCAGCCTTCTTCACAGTCCAACTCTCACATCCATATATGACCACAGGAAAAACCATAGCATTGACTAGATGGACCTTAGTTGGCAAAGTAATGTTTCTGCTTTTGAATATACTATCTAGGTTGGTCATAACTTTTCTTCCAAGAAGAAAGTTTATAGGTCCCTGCAAAGTGAACAAACTAACTTGCCCATCACAGGTCAGAGTTGGCACAGTTGTGTACACACATAACCAAGTGAACAACCAAAAATTCCCTTGTATTCTAATATGAAGGTGACAATTTAGCAAGTGACATTTGCATTGCAGACCCAGTAACATCAGTGGTTAAGAACAGCACACACTGATTTCTGTTTTTCTTCAACACTCAGCAGCTTACATTACTTTATGTAATCAGTTTATTATTTTCTGTCCATTTTGTACAATTCAGGTCATTTTTGTCTACTTCAGAATGCCTATGTTTCTCAACAGTACCTGAAAAGGAATAAATACAGTACAATCTTAAACTCTTTATATTCAAGAGATTTCTACATAAATATCTGTGTGTTTCTTAATTTACTAGTATTGATAGTAATGATAGGGAGAGTAATTATGAATATTACATTTTTGAAAATTCATTTTTACTATAGTAAACTATGAGTAAAATCCTATAACTATTTCTCATTTTGTAATATGAAGCTTAACATGCAACAAGAGTGAAATAGGAGTGTTTTGTTACTGTACAATAAAAAGTAAAAATGTCTTTTATTACAGTGATGAGAAAATCACATCTCCCTCAACAGTAATGCACTGCTGATGATTTCCTGTGTATTTAGCCACTCAAACTTATTTCTGGTGCATATATAAGTACATCTGTTGGGACTTCTCTGGTGGTTCAGTGATTAAGTCTTCACCTTCCAGTGTACATGGTGTGTGGGCTTGAACCCTGATTGGGGAGCTAAGATTGCACATGCTTCATGGGCAAAAAAACAAAACATGAAACAGAAGCAATATTGCAACACATTCAATGAAGACGTTAAAAATTGTCCACATCAAAAAACTTTAAAAATAAATATAAATTCATCTCTCATCTTATGTATCAAGGCATTTTTTTTTAAAAATTATTAAAAGTGCTACTTCAAATTTCCAAGAAGGAAGGGAATAAGAAATAAAGGGAAAAAAATGAAAATGAGAAGTGAGAATTTGGAAATAGAAAGAAAGGAAAGCTCAGAAAGGAAGAGATATTATATCTTGGTTCACATGCAGGCATGACCCAGTGGAAAACTGAGAAAGATCCAAAAGGTGCTAAAATGAGAGGTTCAGGCCATTCAACAAAAACACCATAGTTATTGGTAGATTTGAGGACAAGTCACAGGCATTGAAAATTCTACTTCACTGAAAATAAAGAAGTGTCTCTTTAAGTTGGACACAGTGAAGGTGACCCTAAGCATAGGGGACTTGGGGGAGTCTAAGAAGCACATGGTTGCAATAAGTGATGTTTGTCCACCAGCAGGCTAGCTGGGGGTTCAGTAACAGGACCCCAGTCCCTAGGAAGGGGGCTGGAGAGGAGGCCACATCCTAGAGGCTGGCAAATTGCAAGCAGATCACCAATAGAGGGATTCAGTGGCATCATGATACATAAACCTGGGATGGATTTGGAAGAGTGCCATTGCTGAGATGAAGTTAATTATAAAATATTAAACATGTGCATTTATATGAGCTTACTCTCAAAACATTATTAAATTGGTAGCAGGAATAAGGAATTGGAGAAGAAAATGGCAACCTACTCCAGTATTCTTGCCTGGGAAATCCCATGGACAGAGGAGCCGGATCGCAGAAGTGTTGGACGTGACTGAACAACTAAACGACAACAACTATTGTTGAATAAGAAATAGGAACAACTATTTAAGCCCCAAAAGAGTAGGAGAGGGGGCAGTAGGAGCTGTTAGACACCAGCAGATTCTGGAAATGTTGACGGTGCATAATAAACTCAAGGAAAGCTGAGGTCTTGGACCATCAACCAGAAATTAAGGAGAGTCTACAAACTGGGACGAGATCCCCAGCCTCCACCACACTCTTGTTTGCTGAATGCAACCACCAGACAGGAGACTGGACAGAGAGAATGGAGTATCCCTCAGCTGGAAGTAGGATGCCCTTCCATACCATATGCCCTTTGGTGAGCTTCATAGTTAAGTTCCATTCATGTGACCAGAGCTTCTGTTTACTCTTTAATATAAAGGTACGACCAGTAGAGAACCAAGAAAACTTGATGACATTAAAGATATAAGTCAAACACATACAAAGGAACAATCTCAAAGGAAAGAGACATAATGTTGGGTGTGAAGAAGAAAAATTTTAAGAAAAACTACAATTCATATTCTCAGAAGCATTAGAGAAAAATACTGTTTGTGACATAAGAACCCAAGAATAGATTGAGTTTTAAGCAAGACCTGACTGTGCCAGGAAGAGAGGCAGGCTTGGTGAGAGGAGGTGGGAAGGGCCTGACGAGAGATATTTAGAGGAAAGGGGTGCTGCTGCTGCTGCTAAGTCACTTCAGTCGTGTCCGACTCTGTGCGGCCCCATAGAGGGCAGCCCACCAGGCTCCCCCGTCCCTGGGATTCTCCAGGCAAGAACACGGGAGTGGGTTGCCATTTCCTTCTCCAATGCATGAAAGTGAAAAGTGAAAGTGAAGTCACTCAGTCAGGGCACTAATGAGCCTCAGATAAGGAATGTGACAGCAACAGGGGATTCTTTGCTTCCAAGTCTGTTATCTTTTGTGAGAATGTTAATTTCCAGTTATTTACCACAAAAAGAAATAAAATGTACAGATATTTTTCCCACACTGCTCTTTTGCAAGGTCAAGAGAAGAGAAGTACTGATTATACCTGAGAAACAGAAATATAGTCATAGGATGGAGACAGAAATCCTAATTCCAGCAGCAGGATCATGTCACAAGTCTGTGCAGGATGCTTTGCTTTCAGTCTCTGAATTCCAGGGTCCTTGTTGGCAAAATGGGCAGAATATTATGTACAACAAAGATGATACAAAATAATCAGAAAATACAAAATGTCTCACATAAGAAAGATGATGTGTCTTCCATGAACACCCGTAGAGCAACCAAACAAGAACATGACAAATTGTCCACCTCCCCTTCATTCATAAACCCAGTCATTGGCTCTGAATATGTGATCCGGTGACTTCCAAGTGCCAAGTTTTTCTCTGTGTGCTGATGACACAGTGATGAATGGATCAGTCAGAAACCTACCTCCATGGAGTTTACCCTTTACTGGAGGAGGGTGTAGAATCAATCCATCAATAAGAAAGACATATGTAAATCCTGAGGAGTGCTTTGGAAGACAATAAAGTAGGAAGAAGGATATGGGTGCAGGGGGAGAGGGTGACCTTTGAGTGAAAGCCTGAAGGGAGAAGGATGTAGATAGGGTGGGGAAGGAACTTTCAGGCAGAAAGAAGCATGATGACAGCTACCCTGAGGTGAAGTCTTGTTCCACTTGTCAGAGGACAGCAAAGAGGCCAGTGAAGCAAGAGAAGGACAAGCGCGAAGGAGGGTGAATTGTAGGAGGGGGAAGTTGAAGTGAAGGGCAGAGGATTACATGGACATGGCTTATATCTTTCAGGAGAAAGGAAGCCAAAGGAGGCTTTTGAGCAGAAGGATTTGTGGTCTGAATGATGTGTTACAGGATCACTCTGGGAAATCCATTGCCAGGAGGTTTCAGAGGGATCCAGAGGAGAATCAGGGAATTAGTGAGAAATTTGGTGAAGCAACTCAGGTGAGAAATCACAGTGACATTCTGGAGACAGAGTTGGTGAGTAACTGGATCCTGGATGTATTTTGGAGGTGAGATGACAGGTATTTATGTAGCCCCAGAAAGGATGAGACAAAGAAAGGAATGGAAGGTAGCTTCTGGTCTGAGCAAGTAGAAAAAAGTTGGTATCAACTAAGACTTAGACAGACTGTGTAGGTTTGGAAAGGGAGTGGAGATTAGACTAATAAATTGAGGTGTCTTCAGTTTGGAGTTGAGAGTTAGAATTCCAAGTCAGTACACCATTGGTGAGAATGTAAATTGGAGCAGCTACTGTGGAAATGAGTATAGAGGTTTCTCAAGAAACTAGAAGTAGAACTACTAATTAGTATTTAGTGTGAGTTGCTCAGTCGTGTCCAACTCTTTGTGCCACCATGGCTTGTAAACTTCCAGGCCTCTCTGTCCATGGAATTCTCCAGGTAAGAGTAGTGGAATGGGTAGCCATTCCCTTCTCCAAGGGATCTTCCTGACCCTGGGATCAAACCTGGAGTCCTCTTGCATTGCAGGCAGTGTATTTATCATCTGAGCCACCAGGGAAGCCCATATGATCCAGCAATCCCATTCCTAGGTATATATCTGGGAGAAAAAAAAAAGATGAGAACACTAATTTGAAGAGATACATGCATCCCAATGTTCATAGCAGCACTGTTTACAATAGTCAAGACATGGAAGCAACTCAAATGTCCATCAGCAGATGAAAGGATAAAGAAGATGTGGTACATAGTTGCAATGAAATACTACTCATCCATAAAAAAGAATAAAATTTGGTCATTTGGAGCAGCAGAGATGGACTCAGAAGGTATTATGCTAAGTGAAATAATTCAAAGAAAGACAATGTCTGACATCACTTATACATGGAATGTGAAAAATACAAGTTAGTGGATAAAACACAAAAAGAAGCAGAATCACAGAAATAAAGAACAATAGTGGTTACCAGTGAGTGGGGAGTAAGGGACAAATAGGGGTTGAGGAAGTTAGATATACAAACTATTGGATGTAAGATAGGCTCAAGGATGTATTGTACAACATGGAATATGTAGCCTATATTTTGTAATGACTGTAAATGGATAGTAACCTTTAAAGTTCTATAAAACTTAAAAGCAAAGCAAATATATATATATATATGTGTGTGTGTGTGTGTGTGTGTATATATATATATATATATATATATATATAAGTTTACCTACTTTCCTAAAAAGTGAAAAAAAAAAGAAGAAATCCAAATCTAGATGTCAAGTGAAACTGAATGTATGAATCTGGAGTTCACAAGAGATACACACTGTGAGTTAACAGAACATATGTGGAATTAACAGCCATGAGGCTGGGTGAGGTCACCAAGGGAACACATGTGGTGGAATCAGGAGGAGATATGAGGACTGAGCCCTGTAGACCACCGTGTTAAAATGTCTAGTCAATGGAGAAGAATCAAGGATAGACAATATTATAGCGAATTGATCCCTTGAATAAGCAGAGAAAACCCAGCACAGTGCTTGAATAACATATCTGCTTGTGTTGAGTGAGTAATTCATATTCTTGAAAGAGTAAATAAACCAGCCTGCAGAGAGGAAAACAGGGATATACAGAATCAGCTTGATATGGAGATATGATTTCCTGATAATTTTTCCAGTTCCTCAGTGACCCAATATTTTATGCCCTGCACCTTTCTGTTTCCTCTGTATCCTTTCACTTAAATCTCTCGTTACCTTCTCCTCCTTATAAACAAAGTACTCCTGGACAGCAAATTAATTTTGCTGGTTGTGCCCCCAAAAGCTTTTAGCTTAAACCATCCTGCTTCTAACTTCAAGAAAGGTATAACCAAGCAGCCTCATTTTGCACCCAAGCTGCAGCCGGAGAGACAACCCAAGGAAATTATGGATGTTAGGCCAAACTCTCTGGTTCTAGAGAATTTGTTAAAGTTAAGAGGTACAAATTAAGGGTCACAATTCATGTCACCTACAAACTCATGTGGAGCAAGGGGTGGCAATAAATCAAAACAAGTCATGGGCAATCTTAATTCATATATCCTCAATGAGCACAGAAATTAAGTAAGCACAGAGAAGCTAGGGCAGTGGCTTAGATGCACGGAGGGGAACAGGGATGAGCCTTCAAATCTTAGCCCATGGACCTGCAGAGGAATACACTTAGATCTGTCCCCAGTCTCATGGCACTGATTCTGTGTTTTGTCCTTGGATATTTAGGATACCCTCTGGTTAATAAATATTTGTAGTCAATGCTTTTCTCAGCCCCTTGGCTAGGGGCTGAGAAGCCCTCAAGAAATTTCTCGAGTTTACCCTTGAAGGACGGATATTTTTTCTTGAAGGTTGAATGTTTTGTATTTGGGAATGGAAGAGAAAGATGAGCAATAATAATTAAAGTTATTATCTACTGAGCACCTGCAATGTGTGTTAAGTATTAATAAACACCCTCTCATTTGTTCTCACCACAGCCCCAGGGAATAAATATTATCTTATTATCCCCATGGAATCTTGTCTTCCCATCACAGATGAGAACCACAGATATTTAATTAATCTTAATATCAGGCAGGCAGTAATGGGGAACCCAGGAGCCACTTCTGGACTGTCATGCTGAAAAGTTCTCTTGAGCATTCTACTATAATGTCTCTAAGTTGGGAGAATGGCAATTAAAACATCAGAATAGGAAATTCAAAATATATATGAGATAACCAGTGAGCTAGCTGGCTTAATCATCAGAGTGGTTATTTCTGTGCTGAGAAGCAATCAAAAAAAGGGAAGGAGTAGACAGTGCCAGGCTCAGCCAAACCACAAGGGCCACAGAAACGTAGCAGGTGAGTTTTCATTTCATATCGTATGATATTGACATTCTACAGAACTATTTCAATTTATTAAGTGAAAAGATAATTGCCACCATTAACGCGGGTATTTAAAAGTCTACAATGGCTGTAATAAACCTAAAAGCTTACCAGAAAAAGGGACTGAACATCTATGAGGCTATGTTTAAATCTCAACCTTGACTTTGCCTCTAAGCTCTGTAATTAATTAAAATTAGCAACACTATGTAATGGCTCATGGCTGCCTCATATATAAAATAACCAGAAATAGTTTGATTTTCTGACCAGATATGTATTCATTTTTGGCCTGGCTCCTCATTCTCAGTTAATGTCAGCACCATCCATCTGGGTTCTGGAAGCCCAAAACTAGGAATTATACATGATGCGTTCTCTCCTTTTGCATCCTACACATTCTTCCAAATAATTTAGAATCTTAGGATTTCCTCTTTTACTGCTCCCACTTTCTTCCAAGCCAAAATGGAAATTTACCTAGATTACTGCACTAGCCTCTTGGGTGGATACATGTCACCCTATTAGCTCTCCAGCTTATGAACTCGTCTTTACATTTACAGATTGTGCCATGTAAACCTTGCTTCCTGCTATAGAAGCTGAACTCACAAGACACAAATTTCCCCAGATTTCCTTCTTGCAGAACCTCAACAAACTGGAGACAACTGCCCAGAACCTTGAGTCTGAAGATAGTGATGCTCTGAACTTATGGATATGCTGACCAAAAGGAATCCTGAGTAAAGCAGAAAGCTGAACTTTCTGCTGGCAACTAGGGACTCAGTGAATAAAGATGTCTAAAGGGCAGGCTTTCTTCACAGATGGTGTGTACAAAATATGATCTCATATCTCGCTGCCTTCAGCAATTCCATTCCAACCAGTGGAATTCCATCTCACCTAGAATCAGGGAAGACTCCTGAAATGAAGTCATGGAGGACCTGTAAGACCAAACATGATCTGACCTCTGTGCCCTATATCTTATACCCTGCCACTCTGCCTGTTTTCCTGTGCACCATCCAGCCTGGCCTTCTTCACGTTCCCACCATAAGGTTCCTGGCCCTGGCCCTCCACTCCACATATGTTCACAGATTCAACCCCTTGTATCAGTCAGGTCTCAGCTCAGCTAACAGCTCCTCAAACAAGCCTTTTCCAACTGTCCCCACTGAATATGCCTCCCTCCAACCCAGCCATGCTCTGAGAAAGCACCCAGGTTTCTTTCTTGATGATTGCCACTCTTGGAAACTATCTTGTTATATTTGTTGACTTAGTATTATTGCCTACTCGTCCCCTGTGCACGTGCATACACACACACACATACACACACACACGGAGTTAAAGAGTGCAGATTTTGTTCACTTTCATATTCCAGTGTCTAGAACAATCCTGGCACATAGGAAAGAATGCATTCTGTGAATAAAATAAAAATCTCAAAGAAGTTTTTAAATAAAAACTAACAAATCTAATATCTATTTGACAAAAAGCTTACATAATTATTGCAAAAAGAGTATAAGCCAAATGGGTAGAATAGAAACTATTCCATGAAAGATAGCTCAGAAGAACTGGGATAATGAAGCCATCATTTTTTTTAAATGAACATTTGGAAGCCCCAAAACTCTCAAACAGACAACATGAGCACAGTATTTTGGGACTGTACTTGTGTGTATTTCCTATGAGAATTCATGTTATCTGTAAAGAAAGACAGGCAATTCTGATGGGAAAAATATGACTTAGAAGAATTTTAGATTGTCCATGAGGAGAATCAGAGTAGGACATTGTTACAAAGAAGAATTTTAGCCTCTGGATCTTAATAAACTGCATGGGTTCTTGGAGAAACTCACAACGAGGGACATAAAGGAAAGTCATATAATTCCAGGTAAGCTTTTTTTGCTATTCATATACAAATGCATTTCCTAAGTTGAATAGACATATATGTGCACGTATGACTAATTACCCAATAAAATGCTCAAGGAAACCTCCTATCTTCTCTGGGGACCAAGGGGGAGGGAAGAAGGAAAAGGGGAAAGAGGAAGATGGAAAAGGAGAAGGAGGAGGAAAGGGAGGAGCAGGATGAGGTTAAGGGGGGAGGAGAATGCATCATTGTTGGCCTCCTAGTACGTACACAGTTCTGCAAACTCAGAGTCGCATGTTGAATTTCTTTTTCATCTTCTCTCTCCACTGGAACACTTTTTTTCCTCTGTATCCTGATTTCCATACAAGCTCAAAACTCAAGATAATATTTTTGTCACCCTGGAAGTCTTCTGATTTCTCATACAACAGAACATACTGTGCAATAAAACCTTAAATATTCAACTCAACCTAATGGGATAGCAATACAACATGATCTTACTTATGGAAGCAATTTGCTTGATACATGTGGAACACTGCATGAACTGTCACAGACATTTCACCAGTACTGCAGAAAAGGCATATGTATCTTCTATTCTGGGTTTTTAAGGTAATCCAATATAGTGTAAAGAAAGTAAAATTAGCAGCTAATAAATTAAACTACTAATATCTCATCTCCTAAGGCAAATCAAGGAATGTGCACAAACAGCATCAGCAGTGGAAGTGAAGAAAGAAAATAGTATTCAGGATCGATCACAACAAAATTGGCCAAACCGGTGACAATTTTTGAGATCATTTCTTTGTCCTGTATGAATCAAATACTAAATGGATGAAGGAATTACTTGGTAACAGTGGGGTGGTAAATCTGAGCTTCTCTTCTGAGCCCCAAGCAAGGAAAATGAAATAAGCTTCGTACAATAGTGGTATAAACAGATCCATCCAGCATATGCAATTCACTGACAACAAATCAATATTCTTTGGGGATTCAGGTCTCACAAAGCTTAACAGCAAACAAAAGATAATATTTCTCTGGAACAATTCTATACAGCAGTGCAAAAAGTCTCTATCAAGCTTTTCTTTCTAAATACAATTCATCTCCTACCTCTTCAAACTGCTGACTCTCTGCAGCTATCTTCTGATATAATCTCTGCAAGCTCCATGTATCAACAACAACAACAACAACAAAAAGGTGTTGTTCAGGCTTCAGAAATCTTCACATGGAATTATAGAAGCTGACATGGATATTTAAAAATTCCGATGTCAGTTTTCATTTGTAAATTAATAGTTTCTGTTTGAAAGAATAACATTCAAAAATCCAAACATATAATTACATTAAGTGTTAGATTTTGCTAGATTCTGTAATGTTTAAAGGAAGAGATTTTATGCCACATGTAGATGTTAGTGTCTGGGAAAAAATTACTGTAACTGGCATTCTGTTTCATTTTCTGCCAGTGAATATGAGGAAGAACTTGGAAAATTCCCCTTATTAAGTAAGAGGGAAATGGTTCCTGGGGCTATTTGTTAAGTTTTAGAGTTCTATATTTTACAGTGAAAAAAATCATAAAGTATATTCTTAACATTAACCTGTCTGGAAATGTAAATTGTTGTAGTCGCTGTGGAAAATAGTATGGAGTATCTCAAAAGCTAAAAATAGAGCTACCATACAAGCTTGCAATCCCACTCACTCCTGGGCACAATATGGAGAAAGCTGTAGTTTAAAAAAGATCTATATACCCCAATGTTCATAGCTGTACTATTTACAGTAGCCAAGATGTGGAAGCAAGCTAAGTGTCTATCAATGGAGTAGTGCATAAAGAAGATGCAGTACATATATACAATGAAATATCACTCAAACATTAAAAAAAAAAAAGAGTAAAGTAATTACTTTTGTAGCAACATGGGTGGACCTAGAGATTATCATCATAGGAGAAGTAAGCCAAACAAAGACAAATGCCATAGGACATCACTTAGATGTGGAATCTAAACTATAACACAAATGAACTTATCTATGAAACAGAGTCACAAGACATAGAGAACAGACTTGTGGGTGCCAAAGTGGTGGGGACTGGAAGAAGGATGAAGTGGGAGTTTGGGATTAGCAGATGCAAACTAATATATATATATAGCATGGATAAACAACAAAGTCCTACTAT
The DNA here is from genome assembly GCA_917880005.1 of Nanger dama. Classification (NCBI taxonomy): domain Eukaryota; kingdom Metazoa; phylum Chordata; class Mammalia; order Artiodactyla; family Bovidae; genus Nanger; species Nanger dama. Next base: position 41,962,239 of record CAKJTW010000009.1, on the reverse strand, counting down.
ATAGCCTAGAATCTATATTTAGTGTCTTGTGATAAACTGTAATAGAAAAGAATATGAGAAAGAATATATATATATAATTGAATATATGTAACCAAATATATATATATGTATAACTGAATCACTTTGCATTACAGCAAAAATTAACACATTGTGAACCAACTATACTTCAATAAAATACATTAAAAAAAAATCAGCCTGTCTAGAAGTTCTCAGAAAGACCCATATTTATTTTTAAATTTCCCTAAAGAAAAATAACCTCAAACTTTACTGTGAATTTTTGCAGTATATGAGGGAGAGGGTATACCAGTTCTCCAGTCCTATAAATGAATAAAAGACACCTTCTGGGGTGGGGGAAAACTAAGTGGAATTTTATTAAGGTTAATTGGAAATTTCTTTGCAACTGATTGTACCATATGCCATGGCACTCTGTTATAATACAACATGTACCTTACAAAAGCAACGAAGGACATTTTCTGCTATTAAAAGAGAAAAAGCTTTTGGATCAAAAATTTCATAGCTAGAGACTGAAATAATACAGATTTAACAGAAAGTTACATTGACAACTGGGGTTATGGTATAAAAAAAGCATTAGAGCACCCAATAAAATGAAGTCAAATGCACATGAAAACTCAAAATGTATACCTTGAGGCAGAGGGAAGAAAGGGTTGTCATAAGAAAGAAAAGTAGTAAACCCGCCTGTCCTCAAGCAAAGAAACTCTGAGAATAAAGGTGTAGAGGGAAAAAAAAATCTATTTATAGATAACCTTGAAAGAGAGGACTTTAGTTCTCTCTTCTCAACAGACACTGTTTTCTCAAATACTTTAAAATGGGCAGAGCTCTCCTGACTGCTTCCCGACTCAGATCACAGGCCATGGGAGGCAATGTCAGCACAACCTCCAATCTGTATTCCTAGGTTCCTGTGTCACCCTCTCCTCCACACCTGAGCTTCCAGCTCTGATTCTCCTTGGACCTAAATTCCCACCTCATGCTCCAGTTTTGAACATTTGCCTGTGGCTCCATTTAATCTGATGACTCTGCAAGTCCATTCTGCCTCCCCTTTCCTTTCCTGCATACATATTAGTCTCCCAACACGTGGAACTCTGCTTTCCTCAAGGAGAAAAGGTCTTCTCCAACAATTAGTATTGAGGCACTCTACCTGCAACCTATGAAGCCTCAGGTCTCAAAAGGGATTAACGCCCTATAGAACATGTTCACAATTAACACTTTTCAACAGGTACAAGTCTTGTAAGCATGGGGTGCCATTTTGACTAATTGATGCAACAGGATACTTACTGGAAACCACATTGATAGTTCAAGAATCAATAGGGTAAATGAAAGCATCAGGCTTAGAAATGAATAGAAACCAAGACTCACACTCAGGACTAGAAAGCAAACATTGCAGAAAGGTTTTATAGCAAGAAAGTCTAGTTAGCATGTGACCCTTGGTGTAGCTTGACACCTATATTTTTCAATCTATTTATTCTCCAGTTTAAGATCAATGATCCACAGAAGGAGGGTCTTTATTGCCTGGCTTAAGGGATGTGATCTTTTTACTTTTTTCACTGTTTTAAAAATGGAAGCTTAGTTGATTTACAATGCTGTGTTACTTTCACGTGTACAGCATGCTGATTCAGTTTTATATATATATATATATATATATACACACACACCAGATCCTTTTTAATTATAGATTATTACGAGATATTAAGCATAGTTCTCTGTGCTATACAGTAGGTCCTGGTTGATGATCTATTTTATATATGGTAGTGTGTATATGTTAATCCCGAACTCCTAACTTATTCTTCCCTTCCCTTTCCCTTTGGTAATCATATGTTTACTTTCTACGTGTACAAGTCTACTTCTGTTTTGTAAATAAGGTCACGTGTATCATTTTTTTAATTTCACATAAAAGTGATATCATATAATATTTGAATTTCTCTGACATATCATTTAGTATGATAATCTCTAGGTACATCCATGTCTTTGTAAATGGCATTATTTTATTCATTTTATGGATGAGTAATATTCCATTATAGATATATCATATCTTTTTGCAAGACTTGTATATTTTTATATAATGCCATATAACCATGTCCAAAGAGGAAAACAAAAATCCACAAAATGAAGGGGTAATACCACTTAGAAAGAAGAAAATAAAAGATCAGCCAATACTACTAGTAGATTATATTTCCCAAGAGAATAGTGGCCTGTTCAGAGACTGTGTCTAATATAAATATTTATCCTAAAATCAAATTAGTGAACTATTTCTTCTATGTTAGATATAGAGTTCTAGTAAGATTTCAGAACCCCTATAATTCCCCAAACTTATGCTAAATACCAGTTAATTAAAACTCTAAAATCTTACACCTGGAACAAGGATTCTCATTATAGATATAAAGACTTTTAAGACTTCCCATGTGGTGCAGCGGTAAAGTATCTGCTTGCCAATGCAGGAGACACAGGAGATGTGGGCTTGATAGCTGGGTCAGGAAGATCCCCTGGAGAAGTAAATGAAACCCATTCCAGTACTCTTTCCTGGATAACCTCTTGGACAGAAAAGCCTGGTGGGCTACGGTCCATTGTTGTCGCAAAGAGTCAGACAGGACAAGCACAAGCCTTAACTTCCTAAACTTGTATAAGTCCCAGTTAATCAAAGCCCAAAAATCTGATATCTAGGACTCTCATTATATATGTAAAGACTTTAAAAAAATAAAATAATACTGTGATGATTGCATTCATCCTTTAATGTGAATGAAATTCTATCATTTGGGTTCCATATACTGACCACATTTAAATTCTCACAAGACCTTTGTGAGGAAGGCATTGCTAGACATTTCTGAAGGTGAGAGAGCTGCATGTAAGATATAAAATACTTTTAAATTCCTGAGGACAACAGTATTTGAACCCATATCTGTCTGAGTGTCAAGTAAATATTATGCCCTGTGGAATGAAATCAGGACCCGTGGGGTCAATGTTAGTCATGGTTGCAGAGCCGACACAAAGGGACCTAGACTAATAACAGATAATGGGGCCATTAGATGACGTCAGAAAATACTCTTGCTAGAAAACTTGAAATGAGAAATATGAAGTAGATGAAGCAGTGGATATCCATGTATCTTACTCCTTTTTGACCTGGACTCTGGCATGTCCAATAGAGATTTCAAAATCAATGTGTCAAAAATAAATTTCCTCATTTGTACCTTCAAAATTTTTGCTCCAATCATCTTCCCCATCTCAGCTCAATAGATGTCACTATCCTTAATCTCTCTGCTCAAAAAGCCATTAAATACGTGTACTTAGTTTTCATTTGGAAATTGTCTTTCTAAAAATAAGTTCTAAGAGGGCTAGGATGCTTTCTATCTTGTTAACCATTTTACTCCAACTTTTAATGTATAGTACAAGGCAGACAGTATATAAATTAAATCTCTTAAATTAATCAGAGATCAATATTGGGTTTATAACTAAAGTATGTCAAAGGTCAAGATAATCAGAAACTGAGGAATGGAGAAAGCAAGAGTATAAAAAATCGCTCACAATGGAAGGGCCTCCAGTTTTCCACTCAGCAAGTAAGAGGCCTCCTTCCTAATGACAAGTAAAAAGCTGCACAACTGCAAAGTAAACAATTCTTCTTAGATTTGTCAGAGAGTATGCTCAAAAGGGAATCTGGTGCTTCCAGCATTGGAACTATCAAGAAGAGAACACGGAGCGTCACGATTATGAGAGCAGAAGAAACCCTCGAGCGCAAACATCCATGGGAACCGATGTGGAGGCAAAAAACTGGAGCAGTGACTGCTGGAGGCTTAGTTTGGACAGAGCGAGGAGACAAAACATGATGAGGATCCAGTCACAGGGGGCCCCACACTTAAGCCGAATTTTACCTTCAAGACCTCAAACCGATGGTCACAATGTGTGATAAGGAAAATCTCCTTGGGATTCTGGCAAGGGGAGTAGTAAAAGAATCTTTTCAGCAGAGCACTTTGTTCCTCTTATAAAGATCAGTCCTCTAGAGAAATGTGTTAACCAGACACTAAGCTCCTGGGGTTTTATCACAGCCTAACTAGCCTGGGGGTGGAGGGGGTGGGCAATATACCCAACTTCAGGCAACTCTAGCCATGCTGACTCATCTGAGAAGAGGGGACCGTATTAAGATTATGTGTGAAATTTACTGAAATCTAAGTATGTTACTATAGAACACTTCTCCCCTACACTTTACCATCACACTTTTAGAGACCTGTTTAACAGCAGTTTCTTTTACTGAGTACATCAAGTTGGATGATCAGGGGAAATTTTCAAGTTCAATAAAAGGTGAAAACAGTCTGAGAAAAAAGAGCAAGCATCATAACCAGACTCCGATATGACAGTTTTGCTGGAATTATGAGATCAGGAATTTAAAACAACCACGATTAAGATGGTTCAAGTAAGCAGCATTCAAGAAGAGACAGGCAGTGTAGAAGAGAGATGAAAATCCTAAAAGTGGAAAAGAAGAAATGCGAGAGATCAAGAGCACTGTAACAGGAATGAAGAATGCTTTTGATGGACTCATTAGTTTTGACATGGCTGAGGAAGGAATCTCTGATTTTGAGAACATTTCAATGGAAACTGCCAAAACTGAAAAGCAAAAAGTAAACAGACTGAAAAGAACAGAATATTCAAGATCAGTGGGAGAACAAAAAAAAATGGAACATGCACATAATGGGAAATTCAGAATGAGAGAAAGGAAAATGATAAATATTGGAAATAATAATGACTGAAAATTCCCCACAAATAAAGTCAGACAACAATCCACAGATCCATACTACATCTACTTCTGCTTCATTGACTATGCTAAACCCTTTGACTATGTGGATCACAAAAAACTGTGGAAGATTATTCAAGAGATGGGAACACCAGACCACCTCACCTACCTACTGAGAAATCTGTATGCAGGTCAAGAAGCAACAGTTAGAACCAGACATGAAACAACAGACTGGTTCCAAATTGGGAAAGTAGTACATCAAGGTTGTATATTGTCACCCTGCTTATTTAACTTAAATACAGAGTACATCATGTGAAATGCTGGGCTGGATGAAGCACAAGCTGAAATCAAGATTGCCAGGAGAAATATCAACAACCTCAGATATGCAGATAATATCACCCTATGGCAAAAGCAAGGAGGAACTAAAGAGCCTCTTTTTTTAATTAATTTATTTAAATTGGAGGCTAATTACTTTACAATATTGTAGTGGTTTTTGCCATAAATTGAAATGAACCAGCCATGGTGTACATCTTGGTGAAAGTGAAAGAAGAGAGTGAAAAAATCTGGCTTAAAATCCAGCATTCAAAAAACTATAACCATGGTATCCTGTCCCATCACTTCATGGAAAATAGATGGGAAAACAATGGAAACAATGGTAGACTATGTTTGGGGGCTCTAAAATTACTGCAGATGGTGACTGCAGCCATGAAATTAAAAGACATTCCTTGGAAGAAAAGCTATGACAAACCTAGACAACATATTAAAAAGCAGAGACATTACTTTGCCAACAAAAGTCCATCCAGTCAAAGCTAGTCTTTCCAGTAGTCATGTATGGATGTGAGAGTTGGATTATAAAGAAAGCTGAGTGCTGTAAAAGTGGTGCTTTTCAACTGTGGTGTTGGAGAAGACTCTTGAGAATCCCTTGGACTGCAAAGATATCCAAGCAGTCAATCCTAAAGGAAATCAGTCCTGAATATTCATTGGAAAGACTGATGCTGAAGATGAAGCTCCAATTCTTTGGCCGCCTTATGCAAAGAACTGACTCACTGGAAAAGACTCTAATGCTGGGAAAGACTGGAGGCAGGAGGAGAAGGGGATAACAAAGGATGAGATGGTTGGATGGCATCACCCACTCAATGGGCATGAGTTTGAGCAAGCTCCAGGAGTTGTTGATGATCACGGAGCCTGGCATGCTACAGTCCATGGGGTCACAAAGAGTCAGGCATGGCTGACCAACTGACTGAATCTGCAGACAGAGGAAGCTCAGAGACTACCATCAGGATAAAAGTCTAGAGATACATGGTTTTCCAAGTAGAGAAAATAGAAGATAAAAATAAATTCCCCAAAATACCAGCAGGGAATAGGGACAGATATATTTTGCATGCTACTGCTACTGCTAAGTCACTTCAGTCATGTCCAACTCTGTGCAACCCCATAGATGGCAGCCCACCAGACTCCCCCGTCCCTGGGATTCTCCAGTCAAGAACACTGGAGTGAGTTGCCATTTCCTTCTCCAATGCATGAAAGTGAAAAGTGAAAGTGAAGTCGCTCAGTCGTGTGCAACTCTTAGCTACCCCATGGACTGCAGCCTACCAGGCTCCTCAGCCCATGGGATTTTCCAGGCAAGAGTACAGGAGTGGAGTGCCATTGCCTTCTCCGATATTTTGCAGATAAATGACCAAATATGAGAATTTCATTGAACTTTTTCATAGAAATCAGGCAAGCAAAAAGAAAGCAGAGAGTGAAATATTTAAAGTACTTAGAGAGAGAGAAACAGCAAAAACAACCCAGAATTCTGTATCCAATGTAATTATTCTTTTTTTCTAATTTTTTAAATATAAATTTGTTTATTTTATTTTTTAATATAAATTCATTTTTAGGGGGGTTCAGGATGGGAAACACTTGTAATTATTCTTGATGGTGATGGTAATAGTGAAGTCGCTCAGTCATGTCCGACTCTTTGCGACCCCATGGACTGTAGCCTACCAGGCTTCTCCGTCCATGGAATTCTCCAGGTAAGAATACTGGAGTGGGTTGCTATTTCCTTCTCCAGGAGATCTTCCCAACCCAGGTCTCCCGCATTGGAGGCAGATGCTTTAACCTCTGAGCCACCAGGGAACCCCTTTAATTATTTATTAATTATTATTCTTAATTACCCTTTAAAAGTGAAGAGGAAATAAAGGCTTTCTCTGGCAAAAAAAAAAAAAAATATTGAGGGAATTTGCTGCCAGTAGACCTGTCTTGCAAAAAATGTAGAAAGAAATTCCTCAGAGAAAAGGAAAATTATATAAATCAAAAACTTGGATCAACATAAAGAAAGGGAAAAAAATCTGAGAAGGAATAAACAAAAGTAAAATAAAAGCTTTCATTGTTTCAATCCTAATTGAACCAATAGACAGTAACAATGTTATTATATATGTATAAGCAAAATGAGTGACAGCAATGATGTAAAGGATGGAAGGAGGAATCAATATTGTTATTATAAGATATTCACAGAATTTGTGACACAGTACAGTGTTATTTCAAAGGGGATTTGGAAGATGAATCAAAAGAAATATTGTCATCAAAGAGTGTTTTTGTTTTCCTCTTTAAGAGCTTTATATTGTCCAATCTCATATTTAGACCTTTCGTCCATTTTGAGCTTATTTTTGTATGTGGTATTAAAGAATAATGTAATTTCATTCTTTTACAGGTAGCTGTCCAGTTTTCCCAGCCCCATTTGTTGAAGAAACTGTCTTTCCACCATTGAAAGAGGACTTAGACTTGTATATTGCAAACTCTAAGGTGATCATTAATTTTTTTTTAAAGTAACTCATATGCTAAGAAAGAAAAGAAAACTGAATTATTTAAAATGCTTAATAAAATCACAAAAAAATAAGTGAAAGGCAAAAATAGAATTACAGATCAGTGACAAGAAATTATAGAGAACGATATTATATCTAGCAGATTTTAATATAACAGCAATCACTACAAACTACTCAATGGCCATTTTTTTCCCCATTTTTTAAATCCTTTCTTTATTTCCTGGAATGAATACATAAATCAGTGGCTGAGGGGCAAGGCGTGAGTACAGAACAGAAATGGGCAGCATATAACTGGCTGGAGAGGCTGTGAAAGGCCCTCCCCTATGGGACAACCCCTATCCTGGGCAGGAGCCAAAGATCAATAAAAGCCATGATGAGGCTATCAACTTTAAAAGATTGTAAGAGTACATTTAAAAATAAGACCCAACTATACATTGCCTATAAGAAATCACCTTCAAATATATTAGCACATAAATATTAAAAGTAAATGGATGCAGAAAGATAAATAATGCAAATACCAATCAGAAGAAAGCAGGAGTAGCTGTATTAACTTCTGATAGAACAGACTTCAGACCAAGGAAATGTATTTGGGTAAAGAGTGGCATTGCATAATGATAAAAGGATCAATTCGTCAAGAAGGCATAATGATCCTTAGCATGTATATGCATCACAACAGAGCATCAAAATACATGAAATGAAAACAGAATTGCAAGTTGAAATCAATGTATCCATTACTATAGTTGGAAACTTTAACATTCCTCTTTATCAGACAAGGATAGATCCATTTGGATAGAAGGCAGAAAATTAGTAAGTATATAGAACATTGAAATTAATTGATTGCATAAATATTCATTTGAACTTATGTCCAATCAGCTATATATAAGAGATAACTATAGACTGGTTCATTCAGCAATAGCAGAAAGCACATTAATCTCAGGCTTACATGGAACATTAACTGGGTAAGACCACATTCTGGGCCATAAAATTACCTTAGCAAACTTAAAAGAATTGAAATCACACAGTGTCTACTCTCAGTTAACAATGGAATTAAGATAAAATGAGCAACAGAACAATACCTGGAAAATCTCAAAACAGTTGGATATTAACATGCTTGTAAAAACATATGTATGAAAAAAGAACTCTCAGGAGAAATAAATATTTTGGACTAAATGAATATAAAAACATAATTTATTAAATCAACTGGATGCAGCAAAAGCAGTGCTGAAAGGCCTAGCTAATACAATAAAACAAGAAAAAGAAGTAAAGGTATACAGCCTGGGAAGAAAGAGAGAAAATTGTCTTCATTTGCAGATGGCATGACCATCTGCATAGAAAATCTAAAACAATGAACAACAAAAGAATTTTCTGGAGGTAAGAAGCCAACGTAGCAGAATTATAGGATCCAGTGTTAATATAGAAAAGTCAATAAAATGTTTATATACCAGTAATAAACAAGTGGAAAATGAAATTAAAACAGTGTTATATGTATTAACACCCTCAAAGATAAAATGTTCAGCTATAAGTGTATCAAAGTATGTAAAGATTTATGTGAGGAAACTTTTAGAACTCTGATAAATGCAGACAAAGGAAAATTAAATAAGTAGAGAGATATCCCAAATTCTGGAACAGAAAGAATCAGTATTTTTAAGATTTCAGTTCATACATAAATAATCTATAGATTCAATGTAATTCCCACGTAATCCCTGTCAAAATCCCAGCAAGCTACTCTGTGAATATCAACAAACTATTCCTAAAGTTTACACAGAGGGAAGTGACCAGGATGACATAGTAGGAAGTCTCTGAGCTCACCTCCTCCCAAGGGTGCACCCAAATTACAGCTGTTCCAGAGCAACAATATGTGACAGTGACCTGAAGACTGGCAGTAAAAAATTTTTACAGCTAAAAGATACAAAGAAGGAACCACAGTGAGATGGGATAGGATGGACAAAGTCATAGTATAGTCAAGACTCATACTTCCAGGTAGGTGACCCACAGATGGGAGAATAACTACAATTGTAGAGGTTCTCCCCAAGAAGCCAAAGGCCCAAGCCTCTTGGGCTCCCAGGAAGGTATTGTATGGAGAAGATGAGCTGCCAGAATGTCTGGTTGAAGGTGAAACCTACAAACAAGAGAAGAAGAAGGCACCATGAAATGGTTTTGCTCCTAAAGGACTCACACAAAATATCACATGCTCTAATTTCCAATGCAGAGACTGTGACTTAAATGGAGCCTGGATCAGACCCACCTGCTGACATTTGGAGAGCCTCCTGAAGAGGCAGATGACAACTGGGACTTCCCCTGGGAAACAGACACTATGGCAGCCCAGTTAAGGATCTTATTCTACTGTAAGAATACTGATGCTGAAAAGGGTCACTTTGGAGTATTCTCTCTACTTTATTGGGCTTCCCTGGTAGCTCAGCTGATAAAGAATCGTCTGCAATGTAGGAGACCTGGGTTTGATCCCTGGGTTGGAAAGATCCCCTGGAAAAGGGAATAGCTATTCTCTCCAGTATTCTGACCTGGAGAATTCCATGGACTGTATAGTCCATGAGGTTGCAAAGAGTCGGACACAACTGAATGACTCACCTTCACTTTTTCTCTAGTTCATTAGCATCAGGGACTCACCTGTCCACCAGCCAGTCAGCAGCAGTTCTAGGAGCCCAAGATCAAGCACTTATCTATATGGGGTCACAACACAATTTATGAGCCCATGGGCATCCAGCTGCAGGTCTCCCTGAAGCCCCTCCCACCACCAGCACTCCTTCTCCACCAGTTGCCTCAAGATTAGGCCCACACATCAGCTAGCTCAGGACCCAGCCCCACTCACCAGTAGTCCAATGCTAGTTTCAGGATTTCCCCAGGCTCTGTCCCCATCAAGCAGGTTGACACCAGTCCTGGGATGATTGTCTACAGGCCCCATGGACAGCAATCCTGGGATGCAGACACGCACACCACCAGGCCAGTGACAGACCCAGGACTCTGTAGGCCTTGCAGCCAGCCTTGTTAGAACATGTCCCACCCACCAGCAACTGGCATCCATCTCATGACACAGAGCCTGGCAACTGAGTAACTTGGGGAGCAGTCCCACCTACCAGCATACACATTGCAGTCAGCCCCAGCACAACAGAAGGGCCCACTCAACCCACATAGGGGACATGAGCACATAGCTCTGGGGACCAGAGGAGAGTGTGCTGCTGGGCCCCCGTAGATCATCTCCTACATAAGTTAACTTCTCCAAGATCAGGAACTGTAAGCAACCTACATATCATATACAAATAGAAAGAATTAGGCAAAATCAATGAAGGAAAAAGATACAACTCCAGAAGAAGGACTAAGCAAAGTGGATCTGAACAGTCTACCCGATAAAGAAATTCAAGGTAATGGTCATAAAGATGTTCAATAAGTTCAGAAGATTGGATGAACATAATGAGAAATTTAACAAAGAGTTAAACAATATCAAGGAGAACCAAACAGAGCTGAAGTACACACAAAATTCAAAAAAGGAATCAACACTAGATTAGAAGACACAGAGGAACAGATCAACAATCTAAGAGACGGAATAGTGGAAATCACTGAAGCCAAACAGAAGAAAAAAAAAAAAATCAAAACAATGAAGACAGTTTAAGAGACCTTTGTGACATTAAACATACTAACATTTGCAATATAGGATCTCAGAAGAAAAGAAAGAGAAAGGAGAGAGATTTTTTTGAAGACATAATAGTAGAAAATTTCCCTAACCTGGGAAACAAAACAGATAACCAAGTCTAGGAAGCACAGGAGGTCCTAAACAAGATCAACCCAAAGAAGTCCACACCAAGACCTACTGCAATTAAAATGGAAAAAAATAAAAATAAAGAGAAAACCGTAAAAATATCTGGTAACATACAAGGAAACTCCCATAAGGTTACCAGTTGACTTTTCAGCAGAAAATCTGCAAATATTTTTGTAGAGAAACAAAAACTGAAAGTGAGCAGCACCACTAAACTGGCTTTTCACGAATGTTGAAGGGACTTCTCTAAGTGGAAATTTCCAGAGCTAGAAATATGAAACTTACCAAGTGAAACAATTAATCTCATTGGTAAGCCACATATAAAGTAAAGGAAGTGGATCAACCACTTACAAAGCTAATAGGAAGGTTAAAAGACAAAGGTAATTTTAAAAAAATCTATATCCACAATAAGTAGTTAAGGGATGTAAAAAACAAAAAGATGTAAAATATGATTTCAGTAATATTAAATGTGAGCAAGGTGATCTCATGGGGACAGCAGTGACTGACCTGAAGCAGGATCTTAGCTCTTTTCCCAGGAGTTGAACCTAGGTAGCCTGGTGGAAAACCAGGAAACCTAGTTGTTAGACCACCAGCAACTAGCAGCTAGAAGAAAAATTCCCCTAGCTCGTTTCCTGTTTGAAAACAAGAATGTTTCAAGGAGTCAAAAACAGGTATAAGTTTGTTATTAGAAACACAGCATGACAAGTGAGAGAGCACACAGCAAAACAGTTTGTTTAGTTAAGACAGCAGTATGGCAGAGTGTTCCAACATGGCAGAGTAGAAGGACGTGTGCTCATCTCCTCCTACTAAAGCAACAAAATTACAACTAGCTGTTGAAAAACCATTGACAGGAGAATGTTGGAACCCACCAAGCAAAGATACTTCACATCCAAAGACAAAGAAGCCACAGCAAGATGGTAGGAGGGGCACAACTGTGATAAAATCAAATCCCATACCCACCAGCTGTGTGACCCACAAACTGGATAACAATAATACCAAAGAAGTTCTACTTTTGTGAAGGCTCTGAACTGCATTTCAGGCTTCCTAGCCTTGGGATCCAACAAAGGGACTGGGAATCTCTACCAAATCTGACCTTGAAGGCCAATGGGATTTGATTACAGGACTGAGGGAAACTGAGACTCCAGTCTTGAAGGGCACAAACAAAGTTTTGTGCCCTCCAAGATCCAGAGGAAAGGAGCACTAACCCCATAGATTGAATCAAAACTACCCATTAGTGTTGGAGGATCTCGCATGGGTCAGGAGGGGCTCACCACAAAGATGAGGGTACTGGCAGCAGAAGTCTTGGAAGGACTCATTTGGTGTAAGCCTTTTTGGAGGTACCATCAACCCTGCTGCAGAGCCCATAGACCCCAGGGCCAGGTCACCTCAGGCCTAACAGCTACCAGGGAGGAGCTGCAACCCACCCATCAGCAGATAATTGGATTAAAGCTTCACTTAAAAACAGTGTCAGACTTTTTTCCGGGGGGCTCAAAAATCACTGCAGATGGTGACTGCAGCCAGGAAATTAAAAGACGTTTACTCCTTGGAAGAAAAGTTATGACCAACCTAGATAGTATATTCAAAAGCAGAGACATTACTTTGCCAACTAAGGTCCATCTAGTCAAGGCTATGGTTTTTCCAGTGGTCATGTATGGATGTGAGAGTTGGATTGTGAAGAAGGCAGAGTGCCGAAGAATTGATGCTTTTGAACTGTGGTGTTGGAGAAGACTCTTGAGAGTCCCTTGGACTGCAAGGAGATCCAACCAGTCCATTCTGAAGGAGATCAGCCCTGGGATTTCTTTGGAAGAAATGATGCTAAAGTTGAAACTACAGTACTCTGACCACCTCATGCGAAGAGTTGACTCATTGGAAAAGACTGATGCTGGGAGGGATTGGGGGCAGGAGGAGAAGGGGACAACAGAGGATGAGATGGCTGGATGGCATCACTGACTCAATGGACATGAATCTGAGTGAACTCCAGGAGATGGTGATGGACAGGGAGGCCTGGCGTGCTGCAGTTCATGGGTCGCAAAGAGTCAAACAAGACTGAGTGACTGAACTGAAGCAAGACTCTCAGCTTCCCTTGTAGCTCAGTCCATAATAAATCTGCCTGCAATGCAGGAGACCTGGGTTCGATCCCTGGGCTGGGAAGATCCACTGGAGAAGGAAATGGCAACCCATTCCAGTGTCCTTTCCTGGAAAATCTTATGGACAGAGGATCCTGGTGGGCTATGGTCCATGGGGTCGCAAAGAGATGGGCATGACTGAGAAACTAACACTTACTTACTTAAGCAAGGCCCTGCCCACCAGAGTAAGACCTGATTTGTCCCAATAGTAGGCCCTCTTATCAAGAAGCCTACCCAAGCCTCTTAGGGCAGAGGGCGGACAGAAGAAGCAAGAAGTACCACAACTACTCAGCCCTTAAAAAGAATAAATTTGACTCAGTTCTAATGAGATGGATGACATTGGAACCGATTATACAGAGTGAAGTAAGCCAGAAAGAAAAACACCAATACAATATACTGACACATATATATGGAATTTAGAAGACAGTGGTGATGACCCTATATGTGAGACAGCAAAGAGACACAGAGTTATAGAGTGGACTTTTGTACTCTGAGGGAAAGGGAAAGGGTGGGATGGTTTGGGAGAATGGCAATGAAACATGTATATTTTCCTGTAAGAAGCAAAGCGCCAATCTATGTTCAATGTAGGATGCAGGATGCATGGGGCTGATGCACAGGATGATTCAAGTAGAGGATGGGGGTGGGAGGTGGGAAGGGGCTTCGGCATTGGGAGATTGTGTTCACCTATGGCTGATTCGTGTCAATGTATGGCAAAACAAATACAGTATTGTAATTTTAAAAATAAATAAATAAATTTAAAAAAATAAAGAAAACTAATATCATGGAAAAAAAAAGAAAATTACAGTAGATTTCTTACTAGTTTTCAATTATAAAATGTAATTTTATAAATAAAATAGTTTAGATATACTTTCCATAAATAGTTCCACGTTCAATTTCAAAATGTAATTGCTCAATAAATGCATTTAAAATAATAAAATAAATTTAGATGTTAATCATTTTGGTTAAAAAAAAAAAAAGCAAAGTACCACAACCTCACAGCAGCTACAACAAAAACCACATTAGAGTAAATCAAGATGAAAAAGCAGGAAGTTATGTCCCAGACGAAGGGACAAGATAAAACCCAGGAAAACAACTAAATGAAGCTGAGATAGGCAACCTTCCAGAAAATGAATTCAGAATAATGGTAGTGAAGATGATCCAGGATCTCAAGCAAACAATGGAGAAAGTGAAAGAACTATTTACTCAAACCTATAAGAACTAAAGAACAAACTGAGATGAATAATAAGACACTGGAAGAAACCAAGAGCACATTAACTGAGGCAGAAGAATGGATAAATGACCTGGAGGACTGAATGGTGGAAATCATTGCTGCAGAAAAGAACACAGAAAAAAGAATGAAACAAACAAACAAACAAAAAAATGAAGACAACCCAAGAGACCTTTGGGATAATATTAAATACACAAATATTTGCACCGTAGGGGTCCCAGAGGAGAAGAAAGAAAGAAAGGATCTGAGAAAATAGCAGAGATAATAGCTGAAAACTTCCCTAAAGTGGGAAATGAAATAATCAACCAAATCTAGGAAGCACAGAGAGTCCCAGGCAGGATAAACCCAAGGAGAAACACACCAAGACACAGAGTAATCAAAGTGACAAAAATTAAAGACTACAAGAAAATATTTAAAGCAACAAGGGACAAAAGATAACATACAAGGGAACTCACATCAGTCTATCAGCTGATTTCTTACCTGAAATTCTACAAGCCAGAAGAGAATGGAAAGATATATTTAAAGTGATGAAAGGGTAGAATTTATAACCAAGATTTCTCTACCCAGTAAGAGTCTCCTTCAGATTTGATGGAGAAATCAAAAGCTTTCCAGACAAGCAAAAGCTAAGAGAATTCAAGATCACCAAGCCAGCTTTACAGCAAATGCTAATGGGACTTTAGGCAGGAAACAAAAGAGAAGGAAAAAATCTACAGAAAATAAACTCAAAACAATTAAGAAAATGGTAATAGAATCACACATATCTAAAATTACTTCAAATGTAAATGAATCAAATGCACCAATCAAAAGGCATAAACTGTTTGGGGGATAAAAATATGTGCATGCATGCACTTCCACCTACCATATCACTCTACTTGACACCCCCCAAATTGCATGTAATCATTTTGTATTGTTAGGTTAATCATTTTCCCATTATGGCTTGCAATTGTAATTATCTTTAATTTTTTATCTGGCAGTTGATTGTGAAAACTGATAACCATCTTTTACTATGGTGATTATGTAATTTTACTCAATAACATTGCATAATAATTTGTCAATGGAAAAATAATAGAATTCTGTATCACCAAAACTGCCATGTAATGGAAAAATCTATACTTACATTTTAAAACCCAGCTATATATCATAATTATCTTGGAATTTTTTGAAAGACACAAATGCCCAGGTATTACTTTTTTCTCCAAAGTTCCAGATGTACTTCCAATAAGCAGCAATGTTTCCAAACAACAGGACAATATGTTGATCTTTTATCTAGTTTGTTTCACTTTACAGTTATTTTGAAGTGTCCACTGGAGATAAAATCCAGTTATTTACACTGTTCCTGTTGTTATTTATAAGTGAAAGTATAATAGGGGGCTATTTGTAAATACCCAGCCTGGAGTTCATCTATCTCCTGCCTTACAGAAAGTAGAAAAATGCAGAAAACAATCTCTCTCAAACTTAAGAGATCATCAACTTCAAATAATCATATGTATATGTAATGTATTCAGTAAAGTTGAAGATATGTTAATAAAAATTAATATACAGAAATTAGTGGTATTTATATATACTAATAATAAATTATCATAAATTTAAAAGCAATCCCATTCATAATTGCATCAAAAAGAATAAAAATATTAATACTTTGAAATAAATCTAGCTAAAGAGGTGAAAGTCCTGTAGTAGGAAAACAGTAAGACATCGATGAAGGAAATTGAAGATGACTCAAACAAATTAAAAGATATACTGTGCTCACCAAATTGGAAGAATTAATAATTTTAGCAAATGTCCTTCTTACCTAAAGAAATCTACAGATTCAGTACAATCCCTATCAAAGTACCAATGACATTTTCTCAAGAATTATAATAAATAATTCTAAAATAGAATGAAAATATGAAAGATCCAAATAGACAAAACAATTTTGAGAAAGAAGAAAGACACATTCTGATTTTATGCTTTATTACAAATCTACAGAAATAAAAACAGTATTGTACTGGCATGAAAAAGAGACGCATAAATCAATGAAACAGAAGCAAGAGTCCCAAATTAACCTCACATTTATATGGTTAATTTATCTATGACAGGGTGCCAAGTATATACAATGGGGAAAAGACAGACTCTTTAATAAATTTTGTTGAGAAAAATGGACAGCTGTATACAAAAAAAATCATACTGGATTAGTCACACCATACACCCAAATAAATTTGAAATGAATTAAATACTTCAGTATCAGATCTGAAATCATAAAATTCTTAGAAGAAAACATAAACAGTATTCTCTTTGACAGAGTTAAGCTATTATTGGATCTATCTCCTCAGGCAAGAGAAGCAAAAGCAAAAATAAGCAAGTGGGACCTAATCAAAGTAAAGAAGCTCTTTCACAGTGAAGGAAACTATCAACAAAATGGAAAAGCTGCCTCTTGAATTGGAGAAGACATTGCAAGTGATATATCTTGTAATGGGTTAATGTGCAAACTATGCAAAAACTCATACAACTCAATATGTATTTTAAAAAAAAACTAAAATTGAGCACAGCACTTTAGTAGACCTTTTTCCAAAAAACATACAGATGGCAAACAGTCACATGAAAAGTTGTTCAACATCACTATCTAACAAGGAAATGCAAATCAAATCCACAGTGAAATATCACCTCACATTGGTAAGAAGGATTCTATAAAAAAGACAAAGAAATAAATGTTGCTGATATGTGAAGAAAAGGGAAATCTTATGCGCTGTTGGTGGGAATGGAATTGGTACAGCCACTACAGAAAGCTATACGGAGTTTCCTTAAGAAATTGAAAATAGAACTACCATACAATCTTGCAATTCCACTTTTGGATATTTTTCTGAAGAAAGCAAAAACCACTAACTTGAAAAGATGTAGAAATGCTTATGTTCATCGCAGCATTATTTACAATAGACAAGGTATAGAAGCAACCTAAGTGTTCATCAAAAGATAAATAAAGAATATATACATACAATGAAACATCACTCAGCCATAAAAACATGAAATCTTGCCATTTGTGACAATTTGAATGGATCTAGAGAGCACTATGCTTTAGTGAAATAAATCAGACAGAAAAAGACAAATGCCATATGGTTCTGATTATACGTGGAATCTGCAAACAAAACACATGAACAAACATAACAAATCAGAAGCAGACTAATAGATACAGAGACTAAACAGCTGGTTGACAGAAGGGAGGGGATGGGGGCAGAAGAGAAATAGGTGAGGGAGATTGACCTACAACCTTTCAGTCACAAAATAAGTCACAAGGAAGAAACACCTAATGTGGGGAATACAGTCAACAACTGTGTAATATCTTTATACTCTGACCGATGGTAGCTAGAGTTCTCATGGTTATCATTTTTTAATGTATAGAAATACTGAATCACCATGTTGTGTACCAGGAACTAACATAATGTTGTAGGTTAACTATATTTTAAAAACAAACAAACACGTAGAAATAGAGATCACATTTGTGGTCACCAGAGGTGGGGAGTCACGTAGAAATAGAGATCACATTTGTGGTCACCAGAGGTGGGGAGTAGGGTGGAGGGGGGGATTGGATTGATCAAAAGGTACAAACTTCCAGTTACAAGACAAATAAGTAGTAGGAATATAATGTACAATATGATATATGTAACGAATAGTGCTGTGCTAAGTCCCTTCAGTCATGTCCGACTCTGTGACCCTATAGGATGTAGCCCACCAGGCTCCTCTGTCCATGGGATTCTCCAGGTAAGAATACTGGAGTGGGTTGCCATTTCCTCCTCCAGGGAATGTTCCCAGCCCAGGAAGCCATGTCTCCTCTCTTAAGTCTCCTGCATTGGCAGGCTGATGCTTTACCACTAGTGCCACTTGGGAAGCCCATAATCAATTCTGCTTCATAGTATGTATGAAAGTTTAGAGAGTAAGTCCTAAGAGTTTTCATCGCACAAGAAAAGAAATTTTGTTTTTTTCTCTTTTATTTTGTATTTATATAAGATGATGACGGTCCAATAAACTTATTGCAGTAATAATTTCACGAGGCATGTAAATAAAACAATTATGTTGTACACCCTAAACTTATCCAGTGCTGTATATAAATTATGTCTCAATATAACTGGAATAAAAGTATGTGAAATAGATAGGCAAAAGAGAGGTGCCAAGGAAATACTGAAAGAGAAGAACAAAGTTGAAGGGCTGATACTGCTTGACTTCCTGACTGACTGTAAAGCTATAGTAATCAAGATAGTAGATTACTGATGAAAATAGACATAGGTCCATGAAACAGAACAGAGAGCTCAGGAATAAATCTACATGAATACAGTCAGCTGACATTTGACAAACGAGCAAAGGTAGTACAATGGATCCAAGATAGTATTCTCATCAAGTGGTGCTGAACAACAGGACATCAACCTGCAAAAAAAAATGACTTTAGGTTTGGGAGTGAATCTTTCAATGCAATAATAAGGGTACAGTCTAAGAAAGGAAGGGTTGTTAAGCTGGACTTCATTTAAATTAAACATTTCTGCATCTCTGGGAATGGCATTGTGTTCTACTACAATGGTAGATACAGGCCAATATACATTTCTCCAGACCCATGACCTGTAGAACATCAAGACTGCATCCTAATGTTCAACTATGGTCTCTGAGAAATAATGCTATATATGTAGGTTCATCAATTGTAGCAAACTGTATCACTTGGGTGGGGGATGTTGATATCAGAGGAGGTTATGCTTGTGGGAGGTGCAGTGATGTACAGAAATCTCTGAACCTTCTGATCAGTCTTGCTGTGAATCTAAAACTGCTCTAAAATAAAGTTTATGAAGATAAAGTGGTCGTGAGAGAAGTTAGAAGATATACCAAAAGAATCAGAGTCTGAAGTACTTGTCTTATAAATGAAGGAATCAGAAAAGGTAGATTCACAAACTCTTCCTTCTGAGGCCCCAGATCTTCCAGTGTGACGTTCTTTCTGGTCTGGAGTTCCTACCGTGGCTGCTCTAGGATTTCCATGCTTTTCAACCTCTCTTATTGCTTTAAACCTACCCTGTCCCTAGTGTTTGTATTACTGAGTGTCTCCATTTTCTGAATTAATAAAAATCCAAAGGAAAATGAGAGAAAAAATCAGGAGTGCTGAGAGAGGAAGAACAAAAAAAATGGAACGCATGGTATTTGACACGTGAAAGAAACAGAATTTTAAGAGGTCTGTCACAAGTGTAGTCAAATATGAAAAAAGCTGAAAAGTGTCTAATGGAAGTATGATGATTAAAATGCCATAAGTGTGCAAGTGTGTGTGTGTGTGTGTGTCTCTGTGTGTGGCTAATATAAAGCTGTGGGGTGGCAGTGAACGCAGACACAGAAGAGTGGACATAGTAGGAGCTGATGACAGATTGCACTAATTTAAATACACATATTTAACCCTGACAGTAGATTGAACACATACAAATTGAATTATTTGACGTTTTTCTGTGCCTTTAATAATTTGAAATTTTCAATACGATGTCTCCAGTCCTTCGAGATTTTGTTTACATTTTGCCTGAACATCACTACCTTTCTGCATATTTCTATAAACCTAATAATAGATTTCTATTTTGCTGTAAAATTTCACCACAGCTTTAGTGCCTTAAACACATGCAAAGTGTTCATAAATCTTACAATTTTATAGGCAAGAGGTCTGACACAGATCTCACTGGGCTAAAATCAAAGTGTCACTGGTCTGGGTTGCTTTTGGAGACTCTAAGAGAGCCTGCTGGCCCTGGACTCCTGGTCTTTTCCTTGATCTGAAAAGTGAGTAAAAATGCATTGAGTGTCACATCACAGCACTAAGCTCCCTACTCTGTTCCCTTCTTCTGTTCTTAAGGACACTTGGGCTGACACTGGGCCCACGAATTAACTCAGGATAATATCTCTATTGCTCAATTGCTCTGCCATTAAAAGGAATGAAATCAGGTTACCGGGTAGAAACATGGATGGACCTAGAGACTTCATACAGAATGGAGTGAGATAAGTCAGACAGAGAAAAACAAATATCAAATATTAACACATATATGTGAAATCTAGAAAAAATGTAGATATGCTATAGAGAACAAACATATGGATATCAAGGGGGACGAGGAGGTGTGGGGTGAATTGGGAGATTGGGATTGACATGTATACACTACTGTGTTTAAAATAGATAACCAATGAGACCCTACTGTATAGAACAGGGAACTCCACTCAGTGCTCCGTGGTGACCTCAATGGGAAAGAAATCCAAAAACGACGGAGCATATGTACAGCTGACTCACCTTGGTGTAGAGCAGAAACTAACACAACGTTGTAGAGCAACTGTACTCCAATACAAGTTAATCTAAAAATAAATTAAAATCAACTGATTAGCACCTGTAACCCCACCCAAACCGTAATTCCCCTTTGCCAGGTGACAAAGCCTATTCCAGGTCCTGAGGACAAGGAGGTAGACAGCTTGGAGCTCATTAGGGTGCCCACCATACTCCTATGTCCCTCTTCACCAGCTTGGGGGCTGCACCTGGTCATCCATGTCACCTCACTCAAAATAACAGCTAACACTTATTGAGTGTTACCTGTATGCTGGTCACGTGATGGAACTACACAAAAAACTGTGTGTAGAAGGGTGAGGAAGGGAAGAGAAATTCCCTCTAATTCCTGTATATCTGAAACTTCCCGTCTCTGCTTCATCTCAGACATGCAGCTCACTGACAATGCCCCAGCCCTATAAATTTTATCCAAAAGAAAATATTCCTTCTTCTGGGAAAGAATCTATGGGCATACACTTTCTTCCCCAAACATCCACATTCCCACTGCAGGTGTCTACCAACATTGTCACTGCTTCAGTGCTTATGGATATCAATCATTCCCTTTTAGTGAATGATGATGTGGTTCTATAATTAGATAAAAAGTATTTTAAGTTCTGGAAGTTACTATGAATACTTTTTTAGGAATAGACTGTACTGAGGATCAGGCTTTTTTGGGGGAGGGGTTTCTATTTCTGTTTCCAAGTAAAATTCATTATTGTTGCTGCTGCTTTGGAAGAAGTAGGATGCTGTTCCCATGGCAACACATAGATATTAGAAGCCTTCTTTCTCATCTTCTCTTCCTCCCTTCCCTTCTTTCTATCTTCCTTCATTCAGTCAAAACATTATCAAGACACTCATATATTCAGAACCTTTTTTTTACATTAGCCCACATCTGTAAGTACTGCGAAAATAGTACTTGCATTTTACTATAAAATTTCTTTAGGAAACAGTCTCTAGGCAAGACAAAGAGGTCTCCACATATTTTTCTGCATCTTTAGATTGTGGTCAAGATGGTGTTTTAAATTTAAGTGTACATGAGCAAACACTGTTCCAGTTCAAAAGACCAAGGAAATAAATATTTTATGCAGAAGAAGATTAGATTTTAAAAATGCTATTTGGATTACTGAAAGAATCGAAAACAAAATCTGAATCAAGATAAAAGCTTTTACCGTTCTTCCCAGCAAGAGATTGCCCTTGTCACAATATAACCAGAGTTTGAATCTTTTCCATTTTTTAAGATCAAGCATTCCACTTACACACAGACTTCTTTCCTCTAAGAATATGAATTATCACCAAAGATGCAGTTATTCATGGATCAGAGACGCTCATTGGTTCAGAGGATAAAATTTCACATCAGTTGATTAGAGATAAAGCAAGCAACAACCATTTAATATTTATTTACTTTTCAAAGCATAAAGGGAATTGGTGGTAATCAGAATCAACACAGGATTAATGTTAAAATGCCTCTCATTTAATCTGATATCCTAGTGTTCATTCTGTGGCATAATTAGTAACTATGACACAGCTATTTCTGGAGCCATTCAGCACTTGCCTTCCCACCAAGATGTGGGCATTCCCAGCGCTTGGCTAACTGCCCGTGGCACCAGAAACCAACCTTCACCGATATGTATGTGTTGCTGCCTCCTTCAGGTACCCCACTTTCTATGACTTCCCCTTCCCACTGTCTGTCCCACAAATATCATTGCTTCTCTAATCAACATCAGGATTTGTGTCCTGAAGATTCAAAGGTAGAAATATTTGTAGATCTGACCCCTTCCTCCATTGTTAAGTCAAATGAGGGAGAGAATCATATACAGTGTCTTTCAAATACTGAAAGAGTATTTAAAATTTTCCCTATTAAAAAAATACACATTTTATTTCAATCTAGTCGATGCATACATCAGGAGGAAATGATTCATAAACAATTCTTATAATTGTTATGTATAATACACTTGGGGATATACACTTGGGGATTTTATCTTATAGTTTCTATCACTTTTCTCATGCTGATCTTTAAATTGTTTTTATGACTCTCTATGTTTCAAAGAAAAGTTTGAAAGATATAAACAATTTAAGGAGACAACAAAATTCTGAAAGACAAGAACTTAGTCTTTTGTATGTTCTATGCATCCTCGAATGCTTATCAAATTCTGTAGTTTAAGTCAGCTAACATAAACCAAAATAAGCCTGCTGGATGCATAGATGGATAGATGGGTGGAGAGTTGAAAGGAAGGAAAGAAGGAATAAATGTTTTCAGCAGTTCCCAACTCTTCATAAGTAATCAGGAAAAATTTTACTGGAGATGAAGTCTCAAGAAATGAAAGATTAGAGGCATTCTTTCAGGAAAAAATTATTACTTGTCAGTTAAAGGTCCAAAGGTATGAGGGATCAGAAATATGGGGATACAACAAATAAATCAGAATAATGACTGTGTTCCTTTTCATGTCAGTGAACTCATTTGGCTCCTTAGCTTTATTTGTTACCCATATACTGCTGCTGCTGCTGCTGCTAAGTTGCTTCAGTCGTGTCCGACTCTGTATGACCCCATAGACAACAGCCCACCAAGCTCCCGCCTCCCTGGGATTCTCCAGGCAAGAACACTGGAGTGGGTTGCCATTGCCTTCTCCAATGCATGAAAGTGAAACTGAAGCCGCTTAGTTGTGTCTGACTCAGTGACCCCATGGACTGCAGCCTATCAGGCTCCTCCGGCCATGGGATTTTCCAGGCAAGAGTACTGGAGTGGGTTACCATTACCTTCTCCAACCCATATACTGATGATGCCTAAATTTTATACCTTCAGCCCAAACCTTACCCTGAGCACCAAATATTTATTTTCAGTTGTCTTAAATACTCACTCTACTTGTATATCCAGTGCACATGCCAAGCTTAACATTTCTCAAGAAAAATGCTCTGTGTGCTACTCATCCCATTTTACTTTCCTCCCCTCTGACATGAATGGGATCACCATCAATACATTCAATGAGCCAAAATTGTCTTGTTGAGAGCTTTATTGCATAATCTCTGCTAGGCATTGTTCAACAAATCTTTTATCTCCACCTTTAAGATCCGTTGAAACTGGTGGAATTCTCATGAGCTCATCTGCTACTACTTTGTCCAAATCGCAATCACCTCTTGGCCAGATGACTGCATTTGTACTTTGATCCTTTCTGCCTCTTTTTGCAAGTACTGCCTCTCAAACAAACACACAGTGTCTAAAGAAAACTTTTTAAAGGGTAAATCTTACCTTTCTTGCTTAATACTCTGCATTAGCGTCTCATTGCACTTAGAAACAATTCAAATATTTATTCAGTCTGACAAACTCCTAATATACAATAGTAACGGTGATTAGATTCTAAAGTCAGACTGCTTGTCTAAGTAATAGATTCTGCCACTAACTATAGATTTTTCTATGTGATCTTAGGTGAGCTGTTTCCTTTCTCGTTCCTCAGGGTCTTAATGTACAAAACAGCGACTAATAACAGCACTTTTGTTGTAGAAATAGGATTAGGAATAAATAAGCTCATTTTTTGTTTGAAATAATGTTTGGTCCATTGTGTTATATTATTCATTGTTATTATTTTTATTGCCCTTCTTGCTAATAGGTTAGCTATTATTATCCAGTATCTGGCTCTGTTTACTTTTTAAATTTTACCTCTAAGCAACCTTCTCTCTTCGCTCCCAGCTGTGTTCCAGCTACTCTGGCCTTTGCTGTTTGGGCGGGGGGGAGGTCTTTACACTTTTCCTCCTTTCACCCAAGCTGTTTGTGCAAATAGATCAGTTCAAGGTATACGTAGCTCAGGCGTCTCTTCCTCTGCAAGGTGACCAGTCTCTAATCTACCTGAAGTATCCCATATTCCCTCTCCACGCTTCATTTTCTCTATTCCACACCCTCTTTAATTTTCCTCAGAACATACACTATTTTATTAATTTGCTATTTTGTAAGGAATGGTTTTTTTTATTATACGGATATCCTTGCCCTTGGAAATGTAAATTTCTTTAATGAAGAACACAATAGCTACTCAGAATGTATTTGTTAAATGGCTATGTATGTATAATAATGTGTGTATAGATATTTGACTATATATAATATTGTATATATATATTCATTGCAATATATATATTTACATATATGTATATGCATATTCAGTGTGTGTCATGAAAGAAACTTGCAAGAGTTATGATTAGACAGGTTCTATGTCTTTTGGAAAAAGATTTCATTCCATGTCATAAGTCTGGGAGTACCACTAAAGAAATTAAACAATACAAGTAAATTGATCAAAATTTCAAGAACTCTGGCAGCAGAATCGAGAATGGTTTGGACTGGATGACACTGAAGATCATTTTATCAGTGAAGAGTCTTTTGGGAAATATGCATTTGAGATAAGTGTCTAAACTGTAGAGTCAGTGGAGATAAAAATGAGAGAGAATATTCAAGAGATACTTAAGTGCAGTTGGTGTGTCCTGATCCTCACTTGCCAGGAAGTGCAAACGTGTGGGGCTCTGTCTGCTCACAGGAAGTAAGCTGTGTTCCCAAATGAGGCCAACACAAATCCGGAGGTTCATCAGGAGAACAAAAGGTGATTAAAATATAATTCACTGGAATTTGTCAATTGAGAGTGTCAAGTAAGGGCCACTTTTCTTTTGAATCTCAAAGAAGAGAGCATTCCAATGAAACAGGAGCTCCTGCATTGGCTGCCTCTCCCCTTCAGCCTTGTGGGTCACTGTGCTTCTACTCAGCCCACACTGCCTCCTGCAGGAGTGAGAGGTGGGGTGAATATTCAGTTTAGAGGCTCAGTCATGTCCGACTCTTTGCGGCCCCATGAACCTCAGCACGCCAGGCCTCCCTGTCCATCACCAACTCCTGGACTCCACACAAACCCATGTCCATTGAGTCGGTGATGCCATCCAGCCATCTCATCCTCTGTCATCCCCTTCTCCTCCTGCCCTCAATCTTTCCCAGCATCAGGGTCTTTTCCAATGAGTCAGCTCTTCGCATCAGGTGGACAGAGTATTGGAGTTTCAGCCTCAGCCATCAGTCCTTCCAGTGAACGTCCAGGACTGATCTACTTTAGGATGGAATGGTTGGATCTCCTTGCAGTCCAAGAGACTCTCAAGAGTCTTCTGCAATACCACAGTTCAAAACATCAATTCTTTGGGGCTCAGCGTTCTTTATAGTCCAACTCTCACATCCATACATGACCACTAGAAAAACCATAGCCTTGACAGGATGGACATCTGTTGACAAAGTCATAACTTTCCTTCCAGGGAGCAAGCGTCTTTAAATTTCATGGCTGCAGTCACCATCTGCAGTGATTTTGGAGCCCAGAGAAATAAAGTCTGACATTATTTCCTATGAACTGATGGGATCAGATGCCATGATCTTAGTTTTCTGAATGTTGAGCTTTAGGCCAACTTTTTCACTCTCCTCTTTTACTTTCAGCAAGAGACTTTTTAGTTCCTCTTCACTTTCTGCCATAAGGGTGGTGTCATCTGCATATCTGAGGTGATTGATATTTTACCCGGCAATCTTGATTCCAGCTTGTGCTTCCTCCAGCCCAGCGTTTCTCATGATGTACTCTGCATGGAAGTTAAATAAGCAGGGTGACAATATACAGCCTTGACATACTCCTTTTCCTATGTGTAACCAGTCTGTTGTTCCATGTCCAGTTCTAACTGTTGTTTCCTGACCTGCATACAGGTTTCTCAAGAGGCAGGTCAGGTGGTCTGGTATTCTCATCTCTT
This sequence comes from Nanger dama, assembly GCA_917880005.1. Lineage (NCBI taxonomy): Eukaryota > Metazoa > Chordata > Mammalia > Artiodactyla > Bovidae > Nanger > Nanger dama. Next base: position 41,935,543 of record CAKJTW010000009.1, on the reverse strand, counting down.
CAAGAATTTTCCACAGTTTATTGTGATCCACATAGTCAAAGGCTTTGGCATAGTCAATAAAACAGAAATAGGTGTTTTTCTGGAACTCTCTTGCTTTTTCAATGATCCAGCAGATGTTGACAATTTGATCTCTGATTTCTCTGACTTTTCTAAAGCCAGCTTGAACATCTGGAAGTTCACAGTTCACGTATTGCTGAAGCCTGGCTTGGAGAATTTTAAGCATCATGTTACTAGCGTGTGAGATGAGTGCAATTGTGCATTCTTTGGCATTTGAACATGTGTTTGAGCATTTTGGCATTACCTTTCTTTGGGACTGGAATGAAAACTAACTTTTTCCAGTCCTGTGGCCACTGCTGAGTTTTCCAAGTTTTCTGGCATATTGAGTGTAGCACTTTCACAGCATCATCTTTCAGGTTGAGCCCATTCATTAATGTCTTTGGAACTCAAAAGCTACTGAAAAAAATTGAATGTGATACACATTGGAGTTCAGGCTTATTTTATAGATAGGGGACACCTAATGAGAGTTGAATTGAAGGGAAAAAAGAGGGCCAGTGAAAGTTGACTTAAATAAGTCAAAACACTGGTGATGTGTGTCTTAGTGAAAGGAAGACCACAAGGTTGTAAGGAATTGTTTCCCAGAGCAAAGTGCCTTTTAATTTCATGGCTATCATCACCATCTACAGTGATTCTGGAGCCCAAGAAAATAAAGTCTTTCACTGTTTTCATTTTTCCCCATCTATTTGCCATGAAGTCATGGGACGGATGATTTTTTAAATGTTGAGTTTTAAGCCAACTTTTTCATTCTCCTCTTTCACCTCCATTATGAAGCTCTTTAGTTCCTCTTCGCTTTCTGCATTAACGGTGGTATCATCTGCATATCTGAGGTTATTGATATTTCTCCCTGCAATCCTGATTCAGCTTGTGCTTCTACCAGCCCAGCAATTTTCATGATGTACTTTAAGTATAAGATAAAGAAGCAGGGTGGCAATATACAGCCTTGATGTACTCCTTTCCAAATTTGGAACCAATAGATTGTTCCATGTCTATATCGAACTATTGCTTCTTGACCTAAATATGGGTTTTTCAGGAGGCAGATGAAGTGGTCTGGTATTCCCATTTCTTGAAGAATTTTCCACAGTTTGTTGTGATCCACACAGTCAAAGGCTTTAGTTTAGTCAGTGAAGCAGAAGTAGATAGTTTTCTAGAATTCTTTTGCTTTTTCTATGATCCAGTGAATGCTGGCGATTTGATCTCTGGTTCCCCTGCTTTTTCTAAATCTAGCTTGAACATCTCAAAGTTTCTGGTTCACATACTATTGAAGCCTAGCTTGGAGAATTTTGAGCTTTAATTTGCCAGCGTGTGAAATGAGTACAATTCTGCGGGTAGCTTGAACAATCTTTAGCATCATCCTTCTTTGGGATTGGAATGAAAACTAACCTTTTCTAGTCCTATGGCCACTGCTGAGTTTTCAAAATTTGCTGGCATATTGAGTGTAGCACTTTCACAGCATCATAGACAGATAGGTAGATAGACTATATATAATACATATATGTATATTATATGTATAATATTCAATGTAAACTTACACACATGGTATTATTATTTACAATAGCCTATAATATAGGCTTCAATACTATTAAATGTCATTTGTATATCTTACACAGAGAAGGCAACGGCACCCCACTCCAGTACCCTTGCCTGGAGAATCCCATGGATGGCAGAGCTTGGTGGGCTGCAGTCCATGGGGTCACACAGAGTTGGACACGACTGAGAGACTTCACTTTCACTTTTCACTTTCATGCATTGGAGAAGGAAATGGCAGCCCACTCCAGTGTTCTTGACTGGAGAATCCCAAGGACGAGGGAGCCTGGTAGGCTGCCATCTACGGGGTTGCACAGAGTTGGACACAATGAAGTGACTTAGCAGTAGCAGTATATCTTACAGTAAAAAGGTCACCCTAAATCCAAAGTCAATAAGCTTGTTACTTAAAGCTAGAAGCCACATTTTCCCCTCTGCTCTGGTCGCTAATCTCATATACTTAACTTTGAAGGCAACTTCTCTGCAAATTTTTCTTGTTTGCTTCCTCTATAGCAAAACTTGTCATTGTTCTCTATTATGATGTTTTTATTCAAGAAGACTTGATGTGTGCAATATTAAGAGAAGAACTGAGATAGTGTGAGATAACCAATCCCACAGAGTATATGAGCATTTTAAGGTCTGTTCATTGTCCTCAGAAGATGCTGTGAAACATCTGGGACTTTGAAACTTATATTAAAATTTTCACTTTTCTTGTCTTTATACTCAGTTTCTTTGCTGTAGTAACTTTCTTGTAATATTGTTAATGCAATGCATTAAGAATCTATAGTTTTTGGGGTTTATTGATTTCTGGAAAAAAACCTAATTACGGGTCATTTGAGGAAAGAGAAGAGGTTCATGAACTTCATTTTACTGGCATATATTGAGAGATGAAGACATTTCCTGTGTAATCTCCTAATGTAGAATTGGAAAGAAAAACTGCCAGGCCACCACAGGTCTCTCACCTTCCTCTGGCAATGGCCATTTTTGGAATGATCTCACTCTTAAAGAGTGGATCCTGGAAACCATCAAATGCAAACCTGGCAGAGAAGAGAAAATACATTTACACCTGATAGAACAGAGGAAGCAGTTCAGAGGCTGCTGATGCTATTTCATTCCAATGTCTAGACTCATAAAATTAGGTTCTAGTTGGCAACCACTGGGGTTATGTGAAAGTAATGGCCAAGACATCTGGAAGCTTAATAGAAGTCCAGAGGCCTTTGACCAAGTATGGCTCTCTTTAACTATAAGGAAGCTACCACAACCTTTTCTAAATGATGTGTTAGGCTAACCTTTGATATCAGAACAATCAGAACTATTTGTAGGGACACCTAGCCTTTTCTAAAGGTGTGCCAACTCTCTCTACAGTCTCTTCCCTAGGTTCCCCTCATGAGCACCATGGGCGTACTTACCAAACCTAAAGCAAAGAAGAAGAAGCAGGTTCATATTAGCTTCTGATCCCATTTTACACCTTGTCAGCTATGGCTTCACATACACTTTTTATTTTAGCAGCTTTCAATGTGGTGTTTATATCTTATTTTTGGAATGATTAATGACCAATTCTTATATAGTAAAAGGGAAAAATTCTCCAGGTGTACTGTTAAAAATTCTCTTCCTGCTAAAGTGATTGTGAATCACCACGATGTACAAATGCTAATTTTCAAAAACTGAATAAATCAACTGACCTCAAAGTCCACATGTCTCAATTTCAAAACCTGTATTTGATTATCATGAATCTCAGCTCTTAGCCACTCCTTTCTGTGTGAAGAAATATAACAATGTAGTATAATTTGCACTTTATATTATTTGTTATAAATTTAATTTTTAAGTATATACTGCTAAAATTTTTGCTTTTGAAAATCAATGATCTTTAGGAGCATATGAAAAGTCTTACATGCTCATCTTTATTTTAACTATTTTTGGCCTCTATATTTCTTCATGCAGATCTGAGCTTCTGTCTGGCACCATACTCTTTGTCACTGAAGAACTTGCTTTCACATTCTTGGTAAGGAAGATATGTTGATAATAAATTGCCTTTGCTTTTATCTCTGGAAACTTACTCTGCAAAGTCTTTATTTCCCTTTAATTTCAAAAAGATATTTTCACTGTGCATATCTAAAATGACAGGCTTTAAAAGTTTGGGTTTGTTTTTTTAATTTTTTCCTCCAGTACTTTAAAGACCCATCTCTCTGTTTTCTGGTGTACATAGCTCCTGATGGAAAATCTGTTATGTTTATATGCATTCCTTTCTTGTAATATCACTTTTCTCTGTCCGAATTTTTATCATTTGTATTTGGTAAGTTGATTTTAATATGCCTTTGTATGATTTTTATTTCTACTGCTTAAAACTCCTTATGTTTTTGCATTAGTAGGTTTATCGTTTTCATCAAATTTGGAAATCATTTATTTAGTATTTCCTCAAGTAATTTTTCCCATAGCTTTTCCTACTGGGACTCAAATTATATTTTTATTAGATAGTTTTATATTTCCCAGAAGGTTCTAAGGCTCTGTTAATCCACTTCTGGCCTTTGTTTTTCCCTGTCCTCTTCATTTTAGATTGTTTCCATTGCTGTCTTCAAGTTTAAGCATATTTTCTCCTGCAGTATTCAATAAGCTGTTGATTTCATCCAGTCAAATCTTTATTTCAAACAGTAACTTTCAACTCAAAAACTTTGTTTATATATAGATAGATAGATAATTTCACTAATTTCCTCACTGCTTGTTTTATCCTGTAGATCTTTGAGCATGTTAAGTATATTAACAACTGATTTAATATTCTTCACCACAAATTGCATCATTTCTATGTCTGTTTTTATAGATTGAAAGTTTTATCATAATTATGGGTCACATTTTTCTTCCTCTTTGACTATCTAGTAATGTTTGAATTGCAAGTTTGATTTTGTAAATGTTGTACTACTGAGAGCTAGATTTTGTTTATTATTTTAAAGAGTTTTGGACTTTGCTCACTCAGGCAATAACGTGTCTTACAGATCTGTTTTTGTCTCTTAGAGAAAGAGACAGAATTTAATTGTCTTTTAATTGTTGCTTTTCCTTTTAATTAGACTATTTATTTCACTCAGATTTAATGTAAGATCTGATATTGTTGGGATTGCATTCCACATGTCGTTATTCATTTTCTCTTTGAACCTTTTTCTACAATGTTTTCTAAAAGGCAGACTTCCAGGTTTCTTTTTGACTTGTTTAGCCTCAGTAAGGCAGATCTTCTGAGTGTCTGTGCTGAAGGCTCCGTATATCCAGAATGCCTTTGGTCCTGTGAGATCTCAGAACACTTTTCTCTTTAATGGTCTCTGGTAACTGTTCTCTCCCTGGAACTACTTTTTTGAGGTTGAACTATACACATGTGTAGACTGATATTCACAAACTCAACAGAACTTTCTATGTGGATTTCTGGAAATCTTTCTGTTAGTAGCGTTCTCTTTTGATACAATCAGTGTCGGTGTTTGTTGCTCAGTCATGTCCAACTCTGTGACCTCATGAACTGTAGCCTGCTAGGCTCCTCTGTCCATGGAATTCTCCAGTCAAGAATACTGGAGTGGGCTGCTATTTCCGTCTCCAAGGGATCTTCTCAACCCAGGGACTGAACCTGGGTCTCCTTCATTGCAGGCAGGTTCTTAACCATCTAAGCCACCAGGGATTCTTTATACTCTGCCCCACAAATTCTGTTTCAACCTCCTTGAACTCTGATCTATGTTTCACACAGTTCGTGAGAAGAGTGAGCTCTTCTCAGAGTCCCTTATCTGTGTCAGTACAAAAATTGCCTCCAGCCAGGAACCTAGGGCAGTTTTAAGACTTAACTCATTTGTTTCTGGTCTCTGAAGGATCACATACCTGTGCTGACTATAGTCTCATCTCTGCATGCAAGTATTCTACATTTTGTCCAGTTTTCTATTTGTTGACAATGGGAAGGTGATTCCAGCTTCTATTGCTCCCTTGTGACTGGAATTCATCCTGTATCATTTCCAGCACATGCGGTGAGGTGTATGGTAAGGCACACAGACGCTGGAGGAAAATGTACAAGGTTCAGTGTCAATAGACAAGGCACTAATCTCTGAGCTGCAACAAGCTTCTTGTGCTTCTGTTTATTCATTTGCAGAATAAGGGTGATAACAGTGGTATCTACCAATAGTTGGGTTATTATGATTTAACAAGTTAATAAATACCAAACTCTTAAAAGAGTGGATGGCTGTAGTGAGTGTTATTGATGTTTCTCCATACATTCTCTGACCTAGATTCCCAGAGTGATTGTGTTTCTTACATTAAAGAGGATTAAATATGTAAGAATTTACAATTAAATTTTACTGCAGTTATGCCTGGAGGAGAACTAGAAGAAACTGGGAGAGTGATCAAAGAGAGCTTTCACATTTATCTGTAATGTTTTGATTATTCATGAGACTGTATTTTTGTGTTAATTTTATAATGACATGCTTTAAAAACAGAAAAAGCAACCATACTTCTTTATAGTAGATATTGCTATCTGACTACCAAATTCCAGGTTTTTATATTCCTTTATGTTCGCACATCTAGATTTTATTTCCCAGTCTCTTCTGTCATTTGATGTAGCCATATGACTAAGTTCCAGCCAATGAACTTTTACTGAAACTATCACACTCCACTTCCAGGCACAGCAGATAAAAATGACTCACTTGTGATCTTTTATGACTGTGATCTTTTCAAAGTTTGACAGTGGGTAGGATGATGTCCCTCAGAGTGACCTTGGATATGGTGTGGGAAATATGATTGATTATCTCCTGTCTGAATTCCTTGAAGGAGGGCCATTTGAACAACTTGTCACAAATATTAATTGAACTTTTTGCAAACAGTTGACAAGCTAGGAAGAGGGTCACTGGCCATCTGCCCACAAAACTGTGTTCTTTAAATAACTCTATTTACCTAAAACAAACAAACAAAATCAGAAAGTTTATAAGAAAGCGGAGTTGGCTCAAGTAAAAGGATTATTATCTAAAATTAGAAAAGAAAGGGCTACTTAGTATGGTCAATATTTCAGGAAGATTCTAAATATAAGCATTATCATATATGATATTGTCTTTCTCTGTTTTATTTTACTAAGTATGACAATGTATAACCAACAAGAACTTACTCTATAGCCCTAGGAACTCTACTCAATATTCTGTAATGTCCTATATGGGAAAAGAAACTAAAAATGAGTGGATATATATATGTATAATTGACTCACTTTGTTCTACACCTGAAACTAACACAACATTTGAAATCAACTATACTCTAATAAAAGTTAATTTTAAAAGTTTCTGGAAGTGTGTAAAAGTCCTGGACTAATCAAGAAAATTGCAGAGACAAGTCTTGTACAGGATGTTCTCTATGACCAAAGATTCAAGTCATTCACACTTGAAGCATTAATTTTCAAAATGCAAGTTTAATAGGTTATCTGCATTTTTACATGGAGTCTGCTAAAAGAAATTAATTTTTAACTGGCATGATAGGTAGAAAAGAGTGTTGCTCAGTTCCTATGCTCCCTGCACCAACTTTTCAGATAAAACACATCTTAGAGAGGCAAATAGGACCCAGACTTTGAATAGAGTCACATCCAAGTCTCGTACAGTAAATTTGCCTGCAATGTGGGAGACCCAGGTTCTATCCTTGGGTTGGGAAAATCTATCCAGAGAAGGAAATGGTAACCCACTCCAGTATTCTTGTTTGGAAAATTCCATGGACAGGAGGCTGGCAGGCTGCCATTCATGGGGTCACAGAGAGTCAGACACAACTGAGTAATTGAGCAACTAACACAACAGTTACCCAAGGATCTATCACCTTTCACAGTTTATCACAACCTTCCTTGCCATCATCCTCTCACTTGAAAAAGAGAAGCTAATAAAAGATCCCTCAGTTTGAGGATAAGCAAAAATATTCCTACACTTTCAACACCCTTCTAAGCTGGTACTTCACAGGATACTGGCAGGTCAAGATGTCCTTGTGGAGAAGAAACCTATATTGATAATTTATGCATTACTCCAAATGATCTGTAACTTTGGAAAAGCTTGCTATCCCCTCACAGAGCATGCACTAAAGTCAATATTTCATATACTTGCCAATATATTTCCTTTACCATATATGATCAAAATTAGTGCTTTATCTTAAAGATGTATATATTCCTTAAGGCTAGAGAGGCTGAAGACAATGTTTGGTGATAGGAGGGAATCCCCCAAAAGTTATGGCCCTATTTGGTAAACCTTGCTAATGAAGAGCTCATTTGAAACAAAAATAATTGTATTTTGTCCTGACCTTAGGTGTACTGCTTCAGCCATATTGTGCTCACTCTGAAAATAAGACCAATCTTTGTTCTAATGTTCTTGAGCCTCTTGATATTTGGCAAAATGTCAAGGACATCAAAAGTCTTCATATAACCTTTACGTTGTTGCTTTTTATTTTCTCACATGCAAGTTTCACTGAGAATGAAATATTTTGAGGATTACTCTTGTTGTCCCTCTTTATGTATAAACCTTGGGTCCTTAAATTCAGCAGTGCTCAAAGGATTGCATGATAAAACTCCCTCACTGCTTCAAAATTTCAATTGTATAGATTTTTCATTTTACTGTTTGACACAGTTCAATAATCACAACATAAGCATGTCCTTTACTATAACAACAAAATGTCTCTGTTAGCCCAAAAGAATTCCTCTGTTATTAGAAATAAATAGGAAAACTAGAACATAAATAAGAAAGATTTAAAACTGTGTTAAAAATCAAGATTGCTTTTCACTTCTCATACTCAAATAATTCATTTCCCTATTGGATATTACAATCAATTCATTGACACCACAATAACATAAGATGAACATCTAAACACAGAATACCATAAAATTTATGAGAATGCAAAGTGGAATTAACTAATGGATTTAAAACATTCAAAGGAGAATGATCATAGGGGAAATTAAGGGAGGCAAAATAGGAAGTATGTTATCTTTATTTGATTTTAGAGCTTTAAAAATGGACATGTTTGTTCCAAATACAATATTTAATTTCCCAAGCATTTTAAAATTTTATCAAGGTCAGAAGAATCAATGTATTAAGAAGACATATCCACTGCAGGACTGGGAATTGTTATTCCTTCATGAAGAAATGTGTGAACTTAAAAATCAAAACTTCATTCATGCAAAAATTGCTTAAAATTACCCCATAATATTCCTCACGTGACATTGTAATACATGCTCAAATCATGATATTTGCAGGACATTTATTTGACCAACATCAATAGAAATTTACAAAGATTGAATATTTCCAATTCTAGGATCTCCTCATCATCTACTAACAAGCTCCCTTTTATAAAATGAATCTGGAGTTTGATTCTGACTTTGGACTTATATACCTAGCCATCCCTAAAATAAAAATTAAAGCCATTTATGTTTAAAATTAATTAGGGAATGGGTTGATTTACCCTGTCATTTATTTGTCAGTTTGTGAACTTTAGTGTTTCTGCATGGTTAACAGCTATGAGAAAAACAGTCATTTGTTGACAAATGAAAATAATTGTTCTGTAGATCAATAATTTATGTTGAACTTAAAATTATAGTAGAAGGCCATATCATGCACATGGAATCTATTCTCAGTGTCAGTGTTTGCTTTTACATGAAAAATGGATACTCATAATATAAAGGACTGCTATAAAAGATGATTTTGGTCTTCCAAATCATCTTCAAACATGCACTTGCCTATAATATTTTGTATAAAATTTACTTTATTGTTGGCTTCATAGAATTAACTTAAACCTCCTCTTGGCAATTTGGATTTGTTTTGGTAAGTTCCTTTCCCACTGTGTGCAGCCTTAGTGAACACGCGAAATTGCTTTGATGGTTCCAAAATCTTAAAGCTCCCCATTTCTATGCCCTTTGCCATATGACTTAGCAGTTACTCTCCCAGAAGCAATGCAATGTATTTTGCCCATACTTTAATTATGCCTGTCCTCCAGGATGGAGTGGGGATGAAAGTGTGTAACTTCTCAGTGATGGCTAAAGACACCTTGAGTTTTGCTGTCTGTTTTCCTTGTGTTTCTGTCTTTGCCACCATGGCTATTCCAGATGGATAGAAGAGAGATGCACAGAGCAGAGACATGTAAAGCTGAGGCCATCTTACTTCATCTATCCATCAGGAGAAGCTGCACACATGAGCAACATTAGTTAAGATTAAAAGAGCTCCCTACTTGACCCTGAATTAACCCTGGATGTTTGTGAAATAAAAACTTGCTGCTGTATGCAAAAAAAAAAAAAAGAGAGAGAGAGAGAGAGAGATTATTTTGGTCTAATACTGTTGACCACAGTTAATTTTGACTGTGTTACATTCCTTGGAGATACTATGGATTTAGTTACAGACCACAATAAAGCAAATCACCCAAAGCTTTTGCTTTCCAGTGCATATAAAAATTATGTTTACACTACACTGTAATCTATTAAGCATGCAATAGCATTATGTCTACAAAAGCAATGTACACACCTTAATTAAAAATAATTTAGTGTTAAAATGCTAACCATCATCTGACACTTTATAAATCAGAGTAGTAACATCAGACTACTGAACACAGATCACCATAGCAAATAGAATAATAGTAAAAAAAAAGTTTGAAATATTGTGAAAGGCACCAAAATATGACACAGAGACAGGAAGTAAGCAAGCGCTGTTGGAAAACTGATGCCAGTAGACTTGCTTGGCTCAAGGTTGCTGTCAACTTCCTATTCATGAAAAAAGCAATATCTGAAAAGTGGAAAAAAGAAACATAATGCAATGAGGTGCACTTGAAACTTAGTTTTCAAGCCAAGAACCATCATCCCTGTTCCTGTTCCTACACATGACTTGTGTCCCATGGAGCATGAGTATAAGTGACCTGTATCACTTCCTTTGCAAAGCTTGGAAGGAACAAGTGCTCTTTCTCCATGCTTTTTCTCTTCTTGACTGGAGGAAAATGACTTCAAAGATCTAAGGACAAGTGAGATTAGAGAAGAATCTATCTGTAAATCACTAAGTGGAGGAGAGTCGCCTGCTAACCAGGAACATGGACTTGAGACTTACATGAGCAATAAATAAATCCCTCTTTCGTTCAAGCTGGAAAGCTCTATTGTTCCTATTCCAGTCTGAAGCTCTTTGTTAAAGCAGATAGAGTCATCCTAAGTAATTAGTCTCATCACAACACTTGAGAACATTGAGGCATGATGCCTATTTTCTATCTGGAAAAACTGGCCATCTGATTTCAGCAGAATGAGAGACTGACACTTGCCATCAACTCATTGCTGGAATTGAGTTGCTGCACTGTCTACAGAGTGGACACCTCTTGCAGCAGGCTCACTATTCCCTGCTTTCACTACACAAACCTGCTCTGTTGCAGATGCTGCCTCAGAAGAGAAAGACTTCCTTGATGAAGAATATAAGACAAACTAAACGCTCCTGTTAGAGCTTCCAAGGCTACAAAGCACATAGAATGATAGTTTAGAGTGACAGAAAGCATACTTATTTACTGGCATTTCATTCGACTATATGGAATAGAAACCAAACCATAACCTCATAGACAAAAACAGTTATTAACTCATGTGCAAGGACATTCAGAATTACGTGCCCAAATAACACAGCTGCTCAAGGAGATCATCGATGGTCAAGCACCATATCTAGACCTGCCTGCTATCTTTGTCTTGTGACAGTCACATGATTGCTCCACATATGCAGGCTTTCTAGAGACAAGGACAAAAAAGGCAAAGGTGATTCTATACCTTTATTATGATGACAACAAAAGCTTTTCTGGAAACTTACTTGGTAAACATCTTCTCATACACTGTTAGCCAAGACTGAGTCACAGGGCTCCTCCAGCAGCAAGAGAGACCAAAGCAACTTCAGACACAACTTCCAGGACATCTGCTCAGTGACATCTTCACATGTATCACTTCCAATCCAAAGCTCATAAGAAGCTAACTTTTAATATTCAGGCTTCATTGATTGTATGTATCTATCAATATATTTTTAAGCTAATGTCTACCAATCCCAAAGAAAGGAAATGCCAAAGAATTCTCAAACTACCACACAATTGCACTCATCTCACAAACTAGTAAAGTAATCCTCAAAATTCTCCAAGCCAGGCTTCAGCAATGCATGAATCATAAACTTCCAGATGTTCAGGCTGGTTTTAGAAAAGGCAGAGGAACCAGAGATCAAATTGCCAACATCCGCTGGATCACTGAAAAAGCAAGAGAGTTCCAGAAAAACATCTATTTCTGCTTTATTGATTATGCCAAAGACTTTGACTGTGTGGATAACAATAAACCGTGGAAAATTCTGAAAGAGATGGGAATACCAGACCACCTAACCTGCCTCTTGAGAAACATATATGCAGGTCGGGAAGCAACAGTTAGAACTGGACATGGAACAACAGACTGGTTCCATCCAAATAGGAAAAGGAATATGTCAAAGCTGTGTATTGTCACCCTGCTTATTTAACTTCTATGCAGAGTACATCATGAGAAACACTGGGCTGGATAAAGCACAAGCTGGAATCAAGATTGCCAAGAGAAATATCAATAACCTCAGATAAGCAGATGCCACCACCCTTGTGGTAGAAAGTGAAGAGGAACTAAAAGCCTCTTGATGAAAGTGAAAGAGGAGAGTGAAAAAAGTTAGCTTAAAGCTCAACATTCAGAAAACGAAGATCATGGCATCCAGTTCCATCACTTCATGGGAAATAGATGGGGAAACAGTGGAAATAGTGTCAGACTTTATTTTGGGGGCTCCAAAATCACTGCAGATGGTGACTGCAGCCATGAAATTAAAAGACGCTTACTCCTTGGAAGAAAAGTTATGACCAACCTAGATAGCGTATTAAAAAGCAGAGACATTCTTTTTCCAACAAACGTTTAGTCAAGGCTATGGTTTTTCCGGTGGTCATGTATGGGTATGAAATTTATGGATGTATGAGTTGGACTGTGAAGAAAGCTGAGCACTGAAGAATTGATGCTTTTGAACTGTGGTGTTGGAGAAGACTCTTGAGAGTCCCTTGGACTGCAAGGAGATCCAAACAGTCCATCCTAAGGGAGATCAGTCCTGGGTGTTCATTGGAAGGAATGATGCTGAAGCTGAAACTCCAATACTTTAGCCACCTCATGTGAAGAGTTGACTCATTGGAAAAGACTCTGATGCTGGGAGGGATTGGGGGCAGGAGAGGAAGGGGACGATAGAGGATGAGATGGCTGGATGGCATCACTAACTTGATGGACATGAGTTTGGGTAAACTCCGGGAGTTGGTGATGGACAGGAGGCCTGGCATGCTGAGATTCACGGGGTCACAAAGAGTCAGACACAACTGAGCAACTGAAGTGAACTGAACTGATATATTTTTAACAATTTCCCTACCAAAAATGTTTGGGAATAATTTTGAGTTAGTTCAAAATACAGCTTGATGACTATAGGAGACATGTGCAGCTATTTTAATAAGCATGCTGAAAATTAGTAAAGAATGTCAGAATCTATATTATTTCCCATATTCTTAGATTCTAATGATCCCACATTAATGCATTTTTAAAAGCTGTTTCTGAATAGCACTAACTTTTTAGTAAGATGTGACATTCCCAATATTGTGCATCCTAACATGATAGTTTGTTACACTCATTCATATGCTCACATATACTAATGTATATATAGACATTTTACTGAGTTAATTATATTAAGATGTTTGTTGGGTTTTAAACTGTAGACATTTAACTATCTCCTATTTAATAGCTTGGCTCACAGAACATTTTGCTCTATCAAGAGGTTACTGATATTTAGTGGAAATGATGTTTTTAACTTTTTAACTCCATGTATTACTGCACTAAAGAAAATCAGATTTTTTTTCAGGTTGCTGAGTATGTACTTAGTAACATGAACCATACAAACCTGCTGAAATTTGAGGTGTTCAAAAGAAATTTCATATTGGGTATTTATAAGTGAACAAAAAATACAATAATAATCCTTAGATGGATACACGGCCTTCTTTTAGAAAACTTACATATTATATAATGAATATTATTTCTAAAAATACATTTTTAAAATCATATAGTTTCTGACAATGTGTAACTTCATGGGTTGGTTTCTGTTCAGTAATCAAATCTGTATGACTATTTAAAAGTACAAGGACAAATATAGCGCTATGAAAAGAAAATAAATGAGAGAGAAAAGAAGTCTACCAAAGAAAGTTTAACACTGAGACTGGACAAGACACGTTTATATGATGATTTAGTATTCTATCCAAGACATGTAAATACATCCATGCATGAAACCTGATGCCATAATCTCTTAAGAGTCTTTTCAGCTTTGTGTTCTTTGTCCAAGTACCCCAGCCCCACAACTGCGGCAATTTTCTTTTAAAATAAGGACAGGACAATAGTTTTTAAAGACATTATTCAGATACAATTTTCCTGTGGGGTTATTTGTCACCTTCCTTTGAAATACAAGTAGTCTAGCACTCAGGAGAGCCTATTAAAACTAGTATAAGAGGAAAGAAACTTGGGATACAGGCGGCCTGAAGACAGTGCTTTTCTCATCACTCCAGCTGTGAGTTGTCTGCCCTCCTGATTAAAGTTGCCCTTGGGACCTATAAGCAGCTGAGCTCAGGGGGAGGTGTGGCCTCTGGAGGATTCCAACAGAGAGGAGAGTTTTGTCCAAATGAGCTAGGTATGTTTCTCAAGAACCAGGTTGAAGCCTTGGAAAAGGATCCTAAAGAATAATCCTCCAAAAATAGCAAAATTATGAATCTCATACAAATTTAAAATTAACATGTATCACATTCCATTTTATAGAGAAAAAATAAATTGCCCTGGATCCTAGTTCAGGATTAATCAAGAGTTCTACATCCCAGGGCAATTTTCTTAAACTCTCTAAATGCCTGTTTCCTCTTTTGTAAAATAAGTACAATATAACTCCTGCCTAGTTCTCTATGCCAAGGGTTGCTATGAGACTTAATGTAAAAATATCTAGGAAAGTGGTTCTAAAACTGTAAAGTTTTCTACATGAATAAAATGCCAGGAAACTTAAGTTGTTGGGAAATATTTTTGCTTTACAATTTAGTATGTGTAATTTGTTTGAAATGCAAAGTCTTTTTTTTCTTAAAATCAAAAATAATTAATGTGTCAAAAGTTTTATTGAATTGATTTTTTTGCTGCTTAATTAATTAATGCAGAAAAGAGAAAACTGCCACATAGATAGAAAGGGAAACGATAAAGTAGCTCACATTTGTAATCAGATAAGGAAAGTGGAAATGAATTTACAAAGGGAAGAGAAACTGGCAGAACTAGTCACTATTCTCAGGGCAATAACTAATTATATTCCATCTGACACAATTTGCATTTCAATAGACAGAAATTCTTTGCATTACTCTTGGTTTTCTACAAGTTAATATCTCTTTCTGTAAAGTTATAAAGCAGCCCACTCAGAGACAAAAAGATACAACCCAGATGGAAGAGCTTGTCAGGACCCTCATCACTTTAAAAATCTTGCACAATTTTTGCTTATAATAAATAAACACAAATGATTAACACTTAGAAGGAAAAAATAGATTGCCTTGGACTAGAATGCATAAAAGTAAAATACTTGAAACAGGTGGAATATAGTACAATAGAAACCCTAATAATATCACTTAGCTGGGAATGTTGAATCAGTTAAAATAAAAGACAGGTTAGATAGAGGTGGTTGTAGTAACTTTTCAAAGTTCTGTTTAGAAGAAAAAAGTAGGAAGGGGAGATGCAAGAAGTGAACATTGTCAGTGAAAAAATGTTGCCTGCTCTGTCAGTAAACAAAGGATGTTGCAGCCATTAAACCATCACGTTATAGCTGCGCTGAAGACAGTGAGCCCTGAGGGTACTCAGTGCAGAAACAGGACAGATCAGGCAACCCCCAAAGATGCACCCCAAGGAGACTCAGGATGAAAAAAGACAAGATATTGGCCTCAGATAGCTGAGGTGCACATCAAAGGAATGATCTCAGTGAGCCCAGACCCTTGCATGTTCCCAAAGGTGTGTGCATCTGTGCGTTCAGTCACTTAGTCGTGTCTGACTCTTTGAAACCTCATAGACTGTAGCTCACCAGGCTCCTCTGTCCATGAGACTTTGGAGTGAGTTACCATTTCCTTTTCCAGAGTATATTCCTGACCTGGAGATCAAACCAGGGTCTCTTGCATCTCCTACATTGCAGGCAAATTCTTTGCCTCTGAGTCAACAAAAACCATTATCTGATTTTTGTTGCAAAGACTCCTGTGTATCCTGGTTCTTCCCTTACCTCTTTGGAACAGTCCCTCAGAGTTACCTAAGAGGCTGCATTCTGGGCTTAAGTTTCTCTGTATTGTCTATCAAATAAAACATAATTCTCAACTTTAAGGTTGTGCATTTTTTCCCCAAACAACATATTCTAAAAATCTCATTTTATAAAATTGGAAGAAAATAAGGAGGAGATGGAACATTTTGCTTGAGAAATTACAGGCATCTCTATGGAGTAAGTTGCTATTTTCTTTCCAAATAATAGTAGAAAATACATTTTGCATACTGAGAATAGAAAATAGGGAAAAGCAAAACAACATAGGTTAATGATCATTCTTATTTGTCCTCATGACCACACTACGGCCACATATGTAGTCATGCATTAGGACCAGTGGCTAAACTCCAACTTACTGATAATCTTTGAGGAACAGATGAAAGGAGGAATTGTGAGCTTGGTTTCCATCACGTGAAACATCAAACCTAAGGTGCCTTCACGTGAGAGGAGGGTTTCTTGGCTTTGAAATGTTTTTGTTTGTTTGGTTTGATTTGGTTTGGGTCCAGATATGAAATCTTGTTCTGACATGAAGAACATGAATAGAGTGTGGCTGTCATGTCATGTCTTGATACTATTCACCTTCTGCTTGGGATGCACATCAACTGGTCTCCAGGTGATTTTAGGAGTTAGGTCTTAGGAAGTGAGACCAGTCAGGGAACAGGCCATCTCCTAGAACAGACAAGGTGAGTTTGTCAGATGCACATGTGAGGTTTGGGAGCCAAAAGACTCTAGGATTATAAAGATGGCTTTAAGTTTCCAGTTAATGCAAACGGCTGTAATTTGAATGTAGCTCCTGTAGTTGAAAAGATGCCGATACTGAGTTCTAAGGCATTTAACACCAGGAAAATGAGACTCAGGCACAGATGGGTTCTCAGGCTTCAAGGGAACAAATCCTTAAATTTAAATAACTGAGAATAATTACACAGTTCTGTTGCAAGTTATAAGGAATGCATCACATTCTTTCAAATAGAGCTCTTTGTCTGCTATAATTATACCTTCTAGAAGAGTGTTGCAAAAAATAAGGAAGCTTGTCTTCCTCAATCAGCATTGTCATGGTCAACACTGAAGTGTATTTATTAAAATCCTTGTGCATGTTTATATTAGAAAATATAAATACATAATGCATATTATCAATTTATATGCAAATTACCTGTTCCAATCAACACACACTGGCTCGATTTCATATTTTTGTTTCTATTTCATAGAGACAAGTATCTACTCTCTGGAAAAACACTGAGGAGTGTGAAGGGGCATCTGGAACCCAAATGTTCAGCCAAGCACTGAATGTCATTCTCCTCCAAAAAGGGAGAAGGGAAACTCTTCCTGAAACTGAAAAATTGAAATAGGCTTTGGTACCACATTTTCCATCTCTTCTCCACAGCTGGAAATCAAATATTAATCCCCTTAAGAGGTTTTGTTGTTTTGGTTTTTTTTTTGGTCTGTCTTGAACAGTTCTATTTGAAATAAACTACTTAATTTTTAACCCTTTCAAAGGCCAAAGGAGACAGAGGTCTAAGAAGATAGATCTAGAGAAGGAACCTCAGAATTTGGGAATGTGCTTGGGGCTTTTTGGGTAGGAAATTCCAACATCTCAGAACCTGGAGTGGGGGTCTGGAGTAGGGGGTCTCTCTGTTGGCCCATAGTCCAGGGACATTCAGACTCCTCCTGTGGCCACTGAGCCACCAAGATGTGGGAGGTGTCCTCTTGCAGGGTCAAAGGTTGTCTCTCTAAGGTATAGTTCTTATTGGATTCAGGGGGCTCTATGCAGGATATTTTTCTGTTTAATGAAATTAAACTCAGCTACAACATCATTTTAAATATTAGAAAAACAACATTTTTATAATTTCTTATCTGTTTTGCAAGTTAAAAAAAAATTCTTTTGAGTGGAAAAGTATATACAGAAACACATTCTGCCGTGTATCTGGCCTTTCTCCAAAACATGATACTGGTCCATTGTACAGTGGTCTATGTTTATTCATTCATTATATCAGCATACAGTATATGAGTGTCATCGTGGCAATCAGAATGCATGAGCAAGAAGGAGCCAAATGTTAGAGGCCTTGATAAGACAGGTGCACTCCAGACGCTGGAAGACACATAATGATGCAAAGACCTGTATCATTACAGTACATCATTACAAATCAGTAGCTTTAGGGGTCTAGTGGTCTGGACACACCGAGACATTCACTGCACAGTGAAGGACCAGTCACTGCATGTCCTACTTGTACCTTGCAAAATACAGTATAATACTTGGTGGTCATCTTCAGTTTATGACCCATTTACTGTGTGACAGGGAAGAACTATCCTTTAGTGATCTAAGAATAAGAAGGGTCCCTTCCCATATCCTGGCTGTGGGACAAGCTGCTCTCCAACTTGATCAAAACTGGAAGAAAATATATTTTCAGTTACCTTTGAGGGAATAAATTCATGTAGCAGTCAGAGCAAAGGAGAATCACAATTATATATCTATTATAAGATTCTTTAGCAAGCCTGATAAATTGCAACAGAGACTTACACATCATTTGAAAATTAGTTCTTGGCCTGCTTCTGGGTCTTGATGGAAATAGGGCAAAGGATTGTGAGACATCAGGAGACTATGCAGCCATCGCGACTGTAAGAAACTGGGTTCTGCCACACCTGTGACACCTTAAGGCCAGCCAGACTCAGTAGCACTTATCACAAGATAGGACTTGTATGTGAGGGACCCGGCAGAGCTAGAAAGCACATGGAGGCTATAGGAGCAAATGTCCCAGACTCTTTCCTCTGCCATTGCTCACTGCCCCAGTACTTCACTTGAAGTTCATTCTCACTCATGTGACATATCCTTACAACCAAATGATGAGATTAGGAAATGATGGATTAGGAAATGAGTTGGCTGGGTCTGTAAATAAAAATCAAAAATAGGCTGTAGCTGTACAATGGTCCTGAAAGACAACATTGCAGGAGAACCCACCCAAGGGGACCTTGTCATTTCATCTTGTCATCCCCTTAGTGGACCAAAAGTAGCCTGCAGGGAAAACATACGTTGACTCCAAAGTGGTAGTTAATAGTTTGGCTAGCTGGATAGGGGCCTGGGAACAGATTAGAATGTTAAGGCCAAGACATGTATGGAAGATACATAAGGCTCTTGACCTGTCAGGACCTTACATCACTTCCCAGAGGGCAACCATCACTGAAATATGAAACAGTCAAGTAGATGGAATGTCCTGGCCAGTTGATGTCACCTTGCTGGCATCATGACAGTTCCAATGCCAGCCCAGTGGGCATCTCCTGGAGGCTGTGCATTACAATTCACCTTCTACCTGTCCTCAGACTTGGTCCTCTCATTCCCTGACTGGTATTGCTGAGATCCATCCCCAGTAAGTTTCCTGCAACTGAATCTCCATCTCAGAGGTTGTTTCTGGGTAACTTGGACCAACATGATGCTCTTCTGTCCCCTCTTCCTTCATATCTCACTTCTCCCTCTCCCTTTCCTTTCCTTTCTTTCTTCCTCCTTGTGTGTAGGACATCTCTAGACCAAGAGAAGTAGTCTAGATCCTACTGGGAAAAATTTAATCTGCGTCTAGCAGTGAGTACTGTTCTGTGATACCACACGATGGAAATTTTTTTATCCTTCCAGAGCAGGGGGTAGGCCAACATTTTTTCTGTAAACTATTTACAAGTAGCAAATATTTTAGGCTTTCACATGATATGGTTTCATTACAATTACTCAATTCTGCTTTTTTCATGTAAAAGTAACTGTAGACAATTTGTGAATAAGGGAACTTGGCTTTGCTATGATAAAGGTTTATTTATAAAAACAGGTGGCAAGCCAGGTTTGGTCCATTAAGCACAGTTTGTTGTAAAGCATTAGAGATAGAGTGGAATGTCAGTGCCTTGTGGGCGCTGGTTGGGTACCCAGCGTTTAAGATACAAGACTTAGAAACTTCTGTTCGTGTTATTAGATGAAGATTTCTTGCTTCCCTGCTCTCTCTAGGATGTGCAGCCATTAAACAAACTTTCTTCATTCCGTTTACTTCTTAATTTTAATGCCCTAACTTGGGGATGCTATATCTGACCATTCAACATCCCTCCCTGGTTGTAGGGGAAAGTGATCCTCTTTAATATGACTAAGGTTGTGACTTACAGTAGCTCCACCACTGACGGATACACAAAAGCTGCCACCTCAATGTTTCTACAATCTGCAGTTCAAATGGGAAGAACAGCAGGGTAAGGAAAGACAAGGCCATTTCTTTCCTGAGAGTCTGTGCTATCCTTTATTACTTTTCAATTTCTTGAATAACTAGTGCATTCAAGTACATGCTTAAAAAAAATCCCTTTGTCTTTTCCCTTTCTGCCTGGTTTCCTTCCCTACAGTTGGTAGCCATGACTCTCTGTTTCCTATGCATCTTTTCAGTGTTTCTTTATTTTGCTTGAGTTTTAATTAACTACTGTACTTTGGGTTCACTGTTTCTGAGATAATGAGATTTTCATTTTCCTCACTGGTAATCATTTTAAATTGGTAGTGCATCTTCACTTATTCTAACAAGGGATTACAATGGGAAATGAGAACTAAATAAACAGCTGTACAGCTCAAACACATGTTAGAGTAATATTTTTAATTTTTATATTCAAAAATCATATTTGTATGAAACCAGCAAGATCATTTGTTTTTCTATTAGTAGGAAAAAATTACTTAGCTTTGGATATGTCAAGAGCCTCAATGAAAATGAATAATTAAGCACAGGCAGTTGTAACACAGTGGGTTTGTTACCAAGTCCAAGCTTGCTCTATTCACCTCATGACAGGCCAATAAGTCTACAGACAAAGTGTTGAGGCAAGAAATATGACTTTATTCAGAAAGCTAGCTGACTGAGAAGATGGCAGACTAATGTTTCAAAATAACCATCTTACTGGCAGACTAATGTTTCAAAATAACCATCTTTCAAAATAAAATAACTGGATGCCACATTCTTTTATAGAACAGAGAGGGCAGGAGGAGAGGAGGTAAAGTACAAAAAGGTCATTAATCTTGCAAACATTTCCTGGACTGACCAGCCTTGTGGAGGGGATATGTTAATTTCTTCTTTTCTGCAGCCATTCACAGGTGGACCAGTTCAGATTATCTCCCTGTGTGCTGAACAAAGTCACTTTCAGTTTAACAGTTAGGCAGAGCGGCAGAGTTCCCTGAGGCAGGTGATTATGGATGATTACAATAATAAATGCAATGAAAAGCAAAAGTTAAAGTCAAAGAAACCGATCTAATTTGGAGTCAAAATTGGCTTTTCCCTGTAGGACGTTTAGGACATGGATTTATACACCAGGGGGAATGAAACAAGCCAAACAATAGGGAAGAAGAAAAGGAAGGTGGGCGAAATGTATGATAGAAGGAGAACAAAAGAAATGAGGGTCTTCCAGATCACCAAGCCCATGTCTTGGTGGCAGTTGGCAAAGTATAAGCACTCACCAGCATTTAGTTAAAGAGGTCTTTGAAAGGGAAGAAAATTGTGCCAGTTACCAGGTACAGGTGTGGGACCAGACCAATATCCACAGAATCATGAGCTTTTGCATAACAGATATAGAATTGCTTATACTGCATTCTCTACAGTGAGTTAATCTATTTACTGCATGGAAAAATCCTAATTAAACAAATGACAGTTGGTAGTTATTCATGTCTTTTGGGGATTTTAAATTTGTCTTCTCTAAATTTCTCTCTAAAATACCTGAAAATCGAGCTCTGGCTCTCAGAAAATAATGAAAGAGTGAATTTAATGGAGTAAAAATTACAGTTTCCAGAAAGCTAGAAGATAGGACTTGACTGCTTTCTGGGACCAAGCTTTTAGGTCTTAACATATACTAGAATTTTTTTTTTTTTTTGACTGTGCTAAGTCTTTGTGTAGGTGTTACTGTGCTAAGTCTTTGTGTAGGTGTATGGGCTTTCTCTAGTTGTGGCATGTGGTCTTCTCTTGTTGTGGAGCAATAGCTCTAGAGCAAATAGGCTCAATAGTTGTAGCATGAGGGCTTCTCTAGTTGCAGCACTTGGGATCTCTAGTTGTAGAACATAGGCCAGTTGCCTGGAGATATATGGGATCCTAGAGTCCTAGTTCCTGGACCAGGGATAAAACCTATGTCCCCTGCACTGGAAGACGGACTCTCAACCACTGGACGATGGACTCCCAACCACTGGACTATGAGGAAAGTTCCAACATCCACCAGGATTTTTGAGGTGATGACACTGGTCATGAGCCTAATCAGGAAATCTCAGCACCAATTCAGGCAGACATTGGACAAGATGAAAACAGAATGTATACACCAGGTTTTACTCAAGAAAAGATGACACAATGATGATGAGATGAACTAAATTAATGTGTTTAAGATTTTTGGTTTTTTTAAGCACAAATGAATGAGTCAGAAGGATATTTAAAATGTCTATTTCATGAAAGTTTTGCTGAGCGTATGTTAGTGGAATAATATAGTAGTTAATCAATCAGAAATAAATATATCCATAATAAATTACTAGATGTGAACATGGTAATATATATTATAGATTTATACAGATTTGAATATGAGATTTTTAAATGTCTAATTTCTTTTCCATGCTTCATACATATTCCTATATTGAAAATAGAAAGGAATGATAAATCATTGCAGGAAGATCAAAGTATACTAACTGAATTTAATTTTATTTGTGTTTCTTGGATCAAGTTGATTTATTGTTCTGTTCTCAGAAATATCAGTTGATTGACACTTGTAAAGGTTAAAGAATACTGAAGAGATTTCAAGAAGTTTCACTTTCATAAATCAACTATGCTTCAATAAAATAATCAAGAAAAAAAGTTTTTCATTTCTCCCTATTTGACAATTCAAAAAAATAACATTTTCTATAGCATCTCCAAACTATTCATACAATTGCACAGATCTGATAACAAAAGTTTTTATGCCAAGTCCTACTACCAAAATGTTGAGTTAGCCTTCTGAAGCTAATGAATAGGTTTTTCTTTGCATCTGGAAGTTACCATGTATTTTGAGATTAGGTAATAAATCAAGCCTTCTTTAATTTCTGGTCTCAATGACACACAATTGGGTTTGGAGGGAATTTTCACAGATTTGAATATGCCAGTGAAAACAGAAATGCTGACTCAACTGTTTCTTTATCACATCATCCCATGTTACTTTACCTTGCCCTGAAGATAAACTGTTTGAGGGCCAGATTGAATTACTATAAATGCCCATGGAAAACACAGTGTTAGTGAAATGTACTCCCTACTCAGTTGGCACTGAGGCCTTGGGGCCTCCTGTTTCCTTCCCAGCTCTGCTTGCTACTCTTTGCTCACTCCCTAGGCAGCTTCATTCCTCTCTCTTTCCCCTACCTTTCTTCCTTTCCTCCTTCCTTCCTCCCTCTAATCTGGTTGTTGTGGGTGCTATAAATTCTCAGGTTTGCCTGTAAAATAATCTTCAAATTAAATTGTGGAATAAGCTAATCAGTTCATTTTCTTTAAATATAATTAATACAAATGGCAATTCAAGCAGAAACACCAGAGTATATGGTTATCATAATATATATCACACTAAATGTTTCTATGTATTTGCATCAATTACAGAGCCAAAATCTGCAGTGATTTTGGAGCACCCCAAAATAAAGTCTGTTGCCGTTTCCACTGTTTCCCCATCTATTTGCCATGAAGTGATGGAACTAGATGCCATGATCTTAGTTTTTGAATGTTGAGCTTTAAGCCAACTTTTCACCTGATGTGAAGAACTGACTCATTTGAAAATACCCTGATGCTGGGAAAGATTGAAGGCGGGAGGAGAAGAGGATAACAGAGAATGAGCTGGTTCGATGGCATCACCGACTCAACGGACATGAGTTTAAGCAAGCTCCAGCCATTGGTGATGGACAGGGAAGACTGGCGGGCTGCAGTCCTTTGGGTCACAAAGAGTCAGACACACCTGAGTGACTGAACTGAACAGAGCCAAAGTCACATGTGCCACATTAATAACACATCCTTTCTTAATTGAGAAATGTACAATCTAATGCATCTTCTAAAAATAGTCATTGGTTGAGTTTAAAATAAAAGAAAAAAAGAGATAAATTAATGTGATGATGTCCTCAGTTCTTTTATGAGGTGACAAGGGTGAAAAACGAAATAAGTAAATAACTATATTGAAATATTTGGGGCCTCCCAGGTGACTCAGCAGTAAAGAATCCACCTACAATGCAGGATTTGCAGGAGACACAGGTTTGATCCCTGGTCAGGAAGATTCCCTGGAAGAAAGCATGGCAACCCAATCCAGGATTTTTGCCTGGAGAATCCCATGGACAGAGGAGCCTAGCAGGTTACAGTCCATAGGGTCGCCAAGAGTCGAGTTGAACATGACTAAAGTGATGCAGCATGCATGCACGCATATTAAAACACAAAAAGTCAAACTATTTAATACTAGACTATTCCCTTAGGTTTAAAAACATTCTCTAGCCACACAGATTTTAAAATGTTATTTACTGACTCTCCTAGCTTGCTGTCCTAAATCCACACTGGTTCACCATTTAATGTTTGAACCATTCTTGGCAAAATCCATGATCTTCACAAGACACTTTGGAAGACGGCTCAGAGTTACTACTTTACATGAGTGTCTCTCTAACACTTCCATTGTTCTACACATTAAGAAATATTTCCCAATAATAAGTGTTCCATACATTTCAAAATTACTCTAAATAATAGAAAAAGATATGGTGTCTGAAATAAAAGTGGTTTTTAAATATGCTTATAGGTGAAAACTGAAATCAACCTTTTTAATATGTATTGAGTCACCCACTGTTTCTAATCACACAAATGTCCAACCTGATGGAACTCCGTTCTCCAGTTTCATCTTCTTCTGTTTTTGTTTTAATATGTGCTGGATCTTAGTTGAAGCATGTGGGATCTAGTTCATAGTGAGGGATTGAACACAGGCCCCCTACATTGGGAGTATGGAGTCTTAACCACTGGACCACAGGGAAGTCCCTCTCCAACTTCATCTTAACTGCAGTTTCTCAATCCTAAAATAACCATACTGACATTATGTACTCTCTAGGAATTTTATGAAGATTATATGAGTTCATAAGTATAGTGTACATAAAGATATTTGATTCTAGTATGAATTAAATGATTAAAATACATCTTAATTTTCTTGCACAAAGTTATTTTTTTCTACTGTTCTCTTCATTTGCTTTTTACAAAAAAAGTGATTTGTCTTCCAAATCACTTAAACTGGAAACTTTCAAGTAGTTCTTAAACCAAAAGAAACCTTAAGTCTCCCTACGTCTTTACTGGTCTTTACTGACGTAGTAAGCTATTGTCTCTGCAGTTGTCCCATACCATGCTTGCCTACCCTATGTATGTGGCTGGTATGTACAAGCATGGCCTTCCTAGAGAAATAGGCTTATACACGCTGGGCAACTTGTCAGCTGAATGTGTCAGTGGTAGAGGAAATGTTAGCTGCTCTCCATGGTTAAAATACTACTAAAAATATTTAGCAGACCACTGTAAGTAAATGTTTTCCAAATACACTAAAATCTATATATCATTTAATAGAAAATAGAAATACATAAAATACTAGTAAAAGGATATAAAGTTGTGCTTAGTAACCTCATAGTCAAATTTCCCATGGCTTCTCAGGTGGCGCAGTGGTGGTAAATAATCCACCTGCCAATGCAGGAGACACAGGTTCCATCTTTGGGGGAGGAAAAGGAAATCGCAACCTGCTCCAGTATTCTTGTCTGGGAAATCCCATGGACAGAGGCAGGTACAGTCCATGCAGCCACAAAGTGTCAGAAATGACTGAGTGACTAAGCACACAAGAGTATTACAGATGTGGAAACAATTACAATTCTAAAGAAGAAACTTTATAATTAAGGCAATCATAGAACCCAAGAGACCTTTCAGATTGGTGATTTGCCAGTTTATGTATAACCAGCTACAAGAGTTCTCTCATATTCTGCTGATTCCCATGCAAAAACTCCCATTCTCTTCCATGGTCTTTAGGTTGGGACTTTTTACATTTTTGCACTTATGACTAAGACTCTCCTGAAATAATATATTTTCCAATTTTTTCCACTTACAACCCATTTAGCTCAGGGTAGTTTGAGCTGTCTTATTTTCTTAACTGATGGTCTGGAGTGTGGTCCCTGCTGACAAAAGGAGAAAGAGAGTGAGCCTAAATTGCACCCCCCACTCCCAGCTCATCAACTTTTCATTTCCTTCACCTTTTTCCAGAAGATAAGCCTCAGTGACTCCATTTTAAAGTCTAAGGACAGAATGCCCACTGATTATTTAAATGTCTGTGCTATTGAAATATAAATAAGTCTTTTCCAGGTGCTTACCTCTAGAAAGACTGTTATTATCAACTTAGTACATCTGTGCCTTTTTGCTTAAAATCTAAAATGGAAGGAAATGGTGTGTATTAGACAGAATGAATATTAAAAAGCAGGAAAAGTGGAAGGAGATGTTTAATGCATTATTTATTTACTTTTAACTGCAGAAAGTAATTATTCCAAAACCTACATATCCATATACACTTACTTCAGAAACCAGGAAAGTAACACTAGCAACATGTATATTTCATTTTTCTCCCACTTTGGGCCAAGAAATAAATGAAATTAACAAGTGCCAGTAACATACTAGGATCACCTTATAACTTATAGTCTGAAAAAGGACATTGTTGAAGGGGGCTGGGGTGCGGTATGAGGCCCAAATTGTGTCCTGCCTTGGGTGTAAGTCTTCCAGAAGTCTTACTTTAAGTTCCTCTGCTTACTCTGTCCTGTGGACCAGGTATCCCAGAGAAACAACATCCTTCTTAGAAGGGGGCAGTTTCTGCTTGTGCTTGAGTAGCCGGTGTCTGTTGCATGCTGGGCTGCAGAATTATTCAAACAATTCAGTCCCCGCTTTCTACCATCTTCTACCTCTTACAAAGCCTGCCTCTCAAACAACCCCCGCCCCACCTCATCATTCACTTTGTTCCCCAGTCAAGCTCTCTATGTAGTCAGGTGTTGCATGCAATGTCTTCAAATTAATCAATATGACTAATAAACTGCTGTCAATCCCATCTGCCCAGAGTCAGGGGTCACGTGTTTGGCTATATACATAAACCTAGGACAGAAATGCTTCTCTCACCTATGGCTGAATAAGAGTTACTTATGACCATGTTAGGGGAAACACTGACTGAAATTACCTACCCTGACTAGGCACCATAGTAACCATTTGCATGAGTTATGCAAGGAGTTATGCATGAGTCTATGACAGAAGTTTAGGAAAGGAGGTCCTGGTAAGGAACACAGAATTAACAAGTAACCACCAATCAGAAGAGTTTAGGAAAGGTCCAAAAGAAACATCACATGTCCTACCACCTTCTCAGTGGCATCCATCTTGGAGTGCCACCAGGAAGGACCCTGAGTCAGAATGACTGTTTAGAGACAACCCAGAGATTAATCCTATCACCATGAAGGCCAAGACTTTGTGCCACATGCCAGAGCAGTCTTCCTGGGTTCCCTCACCCTCTTGCTCTCTGCCCAGGTGCCCCATTCAATAAAGTCTCTTGCTTTGTCAGCATATGTGTCTCCTCAGACAATTCATATCCAAGTGTTGGACAAGAGCCAACTCTCAGGCCCTGGAAGGGGTCCACCTTTCTGCAACAGCCACAAAAATTCAAGTTTACAGCAGAATGCTCCTGAACAAACTAGGACACCTGGTCAACCTAGTCAGACCATTTGTCCTTGGCATCTTATTTGAGAGATGAAAGAAGGAAA
The DNA here is from genome assembly GCA_917880005.1 of Nanger dama. Taxonomy (NCBI): domain Eukaryota; kingdom Metazoa; phylum Chordata; class Mammalia; order Artiodactyla; family Bovidae; genus Nanger; species Nanger dama. The sequence goes on along the minus strand of CAKJTW010000009.1, from coordinate 41,907,898 downwards.
GCTGGGTCAGTTTCCAAGCTGCGGCCCCACACAAGAAGATGTATTCATTTAGACTCCATCTACAAAATCTGCATCTTTGCTCAGAAATAAACTTTAACCTTTGACAAAGGAGGCAAGAATATAAAACAGAGAAAAGACAGTCTCTTTAATAAGCGGTGCTGGGGAAACTGGAAAGTTACAGGTGAAAGAATGAAGTTAGGCCACTCTCTAACACCAAACACAAAAACAAACTCAAAATGGATTAAAAACATAAATGTAAGAGCAGACACTATAAAACTTCTAGAGGAAAACACGGGCAAAACAATCTTTGATATAAATTGCAACAATATTTTTGGGATCCATCTCCTAATGTAAAGGAAATAAAAGCAAAAATAAACAGGCTGAACCTAATTAAATGCAAAAGTTTTTGCACAGCAAAGTAAACTGTCAACAAAATGAGAAGACAGCATACTGAATGGGAGAAAGTGTTTGCAAATGTTCTCATAGCTAAGGGATTAATATCCAGCATATAAAAACAGCTCATATAACTCAATATAAAAAAAAAACTGATTGAAAAATGGGCAGAAAAACTGAACATTTTTCCAAAGAAAAAATGCAGATAGCTAAAAATGCTCAACATTGCTAATCGTCAAGGAAATGCAAATCAAAGCCATAATAAGATATCACTTCACACCAGGCAGAATGACCATCATCAAAAAAACATAAATAACAAATACTGCTGAGGATGCAGAGTAAAGCAAACTCCATATACTATTGGTGGAAATGAAATTTGGTGCAGTAACTGTGGAAAACAGTATGAAGGTTCCTCAGAAAACTAAAAATGAAAATACTACACAACCCAGCATTTTTACTCCTGGGTATATATCTGGAGGAAATTATAATATGAAAAGAATGTTAACAGCAGCACTATTTACAACAATCAAGACATGGAAACCTAACTAACCATCAACAAATGAATGGATAAAGATAACCATCAACAGATGAATGGATAAAGATATAGTTATCTATTTATCTATCTACAGTGGAATAGTATATATCATATAGGCTTCCCACGTGGAGCCAGTGGCAAATAACCCACCTGCTGGAGATGTAGAGATGTGAGTCCCATGGACAGAGGAAAGGAGCCTGGCAGACTACAGTCCATGGGGTCACAAAGAGTCAAATAGGATGGAAAGACTGAGTACACATGATTATAATTTACATATCTGTATCTAGGTATATATATATTTACACATACAATGGAATATTATTGAATCATAAAAATCACAGCCACATAAAAGAATGGAAATTTGCTATTTCAAGAAACATGGATGGACTTATTGCCTTTGAAGAATTTTCAACTGAAAACATAAAGAAAAAAGAAAAAGCTACTACCATGGAAATCTAGAACCCTACATACATTTTCCCGTAGCACATTTTCTTTATGATGGTTGATTGTCTAGAACAGCTGTAAAATATAAATCTATATAAACTACATTTACATTTTTGAATAGCCACATTTAGAAAGGAAAATGCAATGAGAAATAAATTTTAATAATATGTTATAACTCATATATCTGAAATATTATCATTTCGGTATTCGTGTGTGTGCGTTAGTTGCACAGTCGTGTCCACTCTTTTGTGACCCCGTGGACTGTAGCCCACCAAGCTCCTCTGTCCATGGGATTCTCCAGACAGGAATACTAGAGTGGGTTGTCATTTCCTTCTCCAATTCAGCATTTAATCAAAATAAAAGTTATTAATGAGATACTTTACATCCTACAATCCACATGAAGACCTCAAAGTCTAATACGCATTTTACACTGATAGTCATCTCCATTCAGGTGCTCAAATTTTATTGAAATTACTTGATCTTTTAATATATTAATATATTATATTTATATTCACACAGGAGAATATTATGAATCATAACAAACACCACCACACAAAAGAATGGAAATTTGCACTTGAAGAAATATGGATGATCTATTAATATATTAATAGATTCAGAGACCTAACAGATTGCAAACATACATAGAACTAATACTTTTAATAGCTTTTCTAATATTTTTGATAATTCTAATAGTTTTAATATTTACTTTAATCCTGAATTAGGCATAAATTATTACATTTAATATGATTTTCCATATTGAAAAAATTGGTTTCTCTTTTTTAGAACCAATTCAACTGAAACAAAAGCATATCAAATTGAAACAAGCCTGTTGAAGTAAATAATTCTTGAGTCAACTTTTACTATTAATCTAGAATACAAAAGAAAATTCCATCAATTGAAGGACAATCTTAAGTTTATTAATGTTAAAATTTTCTTCAAGCTTTCCTTGTAGTGTTTGCATATTTATATAACATTATTAATTGCAATTAAAATCTTCTGCGTTCATACTGGAAAGATGTGTAAGATTATTATTGATTTTCACTATGGAAAGTTTTAATTTCAACTGAAGTTTCATAATTTGTTAGGCAAAGTCACAAATAAGCTTTTCTTTTCCTTTGAAGTTTTAAACTGATCTCATTCATGTGCAGTGCATACTGCTAAAAAAGGAAACTTATAGTCATTTTGTCTTTGATTATTGAATGTTTGATAACATTCCTCTTGCTTAGAAGACTCCTGAACCTAAGTAACAATATGATACATCTTTGTAAAGCTCTCGCATGACCAAACCAATAAATATTAGCAAAAATGCAAGACCACCATTCTCTTGGTCTTCAATTTCCTCCACATTTTATATATAATAAATGATACTAACCAGTCTATCTGGGACATATTTTATAGAATCTTCATCAGGATACCGTGAATATTTTTGTCAAAAATATTTTCAGTATCTCTCATATAGTTGACCAAAACAATAAGGGGAAATATCAAACTTTTACTTTAAAATTTGCATTTTCTACCTAATATAGCAAGAGCATCATCTACCATGACTGAAACTATTTCTTATACTAATAGAAAATTCTTCTTTAACAAATATGTATTTTAAATTATATATTCTACTGTCTAATATTCAAGGCCACAAATTGATAGCATTTCTTTACAAAAAATTTGGAAGTTTTTGAGACAAAGATGTGCTAAAAGCATCAATATACAATGTCTCAGGTCAGACAGCTAATCAAAAAGCTTAAAATTTTCTAAATGTTGAAAGAATTGATATTTGATATTGATAGAAAGTTTTTGTATTCTAAAGGCAACTGTTTGGTGGCTTAAAGATTTATTTTTTCTAAAACTTTTTAGTTTTTTTCTCATAATTTCTAATAGAATTTCCATAGAAGAAATATATTCTTTACCATCTCTCTATCTAAAAGTTGGTTTTATTTTTAAAGCAAGTACTCAAACCATTTTACAACTTAACAAAATTAAGCTTGTACCTTGTTAAAAATAATTTTAAGTGTTTTGCAGTTCTGAGTTCAAGAGACTAATTGTATTCTTTCTGTCCATTGAAAGAAAATGTCTTACAAAATTCATTATGTATCCGCTGAAATATACTGTACACTTTATTTTAATAAACTTTTTACAGCAATCACCTTTTAAATTTTGCTGTGACACAACAAATTGCTGATGGCATTCACTGTGAAATTTGAACATAACTTTCTCAGTCTCTTCTTTCCTATGCTACCTGGCAATAGTATTGACTTCTGTGAAGGTGAAAGTGAAAGTCACTCAGTCCTGTCTGACTCTTTGCAATCCCATGGACTATATATACAGTCTATGGAATTCTCCAGGCCAGAATATTGGAGTGGATAGCCTTTCCCTTCTCCAGGGGATCTTCCCAAACCAAGGATAGAAGCCAGGTCTCCTGCATTGCAGGCAGATTCTTTACCAGCTGAGCCACAAGGGAAGCCCAAGAATGCTGGAGTGGGTAGCCTATCCCTTCTCCAGGGGACCTTCCCAACCCAGGAATTGAACTGGGGTCTCCTACATTGCAGACAGATTCTTTACCAACTGAGCCATCAGGGAAGACCCTGTGTATCTTCTTGTGTTTCGATTTGTGTATTGACTTCTATATCTTGTGTATTGTGTACTGACTTTTGTATCTCTACTCAGTTTGCACCAAGAGTAGTCTTTGCTTTTTAATCAGCATTTTATCCACATGTATTCTTTTTAATTAGTAAAACAATTTAATTACACTACAATAAAAATTTCAAGTATTTCAATTAAAATAACAATTCTAATTTAATAAGATATTCTTAAAATTCACACTGTGTAAAATATCCAAAAATCACATAATATTATTTCATCAGTAAAACATCTTTTGAAGTGGTTCAATCCAGAAGCTACAATTAGATGGGAGATGTGTTTATGAATAATAATAGAAACAATGCACACACCTAACATTTGCATACTTCAGTAAAACAATATCCCACACAATGCAAAATAACAGTGGAATGTAGTCCTGCAAAACAATAAAGTTTTGTTTTAATGGAATAATATTTTAATATGCTACTGCTGTTACATTTAAATTTAAAATTAATTAAGATAAAATTTTGATTATTCAGTTGAATCAGCCCCATGTCATTGGATAGCATAGATAGAAGAATATTTACATCATTGCAGAAAGTTATTTTAGACAATGTTGATCTGGAGTGTGAAAAATAAACTACAGGTTATTTGGGCTTTGATGGAAATCCTGGAAACCAAAAACCACAAATAATACTATTTCAGTGGGAAAATGTACTCCAGCCACCACATATTTTGTGCATGACTTGAAGACTGCCCATATGATCCATTTTTAATAGTACATTTTGGTGGGATTTCCAAATAGAACAGTAATATACACTTGATCTAGAAAATCTGAATATAAAAATAATTGCATGAGTTTTGCATGACTTTTTATTTAAGAATGTAAAATTATTTTATCTTTCCATTAAATATTAGTAACAATTTTTGAGATCAACATCATCAGTTAGCTTAGATTATCTAAAATAATCATGAAAAATAACCACAATATTTTCATTCTGGGAAAATCAACTAAAATTTTGATCATTTGTATTTCCTTCCAATCTACTTCTAAAGAAAAACAAAAACCATATATATGACATATCAATATTTCCAAAAAGTCAACTTCTGTATGAAATTCCTAGAGACAATAAAACAGTTAATAACAATATTTATCCAGTGCACAGCAAATAGTAGCTATCCAGTATACTTCTGCTAAACTAATCTCTTGCATTTCAAATATCATTTTCATAGAACCAGAAGTAATACATTTTTTTGTAAAGCCAGGTACTTAGTAACTAATTATGTGTTCTCACTTATGACAAAAGAAGTCATTCTTAGCTTTTGTGTACATTCTCTTCAAAAAGCATTAAAGTTTTCTATAATGTTTAGGAATACATCTAATTTTTAGTGTTACAGAGTAGCAAATTAATGCAGATCTTTGAACAACATGTGTTTGAACTATGTGCATCCACTGATACACTGATTTTTTTTTCAATAAATGGTTTCAGTACCACAGGATATGCCATTGGTTGAATCCAAGGATATGGAAACACAGATATGTAAGGCCAACTATGGGGCTGGAACAGCCATAGATTTTTGATATCCAAAGTAGATCCTGGAACCAGCACCCTCTCCTCCTCAAATACTAAGGGATGACTGTATTCATTTTTCTGCTTCTTACGCTGTAGAAGATGATGAAAATAGAGTAAAAAATTAAAGCAGGTATCAATATCATTTGAGAAAAAAATGACAATAAATAATGTTATTTGTAATGTACAGAAAACTTCAGTGAAAGAAGCTTCAAATGTATAATTATTTAAGCATCTCCTATACATCCTATACCTAAGTAAATAGGTCACACTGAGCAGAAGGTTATATTCTGAGTCAGTCACTCTGATTGGCCTAAACTACAGACAAATGTCAGAGCTGGAATAAATAAATCTGAACTCTATGATTCCTTTTCTTGAGTTATGTTGAAATGTATAATTAAACCTGTTTCTTACCTGCGTGATCTGAGTGAGATGATGTCTTAGCGCTGGCCATTATAATGAATACCATAGACTGGGCAGTTTAGGCAACAGACATTTATTTTCTCATAGTTTTGGAAGCTAGGAACTCCAAAATTGGGATATTGCTGAGGCTGGTCTCTGACAGACTCAGAGACCAGTGAGGACCCTCTTCCTGGCTTACTGACCTAGAGATGGAACCTAGGTCTCCTGCACTGCAGGCAGATTCATTAGTGTCTGAGTCACCAGGGAAGCCCCTTTTCCTGACTACCACATAGCAACCTTCTTGCCCTGTCCTGGCATGGTGGAGAAAGGGACAGGGACTCCTCTGGTGTTTCTCTTCATAAGGGCCCTAATTCCATCACGAAAGACCTCAACCTCATGGTATCATCAAACCTAATGGCCACCTGATGTGAAGAACTGACTCATTGGAAAAGAACCTGATGCTAGGAAAGACTGAAGGAGGGAGGAGAAGGGGATGACAGAGGATGAGATGGTTGAATGGCATCGCTGACTCGATGGAGATGAATTTGAGCAAGTTCTGAGAGTTGGTGATGGACAGAGAAGCCTGGTGTGCAGTAGTCCATGGGGTCGCAAAGAGTCAGACTCTACTGCATGACCAAACTGAACTGAATTATCTCCCAAAGTCTGTGTCTCATCACTGTGTCTCATCATCAAATGATACCACATCGGGAGTGAGGTCTTCAGCACATGAATTTATAAAGGACATAATTCAGTCCACAGCAGGTGACCACAGCAAGCTGAATCTGGTATGGTTTGACTCATCTGTTCTATAAGCATGAGCTCTCATGTGTGTCAGGGTCTAAACCCAAAGCTCTTTTAATGATGTGATAATCTGGATCAACAACTGCTTCCTTAAATTAAAGAGTTCAATGCTTCCTACAACCAACTGTTCACACAGAGTACTTCATCTGTTGGAGTCAGTTAGCACTAAGATTTATTAGATTCTAATTTCTAGAATTATCCAAAAAACTAGGGCAATGTGTAGAGAAATTTGTTTGTAGTTTCCAATCTTGTGCAGAACAAATTCCTGAATAAATTTCTCCCCAGGTGAGAATCAGCAGAAACCACTGGAGCCCCAGGTTTGTAACTTTTCCAAGACTGAATTCGATCTGAATTATATTCATCTTGCTTGCAGAGCTCTTCTCCCATGCTGAGCTGCATGGATGAAAAAAAGAAAGAAAGAAGCCAAGTAAACACCAGAATTTGCCCACTGAAACTTCTATTGAGATATTAAATTTCCATACAAAACTGGGAAACTATTTTGAGCAGGAGGCACCTGAGAGTTTTGATTTTCATTTTCAGTAGATGGACTTATTTTCTCCTTGATTTTAGCCATATATGGAGAACTAAATTTTACTATAAGAAACTCTTGGTATCATTTCTTATAATAAAAGTTGGTATATGTACAAATTTTCAAATATTTTAATTATGTTACTTTTATAATACTCTTTTAAGTTATTAAGACTGTGGTTTCTTTATCAGGGTCAAACAACTTCCTTTTCCTTAAATTTCAGTGTAATATTGACTTTTTAATGTCTGTTTACTGATTTGTGTATCATCAGTCTCTTCAAAAATAAAACTTCAGTATATTACAGTACACCAAATCAATCAAGGCCTCACCTAATTTTTAAAACAGTACTATGAAAAATGAATGCCATAGGAAATATAAATAATCATTTATGTTGAAAAATCCAGTAAGATACTTCATAAAACATACATATGGCATGGGTCTTATAGTATATAATGCAAAACTGTTTTTGAATATGATGGAATTAATCATGTGGCTTTGGAAAAAAATTAAAAGAAAAATAGCAAGTTTCCAGAGAGCAATCATTGTAAGGAAAAAATGATAAAAACTAGCATATAATTTACATCAAGAGTCAGCAAACTTTGGCTCATAGACCAAATCTACCTACTACTTGTTTTATAGCTCATAAGCTAAAAATGGATTTTGCCATTTTAAATGGTTAAAAAATCAAAATATTATTTTGTGACAAATACACAAAATTCAAGTTTCAGTGCGCTAATTCATATACATGTTGCCTATGGCTATGTCTGACAAGGACAGATCTGAGTAGTAATGTCAGAGTCTGAATATGCCCTACAATCTAAAATTTTTACTATAGGGCTCTTAAGAAAAAAACATTGATTATCTCTGAGTTAAAGATTATGGTACAGAGGGTTTCTTTTTTTTCTAAAAATATGATTGTATTATATTGTTTTATGTTGTGAGGTCTAATATTCCTATATTTAGAAACATATTTGTTCCTACATTTAAAAAAATACATTTACTTGAATATGGACAAAATAATTGTGTTTTGTAATACTTCATAAGAATTTTTCTTTTTAGTCTAGTTAATCATGATTATTTTCCTGGATATCTGCCAAACTTTCAATTAACATTATTGTCAGTGGATCAAACCAAACTAACTATAGATAAAAGTATTTAGAACCTTGTGTTGAGGGTGATGTCACAGCACATTGAATAAAACCATTTACATACTCAAATTGGCCATTTAAGTAACCAGCAATCAACCATTACAAAATCAATGTCCCTTAAAATTATTTATACATGGGTTTGTGAAAGGGAAATGTAGAATAAATAAAATTTTATATATGGATCAACAACTTGTTTGACTTTCCTAAAGTATAAAAATGATGAGTGGAAAATGCTCCTTTTGCTTTTCTATGACTCTAGCTTATTTAATTTACAGCTAATTATATTTTAAGCCATCAGAACATTCTGAGCCATAATATTTGCTTGAAAATTGAAAGAATTCTATATTATATATTAACAAAATTAGACTATTAAGAGGGATTGGTAATTGTATCTTTAAGAACTGGAAAAACATTTTCAACTATTTACTACCAAAAATTGTATTATGAGCTGTGAAAACTTGGTCACATTTGTGAAGATTTTAACTGGATGGACATGCCACAGTTAACAAGAAAATGGTGGAGAGATAGAAAAAAAAATCATCCAAGCTGTCTCATTCACTCCTCATACTTTTTCAATTTTTCTATAAAGAAGTATCATCTAGGATATATTACTAAAACACTTCCTACTTTATTTACATAGAAATAAACAAAAAGGAGCTTTGATAAAATTAATCATGTAGATTATTATGTGGATTATGATATACAATTGAGTCCCAATCTCACTGCAGACACACAGATGGTTTAGTAGATTTGAACTGTGACACATGGCTCAGAAAATAAAATGATCTATTCACTGGATGTACAGACAAAAAGGAAAACTGAAAATAAGCAGTCAGCCAGGGTACAAAGTTTTCAAATGTCTAGGCATCCTTCTCCTTGAAATAGATGCCACTGAAAAAGACAGCATTTCATTTCCTCCAGGACAGCCATACACCTACTCTGGTCCTCATCGGTCTTGTTTTAAGATGACAGCCTCACCTCCTGCTATCATCCTAAAAGGATGAGAGTTGCTTACCAACAAGGCCAACTTCAACCTGACCCTACAGCTCAAATCTTTAATAGTATGAGTTTCCTGTCCACAGTAAAGCCACCTTCTCCCCACTTGGTCTCTTCTCCTGAAAGATATTCCTTTCGAGTCTGGAGCCTCCCAGCAGAGGCAGGATGGTGGGATGCACGTGGCTGTGATGGATGGAGCAATAACTCATTATTCATGCCTCAGCTTTTCTCTTACTGAGCAAGACAGACTAACGGTCTGGCTGTGTCACTGTGACCAGTGCAAGTTACCATCTGACTCATGATGTGTCCATGACTAAAAGCAAAAAGAGATGAATTATCTGGACCCTAAATAGAAATACGGATATGGTTTTATTTGCAAGTGCAGAAAGACATCTTCAAAGGAAGAGCTCACTATTTTTTCAATTTATTTTTCCTAACAAATTATAAGACTCAGTTCAGATCAGTTCAGTCACTCAGTCAGGTCTGACTCTTTGAGACCTCCATGGACTGCTGCACGCCAGCCTTCCCTGTCCATCACCACTCCCAGAGCTTACTCAAACTCATGCCCATCGAGTCGGTGATGCCATCCAATCATCTCATCCTCTATCGTCCCCTTCTCCTCCCACCTTCAATCTTTCCCAGCATCAGGGTCTTTTCCAATGAGTCAGTTCTCCACAGGTAGCCAAAATATTGGAGCTTCAGCTTCAGCATCAGCCCTTCCAATGAATATCCAGGACTGATTTCCTTTAGAATGAACTGGTTGGATATCCTTGCGGTCTAAGGGACTCTAAAGAGTCTTTTCCCACATCACAGTTCAAAAGCAGCAATTCTTTGGTGCTCAACTTTCTTCACAGTCCAACTCTCACATCCACATATGACTACTGGAAAAACCATAGCCTTGACTAGATGGACCTTTGTTGGCAAAGTAATGTCTCCGCTTTTTAATATGCTGTCTAGGTTGATTATAGCTTTTCTGCCAAGGAGTAAGTATATTTTCATTTCTTGGCTGCATTCACCATCTGCAGTGATTTTGGAGCCCCCCAAAATAAAGTCTTTCAGTTTCCATTGTTTTCCCATCTATTTGACATGAATGATGGGACCAGACACCATGATCTTAGCTTTCTGAATGTTGCGTTTTAAATCAATTTTTTCAATCTCCTTTTTCACTTTCATCAAGAGGCTCTTTAGTTCTTCACTTTCTGCCAAAAGGGTGGTGTCATCTGCATATCTGAGGTCATTAATATTTTTATCAAAAACATTGATTCCAGCTTATGCTGCATCCAGCCTGGCATTTTGCATGATAAGCCTCTTGATGAAAGTGAAAGTGGAGAGTGAAAAAGTTGGCTTAAAGCTCAACATTCAGAAAACAAAGATCATGGCATCTGGTCCCATCACTTCATGATAAATAGATGGGGAAATGGTGGAAACAGTGAGGGACTTACTTTATTTTGGAGGGCTCCAAAATCACTGCATATGGTGATTGCAGCCATGAAATTAAAAGACATTTGCTCCTTGGAAGAAAAGTTATACCAACCTAGACAGCATATTAAAAACAGAGACATTACTTTGCCAACAAAGTTTCAGATAGTCAAGGCTATGGTTTTTCCAGTAGTTATGTATGGATGCGAGAGTTTGACTGTGAAGAAAGCTGAGTGCCAAAGAACTGATACTTTTGAACTGTGGTGTTGGAGAAGACTCTTAAGAGTCCCTTGGTCTTCAAGGAGATCCAACCAGATACCATGATCTTAACTTTCTGAATGTTGACTTTTAAATCATTTTTTAATCTCCTCTTTCACTGTCATCAGTCCATCCTAAAGGAGATCAGTCCTGAGTGTCCATTGGAAGGATTGATGTTGAAGCTGAAACTCCAATACTTTGGACACCTGATATGAAGAGCTGACTCACTGGAAAAGACCCTGATGCTGGGAAAGACTGAAGGCAGGAGGAGAAGGGGACAACAGAGGATGAGATGGTTGGATGGCATCACCAACTCAATGGAGATAAGTCTGAGTAAACTCCATGAGTTGGTGAAAAACTGGAGGCCTGGCGTGCTGCAGTCCATGGAGTTACAAAGAGTCTGACATGACTGATTAACTGAACTGAACTGATGTGGTATCAGGTAACCACAATTTTTAGAAATATTAGTAAGCTCAGATATTTGTAGGAACTTATTTTTATAAGCAACTGAAAGTTCAGTGGAATATCCTCTTCTCAATTTTTACTTCATAAACACCAAGACATGTAGACACTGAGCTATTAGATGTAGTTCTGTAGTTCTGGCTATAGAAGAATATTGTCCTACTTCTTACCATGTAGCTTTTTTTTTTTAAGATCAGATTTGCGGGAGTGTCCAGAATTGATTCAGAAAACTTTGTCTCATCCAGTTGTCTTGTGCTGACAGACTGAGTCATAAGCACAAAAGTTTTATTTAAAACACCATTTCACATGAAACTGTTTTAATATAAAAATGATTAATTTGAATCTGCAAAGACTTAAACTTTCCTGTTTAAAATACTCATAAAACATTAGTCTAGTGCTGTTTGCTTTCAAGACATTAAATACACAAATCAGACCATTCTCATATTGAGAGATCAATGTCCAAGAGCTACAGAATATTGGAAAAGTCCTACCTAGGAGCTCGTGGATAGTTTGTCAGAAAACATTTCACCAAAAGAAAAACAGATAAGGAAACCGATGTTTCAGCTGGCCTCCTGTAAATATACTTATATAAATGCAACACAGGCATATTTGGTTGGTTTCTTTAGCTTCAGTTCAGTTCAGTTCAGTCGCTCAGTCGTGTCTGATTCTTTGTGACCCCATGAATTGCAGCACAGCAGGCCTCCCTGTCCATCACCAACTCCAGGAGTTCACTCAAACATCACATCAGTGATGCCATCCAGCCATCTCATCCTCTGTCGTCCCCTTCTCCTCCTGCCCCCAATCCCTCCCAGCATCAGAGTCTTTTCCAATGAGTCAACTCTTTGCATGAGGTGGCCAGAGTACTGGAGCTTCAGCTTTAGTATCATTCCTTCCAAAGAAATCCCAGGGCTGATCTCCTTTAGAATGGACTGGTTGGACCTCCTTGCAGTCCAAGGGACTCTCAAGAGTCTTCTCCAACACCACAGTTCAAAAGCATCAATTCTTCAGTGCTCAGATTTCTTCACAGTCCAACTCTCACATCCACACATGACTACTAAGTAATGTCTCTGCTTTTTAATATGCTCTCTAGGTTGATCATAACTTTCCTTTCAAGGAGTAAGCGTATTTTAATTTCATGGCTGCAGTCACCATCTGCAGTGATTTTGGATCCCCCAAAATAAAGTCTGACACTGTTTCCACACTTTCCCCATCTATTTCCCATGAAGTGATGTGACGAGATGCCATGATCTTTGTTTTCTGAATGTTGAGCTTTAAGCCAACTTTTTCACTCTCCTCTTTCACTTTCATCAAGAGGCTTTTTAGTTCCTCTTCACTTTCTGCCATAAGGATGGTGTCATCTGCATATCTGAGGTTATTGGTATTTCTTCCGGCAATCTTGATTCCAGCTTGAGAGCTGTCAAAAATTAAAGTAGGGTAACAGGAATCCTATAACAGACTATCTTTTAAAAAGTGAATCTATGCCTAAATTAATACCATCAGTCAAGCATGTGCAAATTTGAATAGTGCATCTTGTTAATGGCATCTTGATATTGTGGTCAATGTAAGAATACTATCGAGAGACCAACTGAATTCTCTTTGCCATTATCCATTCATATACATCTTCGGTGGTCTGCTACCATTTAGAAAAATAAATCTGCAAGATACAAGTGTCATCAATTGTAACAATGACCAATAATTTTGAAAAAATAAGAGTGGTAAGATCAGCTTATTTTCTAATGTTAACTGTGTATTAAAGTTTAAAAATACTTCAGGTAAATCGTAAAATAATTAGCCTCCAATTAAAATAAATAAATTTTTTTTAAAAAGAAAAAAATGATCCAATGAATAAAATTTTATAATGAAACAGTATTAGGAACATGGTCCCTTATGGTAGCTTCACCTTTCTTTCCTATTATACAATCAATTGGAGTTTGTAGCATAAATGCTTATTAAAAACTCAACCACTCTCATGCATTTCTACTGAACTTTTGTTTTTTTCAATATTTACTTTTATTTATTTTTCAATTTATTTGGCTGCACTGGAGCTTAGTTGTGGCATGCAAACTCTTGGTTGTAGCACATGGCATTTAATTCCCCAATCAGAGATCGAACCTGGGCCCCCTGCTTTGGGAATGCAGAGTGTTAGCCACTGGACCACCAGGGAAGCACCCTCTAATGAGTATTTAAGTAAAGAATATTGTGAAGGAGGTGGGAGCAACATGGGTTCCTTTCTACTGATTTCCAGGGGATTCTACAAAGTTAAGAGAAAGTTTGGGAGAAGAGGAATATAGGTCAGAGACATCCCAGAAGGGCTGGAAGGGGCTGGCTGAAGAGGCACAGTCATCCTTAATGCCTAAAGTTACAGACAAAAGAACTTAGAAAAATGTTTAGAGAAATGAAATTCAGCACACAGTCATCCAGATATCACAGAAATGTCAATACCAGGGAAGGTCTTCTAAACAGGAGTATTTGGCAGTAATGAAACTATATACAATCTAATGACTTTCTGCAAAATCCTGGCAAGAGAAAAATTCAGCAAGTAGTGTAGGCTATCAGTTGCTAACAAAAAATGTCAGAGCAAAGACAGAAGTTCCACTGAGATGACTCACCATTCCCCAAAACCTGTAATAATTCCATGCTGCTACTGCTAAGTTACTTCAGTCATTTCAGACTATGTGTGACCCCATAGATGGCAGCCCACCAGGCTCCCCCCGTCCCTGGGATTCTCCAGGCAAGAACACTGGAATGGGTTGCCATTTCCTTCTCCAATGCATGAAAGTGAAAAGTGAAAGTAAAGTCGCTCAGTGGTGTCCGACCCTCAGCAACCCCTTGGACTGTAGCCTTCCAGGCTCCTCCATCCATGGGATTTTCCAGGCAAGAGTACTGGAGTGGGGTGCCATTGCCTTCTCCAAATAATTCCATGGGTTATTATCAAATAGTCCCTGCCTTAGACAGATCAGGTTGCTGTAATAAAATGACATTAACTGGTTGACTTAAGCCACAGAACTTTCTCTCACACAGTTCTGGAGGCTAGAAGTCTGAGATCAGGGTCCAGTGTGGTTTGTTTCTGGTGAGAACCTTCTTCCTGCCTTCCAGATAGCCACCTGCTTGCAGAGTCCTCACATGGCCTTTCCTTTCTTCTTCTTTGTATAATGCCATTAATCCCACCACAAAGGCCCCACCATCAAGATCTAATATGACTAAATTCTTCCCAAAGTTCTCATTTCCAAAACCCACTATGTTAGAGTAATGATGAGCATCAGCACATGAATTTTAGGAGAACACAGATATTCATTCCATACACACACTTCCATTTCTGAACATAGTACTTGTTAGTTAAAACTAAATTACCCAATCTAACATACTAAAATGCATTTCTTTCTGGTTTATAATTCATGCAAGCTGTTTAAAACTTTTATTTGTCCACTGCTAGTATAATTGTTGATATCCACATTAGAGAATTTAAGAATTCCAAATAAAAATCCCTACTATAAGAAAAAATAATGTTTGATTGAATTATATAGTATTATTTAAATTCCTATTGATAGCAATTTTGTAGGAACCATGCAGGTATGATTGTATTAAACTACTACACAGAAGCTAGATTTATGTCATATTTGAATAAATCTTTGCCATTAAAAATACATGTATTACAGGAACATTTCTTAAAGATCCATAACATCTTTATAGTAGGCTTTCAAACTGCAATTCTAAAAAGTCAATGAACATTTATGATATGCTTAATTCAATTATCCCTGACCCAATTGGAACACACAAATAGAAAGCAAACTGTTTTAAAATATTAGTTACTTTAAAACAAAAGCTTTAAACTTAATTAAAAAAAAAACAATTCTAAAGTATTAGTTTCACCTGTGAATAACAGAAAATTCAAACTGCACTAACTTTAACAAGTCAGAAGTTTGAACCCCTCTTGTGGAATTTTCAGCTTCAGGACAGGCAAAGCAGTCTCCAAAGTTCTTGGTTGTCCCACAAAGCCAACAAAACAGCTTCACAAGGACCTCAGACACACACAGTTCTTACACTCTATCTTCCTTTAATTCTAACTGTGGCCCTCAGGACCACAGTCAAGATGGAGCACCAGCACACACTTCCATGCCCCTATTAGGAAAAAAAGAAATGCCCCCTCTTCTCTTCTAGGTTATTTGCTGGCCTAACAAGTAAATTGACATAAGGTATATGAAGAGGACAAAAGCAAATTTAACTATGTACAAACTGAAGTCCCACAAAGATTGAAAATTCCCAGCCACTCAGATAACAGATGTTTATACACTATCCTAAGTTGAGGGGCTTCTCTGGAGTCTTAGTCAGTAAAGAATCTGCCTGCAGTGCAGGAGACCTGGGTTCAATCCCCAGGCCTGGAAGATCCCCTGGAGAAGGAAATGGCTAACCACTCCAGTACTCTTCTCTGGAGAATGTATGGACAGAGGAGCATGGTGGGGTTGCAAGAGTTGGGGTTGCAAGAGTTGGACACAGTTTAACAACTAAACCACCACCAAGATGAGGAGAAGGGAGGAGGCGTCTAGGGCTTCAAAGGGGAGGAAAACAATTTACAGGAAGAGGAAAAGCAGATATTTGGTAAACAGATGTTTGCCCTGCCATGGAGGTAGATTTTTCTAATATAAGAAGTTCTCTCTGGTAATAGCTCTCTTCCTGGTAGAGACCCCTTGTCTAAATTCTTTCAGGCAGTTAGTGAAGTTGCTCAGTTGCGTCTGACTCTTTGCGACCCCATGGACTGTAGACTGCCAGGCTCCTCTGTCCATGGGATTTTCCAGGCAAGAGTACTGGGGTGGGTTGCCATTTCCTTCTCCAGGGGATCTTCCCAATCCAGGCGTTGAACCCCGGTCTCCTGCATTGCAGGCAGACGCTTTACCTTCTGAGCCACCAGGGAAGCCCCTCAGGCAGTTAAGAAGGAGGCAAAAACTCTTCCTGAGATTCCAGGGCTCCAATTGTAGTCAGCTTGAAATAGCCACACCTCCAAGTAACACATTCTTGGGTAGCCTGCCCTGAACCCCTCATTTTGAACCACAGGATGGAAAAAGGGAGACACAGGGCAAAAAGTTCCCTCCAGTGTTTCTGAGAAGATGCTCCAAGAAGCTATCATGGACCACTTCCTTTAAACCTCCCTGACTAGAACCTAGTTATCAGGCTACACTTAAGAAGCATGAGAGGATGAAAAGTGTATTCTTTATTCTTGAAGGCCATATGCCATGATAAAATTTTTATTCCTATGGGAAGAAACAAGAAGTGTTGAAGAACTAGATTAGAATGACTTTTCCTATATCCCCAAGTGAATGTTTTGTCATTTTGATAAGCCCATCATTTCCTCACTCTGAACTGCAGTCTTACACCTAAATAGGAACATCAGATTGCTAAGCTGGACAAAGAAGTAGCACCAGAAAAAAAAAGATAAAATTAGCCTGACATCCTGTTTTAAACCAAAACAGCTCAATTGGCAGTTTTTTCCTGAGGGGAAGTGGATGGGAGCCAAGACTGAATTACCTTTCATCTGAAGAAAACTTGGCTTTCGCTCTGGGCACAGTTTGGTAGTTTATAACAAGCTCTGAAACCACATTCCATTATTCTATCTGCCAGATTCCTCCCATCGGCAGACATTATCCTCCTGAAGAAGAGCACTGAGGTGAGAGTGCACAGTGGAAAGACAATTTTCAAACGTGGGGACCCCGAGGGCTCACATCTTGGGAATCTTTTACTGATGAAGAGCCAAAGTTATGGCTTAAAGAGCAGACAACTTCAGCTAAGCAACTAATTAGTTTTTGTTTTTGTTTTTGTTTTGTTTTTGATTGGGGTATAGTTGATATACAATGTTGTGTTTGTTTCAGGTTCACAGCAAAACAATTCAGTTATACATATATTCTTTTTTTCATGTCATTTCCCCTATGTTACCAAAAAATATTAAGCACAGTTACCTATACAGTGTAGTAGGTGCTTGTTGGTTATCTATTTTACACGTAGTAATATATATACACACACACACACACTATATATATATGGGCTTCCCTGGTGGCTCAGAGGTTAAAGCGTCTGACTCCAATGCGGCGGGAGACCCGGGTTCAATCCCTGGGTCGGGAAGATCCCCTGGAGACGGAAATGGCAATCCACTCCAGTATTCTTGCCTGGAGAATCCCATGGACAGAGAAGCCTCGTGGGTTACAGTCCACGGGGTCGCAAAGAGTCGGACACGACTGAGCCGACTTCACCACCACCACCTCACCAATATATATATATTAATCCCAAACTCCTGATTCATCCCTCTGCTTCCCCTTCCCTTTAAGTAACTGCAAGTTTGTTTCCTATGTCTGTGAGTCTACTTTTGCTTTGTATAAAAGTTCATATGTATCTTTTTAAGATTCTGCAATAAGCAATATCATATTTGTCTTTCTCTGCCTTAACTTCACTTAGTATGACAATCTCTAGCTCTAACCATGTTGCTGCAAATGGCATTATTTCACCTTTTTTATGGCTGAGTAGATTAATTGGCAAAGTGGAAAAGTGTTACCTACTCAGAAATAAAACATAAATTTGAGATGTAGGGGAAAAAAATACTCCCATAAAACAGGAAACATGTAATAGAAATGGCACTCAAAATTCTGAAATCAAACATACTGTTTCACTTGCACTAACAAAACAGTTGATGTCAAGAAGGTGCAAGTTTGTTGTTAAAAAAAAAGATGATAAAATTCACTACTTGTGTATATTTTACTTCTCCTCAGATGAGATATTTATTTTCATTTAGTCATACATAATATGGAGAAGGCAATGGCACCCCCACTCCAGTACTCTTGCCTGGAAAATCCCATGGATGGAGGAGCCTGGTGGGCTGCAGTCCATGGGATCGCTAAGGATTGGACACGACTGAGTGACTTCACTTTCACTTTTCACTTTCCTGCATTGGAGAAAGAAATGGCAACCCACTCCAGTGTTCTTGCCTGGAGAGTCCCAGGGACGGGGGGAGCCTGATGGGCTGCCATCTATGGGGTCGCACAGAGTTGGACACAACTGAAGCGACTTAGCAGCAGCAGCAGCAGCCTACATAATATCCATTTCATGATTCTATTGAATTATTTCAGGAGCATTCAAAGTATTTCAGCATGAACCTTGATACTTAGCATGAACTTAACCTTCTGTTTCTTAATTTTCATCTTATTATCATAGACATATTTTTACAATAATCACAAATATATATCAATTATTTCTTTACCTATGAAACTCAAAAGGCATAAGAATAAACTATGTTTCCCTTTTAATTGTTGCCTAACCAGGTTTTACACATTATTTTGATATTTTCATATAAAAACAATGCTTTTCATCTCTTTATAATATCAATAGCATTATTCAGTGTATCAAACTATATTGAGTCATTCTTAAAGTTTCATAATAATAATCTTTCATATTATTTTTATGAGAAACCCATATAAACTACTGAATCACTGTTGGCGGGGACCTGAGATTTTAATAGCTGTAACTTCATGAAAATAAAATGCCAGGTTGGTAATGCTTTGGGCTTTCTCCTGAGGCAATTTAAAATGAGAACATTTATTTTTATTCTCCCCATTGGGTTCAGAATAGCACTAGGTAAACAGCTGTACCTTCTTCTCTCTTATTCTGACAGGGAGCTGACAGTAGCTACTTACCTCCCAAGCAAACCACACTTGACTAGAAGCTAATGAGGTGATTAAGGTTCACTCATCAACACCTTCCAGTCAAGTAAACCCACCCGACACACTCTGATGAGCCAAAGGTTGAGTGGGAAAAAAAGCCTACCTTGGGGAAGAACCTAGCAAACAATAATTTCTAACCAGCACAACCACTTTGAAATAACAAATGTAAGATTCCCTTCCAGAAATTAAAAAAAGATAAAATTAAATATAATTTTTCTTTTGAAAAAGGAAGTTAAAAATAACTTACTCAACTTTTGCTTTAATTATTTATTGTTTTTTAAATTGATCAAAAATACATACCTACTTCAAATCATTCTTATGAGATTCAAATAAAATAAAACGTTCTTTATGATAAAGTTACTATGCGAATGTTGAATTAATGTCATTAAAATAGAATAAGATAGTAGGAGCTTTTTTTGCAAGCATAAAGAACATAGTAAGTAGTTGATGTAATTTTAAATGATTTGGTGGCAAAGGGACCCAATTTGGATACTTTCCCAAAGGCTTCCTGTTTCTTGCTTTTGGAAGATCACCCATGTCCTTGTGATATTCATCATAACCACCTAGAAATATTCCCACATGGCTATCCCCTTACGTATGCTTGTACCGTTTCCTCTGTTTGTATTTGGGTTCCCAGGCCATATGAAAGCTTCTCAAAATCAAGAAACATTGATTCCTGTATCATTTGACCACACAATATACACAAAATCAATTCACATTCTGTCAGTAAAAGCTGCTGCACCACAGACTCCTTTAATCATGTATCTGTATTCTAAACTCTAAACAGTGTAGCAAAAATATAACTGCAAATGGTCTCCCTCTTATTTAGCCCTGATGTATTATTGGTTTCTATTTGTGTAGCTTTGACTCACAGCAAAACAGAATGTGTGTTGTTTCTAGAGCAATAATATGCTTCCCCATACAAAAAGACACTCTTTAAGTTTTAAAAATGGCTCTTCATGATGGATAGCTTTTAAGCCAACATATTATAATGCTGTTTGTGTGATGAACACTCACTCCAATAATATTCCATAACTCTAGGCTATAGAGAACAGTCAGGGAAAATAGGACAGATGGATTCTGCTTCTTCCTAAGTCTATTCCTATTTTTCCATGTGATTCTAATGGATTATTTTGATATAGATTGTATCCAGATAGCTTTCCAGGAATTAATGAGATTCTGGCCTCTTTGGTGCACAGTGACTTTACTTTCATCCTCATCATCACGTTCAAGGTCACTCACCACATCATCTTATTTGGCATTTATGATTTACTATTACATATTATGCATATATATATTATGCAAAATATAATAAAGATCTAGTGTATATTATTCATAGCCTGATTCTTAACTAGATTCTGTTTAAGCAAAAATAGATTCTGGGACCCATAACCGTTATCTTCACATAAGTGACTCTCAGCACATATTTGTTGCTAAATCATGATGTTGACAATATATTTTAAAACAAAAGAAATATACTAATTTAATAAAACAAGCAGATAAACTAATCCAGTCCATCCATTTTCTATATAAATTTAGAATTAATGTAAACATACTTTCTACTCATTTCAGCCTCCCTGAAAATTGTTACTAATTTTATTTTCTGCTTAATTGAAAGTTAAAAGACCCATTATGCCACCACATCCAATTGTCCATGGATGGAACATTATCAAAACTCAGCTTAGAAATAGAAATTCATATTAGAGTTTCTCACAGGACTTAGAACCCACACAGAAACAATTATTTTCAGGTCTCAAGCTGAGCCATGAGAAACTTACTTAACTTGACCCTATTAAATTGGGCTCCACACAGTTACTATCCCTTAAGTTATGTGTTTAAAATAGGCACTGGATTTCATCAGGAAAATATACCAAACGGGGCCTATCAGAACTGATACTTTCATTTGTTGAAAAATTTTTGATGACTTATTTGGGTTTCCTTCACATAAAATTCCGTTAAAATCCAAACCAAACAAAACCACATCATTTTAGGATAAATACTAGGAGGTATTCTGTTTCCCTTGGACAATGATTCACATTTTATGCAAAGACATGGTTGTGTTGGTAGTTTAGTCACTCAGGTGGTCTGACTCTGTGATTCCATGAACTATGGCCCACCAGGCTCCTCTGTCCATAGACTTCTCCAGAAAAGATTGTTGGAATGGGTTGCCATTTCCTTCTTCAGGGAATCTTCCTGACCCAGGGATCGGACCCAGGTCTCCTGCACTGAAAGTAGTCTCCTGCACTGTAGGCGGATTATTCACCAGCCGAGCCACTGAGGAAGCCCTCAAACGCATGAGGGCTTTCAAAGACATGGGGAAAAAAGGCATTTTTTTTCTTACTTTAAAACTTCTTGGGTAATCAAACCCAATTCTCAGGGCACTGATCATACTTGTATGAAGCCTGATGTAGCAAATAAAAATGCATTCATTTTACTTTCAGGACATCTTGACAATCTCTTCTACTTTATTTCCTCTGTGGTTCTTTTCCACTCAGTGTGTTATCAGTCACTTCATATTCTCTGTGAAAGAGGTATTATGCATTTTAAAAACAGAAGACATAGAATTATTCATTTCTTAATAGGAATTATGCGGTTAAGGTTTTTCTCATAAGGATTCATGTGAAGAATTTAGAAGATTCATGTGAAGATTCTCATGTGAAGAGAATTAGGAAGAAGAGAAGTGGTGAATACAAGACTTGGAGAAAATAGCTGTCAAGAAGGCCTCCAAGGATGCTGCTCACCTCCTGGCATAAAATCCTATGTAATAGCCTCTGCTTAAGCACCCTGGGTCAGATAACTTGCTTTTTGCTAATACTATATGTCAGAGATAGCAGGGTACTATGTGGTAAGTTACAGAGACAGTGGTTTCTGCCTTGCTAGCAAAGCCTCTCCCTGGTGAGATGAGGCAAATTTGGCACGTTGAAGACACCTAGTCTGCAAGGAACTGAAAAGTGTATCCAGATGAGAGCAATCAGGAATTCAAGACCTCAGTCTCACAAGCATCAGGAAACTGAATCCTATCAACAGTCATAAAAGTGAGCTTGGCAGCAGGTCCTTCCCCAGTCCAGGCTTCAGGTGAGACTTTAACATTGGTTGACACGACACCTTGATCTTGGCCTCCTAAGAGCCCCAGCTCCCCATCCCCAGATTCCTAACTCACAGTAACCATGAGATAGGAATGTCTTGTTTTGAGGCAATAAGTTTATGATTTTGGTATGCAACAATAAATGACAGAGAAACATCACAGTTTACTTATTTTGTAATTTAATCAAGAACCCCTCTTCCCTTGTGATTATTTTTAACACATTAAGAAATGTGTTCAAGTGAATGACTTACCTTTGTCTTTACTCTTTTCTTTTGAGTCCCTTGGACTGCAAGGAGATCAAAGCAGGCAATCCTAAAGGAAGTCAATTCTGAATATTCATTGGAGGAACTAATCTGAAGCTGAAGCTCCAATGCTTTGGTCACCTGACACAAAGAGCCAACTCATTGGAAAAGACCCTGATGCTGAAGAAAGACTGAAAGAAGAAGGAAGAGGGGCAGTAGAGGATGAGTTGGTTGGATAGCATCACCAACTCAATGGACATGAATCTGCACAAACTCTGGGAGATAGTGAAGAATAGGGGAACCTGTCATACTACAGTCCATGGGATCACAAAGAGTCGAACATGACTTGGTAACTGAAAACCACAAATCAATTACACAGGTATTATAAATTATTATCTAATCCATTTCATTATGTAAATAATACTAAGATTACTCCTTTTAGAACCATTTGTATAAACCATTGTATATTTTAAAAGCAATGTTTGGGAACTTGCCTGGTGATCTAGTAGTTAAGACTTCACCTTCCAAAGTAGAGGGTGCAGGTTTTCCATTCCTGGTTGGGTAGCGAAGATCCCACATGCCTCACGACCATAAAAAAAAAATATATATATATATATATATATATAACAAAAGTAATACTGTAACAAATCAAATAGACTTTAAATATGGTCCACGTCAAAAAAATTTTTAATAAATAAATAAAATGATGCCTGTAAATATGCTATTTTCCAGATGTCAACAGAATCTTCAGTCACCTGGGTAAAAAGGAGATAATAACCATTACTCAGCAGTCAGAGACTTTAAGGAAAAGTTGTAAATGAATAGGAGATATACTGAAGACATGCCTTTTATCCTCTACTTTCACATATTTCCATAAAACAAATAAGAATTTTTTTCCAGTCAGTTTCTTTAATATGAAGATACTCTCCTATATAAATAATTATATTTTCTTTAAAATATTTGAGTTCTAATACCATCACTGGAAATTTTCTTTTACACTGCAGCATAAATGAAGCATATATGTTGTTAAGTTCCTGGAAGGTTAGTTATTTTATTATCCAGTGCTATTTATAATATATAACATACTGCCAAAAAGGTTTCTGTCATTTTCCCCCAGAATTAGCCAAGAATTCTTAAACACTATTCAACCCAGTCAGACCCCTGCATGTCACAGGAATCCTTTCTAACTAGTTCTTACTTTTTCTTTTTTTTTTTTAACTGCTCCCCTGATTCTCTGGTCCTTTTAAACAGACCTCAGATTACAATACAGCTAAAATTAATAACTTAGCCAAACATGGTAGGAGCTTGAGCCTGTGTTCTTTGCTCTACTTTTCAGCCTCTGTGGGAGATATGGTAACTGCATGCTCTGGAATCTCCTAATTGACAGTGAAAAGGGCTGGTAAATCACTGCACCGCTGCAAGTCATCCAGCGTGGGCTCTGTCTAATGACGCTGAAGCACATTCAATACATGCTCTTCATCTGAAATCTTACCATTGTTCAAGGCACATTTGTCAGTGTTTGGAATGAGCTTGTATAAATCCCCTGCACTCCATTTCAGAGTTTACTTCTCTTCCTTTGTCTTTATGTAGATCAGGGAAACCCTAGAGTATTTTACTAGGAGTAAATACTCTAGATATAGGACTTGCAGGGTTTTAATACAGGCACCTGCTGGTCATGTAATTGAGATTATCTAGGAGAAGGAAATGGCAACCCACTCCAGTGTTCTTGCCTGGAGAATCCCGGGGACGGTGGGGCCTGGTGCGTTGCCGTCTATGGGGTTGCACAGAGTCAGACATGACTGAAGTGGCGGCGGCAGCAGCACACTGAAGTAGAAACTAATTTACAAATTAAGTTTCATTTTACAGATGCATTTATATTTACATCACTGGTTTGGCAGCGAGCAACTCCTGCTAGATATTATTTCTATCCTGCTACTTTTACAAAAGGTTTGAATTTACTTGAAACCTATTATGCAACCAAATGATAATAAAATAGAAATATACACATTGGATAGGTTGCATATACTCATTAAATCCTCATGATGTAGGCTCAGACAGTAAAAAAGACCTTCCCTGGAGGTCCACCCAGCCCCAACCACCAGCTTTTCTCTATTACAGCAACTGGGTCTTTCACAGAACTTTCAAAAACTGATAATTACTTTAGTTACTTTGCTTAATTTTCTATCTTCTCCCTTCCACACAAGTTGCATACAGAAAGAGAGTCTGTGTCTGTGTGAGATTCAAGATTATAATGGAACACAATAACATGAAATATGGTAGACTGGCTGGTGTAGAGAAATAATATCAATAGAAGCTCACTGCATATGCTGTTAAATCTGTAAGTTATCTGGAAATGGGAGAGAGAGAGAGAAGTCTATCAGTGACGTGAATGTCATGCCAGTGATGGTGATGACCCTGGCAACTGATTATTGTGGAGGACCTTCCACTCAATTATGCTTTTCAAATTCTTGTTCTTAGCATCTGGAGAAAAAGTGAAGGAAACAGGACCCAGTGGGAATGGAGGTGTTTCAGTAGACATCATTGCAGAGGCTGCAAACAGCAAGCACCACCACTGGAACATCAGGACCAAGTGTGCCTGGTACCCAGAGTCCATGGAAACAGAGGAGGGACCATAAGAAACCTTCACAAAGTCACATCGGTAGTCTCCAGGGTGAGGAGTGGAAGGTGAGGCATCATATGGAAGGTAAGCCTTTATTTTCCCTGCACAAGGCGAGACTTTCAGACCCTTCTGCCCTCCTCCTCCCACTGAAAACCTTGGTGACTAATATACTTAGGGAGGAATCAGGCCTCATGGCTGCAACTCCTCCACTGTTTATGAAGTCAAGATGTTTTCACGGATAAAGAAAATGAACAATTTATGCTTTTTGCATCATCTTGAGGTTTATGTTTTCCCTTATCTTTCAGCCCCAATGAGAACTTGACTTAGAACTTAAAGTTACAGAAAAGGAAAAAAATCAGTGAGCAGGGCTAAGTGTTGTACTTATCAACAGTGTATCCATATGCTGAAGCCTGGAAAATATACCTGTTAGAGGTCAGAAGAATTAGGTCAACAGACATGCTAAATAAAATAACAGTAAGTCAGGACAGACAGCGGATGAAAGTAAATTGTAATGTTATATCCTTTCTATGGTTGAAATGAAAATATGTTTCTAATCTTCCTATCAGCTAAAAATAATAGACTTTTGATAAATAAAAATAATTTATAAGGAAAATGCCTTCCAAATATTCAATTTTATGTAAAATATTCACAGCACAAAATAAGAAAAAATAAACCGTACCCATGGCTTGATTTACTGACCTTCATCTGATTGTACCTGCCGGAGTGGCAGCTGCATGTCGCCGGAGTTTTTGAGGAGATACTCCATGTCCAAGGGCAGAGAAGCCCCAGCAAGATGGTAAGAGGGGTGAATTCACATTTAGAATCAAATCCCATTTCGCCAGAGATGCTCAGAGGGCTCAAACAAACTTGTCCACACAAGGACCCACAGACCCCAGAGAGACTGAAACAGAACTGTGTTTGAGTGTCTCCTGTGGAGGCACAGGTCAGCAGTGGACTGCTGAAGGGGCAGGGGCTCTGGGTGCAGCAGACCTGGGTATGGCATAAGCCCTCTCGGAGGAGGTCGCCACTAACCTCACCACAGGGTTGCCAGAACTTACACAGCACTGGGAAATAGATTCTTGAAGGGCACACACAGGATCTTGTGTGCAATAGGACCCAGGATAAAGGAGCAGTGACCCCACAAGAGACTGACTCAGACTTGCCTGTGACTGTCCAGGAGTCTCCAGCAGAGGTGTGGGTGCGTGGTGGCCAGCTGCAGGGCTGGGGGCACTGAGTGTCGCAGGACATGCATGGGACCTTTGAAGAAAGCTGCCATTAAATTCATTACCTCCACCCTAGTTTGGCCCTGGGTAAGTAACAAGGAGGGAACACAGCTCTTCCCATCAACAGAAAACTGAATTAACGATTTACTGAGCATGGCCCTGCCCATCAGAACAAAACTCACTTTCCCCCTCAGTCACTCTCTCCCATCGGGAAGCTTCCAGAAGCCTCGTATCCTTCTCCAGCAAAGGGCAGACTGAAAACCACAATCATAGAAAACTAACCAATCTGATCACATGACCATAGCCTTGTCTAACTCAATGAAACTATGAGCCATGCTGTGTGAGTGAACTGAATTCATCAAGACATGTCCGACTCTTTGCGACCCTGTGGACTGTAGCCTACCAGGCTCCTTCGTCCATGGGATTCTCCAGGTGAGAATACTGGAGTGGGTTGCCATTTCCTTCTGCATGCTGTGTAGAGCCACTCAAAATGGAAAGGTCATGTGGAGAGCTCTGACAAAATGTGGTCCACTGGAAAAGGGAATGGCAAACCACTTCAATACTCTTACCTTGAGAACCCCATGAACAGTATGAAAAAGAAAAAGATAGGACACTGAAAGAGGAACTCCCCAGGTCAGTAGGTGCCCAATATGCTGTTGGAGATCAGTAGAGAAGTAACTCCAGAAAGAATGAAGAGACACAGCCAAAAAACAAAAAAACAAAAAAACAAAAAAACAAACACAACACCCAGTTGTGCATGTAACTGGTGATAGAAGAAATGTCTGATGCTATAAAGAGCAATATTGCATAGGAACCTGAAATGTTAGGTCCATGAATAAAGGCAAATTGGAAGTGGTCAAACAGGAGATGGCAAGAGTGAACATCGACACTTTAGGAATCAACGAATTAAACCGGACTGGAATGGTTGAATTTAACTCAGAGGACCATTATAGCTACTACAGTGGGTAAATATCCCTTAGAAAAAATGAAGTAGCCATCACAGTCAACAAAAGAGTTTGAAATGCAGTGAAGGTGAAGGTGAAGTCGCTCAATCATGTCTGACTCTTTGTGACCCCGTGGACTGTAATCTACTAGGCTTCTCTGTCCATGGGATTCTCCAGGCAAGAATACTGGAGTGGATTGCCGTTTCCTTCTCCAGGGGATCTTCCCGACCCAGAGATCGAACCCTCAAAAATGACAGAATGATCTCTTTTCATTTCCAAGGCAAACCATCCAATATTACAATAATCCAAGTCTATATCCCAACCCATAATGCTGAAGAAGAGGCAGTTAAACAGTTCTATGGAGACCTACAAGGCCTTCTAAAACTAATACCCCCAAAAGATATCCTTTTCATTGTAGGGGACTGGAATTCAAAAGTAGAAAGTCAAGAAATACCTGGAATAACAGGCAAATTTGGCTTTGGAGTACAGAATGAAGCAGGGCAAAGGCTGATAGCGTTTTGCCAAGAGAACACACTGGTCATAGAAAACACCCTCTTCCAACAACACAAGAGAAGACTCTACACATGGACATCATCAGATGGTCAATACTGAAATCAGATTGATTGTATTCTTTGCAGCCAAAGATGGAGAAGCTCTATATAGTCGGCAAAAACAAGACCAGGAGCTGACTGTGGCTCAGATCACGAACATCTTACTGCCAAATTCAGACTTAAATTGAACAAAGTAGGGAAAACCACTACAGCATTCAGGTATGATCTAAATCAAATTTCATATGGTTAACAATGGAAGTGAAAAAAAATAGATTCAAGGGATTTGATTTGTTAGAGTGCCTGAAGAACTATGGACACAGGTTCTTGACATTGTACAGGAGACAGGGAGCAAGACCATCCCCAAGAAAAAGAAATATAAAGAACCAAGACGGCTCTCTGAGGAGGCCTTACAAATAGCTGTGAAAAGAAGAGAAGTGAAAAGCAAAGGAGAAAAGGAAAGATATACCCATTTGAATGCAGAGTCCCAAAGAATAGCAAGGAGAGATAAGAAAGCCTTCCTCAGCAATCAGTGCAAAGAAATAGAGGGGAAAAACTGAATGGGAAAGACTAGAGACCTCCTCTAGAAAATTAGAGATACCAAGGGAACATTTCATGCAAAGATGGGCATGTCCTTTATTTTAAAGGACAGAAATGGCATGGACTTAACAGAAGCAGAAGATATTAAGAAAAGGTGGCAAGAATACACAGAACAACTATACAAAAAGATCTTCACAACCCAGATAATCATAATGGTATGATCACTCACCTAGAGCCAAAAATCCTGGAATGCAAAATCAAGTGGGCCTTAAAAAGCATCACTACAAACAAAGCTAGTGGAGGTAATGGAATTCCAGTTGAGCTATTTCAAATCCTAAAAGATGATGCTGTGAAAGTGATATACTCTATATGTCAGCAAATTTGGAAAACTCAGCAGTGGCCACAGGACTGGAAAAGGTCAGTTTTCATTCCAATCTCAAAGAAAGGAAATGCCAAGGAATGCTCAGACTATTGCACAATTGCACTCATCTCACATGCTAGTAAAGTAATGCTCAAAATTCTCCAAGCCAGGCTTCAATGGATGAACCATGAACCATGAACTTCCAGATGGTCAAGCTGGATTTAGTAAAGGCAGAGGAACCAGAGATCAAAATGCCAACATTCGTTGGATCATCAAAAAAGCAAGAGAGTTCCAGAAAACATCTATTTCTGCTTTATTGACTACACCAAAGCCCTT
Organism: Nanger dama; assembly: GCA_917880005.1. Lineage (NCBI taxonomy): Eukaryota > Metazoa > Chordata > Mammalia > Artiodactyla > Bovidae > Nanger > Nanger dama. Next base: position 41,878,764 of record CAKJTW010000009.1, on the reverse strand, counting down.
GACTGTGTGGATCATTACAAACTGTGGAAAATTCTTGAAGACAAACGAATACCAGACCACCTGACCTGTCTCTTGAGAAATCTGTATGCAGGTCAGGAAGCACCAGTTAGAACTGGACATAAAATGATAGACAGGTTCCAAATCAGGAAAGGAGTACATCAAGGCTGCATACTGTCACTCTGCTTATTTAACAGGTCACCCTGCTTATGATATATAGTACATCATGCAAAGTGGTGGGCTGGATAAAACACAAGCTGGAATCAAGATTGCCAGGAGAAATATCAATAACCTCAGATATGCAGATAACACCACCCTTACGGCAAAAAGTGAAGAGGAACTAAAAAGTCTCTTGATGAAAGTGAAAGAGGAGAGTGAAAAAGTTGGCTTAAAACTCAACATTCAGAAAACTAAGATCATGGCATCTGGCCCCATCACTTCATGGCAAATAGATGGGGGAACAGTGGAAACAGTGGCCGACTTTTTTTTTTGCAGCTCCAGAATCACTGCAGATGGTGACTGCAGCCATGAAATTAAAAGATGCTTACTCCTTGAAAGAAAAATTATGACCAACCCAAACAGCATATTAAAAGGCAGAGACATTACTTTGTCAACAAAGGTCTGGACAGTCAAAGGTGCAGGCTTTTTCAGTAGTCATGTATAGATGTGAGAGTTGGACTATAAAGAAGTTCAGTTCAGTTCATTTCAGTTGCTCAGTCGTGTCCAACTCTGCAATCCCATGAACTGCAGCACGCCAGGCCTCCCCGTCCATCACCAACTTCCAGACTTTGCTCAAATTCATGTCCATTGAGTCGGTGATGCCATCCAACCATTTCATCCTCTGTTGTCCCCTCCTTCTCCCACCTTCAATCTTTTCCAGCATCAGGGTCTTTTCCAGTGAGTCAGCTCTTTGCATCAGGTGGCCAAAGTATTGAAGTTTCAGCTTCAGCATCAGTCCTTCCAAAGAATATTTAGGACTGATTTCCTTTCAGATGGACTGATTGGATCTCCCCTGTGTAAGGGACTCAAGCGTCTTTTCCAACACAACAGGTCAAAAACATCAATTCTTCCGCACTCAGTTTTCTTTATAGTCCAACTCTCACATCCACACATGAATACTGGAAAAACCATAGCTTTGGCTGGATGGACGTTTGTTAGCAAAGTAACATCTCTGCTTTTTAATAAGCTTTCTAGGTTGGTCATAGCTTTTCTTCGAAGGAGTAACTGTCTTTTAATTTCATGGCTGCAGTCACCATTTGCAGTGATTTTGGAGCCCCCAAAATAAAATCTCTCACTGTTTCCATTGTTTCTCCATCTATTTGCCATGAAGTGATGGGAACGGATGCTATGATCTTCGTTTTCTGAATGTTGAGTTTTAAGCCAACTTTTTCACTCTCCTCTTTCGCTTTCATCAAGAGGCTGTTTAGTTCTTCTTTGCTTTCTGCCATAAGGGTGGTATCATCTGCATATCTGAGGTTATTGATATTTTTGATGGCAATCTTGATTCCAGCTTGGGCTTCAGCCCCAGAATTTCTCATGATGTACTCTAGATATAAGTTAAATAAGCAGGATGATGATATACAACCTTGAGATACTCCTTTTCCTATTTAGAACCAGTCTGTTGTTCCATGTCCAGTTCTAACTGTTGCTTCTTGACCTAAATATGGGTTTCTCAGGTGGCAGGTGAGATGGTCTGGTATTCCCATCTCTTTCAGAATTCTCCACAGTTTGTTGTGATTCACACAGTCAAAGGATTTGACACAGTCAGTAAAGCAGAAGTAAATTTTTTTTTTTTTGGAACTCTCATACTTTTTCAATGATCTAACAATCAGCGTAAGCTAAAAACCTTTGCCCCCTTTTTATAACTACAATAAAAATAGGGTTTGTAATCTGTCTAGTTTAAATACCATACAATATTAGGTCCTTCAAAATGGCAGATGTGAGAAGTTTGAGATTTTTTAAATTATATTCAGTTTATTTATTTTTTAAAATTGGTATACCGTTGCTTTACAATGTTGTGTTTGTTTTTGCTGTACAGAAAATAAGTCAGCTATATATACATATATCATCTCTTTTTTGTATTTCCCTCCTATTTAGGTCACCACAGAGCACCAAACAGAGTTCCTGATGCTATATAGTAGGTTCTCATCAATTATCTATTTTATACTTGATAGTGTATCTACATGAATCCCAATCTCCCAACTCATCCCACCCCTTTCTTCTCTTATGTTTGTTCTCTGTGTCTGATTCTCTACTTCTGCCTTGCAAACAGGTTCATCTGTGCCATTTTTTTAGGTTCCATATATAAGTTAAACAAAATGAGAAGACAGATTCAATTTTTAAAAAAACATAAACACTAAGCAATTAATTGAATGCCAATTAAAGTATGGGCAAAGGATGAGCATGAATGAAGGCAGGATGAATCGTTCACCCAAATACTGAATCAAATGTTTAACCACTCCAAAGAAATGTTGCTACTATGACTTTGATGTAAACCCATGAACTTGAGGGTCAAAACAACTCCTCCTGTCATTTAATCACATAAGAAGGGGAAGTGTGACGTGTGATGTAGAGGGCAAGGCCTGGGGACACAGTGTCTAAGTCTGACCTCTGGCTTCTCCACTAGTTCACTGTGTTACCTTGGATAATTTAATCTGTCTCTCTGCTCCTCAGTTTACTCATCTGTACAATGAGGATAATGTCAGTTCCTTAGGAAGTTGTTGAGAAGGTCAATAGTTATCAAGCACCTGAGAACAATGCCTAGTCCTATAGTCATAATGATCATTTTTGTTAACTCGTCTTTTCTCTCAGGTGGTATATATTGTCTAGTCCCAACAAAATTGAAACTCTCCTGGACAAAATGGGGAAAGGAGAGAACAGGATGAGTGGAGTAAGTAGCCTCAACATGTATACACTACCGTTAGTAAAATAGGCAGCTGGTCAGAAGTTGCTATATAACACAGGGAACCCAGCCTGGTGCTCTGTGATGACCTAGCAAGGTGGGGAGCTGGGGAGGGGGAAGAGGGAGGCATTTATGGCTGATTTGCATTGCTGTATGGCAGGAATCAACTCAACATTGTAAAGCAATTTCTCCCCAATTAAAAGTAAGTTTTTAAAGAGTAGAAACTCTTCTTTGTGTAACATAAATACGTTTCAAAATGTTTGTACCACCTCAGCATAATAAAAACTCCCTGAATTGCATAAATACAGTGGTGCATATGTCAATAGAATTTCTACTTGTGGACATAAAAAGAGCACGTGTCCATACTCAGTCACTTCAATTGTATCCGTCTCTTTGTGACCCCATGGACTGTAGCCCCCAGGCTCCTCTGTCCATAGGATTCTCCAGGCAAGAATACTGGAGTGGATTACCATGCCCTCCTCCAGGGATCTTCTCAACCCAGGGATCGAACCTGGGTCTCTTGCTTCCTCTGCAATTGCAGACAGATTCTTTAGTACTGAGCCACCAGGGAAGCCCAATAAGAGCACAGTGGTAAAAATAATTTCTAAATAATAACTGATTACATGAATAGAGATATTATTACTCACCTTTCTCTGAGATAATTTTCTAGGGAATCTCACCTCCAGCACATACACACACACACACACACACACACACACACACACACACAGCCACAGCATCTTTGAGCCCACCTAGGTAAAGGAAGCCCCAGCACTCTTGCCTGGAGAGCCCCATGGACGGAGGAGCCTGGGGGGCTGCAGTCCATGGGGTCACACAGAGTCTGACATGACTTAAGCGACTGAGCAGCAGCAGCAGCAGCAAGTAAAGGAAGAAAGGATGCTTCAGGTTATAACTGGTTTGGTTCTAATATTCAGTTCAGTTCAGTTCAGTCGCTCAGTCATGTCCGACTCTTTGCGACCCCATGAATTGCAGCATGCCAGGCCTCCTGTCCATCACCCACTCCAGGAGTTCACTCAAACTCATGTCCACCGAGTCGGTGATGTCATCCAGCCATCTCATCCTCTGTCGTCCCCTTCTCCTTCTGCCCTCAATCTCTCCCAGCATCAGACTGTTTTCCAGTGAGTCAACTCTTCGCATGAGGTGGCCCAAGTACTGGAGTTTCAGCTTTAGCATCATTCCCTCCAAAGAACACCCAGGACTGATCTCCTTCAGAATGGACTGGTTGGATCTCCTTGCAGTCCATGGGACTCTTAAGAGTCTTCTCCAACACCACAGTTCAAAAGCATCAATTCTTCGGGGCTCAGCTTTCTTCACAGTCCAACTCTCATATCCATACATGACCACAGGAAAAACCATAGCCTTGACTAGACGGACCTTTGGTGGCAAAGTAATGTCTTTGCTTTTTAATAAGCTATCTAGGTTGGTCATAACGTTTCTTCCAAGGAGTAAGTGTCTTTTAATTTCATGGCTGCAGTCACCATCTGCAGTGATTTTAGAACACCCCAAAAATAAAGTCTGACATTGCTTCCACTGTTTCCCCATCTATTTCCCATGAAGTGATGGGACCAGATGCCATGATCTTAGTTTTCTGAATGTTGAGCTTTAAATCAACTTTTTCACTCTCCTCTCTCACTTTCATCAACAGGCTTTTAGTTCCTCTTCACTTTCTGCCATCATTATTCTATTCATTATTTAGTACCTTTGATCTGAATATAGTATGTACATGAGCTGCTGGTGGTGGTTTAGTCACTGAGTTATGTTCGACTCTGCGACCCCATGAACCATAGCCCACCAGACTCCTCTGTCCACGAGGATTCTCCAGGCAAGAATACTGGAGTGGGCTGTCATTTCCTTCTCCAATACATGCGCTACTACATTACAAATTTAAGCCCATAAGATAGTTTCATTTAAAAAATAATAAATTGGCATTTGAAACCTATAGAAGCTATATCAGTTCAATTCAGTTCAGTTGCTCAGTCATGTCTGACTCTTTGTGACCCCATGAATTGCAGCACGCCAGGCCTCCCTGTTCATCACCAACTCCCAGAGTTCATTCAGACTCAAGTCCATCAAGTCGTTGATGCCATCCAGCCGTCTCATCCTCTGTTATCCCCTTCTCCTCCTGCCCCCAATCCCTCCCAGCATCAGAGTCTTTTCCAGTGAGTCAACTCTGATGCTGCTGCTGCTAAGTCGCTTCAGTCGTGTTCGACTCTGTGCAACCCCGTAGACAGCAGCCCACCAGGCTCCCCCGTCTCTGGGATTCTCCAGGCAAGAGAATGGGTCACCATTTCCTTCTCCAATGCATGAAAGTGAAAGTGAAGTCGCTCAGTCGTGTCCAACTCTTTGCGACCCCATGAATCGCAGCATGCCAGGCTTCCCTGTCCATCACCAACTCCCAGAGTTCACTCACACTCAAGTCCATCAAGTCGTTGATGCCATCCAGCCATCTCATCCTCTGTCATCCCCTTCTCCTCCTGCCCCCAATCCCTCCCAGCATCAGAGTCTTTTCAAATGAGTCAACTCTGCTGCTGCTGCTAAGTCGCTTCAGTCGTGTCCGACTCTGTGCGACCCCATGGACTGCAGCCTACCATGCTCCTCTGTCCATGGGATTCTCCAGGCAAGAGTACTGGAGTGGGGTGCCATTGCTTCTAGAAGCTGTATATTGAAAGCAATTTTATCTAAATAAAGACATGATTTGACTGCTTAATTTCTTTGGTATATTTCAATTAGGGACGACAAGCAACAGTGAATAACTAGACTTCAAACATTTCTATTTTTTTCTCAACAGACTTGATATTGTGCCTTCCTTTTCTCAGGCGATTAGTTTTTATTTTAGAAAACTAAAACTAATACACTAACTTTGAGGACTGTTCTTCTAAACCCCAAATGTCTTAGTCCCTGAAAGGGTAGTATTAAACAACAATGTTTGCTTTCCTGATAAAATTATTTGAACAATAAGTTTCTACTTACTAAGGAAAAATAATGGAGATCTGTTGAAAGTCATTGAACAAACAGTCCAGAAAATATCTTTCCCTCAGAAATTTCCCCCATTTAAATAGAAATTGAACCATAAAATTATTCACAACTCTTGGAAAATATACCCTTAAGTATTCTTTAAAGGAGAAATGAGAATGCTGCTGTGGTGATATAACTAAGGCTATATATAGCAATACTGAATATGTGTTCAGTCAGTAAGATACAGAAGTAGAAACAGTTTCCAGAAAACTCGGAATGGAAGTTTACAGTTTACAAAAGGGATAAATTAGGATTACTAGGATTATTTTTCCTTTTGTCAAATGGTTTTTCACTTTGAAAGTAAATTTCCTGAGTTCTTTTTTATTAAATAATAACTGTTTGGTGTGTGGGAGTGTTTTTAGGTCATTTGATTTCCAGACAGAAAAATCTCAAAGCTAATTGTTAGAAATCATTGACAAATAATACAACTAAAGCATCTCTGAAATTTTCATATAAATCAAATAAAAAATATGATTCCGTTTAGAAAAAAATCAATTAACAGACATATTCTGTAGAATACAGCTATTACCTAAAGCAACGATGTATATAGACAAATTCTTTCCTACTTTAGTTTTTTCATAAATTTGAATCATATTCTGGAAAAATCTAGCACACCTTTTCTCAATAGTGTCCAGCAGCGCCTTAATTTTTAAGTGATGGGTGAATAAAACATGCAAACATATAAACAATTTAAGTACTAACGATAGAAACTAGTATTTCTCCCTAATGGTGCAAATCTTTTTATCAAATTTCTTTAGAAACCTTAACAAAATACCATCTCAGTCCTCATGAGCATATGCTATACCAAAAAACCAGATGCTTTGAAGCTAAGAATATATTTAGAAACTGAGAAATCTCTGAATTTAAAGGATGATACAGTAGAACATATCAGTCACCAAATGACTTGTTTCTTGTCAGGGAAAGGGAGCAAAAAGGAAAATAAAGCGTTTTTGTTAGGATATATAATCTCATCTTTTTCTATGTGGTGAATTAAAAAAAAAAAAACAAAACAAAAACAAAAAACCTAGAACAATAGGAACTCAGTCACCACCCGATCTTTGAAGTCTTCATCAGGAGGAAAAGACAAAAGGTATGATGATGAGAAAGTTCCAGTTATCTAAGTCTCATACCTAGGTTCTTCTTATTATAACAGAAAATACCAGAGGAAAGAGTTCAAAATATAAGAGCTAGGAGGTTGCAAATCTTTGATTACAAATGAGAGATTTATTTTTCATTTTCTTAGACTTTCAAATATCCATTTTGTGCAGTTGGTCATTTGCACCCCCAAATTGGGGGGAAGGAATGATTCCTTATAATTCTCAAGTAATTGTTGCAGTCCCTATAATCCTATAAAATGTGAGAATTTCCATCTCAGTTCTTTTGAAGATACGGTAAAACAATCCTTCCTTTTACCCCTCACTTCCATGCTTAAAGGGGAAGCGTCTTTCCCGTATAATGAGTTTTCTTGCATCCTGATCCCCCCTGTGGCGTCTGTCTTTCCTCGCCTTTGAATGGTGTGTGATTTATCTGCGGATGAAAAGTGGGTGTGTGGGGCAGGGGGAGTCGGGGGACGGGGAAATGGTCTTTGTTAAAGGCGGTTTTCTCCCCGGTGCTCGACTGCCCTCTAGTGGCTCAGAACCAAATATTTGGAGGCTTCCACCATCTGGAAACAAAAAGGCACCATTTTAGGAATATTAGCGCTGAGTTATCACCGCAATTTTGTCTCACCCAGGGAAGACATAATCTCTGTATTTAGCCAGATTTTTTATGCTTTCTGCCTGAAACATTTAAAAATACTTGGATTCTTTTACGACGCTAGTGATTCTTGACTACTTTCCATTTCTCCTTTCTTCCCTTCCCCCACCCCGTTTCTGTCCCTTTCTCTTTCCTTCAACAGATGATTTAGTGAAAGGATTTAGTTAAAATCCATAATGAGTTGCAAAACTTCCTAGAGTCATTTCAAAATCTCCCCCCACAAACAATTTCAGTTGGTGTATTAATCCTAACCATTGACTTCAAAAAAAAAAAAAAAAATGGACAACGTTAGAATTCCAAGTTAAATTTTATTGGGGACAAAATGAGAATTGCAGCCTGGGAGACAGCATCTCAGACAGCTCTGAGAAACTGCTCCAAAGAGGCAGAGTATAAAGATAGTATATATGTGATTTTGGCAAAGGGGGCATACATGCAGTCAAGCACATATTTTTCCGGAAGCTTCTGCTAGTTACCAGGAACAGTTGTCACCATGAAGGATTTTACTGCTTTTCTAGATATGAGGAGATACGAGAATTGGGCTTATAAAATTGGCTCCAGAAAATATCTAACTATCCAAAGACCTATCCTGACAATTTTTACCCGACCGGGAACAAAAAGTACTTGATTTCTGCTCTCCATCCTGAACTCCTTTCAGGGGGTATTGAGGGTCCCAGCTGCTGTAGCACATGATTTAATCCTTGTAAAGGTAGATGCATGCATGCTTGCTAAGTTGCTTCAGATATGTCCAACTCTGTGCACCCCTGTGGACTGTAGCCCTCCAGGCTTCTCTGACCATGGGATTCTCCAGCAAGAATACTGGAGTGGGTAAACATTTCCTTCTCTAGGGGATCTGCACAACCCAGGGATCAAATCCACATCTCTTACAATTCTGATATTGACAGGTGAGTTCCTTACCACTAGCACTATCTGGGAAGCCTGTAGAGGTAGATGGCAAGTGCCAATTTGTAGTTGACTCTATTTCTGTTTTATTGACTGTGCCAAAGACTCTGACTGTGTGGATCACAATAAACTGTGGAAAATTCTGAAAGAGTTGGGAATACCAGACCACCTGAGCTGCCTCTTGAGAAATCTGTATGCAGGTCAGGAAGCAACAGTTAGAACTGGACATGGAACAACAGACTGGTTCCAAATAGGAAAAGGAATACGTCAAGGCTGTATATTGTCACCCTGCTTATTTAACTTCTATGCAGAGTACATCATGAGAAACGCTCGGCTGGAGGAAGCACAAGATGGAATCAAGATTACCAGGAGAAATATCAATCACCTCAGATATGCAGATGATACCATCCTTGTGATAGAAAGTGAAGAACTAAAGAGCCTCTTGATGAAAGTGAAAGAGGAGAGTGAAAAAATTGGCTTAAAGCTCAACATTCAGAAAACTAAGATCATGGCATCCAGTCCCATCACTTCATGGCAAATAGATGGGGAAACAGTGGGAAGAGTGGCTAACTTTTATTTTGGGGGGCTCCCAAATCACTGCAGATGGTGACTGCAGTCATGAAATCAAAAGATGTTTACTCCTTGGGAAAAAAGTTATGACCAACCTAGATAGCATATTAAAAGGAGGGAAATTACTTTGTCAACAAAAGTTCTTCTAGTCAAAGCTATGGTTTTTCCAGTAATCAGGTATGGATGTGAGAGTTGGACTGTGAAGAAAGCTGAGCCCTGAAGAATTGATGCTTTTGATCTGTAGTGTTGGAGAAGACTCGTGAGAGTCCCATAGACTGCAAGGAGATCCAACCAGTCCATCCTAAAGGAGATCAGTCCTGGGTGTTCTTTAGAAGGACTGATGCTGAACCTGAAACTCTAATACTTTGGCCACCTGGTGTGAAGAGCTAACTCATTTGAAAAGACCCTCATGCTGGGAACAATTGAGGGCAAGAGAAGAAGGGGACAACAGAGAATGAGATGGTTGGATGGCATCACCGACTCAATGGACATGGATTTTGGTAGACTTAGGGAGTTGGTGATGGACAGGGAGGCCTGGTGTGCTGGCGGTTCATGGGGTCGCAAAGAGTCAGACGTGACTGAGCGACTGAACTGAACTGAACTGAACTTAGATTGGATGAAGTCCTAGGATTCAGATTCCCTGAGATTTTAAAGACCATGAACTAATCATCTATAAGAAATTCATTTGTATATGCTGGCTATTTCCAAAGAGGTCATTGGAGGACCAAAGAGCAAGAACACAGCCAGTTCAAGCCTTTTCTATGTGTGAAGAAACTCTAGAAATCATTATCTTGTGTAGGATGCAACTGTATCTTGTATATGATACAGTCCTTACTGTAGGATTCCCTTTTGTTCTAAAAGCAAATTGGTTTCTGCGACAAGCTTTATGTTCACCTAGGTAGCAACTGGCAAATTTTACTACATACATACCCTAAGAGCAAACATAGTGGTTTCCTTTTCCCTTCTCCCTCGGGCATTATTAACAAGAAGCAAAAAAAAAACTAAACACAAAAGGAAAAGCAGGTGAGCAAGGTGTCACTCACCATGGCCACTGAATTCAATTTTTATTTCATAGTGAAATGTTCTATATTTCAAATGTTCAAACATTCTCCATGGCAAAGATAAAGGACTCTAAAATTGACATGTTCATAATCTGTAAACTAAAACTTTAGCCTGTTTAAGCATTATAAACTTTCATCTATATAAATAAGCAATGTAGATTTCTGTCTTCACACCCTTTCTGGTGGCAGCCGTGTTTGAAAAGATGAGAGCAAGCAAGGGCTAGAGCTGGTCGAACTTCGTAGGTTGTCCACATCTCTGTAGTTATACCCATCTTTCTAAATTCCACAGACTTGACACTTCTAGGAAAGCAGAGCTTTTCTCATTAGGACCATGTTATCTGCTCCTAAAAACTGAATGCTCCCAGGAGATAAAAGTTTAGAGAAACACTATAAAAATAGGATCAAATATTCTGCCTCTTAGAGATGCCTGTGTGTTGGGACATCCCCTGAACATCACAGCCATCATTCACTGAAGGATGAAGCCACGCTTATATAAACTCTGAGATGTTCACAAGCATACCCTTCCGTGGAAACCAGAAATCCACGACGATGGGCAGGATCCCATGTGGGTCCACTGCAGGGTGGCCTATGTGAACTTAACCCCTAACATCTGATGCTCTGGGCTGTCTAGCCTTCAAGAGTGATGTGCTGGCATCTGCTGTTAGAACCCAGTCTTTTGTTTCTGATTTATAAAGTCTAATATGTCCTTCCTGCTCATTTCCACTTGGGCTCTGCCTTTCCTCACTGGCTCAACACTCCTTAGCCTCACTCTGTTAACCGGAAACTTCTAGAATCCCTGCCCTCTTCAAGTCAGTTGTGAATTGCCAGGAATGGGTCATCCAGTTTATCTAAGTAGGTCACTAAATCAAATAGCGTTCCTTCTCTTTAAAGAATATAAAGCATAATTGCTTTCAACTACAGAGGAAATCAATCCCCATTTAGCACACCCTGCATTCTGCCTTGCAAGATTTTTATTAACATATATGTGCAACTATGATGTTTGCTATTATAAACAGATTTAATAGAAAAGAAAGAAGAAAATGTGAACCAGAAGTCTAAAAGCTATATGTCTTATGATCCAAATCCACTTTGCTTTGGGGAACAATTAATCAGTTAGAATGTAAGGGTCTTTGACTATGAGTTCAGAGCTGCATGAAAGTACATTAACCCTTCATTAAATTCCAGTTATCAATATTTGTGTAAGTAGAAAAAACAGGAAATGATGTTATAACCAAATCAAACCTGACCAGGCTTGATACCTTCAGGTGGACGAATATGAACTATGACAACCACAGAGCTGAAGGAAATGAAATCGAGTTAGCAGTGGAGAAAGCTCTTCATAAATCCAGTAAATTAATTAATGGGGAGAACGGTGAGTGAGCCAAGATTGAGTCTGTGTCAGAACTGATGTTTTTAACCAAAAGAGACATAAATTTTTCTGAGATATCTCTCAAGTTTTCCATGTGAACTGATGTCAGTTTCTCACTAAGACAGATTGTTCTTACACTAATTACACTCTTACCCCTAGAAAGGAATTTTTACAACACATTGTCTGCAGGATTGAAAAAATCAAAACTTAGAGACTAAATGAAAGCAATAACTTACCTATCTAACCTATAAATGAGAGCTTGTTTTACATAATTATATTAAAGAAACAATGCATCCATATGCAAGCAGCTATCTAATAAGACTTCTATTAAAATCTACATATTCACTTTGCACAAATGCTTTATACAGTTAGCAAGTAATAATACAGATAACGTGGAGCAACCAAGTCAAGCAATGACTATTTTTAAACACATTAGTCTTTCTTGCCTTGGTTTTAGAGCTGAGACAGTCATTCTGCAGCTCTGATGGAAAGGACCAGAAACACTGGTCCTCACCCCTGAGCCCTGCAACAGACGTAGGCACTTAAAATCTCCAGGATTCTTATTATTGGGGGAAAGTTAAAATGATTTCTATTTAACTTGTTCTGAGGAAACTTCTCACTGACTTACATCCAAGCCATCCTTTATTTATGAAATGAATTTTTTTGAAGTAGAGTTGATTTACAATATTCTGTAGCTTCCATGGCCAGCACAGTGATCCAAGTTATATACATGTATGTAATCCTTTCCGTAGTCTTTTTCATTATGCTTTATCATGGGATATTGAATATAGTTCTCTCTGATATACAGTAGGATCTTGCTGTTTATCCATTCTATATATAGTAGTTTTCATCTGCTAATCCCAAATTCCTAGTCCATCCTCCCCACTCCCCCTCCCCCCTTGTCTGTTCTCTATGTCTGTGAGTGTGTTTTTTAATGTTTTTTAAATAACATTCAGCTTCAGGGTGGGCTTCCCTGGTGGCTCAGATGGTAAAGAATCTGTCTGCAATGCAAGAAACCTGGGTTCTGTCCCTGGATATGGAAGATCCGATGGAGAAGGGAATGACAACTCACTCCAGTATTCTTGTCTGGAGGATCCCATGGACAGAGGAGCCTGGCAGGATAAAGAGTCAGACATGACTGACTGACTAACACTTTGACTTTTTTTCAGCTTCAGGACATTTTGAAAGTTGAAAGTAAAAGTTGTGTCTGACTCTTTGCAACCCCATGGACTAACAGCCCATGGAATTCTCCAGGCCAGAATACTGGAGTGGGTAGCCCTTCCCTTCTCCTGGGGATCTTCCTAACCCAGGGATTGAACCCAAGTCTCCCGCATTGTGGGCAGATTCTTTACCAGCTGACCCACAAGGGACACCATCAGGGTAGTACAACAAGGTAAAATGGAATTCCCATGCAGCAGAGATAGGAGTGAAAACTGGAAATTCAGGTATTGACTATAATAAGAAGCCCAATGGGGGCAATAGTTGGATCCCAGAGAATTCTGTGGCAGAGGCTTTGGGGTTGATCAGCACAGCTTCACATCCTCCACAGGGATTGGAGAAAACAGGGCCAAAGAAGAAAGAGCTAGGCACTTAAAGAAAATACAAAAGCAACTCATTATCAGATCTGAAGCAAAGATCAGGTTTCCTTTAGGAGAAAGACTGCCTCATGTGCTTGGCCACAGAAACTCCTCAAAGCCTTCCAGGACCAGAGGACAAGAAGTAAACCATGGGAGCTAGGAATTCTGGGTCATTTTATATACTTTGGAAGTAATCAGTAATATGAAGCCTGCGCCCTACTCATTAGAGGTGCAAACAAGTAGTATTGGTGGTGGTGGTGGTGACTTGGTTAAGATTGCCTGGTAGTCGTATCAGTGATCAGTCCTCCATTTTGTCTATCAGATGAGTCATCATAGTGAATTTTGTTGTTTGTATTGTGTGTGGGCGGGTGGGAGATGAGCTGCTGTGTGATGCTGTCACACCCTCTTTCCTACAGTGGTGTTTTCCTGTAGCTTGCTTTCCCCCTCTGCCTTCTACAGTCAATTTCAGTGCTTACTGTGGGGCCCTAAATGGGAAACCTTAAAAACAAAGGGGCTAGCTTTGCGGTCGAAAACCTAGGATGGCGCCTGGTGGAAGAGATGGGGACAGGGTCTATGTTGTCTGTCAAAGTTTTTAATTGGCTCTCTTGATTTCTGTGCACATAGACAGTGTGTGATCTCTATAGACTCCTGTTATAATGAAGGTGACAATTTGACCTTTAATGTGATTGGTGCAACTATGGAAAGTCCCTCCTAAAACCCTCCTGTTTGTCTATATAAGTTGGGAGTTTGCAACAATAAACCGGAACTGCTTCAGGGCCTCCCAGGTGACTCAGCAGTAAGGAATCCACCAGCCAATCCAAGAGCCAAAGGAGACACTGAGTCGACTCCTGGGTCGGGAAGATCCCCTGCAGGAGGAAATGGCAATCCATTTCAGCATTCTTGCCTGGGAAATCCCAGGGACAGAGGAGCCTGGTGGGCTACAGTCCATGGGTCTCAAAGAGTCAGACACAACTGAGAAACTGAGCACACATGCACAGTTTATGATGGGAAATATGATCAGTGGAGAATGGCTCTGGCCAGACTCTCAAGGGCACTCTTGCTTTTCCACACGGGATTCCCATTGCTCGTCTTAAGTCTTTAGGGAAGAATCCACTACACTGGGGTCTCCTGCAACTTGACAGACAGCAAAGCTATAGAGACAGCAGGCGTGTTTTCTTCAGAGGGATGAAAATGGAAATTGCAGTGTGAAGTCTATAAAGCAGTGTACCTTTTTTTGCCTACCTGGCAGAAAATGAAACAAATAAGACAGGTAGCATCACATGCAATGGCAACATGCGGTGCTCAATGTAGGGGGCCATAGTGTATCCAAACCATCCCCAAGAAAAAGAAATACAAAAAGGCAAATTGATTGTCTGAGGAAGACTTACAATATCTGAGAAAAGAAGAGACGTGAAAGGCAAAGTAGAAAAGGATAGATATAGCCATTGGAATGCAGAGTTCCAAAGAATAGCAAGGAGTAATAAGAAAGCCTTCCTCAGTGATCAATGCAAAGAAATGGAGGGGAAAAGTGGAATAGGAAAGATGAGAGATCTCTTCAAGAAAATTAGAGATACCAAGGGAACAATTCATACAAAGATAGAAATGGTATGGACCTAACAGAAGCAAAAGATACTAAGAGAAGTCAAGAATACACAGAAGAAATATACAAAAGAGATCTTAATGACCCAGATAACCACTCTGGTGTGATCACAGACATTATGGAGTCTGAAGTCAACTGGGCCTTAGGAAGCATCACTAAGAACAAAGTTAGTAGAGGTGATGAAATTCAGGCTGGGGTGAAGTCACTCAGTCATGTCCGACTCTTTGCGATCCCGTGGACTGTAACCTTCTAGGCTTCTCCGTCCATGGGATTCTCTAGGGAAGAATACTGGAGTGGATTGCCATTTCCTTCTCCAGGGGATCTTCCCGACCCAGGGATCGAACCTGGGTCTCCCGCATTGGAGGCAGATGCTTTAACCTCTGAGCCACCAGGGAAGCCCAAAATTGAGGCTGAGTTATTTCAAAAGCCGAAAGGTGATACTGTGGAAGTGCTGCACTCAATATGCCAACATATTCAGAAAGCTCAGCAGTGGTTACAGGACTGGAAAAGGTCAATTTTCATTCCAATCCCAAAGAAAGGCAATGCCAAAGAATGTTCAAACTATGTCACAATTGCATTCATTTCACATTCTAGTAAAGTAATGCTCAGAATTCTCCAAGCGAGGCTTCAACAGTATCTGAACCATGTGAACTTCCAGATGTTCAAGCTGGATTTAGAAAAAGCAGAAGAACTAGATATCAAATTGTCAACATCTGTTGGATCATCAAAAAAGCAAGAGAATTCTAGATAAACATATATTCATTGACTATGCTAAAGCTTTTGACTATGTGGATCACAATAAACTGTGGAAAATCCTGAAAGAGATGGGAAAACCAGACCACCTTACCTGTCTCCTGAAAAATCTTTATGCAGTTCAAGAAGCAACAGTTAGAACTGGACAATGAACGACATACTGGTTTCAAATTGGGAAAGGAGTACCTTAAGGCTGTATATTGTCACTCTACTTTTTTAACTTATATGCAGAGTACATCATATGAAATATCAGGCTGGATGAAGCACAAACTGGAATCAAGATTGCCGGGAGAAATATCAATAACCTCAAATATGCAGATGACACCACCCTTATGGCAGAAAGTGAAGAGGAACTAAAGAGCCTGTTGATGAAGATGAAAGAGGAGAATTAAAAAAAAAAAAAAAACAACTGGCTTAAAACTCAACATTCAAAAAACTAAGATCATGGCATCTGGTCCCATTACCTCATGGCAAATAGATAGGGAAACAGTGGAAACAGTGACAGACTGTTTTCTTGTGCAGGTGATGACTGCAGCCATGAAATTAAAAGACACTTGCTCCTTGGAAGAAAAGCTATGACCAACCTAGACAGAGGATGAAAAGGGTGGATGGCATCATCGACTCAATGAACGTGAATTTGAGCAAGCTCCAGGAGATGGTGAAGGACAGAGAAGCCTGGCGTGCTGCAGTCCATGGGGTCACAAAGAGTTGGACACAGCTGAACAATGAACAACAAATAGTGCATCATGAGGAATCACAGCTGTAGCCCCTAAACCGCATCTGAGGAGGGCTCAGCACTGATTCACAAGGAAGGAATATCTCAGCTGAGAGAGGACATATGCATGTGAATTAGGGATATAAAAAGTATTTGGGGACAGTGAGTTGGGTGGACAAATCTGTTCATGCAAGAACTCCTGGGTCAGAGAAAGTACAGAGTATTTAGGGAACTTAAAGATGCAAGACACAGGGGCAACCCAGCTTCCCTCAGTTACAGGAAATTTATTATAGGTATAAAAGAAAGTAGAAAAGTGAAGAAATATTCTCATGTCACAGGACCAGGCCTCATGAAAAAAAAATATAAGATGGCTTCGAGGGAAGTGTTGCAGGGAATGGAATGTATTAGAACAAGAAAGATTTCTTGGCAGTTTAGCTGCTTAGTTTCTGCATTTCTACTCTGGGTACTAGAAGCACAAGGATGACAAAGACAGACAAGGATGCCACCTCCCTGGAACTGGCTTTCTCTCAATGAGCAGCCAAAAATAAACACAATATGAAAAAGAAAAAAGTCACAAAAGAACCATCCACAAAGAATATCAGGGCTGTATCGGAGATTTAAAGTGGATCATGTGCCAAAGGATAGTCCCTTGAAACTCGGTGTAAGTGAAGGAATCTCCTTTTAATCTTAAATTAAAAATTAAAGGTGTAAAATGAGCAGGAAAAATCTTCCATATAAAAGGACAGGGCATGTAAAGAGCTGGGGGTAGAAATATTCTTGGCAAGTCAGAGAGACTAGGAAGAGGTCACAGATTGAGCTGGCATGACTCTGCTGCGACAGCAAGGAGTCAGGGTTTTACTCTATATGATTAAAAAAGCTTGAGAGAGCTCTTTTTAATGAGTAAAAAAAAAAGAAATTTACTTTCTCATGAAGATCACATGGCTGCCAAAGGGAGAATGAATCAGAATGGTGTGGGGTAACAGTAGAAGGAGAGAGCCCATTGGGTCTGGTGGGGAATTCATGTGGCTTAAAGGAACACATGAACAGTGTCAGGCTTTATTTTGGGGGGCTCCAAAATCACTGCAGATGGTGACTGCAGCCATGAAATTAAAAGACACTTACTCCTTGGAAGGAAAGTATGACCAACCTAGATAGTATATTAAAAAGCAGAGACATTACTTTGCCGACTAAGGTCCGTCTAGTCAAGGCTATGGTTTTTCCTGTGGTCATGTATGGATGTATGAGTTGGACTGTGAAGAAAGCTGAGGGCAGAAGAATTGATACTTTTGAACTGTGGTGTTGGAGAAGACTCTTGAGAGTCCCTTGGACTGCAAGGAGATCCAACCAGTCCATTCTGAAGGAGATCAGCCCCAGGATTTCTTTGGAGGAAATGATGCTGAAGCTGAAACTCCAGTACTTTGGCCACCTCATGCAAAGAGTTGACTCATTAGAAAAGACTCTGATGCTGGGCAGGATTGGGGGCAGGAGGAGAAGGGGACGACAGAGGGTGAGATGGCTGGATGGCATCACTGACTCGATGAACATGAGTTTGGGTGAACTCCAGGAGTTGGTGATGGACAGGGAGGCCTGGCGTCTGAGATTCATGGGGTCGCAAAGAGTCGGACTCTACTGAGCGACTGAACTGAACTGAACTGAACTGAAAGGACCATCAGTGGAAAAGAAGAGAACGGGTCTGTTTCACCCTTCTGTCCAGTGAGCACTCGTGGATGGATGGGATGGAGAAAGAGGAAGGAGTTATAAGCCCGTGGGTTTAGACGCAGGAAGCTGGTGGTTGGTGGCACTGCACCTGGGAGACAGGAATGAGGCAGACGCTCAGTGTCAGGTGGGGAGTGAGGCCCTCCTCAGCGTCTATGAAATTATCCTGAGCTGCTGGGTGTCCACCTTGAGCTGCTTGGAGCCACCAGTGAGGCGTCTGTGCAGCTTTGAACCCACAGTCGTGTTGCAGATATGGCTGGAGAATCTAGTGTTTCGCCATTTTGATGATTCAGCAGCTCCGAATCCACTGCTCTTATATTTCTTTCAACAAACTACTTCCAACATCTCTGCTCGCCTTCAGTTTTAGGATACCTGGCTGTCTATGCTTTATTTTGTCCTGTGGCTTCTGCTCCATGCTTTTCTGTCCCGTTTCCTCTCACCACATGGTCTGTTGACTCATTTGAAAAATCCTCTTGTTTCAGTTCTCTGAATGTGAGTTTGATGGATGATAGTCAGAATCCCATATAAAGGACCTGTATTGGATAGAGAACTCATGCAAGACAACTTCACTGGTAGAGACCTAATCTCTTGTTCAATCATATGTACTCAGGGGTGTGGACTAGGTGCCAGAGTACATGGTCACCTGGGGAAAACCACCAGCTGCTTCCTTACTTGCAGATGTAAGACCTGTAAGTGCAGATCACTAAAATCATCAGTACATTTACATCATACCATCCAGCTCAAGGACCCTTTCTTTTGTCCTCATACTCCTCAGTAAAAATCACTTTCTGCTTTCCCTTTCCCTTCCTATCTTCTCCTCTTCATACCAATAACATCAGATTTCCCATTCATGCCCTAGAATACTTTAATGGAACCTATTTAGTCTCACCTCAGCTGAAGCCACAAGGCAATTGATTTCCACTCTTTAAATGAGATGCCAATTGTAGGTCAACAGAAAGCATCACACATCAGAGAACTACAGATTCCCGGAGAGAAGGCAGGTGAGTTTTAAACACCTCACAGGCTGCCACTGTGCATGCTGGCTCCTGACGTGTTAACCAAGTAAGGATGGCCTGCTCTTTCCTCTGGCTCCCGCAGATCAGGGTCTAACACAGGAGGGTTTAGAAGGGGCACCGTGTGTGTGTGTGTGTGTGTGTGTGTGTGTGTGTGTGTGTGTGTGTGTGTGTGTGTGTTTGGGGAGATGTTGGAAAAGATAAGAGATTGAAAATAGAAAATCTGAGAAATGCATGTGATGTCTTTCTCACTGAAGGAAGCCAAACTGTAGTAAAGTTGAGCTAGTAAAGTGGAATCATTTTAACTTTTTATTAAAGTTCAACATTTTGATTATCATTCTGGACATATTCATGATTTATTGAGGAATTTTTAGTCATGCAACCAATGAGATAATGTGATGACTTGCTCTAATTTCCATTCTGTAGAAGGTAACTTGGGCTCCATAGAATAAATTTAAGGGAAGACAACAAGAAAGTTGTTTTATGATAGCAACTCATGAATCCTGTTTGTTCAATACAACAAATGTATCTGTTTTAGCGCAGATCACTCTCAACTTTGATTTAGTACTTTCCTCTGTGACCTTTGCCCTACAGAAAGTCCCCTATATACAAACGAATTCAATTCCAAGAATGTGTTTGTGGGTAAGTCAAATTTGCTCTTAAGTCTGACAAAATTAGCCTAGGTACAAAACTAACACAATTGCCTATATAGTACTGTACTATAATAGGTTTATAACACTTTTCACACAAATAGTACATTAAAATAGACACAAAAAATAAAACATTTTTAATCTCATATTACAGTATGATGTAGATCTGTATAGCCAAGGCTATCATCTTCCCATCATAGTGGTCAATATGGTTGTGAGAGCTGGACTGTAAAGAAGGCAGAATGCCGAAGAATTGATGCCTTCAAACTGTGGTCCTGGAGAAGACTCATGAAAGTCCCTTGGACAGCAAGGAGATCTAACCACTCAATCTTAAGGGAGATCAACCCTGAATATTCACTGGAAGGACCCATGCTGAATCTGAAGCTCCAGTATTTTGGTCATTTGATGCGAACAGATGACTCATGATGCTGAGAAAGATTGCGGGCAAAAGAAGAGGGCCTCAGAGGACAAGATGGCTGAATGGCATCACGATGGAATGAACATGAAGTTGGACAAACTCCAGAAGATGGTGAGAGATGAGGAGTGCTGCAGTCCATGGGGTTGCAAAGAGCTGGACAGAAATGGGTGACTGAACAATAACAACACAGTACAACAGGGGCTTCCCAGGTGACGCGAGAGGTAAGAACCTGCCTGCCAATGCAGGAGATGTAAGAGATGCAGGTTCGATCCCTGGGTCTGGAAGATCCCTTGGAGGAGGTCATGGCAACCCACTCCAGTATTCTTGTCTGGGGAATCCCCATCTACAGAGGAACCTAGTGGGCTTCAAAGAGTCAGACACAACTGAAGCAACTTAGCATGCACGCACGCACAGTATAAGAGCTAGCATATGGGGCTGGTACTGAGTGAACAGATAAGAAGAGTTACTGACTGCAGGAGGGAGAGGCGGTGGGAGATGCTAGAACTGAAGCATCTTCAGCGATAAGAGATAGAGGACAAGCTGCAATTTCACTCATGCCTGACTTTGACGGAATGCACATTCACATCTTTGAAAGTTTGCAGCTTGAAGGTTCACATGTAGGGGACTTACTGTAATTTTAAATTCCATGACGCTAAGAAAACAGAAGCAAAGAGAAGACAATTCCCATAAGCTCTCACCTCCAAATTTTCCCAACTAATTTTATCTGGATGTGTCTAACCCTCCATCCCCTTACCCTATTTTGACAGCTGAGATTTACACACTCCTTGTGAATGCTAAATCCTACTTTGCATGAGATCCTGGATCCCAAACTAATGCAAGGATGTGGCTCTCACCTTTCTCCTCTCCTTGCTTCATGGTGTTTCCCTTCTTCTGGATTATTTTCATCACCATAAAAACATGCTTTTACTTAATTCATCTCTTGTTCTCTCTTGAACTCATGACAATAAGACTTTTATCCTATCTATCAATATTACTCTTGAAAATGCTACCAAGTGCTCTTCATCACTAAACCCACGCTCTATACTCAGTCTGCATCTTCCCTTCCTCCCCCACACTGATTTCTTCATCACAGTCTCTCCTCCTACTTTCCCTACTTTCCCAAACTCTCGACATTGAAGTGAAGTGAAGTCGCTCAGTCGTGTCGACTCTTTGCGACCCCATGGACTAGTAGCCTACCAGGCTCCTCCCTCCATAGGATTCTCCAGGCGAGAGTACTGGAGTGGGTTGCCATTTCCTTCTCCAGGGGATCTTCCCGACCCAGGGATCAAACCCGGGTCTCCAGCATTCCAAGCAGACGCTTTAACCTCTGAGCCACCAGGGAAGCCCTATTCTCTTGACATTGGAAAGCCTTAAATCAAAGAAATAGAGAAAAGTATGCCCCTTCCTTTGGTGATATCATCCACTCTCAAATATCACATAAATATACAATCCCCAAACACTGTATTTCTAATAGAATTCTAGCTCAGACCCCTCTCCTCAACCCCAGCTTCACTCCTTCAACATCCTACCCTACAGGCCACTGGGAAGTCCAATCACCATTCCATCGCCCTCAAACCATTCCCAAGATTTTCCTCCTAAAGCTTGAGACACCCATTTCTTCTTCCTTGCTGTTAATGGAAACACCTCTCTTAGAGCTGCTCAGAACCCAAAGCCTGAAGTTACTCTTTAATTTCCCTTTTTCACACTCTACATCTATTTCCTTTGGAAATCCAGTAAGATGTGTATTTACCTATTACAAAATTTAACCATGCCTCACCACCTTCGCCTTGACTGAGAGCCAAATCAAATCTTGACTGAATTTTTTAAAGCTGCTTGAGTAATCCTATCCTTCTAAACTTTTTTCTTCTTGAGCCTTGATAAAAAAAAAATTAGTGAATCTATGGGAAAAAAGCATTCACAAGCTCCCACTTTATTTTTCTCATGAAAAATTAATCATATTAAAACTTCCAGTGAATTTCCTTATCAGATGAATGAAAGTTATAGTTGTCATTTAAGGCAGGGGTCCTCAACCCCCAGGCTACAGACTAGTACTCGTCTGCTGCCTGTTAAACACTGGACCCCACAGCAGGAGGTAAGCAGAGACTGAGGGAGCAAAGCTTCATCTACCACTCTCCATCACTCTCATCACTGCCTGAACCATCACCCCACAGACCCTGTCCTCGGAAAATTAGCCTTCAAAGAAACCCATCACTGGTGCCCAAAATGTTGGGGGCTGCTGGTCTAAAAGATGTCCAGCATGTGCTCTCTTCTTTTCTTTTTGATGTCATTTCTCTTATTCTTTTTCTCTCCAGCTCTCCTTCAGCTGCACTGGCCATTTTGCTAAACTATGAATGGAGGATGTACTCTGACCTCAGGGCCTTTGCCCTGTTGTCCACTCTGCCTGAAATGGTCTTCCTCCACATGTCCTCATGTTCCCTCACCTCTTAAGATCTTAATCCTGTGTCACCTTCTCAGAGCAGCATTCCTTGTCCACTGCATTTGGGGTTGCAATCCTCTCTCTCTGAGCTCTCCTTGCCTGCTTTCTTTATACTGATAGCATTCACACCACCCATCATGCTGTACTTACTTTTCTTGATTATTGTCTCTCTCTCCTCTATAATGTGAGCTGCATGAGAGAAGAGATTTTCTTTTTCACTTTATAGCCTAGGTACCCAGTAAAATGTCAAGCACATGGTATACACTCAAAACGTTTCTGAAAAAGAAATCTATACATTCTCCTATCCATACCCACTTCTCATACATATCCACACATTTGTCCAAACAGATTGTTCCATGCAGAGTGTTTTGCATTTAACCAATGTTTAATAAATGAGAATTGACTTGTATATTAAATTTAACTACATACTAAAGAGGATATACTACATGATTCCTTCAGGGAGTGCTTATTAACAGTGTGAGCAAGGGAGCAGGTCAGAATCTAAGAATGACTATGATTTTGTTCCCTGTACCTATCTGAAAGTATTGAAAACTGGGGACTTTGCCATACCTTTCAAAAGTAACAAATTACACATCATAAATAGTGAAGTAAATAGAAGCATGAAATTCATTCATGTTTATTTCTACTTGGTCAGTTTTGGTAAACTTTTCTTTGTTTAATTCATTAAGAAATGGTTTAACCATTACTGCACATTATTAAAGGGCAAAACTAGGAAAAGATCTACTATTAATACAAATAGTCCTTCTGAGGCTTGCCAACGATTCACAGTGTATAACTATTCTTCCCACATTTTTCAAAGGGACTTTAACGTGTATAAATCTAAGGCAATCAATGCAATAAAAATATCAAGAGAGGGAGAATGCCTAGTTACCCATTAAATTGAAGTTGGGAAGGAAACTAAGAAAGCAGTGAGTAAAAGCAATGTATGTGTTTAAATACCACTTTTTCTTTATTGCCAGAGTCACAGTGCATTTTTACACTGGAGATTCAAAGATCTTTTATTCTCCTATCTTTCTTAGGACTTTTTCCTTAAGTGATACTCTCTGCTGCTGTATTATTCTATACAAGTATATAAATGGCTGTTCATGCATTATTAATTCACCTCCTTCATGCTGCTCTTTTATGATGAACAGGTACCAATTGAAGACTCAAAACTTAGCAGGCAAAATTGAAAACAACAGCATTTAGGCGTATTGTCAGGGAGATAATAGAAAATTTTGTGGAAAGGATAATCTTTAAACCCTATTAATCATTGTCTCATATGACATCATCAGTAATAAAGCAGGAAAATGTCTTCTGTACAGTTAGAGAAGGAAAATAGCTTGTAGGAGTCAGCCAGAGGGCCTTCTTACATTTGTTCATTTTCATTAATTCCTAAGATCTCTGTATTTAAAGTGCTTTAGTGATCACAAAGTATTTTCATATACTTCTTATTTAATTCTCACAACCATCTATTTGCAAGAAAAACTATCTTGCATTAACAAAGGAGAAAAGAGACCATAAGAATTTAAGGAGTTGGCCAAAGTCATAAAATTAGTTGATAGAATTGTTGATACACAAACCCATATATTTAGATGCTAAAAGTACTGTTTCCCCACTATTCTTCAACTTAGCATTTTCAACATACTAATTGCAATATCAAATATGATTAAACACGGTCCCTACATTCCAAAAATTTCTAGATGGGTAGAGTTTTTCATAAAAGGCTACAACCTTACAAAATCATAGACAGCATGAGGTCGAATAAGAAAAATCTAAAGTTCTTCATAATTAAAATAAATAAAGCAAGACTATTAAAATTAGGAATAAGGAATAAAAGCTGTACAATTTATATTTAATTTCAAAGATATAGCAAGAAGAAAAATAACCTTCTGAGTCATGTGAAATTTTCCCTTGAAAATCATTAGGGGAAGAATATAGAAAGAACTCTTCCTTGGAATGACAGTGATATTCACATCCTGGAGTCAAAAATTTTCTGTGAAATTTAGAGAAATCTAGTCTTTTCACACCTCCAAGTGTTTCATTAATTCACAGCAGCTCCATCCTGCAAATGCTAGAGCACACGGGGATCCACCCCATCTGAAACAAAGAATATAAAATTCCCTTCAGAAACTCAATTCTACATCAAGTCATTCTTTTTGTACTGAAGTATAATTGATTTACAATGCTGTTTTTTCAGGTGAACAGCAAAGGAATTTATATATATTATATCTATTCTTTTTCAGATTCTTTTCCCTTATAGTTTGCAAAATGCTGATTATAATTCCTATGTTCTACAGTAGGATTTTGCAACTTATCTGTTTTATAAATAGCAGTGTATATATGTTAATCCTAAATGCCTAATTTATCCCTCTTCTCCTTTTCCCTTTGGTAACCATAAATTTTTTTTTCTATGCCTGTGAGTCTGTTTCTGTTTGTGAATAAGTTCACTTGTATCATTTTTAAAAGATTCTACATATAAATGATATCATATGATATTTGTCCTTCTCTGTCTGACTTACTTCACTTCATATGAAATTCTCATATTCTCATATTCATATGATATACCAGCTCCACCCATGTTGCTGCAAGTGGCAATATTTCATTCTTTCACATAGCTAATGAATAATATTTCATTCTATATGTGTATGACATCTTTATTCCTCTGTCGATGGACACTTAGGTTGCTTCTATGCCCTGGCTACTTTAAGTAGTGTGAACTTTAGAATGTGTATCCGTGGGTGCTTAGTCGCTCAGTCTTGCCTGACTCTTTGAGACCCCATGGACTGTAGCCTGTTAGTCTCCTCCGTTCATGGGATTTTCCAATCAAGAATACTGGAGTGGGTAGCCATCCCCTTATCCAGGGGAACTTTCTGACCCAGGAACAACATCTGGGTCTCTTGCACTGCAAGTTGATTCTTTACTGTCTAAGCCATCAGGGAGGCCCTATGAACACTAGGATTTGTGTATCTTTACAAATTTATTATTTTCTTCAGATATATGCCCAGGAATGTGATTGCAAGATTGTATGGTAACTCTATTTTTAGTTTTTTAAGGACTCTGTATACTGTTCTCCATAGTGATTGCAGCAATTTACATTCCCACCAATAGTGCAGCAGGGTTCCCTTTGCTCCACACTCTCTCTAGCATTTATTATTTGCAGACTTTTAGATGATGGTTGTTCTGAACAGTTTCTGAAGTGATATCTCATTTAAATTAGAACATTATCTAATATCATACACAAAAATAAACTCAAAATGGATTAAAGACCCAAATGTAAGACCAGACACTATAAAACTCCTAAAGGAAGACATGAGCAGAACACTCTTTGATGTATATCACAGCAAAATATTTTTGGATCCATCTCATAAGGGAAATAAAAATAAACAAATGGGACCTAATTAAAATTAAAATATTTTGCAAAGCAAAGGAAACCATAAACAAAACAAAAATACATTTTTCAGACTAGGAGAAAATATTTGCAAAGGATGCAACCAAAGTACACAAAGGGCTCATACAGCTCAGTATTTTTTAAAAAAAGAAAAAAAATAATAAAAAATAAAAATGGCTAGGTCTAAATAGACCATTCTCCAAACAGATGACAAATAGGCACATGAAAAGCTATTCAACATCACTAACTCTCTCAAGCCATTCTGGCTGTGGTGCAGCTCTGACCTCTCATTCCTTGACTAACAAGGAGAACATGTCCTAATTCATAACCTTCTTGTGGATACCACTTATAGAATTGGATCTTTACCTTATTTTCCCTTTCTGTAAGACTTCAAATGAGACATCGTCATTCACCCTCTAGAAACCAAGTCTAATTTCTGAAATCCAGCTGGCCATGGGGATCCCATTCTCAGCTCCCCCTCTTTCTGAAACTACTGCCTACATACCTTTGTTTGTCTTTGCTAAAAGACTGAAGGACATTCTGTATAGGGTTGTGTGTGTCACACAGCAGGTGCTCAATATTTACTTAAAGAGATATACATAATAAATATGTTTTGATCATTGTTGCTGATGCAATTTAGAGTCTAATAGAGAAAGGTAAAATTATGAAAACCATTAACATATGCTGTACTGAATGGAATAACACATAAAACTGGCATAAAGATTTTTTTTTCTGCTGGTAGAATCAGAGATTTATTGGAGGAGATGAGAAGCATAAGTGACATTAAAGGAAGAGGAAGGATTTATTTTTTTTAAAGCAGTGGGGTAAGAGATGTACATTTTTCAAAGACAAAAACTAAGGTTATTTACATGTGGAAAGTGTTTATACAGAAGCATGGTAGAAGATAAGGCTCCCTGCTGACTCAGATGGTAAAGAATCTGCCTGCAATGCAAGAGACCTGGGTTCAATCCCTGGGTTGGGAAAGTCCCCTGGAGAAGGAAATGGCAATCCACTCTGGTAGTCTTACCTGGAAATCCCATGGACAGAGGAGCCTGGCAGGATGCAGTCTATGGGATTGCAAAGAGTTGGACACAACCAAGCCTTTAACACTTTCACCTTCATGGGTGTGCTGTGAGAGAGTCAGAGCCTAGGCAGGTTGATATGAAGTCTGAGGTCCCTGAAGAGGAGAGAGGGATCTGGGCTTCTCGAGGAGGAGATAGGGGTCTGGAATTCTCAAGGAAGAGGAAAGGACGATTGTCTCTCTTTATTTTTTTCTTTCTACATTCCTTAGTCTTAGTCACATGAAATGTTTTTTTCTTTAAGCCGGGAACTGATGATTACACAACAAGCAGCTCAGTTTGAACTCTGTACTAAGGATTATATAGAAAGAAAAGCTGAGTCCCAAAGAACTGATATTTTTGAACTGTGGTGTCGGAGAAGACTCTTGAGAGTCCCTTGGACTGCAAGGGGATCCAACCAGTCAATCCTAAAGGAAATCAGTCCTGAATATTCATTGGAAGGACTGATGCTGAAGCTGAAACGCCAATACTTTGACCACCTGATGCAAAGAACTGACTCACTGGAAAACACCCTGATGCTGGGAAAGATTGAAGGCAGGAGAAGGGGACTACAGAGGATGAGATGGTTGGATGACATCATCAACTCAATGGACATGAGTTTGATAAACTCTGGTAGGTGGTGATGGACAGGGAGGCCTGGCATGCTGTAGACCATGGGGTCCCAAAGAGTCGGACATGACTGAGTGACTGAACTGAACTGAACTGAAGGACTGATTATATAACAACAATGTATCCTGCTTAAGTACAGTTTCTCCTTCCTAAAAACCTTCTGACTAATCCTGTTATCTTAAAATGTAAATTGTGGGAGTGGGTCTAGTAAAATCTTTTCAAACTTGAGACATTCTTTTGATTTATTGTAATGACCAATTAAAAAAGCATATAACTCCCTTGCTTGGGCTAGTGAGGGGCCCACTCTCTGTCCCTCTTCTGATATCTAGGTCAGAAGCATTCTCTGTCTCTTTTTATACCTTTAATAAAACTCTGCTACACAAAAGATCTTGAATGATCAAGACTGGTCCCTGGTCCTGAAGCTAAAACTTCTTCAGAGGTCACTGTAAGCTATCAGTTGGAAAATTACTTTTTTGGACATTTGAAAAATCTACAGTTTTCTGAGCAGGCAAGTGATACAATCAGAGTGCTATCTCAGAACTGTCTTTGGTTACAGTTATCCAGACATACTAGTTGAAAAAAGAACTTTAAGGAAGAAAACCAGTTAGTCAGGACTCAATTTGACTATTCCAGCAAGAAGTGATTACTCTGTGATCTAAAGCTATGGCAATGGGATCAAAAGAGAGGAACTGAATTTGGGTGAATCATATAGAATTAACTCTCATTTCTTCATACCATTCCACAAAAATTCAGTGTAAGGATTTTTAAGTATATAACTTTACAAAGGTGAAGGGTGAAGGTGAAGTCACTCAGTCGTGTCCAACTCTTTGTGACCCCGTGGACTGTAACCTACTAGGCTTCTCCGTCCATGGAATTCTCCAGGCAAGAATACTGGAGTGGATTGCCATTTCCTTCTCCAGGGAATCTTCCCAACCCAGGGATCGAACCCGGGTCTCCTGCATTGGAGGCAGACGCTTTAACCTCTGAGCCACAAAAGGAAAATAAAAAATAGGGACAAAAAACTGAGATGCAAAGAAAAATTGAAAGCTATAAAGCAGAAAATGAAGAGTAGAAGAGGAAAAGAGATAGTGTCTGCAAGACACAAGGGTATGGAGTCAAGATGCTCGTGAATTCACACTCTGCAGTCCAGGGAGAATCTGTGAGGTAGAGGCACCGTGCTCCTCTGAAGGCTGAGGTGGAGAACAGACAGATGGTACCAAGTTGAGTTGAAAATTTTCATAAGATCCATTTAAACTTTTACATTCCCTCTAAAATTAAATGAGAAAAGCTGGGTCCTGACATTGTCCTGACCCAACAGAAAACTGAAGTTTATTCTCTAGAGAGACTTGGAGCCAGAGACACCAGATACAGTCAAAGGTGGGAGACCATACAGAAATCTGGAATTCCTGGAAAGCCTACAAAGTAAGCAGTGAGACCCCATAAAATATTTTTTCACAACTTTAGCCAATGGCCCTCCCTCACTAGGGGTTTCATCTGTTTGAAATCTCATGGTTCAAGAAAAAAAAATCAACAGTTGGAAAGAGATAGTGACAATAAAAGCAACAAGATTCCTAATGATATTACAGGAAATTCCACCAGTCAGTAAGACATGAAATTGCATACAAAGCTTCTAATCTATTTCTAAGACTATAAACACAAGGATCAGGAAATCTGTGCCACTAACTAGAAATTCCTAGGACAAAGAGAAAAGCAGTACAGAAGAACCAGAGCAGTGCAAGGGATGAGAGACACCCTATAAGAAACAGCTTTGGAGTGATAAAAGTATGCAAGGTATCCATAAAATTTTGAGAATACTGAAATACCATAGTATTTTGAGAATACTGAAAACGTTGTTAAAAAGGGAATTGTTGTTGTTCAGTCCCTCCGTCGTGTCCGACTCTTTGCATAGTAAAGAGACCAACTTTGTGGAGCGCAGCACACCAGCCTTCCCTGTCCCTCACCGACTCTCAGAAATCACCCAAAGTTCCTGTCCATTGAATCAGTGATGCCATCTAACAATCTTATCCTCTCCCAAGGCATTCAAACAATAAAACGCTTAGAAATTAAAAATGCAGTAGCAGAAACAAAATAAAAAGATAGGAGTATAAAGATGAGGGAATCTTCCAAAAGGTATAACCAAAAAGCTAAATGGGAGAAAGATAAGGATAAGTAGAACTTTGGAGGTTTAACCCTAAAGTTCAGACAGGCAAATAACAGAGTCACAGTAAAGCACAAAGAAGTTGAAATAAAGAAAATTACACAAAAAGAGTTAAGAAAACACCCAGGGCTTAAGTGTCTGGATTGATAGATTAAAAGGAGGAATCAGTATCTACCAAAATGGTAGAAAGTTTTTCATAGCAAAACACAATACAATAAAACTTCAGGAAAGTGAGATTCAGAGGAAACAGGCAATCATAATGGTATCAGACGTCCGAACAGCAACTTTGAAGCTGAAAGGAAAAGGGCTCATGCCTCTTATGCTCTGTAAAAAATTACTTTCTGTCTAGATTTTGAACCCACACAAAGTTTCAGCCGGATAAGAAAGGCAGGACAAAAGCTGTTTTTATCGACAAGTTCTTTAAAAAAATCATCTCCCATACAATTCTCAAGAAACTATAGAAAGATGAACTTCATTAAAATGAAAGAATAATCAAGAAGCAGAAAACTTGGAATTCTGAGGGAAAGTCTAATAGAAGACAGACGTGCACAAAACTCCCACAATGAAAGCAGTTCTAGAGAATCTAGATCAGGGTTATACAAAAAGGTCCAGGGACGAAGCCCCCCAGAATGAAGCAAAATTGACAGATTATCTTTTTAGTCAGTTGAAGGAGGAGTTAACCTTCTCTCCAAGTGTCTGTAGATGAAACATGGCAATAGGTGTAAAGAAAACTTAAGCCAACATAAAACCGGTACTAATTACCAAGAATGACCATTATATGACCATTCTATCTACTACTGCTGGCAGGAATCCCTCAGAAGAAATGGAGGAGCCATCACAGTCAACAAAAGAGTCCAAAATGCAGTACTTGGATGCAGTCTCAAAAATGACAGAATGGTCTCTGTTCGTCTCCAAGGCAAACCATTCAATATCACAGTTATCCAAGTCTATGCCCCAACCAGTAATGCTGAAGAAGCTGAAGTTGAACGGCTTTATGAAGACCTACAAGACCTTTTAGAGCTAACACCCAAAAAAAAAAAGTCCTTTTCATTATAGGGGACTGGAATGCTAAAGTAGGAAGTCAAGAAACACCTGGAGTAACAGGTAAATTTGGCCTTGGAATGTGGAATGAAGCAAGGCAAAGACTAATAGAGTTTTGCCAAGAAAATGCACTGGTCATAGGAAACACTCTCTTCCAATAACACAACAGAAGACTCTACACATGGACATCACCAGATGGTCAACACCGAAATCGGATTAATTATATTCTTCTATACAGCCAAAGATGGAGAAGCTCTATACAACTAACAAAAACAAGACCAGGAGCTGACTGTGGCTCAGATCATGAACTCCTTATTACCAAATTCAGACTCAAGTAGAAGAACGTAGGGAAAACTGCTAGACCATTCAGGTATGACCTAAATCAAATCCCTTATGATTATACAGTGGAAGTGAGAAATAGATTTAAGGGCCTAGATCTGATAGATAGAGTGCCTGATGAACTATGGAATGAGGTTCGTGACACTGTACAGGAGACAGGGGTCAAGACTATCCCCATGGAAAAGAAACGCAAAAAAGCAAAATGACTGTCTGGGGAGGCCTTACAAATAGCTGTGAAAAGAAGAGAGGTGAAAAGCAAAGGAGAAAAGGAAAGATATAAGCATCTGAATGCAGAGTTCCAAAGAATAGCAAGAAGAGATAAGAAAGCCTTCTTCAGCGATCAATGCAAAGAAACAGAGGAAAAGAACAGAATGGGAAAGACTAGAGATCTCTTCAAGAAAATTAGAGATACCAAGGGAATATTTCATGCAAAGATGGGCTCAATAAAGGACAGAAATGGTATGGACCTAACAGAAGCAGAAGATATTAAGAAGAGATGGCAAGAATACATGGAAGAACTGTACAAAAAGATCTTCAAGACCCAGATAATCATGATAATGTGCTCACTAATCTAGAGCCAGACATCTTGGAATGTGAAGTCAAGTGGGCCTTAGAAAGCATCACTATGAACAAAGCTAGTGGAGGTGATGGAATTCCAGTTGAGCTATTTCAAATTCTGAAAGATGATGCTATGAAAGTGCTGCACTCAATATGCCAGAAAATTTGGAAAACTCAGCAGTGGCCACAGGACTGGAAAAGGTCAGTTTTCATCCCAATTCCAAAGAAAGGCAATGCCAAAGAATGCTCAAACTACCACACAATTGCACTCATCTCACATGCTAGTAAAGTAATGCTCAAAATTCTCCAAGCCAGGCTTCAGCAATACATGAACCGTGAACTCCCTGATGTTCAAGCTGGCTTTAGAAAAGGCAGAGGAACCAGAGATCAAATTGCCCACGTCCACTGGATCATGGAAAAAGCAAGAGAGTTCCAGAGAAACATCTACTTCTGCTTTGTTGACTATGCCAAAGCCTTTGACTGTGTGGATCACAATAAACTGTGGAAAATTCTGAAAGAGATGAAAATACCAGACCACCTAACCTGCCTCTTGAGAAATCTGTATGCAGGTCAGGAAGCAACAGTTAGAACTGGACATGGAACAACAGACTGGTTCCAAATAGAAAAAGGAGTACATCAAGGCTGTATATTGTCACCCTGCTTATTTAACTTCTATGCAGAGTACATCATGAGAAACGCTGGACTGGGAGAAACACAAGCTGGAATCAAGATTGCCGGGAGAAATATCAATAACCTCTGATATGCAGATGACACCACCCTTATGGCAGAAAGCGAAGAGAAGCTAAAAAGCCTCTTGATGAAAGTGAAAGAGGAGAGTGAAAAAGTTGGCTTAAAGCTCAACAATCAGAAAATGAAGCTCATGGCATCTGGTCCCATCACTTCATGGGAAATAGATGGGGAAACAGTGGAAACAGTATCAGACTTTACTTTGGGGGGCTCCAAAATCACTGCAGATGGTGACTGCAGCCATGAAATTAAAAGATGCTTACTCTTTGGAAGAAAAGTTATGACCAACCTAGATAGTATATTCAAAAGCAGAGACACTACTTTGCCGACTAAGGTCCATCTAGTCAAGGCTATGGTTTTTCCTGTGGTCATGTATGGATATGAGATTTGGACTGTGAAGAAGGCTGAGCACCAAAGTATTGATGCTTTTGAACTGTGGTGTTGAGAGAAGACTCTTGAGAGTCCCTTGGACTGCAAGGAGATCCAACCAGTCCATTCTGAAGGAGATCAACCCTGGGATTTCTTTGGAGAAGCTGAAACTCCAGTACTTTGGCCACCTCATGGGAAGAGTTGACTCATTGGAAAGACTCTGATGCTGGGAGGGATTGGGGGCAGGAAGAGAAGGCACGACTGAGGATGAGATGGCTGGATGGCATCACGGACTCAATGGATGTGAGTCTGAGTGAACTCCGGGAGATGGTGATGGACAGGGAGGCCTGGCATGCTGCAATTCATGGGGTCGCAAAGAGTCGGACACGACTGAGCGACTGAACTGAACTGAATTACCAAGAAAACCAAAAGTTGCACAAGAAAGAAGTAAATACAGTGCCCTTATGTGACACAGGTGTGAATAACTTTTATATAAAAGTGCAGTAATGAAAATACTGAATGTTCATTTTACCAAAATGTTATATAATTACATTGACATGATCAGAAAGAGATGAAAAGTAAGAAAGTTAACATTTTAAGGAAATAAAGTCATCTTTCAAAGGAACATATAAAAGTTGTTAACGTTAAAAGATGGAAAATCACAATTAATAGTATTTATATACACCTTTTAGAGACATGAATGTAAATCTCAGAAGCAACACATAAAATATTCAAAACTACTTCTTGGGACAGAATTCAAGTGTGAGAAAGAAATGTAGATATGATCCACTATTTTTTACTATAAACTTTGTAGAACTCCTTGACATGAATTCATAAGAGGGGATGCATTTTGTAAGCAGATTTATCCTCACAGTACTGGAGATTGAAAGTCCAAGATCATGGTGTTGGCAGATTCTACAAGCCACTGAGTCTATGATGTCTTTGTTGTTTTGTCGCTATTTTTATGGAAGCCCAAACAGACAAAGACAGCGACAGTAAGGAGTATTCATTAAATTTAGATTTTTAAAAGACATAATCTTCTGTGAACAACTAAACAAAAAGTTATAGAATGTGCTTTTGAAAAACAGTGACTTTTCTTTTTCATAACTTCTTTATTTTTATCATAACTAAAAATTATGTTAGCACCAATAAAATTTGCTAAGCAGATCAGCATCATAATAATAAAATAAAGGGGCAGATACAGATGCTATTGCAAAGAAGAATCAATAGATCAATGGGATAGAACAAAATGACTAGACTTTGGAGCAAAGAAGGAGAAAGTTTACATTACCCTATGAGTCCATGCCTTTGTGATGGAAGATAATTTTGGATAAAATTATATAAGAGAGGAGTGAAATGTTTGATGTGATAGCAAATATACTGGACTGGTTGGTAGTCAGACAATATGATTTCTAATCCACATTCTATTCCCAATTACTTTGTGAGCTTGGTCAAGAAAATTCACTTCTAAAATTCACTTTCTCTAAGTTTATCTGCTGCAAATGGCGTTATTTCATTCTTTTATATGGCTGCATAGTATTCTATTATATATATATATATATACACACACATATATATATATACACACACACACCACATTTTCTTTATCATATTAAGAGGTGTTGACAGTGAAAGGACCAAGTGCTCATGTACTATGACTGCCTAACGGGAATTAAGAAAGCCGTCAGGACTGGGGAGGCTTAATATAGAGGTGTGTTCATGGAGATCATTGAGGTTTGTACCCGGGTAGATATGGAAATCGGCTTCCCAGGTGGTGCTAGTGATAAAAAGCTCACCTGCCAATGCAGGAGACATAAGACATGCAAGTTCCATCCCTGGGTTGGAAAGATCCCCTGAAGGGAGGGCACGGCTAACCCACTCCAGTGTTCTTGCCTGGAGAATCCCATGGACAGAGGAGCCAGCCAGCTACAGTTCGTAGGGTCACACAGTCGGACATGACTGAAGCGATGCAGCAAGCACACACGCAGAGATGGAAATAGAAAGGTAGGGACAAGACTAGAGAAAATACCCACCCCAGGAGGAAAGAGAAAGAGGCAGTGAATGAGTGGTATGTAGACAAGCATCTTCAGTCAGAAAACTAGAACAGTGAATGTGTGAGGGTCAAAATAAAAACAAGATGGTTCTATTCATCCTTGACATTACTTTGCCAACAAAGGTCCATCCATCCCGTCAAAGCTATGGTTTTTCCAGTAGTCATGTATGGATGTGAGAGTTGGACTGTAAAGAAAGCTGAGCGCCTAAGAATTGATGCTTTTGAACTGTGGAGTTGGAGAAGACTCTTGAGAGTCCCTTGGACTGCAAGGAGAGGCCAACCAGTCATCCTAAAGGAGATCTGTCCAGTGTTCATTGAAAGGACTGATGTTGCTGAAACTCCAATACTTTGGCCACTTGATATGAAGAGCTGGCTCATTCGAAAAGATCCTGATATTGGGAAAGACTGAAGGCAGGAGAAGGGGATGACAGAGGATGAGAAGGTTGGATGGCATCACCGACTCAATGGCATCACCAACTCATGAGTTGGTGATGGACAGGGAGGCCTGGTATGCTGCCGTCCATGGGGTCATGATGAGTCGGACACAACTGAGCAACTGAACTGAGCAACCAACTGATTCATCCCTGTGGCTTTAGAATTTTATGAAGAGTTAGTAGAAGTTATGAACCCAATAATGACTTCTGAATTTAAGTAGAAAAATGTTTAGAGTGGAGCAAATTAAAGGTTTTAGAAATCACCAACAATGAACTCCCCCAACACCCCGCTTTTTCATTTCATTGTAGGCATCGTGTTATAGATGTTACCAACTGGAAGTGTTCCTGTGGCTGAAGGTGGGCTCTTTATTTTTCACCTTTAAAAATGTAGTAATGATTGAAATCTTGCCCGATGCCATGAATTTTTCATACTAGCCAGGCAGCTATTCAGCCCAGCAGTCTAAATCTGTACACCTCAGCTGTGGTCCAAGCAGAATGAAGTGGAAATATGTGACAGTATTTCACTAAACCCCATCATGCATGGACATGCCACTTCCTCTAGTTTTCATGCATATTATCCATTCATGCAGTAAAGCAAATCAGTTTACACACACAGACATAAATTTGCTTTTCATAGAGGTAAAATCCTTTCTTAATTTATTGTTCTGCATTCTTATATACTAACTACTGTATTTTATACTTTGAATTCCTCATTCAATATGGTTGAGAGTATCATGCAATTATACAATCTGTACACTTTCAATTTTAAAAGGCAACACGACGATCCAACTTTATTACGTGTATTTGTATATTTATATGGGCTTCTCTGATAGCTCAATTGGTAAAGAGTACATATACATATGTGCATATATATATATATATATATATATATACATGTATGCTAAGTCACTTCAGTCATGTCCTACTTTTTGAGATCCCATGGACTATAGCCCACAAGGCTTCTGTGTCCATGGGATTCTCCAGGCAAAAGTACTGGAGTGGGCTGTATATATGCCCTTCTCCATATATATATACACACATACATATATATGTATACACACACACTTCTATAAAAATTTCTCAATTTTGGCCATATGATATACTCTTAATTTCTAATTTTGTGTTGTCAATTCTATTAGTTACTAGTATCTTTGTAAAAATGCTTACACTTATTTTAGTTTATATTTTTCCATTACTTTTAGATACTAATTGTATGTGATATGGCATTACTCATCATAAGATGTGAAAATTTTGCATGATTCCATTAAGTACTTTTAGAGTGCCCCTATATCCAAAATAGCATGCCAAATTACACTTTCACTGCTACCATTTTAATAACTTGGAACATAACTTCTCTTTTGAACTATCTTGTCAGTTATAGTGGGTCAACATACACATGGAGAACACTGGAGTTAACCTTAAGACAAAGTTGGTATTTTACCTAAACACTGGAAAACTTTGTCTATTCATAAATGTTTAGTTTAGCACAATAATTAGAATATTAATTAGGTATAGATAGTGTAACTAAGTTTAAACAGGAAAAGAAGTGTAATATGAATCACTAGAGGGCAGCAAAGATCAGAAAAAAGATGCAAGTTAAAATGCTGATTCTTAATGGAATGAGGGGAGTATAAAAGACTGAAAGATCCAAAAATATCCAAGGACAAGTTCTTTCTGCAAATGTTTCTGAGACTCCTACAGCCTTGACCCTTACATCATCTTGGAATAGAAAGCTGCACCATCCTGCCATCTTTTAAAGGATTGACTGCCACTTTAATTTGGTCATCAGTGAACAATAAATATTCTCAGGCATTCTCAAGAAATGGAAAGCTACACTTTTACTGGGCTATTTCTCAAGGATTATGGTAGTTTCAATTTTTTTTTAAAGAAATAGTTATGAAATAGGTCAACTGAGATTTTCTGTGGGATTTCTGCTTCTTCAGAGACCAGATGTTTCCTAATGACTTCTGTTTCCCCATCTAGAGCAGTAAAAATATTCCATTTTAGTTTATTATCAGATATTGAATAAGGTTCCCTGTTCTATACAGTAAGTCCTTTTTGTTTATTTTGTATACAGTAGAGTGCCTCTGTTAACTCCCTAGTCTCAATTTAACCTCCGCTTCCTCCTTGGTCACTTTAAGTTTGCTTCTTGCGTCTATGAGTCTATTTTTATTTTGTAAATAAGTTCACTTGTACTATTTTTTTTAGATTCACATATGAGTGATATCATATAATATTTGTAAAAATAAAAATATTATGTAACTTGTGATTTCAGAGTCTATTACTACTAATAGAAAATATTTAAATGCTTTTAATAAGTTATATAAGAAAGTATAACAATAATACACCTTTTCGTTTTTGAATTCTCAATTTGTTGTGTATAATATATATATATTCACAAATTTATTAAGTGAATATCCATGCTTTTAACATTAAAAGGGGATTCTACACTTATCACAAATTTTGCTTGTGAGTGGTATACCCTACTCTTATTCTACATTTCAAAATTCATATTAAAATGCACTATTAGTCCTAATTCTTTGGCATTATCTCAGTGTTTATTCTATCACATTTTAAGATTCCAGAAAATGTAAAATTTTATAAAGGTTTCTTTGGGTATAAAACACACAAAGTAAGAAAATGCTGCTGCGGCTGCTAAGTCACTTCAGTCGTGTCCAACTCTGTGTGACCCCATAGACGGCAGCCCACCAGGCTCCCCTGTCCCTGGGATTCTCCAGGCAAGAACACTGGAGTGGGCTGCCATTTCCTTCTCCAATGCATGAAAGTGAAAAGTGAAAGTGAAGTCACTCAGTCGTGTCTGACTCTTAGGGACCCCATGAACTGCAGCCTTCCAAGTTCCTCCACCCATGGGATTCTCCAGGCAAGAGTACTGGAGTGGGGTGCCATTGCCTTCTCCAAAGAAAATGCTAGAGTTGTCAATAAACAAAATAAAACCATGTTTGTTTTATAATGCTTACCCTTCTAATGTTTGCCTTGAGTGTTTATGTTGACTTTGTTTAATGCCTTTTGAAATATTGGCATTACTGCAGTTTATTGCCTTGAAACAGAAATTAAAGGAGTAACAAAAGATATTTATCAAATAAATAAATGTGTTTGGTACTTGTCAATTTGGAAATGGAGAAAGGCATAAAATTGAAAAACAAAGATCTCTGGATATCATTACAGACATCGTATTTATCTACATAAGGGGAAATAACACTGATTTAAAGTCTTCTTAAGTCAGACATAAAATAGAACACAGAGAAAAAGTGGACAAGATGCATGAGAACACATTTTCATTATGACTCTAAAACTTTACATTTCACCTAAGTGCTCACGACCCCTAGATCAATTTTCTAACCCGTATTTCCCCCTGTAACCACATGACCGCTGCACATTTCCACCAGGATTTAAGTACTGGGAGCACCTCAAAGTCACTATGCTCAAAGTTGAACCACCTTATCTCCTCAAAACCTGCTCCTCCTCTTCCTCTCTCTACATCCTGTCTTGCTGCAATGCCCACCCCCTCATCCAAGACATGCAAACAAAGGTTTCCTCCCTCGTGGCCCCAAACAACCAACCACTGAACTCTGCAACTTTTGTATTATAAATGTTTCCTGACTCTTTCTTTTAAAAGACCTGATGATGTCACTAACAGTCACTTCCCAACAGTCCTCTCAAAAACATTATCTACACTGTTGTCAGAATGCTTAGAGATTCATTATTTTACTCCACTGCTTAACTACCTACAAAAGTCTCCATTAATCTACAGAATACAGTCCAAATGCCTTAACATAGCATGCAAGAATACCATCATATTTGCATTTAAAGTTTATCCTTGATAAATATTTGTTGAATCAAAAGAACTCAATGCCCAGTGCTCCTATGATGAGACAGAATATTGATTAAAACAAACAAACAAACAAAAGGCAGAATTACAGCTGGGAGTTTTATCAAGGATTGAAAGTGAAGAAATTAAAATATATATAATGTCAGTTTAATATATTTCTTAGCATTGGAGGAAAATCTAGTGAAAAACAAACAGAGCAGGAAGTAATGATGGCAAAAACTGATGAGGTCAATATTGTCCAAATTTGTGCCAAGGAAGAATAGAATAATATTGGATATTTATACATTTATATCCAACAATATATTCCAAACACAGTATTTCTGCCTCTTAGATACATTCCTTTTTTTTTTTTTTCTTTCCTCACATTTCCCTTTTAAAAAGCCATCGTCAGCTCTGAAAACGACTAACTCCTTGAGACTTTTATAAACAATGAACAGTCACGGCTGGGCATTTCCTGTGAAGAAAAGGTGGAAATCAAAACAAAGACGCTTTCATCTTCTGTTTGCTCTTGGTAAACTAGCAGTGTTAAGAAAGATCTTTCATTTGTACATTCATCTCCTCATGTGTCCAAAGACTCACACAAAGTGTTTACAGAGCAAAACAGCTCATTTCTTTACCCAGAAAATCTATATTTTGCAACTGGTCAAGATTAACTAAAACAGCATGGTTGGAGAAGAGGAAATAGTTTGATAGACAGGATAGAGACAAGGTCAAAGAATCAGTCCTTCACTAAATCTTAAAGTAATAAAGATACTTGTCTCTTGGTGGACCCTAGATTTTGAAGACATTTTCTTCTGCCTTGCTAGAATTTTGATTTATATGAAAGCATATTTGTAATGATAGAATAGTCATTTATTGGTAAAACTGTAAAGAATATTTTCTTTCTGCTATTTATACATTTAAGATATTTAACTACAAAAATCTATGTCTCTATTTCTGTTTGATCATTTGGTATTCAGTTCATTTCATTTCAGTCGCTCAGTCGTGTCCAACTCTTTGCAACCCCATGAATCACAGCACACCAGGCCTCCCTGTCCATCACCATCTCTCAGAGTTCACTCAGACTCATGTCCATTGAGTCCGTGATGCCATCCAGCCATCTCATCTTCCGTCGTCCCCTTCTCCTCCTGCCCCCAGTCCCTCCCAACATCAGAGTCTTTTCCAATGAGTCAACTCTTCCCATGAGGTGGCCAAAGTACTGGAGTTTCAGCTTTAGCATCATTTCTTCCAAAGAAATCACAGGGTTGATCTCCTTCAGAATGGACTGGTTGGATCTCCTGGCAGTCCAAGGGACTCTCAAGAGTCTTCTCCAACACCACAGTTCAAAAGCATCAATTCTTCGGTGCTCAGCCTTCTTCACAGTCCAACTCTCACATCCATACATGACCACAGGAAAAACCATAGCCTTGACTAGATGGACCTTAGTCGGCAAAGTAATGTCTCTGCTTTTGAATACACTATCTAGGTTGGTCATAACTTTTCTTCCAAGGAGTAAGCGTCTTCTAATTTCATGGCTGCAGTCACCATCTGGAGTGATTTTGGAGCCCCCAAAAATAAAGTCTGACACTGTTTCCACTGTTTCCCCACCTATTTGCCATGGGGTGATGGGGCCAGATGCCATGGTCTTTGTTTTCTGAATGTTGAGCTTTAAGCCAACTTTTTCACTCTCCTCTTTCACTTTCATCAAGAGGCTTTTTAGTTCCTCTTCACTTTCTGCCATAAGGGTGGTGTCATCTGCATATCTGAGGTGATTGATATTTCTCCTGGTAATCTTGATTCCAGCTTGTGCTTCTTCCAGTCCAGCATTTCTCATGATGTACTCTGCATAGAAGTTAAATAAGCAGGGTGACTATATACAGCCTTGACGTACTTCTTTTCCTATTTGGAATCAGTCTGTTGTTCCATGTCCAGTTCTAACTGTTGCTTCCTGACCTGCATACAGATTTCTCAAGAGGCAGGTTAGGTGGTCTGGTATTCCCATCTCTTTCAGAATTTTCCACAGTTGATTGTGATCCACACAGTCAAAGGCTCTGGTATAGTCAATAAAGCAGAAATAGATGATTTTCTGGAACTCTCTTGCTTTTTCCATGATCCAGCAGATGTTGGCAATTTGATCTCTGGTTCCTCTGCCTTTTCTCAAACGAGCTTGAACATCAGGGAGTTCACGGTTCATGTATTACTGAAGCCTGGCTTGGAGAATTTTGAGCATTACTTTACTAGCATGTGAGATGAGGGCAATTGTGCCGTAGTTTGAGCATTCTTTGGCATTGCCTTTCTTTGATGTTGGAATGAAAACTGACCTTTTCCAGTCCTGTGGCCACTGCTGAGTTTTCCAAATTTGCTGGCATATTGAGTGCAGCACTTTCATAGCATCATCTTTCAGGATTTGAAATAGCTCAACTGGAATTCCATCATCTCCACTAGCTTTGTTCGTAATGATGCTGTCTAAGGCCCACTTGACTTCACATTCCAAGATATTATATACATCTATTAGATCCACAATACATCCAGAAATTACTGACTTAACATAATTTTAGCATAGCTCTAAAAGATACTATTATGAATCAGTAAATAATATTTTAAAAATGATCAGTGTGAGTGACAACAAAGCAGAAAGAAGCCCCTGGTAAGTGAGGTTCAGAACCATCTAGAGAGAGAATTTGATGTCACCATTTCACAGTATATATAAATATCAAATCATTTATACAAAGAAAAGAAAAATCATGCCAACAGCTTATTTTCTTAAAAGACGTACTGCCCACACAAATCAATGGGAAGATTATCAACAACCGAATAAAAAGTCTGTATAAAGACATGAATTTAGAGGTTAAAAAAATGCAAGACCTTTACAGTTTTGATGGTCAACCTCAATCATAGCAAAATGAATGTAAATTAGAATTTACATTTTAACTGCATCATTGAAACTTTTGCACATTGGACAACTACATCTGCTGTACAATATGGGACCTGTAGCTAACAACATAGATTTGTGTACTTCAAAACTTGTTAAGTGACTAGATGTAATGTCCAGTGTTATTAGCATACACACATACACAAAGGGATACAAGGAGACTTTGGGAGGAGTTGGACACGTTTATTACCTTGATTATGGTGATGGTATCGTGGCTGTTTGCATATGTACAAACTCATGGAAATATACACCTTAAATATGTGAATTTCCTTATATGTATTAATTATACCACAATAAAGCTAGTTTTTGCAAACCAAGTGGAGACACAGATGTAGAGAATAAATGTACGGACACCAAGGGGGAAAAGAGGGAGAAGGATGAATTGGGAGATTAGAATTGACATATATAGCATATGTGTGTGTGTTCAGTTTGCTTCAGTCATGTCCGACTCTTTGCAATCCTATGGACTGTAGCGCACCAGGCTCCCCTGTCCATGGAATACTCTAGGCAAGAATACTGGAGTGGATTGCTCTGCCCTCCTCCAATACAGCATATATACTATATATAAAATAAATAGCTAATGAGGACCTACTGTATACTGTACACTGAACATGAAACTCTGTTCAGTGGACTGTGGTGGTCTAAATGGGAAGAAAATCCAAAAAAAGGAAAGAGGGGATATATGTATGCATGTGGCTGATTTACTTTGATATACAGCAGAAACTGACACAAGACTATAAAGGAACTAAACTCCAGTTTAGATATCTAGTTTTCAATTAATACTTTCAGTGAAAAAGAAAAGTCCTCTAACCCGTTGTATTAGCAAGGGCTTGGGAAACATCCACTCTCACTCTGTGTTGGTGTGGACATTAGCTGGTACAATCCTCTGGAAGGCAATTTCAAAGCATCTATCAAAATTGTAAATAAATACACCCTTAAATTTGAGAATCCCACTTTTAATTTATTCTATAAACACAAACCATAGAAATATAATTATGAAGGCTTTCAGAGCAACATTTGTGTGACAGCAAGCTGCATAGTTATTCAAAGAAAGGGAGGCATAGTTGTGTCACTCCCATGAGACACTTCAGTGATCAATTATTAAGTGAAAAGGTACAGGGTGCTACAATTTGTACAAAAATCAAGCAGAAAAATCACTTCAACAAAGAGAACCCTATACA
Organism: Nanger dama; assembly: GCA_917880005.1. Lineage (NCBI taxonomy): Eukaryota > Metazoa > Chordata > Mammalia > Artiodactyla > Bovidae > Nanger > Nanger dama. The sequence continues at coordinate 41,835,575 of CAKJTW010000009.1, read as the reverse complement.
TTGGAGATCACTTTGAACTGTTCGATATTTGACATTGCTTGATTTTTTTACCTTGTCATGCATTGCCTTTTCAAAAAATATTATATTGAAAAATCTTTTTCAGGAAGACAAAAAATAAAGGGAAAGCAGTAACATGATGACAGTGAATGAGGGTAATGATTTATAGAGTTGGTAAAAAGAGCACAGGAAACTCAATTAACATGGAGTCAAAGTTTTCTTGTTTTTGTTGAGATTGTGTTTGCACTTTGAACCCAGATGGTTAGGAAACACTTACTTTGAGAATCTGACTATACCAGTCAGCATAAAGCAAGTGTAGAGGACCTTGATGCACGGTGGGGGCTAATGGATGAGTCCTTGAGAAGGACCGAGGGATAAAATTAGCCCACAGGCATCTTAACAAGTAGAATGAGGAAAAGTGTTAGACTGTGTGTTAAGTGACAAAGTAAAGGTGGAGGAGTTGACCTCACTGAAGAGGGATCTATCTCCCATTTTATTTATTTCTGTCCATCTCCCAGTTTAATGAGCAGAATGCAGCATCATAAGTATAAGCATGGCAACATTTTTAAATTTTTAGATGAGTGAAGAAGAGGTTCTGCTATCCTGCATCTAATTAATACATGAATTATAAAGCTAAACCATCTTTTGAGAGTGAAGCTTGCCAGAGGAGGCGGGTTAATTTTGAGGAAAGAAGATCCAGGCCAGCAAACTCATCCCAGGTGAGTTTAGGAAATTGAGTTGTGGCATCAGGCGGAGTCGAATGTGTTTGGGGGCTCATGGTTAACTTAGCGTGAAATTAGTTACCCTTTTTCTATAATCAGCTATTGGGTTGTAAGTACGGTGTAGGTAGGTAGTTGGATTAATTGAGGTTAGGGTAGAATTATTACAGGAGAGTACGGAGAAATAAAACAGGTGAATCTGTTTACAAGGGAGTGAGTGTGATAAGCCACCTGCAAACTAAACTCAGATCACAAGGTAAGTGATGGTAGGGAAGGTGGAAAATAGTATAGTAGTAGGAGAAATGGATTGAAGACCTGTATTAATCAAACAGTGGTCATCTTGGGGTTTAATAGAGAAACTGAACCAGAAAAATAAAATATAAAGGCACTGTGGGATGTCTGCAGTACAGACTAGTGACAACAGAGTACAGGGCAGAACCACAAAGGAGATGTTTTATGTAGACCCAAGAAAGAGACTGGAATAAGAGGCTTTTTCTAGTTCTAATTTTCCAAGAGCTTTGACAGTAGGAGGCACTGAATATGATCAAACATATATTTTAACCTCTTCTGAAACGGGTGTCTTTTTTTCTTACTGAGCATACAAATGTATCACATTGCATGTTTCTAATATTTATTTCTCTCATGGAATAAAATGACTTGAAAAGTGTCATATTCTTAATAGTCTGTTTCATGCAATCTGCTAGAGTTTTATTTTGAATTTTCACTTTTACAATCATAGAATGATTGCCCTCTGATTTCAGAACACTAGTTCCTTTGAAGGCTGAATTGGATAGCTTTCCATCTTTTTTATACTCCTAACTACAAGATTTGGCATGAAAATGTTGAATTTGTTCCTTGTAAATTTGTAATGTCATCTGTTTCTACTTAGAGTTTTATGTGGAAATAATTTTTTAATATGTATTTTTTCATTTCCTATTTCTTGCTATACTTTTAGATGTTTATTATTTTCCACAAAATCATTTATTTAATGGAAAATTTCAAATGCATTAGCATTGAACAATACACAGTAATGTCTTATAATTTTATTCTCTTATGCTGTTGTATTATTCTTTTCTCTTGAAAAATTAAGTATTTCTCAATTACTGTTGGCAGAAATTTAATTTTCCAACTTTTTCCCAAAGACCCAACTGTTATGTTTCCTTTGCAGTTCTGCTATATTTTCTTGTTTCCTTTAATTCACATATAATAGATCCTCCCTTCTTACTCTGTTCCTTTTTTTTCTCTCTTCAATTTTGAAGGAAGAGGCCAAGAGGATGTGGCTTTATGAGTTTTTTCTGGACTATTCTATGCTTATTTATTTTAGTGTTACTGCTTAATCATAGAATCCCATCTGAGTTTGTCTTTGAGTCATTTATATCACTTGCGTTAATGTAAGATTCCCATTTTTTATTATTTTTCCAAAGATTTATAAAAGTTTATAACTGTTAATGACTTTTTAATCTCAGAAGTCAAGTTGATGAGAGTTCAAATTTTGTTGATTTCTTTTGCTTTACAAACTGTTCATTTTTGAATTTTGTCTTTGTTGCATTGGAGTTTTAGTTTTATGTGTGTGTTAAAAGAATGACTTAGAAATCTTATATGAAGAAAAATCTGAGGGTCACCAGAGTTGTTCTGATGTGTTGGCACTGAAGTGTCTTACAAACATTCTCCCAGCTCATGTATGGTCTCTAGTATTTTTCCTTTTCTTTGAATTGTGCTTTTATCATGGTGTACTTTTTAATATGCTGTTGGCTTTTTTTTATTTACTCAAAAATAAAAATTCTGTGAGATGAAGACTTATAATACCTTGGCAAAAAGAACAAAGGGTAGAAAAAATATTATCACTAAGGTAGACATTATCTTAGTAACAAGATTTAAAATACAGTAGTAATTGTTATGTATATGTGCTGATGCTCTGAGAACAATACTGCTAATATCTGTATAATGCTTTGAATTTTATAATTGATACTTAACAAGTGCCAATTTTATGGCTGAAATTCCTGAACCAACAATGATATGATTCGTTCTTGCATGTCTGTAATTACGGTCAAACCATTAGAACATAGCTCACTATATGCCTAAGAATTAGGCCATAAAACATATGACATGACTTCATACCATCTTCCTGACAAGCTGCAGGACAGACCACAAAACTTGAATTTCACTGAGGTTCTCTGTTTAGGTGGTGGCCCTGGTTACATCAATATGCAGGATCTAATTCAAAGAGATGAATTCTAAAATCAGAAATAACAGAAGAATAGCAAATTTCTTCATGATACATGTGTCTCTTGTCAGGAAACAAAAGTAAATGATAACATCAGAGTGTTCCCAAATGTTACTTGTAATGTTAAATGTTCATGTCACAGTATGTTCTGAACGTTAGACTCATATGAACATCCTGTGATGACAAATTGTTTAATCTTCATAGAACTTTTCCCCCACTAAGAACAGATTGCTTTTACTCAGTTCCTGTCTTTTAAGTTGTTTTTATTTTCAAATAAAATAATGTGCTCTTGTGTTTTATTGTTAATCCAAAAATATTTCCTTCCTATAAAAATTCCATTTCTCATTTATTTGTTCAGAGGCATGCACACCACGAATGCATTTAAAAATTACTTCATCATATAAACATTCAGTTTTCCTGAGAGTACCAGTCCATGTCCTGGTCTAATGAAGTCACAAGACAAACATTTACTCCAGTCTCCTTATCCACTTCTACTGCTGTTTGTCAGTCTCCTTTATCATCTCTTCTTCCTTTGCCCTTAAACATTCTGTCCTCTTTCCATCACTATTTTCTGTCCAAACGAGTCCATCATTCGGGCTCAATTACCCGCCGCCCCTCCCCACTTCTCTATACCTACACAAAATCTGACTGAGGTAGGAGAGAGTGGGCCTCCGGGCTGAACATTTGTCAAGTTGAGGAAAATTCAAACTTTGTTTTCGCCCAGACTCCAAGGGCAAAGCTAGTGATAAGAGCTGAGTTCTGCTGAAACAAAGAGATAAAGTGCCCACTACTGAGATCAAGGAAGACTTCCCAGTCTGCACTTGCTCAGGAAGGTTTCTTGGGGGTTGAAAAGCAAGGGGACTCCACCCCATAATAATTGTGAGCATGCACCCTTAGGCCTCTACAGAGGAATCCATCTGAGTAAAAGCTGCAGGTGCATCCTGGGGAGGATTCAGGGACAAGTCAGGTGCGAAGAAAGTAACAAAATAATTAGCAAAAAGTAAACAAAGGCCTAGAAGGACTGTTCAGTACAAGTGATTTACATCACCCCTTTACTGCACTCCTCCTCACTCAGGACACCCGCATTTCTCTGTGTGTGTGTATCTCTACCCTGCTTCTGAGTTGGATAACCAGTTTTACTATGTGCTATCCCAGCACTGTGCTGTGTCTCTAATAATAAGCTTTGTGCCTGTTTTTACAGTTTTTACCTCCTTGAAACATTCTTGCTTTCAAATAGGGGCAAGAAACAGGGCCATTTTGCTTCTAGCCTCTAGGCGCAGGTGGTCTGGGGGCTAGGGACTCTTGGTTTTCATCAAGGTTCAGTTCAGTTCAGTCGCTCAGTCATGTTTGACTCTTTGAGATCCCATTAATTACAGCACGCCAGGCCTCTCTGTCCATCACCAACTGTCGGAGTTCACTCAAACTCACGTCCATGGAGTCGGTGATGCCATCCAGCCATCTCATCCTCTGTCCTCCCCCTTCTCCTCCTGCCCCCAATCCCTCCCAGCATCAGAGTCTTTTCCAATGAGTCAGCTCTTCGCATGAGGTGGCCAAAGTACTGGAGTTTCAGCTTCAACATCAGTCCTTCCAATGAACACCCAGGACTAATCTCCTTCAGAATGGACTGGCTAGATCTCCTTGCAGTCCAAGGGACTCTCAAGAGTCTTCTCCAACACCACAGTTCAAAAGCATCAATTCTTTGGCACTCATCTTTCTTCACAGTCCAACTCTCACATCCATACATGACCACAGGAAAAACCATAGCCTTGATTAGACAGAACTTAGTCAGCAAAGTAATGTCTCTGAATATACTATCTAGTTTGGTCATAACTTTTCTTCCAAAGAGTAAGCGTCTTTTAATTTCATGGCTGCAATCACCATCTCCAGTGATTTTGGAGCCCCCAAAATAAAGTCTGACACTGTTTCCACTGTTTCCCCATCTATTTCCCATGAAGTGATGGGACCAGATGCCATGATCCTTGTTTTCTGAATGTTGAGCTTTAAGCCAGCTTTTTCACTCTCCTCTTTCATTTTCATCAAGAGACTTTTTAGTTCCTCTTCACTTTCTGCCATAAGGGTGGTGTCATCTGCATATCTGAGGTTATTGATTTTTCTCCCAACAATCTTGACTCCAGCTCGTGCTTCTTCCAGCCCAGCATTTCTCATGATGTACTCTGCATATAAGCTAAATAAGCAAAGTGACAATATACAGCCTTGATGTACTCCTTTTCATCCAGGTTGCTACTGCTGCTGCTAAGTCACTTCAGTCGTGTCCGACTCCGTGTGACCCCATAGACGGCGCCCACCAGACTCCCTGTCCCTGGGATTTCCCAGGCAAGAACACTTACCCAGGTTTAATTCCTAAGCAGGAAACTAAGATCTCTCTCTAGAACCGCTCACTGCTCTCCCTCTGAGATCATGACTATCTTTTAAAAACATATCATATTATTCAACAACCTGATGATTTTTTTAACAGCTTCTATGTTGCAGGCATAATGCTAGAATGAAGAAAATAAAATCACAAAATAATTGTCTTTGGAACTCAAGAGTTAGAGATCCACTGGTTCGTAGCAGTTGCCTACTTCTAGAAATCTAGTAACACTCCACTCCTGTAAAATATATCCAGAGTTTCAAGGCCTCCATGGATTATAGCCCACTCTGCAATAAAAACTGTGTGTCCTATCTCCCTGGTAGCAATACTTTGGACTCTTTAGGAAATCAACCTCTTCTCACTCAGTGCAGCCACTTTTTAAGAATAGGAGCATGTGACTCAGAATCAGCCAATCAACTGCACATGCCCCCCCCTGCATTCAACACCACCAGGAGTGAGTAAACCACCTAAGCCACTCCTCCAGACTGACCCCTGGTCCCACGCCTACCATCGCCCCATGTAATGAACCAGCCCATCCCTCCTTGGGGAGTGAGCAATGGCACCTGTTACTTGTTCTTACTACTCCCTACCACATCACAGGACCCAGCAGAGCTTTGCCTGAATTTTCTGTCTGGCCTCTGATCAATTTCTATTGATTGGGGAAGGCCAAGAACACTGGTCAATAACCACAATAGTGTGGTCACTCACCTAGAGTCAGACACCCTGAAGTATGAAGTCAAGTGGGCCTAGGAAGCATTACTACAAATAAAGCTAGTGGAGGTGAAGGACTTCTAGTTGAGATATTTCAAATCCTAAAAGATGATACTTTTAAAGTGCTGCCTTAATACAGCAGCAAATTTGGAAAACTCAACAATGGACACAGAACTGGAAAAGGTCAGCTTTCTTTCCAATCCCAAAGAAAGGCAATGACTAAGAATGTTCAAATTAGCATACAATTGCACTCATTTCACATGCCAGCAAGATTATGCTCAAAATCCTTCAAGCTCTTCAGCAGTATGTGAACTAACAAATTCCAGATGTATAAGGTAGACTTAGAAAAGACAGAGGAAGCAGGGATCAAATTGCCAGCATACTCCAGATCATAGAGAAATCAAGGTAATTCCAAAAAAACAGTTACTTCTGTATCATTGACTGCTCTAAAGCCTTTGACTATGTGGATCATAACAAATTGTGGAATGTTCTTAATGAGATGGGAATACCAGAGCACATTACCTACCTCCTGAGAAACCTGTTTGCAAAACAATAGGCAATAGGAATAACTGAAAAAGTAACCATGAACTGGTTCCAAATTGGGAAAGGAGTACGTCAAGGCTGTATATTGTCACCTGCTTATTTAACTTATATGCAGAGTATATCATGTCAAATGCCAGGCTGGTTGAAGCACAAGCTAGAATCAAGACTGCTGGGAGAAATATCAACAACCTCAGATATGCAGATGATACCACTTTAATGGCAGGAAGTGAAGAGTATCTAAAGAGCCCTTTGGAGGTAAAAGAGGAGAGTGAAAAATCTCGCTAAAAACTCAACATTCAAAAAACTAAGATCATGGCATTCTCTCCTATCACTTTATGGCAAATAGCTGGGGAAAATGTGGAAACAGCATCATTTCATTTTCTGGGCTCCAAAATCACAGTAGACGATGGCTGCAGCCATGAAATTAGAAGATTCTTGCTTCTTGGAATAAAAGTTATGAACAATCTAGACAGTGTATTAAAAGGCATAGACATCACTTTGCTGACAAAGGTCTGTCTAGTCACAGCTATGGATTTTCCAGTAGTCATGTATGGATGTGAGAGTTGGACTATAAAGAAAGCTGATTGCCAAATAATTGATGGTTTTGAACTGTGGTTTTGGAGAAGACTCTTGAGAGTCCCTTGGACTGCTAGGAGATCAAACCACTCCATCCTAAAGAAATCAACCCTGAATATGCATTGTAAGGACTGGTGCTAAAGCTGAAACTCCAATACTTTGGCCACTTGATGCGAAGAGCTGACTCACTGGAAAAGACCCTGATGTTGGGAAAGACTGAGGGCAAAAGGAGAAGGGAACAAAGAGGATGAGATGGTTGGATGTCTTCATCCACTCAATGGACATGAGTTTGAGCAAACTCTGAGAGATAGGGAAGAACAGGGAAGCCTGGTGTGCTGCAGTCCATGGGGTTGCAAAGAGTTGGACATGACTAGGTGACTGAAAAACAACAACCTATCACTTTTTGTCTCAATGAATTCTTTCTGAGCTGAGGCATCAGGACCTGAGTTTCATTCAATATTGAGATCAGGTATGTGATCTCAGTTGAAAGACCATATATTCAAGTTCCAGTCTAGGTTACACAATTTCACAGGCTTGTATATTGTCACCCTGCTTATTTAACTTATATGCAGAGTACATCATGAGAAATGCTGGACTGGAAGAAGCACAAGATGGAATCAAGATTGCCGGGAGAAATATCAATAACCTCAGATATACAGACGACACCACCCTTATGGCAGAAAGTGAAGAGGAACTAAAAAGCCTCTTGATGAAAGTGAAAGAGGAGACTGAAAAGTTGGCTTAGAGCTCAACATTCAGAAAACAAGGATCATGGCATCTGGTCCCATAACTTCATGGGAAATAGATGGGGAAACAGTGGAAACAGTGTCAGACTTTATGTTTTGGGGCTCCAAAATCACTGGAGATGGTGATTGCAGCCATGAAATTAAAAGACGCTTACTCCTTGGAAGAAAAGTTATGACCAACCTAGATAGCATATTCAAAAGCAGAGACATTACTTTGCTGACTAAGTTCTGTCTAGTCAAGGCTATGGTTTTTCCTGTGGTCATGTATGGATGTGAGAGTTGGACTGTGAAGAAGGCTGAGTGCTGAAGAATTGATGCTTTTGAACTGTGGGGTTGGAGAAGACCCTTGAGAGTCCCTTGGACTGCAAGGATCCAACCAGTCCATTCTAAAGGAGATTATCCTGGGTGTTCATTGGAAGGACTGATGTTGAAGCTGAAACTCCAGTACTTTGGCCACCTCATGCGAAGAGTTGACTCATTGGAAAAGACTCTGATGCTGGGAGGGATTGGGGGCAGGATGAAAAGGGGAGGACAGAGGATGAGATGGCTGGATGGCATCACTGACTCGATGGACATGAGTTTGAGTGAACTCTGGGAATTGGTGATGGACAGTGAGCCCTGGCATGTTGCAATTCATGGGGTTGCAAAGAGTCAGACACAACTGAGTGACTGAACTAACTGGATTTTTCAGCTGCAGGTCAATGCTCTTCTTTTGTTATTAAATACTTTGGATTGGGTTTTCTCTTACTTGCCACATGGAGATTAAAAAAACTGGCCCTAAGAAAGGAACATTATAAATGACAGACACCAAGTTCATACTTAAGGAGAAAGGAGGGCTCTCACATCTCTGTGTTGGGAGCACAGTAATATTTGTAATTTGGTTATAAAGGTTAGAAATAGATAAATTTGCACTTGTTTTAGCTTGGTTTTCAGAACTTATACTTAATAATACAACAGAATTCCTTGTCTTGATATGAAAAATGTAGGATTTTGGAGCATGATCTTTGTTCTTATTGTTCTCTGTAAGCTTTATAATAAAGAAGACTGGCTTATGTTGGAATTGGTTCATCTGAGTGCAGTCAGGAAAAAGACTGTGGCTTAGCTAAGAAATACCTTTCTTGCCTGAAGCCCATTCAAGGTCACTGAGAAATCTGAAAGATTAGAAAGCTAAATTCTCTCCTGAAACTAAAACTGTTGCCAAGAACAGCAGTGATGTGAGAAAAATAGCAGGAAATAATATTAAAATCTGTGGGAAGCCATTTTCATCAGGCTCCTCCAAAGAAGCTCTTATTTTAAACTACTTAGAAAAGAATGGATAATGCCTAACAGATAAGACATCAGCCTCCTAAGCTAGGGATTGTGGGTTCATGTACCATTTGGGGTGGCTAGATTTTAGGAGGATCCCTGGTGGCTCAGACAGTAAAGAATCTGCCTGCAGTATGGGAGACCAGGGTTCAATCCTTGGGTTGGGAAGATCCCCTAGAGGAATGCATGGCAACCCATTCCAGTGTTCTTGCCTGGAGAATCCCCATGGACAGAGGAGCCTGGCAGGCTACAGTCCATGGGTCACAAAGAGTTGGACACGACTGAACAACTAACACTTTCGCTTTGAGAAAAGAAGGATAACTTGACCTCAAAGATGCCACACATGTGTACCTGGGAACAACAGTCAAAGTTGTCTAATTGCCCCTGTCAATGTTAATGTGGTAAATTGCCCCAAGCAGAAGCAAAGTTTAGAAAATAAAACTGAGCAGAACCTTGTGTGTCCAGGGCTCCTGGACACAAAAGCCTTTCTGTGTCCCCCATTTCTTGATTATAGGAAATAGACTTCATTAAGCCTCCAAGGCCTTTCCTGGAGAGATTCAAATAGTTGCAATCAGGGAAGGGAGAGGATGCAGAGAAAAAGGAGAAGCAGCCAAGAGAAACAGTAGTGAAGCTTTGGGGCAGGGTCCTGGTTCCCCCTCAAGAAATACAAGAATCTTTGAGCTGTTTTGCAGATTCTGAAATCTTCACCAGGTGAGACAAGTTAATTATATGCTACCCACAAGAACATACACCTGATAGGGGTCAGATGCAAAAGGCTGATGATGCTAAATCCCAGTTGCTTCACCACCAACCAGTTAGCAGAATGTTCATGAGCTGATTGCCCCCTCTTTGACCCATTACTATATAACTCCTCAGTACCCTCTCCAGGTTGGGACACATAGTTTTGAAGGCATTAGCCCACTGTGGCTCCTTTTGCCTGGCAAAGCAACAAAGCTATCCTGTTCTATTTCACCCAAAACTCTGAGATTTAATTCTGTGTCAGGATACAGAGGCTGAATTCAATTTCAATAGCTTGGATAAAGGGGATAGACAGAGCAAAGTGGTCAGAAGGCAATAGCAGAAAAATATGGGGTCTCGTTCTAATACAAATGTTGGCTTGAGGAGACATCTGGTTTTTAGATCTAGCCCACAGAACTGTCTGGAACACACAGATTGCAAACCCAGTTGAATTTTGAGAAAGTTGTCCCATCAACATTGGAACACAATAGGTTACAACTACAATCACTAAAACATATCCCAAATTCCTAATCAGATCACAACAGGAAGGGATGGGATACAGCCCACATGTCTCTCCCATATGACCACTTAGGACAAAAAAATAAGAGAAACCGTCCAGAGGAACAAAACCATGACAATGAATTCAGATCTGCTGACAAAAGAACTCTTTCTAGCACCAGAAAAAGCACATTTAAAAAAATGATGCTGTTTTTTAAGCCAATTATTATATGTGGTGTGGACTCTTGGCCACTGTATTTTATTTCCCATGTGTCCCATCCAATAGAAATTTTATTGCAAATATTTTTATTCTCTATAATTGTGTCTTGCACATGATGAGTTATTGAAAGAAGTTAAACACTTTCTTTCGGCTTGCTGACTGCAAGGAACTGAATGTAGACCTGATGGATGAATCGATGTTAACCAGAGGTGGAGACTTAGATCAGAGACTTAGATCAGATATGTAACAGTGAAAAACAAATCTGACTCCATATTTGTTTCTTTTGCTTTAACCTTTGTGTTCTATTATTTTTGCTATAAGTTAATCACTAAATTGATGTTGCCAGTTGCTGAAAGTGTGCACAGTGATCTGTCTTCATCTCTAGGACCTGGCCTCCCATTCCTGAGTGTTAAACTAAAATACCTTGAAGTTCACAGGAAAAAGAAGAAATTAACACACTCCCTCCTAGAGTCTGGCCAGAACCAGGAAATATTTGCATCTGCCTGTAATGAAGGAGATCCAGGTTCTATCCCTGAGTCAGAATGATCCCCCAGAGAAGGGAATGGCAACCCATTCCAGTATTCTTACCTGGAGAATTCCATGGACAGAGAAGCCTGGTGGGCTACAATCCATGGGGTTGCAAAGAGTGGGACACACTGAATGACTAACACAAACTGTCACCTTGATCACTTTACCTCCTCACCTCTGCCACTTTGTTTTACAAAAGAAATTAGCACCCAAACCTGGTGAAGATGGTTCTTTGGGGCTCCAATTCACCATCTTCTCCATCTGGTGGTTTCCCAAACAAAATCACTATCCCTTGTCCCCACACACTGTCAATTGCTTGTCCTGTTGGAAGGTGAGCAGTATGAGCTTGGGCTTGGTGACTGGAATAGTCACTGGGAATAAGGAATTTAAGAATGACAGGTTCATACATTAGGTGGCCAAAGGGACAGACTAGAGAGGATCTTTGTTGTTTCATAACTGCTGTGACCCACACTCACTGCATTCTCCCAATGGAGCACCCCCCACCACTTGCCTCCAAGCTGTAGGAGTGCAGGAGAACCAAACTCTTATACACTGTACTACTGAGCACTGTAGGATCAGGCAGGAGTGACTGCAAACCAGAAACCTAGCCAGAAGGAATTTCAAGTTAAGCACAGACGTGGCCAGAGGGAGCTTCGCCCTCCTTGTTTTCCAGACTTGAAACAGGAAGGACACGGGGTAGAAAGCCCACTCAGGATAAGAAGAGCAGATAGTGAAGCATGGGCCCAGTAGAGAAGAAGCAGAGCTGAGCAAAGCAGATGAGAGACAGCTCTGGCTGATGAAGAAAGACTGGGAGTCGAGGAGAAATAGGGAGCACCTATTATCTAACCCTAGATTTTCAATCACATAAGCCAGTGTTTACCCTAGATTTTCATATCTTTCAGTTAAAGTTTCTTGAGATCGAATTTGCTTTCACTTTTAACATTGAAATAAACCTCAACTACTCTTTTTAACATACTTCTTCATCCCTCATCCACAACTTTGTACCACAGTCACACAAAGCATGACCCAGATTTCATATTCTGAAGACTCGACTCTTGGAGAGATTTGGACTGAAGTGTCCATCTCCCTTTTCTGTCTGGAAAATTTCCATTTACCCACCAAGGTTCACCTACTTGTTCTCACCTTTGTAAAATCCTCCTCCACATCCCCAAAGGACTAATGTGTTTCCAAAACCATTACTATTTCTTGGAGGACCACTCAAACAACTGGTCTGTTGTATGTATCTCTTACATATAATAAAAAGTGTTTGTTAATTAGTTGGTAAGTTTCTGACTTTCACACCCTATATGTTGTTTTGACTTCCTACAGAAAATTACTAGATAGGATTTAAATGATTTGTAACAAAATTCGGGCAGTTACAGTTCCCTTGTCATTTCCAAAAGTTTATTCCTTGTGTAAAATCCCTTTTGAAAACTGCCACTTCTTTTTCCCCTCTAAGGTATAAATAGTTATTTCTTTAAATATCTTGTTTTAAATTTTTATTTTATTCTGGAGCATAGTCATTAACAGGGCCACTTCTTTTCTAAGTAGGAAAGTGATCATTCTTGACTAACATTGTGCTTACTTGTAATATTTCTGTACAGAGCAGAAATGAGAGTTGGCACCGAATTATGTTCAAATTGTGCACACTTTTCTTTGTCAGGTGCCTCCAGAATGTTTTCTTTTTATTTACTCTCATTTCAACAAATGCTTGAGTTGGCTGAAAATAATATCTTTCCAAAGGCCCATAAGCAAGAATATTTCAAGGCTGACAACACTCTATTGTGAGGACTTACGTTTTAAATGCTCTATTTTACGTGATGCAGTTCTATCTGATGCCCCAGAGGAAAAGTGACACAATCAGAAACCACCATCATCAAGACTATTTTTAGATGTTACCCTATTGCCCAAAACAGAAACATTTATTTTTAAGTTGGAATGTAACCAAACAATATCACATCCTCTGTTTATTTAGTGCAACAAGTTCCAAACTGGTGTCTTATAAGCTATTTTTCATATGTTGTGGCACAATGCTAAATAAGTGCTTTTATTCAGAAGTGGCCTCCTGGCTGAGTGCCCATCCATTGTATGACAAGATTTTCCCTCAGCTGTGTCAGAACAACAAACCAAGGAGTCCACACTTCCTCATTACTTCTGGAAAACCCATACCTTGGATAGCACAGCATGATCCTTTTTATGTCTTGACAATTGCTGGAAGTGTTTTATTTTATAACAGAACTCAAGACTATCCAAATTAAATAGCCAACATTGGTTATACTAGAAACTGCATCCAGGAGTATCACAAGTGTCTAAAAGAATAATCATTGTCCTGCAAAACCATGTGAGTTTGGTACTTACAAGCCTGTTTACTTTGTCAATGGTTTCTCATTTGTTGAATATAATTAGAGACTGTGAAAGATAATACAGAGGATCAATTTTAGAGTTCTGATATTGGCCTACAATTTATGGAAAGAATTCCAATCCCTCAAGTCTTAAGGGTAAAACTTTAAGCATGTGAATCTCAGCATCCACCTGAGATAGTCACGTTGAAGACGGAAATAGCATCAAGAGAAGGAAAAGTGTGGATTAACAGAAAACAGAGTTTTAACTTATTCATATTTCAGTTCTCATCCACTTTGCCTTCCATGTTCTTCCCCTATTGTTAGTAAATTTATTTTTGTACATTAAATTAGAGTACAGTAAAAGAGTGATCTTGATCCCGGGACACAGAATAATCTGTGTTTGATTTCTGACCTCCTGTTTATATCTTATTTCAATTAAGTTAATTTTTCTAAACCTCAATTCCATTGACTATAAGATGAGAAACTGGCATTGCTTACAGTTTGTAAATTCAGTATTATCTGATTACAATATAAATGTATAGACAGCACATAAATTTTGTTTTAAAATCCTGGTTAAGACACAACAAAGAGTAGACATTCATTATAGACTCTCAACTAACAACATCCATGATGGCCGTGCTTGTCAACTGTGAGTACTTTCTTTGGGCCAACATCCTTGCAAATGCTAACTATCAGATAAGAACCAGGAATCAATACTGCCCTATTGTTGTCACTGTTTTATTTTGTCGTTACTGCCCCAAGTTTGCAAACATAATATACTCTACTAAGTTAAATTCTTAGATTGGGATTGGGAGAAAATGTCACTGATATTCTGGAAAGAAAAAAGTGACAACAGAACTCAAGAGGAGCGTATACAACCTCTCCCTTCCACTCAGACCCGGACTCTCTAGCTCATACACAGCTGCTCTGAGACATGTATATTACTATATGTAAAATAGGTGACCAGTGCAAGTTTGATGCATGAAGCAGGGGACCCAAAATGAGTGCTCTAGGACAACCCAGAGAGTTAGGGTGGGAGGGAGTTGGGAGGGGCATTCGAGATGGGGAAATAGCTGTATACTCATGGCTAATTGATATTGATGTATGGCAAAAACCATCACAATATTGCAAAGTAATTATCCTCCAATTAAAATAAAGTAAAAAAAAAATAACCCAGTGTCTCTTTCTCTTCACTAATTCTCTATCTTGTCCCTTTCAAATCTAATGAAGCCACCCCTGCCTGATATGTCCCCCAGATGAGAATCAGTATTTGTTGTTCCAGACATGTTTATTAGTTTGGGTGGAGAAAACTTCAAACTGACCAGATGACGGAGCGATCCATGCACCCTCTCAGGGCAAGCAGCTGTGGACTTTGGGTGAGGTCTGTCCAGTTGGTTTGCTATTTTCATCTGTCACCCCCATCTATTTACTGCTGACCTACACAGGCACATAGCCATGTCAGAAGTGCCAAGAGAGATATTTATCTTCTAAGACCAACAAAAGAAATCAGAGAACCCTTTTCTTTTGAAATTGATGAGACCCATTGTGGATTCATCAGTTTTAGGCTTGACACAGCAGAGAAATAGAACAGTGAATGATCCCATTTGTCAGCTGGAGCCCTGCCCCTTCACAACCAGAGGGCAAATCCATCTGCCTCCAGATAGGGCTTGAGCTTGGATCCTGCCAACCACGCAAAAAGTTCTGAAGGTTCTCAGGGAATCTTTGGGACCCCAGGCATTAATCCTCACACGTTTTTACAGCATGATCCTAAATGCATGCCAGTGACCACGTCTGTAGGGAAATTACAAAACAGTGAATCTGTGAATGAAGTACATGCTTGCGTGCTAAATCGCTTCAGTCATGTCTGACTCTTTGCAACCCTTTGGACAGTAGCTCACCAGGCTCCTCTGTCCATGGGATTCTCCAGGCAAGAACACTGGAGTCAGTTGCCATGCCCTCCTCTAGGAATCTTTCTGACCTAGGGATCATACCTAGGTCTTTTATGTCTCCTGCATTGACAGGAAGGTTCTTTACTACTAATGCCATCAGAGAATCCCTGACTGTAAATACACATAAAGCCAAATTAAATAAATAAATATTCAAATGTATAAAGACTAAAGAATAAGTTTGTCTAAATTTGAAAAAAGGACAAGTTTATACTGTTGCTAAGACAAGTTAGTAAGGTCACGCAGTCCTCACTCTGAGAGTTTGGCCAAGTTATTTCACTTTTTGTGTCTCATTATCCATCTTGTAGGGAGAGTTATACTGAGAAGTTTGTTTTGAGAATTCACTTTACTGATACGAGCTTAGGACACTTTTTGGAAAGCATTCAATAAGTGCTAGCCAATTTTACCTTTAAAATATCCAGCAAATAATGATAATTCTATACCAATTTATATTGTCCAGATTCAGAAATCAAAAAGAAAATCATTTATACATTTTAATAGTGCACAGCATTTGATTATAGAAAATACAAACCAAATGTTTGGATAAATGCAGGAATCTCTTTGGGATTTGCATTTGAATATGTTAAAATAGGACAATGTACTCAGCCTTCCAGTGATTCATTCAAATAAACACATTTTAATATGCTCACATGCTGAATTTCTTTCTGTTTTTCATCTCTACAAAGCTTGTTCCCAATTCAGAATTTCAGTAGCTGGCTTTTTCCATAATTCAGTTATCAACTCATATTTTACCTCCTCAGAATGGCCTTGATTACGCTATCTATTTTAGGCCCTTGCTCCCAAGAAATTCTCTATAACAGTGCTCTGTCTTTGTAACCTTAATTACAATCAGAATACACCTGGATTATCTGCTACTTGCTTCAAACTGTCTCCCATGATGTTTTTACCACTTATCACCAGTGCCCAGAATAGTAATACTAGCCCAAGCTAGTAATAGTAATAATAATGTCTTCCATTTATGCATTTTGTGCATAGCTTACTTTGTACAAATTACATGTATTGACAACAATCTTGCCAGGTAGCTGCTACATTATATTCATTTTACAGATAAGACAAAAGGAGGTGAAGACTGGGAAAGTAAGTACCCATAATTACACACCTGCGGTGCTGCAGTCCATGGGGTCGGTCACAAAGAGTTGAACACGACTGAGCAACTGAACTGAATGAACTGAAAGGAGTCCTTAAAACAAACTCAAGTTTACCCCGAAGAGGCACTTAACACAGAGTGGTTAAAGGAATGACTAGATGTGCTCGGTTTGGGGCAAGGGGCTGAATATACAAATGTAAATAAGACCTAAAGTCTCAGTGCAGAGGCCACAGGAGTCTCTGTAAAGCAAACACTATATTAAGTGAATGCATGTCAATTACATCTCAATAAAACTAGGGGAAAATAAGCAAGAGGCATAAATTCCATAAATCACTACAGACGCTCTGATAGACTCTTTCACAGGGCACGCTGAGAGTATGAATGAGAACCTAGCATTTCCTTTGGTGCTGAGGTCCAGTTTTCTTAGAAGATGACGGCTCATGTCTGGAGGAGAAAGAGTAAACATGGAGAATTTAAATAGTGCAAACTTGAGAAGCCCTAAGTGAAACATTATGTAACACATTAGAAAATGCCTGAAAGATAATAAACTAGCTTGACAACCCCAAAACATGTTGCGAGGTATGTTTGTATCACGGCATCTCAATGGATATAGCTTAACATGGTTCCCATGCAAGCCAAGCTGTTACCATGGATACATGAACAAATGATCCAAGGGAGGCAGAGTTTGTAACCATAGCTAAACTCCTACAATCAGTGCTAACTAGCATTCCTTCACTGTAAGTGATTCTACATTTACAAAAATTCAGCATAGGAAATGGCATCATTTATTTCAAGAAAAGTAGTAAATATAAACATCACAACCATTGGTCTTTCCTGTTAATGGATAAAAGAATTTAAAAGGTTCATTCACTGATATTAAAGCCTGAATAGTAACTATAAGCTATAGCTTAAATGTTCTTGTTTTAAAAATGAGGGACTTGTTTTTGATCACCTCAAATGGCATTAATAAATTATTGAATTTTACAGGGTAGTTCATCATAGAAAAATGCATCTATTCAGTTTGAGAACACTAAGATATTAACATATGCCCATCATTTAAGGAAAAACTAAAAAGAAATATCAGCTTGATATTTGTTAAATTTGTATCCCTACAAGCATGGACTTTTAGTGAAGGGAGGGATATGCAGGCTTCACTGGCCTCATATGATGCATTTCTGTATATCAGATAATTGTGTAAACAATTAAAATTTTATTTTAAATTTTTATTTTCACCTATTTCTTTAAATTAAGTCTTAAGCTCAATTTGGATCAAATTATTTAAGAATAATAAATAGTTACTCTTAATTACTCAAGAGAACTTTGGTTATTTAGATAGGACTCTGCTCACAGATTTATGGTCCTTCTCAATTTCTTTAAGAGACTGAAAGCCTAGAGAGCTTTCATGCATCCTAGGGGCTTCATACTTGAAGCCACAGAGAGCATGTGTTTTAAGTAGCTAGATTATGCTTTGGCAGTAATAGAGGTGGTGTTTAAACTGCCCAACCATATATGTGCAATGCTATGCTTAGTTGCTTGGTTGTGTCTTACTCTGTGTGACTCCATGGACTGTAACCTACCAGGCTTCTCTATCCACAGGGATTCACCAGGCCAAAATACTGTAGTGGATTGCCATGTCCTTCTTCAGGGAGTCTTCCCAACCCAGGGATTGAACCCAGGTCTCCTGCATTGCAGGTGGATTCTTTACCACCTGAGCCACCAGTGAAGCCCAAGAATACTGGAATGGGTAGCCTATCCCTTCTCCAGGGACTCTTTCTTATCCAGTAATCAAACCGGAGTGTCCTGCATTGCAGGTGGATTCTTTACCAACTGAGCAACCAGGGAGGCCCCTATATATCAGTTCAGTTCAGTTCAGTCGCTCAGTCATGTCCAACTCTTTGCGACCCCGTGAATCGCAGCACACCAGGCCTCCCTGTCCATCATCAACTCCCGGAGTTCACTCACACTCACGTCCATCAAGTCGGTGACACCATCCAGCCATCTCATCCTCTATCATCCCCTTTTCCTCCTGCCTCCAATCCCTCCAAGCATCAAAGGCTTTTCCAATGAGTCAACTCTTCACATGAGGTGGCCAAAATACTGGAGTTTCAGCTTTAGCATCTTTCCTTCCAAAGATCCCAGGGTTGATCTCCTTCAGAATGGACTGATTGGATCTCTTTGCAGTCCAAGGGACTCACAAGAGTCTCTCCAACACCACAGTTCAAAAGCATCAATTCTTCGGCACTCAGCCTTCTTCACAGTCCAACTCTCACATCCATACATGACTGCTGGAAAAACCATAGCCTTGACCTGATGGATCTTAGTCAGCAAAATAATGTCTCTGCTTTTCAATATGCTATCTAGGTTGGTCGTAACTTTTCTTCCAAGGAGTAAGCATCTTTTAATTTTATGGCTGCAGTCACCATCTGCAGTGATTTTGGAGCTCCCCAAAATAAAGTCTGACACTGTTTCCACTGTTTCCCCACCTATTTCCCATGAAGTGATGGGACTAGATGCCATGATCTTTGTTTTCTGATTGTTGAGCTTTAAGCCAACTTTTTTCACTCTCCTCTTTCACTTTCATCCAGAGGCTTTTTAGCTTCTCTTCACTTTCTGCCATAAGGGTGGTGTCATCTGCATATCAGAGGTTATCGATATTTCTCCCGGCAATCTTGATTCCAGCTTCTGTTTCTTCCAGTCCAGCGTTTCTCATGATGTACTCTGCATAGAAGTTAAATAAGCATGGTGACAATATATAGCCTTGACGTACTCCTTTTCCTATTTGGAACCAGTCTGTTGCTGTTCTAACTATTGCTTCCTGACCTGCATATAGAGTTCTCAAGAGGCAGGTCAGGTGGTCTGGTATTCCCATCTCTTTCAGAATTTTCCACAGTTTATTGTGATCCACACAGTCAAAGGCTTTGGCATAGTCAATAAAGCAGAAATAGATATTTTTCTGGAACTCTCTTGCTTTTTCCATGATCCAGCGGATGTTGGCAATTTGATCTCTGGTTCCTCTGCCTTTTCTAAAACCAGCTTGAACAACAGGAGTTCACAGCTCACGTATTGCTGAAGCCTGGCTTGGAGAATTTTGAGCATTACTTTACTAGCATGTGAGATGAGGGCAATCGTGTGGTAGTTTGAGCATTCTTTGGCATTGCCTTTCTTTGAAGCTGGAATGAAAACTGACCGTTTCCAGTCCTGTGGCCACTGCTGAGTTTTCCAAATTTGCTGGCATATTGAGTCCAGCAGTTTCACAGCATCATCTTTAAGGATTTGAAATAGCTCTACTGGAATTCCATCACCTCCACTAGCTTTGTTCATATTGGAAGTGGTCAAACAAGAGATGGCAAGAGTGAACGTTGACATTCTAGGAGTCAGCGAACTAAAATGGACTGGAATGGGTGAATTTAACTCAGATGACCATTATATCTATTACTGCGGGCAGGAATCCCTCAGAAGAAATGGAGTAGCCATTGTGGTCAACAAAAGAGTCTGAAATGCAGTACTTGGATGCAATCTCAAAAACGACAGAATGAACTCTGTTCATTTCCAAAACCTCTATATATGCATAGATGTAAATATAATCTAACATGATTGGCTTGTGGAACTCTTGAGGAACACTGAAGTAATCTTTAATAGATGATCCATAAGATGGTTTGTGGGGAGAGATTTTTTCCCCTATGACTGTCATTGTCTTCCTGTCATTAGTAATTACTGCAATAGCTCCATAATGTTTTCATCTAATACATTCCTGGAAATTTTTCATTCCCTAACCAATCAAACAAAAGAAATTCTTCAGCGTGGAAGGCTGGGTTCTTTCTTTTGTCATATATGGCTCAAAGGGTAAAGAATCTGCCTAAAATGCAGGAGATGCAAGAAACATGGATTTGATCATTAGGTTGCAAGATCCCCTGGAGTTATGGGCTTCTCTTGTGATTTAGCTGGTAAAGAATCCACCTGCAAAGCAAGATACCTGGGTTCGATCCCCGGGTTGGGAAGATCCCCTGGAGAAGTGAAAGGCTACACAATCCAGTTCTAGTATTCTGGCCTGGAGAATTCCATGGACTGTATAGTCCATGGGGTCACAAAGAGTCAGACATGACTGAGCTGCTTTCACTTTCAAAGTAACCCAGAAGTTAGACTCTCATGCTATGCTTGGCAAGTTTGAGGGAAGATTTCTTGAAATATATTTTTTCTGCTGGAAATTCTCCAGGTTAACATTAGGATAAAGGAGTAAATGGCCTTTAGAATGGATTTCCAATGCATTCTAAGGTTTATATTATTTTAATAAAAAATTCTTCAGAAAAAAATAAAATATTAAGAACATACATCATACCCTGAAAATATGCTGAAAAATCCTCATTTTAATTTCCTTAAATAACTAATTATCTCCCTTGTCATGGTATCTGGAGGGGCAGAATAAAGAACATATGAAATATAAACAGAGGAAATTAAAGGACCTGTCATATCACTTTTGAAAATGTGGATACCAAATTCTAAGGATATTTGATATTCAAATTAAGAAGAGATAGGAAAGGATTGGAAAGGAAGAGGAGGGCACAGTAACCCAACTCCAGTATTCTCTCCTGGAGAATCCCATGGACAGATGAACCTAGCAGGATACTTACTGTTCATGGTATTGCAAACAGTAGAACATGACTGAAGCAATCTAGCATTCATGCACATGCAGGAAAGGAAACAATGTTCTCAATAAATAGGGATCAAAAAGAAAAATGACTTGATTTGTATTTTGTAAAAAAGTGAATTAAATTTTTGTTCATCTTCCTCAATCAAATTTGCTTAATGGGCTTGATCTAGCCTTTAGAATAAGACAATTTCATTCACTCACTTTAAAAGAAAATTTCTTTTTCTTCTTATTCTTTAATTGAAATATATTTTAATATTTTAATTGATGCTATAATTTTCCTGTCAAATACATTTTCTTTATCTTGCCTTTTCACACACACAAAATTCTTTTACCTTTTGATATTTTTTTTTCTTTTACAAATTGGACTAATTTCTTTTCTACTGTAACACATGCAGAAGGCTTGAAAACTCCATATACAATCAGTGCCTGCTTGACTCACTGATAACATTTTTCAGAAATAGTTAGTTGAAGCTCTTTTATTTTTCTTTAGCTGCACTGGTGGTTCGGGCTTCTCCAGTGGCTCAGCAATAAAGAATCCACCTGCAATGCAGGAGACATGAGCTTGATCCCTGAGCAGGAAGACCCGCTGGAGAAGGAAATGACAACCCATTTCAGTATTCTTGCCTGGGATATCCCATAGACAGAGAAAACTGGCAGGCTATAGTCCATAGGGTCACAAAAGAGTCAGACATGACTGAGCTACTAAACAACAACACTGGTGGTTACGCAGATGACCTTTCTGATCGAGGTGTAAGTGAAGAAAAATTGTTACAATACCCCAGGGAATTGTTAGCGCAATGATGTTTGAGTCATAACTAAACTACCACCCTTAACGTTTTGAAATTTCTGTTCCATTCATTTAACAAATACATAATCTCAAGCACTTTGCTTCCAGAACATTGAGTAGTAAAACATTATTGTTTCCTTTGTGCCTGGAACAACTGCCTATTATTCTTATTTATTGCCATGCCCTCAGTAAAAAGGAAAAACTTAAAACATAAATAATAGATCATTTATCATCTATCTCACAGTAAAACTACTAGGAAGAGTCCTAAATTGTGAATTATTTTGATAGGTAAAAATTTCTTTTAAGTTGAAACACACAACATTTACGGAAAGAGAACTATTAATTTTGTATTATTTTCAGTATTTATGTATCTAATTCCTCTGTCTTTGACTAAATTTTTTAATTCCTGGGAACTAGCTTTGCAAGCATGAAATAAACAATGAAATACATATTCATTTAATTATTGAATTTCATATAATCAGAAAATATTAACAATAAAAATGTTAAACTGTCATCTCACAGTAAACTCAATAATCAAGCCTTTATTTTCATTTGAATTTCTTTTTAAAAGTTACAACTTTTCATATGTCACTCTGTCAACAATTGACAAATAAAATAAAATTCAGATCTCCTGCTTTTGAATAATCTTATTCATTGAAACTTTTCTCCTTATATCAAGGCTTTTGGTTGAAAATTTGTCCACAGTGCCCCCATATGTAATATAATTGTCACTATATTTTAGATTTAAAGTAATAAGAATAAATAAAATGAGGTTGACTGCTGGGCAAACTATATTACTAGTATCATCTTAAACTGTCTTCTCATAATACAACTTTTCTTCTAAAAGACTAGCGTTAGCAAGAGATGGCTATTTCTTTGCCAAAGATTCTGGGCAAATTTGAGTGTGGCTGTGTCCAGAAGAACAGGGTTGTTCCAAGAATGGGCTGCCCTCATCAGCTTGCATCCAGGTGGGATCACATGACTGAGTCTGGCCAAGAGAGTATGAACAGAAATAATATAAACTAGAACTCCTCAAACTTGAGCTTGCATTAAAATTACGTGAAAAGTTGATTGGAATATGTATCCCTGAGCTCAGCCTATGGAGTTTCTGATTCAGTGGGTCTATAATAAGTCCTGGGAATGTGCATTTTTAGCCAGTTACTAAGTGATGCTGATGCTACCCATGTCTTGGAAAAAAAAAAAAGATGGTCTTTTAATTTAAAAATTTTTCTGTCATGAACAAATAAAATGGTTATTTCTGTCTATTTAGAAACATATTCTTTACTACCATCAAGTTTGGGTGTAGAAATTTTTACTGCTACTGCAAATTTAGCTTTTAATGTGACTATTTCAGAGGAGAACAATCCTATTCAACCAGTGGATATACATGCAAAAAGATGTAGGAGGAAGAGGAAGATCTATGAATTTAAGGCATTATTTGTCATCTCCAAGTTATTCCTAAGAAAGCACAGCCAGAAGAAAAAAAAGACACAAATAAAGTGAAAAAATACAAGCACAGATTTTATGGACCCAAGAAGACCTGTCCTGACTACCACAGTGATGTAAAATACTTTCTAACGTAAATTAGCACCGTGAGGGCATTGCCAGGACACTTATCATGAGTTCCAGAAAATCACACACATGTGAAACCCAGCTAAACATCTTGAATGCAGACTCCCATTTTCAGACTCCCTAAATACAACAAGATAGTCTTCTAGAATATTGGGGAAAACTCTTTGGCTCAGGAAAGTCTCCTTCTGGAGGCATAGCTACGCCTTTCCCTTTCAGCCCACTTTTTAATGTCTTCAAAACTTCATCTTTTCATCTCTGGCACCACGTGCAAATAGCTTCTCCAATGCATCATTGTTTCCAGGGTTTCACCTCATTATTTCAACATCCTTAGGAAAACAAGAACACCAAGAGCAAAAGTTTCTTTTACAGTATGCCTGCTGTTCCTGATCCTCTCTGTCTGCTTCAACCTGTAACCTTTCAAATCAGGCTGTTTTGAGGTTGTCCTGCCTTATTAACTTGAGATCACGGATTAGTCTCTCCAGTGTAGTAATTATTCAATGTGGACAAAAGGAGGTTATGTTCGTCGTCCTTGCCCTACCGCAGAGCTGAGAGCTGTACCAAAACTCATCATCATTTTCTCCCACAACTGTGGTAGGCATTACCATCATTTCATAATAGAGGGCATACTTGATATAAAAAGTAGATGAAACTTGCTGAATAGCATAGTCAACATTTTTAGTGAAGGTTAGAATAAGAGTCTCCCAGAGCCAATGGATGCATATTTGAAGGTACTGAACCTGATAGTAATAGTTATGATATAAAAATTAAAATGGACCTAGAGCCCCCAGATTTGTGGTTGCCATGGATGGAAAATGGATCAAAGACTTGTATTTAATAATCTTTCTAGATTCTACCTCCCATGTGGCAGACACTTGTGTGATCCTTCATCATGATGATATCAGGATCTGATGCTACCTTGAAATGAGAAGGCGATTGATAAATATTAGTTGAATCAATTTTGGAAATATTCAATAAAATCATAAAGTATGCTTTAAATCTCATTTATTCCTGGCTTTTGTTTTTGTTTGTTCAGTTAATGTGGATATTAAGAGGATGAAAGGCTAGCTTCTGGAATAAGCCTATATATCCATGCTGATTAAGTAACCTCTTCGTGGCTCAGTTTCTCTACCTGGAAGATGTTAGAACACCACCACCTAACTTGTGAATGTCCTACATCCGTGTTGAACACATTGTAATCACTCAGTAACTGCACAATTTTATGGGAGTTTCCATTTGATATTGATAAATAGCTGTTTTTTTAGATCACTGACTCAGTGGACATAAATTTGAGCAAACTCTGGGAGATAGTGTAGGACAGAGGAGTCAGGCCTGCTGTAGTCGATGGGGTCACAGAGTCAGACACAACTTACTGACTGAACAATTGTAATAATCATAAAGAGATTTCTATAACATTATCCAACACACTTGTCATTCTGTTAAGGGCATTAATAGGTACACAGATTTTCTTATTTTGTTCTTTTGCTTTAAGAAAGAAAAAGAAATATATACCATGTTTCAAGATTGCATGATCCCCAAGGAAACTACCAGAATTCAGCCTCAGTCCTCTGAACAACACAGTAGGCCAGGCAAGATCATTCATTCAATTGCTGCCACTGAGTGTAAGTTCCATGTACTGCTCAACATGTGACTTTTTTTTCTGCATTGTACCTCCTTTTTCCCTCTCTTACTTTCTGCTTGAACTTTATCAGCTCTTTGATTGTAATTCCTTTTGTGCAGTTTATTTTTGCTGTTGTTGGTTGTGGGTTTTTTAAGAAATTGAATTTTCTTCTCTTACTATTTTTTTACTTCTCTCTCTCTCTCTCCTTAACTTGAGAAATAGAAGTACTCAATAATACACAAGAGCATTGCTTTGCTAGCAGAATTTGGGATTTAAATGATATGACCTCTGTAATTAGTTGTTCTAAGAAGACTTCTTTAAAGACCCACTTAGGTCCAAGCCAATGCTTCAGACATTCTCTGTTGACTGGGAGCATTTGCCACCCACCTTTAAATGGGTAGTTTCCTGTCAAAGATATAGTCTCCCAGATAATTATATACAATGAAACATTATTTATTTTTTCCAACAATACATTGGAATCATACTAGACAAATCATGCACTGGGGTATGAAATGCTGGTGAGATAAATGAACATGAAGATTTAGGGTGGCATGCCCTGGGAAGCAGAAGTACTTGTGATTTAACACACTGATTCCAATCATTCAGGAGCTGACACTGGGTTCTATCACTGGGAAGTAGCATCATAATAATACAAAGGATAAATATGCACCCATTCCCATTGAGGTCTCCTCTTTAAGAGTGTGGTCACTTATTTGGAGAGCTTTGGATCACTCTCCGGATGCAGACAGTTTAAACAATGGCTAACAATGTTAAGTTTTCCCAGATCATTCTTCCAGATATGTTAAAGATAAAAAAGACATATAAGCCTTCCAGCCACCAGGTTGGCTCAGGTAAATATGTTCCAGATAACACCAGATAACACTGGTGTCAAAGAATAGTATGGAGAAGGCTCTTCTCAAAAGATGGGATGGGGAGCTTTTGAAGATAAGGCTTAGCAATAATTTTTAATGCCATGAGATATGTTCACATTATAACAACAGATGCAATAAGCAGGATACAAATTTGATTCATAATCACTATTACATTGTCATAATCATGTATATAAATCATACACATAGGAAAGGAATACACATAAGTCAAGTGTTCTGTTTGGATAGTGAGATCAATTATTGATGACTTTTTTCTTTTTATTTTTATACTTACAAATGTTCTACAATGACTATTAATTTTTTATTTGAAAATATAAAAATAATGCTTCATCCCATGATGAAAGAGAACTGCCATTCCTGTTATGACCAGGTCCTAGTTCCTATCATGATGCTTAACACCTGGTAGGGATTCTATCCATATTTGTTGGATAAATAAAAATAATAAGAATATTATAGTCATAAGTCTGTGTCTAAAAATAAAGTCTCATATTTGAATTATAGCACAGTCAACTATCTGCAAATTTCAAAGATACCCTCTTTTACTCAGAACAGTCGAAAATGTTTCAGTTGAATCGTTTTTGTGGGGTCATACACTCTTGTTTATATATTTCAAATGAGATTCTGTTGTTCTTTAGTGACCTTCATTCTTTCTTGATACAAAGCTTATGTTGACCCTAAGGAAAGAGTTGTGTTTTCTGAATGGGATCAACATGTGTTTCCCACCTGACTTTTCTTGGTGTTGCTCTCCACCTCCATTTACTTAAGGACAATAGAAGCCTCTCTGTGCCATGGGAAACATGTCACACTGAGACTACCAGTAAGACCATTGCTTGAGAATAACTTTACAAAGCATCAAAGCACAAAAGATACTAATGGCTGTCCCCAAATGGTCTGACATTGCAAATGGTTCCAAGAATCCAAGGATATGTTTTTTCATTCCATGCACTTGATGTTTAGGGGCATGTGTGAAGTATATGCTATCTTTTTTTCCTAAGGAGATAATTTATAACTGAGTATGACAGTAGGTTTGAAGCTCAAATGTGCCTGTTAAGCTTACGTAATATTTCTTCATAAACTTTATTTTTATAGCATTAAGTGTGTGTTGAAAAAGAAAATAGAGAGTATGCTATCTTAACCCTTGGATCAAGTTCAGACTGTTGAGATCTTTACAGTTCTGATTTAGTACAATCACAGGATGTGGGAGAGCTTTTCAAAATATTGAAGTAGGTCTACAAGCCTAAGACTGGAAATGAATCACAGGACCATTTTTCATCTTGTCAGTTGCCGACATCATGCTTAAGGAATTCTTACAGTAAAACATATGTCTGTTCAGAGTATTAACCCTTGTTTCCTGACACCCAATCAAAGCAGTAATCCCTACAAAGGAAGTTTGAAAAAAACACAATTGTCACTTCTAGGGAATATGAATGTGTAAAATTCATCATTAATCAGGGTGTTCATATCTCACAAAGATGGTCCTACAATGACAGTTTTAATAACCCACACATCCTGGGCCAAAGAGACATTAACCCAAGCTTTAACAAAGTCAAGATTATAAAGATATTATCTATCTGGATTTCATATAGCATAAAAGGAACTGTAAACATAAGCAGAGTGATTTTGATATATTATTGCTGATTTCCAGATATACTGAGGAAAAGCCATAAGATTTCATGGTAGACAAGACTTTATTTACTGCATCGAGTCTGGTATTTCTTCAGCTGGGGCTGCACTTCAGGGTTTGCTGAGGAACATTTATAAACCTCTATACCTGTGTCAAACCCTAAACCAATTAAGAACACTCAGTGTGGGAACCCAGGATTCCCTATTTTTAATAATCTTACAAGTTTCCCTACCCAAAGTCAAGGTAAGAAGCACTGCTCTGTTACATTCTGCAGAAGTGACCAAGAAGGTAGGAGCTATATCTGGGCAGCTAAGTGGCTAAGGCAGTGTTCACTATTAATATGCTCGCACTTTTAAATAGCTTTGCCTGTAGTAACACTCAGTCCCGCTTCATGGGAAATTATTATCACCACCATTTTACAGATGAGCGTGCTAGGAGGTGTCATACAACTAGGAATGATGGAATGGAGTTACAGATTCAGGTATTTGATGACATAGTTGTATTTATTTAATAAATACTTTCAAGTTTGTATAATATACCAAGCACAGTGGCAAATTACTTCAAATATAATGCATTAAGTAAGAGATGTCATCTACCAATAAACATCTAGTGATCAGCAACTGTCTTACCACACGGTCTTGAATTAAACATGTAAATGTAATAATGTGGCTCTCAATAGTATCCTGGAAAAGTTGTTGATATTAACTGAAGTAATAGATAAAACTAACTAAAAAGGACCAAAATTCTGTATCCATTGAAATATATCTGGCTTTCAGTAGACATACTTTGCTGGCTGGTCAGCAAAGTAGAATCACAGCCACTGTGTTTCCAGCCTCATTGAGTCAGACATTCTTTTAGCAGGGGTATCCCAAAGGACAGGGTGGATACAGTTAAAATGACCAAATTTGTGGGCATTACAAGAAATGCATTTCTCCTTATCCTACATACTATGCTGACTTCTTGTTTGCACAAAAAGGAGTCACAACAATTTACTGAGAACTTAAAATACATTTTACACCATTGTTTACATGAAGAATATTTCGTTTCAGAAAATCCCATAGGTTGAAAAGCAATAATCTGAAGATATCAATCCTTTCTCTTTTTTATCTGGAAATGAATAAGCCAATTTAGACCCAAATCTGGATACCAGTCATCTTCTGTAAGTAAATATCAGTAAATGTGAGTTTGAAGCAAACAAATTAATGTACCCAGAAATCATGTGCAAGTGTTATTTCAGGACTATTAAAAAGAACCAATACCAGGGTGCAGTCCTAAGATGGCAGAGGATTAGGATGGAGAGACGACTTTCTCCTCTCACAAATTCATTAAAAGATCACTTAAATGCTGAGCAACTTCCACAAAACAATTTTTGAATGCTGGCAGAAGACACCAGGCACCCAGAAAGGCAGCCCATTCTCTTCAAAAGGAGTGCTGTATGGATGGAGAAGTCTTGAGGCTGCTATAAGAATAAGACTGCATGCCAGAGGCAGGAGGCTTAAATCTAAAACTTTACAACACCAGAGAACTCCTGACTCAAGGGAATATTAATCAAAAATAGCTCATCCAAAAGCCTCCATACCTATACTGAAACCAAACCCCACCCAAGAACCAATAAGTTCCAGACCACGACATACCACACTAATTCTCCAGCAAAACAGGAACATAGCCCTGTGCATTAAAATACCGGCTGTCCAAAATCACACCAAACCCATAGACACCTCAAAACTCACTACTGGACACTTTATTGCACTCCAGAGAGAAGAGATCCAGCTCCACCCACCAGAACACTTCCCTAATCAGGAAACCTTGACAAGCCACTAGTCCAACCCCATCCACAGGGAGCAACCTCCACAATAAAGAGGAACCACAAAGCATACAGAAAGGCCACCTCAAACACAGCAATCTAAACAAAATGGAAAGGCAGAGAAATATTCAGCAGGTAAAGGAACATGATAAATGCCCACCAAATGAAACAAAAGAGGAGGAGATAGGGAGTCTACCTGAAAAAGAATTCAGAATAAGGATAGTAAAGATGATACAAAACCTTGAAAACAAAATGGAGTTACAGATAAATAGACTAGAGACAAGAATTGAGAAGATGCAAGAATTGTTTAACAAGGACCTAGAAGAAATAAAAAGAGTCAATCAATAATTAATAATGCAATAACTGAGATCAAAAGCACTCTGGAGGGAAAAACAGTAGAATAACTGAGGCAGAAGATAGGATAAGTGAGGTGGAAGATAGAACGGTGGAAAATAAATGAAGCAGAGAGGAAAAAAGAAAAAAAGAATAAAAAGAAATGAGGACAACCTCAGAGACCTCCAGGACAATGTTAAATGTCCCAACATTCAAATCATAGGAGTCCCAGAAGAAGAAGACAAAAAGAAAGGCCATGAGAAAATACTTGAGGAAATAATAGTTGAAAACTTCCATAAAATGGGGAAGGAAATAGCCACCAAAGTCCAAGAAATCCAGAGGATCCCAAACAGGATAAACCCAAGGCAAAACACCTCAAGACACATATTAATCAAATTAATGAAGATCAAACACAAAGAGCAAATATTAAAAGCAAGGGAAAAGTAACAAATAACACACAAGGGGATTCCCATAAGGATAACAGCTGATCTTTCTATCGAAACTCTTCAGGCCAGAAGGGAATAGCAGGACATACGTAAACTGATGAAAGAGAAAAATCTACAACCCAGATTACTGTACCCAGCAAGGATCTCATTCAAATATGTAGGAGAAATCAAAAGCATTACAGACAAACAAAAGCTGAGAGAATTCAGCACCACCAAACCAGCTCTCCAACAAATGCTAAAGGATCTTCCCTAGACAGGAAACACAGAAAAGGTTTATAAACTCAACCCAAAACAACAAAGTCAATGGCGAGTGAATCATACTTATCAATAATTACCCTAAATGTAAATGGTTTGAGTACCTCAACCAAAAGACAAAGACTGGCTGAATGGATATAAAAATAAGACCCCTATATATGCTGTCTACAAGAAACCTACCTCAAAACAAGGGACACATATAGACTGAAAGTGAAGGGCTGGAAAAAGTCATTTCACTCAAATGGAGCCCAAAGGAAAGCAGGAGAAGCAATACTCAAGTCAGATAAAATAAGCTTTGAAATAAAGGCTGTGAAAGAGACAAAGAAGGACACCACATAATGATCACAGGATCGATCCAAGAAGAAGATAGAACAATTATAGACATATATGCATCCAACATAGGAGCACCACAATATGTAAGGCAAATGCTAAGAAGTATGAAAGGGAAACTTAACAATAACAAAATAATAGTGGGAAACTTTAATACCCTACTCACACCTATGGATAGATCAACTAAAAAAATTAGCAAGGGAAATACAAACTTTAAATGATAATGGACCAGTTAGACTTAATTGATATCTATAGGACATTTCACTCCAAAACAATGAATTTCACCTTTTTCTCAAGTGCACTTGGAACATTCTCCAGGATAGATCACATCCTGGGCCATAAATCTAGCCTTGGTAAAGTAAAAAGAATTGAAATCATTTCAAGCACCTTTTCTGATCTAAGATTATATGTCAACTACTGAAAAAATAAAACTATTAAAAATACAAACATATGGAGGCTAAACAGCTCACTTCTGAATAACAAAGAAATCACAGAAGAAATTTATTAAAATCAAAATATGCATAGAAATGAATGAAAATGAAAACACGTCAACCCAAAACCTATGGGATTCTGTAAAAGCAGTGCTAAGGGGAAGGTTCATAGCAATACAAGCTTACTTCAAGAAACAAGAGAAAAATTAAATAAATAACCTAACTTTATATCTAAAGCAACCAGAAAAAGAAGAAATGAAGAACCCCAGGGTTAGTAGAAGAAAATATATTTTTAAAATTAGGGCAGAAACAAATGGAAAAGAAACAAAGGAGATTATAGCAAAAACCAACAAAACTAAAAGCTAGTTCTTTGAGAAGATAAATAAAATAGACAAACCATTAGCCAGACTCATCAAGGAAAAAGGAGAAGAATCAAATCAACAAAATTAGAAATAAAAATGGAGAAATCACAACAGACAACACAGAAATACAAAGGATCATAAGACACCACTATCAGCAACTATATGCCAATAAAACGAACAACTTGGAAGAAATGTACAGATTCTTAGAAAAGTATAACCTTCCAAAACTGAACTAGGAAGAATAGAAAATCTTAACAGACCCATCACAAGCAAGGAAATTGAAACTATAACCAAAAATCTGGCTTCACAGCTGAATTCTACCAAAAGTTTAGAGAAGAGCTAACACCTATCCTACTCAAAGTCTTCCAGAAAATTGCAGAGGAAGGTAAACTGCCAAACTAATTCTATGAGGCCACCATCACCCTAATACCAAAACCTGACAAAGATACCACACAAAAAACTACAGGCTAATATCACTGACAAACATACATTCAAAATCCCTTAATAAAATTCTAGCAAACAGAATCCAACAACACATTAAAAAGATCATACATCATGACCAGTTGGGCTTTATCCCAGAGATGCAAGGATTCCTCAACATTCACAAATCAATCAATGTGATACACCACATTAACAAACTGAAAGATAAAAACCATATGGTTATCCGCCAGGGTCCAGCCCCTGCAGGATCCAGGGAAACCCGAAGGAGGAACGGCGTCGGTGATTGATTTAGAGAGGGAGAGAGACAGATAAGAATGTTGTAGATAAGAAAATAGAGGAGAGAAGAAAAAGAGGCTGATGTTCCTTGGTTTATACAGAAAATCAATAAAGTCTCAAGACAAGAGACTTGCACCGTCTACGTGAGGCTGCAGGTGCCTTCCCGGTCTCCTGAGGGAGTGAAGGCACAGGGGCCTTCCCGGTCAGGTCTTAGAAACCCAGGCAAATAAGTAGACACAGCGGATCTCTGTACTCCAGATGGGAACTAGCCTGAAAGAGAGAGTAAGAGGAAGAAAATGATTGACACGAGGAGATCAAGCTGCTTTGACGAGCAAGATCCGTAGCTTTATTTTTAAACAGTACTTATATACCTTTTCGTACATAGAGGGAAATGAAAGATGCAAGGTCATACAGAATCAGCCCAACATTCCAACAGTTTTGCCCTTATCGAAACCATGATTTTTTCTGCATACCTTTCTCACAAATAATGTTGTGTTCAGTATCTTCTGGCCTTGGAGGCCTGTGAACATTGTATGACCCTCTTTTGATAAAGGCTACTCAACCAAAAACTTATTTTCCCTCAAAGTGTTTTTTTCTTTATATTTCTAATCTATGTCAGCCTCAGAAAGTGCCAAGAAGGGTTACATTTTTCACAGAGCAAAGGTGCAGTGAGTTACAAGAAAGAGCCAATTAGCTCAAAAGTCTGATATGGTTAAATTCAAGGCTACACGTGTTTTTCTTGCATTCTCACTATGTTAACTAACACATTCCCAGGTGCACAGTGGATAAGAGATATGGGAACTTAGCAACAAGCATTGGCCCAATAATGAAATCCTACACCAGCACTAGTACTACTCTAATAACTTTTAACTCTATCAAAGGCTCAGTGTCTTAGGCTTTGCGTGCTTCTCACAGTTGGGAGGATGTAAATAATTGTATGCATAGCTGCAAGAGTTTGGGTATATGTGCCAAGCAAGCTAGAATGCTAACAGAGGGGGTTCGATTTGAGATATTTCTCTCATGTCCAGGAGACTTATTAGCTATAGCCCTAAGTTGATTTTCTCCAGAGAAAGGTGGTCAGGGTTAGCCCCCTGTTAATATCAGAGGAGATGGTGAAACTCATGAAAGTAAAACAGACAGATGCTGGTTTTGGGGTAGAATGCTCGAGAAAGCCTAGGGAGCCCCTTGAGCTCTGAAGCCTTGCTTAACAGTTCTCTTCCACATGACCCTGTCATGGGTGGGATCTCCCGTGGCAGCTCCCGGCAGTTATCTTAATAGATGCAGAGAAAGCCTTTGACAAAATTCAACATCGATTTATGATACAAACCCTCCAGAAAGCAGGCATAGAAGGAACATACCTCAATATAATAAAAGCCATATATGATAAACCCACAGCAAACATTATCCTCAATAGCAAAAATTGAAAGCATTTCCCATAAAGTCAGGAACAAGACAAGGGTGCACACTCTCATCACTATTATTCAACATAGTTTTGACCACAGCAATCAGAGAAGAAAAAGAAATAAAAGGAATCCAGATTGGAAAAGAAGTAAAACTCTCACTCTTTGCAGATGACATGATCCTCTACATAGAAGACCCTAAAGAAACCACCAGAAAATTACTAGAGATAATCAATTGATATAGTAAAGTTACAGGATATAAAATTAATACACAGAAATCTCTTGCATTATTATACACTAACAATGAGAAAACAGAAAGAAAAATTAAGGAAACAATCCCATTCACTATTGCAATGAAAAGAATAAAACACTTAGGAATAAATCTACCTAAAGAAACAAATGACTTATATATAAAAAGCTATAAAACACTGATGAAAGAAATCCAAGATGACACAAATAGATGAGGAAATATATCATGTTCATTGATCGGAAGAATCAATATAGTGAAAATGACTATACTACCCAAGGCAATGTATAGATTCAATGCAATCCCTATCAAGCTACCAATGGTATTTTTCAGAGAACTAGAAAAATACTTTCACAGTTTGTATGGAAACACAAATATCCTCGAATACCCAAAGCAATCTTGAGAAAGAAAAACGGAACTGGAGGAATCAACCTACTAGACTTAAGGCTATACTACAAAGCTATAGTCATTATGACAGTAGGTACTGGCACAAAGACAGAAATATAGATCAATGGAACAAAATAGAAAGCTCAGAGATAAATCCACACACCTATAGACACCTTATTTTTTGACGAAGGAGGCAAGAATATACAATGGAGAAAAGACAATCTCTTTAACAAGTGATGCTAGGAAAACTGGTCAACCACTTGTAAAAGAATGAAAATAGAACACTTTCTAACACCATACACAAAAATAAACTCAAAATGCATTAAAGATCTAAACATAAGGCCAGAAACTATAAAACTCCTAGAGGAAAACACAGACAAAACACTCTTCGACATAAATCACAGCAGGATCCTCTATGACCCACCTCCTAGAGAAATGGAAATAAAAGCAAAAATAAACAAATGGGACCTAATTAAACGTAAAAGCTTTTGAACAACGAAGGGAACTATAAGCAAGGTGAAAAGACAGCCTCAGAATGGGAGAAAATAATAGCAAACAAAGCAACTGACAGATAATTAATCTCAAAAATATACAAGCAGCTCCTGAATCTCAATTCCAGAAAAATAAATGACCCAATCAAAAATGGGCCAAAGGACTAAGCAGACATTTCTCCAAAGAAGACATACAGATGGCTAACAAACACATGAAAAGATGCTCAACATCACACATTATCAGAGTAATGCAAATCAAAACCACAATGAGGTACCATCTCACGCTGGTCAGAATGGCTGGTGTCAAAAAGCTTACAAGCAATAAATACTGGAGAGGGTGCAGAGAAAAGGGTATCCTCTTACATTGTTGGTGGGAATGCAAACTAGTACAGCCACTATGGAAAACAGTGTGGAGATTCCTTAAAAACTGGAAATAGAACTGCCATACGACCCAGCAATCCCACTGCTGGGCATACAAACCAAGGAAACCAGAACTGAAAGAGACACATGTACCCCAGTGTTCATCTCAGCACTGTTTATAATAGCCAGGACATGGAAGCAACCTAGATGTCCATCAGCAGGTGAATGAATAAGAAAGCTGTGGTACATATACACAATGGAATATTACTCAGTTATTAAAAAGAACGCATTTGAATCAGTTCTTTTTTTTTTTTAATACTTTATTCTACATTACAATACTGTATTTGTTTTGCCATACATTGACATGAATCAGCCACAGGTGTCCACGATCTCCCAGTGCCAAAGCCCCCTCCCACCTCCCACCCCACATCTTCTCCCTGAATCATCCCATGCACCAGCCCCATGCATCCTGCATCCTGTATTGAACATAGACTGGCGCTTCATTCTTACAAGATAGTATACATGTTTCAATGCCGTTCTCCCAAATCATCCCACCCTCTCCCTCTCCCTCAGAGTTCAAAAGTCCATTCTATACCTCTGAGTCTCTTTTGTTGTCTCACATAGAGGGTCATCATTACTATCCTTCTAAATTCCATAAATATGTGTCAGTATACTGTATTGGTGTTTTTCTTTCTGGCTTACTTCACTCTGAATAATCGGCTCCAATTTCATCCATCTCATTAGAACTGAGTCGAATTTATTCTTTTTAAGGGCTGAGTAGTACTCCATTGTGCATATGTACCACAGCTATCTTATCCATTCATCTGCTGATGGACATCTAGGTTGTTTCCATGTCCTGGCTATTATAAACAATGCTGCAATAAAATTGGGGTACATGTGTCTCTTTCAATTCTGGTTTCCTCAGTGTGTATGCCCAGCAGTGGGATTGCTGGATCATAAGGCACTTCTATTTGCAATTTTTAAGGAATCTCCACACTGTTTTCCATAATGGCTGTACTAGTTTGCATTCCCACCAACAGTGTAAGAGGGTTCCCTTTTCTCCACATCCTCTCCAGCATTTATTGCTTGTAGACTTTTGGATCGCAGCCATTCTGACTGGTGTGAAATGGTACCTCATTGTGGTCTTGATTTGCATTTCTCTGATAATAAGTGATGTTGAGCATCTTTTTCATGTGTTTGTTAGCCATCCGTATGTCTTCTTTGGAGAAATGCCTATTTAGTTCTTTGGCCCATTTTTTTATTGGTTCATTTATTTTTCTGGAGTTGAGCTGCATAAGTTGCTTGTATATCTTTGAGATTAGTTGTTTGTCAGTTGTTTCATTTGCTATTGTTTTCTCCCATTCAGAAGGCTGTCTTTTCACCTTGCTTATAGTTTCCTTTGTTGTGCAGAAGCTTTTAACTTTAATTAATCCCATTTGTTTATTTTTGCTTTTATTTCCAGTATATTGGGAGGTGGATCATAGAGGATCCTGCTGTGATTTATGTCGGAGAGTGTTTTGCCTATGTTTTCCTCTAGGAGTTTTATAGTTTCTGGTCTTACATTTAGATCTTTAATCCATTTTGAGTTTATTTTTGTGTATGGTGTTAGAAAGGGGTCTAGTTTCATTCTTTTACAAGTGGTTGACCAGTTTTCCCAGCACCACCCGTTACAGAGACTGTCTTTTCTCCATTGTATATTCTTGCCTCCTTTGTCGAAGATAAGGTGTCCATAGGTGTGTGGGTTAATCTCAGGGCTTTCTATTTTGTTCCATTGATCTATATTTCTGTCTTTGTGCCAGTACCATACTGTCTTAGTGACTGTGGCTTTGTAGTAGAGCCTGAAGTCAGGCAAGTTGATTCCTCCAGTTCCATTCTTTTTCTCAAGATTGCTTTGGCTATTCTACGTTTTTTGTATTTCCATACAAATCTTGAGATTACTTGATTTAGTTCTGTGAAAAATACTGCTGGTAGCTTGATAGGAATTGCATTGAATCTGTAGATTGCTTTGGGTAGTATACTCATTTTCACTATATTGACTCTTCCGACCCATGAGCATGGTATATTTCTCCATCTATTAGTGTCCTCTTTGATTTCTTTCATCAGTGTTTTATAGTTTTCGATATATAGGTCTTTAGTTTCTTTAGGTAGATATATCCCTAAGTATTTTAATCTTTTCGTTGCAATGGTGAATGGGATTGTTTCCTTGACTTCTTTTTCTACTTTCTCATTATTAGTGTATAGGAATGCAAGGGATTTCTGAGTGTTGATTTTATATCCTGCAACTTTACTATATTCGTTGATTAGCTCTAGTAGTTTTCTGGTCGAGTCTTTAGGAT
This sequence comes from Nanger dama, assembly GCA_917880005.1. Lineage (NCBI taxonomy): Eukaryota > Metazoa > Chordata > Mammalia > Artiodactyla > Bovidae > Nanger > Nanger dama. The sequence goes on along the minus strand of CAKJTW010000009.1, from coordinate 41,797,965 downwards.
TTTCTATATAGAGGATCATGTCGTCTGCAAACAGGGAGAGTTTTACTTCTTCTTTTCCAATTTGGATTCCTTTTATTTCTTTTTCTGCTCTGATTGCTGTGGCCAAAACTTCCAGTACGATATTGAATAGTAGTGGTGAAAGTGGACACCCTTGTCTTGTTCCTGACTTTAGGGGAAATGGTTTCAGTTTTTCACCATTGAGGATAATGTTAGCTGTGGGTTTGTCATATATAGCTTTTATTATGTTGAGGTATGTTCCTTCTATTCCTGCTTTCTGGAGGGTTTTTATCATAAATGGATGTTGAATTTTGTCAAAGGCTTTTTCTGCATCTATTGAGATAATCATATGATTTTTATTTTTCAGTTTGTTAATGTGATGAATTACATTGATTGATTTGCAGATATTGAAGGATCCTTGCATCCCTGGGATAAAGCCCACTTGGTCATGGTGTATGATCTTTTTAATGTGTTGCTGGATTCTGATTGCTAGGATTTTGTTGAGGATTTTTGCATCTATGTTCATCAGTGATATTGGCCTGTAGTTTTCTTTTTTTGTGGTGTCTTTGTCAGGTTTTGGTATTAGGGTGATGGTAGCCTCATAGAATGAGTTTGGAAGTTTACTTCCTCTGCAATTTTCTGGAATAGCTTCAGTAAGATAGGTGTTAGCTCTTCTCGAAATTTTTGGTAGAATTCAGCTGTGAAGCCGTCTGGACCTGGGCTTTTGTTTGCTGGAAGATTTCTGATTACAGTTTCAATTTCCATGCTTGTGATGGGTCTGTTAAGATTTTCTATTTCTTCCTGGTTCAGTTTTGGAAAGTTGTACTTTTCTAAGAATTTGTCCATTTCTTCCAAGTTGTCCCTTTTATTGGCATATAATTGCTAATAGTAGTCTCTTATGATTCTTTGTATTTCTGTGTTGTCTGTCGTGATCTGTCCATTTTCATTTCTAATTTTATTGATTTGATTTTTTTTCTCTTTGTTTCTTGATGAGTCTGGCTAATGGTTTGTCAATTTTATTTATCCTTTCAAAGAACCAGCTTTTGCTTTGTTGATTTTTGCTATGGTCTCTTTTGTTTCTTTTGCATTTATTTCTGCCCTAATTTTTAGGATTTCTTTCCTTCTACTAACTCTGGGGTTCTCTATTTCTTCCTTTTCTAGTTGCTTTAGGTGTAGAGTTAGGTTATTTATTTGGCTTCTTTCTTGTTTCTTGAGGTATGCCTGTATTGCTATGAACTTTCCTCTTAGCACTGCTTTTGTAGTGTCCCATAGGTTCTGTGTAGTTGTGTTTTCATTTTCATTTGTTTTGATGCATAATTTGATTTCTTTTTTGATTTCTTCTGTGATTTGTTGATTATTCAGAAGGGTGTTGTTCAGCCTCCAAATGTTGGAATTTTTAATAGCTTTTCTCCTGTAATTGAGATCTAACCTTAGTGCATTATGGTCAGAGAAGATGCTTGGAATGATTTCAATTTTTTTGAATTTATCAAGGTTAGATTTATGACCCAGGATGTGATCTATCCTGGAAAATGTTCCATGTGCACTTGAGTAAAAGGTGAAATTCATTGTTTTGAGGTGAAATGTCCTATAGATATCAATTAGGTCTAACTGGTCTATTGTATCATTTAAAGTTTGCGTTTCTTTGTTAATTTTCTGTTTAGTTGATCTGTCCATAGGTGTGAGTGGGGTATTAAAGTCTCCCACTATTATTGTGTTATTATTAATTTCCCCTTTCATGGTTGTTAGCATTTGTCTTACATATTGTGGTGCTCCTATGTTGGGTGCATATATATTTATAATTGTTATATCTTCTTCTTGTATCGATCCTTTAATCATTATGTAGTGGCCTTCTTTGTCTGTTTTCACAGCCTTTGTTTTAAAGTCTATTTTATCAGATATGAGTATTGCTACTCCTGCTTTCTTTTGGTCTTTATTTGCACGTAATATCTTTTTCCAGCCCTTCACTTTCAATCTGTATGTGTCCGTTGTTTTGAGGTGGGTCTCTTGTAAGCAGCATATATAGGGATCTTGTTTTTGTATCCATTCAGTCAGTCTTTGCCTTTTGGTTGGGGCATTCAACCCATTTACATTTAAGGTAATTATTGATAAGTATGCTCCTGTTGCCATTTACTTTAGTGTTTTGGGTTCAGGTTTATACGTCCTTTTTGTGTTTCCTTTCTAAAGTCTATCATTTAGTATTTGTTGGAGAGCTGGTTTGGTGGTGCTGAATTCTCTCAGCTTTTGCTTATCTGTAAAGCTTTTGATTTCTCCTTCATATTTGAATGAGATTCTTGCTGGGCACAGTAGTCTTGGCTGAAGGTTATTATCCTTCATCACTTTAAGTATGTCTTGCCATTCCCTCCTAGCCTGAAGAGTTTCTATTGAAAGATCTGCAGTTATTCTTATGGGGATCCCCTTGTGTGTTATTTGTTGTTTTTCCCTTGCTGCTTTTAATATTTGTTCTTTGTGTTTGGTCTTTGTTAGTTTGATTAGTATATGTCTTGGGGTATTCCGCCTTGGGTTTACCCTGTTTGGCACTCTCTGGGTTTCTTGGACTTGGGTGATTATTTCCTTCCCTATTTTAGGAAGTTTTCAACTATTATCTCCTCAAGTATTTTCTCATGGTCTTTCTTTTTGTCTTCTTTTGGGACTCCTATAATTCGAATGTTGGAGCGTTTCATATTGTCTTGGAGGTCTCTGAGGTTGTCCTCATTTCTTTTAATTCGTCTTTCTTTTTCCCTCGCTGATTCATTTATTTCTACCATTCTATCTTCTATTTCACTAATCCTATCTTCTGCCTCCGATATTCTACTATTTGTAGCCTCCAGAGTGTTTCTGATCTCATTTATTGCATTATTCATTATATGTTGACTCTTTTTATTTCTTCTAGATCCTTGTTAACCCTTTCTTGCATCTTCTCAATCCTTGACCCCAGGCTGTTTATCTGTGATTCCATTTTGATTTCAAGATTTTGGATCATTTTCACTATCAGTATTCGGAATTCTTTCTCAGGTAGATTCCCTATCTCTTCCTCTTTTGTTTGGTTTGGTGGGCATGTCTCCTGTTCCTTTACCTGCTGGGTATTCCTCTGTCTCTTCATCTTGGTTATATTGCTGCGTTTGGGGTGGCTTTTCTATATTCTGGGAATTTGTGGAATTCTCTTTATTATAGAGCTTCCTCTCTGTGATTGGGGTTATATCAGTGGCTTGTCAAAGTTTCTTGATTAGAGAGGCTTGTGTTGAAGTTCTGGTGGGTGGAGTTGGATTTCCTCTCTCTGGAGTGTTGTGAAGTGTCAGGTAATGGTTTATGGGACGTCAGTGGTTTTGGAGTATTTTGAGCTGCCTGTGTATTGAAGCTCAGGGGCTTGTTCTTGTGTTTGCTGGAGAATTTGCGTGGTATGTCTTGCTCTGGAACTTGTTAGTCCTTGGGCGGTGCTCAATTTCAGTATAGGTATGAAGGCGTTTGATGAGCTCTTATTGGATAATGTTCCCTGTATTCAGGAATTCTTTGATGATCTCAGGATTTGGACTTACGCCTCCTGATTCTGGTTTTCAGATTTATTTTTACAATAGCCTCATGATTTCTCCATCTATTCAGCACTATTGTTAAAACATCTGGGTTAATGATGATAGGTTTCTCCACCTTGAGGGTCGTCCCTAGAGGATCACTGAGTTACTTGGAGGAGAGAAGAGGTAGGGTTTAGTTAGAGGTGAGTGGAATGGGATGAGGTGGATTCAAAAGAGGAAAAAGCAAACTAGCCCGTAACCACTTTCTTGTGTGTGCTCCAAAGTCAGGACCTCTCAGAGGTGGTCACAGAGTTATACATGGAAGAGGAGAGGGAGGAAGTAGATAGAGGTGGTCAGGAGGATGAAAGAGGGAGATGCAAAGGAGGGATATAGATCCGGCCAGTGACCAGTTCCCTGAGAATTCTCCACCTTCGGGAGCACACAGAGATTTATAGAGTTGGGTAGAGAATAGGAGGGGGAGGGATGAGGAAAGAGAGATTCCAAAGGGGAGAGAGTGGTCAAGCCAGTAGTCTCACACTCATATAAAATTGGGTACTGAAGATTAGGTTTTTGAAAGTACAAAATTGGCAACAAATACCAAAATGTTGAGATTAAAAATCTGGAGTAGAGATTGGATTTTCAAAGATTAAATATTAAAGATAAGAAGAAGAAGGAGACAAAAATTTTAAAAAATTGAGAAAAAATAATAAAAATAAAATAAAGTAAAAGACTCAGAATTATTAAAAGACAACTTCCACTACCAATAGGACTATATACAGCGTTTGCTTTAAAGATAGGGTTTTTTTTTTTTTTTTTGAAAAGTAATGATAGGTTATAAAGATAATAAATAGAAATATAGAAGATTTAAAAATTTAAGCAAGTTTAGAAAAAAAAGAAAAGAAAAGAGAAAACAAATTTAAAAAAGAAAAAAATTTTTTTTAAAGAAAGAAAAATTCTTAAAAAAAAGTCACGCTTTCACATCATCCCCCACTCCCCCAAAAAAAAAATTGATCATAAAAGTAATAACGCTATATCTGGCACTTTCTCTGTCGTTGTAGACTGTGTGGGGTCGCTACCAAGGCAGTTCCCTCTGTTTGACTTCCTCTGTTTGCTGGTCTCTTCCGTGTCTGATTTCCGTCTTGACACAGGGAGGGTGGTGGTGGTCTCTCCACTGGGCTTGCCCCTTCTCGCTCTTTGGGATAACCTTGTGGGGCCTGCCCTATGCTTCATGCATTTCCCCGGTCTTTGGCGCTCAGGATTGGCGGTCAGGAAGACTTGGATTTGGTTGAACAGGGGCTTTGTTCCCTCCCCCAAGTCCGAGTGGCTAGGGAGTTTGGCGCTCGCTATTGCGACTTCTGGGCTTCCTGGTCGCTCAATTTTCTGGGAGCTCCAGCGGGGGCTCTTTCTCCGGCAAATGATGACTGTTCAGAGCCCCCAGCAGTTTCAATAACAAAGAAACTTGTTTGCAATTTGGTAGGTAATGTCACTCTTGAGCTGCGATTGCCCCCTTCCAGCGCTTTAGGGCTCTGGCTGCCTGTCGCCAGAGGGGATGGTCTGCAGCCGGCTAGTGCCGATCCGTCCTTTGTTCTGTGTGCAGGCCTGTCGGTGGGTGTCTTATATTCGAGCGTTTCCTGTTAGCTATCCCACAGTCTGGTTTGCTAGACCAAGATAGCTCTTTCTAGCCACGCGCGGACCCGGTTCTTGCCCCGTTGTGCCCCGATTCTCGAGAAAAGCCCTGCAGCCTACGTCTCCCGTGGCCCAATTCTTAGAAAGCTGTCGCGGGCGCGCTCCTCCCTGCCCAACCCCCACTGCTGTCGGACGCAGGCGTTTGCGCTGCTTCTCCGCTGGGGGTTATACTGTTGAATTCGTAATCTGTTGGTTTTAATTATTTATTTATTCTTCCTTCCTATTATGTTGCCCTCTGTGCTTCCAGGGCTCGCCCCATACACAGCTGTGAGAATGCTCCCTATTTTAGGGAACCTCTCTTTTTAAGAGTCTCTTCCTGGGACGGGATTCCCTTCCCTCCCTACCTCCTTTGTCTCTATCTTCGTATGTATTAATTCCTACCTGGTTTTGAAGCTGATGATCTGCTTTGCTGGATGCCTGATGTCCTCTGCCAGCAGTCAGAAGTTGTTTTGTGGAATTTACTCAGCTTTGAAATGTTCTTTTGATGAAGTAGTGAGGGAGAAAGTGTTCTCCCCATCCTATTCCTCCGCCATCTTTTTTCCTCCCCCCTGAATCAGTTCTAATGAGATGGATGAAACTGGAGCCTATTATACAGAGTGAAGTAAGTCAGAAAGAAAAACACCAATACAATATACTAATCCATATATATGGAATTTAGAAAGATGGTAACAATGACCCTATATGAGAGACAGCAAAAGAGACACAGATGTATAGAACAGACTTTTGGACTTTGTGGGAGAAGGTAAGGGTGGGATGATTTGCGAGAATAGCATTGAAACATGTATATTACCATATGTGAAATAGATCACCAGTCCAGGTTCAATGCATGAGACAGGGTGCTCAGGGCCAGTGCACGGGAATGACCCTGAGGGATGGGATAGGGAGGGAAATAGGCGGGGGTTCGGGATGGGGGGACACATGTACACCCATGGCTGATTCATGTCAATGTATGGCAAAAACCACTACAAAATTGTAAAGTAATTAGCCTCCAAGTAAAATAAATAAATAAAATTAAAAAAAAAAAAACAATAACACTTTCAAAGATATTCATAATCCACTGTTAGTTCTACAGAGGTCTTTATTATTTTAGCTATTCTCCCATTAAAAATAGTATTTATGAAGGCAGTAAATGTCACCATTAACAGTCATTTATAGTTCAGTGTGAATTAATGATTTAAGAGTAAGCTTTTCTATGATTTTAAGAGAGAGAACATTTGGGTTCTGAGGCCTGGAAGGCATGCAGGAGGAGCTGACATCCAGAATGGGAGAAAAAGAAAGTATCAACAAAAAGTGGGGTCCAGCTGCTCGCTGCTCAAAAAGCCAATGAAGAGGCAAGTTTGGTGGGAAGGAAAGTTTGTTTTATTTTGGATGCTGGCAACTGGTGAGGGGAGGTGGACACCTGTCCAAAGGCTAATCCCCATCCCCCCATCCCCCATTGATATCAGTGAGCAAGAGCTTTTATAGACAGAGGGAGGGGGCTACATACAGAAACATCACAGTCAGCTCCAACAGTTATCCTGCAATTGGTCACTGGTGATCTGACCAGTGTCATCTTGTTTGACCTAGGTACAGTTAACCTTCAGTTCCAGGCTTGTTTCCATCTCTGGAGGCCAGTTCTAGGAACTGTGCCTGCTTAGTAATGGCTACATTCTGGTCACCACGTGGTTAACTTCTTCCATCTGGTGAGGGTTTTAGCATCTTCAGGACAGCTCACCGGATATGACTCCTTGAGAAGGAACTAAAGGTCCTTGACTTTGCTTAATGTGTAGACTATTATTATTTGGTCTTCTTTGATAGTTTCCCTTCATTTCTGCATGTTCTCACTTCTCTGATTAAACTTATTCTTGTGAAGTTTTTCCACAGACAAAAAGCAGGCTGGGGACATTATGGGGAAGAACTATATAGTTCTGCTCCATTTCAAAAGGGATTATTCCTGGGAATGCCAAAAACCCTTTCATATTCATCCTGCAACCATTTTTTTATACAGAAGCAGGGGACACCTGAGTACCTAGAAAAGCTTCTTTCATTCCTGATGATACACGTTTCCTAAGGCTAACTTAGACTATGGGTTTTATAATATACAAAGAGAATAAAGATATTTTAATTACAGGTAACTCCTAAGCAGAACTGGGAAACAAGGAATTGAAATATTTCAAATAGAAGGAAAAGAAGAAAAGAAACAGAGAATAATTGACATCATTATCATACTCATCAACATCATCATCATCATAATTTGGCTTAATAAGGAACCATGGAGACTAGGTGCTTTAAGAAGTTTGGCCAAATGACATAAGTTTGTTAACAAGAGTTCTATTAGCATAAGTGAAAAATCCACTGGCTATACTATAATCCAGAGATATCAAACTGCAAAATACGTGAGGATGCAACTATATAGAGTGAGATCACATCAAAATTAGATCAGAATAATGGGGTTTCAGTTCAGTTCAGTCGCTCAGTCGTGTCCGACTCTTTGTGACCCCATGAATCGCAACACGCCAGGCCTCCCTGTCCATCACCATCTCCCAGAGTTTACTCAGACTCACGTTCATTGAGTCCATGATGCCATCCAGCCATCTCATCCTCTGTCGTCCCCTTCTCCTCCTGCCTCCAATCCCTCCCAGCATCAGAGTCTTTTCCAATGAGTCAACTCTTCCCATGAGGTGGCCAAAGTACTGGAGTTTCAGCTTTAGCGTCATTCCTTCCAAAGAAATCCCAGGGTTGATCTCCTTCAAAATAGACTGGTTGGATCTCCTTGCAGTCCAAGGGACTCTCAAGAGTCTTCTCCAACACCACAGTTCAAAAGCATCAATTCTTCGGTGCTCAGCCTTCTTCTCAGTCCAACTCTCACATCCATACATGACCACAGGAAAAACCATAGCCTTGACTAGACAGAACTTAGTCGGCAAAGTAATGTCTCTGCTTTTGAATATACTGTCTAGGTTGGTCATAACTTTTCTTCCAAGGAATAAGTGTCTTTTAATTTCATGGCTGCAATCACCATCTGCAGTGATTCTGGAGCCCCCAAAAATAATCTGACACTGTTTCCACTGTTTCCCCATCTATTTCCCATGAAGTGATGGGACTGGATGCCATGATCTTTGTTTTCTGAATGTTGAGCTTTAAGCCAACTTTTTTTGCTCTCCTCTTTCACTTTCATCCAGAAGCTTTTTAGTTCCTCTTCACTTTCTGCCATAAGGGTGGTGTCATCTGCATATCTGAGGTTATTGATATTTCTCCCAGCAATCTTGATTCCAGCTTGTGTTTCTTCCAGTCCAGCGCTTCTCATGATGTACTCTGCATATAATGGGGTTTACTGATAATCTACAAGTGAAGAAATATTGAAATGCTTTTAAAATACATCCTGCATGGTATAAACATAACTTTAAATAATCTTTCACTGAGTGAAGGTATTATTGATTCTAGTAACTGATCCAGAAATTAATACATCCTTCTCTTTCTGTCACTCTCATTTATAAAATTCAGGTTCATTTCTCCCAAAAGAGATAGAAATAAGGAAGAAAGGGAGGAAGTGAGTTCCATAACACTCACAGATCAAAGAAATTAAGTTTCTATGATGTGAAAAATATTATAATTGAAAATATAATTGAAAAATTAAATAACTCATTCTGAAGACAATAAGTGTAATGTACCAACAAATGTAATCTTTCCATTTATTGAGAAATCTTTTTAAGCAATAAATTTGAGAAAGATGGAAACATCATTATATCAGTTACTAACACTGCAAAACAAATCTTAGCAAAACTTGGCATCATAAAATAGTAAAAATGGTGTTATTTCTCATGATTTTTACCCATTAAGAATCCATAAAGATATTGGTTAAGCAGGTAAGACACAGAGTCTCCCATGAAGCTACAGGCAGATTGTAGATGACAAGGAAACAGCTGGAGGCTGGTCATCCATCTCTCTCCTCATATAGTCTCATAGCTTTCCCAAGACATCTTTTTCTGGACTTCCTGACAGCATGGGGACCTCATGGCAATGGAACTATTCAGGTTACAGGTCAGGATTTCAGAGAGAGGGTGTTAGTGAGCAATGTGGAGGTTGAATCTCCTCTATGACCTAGTCTTGGAGGTCATCAAACAGCACTTGGGTCTCATTTGACTAGTCAAAAGACTCAGTAGTCTTTTCTGTTTCAAATGCATAGCATATAAATCTAACCTCTCAACAGAAAGACTGTGAAAGACAACACTGTCAGATGATCTTGTGGCTTGAATATCTTGGGAAAGAACAATTTTTATGTCATATCTTCCAACCCACATGGCCTCCTGAAAATATATCTTTCACACTTCTTTTACTGAGAGGTGAAATATCACATGCAAGCTTATTTTTCATTAGGCTATGACAATAACAAAGATAATAATATGAAAATAATAAAGATAACACTCTGTCTCACTTAATCCCATCATTACTTCCATTTTATACTTGCAAAGTTTGAACTACAGAGTACTGAGATACAGAGTGAAGTCAGAGAGAGAAAAAACAAATATCGTACATTAATGCATATATATGGAATCTAGAAAACTGTTGCAGAGGATACTGTTTGCAAAGCAAAAATAGAAATGCAGATGTAGAGAACAAATGTATGGATGCCAAGGCGGGAGAAGAGGAATGGGAGGAATTGGGAGATTGGGATTGACATATATGCACAACTGATACTATGTATAAAAATAGACAACAAATGAGAACCTACTGTATAGCACAGGGAACTTTACTCAATATTCTGTGATGACTTAAATGGGAAGGAAATCAAAAAAAAGAGGATATATGTGTATACAATGGAGAAAGAAATGGTAACTCACCCTAGTAATCTTCCCCGGAGAATTCCATGGACAGAGGAACTTGAAGGGTTACAGTCCATGGGGTCACAAAGTGGACATAACCAAGCGACTAACACACACACACACACACGTGTGTATACATATAGTTGATTCACTTTGCTGTACACCAGAAAATAGCACAATTTTGTTATTGTGTTATTTAAAGCAACAAAAACTATACTCCAATAGAAATTAATTTTTGAAAAAGATAGCAGTGAAAATATTGCTGCCAACATATAAACATAGATTGACCCATTTCAAATTCCAGTTGTTTTCTATTATACTATGTCATTGTATAATTCAGTTCAGATCAGTTCAGTTCAGTTCAGTCACTCAGTTGTGTCCGACTCTTTGCGACCACATCAATCGCAGCACACCAGGCTTCCCAGACCATCACCAACTCCCAGAGTTCACTCAGATTCAAGTCCATTGAGTCAATGATGCCATCCAACCATCTCATCCTCTGTTGTCCCCTTCTCCTCCTGCCCCCAATCCCTCCCAGCATCAGAGTCTTTTCCAATGAGTCAACTCTTCACATGAGGTAGCCAAAATACTGGAGTTTCAGCCTTAGCATCATTCCTTCCAAAGAACACCCAGGGCTGACCTCCATTAGAATGGACTGGTTGGATCTCCTTGCAGTCCAAGGGACTCTCAAGAGTCTTCACCAACACCACAGTTCAAAAGCATCAGTTCTTCAGCGCTCAGCCTTCTTCACAGTCCAACTCTCGCATCCATACATGACTACTGGAAAATCATAGCCTTGACTATGTTGGCGAAGCAATGTCTCTCCTCTTCAACATGCTATCTAGGTTGGTCATAACTTTTCTTCCAAGGAGTAAGCGTCTTTTAATTTCATGGCTGCAGTCACAATCAGAAGTGATTTTGGAGCCCAAAAATATAAAGTCTGACACTGTTTCCACTGTTTCCCCATCTATTTGCCATGAATTGATGGGACCAGATGCCCTGATCTTCATTTTCTGAATATTGAGCTTTAAGCCAACTTTTCACTCTCACTTTCATCAAGAGGCTTTTAGCTCCTCTTCAATTTCTGCCATAAGGGTGGTATCACCTGCATATCTGAGGTTATTGATATTTCTCCTGGCAATCTTGATTCCAGCTTATGCTTCTTCCAGCCCAGCGTTTCTCATGATGTACTCTGCATAGAAGTTAAATAAGCAGGGTGACAATATACAGCCTTGATGTACTCCTTTTCCTATTTGGAACCAGTCTGTTGTTCCATGTCCAGTTCTAACTGTTGCTTCCTGACCTGCATATAGGTTTCTCAAGAAGCAGGTCAGGTGGTCTGGTATTCCCATTTCTTTCAGAATTTTCCACAGTTTATTGTGATCCACACAGTCAAAGGCTTTGGCATAGTCAATAAAACAGAAATAGATGTTTTTCTGGAACTCTCTTCTTTTTCCATGATCCAGTGGATGTTGGTAATTTGATCTCTGGTTCCTTCTGCCTTTTCTAAAACCAGCTTGAACATCTGCAAGTTCATCATCCACATATTGCTGAAGCCTGGCTTGGAGATTTGTATAATTATTTTAATACTAACCTAACTAATCACCCTCATAATTCCAGGTCATCAATAAATGTTTTATTTATCATAAAGGCCTATTCTCAATAGCACTCAAGTGGAAACTCAGCACCAAACTCTACAATATATTTAACTTAACTTACATCTCTTGCTTATTCCATATCTGTTCAGTTCAATTCAGTTCAGTTCAGTCGCTCAGTCGTGTCCGACTCTTTGTGACCCCATGAATTGCAGCACACCATTCCTCCCTGTCCATCACCAACTCCCGGAGTTCACTCAGATTCACATCCATCTCGTCAGTGATGCCATCCAGCCATCTCATCCTCGGTCGTCACCTTCTCCTCCTGTCCCCAATCCCTCCCAGCATCAGAGTCTTTTCCAATGAGTCAACTCTTCCCCTGAGGTGGCCAAAGTACTGGAGTTTCCGCTTTAGCATCATTCCTTCCAAAGAAATCCCAGGGCTGATCTCTTTCAGAATGGACTGGTTGGATCTCCTTGTAGTCCATGGGACTCTCAAGCGTCTTCACCAACACCACAATTCAAAAACATCAATTTTTTGGCGCTCAGCTTTCTTCACAAGCCAACTGTCACTTCCATACATGACCACTTGAAAAACCACAGCCTTGACTAGACGGACCTTAGTCGGCAAAGTAATGTCTCTGTTATCACAGTTTTATTCTTAATTTATTTGATCTAAATTCCTGACAGATAGCAAAGTCTCCAATTGAAAGAAGAAAATATTGTGAGGAATTAATTTCTTCAAATTCCCTTCCCTCCCCATCAAAATTATCTTGAATCCTGTTTGTCTCTTTTCATTCTGTTCCTAGTTGACTCCAAAGCTAATTCTTCCTCCTTTATTTTGAATCTCCTCCCATCCTGTCTGCTCTGAGAATTTTCCTTCTTAATCATGTTCACTTATTTTACCTTCAACCTCCCTTCACTCTTGGCTCTTTCTCTTCCTTTTTAAAAATAAACTCACATTTCTTATCCTGGAAAAAATAACCCTTCTTAAGTCTGTTCCTCTCTCTGTTAAGCCACTTCCTTTCCTGGTTTCCTGTCAAGTCTAAATTGCTTATCAGTATGGTTTATGTTAGATGGATTCATTTTATTAGCTCTCACTCTGTGACTAATTTTGTTCTGGTTTCAGCCTCTTGTTTCTTTAAGCAATTCTTTCAAGTGACACAGCTTTAGTTCAACTCCATGAGGAGGGTACAAGAGTTGAATCTGCATCCTTTTATAGTAAATATCCTTCTCCTAACCTTCATTCAATGACATCCCACTCCAGTATTCTTGCCTGGAAAATCCCATGGACAGAGGAGCCTGGCAAGCTGCAGTCCATGGGGTCGCTGAGGGTCGGACATGACTGAGCGACGTCACTTTCACTTTCATGCATTGGAGAAAGAAATGGCAACCCACTCCAGGGTTCTTGCCTGGAGAATCCTAGGGACCGGGGAGCCCTAGTGGGCTGCCGTCTCTGGGGTCGCACAGAGTCGGACACGACTGAAGCCACTTAGCAGTAGTAGTAACCTTCATTCAAGGTTCGATATTTGCCGTGGATAAAGATTTTGCTTGATGAATTTTATCAGCTTCTCGTTAAAAGTATTTACTCCTTTTCCTTTCTGTAGATAGTCAGAAGTGGGATAGCTGGATCATATGGTTGTCTTAATTTTAATTTCTTAGGCAAACTCATACTGTTTTCCACAGCAGCTGCACCAATTTAAATCCCCACCAACTGAGCACAAGGGTTTCCTTTACCTCACATCCTGAATGCTACTTGTTATTGATGTCTTTTCAATGATACCCATTCTGACAGGTATGAGATGATAACTCCCTGTGATTTCAATTTACATTTTCTTGATAATCAGTGACATTATGCACCTTTTCATGTACCTGTTAGCCATGTATGTGTTCTTTAGAAAAATGGCTATTCAGCTCCTTCACATGTTTTTTAACTGGGCTATTTGTATGTTTTGTATATTAAGTTGTATGAGTTTCTAGCATATTTTGGATATTTTCTTTCTATTGGTGATTTTCTTTGTTGTGCAAAAGCTTTTTAGTTTGACATAGTCTCATTTGTTTATTATTGTTTCCTTTGCTGTTGCTGTCAAATAAAATAATTATTGCCAAAACCCATATCAGTTACAGAGCTTATGCTTTATGTTTTCTTTTTATAGTTTCAGGTCTTATGTTCAAGTTCTTTAGTCCATTTGGGTTAATTTTTGTGTTTGGTGTTAAGTAGTGATCCAATTTCATTCTTCTGTGAGTAGCTGTCCAGTTTTCCCAAAACCATTTACTGAACAGATTATTTTTTTCCCATTATATATCCTTGCCTCCTTTGTCAAAAATTAATTGACCAAAATATGTATTGTTTATTTCTGGGCTCTCTTCTTCTACACCTATTTTTATGTCAATATCATATTGTGTTAGTTACTATATCTTTCTAATATAGTTTGAAATCAGGATGTGTGATGCCTCCAGCCTTGTTGTTCTTTCTTGAGATTATTTTAGTTATTCAGAATCTTTCATATAAATTTTAAAACTGGTTTTTTCCTTTTCTAGATACCTATTCAAATGAAATAAATTCATTATTATAAAATATTCTGTGCTCTCACATTATTGATAGCAGCCAGGGCATGGAAACAATGTAAATTAAATGTCCATTGATAAAAAGGTTAAAAATGTATTTATTTTTCTTTCTCAAAATTATTCAGCCTTAAAAAGAAGGAAATCCTGTCATTTGCAACAGCATGAATGAAACTGAAGGACGTTGTGTTCAGTGAAATAAGCTAGACAGAGAAAGACAAACGCCTCATGATCTCACTTATATCTAGAACCTAAAAATAAAATCCAACTCATAGAAGCAGAGTGTAGAAAAGTGGTTACCAGAGGTCAAAAGGTGGGGGAGATAAAGAGTGTTTGGTAAAACAGTATGAACTTTCAGCTATCAGATGAATAAAGTTCTGAGGAGTTGATGTATGCTATGGTGACTCTCATTGATAATACTGTATTGTAGAGTTGAAATTTGCTAAGAGACTAGAACTTAAGTGTTCTCACCAAAAAAGCAGAAAAATAACAGGTAATTACATGAGGTGATTAGTGTGTTAATTATCAGTGGAAGAAATCCTTTTACATTGTATGTGTATGTCAAATTAGCACATTGTATACTTTGAATATCTGAAAGTATATTTGTATCAGAATACAAATATACTTTGTATACTTTGAATATCTTAAGATTTTATTATCAATTATAAATTCATAAAGAAAAAAAAAAGATTCAGTCCCATGACTCCAGTAAAATGCCAGTAGCTTGGAAACTCAAGACAAAAATGTTTTCACTTCTCTATTTCTCTCAAGCCTAAGGTTGTCAGAGTACAAGTGTCAATTATAATTAATATGCAGATGCTTCTCACGGTTTAGTGTTTACCTTTTTAAAGTCTAGCATGACAACTTCAGCCAAAAAGCTAGGAAATGCTATAATAGGGTGTTTTATCACCCCCGTCCTGATAGTCAGGGCTGGCCAGTGTTTTTGTCTGCTCATGCAGTCATAATAAAAACCTAGACTGGATGGATTAAAGAACAGAATTTTTTCCCAGTGTTGGAAGTTAGCAGGCTGAACCTCGGAGTACTGGCAGACTTGGTTCCAAGAGAAAGCTTTCCTCCTGGATTTTAGCTGCCTTCTCCTGTGTCCTCACATGGCCTTTCTTCAGTGTGTGCACATAAAGAGGGAGAGACAGATTTCTCTTTCTTCTTCTTCGTATAAGGCCACTAATCCCAACCTGAAGAGCCCACCCTCATGACCTAACCTAACTCTAAGCCTACCCTCATGACCTAATCAACTCCCAAAGACCTCACATATACACCATAACACTGGGAGTTGAGGTGTCAATATAGCAATTTTGGAAGGCATAAGTAGTCCATCCACAATAGCTGTCCTATAATTGGTTCCAAAATTAGCAAAACTAAAAATTGATTTTAAGGTTGTAATTCAATTGAGAATTATGAACTTCCTCATGAGCTCTGAATTTGACTGGAGTCATAAATGGTCATTTCTTCTTCCAAGGTTGTTGTGAAAGCCATCATATTCTCCATCAGATATAAATAAGTCTCTGATATCATTGCGATCTTGGGTCATGATGAATCTTTATTAGTCTTGGATATTTCTGTGGGCTCCAGATTAGGACATAAGTCAAGAATAGCAGCCAAAGAGGCAGATGGCCAGGTAAAGACAATGGATTGAATGCACATATCTAAATTTTGTCCATCCTGAAATTGCACTAAAACTACACTTAAAAGGTTGAGTCATGTTGAGGTTTGACAGAAAACAGCAAAATTCTGTAAAGCAATTATCCTCCAATTAAAAATAAATTAATTTTTAAGTGAAATAATTAAATAAGAAGCACATACCAGAGTATGTGAACAGGAGAAGAACATATCAACAATATTTTTGAACCTGGAAAGCATAAGGATCACAGATCCAATCTCACTCTCATTTTAAAAATCAACATTTGGTTAGAGTCCTGACAGGACCAAATACCTCTGTAACGTGGAGCAAAGGGAAAACTGAAATACAGAAAATGTCCTCAAAGCTGTTTGGTAAATAGCTAGACACCTACCTAGATTCTCTTTCCACCCCACCGCTCCAGAGGGACAGTCAGTCCCCAAGTCTAGGAAGACTATTACATGGTTGTTATATGGACAAGAAGAAAAAAAAAAAAAAGAAGATCCATAGGTCCAGAGAAATCTGTTGAGAGGATGAACACAAACCAAAAATAGGGGAATCAATGAACAGAGGAAAACTGAATGATAAATTCCGAAACTCTATTATTCCCCCATCTGAGTTCTCAGAACACTGAAAGCCAGGAATTCACTCCAGGAAGTGGAAATTCCCAGAACTTGAACTCTGAGCAGCCCTAGAGGAAAAGACCTAAAGTTTTCGCTAACAGAGACTCAGGCAGGTGACACAACAGAGAGACATGAAAGAAAGAAAGCGATGGCATGAAAGAAAGAGTGATTTCATATCCGTAGATCTGAGAGATGACTCTTAATTATGATTCTTGGATTTCAAGTTTACTCAGATCCTTTCAAGATTGGAAGAACTGGAGTCGAGAGAGACCAAATTTGGGCTTTGTGTAAGGCTGGGAATGAATGAAAAATATGAGTTATCACAAAAGAAATCTCATTTGGCACCTATGGTTCATAGATCATGCTGTAAAAGAAATACAATCCAAGCTCTGATGAGGGTTACAAATCGGCAGCTGATAAAAACACATAGATAACTATTACAGAGAGCAGTCAGGACCTGATAAAGCTAGATTTCAAAACAAGATGAGGGTGTTTCAAGGTTTCAACTCCCCTGTGGGCAACCCGGCATCTTACGGCCCCAAGGTCTCTGCTTATTTCCAAGGGTAATACAAAGACACAATGTTCCTGTTGGGACAGTTAAGAGAAGAGATGGACATGTGCTCCTGCATTTCAGTTAGTCTGTTAATCCTCTCTCTGAGACTAAGAGTGTGTGGATCTAAAGTCATATCAAAAATTAGATCAAGTCAGATCTATATGGAGCTCAGCATGATGCTACCATTCAGCACATGAGGCAGTTTACTACTGTGGCATGAAATGAGAAGGCTTTGAGCCTGACACTCAGTTATCTCTTCAGAGCAGGTTGCAGAAAGTGGGGGTACAGACTCAACTAATTTCTAAGAGGTACACCAGCAATGAGAGAATGGTAGACAAAGGATAGACCATCAGAGAAACGGATCAACACAGAAGATGAGTTACCAGTCATAGCAAGGCTAACACCTAGAATGAGCTAACCCTAGGAAAGTCAAGTTACAGGAAAGATAAAGAAGCTTTATGAATTATTCTCTGAACAAGAAAAAAATTGGAGGCTTAGGTCTAATGCTCGGGGATAAATTGTCTACCTGACCTAAATGATGAAAAAAACAAGCTGACATAAACAGATTGAAAAAGAAAGAATCAGAGATACAATTGTGAGTTTCAAATACTTAAATGCTTGTTTAATGAAAGAGGAATTAGAATTTTTCTAACCTCTTATTTTTACAGCTGAGTACACCCCCACTGAATCTGTGCTGCAATCAGTTAAAGGCCAGGATGGCTGCCTCTCAAAAAATGTGGTTCAGATGTGGAGGGGTTGCATCACTACACACACACAGAAGAGGGGATGAAAAGGTTTACTGCTGACATAACGAGGCTTTCTGAGAATGCAGTGCAGGCTCCCACGCAGGTCTGAAAATGGATTCAGAAATTGCAGGGAAAGGAGACGGGCTTAGCTTTTATGGTAATTAGGCAGTGGGGCTGGAGTGAACAGTCCTGCTGGCAGATCAGGACTTGCAGGATCCAGATTTATTGCTGGTGCCTAAGAAGGAAAAAATGCATTTTCTTATCAGCTTGCTCAGATGTAGGGCAAAATGGGAGGGCAAGTGATGGACTTGAAAGCTCTTGGCAGTCAGACATCAATAACACAGTCAGAGTCTTTATTACAATCTAACATACCAAGTTTTGAAATGGCAAGAATTATTTTTAGGAAGGAAAATCTCATTTTTGGAGATTAGACAGCAAAGAATTTACATAGCGCTAACTAGTGTCTTCTTGAGATCTGTGACTCTTATTCTTGTGTGATAGATGAGACAACTTAGAAACATCTAATTATCTAAATTTCTAGATCAAACAAAGATTGTCTCAAATGTAGAAGTTTGGAGGTACATTATAATGTGCTTCATACAACAGCTAATACAACCTTAATGTTATAAGAGCTAAATAATCACTAAAGCAGTTGAATGTTTTTTTAACCACTATTTTAGTTCTAAATCAGAGATATTCACAATGATTTGGAAGAAGATGGAAATGTGAACTTGGTTTCAATCTGGTTAGTTTAAGAATTTGATTTCAAATTTAAGCATTTGATTTCAAGATATCTCTACAGTTCACAGATGTCAGTCTTATATTACCTTTTAATACCTATTTAATAATGTTTTCTAAATTGCTGCTCATTTTAACATAATATTCCATGTACAAAAGAAACTATACATTTGTTTTGTAATTATAATGTGGTTGGCTAAAAGTTCTGTGTTAAGGATTACCAGTCGGGGACCAGTGTTTTTTCTGGATTAAAAAAAGTCGGGGAGTGGGGGGGTGGAATTAACAAAAGCATCAGGAATAACACCTGCTAAATGTTCAAATAGAGACACAATAAATAAATTAGCATGTTTGCTACTTTTCTTGCAAATATATATATATATTTATTTATATATAATAGGTTTGAAAAAATGTTTTAAATTTAAATATTATGGCTAAATAAATGTTAACCTATGACTGCCTGAAATCCTAGAATTAAGAGACTGAAGTGAAATTTGCCAATACTACAAAAGTATGTACTTAGACCCAGTTAGTAGGATGGTCTTCTGTATTTCCCCATATTTTGAGAGAAGAATTAAGTCAGGCATGTGTGTGCTGTCTCAACAAAACTATTTGGTATACCTAGCCACTTCCCCAATCTTTGTGGTGGATAAAAATCAGGTAGGCAGAGGGCCTGGCTAGGCTGATCTATCATTTCCAGTGTCATTTCACAGCTGAGTTGAGTCTCAGGCTGTTTCTGTTTGGGACTGACCAGACCATCCCATGTGCTGTCCTGAAGTAATCATTCAGTCCAACAACTCAGGGCTAATAAAGCTGCATTCCTGAACCCAAACACTACACATTGGAATGGCCCTAACACAATTTCTGAACGGTTTTTATTTTCACAAAATGAAAATTCTCAGCATATCAATACTTTGGCTAGATGATTCCATAAAGATGATGATCTCCACTTAATTTTCAATGCACAATTTTAGTAAAAGGCATATTTAAAGATTTAAACCTCTGTATATATTTCATCGCAATAAATGTACCTAGTACTGTTTTTTTGTGATTACTACTAATTATTATTTTTATACTTTAAAAAAAATTCTCCACTTTTTAGCAGTATGGCTACTTAAACATTATGGAGGAACATAGAGACATTTTTCTTTCCAACTTCACATGTGATGAATCAAGTTTGGAAGTAATCAACGGGAAACAAGCACAGAGATAGAAAGCTAGATGTGTGAATCTAGACTAATCTTTGAAAATCTATACTGTAAAGTTGAGTGCAATGAAGACATTATTGGCTTATCTGATTATCCTGCAAAAATGACTAATGATGAACTAAAATCAGAGATAAATAAGAAATATAATAATCTCCCCTAATAAAAATTTACAGTTAAAAACTTGACATATATATTAATTTAAAAAAAGAAAAATATGTAAAATATAAAGACAAAATCTAAATCATATAATCCTATTACATAAAACTTACTGTTAAAATTAGTTTTATGTATATGTGAGAATATGTTCCTTAAAATATTGCTTCATGCTTTGTGTCTACATATAGAGATAAACATGCAAATAGAAATACACTGAGAACTTTTGCTTTATATGATGCTATGCTATATTTTTCCATGCTTCTAATTTTCCTTCAAAATTACCAATTTTATATGACTACATAATCACCCACATTATCAATATGCTGCAATTGATGTAACTTTTAGCCCTATAATTGGACATTCAGCTTGTGTCTAGAGAGAAGGTGAATGTCTTTGCCCTAATACTTCAGTGACCATGTTGTGGTTGTTCAGTAGCTCATTCATGTCCAACTCTTTGCAACACCATGGACTGTAGCCCAGCAGGCTCCTGTCTGTCCACGGGGATTTTCAGGCAAGCATACTAGAATGGGTTGTCATTTCCTTCTCCAGGGGGTCTTCCCAACCCAGGGATCTAACCAGCATCTGCTACAAGTCTCTCAAACAGCAGGCAGATTCTTTATTGCTGAGCCAACAGGGAAGCCCTTACTTGTGTATGAAGATTTGTACTAGTGTCTAAATATTTCCTTTGGACATGAGAACTGCTTTACTGGGTCATAGTATTTTGCCATTACACTCTTATCCAAATTTCTTCATAAATGGTTGCATCCTGTCTGCAGTCAATACCTTTGCATCACACCTGGCCATGCAGGAGATGCAATAAATGTAATTCAACCCCTAGTTGGGAAGATTCGCTGAAGGAGGAAATGGCAACCCACCCCAGTATTCTTGCCTGGAAAATTCCGTGGACACAGAAGCAAGCCTGGTGGGCTACAGTCCATGGGGCCACAAAGAGTTGGACTTGACTGAGCATCATCAACATTATTGCTGTCATGAATACTGTCTTTTGAATCAATAACTTCAATATTATACAGGGACATGAGATACCATTTTAAGGTTACATAGATTTTTATGATTGTAGGCCAGATATATTTCCATTTCATGAATCTTATCTCTAAGTTCTTTTCACATTTTCTTTTAAGTTACTAAAACATTTTTAATTACTATTATTCATTTTTAAGTACAGGTTTAAAATCTTTTCTTAACTATTTTTGTTTTCTTTGTTCATTTTTCAAACTCAGATGAGCTTGTTTCAAATAAGCAAGAGTAATTCTCCAATATTTATAAATAAGCACAAGATTTGACATAGAAAAAAGTATCAAAAGTACATTTATTGCTTTCTTCTTTCACAGGGATCTCTAGGCATTTTTTATGCTTATATCTTTAACTTGAGGAGAAAACACACAAGTTGTATGAGATTGGAGTTGTCATTATTCTCCGATATCCCCTTCATGTTTCTGAGCCTTCACTGTGCATAATGAACGTGCACACTTACACAGGGACAATGAAATGTGATGAACTGTGGAAAAACCTTCTTTTGTGGAGAAGGAGTGCCACACATGTCCTTAGAATGGAAGGAATTTGACCCTAAGCAGACAGGAGTCACATTCTATAACAATTGGGCTCTATGGTAGCAACTTTCATCAACTGCAACCATTATGTTCATTTTAAGGAATAACAAAAGAATTGCTAAACTTTTCATAAGTTTCATTAAAGGGCAGGAGAATGTTCAAGAAGCAGGAACTGGTGTTGAAATTACAAATGTGACATTGTGTCAGGAATGCCATGTCCAGAATCTGCCCTTTGACAACAAGACAGTTCTTGACCTTTGACTTTTAACAAATTGTGGTTACGTTTAAACACTCTGGAAGTCTTCTAGTTCACATCTGCCTGATATTGCAACTATGGTAAGAAAAGAAAACGAAAATACAAAAATATGAGTATCATTTCAATTGTGTTAAATGGCATAAGATACATATTATATGATAAGCTCTTTTTAAAAATTCATTAGCCATTCAAAGACAGAATAAAAAGATAAAAACACAAGAACAATGAAGACTTGAAATATATTTTTTGAAGTCAGTCTGATGCATGTATGCAAATATATTTGTCAGTAACTGGCACAAGGGCCCACGTCAGTTACATAAAACAAGATCATATACTAGGTCGTAAAGTGTGAAAATCGCTGAGTTGTGTCCAACTCTTTGTGACCCCGTGGACTATATAGTCCATGGAATTCTCCAGGCCAGAATGTTGGAGTAGGTAGCTGTTCCATTCTCCAGGGGATCTTCCCAACCCAGTGATTGAACTCAGATCTCCAGCATTGCAGGTGGATTCTTTACCTGCTGAGCCACCAGGGAAGGCCAGTCATAAAAGACCTCATAAATTTAAAAATGTAGAAGTAATACAAAAAATTCCCTGATCATAATATAATGAATCCAGAAATTAAAACAAAATTAGAAACAAAAATCCTTCCACGTGGAAATAATTTTAAGTTTTGAAAGTTGAAATTTTGTCATAAAAAACTTTTACATCAAAGAGCTGTAAACTAAAACTTCAAAAATATTCAGAAAGTAATGATAATGAAGATACTATATACCAAGCTTAACTAATTAAAATAAACAATAAATTAATCAAAACCAAGAAACTTGTTATTTTAAAATCAGTAAAATAAGTTAAATCTTAGCTACTAACATTATAATCAAGAAAAACAGAAGGAAGATAGTTTCATGCAAACACACAAAAGAAATTTCAAGAAATAAATTTAGAAACAGAATAATTTTAAATTATTGAAAGACTACTTTCCCACCTCTACATGTATCAAATTTTACATCTGGATAATATAAATATTTTCCAGGAAAAGTATAATTTACCAAAGTTGGCTATAATTCACATAAATCCTGAAAAAACTTCACCAAAACCTAAAACTTAGATATAAAAGAGCTATCTCCCAAAATACAAAACACTAGACTGACAGCTTCAGCGGATTTTCCTGAATTTTAAAACAAATAAATTAAGCTGTTCTAAGTGTTATTCACTCAGTGGTGAATGATTCTTTGCGACTCCATGGATTGCAGGCTGTCCCGTTCCTCTATCCATGGAATGCTCCAGGCTAGAATACTGGAGTGGGTAGCCATTCCCTTCTCCAGAGGATCTTCCCAACCCAGGGATCAAACCCAGGTCTCCTGAATTGCAGGTGGATGCTTTACTAGCTGAGCGACCTGGGAAGCTATTCTGAAAGTGAAAGTTGCTCAGTGTTTCAGATTCTTTGGGACCCCATGGACTATACAGTCCATGAAATTCTCTAGGCCAGAATACTAGAGTGAGTAATGATTCCCTTCTTCAGGGGATCTTCCCTACCCAGGGATTGAACCCAGGTCTCTAGTACTGCAGGCAGATTCTTTACCAGCTGAGCCACCAGAAAAGCCCAAAATGCTGGAGTGGGTACCCTATGCCCTCTCCAGCAGATCTTCCTGACTCAGAAATTGAACTGGGATCTTCTGAATTGCAGACGGATTCTTTACCAGCTGAGCTACCAGGGAAGCTATTCTACAGCACATTAAAAATTAAGATTAAGCATGAGTTATATTGACATTAAATCAAAAAAGTCACAGTCAAGCAAATCACCAAAAAAAAAAAAAAAAAATGTAGCAAACCCATACAGCAGAACACTAAAATAACCATATATCAAAAATAACCACCATCAAAAATAAATCTCCCAAATATTCCTGGGACTTATTCCAGGCAAAAGAAAAAGTTAAATATTAAAAGTACCTTTCATTATATTTAATTCTCTTTCTATCTAAGGTAAAAAATCACATGATCCCTTTTCAGCATTCATTTTACACTTATTTTATTTACAAAGGAAAAATGCCCCCAAATGAAAATCAGTTAAACATTCACTAGCACACGCATGAGGGCACAGGTGCCCACAAACTGGTCAAGTCCAGAAACCAGCGCCATGTGAGAAAGAACACTGGAAGCAGGAAGAGGAGAAAACTCACGACCTCCATGACTAATGAACAAGGTGCTAGAGGCACCAGCCATTGCAATTATGGAAGAAATGTGTTTTTATCAGAAGTGTAAAATTACAGCAGAGTGAAGTAAAATCAATACTCTGCAGATAATATAGTTACAAGTGGAAAATCCAAGATAGTTATCAATAGAACAAAAATCAAAACCTGCAAAGCATGAAACCATAAAATTATTTAAAATAAACATGGTTGCATTTTTTATACATTAGGGTTGAGAATGAAGGCCTATTTAGAAAGTAAAAGTCACTCAGTCTTTGTGACCTCATGGGCTATACAGTCCATGGACTTCTCCAGGCCAGCATACTGGAATGGATAGCCTATCTGTCACTTAAAATGCAAAAATCTTTAAAGTGGGTGACTATCAGAGTTGGTAAGAAAAACTGTAAGAAAAACTAACTGCAAAGTCATCATAAACTGAAAAAGATAAGTGGCAAAGCAAAAAAGGAAATTTGGGGGAATTCCCTAGCTCTCCAGTGGTGAAGACTCTGCTCTTCCTCTGTAGGGGATGAGGCATCCATCCCTGGTCAGGGAACTAAAATCCCATGTGACTCAAAGCTTTGTTGGAGGCAAAGTGTCATCTCCCAATTGTGCAAATACTTAGAAATCAAGAAAAAAGTCAACAACTCATCAGAAAACTAAGCAAAGACATGAACAGTTCTTTGAAAATCAAATAAAAATATTTCCTGAGAAATAAAAATGTGCCTCATTCATCATAAATGAAATCTCATTTAAAATACTATAATTTTTTTACCTATAATATTGGTAAAATTTCAAAATGTTTGACAATATACTCTACTGGTGGTGAGGTTATATGAAAAATTGAAGTATCATTCATTCCTGGAGTACAAAATACTGCAATCCATAGAGAGGGCAATTTAATAAAACCTAACAAAATTTAAAACTCTTTTATCCAGCAATTTTTTATGGAAACGTTTTTGTTATTCAGTCACTCAGTCATGTCTGACTCTTTGCAACCCCGTGGACTGCAGCATGCCAGGCTTCCCTGTCCTTCACCATCTCCCACAATTTGCTCAAATTCATGTCCATTAAGTCATAATGCCATCGAACCATCTCGTCCTCTGTCAATCCCATATTCTTCTGCCTTTAATCTTTCCCAGCATCGGAGTCTTTTCTAATGAGTAAGCTCTTTGTGTTAGGTGGCCAAAGTATTGAAGCTTCAGCTTCTGCATCAGTCCTTCTAATGAATATTCAAGATTGATTTCCTTTAAGATTGACTGGTTTGATCTCCTTGCAGTCCAGGGGACTCTCAAGAGTCTTCAACACCACAGTTCGAAAGCACCACTTCTTCGGTGCTCAGCCTGCTTTCTGGTCCAACTCTCACATCCATACATGACTACTGGAAAATCCGTAGCTTTGACTATATGAACACTTGCCGTCTAAGTAATGTGTCTGCTTTTCAATATCCTGTCCAGGTGTGTCAAGCTTTTCTTCTAAGGTGCAAGCATCTTTTATTTTCATGGCTGCAGTCACCAATTGTAGTGATTTTGGAGCCCAAGAAAATAAAAAGCCTGTCACTCTTTCCATTTTTTCCCTATTTGCATGAAGTAATGTGACCAGACGCCATGATCCTAGTTTTTCGAATGTTGAGTTTTAAGCCAGGTTTTTCACTCTCCTTTTCACCTTCATTAAGAGGCTCTTTAGTTCCTCTTCACTTTCTGCCATAAGGATGGTGTATATATCTGGCAGAATGTACCCTGCATAAACACCTGAAATGATTTTTACATAGAAAATTATTTTCTAGTGGTACTTTTCTGTTAGCAAATAATCCAGTGACAACTAGGCATACCTATCTAAAGGGAAAAGATTAAATACACCATAGGATAATTACACATGTGAAGATTTTTTTTAATTAAAGATTTTTAATACCCTGATATGGAAAATTCTCCAAGATACATAGATAAGTGAAAGGAAAAATCCAAAAACATAATAAAGATACATGACACTGTCATATACTTTATTTAGGGACATAATGAAATATATTTATTTGCCTATATTTACATAGAGAGACACTAGAAAGTTACACAAGAGCATATAAAACATGTTTCCTAAAGGAGTTCAGTTGAATAAGTTGTTCAATGCAGGGCAGTCAGGGCAGAAGTGATGAATACCTACATGTATATCTTTGGTATATTATTTGGATTTTTGAATCCCATGAAGGTACTATAAACTTTACATTTTTTTATTTCAATATGTATAAAATATTTTCCCAAACCTTAGACTATTATAGGATTAGTACATAGCAAGTAATTAATAAATATTTGTTGAGTACATTAGAATAAAAATGGCCTGTTCCATAAACAAATGGAGGGAAGAAAAGAAAAGTTAAGGAGAAGTAGATAAGAGAGAGGGAGGGAGGAATAAATTCCACTTGACTTCTGTGTTCACACTTTCTATTTTTATTTGAGGTTAATTTTAAACATAATATTTGTTGTCTTATCAGTAAGCATTTCATCTGAGGGCCAACAAAGTTTATTTAAGCAATGCTGTATCAAACCAAGACACATTATATCCTTTTATGAATACGTATTGTGAAAGTATGAGATCCTGCTCAATATATATATCCACTATGCATATAAATACATTAAGTGCTTCATTAAAAAGAAAACTTAGGGTGGCATGCGCTATTCCTTAATTTGGAATTTTCCATCAGAATAAAACTTGACTGAAATTTTCCAAATTGGTTTCCAAGAGTTGTATTTCTGTTCAGCTTCGCTGCATGTTTGATTTATCTCAGCCTCATTTTTCATGTAATGCCTTAAGAGCATATTCAAAATGTGTTTCATTTTTTCAGATTGGCACTATGTATGTATGTATATAGAGAAGAATAATTGTATTTTTATTACTAATACTAAAAATGTTACCAATGATACAAAAAGTAAATTTCAGACAGTATAATACAGTTTGAGAGATTCAAACAGTGAAAAATTAGGCATTTTGGAGAAGATAGGGAATTTTATGTGTATCTGATCCCAGCTGTGAATCTTTGCTCAGGGTTAGTTTCAGTAAGTAGTTCATGACTGAGCTTTAATCACACATTTTCAATTAACTGTTAATTGTATCCAGCCACAGATTTAGACGGCTCTGAGTACAAAGGGTAGAAGTCTGTTCTACCGATAACACCCTGCAAGAGAATATGCACTGAATGGTACTAAATATGGCAAGCAGTTAACATTCAGACCCAAAACATGAGTGTGATGGGGCAGGATGGTGGTGGGCTCTTGATATATTGTCCTACAGGATCTCATTATCGTGTGGACAGGTTGCTTGTGTGACTTCCTTTCTTCTCCTTTCCTATCAGGAGTGTTTGCTGTGGTGTCTTGGACCTGACCAGGTATTGTATATTGCATAGATGCAAGGCAAATAGCTTTTATTTTCATACATCTTTGCATTTAGAGATGCCACACCAGGACTTCACAGACACACCCCCAGCATCACCCTGTAAAGTGGAGACAAAGCACATCACCAGAGGCCTGAGCTTGATGCCGTGTCTGGATCTGGCTGGTTTCCCTGAGAAATGCTAGACTATTTTTTGTTAGACTATAAATGATTTACAGTGTCATGTTAGTTTGTTCTGTACAGTGAAGTGAAGCAGCTATGTGTGTTTGAGTCTTTGCTGAATCATGTCTGACTCTGTAACCCCATGGGCTATAGCCCACCAGGCTCCTCTGTCCCTGGAATTTCCCAGGCAAGAATAGTGGAGTGAGCCATTGCCTCCCCAGGAATCTACCAGATTCAGAGATGGAACTTGTGTCTCCTGCATCTCCCCCACTGGCAGGCATCTCCCACGTTGCTCAGTGGTAATCTTGAGAATCAGCTATACCTATACATAAAACACATCCCCTCCTCTTGAGCATCCCACCCACCTCTCCAGGTCATCACAGTGCACCAAGCTAAGCAGTTTGTGCTATATACCAGCTTCCCACTAGCTAGCTACTTTACACTTGCTAGGGTATACATGTCAGTGCTACTCTCTCCATTCACCCCACCTTCGCTCCCCGCCACGGGGTCCTCATGTCCATTCTCTTGTCTGTGTCTCTGTTCCTGAGAAGTGTTAGATTTTTAATATTGATCTTTACTAATGAGCAAATGGGGAATAGGTACCAAGGCCAGATGATTATTTTTCACTTAAAGATCAAATAATGACCCTGTGGTCCCTGATACCCTGAGGTGTCATCATGGTGGTGACATCAAGGAAAGCCAGGTATTGCTGAAATGTCCTACCTATGCAAGTTGCAGTCTATACCTGAAAAGGAATGGAGAACAGCGCACTCTCCCTGTTTGTATCCAGTAGAGACAGCTATCTGCCTCCTTTTTGAAAGAAAGAGAAAAAACATATAACTTCTACTCCTTTGAGAAGTGATGGCAAGGACTCTGGATTCTTACCCTGAACTTTTGAAATGTTAATACATCTTTCAAAGGTCAGATAAGCACTGAATGTCTCCTGCTTTCGTGACCTAGAGATGTTGCCAAGTTCTGGACTTCATAGGTTTTGGAATGTAAATAGCTAGAGAGAGAGAGGCTCTCCAGTCTTTCTGGCACCTTGGGACTTAACCTAGAATCCTAATCCAAATTGCCACCAATCTAACTCTCATAATATGTGGAGTCAAATGCTTCCAGGAAAAATAAAAACAAACATTTCCTATCTTTGTGTCCTATATGTTTCCTTGTCTCAGAAGGCTAGAGCTTTTTATGGAAGCACTGAGAAATCTAGGAAGTTGTTTTTCCTCATAAGAAGGAGAATGATTATTTTTAAACAGAATGGAGAATATACATTCAAAATATTTGACACCAATATTCCAGGCAGGCATAATCATCAGTATTTCTCAGTAACATTTTTATTACTATTTCTGCTCTCTTCTTTCAGTCATGTGGTAAAACTGTGCTTAATTGACCTTTGAAGTTGGAATAGTTGTGTCAGCCAATAATATAAGAGTGATAGATTACGTATCTTTTGCAGGTGAAAAGCTTGAAAAATCACTCTTCCCTAAATGGTAGACTCTCTGATACCCACATTCCTTAGTGAAGATGATGTGGCGCAGAGCCCAAAGCATATATGTAATGAACATTAAACTAAACCCTGATTTTTAGATCATTGAGATTTGGTGGTTGCTTGTTACACAGCATCTGTGGAACTACCCTTTCTGATATGTACACATATAAAGTAGTTGAAAAACCACTGATCTAAAATTCTAGAAGTTGATGTGCTTTGAGCTGTTTTCTTCTCTGAGATGTCACTCCCTCCCTGCGAAAGGCATGAAATGCTCAAGAATTTAATATAACTCTGGTGTTATAACTCTGGTGTTACAGAGAATATAACTCTGGTGTCAGCAACAACCCATGAACTCTGATTCATCTTCCATCAAAATATATTAGATATTAAAGTTAACAGAATTGAATTCTGTGAGATCCTTATGTCCACTAATTTCCATGTATACATGTATATGGTAAATGTTAACTTCTCCATAAGAAATCTGCTTAAGAAAGTCAACATTAATTCATCTACATGAAAAATGTGGTCACACTTATCTTTAATTTTTAGATACAATACAAACTGATTTCAATATACCAGAGATTGAATTTGAAGAACCTAAAGAATATTTTCCTGTTTTTTAATGTTCCTCAAGCAAGATCATTCCAAAAGAAAGATCTAAACATTTTTTAGATAAAAATTGTTTTCTATAGTTTATTTAGTGAAGATTCTGTTTGTTTTCCACATCAGTCCTTAGAATTCCTATGGGTGAGTTTTATTTACTGTCTTATGAGGTCCTACAGGAAATTAATCAAAAGAATCCTCTTGAGTAGCAGAATCCTCTTGAGTAGCTGAAATCCACAGACTATCAGGGCAATTGAAGAATAGTGCTATATTAATAAATTGTATTCATGATACACTCTAACTGGAAGCCAGGAAATAAATTAAGTGATAAGTTTAACTTCTTATTCTCTAATCTCAGATTTTAAAACAGGAATCTTTCATTTTAAGAAACAGTTTCACTAAAGAGAACAACAGGTAATCATCCATTATACATCTGAATTGCAGTGGAAAGAAACAGAAGTTACTGCCTCTAAAATTTATATTTAAGATAGAAAATGAACACAAAGTAGGCAATTATTTACATAATTCAGCACACAAAAAAGATATTTCAATAGAGATACTCAACACCTGAATTTGAGGCTTCTCTCTTTACAATATCACTATCAACCATTGTTGTGTCTTTTTTATTTGAAAAAAAAAAAAGATCTTCTTGGCAGTATCAACAAAGTAAGTACGTTTTTTCACTTTTACCTCCATCCAGTAATAAAAAGTTCTATGTGAGATTTTGTATGTTTTAATTTTTGGTTAAATTACTCTTTTTCAGAATCATTATTTTTATATTTTCAAATTTTTCCTGAATATATATTAATACACAGTGCCTAAAAATAACTTTATGAAAATTAGTGACACACACACAAAATAAATTTTTCTACTTAGAATTGCTACCAAGTTCAAGTTCATATCGCTTGCCTTAGGAAAGTGAAAGTGAAAGTCATTCAGTTGTGTTCAACTCTTTGAGACCCCATGGACTATACCATGGAATTCTCCAGGCCAGAATACTGGAGTGGATAGCCGTTCCCCTTCTCCGGGGGATCGTCCCAACCCAGGGATCAAACCCAGGTCTCCTGCATTGCAGGCAGATGCTTTACCATCTGAGTCACCAGGGAAGCCCACTTGCTGTAGGACTGCTGCTGCTGCTGCTAAGTCACTTCAGTCGTGTCTGACTCTGTGCGATCCCATAGACGGCCACCCACCAGGCTCCCCGTCCCTGGGATTCTCCAGGCAAGAACACTGGAGTGGGGTGCCATTGCCTTAGGACAGGCCAATGCATAGATGAATTGTCAGGGCAAGGAACAGTGACTTCGTTCAGGGAGCCAGAAGACTGGGCAGACGGCAGACTCTTGTCTCAAAAAATTGTCTTACCTGACTTAGAATTCATACTTCTTTTATACTAACAAGGAATAGGTAGTGTGCCTGACTGTTACAAACTTCTTGGCATCAGTATCCTTTGTTCTTGCAACCATCCACATAGTTTAGGTCACCTGTTCCTGTAAAACTCCAACAAGACAAATGTTATTCTCTGTTCTGCAACTTGTTATCTCTATATGAATGGGGAAATGTATACTTTTAAAGGTCAGATTTGGGAGAGAGTCTTGAGAATGAGCTATGTTGTGTATTTCAGACTATAAGCAACATTCTTTCACAAAGATGCAGAGCCAGCAGGACTAAACACAGGCAACAGAGTGCAAGAGTTAGAAGTAAAGGAATAGATCCAATATGGAGTCAGACTTGTTCTTCTCTGTTATAAAACAACTTTTAACAAAAATTATGAGGTTTTCTAAAAGTGTTGATATATCAATTCAACAGTTTTCAGGTTTGGTTTTGGTGTAAGTTGACCTTTTTATTAATCCAGGGATTAAAGAATTCCTCTCCTCAAAAGAGGAAAAAGATTTTTTTAATTAAAAAAATACACTTGGTCAAAGACATATCTATTATTAGAGATGCAAATTTGGAGAAATTTTTGATTTTCATCTTCAATATACTGTTTATTACTATCTTTAAAATCTTGTCCGACTCTGTGCGACCCCAGAGACAGCAGCCCACAAGGCTCCCCATACCGTGAATTCTCAAGGCAAAAACACTGGAGTGGGTTGCCA
This sequence comes from Nanger dama, assembly GCA_917880005.1. Taxonomy (NCBI): domain Eukaryota; kingdom Metazoa; phylum Chordata; class Mammalia; order Artiodactyla; family Bovidae; genus Nanger; species Nanger dama. Next base: position 41,766,417 of record CAKJTW010000009.1, on the reverse strand, counting down.
TTTCCTTCTCCAGATTTTAATGCAAGTCAAGACCAATTTGTCTTAACAGATACATTTAGAGGTAAAATAAAATTTAAGAATATTAATGCATTAAGTTTTTTCAGTATTTATTTCCACTTTTATTTGATCACCATGAAAACCATGTCTCGGATTAATTGAATAAGAGAGTGACAAGACTGAATTCTTCTGTTTATGTCTAGGTGAGTAGTATCCCTTAGTTCAGTGTTCTAAGACATCTTTACTCAGATCTAACTGGACTTGCTCTCGTGCAATAGAAAGGCCAACCTGCTGAAGAGGTGCTGGGTGTTGACAATTAAAAAATCATAATGTACCAAATCACATAAATATGCTTCATATGTAAAAGCTATTGAATTTGGGAGTAACAAAGACGTCTGGATATTATCATGAACCTCATCTTTAATTTTTAACTAGTCTAGCTCATAACAAAAATATAGGAGGAGGAATTTGGTGTTTGCTATGGAAAGATGATGGACCTTGTACAGCAAGGATGACTGGAGAGGGACAAATGAGATCCTCCCTAAAACCACTGATCCTTCCGAATCAACTTTGCTGTTTTAGAAAAGGAAAAAAGAAAAAAAAAAACCTTCCCCTTTCAGGCTGAGGTTGAGAATGACAGAAGGAAATGGCTGCCATCCTAGAAAACTCTGTTGTATAGCTGTCAAAACCTAAAAACAGCTGTTTAAACTCTAAATAATCCTCAAGAATGAGAAGGCTTGGCTAGATATATATTTAGCCATTCCAAATATGTAATTTGGAAACATTTATTTAGCCTCTTGAGGCCTCTGTTACATGATCAGAGATTAAACCAAAAAATTGATAGTACTTTAATTCTCTAAGTAGGTGTTTGGAAAAAATACTCCATTAAATTTCTTCCTTAAATGAGAATTTTGATTTATAACGCATGAGGAAGTAACAGAGTTTGGGTTTTGCTTTTTCTTTAGTATCTAAGTTGGACTTTTCTTTTTTAAGTCTCAGAAAAATGGATGAGAACAGACATCAGTTTGAGTCCCAACTTGCCCAGCTGTGGTTCCCATGGGACCTTTTGAGGATGCTCGTCCTGGATGCTCAGTGAATCAACTCCACCAAGAGCCCTGGGATTCTAGAGGAAGTTTTGCAATGATTTTCTGAGGTTTTGGCCCTGAAGAAGAAAGCAGGAATTTTAAGAGTTTTGACATATTATGTATCATTTTGTCCCCATTCAACCGTAAGTTTAAAAAAAAAAAAAGCAGTTCAGAAGAAAATTTTCCCAAATACCCATCACCGAATGCAGCATGGAGCCCTCATAAAGACTTTTAAAAGAGTGGCTATGCACAGACCCATCCCTAAAATAAGCTCATGATATCTGCATTAAGTAAAATAAATGACCCGTGTGAGTTCGATGTATGAAGTAGGTCACCCAAAGCCGGTGCTCTGGGACAAACCAGAGGGACAGGGTGGGAAGGGCGACAGAAGGGAGTTCAGGATTAGGGGGATGCATGTATACCTATGGCCAATTCATGTTGATGTGTTGCAAAAACTTACAATATTGCAATTATCTTCCAATTAAAATTAATTAGTTAAAAAAACTCATGGGGAAGGGAGAATTTTAAGGTCATCCAGCACTTTCACATTCCAGGCACCTGGGACCCCATTTGCTCATAACAAAACTGTACCCTCAACTTTCTGAGGGACTTTATATATTTTAAGCCATTCCTGGTGACATCATCCACATAGAATAGAAGGTTTATAATAAGAGAATAAATCTGTCCTCTCATCAACCTTCTCCTCACTATTCCCTGAACCAACAACAAAACAATTTGGGTGGTATTTCAGAAAAGGAATGTGACGAGGCCTGTTTCATTTTGAAACAGCAGCTATTGAAGCTATTTCCTCAGACTTAAGCATCATGATGCTATGTCACTTTCCTTTCAAAGAAGAGAGGCTAATATTGCTTGTTTGTATTTTTAATCTACCAATTTACATCTCTGAAAAAAAAAGACTGTTGAAATAATTTTGAAATAATGGATGTGAAAAATATCTGAAATGGTGCCTGGCACTTAGTAGCCAGTGAATAAGTGAATTTTATAAAGAATAACTGACATGATTAAATTTACTTGTAAAGACAAAAATCTTTATTTAATCAATGTATATATTTTAAACTGTTGTGCTTCCCAAACCTGGGTATACATCAAAGTCATCTGGAGACTTAATAAGCAGTACCATGTTTTGCTTAAAGCAAATGACCTCTGCCCTCATCTTCAGGCAAAGTCAACTCTGATTTCCGCATGGCTGGGAAGACCAGCTGCTGAGAGTCAAGGCTTTGTAATATCATTGGAACTTACATCCACTTCCACAAAAGAATGTGAAAAAAAATGACATATTTTGCTTCTAATCTAGATGGTAAAATTATATATAACTTTTATGGTAACTCTTTCCTAAGAATTGTCTTCAAGTCCTGTAGAAAATTAAGAAATTTTCAAACACATTCCTCTCTATTCCACAATATTTTTATCTTAATTACAATTGCAATAAATTAAATGTGTTTCTATTTCCAATAATTTGTTCAGAAACAAACTCCATGTTTGCATAAAGACCTTATGAGACCCCAGTATTATTATAAACATGAACCCTAAATTATTCAGTCATTTACCTGTGAAACATAATCTCTGAGGGTGACATTCCAGGTTCAAGTATAATTCAGTGAATAAAAAAATAAAATATAGCCTACCTGAATTACATTTCATAAACTGACTACTCATCAACATTAACAATTTCACTAAGATAAATAATTATAAAGAGGGGACAAAGGACATGCAATAAAAATATCTGGCATACTGGGTTTCTACTTCTCTATTAGCTTCTATTCTTTTCTATGACAGAAAGTCTTCCTGTGTTATTTCAGAGATGGTCAGATGCCAGAGAGGGCTCTATGTGCTGACTGGTTTTAAGGCCACCAAACAATGATCTGTGTGGTGTGATTCAAATAGGCCAAACAGTCCGGGATGCCCTTCCAAAAACTCTCATGTGCTGACTGATGCTAGACAATCTGGAATGTTTTATACCCTAGATAAGAAGTTCTTAGCTGGGTGTCTTTCAGTGTTTTAAAATACTCTGTTTAAAAATACAGATGTCCAGGCCCCATCCAGAAGTATGGAATTCAAATATTTGGGGGTTGGATGCAGTATATGTGAAAACTTTGATCTGTACTAAATACCAAACCCTCTGTCCCTCCAACCCATGTCCTTAGCAGAACTCTCACCTAAAATCATTTTCAAGAACCTATATTTTAGTGTGAATTACCTGGAAGCATGTCTTGAGGAGGTAAAGAAGAGAAGCACCCATCAGTACTATTGTAGGAAGACTATGATACAAATTTCAGAAAAACGTAGACTGATCTCATGTGGTAGATCTAGCAGAAACTTACAAGAAAATAAAATACTACCAGAGTTAACAAGGCCTCAGATTATTATTTTTTTACAAAAAATTATAAAACAATAAAATTCCATAATAGTTTGAAAAACTTTTAAAAATTGCATACCAGAGGGAAAATAAGAGTCAGTCAAAAAATTAGGAAAAGGCCCCTTTCCCAGAAATGGACAAAAATTTATATATATATATATATAACAGTGGTTTCAAAATTTATGAAGTACATTTCACATATTTTATATTATTTGTGCATCAAAATAACCCTATTGTTTGTAGAACTAGGTTTAAGTAGATTATCATTCACACTATATTAGGGATGAATAGCGGTAGTAGTACTAGTGTGTGTGTGCTCAGTCAAGTCCAGCTCTTTGGAGACCCCATGAACTGTAGCCTGCCAGGTTTCTCTGTCCATGATATTTTCCAGGCAAGAATACTGGAGTGGGTTGTCATTTCCTTCTCCAGAGAATCTTCCCGATCCAGGGATTGAACCCACATCTTTTGCATTTCCTGAACTGGCAGACAGATTTTTTTTTTTTTTTTTTAACCAACTATACCATCTGGGAAGCTCATATTTCAGATATGGAAACTTAAAGAGGTTAGCTGGGTTTGCCAAGGTCCTATCACCAGGATCTAAGAGTGTGTGCTTGAATCTGCTTGCCTAAAAGCTGAGCACCAAAGAATTGATACTTTTGAACTGTGGTATTGGAGAAGACTCTTGAGAGTCCCTTGCACTGCAGGGAGATCCAGCCACTCCCATCCTAAAGGAGAACAGTCCTGGATGTTCATTGGAAGGACTGGTGTTGAAGCTGAAACTTCAATACTTTGGCCACCTGATGCAAAGAGCTGACTCATTTGAAGAGACCCTGATACTGGGAAAGATTGAGGACAGGAGGAGAAGGGGCCGACAGAGGATGAGATGATTGGATAGCATCACCAACTCGATGAACATGGGTTTGGGTGAACTCCGGGGAATTGTTGATGGACAGGGGAGGCCTGGTGTGCTGTGGTTCACGGGGTCGCAAAGAGTCGGACACGACTGAGCAACTGAACTGAAATGAACTGGAGTGAATCACAGCATTCCCTGGAAAACAAGTAGAATTTGATAATTACGATCATTTTCTTGTCACTGTAATCTAACAAAATATATGAGCTATGTCTTTCTCAAATAAAAAGCATTTTTCTTGGGTCTCTCATCAAAATTGGAAAACCGTCTTGCTAAGTGTTTCTTAGTTAAGTTCTCAACTTTTGTTAGTGGCATGAAGTTTGGATTCTCTTCTGAAATTCTTTGCTATTCAAAGAACTCTCCCAGGAGTCTGCGGGTTATGTCAAATCCCCTCCTACTGCTTCCACATAATTACAGCACAAAAACATCTATTTGACTAATGTCATCCAGGTTCCCAAATTTATCTAGGAGTTCCTTAATGTGTAATCTGTGTCTGGAAGAGGTGAGATCAAGGTCAATGTACAACGTTCAACATTCCTTTTTATGCTCCGGTTTCTATCTCTCCATCTTTTGTTCTCATCTCTCTAGTAAAACATCTATTGACCATCTCCATGGAAAAGAAATGCAAAAAAGCAAAATGGCTGTCTGAGGAGGCCTTACAAATAGCTGTGAAAAGAGAAATGAAAAGCAAAGGAGAAAAGGAAAGATATAAGCACTTGAATGCAGAGCTCCAAAGAATAGCAAGGAGAGATAAGAAAGCCTTCCTCAGTGATCAATGCAAAGAAATAGAGGGAAAGACAAGAGATCTCTTCGAGAAAATTGGAGATACCAAGGGAACATTTCTTGTGAAGATGGGCTCGATAAAGGACAGAAATGGTATGGACCTAAAAGAAGCAGAAGATATTAAGAAGAGATGGCAAGAATACACAGAAGAACTGTACAAAAGGATCTTCATGACCTGGATAATCACGATGGTGTGATCACTCATCTAGAGCCACACATCCTGGAATGTGAAGTCAAGTGGGCCTTAGAAAGCATCACTACAAACAAAGCTAGTGGTGGTGATGGAATTCCAGTAGAGCTATTTCAAATCCTGAAAGATGATGCTGTGAAAGTGCTGCACTCAATATGACAGCAAATTTGGAAAACTTAGCAGTGGCCACAGGACTGGAAAAGGTCAGTTTTTATTCCAATCTCAAAGAAAGGCAATGCCAAGGAATGCTCAAACTACCGCACAATTGCACTCATCTCACATGCTAGTAAAGTAATGCTCAAAATTCTCCAAGCCAGGCTTCAGCAATACATGAACTGTGAACTCCCTGATGTTCAAGCTGGTTTTAGAAAAGGCAGAGGAATGAGAGATCAAATTGTGAACATCCGCTGGATCATGGATAAAGCAAGAGAGTTCCAGAAAAAAACATCTATTTCTGCTTTATTGACTATGCCAAAGTCTTTGACAGTGTTCAGTTCAGTTCAGTAGCTCAGTCTTGTCTGACTCTTCGCAACCCCATGAATTGCAGCACGCCAGGCCTCCCTGTCCATCACCATCTCCCAGAGTTCACTCAGACTCACGTTCATTGAGTCAGTGATGCCATCCAGCCATCTCATCCTCTGTTGTCCCCTTCTCCTCCTGACAGTGTGAATCACAATAAACTGTGGAAAATTCTGAAAGAGTTGGGAATACCAGACCACCTTACCTTGTCTCTTGAGAAACCTATATGCAGGTCAGGAAGCAACAGTTAGAACTGGACATGGAACAACAGACTGGTTCCAAATAGGAAAAGGAGTATGTCAAGGCTGTATATTGTCACCCTGTTTATTTAACTTATAAGGACTGATGCTGAAGCTGAAACTCCAATACTTTGGCCACCTCATGCAAAGACTTGACTCATTGATAAAGACTCTGATGCTGGGAGGGATTGGGAGCAGGAGGAGAAGGGGATGACAGAGGCTGAGTTGGCTGGATGGTATCACCGACTCGATGGACATGAGTTTGAGTGAACTCCAGAAGCTGATGATGGGACAGGGAGGCCTGGCTTGCTGTGATTCATGGGGTCACAAAGAGTCGGACACAACTGTGTGACTGAACTGAACTGTGTTATCTTTACAAAGAACATTTTGTTTAATTGATTAATGTTTTTCTCTTTTGTCGATTTCTACCTTGATTTTATTATTTCCATCTCTCTCTTACTGGCACTGGATTGGCTGCTCTTAGTTTTCTATCTTCTTAAGGTAAAAGCTGAGACTATTTATCTTATATCTTTCTTCCTTTTTACTATAAGTGTTTAAAGTTACAAAATTTCCTCTAAACACAGACTTTTTTCTGTTGTTTATTTACAATGCAATTCATCCATTTGAGGTTATTAAAAATTGTTTAATGATCTAGCCTAGGGTCTACCCTGGAGGATGAGTCACATGCAGTGAAACTGTACTGTGGAGTGAAAGTCCTCTGTAAGTCAGGTAAGTTGAATGATAGGGTTATTTTAGTCTTCTGTATCCTTATTGCTTTTTTTTTTTTTCTGGTTACCTTGTGATTACTACAAGAGGAGTACTGAAATCTCCAACTAAGATTGTTGAGTTGTCTATTTCTCTTATGAATATATAAGATTTTTCTCAATTTATTTAAGGACTCCATTTAAATGCATTTACAGTTGTTAAAGCTTCATGGCATATTGGCTACTTTATCAATAGGAAATGTCCCTTTCTGTCTTTAGTAATATGTCTTAAAGCCAATGTTGATACTAATATAACTACTTAGATTATTTATAGTTGCAGTTTGAATGGTATATCATTTGTCATCATTTGCTTTCAGTTTTATTTCTTTGGCTATAAATAAAACATTTCTTTTATAGAAAGATTTCTTATTCACTTTAGCAATCCATGCCTTTTGATTGAAATGTTTAGTCTATTTACATTTAAAATTATTATTGTTAGGGTTGGATTTACATTTTTCTATTTTTTCACACATTTCATATCTTTTTTTGTTTCCCTTTATCTGCCTTCCTTTGTTATAAACAAGCATGATTCAGTTCGGTTCAGTTCAGTTCAGTTCAGTCGCTCAGTCATGTCCGACTCTTTGCGACCCCATGAATCGCAGGACACCAGGCCTCCCTGTCCATCACCAGCTCCCAGGGTTTACCCAAACTCATGTCCATCTAGTTGGTGATGCCATCCAGCTATCTCATCCTCTGTCGTCCCCTTCTCCTCCTGCCCCCAATCCCTCCCAGCATCAAGGTCTTTTCCAGTGAGTCAACTCTTCGCATGAGGTGGCCAGAGTACTGGAGCTTCAGCATCAGCATCAGTCCTTTACCATATTTACTTTCTCTATTGATTTCTACCTCTATATGTAAACACAGAAAGAATATTTATTCATTGACTCTATTTTTCTTCATCAACACTTTGAATGTCATTCCATCCTGCCTGTTGGGCTCCACTGTTTCTCATAAGCAGTCAGTTCTTAATCATATTATTGACAACCATTTCTGTTTTACTGCTTTCAAGATTTTCTCTTTGCCTTTGCCTTTCAGCAATTTGACAATGTTTAATTGTGTTTTTTGTGTTTATATTACCTAGGCTTATATTACTTAGGTTTCATGAGTATCTGAGATCTCTTAGATTCTATTTTTCACCAAATTTGGCAAGTTTTAGCCATTACTTCTTCTTCTTTTTTTTTTTTTTTTTTCCCCTATTTCTTTTTCTATCTCCTAGCTGGAGACAGGAGACAGCTGGGATTCATAGCTGGAATGTGTCATATTGTCTCTTCACTATTTTTCAGTCTGTTTTCTTTTGTTGAAATTGGCTATTTTTTATTGATCTAATTCATGTTCACAGTGATTCCTTATTCCACCAACTCAAATCTGTCCTTGATTTCCTCATTCCATTTGTTTTAATAATTGACTCTAGATTTTATTTTCTGTATTGATATTTTATATTTACTAACTTGTTATCCTAATTTATTTTTACTCTTCAAATTGTCTCCTTTAATTCTTTGAACATAGTTTAATGGCTGAATTAAAGTCTTTGCTAAGTCCATCAAATGGACCCATTCAGAAACAGTTTCTATGGACAGCATCTGCTTCTGGAACTGAGTATAAACCATATTTTACTACTTCTTTGTATGTCCCATAGTTTTGTTTGAAATCATACATTTTAAATGATTTATTGTATCAGCTCTATATAAATTCTCCTTCTATTTTTATGAGGGTTATTGACTGGATTTAACCTCAGAATCTACCTACTCGTGGTGCACAGTCAGATATCTCTCCTCAGGTCTTCCATCCAATGTTTGTTTTTCAACTTGGCTTCCCTGATGTTACCTCCTGTACCTACATAACTAAGAACTGAGTTAATGCTCTGAACAAAACTTTTACTCAAATACCTCAAACACATATGGTTTCTCACCCTTATCCTGTGGTTTAGGAAATGCATTCAAATTCGCACCCTGTTCTCAAGTCTCTCCAGGCTTACTTTTGTTTGCTAGCTTTCTTTTTGTGTGTTTGATAGTTCTGTTTTGTTTTGTTCTGTTAGATCTCTTCTGCACACATATAGATCCCACTCAGCCAATGGGCATGGGAATTGTTTATTTTAGCACTTCCAAGACTCCCTCACTTCCAGAATCTACCCATGACATGTCTGGCCAGGATGTATTTCCTGCCCGTTCCCACTTGAATCTATCACCACTGTTAATCAGCAAAGCAGGGAATTTTACCTCCAACTCTGTACTGAAATTGAGTCAGTCTGCCACAGGTTTTTTTCACCCAGTCACCTCTTGTGAAACTAGAGCTCTTGCTATTCAACAGAGGCTGAGGGGTGGGGTGAGGGGGTGAGCGGTCCAGTGATTGCCAAAGATTCCCTTGTCCTTTCCCCAAAGCTCTCAGTGACTTTTAGCAATTAATACTTCTCAAAATGTTATCTACTTTTGTCAATTTCTAGTGCCTTTATTGTTTTTGACAATTTAGTATGTTTTTTTTCCTTTTTTAATGAAAGATTTATTTATTTATTTAAATTTTTATTTTTACTCATTTTACTTTACAATACTGTATTGGTTTTGCCATACATTGGCATGAATCAGCCACAGGTATACATGAGTTCCCAATCCTGAACCCCCCTCTCACCTCCCACCTCACACCATCTCTCTGGATCATCCCCGTGCACCAGCCCCAAGCATCCTGCATCCTGCATCAAACATAGACTGGCGATTCGTTTCTTACATGATAGTATACACGTTTCAATGCCATTCCCCCACATCATCCCACTGTCTCCCTCTCCCCCAGAGTCCAAAAGTTCATTATATATATCTGTGTCTCCCCTGCTGTCCCGCATACAGGGTTATCATTACCATCCCTCTAAATTCCATATATATGTGTTAGTATACTGTATTGGTGTTTTTCTTTCTGGCTTACTTCACTCTGTATAATCTGCTCCAGTTTCATCCATCTCATTAGAACTGATTCAAGTGTATTCTTTTTAATGGCTGAGTAATACTCCATTGTGTATGTACAGCTTTCTTATCCATTCGTCTGCCAATGGACGTCTAGGTTGTTTCCATGCCCTGGCTATTATAAACAATACTGCAATGAACATTAGGGTATATGTGTCTCTTTCAATTCTGGTTTCCTTGGTGTATATGCCCAGCAGTGGGATTGCTGGGTCATAAGGCAGTTCTATTTGCAATTTTTTAAGAAATCTCCACACTGTTCTCCATAGTGGCTATATTAGTTTGCATTCCCACCAACAGTGTAAGAGGGTTCCCTTTTCTCCACACCCTCTCCAGCATTTATTGCTTGTAGACTTTTGGATCACAGCCATTCTGACTGGTGTGAAATGGTACCTCATTGTGGTCTTGATTTGAGTTTCTCTGATAATGAGTGATGTTGAGCATCTTTTCATGTGTTTGTTAGCCATCTGTATGTCTTCTCTGGAGAAATGTCTATTTAGTTCTTTGGCCCATTTTTTGATTGGGTCATTTATTTTCTGGAATTGAGCTGCATAAGTTGCTTTTATATTTTTGAAACTAGTTGTTTAATACTGGAAATAAAAGCAAAAATAAACAAATGGGATCTTATTAAAATTAAAAGCTTCTGCACAACAAAGGAAACTATAAGCAAGGTGAAAAGACAGCCTTCTGAATGGGAGAAAACAATAGCAAATGAAGCCACGGACAAACAACCAGTGTGGTTTTATAATCTGTTTGTGGAGATGAATTGACAAGCTATTCATACAGCTATTATCCCATTGATGTGTCAATCTGCAGAAGACAAAATCATAGAGTCAAAAATAAGTCAGTGGCTTTCAGGCACTGGAGTGGGATGGAGAAAACCCTGACAACAAAGTAGGTACCACGTAAGTTATTGGGGTAATGGAAAGGTTCTAGATATTCATTTTGATTTTGGTCACGTTACTACATGCATTTGTCAAAACTCATAATACTGCACAATGAATTTTACTAAAGGTAACTTATGCCTTAAAAAAGTTGGTTTTACAATAACGGTAATACAGTTTGTGGAGTCACACAATCCAGGTTCAATTCCCAGTTCTTCCTGTGAATACAAGTGACCTAAGACAAGCTACTTAACCTCTGTCTCATATCTCAACTTTGCCAAGTAAGTATGATAATTATAATAGTTTCCTATTGCTTCCAGAACAAATTACCACCAGCTTAGTGCTTTACAACAATATAAACATATTACTATACACTTTGGGAGTTCAGAAGTCCAAAATGGACTCCACTGGGCTGAAATTAAGGTGTTAACAGGGCTGGGTCCTTCCTGAGGCTCGAGAGGAGAATCTTTCTCTTTGCCTTTTACAGCTTCCAGGGGTCGTGTGCATTATGTTACCCTTCTTGCATCTGCAAAGTGCACAAAAGAGCATCTTCATATTTCTCTGTGGCTCTAACACGCTGCTTCATCCTCCACATTTAATAATCTTTAAGGGAAAAGAATATTATATACACATTCTTTTTCAGGGTGTAAATATATATATATATATATGTATATGTATATATAGAGAGAGATGATGACTGCAGCCATGAAATTAAAAGATGCTTACTCCTTGGAAGGAAAGTTATTACCAACCTAGATAGCATATTGAGAAGCAGAGACATTACTTTGCCAACAAATGTCCATCTAGTCAAGGCTATGGTTTTTCCAGTGGTCATATATGGATGCAAGAGTTGGACTGTGAAGAAAGCTGAGCACCAAAGAATTGATGGTTTTGAACTGTGGTGTTGGAGAAGACTCTTGAGAGTCCCTTGGACTGCAAGATCCAACCAGTCCATTCTAAAGATCAGCCCTGGCTATTCTTTGGAAGGAATGATGCTAAAGCTGACACTCCAGTACTTTGGCCACCTCATGTGAAGAGTTGACTCATTGGAAAAGACTCTGAAGCTGGGAGGGATTGGGGGGCAGGAAAAGAAGGGGATGACAGAGGATGAGATGGCTGGATGGCATCACCAACTCGATGGACATGAGTTTGAGTGAACTCCGGGAGTTGGTGATGGACAGGGAGGCCTGGCATGCTGTGATTCATGGGGTCTCAAAGAGTCGGACACGACTGAGCGACTGAACTGAACTGAACTGATATAGTGTTGGCCAAAAAGTTCCTTTGGTTTTAAGTAAAAATAAATAGCTTATTGTTCATTTTCACCAAGAACTTTATTGAACAATGTATTCATTGTTTTGTTCCACTACCTTCTGCCATTTTTTGAGGCAACTTTGTAATTTCATCTTCCCAAAAGCTTCTATCTTTTTAAACACAGTTCCAGATGCCTTTCACAGTCTTCCAAGGAACTGAAATATTTTTCCATTAAGCGAATTTTGTAAAGACCAAAATAAATGTGAATTCTAACGTGCCATGTCTGGTGAATACAGCAGATGAATCAGAACTTCTCAGCCAAGCAATTTTTGCCTCTTCATCAAATAAACATGTGGTCTTGCATTATTCTGATGGAACATTATATGTTTTCTGTTGACTAAGTCTGGTTATTTTTCATCAAATGCTGCTTCCAGTTGGTCTAAGTGGGGGCAGTATTTGTTAGAATTAATTGCTTGGTTTTCCAGAAAGAGATCATAATAAAGGACTCCTTTCCAATCCGCACACATAGCGTCACCTTCTTTGGGTGAAAATCGGCCTTTAGAGTGTTGGTGGTGGTTCATTTCACTAGCTCCGTGATCTGTTCCATTGCACATTGTGGCATCGTATCCACTTTTCATCACCCATCACAATGTGTTTTAAATGCAGAATGTTTTTTTCACAGTACATTCTCCATACACTCCACAAAGTTTTTTCTTTTTGCATTTCAATTGAATTTTAATCTTTCTTGATATAATAAAATATTTTATGCTGAAAATGTTGCTCTTTTATTCCATGTTCAAGATTAAAATGGCTACATGAAATTCACCAATTTCAATGTCTTTTTTAATGCATTTGAATCATTGTGCAGTACATCTGAAACTAGCAAGACATTGTAAATCAACTGTACTTCAAAAAATAAAATTCAGAAAGAAAGAACACTGGTGGTCACACTGGGCCCACGAATTTTCCAGTATAATGTCCTTAATTTAAGAGCTGATTAATATCATTAATTCCATCTGAAACCATGCCTCTTGCCATGTAATATTTCATGTAACATAACATATTCACAGGTTCTGGGTATTGAGAATTGGACAACCTTGGGATGCCTACTGCAATAATATTACCTACCTACTGGGTTTGTTGTGAAGATGAAGTGAATTGTAAATGAAAACATCTAGAACAAAACCAGCACATAACAAATATTCAGTAATCATCAACTCCATCATTATTACCATGGTCACCATCCAGCTCCTGATGTTGCGGTTGGGCATGGAGTAAGCAAAGAGTATGAGAAGAGGTGGGGATGCACAGATCCACACAATCCCTCCATGCATGCAGCAGAACTGAATGTGGAAATGTCAATGTAGTAACTTTCATCCCAAGGCAAGAGTAGCTATTTAGCCTACATTCCTCTTGTCCTTCTGTCCTCATGTCAGACACAAGCAGATCCCAGTACAATTTAGCCCACTGATTGTATGAGGGAGAGAAAATTTTAAATCCTATCTAATTTCCAGATCTTCAGGCCAAGGTGAGTAAATTGACTGCATATCATGAAAATGAACTGATTCTCAGAATTCCATAAAACTCAATGTAAATGTTTTTAATGGATCCAAAGACATAAAGCTATTCTCAGGCACGGTGAAGTCCTTTGTTATACCCAGCAGATTACACCATTCTCAAGCTTGTGGAGACTTGCAAACTGAAACAAGAGAAAGCTAGTTGTATTTCTCAGATTTCTAAGAGAGTAGTTAAAATCCTTATTCTCTGTATGCACGTGTGCTCAGTCACTTCAGTCATGTCCAACTCTTTGTGACCTATGGACTGTAGACCACCAGGCTCCTCTGTCCATGGGATTCTCCAGGCAAGAACACTGGAGTGAGTTACTGTAGCCTTCTCCAGGGAATCTTCCCAACTCAGGAATTGAACACATATCTCCTGTGCCTCCTGCATTGCAGGCATGTTCTTTACCCACTGAGCCACCTGGGAAGCCCTATTTTCTGTATAAGGATATGCAAACCAGCTAATCAAAATAGACTGAAAGATTCAGGCTTAGTTTATTCATTTCTATATTATTGCTGTTTCATGAAATAAATTTTTCAGATGGAAAAATGTATTTCTCTTGTATTTATTTATCACCCTATTATATTAGGTAGATGCATTTTTTATTTATTAATTATATAGAACCACATCAAAGTAACTGAGTACATTAAGGTTAATTTGGCTCAGTAAAATTGATTATTCAAAATGTATTTGGCATAAGGAAGTGACTTCTGAAAGAAATGCAAGTTCACACCAGACTAGCAAATTTTGAGCAAACATGTTATACAACTGAAACATTACTCAAAAGAAAATCTGTCGTTTTAAAGGTCACATTAACACTTAAAAGATTAAAATAAGTAAAATAAATCAAGAAAGCATTTCTCTTGAGAGGATATAAAAAATAAACTTGTGGCAAGTAAGTGGAACTAATAAATATAAAAGCAAACTTTAATGAATTAAAAATATTAGATTAATAGAATAAAAATACATTAAGAATAATTTTCTTTAAAACACAAAAATATTTAAACCACTAATCATTGAAACAATTTTAAAAGTAAAATATGAATACAAAACATTGAAATGTTTTTGTGACAATAACCGTGGACAGAGAAAACACTGGTAGAATGAGAGAATATGTTGCTCACTACTGTGCTCAATGACAATGAGAACTTGTAGGAGATAAATTATCTGAGTATATAAATTAAAATCAAAGCCTGAAACAGTATAAAATATTGCCAGAACAATTACTCTAGAATATGTTGCTATAAAGCTATTCTTTCCAAAATTCAAATGTTCAAACAATTTCACAGGGATTTCTACCAAACTTTTAAGGAGAAATTCACCACAATGCAATCATATTCTTCAAAATATATTAGTAAAACAGGGGAAAGAATGTAAAAACCCAAAATTCTTTAGGAAATAAGAATAATATGGACTCAGAACCCAGAACAACAGCAGAAAAGGAAAGCTGAGTAGAACTTACTCTCAATGAATATTATAACTGTACAAATAAAAGCAGATTCCAGAAAGCAAATTAATATAATAATACAGCTTATGAAGTGTTATTTATTCTAAGAATGTAAGGATTCTTAAATGCTAGTATATCTATCTATATAAATTTAAAGATGGAGGAAACAATAAGTGAAAATCATATAAATGACCCTTATATGTACCAAAAGGGCATTAACAAGCACCCAAAGTGTTTGTTATTATTCTCAATCTAAGACATTTAAGTTACTTGTAAAAATCATACTTAATCGAGAAACATAGCAACATTTAATTGAAATAAAAATAAAACAAATATATATTTTATCATTTTAAATAACATTGTTTTGGAAGTATTAGTTAGATCAGAGAAGAAAATAAATACAGAAATTGAAAGTTTTATTATCATTATATTTAAGCTATATTATTGTTTTCTAGGAGAAAAGAATAAAAGAAACAGCTGAAAAAATTATAAGCAGTAAAAGCATTTACCAAATTTCAGTGAAAATTTAAATATATAGAAATCAATCGTCTTCACATCACTAAATAACTGCCATTTGGAAAAGATAATTCATTTGAAATGAAACAAAAGAAGCAAAATATCTAGGAATAAACTTAAGAAGCCTACAAGAGGGATATAAGCAAAATTTTAAATGCTATTCAAGAATTCAAATTTAGAAAAGATATTCCGAATTCAAATTTAGAAAAGACAGAGGAATCAAACCGCCAATGTCCACTGGATCACAGAAAAAGCAAGAGAGTTCCAGCAAAACATCTACCTCTGCTTTATTGACTATCACGATAAACTGGAAAATTCTTAAAAATATGGGAATACCAGACCACCTTACCTGCCTCATGAGGAAGCTGTATGCAGGACAAGAAGTAACAGTTAGAACCAGACATGGAACAACAGACTAGTTCCAGATTGGGAAAGGAATACATCAAGATTGTATATTGTCACCCTGCTTATTTAACTTATATGCAGAATATATCATGCAAAATGTTTGGCTGGATGAAGCTCAAGCTGGAATCAAGACTGCCAGGAGAAATATCAATAAACTCAGATATGCAGATGACACCACTCTTAAGGCAGAAAGTGAAGAGGAACTAAAGAGCTTCTTTTTGAAAGTGAAAGAAGAGAGTGAAAAACTTGGCTTAAAACTCAGTATTCAAAAAACTAAGATCATGGCATCTGGTCCTATCACTTCATGGCAGAGAGATGGAGAAACAGTGGAAAGATTTTATTTTGGGGGGCTCCAAAATCACTGCAGATGGTGACTGCAGCCATGAAATTAAAGGACACTTGCTCCTTGGAAGAAAAGGTATGACCAACCAAGATAGCATATTAAAAGCAGAGATATTACTTTGCCAACAAAAGTCCATCTAGTCAAAGCTATGGTTTTTCCAGTAGTCATATATGGAATCGAGAGTTGGACTAAATAAAGAAGGCTGAGCACTGAAGAACTGATGCTTTTGAGCTGTGGTGTTGGAGAAGACTCTTGAGAGTCCCTTGGACTGCAAGGACATCCACTCAGTCCATCCTGAAGGAATTCATTGGAAGGACTGATGCTGAAAGCTAAAGCTCCAATACTTTGGCCACTTGATGCAAAGAACTGACTCACTGGAAAAGACCCTGATGCTGGGAAAGATTGAAGGCAGGAGGAGAAGGGGACAACAGAGGATGAGATGGTTGAATGACAACACCAACTCAATGGACATGAGTTTGAGCAAACTCCGGGAGTTCGTGATGGCCAGCGACACCTGGTGTGCTGCAGTTCATGAGGTCACAAAGGGTCTGACACAACTGAGTGATTGAACTGAAAGAATTCTAAAAGAATTGTGAACATTTGTAAAGTAAGAGTTATTGTTAAAGAGAAAGACCTCACATAGTAAGATGTTAATTCTCTTCATATACCTTCTAAATTTTTCAAGATTACAATAAAAAACACAATAATCATTTCTTTGGGAACTAACACAGCTCTAACTTTCATAATGAAAATTAATAAGAATATAATACCAAAGGCATGATCCATGAAGATATATATAATAAACTGGTCTTCATTAAAATTAAAACTTCTACTCTGCAAAAGACAATGTCAAGAGAGTGAGAAGACAAGCCGCAAACTTGAAGAAAACATTTTCAGAAGATATTTGATAAAGAACTGGTACACATAATATACAAAGAACTCTTGAAACTCCACATAAGGATACAAACAGCCTATTTTACAACTGGGCTACAATCCTTAATAGATATCTCACCAAGGAACACATACTAATAGCAGATAAGAATCCAACAAGGCACTCCTATATCATCAAGGAAATGCAAATTAAAACAGAGGTACCACTGCATACCTTCTAGAAAGGCCAAAATCGAGAGCATTGGCAACAGCAAATGCTGGTTAGAGTGTGAAGCAACAGGGACTTTGACCCACTGGTGATAAGAATGCTTCTTTGTCTCATCAGGACAAAGGCTTTAGGGAGAGAAAATGACACCTGTCAGCCTTGAGGCTTAAGTTAAGATCCACTGAGGAATTCTTGGCTGAGGAAAGAACCAGCAAACTTGAAGATGGGTCAGTTTTGGTGTTTTGAAATCACCAAAACATAAGCACAAAGAGAAAGTGAGTATTAAAAACAGAGCATCAGAGAGCTGAGAGGCAATGCCAAATCATCTACATACTTACAACTGGAGATTCAGAAAGAGAATAGACAGAGTACAAGGCAGAACAAATATTTGAAAATAAAATGGCTGTAATTTCCAAAAGTAATAAAAGATAACAACATTGAGAGTCGAGAGGTTAGGAGAACTCAAAGCAAGGTACAAACATATAAACCACATACAGAGATATCACACTCACACTGCTGAAAAAGATAAGGAAATGTTGAGGGTAGCAGAGGAAGGAAAGACTCACCATGCACCATGCACAGAGGAACAGTGATGAAAATTACTGCTTCCTCCCATCAGAAACCATGTAAGTGAGAAGATAACCAGTGGTATTGTTAAAATTCTGAAGAAAAGAAAAAGAAAAATTTTCTGTCCCAGGTGTCTATACCTGTAAGAAATATTTCTCAGAGATGAAGTTTAAAGGCTTTTTCAGACACTAAAGTGAAAGTTACTTATTCATGTCTGACTCTTTGCAACCTTACGGACTATACAGTCCATGGAATTCTCCAGGCCAGAATACTGGAGTGGGTAGCCTTTCCCTTCGCCAAGGGATCTTCCCAACCCAGGGATTGCACCCAAGTCTCTTGCTTGGCAGGTGGATTCTTTAGCAGCTGAGCCACCAGGGACGCTCAAGAATACTGGAGTGGGTAACCTATCCCTTTTCCAGCAGATCTTCCTGACCCAGAAATCACACCAGGGTCTCCTGCATTGCAGGGAGATTCTTTACCGAACGAGCTATCAAGGAAGCCCTTCAGAGACTAAATGTGATGGGAAAAGGTTGCCTGAGTGATCACGGAAGAGCAGCTAGCTACCCTAACCTTAAATGTTTTCATCAGGGCAGAAAAATGTCCCAGATCATTGGCCTAAGCTTCCACCTTTAGAAACTAGGAAAAGAAAAGCAAACTAAACCCGCAGTACGCAAAAGGGGGAGAATAATAAAAGCAGAGAATAAATCAATTATATTGAAAAAGGAAAAAGAAATTGGAAACAAATCAGTGACACCAAAAGCTGATTAAAAAGTGATTGATACAATTGATAAAACTCTGGCCAAACTGATGAAGAAAAAAAAGATGTGAAAAAAACAACATCCAGATTCTACTAAAAAAAAAGTGAGAAGGAAAGTGCAATCATGTAACTGGATTGTACTACAAGCAACATAGACATGAAATAAAATGTGTGTGGTAGGGATACAGCTGTCAAATTATGCAATGGGAAAAGAGAGAAGCTTAAGAACTGATAGTGCTAGATGGATCAATACGGTTATATATGGAACCAAGAAGTATGAGAATAATAGTGACTGTTTAAGAAACAATGTCAAGGAAGTGGGAAAATTATTAAGAAAAATTAATTTGAGCTGTTATTCTCACACTTTGCACAAGTGAAATTTTGATATCTTTAGTGTATGAAAATATGAAAAATAACACTGTAAAAGTTAAGTGTAAAACTGTATTAGAGAGCATCTATCAAAAGTTGACATATCGATGGATGTGAATACCTCAAAATTAAGGATTTTTGCTTTACAGAGAAAGTTTGAGAGAACATTATGGGTGCGGGCAATTGCAAGAAAGAAAAAAAAACCAAGACAGTGTTATTTAGAATATAAGAGTCTTTTACAAGTTTGCGAGACATAAATTGCATCCCAGGCTATAACAGAAAGCTGACATATGTGACTAGGAAGTGAAATGTCTCAGATTAAAAAGCAGATGCAGGTGTTTCAATCTCCCTAATCATCAGAGAAATGCAAAGTTAAATCATTATTTATCACTTTACATCCATCACATTAAAATAACTACAAAGCTATATGATACCAAATACTGAGAAGGATGTGAGGCAATAAGAACCTCCTGTGTTTTAGGCAGAACTATAATCGGGCAAAACTAATGTGAAGAAAATCTGAGAACATAATAACTGTAAGCATGGTCCAACAATGCTACCGCTGGATGTAGAAGAGCTCACATATGGATGCACAGGAGTGTGTATGCAGATGTGTATTACAGAATTACTTGTGATCACAAAACCTGGATACATCCTATGTGTCAATTTCTGGGAAGTAAATTAGGAAAAAGTCACAGACATGTGAGAAAAGATCATTAGGGAAAAATCATAGACTTGAAAAAGGTCATGCAGCAGCTCAGAAAGCAGCGCCAATGAACCACATTATAGAACAATAGCAATACCACTAATGTAATTTCTAAATTCACACAGTTTACAAAAATATATATCCAAGGAAAAACACCACAGACACTAGTAATGCCTATGCTGGAGGAGAGTGAGAAATGCATTTGATGATCAAAAACAAAGGAAAAGAAAAGAATAATAAAGGAGACGCATACAGACCAATAATATATTCTGGTACACCAAATAATGTAACCTCTGTATTTAAGCTCCATCCACACATCTATACACACATCTATACTCGTGTGTAGTAGGAATACAGCTGTCAAATTATGCAATGGGAAAAGAGAGAACCTTAAGAACTGATAGTGCTAGATGGATCAATATGGTTATATATGGAATCAAGAAGTATGAGAATAATAGTGATTGTTTAAGAAACAATGTCAAGGAAATGGGAAAATTATTAACACCCACATACTTACACAGACATATGTACACACAAAAAGGTGAAACACAAAGCCAGAACATTAGACAACATTTTGGTATGAGAACTGGTTAAAAATATTATGGCACATTCATGCAATGGCATGTTATGAAGCTGTTAAAATTAATGAAGTGCTGATAGGAATCAATCTCAAAAGTTTACTGTTGAGATAGCATAGCAAAGTTTCAAACTATATGAAGAGCGTGGTACTACTTGTTTTATCTAAAATAATATAAAAAGTCAGTGCTTGAATATACACAGACTGACTCTGGAAGGAGAGAGGAGAAAATGGTAATGGTGATTGTTTCCAGGGAAGATACATAGCCAACTGACAATATTGTGATGGGAAGTTTACATATCACGGCATATCATTTACTTTGAATTCTGTAGTCCATTTGCACTTCCAATTCAAACAAATAAATAAAAGATACTGTTAATGAAACTTACACCAATAAAATAATTGTCTGCTTTGAAGTCAGCAATAAGCTTATCATAGGCTAAATTATCAGAGAAGGCAATGGCATCCCACTCCAGTACTC
This sequence comes from Nanger dama, assembly GCA_917880005.1. NCBI lineage: Eukaryota > Metazoa > Chordata > Mammalia > Artiodactyla > Bovidae > Nanger > Nanger dama. The sequence goes on along the minus strand of CAKJTW010000009.1, from coordinate 41,745,652 downwards.
TTGCCTGGAAATTCCCATGGACGGAGGAGCCTGGTGGGCTGAAGTCCATGGGGTCACTGAGTCAGACACGACTTCACTTTCACTTTCACTTTTCACTTTCATGCACTGGAGAAGGAAATGGCAGCCCACTCCAATGTTCTTGCCTGGGGAATCCCAGGGATGGGTGGAGCCCAATGGGCTGCTGTCTGTGGGGTCGCACAGAGTCGGACACGACTGAAGCGACTTAGCAGCAGCAGCAGCAGCAGGCTAAATTATTGCCAAAAGTAAAAGCTAAAAATTTGTGATATATATTTTGATTAAGGTGACAGATGAGAAAAACAGAAACAGGACTTCTATGAAGTCAGAAAATTTCAAAAATGCCCATGCTTAATCTAAGATTTGTTTTGTATTCAGACACAACTATCTTTATTCATATCTGCAACTCTGTGTTTTTATAATACTTGCTATATCTTTGGAAGTAAAGCTATGCTTCTGATGAGTTAGAAGCATATTATATTTAGAAGTCAGAACAATTAGTAGGTTGGTAACAATCCTTTGTTTGGCTTCCCAGGTGGCCTAGTGGTAAGAACCCACCTGTCAAGCAAGAGATGTGGATTTGATCCCTGGGTCGGGAAGATCCCCTGGAGAAGGAAATGGCAACCCAGTCCAGTATTCTTGCCTGGGAAATCCCATGGACAGAGGAGTCTGGCAGGTTACAGTCCATGGGGTCACAAAGAGTTGGACACAACTTAGCCACTAAACAACAGCAATCTCTTTAGGGCACACACAGCAGCATCTTCACTTTTCAATGGTGAAGGATCCTAGATGCTAAAACGTTCAAAGGGTTCCCCATGGCAACCCTGAACACATGGATCTGCAGATGTACTGGGGAGCTGTCTTGTGAAAGGACCTTCCTGGTTTGAGAACCAGTTTCAAATCTTCGCTCTCTCTGGAGTACTTTTGTTCAGAGCTTCACTTTACTCTCAAAAGCCATTCACTTAAATCCTTCTTGATATGTTACTCATCACTCTGATACAGTTTCAGACTTCTATCAACTTGTACTCAACTTGTACTCTGAGTTGTTCTACTGAGAGCAATTTCTTTCCTAAATCTCTCTATTCACCTCACTTAACTGGTAGAGGCCATTCTACAAAAACTTTATAAGAACATTTTGTATTTCTAGAGCAGACTCTCTAATTAGGGAAGGTATGGAAGTCTGCCTTTACTTAGGACCTGGACACTGACTTATCGTGGACATATCATGGTCTTGTTGAAACAACGATATGTGCTCTTAAGAAACAGTACAGAAAGAATAAGAAAGAAAAATGCAAAATAATGCTAATGCAGATTTATCTTTCCCCAGAGCTGGCTCCTAAAGGATTGAAAGTATTAGAAAAAGCAACTAAATATTCAGCTAAAAATGAACATTGTCTTTAACCTTAAAATGTTAGTAAGACATTCAAATATTCCTTTGCTTAATAACTGACAAAGCAGTTGCTAACAGAACAACACCTAGAAACATGATTTGATTTACAGAATATAGAGAAACAATACCATTAACCTCAGTAACATTTTCAAAAGGAAATACTCCCACATGTTTAGATAGATAAGTTGAAAACACAATGTCATTATCAACCTTCACATGTAAGGAAAACAATAAAAATTAAAACACAGCTAGAGAAACAGGAGTGAATCAGTATTAATTTTTCTTCCACATGGAAGAGAGGTAAGACAATCTGTTGTGCTCTTTGTTTGGATTTTTTTCCTTGTTGTTTATCTGTTTTATTTCATTTTATTGGGGATATAGTTATTTCACAGCATTGTGTCAATTTCTGGGGTACAACAAAGTGAATCAACTCTGTGTATACATATATCCCCTCCTTCTTGGACCTCCCTCCTACCCACCAACCTGTCCCATCCATTTAGGTCATCACAGACCACCCAGCTGAGCTCCCTGCACTATACAGCATGAGGTGAGGTGAGGTGAGGTGAAGTCGCTCAGTCGTGTCCGACTCTTTGTGACCCCGTGGACTGTAACCTACTAGGCTTCTCTGTCCATGGGATTCTCCAGGCAAGAATACTGGAGTGGATTGCCATTTCCTTCTCCAGGGGATCTTCCCGACCCAGGGACTGAACCCGGGTCTCCCGCATTGGAGGCAGACGCTTTAACCTCTGAGCCACCAGGGAAGCCCACTATACAGCATAAATGACCTAAAAGCCCACAGAAAAGTGGGAAAATATTTGCAAACAGAACAACTGACAAGGTATTAATCTCCAAAATATGTAAACAGCTCATAAAACTCAGTATCAAAAAAACAAAACAAACAACCCAATCAAAAAAATAGGCAGAAGACCTAAACAGACATTTCTTTAAAGAAGACATACAGATGACTAAGGAGTATGAAAAGGCACTCAACATCACTAATTGTTAGAGAAATGCAGATCAAAACATTGAAGTATCACCTCACACAGGTCAGAATGGCCACCATCAAAAAATCTATTAATGATAAATGCTGAAGAGTGTGTGGGGAAAGGGAACCCTTCTCCACTGTTTGTGGGAGTGTAGGTTGATGCAGCTACTATGGAGAACAGTATGGAGTTTCCTTTAAAAAAAATCATATGTTTGATTTTTAACTGTGATTTGTTTCAGGCATCAGGAAGCTTTTCCCGTACAGGGACTGATGATAGTAAATATTTAAGACTCCGTAACCAAAATGGCCTCTGTGATAAGAACACGGTTCTGCCACTGGCGTGCCATAGACAACAGGTTAATGATTGGACATGGCTGTGTTCAAATAAAGCTTTATTTACAAGAGAGGAGCCAGGCTGGATTGGTTTGTGGTGTATGGTAATTTGCCTACCAATGATCCACGCGATAGAAGCAAATAAAATTGAGAGTTTCAAATCTCGTGACTTTTGTGACTTCACGAATTCACCTATCTAATATCTAACTTGACATCATGTTATTACTATACATTCACCTGCCTTTCCCCTTGGACTCACATTAATGACAAATGGTAGAATTGGTGGATTCTTTAATTTTTTTATTTCACAATTTTCTGGTCTAAGGTAAAGCTCTCACAAACAAAACCATATTGTTTTAGCAAATATTTTCCAGAATGCCAGCACTCTTAATGGCTACCAAAAAGAATGTTGCTATGAACAAGGGGGTGAGGATACCTTTTTGAGTTAGTATTTTATTTCCTTGATGTAGTCTTAAAATGGAGTTGCTTGATCATATAGTAGTTCTGTTTTTAGTTTTTAAGGAAATTCCACACTGTTTTCCACAAAAAGTCACAATTTATATTCCCAATAACCGTGCACAAGGGTTCCTTTTCCTCCACATTTTTGCCAGCAATTGTTATTTGTTGTCCTTTTTGATAATAGCTATTTTAACAGGTATGAAGTGATATCTTACTGTGGTTTTAACATGCATTTTCCTAATGATTTGTGATGCAGAGCATTTTTTCAGGAACCTGTGGCCTTTTATATATCTTCTTTTCAGATATATCTATTTAGGTTTTTGTATATTTTTAATTTGTGTTATTTGTTTTTTGGGGTTTTCTTCTGCTGTGGAGTGTATGAGTTATGTACATATTTTGACTATTAACCCCTTATCAGATATATGATTTGCAAATATTTTTTTCTCATTTCACAGACTATCTTTGCACTTTGTTGATGGTTTCTTTTCTTAAGGCTTTTTAATCCTAGCACATGTGATACATAGAAACTGTCTAACAAGATAGTGTATTGTACATACTCGATACAAATACATGCTAGTTTTATTCTACTCTATTTCTTCACCATCTATAACAAATAGCAGTCTCTATGCTATTATTATGCAGTTACAAAAGTTTTCGCTATGACCAGTATGGCTAATGAACAGATCTAGATGGTTAAGAGATATATTTAGAGAATTTTATTAGATAGCTTATATATTGAATAGTATTTGCTGGAAAAGATATTTTAAATAGCAGAATAACAATTTGCCCCAGTACACTGTACTTAAGACTCTGTCTATTCTAGACAGAGTGTAAAATAATTGATGAACAGCAGAAATTTCAGTCATGCTTATATAATACAATATGCTCAGGTACCTTATTATTATTAACAAGATTAATTCTTTCAAAATCTCAGAAGCAGTTAGTTGCTAATAATACAGTCGACCCTTGAACAATGCGGGGGTTAGAGGCACAAACCCCTGTGCAGTCCAGAATCTGAGGATACCTTACTTTACAGTCAGCCTCCACACCAAGGGTTCTACATCCCTGGATTCAGCCAGAAAAAAATCAGCATGTAAGTAGATCCATGCATTTTGCAGCTACAGAGATGGGCTCCCAGGGAATCAGGAAAAAAAAAAAAAAAATCCAGGCAAGGCTTTACTGGGGCCCCTCCTGCAGCAGGGTGGAGCAAGAACAAGCAACATGTTGCCTTGCTTGTTCCCCGAGGTGAGATGTGAGCTGGTTCCTTGAATGGGGGAGGGTAGGCGTGTGTCCAGGGGTCAGGCCTGAGAGGGGGGGTAGGTTGTCTGCCCACCCCTCTGGTGGTGTGTGCAGAATATGCACAGTACCCTGCTTCTGTTCCCGACACCCAGTTTTTGCTCCAGGCTCCTCAGAAGTAGCAGTTGGGTTTTTACCTTTTTGTATATTTTGGGTCCAGAATTTGCCCCAACTGCACATACAAGCAGTTACTTTTAGTCCCACATAGATTCCTTGTGTTTTGTTGTTAGAGGAGAGGTGTGTCCAGGTGCAAGCTTTGCAGCAAACAATCCCAGATTCCAGCCTGTCCCATCTCAAGGTGGTGAGGAGGCAACTTAATTCAGAAAAGCTGTGTTGGGGCACAGTTTGAAAGGCCAGGGTAGAAAGGCTGGAAACATACTCAAGAAAAGATCTTTTATTGAAAAGCCTTGTGCTTCCCTGGTGGCTCAGTGGTAAAGAATCTACCTGCCAATGCAGGAGAAGTGGGTTCAATCTCTAGGTCAGAAAGATCCCTGGAGAAGGAAATGGCAAGCCACTCCAGTATTCTTGCCTGAAACATCCCAAGGACAGGAGCCTGGCTACCGTCCATGGGGTCGCAAAGAGTCCGACAGAACTGAGTATGCAGAGAAATAAGATCTGGTTTTTAAAATACAAGGCTGACAAGAATGAGACTAGCCCTGAATGGTAGGTGAGGCCAGAAGAGGCTGGTCTCCTCTGCCTCTCTGTATCCTGGAGGGAGCTGGAGCCAGCACCGTGACTTCTCCCCAGAGGAAATTAAGGGGACTTGTCCTGCTTGTCCTTTCTGAAAGCTTTGGGGCCTCAATCTTCTAACAGGAGAAACGTCAAACTTATTTTCAGCTCCTACTGCCTCTTGGGCAAAGGGCCAATGCCATGGGTATCTACCTACTCCCATCCCCCAAAACTTGATTTGTTTAGTCTCAAGAAAAGACAAGGCAGTTTGCCATTATTTGGGGACTTGTTTCTAACAATTAGGAATTCTTGTAAAGCCATCTTCTCTCTCAGGAAAGAGAGAGTTATTTCTCTTTCAAACAAGGTTTTGCATTTTCTGTGCGTAACTGTTTGTTAGAAACAAGAGAAAACATTTCCTCTCCATGTACAAGGAAACTATATGAAGAGAAAAACAAAATCTATTCTCCATGGAAAGAATTCTGGTAACAATAGAAGCTTGAGTCCTTTCCAGAAAAAATATGTGCATGCATATTTTTCCCATGAACAAGGGTGACAGTTGGACAGTGACCCATGTTAAACCCCGCTTTCATTATCAGGTATTACTCAGGTCTTACAGAAAGAAAACCAGAAAAAATAGGCAGAGTTCTTTACAGACACCATTATACAACATTACAAAATGCCTTTAACAGACCATTGTCTTTCCAAAGGCTGGACTTTTAAGTAGTTCTGTGCAGCTATGTGGAATATAAAACCCAGACTTTGTGCTTCAGCCTGGCTACCTGGTTTGACCATGAGGAAGTCTAAAGCCTCAGGGCTTCCCAGGTGGAGCTAATGGTAAAGAATCCACCTGCCAGTGCAGGAGACATAAGAGTAGCAGGTTCAATCCCTGGGTCAGGAAGATGCCCTGGAGAAGGGACTGGCTACCAACTCCAGTATTCCTGCATGGAAATCTCGTGGATAGAGGAACCCGGTGGTCTATAGTCCACAGGGTTGCAAAGAGTCCGACAACTGAAGTGACTTAGCACTGAAGTGATTTAGCATACATGCACAAGCCTAAAACATCACAGTTGTTCACTGCAACCCTACATGTGAAGCTCAAAGCCAAAAACATGGCTCTGTGTGAAAGAAATAAAATGAAACTACAGAGCAAACTGCTCCTACCACACCCAGTCCATACAGCATCCTGTGTGTTCTCTACAGGGATCGATTGATAGACTTGATGTGCTGTTGATTTGCAATGTAGTATCACTTTCAAGTGTATGGCAAAATGATTCAGCTATTCACACACACACACCTTCTTTTTCAGATTCTTTGTCCTTATAGGTTATTACAAGATATTGAGCATAGTACCTTGTCCAATTCAGTAGGTCCTTATTGGTTATTTATTTTATACATAGTAGTGTGTATCTGGGCTTCCCCTGTGGCTCAGGTGGTAAAGAATCTGCCTGCAATGCGGGAGACCTGGATTCGATCTCTGGGTTGGGAAGATTCCCCTGGAGAAGGGAAAAGCTACCCTCTTCAGTATTCTGGCCTAGAAAATTCCATGGACTGTATAGTCCATGGGGTTGCAAAGAGTTGGACACAACTGAGTGACTTTCACTTTCATTTCACCTTCAGTGTGTATCTATTATTTCAAAACTCTTAATTAATACCCCTTTGGTAAACATAAGTTCTCAAAGTCTGTAAGTCTGTTTTGCAGATAAGTTCATTTATATAATTTTTCAAGGTTCCATATATAAGTGATTTCACTTTACATTTGTCTTTCATTATCTGACTTAGTACGATAACCTCCAGGTCCACCCGTATTGCTTCAAATGGCATTATTTCATCCCTTTTATGTCTGAGTGCTATTCCACATGGCATTATGTTATCACAGTGTGCTGTGCTTCTCCCCACTAGAACACCAACAACTCAAACTCACTAGGTCTACACCAAATCATTCCTCTCCCCACCACCTAAAACTATGCCTTCTTTTGTTTTCTACTTTCGGTAACAACATACTCCAAGGCTATGAAACCTCATTGCATACTCACCTTCCCCTGCTCATCCTCCAGATTCAGACCATCACTGTCTACTCCTCTAGCCATGATCCTCATTCAGACTTTCAACATCTCTCACTTGGAAAATCACAATAACATCTTTATTTGGACTGCCAGTCTCTACTGTCTCCCTTCTTATTTCCTCCTTCACACAATGGCCACAATCAGGTTTGATAATATTAATTCTCTGTTTGGAAATTCATCACTGCTAATAGTACCACTTCCTTGGCAAATCAGATTTGGCTTTTTCTAAGGTACTTTCAAGCAATGTAGAAGGAAAGAGGTAAAGACAAAGACATTGGAAAGAATAAAAGTATCTCAAAATCTGCAAACTATGTTCACTTCAAATTTGGCTTTGTGTTTTACTCCTCTATGTTTAATGGACCTATTGCACAAAACACTCCTATTTAGGGAAATAAGAGAACATATATGGATCTGCTTAATTTTGCAAAAATAGTCAAGAAAAGAATAAATCTGAAACTAATATAATTAGTTAGCTACAAGGGATAAAACATAGATTAGACTGAAATCAACTTTTCTGAATTTTCTAACTATACTTGATTTTATAAGAGAATGTCTTTGTTCTTGTGAAATACTTATAATATTAACAGATAAAGGAGTATGCATAGTCTGCCTATTCTCAAATAGTTCAGATTTTTTTAAAAAATGAAACCAATTTGTATATGCACATGTGTGTGTGAGAAAGAGACAGAGGGACAGGCAGAGTTAGAGACAGATCGAGAGAGAAAAACCAATGTTGCAAGATGTTAAAAACTGGTCAATCAATGTCAAAGCGTCATTCTTTCTTACTGACAGAACATCCATCAATTATTGCTTCTGAGGACCAATCAGAAGACCTTCCAGGTCACTATATCTATTTCTCAGCACCAAAGGACTGGGAACCATGATAATTAGCTATTTCTGTGTCAGAAAAGACTGTCAATGAGTGCAGTTCCTCATCTGTGACCATGGGTTTTAGCATAGATTTAGTGAGTGGTTACTTTTTGCATATTTTCTCTTTTGTAGATGTGTAACAGATGGTTAATTCTTACTCTATTTTCAGCTTTATTGCCCAGTCTCTCTTGTAGCCTGTTCTTATGAAATGAATTTTCTGGGCTTAAATTTTCTCATCTGCCAAATATGAACAGTTGAGTAATCACTAGATCGCATCTTGAAGTTCCTTTACCCCTAAAAATCTTTTATATTTCCTTCCTCAATTTTCTTTTAAATTCCGAATGAATTTCATTTCTCTCGCACAGCATTTCTGTCTCCCTAGGGAAGAAAAAGCAATGCATTCATGGCCATGGTTAAAGTGAAGTGAGGTTTGTAGTCATGCTTGTCCTTTCTCTACATAATTTTAACTTCTTAATTGAGCCCAGAATTGAAAGAAGCTTAGTATAATCAGGATTTCAAGAATACTAACTCATGCCTCAGATTGTTTGCATTCTTACAAATAAAAGAAAATTGTTGAATAATTGATTTGTTGCCAGCGGAATGCTTTCGATTTTTATTACTTCTCAGCAGTGGCTTTGTAGAACCACTCTTACACCGGTTTGCTGCAACTGCTAACTTGGCATTGGCTAAAAATACCCAGCATCAGGAAGGAATGATGTGTAAGATCAATGTTTTATAGTTGGCAACAATTCTTCCCACTGTAACCAATGTCTGTTTATTTTGTAAATTATTGGCTAAATCATGTAAAAGGCAAATGTATTTCCTCTTTCTTTTCTTTCCCAAGAATCTGAAAAGAACTAAAGCAAATGAAGCTGAGAAGTAGGCTTGTGACCTCTGACAGGTACTGGGTCTAGCTGGAATTCCAGAGAGAGAGTGTTGAAAGGGAAAAGGGAGCACAGGCCATGTTCCAGTAGTTGAAATCCTATGGGAGATCTGTGTCCAAGGATTTGATTCCTCCTTTCATCGTGACACTCACAGACCCCTCAGCCACAATAGAGAGCCTACTTTAGGGAAAAAAAATAATATGTAAGAATATAATAAGAAAAGCCAGGAAGGTAACCTGGGGTTTACCCCTAGGTCCCTGAGTCTGCACTACTTTGGAACATAATGATCTCTGCCAGCCCTAAGGAGGCCATCAGGAAGATGCTGGTGACAAGGACCAAGCTAACTGCTAGCAAGATGACCAACACTCCGGGACCACCGAGCCCTGTAGACAAGCCACCACAGCCTTCGACAATCCCTCTCCAGTCCCCTGTCCCAGACATACCCGCCCCTGCCAGATCTGAGTGTCTGGAAGGATCCCAGCAGAAGGAGGGCAAGCCCATCACCCCCACTTGCCAAAGCCTCCTTTGCCCACCTTTCTCCCTGATGGCTCTGAATCGTCCAGTTCCTCTTGGAGTGAAGCAGACCAAGTTCATCCCAAGTACCCCAGTTTGAGGTAGCCTTTAGTTTATAAAGTATACAATTACATTGATACTTTTAAATAAAATCAATGTTACATATTAGAATTAGGCTAAACAGGATGGAAATTTTTTTTTTTTTTTTGGTGAGTGAAAGCCCACCAATTAAAAAATAGCCTTAGTTCACTCATTCAATAAACATATATTAAGTATTTATTACATCCCAAGTTCTGTGGTCCACAAGACAGGGCCCTGTGTTCAGGAAGCTTACAGGTAAAACATTTAAGAAAACATTTTACACCTTAAGTATTAATTTTTTTTAATAAAAGAAATTTTAAAAAATAAAAAGGAAAAGTAAAAAAAAACAGATTAAAAAAATCAAAAAGATTAATTTGTGGTGGTTGAAATTTTTAACTTGTGTTTTGTGAAAGACAGATTTGTTTAAATGATGAAAATGCCGAGAATAGAATTTAAATTTTTTCTCCAGTTACAAGTGATATTATTCTTGAAGACCCTTTGAGAATATCCTTGAAAACTATACTAATAATACTTTTCCTAAATCATTTTTTGAGTGTTATTATTTATACTGTCCTTTACTTTGCCACTCTACAGTGTCCATATTAAAAATCAAACATGTATTTCCAGGGATCTGCAGAATCAATACATTAGAAATTGCTATTTTCCAGAAAATATTTTTATTTCGTGCTATGGCATTCAGCTCACTTCAAGTTTTAAAGTTTCAGACACCTAACTGGCGTTGACAACATTGTTAATTTTCCCTCACAGACATTCAGGAAAAATTACCAAGGCACGGTAGGAAAAGTTAGAGTCATTTTAAAAATGACTTCTATTCAAACAATATTGTCATTGTCCAAACGCCAAGGTCTCCTTGGAACTATAAAAGTTTTCATGATATCAGGCCATACTGTTTGTTAAGCAATAAGCAGTTTTGGCTTTTCAAAATATGCTCAATGTGTTTCTTCCTAAGAAATACTACCTTTGAAGGAGAAGATAGGATTATTTTAAAAGTAATGCATAATAAAATTATTTTGCTAAGATTGATTTTTAAATAAATATAAAACCATATTGATACTTTAATATAATAATCAATGCTATATAATAGGCTGATGTAGAACAGACTTTATATTAAAAGTAGAAATCATTTTTTTAAGTCAGTTAAATCTCATCAGTTAAAATATAGCTTTAAGGAAGCCCCCCTCATTAACTTTAAAAAAAAATCTTTAACTCAACCATAAAAATGGCAACCCAATTAAAAACCCAAAAATCTAAATAGGCATTTCTCCAAAAAGGATATGCAATAGTCACTAAACACATGAAAAGACGGTCGCCTCATTAGCCATCAGGGAAATTCAAGTCAACACTGGAAGATAGCCCTACTCTGCTCCCACCAGGATGACTGAAATCTCTGTATAGTGTTAGCTTGTATGACTTTCATATAGTGGAGACTCTTCGGAAATACATTTTGAAATTTTTATTTAGATATTAAGTTATTAGGGTTAGCATTGTCTAATACTGGTGTTAAAGTACTTCAATTAGAATTCTATTATCAAAAATATTGGAATAACCCCATATTCCTGGATAAAATTTTAAATACATATATTAGTAATGGTATAAGTTTAAATGTTTAAATAAAACAAGTAGTATGAATTAGAGAAATTAAATAAATTAAATTAGTAAAATAAGTAAAATGAATATTTTAAATACTTGATGAAAATACTTTGGCTTTGCCCCCTGCTTAGCTTCATTACAAGTGTGCTATAAAGAAAATGGGAGGAAAATTAATTTCATTCCAAAGTCATATCTTCAGCCAGATATGTTGTCGACAGCACGTTTTTCATTTTGTTTTGTTGCAGCTTTACACTGAAAACAGTGTTGGAAGGAGAATGATCACTTCTGAGACAGGACATGTAACTTTCTAGTGCTACCACAGAGCTGTCTGAAAGAAGACACAAAGGAATTTGCAAAAAGCAATTGCAATAGATAAAACAAAAATTAGAAGCTCATCAGTAAACTGAAAGAACCAAAACCAGCAAAAGTAAACTGCGTGCTGAATTTTAGGGAAAAGATTCTGAAATTATCCCACGAAACATACACACACAAATGGCTAATGAAGGCATTTATTTCATAAAACTTTGCCTCATCAAAGACCACGAATCATTCACAAACACTTAACTCATGGAGAGTTTCCATGGAGACACAGAAAGCCCAACATGGAAACAACTTTTATACGTTCTTAACCCATACAATGGCCAAAACTATCTAGAATCATAGTGGCAGCTCAAGATAGAACAGCCACAAGCAATTTCAAAGAAAAGTCACTTTATTAACAATAAAGAGATAATAAATCACACCTATTCTCAGGCAACAGACAACAAATTCTGAAACATTAATGAGCTGCTGTACCAAACGACATGTCCATATTTCTTAAACTGTAGACTATTGATAAAACTGTTTCTTTCCTTTAATACGTTTAGTATGAGTCTCTGTGGTTGAACAAAACCAACATTAGTTGTTGCTATGGTACTTATGTATTCAGTACACATTTCCTACAGAAGAGTTGGTGAAGCTAAATTTATGTGAAGATATTTTTGTTTACGTGTTTGGCAATACACACAAGGGATAATAAAAGTATGATTACAGGGCACAGATGTAATGCTATTTGACTCCAGTTACTCATAACCTGTGTTAAATAATTACTACTTCCTCCACACATCCCTCCTCTTATATTTAGTGGAAAGAAAATTGCAGGGCTGTTTTGTGCCACCAACACAGCCCTTCCTAGATGAGAGGACTACTACAAACAACATCTTGCTTTATCTCTGGATTTCTCTAGTCTAGTTTCCCTTTCTAAATTGGAAAGAAAAGACATACTTAAAGATGCCTTATTTGAATTGACTCACCGCAGGTCTCTTTACTCCAGCCTTGTCTCTAATGTTATTGTTTAGTCACCAAGTAGCATCCAACTCTTTTGCAAACCCATGGACCATAGCCTCCTCTGTCCATGGAATTCTCCAGGCAAGAATACTCGAGTGGGTTGCCACCTCCTTTTCCACTGTCTCTAATGACCCTGAATAAATTAAGAACTGCAATGCTGTTTTATTTCCTTGTGGGAGTCTCAGTTTTACTATTATGAGTAGGTAGAACTTGATGGTTTATTTCATGTTTCTTGCATGAACTTCAGAGGACTAGAATTATGAAAAAGCTTCCATTTTCCCTTCCAGTATTCTATAGTGCTAAATATAATCAGGATTGTCTATGTCTCTATCTTTATTAATTAGAAGAGTAGTGTGTTAAGGAAATTAAAATGGAAGATGTCTTGTTCAGGCCTCAGAAGCAGAACAGGCCTGTGACCTGCTTCTGATCTGCCTGGATTCCATGCCTGCCTCCAAGCACAGCAAGTCAGGCCGCACTTTAGATTAGGAAAGGAATGAGTCCTGAAATCTTCTGAGTCCCTGAGGGCCTGGCTAACCACCTCTCCCAGTGGGTTTTATGACTCATTAGGTGAAACAAACTGAATTTAAAGAAAAAGAACAGAGCTGTATTTTCAGAGGAACAAACTGACGATGATATCAGTTCATGGGCTGGGGTTATAAAAAGGAGCCCCCAAAACTGCAATTTGAACTCTCACCCATGTGGTGGATGCACTGCACAGGACTCTCCCAACTGGGACTCCAGACTGCTGTTAATGAGGGACTTCCCAGTGCTGTTCAAGACTAGATATAGGTCACTGGCCCAATTTGGTGATGTATATGCTGTTACTTCTCTTTATTATTTGTATTTCTGTTCTTTTAATGACTGTATATTGAAATTAGGTCAAATAATACTCTATTAAATGTTGAAACTGTTTATTTGTGAGTAACGAGTGGTTTCTATTGATGACAAATCCTTGGAACCTAAAACAAAAGTAAAACTTTGGACAAAATACATTAATTTCAATTCTATTAATTATTACTTTATACATATCAAATGTTGGATCGTTTAATATAAAAGCTGACCAACTGTATAAAACATCTTTAATGGAGTTGTTGAATGCAAGCACATTCTTTTCATCAGTTTTGGCAAATTTCTTCATCCAAAAGGTAATTATTGGGTTGAATTTTTCTCAAAGACTGTTGTACTATCCGTTGACAAAAAATTTAGGGGCAACAAAAGAAACAAGAGGGCTGCATTTTAAGAATAAGAATAAAAGGAGAATTAAAAATCATAACCAAATGGAAAAAAAAAAAAACCTCATGAAAGGGAGAGGATGAAAAACAAAACCATAGAAGATGAGGAGAACAAACAACTAATGTTGTTTAGTCACCAAGTAGCATCCGACTCTTTTGCAAACCCATGGACCATAGCTGATTGTGAGATATAGAGTTGAAAATTTTAAGACTGACAAAGGAAATATTTTAATTTAGACATCTATTAATATTTAATATTGCAGGCATGTTACTTTTTAACACACCTTTTAAGACTTCTCAAGTATAAATGCATTTAATTCTCACAGCCCATACTGAGTAACAGATGTCCACACTGTGAGGTCCACCATCACAATCAAATGATATGGCTGTCTCCCAAACTGACCATTCTTTTCTGCCTTCTTTCTGCTCAAGTAAACACTGATCTGCCTTATGTTACTACAGATTAATACAGACTACTATGAATTAGTATGTTACTGTGAATATAGCTACGGTCATACATAAAGGGAATCACAAAGTATGTGGCCCTTTTCTGTCTGGTTCCTTTCCCTCAACTGGGTTATTAATATTTTGAAATCATCCATTCTGATACATGTATAAATTCAGTTCAGTTCAGTTCAGTTCAGTCACTCAGTCGTGTCCGACCCTTTGAGACCCCATGAATTATAGCACGCCAGGCTTCCCTGTCCATCACCAACTCCCAGAGTTTACTCAAACTCATATCCATTGAGTCGGTGATACCATCCAATCATCTCATCCTCTGTCGTCCCCTTCTCCTCCCACCTTCAGTCTTTCCCAGCATCAAGGTCTTTTCAAATGAGTCAGTTCTTTGCATCAGGTGACCAAAGTATTGGAGTTTCAGCTTCAGCATCAGTCCTTCCAATGAACATTCAGGACTGATTTCCTTTAGGATGGACTGGTTGGATCTCTTTGCAGTCCAAGGGACACGTATAATTAGATATCCGTTTTTCCTGCTCAGTCGGTTCTATCACATGTTGTACCACTACTTGTTTATCCATTCGTATGCACACTGATTGTTCCAGCTCCTGGTTATTACAATTCAAGCTTCCATGAATATTTACGGACAAGTTTTTGAGTTATTTTCTGAATAAGTGACTAGGAGCAAAATGGCTGGATCATGTGATTGATAGCTGTATGCTTATTAAAAATATTGCCAAATAGTTTTCTAAAGGGGTTGTATCACTTTACATTTCTGCCACCAGTTTATTGGGTTCTATTTCTTCACATCTTTGCTCACATTTGGTATGGTCAGACTTTTAAGTTTTTGTCCTTTCTACACAGTCTACAGTGACATCCCATTGTGCTTTTAATTTTCATTTGTCTAATAATAAATGTATTTTTACCTGGAAAATCCCACAGACAGAGCAGCCTGATGGGCTATAGTCCATGGGGTTGCAAAAGAGTCAGACATAACTTAGTGACTAAACAACAACAATAAATAATAAGTTAATTATTATTAACAATAATAATTAACAATAATTATTATTATTAGCAATAACAATTTTTGCATTTGCTTATTGAAAGTCACTCAGTCCTGTATAGTCCATGGAACTCTCCAGGCCAGAGTACTGGAATGGGTAGCCATTTCTTTCTCCAGGGGATCTTCCCAACCCAGGGATCGAACCCTGGGTTCAGGGGTTCGATCACATTGCAGGGGGGAATCTTTACCAGCTGAGCCACCAGGGAAGCCCAAGAATACCGGAGTGGATAGCCTATTCCTTCTCGAGCAGATCTACATTGCAGGGGGAATCTTTACCAGCTGAGCCACCAGGGAAGCCCAAGAATACTGGAGTGGATAGCCTATTCCTTCTCGGAGCAGATCTTGTTGACCCAGGAATCAAACTGGGATCTCCTGCATTGCAGGCGGATTCTTTACCATCTGAGCTACCAGGAAATCCTATTTGCTTATTTGCTATTTGTAAATCCTCTTTTGTGAAGTGACTCTTCAGATCTTTTGCCTATTTTTATGGATTGGTTCTTGTTTTATACTTAATGAGTTTTGAGAGATTTTTACATATTGTGTGTACAAGTCCTTGAATTTTCTCTTGGTATATGGCTTATTTTTTCATTCTCTTGAGTGTCTTTTGAAGAGGAGTTGTTTTTTTTTTTTTTTTTCTTAATGTTGAAAGACCAATTGTCAGTTTACTCTTCTGCTTATTATGCTTTTGGTAGTACATCAAAGATATTTTCGCTTAATACAAAGTCACAAAGATTTTACCCTATGTTTACATTTAGAATTATTACCATTTTAGGTTTGATATTTATATCTATAATCCATTTTAAACTAATTTTTTATGGTATGATTAAAGGATCTTGCCTTTTGTTTGTGTATGTAAATACTCAACTGTTCCAGAATCAGTTGTTGAAAAGACTATCTTTTTTTCATGGAATTTCTTTCACCTTTGTAAAAAAAAAATCCGTGTCCTTATACATGTGAGTCTATGTCTTGACCTCTGTTCTTTTAACTGATCTATTTGTCTGTCTCAGTGGCAATGCCACATTACTCAATTGTGATTTTATTAAAGGTCTTGAAATCAGTTAGGGTTAGTCCTGTAAATTTGTTCTTTGTAAATGTTGACTTTTCAATGGTTTTGGTATTCTAAATCCTTGGTATTTCTTTATGAATTTTAGAATCAACTTGCCAGTATTTACAAATCACTTGCTGAGGTTTGATTGGGACGTATTTTATGACCGAGAATATGAGTGATCTTGATAAATATTCCACGTGCAGTTGAAAAACTGCATATTATTCTGTTGTTGGGTAGAATGTCTTATATTGAGGTTTTCATAAAGCTTAGAAATGTTTTGGCCATTATTTCTTCAGATGTTTTTCCTGACCTTACACCTCTCTCCATCAGGAGCTTGAATACATGAGACTGCTTGAAGTTTTCCTGCAACCTACTGATGCTTTTCATTTAATTTTTTCTCTCTGCTTTTTATTTTTGTATAGTTCCTGCTACCATAACTTTAAATTCACTGATTTTTTTTTCTTCTATGATATCTAATCTGTTGTTAATTCCATCCAGTGTATTTTATGTCATACTTTGAAGGTTTAGCCTCTAAAACTTTGAATTTGGTCTTTTTCTACTGAACACATTAAACATATGGAAAACAGTTATAACTATTTCAGGGTTCATTTTTGCTAATTATAACATCTATGGCAGTTCTGGGTTGCTTTGGCTTTTCTGATTATTTTCTTCACTATGCATGTTTTCCAACTTTTTGCATGCCTAGTAAGCTTCAATTCAATAACAAGCATGGTATAACATATATACTCTACTATGTATAAAAATAGATAAACAACAAGGATCTACTGTAAAGCACAGGGAATTATGCTCAGTATTTTGTAATAACCTATAAGGGAAAATAATACAAAAATATATATATGAATTAAATACTGTAATATATACATAAAACTAACACAACATTGTAAACCAACTACACTTCAATAAAAAATTAATCTTAAAAATAACAGAAACAAAAAATAAGAGAATAATAAATGGCAAATTTTGCTTTTTTGTGGGGTTTTATTTTAGTATGCAATTAAGTACTTGGAAATAATTAAAGCTTTTTGATCTTGCCTTTCTGGTTTTTTAGGCAGAGCTGCTCAGTCTAAGACTAATAATTTCCTGCTCCTCGGGCAAGACCTACCTTGAATTATGAGTTTTTCCAGTTTTTCCAGTCTGGCTACTGGAAACCGGCACTGTTCCAGGCTGTGGGAGTGCCAGTCACTGTTTCCGCAGCAGTTTTGGTTGGTTGCTTCCTCAGGTTTGGACAGTTCTTTCTTCCTCTGCACTGACCCGTGCTCTAATGAAACCTCCAGGGAAGATCTAGTCTTTAGATCTCCAGAGAGCAAACTCTGTGCAGCTTTCTTGTTTTGGGGGGGCTTCTCTGATGGCTCAGTGATAAAGAATCCACCTGCAATACAGGAGACATGAGTTTGATCCCCAGGTCAGGAAGATGCCATGGAAGGGAAAAGGGCAACCCACTCCAGTATTCTTAGCTGGAGAATCCCATGGACAGAGGATCTTGGTGGGCTACAGTCATAGTAGTAAAGAGTCAGACACCACTGAGCGACTGAGCAACACTTGTTTCCAAGGGCTCTGTCTTAAGAACTCCAACCTCCTTTGTCTCCTCAAATGGAGACTCAGGTCCAACTCTTACAGGAGTCTCCTGGGCTCCACGTAAGTTCCCTTCCTCCCCAAACAGCAACCTGGGGCAGTAATGAAGGGAAGTGAATGACAGGACTCACTTTCTTTGTTTCTTTTGGGGATCTTTAGGCTTTGAGTCTGATGGCCAGTGTCTTTAAAACTCTCTTTACATGCTGTCTGGATTTTTAGTTTTGGTTTTGTGTTTTTATCAAGCAAGATGGTGCTTTCAGTCTCTGATACTATATCTCATGCAAAAGAGGAAATTGTCCATCACCTTTAAAAAAAAACTAAAGGAACTAAGGAAAAATTATGAGATAGATAGAGAGCAGGAAAGGCTGAAACTGTCCTCTTCCTAACTTTTGATGATGTTCAGTAACTGATAGATTTCTGTTGCTGCTGCCAGAAATTATCATAAACAACACAATTTTATTATGTATATTTCTGTGGATCCAAATTCTGACACAGATCTCAGTGAGCTAAAATCAATTTCATTCTGGAGGCTTTACGAGAGAGAATCCATTTCCTTGCCTTTTCCAGTTGCTAAAGACCACCCACACTCTTCAGCTCATCACTTCTTGCTCCTTCTTCAAAGACAGCAAATTTGCACTTCTCTGATGGGTATTCTGGAGTCCTAGCTCTCTGACCACAGAAGGGAGAGATTCTCTGCTCTTCAGGACCCCTGTAGTTACACCTAGATAATCCAGCATACTCTCAAGAACCTCAAGATCATTAACATATTCACCTCTGCCCTTTCTGTTGATCGATGCTGGCTACAAGCATTGCAGTTTTTGATGCATCTCATCAATTTGCTGAGCATACTTTTCAGATGTAATGGTTTCACCAGGATTCAGAAAGCTGTAGTGGATCAGACTAGCAGCAGACCACCAAACAGTGGCCATGACTTTTTAGTGCAAGTTTGGCTTTGGGAAGTGCTTTGGAGCTTATTCTCAGTCTAGCCACTGAGCTGGTCATTGCCAGTTGTATAAAACCCACTTTTCATTGCAGACCACAATCTGATCAAGAAATGGTTCATTGTTGTTGCATAGAATAAGAGAAAATGACACTCAAACCGATGATTTTTTGATTTGCAGTCAGCTCTTGAGGCACCCACTTAGAGAGCATTGTGATCTTTCCAATTTGCTTCAAATACCCAACAACTGTAGGATGGTCAATGTTGAGTTCTTTGGCAACTTCTTATATAGTTGTAAGAGGATCAGCTTCGATGATTGCTCTCATTTGGTCCTTATCAACTTCTGATGGCCTGCCACTATGCTCTTCAACTTCAAGGCTCTTGTCTCCTGTGCAAAACTTCTTGAACCACTCTTGCCCGGTACGTTCATTAGCGGTTTCTGGGCCAAGTGCATTGTTGATGTTGAAAGTTGTCTCCTCTGCTTTATGACCCATTTTGAACTTGAATAAGAAAATTACTCGAATTTGCTTTTGGTCTAGCAACATTTCTATAGTCTAAAATAAATATAAAGTTAGCAATAAGTAATAAATCATTAGCAAAAAGAAAAACATAAAGCAAGAAAAGTGCATTAAAATGATGTATAATATAACCACATTTATATAAGAGTGTATTCCAATATCAAATGACTAAGCTGAACAATGCAAAACCACAATTACTTTTGCATCAACCCCAATAAAATATTCACAACATTTAAGGAGTAGGAGATAGATATCTTTAGGAAATCATTGGAGAAGGCAATGGCACCTTACTCCAGTACTCTTGCCTGGAAAATCCCATGGATGGAGGAGCCTGCTGGGCTGCAGTCCATGGTGTTGCTAAGAGTCAGACACGACTGAGCGACATCATTTTCATTTCACTTTCATGCATTGGAGAAGGAAATGGCAACCCACTCCATTCTCCAGTATTCTTGCCTGGAGAATCCCAGGGACGGGGGAGCCTGGCGGGCTGCAGTCTATGGGGTTGGACAAAGTCAGACAGGACTGAAGCAACTTAGCAGCAGCAGCAGCAGCAGCAGGAAATCATTATTCTGTCTACCACACTAAGATTTGGTAACTTAAATTTTACTATTTATTCATTCTAAGCAATAAGAATGACAGTCACAGAAATCTTTTTTAAAATATTCAGTCAAATTCAAAGTTTTAAGAAAAGAAATTTGCCTGTTATTCCTTTCTACTCGGTTGATGAAAAAAATTAACTGGACAGATTGCTTTTCTGCACAACCCACTGGTAAACTTTCCTTCATTGGCCTAAAATACTGGCTCTTTCTCAGTTACCTAGATTAAAATAGTGAAGTCTCATGTGCAATGAGTTTTATATATATATATATATGTGTGTGTGTGTGTGTGTGTGTGTGTGTGTGTGTGTGTGTGTGTATATATTTCTCTGTATTTTTATATTGTATACTATATGTGTGTGTATGGTTGTAGTTATTGTTCAGTGGCTAAGTCGTGTCCAGCTTTTTGATCCCATGGACTACAGCATGCCAGGCTTCCCTGTCCTTCTCGATCTCCCAGAGTTTGCTCAAACTCATGCTCATTGAGTCAGCACAGCTATCTAAATATTTCATCTTCTGTCACCCTCTTTTTCCTTTTGCCTTCAATCTTTTCCAGCATCAGAGTCTTTTCCAGTGAGCTATATATGTGTGTGTGTGTGTACACACACACATATATATATATATATTTCAGGGTTGACTCTTGCTTCTTAGCATTCACACCCAAGAGTCTTCTCTAACATTATTGTTTGTATTGATTAATATTGCTTTGAAACTAATTTTATTGGTAATATCAACAATGCAACAATAGCCAATGTTTATTATGCAGTTGCCATAGGCCAAACACTTGATTTAACCTAAATAACTCCTTTGACTTATTTAACTTATATGCAGAGTACATCTTGCCTAGAAAATCCCATGGATGGAGGAGCCTGGTAGGCTGTGGTCCATGGGGTTGCTAAGAGTCAGATACAACTGAGTGACTTCATTTTCCCTTTCACTTCCCTGCATTGGAGAAAGAAACGGCAACCCACTCCAATGTTCTTGCCTAAAGAATCCCAGGGATGGAGGAGCCTGATGGGCTGCCATCTATGGGGTTGCACAGAGTCGGACATGACCGAAGTAACTTAGCAGCAGCAGAGTACATCATGAGAAACACTGGGCTGGATGAAGCACAAACTGGAATCAAAATTGCCAGGAGAAATATCAGTAACCTCAGATATACAGATGACACCACCCTCATGACAGAAAGTGAAGAGGAACTAAAAAGCCTCTTGATGACAGTGAAAGAAGACAGTGAAAAAGTTGGCTTAAAGCTCAACATTCAGAAAACTAAGATCATGGCATCTGGTCCCATCACTTCATGGCAAAAATAGATGGGGAAACAGTAGAAAGAGTGTCAGACTTTATTTTGGGGGCTCCAAAATCACTGCAGATGGTGATTTCATCCATGAAATTAAAAGACGCTTACTCTTTGGAAGGAAGGTTATGACCAACCTAGATAGCATATTGAAAAGCAGAGATATTACTTTTCCAACAAAGGTCCGTCTAGTCAAGGCTATGGTTTTTCCAGTATGTATGGATGTGAGACTTGGACTGTGAATAAAGCTGAGCGCTGAAGAATTGATGTTTTTGAACTGTGGTGTCAGAGAAGACTCTTGAGAGCCCCTGGGGCTGCAAGGAGATCCAACAAGTCCATTCTAAAGAAGATCAGTCCTGGGTGTTCTTTGGAAGGACTGGTGCTGAAGCTGAAACTCCAATACTTTGGCCACTTCATGAGAAAAGTTGGCTCATTGGAAAAGATTCTGATGCTGGAAGGGATTGGAGACAGGAGGAGAAGGGGACGACAGGATGAGATGGCTGGATGGCATCACCGACTCAATGAAGATGGGTTTGGGTGAACTCCAGGAGTTGGTGATGGACTGGGGGGCCTGGCGTGGGCAATTCACGGGGTCGCAAAGAGTCAGACACAACTGAGCAACTGAACTGACCTGAACTGAACTCCTTTGGCATACGTAGTAGTTACTACCATTTGAAGAGTTTAGAAATGAAGCAGAGAGAAGATAACTCACACTATGTTTCTGATATACTTTTCACGGAGGTCAGATCAAAGACAGGACAACCTGACACCTGAGTCTGCATGTTGATCCCTAATGTCACAGAATTTTAAGTTCCTGGAAGACAGATATCATGCCTAAATATTTATTTACTCTTTCAAATAATCTGATGCAGTGCTCGCTAGTATTAAGCATACAAGACTGCCTGATCAATTAATACTTATTCCTTTTATGTCTTTTAACAATTTAGCAATCTAGATAGTTTTGGTGTCCCCATGGTGCTCCCCTGATTTCCATGGGAGGCAGTGAATGAGGAAGAGGTGATGGAGCAGAGTATATAACTACCACTACATACATATTGGGACAACAGACAAACAGTGTTACATGATTGCTAATGAGAGCGTGTCAACCACACGAGGAGCCTCATGATGGCTCATTGAGATCTGTCATACTTTGTCTTCACAATCACAGATTTGTACACACGAATCTGGAATTCCTGGCATGATTCCTGTCTTTTCATCTTATAATAGTTAAACTTTGACATTGTTTTCACTATAATGGCAGAAAGCAGAGAGTCACAAAGTACACAAACTGTTGAACCTGAGGGCAGTTGCGAAGAGCTTCTAAACATAGAAGGGAAAAAAAAATACTCCTTTTCTGGTGATCAGTGAGAACACTGAGCTCAAGGCCAGAATCCTCAGGTTTCTCAAAACTTGTCTTCCCTCAGTGAGAAAGGAAGTATCGAACTGGTCAAAATGTTCATTCAGGTTGCTCTGTAAGCTGTATGGGACTATCCCAAATAAAGCTTAAAAACCCAAGCAAACTTTTTGGCCTACCCAATAGTTAGCTGACATCTGAGTTTGAGGTTTCTTTCTTTCTTTCTTTTTTTTTTTTTCTATTACTTGGCTTTATTTTAGGCTCATCAGCCAGGATGAGATGGCTTGGAAGAAGTTTCCCACGTATACTGGTTTCCTGGGTGGCCACAACAGATGATCACAAACTGGGTAAATTAATGCAACAGAAACATTGTCTCATAGTTCTGGAGGCCCTTAGTCTTTCCATCAAGGTGTTAGCAGGGTTGGCTCCTCCTGAGAGCTCTGACAGGGAAGCTCCTTATGCCTCTCTACCAGCCTCTGGTCCTAGCCAAGCATTCTTGGTTCTTTGGCTTGTGGATGCTTTCTGCCAATCTCTGCTTCCATCCTAATACTGTTCTCCTGTGTGTCTGCATCTGAACCCAGGCGCCTCTCTTCATATAAGGACACCAGTCACATTGGATTATGATCCACCATCGTGACTTATTATAACTTGATTAAGTCTACAAAGACTCTGTTTCCAAGAAGGATCAAATTCACAGGTGCTAGAGATTAGAATTTCAACAAATCTTTTGTACAGGATACAATTTAACCCATAACACTGCCCTACCTGTTAATTTACATGTCAAGAATCGCTTAAGCCAAGATCCCATTTAGGTCTGATTGTTTAGATACTTTATGGAATTCATTGATTTGATCATGTATCACTTATATGTACAATCTAAAAAGAAAAGATACAAATGAACTTATTTACAAAACAAAGTAGACTCATAGATGTATAAATATTTAAGGTTACCAAAGGGGGAAGAGGAAAGGAATAAATTAGGAATTTGAGGTTAACAGATATACACTATTATATATAAAATAGACATAACCAATAAGAACCTACTTACTGTGTAGCACAGGGAACTATACTCAGTATTTTATAATAACCTATAAGGAACTTGCCTCTTGAGAAACCTATATGAAGGTCAGGAAGCAACAGTTAGAACTGGACATGGAACAACAGACTGATTCTAAATAGGAAAAGGAGTACATCAAGGCTGTATATTGTTAACCCTGCTTATTTAACTTATATGCAGAGTACATCATGAGAAACGCTGGGCTGGAATCAAGATTGCCAGGAGAAATATCAATAATATCAATAACCTCAGATATGGGCTCCCCTGGTGGCTCAGAGGTTAAAGTGTCTGCCTCCAATGCGGGAGACCTGGGTTTGATCCCTGGGTCGGGAAAATCCTCTGGAGAAGAAAATGGCAACCCACTCCAGGATTCTTGCCTGGAGAATCCCATGGACGGAGGAGCCTGGTAGGCTACAGTCCATGGGGTTGCAAAGAGTCAGACACGACTGAGCGACTTCACCTTCAGATATGCAGATGACACCACCCTTATGGCAGAAAGTGAAGAGGAACTAAAAGCCTCTTGAAGAAAGTGAAAGAGGAGAGTGAAAAAGTTAGTTTAAAGCTCTATTCAGAAAACTAAGGTCATGGCATCTAGTCCCATCACTTCATGGCAAATAGATGGGGAAACAGTAGAAACAGTGTCAGACTTTATTTTAGGGGGCATCAGAATCACTGCAGATGGTGATTGCAGCCATGAAATTAAAAGACTCTTACTCTTTGGAAGGAAAGTTATGACCAACCTAGATAGCTATTGAAAAGCAGACATATTACTTTTCCAACAAAGGTCCATCTAGCCAAGGCCATGGTTTTTCCAGTGGTCATGTATGAATGTGAGAGTTGAACTGTGAAGAAGGCTGAGCACCAAAGAATTGATGCTTTTGTGGTGCTGGAGAAGATTCTTGAGAGTCCCTTGGTCTGCAAGGAGATCCAACCAGTCCATCTTAAAGGAGATCAGTCCTGAGTTTTCATTGGAAGGACTGATGCTGAAGCTGAAACTCCAATACTTTGGTCATGTCATGTGAAGAGCTGACTCATTGGAAAAGACACCGATGCTTCTGGGAGGGATTGAGGGTAGGAGGAGAAGGGGATGACAGAGGATGAGATGGCTGGATGGCATCACTGACTCGATGGACATGATTTTGAGTAATCTCCGGAAGTTGGTGATGGACAGGGAGGCCTGGCGTACTGTGATTCTTGGGGTTGCAAAGCGTCAGACATGACTGAGCAACTGAACTGAACTGAACTGATAAGGGAAAATAATCTGCAAAAGAATACACACACACACATTAATATATGCTGTTATTTAGTTGCTAAGTAGTCTCTGACTCTTTTGCAACCCCATGGACTGTAACCCGCTAGGCTCCTCTGTCCATGGGCTTCTCCAGGAAAGAATACTGGAGTGGGTTGTCATATCTTTCTCTAAGGGATCTTCCCCAGCCAAGGATTGAACCTACATCTCCTGCATTGCAGGCAGATTGTTTACCATTCAGCCACAGGGGAAGCCCATATATGTATATATGTACAACTGAATCACTTTGATGTACACTTGAATTTAACAACATTGTAAATCAATAGGTATTGATTTCAATAAATATTGAATATCAATATCAATTAATATTGAATTTAATAAAAATTAAGTTAAAAATTATTATAAAAGAAAAGAATTCAGTGTTTGGTTTCACTCTGAAGATTATCACCTCAGGTGTCAAAGCCTTCAGAGAAATCAAAGAAAATTCAAACACTGGCCATTGAAATATGAAATGTATAATCATCCATTCTATACATCATACCATGATGTGTGGTAATAATACATAGTGCTACTTATGTATAATTTATCAGTCATGTAAAACTTGTATTCCTTTTTCTCTTGTCTTATGTGGATAGGTTTACCTACATCTGATTCAACAGCTATTTAATCAGATGCTATTTGATGATTATTTAATACTGTTTAAAGCGAAGTGATACATACAAACACACACACACACACATATATATATATTCTCTTTTGCATTCTCTTCTGTGCTGTGCTGAATCACTCAGTAATGTCTGATTCTTTGAGATCCCATAGACTGCAGCCTATCAAGCTCCTCTGTCCATGGGGATTCTTCAGGCAAAAATACTGGAAAGAGTTGCTTTGCCCTTCTCCAGGGGATCTTCCCAAACCAGGGACCAAACCTAGGTCTTCCACATTGCAGGTGGATTCTTTACCAGCCGAAGTATCTGGGAAACCCACACATTCTCTTCTATTTACAAGATATAGAGTCTAGTTTCCTGTGCTATACAGAAGGTTCTTGTTATTTATCTGTTATATATATAGTTATGCATCTATCTTAATCCCAAACTCCTAATTTATCCCTCCTCCTGTCTTCTTTTGGTAACCATGAGTTTGTTTTCTGTGTTGTGAGTCTATTTGTTTTGTAAATAAGTTCATTTGTATCATAGCTTAGATTCCACGTGTAAGTTGTATCATACAACATTCGTCTTTCTTTGACTTAACTTCACTAGGTCTATTCACGTTGCTGCCAGTGGCATTATTTGATTCTTTTTATGACTGAGTAATATTTCATTATATGTATATATCTCATCTTCTTTATCATTTAACTGTCAATGAACATTTAGGTTACTTCCATGCCTTGGCTATTGAAGAGTGCTGGTTTTAATTCAAATCTCACAAAAATACTTTTACCATAGTATCATTCCAGCTTTTCTCTCCTTTGCTCTTCATCCCTGATTACAGTGTGAGGAGAGAGTTCCCAGTTTTGTCTCCAGGAGAGTAATTCTGCCTTCTGTCTACCATTCTGAGGACTTAAGTGTACATTATAACATGTCAATAGGCGAATATCTGCTATTATCAGTCTTTATCTAATAAACATGCTTGTAGAAAAAAAAAAAACCTCACTCAGGTTCTGTGAAGCTGCTTAAACTGTCTCAAAGTTGTCTTCCTTCCTGAAATTATCCTAATTCTCAGCATTTCACTTTGTTCAAAAGAGCACTGAAGGGTTTGCTTGGGCAGCTGCTAATGTCTTGCTCTGAATATGAAAAAGACAGTTACACAAAGAACAATCACATTCTTAATTGATGCCCCTGAAACTGGGCAATAAAAATTCAGATTGATTTTTGGTAAGTTATGACTTCCTCCCTTCAATTCACTAATCCTTTCTCCAATTTTCATTTTCTATACAATCTGAAATCTCAAGCACTATTGTAGCTTTACAGCGGAAATAAATTTTAAAAGGAAGCATGATTAAATTTGCCTCAATTCCTTTTTAAAACCAAAGAGGAAATATGAATTTCAAAGTTTGCAAATGTCTTTGCAGCACCAAACATATTCCCTGATTAAGTTAGGTAACCATGCTAAGTCACTTCAGTCGTGTCCAACTCTGTGCGACCCCATAGACAGCAGCCCACCAGGCTCCCCCGTCCCTGGGATTCTCCAGGCAAGAACACTGGAGTGGGTTGCCATTTCTTTCTCCAATGCATGAAAATGAAAAGTAAAAGGGAAGTCACTCAGTCATGTCTGACTCTTCATGACCCCATGAACTGCAGTCTACCAGGCTCCTCCGTCCATGGGATTTGCCAGGCAAGAGTACTAGAGTAGGGTACCATCACCTTCTCTGGTAACCATAGGTAACCACAGTCTAAAAAAAAAAAAATAGAGAAGGGTTAAGAACCTACATGGAAGGAGGGAAAATTCAGACAAAATTAAAGGTAAAGCCACTCAGCTAGTTACTTAGTTACTAAGCCAAATATCCCTTAAAGATATTGCTAACCATAATTTTGATCAGAAGAATTAGACCAATAAATTTAAACAATATAATCAATCTACAAAATTAACTTGGAGCACATAACTTGTATCTTTAATGGAGAAATATGTTAAAGTGGGTTTTTTTGGCAATAGCCAGATAATTTTATTTTCAAGCTATATAATTTCCACCAAAAGTAGCTTTGCAGAGGCACATTATAGCATAACATTGAAATCAAGAACTCTAAAGTTAAGCTTCCTGGATTTAAGGCCAGACATTGCAATTTACTGGCCATATGAATATGACCTTGGACAAGTTAATTAACCTTTATAGCCTTCCTCAATTCTTTTTGTCTGTGAAACAGAGGTAATAAATAGTCCCTGCCTCACAGGAATGTTATATAGATGTAATGGAATAAGGTATGTAAAGTACTTGTAGTCAGGGTTCCATAGATAATTCACTATTATCTGCCTGAAAAAGCATGTCAAATAAGGCATTTGGAGCTCAAAATATGGAAAATGAAAAATAATGGACAAAATGCAATAAGAGGTTAACAGTGGTTAATATCAGAGTAGTGTAGTTATGACTGATTTTAAATGTAATTACATTATATTTAAAACAATATAATTTTATAAATTTCATTAGAGCAAATACATTGCAATGGAATACTTTAAGTTATTCTTAACATTTTTTAAATGGAAAATTTCAGTTTCTAGAAACCAGAATCCTTCCTACCCCCACATCCATCCAACCTGCACCCGTCTCACCACAAGATGAGGCTTTACCAAAATCTACACCCCACAGAGCTAGTGAAGAGTCCTCATAGCACAGCACTGATTCAGTCAACCCTTGCAGTTAAGAGTCACGTTTTAAATATCTCTAGAATTAGAAACTAATGCTCTGCAGAACAAAAATAGAGTTGATTCATTTGTATATGTACTGATGCAATCATATCAAACTTCTGGATTTACATTAGACATTCCCTTGCAATATATCATCCAAATGTGACTTTATTAAAATTGATTGAATTGACCACCATTGATTGACTATCATATTAAAGAACTGGGAAAAATAAGTAAGTTGGGGGATGTCTTTTTAATTAATTAATTTCTTCTCGGCTGTGCTGAGTTTTCGTTGCTGTGCTTGGGGTTTCTCCAGCTGCTGCAAGCAGGGCATGCTCTCTCGCTGAGGGGAGCACCGGCTCTGTGGCGCTCCGGCTGCAGGAGCTGCCGCAAGCGGGCTCAGCAGCTGTGACTCCGGGGCTCTAGCGGCTTGAGCGGCGCAGGGGCGTCGCTGCCCTGGCGGAATATGAGATCTTCCCATACCAGGAACTGAATCTGAGTCTCCGGCACTGGCAAATGGATTCTCAGCCACTGGGCCGTCAAGGACGTTCTGGGGGATGGCTTTTACAACATCAAGACTATTCATTTAAGTTCAATAATTTGAAGCCTAACTACAGAATGCATGTTTCTAGGCGGAAAGAAAGTAGAAAAACCTGCTTGTTTATTTTATTTTTTTTTTCAGTGTTACAGCTCTATTTTATTTAGAAGATAGCAGGAAAATCCATCTTTGAGGCGTGAGGGCACATTGATCTAGACACAAGAAGAGTGCCCCAGTGCACGGGAGAGAGAGAGAGAGCTAGCTCTGGCTCTTCTATATGTTTATCTCTCCCTGGGCCTGTCCTATGAAAATTGGGCCAGCCAGGAGTGTTGTTTGTTTTACCTGAGGTCTTCACTCCAGTCCTCGGACCTTCTTTTGTTTCATTTTCGCAGGCTTTTCCCTTCCTTGTCTGTAGCCACTGCCATTTTGGACTCCTTTCCACTGTTCTACCCACCTATCATTTCCCCTCAAGAGATGGGAAGCCCAATTCTTTGGGAATAGGGGTGTCGAGGTCTTTCTGGCTACTTCCTGCTGAACTGGGGTGGCGAGGGGTATTGGGCCTTCCCTCTTGCTAGTCTCAAGCCCCACAGTCCTTACAGTGGTGTCCATTTAAGGGTGAGTGATATTTTCTGTGGTCAGCTGTAGTTTTACATCTTTGTTGAACTGGCACTGTATGTTGTAGCTTGTTGACTTGGGCAGAAACAAAACAGGTTAGACAATTGACAGTACATGGAATAATCATAAACGTCATCAATATAGAATAACAAGGACTAGTAGAGGCATTAGTCAGTTTAAATTCACATTGCCAGGATGACTCAAGTCCCTCCTTGTTCAGGGATCAGAAGATCTATTTCCTGTCTGTTTGGAGTATAATCTCCATCAAGCTGTGTTGGCTCTTTAGAGCTATCTTGAGAAATTTTATTATCTCCAGAAACTAGATTTTGGGGGTGTTCATTAGAATGGCACTCATTGGTAGTCCTGAATAGGTATCTGAGATCTCCCAGGGGCTCACAGGTATATTGAGTGTCCTCTTCTGTTTTCTTCCACGGCTTGACTCGTGAGTAGTGAATCCAAGTGTCATGTCCTGGTTCCTTGATTGCTTAACTGGAGGTCTTCTGGAGTCTGAGACTGGGCCTCGTGGCTTTCCGCTGTCCCGGTTTCCAGCACGATGGACCTTGCCCTGCACTGGATTTTCTTCGCATTGAGTCCAAAATGGCGGTGGCTACAGACAAGGAAGGGAAAAGCCCGTGAAAATGAAACAAAGAAGGTCTGAGGACTGGAGTGAAGACCTCAGGTAAAACAAACAGCACTCCTGGCTGGCCCAATTTTCATAGGACAGGCCCAGGGAGAGATAAACATATAAATAGAGGAACCAGAGCCAGCTCTCTCTCTCTCCTGTGTGCTGGGGCACTCTTCTCGTGTCTAGATCGACGTGCCCTCACGCCTCAAAGATGAATTTTTCCTGCTATCTTCTAAATAAAATAGAGCTGTAACACTGAGAAATTCTGAAATAATTCATGACTGCTTATATAAATAAATATAATAAATAGGATTAATACAACAGCTATATCCACATAAGGGGCTTACTTAGAAAGCTAACTTATAACTTAAAATTGACAGTATTAGTCATTCATTCATGTCCAACTCTTTGCAACTCTTTGGACTGTACCCTGCCAGGCTCTTCCGTCCATGGGATCATCCAGGCAAGAATACTGGAGTGGATTGCCAGTTCCTTCTCCAGAAGATCTTCCTGACCCAGGCATCAAACTCAGATCTGACTTACAATTAGTGAATTTATAAACAGTTTGTTTTAAAAGTACGTAAAAGCCATACATCAGTAACCTATTAAAGCTAGTTATTTGATTCATTATCCTATATGAGTTTTGAAACAATATTTTGTTTAAAAGGGGGAAAAGTTATACAAAAAAATGGCCAAGAGACTTTTTATAGAATTTCCTAAAAGTTTTAAAAGATTTTATGACTGATAAGAATTTGGCCATGACTGGTGAAATTTAATCTGGATTATATTTCCTTTTTCTTCCTGGTAGCATTCTAAGAAAGTAGCATATTTGTTCCTTGGAATTTAAAATTGTAAAATATAGTTTGCTTAAGCTTCTCTAGAGATGAGTGAACAGAAAAGACCCGGAGGATGTTAGCAAACAATGTGTCCCCCGGCAAGATTCTCTAGACATGAAACAAGGTAAAAATAAGTATCCACGATGTCATGAATTGACACATACGTCATAAAACAAATCAAACAACCTGCTGGGACTTTGCCCCAAGCCTCTTGTCTTTCAGTCTATGAAAAGAAGGGGTGGCCATAGACAGCTTTTGAAAATGTAAGTGGAGTTTTAAGCATTGGCTGTACTCCATGTCTTTTTATTTTCACCTACAGACAGAGGCCACCTCCTTATGTATCTTCCTGGAATTTCCAACAGAACCACATGAGCACCAAGTATGAATAACCCTGAAGGCATGTGTACTTAACAAGTACATTAAAATGAAGCATGAAAAAATAAAGTGTTCTTCACTTTCTGCAGAGATTAGTGATAGCAAACTAAATGGGAAAGCACTCTTGAACTAGTATTGTTTGGGCTATTATTTAGAAATTTTTACAAGATCAAGTGCAGATGCCCCTGAGTAGGAAGATGAACCAGAGATTTACACCCATCTAAAAAGCAAATGAAGACTCTTGAGAGTCCCTTGGACTGCAAGGAGATCCAACCAATCCATTCTGAAGGAGATCAGCCCTGGGATTTCTTTGGAAGGAATGATGCTAAAGCTGAAACTCCAGTACTTTGGCCACCTCATGTGAAGAGTTGACTCACTGGAAAGACTCTGATGCTGGGAGGGATTGGAGGCAGGAGGAGAAGGGGACAACAGAGGATGAGGTGGTGGATGGCATCACTGAGTCGATGGACGTGAGTCTGAGTGAACTCCGGGAGACGGTGATGGACAGGGAGGCCTGGCGTGCTGCGATTCATGGGGTCACGAAGAGTCGGACACGACTGAGCGACTGAACTGAACTGAACTGAATGAGCAAATGATGGTTTATGAATATTTTTCACTTCCAAATATAGTGAGCAAGTTTTCCACTATTATTTTGGGAATATTTTCTTTTTATTAAAGTATAGTTCATTTATGAAG
Source organism: Nanger dama (assembly GCA_917880005.1). NCBI lineage: Eukaryota > Metazoa > Chordata > Mammalia > Artiodactyla > Bovidae > Nanger > Nanger dama. Next base: position 41,713,733 of record CAKJTW010000009.1, on the reverse strand, counting down.
TTATGTTAGTTTTAGGTGTACAGCAAAGTGATTCAGTTGTGTGTATATACATAACACATCATATATATATTTACACACACAAATATATATATTGTGTTATTTTTCAGATTCTTTCCCATTATAGTTATTACAAGATACTGAATCTAGTTCTCTGTGCTATACAGCAGGTTCTTCTTGGTTCTATCTATTTTATATATAGTAATAGTGTGTATCTGTTAATCCCAAACTCCTAATTTATCCCTCCCCCCATCTTTCTTCTATGGTAATCATAATATTATTTTCTACATCTATGAGTCTGGGTCTGTTGTATAAATAAGTTCATTTGTATCTTATTTTAGGTTGCACATATAAGTGATATCATATGATATTTAACTGCAAAATATTCTCATCCCCATGATATCCTTTTTAAAAAATAGGATTTATTTGCTAAATATTGAGAAACCCATCTTCTATTCTTGGCAAATAACTTTGGCATTAATATCTGCACAAGCAGGTGTGTATTCACATTGTTATCCAAAAGGAATAAAAGAACACATGAAGATCAGAGCTATCTGAAATCCAAACTCCAATCCAAATCCAGTAAATGGCAGATGAAGAAAATTATAGAAAATGAGGGAGGTACAAGAAAGGCAGGAACCAATGATTCTGTTCCTGGATTACACTGACAGTGGAAGAGGCAAGCCAGGCTGGCAGCGTTCATTATGGTTAGTTTGATGAGAAGTTCGTCACCCGGAACTGTAAAATTCTGGCAATCATTCATGCTCACGCTGGATCATGTCCGACTCTCTGCGACCCTGTGGACTGTATCCCACCAGGCTCCTCTGTCCATGGGATTCTCTAGGCAAGAATACTGGAGTGGGTTCCATTTTCTCCTCCAGAGAGATCTTCCCAACCCAAGAATCAAACCAACTGCTTTGTAATTAGGGTAAAGTCTAATTCCATCTTCATGAAATGTTGCAGAAGCTTTCCCCACTATTTGTTGAAATAATATGTGTTTTAAATATGAGCAAATCCAAACTCCAATCTGCAAAACAGACTATTTACTTTGAAGAAAAAGCAACAATAGAAATTCATCAAATATCAAATTGCTGCTATCAAATGAGAGACCTTTGCTTTACAAAAGATACCCAGAAAGGAACAGTGCGGTGTGTTTCCTCTAGCGGCACACATCAAAGGAAATTCCACAGAAATGCTGCTCTTTTGCAAGTTTGTTTAGATATCTCTTAAGGACCTGGATTTAGTCCGTGGGTTAATCCTTAGCAAAAGAAAAAGTGAACAAATGTCAAAGTTATGGAGGATCAAAGTTAAAACCTACCAGGTGATTAATCTGCTCTAATGAAAAATAATTCTGGAGAAGTACTTGGAAATCCAATGCTCTGTTAAAAATCATAAATAAATGCTTCCTGACCAACTGTTGCATGGGATTTAACAGTGACTTCAGCACTTACTGATGATCTGATATTGCTCACGTCAACTTGGCTATGAATGGGCAGTCCATTCCCAACCTCTTTGGAGATGAGGGAGAGAAGAGTGTACTTGGAGAAAAGTGAACACATGGATTAGCCAGGACAGAAGCACAATTTATATCCCCTGCTAGTAAGTTCAGGCAGGCAAACATCCTGACCCAGATTTCAGAGTTCTGGGAGGTGGCATCACCATTTGTCCCCCAGGCAAGGAGAAGTTCAGGGAGATGATCTTGTTCTTTCATATCTGCTGCAAAATGTGGGGATGAAACCCTCTGAGCCCAGCAGCTGAAGCTGGAGCATTATTGATTTTATTCTCCATACCCCTACTTCACCCCAGACTGAAAGGAAAGCTCATTTTCTCCAATCTCCCTGAGAAATGACTGGAGACATTCCTTAAAACTTAGAGAAAATAAAATCTTTAACAAGGATGCATTTCACAAAGTCAAATTTTGACTCAAATGTGCTAATATTTTGACTTATATGGATTATTTAACTCCTATAATACCTAGACTATAATTATTTTTATTATGGAGTCACTTTATATTTTATCTCTGGTTTTCAGAGAGACTACCTAGCTCTCGATCTTAGACTTCTCAGCATTAGAGACTTTATTTGATCCATTGCTGTAATCTCAGCAGCATGCATCCAGCCAGGGCCATAAACAAGGCTTACTCCTGTCCTCACCTCTCACCTCCACACCTCACTGACATTTCCTAGCCTCTTGTAACATGGAAAGTAGATCGCATATTCATCAAGTGGACATAGTCTATTCCAAGGATCCATGCTCAGGATTTACTTATTTACCTTTAGTCTTCACTCTGTCCATTTTTTCCAGCCCAATTCTTTTCCGGTTATGTTTTTTGTGGTTTTTGTCCCTCCTACTGCCATTGAGTGATTAGTCAAGTACCAGAGAAGATGCAAATGTGAAGTGCAGCAGTAAATACATGTCAGTGGATTGGCTGAAAGTCATCAGCGGAGACAGAACCAGAAAAGTCAAGGGAGGTATGACATACAAAGCACAGGCTGAAGTGGTGCCTCAGGGATGTTTGATCACCCTCTGAACATAGAACCAGAACTCATGATGTGAAACACAGTAGTCTAAAACTTACTCTGTAGTTTGGTCTTTATTGTTCTGAGATCCAGTAACCTACCATCATGTGAGATATTTACAGACACTGGTTAGTGAGCAGAGCATACCCTGGGTTTTCTATAGGATCTTCTCTAAAATAACTCCATCAACATTAAAGGAGCTTACTCATTAAAGCCCCAGGAGTTTCTGTTTCTGAGACCAGAAATAAAAAGAGAATTATGTTTCAAGTTTGACTCTTCCCTTTGCCAAATAAGGATATTCTTTCATAGAATACACCGGAGGATTGGTATGTTAGGCTCTGAGAGCTGTGAAATCTTCAATCCACTGCCAGTTAGGAAGGCTCATTAAGGAAATTACAATCAGAATTGCTTAATTTGCATTGTAAAATATAACTTCTCAAAGGCTTTGACTGTGTGGATCACAATAAACTGTGGAAAAAGAGATGGGAATACCAGACCACCTAACCTGCCTCTTGAGAAATCTGTATGCAGGTCAGGAAGCAACAGTTAGAACTGGACATGGAACAACAGACTAGTTCCAAATAGGAAAAGGTGTACCTCAAGGCTGTATATTGTCACCCTGCTTATTTAACTGCTACACAGAGTACATCATGAGAAATGCTGGACTGGAAGAAACAAAAGCTGGAATCAAGACTGCCGGGAGAAATATCAATAACCTCAGATATGCAGATGACACCACCCTGATGGCAGAAAGTGAAGAGGAACTAAAAGCCTATTGATGAAAGTAAAGAGGAGAGTGAAAAAGTTGGCTTAAAACTCAACATTCAGAAAAAGAAGATCATGGCATCCAGTCCCATCACTCCATGGGAAATAGATGGAGAAACAGTTGTCAGACTTTATTTTGGGGGGCTCCAGAATCACTGCAGATGGTGACTGCAGCCATGAAATTAGAAGACGCTTACTCCTTGGAAGAAAAGTTATGACCAACCTAGATAGCATATTCAAAAGCAGAGACATTACTTTGCCGACTAAGGTCCGTCTAGTCAAGGCTATGGTTTTTCCAGTGGTCATGTATGGATGTGAGAGTTGGAATGTGAAGAAAGCTGAGTGTCGAAGAAAGCTGAATGTGAAGAAAGCTGAGTGTTTGAACTGTGGTGTTGGAGAAAACTCTTGAGAGTCCCTTGGACTGCAAGGAGATCCAACCAGTCCATTCTGAAGGAGATTAGCCCTGGGATTTCTTTGGAAGGAAAGATGCTAAAGCTGAAACTCCAGTACTTTGGCCACTTCATGAGAAGAGTTGACTCATTGGAAAAGACTCTGATGCTGGGAGGGATTGGAGGCAGGAGGAGAAGGGGACGACCAAGGATGAGATGGCTGGATAGCATCACAGACTCGATGGAAGCGAGTCTGAGTGAACTGCGGGAGTTGGTGATGGACAGGGAGGCCTGGCGTGCTGTGATTCATGGGGTCGCAAAGAGTCGGACTCAACTGAGCGACTCAACTGAACTGAACTGAACATTAAAAGTCTGTACCATGATGATAGATACCATATCCAAAATGGTATCACTTAGCTAATGAATCATTGCATTAACTATGATAGAATAACTCAAGGTACTGCTGACTTTCCTAGTGGTTTGGTCATATAATATGCAAACAGACTTTTGGAATATTAATTATCCTTCTTCCCTGTCAAGTATAGATCTTACCCCAAGACTCAGATAAGGAGAAATATAGGGGAAAAGTCATAGAGTATTTTTTAATATTAATAATATAAGAAAATGAGATTTTTCAGGTAATGTAAATTTCAAGATGAATTTATTATCCTTGACCATGTTTGATATATTGCTGCTGTCTTTAATTTCTCTCTGCACATTTTTAAAAATCACTCCAATTGGACTTCCACCCCAGTATCCCAGAGATGCTTGGTTTGAAGGTCACTAATAAGTGTTCAGGTCTCAGACAGAGTTTCTAACCTTTCTCTTTGCCATGTTTTGTTTTTTTCTTTTTCTTAGATTTCAGGCATGGCACTAAGATGGCTTGGTTTTCCACCTATGGTGCTACTCACTCTTTTTCAGGAGCCACCATGCCTAGTAAACACCTCAAACTTAAATGTGACAAAATGGACCTCTCCCTGACCCCAATACCCATCCAGCCTGCAGTCTCATGGTAAACAGTCTGCGTGCTATACAGGAAACCCAGGTTCAATCCCTGGGTCCGGAGATCCCCTGGAGCAGGAAAAGGCTACCCACTCTAGCTTCCTTCCTGGAGATTCCCTTGGACAGAGAAGGGTGGTGCACTACAGTCTGTGGGGTCACAGAGTCAGACATAAGTGAAGCTACTATATATGCAAAAATAACACAGTTTTCTCATAAAAGGCTTGCATAGCACCCCATTCACAGCCCTGATCTCTCTCTATATATTTTTTTCTTTCATTTCCTCCATTTTTCTCTCATCTATTTTTCCTTCCCAGTGAGTATCCAACACAGGAAGTATCTAGAAGGTGTCAGAAATACTGATCTAAAAATCCAGGGTCAGACCCACAGAAACCAACTAGGGATTCACGAGTCTCCACTTAAACATCCTCAGAAGCAGAGAATTTATTAATAGTTCTGATTGTGAGAACATTTCCTAATCGGAATAATATTAAGCTCCTTACAACTTTCAACCACAAGTCCTGTTTTTGTTTGTGAGGCAAGCCCTGAATGATTATTTTCCATCTCCTACATGAAACATCCTCAGGTATTTGAACATAAAAATTATGTCCTTATTGCTTCCAAAGTCTTCACTTTTTTTGTAAAGTAGCATCCATTCCTTCTGTTAGTTACCTGGTTTAGAATTTTAAAATGTAAAATTTATTCTAGGGCACTTTGAAGCACATCTCTATATTGGAGATTGTATTAGTGGGGACCTCAAATGAGTCACCTCACTTACTCCTCACAGCAAAATATTTGGGGAGGTGAAGCTATTTTTCATCCTCACTTTACGTTTTAAGACCTGGGGTTTAGGAGAGATGGATAACTTGTCCAGGGCCCAGGGAAGGAAAGTGGTCCAGCTGAGATTTGATCTTGGGCTTTTTCCAACCCCGAGATTAGATTCTTACCTACTACACTGCGCTGTCTCTTGGCAAATTGCTAAACAAATAGAGCATTCAGTGTCCCAGTCATTTCCTAGGGAAACATAGACTCTCTCAGGGGGTTTAAAATCCCAGGCCCACTGCTCACCATTTAGTGAAATTGAGCAGTGTTTTTAGCTGCCTTGGGTACCATTTTTTTCACCTGCAGCATGTGAGGATAACATCTCACATACAGAGTCTTTATGGAAATCGGCTGAACTGATGCACTGGAGGACACTGGGCCTCTGGGGTTAAATTCACCTCTGCTCCTCACTGTCTTATCTTTGTTTTTCTCAGGCAATGTCTTCTCACCAAAACACATCAGGGGTCATCATTGCTCCTGCTTCATATATGGTTATGAGACTTAAAAGTGAAAATCTTCGCAAAGTGTTTGTCATGTAGAAAGAGCTAGATATACTTGAGTTATTAATATCACTTTCATTGCATAAAACATCTGGCAACTACGAATACTAGCTATTATTAATATGTATAAAAACAGCATAGCTTATGTGACAGAAGACAAACTAGAAACACATAACCTAAAAACATCCAGAAAGTACAAAATTAAAGTTATACCAAGAGCAATGATGTTGACAATAGAATTAAATGACTAACATTGACTTATTTAAAAGCAAAGGCTCTCAAATTGAACTATAAAACCATAGCTATTTGCTATTTAGAGAAATTCATCTGAAGTCAGATAGTACAGATATGTTAAAAATAAGAATACAGTAAAATATAATAATATTTACATTAAAATGCAAGGGCATAGGGAAAAGTACACAAATTAAAGTCTCTATAGAGACTATAGGAAAAATCATTAATAATACAAAGAGGAAATCTCTAACAAAACTCTACTGGCTTATGTTGGGAAGCAAAACAAAATTCTGAAAATCTTTGCAAGTTGTTTTTTCACTTAATAATGATATTAACTAACCTGTATGAAATTTTCTAAGATTCTAAGAGAATAGAATTTCCATATTTCTAAGAGAATATATGCTTTTCAACTACTCATGTAGTGTTTACAAATTATTTTAGGCTACAAAGAACATTTCAAATAAAAAAATGTAAAGACCAAGTTTGATTATCATAATTTTATAAAATCTGAAAAAATGTCTTCATACGTCAGAGTTTATTTATTATTACTTTAATAAAGTTAAAGGAAACTTTAAAAGTCAGACAAGTTACATTTCTTAAAACCAACTGAAAGATTTTGGGCAGATGCCAAGAATCTTTAATTTGATTTGAAGTAGACAGAAGTCCCCAAGATAAAATTTTTTATAACGAAGCAGAAGAGCTTTAGTTCTGGTGTTAGATGGTTCTTGTGCCCTGGAGGAAAAATGTTATATTTAGGTAGATTTTTTTTTTCACTTTCCACTTGTATATAGTGGAAACAATCACACAGGAACAAATTTATTCAGATATGAATCTCCAAAATATTCCTTTTTTTTCTTTAACTGAAGTATAGTTGATCTACAATGTTGTGGTACCTTCTCATGTACAGGCTAGTGATTCAGATTATATTCCATTATAGTTTATGACAATATACTGGGTATAATTCCCTGTGCTATACAGTCAGTCTTTGTTGATTACTTAGTTTATGGACAGCAGTTTGTATCCGTTAATCCCAAAGGCCTAATTTGTCCCCCTCCCCTTGGTAACCACAAGTTTGTTCTCTATACCTGTGACTCTATTTCTGCTTTGTCAGTAAGTTCATCTGTACTGTTTGTCTAGATTCCACATATATGTGTTAATGTATGATATTTATTTTTCTCTAACTTTCTTCACATTTTATGACCGTCTCTAGGTCCATCTAGGTCTCTTCAAATGGCATTGTGTCATTCCTTTTAACAGCTGAGTAATATTCCATTGCACATATCTTACGTCTTCTGAAGCCCGGTGTCTACTGCTGGGCACCTGGGTTGTTCCTGTGCCTTGGCTGCTCTGATACCACCGATCCACCTTCTCTAACTGTTGTTCACCCAGGACTGCCTCTTGTTATCTGTCCCTCTTCCGTTTACGGGATGATCTGCTTTTTAAAAGTATTTTCACTTTGAGAATGTGTGTCTTTGTTCAATTTTGGAAGTCTGTGGACTTTGTCTCTTGCATTATTGCAGCATCTCTCTTTTCTCTGTGCTGTCTTTTTGGAACTCCTCATAGATACCTGTGGGCCCTTTCTGTGCTATCTTTCACAGCAAAGTCATCTTTCTTTTCTCTTTGACTGCGGTTATTGATTTAAGCTGTGGTATTTCCTCATCTTTATCTTCCAATTTCTTCAGTTTCTGTAGAGTGAGAGCCTACTGTCTGATTTCCATCTTGTCTTATTTTATTCCTGGCCTCTTGTTCTTGCGTGTGGGTGTGTGCTTAGTCATGTCTGACTCTTTGCAGCCCCATGAACTGTAGCTCACCAGGCTTCTCCGTCCATGAGATTTTCCAGGCAAGGATACTGGAGTGGGTTGCCATTTTTATTCCAGGGGATTTTCCCAACCCAGAGATGAAACTCTGATCTTCTGAGTGTCCTGTGGCAATCAGATTCTTTACCAATTGTGCCACTCATATATGTATACATATAAATATATATATACATATTTAATCATGAAAATGATTTTGATTTACCACATTATTAATATATAGTAAGTTGCAATCCACTCCAATACTATTGCCTAGAAAATCCCATGGACAGAGGAGCCTGGTAGGCCCCAGTTTATGGGGTCGCAAAGAGTCGGACACGACTGAGCGACTTCATTTCATTTCATTTCATTTCAAGTTTCACATTATTTACTGTTTCAAATGATTAAAGCAATGATTTTCCTGTAAACTTTGGGTAAATGTGTTCTTTATATTTGAATTTAAAATTTTTTACTTCTTTGAGAGGAGCTTGTTTTTCACTGGAGTCTCATGTATTGACTGGTTCTAAGGATGATGCCCCAAGGAAATTGAGTTATTTCTTCTATACATCCCAAAGTTATCCCAAGGACCACCTTATATTAGTTTCTCAGCTAGGCAGTCTGGTCTTCTCAGATAAAGGTCAGCCTCCAAATCTTTGGATTGGTGAGGGGAACCTTTGTCAACACCAGACATAGGAACTTGCTTGTTAAACACTGGGTGAGAGCTAGATATTTCATTTCCACCTTTCACTGAAGCGTCAGGTTTCTACAGCCCAGCATTTATGAAAGAATGCTTTTCTTGAGGAGCTCTGAATCTTTTCCTCGTACAGCCCCTGCATAGTTATTAAAATTCAAGTTCCATTTTCTCTTGGTGTGGTAAGTAACCTCTGCACCTCCAAAGTCAAGCTAACAGATGACATGTTTATAATAAACAACAGATCCATGTTTATTAAATTCCATTCCTTCTTACTTTTATCATCATATAATAGCAGTTACTTTATATTTCAATAACATTACCTAGGCATTTTCTTTTTTTTTTTTAATGTTCTCAATGTTACATTCTGATAGAAAGACTTTATCAAACATTTCAATCCTAATGAAAGAATTCTGCATTTTTTGATACTTCTTATGGATATTTTTTTTCAGTCTTGCAGGAACTGAAAGCACCTGGGTAATTTCTTCTGCTTTCAGGGATTTTAAATTTCATCCGTATTTAGACAATTCCCAATTATATTTCTAAGCCATTCATTCTCAGTCAGTGGTGGTTTTACCCCTGAGGACATTTGGCAATGTCTGCAGACAGGTTGATTGTCAGCGCAAGATGGAGTGTCACTGGCATGTGGTGTGTAGAGGCTGGAGGTGGTGCTGAATATTCTGCAGTCTCCAAGATGTTAACTGGGCCCCAAATCTCAAATGACACCAGTGTTGCAAGGCCCTGATCAGCTCACACCTCACATCTATGTTCAACGTCTCCACTCAAATGCACAGTGATTTCTGTCAAACAAAATATTCCTTTTTGTTTTTAATTCACCAAAGTTGTTTCTCACTGGATCATTCCCATTTGAGTCAAGGGCAACATAATGAACCTGATTACTCAAGTTAGAAACCTTGGAGTCCTTCTTGAAAACATCATTTTCCATCTGGTAGATGGAAGATACACTTGAAACACTTTAAATTCACTGATTTTTCCATCTCCACTCCCCATAATGGTTCACCATCTCTCATTGGAGATGCTGGGTGGCCTTCTGTCCCGTCTCCCCTCCCTCCACATTCATTAGAAAAATTAAAATGAAAAAGTCATGTTCAAGTTCAGAAACAGGAAAGCAGAACTCTGACCCGCCTGGACACTGCCTAGATTCCATGCCTACAAAGACAGCAAACCAGATGGTGCTCTAGGTAAGAAATGGAGTGGGTCTTAGAATTCTTGAGCCCCTGGAGGTCTAGTCAACTCCCAAGGTCTAACAAAATCCTGTGACTCACAAGGTAAAACAAATAGCATTGCAAAAAGGTTGAAGTAAAACTAGAGCTCCATTTTTGCATGCAATTTTGATGATGATATCTGTTTGTGGCCTGGGATTATAAGCAGGAGACTCACAAACTGCAATTTGAAGTCTCACCCATGGGGTCAACCCGCCACTCAGGAACACTTCCCAATTAGGACTCCAGATTGCTATTAATGAGGGACTTCCCAGAGCTGTTTAAGGAATGCTGGTTGGCCCAGTTTGGTGATGTATGTGCTGTTACTTCTCTCTATTGTTTCTATTTCTTTTCTTTTAATGAGTGCATATTTAAATTAATTCAAATAATCGTCTATAAAAAATTAAAACTATTTGTGTGTGTAACGAGTGGTATCTTTTGTTAATGAAGCCTTCAAACCTAAAGCAAAAGTTAAACTTTCAGGAAAACAACATTGCTTGTCTCCCACTCATTCTCCACACGGACTCCAGAATGATCTCACCAAACCTGGGATGCAATCCAAACTCTTCAGCAAGGCCTTTGGGTTAGAGGTGCATCATCTTGGCCTCTGCTCTCTTTATCCACCTGCAGTGTCTCTCCCTCATTTGCCATTTCATAAGAGCTTTATCTCATTTTATGGAGGACATGGAATATGTTTCCACTTTCAAGGTTCGCATGTGCTGACGCTTCTGCCGGAAATGTTCTTCTTCCCATTCTTGGGGTAACTGCTTCTCAGTCCTCTGATCTGAGCCTCCACATCCCTTCTTCTGGGGGCCTTCATTTCTGCCCTAATCAATAATATAGCTCTCTTTTCACAACTTTCACTGCAATTTTCAATGTTATTATACATATTCTTCCCTAAATATACACTCCAAAAAGTTAAGAACCATATCTGTTTAGTTCACTACTTCTTTTTGGACTTGAAGATATGGCAAGTATTCAGGAAATACTTATTGAAAGAATTAATTAATACATACCAGAAATTAACCAGGAGTGGTCACTTGTTAACACCAGCTGAAGAGTTTCTGAGGGTCTTGAACTCAGAATGACTTCAAGTTTTTGGTGTCTATGCCTGAACATATGTTATGAAATGCTGTACACGGTTACTAAATAGTTAATGCATTATATAATGTAGATATAAATATGGACACTGTGCACGTCATAAACGCATGTGTGTATACATTATATAGGGCTTCCCTGGTAGCTCAGTTGATAAAGAATCCACCTGTAATGCAGGAGATCTGGGTTCAATTCCTGGCTTGGGAAGATACCCTGGTGAAGGGATAGGCTACCCACTTCTAGTATTCTATCCTGGAGAATCCCCATGGACAGAGGAGCCTGGCAGGCTGCAGACCATGGTGTTACAAAGAGTCAGATGTAATTGACTGACTTAGCACAGCACAGCACAGCATACTTTACATAAACATGCATGTGTGTATTTAACATGTACATATTGTATGCATCTGTGTGTATTAAATATACTGTTGTTGTTTGTTGTTCAGTCTCTAAGCCATGTCCAGCTCTTTGCAGCCCCATGAACTGCAACACACCATGCTTCCCTGTCCTTCATTATCTCCCAGAGTTTGCTCAAACTCATGTCCATTGAGTTGGTGATACTCTCCAACCACTTCATCCTCTGTTGCCCCTTTCTCCTCCTGCCATCAACATTTCCCAGCATCAGTGTCTTTATATATACATATCTATGTATACAACATTTGTAAACATAATATGTATGTTCTATGTATATATAAACACATAGCACATTAAATCTCTATTTATATATGCTGTATGATGAAGCCTTTGGCTTTGATCTCAAAGATATTATTAACATTGGTGAAGCTTAATGCCACTGTGACATTGACGACATTTCTCTCACCCATTCATCCATTTCCTAATACATCAAATGTCCTGGTCCTAAAAAGCTCACTGATTTTCTTCTGGTTCGTGAGGTCCTATACACCAAACTTTTCAGAAGAATCACTCTATTTTTCAGTCTTTATTTATTATGGATCAAAATTCAGCTTCCAAAAGTTCATCATTTGCATTTTTATAGCATAAGTGTTTTGCTACTTCTAGCTTCAACTGGCAGCAAGTGAAACCAGGTGCTTTGAGTCCTTTTGTGAATGACATACGGAAAGACATGAATAAAAATAAATCAATGCTGTATGAATGCATATCTTGATAGATGGAATTGATGGAGCTTTGTTTTCCAACAGTAGCCTCTTCTAAAATGGATCTTGGACTGACCACTGCTTCAGGTATTGCTTCTCATATTTACATATGGCACTGGAACAGATTTGATAGTCTATTGTCTTCATAAGAAAGAACATAATATTCTAAAACAGCACCTCCCACACAAAACACTGGACTGAAGCCATGGATTTTATACTGCTCTGTGCATTACAGGCTCAGATAGCCCCCTGGCTATGAGCTTTGACATGGTTTCGTGCTCATGATGAGATAGATGTCTGCCTGGAGAGTCCAGTGTGCTTAAAAATCTGCTCACAACACTAAAGGGAGAGATGTCTATTTTTAACTCTCATTCTTCCGCAATCCTCAATGTAAAAGTTCCAGAATTCCACATAAACCAACCAGTTAGATACTGGATTGTTAAATATATAGTGGGGATTTAATATCATTTTTAAGAGTGGTGTCACTCATACAACTGGCAAAAGGAATGCCAAAAAATTGCTTCAATCAAAGCCATGTTAAAAAAATTTTAAGTATCACTTTTTGATCATGAAAATAAACTTTTTATATGTCTCTCAGTGAAAGTAAAAATCTGTTCCCAGAACAGAGCTAATTTTATATGAGTTTAAATCTGCTAATTGTTTTTTCAATCTCTTGCTTTAAAACACACTAACTAATCAGTTGAACAAAGCTCTAACTGGCTATTATATCTACTTGCAAACTAGCAAATTCAATTTTCGACATAACAACACAAAGTAAAATGAAGTGGAATGCTGTGATTTTAAGGGGGCTTTGCCCTCCTTTGTTCTGTGAACTTCGCCAGCTTTCACACCACAGTGATCTCACAGCCCTTTGTTCAAACTCACAACATCAAATGTAAAGAATGGCTTTACATTGTGATTTTCTTACCCGAGGAATCCAAATGCATCAAGAAAAATGCTCATCGAGGCTTGGAATAGAAAGAGGTATTTATTTTACATGTGCCCAAGTTCTGTGTAACTCAGCATCATGGCAAATGGATTGAGATTGCTATTCTGAGCTGAAATTCTCTTTGTCTCCAGTGAATCAGGAAGTCCAAACATACGGACCAAGAAGACAACAATTTTAAAGAGTAGGTAACCATCTTGGAAAATGGTCATTGTCATTTCAATATGCTTGAGTAGAACCAGACCTGAGAGGGACACTGAAAAACATGAGTGGCTGACCGAATTCTCAATTAGATGGCTATTAGACAATGTTCCCCTTCAGCACCTGGCCAAGGTTTCAGTTTATCTCGGTGTGTATAAGTGATACAAATTCTTTCGGGAAGTGAGTCACTGTGACAGAGTGGAGAGTCCTGGATGGCCTTGTGTAGGCCATGTGGCCTGACTGTCACAAGCAGAGCTTTGAAGTTGGGTGGATTTGGATATGAATCTCAGACTGTCATTTCCTGGCTGTTCTTGGACAAATTATTAACTTCATTCTTTTTTTTTTTAATTAATTAATTTATTTATTTTTCTAAAAAATTACAATACTGTATTTATTTTGCCATACATTGACACGAATCAGCCATAGGTGAACACAATCTCCCAATGCCGAAGCCCCCTCCCACCTCCCATCCCACATCCTCTACTTGAATCATCCTGTGCATCAGCTCCATGCATCCTGCATCCTACATTGAATATAGATTGGCGCTTCGTTTCTTACAATAAAATATACATGTTTCATTGCCATTCTCCCAAACTATCCCACCCTTTCCCTCTCCCTCAGAGTACAAAAGTCCACTCTATAACTCTGTGTCTCTTTGTTGTCTCACATATAGGGTCATCAGCACTGTCTTCTAAATTCCATATATATGTGTCAGTATACTGTATTGGTGTTTTTCTTTCTGGCTTACTTCACTCTGTATAATCGGTTCCAATTTCATCCATCTCATTAGAACTGAGTCAAATTTATTCTTTTTAAGGGCTGAGTAGTATTCCATTGTGTATATGTACCACAGCTTGCTTATCCATTCATCTGCTGATGGACATCTAGGTTGCTTCCATGTCCTGGCTATTATAAACAGCGCTACAATGAACATTGGGGTACATGTGTCTCTTTCAATTCTGGTTTCCTCGGTGTGTATGCCCAGCAGTGGGATTGCTGGGTCATAAGGCAGTTCTATTTGCAATTTTTAAGGAATCTCCACACTGTTTTCCATAATGGCTGTACTAGTTTGCATTCCCACCAGCAGTGTAAGAGGGTTCCCTTTTCTCCACATCCTCTCCAGCATTTATTGCTTGTAGACTTTTGGATCACAGCTATTCTGACTGGTGTGAAATGGTACCTCATTGTGGTCTTGATTTGCATTTCTCTGATAATGAGTGATGTTGAACATCTTTTCATGTGTTTGTTAGCCATCCGTATGTCTTCTTTGGAGAAATGCCTATTTAGTTCTTTGGCCCATTTTTTTTTTTGGATCATTTATTTTTCTGGAGTTGAGCTGCATAAGTTGCTTATATATCTTTGAGATTAGTTGTTTGTCAGTTGTTTCATTTGCTATTGTTTTCTCCCATTCAGAAGGCTGTGTTTTCACCTTGCTTGTAGTTTCCTTTGTTGTGCAGAAGCTTTTAATTTTAATTAGATCCCGTTTGTTTATCTTTACTTTTATTTCCAGTATACTGGGAGCTGGATCATAGAGGATCCTGCTGTGATTTATGTAGGAGAGTGTTTTGCCTATGTTCTCCTCTAGGAGTTTTATAGTTTCTGGTCTTACAGTTAGATCTTTAATCCATTTTGAGTTTATTTTTGTGTATGGTGTTAGAAAGGGGTCTGGTTTCATTCTTTTTAAAAGTGGTTGTCCAGTTTTCCCAGCACCACCTGTTAAAGAGACTGTCTTTATTCCATTGTATATTCTTGCCTCCTTTGTCGAAGATAAGGTGTCCATAGGTGTGTGGGTTAATCTCAGGGCTTTCTATTTTGTTCCATTGATCTATATTTCTGTCTTTGTGCCAGTACCATACTGTCTTAATGACTGTGGCTTTGTAGTAGAGCCTGAAGTCAGGCAAGTTGATTCCTCTAGTTCCATTTTTCTTTCTCAAGATTGCTTTGGCTATTCGAGGCTTTTTGTATTTCCATACAAATCTTGAGATTATTTGATCTAGTTCTGTGAAAAATACTGCTGGTAGCTTGATGGGAATTGCATTGAATCTGTAGATTGCTTTGGGTAGTATACTCATTTTCACTATATTGATTCTTCCAACCCATGAGCATGGTATATTTCTCCATCTATTAGTGTCTTCTTTGATTTCTTTCATCAGTGTTTTATAGTTTTCGATATATAGGTCTTTAGTTTCTTTAGGTAGGAATATTCCTAAGTATTTTATTCTTTTCGTTGCAATGGTGAATGGAATTGTTTCCTTAACTTCTTTTTCTACTTTCTCATTGTTAGTGTATAGGAATGCAAGGGATTTCTGAGTGTTGATTTTATATCCTGCAACTTTACTATATTCATTGATTAGCTCTAGTAGTTTTCTGGTCGAGTCTTTAGGATTTTCTATGTAGAGGATCATGTCATCTGCAGACAGTGAGAGTTTTACTTCTTCTTTTCCAATTTGGATTCCTTGTATTTCTTTTTCTGCTCTGATTGCTGTGGCCAAAACTTCCAGTACGATGTTGAAGAGTAGTGGTGAAAGTGGACACCCTTGTCTTGTTCCTGACTTTAGGGGAAATGGTTTCAATTTTTCGCCATTGAGGATAATGTTAGCTGTGGGTTTGTCATATATAGCTTTTATTATGTTGAGGTATGTTCCTTCTATTCCTGCTTTCTGGAGAGTTTTTATCATAAATGGATGCTGAATTTTGTCAAAGGCTTTTTCTGCATCTATTGAGATAATCATATGATTTTTATTTCTCAGTTTGTTAATGTGATGAATTACATTGATTGACTTGCGGATATTGAAGAATCCTTGCATCCCTGGGATAAAGCCCACTTGGTCATGGTGTATGATCTTTTTAATGTGTTGCTGGATTCTGATTGCTAGGATTTTGTTGAGGATTTTTGCGTCTATGTTCATCAGTGATATTGGCCTGTAGCTTTCTTTTTTGTGGTGTCTTTGTCAGGTTTTGGTATTAGGGTGATGGTGGCCTCATAGAATGAGTTTGGAAGTTTACCTTCCTCTGCAATTTTCTGGAATAGCTTCAGTAAGATAGGTGTTAGCTCTTCTCGGAATTTTTGGTAGAATTCAGCTGTGAAGCCGTCTGGACCTGGGCTTTTGTTTGCTGGAAGATTTCTGATTACAGTTTCAATTTCCATGCTTGTGATGGGTCTGTTAAGATTTTCTATTTCTTCCTGGTTCAGTTTTGGAAAATTGCACTTTTCTAAGAATTTGTCCATTTCTTCCAAGTTGTCCATTTTATTGGCATATAATTGCTGATAGTAGTCTCTTATGATTCTTTGTATTTCTGTGTTGTCTGTCGTGATCTCTCCATTTTCATTTCTAATTTTATTGATTTGATTTTTTTTCTCTTTGTTTCTTGATGAGTCTGGCTAATGGTTTGTCAATTTTATTTATCCTTTCAAAGAACCAGCTTTTTGCTTTGTTGATTTTTGCTATGGTCTCTTTTGTTTCTTTTGCATTTATTTCTGCCCTAATTTTTAGGATTTCTTTCCTTCTACTAACTCTGGGGTTCTCTATTTCTTCCTTTTCTAGTTGCTTTAGGTGTAGAGTTAGGTTATTTATTTGATTTTTTTCTTGTTTCTTAAGGTGTGCCTGTATTGCTATGAACTTTCCTCTTAGGACTGCTTTTAAAGTGTCTTTCTCTTGTGTCAGATAGAGTGGAGAGGAATAAAGTAGATACTATTTTTTGAAGTATATCACAGTATATATAGCAGCCTCAAGGTGTGAACCTGATATGGTAACTATCTTTTTTTTAATTTTCATTTTATATTGGAGTATATTTAATTTACAATATTTGGTTAGTTTCATGTGTACAGCAAAGTGATTCAGTTGTCCATTGTCTTTCAGATTCTTTTCGTGTACAGGTTATTACAGAATAGTGCCCTATGCTATACAGTGGGTCTTTGTTGATTATCAATTTTATATTTTGTAATGTTTATATGATAATCCAATCTCCTAATTTTTCTTTCCTTGCTCAATCTTTCCCTTTGGTAACCATAAATTTGTTTTCTGTGTCTGTGAGTCTGTTTCTGTTTTGTAAATAAATTTATTTATACATTTTTTTTTTAGAATCCACATATAAGTGATATATTTGTCTTTGACTTACTTCATTCAGTGTGACAATCTCTAGGTCCATCTATGTTCCTGCAAATGGTATTATTTCATTCTTTTTATGGCTGAGTAATAGTCCACTGTACATATGCACTGCATCTTCTTTATCCAGCTGTTGATGGACATTTAGGTTGCTTTCATGTCTTGGCTATTATAAATAGAACTGCTATGAATGCTATGTTGCATGTATTTTTTTGAGTTATGCTTTTCTCCAGATAAATGCTTAGGAATGGGATTACTGTAATCATATGGTAGCTCTGTTTTTAGTATTTTTACAGTGCTTCCATAGTGGCTGCCCCAAATTATATTCCCACCAACAGTTTAAGAGTGTTCCCTTCTTCCCACACCCCCTCCAGCATATATTATTTGTAGAAATTTGATGATGGCCATTCTGACTGGTGGGTAGCTATCATTATTAAATTAGGAAATCTATGTTGTTACAACCTTCTATAACTCACAGATTATCATTTTCAAAATATAAATGAAAAGTTGATACTAAATGAGCCTACATAATGACCACTTCTCCAAGTGTCTCATTCTACTCATTATTTGCCTCTTTCTTTATGTCCTGCGCTTCTCCATTGATTCAAATGGTATCCAGTACTTATTCAAGAAACTTTCAAAGAGCTGAAAAATAAGACAAACAAGAGGTTTGTGAAAATATTCATCAGACAAAGCTGATTCAGCTGTCATTGTCCAGGCAGTAGAAACAAAGCTATGCATTTCTTAAGAGAAACGAGATGAGAGGGGGAAAAATGGGTAGAGTCTTTAAGGGAAGCAGGAGAACAGGACAGAATATCAAGAGCTCTATCTCTGTATCTCAGAGAAAGAGGATAAGTCTGAGTTCGTGGAAAAGGGAAGGACCCACTGGAGGTTTTACATAGATGAAATGGCTGCATATGGCAGAAAAAGATTCCAATAGTCAGACATTGCATTGAAGAGGCTTTTACATAAAACAAAATAGAAGATAGTGATTCTGCAATGCACTGAAAACAAAATGGAAAGAAAGGAATACAACTGTTAATGAAGGAATAGATCTAAGACACTGAAAGCTGTGGAAGGGGATGGCGGGGCAAAAAGGGCAGCGGGCTTACAGGAACTGGCTTCTTGAACTTTGCTGTCTGGTTCCCATTACTCTTCCTCTTCAAGAAAACATCACCCATTCCTTTCGAGCAGAACATTTTGCCAAATATGCTATTTAAATATTGATTTTAGAACATTTCCTTGATCTGAAAGCATGCTACCCAGATTGGCATAAATCTAAGTTCTTTCTTTCCAGAGTCCTTGTCATGATTTATTTGAGGAGTTTTTTTTTTTTTTTTTAACCAAAGATAAAATCGAAGGAGAACAGAGCATCAAGGGCACAAAACACACAATTCCTGACAATAAAGTGCATTGGCTGAAGCTGTCATGAAGGTTATTTGAGATATTACACAAGAGATTTTGATCCATAAATATATCTGAAAAATAACATGCCTTTTTTAGTAGGAACAGTTGAAAAACAAAAAAGAAAAGGCTAAAGGAACTCAATATAAAATTAGTTTCTTTTATGTGTGAAAAAATTAGCTAATGATTCTGATTTCTATTCTACCACATATAGACAGATATTAACCTTTACAGTTTCATGATCAAAGATTTAAAGAAGGAAGCTGCTGAAAAAAGTGATCCCTTATTTTCCTCTACTAAATCCCAAGATCCAAGATCTAATCCAAGATCTGTGTGCTTGACACATAGTTGGCACTCAAGAAAAGAGTTATCACATGAACAACTCAATAAAGCCTTAAAGAAATAAAGTTAAAAATTATCTAGTCATCACCAGTTTAAAGCTAATTATACCAGAAAATCCTGAGATGTGGTTTAATCTCATGGTTTGGGGCACCCTCACTTAAATTAAAAGCCTCAATTCTTATAATAGTAAATCACTTGGTTTTGAATCAACTGTGAAATCAGCCTTTTCATCAAGGAACCTCCCCCCCACCCCCAAAAGGAAAGAAAGAAAAGCAATCTACCTCTTTATCTAGATTTATTGCCGTGTGTGTGTGTGTGTGTGTGTGTGTGTGTGTGTGTGTGTGTGTATGTCCCTCAATCCTTCTGAATCTTTCTCAATGATACAAACTCAGGTGGCCTTCTCTGGTAAACATAGTTCCCTTTAGAGATGACTACTGATGTGATCGCTACAGGTGCATAAAATGGATTTAAGCCACAGCAGACTATTTCTATTGCATGGTGTTTCTGGAATATCTTTTCATGTTATCTCCCATAGCTATGACAGCCTTCTCAGAGTGGTTAGTTAATTCCCTCCGAATCTTTATGTAATGGCCCACAATTATGTATGAAAACTACTTCAAAATTAGACCCATCCTGCCTCACTCCTTGATTTCTTTGTAACTAAGTAACTTCCAGAGCTTTTAGATCTCTCTCCACATCCTCTCCCCCAGCATACATTCCAGTCAACTCCAACTGACTCTTTTCTCAAATGATTCTCTTAAGAACAGAAAAACTCATTAAAAAAATAACATGGCAAGGGATAAAAGACACGTGATTCTTCTTCAGAAACCACTGAAAATGAATGAAGAAGAGGCAAAAGGGAAAGAATGATGTGCCTAGTATAAAGCTATAAGATGACCATCACCAAAAGCAGAACGCAGAGTGCAGATTTCTTTGAAAATAAACAAGGGTCTAAGGAACCTAACAAAGAGAAAATGGGATTATACCACCAAAGACACTGCCATTTTGAAATCAAAGGGACAGAGAAAACAGGATAGAATGAAGGAAGGCTGTCAAAGTCACTAACTGCAAACCACAGGACTACTCAGCCTGCATGATTCTACAACACAGGACTGTGAAGCTCTTTAGTTATGAAGGTGTGCTCTTCCTCAAGAAAATGGCACGATGATACTGAAGGTGATTCAGAGATAATCAGAGCTGATGCTCTCACCACAGGCTTGGGGCCAGGACTAGTTCCTTCTGCTTTCACTGGGCCAGGATGTTCTCCCAGACATCACATGAGCAGGACCCTTTCAGACAGCAACAAGGACAGAGCTGTGGGGTGATGCTCCCACCTCGGTGGTCCCAAGAGGTGGGGCATAGAGTCAGAGAGGGTTATTCTCAAGACTTAAGAGCCAATGAAAATCACCTTTCTAGGTTTTGGACCTGCTTGGGACTTTTCCTCCTCCTTTCATCCCTATTTTTCCCTTTCTGAATGGTAGTGCTTATCCTATGCTTGTCCTATCACAGTATTTTGGAAGCAGTTAACTTGCCTGGTTTCCCAGGTTCACAACTGGAGAGGAATTTTGCTTCAGGATGAATTATAACTCAAGTCTCCTACACATGTGACTTCAATGATTTTTAAATAAAACTTTGAACTTTTGACTTTAGAGATGATGCAGAAACAATTTAAGACTTGAGGGTTGTTTGTGTGGAATTAATGCATCTTTTATGCAAAAAGGATGTGAAGTTTGAAAGGCTAGTGCTATAGAACAAATTGTGTCACACTTAAAATTCACGTGTTGAAGCCCCAACCTCATGTGATAGTATTTGCAGCTGGGGATCTTTGGGAGGTTTAGAAGAGGTTGTGAGGATGGAGCACTCATGATGGGATTTGTTCCCTTGTGAAAAGAGACACCCATGAGCTTGCTTCCTCTCTCTCCACCTGCGTGCCCCCAAAAGGCCATGTGAATACACAGCAAGGAGGCGGCCATCTGCAACCCAAGGAGAAAGCCCTCCCCAGATACTGGCCCCATTGGCACCGTGATCTTGGCCTTCCCCCTCACCAGTACTATGAAAAGTGAATTCTTGGTCTGTGGCATTTTGTTATGGCACCCCAAGCTGCCTAAGACAGAGGCCAAAACCCCAACCTAGATGTGCTACCTGGCAGATGAGGTTGCGATAGAGGTTGGGGAGCAGCGGTTGTTGCTGAGGGTGGCACATGAAAATACACAGAGACACATGTGCTCTGCAGCAGTGCTAGCCAGTAGACACTCTATACTGATGGAAACATCCTCCACCTGTGCTGATATGAGTATCCACTAAAGCACTCATGGCTACTGAACACTTAAAATGTTGCCAGTGTGACTGAGAAAATACAATTTTAACTTTATTTCATTTGAATTTTACTTGAAAAGTTTCAGAAACTATTTCCTACAGTCTCTGAGAAAATTCTAAAACTCTCTGAGAAACTATTTCACCTAAAAAGATTAAAAAAATTTTTTAAATCAACACAGAATTAATATAGAAGTTGAAAAGGAAAATTGAGCTTTCTAAAAGGAAATTTGAAGATAAATTCATTGAGAAGAATTAAGGCTATTTAGAACCGGTAAGATATGGGATAGATACTGCTGAGATAAAGTCAGAGATATAAAGAACAGCTTTGAGAAAATAGTAAATTTTGTGAAGGAAAAATATAGAGAAAATTAAGTGAATAAGGAAAGTACAATTCAGAGGCAGATTCCATATACATATCATACATATCTCTCTATCTGAAAACATAACAAATAGAACCAAATAATATTCAAATATATATTATAAAAGTATTCCTGAAATGAAGGAAAATATAAATATGTTGATTCCTCGTGTTCTAGGAAAGTTTGATGTAGAGTTACCAGCTTTAAAACATGTCTGGAGAATTTATTAAAATTAAAGAATGTATTTGTTTTGCCATACATTGACATGAATCAGCCACAGGTGTCCACAATCTCCCAATGCCAAAGCCCCCTCCCACCTCCCACCCCACATCCTCTCCCCTGAATCATCCCATGCACCAGCCCCATGCATCCTGCATCCTGTATTGAACATAGACTGGTGCTTCATTCTTACAAGATAGTATACATGTTTCAATGCCGTTCTCCCAAATCATCCCACACTCTCCCTCTCCCTCAGAGTCCAAAAGTCCGTTCTATACCTCTGAGTCTCTTTTGTTGTCTCACATAGAGGGTCTTCATTACTATCCTTCTAAATTCCATATATATGTGTCAGTATACTGTATTGGTGTTTTTTTTTCTGGCTTACTTCACTCTGTATAATCGGCTCCAATTTCATCCATCTCATTAGAACTGAGTCGAATTTATTCTTTTTTAAGGGCTGAGTAGTACTCCATTGTGTATATGTACCACAGCTTGCTTATCCATTCATCTGCTGATGGACATCTAGGTTGTTTCCATGTCCTGGCTATTATAAACAGTGCTGCAATGAACATTGGGATACATGTGTCTCTTTCAATACTGGTTTCCTCGGTGTGTATGCCCAGCAGTGGGATTGCTGGGTCATAAGGCCGTTCTATTTGCAGTTTTTTAAGGAATCTCCACACTGTTTTCCATAATGGCTGTACTAGTTTGCATTCCCACCAGCAGTGTAAGAGGGTTCCCTTTTCTCCACATCCTCTCCAGCATTTATTGCTTGTAGACTTTTGGATCGCAGCCATTCTGACTGGTGTGAAATAATACCTCATTGACTGATTCATGTCAATGTATGGCAAAACAAATACAGTATTGTAATGTAGAATAAAGTATTAAAAAAAAATAAAATAAAACTCAAAAAAAAATTAAAGAATGAAGAAAAAAACGCAATGTGCATCAACATTTGTAAAGCAAATCACCTACAAGTTAGAAGAATCCAGGGTGATCTCAGAAATATTATTAGTAATGTTCAAAACCAAATAATAGATTTGTAATATTTACAAACCTCCAGGGGCGTTTTGTTTTGAAAATAAAATATGAAATCCAAATTTCCTATCACCAGGCTCTTGTTTAAATACAGCAATAAAACACTTATTCACAAATGAGGATGTCTCTGTGAATAGAGAACTCGTGAGTAAGTCTGTAATAATCATCTGATGAAGAAACATGTCAGCAGAGAGATGAAGGAGGAAAAACTAAGACCTCAGGAATGCAGAAGCTATAATAATGGCGGGCAGGAAATCTATGCACACAAAGCAATAAGGCACCTGTGAGAGGCAGAAGCTAGAAGGTAAACTGTAAGAAGATTAACAATGTGAGCATGATGATACATATTTCAGAAGTTAGTTCATGAAGGAAAGAAGTAGGGGAAGAGCATCTAAGAGCATGGACATCTTCATCTGTCATTGGAGAAAATCATGACATGCTTTCTAAACTTGGCTTAGAAAAAGACCTAAATCAGAAATTTTTCTGTTGGTTGCAAGCATCAGAAAAACAATCAACCTAGATTAAGCTGAAGCAAAAAGGTGAATCGATGAAAGATACTGAGCCATTTCAAGGAAAGAATTGGAAGGCATCTCCAGGGCAGCAAAGGCAGCAGAAGCAACAGAACCAGGGGCAGAACTATCCTGTTGTCAGCTCACAAAGAAGAAAGTCTAAGATCTCCAGAATGTTGCCCATTAGTACTTTAGTCCTGTTTTTTCTCTTTTCCAGCTCTAAAATTCTGAGGCACATTCTCCTAGTCAGTCAGGTGTTCAATTCTGAACCAATCAATGATGACAGCAAATGAAACTAAATAAAGAGACTTTGTTTGCCCAGTGGAAATCACACGTACATCCCTGAACCTCTCAAATAGGGTCTGGGGGCCCTGACAGAGGGGAAGTGACACACTGGGTTGGAGGACTCCAGAAGAAGAGGACTGGTGGATGGACAAAAGAAGATGTAGGTTGTATTTGCTTCAGATATAATCAGAGTCACCATTTGTTTAATAGCTCTCGCCATCCACCACAGTCACCAGTGCTATTCACCATACAGTTCACTACCCAGTTCTCAAACTGCTTTGTCTGACGACTTGTAACTGAAAGTAACAGCCCTTCAGAACGTCCCTTCACTCAGGCAGAGCAATGGAAACATCCAGGCTGCTCCACCTACTCGATTCTCCAGTTTTTATTTAAAAGCAAAGTCTTCCTGCCAAGCCAGGATGGATATTTGCCAGTAGAAAGCAAACTTAGCAGTTTCCAGCTATGGAGACTTGAAGGTACTTTGTTCCTGTGACACTATTTGGTCTATTGCATTGATATTCTAACCTTTTCTTAGATTTCCCATGTGATCACGCTCTGCCCTTTGGCTGGATTGCACCCTGGCCCAGCAGTTTCTTTCTTATGCACTTCATTTCTCTTTCTCCTCATCTGCTAACAAGGAAACACCTGCCACAGTGCCTGATCTTCTGTCAAGGTAGGGGAGGAGGTTCCTAGGACTGTTTGGGTCCCGAGGAGAGGATGCCTACTTTACAGACCAGTCTTCATGTCAAAGGACACAGATACTGGTCCCAGAGACAGAAGAAGGTAAAGCACTTTTACCACCACTCAATCCAAAGTGTTTGCCCTGATGTTTAATTTATCATACTGCTACCAAGTCCAAGATCACTCTGCTCACTGTACGACAGGCCAACAAATCCAAAAGACGAAGTGTTGAGGCAAGAAATACAAAGTCAGTAGACTGAGAAGATGGCAGACTAATGTCTCAAAACAACCATCTGTTTGGGGTCTGGATTCCAGGTTCTTTTATAAAACAAAGATGGGGTAGGTGAGGAGGAAAAGTAAAAGGTCACTAATTTTGCAAATATCTTCTGGAATGGCCAGCCTCGGGCAGGGAATGGGTGTTAATTTCTTCCTTACTGTAGCCATCCACGGGTGGACAGGGTATGAACAAAATATTTTGGTTTAATATTCAGGCAGAGGGGTAACGGTTCCTTGAGGCAGGCCATTATGTATAAACAGTATCCTTTTAATGAACAAAAGAAATGGGAAGCAAAGGTTAAAGTAAGAGAAACAGATGCAGCATGGAGTCAGTTCTTCACTCTAATAATATGCTCCCAGATATATTTTTCACCTAAAATTTGTATTGATGAGCCCAAGATGTCTCGTCCTCATGATTTCCATGTGACTTATTTCTAGATCCCTTCCCCAAAACCATCAAACCTCTTGGGAATCTGATTGATGCCATAAAACATGGCAACCCATGAGGAACTGGACAATCTTTATGAATGTGAGAAGACAAACGAAAATTAAAGGTTTCACTTCTATGGTGGAGTGGGAGGGTACTTTTTATCAATGGACTAAAGCAGTAGTTCTAAACCTTAAAGTGATAGCTTTGCCTCTCAGGGGACAGTTTGCAATATCTGGAGATATGCTTGGTTGTCACAACTTGGAGACCTGTTACTACTAGCATCTGGTAAATAGTCTAGGGCCAACATCAACATTTAATTAGGAATCTAAGTCCTTAATTAGGAATTTCCTACTTTGGATGCCACCATGTCACCCCTGTTTAAATATATTCTCTCTGCTTGCAACTAACAATACAGTAAGATGGAAATGACACAAATATTGCTGCCATAATTGTCGGTGAAACTCTCAGGAAAGTCCTATATTTTCACTGTCACTTGATACCTGATTGAGAGAGAAGACTGACTCTCCTAGAAGATGCTATACATTTTTCAAAATTTTCTTATGAAAGACCTAAACTTTGCAAGTTTAACTGTAAAGTATTCTCACCAAGTTAGAGAGGATATATGAACTGCAGTTTATTTTTTAAAGTATTATGTGGTCAAAAAATAACGTTGACTTCAAGTTTTAGTACTCCTGAGGGCCTGAAATGAGGATATAGAACAAGATCTCTTGTTCTCCTAAACAGAAGTTGAGCCAATAACATAGAGTACTTTATGAGCCAGATAATGTCTGGTGTCCTGGAGCTAAAGAAAATGTTGGCACGTCTTGCAAAATCACAGCTGTTTCAGTCTCATTTAGTGACTGGCCACACTCCCCTGCAGCCCAGTTTGCCTTTTGAAATATAGCTCAGCTAGCTATTCTGCAGCATGACAAAAGGGCCCCTGACAAGGAAGGGCTTTTTAATCTCTTTGTCTCAAAAGCTTTAAAAATCTTGACAAGCACTGCTAAGAAACACACTACTTTTAAGAAGATGCATAGAGATTTCTTAATGCATGCAAAATTGTGTGTGTTTCTACTAACAAATAAAATGCACTTTGGAGACATGAGGGTAAAAAAGATACCTTTATAAGAAGAAAAACAAAATGTTGAACTAATTTAACTATATGCAATGCTAGTATAAGAAAGTATTTCTGTGACTTCCTTCATGTACAATGTGCATTTTTAGACTTCAAAACAAAGTCTGCCTGATCTGAGTCAGACCTTTCAAGTAGATAATCAACTAAAACAATTTTTAATCAGTTAAAGGATGAAATGAAAATAAACTTAAGGCTGTTGATCAAATGGTAGCATTCAGTTTTTTAAATTATGTGACTCTGTTTTGAAAGTTGCTAAAATTTCAAAATTTTAAAATCATGACATTCAAGTAAATATGACTTTACAGTCAAAAGTTTATTAAACCAAAATCTTCAAAAAGGTAAAACCGCAACTCGTAAGGAAATATAAAATGAACAGATCCAAAGGTTTTATTAAAATAATTAATAACAAGGAAACTAGTGAGAAGACACTATGATTTCAAGAAGGTTTCAAAAGCTGAATATTTACAGGTAAATGTTAGGATAAGATTGTTGGACAAATTAAAAACAAAAACAAAAAACTGGTTAATGTCCAACAGGGTAATAATTTGTAAAGCCATTAAGGTAGGATTGTTTTTTCCACCAGACAGAAATAATTTGCATCTCCCTGGGATAAAAATCTATACGTTAACCTCTGCCCTAGAGAATTGTTAAATAGTCCATTCAATACGAAATCAACTCCAGCATTGCATTGAAAGAATACTTGGGGCTATTTCCAAGTGTCTGATACCTTTTCTGACAAGTCAAATGTCTTTCATTCATGAAAGTTCCTGATTCTTGATAACACTATTTATTCTTTAGAAAAATGCCTTCATCATCTTTATGTGATTTATGCATCAATACCATTTCCATATCATATTTTCAGGCTAGTGCTCTAATGTGCCTTATTTAATCTGTACTGAGATAAACATTAGAATTTCATCAGAAAATGTATAAATGAACCTACATTTAGGTTATTTTATTTCAGTTACTGGATATAATTTACCATGTATCTAAAAGCACAATGGTATAAACAGTCTATTACAGAAGTTTAGAGATTATAAATATTTAGAGCATAAGTCTAAGACATTTTATATTTTAATATTTATATTTTAATAAGTTTCCCAGGTGCCTAATAAATTTAATAAATATGAACACTACCAAGGAAGCCTTAAATATAATGGTAAGACTCACATCAAGCAAAGAAAACCCCAAATTAGTATCTGCTTATAATTTATGATATCTGTTAAGTAATTTGCATACCACCTAAAAGAGTGCTAAATGTACACCAAGGGAAGGCATAATATCATTATTAATGATATCAAATATATGCATACACAAACACAGTCTAGTATAATTCTCAACTATTCAATTGTTTCTTTTATCATGGATAAAAGTAGCAAACACTCCCCCAGAGTTCACTTCTTCAAAGCAGTTCACCTATAAAACAAGATAAAAACAAAACAACAACAAAAACACTGATAAAATAAAAACACACATTTTTAATTTTGAACATTTTATGACATTTTTAAGATATGTTTATTTTCATAATATCAGTTTAAAAATAATCACATAAGAATAAGCTTCTGCATATCTGCCTACTTAAATTGCTCTATTTTAAACTTATCAAGTTATAAATAAGCCCCATAATGTGCAATGTGAACCAAACTGTAGCATAATGAGTACATTTGAAAGGCAGAGTATTTTCATTGTTTCAGTAAGAGAAGAGTTTACTTATTAGAATGAAAAGCCTGGCCTCAAGTCTTCCATCATTCAAAAATAATATAGCATGAATTATCCACTGATTCTAAAACAACATATACTGTTAAAAAGCAAAGGTGACTAAATTAAACATGTGTTCCTGGACATGTCGTTTGATACTTTGCATTCCAGAAAAACTGGAGGCAAATAAACAATGAGACCCACCAGCGGGACGACCAAGTTGCCCAGAAAGGGTATAGGTTAAGATGCAAAATCAAAGCCACTTCTGAGGAATCTGGGATTTCCAGCACCAGTATCACAAAGTTGGACAAGATGGTATATTCCATGAAAGGCATATTAAAATGCAAATATGCCTCCTAGATAAGACAAGGTATAAGGCAACTTGACAAAGAGTTATTTTAATGTAGAGTTTGCATCTCCAGACTTCTGTTAGGCCAATTTCTCATTAATATGCTGATTCTTGAGACATAAAATGATCTTTAAAAGACCAAATACAGCAGGTAGCAGTGGAGACTCAGCAGAGTCCATGTGTACTTAGAAAGTATGGGGCAGAGGGTGGGAGAGGCACACTCAGGGCTACGGAGGGAACGCTGAAGACAGCATGGTTTGAAGGCCAGCTCTGTAAGGCTCAGCTGAGAAGTGAGGGTGCTAACGAGTAAGGCTTGAATATAAGCCTAGAAAAGTTATAATTAGAGGATCAAATGATTCCCTTTTCCTTTGTCTACGTTTTCTTATAATCTACATGTTATTATGTCACTTTGCCTCAAACATTTGCATAAATTAAAATCTATAGATAGGTTAAGCTTTATCATACTGTCTTTAGTAGTTCTAATCTTCAGTGATTCTGAGCGACCCTTATTAGAACACAAAAATGGGATGCACTTTAGGAATAACATGCAGAACTGAGAAAACAGGATAGAATGCATTATAAATATTAAGTTTTCTTTTTTAACTGAAAGAAGTAGTAGCTTCTTAATAAGAGGTGAGGGGGAGGGTCATAGCAATTTGTTCAAGACTTCAAATCTCTATGTGAACATCTATCAAACACCATGATGTAGATGCCTCCAAGGACATGTGGTGCAGTGGTAAAGACTCCACCTACCAAGCAGGAGACATAGGCTCCATCCCTGGGTCGGGAAGATCCTTTGGAGAAGGAAATGGCAACCCATTCCACTATTGTTTCCTGGAAAATTCCATGCACAGAGGAGCCTGGAGGGCTATAGTCTATGGGGTCACAGAGTCGAACACGACTTAGTGACTAAGCAACAGAGTTCAGAGAGAATTGTTTGAGGCTAAATATCCCCCAATTTCCTGTTTCTAGTCATGTGATTTCACTTGAGGAGAACTGACCAGAGTTGGGTTTTAACTTACTTTGCTCCTATTTTTCATATTGGAATAAGTCAAACAATATATTCAAACATACTCTGGTCCTATTGTCAATATCTGGACAATATCAATTAATTCTGTTTAAATATAATTACAAAGAACAAGCTTGAAGAAATCCACTATTATTTATGAAATAAGCAGAAATTATAGCCTATCCTTAGTAAAAATGACAAAAAATGTAAAAGAGCATCCATCCAACCAAAAGACACTCAATAAGCATAGTTTCACATATGCAACTTTATACCTAAAAATTGAATTTTTAAGCCACCAGACATAAGTTGGACTAAAAACAGAGTAAAACTACCTAATGTATAAACTGTCAGATGTAGGTTTCTATACTGATGACAAAATGTTAATACATTTCCAAAAGAGAATGGAAAATGTGATTCTTGTGTTGATGATCACAAAGCCGGCTGATCATTTTGATACACTAGAATATAAACTGGAGGTTTTACAAAAAAAACATTTCTGTTTAGAATTACTATAGAGTCTGAAGTTTCTGAAGGTTATACACCTCCATTTTCTAGTGTAGAGTTGCCTCTGGGTAGTGTTGAAACTACTGTCTGTTCTAACAATCAACAACAGAAAGATGTCCAGAATTGTTCCCATTAGTATTTGGTCAGACCAGCAAATGGCATCAAACCTGATTTATTAAAGGAATCACCACTTCTGGTTCATACTATCCTACTAACTGGTGTGACAGATGCTTTAACACAACTAACTGGGATCAAAATTGCAACCATTCTGTGCTTAGATGTTGAGACTCCAGGTCATGATGTTAAAGGAGAAAATGTAAACAGATACATCTTAGCAGTATATTTGCAAAAGCTTTTAAAGACTGCTATTGTGCTCAGGTTCATCATATTTACTAGATTAAATTCATTTACTTTGTGTATTCATCCCCACTGCCTCATCTCTAAAAGGACTGGACTGCTAGCCAGAAGACCTTTTGTTATTCATTCATAGGTAACACTTTGGCACCGTGTGCATTGATGTAGGTGAGCAGGATTTTCGCTCTCTGTTCTATCACATCGATTAGCTTTTCGATGCCCTGTCTACCTCCCTGACTCTCCCAGTAAACTTTATCAAGAAAGAGAGACTGAAGGAGTTTCTGCCGTAAGTGTTGGCTCTTCAAAACAGAAACTGCAGATTCGGGAAACCTGAAAAAAAGAAAATGATATTTCATTCTCCATAACTGCTTGGAAATATGCCCTGCCCAGTGGTTCCGCCAGTCATTAATCTAGTATAAATCATACCATCAGATAATACCTTGAGGATAAAAACATTTCTGTCAGTGTCTAGCTTATACTTCTCGATAATTATATACTAGAAGAACAGATTTCAAAGGAACTGAGTTTTCTATACCACTGAGAACTTGACATAACAATGTCTTACTTAAGATTATTATATCTAGGCAAAGAGAGGGACAGAAGTAGCAAGAATTCTGATAATCTGGAAAAGTACTTTCCTCAAATTTAAGCTCCATTGCACCCATGAGCAGAGAAGGCAATGGCACCCCACTCCAGTGCTCTTGCCTGGAAAATCCCATGGACAGAGGAGCCTGGTGGGCTGCAGTCCATGGGGTCGCAAGTTGGACACAACTGAGCGACTTCACTTTCACTTTTCATTTTCATGCATTGGAGAAGGAAATGGCAACCCACTCCAGTGTTCTTGCCTGGAGAATCCCAGGGATGGGGTAGCCTGGTGGGCTGCCGTCTGTGGGGTCACAGAGTCAGATACGACTGAAGTGACTTAGCAGCAGCAACAGCAGCACCCATAAGAAACCATTTTAATCTGTTGAGTAGAATCCTATCCTCTTAAGTGTCAGCATGAGATTATATGCAAGAAAATATGAGAAGCAAAAACTGCTAACAATTTTAGTAAATTACTCTTCCTGAAACAGAGTTGCATGAATGAACTTAATAAGAAATTATACAAAATACATGTAGTGTAAAGAAAGAAGCCACACCAAAATGCCCAATTAAAGACTGAAATGCCTTTTACTCAGATAATACTTCAGAAAGTCTAAGAATCTGGAAACATTATATTAAACAAGAATATTAATTTATTTTCAAATAAATTTAGCAAAACTCAAGTTTGAGGGCCAGGGCACTCCACAAAGAAGCACCTCTCTGGAAAACCTGAGGTCAATTTAGAGGGATCCTTGCTGACTTACCTAAAGAAGGGCATTATGATTCTTGCTCTTCATTTAGAAAAAAATAAAGGCAGGGATACAGATTCACATACTTTATCTAAAGGATTTAGTAAAATTTCTAGTTCAAAATTATAAGCAACATTTTGCTGAATCTCCAATTTGGCCTCTCTCCCAGCTTTCATTAAAATGCTGATGAAAGTACAGTACAAATACTGGGGTTTAAGAGTAAATTTAGTAGTCCCTTAAAAACTAAAACAGAATATATATTTGTTCCAAGAGTACAGTTTGCCAAGAGCTTCAGTCCTCTAAGCATCTTTTCCATTTGTCAATGGATCAAGCTGGGGATGGCACTGAGGGGGCATGAATAGTGCACTCCATATGTTCCAGTATTTCTGGTGCTGCAGAGACCAAAGGCCAAGGAGCTGGACGTGCTTAACGAGTCTGAGTAAGTGTGGAATTAAATAATGTTAATCAGATGCTCTGAGCACCCCAAAGACGAAGGCCATGGCACCCCACTCCAGTACTCTTGCATGGAAAATCCCATGGATGGAGGAGCCTGGTGGGCTGCAGTCCATGGTGTCGCAAAGAGTCGGACACGACTAAGCAACTTCACTTTCACTTTTCACTTTTCATGCATTGGAGAAGGAAATGGCAACCCACTCCAGTGTTCTTGCCTGGAGAATCCCAGGGACAGGGTAGCCTGATGGGCTGCCGTCAGTGGGGTCGCACAGAGTCAGACATGACCGAAGCGACTTAGCAGCAGCAGCAGCAACCATAGTTTTAATTAAGCATTTTCCTATAGGAATTATTAATAATCCATGATTTATTAATTCTCTGGCCCTTGAACTAATCCTAACTGATCCCTAACTTAGCTGTGGCAGAATGTACAAGATGAAACCGCTACATTCATGGATCTCTTTAGTGTCTAATCCTTGCATAAAGGAAAATCAAAAAAATTACCTGACTCTGCGCTATGCTGCTTAATGGAAATATTCTATGCATAAATAGGGCTTAGTGAAATCTTCATTTTTGCATTTGAAAGTGGAAATTACATATTCAAAGAAGATTTAACTTTAAATCCATTACTCCTTATAATGCATTTAAGGTTAAATCTCCTTTGAAAGTATAAGTAAAATGTTACTCATATTTTTATGAATGTACGGGAGAGATGGATTCTCTAGGCACTACTAATTCTAAGAGGAAATTCAGGGATTTAAGAAGACTCCATAATATCGACTCAGTAAGTGATGCCACTGGTATGTAAATTTTCCTACACATAAAATTTCCTCAGCTCAAACACTTAGCAGACACTTATATTTTACCTTCCATCCACAGAGATGTAAGGAATGGGTATTAACAGAGAAAGTCATGGCAAAAACTCATGAAAATGGATGTCCTGAAACTCATTAACTCTAGCGTTGGAAATAATAAAATTCCCCATTACCTAATTCATGGTGCTAGGAAGAATTATTAAAATATGCTTCAGAGTTTTGTTAACAATAGAAATAGTAACAGCAGAAATGCCACAAGTTACTGCAGAAAAATGGACTTGGGGTTGGAGGACCTGGGTCCTACTCTCAATTTTAGATGCACTCATGTGTCCCCAGGAATCACTCAGCTTCACAAGGCTGGTGGACTGTTTCATAGAGCACCCTTCTATTTTTAAGTCTCAGACACACACCTCGGTTTCTTAGTGACCCTGATTTCTAAGGTTGAAAGACAATGAAGGGAACTTCCTGGTGGTGCAGTGGATAGGAATCCACCTGCCAATACAGGGGACGCAAGTTTGATCACAGATCCAAGAAGATTCCACATGTACATGGGCAAGTCCGTGTACCACAACTACTGACTCCACACTCTATACCTGCGAGCCACAACTACTGAGCCTGTGCTCCACAACAAATAACCTTCATTCACCATAACTAGAGAAAGGACGCATGCAGCAATGGAGACACAGCACGACCAAAAATTAATTAAGTAAGTAAGAAAAAGAAAAGAAAATAAATGGGTGCTTATGAAGGGAGTCTGAAATGTAGCTTCAGTCCCCATGTTTTGGGGGTGAATATCTCAGACTGTACAGTGAGGTCCCTGCCACTATGGAATGTCTTAGTTTCCTTGATTTCCAAATACTTCTTGAGTGTAAGTTCAGGATACTTGTCCCTATAATCTATGTCTACAGAAGGAATCCCAAATGCTCAGAAACCCTCTTACCTGAATTGAACTGCCATTATTCTTGGCTACTATGTTCTACAGGTTGCCTTTAACTTCCCATGTGTTCATCAAAGTCACCGAGTTTATTCTGCCCTGGGACATCCTGCCTTGCCAGTATTTGAATGTCTGCTGGTTCCCCCATCTGCACCCTCGTAATGGAGCCCCTGTGACTTGCTCACCTCCACCGGGCTAGTTCCTATTCCAGAGATGCCTGCATGCTTCCAACCTCATCCCACCTGGATTTTCACACTGAGGGCCAAGCAATATGATGCCTGTGAAAGGCAGCAGGACCTCTGTAGGTTGCAGAGGTCAATTACAGCGAAACCTGGCTGCACCTTCTTTCTGCTTCTCTTGGGTTTGGTTACCTTCTCTGGGCCTCCATTCCCAGATTCTCTTTAAGGGTTAAATTGATCAGACATACGATATGAGTCTTCTCAAACCTTACTACATATCCAATAGAAATGCAATGTCCTGCAGATGTTACTACATCAGGAAACTTACTCTCTGATGCCTTCTAAGAGTTTGAAGTTCAAGTTATCTTCACTTCTGTCAAAGAAACCCTTATTATTTATAAAAACCAAGTGTCTTGGGTCCTGCTTTCGCTGGACAATGTGGGCTAGAACCACATTATCCTGGTTATCGCATTTTGAACTCCGTCCACTCTGTACACAGGTATCTTCCTTCCGAGGTCGGAACCCACAGCAATTTGTATCCAGGCGGTTATAAATCTGAAAGGGAAAACAAAAACATAATCCAAGATGCTGAGTAGAAACAAAACTTGGGAAAGTTACAAGATGTCCAAAGAACAAGTACTTTCTAAGTGGCTCACTTGCCAGAATTTAAATGGGGCCAGGTTTGTTTAATTAACTGTCAGAATAAGTCCAAATTTCATATCCTTCTGACCCAGCTCCATAGGCAGATCATCCAAACTAAGCATCTCCACCCTTCACATTCAGAGTTCCCACTGACATCATATGTCGACGCGTGCCCAGAAGAATCTCTGATGCTACTTGGGACAGAAGATACAAATCACTGTACTTGGATACATCCAGAAAATCTGGGTTATCTCAGTGGCTCTAAAAGTTTACTGCATTCCCTAACTCTCACTGGATTTCAGTATTACAGTATAAAACTTGAAGTTACCGAGAACTAGACATGATATCTGATAATGATAGCCAAGAACACGCCACATGTGGAGCCTACAGTTAGATTCTAAATGAATGAGCAGAACACTTTGGCTTAGTGAGGTTTATTGTAGGAATAGGGCAACCACCCTATAAAGGGCAGACATTAACTAGGAAAGGGAGAATTGGGTTACCTCCATGTCTTTTTGGCAAGGGAAAAAATAATATTTATTAATCATGGTAAGTTAAAGCCTAGGCTAAGGAGTTCAGTTCAGTTCAGTTGCTCAGTCATGTCCGACTCTTTGCGATACCATGAATCACAGCACGCCAGGCCTCCCTGTCCATCACCATCTCCTGGAGTTCACTCAGACTCACATTCATCGAGTCAGTGATGCCATCCAGCCATCTCATCCTTTGTCGTCCCCTTCTCCTCCTGATCCCATTCCTTCCCAGCATCAGAGTCTTTTCCAATGAGTCAACTCTTTGCATGAGGTAGCAAAAGTACTGGAGTTTCAGCTTTAGGATCCTTCCTTCCAAAGAAATCCCAGGGCTGATCTCCTTCAGAATGGACTGGTTGGATCTCCTTGCAGTCCAAGGGACTCTCAAGAGTCTTCTTCAACACCACAGTTCAAAAGCATCAATTCTTTGGCACTCAGCCTTCTTCACAGTCCAACTCTCACATCCATACAAGACCACAGGAAAAACCATAGCCTGGACTAGACAGACCTTAGTCGGCAAAGTAATGTCTTTTGAATATACTATCTAGGTTGATCATAACTTTTCTTCGAAGGAGTAAGCATCTTTTAATTTCATGGCTGCAATCACCATCTGCAGTGATTTTCGAGCCCAAAAAAATAAAGTCTGACACTGCTTCCACTGTTTCCTCATCTATTTCCCATGAAGTGATGGGACTGGATGCCATGATCTTCGTTTTCTGAATGTTGAGCTTTAAGCCAACTTTTTCACTCTCCTCTTTCACTTTCATCAAGAGGCTTTTTAGTTCCTCTTCACTTTCTGCCATAAGGGTGATGTCATCTGCATATCTGAGGTTATTGATATTTCTCCCAGCAATCTTGATTCCAGCTTGTGTTTCTTCCAGCCCAGCGTTTCTCCTGATGTACTCTGCACAGAAGTTAAATAAGCAGGGTGACAATATACAGCCTTGACGTACTCCTTTTCCTATTTGGAACCAGTCTGTTGTTCCATGTCCAGTTCTAACTGTTGCTTCCTGACCTGTATACAGATTTCTCAAAAGGCAGGTCAGGTGGTCTGGTATTCCCATCTCTTTCAGAATTTTCCACAGTTTATTGTGATCCACATAAATTTAAACTCAAATCTCTTCTTTGCAGTTCTGCAAACTTGTATAGCTCCCTTTACATTACTGAGTCTTAATTTAATTATCTATCAGGAATCATACTATTATCCTTGAACTTTTGGGGGTTAAGGACACAAAAGTGTCTGGATACACTCCAGCCTGACCCAGGCATCTAGAAGATACTTAAAAATTGAAAACTGTAATTACTATTGTTGAGACACACTGTATGAAATGACTGACAACAAAACAAGCATCCAAAACAAAAGGTAGTTTCTCCATTTCAGTGAAGGAAAACTGAGCCTCAGAGATATTGAATATTGTACTCTGCCTAGAATTTTAGCAGGTAGCAAAGTTAAGATTTGGACACAGTTGTGTTTGTCTTCAAAATGCACATTTCCCCTAAAACACCACATTGAATAGTTTTTCTAGTCAAAGATTGTACGTATGCTCAAGATTCAAAAGATGGTTTGATACAGATTGTCTTTTTTTTTTTTTTAATTATTTGGCAGTACCACCCAGTACATGGGATCTTAATTCCCCAACCAGGTATTAAACCTGTGTCTCCTGCATTGAAGCACAGAGTCTTAACTACTGGACCGCTAGGGAAGTCCTCAGGCTGTCATTTCTATTCTTTTGCCATTTTAAGTCTTTTATTCTTTTATTTACTAAACTCCCATCTTTTCTCTTCCTCCTGTTTTTTGCAGACCTTATAAGGCTGGTCACTGTAGGTAGTCAGTTGCTAAGACAGAAAAGCAGAAAGAGTAGTACCAAAATTGAGCCTTCATTGCAAAAATCCTGCATTTATTCATCCAACAAATGTTTATGTAATATCTTCTACCACCAAGCAGTGGGCCAAGCACTGAGGCAAATGTCACCCAGGGCCAGCACCCCGCCCAAACCAGCAAAACTTCCAGAGGGAAATGAATCAGTCTGGTTTTGCCTCACTAACACAGTAAACCCACTACCAGACATGCTTTTTGGACTTTGCACCAAAAAGCATGCTTTGGGAAGCAGTGGTTATAAGAGAAGTTAGCATAAGCCAATTTTCTATGAAATTTATATAAAAGCAGTCACAGGTAATAAGGTGTTCCATGAGCCACCAGCCTCTTGGACAGCTCAGAGGGTATGGTGCTGGTCGAGAAACAGTCTACAGATCAGGGGGCCTTGACAGAACTAGCTTCAGGCAAGCTGATCCAATGGGGTCATGGGCCTAACCAGGGGTTTATCCAAAAATGTTACACAGGCTGTCTCCAGGGCACGTAAGCTCCCAGGGCTGTTTGAATGTTTCCCAAAGGTGAGCAAGAGAGCCCCAACCACATCACTGTAGGTTAAATGGGAAAAAAAAGCATAAGCTGGGAAATACTAGAAAAATGAAAAATGAATTGACTCCTTTCTCCTAAATTTGATTCCTTTTATGTATTATCGACATA
Source organism: Nanger dama (assembly GCA_917880005.1). Classification (NCBI taxonomy): domain Eukaryota; kingdom Metazoa; phylum Chordata; class Mammalia; order Artiodactyla; family Bovidae; genus Nanger; species Nanger dama. The sequence continues at coordinate 41,676,025 of CAKJTW010000009.1, read as the reverse complement.
TTTGAATATAAGGAAATCAAATGATATGAAGAGATGGTATGTGCTTGCTAGTTCTTCAAGTTACCATCAAGGAGTCAGGGAGAGTATAAAAAATATCTCTTCAGGGAGCTGATTCTCATTCAATGTCCCTTTTTTTAATATACAGTAGCTAATAATTCTCAAAAAGTCTCTATACCCTATTCCCATCATCACTGTATGTTTTTATCCAATTATAATGACATTATACACGAGGGAAAGCTTAATCTTATTTCACTTTGGCTATAACATCATGTCTTGTGTTGGATAAGTGTGTTTAGAGCTTTACTTGTAAGGACACATCTACCAACCAGTTCTTAAATGGTGCTCTGAACCCTAAGCTCTTTCTTCATTGTTGATTTCTAGTAGCAGGAAAGGACCAAAACAAATAGCATTTCTGTTATCACTACAACAAAGCCAGGGGTATCACATATAATATCATTTGATAATAAGAAATTTAACATCTAAGCCCTAACCTCCAGTACTCTATAAATATTATATTTTTCTGTTTTTAGACTACAAGAGAGCATTAAGAGTTAGAAGTGAGACAGCAACTTAGAGCATCCTTTTAAAATTATTATTGGAGTATGTTATTGGAGCTTTACAGTGTTGCATTAGTTTCTGCTGTACAGAAAAGTGAATCAACTATAGGCATACATATGTCCCCTCCCTCTTGGATTTCCCTTCCACCTGCCATCCCATCCCTCTAGGATCACAGAGCACTGAGCTGAGCACCTTGTGCTATACAGCAGCGTCCCACTAGCTGTCTATTTTGCACATCATAATGTATTACTTTGGTGCAGAAGTAATTGCAGTTTTACATTGTAGGACTTTGCCATTTGATGTTGGAATACATTCTTAAATAAATGTGGTTGTGTTATACATCATTTTAATGCCCATTTCTTGCTTTATTTATTTTGCTAATGACTTATTACTTGCTGTTTATTTTATATTTATTTTAGACCACAGAAATGATGTTAGACACAAAACAAATTCGAGTGACTTTTTATTCAAGTTCAAAATGGGTCATAAAGAAGCAGAGACAACTGGTAACATCAACAGTGCATTTGCCCCAGAACTGCTAATGATTTTACAGTGCAGTGGTGGGTCAAGAAGTCTTGCAAAGGAGACAAGAGCCTTGAAGATGAGAGTGTAATGACGGGTCATCGGAAGTTGACAAGGACCAACTGAAAGCAATCATCTAAGCTGATCCTCTTACAACTACAAAAGAAGTTACCGAAGAACTCAACATAGACCATTCTATGGTCACTGGGCATTTGAAGCAAATTGGAAAGGTGAAAAAGCTTCATAAGCTGGTGCCTCATGAGCTGACCACAAATGAAAACAATTGTTCTTCTGAAGTGTCTCTTCTCTTATTCTATGCAACAACAATGAACTATTTCTTGATTAGATTGTGACATGAGACACAAAGTGGATTCTATACAACAACCAGTGGATGACCAGCTTAGTGGTTGGACTGACAAGAAGCTCCAAAGCACTTCCAAAAGCCAAACTTGTACTAAAAAAAAAAGTCACGGTCACTCTTTGGTGGTCTGCTGCCAGTCTGATCCACAATAGCTTTCTGAATCTTATGAAATAATTGTGAAATAATTACATCTGAGAAGTATGCTCAGCAACTTGAGATGCACTGAAAGCTGCAATACCTGCAGCCAGCATTGGTCAACAGAAAGTGTCCATTTCTTTTCCACAACACCACCAAACTGTATGTTGCACAACCAATGTTTCAAAAGTTCAACGAAGTGGGCTACAAAGTTTTGCCTCCTCTGCCATGTTCACTGGCTCTCTTGCCAACTGACTACCAGTTCTTCAAATATCTCAACAACTTTTGCAAGGAAAATGCTTCCACAGCTAGCAGGAAACAGAAAATGCTTTCTAAGACTCTACGGAATCTGGAAGCATGAATTTTTACACCACAGGAATAAGCAAACTTATTTCTAGTTGGTAAAAATGTATTGAGTGTAATGGTTCCTATTTGATAAATAAAGATGTGTTTGAGCTTGGTTATAATGATTTAAAATTCATAGTCCAAAATTGCACTTACTTTTGCACCAACCTCATAACATGTTTCAAAGCTAGTCTCTCAAGTCATCCCACCCTCTCCTTCCCCTGCTGTGCCCACAAGTCCAGTCCCTACATCTGCTTCTCCAGTCCTGCCTTGCAAACATGTTCACCAGTACCATTTCTCTAGATTCCACATATATGCATTCATATATATTTATTTTTCTCTTTCTGACTTACTTCACTCTGTGTGAAGGGCTCCAGGTCCATCTTTTTACTGCCTTCCCAATGTGAGATTGTTTCCAACAATGTATTTTTAAAGCATTTTGCCTGATCCAATTCGGAATCACTCAGCAGTCTATGATAATTTCACCACTTCCCTGTCAGACTGTTGTGCCCTTCAAGTCTCACAGACCTCGTTATTGAAAAGAAGTGTGTGATTTCAGCCTAACTTCTCTTCCAAAAATGTTTATCGCTCTTTTTATTCAGATAATGCATGTACTTGGTGGGTATAAGATGACTTTTCAAATGTGAGGGTGTGTGTGTGTGTGTGTGTGTGTGTACATATACAGAGAATCACACTGTTAGGCTTCAGATAATTATTTTATTTTGTTTTTTTTTAGCCTCCAACTATAGTAAATTATGTCTTTTTACTGGCCTTGTCACTTAAGGGCCTAAGCAGCTCTTAAATAGCTCCCTAGGTCTTCCCAGAATTGTGTTTATAGGCCCTCTTTCAAATTGACATTCAATATATCCAAAATAATGTGACCACAAAATCGTTATCCACTCCTTTAAATTAAGTGTCATTTTGCTTGGCATTTAATTCAGTTATATCTTGAATATATTTCTGCTTACTTTGAGTAGAGTTTACTTACTTTTTAAGGCCTAACAAAGCATATTCTAGCCATCTATGTATCCATAATATGGTTTTAATATATTCACTTGTCTAGAGCACACAGTAAAACAATCATTTCATTTACCTATCACATGATCAAAATAGCTAGAAGAAAGATCTATAACTTTAGATATGCAGATGATACTACCCTTAAGGGAGAAAGCAAAGAGGAACTAAAGTGTCTCTTGATGAAGATGAAAGAGGAAAAAACTGGCTGAAAACTCAACATTCAGAAAACTAAGATCATGGCATCTGGTCCCATCACTTCATGGTAAATAGATGGGGAAACAATAGAAACAGTGACAGACTTTATTTTCTTGGGCTCCAAAATCACTGTGGATAATGAATGCAGCCACGAAATTAAATGGTACTTACTCCTTGGAAGAAAAGCTATAACAAACCTAGACAGCACCTTAAAAAGCAGAGATACTGCTTTTCCGACAAAGGTCTTTATTGTCAAAACTATGGTTTTTCCAGTAGTCATGTATTGATGTGAGAGTTGTTAGGCCATAAAGATGGTTGAGAACTGATGAACTCATGATTCTGAACTGTGGTGTTGGAGAAGACTCTTGAGAGTCCCTTGCACTACAAGGAGATCAAAACAGTCTACCGTAAAGGAAATCAGTCTTGAGTATTCATTGGAAGGACTGATGCTGAAGCTGAAGCTCCAATACTTTTGCCACCTGATGCGAAGAACTGACTCATTAGAAAGGACCCTGATGCTGGGAAAGATTGAAGGCAAGAGGAGAAGGGGGAAAACAGAGGATGAGATGGTTGGATGTCATCACTGATGCGATGCACATGAGTTTGAGCAAGCTCCAGGAGATGGCGAAAGACAGAGAAGTCTGGCGTGCTGTAGTCCAAGGGATCACAAAGAGTCGGACATGACTGAGCAGCTGAACAACAATCACAACACGGTTATGAACTCCCTGTTTTTAGATAATAATCCTACAAAAAAGCCAATCTGGGGGAAAATCTTATCAGTTAAGCAGTTATGTGTTGATCACCATTGAAGCAGCTTGTTCAAATTCATATCTTCTCACTCCTTAAAACAAGGAAAGTCTTTTGCAAAATTGATCTTCTGAAGGCTTCTGAAGATCGCTGACAATCATTATTTTCCATAAAATTACTCTTTCCTCTTTTAGAAAAATATGTATTTTCAATGTTTACCTAATTAAAATTTTACTCAGAAAATTCAGGTGTTCCAGCCAAATATTTTGTTGGCGGGGGTATTTTTAGATATCTGGCCTTTCTGAAGTTTCTTTTTCTAGTCCCATTTTCCTTTTGGTGGTGTAAGTTTTGTCTGTAAGAAAAAGTATCTGTGAGTGACTCAAGCTATGTGTGCAAAGTCCAAACAAGGAAGTCTTAGCTGCCTTGACTAGCTCTCTAAGACCCAGAAGAAATCTGCAGAAATCCAGTAACTTCCCAGGCTTCTGCATCCCACCCATCCTAGCTGTGTCTTCAAAACATGGGTCTGTCAATACAATTGTGGGAGTTTCTTATCTCTTTTTTCTCAAAATAAAACAGTTAAATGACTAATTTTATTGCATGAGCAAAGGCAACTAAAATATTCCAAACTTGCTAATATTAATAATGAAAAACATAATAGCATTCATTGATTGAGTGCTTTGTATATGCCAGGAATTGTACACTTAGATATTTACATAGATTATTCAATCTTCATAGCAGCCTTAAGACCTAGGTGCTACCAAGAGTCCCATTTTATAAATGAGGACATTGCTGTGCAGAGAGGCTAGCTGATAACTCAGGTTCCCTCAGCTCATATGTGATGAAACTCAGGATTCTAAAGCAGGTGTCCACCTCTTCAAAGTGCATCTCTTATCTACCCTGAGTGTCTCTCCCAGGGACAGCCTTCAAAGGTGGTGCTATAGAAAGACAAGTGCATTTGTACAGAAGGTTAAATGATCCTACTTGCAATAAACACTGGTCACAAGGATTCTGCAGAAACACAATGAACTTCAATGAAAAGTTCAGGCAAAATTCATATAGGAGAGGATATTACAGTTGGGATTTAAGAGATGGGTAGTATTAGCTAAAAACAGGCAAAGGCATGAAGGTAGGAAATCAAAAGACATTTTAGAGAACCTGAGGGTATGTTAGATGGGCACTTCTCAAATGACCTACAGTGAAAAACCTGGTATTTTTGTCTTTTCTCTCCCCAGACTTCACATTCCATGTGGATTGTTGCTTTGTTAAAAGACAATAAAATAGATATCATCATATTAACTGAAATAAGACAGAGAAAGACAAATATCATCTGATGTCACTGACACATGGAATGAAAAACAAATTATATAAATGAACTTATTTACAAAACAGAAACAGACTCACAGACATTAAAAAAAAATAATGGTTACTGAAAGATAAATGGGGAGGGATAAACTAAGAGCCTGAGATTTACATATACACACTACTATATATAAAACATAACAAGGGCCTACTGTTCAGTACAGAGAACTATATTCAATATCTTGTAATGACCTATAATAGGAAAAAAATCTTAAAAAGAATGTATATCTATATATGTATAACTGAAACACTTTGCTCTACACCTGAAATTAACCCAACATTGTTGATTAACTATACTTAAAAAAATAAGTAAATGAACATCAACACTCATAGTTAGAAGTGCTTCCATTAGATTCATCTAATCATCTCAAGAACTCAGGGAATAAGAGCTTCATAAAGACCATACTATGATAAATGTTCTGATGAATGTATTCACTGTCCTTCTAATGAAACTTCTTTTAAGATAATACAAAAAAATAAAATAGTTTATTACAAAAGAAATGAAACTTTAAAAGATACAAAATACCAACCAAATATCTTGTTAGATTCAACAGACAAAACCCCTCTACCAAACTGATATCAAAGTGTCTAATGTCCATCTGCAGTGTTTGCCCTTCTCTCTCCACGGATGAGTCTGGACTGACCAGGTGCCTGAGCACACCTGGAGCAGCACAGTCTGAGTCCATTCCCCGCAGGTAAAGGGGGCGTGAAGCCACGGATTCAGAGCCGGAGCGGACCAAGGGCCCGGTGCCTACAGGGAAAGCTGAGAAATGGATGCATCTGCAGGCTCCACCACCGTCTCCTCCCACAAGGCTGGAATAGGAGAAGGCAGGGAGCCAGGCATCAGGAGACATCAGAAGAACAGGAACCAAAGGGAACCAAGGCCAAATGTGCTCAGAAGCCGGAGCGACTAAAATGAAGAGATACTTTCGAACAGAGATGAGAAACTCTCTGATCCAAAATTTCTCATTCAATTCTTTTAGGTAATGGTATCACCCTATTTTTCTACCTGTCTTTCCATACTTATTTGAAGGTTTGCGTGAGCACATGTGTGTGTGTGTGTGTGTGTGTGTGTGTGTGTGTGCACGCTTCTGGTCAGTTAGGTCAATACCTCAAGCTTCTCATCATCTCTTTTCAAATTATTTGTTTTAAAAATGCCACCTTTTTGGGGGAGAGAGATAAATTGGAAATTGGGGATTCAAATATACACATTACAAGGTATAAAATAGATAAACAAGAAACACAGGGAACTATAGTCAACATTTTCTAATAACCTATCATGGAAAGTAATATGAAAAAGAACATGTATGTAAATGCTCAGTCGCGTCAGTCATGTCTGACTCTCTGTGACCGATGGACTGTATGACCTCAGGCTCCTCTGTCCACAGGATTCTCCAGGCAAAATACAGGAGTGGGTTGCCATGCCTTCCTCCAGGGGATTTTTTCAGACCCAGGGATCAAACTCGCGTTTCCTGTGTCTCCTGCATTGCAGGCAGATTTTTTACTGCTGAGCTACCAGGGAGGCCCCCAAAAAGAGTATAATATATATAAAGCTGAATCACTTGGTCATATACCTGAATCATTATAAATCAAAGATACTTAAATGTTGATGTTAAAAATTATAAATAAAATAAAATTTAAAACTGCAATTTTACAAAGAAAACTGCATTTTAGAGAGAAAGTTTAAACTGTGCAGTAAAATATGTAAAGTGTTAGCACAGTAACTCATCCAATGCTTGGCACAGAGCAGGCATTTGATAAAAATTTTATTGTTAAGAGAATTTTCCTGATGGTTGGTATCCACTTTGTATCTGGCTATTTACAAAGCTCCTCCAAAACACTCTTCTTTAGGAAGAGTCAAGTAAATAAAATCATGCTGGCAGAGTAAGACGTGGGTCTTTTACAAACAGCATCCAGTATTAACTGGAGTGGGGAAGATGGGCAGGGAGCAAAGGACAGAGCTGCCTGTGCTCGCCATTCGCTCCTGGTTGGCGTCTCTATGTGGGTTCAGTGTCACTAGCGGACCAGAAATCTCACCTCCCACAGGGAGTCAAGATGACATCCGGCTTGTAAGAGACATTTGATAAACACTTGACAAGAAGATGTGACAGAGGTAAAAAATAGGACTGTAGTTTGCAGCTTTCTGGAAGATTCCTTTGAATTTCAGTGATCTCATTTGACATCTCATTTGCTTTCAGAAAATGTGTGAGAATCACTAACATTATCATCTCCAGCCAAGAAAGAGAGAAACACAAAGAGATGGGCTTATTTATTCATCAGCTAATAATTCACATTGGAAAATCCTTGTACTTGGGTTTGTCTTGATGTCGATCAATACATGGTTGCTATGTCATCAGTGGAGCCATATTTGGATCCCTGTGGTCTAATGGATGTGTGGATTTCTACTGGATCGTAGAGAAGGGCAACTTCAGACACACCCCACGGCTCCCACAGGACCTGTGATCACAGGCCGGGCCTGATGCCTTGGGAACTCGACAAAGCAAAAACAAAAGCAGAGGTTCTCACCAGCCTGCATCTGTCTTGCTGGGGAACTCTCACTTCAGAAAAGAATAGGTTTCATTTTTGTTCAGTGTTACCATGGCAACAGGTAGCCTGTTAAATGAGTATGCATGCAAAGGCCCAGCAGAGCAGCTTACGAACAATGAGGAAAGTAAAAATCATTTACAGTACATCCATCTAACTATGGGCCTGAGTTCCCCTGTGCTTTGGCCTCTGTAAACAGGCTTTGCACCACCTATACTCCAGAGCTCTGCATGTAACAATGATAATCATTGAGTACCAGTTCAAGACAGACTCTCCAGCTTACATCCCACTGCTGAATAAGTAAAGACATAGTAGTATTTTTATATATAAGTAAAGCTATTTTTAATGCTGCAACATATTTGGATCTGTTTCTACAGATAGAATAATTTTGTTTGTTTGTTTTTGTTTTGACCATGCCATGTCGCATGTGGGATCTTAGTTCCCAGACCAGGGATGGACCCCGCCCCCTGCAGTGGAAGCACTGTCTTAATCATTGGGCCTCTAGGGAAGTCTCGACAGATGTAATATTTTGAATTCATGTAACTCTGAATAAATACCAGAAATCAAACATCATCCTGCCACAAAAAGACTCTGGAAAGAGTCACCAGGGAAGTGACTATCTATTTTTATAGAAAAGAAAATTCACGTTCTGTAATCTGCACAAGTAGGGCTGCATGAAAATAACCTCTATCAAAGGCTCACTCACCTTCCTGTAAAGATTTTTAAAGAGCACTTAGACCGAGAGAAACAATAATTTTTACATTTTATCAAGTTCTCATTTATAGAATGGATTAAATGAGGCAATAACCTCAATTATAAGTACTGTTTCTTAAAAATGCTTTTTTTCCAGTGAACTAAGACAGCATTTTTCATGATTTAACATTAAATAGGGTTGCCCAGTAAGTTTAAAACAATGTACATTTACATCTCAGGGCAGCATCATTAAAAGCTTTTGCTTTGCTTGGGTTGACATGTATTCACTTTTCGCATTTTTATGAAATTTCTATCAGTTTTATTGTCCCCTATCATGTAGTATTTTATCATAAGGATAGTGACAAAAATAAGTAAAAATAAATGACTGCACTAACATATAATTCTGATTGTGGTGACACAGCTCCTTTGCTCGACCAAACTTTAGATAGTCTCCTGAACTCTCCTAAGCCTATCTCTGCACTTCCTTATAAAATTATCTTTTAGCAAGAACCCTGCAAAGTCCTTGCTCTCAGAGATACCTGATCACACTTAATAGCTAACGTGGGTCCTCAGCTTCCACCATCCTCAAGGTGAGGTCTTGTCACTAGTCTTTAGCAAGAATCTCATCAGGCCACTTGACCTGGAACTCCCCTTCCCCCTGATGTTTGCTCTTAGGTGTTTGCTCTTAGCCCTTGTCTACCCCATCACCCTTCCTCGCTCCCTGGCTATAAGTCCCTACCCGCGCTGCTGTATGGAGCCCCATCTTTCTCCCTGCCTCCCTGTCAAATCCCACCACAGTGATCCCTACTCCTATCTTCATGGTCCTGGATACAGTCTCATTCACCGTCTTTAACAAGCACCATGAAATATTTTTTTTCTTTACAGTGATTAACACAACTTAATGTAATATATCCTAAAGATATTGAAACTCATTATTTATGGAAACTGGTTCTCTTATAAAAAGTTAATTCTGCTAGACTGATTATTCTTTGGCTATTTTTAAAAAAAAATTGCTTGAGGGTAGGATGGTGGTTGCCAGGGGCTGTGGAGTGGGTCAAAGGAAACAAACTCAGTGAGAAGAGGGATAATTTCTGTCTACAGCCATACCATCCCTGAACACACCCGATCTCGTCTGATCTCTGAAACTAAGCAGGGTCAGGCCTGGTTAGTCTTTGGATGGGAGAAGCTGGATAAGTTCTGAGGATCAGATTATATTTAACAAAAATGTATTGTACACTTGAAATGTGCTAACAAAGTAGATCTTACACATTCTCAACAGATATATACACAAAAGTTAACTCTGTGAGATGATGAATCTTTTAATTAGCTGGACTGTAGTAAATATTTCATAACGTATATATAAATCACATCTCCAAATCACAACATTGTACACTTTATATTCAATTGTATTTGTCAATTATACCTCAATAAAGCTAGAAGGGAAAACCTCTTGAGAAATCTGTATGTACGTCAGGAAGCAACAGTTAGAACTGGACATGGAACAACAGACTGGTTCCAAATAGGAAAAGGAGTATGTCAAGGCTGTATATTGTCACCCTGCTTATTTAACTTCTATGCAGAGTACATCATGAGAAATGCTGGGCTGGAAGAAACACAAGCTGGAATCATGATTGCCGGGAGAAATATCAATAACCTCAGATATGCAGATGATACCACCCTTATGGCAGAAAGTGAAGAGGAGCTAAAGGGCCTCTTGATGAAGGTGAAAGAGGAGAGTGGAAAAGTTGGCTTAAAGCTCAACAGTCAGAAAACGAAGATCATGGCATCCGGTCCCATCACTTCATGGCAAATAGATGGGGAAACAGTGGAAACAGTGTCAGACTTTATTTTTGGGCTCCCAAATCACTGCAGATGGTGACTGCAGCCATGAAATTAGAAGACGCTTACTCCTTGGAAGAAAAGTTATGACCAACCTAGATAGCATATTCAAAAGCAGAGACATTACTTTGGCGAGTAAGATCCGTCTAGTCAAGGCTATGGTTTTTCCTGTGGTCATGTGTGGATGTGAGAGTTGGACTGTGAAGAAGGCTGAGTGCCAAAGAATTGATGCTTTTGCTGGAGAAGACCATTGAGAGTCCCTTGGACTGTAAGGATATCCAACCAGTCCATTCTGAAGGAGATCAGCCCTGGGATTTCTTTGGAAGGAATGATGCTAAAGCTGAAACTCCAGTACTCTGGCCACCTCATGCAAAGAGTTGACTCATTGGAAAAGACTCTGATGCTGGGAGGGATTGGGGGCAGGAGGAGAAGGGGACGACCAAGGATGAGATGGCTGGATGGCATCACGGACTCGATGGACGTGAATCTGAGTGAACTCCGAGAGATGGTGATGAGCAGGGAGGCCTTGCGTGCTGCTATTCATGGTGTCGCAAAGAGTCGGACATGACTGAGCGACTTAACTGAACTGAACTGAAAAAATGAATTCTGCTTTATTAAATTGAACTTAAAAAGATTATTTTTACACGTATGTATAGAATTTCCTATAGATTGGAGATTAAGGTTTACTTGAATTTGACATGTCATCTTGGCCCCAACTTATTTTAATTGGTTTACATTCCCTGGTTGCTCAGAGGTTAAAGCATCTAACTCCAATGCAGGAGACCCGGGTTTGATCCCTGGGTTGGGAAGACCCCCTGGAGAAAGAAATGGCACCCCACTCCAGTACTCTTGCCTGGAGAATCCCATGGACAGAAGAGCCTGGTAGGCTACAGCCCACAGGGTTGCAAAGAGTCGGACACGACTGAGTGACTTCACTTACTTATAGAATTTCCTGTTTGAAAATGGATTTGTTTTTATGTTCTCTGGGTTGGCAAAAAGCTATAAAATAAAGCCCTTTATGTAGCTTGGATATAAAATCCAAGGCTACTGCCACAGCAATTTGTATCATACAGTTTCTAATTATTAAAATAACCCAAAGGGTGGTGGTGGTGGTGTAGTCACTTAGTCATGTCCGACTTTTGCGACCCCATGGAGTATAGCCCACCAGGCTCCTCCGTCCATGGGATTTCAGTTATACATACATATGTCTTCTCAGTCACTCAGTCACATTTGACTCTTTGTGAGCCCATGGACTGTACCCCACTAGGCTTCTCTGTCCATGGGATTTTCCAGGTAAGCATAGTGGAGTGCTATTTCCTTCTCCATGGGATCTTCTCGACCCAGGGATTGAACCTAGTTCTCCTGTATTGCGGTCAGATTCTTTACCAACTGAGCCAAAGGCATCTGTTTTTTTCCTCTCATATTAACAAATAAAGAAAAATCTCAGTGAAGCTAAGGAACCTGCCCAAGGAGACACAGCTATGAATGATGTGGGTTTCTACCAACTTCTACCTCTTCCACACTGCCCCCCTCGTGTGGAGGACAAGATTCCTGCTTCCTGGGAGATTCCAATCCATCACCTCTAAGTGTGATTCACTGTACATCCTCCACATTGACCACATCAGGTTTTGTGCAGTGTACATACTCAGTAAAGTCTGTGGGGAAAAATGAAGGAATGGATGCTGGTTCCTACTGAAGTATGTCTGATGGAGATACTAAACTACTAAAAGACCTCTTATCAGGCCAGACCTCCATGTTTTCCTCTATCCAATATCGTTTAAAAACTCGAGTCTTAAAATCAAAATCAAAGAATATTTGAATTACAAAAAAGTAATGATGCTGAAGTTCTTAGAGCCTATACAGGCAAATAATTTCATGTGTGTGTGCTCAATAATGTCCACTCTTTGCCACCCCATGGCCTATAGCCCGCCAGGCTCCTCTGTCTATGCAATTGTTCAGGCAAGAATACTGGGTGGGTTGCCATTTCCTCCTCCAGAGGATCTTCCCACCCAGGGATCAAACCCAAGTCTGCTTCATTGTAGGTAGATTCTTTACACTGAGCCACAGAGGAAGCCCATACAGGCAAAGGTAAGTTTATTTCAGAAAAATTACCCTAGAGCCACAGTGCACCAACTTTTGTATTTTAGAACATTTTGACATTCTTAAAAGTATGGGAGCCTCAAAAGCCTCCTGGATGTGGTTATCTACCATATACAAATTAAAACTAATAAAAATTGAATAGCTATGCATTAACTCATTGAAAAACAACACTGATACACCTATTACATGTTAACACTTTTACAAGAAACTGCCACACTTTCTAAAAATAATAAGAGAAATGGAATTGTTTTCACAAGTTAAAATGGTTTTAAAAGAAAACTCTGCAGTGAGCTCAGCCCCTGATTCAAACAACTGAATGAGCAGTTTTCCTCAAGACAACCACTGCACTGTGAGAAGCGGTAAAAGTGCTTTATATACACTTTCCATTTTGTTACCCAGAATATTCAAAAGGTGTACACTTAAAGGTAAAGACTTAAAAACATCATCAACATACAAACATTGCTTCATCAAGGACTTTCTTAACTGAATCAGGCTTGTATTCCATGTGTCTTTTCACTTGAGTCCATTGGCCACAGAGAGCAGTTTGACCCTTGGGAGGTTCTGGTGCAAGCTTTGATTCATCCTAAGGCACCAACAGATTCACCCATGATTGCAAATTTTGTAAACATCATTTTAAAAAGAGCAAAACCCCTTTCAGTGTTATTATAGAAATAGTTGTGACCTCATGGAGCCCCTTGAAAGAGCCACAGAAAAGCCACTGCCCCAAACAGTCCTATTCAATGTGACCACAAACAGTAACAAATGTTAAAAGCTCTCATTATCTCTTAGTTATCTGCATCCATAATCAACTGGAATATGGTTGGGAAGAGCCTTGTGCTAACAGAATCCTTATGGACCAGCTCTCCCCTAAGTCTCTCTGAGTCTATTCAGTTGGCCCAAATGAACCATAAATTTTTAAAATGATTACATACAAAAGTATAATATATATTGAGCCAGATAAGTATCTGCTTGCCCTCTCATTGTCCCTGTGGCAAAACTGTTGTTGCCTTTTCCATGGATTCTTATTTACTTTGTGGCATATTTATATAGACCTCATATTTTACTAGAACAGAACAGTCAAGGATGGTTTCAAAGTGTCTCCATTTCAATGGCATAGGATTAGTGGGGAACCTAATCCCAAAAGCTAGCTCAAATGATGCATTAAACAATCTTTGAGTCTCAAAAGATTATTTATGGAATCACACAGACTTCCTCCAATCCCTGATCTCTCCAACCCATCTATGGATACAACAAGATTTAGGGCTGATACATACTGACCATGTACTCATCAATTTCAGCACAGCCTAAAAATGCCATGGCAAGGGTTGAAATCAGAAAAAATGACCTGTTATTAAGGAAAATACACTGCTTTTGATTAATAGCTAAATTAGAACTGACCCAGAAATACTCAGTTGGCTGTCATTTGGTAATATGAGGTTTATGAATATAATGTATTTGGCCAGACACTTCCCCTTTGATTCAGAAAGATACAATAGCAAAGACCTATGTCATCCAGCCTACATTTTATGCAAATGATGCTTTAGCATAATCCATTCTGGAAATCTCTGAGAATAAATGCTAGATAGTAGGTGGGAAGGATATATAAAATTCTAAAGGTTTTGAAGTCGGAAGAAGACGTCTGAGCATCTCTATGCCTCTTCAGAGGAGGCAGATACTTTGAGACACATAGAACCATTATAGGAAGTGCGTCAGGTCGGGAAGGCCCCCTGGTGTAAGAAATGGCAACCTGATCCTGTGTTCCTTCCTGAAAAATTCCATAGACAGAGTAGCCTGGTGGGCTATAGTCCATGGGTTTGCAAAGAGTCAGACACAGCTGAGCGACTGGACATAGCACAGTACAGGATCTACAGAGACACCTTCCTGTTGTAGAGACCAGGTCACCTCTATCATGCACTAGCCGTAGTGTGACTGGGCGACTCTTTCTCTTCAACGTTGTCTCCATGAAAAATCAAATAAATAGCTTAAATTCTCTAGAATGAGAGAATGTGGTCTCTAAAAGGTCTCCACCAGAGAAATGATGCCCAGACGGCAAAGACAGATTAACAAACATCAAGACCTTTGTACTGACTTTCTCCATCCTGCCGTGTTCTTGTAGAGAATTTTTAGCAACAGAAGTACATGCCATGTGAGGGCCATAAAAAGTAAAATTGTTTGCCTTTTTGAAATATAGGCCAATATAGTTCTACTGTTGGTTTTCTAATCTCCCCAAGGCTTTGGGAAGGCTCTACTTCTTAATGAGAAGGATGCTCTAATTTGTCCATTTCTGTAGATGTTACTGACTCTGTAGATGGAATTGGGTGTGTGGAGTCTACCAAGGGGCCTTCTGGGGAGGAATCACACTGAAAAAGGAGAGAACAGTAGTTCCCAGGCCTGGGAATGACACTGAGTCGGATTTGAGAGCCAAGACACAAAACCTGAAAGGATGCCTGAGGATGTCTAGCTGGAACACAGAAATCCCTCAGTCCAGGTTTGCTGAATTTAATTGAACCCTGTAAGCAGTATCCTGTACACTTAGAATTCCTAGTTTTGTTTATAAAGCAAAATTAAAAGCAAGAAGATATGCTTACAGGAAAAATAGAACAAATGGTTATAAAGCAAATTATTTAAACAGAACACTGGTGAAATCAAGCAAAGCTTTTCACATAATGTTAAAGAGTTCAAAAGCAATAAAGTGAGATTTGTCATACTAAGACTCCAGTTCCAATCCTGGAAAAACTTCTTGGCTGCTGCCTATATTCTCAGGAATAGATTCTCCCTAATATCCACCTCCCACCTCCCTCATCCTAAAACCACAGCCTGGTTAGACCTTGCCCCTCTTGAACTGTTAAAAGTATAAGCAATTGGTAAAAAACCAGCAGTGACAAGATACAGAAAAATGCATGTACTCAACTGCATTTTCAATATGTAAAATTTTTTAAACACACAGATACGCATGTACTATGCATATAAAGTAATTTTTAAATTGGCTGAAAAATTGTATACTAGTATCATGACAGTGATCACCTCTGGGGACAAAGTGCAGGAAGGGGACATGAGGTGATGGTCAAAGGGACTTTCCCTAACTTTTACATATTTTTATCTCTAAAGAAAATTCTTAAAGCCAGTATGCACAAGAAGTTGACAGGATAATTCTAGAAGCTGAAAACACATTACTTGTTAGGACTATTGTTGTTCTTTGGGTTTTTTTGTTTGTTTGGTTGGTTGGTTTTTGTCTTGACAAGGAGATCTCAAGGAATAGAATATGAGAATAAAATCCCAGATAGTTTTCTGAATTCTGTCAGTGGAGAGTCCTGTAATTAACAAGCACCAAAGGAAGTACTGTCTGCAGCTCCCCTATGTATGCAAAAATGCCCCCTTACCCCAACCTGACTACATGGCAGGTCCGTGGAAATGGTCTCCCATGCTCTCATGGTTTCCTGTAGCACCAAAGGCTACCGGGAGCAACTCTACACTGCAGAAAATTCAAAGATAGACATACATGATTTCCACCACTAAAGGTTTGCAGTATTCGGAGATTCATGAAATCACACCTTCCATATAGATTCAATTCCTATAAACGGGGTGGTTATAGATGATAACTATGTTGATCTATTGAGTACTTACTCTGTATCAGTGTCTTAGTCCATTAGTCTGGTCAGTTTATAAATGAGAAGCATATATTTCTCATAGCTCTGGAGGCTGAAAGTCTGATATCATGGTGCCAGTGTGGTTGTGTTCTGGTGACAGCTCTCTTTGAGGCTACACCCCTGACTCCTCACTGTGTCTGGAGTGACAGAAGGGACTGAGTCGGGGATATTTTGTTGGGCTTCTTCCCTAAGAGGACTGATGCCATTCTTGGGGTTCTGTCATCAGGATCTCATCAAAGGCCCCACGTCCTAATACCATCACCTTGTGGGGGCAGGAGTCACATATGAATTTAGGGTGAACAAACATTCAGCCCTTGACAGCCAGGTAGCATGGTAAGTACCTCATGTGAATTATTTCATGGTATTCTCACAGCAAATTTCCAATGGAAGTAAAATCATTTTCTTCTTCATATAATGAAGAAAGTAAAGCTCTGAGAGATTATAAACTTGCTCAGGGTTACAGAGGTAACTTGGAAGAAGCTGGGATTTACACCCAAGTCTGTTTTACACGAATGCTATCTGTGCCATTTCTCTGTGAATTTAGTGAATTAAAAACTTGTAGAATTTTTTTTTTTAATTGTATTCAACATTCAGGGGGAACGGGAGCTTACTCAGATTAAGTCAGTCCCACAGACTCTGCAGAGATAGAATCTGAGCTGGACTTGGAGGGGGTGAGCAGCCTGTACATCAGGTAGGAGCAGGAGGAGTGCTTTGGCGGTGAGCAGAGAGTAAAGAAGAGTTGGGGGTATGTTCAACCACTGACAGTTTGGAATACACCAAACTACAAAATTCACACACTCACACACAGAGTTAACACAGCAGTTAACAACACATACCTCCTCATTGTGCTTGTTAACAGTAATGTTGACAGCCTATGGTACACAAATACTGTATAAGAGAATCGTAACAGATGAGAATAAAAGGAAGTTAGAAGCTCATGTCATGATGTTTCTTAAAATTAACGCTAATTTTCTTCTATGTAAACCATACTTCTAGATAAACAGATGCTACATGACCTTTACCACTTAGAACCAGATAAGAGATGAAGGGAAATTACTCCCTAAAGACGTATTCCAACTAATCAATAAAGAAGTAATGACAGGATTAGAACACCCTCATTTTCAATGGCTAGTGAACACATGGATCAATATTGAGCATACACAGTGATACGATCTTGAAAAGAAGAACCGGCTAGACACCCACCAGCAAGCCCCTAGTGCAATACACCACTGTCTACGAAGAAGTCTAGATAAAATCAGTTACATCTAAGTCTGATCTCTAAGCCTGACACCTACTTACATGGAAAGAGATGACAGGAGGACAAAATAAAGTCACCAATAAGTTCAACTAGCAATTTCCAGAATCCAGAACTCTAAAAACAGGCAACCTAGTTTCTTCAATAAGTAGAATGAAGGGAAGAAAAGAAGAGATGAAGTGGAGTTTATTCATTAAAAGAGATACCAACTGTTCACAAAGGGTTGCCTTCATTTTAATCCTGATTGAAAACAACTGTGAGATATATGGATAGATACAGATACATATATACTTTAATACATAGGCAGATGCATAAATAAATACATAGAGAAATATTTAGTAGACAAGTAAAAATTTGACCACTGACAAGATATCTGACTGAAATTGTTGATAATTTTTTTATGCATGTGATAATGTAATGTGCTTGTGTGCTTTATCTTCCAACAATACATACTGAAATATTCACAGATGAAATATGATGTTTGAGACTTGTCTCAAATAAATTGGGCACAGGAAGTAGATAGCTAGAGATGAAACAAGACCAGCCATGAGGTGACTGATTGATGCATATGGATAATAGCTACCTGAAAATTCATTATAATATTCTACTTTTCTATATGTTTAATTTTTCTATAACACATTTTTTCAGTGCATTGGGGCATTTAAAAATTCACTTTCCAATCAAATAGAAGTCTTATGAGAATTTTTTTTTTTTTCACAAGAAGTAACACGATTAAGGGAAGTAGAAGAGAGGAAATCAGCAGTGATTTGCACAATAAATTGTGCTGAGGAAGGCCAGATACCAGGAAATCACTTCAGAGTTTCATGGCATCTTGATCCATAGGGGTGAGTCTGATTCGGGCCTGGGTTGTTCCCAGCATTAGTAGGAATGAAAAGAAAAAAGTGGACTCATTCAGAAGAACTGTCAAAGTTTAGTGCTATTCAAATACAAGTCACCAAGGAAAGGAAGATGCAAAGATGACTCAAAAATTTCAAATCTGGCTGATTTAAAAACAGGAATGTCATAAATAGAAATAGGTAAGTAGAGAAAGCACACTGTTAAGGAAAGAAGTGACAAATTTGCTTCCAAACTTCAAGTTTGAGAAGCTGAAGAGACACCTTGCCTTTATTAAAAATAAAATTTTGTCAAAGTAAAAGGTTTTACTTTTATTTGTTAAAAGTAAATTACATTTTAACTATACATGTACAAAAATGATTTCCTTCGTGCTCTCTCTTTGACTGGAAGGACTCATTTAAAAATAAAGTGCTATACATTCAAGTTTTATAACAAAATAATTAAGTAAAAAATGTATGTTAAATCTTCTTGGACTTAATATTAAAATAGCCCCAATTCTTTTTAATAAAAATATTTTCTTAGCATGGCTTAGCCATTTTATTTATATCCTTTTCCTGCAAAAATCCCTATACTCTGACTGCTATCAAAAAGTCTGCAAACAATAAATGATGGAGAGGGTGTGGAGAAAAGGGAACTGTCTTACACTGTTGGTGGGAATGCAAACTTAGTATAGCCACTATGGAAAACAGTGTGGAGATTCCTTAAAAACTGAAAATAGAACTGCCTTATGACCTAGCAACCCCACTGCTGGGCATACACACCAGGAAATCAGAACTGAAAAAGACACATGTACCCCAATGTTCATTGAGGCACTGTTCACAATAGCCAGGACATGGAAACAACCTAGATGTCCATTGTCAGATGAATGGATAAAAAGTTGTGGTATATATACACAATGGAATGTTACTCGGCTATTAAAAAGAATGCATTTGAATCAGTTCTAATGAGGTGGATGTAACTGGAGCCTATTATACAGAGTGAAGTAAGTCAAAAGAAATACACCTATACAGTATACCAACACTTATATATGGAATTTAGAGATAGTAACAATGACCCTATATGCAAGACAGCAAAAGAGACACAGATATAAAGAACAGAGTTTTGGACTCTGTGGGAGAAGGTGAGAGTGGGATGATTTGAGAGAATAGCATTCAAACATATTACCATATTTGAAATAGATCACCAGTCCAAGTTTGATGCATGAAACAGGGCACTCAAAGCCAGTGCACTAGGACAACCCAGAGGGATGGGATAGGGAGGGAGGAGGGAGGGAGGTTCAGGATGGGGGACACATGTACTCCCATGGCTGATTCAGGTCAGTTCAGTTCAGTTCAGTTCAGTCACTCAGTCGTGTCTGACTCTTTGCAAACCCATGAATAGCAGCACACCAGGCCTCCCTGTCCATCACCAACTCCAGGAGTTCACTCAGACTCACGTCCATCGAGTCAGTGATGCCATCCAGCCATCTCATCCTCGGTCGTTCCCTTCTCCTCCTGCCCCCAATCCCTCCCAGCATCAGAGTCTTTTCCAGTGAGTCAACTCTTCGCATGAGGTGGCCAAAGTACTGGAGTTTCAGCTTTAGCATCATTCCTTCCAAAGAAATCCCAGGGCTGATCTCCTTCAGAATGGACTGGTTGGATCTCCTTGCAGTCCAAGGGACTCTCAAGAGTTTTCTCCAACACCGCAGTTCGAAAGCATCAATTCTTTGGCACTCAGCCTTCTTCACAGTCCAACTCTCACATCCATACATGACCAATGGGAAAATCATAGCCTTGACTAGAGGGACCTTTGTTGGCAAACTAATGTCTCTGCTTTTGAATATGCTAACTAGGTTGGTCATAACTTTTCTTCCAAGGAGTAAGCATCTTTTAATTTCATGGCTGCAGTCACCATCTGCAGTGATTTTGAGCCCCCCAAATAAAGTTTGACACTGTCAACACTTTTTCCCTATCTATTTCCCATGAAGTGATGGGACTGGATGCCATGATCTTCGTTTTCTGAATGTTGAGCTTTAAGCCAACTTTTTCACTCTCCTCTTTCACTTTCATCAAGAGGCTTTTTAGTTCCTCTTCACTTTCTGCCATAAGGGTGGTGTCATCTGCATATCTGAGGTTATTGATATTTCTCCCAGCAATCTTGATTCCAGCTTGTGTTTCTTCCAGTCCAGCGTTTCTCATGATGTACTCTGCATAGAAGTTAAATAAGCAGGGTGACAATATACAGCCTTGACATACTCTTTTTCCTATTTGAAACCAGTCTGTTGTTCCATGTCCAGTTCTAACTGTTGCTTCCTGACCTGCATACAGATTTCTCAAGAGGCAGGTCATGTGGTCTGGTATTCCCATCTCTTTCAGAATTTTCCACAGTTTATTGTGATCCACACAGTCAAAGGCTTTACAGGCAAATTTGGCCTTGGAGTATGGAATGAAGCAGGGCAAAGACTAATAGAGTTTTACCAAGAAAATGCACTGGTCATAGCAAACACCCTCTTCCAACAACACAAGAGAAGACTCTACACATGGACGTCACCAGATGATCAACACCAAAATCAGATTGATTATATTCTTTGCAGCCAAAGATGGAGCTCTATACAGTCAACAAAAACAAGACCAGGAGCTGACTGTGGCTCAGATCATGAACTCCTTATTAGCAAATTCAGACTTATATTGAAGAAAATAGGAAAAATCGCTAGACCATTCAGGTATGACCTAAATCAACTACCTTATGATTATACAGTGGAAGTGAGAAATAGATTTAAGGGCCTAGATCTGATAGATAAAGTGCCTGATGAACTATGGAATGAGGTTCGTGACACTGTACAGGAGACAGAGATCAAGACCATCCCCATGGAAAAGAAATGCAAAAAAGCAAAATGGCTGTCTGGGGAGGCCTTACAAATAGCTGTGAAAAGAAGAGAGGCAAAAGCAAAGGAGAAAAGGAAGATATAAGCATCTGAATGCAGAGTTCCAGAGAATAGCAAGAAGAAATAAGAAAGCCTTCTTCAGTGATCAATGCAAAGAAATAGAGGAAAAGAAGAGAATTGGAAAGACTAGAGATCTCTTCAAGAAAACTAGAGATACCAAGGGAACATTTTATGCAAAGATGGGCTCGATAAAGGACAGAAATGGTCTGGATCTAACAGAAGCAGAAGATATTAAGAAGAGGTGCCAAGAATACACAGAAGAACTGTACAAAAAGATCTTCACAACTCGGATAATCACGATGGTGTTGTCACTCATCTAGAGCCAGACATCCTGAAATGCGAAGTCAACTGGGCCTTAGAAAGCATCACTATGAACAAAGCTAGTGGAAGTGATGGAATTCCAGTGGAGCTGTTTCAAATCCTGAAAGATGATGCTGTGAAAGTGCTGCACTCAATATGCCAGCAAATTTGGAAAACTCAGCAGTGGCCAGAGGACTGGAAAAGGTCAGTTTTCATTCCAATTCCAAAGAAAGGCAATGCCAAGGAATGCTCAAACTACCACACAATTGCACTCATCTCACACACTAGTAAAGTGATACTCAAAATTCTCCAAGCCAGGCTTCAGCAATATGTGAATCGTGAACCTTCTGATGTTCAAACTGGTTTTAGAATAGGCAGAGGAGGCAGAGATCAAATTGCCAACATCCACTGGATCATGGAAAAAGCAAGAGAGTTCCAGAAAAACATTTATTTCTCTTTATTGACTATGCCAAAGCCTTTGACTGGGTGGATCACAATAAACTGTGATTCAGGTCAATGTATGGCAAAAACCACTACAATATTGTAAAGTAATTAGCCTCTGATTAAAATAAATTAATTAATTTAATTTTAAAAACAAACAAAAAATCCCTATATTCTTTGATATCATCAGGAGCAAATATGCTTCTGTTACCTCACTTCCCTATCTCTACACATAATACATGAAAAATAATAAAGCCACTGTAGGGCACAACAGTACCAACTTTTCTACACACTTTGCTCACATATTGCAAGCAGGTCTCAGAAGGTTGAAACTATAGTGTCACAAGATAAGCCTTAGTCTTCTGAGGTCTTTTCAATAAATAGTCCTTGTATTACAGCATCATTAATACTAAAACAGTTTCTTCTAGTGACAGTGTGAGGACACGTATAGTAGAAGCTATGTCAAAGTCAGACTTTGAATATCAAAAGGGCAAATTTAGTTTTATACTTTGAAAATTTATTAGTTAACCAGAGTATATTTCAGTGCTACAAAGTTAGAAGCTTGTCATTTTTAAAGCCTAGACTGACATATCCTCCATGTCCTTTACCTTAGTAAAGTGACTCTATAGTCAAGTGAGCCACTGTGAGTTTTTAACAAACAATAAAAAGCAGGAATGTAATGTTCTCTAAATCCTCTCATCATCCTTGGCAGTCTTTGCTCCCTAGAGCCCAGTTACTTCAGCATGCCAACAAATATTGCCAAAGCTAATCCCAGATTTTCTCTTCTACCTGAAGCCAAGATAGAATCCGGTGGGATCATCCCTCATTATCTGCCAGCAAATGAATGAGAACCTATATTTGCTTGTTTGGACCCACTAGTTCATACATGGCCAGGGGCCATTTAGATTGGCAGTGTGCATATTACACAAAACCAATAAAACTGACCCAAATTATGTATTTGAAATACCAGTGTCGGGGTCCCTGGTTTGCTATGCCTTTTGCTGTCAGAATACCTACCTAGGTGTTAGTGTTTTTCTGCACTGACCTCTAAAGTTGGCGCCAAGGCCCTTGATCACTGAGCCATACGGATAAACTGGGAGGATGCTTAGAAGCCTGTCATCAATACCATGGAGACCACAGCTGCAATCTTTCTTTGCTAGGCATATAGAACATTCCTACAGACTCAGTTTCCTTTTAATGAAAAGTAATATTTACTCTTAAGAGTCAGTTGAAATTTTTACTTTTACTATCATGCTGTGTGAGCTAAATCACCTCAGTAGCGTCTGACTCTTTGTGACCCTATGGACCGTAGCCCACCAGGCTCTTCTGTCCTTGAGATTCTCCAGGCAAGAATACTGGAGTGCGTTAGCCATGCCCTCTTCCAGGGGATCTTCCTGACGAAGAGATCAAACTTTCATCTCGTATGTCTCCTGCATTGGCAGGAGTACCATCCGAGAAGCCCCTTTTACTATTATCACACCATTAGGAGAAAAAAACAGACCCACAGAATAAAGAGGGGGCAAGAATAGGCCAGAGTTTAACACATACTAATTGCTTCATTAAACTGACAAATTAAACCCTGAGCCAAGGTAGAAGTTAGGAGAGATTGTTCTAGGGGCCAGGCTTACCAGTTCACACTGTTGCTACTCACCGAATCTATGATCACAAGTTTACTACTCACAGACATCTGGGAGAAACTACCTTAATGGAAGAGGAAGTTTCCAAAGCATCATTTCTTCCACTCAGGGAACTTTTCCTCTTTTCCAGTCCTTTGTTAGAATCCATCCCTCTGAAACTCCCTTCCTAACTCCTGTGCTCTCCTGATTTCTGCCAGTTCTTCCATTTCTATATTAAATATCATATTCACGGTCCATATTTTTTGACCTCAAATTTCATTAAGAACTAATAATATCTCACTTGTTTCTATAAGTTGTTAAATTCAATTATTAGACGTAATATATTCCTCTCTGATGATCTGTCTCTTCTTTCTGATTTAATGACTCTTGTGGGCACGGAAGCAGTCTCAGCGTTTTATCCCAGCACTAAACCTACCAAGTGCGTGGAACAGAAAAGAGCTCATTTCAGAGTAACATATATGAACCACTATATGTGAAAGAGAAAACCAAGAAGGATCTACTGTACAACACAAGACACTGTACACAATGCTCTGTAATAACCTGAATGGGAAAAAGAATCTGAAAAAGAATGGAAATATAGATATATAATTATAAATAGATAGATATAACTGAATCACTTAGCTCCATACACCAGAAACTGTCACAGCATTGTAAATCAAATATTTTACAATATAATATAAAGTTAAATCAAAAAGCAAAAATAAAAATTTTTTAGAACAGAAAAGAGCTCAAAAAGCATCTATCAGATCCAACTGGAAATAAATATGTGTGACTTATTTTGCTTATAGTGAAAGCAAACATCTCCCAAGACACCTTTATGTTGGTCTCTCTCTATAGAAACATCCCTTAACTTACCAACCAATAAACAAAAAATATAAATACAGGAAGGACTTTATTAAATAGTAAAAATATTAAACATTTTCTATTCATTTGATTTTCATTTTCTAAACATCTCATTCTCTGCCTTTAACAGAACTTTATTTCTTTACTGCAAGGCAAGTACGCTTTTATTTCTTTCACTTTTAACACTTTTAATTTCACACTTTGGATTTCTTATTTTGATATATAACCAGGTAGTTTTCTTTGATCACCAAAAAAAAAAAGCAATGCCCTGAGTAACTGTAACATTTTTAGACATGCTGCTGCTAATTGAAAAGTTACAAAGTTGAGTAAGACAAGGACTTGCCCTTGAGAAATGCACAGTTTATTAAAGAAGACAGAGTAATCAAAAATAATTAAAACTTAATAGGCTAAAATCTAAATATAAGTATGAAAGCACATGAGAGCAGAAAAAAATGAAATGGTTTGGGAATAATTTATAATTTAATACATAAAAAATGATAAAATACTTTAATTCTTATGTTGATATTTACCTCTACTATTACTTCTGGGTGATCAGTTTCTTAATTAATATGAAATACCCACTGAGCACCTCCTGTGTTAACAAGCATTATTCTATATCCATTATGTGTATAAAAAGTATTGAATCTTCTAAATAACAATATGATTGTTACTGAGAAGTTAAGTAGCTTCTCAGTGTTCAAAAATTAGTTATTGGAAATTAAAATTCAAGCTCAGCAGGCTGGTTCCAGAATCTCAGTTCCTATTATACAGATTATTTGAGGTTAACCTATTTGAGGTTAAAAGCAAGTTTTCTACCTCCTAAATCTTCTGTTATTTTATTTAATCTTTTGAAAGAAATCTGACCAGATCTTGGAAACGCAAATGCTCTCTAGAACACTACTCTTTGTCATACTAATGGAGGAGAATTTTTATCCACTCAGTTCAGAACCCCACGCTTCAAGAATAAAAGGTTACTTGTGCCTCTATCACATTTTACAGACCCAGTAAAATGCCATTGCCTTTGGGAATGTAGATTTGTTAACTGGGTGAAAGAGAAAGAATGTTGTGTACAGAAAATTAACAACTGTGTTCTGTATTCTCTTGTCCTTCCTGCAACATCACAGAGCAAGTGACTTCAGTTTGTTTCAGGCATAACTTTTCTAAGATTGCTTTCAAAATCTATCCACTACAATCCAACATATTCCCAAACACCATTTAAATAAGGCATATATTTGATTTTAAAACAAAAATTTCAAGGCAATTGATGGGAAGCATTATTGTATAAAAAATAACTATTCATTATGGTACTCATAAAAAATGGCCAAAGCTTGTTCATTTATTTGCTCAGTAAACATTTTCAATAAACACTGCATCATGCTAAATATAAGAAGTAAAAGGATAAAATATGACCTTACAAAAAATGTAAAATTTCTCTAGCATAAAATCTACTATTGGAAAACTCAAAAGAAAACAATAAAGAAATATTGTCTGAGACATTTAAGATTGGACAATGGCTAATTTTCCAGATATAAAAATGCTTTTATAAATCATTAAGGAAAAAATTATGGAATGCAATAAAAAGATCAATGATATGAACAAGCAATTCACAGAAAACTAAATGCAAATGATCAATAGGTGAAAATATGATATCCTCAATCTCACTTGTAATGAAAGAAATGGAATATATACAAGACCTTATAATCCTCCATAAAATCAGCAAAAACACTAGCTTTCCATTTACCAAAGTAGGAAAGGGAGGGAAACAGACACTCTCATACATTACTGGTAGAATTATAAAACATTGCAAAATCTTGTGGAAAATTAGCCTTTTGTCTGAGACTGTGGGAGTAAATAAATGTTGGATGAATTTAAAAAAACATGTAAACCCATTCTCACAGATGTCATCCTTGTGTGTGTGTGTGTGTGCATGTGCGTGTGCATGTATATATATATATAAAGTTTGATCCATTTTTGTAAAACTGACCAAATCAACTCTTGAGTCAGATTAACTCTGACTTTCAGATTCAGTGCTTTAACTGGAGCTATAATTAAGAACTCTAATCTTTGTGTCTTTACTTGAGCAGTTTTAGGAAAGGCTTCCTGAGATCTCATTCTCATGAATTATCAAGGATGAGAAAGACTGTCTCCCCCGCCTCCCCCCTCCAAGCAGCAGGAGCAGAGGGTAGACTACAAATAGAGCTGATCTGCCAAGAGCATCAGTTCCTGCTGAGGTAGTAGCCTGATGCCTGTTGTCTCAAGCCAAAGGTGACTTGGCTCATACAATTTGAGTGTATTGGAAGGAATCTTCCAGTTAATAAATGGCAAAGCCTGAACTAACATAACAGTGTAAACTATACCTGAGACAAGATGGATTGGGGAGATCTCAAGGATTTGGTCATGGTGTGGATGAAAGGGTAAGTATCCTGAAGCACCTGCACAACTCCAAATTTTTGACTTGGAAAATCGGAAGACAGCCATCCACCCCCCACCCCTACTCCACCCCCCATAAAATGAAGAGGAAGAGGCATTGTAGGAAATTTCTCTCTCAAGTTGAAACTCTTTGAGTCTCACTCCAGGTTCTATTGCATACCAGGTATACGATCCAGGTCATTATTTAATTTCTCTTTGCCTTGATTCCTCACCTCTAAAATGGGAATAACAATATCTACTTTATAAGTTTGGTATGATAACTAAATAAGTGAATACTTTACTGCTTAGGAGCAAGTCTTAGAAAAGTGCCAAGCATATAGTACATGTTATATGACTGATAGATCATTAATAGTATTAGTTTAAGAACTTAATATTTATCTTTGTTGAAAACTTATTAGAGTGATACCCAGATACATCCTCACAACTGCAGGCAATAGACACAATGATGATAAAAGCTGATGTACTCATGAGACTGGTTCAGCTGGGATTGGTTTTTGCTGAGTCAGGATAAAGAACAGAGAGTTATAACTATATTTTTTAAAAATAGCTCTCTTCCTCAACGTTCTATTGTATCTCTTATAGACAGAGAGTATAACTGCTCCCCTAAATAACAGCTTCAGACAAATGGTATACAGACATATATCATTTTATCGTGTTCCCCAGAAAATGTGGTTTTTACAAGTTGGCTTTGTAGTAGGAAAGAACAAATCTGACTCCATATTTTACTTTAACTTTTGTATTCTATTGCTTTTGCTTCAAGTTAAGAATGTTGCCTAGAGCCATATATATACATGATAGCCCATTCTCAAGTCTCTAACTTTTGAGGGTATAACATTTCTCCATTCATATAGGGGAAAAAAAGCTGCAGATAGAGAATAACATTTGTCTTGTTGGAAGTTCACAGGAACATGGTGACCTTGCCTTTAAAAATACTTTGCTGAAACCTTTGGGGAGTTCCAGGTTTTGGAGTTTCCTTGCATGGTCCTGCAGTAAGCATTTCTCTGTTCTAAACTCCAAGTTTCTGTTTGGTCTCACTGTGTATCAGGCATAAGAACTTGCATTTGGTAAGTCTGTGGCAACTCTGCATTGAGCAAGTTGATTGGAGTAATTTCTCAGCAGCATTATTTTTTAATTAACCTAAGTACATTGCTTTATTTAGACTTATGCTATTGCACCCTGAAGAGATTATAATAGGCTATCAAGCTAACTTTTACATGCACTGTGAAATGTAAAAATCTGTGTGACTGACTTTATCATCATATTCACTTTGTTGTAGTGGTCTGAAAAAGGATAAAAGAAAGTGTTGGTTGCTCAGTTGTGTCCGACTCTTTGTGACCCCATGACTGTAGCTCACCGCTTTCCTCTGTCCATGGAATTCTCCAGGCAAGAATACTATAGTGGACAGCCACTCCCTTCTCCAGGGGATCTTCCCAACTCAAGGATCAAACCTGGGTCTCCTGCATTGTAGGTAG
Organism: Nanger dama; assembly: GCA_917880005.1. NCBI lineage: Eukaryota > Metazoa > Chordata > Mammalia > Artiodactyla > Bovidae > Nanger > Nanger dama. Next base: position 41,647,807 of record CAKJTW010000009.1, on the reverse strand, counting down.
ATTTTTTTACCATCTGAGCCACCAGAGAAGCCCAGTGGTTGAAACCAAACCCCAAATCTCCTGTGATGTGCCTGTATTTAGGATATCCTAAATATCACAAGAACATTGCTAACCCCATGTTCTTTCACACATTTTTCTTATCTTCTTTATCATTCACAGCCTATGACCCTACTCAAACTTCCTCCTTATTATTTTATGGCAAAAGTTTCTTCTTTTGACCTCATAACAATAGGAACTTATATTATCTCAGTCAGCCATTTTACATGGATCTTTTGTTTTATACACTCTATTTTACTAACTAAATAATGTTTTACAAATCAAACTTGGGGTAGGGTAGTGGAGGATAACCATTTCACATGACTTTGCTGCCCATGCATAGTGGATGTTGCGTAAATATATTTTCACTGGATGAGAACAGTTAGAACTTCCTTCAACTGAAAGGAAAATGATCAAGAGGCTGTTGAGATTTAGTTGAAGTTTCCAAAACTTCAACTTCGGACTTCTCTGGTGGTACAGTGGATAAGAATTTGCCTGCCACTGCAGGAGACATGGGTTTGATCCCTGCTCCAGGAAGATCTCACATACCTCGGAGTAAGTCCAAGATTCGCAGCTACTGAAGCCCTTGAATAGAGCCCATGCTCCACAACAAGAGAAGCCACCACAATGAGAAACCCATGCACCATGACGAGGTGTAGACCCCACTCACCACAACTAGAGAAAAAACACACAGCAAACCAAGAATCAGGGCAACAACAACAAAATATCACCAGAAACAAGGCTTGCCCTCTAATCAATATTGGTTAGCTCTTCTGATTATAGGCTGCAAACCTCAAGGTCTTTCTTTTTTGTAGATTTCACCACTAGTTTCATGAACTTCCACTCCATCCTCTGCTCCCCCAAGGCATCACCCTCATGACTTTCAACAACTATGCTGCTCAACCCCTACAGTGAGTACCTTTACATATTTCATCCTAGATGTCTCCATACATTTTCCACTTTCTTGCTCCAACATTTTATCACATCAACTTCTTTCATTAAACTAAAAATAACTTGGCAGTTGTTGTAAAATAATAGTGTAAAATATGAGAAATGCAATTAGACAAACTTGCTGAAATCTCTATTTGGGAACTTGCTAACTAAGTAACAACAAATGAAAACAGGTAACTATTGAGAAACAATTCTTCATGGCATTTCTGCATGTTTTACATCAAGCTTTGTTCTGCAACATTCGTTCAAGGATGTCAATATAACAGAAAGCATTGCAACTTACAAAGACTGTCTCAATCTGGGATGGAAGATAGATTTTCTTCCTGACCCAATAATAAAAATAATGTCTCCTTCTGGGGCAAATGTTGGGCAGGTCTGCTAACAGCATCTCATTAGATTGGCGGTTTTCTACAGCAAACATTATTCTCAATGGTGAAAAAGTGAAAGCATTTCCTCTAATTTCAGGAATAAGACAAGGGTCCCCAATCTCATGACTATTATTCAACATAGTTTTGGAAGCCCAAGCCATGACAATCAGAGAAGAAAAAGAAATTAAATGGGTCCAGGCTGGAAAAAAAGTAAAATTCTCACTGTTAGCACAGAAAACCCTAAAGATACTATCAGAAAAAGAGCTAATCAGTGAATTTAGTCAAGTCACAGGATACAAAATCAATACACAGAAATCCCTTGCATTCTTACACACTAACAATGAAAGATCAGAAAGAAATTAATGAGTCAGTCCCATTCATCATTGTAACAAAAATAATAAAACACCTAGGAGTAAACCTATGTAAGGAGATAAAAAAGTTGTATACAGAAAGTATATAAGACCCCTGATGAAAAGACAAAATAAACAGATGAAGAGATATACCAAGCTCCTGTTTTGGAAGAATCAATATTGTGAAAATGACTACACTACTCAAAGCAATCTACAAATTCGATACAATCCCTATCAAATTACCAATGGCATTTTCCGTAGAACTGGAACAAAAAATTTCATAATTCATATGAAAATACAAAAGACTTCGAATAGCCAAAGCAATCTTGAGAAAGAAGAATGGAACTGGAGAAATCAACCTTCTTGACTTTATACTACAAAGCTATAGTCATCAACATAAAATGGTACTGGCACAAAAACAGAAATATAAACCAGTGGAATAAGATAGAAAGCCCAGAGATAAATCCATGCACCTATGGGGCACCTTATCCTTCACAAAAGATATAAGAATATACAATGGAGAAAAGACAGCCTCTTCAATAAATGGTGCTGGGAAAACTGGACAGCTACGTGTAAAGAAAGAAATTAGAACACTTCCTAAAACTATACACAAAGATAAACTCAAAATGGATTAAATACCTCAGTGTAAGAACAGAAACTGTAAAACTCTTGGAGGAAGACACAGTCAGAACACACTTTGACTTCAAGATCCTCTATGACTAACTCCTTAGAATAATGGAAATAAAAACAAAAATAAACAAATGGGACCTAATTTGACTTAAAATCTTTTGTACAGCAAAAGAAAGCAAAAACAAGATGAAAAGACAACCCTCAGAATGGGACAAATTAATAGCAAATGAAACAACTGACAGAGAATTAATTTCCAAAATATACAAGCAGCTCAGGCAGCTCAATATCAGAAAAACAACACAATCAAAAAAAAATGGGCAAAAGACCTAAACAGACATTTCTCCAAAGAAGATATATAGATGGCAATAAACAAAATGCTGAGCAGTGCTTATTATTAGAAAAATGCAAGTCAAAACTATAATGAGGTATCACCTCACACCAGTCAGAATGTGCTTAGTTGCTCAGTAGTGTCTGACTCTTTGCAATGTTTTGGACTGTAGCCCGTCAGGCTCCTCTATTCATGGGATTTCCCAGGCAAGAGTACTAGAGTGTGTTGCCATTTCCTTCTCCAGGGATCTTCTCCACCCAGGGATCAAACGAGTGTCTCCAGTGTCTCCAGCATTGCATGTGGATTCTTTACCTGCTGAGCCATCAAAATGGCCATTATCAAAAACATCTACAAACATTAAATTCTGGAGAGGCTCTGGAGGAAATGGAAACTTCTTGCACAATTGGTGGGAATGTAAACCGATACAGCTGCTATAGAGAACAATATGGAGATTTCTTTAAAAACTAGGAATAAAACTACCATATGACTGAGCAATCCCACTACTGGGCATATACCCTAAGAAAACCACAATTCTTAAAGACACAGGTACCTTGATGTTCACTCTAGCACTATTTTCAATAGCCATGACATGGAAGCAAACTAGATTTCCATCAACAGATGAACGGATAAAGAAGCCATGGTACATATAATGGAATGTTACTCAGCCATGAAAGGAACAAATTTTAGTCAGTTCTAGTGAGGTGGATGAACCTAGAGCCTGTTATACAGAGTGAAGTAAGTCAGAAAGAGAAAAACAAATATCATATATTAACATATATGAATCTAGAAAAATGGTAGTATTGAACCTATCTGCAGGGCAGGAATAGAGATGCAGACATAGAGAACAGACTTGTGGACAAAGCAGGGGAAGGAGAGGGTGGGACAAATTGAGAGAGCAGTACTGAAACATGTACATTACCATATACAAAATAAATATCTAGTGGGAAAATTGCTGTTTAACACAAGGAGCTCAACCTGATCCTCTGAAAATCTAGACAGGTGGGATGGGATGCAGGGTGGGAGGAAGATTCAAGAGGGAGGGGACATCTGTATACTTATAGCTGATTCACATTTTTGTATGGCAAAAACCAACACAACATTGTAAAGCAATTATCCTCCAACTAAAATTTTTAAAAAAATATGCTGCATTTATAAATATTAATTATGAACCATCAGAAAGAGAAATTAAGAAAACAATCACTTTTACAATTATATCAAAAAGAATAAATTAGTTAGAAATAAACCTGATCAAAGAAGAAAAAGATCTGTACTCTGAAAGCTAAGAGAGATTGAAGATGACAGAACAAATGGAAAGATATTTTGTGCCGATAGATTGGAAGAATCAATATTTGTTAAAATGACTATACTCCTCAAGCAATCTACACATTTAGTGCAGTCCTTCTCAAAACATCAATGGCATTTATCACAGGACTAGAGCAAATAACTCCAAAATTTGTATGAAAACAAAAAAGAACCAAAAGAGCCAAGGCAATCTTGAGAAAGAAGGGGAAAAAAAAAAACAACTAGAGTTGTCACAGTCCCTGATTTCAAGGTATACTACAAAACTACAGTAATCAAAGCAGTATAGTACTGACATAGAGACGAACATACAGATCAATGGAATAGAAATAGAGAACCCCAAATAAACCAAAGCTTATATGGTCAATGAATCTACAACAAAGCAGGCAAGAATATACAGTGGGGAAAGACAGCCTCTTCAATAAGTGGTCGTGGGAAAACTGTACTGCTGTGTGCAATAGAATCAATCTGGACTACTTTCTTATACCATATGAAAAAATAAAGTAAAAAATGGATTAAAGACCTAAATATAAGGCCTGAAGCCATAAATCTAGGAGAGAACAGGAACAATATGCTCTTTGACATCTGTCTTAACAGTATTTGTTTTTTTCTGGGATCTATCTCCTCAAGCAAGGGAAACAAAAGGAAAGATAAACAAGTGGGATTACCAAACCTAAAAGCTTTTACACAGTAAGGTAAACTGTCAACAAAAGGAAGGCCACTTCTGAATGGGAGAATATATTTGCAAACTATATACCTATTAAGGGGTTAATATTCAAAATATTCCAAGAAGTCATATAATTCAACATCAAAAAACAATTTAAAAATGGGCATAGAATATGAATAGACATTTTTCCCAAAGAAGACATTCAGATGGCCAACAAGCACATGAGAAGATGCTGAACACCACTAATCACCCGAGAAATATAAAACCACAAGGAGAAAAAGTCAGCAAAGAAAGGGACTTCCCTGCAGTCCAGTAGTTAACACTCCACACTTCTGCTGTAGTGGGTGAGAGTTCAATCCCTAGTCGGGGAACTAAGATCCTGCATACCAACTGCTCCACTCCCCCAAAATCAGCAAACAACCATAAGGAGATACTGCCTCGCGCCTGTCAGAATAGCTATTATCAACAGATAACAAATTTTTGGCAAGAATGTAGAGAAAAAGGGAAACTTTGTGCAATATTGGTGGGCAGAAAAATCGATACATCTGGTCCCATCACTTCATGGCAAATAGATGAGGAAACAATGGAACCAGTGACAGACTTTAATTTCTTGAACACCAAAATCACTGCAGATGGTGACTGTAGCCATGAAATTAAAAGCCACTTGCTCCTTAGAAGAAAAGTTATGACAAACCTAGACAGTTTATTAAAAAGCAGGGATATTACTTTGCCAACAAAGGTCTATCTAGTTAAAGCTATGGTTTTTCCAGTAGTCATGTATAGATGTGAGAGTTGGACTATAAAGAAAGCTGAGCACTGAAGAATTGATGTTTTTGAACTATGGTGTTGGAGAAGACTCTTGAGTCACTTGGACTGCACGAAGATCAAACCAGTCAGTCCTAAAGGAAATCAGTCCTGAATATTCATTGGAAGGACTGATGCTGAAGCTGAAACTCCAATCCTTTGGCCACCTGATGAGAAGAACTGATTCATTTGAAAGACCCTGATGCTAGGAAAGATTGAAGGCAGGAGGAGAAGGGGACAACAGAGAATAAGATGATTGGATGGCATCACCAACTCAAATGGACATGAGTTTGAGCAAGCTCTGGGAGTTGGTGATGGACAGGGAAGCCTAGCGTGATGCAGTCCATGGGGTCACAGAGTCAGACATGACTGAGCAACTGAACTGAACTGAACTGATAGAGCTTCCTTAAAAACTTAAAAATACATCTGCTATATGATCTACGAATTTCACTTCTAAGTATTTACCTGAAGGAAACATTAATTTGAAAAGATATATACCATTGTTCATTGCAACATCATTTACAATAGCCAAGATGTGGAAGCAACTTGTGTCCACCTATAGATGAATGGATAAAGATGTGAGATATCTACATATATGTATATATATATAAAACTTCTCAGCCATAAAAAGTGAAAACTTGCCATTTGTGACAATGTGGATGATCCAGATGGCTTTATGCTAAATGAAATAAGTCAGATAAAGACAAACACCATATTTATATGTGAGATCTAAAAAATAAACAAAAAATCAAATCAAAAGGAAAACTGACTTCTAAATGTAGCAGAAAAAAAATGGGTGGTTGCCAGAGAGGAGGGAGATTGACAGGTGAAATAAGTGACAGGGATTAAGAACGACAAACCTCCAGTTATAAAGTAAACAAGTCACAAGAATGTAACATACAGCATAAGGGATATAATTAATAACATTGTAATGACTTTGTATGGGGACAGATGATGCGAGCTTTATCACAGTGCTCATTTCATAATGCCTGCCAATGTCCAATCACTGTGGAGTATCCCTGAAACCAGCATAATGTTGTACATCATTTCATTTTTCGGTTAAAAAGAAATGAAATAAAGACTGGAGATTTTCTTAGAAGGTACCAAAACCCACCGTGTGCACCATTCAGTGAGGCCACTCCCCAGTGGGCCCTGAGGGCAGAGGAACATGGGTAATGAAGTCGTTTGTCTCTCATCTGGGAGTCCTTTGTCTTCCGCTAACATCTATGGCTGGCTAACCTGTTAGCCTACAAGCAGAGTAAGACCTCAGACACTTCACAGTTCTCAATGATAACCTCTTTACGTCTCAGTGACTTTACCTGCACAATGGACAGAAGGTGTCTACCTCATAGAGAGTGTGCTAATAAATGAAATAATAAGATTATACATATATGGAGCCCGGCCTGAGCCTCACAGCTGCACAGCTCATCAGTACCTGGTGCTTCCTGATGGCCTCCTCCCCAAACCAACTGACCTGCTCCCAGCTCAGTTCTCACTGGTGGCTCTGAGGCATGGACACCAGAGATCGTCTCTCCTCGAAAGTTCCTAATCCCTGTCCTGTGGCTCTCACCAAACTGGGTTTCTTTTCTTTTTTTTTCTTTTTTTTTTGCCACATGCACCTTGATTGCTGCCTGGGCTTTCTCTAATTGCAGTGAGCAGGGACTACTCTCTAGTTGCAGAGCACAGGATTCTCATTGCAGTGGCTTCTCTTATTGTGGAGCATGGGCTCTAGGGGGACGAGGGCTTCAGTAGTTGTGGCGTATAGGCCCAGCTGCTCTGAGCATGTGGGATCTTCCTGGAGCAGGGATCAAACTCATACCCCTGCATTGGCAGGCAGATTCATAACCACCAGATCACCAGGGAAGCCCCTCTTCCTACATTTTTGTCCTTCTCTAGTTCCTTGCTGAAAAGACACACACATACATATACACATACAAAATTAACAAAAGGAGACTGTTTTGTAGATGTCCTAAGATAGTCCTAAATCGCCATAAAAAGTACTAACTAACAATACAACAACAGGCAGCTTTTCTAAAGTGGAAGAAGAGGAAAGCAGTCATTGGAATGAGGGGACAGGAAGAGTCATGAGGTCCTCATCAGAAGGAGATAAAAGTTATAAGAAACCTATAAAACATCTAACCATGCAGTTATGTAGATGGCCAATATTTATGATTCTCCAATGTCAATCTTAATGATGTATTTACAAAGAATTACTGGAAAGAAAACAGGAAATGGTGACTGTAAGAAAAGTGACCAAGGAACCACTGAAACAGTGTGAAAAATAGGAGAAAAGACAAACTTTTACTATCACCAGATCCCAGGATTCCAGCCCAGTTTTTAGCAGCTGTGACAACTTGGGTGAGTTACTAAACCTCACCAAACTTCAGTTTACTTACCTTCCAGGTGCTTTAAGCCTACCTACCTTGAAAAGCCACTGATGGGTTATCATAATAAATTGTATCTATGATAGGTATGACGATTCTAGTAGTAATGTACTAAAGAATTACCTATTCAGAAATTAATAAAAGGGCTGAGGGACATTTCTTAACATTTCTTAAAAGAGTATAATGTCTTATGACGTTGTACCAGGCTTGCCACATATAACATTATAGAATTTTAACTATACTTTCATAAAAACCCAAAAGGTGCAGAAACTTCCTAACTGCGGACTTCCATAACTCAGTGTTAGTCTCAGGTAACTACTTACTTGATTAAAAAAACTTACCTGTAACAAAAAATCAAAGAGGGCCATCTTGGACCACTCGTGATGATGTATTTCAGTACAGCCCCATTCAGGCTTGGGTACTCGACCATTCTGCCAGCACTTCTGTTTCAGCAACTGCTGATAAGTTCCCCAAGTAAGCTTAACAGAAGAGTGGGTCTCATTATTTGTTGGAGACAAAGATGGATCCCAGAGGATGAAAGGACATGGGCGGCCATCTATAAAAGCGAAAAAAAAAGAAAAAAACAGTTAGCAAGTTACTGACTCTGTGTGTGCCCTTGGATGTCATTCACTCTTTCACAGCTTTACACTCTCACCTGTCATGTGCTAGAATTGGATTAGATGACATTTACGGTCCCTTTGTCTTCTGAATAATTTAATATTCGTATACCTTTATGATGCTTCCTGATAACAGTCTTATATGATGGAAAGTAACTATTAGACAAGGAAAGAAAAGGATTTTTAAAAAAAGGTACTTTACAGATGTAGCAGGAATAGGCCTGTAACCACCATAACAATGCCCTCTGGTTAATGTGGTTTTATTCCACATCTAAAAGCAGCCACCATGAAAAGGAAAGAATCCAGACATTTATAATTGTCTATTCAGTGTCTGAGTGGAGCTGCACTCTATCTATAATAACAACCGTCTGATTTTCTGAGGCCACAGTATGATGTTAAGAAGAAAAAGAATTTTTAGAAGTTGCAAATTTAAAAGTAAAATTGTATGTTTCACACCAGTCACTATAATCTCCAAAGAAAGAAAAAAGAAGTACGAGGTTTAGAGGTGTTTGGGTTTTTGTTGTTGTTTTTTTTTTTTTCCTTTTCTGATAGAACAATATCACTGCTGGTAAATGATCATTTATTCACATAAAACCACCCGAAGTACACTTAAGCAAATATCATTTTTATCAATTTCCAGTGCATAGAATATGTTTCAAAGAAAATGTCACTTGAATGTTTTTGCCTCAGTTTTGATAGTTTAGAAATTTCACTGCTAAACTGTACATTAAATGATACTGCAGGCTTAAAACCAAAAATATCTCTCTCAAGCCTCCATGTCTGTCAAATAAAGTCACTCAAAGAGGATGATGAGCAGCTTTGCTTGTAACTTAAAAATCAGAATGATCTCTTGAAAAAAAGAAAAGTAAGTAAGTCACGAAGATTTGAAAAATCACATTTAACTCATTCTTAACAACCCTGAACAATAGGAGCCTCTGAAACTATGGTTGGAATGTCAAGACACATCACAGGGATTTTTAAAGCTTTTTCAAATAACCTGAGAGGTTCTCAGTCTATAACTGGTTGTTTTGTTAAAGACTTGCTTTCCCACCCTGCTTGTTTGCTTTCGTGTAGAGCTCTTATCTTTGGTCTTTAATGCAAGGACAGTCACTCTAAGGACAGTCACAGTTCTAACCACTCTTCAGTATGGTGTTCCAGGGACCTCAATAATATTAATAACATTCACTTAATCATTCTAAGCACCTACATTCCACTTCTGTTCAAAGGAAAAATCTCTCTCCTTTTAGCCTTGCAAATTAGGCCAGGGCATGTAGAAAATCCTTTAGACTGTGGAAAATAGGTCAGTCGCTGATGTACAATTAAAAGAAAAATAAAGAAAGAGGAACCATAACTAAAGAACTTAATTGTTATCTCACTCCTTTTTATTTCCTTTACTGTACTAAATGGTTTCACGCTACTGGGACCTAATTATCTTCTTAGATGCTAGATAAATATAATGTTAAATGTATATGTTCCAAATACTATGTCAATTTTAAGAAGAATAATAATAAATTTCAGGTAGACGCAGTCAATCCTAAAGGAGATCAACACTGAGCATTCACTGCAAGGATTGAAGCTCCAATACTTTGGCTACCTGATGTGAAGACAAGTCATGGGAAAAAACCCTGGTGTTAGGAAAGATTGAAGGCAAAAGGAGAAGGGTGTGGCAGAGGATGAGATAGTTTGAAAGCATCACCAACTAAATGGACATGAATTTGAGCAAACTCAGGGAGACAGTGGAGGACAGATGAGCCTGGCGTGCTTCAGTCCATGAGATAGCAAAGAGTCAGACATGAATTAGCAGCTGAACAACAATAACAACAGGAGCAGTCCATCATGTAGAAGTGGGAGACACAAATAAACCAGTGTAACCAAATTTGTGTAAGAGACACAGCATAGCTTTCAAAGATTTTTTGTTGTTGTTTAGTCACTAAATCATGTCTAACTCTTTGGGACCCCATGGATTGTAGCCCACTGGGATCCTCTGTCCATGGATTTCCCAGGCAAGAATACTTGAGTGGGTTGCCATTTCCTTCTCCAAAGGATCTTTCCAACCCAGGGATCAAACTTGCATCTCCTCCATGTGTTTCCTGCATTGCAGGCGGATTCTTTACCACTGTGTCTCCAGGGAAGCTTTGAAAGATATGGACTTCAAACTATTAATACCAAGAGGCTCTATCAGTCAGTATCTTTGGAACAAAGTGATACACAGCTAGCACTTTGCATTCTCAGTGCTAGAAAGTACTCAAGCAGAGTTGAAATCCAACACTGAACTCCAACAAAACAAATCAATGTACCAGAAAGAAAACCAGCAGTCTCCTCAGCACATGAGGCCCTCAGAGAAAGGAGGAAATGATGCACATAAACAGTTAACAATTTCTGCATTGCTTTTTCCTTTGCTTTAGAAATATTTGTTTCATTTTTTTAAAAAGTAAATCTATTCATTGTAGGAAATGTGGAAAAACAGTAAAATGTATAGCTAAAAGATGACCTCTTACTATATTTAGGAAACACTGAAGTCTCCACTAAAAAAAAAAAAACACAGACGGAACTAATAAATGAATTTAGTAAAGTTACAGGATACAAGATTGATATATAGGTATCTGCTGCTCTTTTATATACTGAAAATGAACTCTCAGAAAGAGAAACTAAGGAAACAAACACATTTACAATCATATCAAAAAGAATAAAATTCCTAAGAATAAACTTAATCAAGGAGGTAAAAAATCTATTTACTGAAAAATATAAAACATTAATGAAGAATTTTGAAAATTATATCAATACAGAAAATGGAAAGATATCCCATGCCCTTGTATTGGAATAATTAATATTGTTAAAATAGCCATACTGCCCAAAGCCATCTACAGATTTACTATAATATCTATCAAAATACCCATGATACTTTTCACAAAACTAGAACAAATAATCCTAAAATTTATATGAAACCTAGAAGACCCCAAATTGTCAAGGCAATCCTGAGAAAAAGAACAAAGCTAAAGGAATCATGCTCTCTGACTTCAGACAATACTGCAAAGCTATAGTGATCAAAATAGTATAGAACTGGCACAAAATCAGACACACAGATCAATGGACCATAACAGAGAATGGAGACATAAACTCGCACACATATAGTCAATCTACATCAAAGGAGGCAAGAATATTCAGTGAAGAACATACAGTCTCTTCATTAAGTGGTGCTGGAAAAACTGGACAGCTACATACTGAAAGAATGAAATTAGATGTTTCCTCACACCATGTACAATAAATTCAAAATGAATTAAAGACCTAAATGTAAGACCTGAAACCATAAAACTCCTAGAAGAAAACACAGACAAAATATCTTTTGACATAAATCATAGCAATATTTTTTGGAAGCAGCTCCTAAGATAAAAGAAATAAAAGCAAAAATAAACAAATGAGACTAATTAAACTTAAAAGCATTTACACAGCAAAGGAAACTATAATCAAAACAGAAAGAAAATATTTGTAAATGAAATGACTGACAAGGGGCTAATATCCAACACACACAAACAGCTCATACAATTCAATATCAGAAAAAGAAGGCTTTAAAAAATGAGAATACATGAATAGACATTTTCCCAAAGAAAATTTATAGATGGCCAATAGGTTATGAAAGGATACTTAACCCACTATTCATGAGAGAAATGCAAATCAAATCACAGTGAGATGTCACCTCACATCTGTCAGAATGGCTAACATAATAAAGAATACAAATGATGAATCTTCATACTGTTCTCTATAGTAACTATATTATAATCCCACCAACAGTGCAAGAGGGTTAGAATTACCTTGTGACCCAACAATTCCAATACTGGGCATATACCCTGAGAAAACCATAATTGAAAGAGACACATGTACTCCAGTGTTTGCTGCACACTTTTACAATAGCTAGGACATGGAAACAACCTAGATGTCCACTAACAGATGAATGGATATGGAAGCATTCCTAGGGAATGGACATGGAAGCAACCTAGACATCCATCAACAGATGAACTGTGGTATATATACATATATATATATATGTACACATATGTATATACATACAACGGAGAAGGCCTGGCACCCCCACTCCAGTCCTCTTGCCTGGAAAATCCCATGGATGGAGGAGCCTGGTGGGCTGCAGTTCATGGGGTCGCTAAGAGTCGGACACGACTGAGTGACTTCACTTTCACTTTTCAGTTTTCATGCATTGGAGAAGGAAATGGCAGCCCACTCCAGTGTTCTTGCCTGGAGAATCCCAGGGACGGGGGAGCCTGGTGGGCTGCCATCTATGGGGTTGCACGAGTCGGACACGACTGATGCGACTTAGCAGCAGCAGCAGCAGCAGCAGCATAGACATACAAACACAATGAAATATTACTATAAAATACTAACTATAAAAAAGAACACATTCAAGTCAGTCCTAATGAAGTAGACGAACCTACAGTCTATTCTACAGGGTAAAGTAGAAAGAGAAAGACAAATTTTGTATATTAACACACGTGTATGAAGTCTAAAAAGACGTTACTGATGAACCTATTTGTGAGGCAGCAATGAAGATGCAGACAGAGTACAGACTTGTGGACACAGTGGGGGAAGAGAGGGTGGAACAACTGAGAGAACAGTATGAAAACAGGTATCACCATATGTGAAATAGACAGCAAGTCAGAATTTGTTGTGTGATCCAGGGAGATCAACCCAATGCTCCGTGACCACCTAAAGGGGTAGGATGGCGTGAGAGATGGGGGTTGGGGGTTCAGGAGAGAAGGGACATAGGTATCCCTGTGGCTGAATCATGTTGATGTATGGCAGAAACCAATACAATATTGTAAAGCAATTTTCCTCCAATAACAAAAAAGAATACAAATAACAAAAGCTGGAGAGAGTATAGAGGAAAGGGAACCCTCCTACACTGTTACTAGCAAGGCAAATTGGTGCAACCACTGTGGAAAACAATATGAAAGTTTCTCAAAATACTAAATCTAGAGCTACCATATGATCTGGCAATTAAAATGCTGGGGGATATATCTGTAGAAAACAAAAATACTAGTTTTAAAAGATACATGTACCCCAATCTTTGCAGTAGCACTGTTTACAATTGCTAAGATACAGAAGCAACCTGCGTGTCCATCAACAAAAGAATGGACAACAAAGATGTGGTGTGTGTGTGTGTGTGTACACATTCAGTGAATACTACCTGGTAATAAAAAGAATGAAATTCTGCCGTTCGCAACAACATGGATGGGCCTGAAGAGTATGATGCTTAGTGAAATAAGTCAGACAGAGGAAGACAAATACTCTAAGTTATCACACACTTGTGGAATTTAAAAAATAAAGCAAATCAAATTATGTAATAAGACAGAAACAGATTCACAGACATAGAGGACAGATTAGTAGTTACCAGTGGAGGGAGGGAAGCAGGAGGGGCAAGACAGGGGTAGGGGATTAAGAGTCACAAACTACTATGCATAAAAACAAAGAAACAACAAAGATATATTATACAGCTCAAGAAAATATAACCATGATTTTTTAATAACTTCAAATGGAGTATAAAACTACAGAAACATTGACTCACTGTGCTACACATGAAACTAATAAAATATTCTAATCAACTATAATACAAAGAAATATACACACACAGCCAGAAAACAACAATCGTCTACAATCTCCTATCCTAGTAATTGGTCCTATTATTTGTATATTTGCATCAGATATTTTTCCCATGTTTTTCTTTCGCACCTGAAAAAATTAATTGTTTTTAGAAATTTAAGGAGTATAGCTTGTGGTTAGAGTTCAGACTCTGGAACCCAAGAGACTTTCTGAATTCTGGTCACACTACTTCTTACCTTTGTGATGTTAGACAAGTTATATAATCTCTTCAAACATCACTTTCATCCTCTGTAAAATGTGGACAATACTGTACCTTCCAAAATTAACTGCATTAGGGTTAATGGGATCATGCATTTAAAGTTCTCAGTGTGGTGTCTCACATATATGCCTATCCTAGAAAGGTTTTACTTTTTTTTTAATTTTATTTTTACTTTATTTTTACTTTACAATACTGTATTGGTTTTGCCATACATTGACATGAATCTGCCACGGGTGTATACGAGCTCCCAATCCTGATCCCCCCTCCCACCTCCCACCCCATATCATCTCCCTGGATCATCCCTGTGCACCAGCCCCAAGCATCCTGTATCCTGCATCGAACATAGACTGGTGCTTCGTTTTTTACATGACAGTATACATGTTACAATGTCATTCTCCCAAATCATCCCACCCTCTCCCTCTCCCTCAGAGTCCAAAAGTCCGTTCTATACATCTGTGTCTCTTTTGCTGTCTCACATACAAGGTCATCATTACCATCTTTCTAAATTCCATATATATGTGTCAGTATACTGTATTGGTGTTTTTCTTTCTGGCTTACTTCACTCTGTATAACTATTATTACATGCATGCATTATAAAATCACATAATTCATCAGCCTTCCCTTAGCCCTTATTTGTTTATTGAGCATCTACTACATCTCAAATGCTGCTCTAGGCCTAAAGCATACATACACACATGCATACATGTCAGATTTTCAGTTCTTTGGGTTTTGTTTGTTTTGTTTTTTGTGGCTGTTTGGCTTACATAGAACTTACATTTCCACCAAGGGAAAGATGCAAAAATTATAAAGGATGATAGACTGTTTGGAATCATCTTACATATATAGTTTGTCAGAACTGTTTCACTAAATGTTATATTGCAAACATGTCTCTTACAATTAAATATTCTTAAGTATCATCACTTTAACTGTGATATCAAGCCCCGTGTTCAGATGGTGACTGAGAGCCATACAAAGTCCACTAGCAGGCACTCAACTCCATTGCGACACAAAAGCAGTGGCAACAATCCATACACAAAGGGTGGTGACTAAGTTCCAATAAAACTTTATTACAGACACTGAGTATACATTTTATATATTTTTAAGTGTCATAGTAATATTATGACGATGATATTTTTTCAGCTATTTAAAAAACCTTTGGTAGCTCACAAAACACAAAAGTGGGCTGTGGGTTATCTCTCACCCACAGACTGTAGTGAATCAACTATTACCATTTCACTCTATGAGTATACTGCATTTCATTTACCATTTTCTTCCTTTTAAACCTTAAAATTTTTTGAAGGATACATTTTCTATTAAATCATTTTAAAAATTGTTCTCACACGGCCACAGGGAGCTTTCAGCAGATAGGAATAATTGGTTTTCTGTTAGTATCGACTGTTTTCCTCCACATCCATCTCCCGTTAGCAAATATTCTGACTGTCACAGAAAGAGGTTCTATGCTGCCCTGCCTGACATCAGTCACCACGGGAAAGGGGTTTCCCGAAAGCAGGGCCAGCGCCAGTTCTGAGAGTCGGTAGGCCACCCGCTCTTCCTCCCAACAAGCAGGTCTTGCAGAGTATTTGTGCACATTGCCCTCCCTTGAGGTAGCGGCAGCTGCCAGGATGGCCCCAGAGCTCAGAACTCTGAGCAGCTACTGCGAGGAGAACTCCGCTTTGTATAAAGCATGGCTGATAACAGCATTAAATGAACTTTGATAGATCTGAAGGCATGACAGAAAAATAGTCTCTGAAAGCAGGAAATGGGTTAAAGCAACTTACCTGAAGTGCCTCAGAGATGAGCTGCATTCATCTCTTCACATTCGGGTTTGTCAAAATGATGCAGCACTGTGCTCTCTGGAGAAATTTTACAGTGAAGAAATAAAATTCTAACTGTCAGAGTGGGGAGAAAGTGGGGTTTTAAAAGATATGTGGGTGCTCATGTAAACTAAAGGTTACACAGCTGTCTTTTTAAAAAAATGAGACTTGCCAGTATAAAACTTTATTTTTTCCAAAATCTGAATAGTTCCTCTGAATTTTTATGTTCTCCCAAGTTTGTTCTTTATTCACAAGCACAAAGAAGACATTCTTTTGAGAAGATGAATGTGAAAATCCACTAACAATGAATGCTATACACAGCCTCCTCTACCCTAGTTTACTAAGTGCCCTTCACCTTCAACCAGTGACAGGTCTTGTTGATCATAGGTAGAGTTGTCGGTCTGCATCTATCACTGGGCAAAAATAAGTAAAACATCCTGAGCTCTGAAATCAGAAGCCTTTTTTTTATCACATGGGCCAAGCTCCAAGACTTCTTGCGAACAAGACAGAAAGGAAAGTGACAGTTCAGCTCAGAGCCTTTCATTAAAAATAACTCCAAAATCCATTAACAAAAACAAAGACCAGCCAAAACTTGAGGCTCATCTTTGTTACGGGAGACAAATTTTGTCCAGTTCCATTGCAACTGTCTGAGGCATTGAAGGAAAATTTGAACATTGCAAAACTCTAATCTGCTAAAGCAGGTGTTGAAGGGGTGTACCTCCCGTGAGAGGGTAGCAGGTGTCTGGTTGTTAATGAACGATCTGCTCTATTTTTCTACAGTGCCTTTCACAGTAGGGTTCTGGTGATTAAAAGTATTAGACAGAAGTGAAAAAAGCAGGTAGGACCTCTTGGCTTAGTGCTGATGAACACGGACAAGTTAGTTAATGTGAGAGAGGGTAAATAAGAATGCAAGATTCTGATGGCCTTGCGGGAGAGGGTAGGGTCGGAGAATAAGATACTCAGGTTTTTAAACATCCTCTTATTCCAAAAGCATGTATTTACCATTACCCCTTAATTTCTGGACCCATTTTGTCCCTGTGTTTTGGATAGAAAGAGTTCAGAGTGAAGCATACCAAAAATAGAGGACCTACTAGATCCCAGTCCAGGCAAGACCCATGCTGTAGCTAGGAATTCAGCAGACTCAGACAAATACGTGTGTAATGATGATCAGGTTACATGTCTGCCAGTTAAAGAATGTTCTGAAGGGAGTGAATGAAGGATTAAAATAAGGGCTGAGCAAAGACAAGCAAAATAAAAAACTGCTGGGCTCCAGAATTGGGCTATCGCCATTGATAAGAAGAACCTTCTCTGAAGAAGAGCTGAGCATGTGGGTGGGGCTAAGAAAGAAGTCACAAGTACTGATTGTACCCCACCTTTTTTTTTTTTTTTTTTTTTGGCACTGTTGGGTCTTCATTGTAGCATGCAGGATCATTAATTGTGGCATGTGGGATCCGGTTCCCAGACCACGGATAGAACCTGGGTCCCCTACATTGGGAATGCAGTCTTAGCCACAGGACCACCAGGTGAGTCCCAGGGTTCTACTCTTGACAGTATCTCTGGTCTCCATAAGACTGGAGCCCAGTCCCCCAACCACCTTGACTGAGGCACTGAGAACCCCAAGAGGTAAAAAGACCATCTTCCAAACCTGTCTGGCAGGGTGGTAAGAGATCCAGACAGACACTGAAATACAGCACTGTCACATATTAGGAAGAACCAATTTATATTAGGTTTTTATGATTTTAAAAGGGGAAGGCAACAGAGAGGCAGAATTCCATATATTTTATATGTTAAGAATCGGTGCAGACAATTGAGCCCAAATACAAGGTCTTGTTTTAGGAATCCGATTTCTGGATGATTTAGTTCTTGCAACAAAAAAATAAATGCATTTAGTTACTTTTCTAACTGTTTCACTAGTTTTCTTGAGGTTGAACTGAGTTTAAATAATCTCCACATTTCCTCGAGCATTAGCTAAGCGTGAAGCACTTGTGACTTCCTCTACCAAAGACAACTCACACAATCCAAACCATCAGTTCCACTTTAAAAAGTGTCCTTCTTTGTTCCGAAGCTTTGACTCATGGACAGGAACTTCTGCTTTCGAGGTCTGCCCAGGACTTCTGCAATGAAAATGGAAACTTCCAGACTCTTCTTGCCTCAATATTCCACTTTGAAAAACAGGAACCGACCTCAGCTTCAGAGGACTGTGAGGATGGGATCACTGCCAGGCTCCACAGACAATCACATTTTGCCAATAAAGTATTCGTCACATCTGAGTGATGCAGCCCTGGGCCATCAAATCCCTTATGATTGTACAGTGGAAGTGAGAAATAGATTTAAGGGCCTAGATCTGATAGATAGAGTGCCTGATGAACTATGGAATGAGGTTCGTGACATTGTACTGGAGACAGGGATCAAGACCATCCCCATGGAAAAGAAATGCAAAAAAGCAAAATGGCTGTCTGGGGAGGCCTTACAAATAGCTGTGAAAAAAAAGCAAAGGAGAAAAGGAAAGATATAAGCATCTGAATGCAGAGTTCCAAAGAATAGCAAGAAGAGATAAGAAAGCTTTCTTCAGTGATCAATGCAAATAAATAGAGGAAAAGAACAGAGTGGGAAAGACTAGAGATCTCTTCAAGAAAATTAGAGATACCAAGGGAACATTTCATGCAAAGATGGGCTCGATAAAGGACAGAAATGGTATGGACCTAACAGAAGCAGAAGATATTAAAAAGAGGTGGCAAGAATACATGGAAGAACTGTACAAAAAAGGTCTTCACGACCCAGATAACCATGATGATGTGATCACTAATCTAGAGCCAGACATCTTGGAATGTGAAGTCACGTGGGCCTTAGAAAGCATCACTATGAACAAAGCTAGTGGAGGTGAAGGAATTCCAGTTGAGCTGTTTCAAATCCTGGAAGATGATGCTGTGAAAGTGCTGCACTCAATATGCCAGCAAATTTGGAAAACTCAGCAGTGGCCACAGGACTGGAA
Source organism: Nanger dama (assembly GCA_917880005.1). NCBI lineage: Eukaryota > Metazoa > Chordata > Mammalia > Artiodactyla > Bovidae > Nanger > Nanger dama. The sequence goes on along the minus strand of CAKJTW010000009.1, from coordinate 41,628,698 downwards.
AAGGTCAGTTTTCATTCCAATCCCAAAGAAAGGCAATGCCCAAGAATGCTCAAACTACCGTACAATTGCACTCATTTCACATGCTAGTAAAGTAATGCTCAAAATTCTCCAAGCCAGGCTTCAGCAATACGTGAACTGTGAACTCTTTGATGTTCAAGCTGGTTTTAGAAAAGGCAAAGGAACAAGAGATCAAATTGCCAACATCTGCTGGATCATCAAAAAAGCAAGAGAGTTCCAGAAAAACATCTATTTCTGCTTTCTTGACTATGCCAAAGCCTTTGACTGTGTGGATCACAATAAACTGTGGAAAATTCTGAAAGAGATGGGAATACCAGACCACGTGACCTGCCTCTTGAGAAATCTGTATGCAGGTCAGGAATCTGGACATGGAACAACAGACTGGTACCAAATAGGAAAAGGAGTACGTCAAGGCTGTATATTTTCACCCTGCTTATTTAACCTATATGCAGAGTACATCATGAGAAACGCTGGGCTGGAAGAAACACACGCTGGAATCAAGATTTCCAGGAGAAATATCAATAACCTCAGATATGCAGATGATACCACCCTTATGGCAGAAAGTGAAGAGGAGCTAAAAAGCTTCTTGATGAAAGTGAAAGAGGAGAGTGAAAAAGTTGGCTTAAAGCTCAATATTCAGAAAATGAAGATCATGGCATCCAGTCCCATCGCTTAAAATAGATGGGGAAACAGTGTTAACAGTGTCAGACTTTATTTTGGGGGCTCCAGAATCACTGCAGATGGTGACTGCAGCCATGAAATTAGAAGACGCTTACTCCTTGGAAGAAAAGTTATGAGCAACCTAGATAGTTTATTCAAAAGCAGAGACATTACTTTGCCAACTAAGGTCCGTCTAGTCAAGGCTACGGTTTTTCCTGTGGTCATGTACAGATGTGAGAGTTGGACTGTGAAGAAGGCTGAGCGCCAAAGAATTGATGCTTTTGAACTGTGGTGTTGGTGAAGACTCTTGAGAGTCCCTTGGACTGCAAGGAGATCTAACCAGTCCATTCTGAAGGAGATCAACCCTGGGATTTCTTTGGAAGGAATGATGCTAAAGCTGAAACTCCAGTACTTTGGCCACCTCATGCGAAGAGTTGACTCACTGGAAAAGACTCTGATGCTGGGAGGGACTGGGGGCAGGAGGAGAAGGGGACGACAGAGGATGAGATGGCTGGATGGCATCACCAACTCAATGGATGTGAGTCTGAGTGAACTCCGAGAGATGGTAATGAACAGGGAGGCCTGGCGTGCTGCAATTCATGGGGTCGCACAGAGTCCGACACGACTGAGTGACTGAACTGAACTGAACTGAATGTAGATAAAGAAGCCATGAACTCTTGACCGGAGTAAGCTTCCTGCCGTCCAAAGCTCATCACATCACCCTTCTTCAGACCTATCAATGATTCCCCATGGTCTGTGGGATGAAGTCCATGTCCTTACATGACACAGACCCAGTCATTCTCCACTCTCCCCCTCCAACCGCTAATCTCTTTTCCCAGAACTGTTTTCCAGGCACATGCTCTCTCCATCTTTCTATACCCACCCATCTCTCACTTCATCCACAGTCTGACATTACTGCTTCTACATCTTTTTGCAATACCCCTAACTATCCCCCTAAATACACATCCCTCTCTGTGCCTGCAGGGTTCTCCAAAAATATCTCCACTGAGGTCTTTACCTGACCACTCCTGTAGGATAGGTTTGCTTAGCCACCTCCCGCCTTCCAAGCTGGGAGCTCTTGAGAACAGGGACTCATCACCAATCATCTTTGGTTCTCCAGCTCCTGACATAATGTCTAGACCAAGCATTCAAATATGCTGATGAATAAGAGTGACTTTTTCAGAATCCCCTACTTTCCATCTCTAGCCTGGAGGTTCTAAGCAATGGTCCATTGGTCCCTGAATAAACACTTGGTTGATGTGACCTCCCAGTAAGTGGTGATTTTACTGGACTCAGAAAGTGAAGAGGAACTAAAGAGCCTCTTGAAGGTGGAAGAGGAGAGTGAAAAGCTGGCTTAAAATTCATCATTAAAAATGAAGATCATGGCTTCGGTCCCATCACTTCATGGCATAGAGATGGGGAAACAATGAAAGAGTGACAGACTTTATTTTCTTGGGCTCCAAATCACTGCAGGTGGTGACTGCAGCCATGAAATTAAAAGACGCTTGCTCCTTGGAAGAAAAGCTATGACACACCTAGACAGCATATTAAGAAGCAGAGAAATTATTTTGCTGCCAAAGTCTGTATAGTCAAAGCTTTGGTTTTTTTCATAGTCATGTATGGATATGAAAGTCAGACCATAAAGAAAGCTGAATCCTGAAGAATTGATGCTTTTGAACTGTGGTGTTGGAGAATACTCTTGAGAGTCCCTTGGACGGCAAGGAGATCAAACCAGTTAATCTTAAAGGAAATCAGTCCTGAATGTTCATTGGAAGGACTGATGCTGTTGCTGAAGCTCCAATACTCTCAGCCACCTGATGTTAAGAGCCGACTCATTGGAAAAAACCTTGATGCTGGGAAAGATTGAGGGCCAGAGGAGAAGGGAACAGCAGAGGATGAGATGGTTGGATGGCATCACCAACTCAACAGACATGAGTTTGAGCAAACTCTGGGAGATGGTGAAGGACAGGGAAGCCTGGTGTGCTGCAGTCCATGGGGTCACAAAGAATTGGATATGACTTTGCCACAATGAGGTACCATTTCATGCCAGTCATAATGGCTGCAATCCAAAAGTCTACAAGCAATAAATGCTGGAGAGGATGTGGAGAAAAGGGAGCTGTCTTACACTGTTGATAGGAATGCAAACAAGTACAGCCACTATGGAGAACAGTGTGGAAATTCCTTAAAAAACTGGAAATAGAACTGCCTTATGACCCAGCAATCTCACTGCTGGGCATACAAACCGAGGAAACCAGAACTGAGACACGTGTACCCCAATGTTCATCACAGCACTGTTTATAATAGCCAGGACATGGAAGCAACCTAGATGTCCATCAGCAGACAAATAGATAAGCAAGCTGTGGTACATATACACAATGGAGTATTACTCAGCTATTAAAAAGAATGCATTTGAATCAGTTCTAATGAGGAGGATGAAACTAGAGCCTATTATACAGAGTGAAGTAAGCCAGAAAGAAAAACACCAATACAGTATACTACACATATATATGGAATTTAGAAAGATGGTAACGATAACCCTGTATGTGAGACAGAAAAAGAGACACAGATGTATAGAACAGTCTTTTGGATTCTGTGGGAGAGGGAGAGGGTGGGATGATTTGGGAGAATGGCATTGAAACATGTATAATATCATATAAGAAATGAATCACCAGTCCAGGTTCGATACAGGATACAGGATGCTTGGGGCTGGTGCACTGGGATGACCCAGAGGGATGGTATGGGGAGGGAGGTGGGAGCGGGGTTCAGGATGGGGAACACGTGTACACCTGTGGCGGATTCATGTTGATGTATGGCAAAACCAATACAATATTGTAAAGTACTTAGCCTCCAATTAAAATAAATAAATTAAAATTAAAAACAAAAAGAACTGGGGATGACTGAACTGAACAACAACAGTATAAATGGATCAAAAAGAATTAGAGGCCCTTAAGAAGTAGAAGTTGGGGCCTCCAGGGCTTCCAGGCCCTCATTCTACTACCCAGCCCCACATCTCCATAATTCTCTGAGACTGGGAATGATAAACAGACACACTGCCTCACTCCTTGTGACCCAAAATCAGTGTCTTGAGAAGGGGACAGTTAAGGCATCCTGGCTCCATTCGGGAATCATACCAAAAGGCCATGGAGGTAGCAGGTTCTGATGTGGACGCTGATTACCTGGGAAGGCCCAGCCCACACTCGCTGAGAATCCATTAAGGCAAGAGGGTAATGGTGAAGGCTCATACAGTGATGAGGATGAGGCTGGCTCCCAGCCCCACCACACACGACCTGCCCCACATGTCAGCCTTTGGAGGACATGTTTACTCTCTGAGCCTCGTTTTCCCCACAGGAAACCTGCTCAAAACTAACTGGTGTGTGGGGCTGCCATACAATTTGGTGAGATGATGAACGTAAAGTGCTTTGCACTCCACAAACAGGAAAGACTGGGATCATCCACCATCCACCCCAAGCACTTTCATTAAATGACAACATGAAGTGCCTGTTTATTTAGTTCACGTAAACATCAATTTAGAGAAACAAACTAAGAAAATCTAAGGAGACCTTATCACGAAGAGCTGAATTGGCTTAGAAACCAAATGAAAATAACAGATAGCAATCACTGAGTGTCCTTTTGAGAGGAGTAGCGCTGTTATATACATTTTATCCACATCAGCTCACTCAATGCTCACACCTCGATGAGGTTAGTACCATTACCAATATCATGATACTCTTGAAAAAATAAGGTAGAAAAAGATTAAGTCATTTCTCCCAGACCAGTTTTCAGGTAGTAGAACTCGGCTTCAAATTCAGGGAGTCTAGACTACCAGTGGTTATGAGCTGAACTGTGTTCCTCCAAAATTCACATCTTGAAGTCCCAACCCCAGCACCTCAGAAGGTGACTGCATTTGGAGAAAGGCCTTTAAAGAGGCAGTTCAGAGTGGTCCTAATGCAAAATGACTCATGTCCTTAGAAGAAGAGATCTGGGGACTTCCCTAGAGGCTCAGCTGGTAAACATTCCGCCTGAAATGTTTGATTCCTGAGTTGGAAAAGTCCTCTAGAGAAGGGAAAGGCAGGCTACCCACTCCAGTATTCTGGCCTGCCTGGAGAATTCCATGGATCCTGCACGGATGTGAGAGTTGGACTGTGAAGAAGGCTGAGCGCCAAAGAATTGATGCTTTTTAACTGGGGTGTTGGAGAAGACTCTTGAGAGTCCCTTGGACTGCAAGGAGATTCTACCAGTTCATTCTGAAAGAGATCAGCCCTGGGATTTCTTTAGAAGGAATGATGCTAAAGCTGAAACTCCAGTACTTTGGCCACCTGATGCGAAGAGTTGACTCATTGGAAAAGATTCTGATGCTGGGAGGGACTGGGGGCAGGAGGAGAAGGGAACGACAGAGGATGAGATGGCTGGATGGCATTACGGACTTGATGAACGTGAGTTGAGTGAACTCCGGGAGTGATGATGGACAGGGAGGCCTGGCATGCTGTGATTCATGGGGTCGCAAAGAGTCAGACACGACTGAGTGACTTTCACTTTCACTGATGGTCCAGTGACTAAGGTTTCTCCTTCCAATGCAGGGGATGCAGGTTCAATTCCTGCTCAGGGAGCTAGGACCCACATGCCTCTTGGCCAAAAAATCAAAACATAAAACAGAAACAATAGTGTAACAAACTTAAAGACTTAAAAAAAAAAAAAACTGTGCACATAGAAAAAACAAACCTTAAAAAAATTTTTGAAAAATTTTATTTTTTTTTTATTAAAGAAAAACAGGAGATTTGGACACAGTGAGGGAATGCAAGGGGCCCAGGATCACACAGTTAAGCTCATAGGAGGATGCAGTGAGAAGGTGGCTATCAACAAGCCAAGGAAGAGGCCTCAAAGAAACCAAACCAGCCGACACTTTGACCTGGAACTTCCAGCCTCCAGATCTGTGAGAAATAAAGTTTTAAGCCATCTGGTCTGTGGTATTTTGTGGTATCAGCCCTAGCAAACAGATATGCTAGTCCACGCTGTGAACTGCAAAGCTATTTGAATTTAAAACTCTACAGCTTCTTCCTCATGTTTAGAGTCACAGACAGGAAGTGCGTGCTACAAACTACAACCAAACCCAACTGAAATGTCAATATTTGCCCATTAACTGAGGTCAGCACCTGTGTTGTCCTTAACCCACCTAGAGAAGGCGACAGATTCATTCCCAGTAGAAAGGTCATGACCTTGGGCTCAGGCTCAAGCTGATTGAATCTTGAAATCAGGGGTCATATGAAGAACCCCTCCAGGCTATGAGCTGTCACGCGGTCCAACACTGTCAGCTCCATGGGGACAGGGGGTCTTGACTGTTCTGCCCACTGATATAGCCCCCAGTGAAGAATGGCTGGCACATAGCAGGTGCTCAATAAATATTTCTTAAGAGAAAAAAGGCTAATGTGATGCTGGAGAAGGAAACAGACTGCATGGAACTGAGGAACGTGCCATTTTCAGGTTGTGGGCACTGTGGCAACTATTAGCCACTGACCCTTCATTCCCAGCTTCGTGGGAGATCCAGGGGCACCTTCCAGAGGAACAGCAGAGAAGGCTCCCAGGTTCCCTACTTGGCCATGAAAGTATGCAATGAGCAAACAAGAAAATAGCAGAGCCCAGCCCTGCTTGGAGTCCACGCTCAGTAAACCTGTGTGTGAAGCTGACCAACTCAATTTGATTGCTAAAGAAATAAAACCCTTAAGGCTTTTCTGATAAAGAACACAACGTGTTTTCCTTCCAGCTCCTCAAAAATAAGACGTGATTCCTACACTCTTGAGTTAATATTTTAAGAAAGTTTGCACCCGTGTCTGAGATTTCTAGGATTTTGAAGTCAGGGTGTTTCCAAGTTGTATGGGCATCTGGGTGATTCTTATAACTCCCTGAAAAACACCTCTATCCTTACCTGAGAGCTTGAGACAACATGAATTGTGCAGCTGTGACCTCCCTACCCTGGCAGCACACTATCAGCCAGAAACTCACAGCACTCCTCACATGGACTCAAGAGGAGAGGGAAAAGTACACAGCATATTTCTCCTGCTTTATGATAAGCTGAGGCAATACAAGGAGGAGAACAGTGAGCAACTTGGGATTTACAATGAATTTAAATGGAAGTTGGTGGGGTGCTTGTCAGTTTGTCATCCAAGCAGCCTTGACACACAGAATTCCTGGAACAAGGCTACCTTAATTCAGTCTGACAACTCTGTGGCAGTAAAGCAGCATCTTAAAAATAAAGCAAACATAATGCATCTTCCATGCTAGGCATGAAAAATAGTAGGATGCTTAAATGCTACCAAAATGGTAGCCCTTGGGATTCATTTGCGTAGCTGAGCAGACTGCCACAAAGGTTGGCCAAGCTGTTAAGTGGAGGATCACAGGGGCCTCTGGGTTCCTCCTCTCTTTACATGGACATAATCTGCTTTGTCTTGCTTTAGATATATATTTGAAATATTTTGTTAAAAACTTATCTAAATATATCAACACCACACAGTATCTGGTGACCTCTGTCGTGACTGATGACTTTCCCAAGGACAGTTAGGCAGAAAACATACTAATATGTTCAGTCATATTTACATACAAGTAATTATTTATGGTAAAACAAGAAGATCTGGGAGGCACTGGCTTGTATGTAAACAACAATAACCCTTGTAGCCGTGTTTAAAGTAGTACGGTCATAGTTCCCTTGAGTGAAAATTAGTATCTATATTAAATGGTTTAGTTGAAAAAATAGGTTAAATAGAAAGGTTGGCATAATGGTAAATCAGAAATCACCAGGTTAAAATCTGCACATTGCTGTCACTATCTCATGAGTATATCAAGTAATGTTTGAGCAGTATTGTGGGTAAGAGAAGCAACATGGGAGACTTTAGTATCAGACGGATCTGAGTACAAATTCTACTTCCACTGCTCACTAGCTATGTACCCTTACCAAGTTTCAGGATTGCCATATATAAAGTATTAACACTATCTGCTATGTGGAATTGTTAAGTAATACAGCAGATAAATGACATCAAATGCAGTATAGATATTCTGTGATACATAACACTAGATTCTTTATAGACTCACAACTAAAAAAATATTTCATTATTGCAAACATGGATTTTTTTTTACAAAGCCTCTGATGCTATTTTTCAATTCAGTTTTGTATTTCCCGCACAGGTATCATAGGATGGGACTCTGGCCCAGTGGTCATGGCTAGACTTTGTAGGATGGTCCCCTCCTGACCATCCCTACCTAATTACAATCTTACACTTCCCCAAGTACACCCTTCTTATTTTCTAGGATATATTTGGAGCGACACCTGTCAGAAAATGGTTCAGTACACTGTTCAGGGCCAGTAAACCTGCTAATTTCACACACACACACACACACACACACACACACACATATATATATATATGGATTCAAGGAGAGACATCTAGAATTCATCAAGTTGTACAACCAAGAACCTGACCCCAGATGAACCTTAGCTAGTGGCTCTGGGATGACAGGATCACTTCTGTCAGTTTTACAAACAGACAAATAAATATCTGGAGCTTTATCACTGAGACCTTTTGTCTTCCAGACTGAATGCTTCGTCTGAGGGGCTGCAACAGGCACATCATTCAGTCACAGCCTCTGATGCTCTTTCACATCTCCCTTTGCATCTTATGGACCCTTTTCGCATCAGGGTAATTTATATGACTTTGAGCAAAGGTATTTAACTACACTAGGCCTCTACTTCCATGTCCACAAAATGTCTCTCATTGAGTACCTGTCATAGAAGTTTAGGAGGATTTTATGAGATAACAGGTGCACGGTACTTACAGCAGTGCCTGGTACGTAGTGACATTCAATATTATTCTTGCTATGGTTAGAGTGCTGTCTCCTTAAGAAATAAAATAGCCCATATTTGGGCATCAGCATGCAAGTCATCAACATCTAGTTGTGTTAGATAACTGACTAACAAGTACATGAATAGGTTGTGGTGATAGGGAAAGAAGACACACTTAATTAAGGCCCCTGAAATGATTTGGTGAGGAAAGCAGATGATAAACAGGAAGTTACAAGACAAATGCTTGAATTCTTCCTGGAAAATAAACTCATTGTATGACCTTGAGCTGCTTTCTTCTTATCTTTCTTTCTTCTCAAAATTGAAGTAAGAAAGTGTCTCCTGCATAGGTTTCTTTGAATGATTAACTGAGATAAGCAAAATATCTGTATTCACCACTCAAGACAGACTAGCCATGTTCTTGTTACCAAGCATAAATTCATTTTCACAAACATTCATCAAAAGTCAGAGAAGAAAAACAACACTTAGGGCAGATTACTTACAAGACTGTCTCCCTAACCACTCTCCCAGATATTAAAAGCTTTACTCCCAGACCAAGCCAGATCATCAGAAAAATACATACCTGAGTTCTACTGTTCCTCCTACAGAAAACTCAGTATCAAATTACATTACAGTATGAGGTTGCTTCCCAGGTTGCTCAGTGGTATGAGGCCACCATACATTATGGTATGAGGCCACCATACACTAGGGTATGAGGCCACATACATTACGGTACGAGGGGCTTCCCAGATGACTCAGTAGTAAAGACTCGGCCTGCCGAAAGAGGAGATGCAGGAGACATTGGCTCAATCTCTGGGTTGGGAAGATACCCTGGAGGAGGAAATGGCAACCCACTCCAATATTCTTGCCTGGAAAATCCCATGGACAAAGGAGCCTGGAGAGTTACAGTCCATGGGGTTGCAAAGAGTTGGATACAACTAAGTGACTGGGCACATGAGGTTGCAGACCATATTATATTGATGGTCCTCGTAAGAATAAGCTCCATAAACCTTATTATTTGCATAATTCAGAGGCTGCCAAGGACATTTTTCATTACCCTTTTCAATGAGCTATTTATAACATACTGCAGGAGAAAGACCAGCCTGGATTTAGGACAAAAAAATGGTAGCAGTTGTCCTGAGTTTTGAAAGCCTGCAGCAAATATAGATTTACTGTTTAGAGTCAGTGGAACAGTCCAAAAATGCATTCTTACATTCATTCAGAAATATTTGCTGAGCACCTACTATGTGCCAGACTCTCCACTGGGATGCAGAAACACAGTGATGAGCAAGACGGAGATATCTTTGCCTTCACAGACTTAAAGCCTAGTGGGAAGGAAGAGATGATCAACAAGCAATTGTAGTTACAAAGCAGTGACACAGAATGAGCCAGAAGCAGATGCTGGGTACCTAGATGAGATCTATCGTCACTTTAGGTAGACGCGGAGGCTCAAATAAAGCCAAACTTGGACCAAGAGAGGCCTAAGAGGACCCTAGAGGGAAGATACACGTATCTGTGGAAATCAAAGGGAGAAAGACACAAGTCAGGAAAAGGCTAGAGGTAGTACCAGGAACCTAAGACTGTGTATCCTCTCCCATGACCAGAACTGATCTATTTATGCTCTTTACATCAGTACAATGTCTCCATGAATAGAATCATATTGTGCAGAGTGCTCACGCTGCTGCTGCTGCTAAGTCGCTTCAGTCGTGTCCGACTCTGCAACCGAATCATATTGTGCAGAGTGCTCACGCTGCTGCTGCTGCTAAGTCGCTTCAGTCGTGTCCGACTCTGTGCAACCACATAGATGGCAGTCCATCAAGCTCCCCCGTCCCTGGGATTCTCCAGGCAAGAACACTGGAGTGGGTTGTCATTTCCTTCTCCAATGCACGAAAGTGAAAGGTGAAAGTGAAGTCGCTCAGTCGTGTCCAACTCCTAGCAACCACATGGACTGCAGCCTTCCAAGCTTCTCTATCCATGGGATTTTCCAGGCAAGAGTACTGGAGTGGGGTGCCATTGCCTTCTCCAAGAGTGCTCATAACTATATCTAAATTAGGTACTAGCCTCCTGAGGAAATTGGCCTAATTTTATGACTCTCAATAACTACATTCTAGGAGAAAGAACCAAAGAAAGAACAAAGAAATTTCTAGTACTACCTGAAATACAATCTTTGGTATTTAATTCATGACATAGAGTCTTATGTCAATGCAACCTTGCCATTTTCTTTCCATAACTGCTTACTTCTGAAAGGAGAGAGGAACATCGGTCTGTACTGGGATTATAAATGCCTTCTTCAAATTGAATGCAACTGCCTTCTTCATTCGCAAAGATGCTGGATATTTAGAGAACGTAATTAGATACCTTAGAGGTATCCTGGTACCAAGAAGTTTCACTAAGCATGAAGGACACCTGGGTTTCAGTCCTAGTCCTGTCACATAAAGAAATGTTATGTATCCAGAGAAAACTAATTCGAAAAGACACGTGCACCCCAGTGTTCATAGCAGCAGTATAATAGCCAAGACATGGATGCAATCTAAATGTTCATGAACAGAGGAATGGATAAAGAAGATGTGGCACAGACATACAATGGAATATTCCTTAACCATAAAAAAGGCTGAAATAATACCATTTGCAGCAATATGGATGGACCTAGAGATTATTGTACTAAGTACAATAAGTCAGGCAGACAGAGAAAGACAAATATATGATATCACTTAGATGTGGAACCACCAAAAAAATGATACAAATGAACTTAATTACAAAACAGAAATAGATTCACAGACATAGAGAACAAATGTATGGTTATCAAAGAACAGGGCATAAATTAAGAGTTTGGGATTAACAGATACACACTACTATATAGAAAACAGATAACCAACAAGGACCTACTGTAGAGCACAGAATATATTTTATATATTCAAAATCTTTTAATAAACTATAATGGAAATAAATCTGAAAAGACTATATATGTGTATGTATAACTGAGTCACTTTGCTGTACATCCAACACTATCACAACACTCTAAATCAACTACACTTCAATTAAAACAAATAAAATGATAGATGAGGCTTGGAGGCTATATGAGTTCATTGAGGCTACTCAATGAAATTGGTACCTCACGTGTTTAGTGTAGTAATACACATAGCCAATATTTACTGAAAGTTTTGGAGAAGGAGATGGCAACCCACTCTAGTATTCTTGCCTGGAGAATTCCATGGACTGTGGAGTCTGGTGGACTACAGTCCATGGGATCGCAAAGAATCGGACACAACTGAGCGACTAACACACACACGCACACACACATACTCTGAAGGTTTTCTATGGATTAACTAACAACAGCTTCATGAGGTGGGTATTGTTTCATGGAGGGTCACATGACTGGTAAATTCAAACTCAAGCAGTCTGGCTCCAAAGCCCAAGCTTCTAACTCTACTTCACTCTTCCAACTCCATCCAGCATTTTCCCAGGGAAGCTGGAAGGACAGATCAGACTATGGATCCTTGGGATACATTCAAGCATGCATCACCTCCTCTCAAGGGCCTTTACAAGGTGAAATGAATGGCAAGAGAGCTTTCCCGGAGGACCCTCTGAGCTGCTGGCCCAGGATAGCCTCAGTGTGTGCCTGCTGTCTCTGTGCCCTCCCGGATGTCCCTTCTCTCCAAGAACTCCTGTCTGGAGGAAGTGATACAGCCACCTAAGCCCAAAGGCGAAGAGCTGATGTCATGAAGTTTGCTGGGCCTGTGCTCAAAACCCAGCTTACCCATGAACACGAGGCCAATTACTTTGCCTAAATAAGCCTCAGTACAACAAAGGTCCGTCTAGTCAAGGCTATGGTTTTTCCAATGGTCATGTACGGATGTGAGAGTTGGACTGTGAAGAAAGCTGAGCACCACAGAATTGATGCTTTTGAACTGTGGTGTTGGAGAAGACTCTTGAGAGTCCCTTGGACTGCAAGGAGATCCAACCAGTCCATCCTAAAGATCAGTCCTGGGTGTTCATTTGAAAGACTGATGCTGAAGCTGAAACTCCAATACTTTGGCCACCTCATGCAAAGAGTTGACTCACTGGAAAAGACCTTGATGCTGGGAGGGATTGGGCCCAGGAGGAGAAGGGGACGACAGAGGATGAGATGGCTGGATGGCATCACTAACTCCATGCATATGAGCTTAGGTAAACTACGAGTTGGTGATGGACAAGGAGGCCTGGTGTGCTGTGATTCATGGGGTCTCAAAGAGTCGGACATGACTGAGCGACTGAACTGAACTGAACTGAACTGATTCTTATCTACTAAGTGGAAATAATAACATTGCCTACTTGCTAGCACTGTTGTGAGAAACACAGGAATCAAGGTGTATATGGACTATATGTCTCAATTTGTGTAGTGTTTAGAAAATAGCAAGCACCCACTAAAAATGAGCTTTTACCAACATTTGATTGAATGTTAGATAAGTTTTCTCACATCGGCCTCCTCCTGGTGAAGACTCTGTGAACTTGAGACATGGAAACATACCTGTGAATCTGAAGCGCTTAGCCATGAACCAGGATGAGTAGGGAATGACCAGTCTTTCTAAGCAAATCACAGGTAGTTCAAGAAGTACCCATTCTAAGGCTAAATTACACTTCTGAAGTCATTAAAATGCAGTTTGCCTTTTACCACTCTTAACTGATGCTTTTGAACTGTGGTGTTGGAAAAGACTCTTGAGAGTCCATTGGACTGCAAGGAGATCCAACCAGTCCATTTTGAAGGAGGCCCTGGGATTTCTTTGGAGGTAATGATGCTAAAACTGAAGCTTCAGTACTTTGGCCACCTCATGCAAAGAGTTGACTCATTGGAAAAGGTTTTGATGCTGGGAGGGATTGGGGGCAGGAGGAGAAGGGGGCAACAGAGGATGAGATGGCTGGATGGCATCACTGACTCGATGGACATGAGTCTGAGTGAACTCCGGGATTTGGTGATGAACAGGGAGGCCTGGCATGCTGCAATTCATGGGATCACAAAGAGTCAGATATGACTGAGCGACTGGACTGAACTGAACTGAAATGAACTGAAGGCTTTAATGCACTGTAGTCCAGACTCCACAGGGCCTGGGATGAAATGCTTTTATGGTAACGGCTGCCGTCTATGGGGTCGCACAGAGTTGGACACGACTGAGATGACTTAGCAGTTACAATCTCTTTGGGGTTCTTTTTAGCCTCTTGGACTAGCCTGGATTGAGCTAGTGACTTCTGAGATCACTGTGCTTTCAAATACAAGTAAGGGACCTAGCTTACTTTGTCCTAACACTCTGGAATTGCCTCAGGCACCAGAGAAAATTCTTTCTGTGGCATGAGCACGGCCACACACCAGTCCTGGCCACCTGCAGCCGAAGCAGCTGGCTGTACACCCTGGAACTTGACAAAATGTTTATCACCTGACGGCATCTGGACACTCAGGTTCCATAAACCATAGTCATAGACTTGGAGAAACCACCAGCTGATTAGTGTATCTGTGGAACAAATCACCTCTTTTGACCTCATTAGCTTTGTAAATGAAAGCAGTTAAATCCATTGTGAAAAATGAAGGTGTTGAATCTAACATGATCTGGCTCTGGGCCTCTTAAAAAGATTCCATCTGCAGAAAAAAGATATCCCACCACCCCACCTCCACCTTACTTTTAAAAACTTCCCATGCACAACATTCTACTTACTTCCATAGTAGTATCCTATTTAATAATATGCCTGACTGTCCGCAAGTTCTTTTCTTCCACCCCAGCTTCCACTCCTCATCACTGAAATTGCCACTTTAATTAGGTTTAATAAACCTCTGGGACGCAAGGTCAGGGAAACAGAGAGCTCAGATTACCGCTGTGGGGGCTTTCTCTTGCCTGTGGAGGACAGCTTGCATCCTCCCAAAGCTGGGAAAATCAAGGATGCCAACCACGTGGATAGACACGCTGCTGCTGCTGTCCAAATGGGAACCGTGGGTGGAGAAAATCATTTAGAAAAAGAGAGGGAGGCAAAAGAGAAAATCAAGCCCAATCCCCGACAGCTGCAAATAACGAAGCCTGGGAAAGAGTTACCTTGGATGAACTCAGACTTCCTGCTCACAGAGGGCAGGGTCCTGTTGAGTCCCAGGATCCTGTCCAGGTGGAAGGCAAACACCTCGCTCATGTCCAGAGACTGCTTGAGCAGCCCGCAGGGGCTGGAACCGCAGGCAGGCACCGAGGGCCGGGTAGTCCCCTCCAGCACCAGCAGGCGGGCTCCACTCCTGGACTGGGCCGGCTGGAGACCCGCCACGGCGCTGTTGGCCAGCAGGCGCATCTGGCCGATGTCTTCTTTGCTCAGCCACGATGGGGCGCTCTCGCTGTAGATCCTGATGTTGCTCTCCCCAGCCAGGGGCAGCTGCACATCTGCGCCCCCACCTCTAGCTCCCGGACCCTGGATCCACCTCCGGGGTCGCTCCCAGCCTTGGCCAGATTTCCTCCTGGCATGTGCCCAGGCACTTCAGAATCCACTGCCCTTGCAGCTACCTGAGGCCGAAGGGATGGTCCCACCAAAGCCTCGGGCCCCGGGACTCTAGAAGCCACCGCATACTTTTTCCTGCGCTTCGGTTTCACTGTGCCACGGATGTTGGCTGGCTTGCTGCGCTTTGAGCGCAGGGTGATGTACACCACGTTGGGCTGCAGCGTGGTACCATTGCCCTGGGACTCGGGAGGGGCCAGCGTGCCATCCAGGGGTATCTCAGGGAACGGGGCCTCGGTGGTAGACCGGCTCCGGTGCGGCCCCTTTCCTGCCGGCCTTGCGTGCTGGACAGAGGCGCGCCCCACCTGACTGACCAGGAAGCCCAGGTAGATGGCGCAGGCGGTGCCCAGCAGGAGGTTCCTCCGCGTCCTGGGGCGCCGGCTGCTCCAGAGTTTCCGCACCCTCGGGACGCACAGGGAGCAGAGGAACCAGTTTATGAGCTGCCCTGGCTTGTCCGGGCAGCTCATTTCTCCGCGGTGTCCACATGCTGAACAGAGTTTAAACTCGGCCGTTGGTGCCTGCTGACATGAAGCATGGTTTTCTGAACGCAGCTGTCGCCTCCGCTCGGGTGTTTAAGTGGTCTCCAGTGGGTCGAGGTGGAAGGTAGGCGTTGGTGATGGAGCCGGGAAGGCTTCTGACACTGGCCACAACAAACCTTTTACACCCCCATCAGTCTCCCCAAGAAGTCTGACTAGTTCCTGGGAATGAATGGAAAGAGTGCACTGAGTCACAGTCTCAAACTCCCCATCAGATCCTCCACAAGAGGAAATTTTAAAAAATGGGACCCTTTCCTTTCATTACTGTCACCACTAAATGATTTTTTAAATGGAGTTAAAAAGCAAACAAGATAGATCTATACATTTGATATTCAGTTGCAATTAGTGAAAACAAACTACCAAAATCCAAGACTGTTTTATAACTTGTAGCTAGAGTCTTAATTTGATCCTGAAGGAAAAGCATTAAAATTGGACAAATCCAGGCGTTTCTCTTTGAAATTAAAAAGTGATTTAAGAAAAGCAACAAAGGGTTTTAAAAATCAATAGCTATCTTCTATTTATTTTTAGAAGTCTTGCATTAATTAACTGGGCAGAAGCACCAAGTATTAACATTCAAATTCAGAAATATATTCTCTTAAATCTGACGGTACAATCTTTTCTTCATAATACATTTCATTATCTTACATTAAGGGTCATTACACTATAAAGCCATACATGTTCACATATCTTGGAAGTAATTACATTTATTCAGTCATACACACACAAATGTAAACACAAAACACACATCTAACTGCTTTTTATTCCTTTTCTTTCCACCAAATTCAGCTGAAAGAAAACTCAAAGCTCTCTAGCTGTCTTTTTTCACGTTATTAAAAAAGAACTGGTAAGCAACGTTACTTACACAGCTGGCCCCGTGCTTGGCTCCAGGAAGAATGTAATCTCTGACTCTAATGCAAAGAACTTTTAAAGGCTGAGGCGTGTAAGTAGAACATATTTCATGGTCAAGAGTGTTCCACATTTCAAATATTTCAGCTCAGCTTTAAAAGTTCCCTTGAAAACTACTGATCGCAAAGCAAAACGGATACTTGTTAACTGGCTGCTGACAACCCACTTTTAAGACATGTGAGGGGTTTTTTTTAATATTTTTTTAAAAATGAACTTTAATTTTAAATTCTGAAAAAAACAAATGCCGTCCAGAAGGAGTTTTCATTCAAATATTTCTCCACTTATTTTTAACCCCGGGGAGCCCTCTAGTGTCCTGTTTAGAAACAGACTCCTGGAATTCAAAGGCAGGGTTCGCTTAGCAGCAGTAGAATAAAGGCCTCCTGAAATGAATGCCATCACCCCAGAGGCCTGGGATTAGAGCTTCAGAGTTCCCAGAGACTCACCTTTTCATCCTGGCTGTGTCCAGAGTCACATTGATCTCCCACCTCTTCTGGAGAAGTGGCCTAGAAATTCATAAAAAGGTAAGAAAGGGTTAATGCAAATGAGGGTTAAAATAGAACAGGCAAATAGGAGTACACATGGGTAGGAAGACATTTACAGTGTGCCGTTCCACAGTACAACAGTCACAAAAAGAACGTTGTGGATTCTCTCCGACTGGAGGTATTTAAAAAACAGGTTAGTGATTGGTTTAGGTGATTTGTGTGTCCTGGCGCAGAGGCAAGGGTTGATGACCTCTGGGTCTCACTTAGACTTACTGTTTTTGCTTCTACAGCAAATAGAATCTAGAAGGCAAACAGGCAGGCACACTGGAAGCAGACAGGGAATGACTCCCTCCCCCGGAAAAGAAGGTTGTGATATGGGGGTGGGAGAAATTATTGTCTGTAACCCTAAAAGACTACATTTGACAATGCAAAAAAAAATCAAGGCATTAGAATATATATAGAAGGAAAGAATTAACTTCCAAGTGATGAAATACCAAAATTGGAATAGAGCTGTTCCTTTAGCACTCAAATTCAGATCTTTCTTCCTCTTTAAAAGTTCTACCATGTGGAGGAACGGGACAGGACAATTCCAATACTGACAGTGGCCTAGAAATACCTGTAGATTCTGTCTAAACTTCATGAGAATTTAAGCATTAAATTCATTTCCATTGTACTTCAATACTCTTTTAAACTTTTTATTGGGGTATAGTTGATTGGCAGTGTTATGTTAGTTTCAGGTGTACAATATAGTGATTTAGTTATACATATACATGCATCTATTGTTTTTCAGATTCTTTTCCCATTTAGGTTATTACAGAGTATTGAGTAGAGTTCCCTGTACTATACAGTATGTCCCTGTTGGTTATCTACTTTATATATAGCAGTGTGTGCATGTCAATCCCAGTCTCCCATTCTAGCCCTCCTCCCTACCCATCCCCTACTGGTTATCATAAATTTATTCTCTAAATCGGTGAGTCTGTTTCTGTTTCATAAATAAGTTCATTTGTATCATTTTTAGATTCTGCATATAAGCACTATCATGTGATATCTATCTTACTCTGATTTACTTCACTCAGTATGATAATCTCTAGGTCCATTTATATTCCTGCAAATGGCATTATCTCATTCTTTTTAATAGCTGTTAATAGTCCACCACATATATGTACCACATCATCTTTATCTGTTCCTCTGCTGATGGACATTTAGGTTGCTTCCATGTCCTGGATATTGTAAACAGCCATATAGTGAACACCAGGGTGCACCTAGTCTTTCAAACCATGTTTTTCTCCAGATATGTGCCCAGGAGTGAGATTGCTGGATTATATGGGAGCAATACTCTTTAAAGCATACCTCCATGAGCACAGAATTACTTACTAGATAATAAATATTAACTTCTTGAAAGAAAGCTATAACAAAGCTGATTTGTAAAACTATCTTGTTATTTTCTTGTATTTAGAAGAATAACTGACCTGAACTCTTTAAAAAGTAAAAGTTAGTGTTTGGTAGAGACCAGGTTATACTAAGGGGAAAGCTCCACTGTTTCCCAAACTTGATTTTTTAGTGGATAAATGTATAGGAAGTAGATATGAATTGTCTGAGTTAGTGAACTTGGTTGACTGTCCCTCTTCTCCCTAAATTTTTGTCCCTGACACCTCACTGATTGTCTCAGAGGCCCTTCCCAGCCTTGGCCTCCTGACAGGGAGTCACCATTGCCCCAAGGCAAAGATCTCTGGTAGAGTTAGGAACCAGCTCATAGAATCATGGTTGTAGCTGACATGCTGATATTAAAAACACACTGGATAAGCAATGCTCAGCAGTAAGAATCAGAACACTTCTTTTGTTCGTCCGTTTTAGTCTGGGGGCTTCCTCGGGCCTTTGTTCCTGAATGGGCTTTTCTCCAGTTGCAGAGCGCGGGGCTGCTCTTCATTGCAGTTCCTGGGCTTCTCATCGCAGTGGCTTCTCTTGCTGTGCAGCACAGGCTTTAGCTGCACACACTTCTGTAGTTGCTGCAAGCGGGCTAAGTTGCCCCACAGTATGTGGGATCTTCCCAGATCAGGGATCGAAACTGCATCCCCTGCATTGGCAGGCAGATTATTTACCCCTGAGCCACCAGGGAAGCCCCAGAAAGCAATTTGAATTGTTCTTTCTACTGCCTATTCAAACCTGCTCTGTAGACTAGTATAGCTTTTCAACTCCTTTGGATAAAAATTCAGACATAACTTCTGTAGTCAGACTTAGATTATATTTTTAATATCTCTATTTTACTCACAGATATACACATATACACACAAACTAATCAAAAGTTAGATTCTATGTAATAGTCAAGATGTTCACATTTATGCTTACAGCATTTCCCCTCTCTGGAAGCTTGCTATTCCTCAGAAGGTAAGGGCAAAATCTATAGGAAAAGGAGAAAGGAAATTCACAGCAGGTTGTTTTCTTGCCTAGCCCTCCTGTACCTGATCCTCCCGCCCGCTCACTCTGCCGTGAGTGGCTCTGGCTGTCCCGGAGGTGAAGGGTGATGGGGAGGCGAAGCTAACAGCAGAAACTGCCTTCCTCCCTTCTAATGCGATGAATTGGCGTGCTGGCTCTCTGGACTGGGCAGGTGCTTAAAGCTGACCCTTGACCGGGAGGGGGTGGTGCCCTGCCTTTGGAGATCATGGCCTCTGTGGCTGGCTATTGATGTTTGCTCAGCCCTTCAGAATCTGACAGCCCACTGTTCCGTGGAGAGCTCCTTGCTTCTTCAAGCTGTCCTCTTGGGCAGCACTTAAGATGACCAGCAGGCTGACTTTTTCTTTTGGGCCTGTGTGCATTGTCCACAAGTGGTCCAACAGACATAGTCACATCCTCTGCCCCAGAGACCTCAGGCTCCCCAGGGCAGCAGTTGCATTCCCAGGCCTGGTGAGCCCGCACTGAAATGTGTAACCATTCCCACCTTTGTTCAAGGTCACAATTGAAACTGAACACAAAGGTATTTTTTCCCATTAGGTATCATGGGCTCCAAAGAGAAGTTTCATTTACTTTTAGAAAAATAAGGCTGAATTCCTTGAATGAGTCATGGCTTGAAAGTTTGCTGCCACTCTCTAATATCCACATATGCCACATAAAGACACATAGAACACTCAGAATGTTTGTGACTGCTATGAATATTATTAGCTCAGAGAGACTGATAGGATAATCCTCATACCTAACACATTCTCTCTCCATTGAAAAATAAATCTATCAGGAGAACAAAGTGGAAAAGTAGACAATGAGACAGTAGTGTGGCCCATTAAAATAACCCGCTAATTTTTTATACCTTTATGGAGAAGTAATGTGCACAGGCACTGTGGTGCGTGCTAATGTTCCACTTCTTTTCCACTTCTTTTTTTTTTAATCATATTGTACACTTTTTTTTTTTTGGCTGTGCCACACAGCTTGCAGGATCTTGGTTCCCTGACCAGGGATTGAACCTGGGTCCCTGTAGTTAAAGAGCTGAGTCTTAACTACTGGATCACCACGGAATTCCCTAATATTCTATTTCTTCACCTAGGTGGTGTTTATTTGGGGATAGTTTCTTGGCTATCCATTTACTATTTGTGCATTTTCATACATGTCTTATCCTTTAATAAAACTGAAAAAGATGGTGGGTAAACAAATACTCATTTATATTATTTATATCATGATCATAGACACTATAGCCTTATATAGAAAAGGAATGAGAGTAATACTTTTTACATCTTTTTTCATTACAGTGAAGAATTTGTGATTTACAATGATGAATTCATTGAAGTGAAGTCAAACGAAATGAAAGATGCTCAGTTGTGTCCAACTCTTTGTGACTTCATGGGCTATACAGTCGTTGGAATTCTACAGGCCAGAACACTGGAGTGGGTAGCCTTTCCCTTCTCCAGGGGATCTTCCCAACTAAGAGACTGAACTGCATTGCAGGCAGATTCTTTGCCAGCTGAGCCACCAGGGAAGCCCAATGTATTATTTCAAAATTAAATTTAAAAGTTAAAGAACAAGGAAATCATTGAAAATCTGAAGAAGAAAAAAAAGATGCCTATATGCCATCCAGCTCCCTAGAGATTCCCCTTAATTTCTGTGAGAAGGAGCCCAGAAATTCACAGTTTGAAAAAGTCTAGTGTGAAAGATTATAATTCAGGCTTCTAAAAGTTAAATAGCTAGTTTAAGAAACAAATTTAACACTTATCTACAGTCAAGTGAAACATCTTAGGTTCTACTGGCCATGAAATAATCTTTAAATCTTTCAAGGCTTCCCAGGTAAAGATACACATGTGGAAAGATGTTTGTCCTTTACCTGGGAGAAGTCCAGGACCAAAGCAGATGGTGAGGAGGGCTCTCCTTTCCCACATCTGTCAGCGTGCTATTTGATGCTGATGTGGGCGCAAGCTCACCCACCAAACAGATGCCTAAGGGCCCCAGTCACTGAAAAGCTTAGTGGTAAACTTCTTTTTGCTGTGCTTGACCCAAACTTGGTACATAAGGTACAGACCAACAGCTAGATACTTGTTTCTGGTCTGAGGCAGGAGATAAATGGGCCCCAGGCTAGATATTTCCAACTGGCCTCCTGTTTACATTTCTTGGGGCAAGAAAAGATGGACTTCAGGCCAGACACTTACAACCTGTTTGAATTTCCTGAAACGGGGGTAAGTGGGCTCCAGGTTAAGATACTTACAACCAGCCTCCTGTTTGCTCTCCGAAATGGCAATGACACCTGAAACAAGATAAATAGCCAGGCTTTGCTTCCTGTGGATACCTTAAGGTAATAATCATGGCAGGAACAGAGAGGGGCTAAATCTTGTTTGAGTAAAAGATCAAGAGGTCACATATTTCCCATCCTTGGAGCAAAGGAGACACTGCACATGCGCAGAAAGGCTCCTTGGGGGTCAAAAAGAAGGGGGAGCCACCCCATAATAAGTGATGCTAATATCCCATAGGCCTCTGGGCTGGAATCTATCTTAGAAAAAATGTTGGGGCGGGTCAAAGGGCAGGTCAGGTGTGGGGAAAAAAAACAACAACAGATAATTGGCTAAAGATAAACAAAGACCCAAAAGAACCTCCCTATATAAAAACAACTTAACTGCCTCCTCACTAGGAGGGGACGCCCACACCCTTTCTCTTCCTGCATCTCTACCTTAGTTCTGTCTTAACTAAAATTGTTTTTCTATGTGCTTCCTCACTTGTGGTGCTGTGTCAGTAATAATAAACTTTGTACCTGCATTTACAGTTTTGCCTTTGCTAGACATGCATTTTTCAATGGGGGCAAAGATCCAGGGAAAATAGCTTCTAGCCTCTTGTCCTTGCTGTTCTGATGGCTAGGATTTCTGGTTTTCATCCAGACTATGCAGGTTCAGTTCCTGGGCAGGGAACTAAGATCTCACTCACTGCTTCCTCTGTGAAGTGAATTTGTGCTGACCAGACCTGTCCACTGAGTCCTGACCTTTGCCTGCTGCCCCCTGATTTCCAGGATCCACAGCTCTTCTAGAACTATAATCCTGGCTTTCGCTTAGTTCTTGGGTCCGACTTCTGTTCTGCTTGTCATGGGGAATTTGCTAGTACTCTTATCACCCATCTTAACATCAGGCCTAGGGGGCAACAAGCTGGCCTGGCCTGTTGCTGAAACACCCTTAGCCTAATAAGCTTTGAAATTTTTTTTATAGACAAGTTTACTTGGTACCAAGAAATTGGTGGTTCCATCAATAGTGATCTATATTAGTTCTGTGTCTGTGTATTAATCACTCAGTCGTGTTCAACTCTTTGCAACCCCATGGACTGTAGCCGACCAGGCTCCTCTGTCCATGAGATTTTCTAGGCAGGAATACTGAAGTATATAGCCGTTCCCTTCTCCAGGGGAACTTCCTGACCCAGGGATCGAACTCTGGTCTCCTGCATTGCAGGCAGATTCTTCACCATCTGAGCCATCAGGGAAGTCCTAGGTCTGTCTCTAAGCTCTTATAAAGAAGTTACAGGTTTCATGTTGTATGTTCTAGAAATATGAGCACTTTTATCTGACACTTGATGGCTCACAGTTAAGGACATCCTTCCTGCTGACTCAGGCCACCACCTCTCGCCTCTGTAGGAGTTGTTGTTTGTTGATTAGTCACTAAGTCATGTGCAACTCTTGGAGACCCCATGGACTGTAGCCTGCCAGGGTCTGCTGTCCGTAGAACTTCCCAGGCAAGAATACAGGAGTGGGTTGCTACTTTCTTCTCCAGGGGATCCTTCTAACTCAGGGATCAAACCTGAGTCTCCTGCATGGGCAGGCGGATTGTTTACCACGGAGCCTCCTGGGGAGCCCTGTGAAAGAAAACCCAGTGTCACCTCAGAGTCAGCCTTACAGATCTATGGAGTGGTGCTGAGTGTCCTAGATTCATCTCTCATATGTGGCCAGGAAGCCTCCAATAGGCCTATTTCCAGGGAACGAACTGCCCAGTCTCTCACGCGCTGGATCTCCTCCCCTCGGTCCACTGTTAACCTGATGAAGAGTTGCCCTGCCGTTTCTCAGTGTAGGCATCCCCCACAACAGTCCCTTACCCTCATCTCCCCTAGGAATGCTGGTTCCACTTATTTAGAGTGTAATTTGGATCAGGATGGTCCTGCCACATGATCAGAAACTGAGCAGTGCCTCCAGGAAGCAGATGAAATGTACTTGGACCAGTTTGACATCTGTTTGCAATAACAGATATTCATAGGATTGTCATCTCACTTCTGAATAATCAGAGGATCTGTGCATGTCATAGGCTTCCCTAGTGGCTCAGCTGTAAAGAATCCGTCTACAATGAAGGAGACGTGGGTTTAGTCCCTGAGTTGGGAAGATCCCCTGGAGAAGGAAATGGCAACCCACTCCGATATTCTTGCCTGGGAAATCCCATGGACAGAGGAGTCCACAGGCTACAGTCCACGGGGTCACAAGTGTCGGACACGATTCAGCAACTAAACCACCCCCATTATAACCATGCATGTTATAATAATCAGCATCTGTTTTATAGTTTTAAAACCCAATGACACCCAGAGTCATCGTGGAGGAACAGAAAAAGTAGGTAACCTGGAGGTAAGTTCTGTTTAAAAGCCCCAGACAGTCTAGACAACTAAGCTTCTCTGTTTCCACTGTGGATGCTGAAGGCCTCAATTCTCTGCTTCCTGCCCACACTCCCAGGCCACACAGTAGAAAGCCAGGTCAGATAGACACACTGGCCCTGGGTCGTTCGTGGCTTAGGACCACACGTTCTGGGCAGCAGTGGTTTTCGGGCTGTGTCTCTATCCTTAGGCTCCTTGCAGGAACCTTGTGTGGACAAAGGATCGCTTCTCTCCTACCTTACGGCAAGCAGCTGTAAAAGAAATAAGCTGCAGGCAGAGTACACTTAAAGGAAGGAAGGCCCCTGGCAATCCTAGATTAAATTTGCCACATTAGAAATGGAGCTATAAATGAACACCTTAAAAATACAGGAAAATAAGACCAGGAGAAATTGGGGTCCCCTTTTTGCATTTCTATCCAGTAGTTTTGAGACTCAGTCGTGCTCCCAATGATGGTTCAGACACATGTGGCAAACCACACACACGTGGTTATGAACAGATAGAAAAACTAGATTAGAAAAGACAGAATGTGTGAGTGTCATGTATCCGACCCATTGACCCTATGAGTTCAAGCCCCAGGGAAAGAACTACAGGCAAACTCTGATGGAGGGATTTACGTTTTATTCTGAGACATTGAGGCGCTAGCAGTACAGGTTGGTTTCCAGGTAAGAAATAGAGTGCAGGGTCAGGGAGCTGCTCCCCTTCCCCGTTCCCACTTTCAGACATTGGCAGTTTGGGAAACAGAGGTTTGGCACTCCTGGTGTGGGCACCATAGAAGGTGGCAGCAGTGGCAAGAGGGCTGGGCAGTGAGTCCTTTGTAAGTAGCTCCACAGAGAAAACATCCCGGAGAGAGAATGGCGTGCAGTGATCAGAACAGAGTGGGTTTATGCACACACAAGTGACAAGTCCCGGTGGCACAAATAGTGTTTTTTGAGAGCTGCTGGAGGGCTGCTTTCATGCAGGAGATGGGGAGCATCGGTGGAGTTGGAGTCAGTCCCACCAAAGAATGCTTGGTTCCCCCAGACTGCCGAGACTCGAGGAAATATAGATTGCACAACAAATTAACATTAAAGACTCATTAAATAATGAAATGGAGCAGGACTCTATGGTCCTTGCCCCCATGTCTTCTGCCCACCTTTTGTCTTTGAAAATATCTTTAGCCAAAGAATAAGCGGACAGGGAGGCCTGGCGTGCTGCGACTCATGGGGTCGCAAAGAGTCGGACGCGACTGAAGCATAATCAGAGAAGTGAGAAAAACAGTCAGAAGCAAAGAAAAACAGTCAAAGGAGACCAAATAATAACAATGTAGTCAGTAAGCAAAATCAAGGACTTTCAGTTCCTTCTTAGGGGCAATAGATAATATTCAGAGTCATATCCCGTGAGCTATTTTGCAGGTACTGAAAGACCCACCAGGTGGAAAAAGTGAACTACATTATGACCAGACTATAGCCCTGACAAAAGCTTCCACGGTTCCAAGAACTGGCCTCAAGGAAATGGGAACAAACAGCCCCTGGAACTGAAAAGTAACTGTACCTAAAACATTCAAGATGACACTGACCAGACCACCGATGGCCAACTTCAAGATGACTGTTGGAGCTGACTGTGCTGTTTCTGCATGTAGACTCCCCAACTCTCAGCTATGAAAGCTCTTGCCCCAACTTGTCAGTAGGGGGTGGGGGTAGGGTCCACCCTTCCCAGGGCTCAGATGGTAAAGAATCCTCCTGCAGGGCAGGAGACGCAGGTTCAATCCCTGGGTTGGAAAGATTCCCCTGGAGGAGGACATGGCAGCCCACTGCAGTATTCTTGCTTGGAGAGTCCCATGAGCAGGAGTCTGGCAAGCTACAATCCATGAGGTCGCAAAGAATGGGACACGACTGAGGGAGCATACAGACTACCCTTCCCACTCATTGCTGGCATCCAAAGTGAAGCAAACTTTCCTTTCTACCAACCTGGCTTCTTTACTGGCTTTTGAGCCAGACTCCACTTTCAGTTACGATACCAGTCCCTAAAGCTGGGTTCTGTCAGGGGAATGGTGTGTCTAAGACTCATTAATGTCTCACTAAACACTGAATGAGTGACTGAAAAGATTCAGATAATAAAGCACAGTCCCTAGACCAGTGGTTCTCAGACTGCTACTACTTCACTTGGGAATTTATTAGAAGCACAGTTCTTCAACCGCACTTCAATCCAGCCCTCCCTCCAGATAATCTGATGCATGCTTATGTTTGAGAACCGTTGCCCTGATGGATGAACCCTCAAAAGAACTAGGCAGTCCAGGAAGAGAGGAAAAGTGCCAAAAGAGGAAGGAAAGGAAAGAAAAAAGTTGTATGAAGATTTAAAACCACATTATGCAAAGTTATTCTGTACCTTTTCTTCTTTTATGAGTGTTCTTCTTCCTCCTCGACATTGAATCTGTTGGATTAGAACAGACAGAACAGGTTAATACACATATCTGCCCAGCCAGTCACCCGGCCCTCTGGATCCAAGCCCCTTTCTCAAAGCAAGGTCATGCTGTATAAACACTGGGGAAAGGAAAAATTTGAGAGAGACTGTAATTCACAGTCCATGAAATGAAAACCAGGAGCCCTCGTGGCTGGGTGTGGAGGGACTGAGGAAAATTGCAGGAAGGACTCAAAGCTTCCTCGAGCCAGCACCAGTTCTGTGCCCATAAAGACACCTTTTATGGTAAAATCGCTCTGGTTCCCAAAAAGCAGTCCTCAGGTTCCCATGGCCACGTATGTGTATCGCAGCCAAAATTATAAGCCAGAAAACTTTGGTGAGAAGCCTGGAATGGATTCTGAAACTAAAAAGATGAACAGATACAAAGCGCTGTAACACATAGAAGAAAATCAAATATTTTTCTAAGAACGAACATGTTGTTTCTCTAAATATAACACTCTCCAATTATTTCCCCTCAGGAAATCTTTGGTGAAGAAGGCACATCATTTTGCAGTTCTCTGGGGGATGAAAACAACCTTGACTGAGGTCATCACCAGCTCAGAGGCAAGGTTCTTTGCTTTATCTTTGCATTAATTGCTTAGGATACAGAAATAACCAGACAATAGAGCTGATGACAGGAAATCTGCACTTGAATTCAGTTGAGCTGAGGAATCTGTAAACAAAATACTCTTATCTCAGTGAGGTGCTTTTGGCAAGTGCTATGGATATTTGTGTCCCCTCAGAATTCACACGTTGAAACTCTGATGACCACTCTGATGGTGTCCAGGCCTTCGGGAGGTCATGAGATCGTGTAAGGGAAGCTATATTGGTGGAATTAGTGCCCTTGGAAGAAGAGACAGGGGGCTTCCGTGGTGGTCCAGTGGCTAAGACTCCGCACTCCTGATGCAGGGAGCCCGGGTTCAATCCCTGGTCAGGGAACTAGATCCCACATGCTACAACTAAGATCTGACACAGCCAAGTAAATAAAATAAAATAAAAAGAAGAGACAGAAGAATTTGCTTCCCGCCTCTGCTCTGTGCTGTATGAAGACACAGCAAGGAGACGACCACCTGCCAACCAGGAAGAGGGCTCTCAGTCAGAGTCCCACCATGCTGGCACCCTGATCCCAGACTTCCCAGCCTCCAGCACTGTGACAAAGAAATGTGTGTTGTTTTAATCGCCCAGTCTATGATAATTTGTGATAGTAGCCTGGACTAAGGCATCAAGAAATGTCATCTTGCTCAATTTCCTCATCTGAAAAACTGGGATTATTGTATCTAGATTATTGTATCTATTGTTCCAAGGTTGTGCTAAGAGTCAAATTACATATTACATGTATGTAAAGCACTTAGCACAGTGCTTAATACACAGAAGAAGTCATGGCTTATTCACCTGCTCCCTTTTTCTAGCAAGGATAATGCTGATGACTGAGTACTCTCTAAGGAGACTACAAGAAAACAGCGGTGAGTAAAACACTGATCAGCACTTAGTTTCAGATTCAAGTCATTAGTGTTACTGAGTTATTAATATAGGAAATTATTCAGAATTTGACTCACTGTCCCCTTCTACACTTAGCAAAGGACTTAAAGATAATCAGGTATGTCCTGCTGGTTATTTTGGATTCAAATCTTTGGTAATTTTTGCCTTTATTCAAAATCAGTCTGTGGTAACAACATGAGGCTATAGTCAATGTTCTTTAGTAATGTGATGGCCACAGGCAGGGGGCATTTGTCATACATGGTCTTGTGTGTAGATTATACCTGGACAGACTTCCCCTCAGGTAAACTGACATCTTCAGCCTGCTTAGACCCCTGGCAACATTACCAGAATAATGAATGATGTCAGTAGACATATACTAGATTAATGTTCATTTTAATCTTCTTAATAATAGCTTTCCTTATGGTTGTTGTAAGGGTTAGATGAATTAATAAATAAAAGCCCTTAGCATATGAAAAAGAAGTTAGCTTGGTCTTTACCAGGACACTAATGGTGGGGTGGGGGTGGGAGGGGACCTTAGGAATGTTTCCTTATCATGGCCAGAAAGAAATTCAAGTTGACCACACCCATCTGCTCAGGGAGGGGTCACCAGTTGCTGGCCGGTTTTAGATGTCTCTTCTCCAGGCAGATGTCTCCCTACTATGGAAACACTTGTAAGGGGTTATGAGAGCCTGAGGTGCCCATTGCCATGTCTTTCAGTTCAGTTCAGTCTCTCAGTCGTGTCCGACTCTTTGCGACCCCATGAATCGCAGCACGCCAGGCCTCCTTGTGCATCACCAACTCCCAGAGTTCACTCAGACTCACATCCATCGAGTCTGTGATGCCATCCAGCCATCTCATCCTTGGTCGTCCCCTTCTCCTCCTGCCCCCAATCCCTCCCAGCATCAGAGTCTTTTCCAATGAGTCAACTCTTCCCATGAGGTGGCCAAAGTACTGGAGTTTCAGCTTTAGCATCATTCCTTCCAAAGGAATCCCAGGGCTGATCTCCTTCAGAATGGACTGGCTGGCTCTCCTTGCAGTCCAAAGGACTCTCAAGAGTCTTCTCCAACACCACAGTTCAAAAGCATCAATTCTTCGGCGCTCAGCCTTCTTCACAGTCCAACTCTCACATCCATACATGATGAAAAACCATAGCCTTGACTAGATGGACCTTAGTCGGCAAAGTAATGTCTCTGCTTTTGAATATACTATCTAGGTTGGTCATAACTTTTCTTCCAAGGAGTAAGCGTCTTCTAATTTCATGGCTGCAGTCACCATCTGCAGTGATTCTGGAGCCCCCAAAATAAAGTCTCACACTGTTAACACTGTTTCTCCATCTATGTCTTTAGACTCCTATATTAGTCTTTTGCTTTTTTATTTAAAGTATTTTTGGAGTAGCTACTGTGCGGCAGTCACTGTCGAGTCTCTAGACATAGTCATGAAGGAGAGTCAATGGTGCCACCATCAAGAGGAGTATGGGATCCCACTCTCCAGGTCAGACTCTATTTTGGAGCTTTCACTCTTTCAGTTCTCCACCTCTTCGCCAGCGACCACCTCAGGGCCTGCCCAAACCTAACAGACACATCTGGCTTCAGATCTAAATTCTTCCCATCCTGTCTTGCCCCAACACAGTCAAGCTGATCCCACCTACACACAGCCTCAAACACGACAATCTTAATCAGGCCAAATTTGTCCTCTGCCAAGTGACTGAGCTAGACTGCTTTGATTAGTTTTATAGATTATTCATTTTCGTTTAATGAATAATTCAACTGCCAACCTGTCATAAATTTCAAACCAAACAGGGGCTTATTTTTATGTATTCATTTATTGGACCTTGGGGAAAGACATTGTCCTTTTCCTTAAGAAAAAAAAATCTTTCAAAATGAGTTGAATTTTAACTAGCATGTAAATAACCTTCCCTCTAAAGTATATTGATTTTTAAATAAAACATTTAAAAGATAAGCATAGAATTTCAGCTGCTAAAGGTTTTAACTGCCTAAAAGCTGAGTGAATCTAAGTTCATCACTAAACATTTCGATCACTTTTATAAGTTTTCCACAGAGAACCCAATTCAAGATTAAAATGTATAATTTTTGTTTCAGCATTATGTCAAGCTAGATACTCTCACAGGCTTTTGTATTTTAAATCTAGACCCAGAATAAATAAGGAAAAACAAAGAATCCACTGTTTGCAACTTCTCTAAAATGAAACATCTCTCAAATTAAATTTTCCATAAATGGATATAAGTTCATATGAAGTGAATATAAGAAATCACAAATATTAAAAAGAAAAAGGAGATATATTTAATATTCACTATGCAAATAATGTTTAAAAGACAGCAAAGTGAATAGGCAATAAGAAAAGATTAAAATGATTGAGTGCATATTTAAAAGAAATTTTAAAGTGACATTTAGGGATGATTAAAGAAATTATAGATGTTAAAATTCAGTGGATACAATTTTGAACCCTGGGCCTAACAATGTAGCTTATACTGAATAAAATTATCTACCAAAAATGACTTTGAAGTTGGAGAAACATATAAGCAATCCTCAGAGGATGGCTTCCCAGGTGGTGCTAGTGGTAAGTTGAAGGCCTGGGAGAATTAGCACAAGTGGATTGGAGCAGTTGGAATCCTTAGAAAAGGAAGTACACAGGGGTACCCAAGTGACCTCAAACATCTCCTGTGGGCATCTTCCAGATTGTGGCCAGGGTAACGAGGGCTCCAGAAGAAGGCACAAGTCTTACAGGCTCAGACAGACATGGAGTCACTGATGCCAAAGGAGCTAGGCTTTGAGGAGAGGGGGTCTCAGACAGGGTGCTCTTAAATCTGCATTCACACTTCCCTCAAACGGTTGGTCAACTTTCCACTGTGGATGTACAGAGCAGACCTGAAGAGAGCAGGAAGCTGAATGATGTCCGGGTTAAGGATAAAGGCCTGGTGCTCAGTGGAGTCCAGGGGCTGTGACCGGAGGTCAGGAAAAGTACAAAAATAGTATTGCTGGCACTCCCCCTCCCCTGAGAGCCCAGAGACACCACCAGGCTTTGGAGCGTGGCCTCCATCTGATCTCAGGGAGACAGCAGTGAGTGGCGGCTTGAAGCAAGATCTTAGTTCTCTGCCCAAGAACTGAACCCATGTAGCCTGGATGAAAGGGGCTTCCCAGGTGGCACTAGTGGTAAAGAACCTGTCTGCCAATGCAGGAGTCACAAGAGACACAGGTTAGATCCTAGGTGGAGAAGATCACTTGGAGGAGGGCAGGGCAACGCACTCCAGTATTCTTCATGGAGAATCCCATGGACAGAGGAGCCTGGTGGGCTACAGTCCACAGGGTCGCAAAGTCAGACACGACTGAAGCAATTCTACTGGCACCCCCCTTCCCCACCCGCAGCCTAAAAACACCCTTGGGCTTTGGAGGGGAACCTCCATCCAGGGGTCAAGTTGCTGCTATGCAGCGGGGGCTGCGACGTTCACCCCCACACGGGCAGTGAAGGTGAAGGGCGCCTGGGCTCAGGCTCCCTGGGGATCATGGTGCACCCTGCTGGGCACTCAGCCTGGGTTAGGAGAGGCCTGTTTCTCCATCAACCATCAGCAACTATGCAGACAGAAACTCTTTACCTCATTCCAAAGACACTTTTGGATCTCTCCTGTACTCCTTTCTCCAAGATGGAGCTAGTTGTCACCTCCTCCTGATTCATTCTTCCTCTTTATGTCTCTCCTTCCCTCTGCTTGTTTCCAATATTTTACTTATTCTGTGATATTTTCATTTGTCACTGTTTTTGTTTGCAGGCAGCAGGAAACCTAAAAACTCAACTCAAGCTACAAAATTGTACAAAAAATCAAGCTACAAAAGAGAAATTGTCTTGGCTGGCATTGCCAGAACAGCCAGGGTGGAGCTGGCCATTGGTCTGTTGGGTCACATCTCGTCATGCTTCTGTGTTTTTATCCTGGCCTTGCCTCTGTCAACAGCTGACATCCTCAGGCTGATCACCAAGTGGGTGGCTTCCTGGAGCAACAGACCCTCCATGACCCCTCTTTTACCTCTAGGTGAAGAAAAAAAAAAAATTTATAAGCATGGCACCAAACAAGATTTCTGAGCCTCATGCAGAAGGCAATCAGTATAGTTAAAATGGTGCCATATAGGGTCACACCCTCATTGTTGAACCAATACCTGAAGTAAATGACTTTCAACAATCCCTGGAGCTGCATGTGATAGCAGTCCCATACAAACCCTTAATCTTCTGGCTGCTGCATGGTGGGGAACAGACTGGTATTGGGAGACAAACAAAACATCCATTTTAACCACCATCTATTGCCCCCATAAAACCGTGAGCACCTGTAAGAAAGACAGTCCTGACATACCTCTGTGCCTTCAGATGCTACCTAGTGGCTGGCATAAAATCAAGATTGGATAGTTGCCTGAATGAATGAGTAAATAAAATAATAGTTGATCACCTCAAACATGTATTTGTCACCAACTCTTCCTGTAATTCTTAAAGCATATTGTAGTTGTGACAGTATTTGCACAACACCTCATTTCCAAATGCATCCTGCATGGGTATAATTTTTACCTATTGCTTGCTGGGTCTTTCACTTGATTTCAACACATTCTCGATTATTTTTAGAGCTGCTATTAACACAGACTTCAATTGCTGTCCTGTTTTTCCCCTTGAGCAGTGAAGCGGTTGCTATGGAAACAGAATCCAATACCTCTGTCTCAAGCTTCACAGCAATGCAGTTTGATGAGAGAGACTCACACAGCACCTCCTACCTCTTTTTTTTTTTTTTTTTTAGTAAATCTGAAGATATATTACCTCCCAAAGATGCAAATCATTCCTGGGGTGAGGCACCCTTGATGAAGTGTGGGTTTGACAGCTTGTCCCAGAAGATGTATCAGAGCTCTCATCTGGAAATAATTCCCTAATCAGAGTTAGAGAAAGGTCTGAATGCTTGACTTGAAGGAAAAAAAAAAAATCCAAGTCATGAGGTAGATTTCATATAAAGATGGGAGGAAGATCATTTTAATTGACAGCACGCAATCAGCACAAAGTCACAAAGTCACAGACCCACAACCTTTGCAGAGGACTGTGTATGGTGATTATATGGTAGAAGCATCTTTCTTCCCAACTCCACCTATGAGTGGAATGAGATTTGAAATCTGATCCAAGTGGGCTGCTGGGGAAGGGAGGAGTAGGGTCTAAGCCTCTCTGGAAGGGCCAGGTTCTATCAGCCAAGGAAGGGTGAGGGCCATTCTCAGGAGGAAGCTGTAGTCTAGCCTGAGCTCCTCTACTCAAAGCAGCTAGGGAGGGCACACCAGCTACAGGAACTCTGTGGGAACCAACTGCCTCAACCGCATACAAGCAGAAACGATTCTTCACCAAGTCCTAAACTCTCAGCAGGAACAAATTTTCCAAGACAAAGCTTTGACCTTGTCAGCACTCCAGAATCTTTTGTTTGATAGCTGGATGGGCTGTGATGGAATTTTCTATCCTGCAGTGAGATGTTTGCACAGAGTCTATCTCTGGAAATGTATCTCTGAGAGAACCTGGATTAACCCAAGGACAAGATCTAGAAGAAACCAGGATGGGGTGGATGGAGGTGACAAAGGGGAGCAGGGGAAATGTAACAGGAGGGAAAGAGGCAAGGCACAACTTTTGAAAGAATGACATAGCCCAAGGACACAACATAAAGCAATTAGAATCAAATGGGACCAAGATGGCAGACAAGACTAGACCTTGACCCTCAGTCATCAAGTGAAATGACACACCCAGAGGTGTCATGACAGTTACAAGTCACTGTTAAAAGACCAAGGAGTGGGTGGCGGCCCAAATCCTGTAAATCTCCGCCCCTTCCCCAAAATAGGTGGAATAGTGCTCCTACTCATCAGCATATGAAATTACCCAGCCTGTAAAGACTAACCATGCCACGTTCTGAGACTCCTCTACACTTGCCCTCTGTGATGGCCCACACTCGCTCTGTGGCGTGTACTTCTCTCTGAATCTGAATAAATTCACTTTATACCTATCACTTCATCTCTCTCTGAATTCTTTCTGTGATAAGACATCAAGCACCTGAGCTTCACTAAGTCCTGAAACCAGGCACTGTGGATTTTGGCTGGGTTCGAGTCCCAGCCACATGGCTTCAAGTCCCAAACTGGATTTTTGCTGGGTTTGAATCCCAGCACATGGGTTCAAATCCCAATCTGTGGTAAACAGTTTCAGAAGGATGACAATATGAGAGTCTCCTATACCAATGGGTACCAAAAGCATAG
This sequence comes from Nanger dama, assembly GCA_917880005.1. Lineage (NCBI taxonomy): Eukaryota > Metazoa > Chordata > Mammalia > Artiodactyla > Bovidae > Nanger > Nanger dama. Next base: position 41,594,512 of record CAKJTW010000009.1, on the reverse strand, counting down.
GATCTAGCCAGCAGACAAATCACAGCCGAGTTATAATAAGGGTATTGAGATATAGGCTAACAAGCAGCTCAGCGATCAGACACCAGCCAAAAAGGTGTGTGTCCAGACCAGAGCAGAATCAATAAACCAGTACCAGAAAAGGAGAAAAGACAGAAGATGTAGCCAGGCTGAGGACAACAGACAGATCTCACCCTGATTCTTCTGTGAAATCTGGTCAATTTTTTTTGCAAGATCTTTTACTTAATACAGTGATGTTTTGGTTTGGGGGATTTTTAAAGTTTCTTTTTTTTTTAAGTCTTTATTGAATTTGTTACAGTATTGCTTTTGCTTTATGTTTTGACTCTCTCGCTCCAAGGCATTTGGAATCTTGGCTCCCCTGCCAGGAACTGAATCTGTACCCTTTGCACTGGAAGGCAGTCTTGACCACTGGAACACCAGGGAAGTCCCAAGTGCAATGTTTTTAAACTGAACAAGCTAAACATCAGTTTTTGTTGTTGTTGTTTTCTTTTTTGTTATCTTCTTGTTTGGTTTATAATCCCAACCTTATCAAGATGAGACTTTAAAAATAACACTTAGTATATTTGCTTTTGGCCTATGTTTTTTCTGCCTCAAGAAAAAGAAGATTATCCATAAGCTGGACTGAGACTAATTCTCCCAAGTGCCTTTGTTTTGTTCTTTGCTGTGTTAACCCTTGCCCTAACCCTAAACCCATCCCAGCTGCTCCCAAGGAACATTCAGTTCCTCGTCTCTTTTCCAGGAGAGAAGCAGGTCAATATTATTAGTGGAACATGCTCTACATACCACCCGATTTGGAAATACTTTTTGTCCAGACATGCACAGCCTTTCTAACTTTGAATACTCCACAACAAAGCCAGACCACACTTCGCCCATGTCTACTTAGGACTAAGGAGTATCGAAGGTTGCCAGGTTTGAAGGTTGCCAGGTTCTCTGCAGGTACTAGTTGGAGATATTTTCTTGCCTTCTTCATAGCAGGCCCATTTCCAAGGTACCCATTACAGATCATGCTTTCACTTGATCTGCTTTGGACAAAATTCCAAAATTGGACCTGCTCCTCCTCTGCTTCTTATCTCTTAAACCTGCCCTGCATGCCTGCACCCACTGCGTTCAGTCTCTCCATCTTCATTCTCACCTATTCTTGTTTTAACGATTCTACTGTATTCCCTACAGTCACTCCATTTTAGGATGGCTAGGATGTTCAGTCTGGATTGACTGTAAGGGTTTTATATCCCAGGAGAGCTCAGAACAAGGCCGAGTCCACTGTAAGAATGCTGGCTTTCACTCCAGGAAATAGCCACTGGAGAGTTTTCAGCTGAGAAGTGGACTTAGTCTAAAAATGATGGAAAAGGATCGCTCTGAGGGTGGTTTTGTTTTTAATCTGCGAGATAAATGTTATCATTCCCTTTTTATGAATGAGGAACTTGCTGTGCAGATCGCTTAAATGACGTGCGAATGTGGTTATCATTAGCTGAGAGGGACCCATCTAGGAGGTGAACAGATCTGAAGCAATATGAGGGGTCTACTTTTCTACTTTCCAAGGCCCAGAGACCACTAACTGCCCACCTGTCTAGGCTCCAGTACACTTGTGCTCTCACGGTGCACACTTCTTTCTGCAAGGGTTACATCAGGTACTTCAGGTTGACACCAGGACTCCCACCCCTTGGTCTTGCTCTGAAAACAGAGGTATGCTGGAAAATGTTTCACAGTCCCTTGGGGCTGGGACGAGTAGCGTTTTTGAGTATTTGCTGATTTTTTTAGATGATGTAAATATTCAAATTCTAGCTCAGACAATGTGATTTTACTGAATACGGAGTTTGGGAGAGAAGTACAGTCTCCTGTCAGCTGAAGTTTACCCCTAACTTGAGCCTTTATAATTTTAAAGGGTTAGTGACAATCTGCCTATTTATCCGGTATTTGCACCTCGAGCTGTGCTTAGTCACTCGGTCATGTCTGACTCTTTGTGATCCCTTGGTCTGTAGCCTGCCAGGCTTCTCTGTTTGTGGGATTTTCCAGGGAAGAATACTAGAATGGGTTGCCGTGCCCTCCTCCAGGGGATCTTCCCAACCCAGGGATCAAACCAAGGTCTCCTGCATTACAGGTGGATTTTTTGCCTTCTGACTCACCAGGATAGCCCAAGAATACTGGGTGGGTAGCCTATCCTTTCTGTAGGGGAGCTTCCTCACCCAGTAGTCGAACCAGAATCTCCTGCATTGCAAGTGAATTCTTTACTAGCTGAGCTATGAGGGAAGCCCATTTGGGCCCCTAAGTCAGCAGAATTTATGGCTGGAGACAAGGCAAAAGTAGATGGGAAAAGTAATTTAGAATTGAACTAGAGGTTGAAGGATGGATGACAAAGGAAAAATAGAATAAATCCAAGGTTGTGGAATTATGACAGGCTACATAGCCAAAGGAGAGCTCAGTGGTTGAAATCACTGATCCTTGGCTTATGGCTTCAGGATCCAAAGCAGAGATGACTAGGGTGTAAATCTGAAGAGATTCCAAAGTCAAGTCGGCCAGTCAGAGGTCTCAGGAGTAAGTAGAGGAGGAAAGCCAGTCAATGCAAAGAAGAGGCTCAGAGAACTGGATAGCAGGCAAAAGCAGACACTAAAGCATGGTATTTGCCAAAGTCCTGCTTCTGCAAACCACCCGCTTCAGACTCTTCGGGATTTCATTTCAAAAAATATTTCTGATGTGGAGTATCTGGTTTGAGTCAAGGAACTATGTGACTTTTAAAATCTTTCTAAGCTATTTTCAGAGAATTTCATGCTTGGGAACATGGTAGATATCAAAGGCAGAAGGAGTCAGGATATTGAGGAATCCCAAAAGCCAGAAAGAGACACCGAATTATGAGATTAGAATTTAGGGTCAAGGCAGCGATGCCTGAAAGGAATAAGACAAGATAACAGGATAACACACCAGCCAAGGTACAGGATATCTAGCTAGGAGCTGATGCTGAGACTCAAACACCAGGCCCATGTGAGGCATCCTCCACACAGGTTTACAGGGGTCCTGAATGCATCACCAGGGAGTTTTTAACTTCTTGGCAATGAGTCCAAGAGAAAACTCTATTCAGGAAGCAATATGATCATTTTACTTTCACAGTAAGATGGAGGATGGAAGGCAAAGAAACAAGATTAGAAATAAGGAACTTCCCTAGTGGTTCAGCGGTTAAGACTCCACACTCCCAATGCAGGGCCCAGGTTAGACCCTGGGTCAGGGAACTAGATCCTGCTGCCACAACTAAAAGAGCCCAGTGATGCAAGTAAGACCCAGTGCAGCCAAATAAATAAATAATAAAGTCACTTTTTTTTTTTTTTAATTAAAAAGACTAGCAGTAAGGAAGCCAGTAAAAGGGGCAAATCTACTGAAAGGTGATGAAGCTATGAACAGTAGCTGAGACCATAGGGTTGGAACTGTGAGGTTAGTTTTAGAGACATTTCAGAACTAGAAAGTTAGAGACATTTCAGAGCTAGAACTAATGGAGGATATTTGATTGAATATGGAGAGGGAAGGATAGGCAGAAATGCAGGCTAATTCCCACATTTTTGGATAAAGGGAAGAAGGGATAGGAAGAAATGGAAGAAGATTCCCACATCTCCTACTAGGATGGCCTGGTAAACAGCATCCTGCTGGGAGAGAGGCAAATAAGATGAAAAACAGAGAGGAGATCAGGATTCTTGATGGCAAATGAGATAAAACAAGTCAACTGGCTAAGACCCCAAAAGCAGGCTTTTTCTGTTGAATGAAATCGAAGAAAGCCTTGAACCAGCAATGGAGTAGTGGACGGTGGTAACCACAATTTTTTTCTCAGAATGCATTTTCATAATCCTTCTAATAAGTCTCCAGTTTTTAAGTACAGCAACATCTGATCTACTCACAGATATTGGAGCAGTGAAGGAGCCAGGGCTGGAGAGTCAGTGTGCCCACACTTTTTCCAGAGTGATCGGTTCAGAGGTGGTCTGAAGACCTGAGCATGCCAATCAGGGCTTCATGAGACCTCTCCAGTACAGCCAGCAGGGACTTTCTCCTGGAGTTGTTGTCTTTGGGGAAATGTCTAGGAAGAATGAACAACTACAGCAGCAAGCAACCCTCTTCCACAACAGCCTAGAAAAAAGTGTAATTGTATGAAGTTCTGTTGAGACCAACTCAAATTGTTGAGAGAAGCAGAGTTGAAAAATGGACAGTGTGGGTTCCGGGCATAAGCAGAGGCCTGGGTAACACAGGTATTTCTTTGATCATATTAGCTTTTTCAACATCCCTCCCAAACAATATGAAGAAATAAAGGCCTTTTTCTCCCTTTGACTAGTTAGCAATGGGACTCTGAAATATAAAGCATGAGATTCTCCATGAATACTTGCTGAGAGGCCAGAGCTACAACTGGGCCTCAGGGAAAACTCAGTCCAGGGACTGGACTGTCAGACTGTAGCAGAACCTGGCCCGCCTTTCCTCTGTGCGTCTCTGGGGATGCCGGTCTCCTTTTCTCTCCCCTGCAGACTACTTTCCATCGTTGGCAATGTGGCCACCATACAGCTCCCTGGGTTCACTCTTTATTGGTTCTATCTCTATTTCTGAACCAGGTTCTCTCTCTATATTTGAACTTCAAAGTGCAGAGAGTAAAAAGCAGGCACTTTTACTCTCTGCCTTTTATTCTCTGTGCATTTAAGTTCAAAAATTCTAAGGGAGGAATCTGAACAACTGCTTTGTGCCATACAATAGATCAAGCCATCATCACTAGGGTTTGCAGTCCTACCCCTATCTTAGGTTGAGCCAGGATGATACTCCTGAACCAACAAAATGAGGTCAGTGGAGCAGACTTGTGTAAGAGAACAGCCATGCTCATGGAAACGGCAATGTCAGAGAAAGGAGAAGAATAATTCCAAGAAGGATAAGCACACTATTCCTGAAAGAAGGTCAAACATAGCATAGGTGTCCCTTACTGAAAGGGACACCTTTCACATATGCTGAATCTGAAGGCCCCCAAAAAGTGAAAGCCACTCCTCAGTCGTGTCCAACTCTTTGAGACCCCATGGGTATAGTCCATGGAATTCTCTAGGCCAGAATACTGGAGTGGGTAGCCTTTCCTTTGTCCAGGGGATCTTCCCAACCCACGCATTGAGGTGGATTATTTACCAGCCGAGCCACAAGGGAAGCCCAAGAATATTGGAGAGGGTAGCCTATCTGAAGCCCCGTGGATGATGCAAATGAGGTCATGGAAATGTGAACAGTTAACATTATTGCTCAACATCTATAAGAGACAATTTATGCATGTTATTGATTCTAATGAAACAGGTCATCTCAGCCGAAACTTCAAACTGTAAAGTGTGTATAATTTTACCATGCGATTATCTAGAACTTTGGTTTTCAGAGGAATTTTTGCTCACTTTAAAATGGTTATGGGCTATAGTAGAGTGGATGTTATAAGAGCAATGGGTCGTGAGTCACAAAAGGCAAGAGCTCAAGAGCAAAACATCTTGATTCGTATTTCTCCCTTCTAGGGCAGGAGACAAGGTCATGAGCTAGGAGAGTCTCAGAACCCGAAGATTTTTGATCTCAGCAACTCGAACAATGAGATTACTATTGATAGAGAAGGGGGAGTTTATGAGCAGGGCAGGGCTGGGGTAAGTTTGAGTTTTCTCTCAGATGCTTACAGGGAGGTCAAGGGAGCTATTAGAGGAACTTTCCTGGTTAAGTGGCTAAGACGTCGCCTTCCGATGCAGGAGGCCCTGGCCAGGGATCTTAATCCCACATGCCTCCTGGCCCCAAAAGCAAAACATAAAATAGGAGTAATATTGTAACAAATTTAATAAAAGACTTTTTAAAAAGGGTCCAAATTTTTAAAAAATCTTAAAAAGGAAGGAAACTGCTAGAAATGTGGCACTGGATATCAAAAGAGCAGTCTGGTCACTGCTGCATTTTTTAATTGAATTACTGGTTTTATTTTTTGTGATTTCCTCTTTGTTTTTAATATTTGACTTTCAGGGTGGGTGGATTTCATGATTTCAACTTGTAAATCCTATATCACATTTTGGTGACTCTCTGTTCTTGGTCATTTTTTTTTTAAGTGTCTTTGTTTTACAAGGTTGTGTTAGTTTAAGGTGCACAGCAAAATGATTTAGTTATACCTACACTTATGTCTGTTATTTTTCAGATTCTTTTCCCTTGTAGGCTATTACTCAGTGTTCAGTATAATTCCCTGTGCTGTTCAAGGGGTCTGATATTAAGAGATCAGGAAAAATGAGGAACCATCCAAGCAGACTGAGGAAGCCTTCAGATCATGGGAGGAAAACCAGGAAGAGTGATATTCTGAAGACATGTCAATGAAAAACATCAAAGAGAAGATCACTGTGACAGTCCCGCTGCAGGGTCACAGAAAAAGTGACTAAGAAATAGTCATCGGTTTAGCAATGTGTCTGACATGGGTGATGCTGACAGCTTCCAGGAAGTGATGGTGCTCAAGGCAAAAGTCATTTGAGCTGGGAACGGCAGCACAGGAAACAGAGATTAAGTGGGACACTGGCCTAGAAACAGAGGATCCCAAGACACAATCCCTTAAGGCTCTGATTCCTCCAGGACCCTAATGCCTCATAAGCCACATCTTCCCCCAACCCCTGCATTGGAAGAACAGGGGCTGGGAGGCTATTTGGTAAACTGAGCACTGTTTGAGCTGTTTTCTTATGTCACTAAGAGAATCTGAGCACTAAATAAAGCTTTTACTTTAAAAGAGCAGATCCCACTAAACCCTAAATCCAAGTTCATGTTCTCCCTTCTTACCAGCAGGTGGGGAGAGAGACCACGTCAGAGACAGACAAAACTAAAGCAGCTACGTGGCGTCCTCGCACTGGATTTGCTGCCTGTGTTAATAAGTTTGTACTTAATTGGAGTACAGTTTCATGATACCTTTTTCCAACTTTATGGAGTTATAAAGAATATCACACATATTTAAAGTCTATCATGTGGTGAGGTGATACACATACATTATGAAATGATCCACAGTCAAGCTAATTAACGCTTCATCACCTCCCACAGTTACATTTCTGTGTGTGGTGAGAATGATTAAGATGTACTCTTTCAGCAAATTTCAAATATACAATATTATATGAAGGATAGTCACGCTGTCATACATCAGATCTCAGAACATATTCATCTTTAAACTGACACTTCCAGCCCTTTGACCAGCATCTCCTCATTTCCCCACCAACCCCTAGCCCCTAGCAACCACCACGTTACTCTCTGCTTCGGCTTTTTAGATTTCACATAAAAGTGAGATTATGCCCTTTATTTCCTGCTGTGACTGGCCTATTTCAGTATGCATAATGTCCTCCAGGTTCATCCCTGTTGCCTCATATTGCAAAGTTTCCTTCTATTTTATGGATGATAATATTCCATTGTAATATATGTATAGTAATATTGTTATATCATTTGCTTTCCTTATTTCTTTCCTTATTCATCTGTTGATGGGCATGTAGGTTGTTTCCCTATCTTGACTACAGTGAAGTGAACCCAAGTGGGCAGATATCTCTTTGAGATATAGATTTCATCTTCTCCTAGTACATATCCAGAAATGGGCTTGCTATATCCATTATAAATTTCTTTTAATAAACTTCCCTTATCAGTGAAAGTGTTAGTTGCTCAGTCGTGTGAGACTCTTTGTGACCCCATGGACTGTAGCTTGCCAGGATTCTCTGTCCATGGAATTCTCCAGGCAAGAATAGTTGAGTGGGTTGCCATTCCCTTCTCCAGGTGATCTTCCGGACCGAGGGTTTGAACCCAGGTCTTCTGCACAGCAGGTGGATTCTTTACCGTCTGAGTTACAGGATCCATAGCTTATTGTTGACAGCTCTTTTCAAACACATCTAGGGTATTTTTCTTGTGTTAATGTGAGCTGTCGAGCTGCCTCTTACTCTTGATTTTGGTCCCCAAAATTGAGTTATACCCAGCTGAGATCCTACAGAGAGAAACTGACAAGTTAAGTTTGAAAATGGGACATCCCCCTGAAAAGTATAAAAACATTGGGAACAGCCAGATTAGCAGAGCTTTGAGGTCAGGAACAAAGCGAGTAAAGCTGTAGCTGATCAGCAGTGGATGAAGCCAGCTTAGAGAATTTTTGAACATACCTGTCAAGCTGTATAGATGCATTACATTTTTTTTACTTACTCAGATACTTAGATGCACGTTTCAGGTCTTTTAGAGGTCAGAATGAGGCGTCCATGTCATAACATTTTAGAAAGCGTATTAAGAATGAATAACCCAAGCAATGAAATCAGAGAGATTTTGACTTGAGAACTAGCACTGCTCCTAATGCTCTGTGTGAATCTGAGTTCACTTTTCAAACTTCGCTCAGCGTCCTCATCCATCAGATGGAGGTAGTAACGGCATCACCCCATTGGTCTAAGAACTGAACAAGATAATGAAGAGAAGGGTCTATTGTAAACACCTATAGTAAATGCTCAGTAATTACTAGTTAGCATCAATGTAATTATCCACCATCCGGAAGGTTTCCCGTTAGGGCCCCTTTACTGGCCTTCTCTCCTGCCTCCATATCTGACAGACCCCAGGACCAGGTCTCATCAGCAGTCTCCATCAGCAGGCCGATGACCTTGCCCCCATGCCTTCCTCCGCAGGTGTTGTGTTACCTCCTGCTCACCCTATGAATTCATCAACTGGAAACAATGTTGAGGAAAAATTACAATCACACAAGACTTTGCTGGTGGTCCAGTGGTTAAGAATTTACCTTGCAATGCAGGGGAACCAAGTTTGATTCTTGGTCTGGGAAGTAACATCCCATGGGGCAACTAAAGCCTGCAAGCCACAGCTAGAGAGCTCGTGCTCCACAACAAAAGATCCTGCATGACCCAGTGAAGATCCTGACTGCTGCAACTAAGGCCTGACACAGCCAAATAAATAAATAAACATTAAAAAAAAAATACGTTCACACCGACAAGCAAGCAAAAAGAGGCCATGTGCGTTCACCGGCAGGCAGTTAAAGATTACTTTGTCCCAGATAAGATTGGACTCAGCAAACCTTATATTTCTGATGAGCAAAATCAAGTAAAAACTTTTAATTAAGTGTGATACTAGAAGAAGATTTTGATCTCCAAACACAGAGAGTTTAAATTACCTGGACCATGCCATTACCTTGTTTTCAGAAAGATCAGCAGACCAGCCCTTTGACTACACACTTAAGGCAAGTCCATTATTTCTGTCAAAGATGCGGTGATCTGTAGGCTGAAGTTAGATGTTGAGGTTTGATCAGTCACCACGCAAGGTAGAACAAGCTGGATCTCTGGGAATATAGATATCCTTTCTTTATCGTTATTGTTGTTATCGGTTGTTTCTTTGATTTTGTTTCATTTGCTTACCTGTTCAAAGCATTGAGGATCGTGGGCAGGTGATGAGGCCCAGAAGGCAGAAGCGGCTCAGCCAGGTGAATGAGGTGGAGCAGAACTGCTTCAAGGCCCAGAGGACGTCCTGGGAGGAGGGGCTTCCTCTGAGCTTCTTGAACCAACAGTGTCCCATGCCTGGGGAGCTGCAGCTATAGGAGCACAGGTGTGGTGCCCATCCTATCCGTCACAGACACTGCAGGTCTTCCCCAGACAGCTCAATGCTGGTAGCTGGTAGCCTGGGGAAACTGAACAAGCAAAGAAGATGAAAGTGTCGCACGGGCACTGTGATCACCTGGGAGGCCTCCTTTTAGGGACTGGCAGTTGCTGAAGGATGGTGTGGGAACCCAGATGCTGAGGTCTTGTCAACATACTGCAGAAGGCATGGTAACCAGTATTAAACATAAAAGGGTCTAATTTCATAAACCAACTGGCAAGGAATTTCTTCAACCTCTTTATATTTCAAATTAAAAATATGAGGTACAAACTCTTTAAGTGTCTTGACCAAGAGTATGCAGGAAGGGAGAATGACATTTGCACCAAGATTTTGAGCTTTACTTTACACATATTAATTCATTTAATCTGTGCAACAACCTTATGAGATAAGCTCTTTACACATAGAGGAAGTGAGTCTCATAAAGTTTTAATGGCTGTATAATATTTCATAACATGATATAAAATTACTTAACCTTTTCCTATTGTTGAATATACCGGTTACTGCCATTTGTTATATCATTAAACTACATTTAATCATCAAAAAAAAGATTCTGAGATTTTTTGAATTCTAATAATACAGAATATAGGGCTCCCCTGGCAGTAAAGAATCTGCCTGCAATGCAAGAGACATGGGTTCGATCCCTGGGTCAGGAAGATCCTCTGGAGAAAATTAAAAATTGACTTTGACTAAGAATAAGCATCTTCCTTACAATTCACCAATCCAGGTTCTGAACTTCAGGTAAAGCCAGGTGCAAGTTTATCAGAAAATGGTAATCCTTCCAAATACACACAACAGCCATAAAATGTCATAGCAACCCAAGTCTTGGAGTAACCACAAATTTCATACTGAAAAAAATCTTACTTTCTGAAACCATGGACTATCAGGAACATTTCTGCTTGAAATTATTTCAGTAAGATGAAATATCCAAGTCTGGTGTGAAGAAGTTTAGTCATTGCATCACAGGACTTGATTTGTAGTCCACCTGCAGAGTTTTGCATGGCCATCTTGGACATAGTATTTGACATCTCTCTTAACTTCATTTCCAAGGAAACAGACCTACAGGTCCATTTCACAGGCCATAACTGATGATGGCCCCTTTACACACGGTCCGACTTTGCTTGGAACCCATCAAAACAGTGCTTCAGGACTTCCCTGGAAGCCCAGTGGTTAAGACTCTAAATTTCCATTGAATGGGTTTCAGATTTGATCCCTGTTTGGGGAACTAAGATCTCATATGCTACACAGCATGGTCAAAAGAAAAAGAAAAGATACTGCTTTCATTTACATTACACCTAAATGCCATTCTTGCAAAATCCCATAGTTACTATTTTTCTCTCGTGAAATGTCCCCACATGGCAATGAGTCAGTGAACCTGACTTTGGCAGTCCACAGGTTTATCTCTAGTGGTCTTAGGCTGATCAGGTTAGGAAAAGAATGTGTCTTATATTTCAAATATCTACTTTTAGTTATCTGTGTTTTATTCCAGTCTGTAAGCAGAAGTAACAAAATAATCTAACTACACACCAAAGGATGTTTATAACTTAAAATTTCCATGCTATAAACATAGAAAATTCTTGAGATCAAAGAGGAAGAAAATCACTGTATTTAAAATTAAAAAAATATGAAATGAAAAACAAAAACCAATGACTAAACTCCTTGGTTCTTCTTTTACTTTCCCCAAACCCAGCCGGTGCCTCATATAATAACCAATGATCAAAAAAGGTGTTTTTCTTTCCTCCTTAGCAATACGACCAGGCAATGCTTAGGGACAACGACCACTGCATTGCTTGAGAGATACTGAAAAACTCGAAATACTGATGAATTTCCAAAACCTCCTTCCCAGTCCTCATTCTTGAAGTATGACCTTGTTTTCTACTTCATTGAGAAGTAGGAAAAAAATCAGAAGTAGAACAACAGCAATAACAAAAATAGCACATCCTCCCTCTTGCAGCTGCACCTGGTATGCTATCACTGGTCAAGATGTTCCTGTTCACCCAACAGCGCTCCTCTCTCTCCTTTGTACTAGACCCCATTGCTTGGGAGGACATTGTTTCAGGAATTCCCTCCTTTCTTTTCCCAGGTCATCCACCTCCAAGACAGCCCCTGATGAACCTCAGCCCTTTATGAAGTAGTCCCTTCTCACATGGAGTCAGGGCTGAAGTATGTGATCAACAGAATTCTGCAGATGCCCCGGTGTGTGACCTCAGATGCTAGGTCATAGAAGACAGTGGGGCTTCCACCTTCTTGGAGTTCTCACTCTGGGGAAGCCACACTGTGTCATGAGGACACTCGAGCAGTCCTCTGATGAGGCCCATGAAGAGAAACTGAGGTCTCCCCAAGAGACAGCCAGTGTGCCCATCCCATGAGCAAGCCTCCTCGGAGGTGGAGTGTCAGGGCCCATCCAGATCTCCAGATGCCAGGAACCATAGCCAACATCTCTGTGGAGCTTCAGGAGAGACTCTGAGTGAGAACCCTACCCAAGATGCTCCCGAATTCACGGCCCACAGAAACTGTGAGAGAGGACAAATGTCTAATGTTCCCCCAAGATAATGTATTTGGGACAATTTGTTATGCAGCAATAAATAACTAATACATCTTCTGTGATCACAGGACTTGAACTTCTCCCCACCTTCCCCAGAGGAAAAGCAGAGTCCTCTGGAGACCCCACAAGAACCCTCCTATCCTGCCTGTATGCTAAGTCACTTCACTGTATCCAACTCTTTTCGACCCCATGGACTCTAGCCCACCAGGCTCCTCTGTCCATAGGATTCTCCAGACAAGAATACTGGAGTGGGTTCCCATGCCCTCCTCCAGGGGATCTTCTCTACTCAGGGATTTAACCCACATCTCTTACATCTCTTGTATTGGCAGGCAGGTTCTTTACCGCTACCGCCACCTGGGAAGCCCCCTTCCTATCCTGCTTGCCTCCTATTTCCTCCCTGGCTCAACCCTCTTCTCACCACCCAGGCCCACCCACAGTGACCCAGTTGCCTTCCTCAGGAGCATCAGGGCATCACTGTTCCCTTCCCTCTCCCCCTGCTAGCTCATCCCTTGGTGTTCCACTCTCTGGGAGGCTTTCACTGATGACCTTTCCAGAAATGCAACTCCCCACATATACCCATAGCCACGCACATTCTTCTTTCTCTTTCCTTTAGTTTTTCCTTCACATGCATTACTGTTTAATAGACCTCATATATCATGTATGATGGGCTTCCCTGGTGGCTCAGACGGTAAAGCATCTGCCTGCAATGCAGGAGACCTGGGTTCAGTCCCTGGCTCAGGAAGATGCCCTGGAGAAGGAAATGGCAATCCAGTCCAGTACTCTTGCCTGGAAAATTCCATGGATGGAGGAGCCTGGTGGGCTATAGTCCATGGGGTCACAAAGAGTTGAACAAGACTGAGCATCTCCACTTTCACTTTCATTATAGATGATGCCTCTGCACTGGGTAGCTGAGAGCTATGTTGGTGCATGAATTGTTGTCTCTTTCCAATGCGGATACACCCCCAGTTTATTGTGTGTCCTCCATAAAGATTTCTCAGATGAATACATGAGAGTCAAGGATGCATGGATATCCAATTAATATTAACTTAAGGGGATTCCTCTGGTGGCCCAGTGGTTAAGACTCTGGGCATTCACTGCAGGGGTTGCAGGTTTGATGCCTGGTCAGGGAACTAAGATGACATGTGCCTCTCAGCATGGTCAAAAGATTTTAAAAAATAATACCTTAAAAATGCCTCAAATATAGGCTTTTGTGACTGGCTCCCACTTTATAGAGATGCCTCTAAAATTTACTACTAGTTTGCATAGCAAATATATGGGTTCTTAGAATCTGTATCTTTTGTTTCATCTTGATTTTCTTCTCTCATTTAGAAGTTCTCTGTTTTTTATATTTCATTCCTATTATTATGTTCTCATTCTACACTGCTTCCAAGACTTCATAAAATTAATATAAATAAATAAAGGCAAATAAATATGTTAGTTCTCTCCTAAACTCAAAATAGGTGATTAAAACTATCACTATCACTGGTTCAGTATATTAAACTTTTTGAAGAATAAAGATCTAACTTTTTTGTGAACCCTATTTTAAAAACTCAATAAAATGTAATTGTTTTATTTTTCATTGAAGTAAACTTTATTGTGAAATAGTTTACATGATAAATAAGCTTTGGATCAGGAAAGGAACATTTATTTTTAACATTTTGCATCATCAATGCTTATAGCATATTTTTCTAGTGTCACGTTATTCTTGGAAATTTTTGTTTGCTTTCATGATATAATAAAACTCTTCTTGAAAATTAATTGTTTTAAATTGATGCCTTCTTTTGCAAAGAACCCAGGGAGAGTTCTTTTCAACACTAAAGTGAATGATTACACTATCTAGTGAATAAACAGGATTTTTCTGCCTTCACACAATTCACAGTTCCTCATTCTGTATAGAATCTAAATTTGGGATCAGGATAGCACATATTATAGGATCTGAGAAGATCATTTAGCAGCTATGGAAAGGAGGAAGCCTAGATCTTACATCCATACTTACCCAGGAGAGCTATCAAATGATAAACAGGTGTTCAGAGATCAAAATGGGAAGTAATTGGTTTTGATTCTAAGGGAAAGGATAAAATGGTACTTCTCAGTATATGTTTCACTTTATAAACTTGTCTCTTGTATTCAGTGAATGGTCAAAAAGATAATCAAATTAAAAAACATATCTGTCTATATATATATATATATATATATATATCTTCTCATATTATGTAGTTGATATACTTTACCTAGCATACAAAATAGTGTTAACTTTCACAAAATAATCACAGACTTAATATTTTTTAGATTTTATTTTTTATTTATTTTGCTATTGAAATATAGTTGATTTTGTTCAGTCACCAGGTCATGTCCAACTCTTTGTGGTGATATGGACTGCAGCATACCAGGCTTCCCTGTCCCTCACCATCCTCCAGAGTTTGCCGAAGTTCATGTCCATTGAATTGGTGATGCCATCACATCATCTCATCCTCTGTCCCCCTCTTCTCCTTCTGCCTTCAATCACTGTAACTAGTTGATTTACAGGGTTTCAAGTATACAGCAAAATGAATCAGTTATACACACACATACATACACACACATACATGTATAGATTATTCTTTGATATAGATTATTATAAGATACTTAAAATAGTTTCCTGTGCTATACAACAGGTCCTTGTTGTTTATCTATTTTATATACAGTAGTGTGTACATGTTGAAGAAGCTCTATACAGTCAGCAAAAACAAGACTGTGAGCTGGTTGTGGCTCAGATCATGAACTCCTTATTGCCAAATTCAGACTTAAATTGAAGAAACTAGGGAAAACCTCTAGACCATTTAGGTATGATCTCAATAAAATGCCTTATGGTTACACAGTGGAAGTGAGAAATAGATTTGAGGGATTAGATCTGATAGACAAAGTGCCTGGTGAAGCATGAAGAGAAGTTCGTGACATTGTACAGGAGACAGGGATCAAGACCATCTCCAAGAAAAAGAAATGCAAAACAGCAAAATGGCTGTCTGAGGAGGTCTTACAAATAGCTGTGAAAAGAAGAGAAGCAAAAAGCAAAGGAAAAAAGGAAAGATACACCCATTTGAATGCAGAGTTCCAAATAGCAAGGAAAGATAAGAAAGCCTTCCTCAGTGATCAGTGCAAAGAAGTGGAGGAAACAATAGAATGGGAAAGACTTGAGATCTCAAGAAAATTAGAGACACCAATGGAACATTTCATGCAAAGATGGGTTCAATAAACGACAGAAATGGTATGGACCTAACAAAAGCAGAAGATATTAAGAAGAGGTGGCAAGAATACACAGAAGAACTGTACAAAAAGACCTTCACGACCCAGATAATCAAGATGGTGTGATCACTCACCTAGAGCCAGACATCCTGGAATGTGAAGTCAAGTGGGCCTTAGGAAGCTAGTGGAGGTGATGGAATTCCAGTTGAGCTATTTCAAATCCTGAAAGGTGATGCTGTGAAAGTGGTACACTCAATATGCCAGCAAATTTGGAAAACTCAGCAGTGGCCACAGGACTGGAAAAGGTCAGTTTTCATTCCAATGCCAAAAAAGGCAATGCCAAAGAATGCTCAAATTACCACACAATTGCACTCATTTCACACACTAGTAGTGTTCAAAATTCTCCAAGCCAGGCTTCAGCAATATGTAAACTGTGAACTTTCAGATGTTCAAGCTGGCTTTAGAAAAGGCAGAGGAACCAGAGATCAAATTTCCAAGATCCACTAGATCATCGAAAAGGCAAGAGAGTTCCAGAAAAGCATCTATTTCTGCTTTATTGACTATGCCAAAGCCTTTGACTGTGTGGATCACCACAAACTGTGGAAAATTCTGAAAGAGATGGGAATAACAGACCACTTGACCTTCCTTTTGAGAAATCTGTATGCAGGTCAAAAAACAACGGTTAGAACTGGACATGGAATAACAGACTGGTTCCAAATCATGAAAGGAGTATGTCAAGACTGTATATTGTCACCCTGCTTATTTAACTTATATGCAGAGCACATCATGAGAAATGCTGGGCTGGATGACACACAAGCTGGAATCAAGATTACTGGGAGAAATATCAATAACCTCAGATACGCAGATGACACCACCCTTATGGCAGAAAGTGAAGAGGAGCTAAAGAGCCTCTTGATGAAATTGAAAGAGGAGAGTGAAAAAGTTGGCTTAAAGCTCAATATTCATAAATCTAAGATCATGGCATCTCGTCCCATCACTTCATGGCAAATAGATAAGAAAACAGTGGAAACAGTGTCAGACTTTATTTTGGGGGGCTCCACTCCAAAATCACAGCAGATGGTGACTGCAGCCATGAAATTAAAAGACGCTTGCTTCTTGGAAGAAAAGTTATGACCAACCTAGACAGCATATTCAAAAGCATAGATATTACTTTGCCAATAAAGGTCCGTCTAGTCAAGGCTATGGTTTTTCCAGTGGTCATGTATGGATGTGAGAGTTGGACTGTGAAGAAAGTTGAGTGCCAAAGAATTGATGGTTTTGAACTGTGGTGTTGGAGAAGACTCTTGAGAGTCCCTGGGACTGCAAGGAGATCCAACCAGTCAATCCTAAAGGAAATCAGTCCTGAATATTCATTGGAAGGACTGATGTTGAGGCTGAAGCTCCAATACTTTGGCCACCTGATGCGAAGAACTGACTCATTTGAAAAGACCCTGATGCTGGGAAAGATTGAAGGTGGGAGGAGAAGGGGACAACAGAGAATGAGGTGGTCGGATGGCATCACCGACTCAATGAACATGAGTTTGAGTAAACTCCGAGAGTTGGTGATGGACAAGGAGGTCTAGTGTGCTGCAGTCCATGGGGTCGCAAAGAGTCAAACAGGACTGAAAGACTGAACTGGCAGAGCTGAACTGTGCATGTTAGTCCCAAACTCCTATTTATCCTTCCTCTTCCAACTTTATTTTTAGAACAGCTCTAGATTTACAGAAAAATTTAATCATACAGGATAGAGTTCCCATATACCTCATCCCTCCTCTCTCACAGTTCCCCTGTTAATAACATCTTGCATTAGTGTGATATCTTCAATATAGTTGATGAACCATTACTGAAACATTTTTATGAAATAAAGTCTATTGTTTGATTAGAGGTGACTTTTGCATTGCTCAGTTCTATGGATTCTGACAAATGCATTATATCAAGTATCCACCATTACATTATCATACAGAATAACTTCACTGTCCTTAATCCTCCACCATCACTCCCCTCCTCCCCTTGAACTTCTCACAACTACTGGTCTTTTTAGTATTAATATCTCCATAGTTTTGTTTTGTCAAGAATATCATATAGTTAAAGTTGTACAGTGTGGAGCTTTTTCAGATTGGCTTTCTGACTTAAGAATATGCATTTAAAGTTTCTTCACGTTTTTGTTGTGGTTTGATGGTTTCTTTCTTTTTATTAGTAAATAATATTCTACTGTATGGATGTACCACAGTTTGCTTACCTACTCACCTATTGATAGACATCTTGGTTGCCTAACAATTTTTAGCAATTATGAATAAGGCTGCTAGAAAGGTTAGATGTATCAATACTTTTGTATGAACCTAGAAGCATGTTTACCAAATTATATGGTAAGGCTGCTTATCCTTGTAAGAAACCACCTACCTGTCTTTCAGAGTAACCACACCTTTCTGCAGTCCTACTTGCAATGAATGAGAGTTCCTATTGTTCTAAGACATTTTCATAATTTGCTACTGTCAGATTTTTGGATTTGAACCATCCTAGTAAGTGTCTCAGAGAAGGCAATGGCAACCCACTCCAGTACTCTTGCCTGGAAAAATCTCATGGGCGGAGGAGCATGGTAGGCTGCAGTTCATGGGGTCACGAAGAGTCAGACATGACTGAGCGACTTCACTTTCACTTCTCACTTTCATGCATTGGAGAAGACAATGGCAACCCACTCCAGTGTTCTTGCCTGGAGAATCCCAGGGACGTGGGAGCCTGGTGGGCTGCCGTTTATGGGGTCACACAGAATCGGACACGACTGAAGCGACTTAGCAGCAGCAGCAGCAGCAGCAGCAGCAGCAGCAGCAGCAGGAGGTGTATAGTTGTTTAAAAGTGTGATGTAACTTTCAAATATTTTAACTTTCAACTTCTTAGTAACATATACTAAGCATCATTTTATATAATTATTTGCTATTTTAAAATCTTTAGTGAGCTATCTGTTCAGTTCTTGAGTCCACTTTTTAAATTGTGTTGCTGACTTTCTTACTATTGAATTTTAAAAGTTTTTTTTTTATATTTTTGGATACAAGTCTTTTGTCTGACATGAATTTTACAGATATTTTCTCCCATATTAGGGTTATCTTTTCATTCTCTTAACATCTTTCACAGAGCACTATTTTTAATTTTAATAAATTCAATTAATGTTTCTTTTATTCATTGTGGTTTTAGCATTGCATATAAAAGCTCATTACCAGACTTAATGTCAGTTAGGTTTTCTCCTATGCTATCATTTACAAGTTTTTAAGTTTCATATTTTATATTTAGGTATATGATTTGTCTTAAAATTTTGTAAAAATATAAGGTCTGCAGCTAACTTAGTTTTGCACATGGTGTTCCAGCACCATTTCTTGAAAGGACTATTCTTTCTCTACTGGCTTCTCTATAAAAACAATTGACTCTACGTATGAGTCTGTTTGGGGCTCACCATTCTGTCCCATGGATCTGTGTGTCTATTCTTTCACTAATACCCCATTATCTTGGTTATTGTACTTTCCAGTAGGCCTTGAAATTTGGTATTATCGTTTTTCCTTGCGGTCTTCAGTACTGTGTTGGCAATTCTGGGTCTTTCATCTTTCTGTATAAATTGTAGAATCAATTCATCAATATTCACAGAATAAGTTTTTAGGATTTTTATTTGGATAGCTTATAATCTACAGATCCACTTGAGAAGAGTGACATCTTAACAATACTTTTTCTATCCATGAACATGGAATATTTCTTCATTTCTTTAGTTCTTCAATTTTGTTCAAAATTATTTTATACTTTTCCTCATATAGGGCTTATATATATATTTTGTTATATTTATACTAGTATTTTTTAGTGATAATGCAAATGGTATAGTACTTTTAACTTAAAATTATACTGTCTGTTGCTGGCATATAGAAAACAATTGACATGTATAATCTAATTTTGTATATGACAACCTTGCTATAATTGCTTACTTGTTCCAGGAATTCTTTTGTAATTCTTTGGGATTTTCTACATACAAAATCAAATCATTCATGAACAAAGACAGTTGTATTATTTCCATACCAATCTGTGTATCTTTATTTTTTCTTGTCTTATTGTTTTAGCTAGTGCTTCTATTACAGTGTTGAAAAGTAGTTGTGAGAGGAGCTATCCTTATCTTGTTACTGATCTCAGTGGAAAAGCTTCTAGTCTCTCACTATGAAGTATGATCATAACTGTAGGTTTTTCATGATGTTCTTTATCAAACTGAGGAATTTCCCCTTCCTCAATTTCTGGTTTACTGAGTATTTTCATTATGAATGGGTATTGGATTTCATCAAATGGTTCTCCTATATCTATTGATGTGATCATGCAAATATTTTTAGTTTGTTAATATGATGCATTACATTAATTGGTTTTTTAATATTAAATCATTCTTGCATACCTGCAATAAGTCTCACTTGGATACTGGGTATAATTCTTTTTATAATATTGTTGGCTTCTATTTGCTAATGTTTCACTGTGGATCTTCTCACGTATAGTCATGAGTGATACTGGTCTGTAATTTTCTTGTGATATCTTTACTTGGTTTTATTATTAGGGTAGTGCTAGCCTCATAGCACTTTTTTAACTTATATGCAGAGTACATCATGAGAAACTTTGGGCTGGAGGAAGCATAAGATGGAGTCAAGATTGCCAGGAGAAATATCAATAACCTCAGATATGCAGATGACACCACACTTAAGGCACAAAGCAAAGAAGAACTAAAGAGCCTCTTGATAAAAGTGAAAGAGGAGAGTGAAAATGTTGGCTTAAAGCTCAACATTCAGAAATCTAAGATCATGGCATCGGTCCCATCATTTCATGGCAACTAGATGGGGAAACAGTGGAAACAGTGAGAGACTTTATTTTTCTGGGCTTCAAAAATCACTGCAGATGGTGACTGCAGCCATGAAATTAAAAGACGCTTACTCCTTAAAAGGAAAGTTATGATCAACCTAAACAGCATATTGAAAAGCAGAGACATTACTTTTCCAGTAAAGGTCCATCTAGTCAAGGCTATGGTTTTTCCAGTGGTCATGTATGGATGTGAGATTTGGACTATAAAGAAAGCTGAGCACTGAAAAATTGATGGTTTTGAACTGTGGTGTTGGAGAAGACTCTTGAGAGTCCCTTGGACTGCAAGGAGATCCAACCAGTCAATTCTGAAGGAGATCAATCCTGGGTGTTCATTGTAAGGACTGATGCTGAAGCTGAAACTCCAGTACTTTGGCCACCTGATGCGAAGGACTGACTCATTTCAAAAGACCCTGATGCTGGTAAAGATTGAAGGCAGGAGGCAAGGGGATGACAGAGGACAAGGTGGTTGGATGTCATCACCAACTCAATGGACATGGGTTTGGGTGAAATCCGGGAGTTAGTGATGGACAGGGAGGCCTGGCATGCTGCGGTTCATTGGGTTGCAAAGAGTTGGATATGACTGAGCGACTGAACTGAACTGAGTCTCATAGAATGAGTTAGGAAGTGTTTTTTCTGTTTCTATTTTCAGAAAGAGTATAGGTAATAGGTATACATTTCTTCCTTAAGTTTTGGTAGAATTCACCTTTGAACTTATCTGGGCTTGGTGCTTTCTGTTTTGAAAAGTTATTACTGATTCAGTTCTTTGCATAACATTTCTTATACAAATTGTATACTTCTTTTTAGTTGAATTTTGGCAATTATGCCTTTTTACAGATTGGTCCATTTAATCTAGGTTATCAAATGTATGGCCACAAGACTATAGCATTTCTTTATTACGCTTTTAACAGCCTTGGGATAAGTAGTGATGTCCTCACTTTCATTTCTAGTGACAGTAATTTGTGTTTTTTTTTCTTTAGTTAGCATAAGCTAGAGATTTATACATTTTATTTATCTTTTCAAATAAATAGTTGTTACCTTTATTTTCTCTAATGTTTTTCTGTTTTCAATTTCATTGATTTCTCTTCTTTCTTCTTCTTCTTCTTACTTTGGACTTATTTTGCTCTCTGTTTCTAGTTTCCTCTTATGGAAATTTAGATTGTTGATTTTAGATATTTCTTTTCTAACGTGTGTATTAGGTGCTATAAATCTCTCCCTCTATATATTGCTTTCACTGCATCCCATAAGCTTGATAAGCAGTATTTTCATTTAGCTTGAAATAAATTTTATTTTGAGAGCACTTCTTTGATCCATGAGTTTTTAGAAATGTGTTGTGTATTTTCCATATTCATTGGTATCCTAATTTTTGTGTGCTCTGAGAGCATACTGATAGCTTATGATGAATGGTACTGCTGGATTCATGGTCTCTGAAGGAGAAGATTTAACTCTGGGACCAAAGACAGGTCTCAACCACTCAGAGTTTTGTGTGCAAAATTTTATTTAAAGTGACAGGACAGAGAAAGCTTCTGACATAGACAGCAGAAAGGGACAGGAAAGTACCTCCCTCACTAATTTAAGCACAACCTTATATACTTTTCAACTAGCTGCTGATAATAGATGAAAAGAATACCTCGAGGTTGTAAGAGTTCCACCAGACCTTTTCCCAAGGCATACATCCTGAGATAACTTGGGCAATGTCTCTGGGTGAGATATACTATTGCTGTGCTATCAGGGGTACAAGTTTCGAGAAACAGTTTCCCAGGCAAGATCTGTTACAATTATAATCATTAACATAAAAAAGCATTTCCATGAATAATACATTGTGTTGTGTGATCATTAGTTCCAGACCTAAAGAAAGGCCAGTTCTCGGGCAAGATACCTTGTTGCAGAAGACTTAAGGAAAGCATGAGCAAGAATGTTCACCTCCTCCTTAAAGGGCCTTAAGCTTTAACTCTCTCAGTACTTTGTGTGATGCTTATTCTTTTAAATGTGTTGAGATGTGCTGTACAGCCTAGAATGTAGCCTATTCTGATTGATGTTTTATGCGCACTTGAAGAACTTTCTGTATAAGGTTAGTGTTTTATGCATCGTCTCCTCAGATTGGGTGAAATATACAACTGACAGTTAGACCCAGATGATGGCGGCATTCAGTTCAACTATATCCTCATTGATTTTATGCCTGCTGAGTCTGTCAATTACCAATAGAGGGTTGCTAAAGACTCCACCTATAATAGTGTATTTAACTCTCTTTCTCTCTGCAGTTTTATCTGGCTTTGCCTCATATAGTTCAGTGCTGTACTGTGAGATGCAGACACAGGATTGTCATGCCATCTTGGGGAGATGACCCTTTATCATTATATATCCTTAAAAATGTCCTTGTTCTGAAGTCAGTTTTGTCAGAAATTAAAATGGTTAATCCATCTTTCCTCTGATCAATGTTACCATGGTGCATCTTTATCCTTTTTCATCTGTATCTTTATAATTAAAGTTGGTTTCTTGTAAACAACATGTAATTGAGTCCTATATTTTATTCACTCTGTCAGTCTTTATTTTTTTGTTGGTGTATTTAAACAACTCACATTTAAAGTGATTATTGATAGAGGTAGATTGATATCTACCATAAACTTTTTGTTTTACTTATTGTCTTTGTGCTTTGTTTTCTTTTTGCTTCCCTCCCTCTTTCTGCTTTTTTTTAGTTTTAGTTAAGGATTTATGTGATTCCATTTTCTCTCCTCTCTTAGCATATTAATTATTCTTTCTGCACAATTATTTCAAGAATTGCCTGAGTATACAGTGCAATTATAACTAATCTAAATCCATTTTCAAATAACACTATACCTCTCCACAGGTAATGCAGTTTCTTTATTATAAACTATTTCCAGCTCCTCCTTCCTATCTCTTATAATACTCTGTCATTCATTTCACTTACCCATAAGCTATAATCACCCAATGTGAAATCTTTAAGTGTCATTTCAGGAGTGCTCCAAAGAACCTCGTTACCATAATCCTTTATGTCTCGGTGTAAAGAATTCAATGAGAGCAAAGTGGTAGATAAGAAGTGATATATTAGAATAGGATGCTTGTGAGGCTTACAAGCAGGTGGGCAAGAAATGCTATGCTCTGAGAACCTACTGGGCAACAGTTTTACAATCAAAGGAAAAGTGGAGAGGGAGAGGAAGATCTTATCTGTCTCTCTTGAGTAGGCAGTTTCTCCTCCAGGTTGAGCAGGAAGTTTCCTTGTCCCTACGTGGTCAAGCTAGTTCCAGAAATTACTGTTTTGCATGTGTGCAGACAGCATGTCACAGAGATCATTAACTTACTGAGCACACTGGGCAGTGTGTGGTTCTCAGGCACCACGGCTTTATTGTTTGGGGGAATGTCTCATGCTTCTACAGAATGGTTTCATTGCTGAGCAAATATGGTTGGCTTTGTGGTTTAGCAAACTTGTTTTCTTGAATGATCATTAACTTACAGGGGTCTTTTATATATATATATATATATATATAAATTTTTTTTTCTTTTTTACTTACAACCCCTAGTGGGATTAACAATATAATCACCTACTTTGTCCCTTCACTCTGTCCCTATCAAATATATTGTTGCTATTATTATTTTGAAATTATCTACTAGATCAATTAAGAATAAAAATCTTATTTTTACTTTTGTTTATTCTTTTTTCATGTTCTACCTTTTTTCACGTAGATCAAAGTTTCCAACTATATCATTTTCTTGTCTATGAAGACGTTATTTTAACATTTCTTCCAAGGTAGATCTAGTAATGAAAGAGTCCCCCTCCTTTTTTTTTTTTTCAGTCTGAGAAAGTCTATTTCCTCTTCTCTTTTGAAGGATAATTAATTAACTTGATTCAGAATTATGCATTGGTGGATTTTTCTTTCAGCACTCTAAATGTTCCATTCCACTCATTTGCCTGGTTTCTGAAGAGAGATATCTGATGTAATTCTATTCTTGCTTTGCCATGGGTAAGGTAGTTTTCTCCTCCAGCATTTTTCAGTATTTTTTTTTTTTTGTCTGACATTCTGCAATTTGAATATGATATACTGACATGTAGATAATTTTGTATTTATCATATTTGGTGTTTTCTGAACTTTGTAAGTCTCTTGTTTGGTACCTGCCATCAATTCTGGAAATTTTTCAGGCACTATTACTTCATATATTAGTATCCTTTCTTTTCTGTTTGGTATTCACATTACCTCTATTTTACACTTTTTGTAATTTTTCATAGTTCTTGAATATTGTTCTTTTTAAAAATCTGTTTTTATACGAAATTTGAGATGTTTCTATTGACATATATTCAAGTTCATGGATTATTTCTCAGCTGTGAAAAGTGTTCTTCATTTCTGTTTCAGTGTTTTGTTTTCTAGCACTTTCTTTGATTCTCAGAGTTTTTATTTCTCTGCATATGTTACACATCTGTTCTTACATGTTGTCTAATTTCACCAGTAAACCTCTTAGCATATTAATTGTAAGTATTTTAAGTCCCCACTCTGATCATTTCAAAACCTCTACCAATTTCAAGTCTGCTTCTGATGCTTTCTCTATTTCTTCAGACTGCTCACCTTTCAGGATGTGTTGCAATTTTTTACAAGCCAGGCATAATGTATCAGGCAATAGGAACTGAAATAAGCAAGTCTTTAGTGTGACCTTTTATGTCAAAATGGTCACGAGTTAAGCTGTGTTTAATATTTGCTGAACAGAGGTTTCACTTTCCTTTAATGCCGTTTGTCTTATCTGCTCCTTTGTTTTCTTAGAAACTTCTTCCTGAACTGTGTCTGTGTCCTGCAGCTCTCAGTTATAATCCACTGCTACTGTAACTGGAAAACTTTTAATACAATCATAAGGAATTGGGAAGGGGATGCATTCTATAATCTTGTGATTAAATCTCCATTTTTAGTGAGCCGGAATCCCTGGGCTATGAATAGTTGTTCAGCTTTCTTGTGATGACAGGCATAACAACTTGCAAACTCTTCACATATCCACGTGGGAACCAACACTTTTTCTCCTCATGTGACTTGAAGGAGCAGAAGTTGTCTAATTATTCTCCCTCGAGGTCAGATAGAGCTCTGATACAGAAATGACCCTTGAGGACTAGTTTTGTCTCAACTTCCCAAGTGGTTCAGTGGTAAAGAGTCCAACTGCCACTGCAGGAGATGCAAGGGATGCCGGCTCGACTCCTGGGTGGGGAAGATTCCCTGGAGAAGGAAATGGCAACCCATACCAGTATTCTTGCCTGGGAAATCCCATGGACAGAGGAGCTTGGCGGGCTACAGTTCATGGGGTCACAAAGAGTCAGACACAGCTGAGCCACTGAGTGTTCATGCAGTCTTTGTTTCAGGGACAGGAAGGTCTATGGTCTATGTGCATTTCAAAGCTATTGCTCCTCCTCATTGCGCACCCAAGAGGGAATTCCTCTCTTATCTTCACAGGAAGAACCGGTAGAGCTCCTCAAGGTAAAAATCATGAAAGTGTGGGCGTTGACCTACGCCTAAATCCTGCTGCCTCAGAGTCTTCCACTCTCAGTCAAGTTCACACTTGGTCTCAGCTGTCCTCCGATTACTGCCCCTATCCGTGACTGGCCACAGTGGCTTCTGCTCCTCATCAGCTGGGATTGTCTGCTTCAATTTCCAGAAGGGTGATTTGGCAGGTGACCTCAGTTCTCTGGCAGGTGTAAAAGAATCACTGATTTTCAGTTGGTTCAACTTTTTTCTTATTGTGGCAGTAGTGACAATTTTCAAGATCTTCATATGTCAGAGCAGAAAGCAAAAGTCATAATAATAATGTTTTATATCCATTATATCTTTTGACCACACAAAAGGGTGTTGATGGAAAATTAATCAGTCAATCAAAGAAAGAAATGAAAATTTTTATTTGAGCCCAATTTGAGGATTATAGCCAGGAAGAGCATCTCAGAAGTCAAGGCACAGTTATGTAAGTTTTTTGAGACAAATGACATCTTATTCACAGCTTACATAATCCAGACTAAACATCATCATAGTAGAGTATGTGACCCTTTACAAGACTGAGAAGAATGTTATCTTTTAAGGAGTTGTCTTATCAATACTGGAAGAATGTTACTCTTTATGATTTTGCAAGTATTCCAAAGAACTACCGCACAACTGCACTCATCTCACACGCTAGTAAAGTAATGCTCAAAATTCTCCAAGCCAGGCTTCAGCAGTACATGAACTGTGAACTTCCAGATGTTCAAGCTGGCTTTAGAAAAGGCAGAGGAAACAGAGATCAAATTGCCAACATCCACTGGATCATCGAAAAAGCAAGAGAATTTCAGAAAAATATCTACTTCTGCTTTATTGACTATGCCAATGCTTTTGACTGTGTGGATCACTGCAAGCTGTGGAAAATTCTGAAAGAGATAGGAATAACAGACCACCTGATGTGCCTCTTCAGAAATCTGTATGCAGGCCAGGAAGCAACAGTTAGAAATGGACGTGGAATAACAGACTGGTTTCAAATCGGGAAAGGAGTACGTCAAGGCTGTATATTGTCACCCTGCTTATTTAACTTATATGCAGAGCACATCATGAGAAATGCTGGGCTGGATGAAGCACAAGCTGGAATCAAGATTGCCAGGAGAAATATCAATAACTTCAGACACTCAGATGACACCACCCTTATGGCAGATAGTGAAGAGGAACTAAAAAGCCTCTTGAGGAAAGTGAAAGAGGAGAGTAAAAATGCTGGCTTAAAGCTCAATATTCAGAAAACTAAGATCATGGTATCTGGTCCCATCACTTCATGGCAAATAGATGAGGAAACAGTGGAAACATTGAGAGACTTTATTTTGGGGGCTCTAAAATCACAGCAGATGGTGATTGCAGCCATGAAATTAAAAGATACTTACTTCTTGGAAGAAAAGTTAGACAGCTTATTAAAAGCAGAGACATTACTTTACCAACAAAAGTCTGTCTAGTCAAGGCTATGGTTTTTCCAGTAGTCATGTATGGATGTGAGAGTTGGATTGTGAAGAAAGCTGAGTGCTGAAGAATTGATGCTTTTGAGCTGTGGTGTTGAAGAAGACTCTTGAGACTCTCTGGGACTGCAAGGAGATCCAACCAGTCAATCCCAAAGGAAATCAGTTCTTAATATTCATTGAAAGGACTGATGTTGAGGTTGAAGCTCCAATACTTTGGCCACCTGATGCAAAGAACTGACTCATTTGAAAAGACCCTGATGCTGGGAAAGACTGAAGGTGGGAGTAGAAGGGGATGACAGAGGATGAGGTGGTTGGATGGCATCACCGACTTGATGGACATGAGTTTGTGTAAACTCCAGGAGTTGGTGATGGACAGAGGGGCCTGGAGTGCTGCAGTCTATAGCGTTGCAAAGAGATGGACACAAGTGAGTGAACTGAACGGAACTGAAGTGTTCCTGCTGATTTGTGAGGTCTGGTCCATGCATAAATGCACATCCATAATACAGAGTGCGGAGCAGTCAATGGTCAGAGAGGAAATTTTATGTTTAAAATGTTCTTGTCTTCCCATGTACGTGTATGTGTGGGCAACTCAGTCATGTATGACTTTTTGTGACTTTATGGACTTTAGCCTACTAGGTTCCTCAATCCATGGGATTTTCCAGGCAAGAATACTGGAGTGGGTTGCCATTTCCTTCTCCAGGGGAACTTCCTGATCCAGGGATCAAACCCAGGTCTCCTGGATCTCCTGCAATGGCAAGAGAATGGATTCTTTACCCCTAAGCTATCTGGGAATCCCTGTCTTGCCATAAAATATGAATTTTATTTCACAAGGGCAAAGTACACAGGTCTTATCATTGGCATTGGGTTTCCTGGAGGCTCAGAGGTTAAAGCGTCTGCCTCCAATGTGGGAGACCCGGGTTCGATCCCCTGGGTTGGGAAGATCCCCTGGAGAAGGAAATGGTAACCCACTCCAGTATTCTTGCCTAGAGAATCCCATGGACAGAGAAGCCTGGTAGGCTACAGTCCACGGGGTCGCAAAGAGTCGGACACGACTGAGCGACATCACTTCAATTCTTCACTTCACATACTAAAAACTGAAGTTGAGAGAGAATGAATGACTTTGCCAAGATAAAGGGTCAGAAGGTGAAGGTAAGCCACATCTTCTAGAGGTTACCAAGACTCCTTCAACACAAAACCTCATGCTCAGGCATTAATGCACATGAAACAACTTGAAAAAGCCTTTGGATT
This sequence comes from Nanger dama, assembly GCA_917880005.1. Lineage (NCBI taxonomy): Eukaryota > Metazoa > Chordata > Mammalia > Artiodactyla > Bovidae > Nanger > Nanger dama. Next base: position 41,566,067 of record CAKJTW010000009.1, on the reverse strand, counting down.
GTCCATGTTTCAGGTGTCTCTGCAGCCTGACATAAAAAGCCCTGGAGAGGGATATTCCATAATGTGTCCTCAAGCCTGACTCAGCCTCTAACTCATACTCAGATTTTAGGGAATTCACAACAACAGGAGTCTCAGTTTCTCAGTAAATCTGGAGCAAGACCTAATCATGCGATCATTCACCAAAGTCTTTTGTAATCACAAAAAGAAGCAACTCTAGGTTATATTTAGGCTCTGTATTTTTGGAAGAGAGACAGTTTGTATATGTGTATCTGTGAGTATGGATATGTGGAAAGGGGGAACTTATTTCTCCACAGTTTTTCTGAACTGTTAAATTTGTTCTTTCCCAGAAGTGAAAAGCTTTAGCTTCTTTAATTCTTTAAATGGATGACACTTTACCTTCCCATCTGCTTAATTACAATGATAGCTTATGAATGTGGTTGATATTTAAAACAAGGCTTCCTTCCAGAGTTTCCTTTGTCTTTGAACTGTCCTTAGGCTTTCTCATTGTAACTCCACAACCATTACCAACCGTTGAAATGTCTCAGTGCAAAGTCACTTCCTCAGAGATGCCTTCCTTGAACTTCCTCTTTCCGAACCTGTGTGTTCATAGCTCTGGCCCTTGCTATTCTGGAATCTTCACGAGGGTAGACTGGGCACAAGTCATGGCTGATCCCCAGGCTAAAGACAGTCCAGGACAGTGCTGTTCACTAGACACTTCAGCAGGAATAGAAATGGTCTGTAATCCACACATGTGGCTACTTGTACTGAATTTTTTATCCTAATTTAAATTTAAATAGCTAAATTCAGCTTGTGGCCACATCTCTGACAGTGGGGGACTCGAGTCGTGTTTCTCAAAATCTAAATCAAGATGCCACTAAGATGCTTAGTGACCTGTTCTCTGGGTAATTCAACATACTTTCACAACTATTGGTCTAGAATGGGATTCTCAGTCCTGGCTTCACATTAGACTGACCTGCAGGAAGTTTTAAAAGAAAATATGTCCCAATCACACTTCTAGAGATTATATTTCAGTTGGCCTGGAGCGGGGTCCAGGTATTTGTGTGTGTGTGTGTGTGTGTGTGTGTGTGTGTGTGTGTGTTATAGTTTGGCTGCCCTGGGTCTTTGTTGCTGCGTGCAGGCGTTTTCTCTAGTTGCAGTGAGCGGGGGCTTCTTCTTAAAGTGGCTTCTCGTTGCAGAGTGCAAGCTATAGGCACAGGGCAGGCTTCAGTAGCTGCAGCCCCCAGGCTAGAGCACAGCTGCAGTAGCTGTGGTGCACAGACTTAGGTACTCCAAGGAACGCGGGCTCTTCCCTCACCAGGGAGCAAACCCATGTCTCCTGCATTGGCAGGTGGACTCCTCTCCACTGAGCCAGGAGGAAAACCCCAGGTATTAGTCTTTTTAAAAATGAAACAAAACAGAAACTCTCCCCAGAGGGACTGTGATGGGCAGCCAGTCTTGAGTCTCGTAGATGTGTTCTCACCTGCTCCTCAAAACAGACCTAATAAATATACAGATAAATGGTCTGGGAGCTTTTATACAGAGTGGTGATGTCAAGTAAAATCTTGTGATGTTACAAGAGATATTAGTGACATTGGTGGTTCAGATGAATTTATTCACATTCTGTAAAAGGAAAAAATAGCTTTAGATAATCTTTAACAGTTGTGAAATTCCTTGTTCTTTTATCCATTAACAGTATCAATCATACCATGCTCTGGGAGATTTAGTGAGGGTGACACTTTGAGTTCCCTAAAACAATCACGTTTTAAAATACACAAAAGCCTTTCTAGTTTGCTGGTTGATTGACAAGGGGCCTGTTGACCGCACAACAAAGTCACGTGACCTGCACTGCCCGGCAGCTGAAGGAAGGTGTTTCCCAACGTAACGCCCCGCAGGTCCGGGATTTCTTTTGTTAAATTATTCTCAGTACTCTGCGGCCAGGTGTGCAGGTCATTGCCTCCCGGGAAGGAAAGGAAGCCAGATGAGCCTGAGAACGTGGGTGCAGGAGCCCTGCCTTCACTTTCTGCAGGTGAACAGGTAAGGAAGGTCGCGCAGGAAGTCCAGGCTGGCTGGGCGCCGGAAGAGTAAGGCGGTGCTGGTTGGGCGTCTGCGCTGGGGAGGCGGCTGGGCAGCTGCAGAGCGCCAGGGGATTTCAGCCCAGCCCGGAGCACCGAGCAGCGTGGGGACAGCAACCTAAGGAAACCCGGGCAGCTGGGCAGGGGAGTGTCTGATGATTTTGTAGAATATGTTCCTGATTGAAATAAAAAACAAAAAACAAGTCTCAGAGTAAGTAAATTCAAGACTGCTAATACTAGCCAAGACACCAGCGCAGCCTGCCAGGAGATTTGAGGAAATTAACATGAAACTAAAATCGAAATCTTTGGTGAAGTGGAGCAAGCAAAATTGATCAGAGCTAGCCAAAAAAGGTCTCTATAGAGATTTAAATTGTTAGGAGAGAATTAGAAGAAAAGCTTTCAATTGCTAGGAGAGATTTAGAGGAAAAAAGTTTAAATTACCATGAGAGATTTAAAGAAGTACTATTCAGTAAATCAAAAGTACTACAACAAAAATAAATAAATATGGTTTAACAATATATCAGTAGATAGCCATTTAAAAACTTTAGTCGAGAGTATGTTAATTTAAATGTTTTTAATTATTTAAATTAAATTAAACATTATAATTAAAAGTGTGAGCCTTGTTAACTCTCGATACTGCTGCTGCTAAGTCGCTGCAGTCGTGTCCGACTCTGTGCGACCCCTTAGACGGCAGCCCACCAGGCTCCTCCGTCGCTGGCATTCTCCAGGCAAGAACACTGGAGTGGGTTGCCATTTCCTTATCCAATGCATGAAAGTGAAAAGTGAAAATGAAGTCGCTCAGTCGTGTCCGACTCCCAGCGACCCCATGGACTGCAGCCCACCAGGCTCCGTCCATGAGATTTTCCAGGCAAGAGTACTTATTGCCTTCTCCGGTTAACTCGCTAATTTTGCACCAAAAAAACTGGGAGTAATGTGCTAGAGTGGTGTTTTCTTTTCCACAAAAATTTCATTGATTTAGAAAGAATAGACTCTTCTTCAAAGATAATAAACATTGCCAACCCACGATGAGATTAGATCACATGCTTTCTGCAATGTACCAGAGGCGCATACAGTAAACTTCATTTGTCTGCATCTGCCCATAATAACTATAACTCCAGTTAATGTTCACTCAGCAGTCAAAATGCAGTGTATCCATTGTGATTAGCATACCAGGTTATTCTTTCAAGGAAATCTAAGCGGTTTTGGGTTTTCAGTATTCTTCAATAGAACCATCTTTTGCTCACTTTGCTGTTTTTTAAGGGTAGGCATTTTCTTTGCAATGTGCTTATCAAGGATTCTGACCGCCCCCCCCACCCCAGCCCCTTCCTTGAGTTCAGTTAAAATGGAAACAAAATTGCTTTCTTAGCTGAAACTAATCATGTGTGTTTAGTCCTGTGATATCCTTCCTGGATATCTCCTGTTTGTCTGAACTATTGCCTCTCTGATATTGGAGCAACAATCCACCAGCTTGATCTTTGTACCAAACTCATATATGCCACTGATAGAAGCCAAAGAGCTGAAACTTTCTTTGCATCTAAGGAGATTTGTAGTATTTTTATTGACTTTTTTTAGTCTGTCAGTGTTAAATATGTCAGCACCTCTTTCTCAACTACATCCTCATGGAGGATATTGTCTGACCAGCATTTTGTTTCATTTTAAGAAAGCACACAAAATTTCAAATAGATAGCTTTCTTACTAAAATTTATTGATCAGTATTGAAGTTATCCCTGTAATAATACCAAAGAAGATAAGTAGATAGGTGCATATAAAATATTCTCTGCAAAGAGCATTGTTCTTTGACAGTGAACAAAATGAAACACCTTGAAAGTAAATGTTTATTATTATAAAATAAAATAATAAGTGATTTTAGATGTATAAAATGCTCTATTCATCACATATTCATAGGAAGATATCACTATAATATTAAATTTGGGGCAGAAAGAGGTGGATTGTTTTAAATTACATTCCAGAGGTTTTATATACAGAAGTGAGTAAAACAAAAGGTCAATGTGCCAAATATGATTTCAGAGTGGTATTGTGGCATGACTCTGGTTACCTCGTGATAAAATGACTTGTATTTTTCTAATGTAGCTTTTACAGCTAAAAAGTGAATTATGTTCAATAACCTTTTCCAGATATTATCTTATGAAAAATGTCTGGATCTTGGCTCTTTGAGTTTTGGTCCTTTTCTTCATAGTAAACCAGAGCTTTTAATAAGCTTAGGAGTGTTGTCCAGTAGAACTTTCTGCAGTGACAGGAATGTTCTGCATACAATCTGCACTGTCCATTGTGATAGGTACTGGCTCTCTGTAGCCACTGAGCACTTGACGTAGTTAATTTAACTAAGGAATTGAATTTTTTTCTTTTGCTAAATTGATTTTAATGAAAATGTAGCTATCCTTATGTGACCCATGGCTACCCGATTGCACAGCTAGTTAGCTGCTTCCCTTTATTCTAGTGGCTGGTTATAGTATCGTGCAGGACACAACTGCTGACCTTGGATTTTCAGATGGTCCTGAAGGTATTTTTCAAGAACATTACTCTTGAAGGGATTTAAGAGATTAATTTTTTTCATTCTTAATGACATTGTTTTGTTTCTCATTTTATAAGCAACATATGTTCTGCTTTACCATTCAGTTGTGTCCAACTCTTTGTAACCCCATAGATTATACAGTCCATGGAATTCTCCAGGCCAGAATACTGGAGTGGGTAGCCGTTCCCTTCTCCAGGGGATCTTCCCAACCCAGGATCTAGCCCAGGCCTCTTGCATTGCAGGCGGATTCTTTACCACCTCAGCCGCCAGGGGAGCCCATATGTTCTACTAGAAACACATGAAATCATCAAGTAAAAATTTACAATTCACTATAATCCCTACCACATATTTCCTCCCAGTGGCTAATTTTTTTAAAATAGAGATATAGTTGACCTATCAGTTCAGTTCAGTTCAGTCAATCAGTCGTGTCTGACTCTTTGCGACCCTATGAATTGCAGCATGCCAGGCCTCTCTGTCCATCACCAACTCCCAGAGTTCACTCAAACTTATGTCCATTGAGTCGGTGATGCCATCCAGCCATCTCATCCTCTGTCGTTCCCTTCTCCTCCTGCCCCAAATCCCTCCCAGCATGAGAGTCTTTTTCAGTGAGTCAACTCTTCGCATGAGGTGGCCAAAGTATTGGAGTTTCAACTTTAGTATCAGTCCTTCCAAAGAACACCCAGGGCTGATCTCCTTTAGAATGGACTGGTTGGATATCCTTGCAGTCCAAGGGACTCTCAAGAGTCTTCTTCAATACCACAGTTCAAAAGCATCAATTCTTCCGCGCTCAGCTTTCTTCACAGTCCAACTCTCACATCCATACATGACTGCTGGAAAACCATAGCCTTGACTAGACGGACCTTTGTTGGCAAAGTAATGTCTCTGCTTTTGAATATGCTATCTAGGTTGGTCATAACTTTCCTTCCAAGGAGTAAGCATCTTTTAATTTCATGGCTGCAATCACCATGTGCAGTGATTTTCGAGCCTAAAAAAATAAAGTCTGACACTGTTTCCACTGTTTCCCCATCTATTTGCCATGAAGTGATGGGACCAGATGCCATGATCTTAGTTTTCTGAAAGTTGAGCTTTAAGCCAACTTTTTCAGTCTCCTCTTTCACTTTCATCGAGGCTTTTTAGCTCCTCTTCACTTTCTTCCATAAGGATGGTGTCATCTGCATATCTGAGGTTATTGATATTTCCCCCAGCAATCTTGATTCCAGCTTGTGCTTCCTCCAGCCCAGCGTTTCTCATGATGTACTCTGCATAGAAGTTAAATAAGCAGGGTGACAATATATAGCCTTGATGTACTCCTTTTCCTATTTGGAACCAGTCTGTTCCATGTCCAGTTCTAACTGTTGCTTCCTGACCTGCATACAGGTTTCTCAAGAGGCAGGTCAGGTTGTCTGGTATTCCCATCTCTTTCAGAATTTTCCACAGTTGATTGTGATCCACACAGTCAAAGGCTTTGGCATAGTCAATAAAGCAGAAATAGATGTTTTTCTGGAACTTTCTTGCTTTTTCCATGATCCAGCGGATGTTGGCAATTTGATCTCTGGCTCCTCTGCCTTTTCTAAAACCAGCTTGAACATTAGGAGGTTCACGGTTCATGTATTGCTGAAGCTTGGCTTGGAGAATTTTGAGCATTAGTTTACTGGCGTGTGAAATGAGTGTAATTGTGCGGTAGTTTGAGTATTCTTTGGCATTGCCTTTCTTTGGGATTGGAATGAAAACTGACCTTTTCCAGTCCTGTGGCCACTGCTGAGTTTTCCACATTTGCTGGTATATTGAGTGCAGCACTTTCACAGCATCTTCTTTCAGGATATGAAATAGCTCAGCTGGAATTCCATCACCTCCACTGGCTTTGTTGACCTATATCACTCTATTATTTCCATGTACACAGCACAGTTATTTGATATTTCTTTTTCATGTAGCTGTCCAGTTTACCCAACACCAATTATCAAAAAGATTTTCTTTTCCCCATTGTATATTCTTGCCTCATTTGTCATAAAATAGCTTACTATGTGTTTGTAGGTTTATATCTGGGCTCTCTATTCTGTTCCATTGATCTGTGTGCCAGTACCATATGGTTTTGATTACTGCAGCTTAATAGTATGAAATTAGGGAGCATAATAACTTAAACCTTGTTCTTTCTCAAGATGGTTTTGGCTATTTGAGGTCTTTTGTGTTTCCATACACATTTTAGAGTTATTTGTTCCACTTCTGTGAAAAATGCCATGCTGTTCTGACAGGAATTGTATGAAATTTGTAGATTGCCCAGGGTAGTATGGTCATTTTAACAACATTAAGTCTCTTAATACATGAGCATAGTATATCCTTCCATTTGTGTGATCTTCAATTTTATCAGTGTCTTATAGTTTTCCAAGTATAGATCTTTTACCTCTGTGTTTAGATTTATTCCCAGAGATGTTATTCTCTTTGATGCTGTAGTAAATGGGATTGTTTAATTAATTTCTCTCTGTGATAGTTCATTACTAGTGTACAGAAACGCAACAGATTTCTATATTTTAATTTTGTACCCTGCAACTTTACTGAATTCGTGTACTAGGTCTCACGTTTTTGATGCATTTTTAGAGAAGGAAACGGCACCTACTCCAGTATTCTTGCCTAGAGTATCCCATGGACAGAGGAGCCTGGTGGGCTGCTGTCGCATAGGGTCGCACAGAGTCGGACACGACTGAAGCAGCTTAGCAGCAGCAGCAGCAGCATAGATATTACCATGTAATCTGCAAACAGTGACAGTTTTACATCTTTCTTTCCAATTTGAATTCCCTTTATTTCCTTTTTGTCCACAGTGCCATGGCTAGGACTTCCGATACTGCTTTCGATAAAAGTGATGTGAGTGGGCATCTTTTGTCTTGTTCCTCTTCTTAGAGGAAATGATTTTAGCTTTTCACCGTTGAGTGGTGTTAGCTGTAGGTTCTTCGTGCCCGTGCCTGCTGCACATACCACCACCTAGTTGAGTGTGTGGGTGTGCTCAGTCGTGTTCAACTCTTTGCAACCCCATGGACTATAGCCTGCCAGGCTTCTCTAGCTGTGGATTTTTCCAGACAATAATACTGGAGTGGGTTTCCATCTCCTTCTCCAGGGGATCTTTGTGACCCAGGGATCGAACTGGCATCTCTTGTGTCTTCCCCACTGGCAGGCGGATCTTTAACTCTGAGCCACCAGAGAAGCCCCAGTCTCATCATATATGGCTGTTGTTATGTTAAGGTTTGCTCCCCCTCTATCCACCTTCTTGAGAGTTTTTACCGTAAATGGATATTGAATTTTGTCAAAAACTTTTTCTGCATCTATTGAGATGATCATATGGTTTTTATGCTTCAATTTGTTAATGTGGTGTATCACACTGATTGATTTGCAGATATTGAAATATCCTTGCATCCCTGGAATAAAGCCATCTTGATTTCATCACTTAAAATATATCATGCCACTCCCTGTGGCCTGCAAAGTTCTCTTGTATGTAACTAGTTGCTTTTTCCTTGCTGCTTTTAATATTCTCTCTTTATCTTTAATTTTTACTGTTTTGTTTACAACGTGTCTTAGTGTGGACCTCTCTGATTTGGTCTTGTTGGGATGGTTTTGCTTACTGGATCTGGATTTCTGTTTCTTTTCCAAGGTTATAGAAATTTTCAGCTATTATTCTTCTTCTTTATTTTTTTAAAATATGCCCTTATTGGTTATCTGTTTTAAAGAGAGCAATGTATACCTATCAATCTCAAACTCTCTAACTGTTCCTCCTCTTCCACCTTTCTCCCTTGGTAACTATAAGTTTGTCCTCTAAGTCTATGAGTCTCTTTCTGTTTTGTAAATAAGTTCATTTGTATCAGTTTTTGTGTTTTTTTTTTTAGATTGAGTATATAAGCAATATCATATGATATTTGTCTTTGTCTGACTTACTTCACTTAGTATGATAATCTCCAGGCCCATCCATGTTGCTGCAAATGCATTATTTCATTCTTTTTATGGCTGAGTAATCTTCCTTTGTAAATACGTATCATATCTCCTTTCTCCTTTCATTTGTTGATGGTTGCTTCCATATCTTGACTTTAGTAAATTGTGTTTTAGTGAACATTGCAGTGCATGTATACTTTTGAACCACATTTTTCTCTGCCCAGGATTGCTGGATCATGTTATAGGTCTAATGCCTGTTTTTTGATTTTTTTTTTTTTCCATATTGAGCTACATGAGCTGTTTGTAAATTTCAACTATTTTTTCAAATAACATTTTCTACCCTTTTTCTCTCTCTTCTCATTCTGGCACTGCTTCATGTGAGTACTGGGCTTCTCTGGTAGCTCAGAGGTAAAGAAGCTGCCTGCAGTGTAGGAGACATAAGAGGTGCAGGTTTGATCCCTGGGTCGGGAAGATCCCCTAGAAGATGGCATGGCAACCCCCTCCAGGATTCTTGCTTGGAGAATCCCATGAACAGAGGAGCCTGGGAGTCTATAGTCCATAACGCTGCAAAGTCAGACAGGACCGAAGTGACTGAGCCCAGTGTGAATGTTAGATGCTTGATGTTGTCCCAAGGATCTCTTAAACTATCCTTAGTTTTTAAACTTTTTCTTTCTGTTCAGCTTGGGTGATTTCCACTACTCTGTCTTCCAGTTAGCTGATCCCTTCCCGTGTATCATCTAATCATCAACTGTTATTTTTCTCTAGTGTACTTTTTTATATCAATTGTTGTATTCTTCACCTCTCTTTGGTTCTTCAGATTTTCTAGCTCACTGTTAAAATTCCTGTTGTTTCATCCATTGTTAAGTTCCTTGAGTGTCTTTATGATCATTACCTGAACTCTTCATTGGGTAAATTTCTTTCTTCACTTCACTTAGCTTTTCTTGTTTAGTTTTATCTTGGTTTTTTTTTTTTTTTTTTTTGAAACTATTCCTCTGTCACCTCATTTTTCCAGTTCTTTGATTGTGTTACTCTGTATTAGGTAGGTTGGCTATATTTTCTGATCTTGGAGGAGTAGCCATAAGTAGCAGATATCCTATGCATCCCAGCATAACACTCCTCTCTGATCACCAGAGCTCTAGGGGTGCCCCCTGTATGGACTGCATGAGCCCTTCTGTTGCGTTAGAGCCAACTACTGTGGGCACACTGCTAGGTGTGGCTGGCCCTCAAATCAGTTGTTTGCCAGGCGCTGCCTAGTGCATAGACTGCTGGCCACTGGTAGGAGGGGCCAAGTCCCAGCATGGCTGGCTATGGGGCCCAGGTCATCCCAGGGCTGCTGCCCACCTGCTGGTTGGTGAGGCCAGGTCCTAACACAGCTGACTGAAGTGGACCAGGAGATCATGGAGCTAGTGCTCTGCACTGGTGGAAATAGACTTTGCTTTTAAAAGGTGAATGCAAAATCTCATGTGTTCTTCTGGTGGGCTAGGACTAGCTCTAGGACCCCTAATGCTGAGTCAAGTCCTGTGGTAGCTAGCTGCAAGCCAAGAGTTCTGGAGCTAGTCTGGACTTGCCAGTGGGCAGGGCCAGGTCCTGGTGGTCCCAGTGCTGGTGTCAGTAGGCAGGGTCAAGTCCTGGGAATACTGGGGACTAAGCAGGGGCCTACCTATGGCTGCTACTGGTCTGCTAGTGGGTTAGGCTATGTCCCTGCCTTGCTGGTTGCTTGGCCTGGGTCATCACAGGAATGGTGCCAGCAGGCCTTTGGGTGAGGCCGGGTCAGGGGGAGGATTTCAAAATGATGCTTTCCAGCATCTTCCTGGCAGACTGAGGTCCCCAGAATGGCTGTTGTCAACATCTGCATCACCAGGGTGAGTGTCAGTTGCCTCCTTCCCCACCAGGCAACTTTTTAAGATTAGCAAGGGGTCTGACCCAGCTGCTTTCATATGACAACCTCTGCTCTGGGTCTTGGAGCATGTGAGATTTTGTGTGTGTCCTCTTAAGAGCAGAGTCTGTGTTTTCTACAGCCCTCTGGGTTTCCTAAATGCAAGTCTCTCTGGCCTTCAAAGCTGGAAGGGTACTTTCCAAAGCATGGGGTCCTCTTCCCCATGCAGGAGCTCCCAGTCTGGGGAGCCCAGTGTGAGACTTGGGCCCCTCACCTTGGCAGAAAACCAGCAATTATGATTATCATACTCCTTTTTGGTCACCTACAAACAGGTATGGGTCTCAACTCTACTGTGTCTCCACCCTTCCTCCCATCCCTGTTGGATTCTTTTTTCTTTCTTTCTTTCTTTCTTTTTTTTTTTTGCTGTACTTCATGGTATGTGGGATCTTAGTTCCCTGACCAAGGATCAAACCCATGCCCCCTGCAGTGGAAGCACAGAGTTTTAACCACTGGACCACCAGGAAATCCCCTTGTGGTTCCTTCTTTATTTCTTTAGTTGTAAAAGATTGTTTCTGCTAGTATTCAGGTCACTTTCACTGATAGTTTCTCTGTAAATAATTGTGAGTTTGGTGTGTCCATGAGAGGAGGTGAGTTCAAAGTCTTCCTGCTCCACCGTGTTGGCTACCTTTAAGAGATTTAGGAGATTGTTGAAGAGGTCTGTAGGAGATTCTTCTATCTGTTCAGTTGTTTTTTTTAAGTCATAAAAGATAGTTTGATGAACTAAACTATTTGAATTATTGCACACTGAAAGGGTGCTACTGATGAAGAAAAAAATTCCTTTTACCTCTAGGGGATCCTGAGTATGTAGCAACAGTACAACTTAATTATGCCCTTAAGCTTGTGTTTCAAATAGCAGAAGAGCTTCACATGTGCTCTTACTTAATTGTCACAAGACCAGGTGAAATGAATAGAATTTTGGTCCACAAATCTTCATTATACCAGTCTACCCACACAGGAGAATTTCTCTAAAATATCATACAAATTGTAGCCAGATCTTGGAAGAAGTTAGGTTTTTCAAACTCTGAAGACAAAGTTTGCTTGTTTTTTGTTGTTTGATTTTTATTTAGGTCAGTAGTCAGAAAATATTTGTTGGCAAAATAAAAGAAGGAAATGAATTAATGTGGGGTGTGGACATAAATTCATAATGTCCTAAGTTTTTAATCTAGATGAAGGAATCTTACCATACTTTTGAAAAACTTAATAGTATCATGTATTGATCATAACGTGCTCACAGATTCACAACTTCTTAATTATTTCATTTTTATTTCTTTTATTTCAGAAGTTCTTGAAAAGAAGATAAAGTCAGAAGTGAATCAGCTTGCTCTTGGGCAGCGCCAGAGCCATGAGCAGTGATGCAACAGACCTCACCACTGGTTTCATCGCTTCTATTGTAGCCATCCTTTTATTCGGCTCAAACTTTGTGCCACTTAAAAAATATGAGACTGGCGATGGTAATTCTGTTTTCTTCATTGTTAACCTTAGGTTAATTTTAAATGTGAAGTTCGCTGTTTAGGTCTTCTTTAAATGATGACTGTGAAAATGAATTTTGCTGTTCCAGATGCCAAGTGAATAGAGCTTAAAGCAGTTGAAAAGGCCCATGCCAGGTTATCTAAGTGCTAGTCAGTATAGGATAACTTTAATACTCTGTTTCGTGGTAAAGCTAGGATGAAGGAAGCTTTTTAGCCATACCTGCTGTGTTTATGGTCCTCCCTGGTGGCTCAGCGGTAGAGAATCTGCCTGCCAAGGCAGGAGCCGCAGATTCAACCCCTGGTCTGAGAAAATCCACTGAAGAGGAAATGGCAACTCACTGCAGTCTTCTTGCCTGGAGAATCCTGTGGACAGAGGAGCTGAACAACTACAGCAACAAAAGCTATGTTTACAAAGGGAGAAAGTTAGTCAGTTGTGAGTAATACTTGCTTTTTAAAACCCAACACACATGATATAAAAGGAAGCAATTTGCTCATAACACAAATTTTGTGCTTGCTCATCACAATTTTGACTGACAAACCTTATGTGAGCATAGAAAACTGCACCCACCCAGATGGATAAAGGTGCGTAGCAATGCACAAAATGTGCTCACACCCTCTGCCCCAAACCACCACACCCGTCCACATCTGGTGTTCAAACCCTCCCAACCTTTGCAAATAATTCGTGGGCTGCAAAACTTTTGATTCTCATTTGCTTAAGTAAACTTCATGTCTTTTACAAGGTAAAGTGCCATGTTTATTACAGAATTGGTGAATTTCTTAATCACTTAACCAGTATAAAGCTGTACTACCATTTTTGTTAGGCTTTCTTTTTTAAAAAATAATTTTATCTATTTATTTTTGACGGCACTGGGTCTTTGCTGCTGGGTGGGTTTTCCTATAGTTGCAGCAGCAGGGGCTCCTTGCTGCGGTGCGAGTGTTTCTCGTTGCAGTGTTCTCCTTTTGTGGAGCACAGGCTCCGGGGTGTGCAGGCTTCGGTAGTTGCAGCTCTTGGGCTCTAGAGCACAGTCTCAATAGCTGTGGCTGCTGCTGCTGCTGCTAAATCGCTTCAGTCGTGTCCAACTCTGTGCGACCCCATAGACGGTAGCCCAGCAGGCTCCCCCGTCCTTGGGATTCTCCAGGCAAGAACACTGGAGTGGGTTGCCATTTCCTTTTCCAGTGCATGAAAGTGAAAAGTGAAAATGAAGTCACTCAGTCGTGTCCGACTCGTAGCGACCCCATGGACTGCAGCCTCCCAGGCTCCTCCATCCATGGGATTCTCCAGGCAAGAGTACTGGAGTGGGTTCCCATTGCCTTTCCCTCAATAGTTGTGGAACAGGGGCTAAATTGCTCCAAAGCATGTGGGGTCTTCCTGGACCAGGGATCAGACCTGTGTCTCTTGCATTGGCAGCCAGCTTCTTTAGCACTGAACCATCAGGGAAGCCCTCCTATCTTTTTAAATACCTTTTAAATGAAGTTTTCAAGTGTTATGTCCTTAGTCTCATTTCCCCATGAGCTCTGTGGGTTTTATCACATTATTTTACCTAGTGCAGTGATTTTTGAAACATATGTGTCACATTATCATAGAATTGACTGTAATGTGAATTCAAGGAAGGAGAAGTAATAGTTGTTTTTATCCACTTGCTTTTCCTATTAAAGCCAAGAAAAGGAATTAGGGATGTTATGGTGAAAGTCTGGTGAGAGGCATTGTGTTATCACCCCAATTTCTTATGTCTTTATACTACCTGGACAACAGAGTTGCAGAGCCTTTCCTTCCATAGCCTTTCTTCTTTTACCCACTGGAGTCAGAACAGGAGTGAAAAGTACTAAAAGAACAAAAACGATGCTAAAGGGTAGAGGACCTGGCTTTCAAGGTTTTACAAGAACCATGTGATCCCGGGAAACCTGATCAGCTTGTTTGTTCTCATTTTCTCATTTGTAAAATGAAGGACTTGTAAAATGAAGTTCCCTTTCATCTCTGTGTTCCTAATTTTAGAGGTTAACAGATGTTTTTCTCTCCTCCACCATGAGATTGAGTAGAAATAAACAAAAATCTTCCAGTAGAGTCTAAGTGCTATAAATACCGTTGAGTTATAACAACCTTAGTATTTCTTCCAAGGTTGATGTTTCTGTGTCCCTGCACCTTCTTTCTGAGCCCCAGAAAGGTACAGATATTCCCCATATTACCATATGAGCTTCCAGTAACTGGCAGATAGCAGCCGAGAGCATAGGAAGGGGAGTAGAAAGGCTAATTCTCAGGTCTGGAATGTCTGCCTCATCACAGACACTCGACTCCAAGAGCATGGATCCTACACGTGGCCATAAAGGATTTTATGTTTATCTCAGAGTGACTCATATGATCTCCAAAGGTTCAAATTACTATTGTGCTATTCTGAAATTCTTAATGCCATTCTCTTTGGTCAGGAATGGCACTAAGTATGACATCTGAATAAAAATATATTGACTTGGTCTTGCCCTTACTCTTCGACAGAAAATTCTTGATCCAGGTTAAGCAGGAATGCACAATGTAGAACTAGCTTTGGAGCCAAGTAAGGAATTCTAGTTTTACAAACTGTTAGCTGTTTGGACAAGTTGCTTCATCTCAGATTTGTTTTCTCTGTCTTTGAACTAGGGTTAATTATGATGTGTAGTAGTTACAGGTGTTGTAATAGAGGTGTAAAGCATCTGGCATAGGTATTCAATAAATTGTGACTTATTATAACATCTCATTGATGTTCCTAAGCACCAATTTTCTTATATCAGGTTGACCCCCTGACACTGATTTTTGTTTCTAGGAATGTTTCTCCAGTGGGTACTTTGTGCTGCCATATGGTTGGTTGCCTTGATGGTAAATCTGATACTACATTGCCCTAAATTTTGGCCTTTTGCAATGGTTGGGGGCTGCATTTGGGCAACAGGTAATGTATGATATAACTTATCCTTTAATCATTTGATAGTATGATCATAATAGAAGGAAATGATGATAGATACTAGAAATTAATGATTTCTTTCATTTATATGCTCCATAAATATTTTGGGTTCATATTTTTGACTCAGATATTTTTCCTGACTCTTTCCTTTTAATGATTTCTTTCTTGTTCCTGCTAGAAAATTATTATAGCAAAATTATTATATTTATATTATTATGTAAAATTATTATAGGAAAAATGTTTCACTTGCTATTTGTTCAAGCATAAGTGCTCTGCCCTTTCTCTAGCATGTTTATCAGAAAATACTTATTAAATAATCCTCTCTACTAATAGCATTTCTAGGACTTGTCCTTAGAAGTAGACAAACACAAACACAGTATCATTTCAAAAGCACTGGCAGAAAAACAAAGACAAACAAAAATCTTCCTTCTGTTGCCTTATCACTATTGCCTGAAATTTTACAGCTGAAGTTTATGCCTTTGCTTGGCCTATCATCAGGGATATTTTTCGTCTATTAATATAACCCCAGGAGAGTTTTCTTTTCTTTAACAAAGAAAATCAAGGATTTCTAGAGGTAATTTGATTAAAAGCAAATAGATGTTTAAATGTTAAAAATTTATTGGGCACCTACTTAATTAGAATCTCTACGGACTTAAGTGATTTAGTGAAAATGATGAGTTGGAGGACAAAAGAGTTAAATTTGCACTACAGTCATGGTTATTCTACCTCATGTATACTGCAGTACGATTGTGATCATCATTTTGAATAGGAGAGGGAACAGAGAGACCAGTCATTCATCCTGCAGATCTCAACCACTGCAGTATGTATATTCAAACGGCTGTTCACCCTAGGAGTTGGTTGTTGTTGTTCAGTCGTTCAGTTGTATCTGACTGTTTGCGACCCCGTGGACTGCACCATGCCACGCTTCCCTGTCCTTCACTGTCTCCTGAAGTTTACTCAAACTCATGTCCATTGAGTCGGTGATGCCATCCAACCATCTCATCCTCTGTTGTCCCCTTCTCCTCCTGCCTTCAATCTTTCCCAGCATAAGAGTCTTTTCTAATGAGTCAGGCTCTTAGCATCAGGTGGCCAAAGTATTGGAGCTTCAGCATCAGTCCTTCCAATGACTATTCAGAGTTGATTTCCTTTAGGATGGACTGGTTTCATCTCCTTGCAGTCCAGGGAACTGTCAACGGTCTTCTCCAATACCACAGTTCAAAAGCATCAGTCCTTCAGCCCTCAGGCTTCTTTTTGGTCCAAGGAGTTGGTTGGTGGGAAAAGTTTAATTTGAGAACTGCTGCAGACTGGGATGATGTGGGTCGCAGTATTGTTCTTTGGTTACTAAGTTGTGTCTGACTCTTTGGGACCCCATGAACTGCAGCCCGCCAGGCTCTTGTGTCCTCCACTATCTCCTGGAGTTTGCTCAGATTCATGTCCATCGATGCAGTGATGCTGTTTAACCATCTCACAATGTAGGGCACAGTAGCTGACTGGATATGGTTAGCAGAGGAAGGGGAAGAGTTAACAGTGATGTAGGGATGTTATTGTAGGTGATTAGGAGAGTGACAGTATCCTTGACACGGATGAGGAGAAAAGGGAAAAGAACATGGAAGAAAGGGAAAATGATGACTTCGGCTTGGAACCTTTTTAGTTTAAAGTTCCTAATATTCCCACAATAGGGGACATCTGATCGGTAATCTCTTATTGGCACTAAAGCTCTGGAGAAGGTCCAGGCTAGTGCTGGAAGCATGTGTCTCTAGCTGATAGCTGAAATCATGAAACTAGTCAAGTGCCCAAAGAATATAGCAAGAGGAGGAGTATATTTTAGGGATTATTTTTAGAGGGTACCTCTATCCAGATGGTATGATGAGAAAGAACAGCCAAAGAATGAGAGGAACAGGAGGGAGGCTGATGATGAAGGCATCTTGAAAACCAAGAGAGAAAACCTTTCAAGAGGATATTGATTGAGTCAGATAGCAGGTCAGGAACTGGGGGAAAAAAAAAATGACCATGAATTTGGTCCTGAGTGACCCTCAAGAGCACAAAGCACTGGGTGGGGCAATCCAAAAGACAAGTAAATGAGCATGAGAGAGCAAAGTCTGGGGCCATTTTGAGCCAAGGACATCTGCCAGTGGTTGGTCTAGTTCCAGTCCAAGAGGATGGTCACCATTAATTTTATCATTAACCAACTTCTGCAAAAAGTCATAATGGAGACCTACACTAAAGATGAGGAACATTGGTGCAGTTAAGCAAAGAGCTAATTTAACATTTTGTTTGTAGGATTTTTCCCTAAGCCTGGCTCTTTGAGCAATCATAATCATGAGATTAATGCCAAACACTGGTTGTTTTATTTTTAAAATGAGGAATTAGGCTTTACTAAGTTTGTCCAAAATCCCATAAGCTTCATCTGAAATTAAAACTAATTTAATTTAAATAGATTTTCTGTATTGAAAAATAACACCTTTCTTCTGTATTTCATCTACAGGTAACATAGCTGTTGTCCCAATTATCAAAACCATTGGTTTAGGCCTTGGAATCTTAATCTGGGGATCATTTAATGCCTTAACTGGATGGGCAAGCTCAAGGTAACACAAAACAGGGTGTTTTCAACTCAGATTCTCTTCACTCACATTCTGTGTAAGGCAAACGCTGATTCCTGCCCTCACAAAGGTCACTTCTTGTAAGACATAACATGCAATACGTTGAATTGTTTGCCTTAATTCTAAAGTGATCTGACACACCAATCTAGATAAATAATTTTCTTTAGAGAATGAAATAGGGAGAGAGAAAGGGCATTGATATTTATTTTCCTTTTCTGTGTGTGACTGTTTTGTTTCACGTGGTGTACACATCATCATTCTAATCTCATTTCCACAAACAAATGAGGTAGGTGCTGTCTTAGAAGATAACTCACACGCAAAAAGATGAGTGACTTGTTGAAGGTCACAGAGCTAATGAGCCGAGTTCAAACCCAGGTCTAGTAGTTCTAGAGCCTATATTCTTCCCTGTAGGGTCTGAGCCAGGGTCAGCAAATCATTGCCCAGCTTCCACTTTGTAAATAAAATATTATTGGCACACAGCCAAACACATCCATTTTAGGAATGTTTACAGCATGGCTGTTTTTACCCCATAAAGGCAGGAGTGAGCAGTTACCAGAGGCCATCCTGTCCACAAAGCCTAAAATATCTACTCGCTTGCCCTTTATGGGGAAGTTAGCCAACCCCTCAGCTCTAGAGCTGAGCTGTCAGATGGGGTTGCCACAAAACATGTGGCTGTGTATATTTGAATTCACTAAAATGTGATAAAATTAAGCATTCAGTTCCTCAGTGGTGCTGGCCACATCTCAAGTGCCCCATCACTGTATCTGGTTGGAAGCTGCCCTGTGCAACTGTGGAACAGCCACAGAACATTAGAGAGGTCCTGCTGGACTGCACCACCCTCTGTCAGCATTAAGACGAACATTCCAGTTGAGTCTGGGATGACAAATAGGAGGAGAATTTTATTCTAACCTTACTTTTCCAGCTCCTCTTCCTACTCAAAGCACTACAGCAACCTCAGTAATAATGAAACAAACTAACTTCCAAGACATTCTTTCCTGTCCCTTCTCCACTCCCATCTGCCTTTTACAAGTCCTGTTTTCTTCTTGTTGTCTCCGTTTTTCTCATCCTTGGATGGTTCACAGTGATTATTGGCAATGGTCACTGCAAGGTCAAGGGATTAAAAACAGAATTTAAAGCAATGCCAAAGAGTAGAGATCTTTAACCAAATAGTCACTGACGTTTATTTCAAATTCTACGCAAGATTGCAGTCAGTTTATCAGCGTTCAGTTAGCCACTTAACCTATTTGTTCTTTATTTCTTAGTTTTAGCGTGAGAAAGGGAGTTTTATTTTAGATAAGTACTTTTTCATATACTGGCTCATTTAATCTTCATAAGAAACCTGTATATTAGGTATAATTATAGATATAACTATCCCCATTTTAAACATGAGAAATTGAGACGCAATAAAGGTAGCTGACTTATCCAAGTCACAGTTAATAAATCATGGACCTAGGGTTTGAATCAGGAATCTGACCTTGAGTCCATGGCCTTAAACAGCGTGATGCACACATATTCAAAAATATCTGCTTTTTACAATTTATTTATTTATTTTATTGGAATATAGTTGCTTCATAATGCTGTGTTAGTTTCTGCTGTACAGAAAAGTGAATCAATTATACATACACATATACTCACTTTTTTTTTAGATCGTTTTCCCATATAGGTCATTATAAAGCATTAAGTAGAGTTCCCTGTCCTGTATACAGTAGGTTCTTGTTAGTTACCTGTGTTATACCTAGTGGTTATATATATGTCAGTCCCAGTCTCCCAATTCATCCCACCCCACTTCCACCCCTTGGTGTCCATATGTTTGTTCTCTACACCTGTGTTTCTATTTCTGCTTTGCAAATAAGTTCACCTGTATTGTTCCTCTAGATTCCACATAGGCACTAATATGCGATATTTTATGATATATTACCTTCTGACTTCCTTTGTTCCGTATGACAGTCTCTAGGTCCATCCATGTCTCTGCAAACAGTGCCACATCTACTTTGATGTGACTTTCTCCGTTTCCAGGTTTGGCTGGTTTGGAATGGATGCAGAAGAAGTAGCAAAACCACTGCTCAATTATATTGGAGCTGGGCTGTCTGTAGTAAGGTACATGGCCATTTATAACCATTTAATTCTTCCTCCCAACATCAAGAACCATCTTTAAAGATCCTGATGTGTTTACATTGTTTTATATCCATATCTCATCAATCAGCATGATTTTTTCCTCAGATTCTTCATTTACATTGACAACCATGACTTCGGAGGATAGAAAATGCCAGCTCTGGGGTCCGGAGCCCCAGCTTCACAGCTAGAAAGCTCTGCAACCCCGGGAAACTGTTCGGCTGTTGTCAAGCTCACTTTCATTGTCTGTAATTTTCAGAAAGTCCTAAAACATGGCTCATAAATGAGGATCAAATGGGAGTTAAAGTATTGAAAATGAAAGTGAAAGTGAAGTCATGTCCTACTCTTTGTGAGCCCATGGACTAGTAGCCTATCAGGCTCCTCCCTCCATGGGATTCTCCAGGCAAGAGTACTGGAGGGGGGTTGCCATTTCCTTCTCCAGGGGGTCTTCCCTTCCCAGGGATCGAACCCTGGTCTCTCGCATTCCAGGCAGGCACCTTAACCTCTGAGCCACCGGGAAGCCCGAAAAGTTCATTCGAATTTTTCTGTATGCGCTTATGGAAAAACCCAAATGAACTTTTAGGCCAACCCAATATTTTGCAAACTAGAAAATCCTATATGATTCAGTGTTGTGCTGGCTTCCTGTTGTTCTGAAATAACTACTGGCAGTCTCTTCTTAATTCATATGGATTCTTGGCCACTCAGTTTCCGCTTTCCCGTGGCCTCACTCGCATCCCCTCAGCCTGCTCAGATGAGCACACTCTCCCCTGTGACAACACACACTCCCGTAGCTACCTCTTTGAGGATGTCTAGTTATAGTCTCTGTATGAACGAGGGTGAAAGTGACTCTGAGTCTCTGCACGGCAGCGTTCAGTCCATAAAAATCATTGCTGAGTTAGGTCACCTTTGATTCACTCCTTTCTCCTCTCTAGACGCCGTCTATATTTCCTGTCAGCACCTCACATAATGGATAACACTGCCTGCGAAAATTTTAGTACTTTTTTATTCTTCAGGGAAAGAACACTATATTTCTTTTTCTCCTGCGGTGATGACGTTTACTCAGTCACATTCAGGAACAATCTCTTTGTCATTGAAATGTTGCCTTCAAGAGTGGTTCCAGGCCAATCAGAGAGGAAATAACATAGATTATTCTACAATAGCAGATTCTTGACATTTTTGGTTAGAGGCAATTTTGTGCATTTTGTACAATTCACATAGCATTCGAGCTTTGAATAGCTCTCTCAAAAACCATTTCTTTACTCCTTAGAATTGGAATGTGGCATGCCTTTATCTTGACTTAATGGTAATTTAAGACCAATTTACCCAGTCCATCAGAGATTTTTTTCCCATATTCCTTCTTCCTTTAGAAAGTGTACATTCTCTGAAATGACAGATTATTCATGATTTACCGCTTCCACCTGTGTGACCTTAATTTCTCTAAATCTTGGTTTCTTTGTCTGGGGATAAAGTGTGGATAATGACTGCACCGGCCTTATATGACATCTCGAGCATGACATGAAATAAAATATATGGTAGGCATGTAGCTAATACTCTATATGTTGGGTAATTTTAATTACAGTAGTCATTCTTTTGTTAGTAACTGTCCATGCTCAGTTACTCTTTCCTCTTTGGACCCGTGGTGTCCATCCCTGCAGTCAGCTGGTCAGAGTGCCTGGGGAGTCTCCCAGTTTGGCCTGCAGCTTGACCTGAGGCAGGGAGATGCAATAGTCTCTGCCTGTGGTGCATCCTGGCTCTCTTTTGTTGACCTAAAATAAATACTACACGGCCAGATCGTCCCCAGCAAAAATGAGTTTATTCGGGATCAACAGAGAATTGCCATTCGAGGTCTGCGGCCATGACGAGCCAGTACCAGTCTCCCACAGCAAGGGGAGAATTCTATACAGGGGAGAAGGAAGCTGGGAAGGCTGTAGTAAGCAGGGAGTGCGTGGATTTTCTCTGACTGAGCCCTGGCCGGGAAGGAAGAGGCGCCTTTTCCTTTCTGTTGGCTCTACCATCCTCACAGGGTGTGAGAAATTTCCTTTCCCTCTGTCTAATTAAAGGTTCTGTTTATTTAAAAATTTTATGCTTTCCTAAGAGAAATTTACAAATTAGTTTATTCTGAGTGGAATTCACTGAAATATCTTGGAGTCTCATGGTCAGTATAAGGAAACTTGACATATGGTCATCTCGGTTTAGGGTGCTGCCTTTCTTTTTAAAATTGCAGTGATTGCTTCAGTTCTCCTGACCATCATTTTTAAAGGGTTGTTTAGGTCAGCTCTAGCATTACTCTTTTCCTACATGATATCTATTGTAAGGATCAGTCACTTTCCACATGTGGACCACTCCAGGTATCCTAAGCAGCAGAGGATTTAACAGAGGGAATTGTTGACAACAGTGTTGCAAGGGCCAGAGGAGCAAAAGGAGGAAAGTGGCCTCACCAGAAGCCCCGGAGCCCCTGTTCCCGCTGGCGCTGTGGGGACAGACTCCCCTGTCCTGAGCTACCGCCAGCACTGGAGCCCCCACGAAGGCAATATAGCGCCTCCCTACTTTTGCCTTATTCATGTGTCTCCTGATGGCAAAGCCAAAATGAAGCACAGTTTGGGAAAACATAGTTTTCAGTCTTCTGGGCTCCATGGTTCAGAAGAGAAGTGGAACTGATGCCAAGAAACAAAGTTAAGACACTCTCTTAGACATGCTTTAGTGAAGATTGAGGAGTCCGAGTTCATAAAAGACAGATCTCCTTTTCAGTTAAAAGCAGGCTCTGGATTATCCTTGAATCTGTCTCCATTCTTTACTTTCTTAACTTGTTTTCCTTGGAGAATGGCTCTGTGAGGAAACCCAGGTCTTGGACTCCAGCCGCTACCTTTCTTCAGAGCCATGGTCCTTACATGGAACTGTGGAGCAGACTAGTCATCTTAAGGTAGATGCTCTCTGGGCACCTCCTATTCCATTTCAGGTGGGGTTACCTGTGGAAGGGGACCCTGCCAGGTCAGGAACAAGGCCAGGGCTGTGCAAACCCTGGGCTGTTGGTTCCCTTCTCTTTGCCTACAACATTTTCAATCAGAATTACTTTTCTTAAAGCTTCCCTGGTGGTCCAGTGGTTAACACTCTGTTCTTCCAATGCAAGGGCACAGGTTCAATCCCTGGTCAGGAAGCTAAGATTCCCACATCATGTATGTTCAAATAAATTAATTAATTTTAAAAGTACTGTTTTTAAAAAATGAATACTTTTCTTACTTTAGCCTTCCCTGAAAACTGATGTCTCTTCTTGCATTTCTTCTCTGCATAGAAGATGTTAGTCACAGTCATCCAAATTCAGAAACTTGGGCTTATTTTTTTTTCTTTATAACCCCCCATATGTAATTCTGTAAAATTCTTTTGAGTGTTTCACAAGTTCCTCCCCTCCTTTGCCTTGGCCCCTTTCTATCTACTCACCTGTATACAGTTGTAAAAATCTAGCATTTCATTTCCCTAGTTCGGTTCTTTCCTTTGTCAGAATGACTTGCTTGCATCTGCTCTCAAATCAGGACATCACCCTTCTATTTAAGAACCTCTGAAGGCTCCCCTCTGGATTCAGAATAAACCTGTTTCCTTAGTCTGGCGTGTGTCCCCCATAGTTACAGATCTAGTGCTTCTTTCTAGCATGGCTTCTCCTGGTTGTCACCTCATTGACCTGGAATTATTTATCACAGCATATCTGGCACTTCCCTCAGCCCCAGAAGCCCTTTCCTCTCCTTCATTGGCCACTCTGAAATTTCAGGGAAGATTTCCCATCTGATGATGTTTTCTTCTTCCTAAATTCCTACTGTATTTTCACTTCTTCCATGGATATTATCCACATCCCCCAGGTCTGTTTTGTGTTATTCACACAACCATCTTTATCCTTAAACCATGGGATCCTGAAGGACAAAGTCTGCTCTTTGCGTACCATCTCCCCCACCATCACTATCAGACAGTGCTTGACTCAGAATAAATGCTTGTTGAAATCAGTTGTCAGTGTAAACACACACACACATGAGTTTTCCTAATAGGAAGTTGAAGATCTAGGGAAACTGAAAAGGTTGAAAATGTAGAAAAGCACCCTTGCCTGTAATATAATTGATTTGTTTTTTTCTTTTTCTTTTTTGCTTCCCATGCTTTTGACAAGATTTCTAGACTTTTTCATGGAACTTTGTGTTTGACAAACTGCACTAAGACCACATGATCTATTTACCTTTATGTTCCTATTAATATATTGACATATATGATATATCTCATTACCTTGCCCTAACTTAGTGCCACCACATCCTCTCTTGACCTGACTTAGCTGGGATTCTTCTTTCTGACTTACCCATTTTGTGTCTAGTCACCCAGGCTCAGAGGACTGACTTAGTCTTGATTTCTTTCATATGCTCACACCCTTCTCTTCCATCCAGTTTATAGTCAAGAGTCTCAACTGAGTAACATATTTTGAGCCTTTATCATGTGTCAATAAGTACCTTGAGAATTTTGTGACCATTTTTTTGAATTGTTTTTCATTATCAAAGACTATAATTGTACACTATTGAGAAGTATAAACCAAAACATAATTATTGGAAGACAGTTGTCATCACAGCTTTGTAAAGTGGGTCTCTCCCCATTTTGTAGATGAAAACAGTTGAAGGTCAGAGAGGTTAACTGATTTGTTGGAATGCGGTACAGGTGTTTGAAGAAGCGCTCAAGGACTTTTCTCTGGATCCTTCAAGTATTTTTTATTTTAATGTTAGCTCATATCTTTATTAACCAATATACAATTACTTGTTTCCTGCTTTGTTGAAACAATAGGTCAAACAACATTTGCCACAATAATGTCTGTCGAAATGACTGGCCATAAAAACTCCACCACCACATTCATCTGAGGGACATTCTCGGTGAAGGCGACTGATTTTGCCATTCTCATCCACCTTATAGTATTTCAGAACAGCCAGCTTAACCTTTTTCCTCTTATGCTTGTTCTTCTTGGGAGCAGTATAAGACTTTTTCTTCCTTTTTTAGCACCACCATGAAGTCTCAACACAAGATGAAGAGTGGACTCCTTTTGAATGTTGTAGTCAGACAAAATACATCCATCTTTCAGTTGCTTGCCAGCAAAGATCAGTCTTTGCTGGTCAGGAGGAATTCCTTCCTTATCCTGGATCTTAACCTTTACATTTGCTATGGGATCTGAGGGCTCGACCTCGAGAGTGATGGTCTCCTCTGTCAGGGTCTTCATGAAAATCTGCATCTTGGCGGCGGTTCCATCGCAGATGGCAGATCTGAAGCTCCTTCAAGTATTTCTAAAATATCATTCTCTATTGTTATTAGAAAACAGACTGTTCTATTCAAAGTAGAAAGTTTTCATGGTAATTTTGTTGAGAAAATGCAAAGGTAGTGTCTAATATTAGCTTTGCAAATTAACATATATATGAGCAGACACACATGTTTACATATTTAACAATTAAGATAGACAAGTACTTTGAGGACCTTGAAAGAAATAGAAAATGTGGTTCCTATTCAATTTTCTATGGAATTGGAACATCTTTAGAGAAAAAGATTACATGGAAAACGGTCTGGATTGTGTGATGACAGTTCTCAGTGTTGCAGGAATTCAGAAAAGAGGAGCATTTGGGGAGGATTGGCCTGGGGAGCACTCCCCTCTCACAGTCAGTAGTCACCTCTTTTGTAGTTTGGGTAAGAGGCGAGAATATGGTATGCTCAGCTAAGGAAGGCTGGCAAGCAAGACATGAAAGCTTGGAGCAGGGACTGGTCAGAGAAAGAAGTCCATGGGGGAGTTATGTTCAGGAAGGTTGGGTGTGGCATGAAGTAGAGAGCAATTTTGAGGACTTCCCAGGTGGTTCATTGGTTAAGAATCTGCCAGTACAAGGGACACGATTCCATCTGTGGTATGGGAAGATCCTACATGCCAGAGGGCAAATAAGCCTGTGCGTCAAAACTACTACTGAAGCCCATGTTCCTAGAGCCTGTGCTCTGCAACAAGGAAAGCCACTGCGATGAGGAACCCACACAGCACAGCTAGCGAGAGTATCTTCACTTGCCTCAACTAGAGAAAGCCCGCACACAACAACCAAGACCCAGCACAGCCAAAGATAAATAAATAAATACATTTTTTAAAAATCAAAAGGAAACCTGAATTTCCTATGGGAGGGAGTACGGAGCCAGTTAAGTGTATAAGGCAAACAAGAGACTGAAGTAAGGGAGCCACTAGACATTTTTAATTTTTATACACATGATAGCATATCTGGGTGCCCTAGTCTGCACGCAGCTATCTATACTATTTCAGCCTCATGTGTACTTTGAAAACTTCTTATATTGCTTTCACTTTTGAGCCGTGCAAATGTTTTAAAAAAAGAAATAGGGAAAGAATGCTAGAGTTGTAACTTCCCTTCAGTTAATGAAATACTTTAACACATTTTAACATTTTTGCATAGTTTAAAAGTCAAGGTCATTGAGGTATTTATTACAAAGATGCTGGGCATGAATAGTTAATAAATTAGGAGAGAGAGGTTCAAGGGCAAAAAAGATCATTAGGTTTACATGTGTTTTTATCTCTTAAAGTGTAGTCTGGAGCTCTTTCCGTATCAGAACATAGAGGGTGTCCTTGTTCCTTTTTTATGGCTGTGCTGCATTCCATCACATGACCATGAAGATCAGCTTGCCTGAGTGTGGCTGTGCCTGTGTTACAGGGCCTGGAGCAGCATGGCTAAGGGCCGGAGTGGACGCACCGGTGCCCTTGGTTCCTGGCCCCAGAGGCTCCTCCCTGGGGGTCACACAGTCTGCACTCATGTCAGTGGTGCTTTTCTCCTCCAGGTTGTTCAAGCATGTTAAGCTTTTGGGGTTTTGTCAATAGAATAGGTGAGACATATATTTCAATGGCGTTTTCATTTGTATTTTTCTTGCCATGCAATTCCAGCACTAAGCAGGAATAAAAAGAAAGATGGAGTCATTGACTGAAACAAGAAAAGTGGGAGAAAGAGCTGATTTGGGAGGAAAGTTTATGAGTTTAGCTTTTATTTTATTTTATTTTATTTTTTGGTGTTCCAGCAGAATTTTATTTACAAATACAGATAGTGAGAAGACTTCCCTAGTGGTCTAGTGGTTAAGAATCCACCTTTCTTTTCTTTTTCTCTTTTTTTTCTTTTACTTTAAAATAAGGTTGAGGAGAGACATCAAAGAGAATGTCAGTGCTGGGGAAATGGCAGGATCCCTGCAAAGGCAGTTTGGAAGTAATACCATTAGTTCTTCACTTTAGCTCTATTTTCCCTTAAAATGCAGGCATCTTAATGTGGACCAGGGTTATGATAAATGTCACTAAAATTTATTTTCTTTACAGTGCTTTCATATTTTTGTTCATCAAAAGTGAAATACCAAATAACACATATTCCGTGGACACCACACCACTGATATCAGAGCATGTGAGTACAGAATGAGAACCACCTTGATTTGAAGCATGAAATTAGGATAAAAGGAAACTGCATGGATTTGAACTCAGATGAGAGGATGATGGGGTCCGTTGTTAAATCAAGGCTGTCTGAAATATCTTAGCATATTTATCATGGGTAGGTTTATGTAGCAGTCAAGCCATATTTCCACAGTAAAATTTCTCAACGAACATAGAGGTCAAGTTGTTTTTATTAATGGTAGATCCTTAGTAGGAGATGTTCATACAAGCCCATATTTTGTAATAACTTAAGGATGTCGTGGTACAGGAATTCAGCCCATATTTTGTAATAACTTAAGGATGTCGTGGTACAGGAATTCAGCCCAATACTATAGAGGAGTATGAAAAGTACTTAGAAAGGAGGAGGGAGGAGGTTTTAATAACTCCAGGGAGGGCAGCAGGTAACCGATCAGAGGAAGTTAATGAAAAGGTAAATCAGGTCGTATGAAAGTAGGGATTAGACTTGGCTTTCTTCTCATTTTTCTGCCATATCTCTTCCACTCAAAGAAGAAGACAGGAACTATGTAAGGAGTCTGTGTTTTGACCTTAAAGAAGCTAAATGAGTCTGATCATAGCAAACCTAGATTAAGCAGGGATAGTCTTTCCAAGACAGCCCACACAACACCAGTCCCAGTGGCTCCACCTTACAGAAGCGATTTCAGTGCAAACCCCCACGGCCATGAGCACAGACTCCTGTCCTCCTGTCACGTATCCTGTCCACCTGCCAGGCCCAGTGCTAGCCAGCTGGCCTCAGTCCCGCATCCCACCCCCACATTCAGGCAATGGCCCCTGGAAGGCACAGCCTCTACTCCTTACTTCAAAATTAATCTTTCTTCCCCCTCTTATCTTTCCCATTTCAAAACTCTTCTCAACTAAAGTGACAGAAACCTTAGTTAAGTTGACACTAAGTATGTTAGTCACTCAGGAGAAGGCAGTGGCACCCCACTCCAGTACTCTTGCCTGGAAAATCCCATGGACGGAGGAGCCTGGTAGGCTGCAGTCCATGGGGTCGCGAAGAGTGGGACTCGACTGAGTGTCTTCACTTTCACTTTTCACGTTCATGCATTGGAGAAGGAAATGGCAACCCACTCCAGTGTTCTTGCCTGGAGAATCCCAGGGACCGGGGAGCCTGGTGGGCTGCCATCTATGGGGTTGCACAGAGTCGGACACGACTGAAGTGACTTAGCAGCATGTTAGTCACTCAGTCCTGTCTGGCTCTTTGGGGCCACATAGACTGTAGCCCCCACCAGGCTCCTCCGTCCATGGGATTCTCCAGGCAAGAATACTGGAGTGGGTTGCCATTTCCTTCTCCAGGGGATCTTCCCAACCCAGGGATTGAACCTGGGTCTCCTGCGTTACAGGCAGATTCTTTACCATCTGAGTCACCAGGGGAGTCAAGTTAAATAATAAATAGCTTAGGTGTAAGAGGAAAGAGATGTATTCATCCACGGGCATCTCTAATCAGGGAGCTCTTTAGACAGGATGGAGAGGAGAGATGGGGAGAAGATGTCTGGTGTCCTTGTGTACTTTAGTGTTCCAGATACCTCCCAACCAAAGGAGGGGAGGAAATAAATGCAACTTGGGGGAAGCTACATAGGAGTCTAATTGCCTTAGAGTTTTCCATCAAGCTGGCAGTAGGTAAGCCAACTAAGATTAAAGATGCGTAAAGTGAGATCAGTCTTGGGTGTTCACTGGAAGGACTGATGCTAAGTACTGAAACTCCAGTACTTTGGCCACCTCATGCAAAGAGTTGACTCATTGGAAAATACTCTGATGCTGGGAAGGATTGGGGGCAGGAGGAGAAGGGGACGACCAAGGATGAGATGGCTGGATGGCATCACGGACTGGATGAACGTGAGTCTGAGTGAACTCCGGGAGTTGGTGATGGACAGGAAGGCCTGGCGTGCTGCAATTCATGGAGTCGCAAAGAGTCGGACACAACTGAGCAACTGAAATGAACTGAACTGAACTGAAAGTGTTGATTATGATGCAGCCATACATCTGGAGGTCCTCGTGGGGGAAGAAAGCATCATTGTCAGAAGAAAGCTTGACCTAGCACATAACAAAGAATTCAATTCTAATTTCTCATCTCTTGCTATTAGGAGTATAGCATCAAGGAAACCTCAGCTAAGAGACAAAGATGATTACTTTGATAGAAATATTATGAACTTGGGCAAAATTTTTCCTAAGTTAGAATATGAGTTAATCTTGAAACAAGGCTGGAAATGTTTAAACAATCAATTTAGTCTTTAAAAATCTGGATAAAAATATGCCTGTTGATCTTAAGTACTCCATAGTAGAAGAGTCTTAAGTTCTAATTTCTTGACAGATTTTTCAGTTCAGTTCAGTCGCTCAGTCATGTCCGACTCTGCGACCCCATGAATCACAGCACGCCAGCCTCCCTGTCCATCACCAACTCACGGAGTTTACCTAATGTCCATCGAGTCGGTAATGCCATCCAGCCATCTCATCCTCTGACAGATTATTAAAGTTTGCAAATAAAATGTAAGCACTAATAACCTTGTTAGTTTTGATAGGTGTATCAAAGTAGCAGTTTATTAAAC
This sequence comes from Nanger dama, assembly GCA_917880005.1. Classification (NCBI taxonomy): domain Eukaryota; kingdom Metazoa; phylum Chordata; class Mammalia; order Artiodactyla; family Bovidae; genus Nanger; species Nanger dama. The sequence goes on along the minus strand of CAKJTW010000009.1, from coordinate 41,536,486 downwards.
TGTGAAAAACATTTTAAAAGAGACCAGACCACTCTGAATAAGAGAGAAACAGAATCGGAAACATGTGATTCTAGTGATGCCCACAGAATCAGAATGCAGGGTGACATGGTTTTATTTTATTTTAAAGTGTATTTGAGACAGAAGAGAAAAACACTGAAAATCTTGTTACCAGTGTGGCTATTAACTGAATGCTGTTTTTCTTTTGGTTTTTGCCGATGTTTTCACTAGGTGATTAACAAAACTCAAGATCCTGATCCTGAGTGTTCCTGGGTGGATAAACTTTCCACAGCACAAAGCCGCTTAGTGTAAGAAGAGGTTCTGTTATTCTGTCTCATATATGGTTACAGCAAGGATAAGCAGAGTGGAGTTGTATCCATTTGAGCTCAAGATAAAAATGGTAACACAAGCTTTGACTTCTTAACTTCATGGTAGAGAGACTTTCTGGTCCCTTGCGGAATTTTACAGCACAGAGGGCCTTGGTCTCAGTGCTTCAAGGAATTCCCAAGCCCCTGCAGTGTTTCTAGTCAATAAGTCACTCACAGAAGCAATCTCATTTTGCAGGACTTTCATGCGTAAAGTAAAAAAAAGCAAAGTAAAGGAAAAGTACAGGCCAGAGTGTAACAACCAATATGCTCCCCGCAGTCACTGTCAAATTAGGCAATCCACATCTCTAGCGAAGATGACCACTGTGCCCTAGGAATCCCTCCACTCATGCATCAGAGAGCTTTATAATCCTGAGGTATTTATTGTCAAATATGGTAGAATATTTTGTGTCCATGTAGGTCCTAGTCCCCACCCCTGTGCTGTCTCTGTAAAGAGTGAGGCTCACCAATAGCTCTTATATTTAGGGGTTTGGGGGCTAGCAAAGAAATATGAGAATGATATGTTTTATGTATGAATCTTTATATGTTTATATAAAAAATATGAAAACGTAATAGTATGTAGCTTGCGTTTCTCAATTGAGGGCTATTTTAGACTTTATGTGGTGACATTTTAAGAACAGAAAGCATGTCCTCTGTTAGTATACACACTGTCTTCACAGTGGAAAGAAGCAGTGCTGGGCACATAATAGATGCTCAAAAAGTATTTGAATCAATTAAATGAATGAAAGAATGAACTAACCTATAGGCTTTGGAAGAAAGAAATATGTTATTTTTGCTTTGAAATAAAATAGATCTCTCCAACAAAACGTTTTTCATGAAGCATCGCCTTCATTAAGGGAATATTTGTTAAGCACTCTTTCAGTTGTCTCATTGGACAGCCTAGCCCATTAGTCTGGTCTGTGTTTGGGACCCTCCTCCAGGATTCGTGGTCTTCACCACGATGCAGAGGTTTCCATCATGAACAGAGCTCACTGGTCTTTTGAGTACCTACAATCTCATATTCCTCAAAGCACCATTAAAATAGACTTTAAGAATTTATTTTTAAGCTTAGAAAGGAATGGTTTTTGCCTAAAACTCTTTCCTGTTTCGAGCCATTCTCCTTTATGTTAAGCTAAAGGGACTGTTCTAAACTATTATCTCCCACCAAAGTCAATGAAGACTGTTGCTTCATGCAGATATAGCCAGAGTATGAAGGCCCAACATGACTCTACTGCTTAAGGCAAAACGTTTTCTTTTTACAAAAGCAACGTTTTATCTGAAATATTCAGATTATTTTATTAAGAAGTTTCCTGGCAGTCCATTGGTTAAGACTTGGCACTTTCGCTGCTGTGGACCCAGCCAGGTTCAATCCCTGGTCTGGGGAACCAAGATTCTACAAGTCACCCAGGATGGTCCAACTTTTTGGGACCTCATGGACTATAACCCTCCAGGCTCCTCTGTCTGTGGGATTTCCCTGGCAAGAATACTGGAGTGGGTTGCCATTTCCTACTACGGGGATCTTCCTGACTCAGGGATCAAATAGGGGATCTTCCTGACTCAGGGATCGAACCCGAGTCTCTTATGCTGCAGGCAGATTCTCTACCTCCAAACCACCAGTGAAGTCCTAATTTAGTTAGAGAGCCATGTTTTATCATGTCACTTATAGACTATGATGACAATACTCTCACCTATGTAATGACAATTTATAATAATAATCCTCTACAGTGTCTGTAAATCATGTCCTTCTACCATTAGATAGTGAAGGGCTGAAGCTGTGTCCCAGCAAGGTACCTGGATGCTGCAGGGCATTCCTGAGACTTTTGCTCATCACCCCGATTGAGATAGATGGGTTAATTGCTACATGATGCCATGTGATTTACATTTTGAAGCATGCTTTAGATATGATTCCATTTATATTTGGCAGAAATATTGCTTTGGGCCAAGATGAATAGAAATGTATTTGTTTTTTAAGGGGCTGCAGTCTCGCAGTGATATCTGGAATTCTCTATGGATCTACATTTGTGCCCATCATTTACATCAAGGACCACAGCAAAAGAAATGATAGTATATATGCAGGGGCAAGCCAGAATGGTGAGAGGAAAAGTCATTTTACTTCATAAGTAAACTCAATACCTGTGTTTCTACTTAAGACTATAAAAAGAAACGGACTGTGGTAGATATTGGTACATAGATTGGTTGATGGAAATACAATGAAAAATCAAGTTAAGAAGGAAAAAAAGGAAATTTTATCTGAGCCAAACTGAGCATTTATAACCCAGGAGACCCACTCTCTGAAGCTCTGAGAACAATTCCACCTGTTAAAAGTTGAAGGCACTTTTGAGACAAAGGATATACATCAAAATGACATACTGACATTTCACATAAAGTTCACCAAGGATACATAGTCTAGGGAAGCATAGTACAAAGTGAACAGCGAGTCACCATGACCCCCTGCAGAGCTGGGAAAGAATGTTATTCTTTTAAGAAGTTATTAATACATCACTAACATGAGAAGAAAGAAAGAAATTGATCTTTATGGTCAAGCAAGCGCCCTCAACTTTGAGAAGCTCTGATTAAAGTCAAAGGCAGGTGCACACTTTGTGTTAGAGAGGGAAAAAGCCCAGACAGACACAGGCAGAATTTTATGCTTAAACTTTCTCATCCCATCTTAAAGTATAAATTTCCTTTCATCAGATTTGATCTTACTTTGTCATTGTAAGTGGTGAATTAGAAGGGCCCTGGAAACTAAAAGAAATAAAGGACTATTTCAATATTTTCATATGATCCTCAACATATGAATGGAATCGATTTTAGTGAAGATTCATTTCAGCCACTCGGATCTTAATATATGGTTTCTGGCTTTGCTGTAAGATTTGGAGGTTATTTTGATGATCTCTGGGAAAATGTGTGTTCTTCTCCTCTTTAAAAAGAAACTGAAGTGAGGCATACAGTGCTTTCAAATCAAGTAAAGGTCAAAATATAGCCTGCTTAGGATATTATTTTTCAAGCACAAAGTAGTACATTGAAACCCAATGTAATGCTTGCAAATTGTCTCAGGTTCTAGTGATAGAATTTATCTCTCAGATGTCACCTCCACTCTGCATGCAACAGCTTCTACAGGCTCAGGAGATGAGAGGGTCTAGTTCAGGATACTGTGATTATATTGAAATGTGGCTCACATCTATGATGATAAAAGAAGGAATCATGGTTAAGTCAGTTCTACCTCAGTGGCATGGAAAATGAATGTCATCTCTGTTCAGATAAGGGAGAAGTTTGGAGGGCAAGTCATGAGGGGAAGATGGATGGAAAAACTGGGATCTGAACTCTAATTGAATGGATTGACTTTTTGAATAGATACCATGGTTTGTTTTTTCCCTTATATGTTCAGCCGCACTAACAGTTCCCAAAGTACTTTTATTACCTTTGTGTTTTTTAAGATTTTATGCAAATATTTTTATATTTTTATTCTTTTTCTTTTAAAGGATAAAAACGAATAAACAGAGAATCACTTAGGAAAAATTCAGAGGAAAGGGAAAATGAATGACAAAGTAAAATGTAACCATGAACGAGTCTTAAAACTGCACCACACTTGTACACTTGCTAGTAATGAGTCATAAATTTGGCTCTAAGATGCTTGAAGCGACAAAGGAAATCAGATCAGTCCCAGAATTCAGCAAACACAAGATAAAAAACAACTGATTGTTCAGAAGCACAGTTGTTCTTGGTCCTGGAGCATAATGAACAATGTCCTTAACAATCTCTTCACATAAATAGTACAATCAGGTCTAAGGGATCTTTTTTACGGCAACTCAAATGTAGTCTGATAGAAACACAGTTTATTTTGATTCATTCAAAACTAATTCAAGGGGGCACAGTTTTTATCTCATTTATTTAATGATCACATGAGTAGTATATGCTGTGTCTTGGGCACTCTTCTAATTACAAAAATAACTTCATTGGCCCTCATAGCAGCTTTACTGTTTGGGTGCCATCATTATCCTGGTTTTACAATAAGATGAGTCAGAGAGATAAAAGTTAATTTACTCAAGTCTCCAAGTTAGCAAATAGTGGATTCAGGAGTCTCACCAGGTGGTCTATGTTTCTGATCGCTAGATTAAGCTGCCTTTTGTGATGGTCTTGAGACAGACGTGTTGTGAAATGACTCAGAAATAGGATGTATGTAAGACTTGAGAAGAACAGACAAGCCCTTTGACTTTCAAGTTCTCCTCTCTAAGCATGGCTGCTCATCCTCTAGATTTAGTTGAAACACTGGGCCCAAAGTGACCTTCCCGGCCAAGAACCTGCTACACCCATCTCTATGGAAAAGGACCATCTGCTTTAGTCAGTGGAGTTGGGTTTCTCAGAATTCAGGCCACCATCTGTGTATTAACTTCCCCATGTAATTAGTTTTATAATAAATAATTAAATCCTCTGGAATAACTTCCTGAATATCCTTCTGTAGAGCTACAACCTGGACACTGGTTTCCAGATTGTTCAATACAACCTATAAAATCAGCTCTGCCAAAATTTTTTATATACTGCCCCCTAAATACCATCTACTTGGAGATTTGCTGGTTTCTATAGCCATCAGTAATATCAAGTCTGAATACCTGTTCTTAAAAAATGAGATATTAATGTTATATTCACATAATGTTTGTCATTTCTTGTTTAGCTTTCCAAGACAATATAAAAGCCAGCCTTTTACATTTGATTGTAGTAACTAACGTCTTAATATTTTAAATGTTAATTAAAATTCTATATAAATAGCATCCAGAAAAGTAGTATGATAAAATATAATGAATGCTTCCTTTACAGTTAAGGTTAATTTTGGTGAGCCTGTTTTATTCTTGGAAATCTAAATATATTTGAAATGACTAAAATGATATGCTTGAGATTTTTATAATCTGTACTTCCAGATTTAGACTACGTTTTTGCACACTTCAGTGGCATCTTCCTCACAAGTACAGTCTACTTTCTGGCCTACTGTGTAGCCATGAAAAATAATCCTAAACTACATCCTGAAGCAGTCTTGCCAGGTAAGAATCTTTACTAGAGAAAATCTTCCTACACTTTGAAAGCATCATTCCCTATTAATTTAGCTTGAATACTCATCATCTGGAAATGAAGCCATTCTGTGTGGGTGGGTGTGTGTGGGGGTGGGTGTGTGTGTGGGTGTGTGTGTCTCTGTGTGTGTGGGTGTGTGTGTCTCTGTGTGTGTGGGTCTGTGTATGTGTGTTCCTTCCCTTAATTGCTCTGGTTCAGTTCACCACCAAATATGGAGGATTTAAAAACTATGAAACTGGATTTGAAATGCTAGGTCATTAATACTAAACCTAGAACTGGACCAGTGAGTCTGAGATTGTTTCCTCTGCTGAAATACCTTGTGTGATGGTCATGAGACTTTAGTATTTCTTCTTCACTAAGGATGCACATTAAAAGTCAGAGTGCTGGGGCTCTTTTATTCTTAAAGGTAGCCACAAATACAAATCTGCAGTCACTTGGGAAAACAGGCATTTTCTCCAAAACTTTGGGAGAAATTATTTTAGAGTTCATGTCAAATGAACATGCTATTGGATTTAATCAATTAGGCATTGTTGGTTATATATATATATATATACACACACATATATATATGATGAAGAATTATAATTTCTCCTTATTTAGGTGTTTAGTATAATTCAATTTGGAATATAGATCCACAAGTAAAATTTTTTAAAGAACAAAATAAAGCATATGCCAGAGATTCACTTCGAGTGCCTGATTCATTTAAGCCAAAGTATACCACTACACCATTGTATCGTTTTATAGTACAGAATGTTTACTATAATTCAGACATTATAGTAATGGTATAATATGTACCTAGTAGATGTAAAAATGGTAGAATTCTTACTGAATGTCCTGAAAATTTTAGCTAGTATATTTATTCAAATGCCAGATTTTTTCCCCCTTAGCTAAGCATCATTCTGAATTTCACATATTTTTATATTGTCACTAGGGAAAACAAGTATTTTTTTCAAAAAAGTTAGGAGACATTATTTCACAGTTTAAAAACAGTTATGTCAAATATACATGCTTTTGAATTTTAGCTATTAGGCATTGATGGTAATGTATGTATATATATATATATTGAACATGGATCTTCTGCATTTCAGGCAGATTCTTTACCATCTAAGCCACCAGGGAAGCCCATATATGCTCATATATATATATATATATATATGTATATACACACACACATATATATACACACATATATAATGAGAAATTATATGTAATAATTATAAGTAATATATAAATTATAAAAAGAAAGTTATATATAATTGTATATATATCAAACCCACGTCTCTTGCATTGCAGGCAGATTCTTTACCATCTGAGCCACCAGAGAAGCCCATATAAGACCATATATATATATATATATATACACACTCACACATATACAATGAGAAATTATATATAATAAGAATTATAAATATATTAATTATTTTAAAGTTATATATAATTCAGTTTAAATATGTATTATGTATTAAAAGATTAAAATTAATATATTTTAAGTTAATTATAAAAATACATTGTATACAATAAAAAATTATACTTTCTCACTTAAGAGTTTACTATAATTCAATATGGAATGTAGGTCCACAAGTAAAAATTTTTTAAAGAACAAAACAAAGCATGTATCAGAGATTCACTTTTGAGTGCTTGATTCATTTCAGCCAAAGAGTGCCACTACTCCACTATACAGTTTTAGAAGAATGGTAGAATATTTACTGAATGTCTAGCTAAAGTATCCTGAACATTTTAAGCTGGTATTTTTATTTACATTCCAAGTCCCCTCCCCCACTTATTTAAACATCATTCTGAATTTCACATATTTTTACATGCATGGCTGAGTAAATGGTGTTTTCAGAAAATGTTCAGACCCAGTACCTTCCCTGGGTCCCGCTCCGTTACCCAATCTTTACTGCACCTCTTACTTTGGGTACTTGATTTAATGTCAGTAAGGTAAAAGGTGATCCTTACACCTAGTGCAGTCACAAAAAGAGAAATGATTTGTTTTCCAAAATAGTCATAAACATGACTCAAAAACCCATGTTGGCTGTCGGTGTTGATAGGAGTGTGTGATGTTTTCACTTTCGTAGTCCCATTCCACCTGGAGTGTGGACTTTTCTGGAGAGGTATGTGGTTGGCGAATGTGTGCTGTCTGTGTGTTTCAGGGTTCCTGTCCGGAGTCCTCTGGGCGATCGCCACCTGCTGTTGGTTCATAGCGAACCGCTCTCTCAGCGCTGTGGTCAGTTTTCCAATCATCACTGCTGTAAGTAGCTGGATTGCATTTCCAAATTTTTGTTTTCCAAATGTAGATCTCACTTTTCTGAAGCTTTCTTAGTGAATCACTGAAGTCTGTCATGGAGTTTGATTTTTCAGGAGTACAGTCAGTATAACAGATTCATGTGGGTAAACTGACACCTTTAATCTCATGTCCCTGATTGCTAAGGGAATGTTGCTAACTTCATTTTAACAAGTTTGTTCATCTTTGATACCTTTGCAGTTTTTGTTGGGTCATTTTGCCTAATTTCTTTTGGGATACATTGTAATTTGCTATTAATAGCAATGCGTGTGCTCAGTTACTCAGTTGTGTCAGACTCTGCGACCCCATGGACTGTAGCCCACCAGGCTCCTCTGTCCATGGGATTTTCCCAGCAAGAATACTGGAGTGGTTTGCATTTCCTCCTCCAAGGGATCTTCTTGACCCAGGGACCAAACCCACATCTCCTGTATCTCATGCATTGGCAGGCAGATTCTTTACCACTAAGTCACCTGGGAATCTGATTGATAACAATATTTATCTTTATGTAATAGTTTATAGATATAAAAATGCTTTTGTGTATATTGTCACACTTGCATCTCATGGCATCCTTGTGAGACAGAGAATACTTTAACCCCTCTTCATAGTATATGTCAGTGTTTTAAAGAAGGTTTTCAGAAAGTGCTGAAGCCAAGTATTGTTTCTTGATGGTGCCATTTATCATTCATTCCTAATGTAATTTGCTTCATGATATTTTTTAGTGCCAGACATGGAGCACATAGTCAGGTAACGGAAAAACAAAAATGTTTCTTTTGATATAGATAGGACTAGTATTGATAGGATTGTCCCCGATTTGAAGATGAGAAAATTGAGACAGTAACTAAGAGCAGCATCTGACGGGACACAGCCACGTGGACACCTCAAGGCTTCTTGGTATAGAGTTTACTGTACGCAGGACTGCTTTCTGCCTTCAGTATAAAATCCAGTTTAGAATGTTTCAGGTCCCTTTTGGTGCCAGGCCTGACATGCCTACACACGAATTAATTGCTCTTATTTCTACTCTTGGTATCTTAGATTGTTCAGTTGTTTACCTGCCTCCCCTGCTTCCTAAATCATAATCATAAATAAAATTTGCCTGAAACATTTTAGCCGCACACCTGTGCAAGCATACAAAACTGGATTTGTAAAATACATTGTCTAGTCTAAAATACAGCTACATAAAAATTTGAAACATCCTTCAGTTTTAATAGGAACCTGGGTTTCAAATAGCATATTTTTGACAGTTCTACTGTGTTCATAAAATAGTTAGTGTACGATTAAATTCACATAATAAAGGTTTGGGGGTTTTTTAACTTAAAGGACTCACATGTTGACATTCTTAATCTGTACTGAGGGAAAGTGTTATCAAAATTGAGCAAATTATAAAGAATAGTTTAAGTCCTCATCATTGGAGTGGTAAAAACCCAAAATTTTCCCCCAAAAGTGTTTGTTTTTCATTTTTTCAAAGAAATGTAGTGCTGGAATTGACCAATATAACAGGAAAAATAGTAATGGGCAGTGAGATATAAAACTTATCAGTGAAATACTTAAAAATAAATGAAATTAAACAAATTTAAGCGAAGTATACAATATGATATACACCTCAACTAGGGACGCAAATGCTGCATGACAGTCATATCCCACTATGTAAGGAAGACACATATTGAAATAGGTAAGTCGTTAACCACATCAGACTTAAAGTTGGTCATATGACGGTGATTTTGTCATTCAATCAAGCTATATTCTTGAACAAATGTGGATTCTTCAAAATGAGTTTGAGGCAACTTTCTGTAAAACACACAGATACAGTTAAGTCACACAAGACAGAAATACAAACACAAATAGAAAATCAAAGTTTGAGGAAAATGAGAGAGTAAGCAAATAGCACAGAGGCTAAACAGTCATGTGATTTAGCATTTTTTTTTTAAACATTGTTTTGCTTTGTGCTTACAGAAGCGGGTGAGACAGTGAGATAGTTAATTCTTTTTGACTGGTAACAGTATTTCCCCAGAAAAGACAAATTATTTTCTAACACTAATTTTTTTTTGTTCTTTAAAAAATACTGAATTCTTAATAGAATTTATCCTGTGGGTCCTTATACAAGAGATGTGGAACAATAATAAATAATATTCTTCACAAAAATTTTATAGTAGATATATATGATTTTCCTACTATTCTTTCTTGTATTAAATTAACAGTGAAGACTTAGGGTAAGACATGACAGCCAAATGCAGTGGAAATATATTGCTGAGGCAGGTGGGTGTGGCTGGAGAGCCAGTGGGAGTGGTCTCTGTGGCATCTGGAGACTGGTTCTGAGAACATTGACTCTTGACCACTGTGATGGAAGCAGGCATCGCACCCCCTGGTGTGGCTTCCTCTGGTGCCTGAAGATTGTCTCCTGGGAGGGACAGGTGTCTCTGGGAGGTGAGGGCCTAGGTCTTTACTGCTACTGGCTCTTGCTTGGTTTCATTATCATTATTCAGTCCAAAGATGGCCTTATCCATGCAGAAAAAGTTCACCCATACCCTCCAGGATCTTCCTTTTTTCTTTATTTTCCACATAGAGCTAGATTTGCTTTAAGCTTAACTTTTTGATGGAAAATTTCAACCATACCCACCACCCAGCTTTAAGAAGTATGGATCTGGCTAATCTTGTTTCAGTAAGAGTACACTTTTCACATCCCAGCAGCATACTTTCCTCCCAAGGACCTGTATTTCCATTGTTAGAATCCACTGGTGACTAAACCGGGCGTTCCTTGAAAGCATTATCTATATAGTTCCTTGGCAAATATTCAATTAAAAAGCAAAAAGGAGAAGAAGGAAGAAAAGCCCAAGTAGCAGGACAAAGGGCTCTGTTTCCAGTCTTCCTCAAGAAGCTTAACGGCCAAATCAGCTTAACGGCCAAATCAGCTTCTCCAGAAGGGTCAGCCTCTCCAGATGCCTCCAGCTCACCTTCTTTTCAAAGGTCAATTTATAAATGTGTGATTTGTGTTAATTTACAGCAGAAAAATGCATGATCCCAATGCCAAAACAGTTGTCTCTTTTGTTTAAGATGCCCTCCCTACTCGCAAAGATTCGGGTGTAACTTAAGGGACTGAACAACAGCCTTACTCGGATCTCCTTTGCCTGAGCTGAACCAGGCACATTGACTTCTGCTTGGATTACTTCTAGCAAAGCACTACACTGCTCCTTGCAATAACCCTTAGGCCACGTCCAAACTCATATTTTAAAAAATCATCAGCCAAAACCCTGCAGAGGTCAGCAATACCTCTTGGTATAGTCTTTGCCCACGTACTCTGAAAGGGAAATGAGTTTCCAGATTGAAGAGATAAAGTGTGATTGGCATGATAACATTAATATTTTGTGCCCTGTGCTATTGTTCCCTCCCATCCTGCCCAAAGTCAGTGTGGAATTGCTAAAGGGCCCAGGTGTTTCTTGTTTGGTTTGGATTTTTGAGGCTTAAGACCATACATCCTTGGTGGAAGACAGTTCCTTCGACCTATTTCTCTGACTCTTTGGATCTTGACTTTTCTGGAACCTGATAAACAGAAAGTAATGTGTTCCCATTGCTTGGCTGACCTGTCAGGAGTGGAGTCCAGCTCTGCTGATCCAGTCATGTACAACTGGGAAATGGGGAAACAGGCTGGGATTGTTTATTTGGAACTCTTCCAGAGTTTGTGCAGGACTTGAAAAGGAATCATCAGAATGCTGATGCAATACATCTTTTCCACAAAGACGGCAACTGATCTAAGTTCCAATGTTTTCCTTTCTCAGCAATAATAATAATAATAATAATAATATGCTTTAAGAGCTTAAAATTTTCAAATTGCAAACCTTTTTTCCATCTCGTTTTATCTCTCTTGTCCTATGTTATTTCATTCCTGTCTTTGTCTCCTGTTCACTAACCCACTGTTTATTTTTCCATCATGATTTTTCCATCTTGCCATAATACCTTTAGCATTCATTACAGTGAAATGTGAGATATAGCTGATTACTGTCCATTAATATCAGTCGAAGTGTTCATTGCTGAGTCATGTCCTACTCTTTTGCAAATCCATGGACTGTACCCGCCCAGGCTCCTGTGTCCATGGAATTCTCCAGGCAAGAATACTGGAGTGGATTGCCATTTCCTTCTCCAGTTAAGGAAAACTTTAAAGTACGTGCTATATTTCAGGTCCAAAATAACAGAATTTCTTCAGCTTTGAAATTATCTCATGCTGAAGGAAGTTATGTTTATTCATATACTTTTCCTATTAAGCCTGTTTCTAGTATCTTGAGGAATTAGTAAAAAAGATTATCTATTTACTTATGAAAATAATTTGTTATAAATCACATTGAAGAAAAACATTCTATGGCACACAATATTCTATCATCATCAAAAAATAAAAATGAAAACCATAAAGAAAAAAGGGAAAAAAGTCTTCATTTTTCTCCTAATGCTGCTTCAGTTCAGTTCAGTTGCTCAGTCATGTCCGACTCTTTGTGACCCCATGAATCACAGCACGCCAGGCCTCCTTGTCCATCACCAGCTCCCGGAGTTCACTCAGATTCACGTCCATCGAGTCAGTGATGCCATCCAGCCATCTCATCCTCTGTCATCCCCTTATCCTCCTGCCCCCAATCCCTCCCAAGCATCAAAGTCTTTTCCAATGAATCAACTGTTTAACTTAATGTTGAGTTTGAATTGAGATTATGAATAGTTTTTCCTGACAATGTTATTATACTGATTTACAATCAAAATTTATTTGATAAAAGTGTCAGGTCAGCTCTCTAACATACTGTATTTGTGTAGAGTACAGTCACAGAAAAATAGTCAATTTAATTAATTTTTTTTTTTAATTTAAGGGTCCAGGATTTATAGCTACAATGTGGGGTGTCTTCATGTTTAAGGAAATACAGGTATGTACACAAAAGGTGCAGATCCAGTCAAGAACCATATTTAATACTATGTGTTATTTCTGAAAACTGCAACACCAAAGCCCAGGGCAGAAAACAAGTGAATGAATTTGACAGGTCAGATATTCAAAGTGGTATCGTCTCTTAATTAGAAAAGAAAATACTAACCATATGATAATTATTATGGATATGTTTTTCTGCACTCCAACCTTAGAGGAAAAATGGTTTAGTTGACTTTATTTTCCCTAAGAGATTTCAGTTAAATCATCCAATAAAATAAGATAGATAGAAATTTTATCTAGTGAAAAATGTTAGATAAACAAGATGAAAATTTTTAACCCCCAAATTAAAACATCCTTGAGGCAAATGGAATTTGAGAATAGATTTTTGTTGTTGTTGTTGAATCTTATGCCTTCCAAAGTCCTTCACATCCAACCAGCATCTTTATGGGAAAACATCCTCTCTAGTGTAAATGATGGCGACTTAAAATGCTGTTACCAAGTAGTTCTAGGATGTGTGTGTGTGTGTTCATTAAAAATTGTTTTTAAGATTTTTCCCCTTTACCTTTATTTGTGGCAAAAGCCTTTAGTTGAGGCTATGCAAATGATATTTCGTAGTAGTTTTTACTAAAAACAATATAAATTATAGACACTGTCAAGGCATTATGGATATAATATTTTTTGCCTTAACAAGAAGCAAATAATTCCTATCTCTAAGAAGATCTGATGTTGCTAATTTCTGGGAGCCATAAAGTGAACATGTCCTGGAAAATTCTTAAAATGATTATTCAATTTTAGATGTAAAATGTCATTTTCTTCATTTCAAATGAAATGTGTTGACTTAGAAAGTCATAAGATGTTAATACAAGTAAGATTTTCAGGTTAAAGAAGTAATAAATTTGTTTAGAAAATATTTGGATCACAATCTTGATCGCTGTGTTTTTAAATTTACAAGACAACTTAAAACATTTATAGATGTTATTCTCTTGAATATGTTTTTACTTATTTTAGTTAGGATTGCTTTTCACAAAAAAAATAATTTTATGCCAAAGCACACTCTAAATCTCTTCACAAATATTTCATCTGCTTCATGAAGGATAATGATTACTATTTAAGAACTAGGTATTATTCAGCATAACATGCTGAAACTTTAGAAAATCACAAGCCTATTTACAACTGTAGGTATAAACAAATATAAACTAAGAATAGATTTATTATGAAGCATGTAAAAATTATTTTATAGTATAACAATACTGAATTAAAAATCTTCTTCCCTAGATAGAGGAACTTACTTGAGCAAGAGCACACCTAACCGTTGGGCCTACTGTTAATTCTTGAGAGCCTTTTTAAAGAGACACATAAAAGACAAAATGACTTTTTAAGATAACTGGAAAAAAAGCTCAGACCAATTAGAGGAGGGGCTTTTAAAAATGATAAAACATGACCAAGTAGGGTTTAATTCAGAAATGCAATGATGGATCATATGAATAATGTAATTTATTCTACTATTTTTAGATAGAAAAGAAACTGTATAATAGTATATATTCAAAAAGTATTTACTAAAATTAAAAACCAGTTTTTAATTGAGAGGACAACCTTTAACAATAGGAGGAATAGGAAATAAGAGGAAGCTTAGTTGATATAAGATGTCTATCAAAATCTGTAAATACATAACTAAAGTGAAACATAAGCCTTCTGTCAATTATATCTCAATAGATCTGAAAAAATATGAGTTCTCTATAAGTCAAAGATCTTTCCATCATTGCTGTTACTCAGTATTTTCTGGAGATCATAGCCAGTGGGCTAAGATAAAATTAAGACATAAGAGAAAAATGAGAAAAAATATTGTTTGCATATAATATTTTCTTCTTTAAATTTAAAAGAATTGGCTGAAAATCTGGAGAACCAATAAGATTACTTTGTAAGGCACTGGAATATAAATATTAAATTAGTAACTTTCCAATATGCCATCAAGAACCAATTAAAAAGAAAAAAATAAATGCTATTAATACCAACAAAAATGATAAAAATATAAAAAAATAGCAAGAAATGTGCTGGATTTATGAAATAATTTCCTATACTGCAGAAGCTTACTACAGAACATCAAAGATTGTCATAACAAATGAGCAACTCACCATATCCCTGATAGAACAGCTCGCTGTTGTTACTGGGCAGCATCTCCATTCACCATCAATGTAATTCCAATAAAATCCCAGGGTGTTCCATCTATGGATGTGTAAGTGAGTGCTTGAGTTTGGTCAAGTATGCATCCAAATAGAGAGAGGGAAGGCAAAGCTGAAAGCACAGCAAATTTTGTTGACCTTTTGGGCTTCCCTGATAGCTCAGTCATAAAGAATCTGCCTGCCAAGCAGGTGACCTGGGTTCGATCCCTGGGTGGGGAAGATCCCCTGGAGAAGGAAATGGCAACCCACTCCAGTATTCTTGCCTGGGAAATCCCATGGACAGATGAGCTTGGAGGGCTACATCCAAAAGCTTAACGAGTTTTGTTGACCTTTTATCTCTTGTTAAAACACCTTTCAAATCTGTCTATAAGCAGAACTTAAGGAGTGTCCACAGTAATTACCATTCAAAGCAGATGCCTAACTGCCTCTTGACAGAGGACCTAATGGACAGTTTTAATGCTTTATATGCCAGTGGGTTTAAGAGTTTAACTAGACACTGAAACCAAAATCCTATTTGAATTTTTAAAATTGTTTTTCTTAAAAACAAAAACCTAAAGGGGAAAAAAGCAAGTTTTTAAAAAGTTTTTATTAAGGTATAGTTGATTTACAATGTTCTATTAGTTTCTGCTGTGCAACAAATTAAATCAGTTATACATCTACATATATTCACCCTGTTTTAGATTCTTTTCCCATATAGGTCATTGCGTATTGAGCAGAGTTCCCCATGCCTTACAGCAGGTCCTTATTAGCAAAACATTTTATGTTTGTGACTTGTAGGCCCTGTCAGCTATGTCTTGAAGCAGTCCTTGAAGACACATATTTAAAAGTCCACAACCTACAATAGTGAGGACTTAATCGGAGATCTGAGCACTGTGTGAAAGAGTTGAAAAATTTTATTTCATTTCAATGCCATCGGTGCTTTGGTTGGACGCTTTGCCCTTGTGACATTCTTTTATATCTAATAGCTGTTCCTCTTTGGAAAGTTTGTTTTAGAATCTCATATTTAGCTATTTTAAGCTAGACCGCCAGTATCTTTTTAGCAACACACTTTAGTCAGAATGTCCACAGTAATCCCAATGCACGGAATTGTTACCACAATTTACAAGTCAATAGCCACTCCCAGATAAAGAATGAGATGACTTATCCTCTTAGTACCTGTCTCAGAAATCCACATTAAACACTTTTTGCTTTGGGGAGAATGTTAGCATGTTCTTCCTAAGAGTTAGCATTCACCTTTGACAAAGTAAAACTATTGCTTTTGCCCAAATTAATTGGTCTTTTTCTCTAGGAGACTAGGAAGTTTGCTCAGATTCTTAACCTTAAAAGGAAAATAAAATTTAGTCCCTGAGAACATTGTTCTTCTGTCTCCAAAGACAATAAAACAGAGACCTTACAACATATTCACATCATTTGTTTGTAAAGTGCTGATAACTGAGACCCCATATATTGTTTTCCCTTATGTCGATGATCTCATCAGTTGTTTAATTCACACAGCACGTTTGGAAATTGAGTGTATTGACTCTTTGAACACATAATTAATGAGTGCCTACTCTGCACCAGTTCTGGTATCTAGGCAAAGGCTGCAGCCATTAAGAAAAAGTTGTCAGGAAACCTTAAAGCCTTCAGGAGTGTGTGTGTGTGTTTATGTATCTGTGTGTGTTGTATGTGGGTAAATTAAGTGCCCTGTGCTTGGCAGAGTTTTATGCTGTCTTTCACGTGTAGAACTTATACCAGAGTGACTTTTGTAGAGTTTGTGCTGGCAGTGAATCAGACAATTCAGCCAGCCAAATCTAACTTAAAAAGACCCCTCTGGTCATCAGATAGATGCAGAATCACCTACTCTAACCCAATTCTTTATTCAGATGAAAAATGAGGATATACATTTTTGACATTTTGGTTATATATTAATTGTCATTAGTTTTACTGAAAGCTGATAATAGGATCATATGATTTGGCTACCAGGAAATCTCAGTGTAACTGAGATCCTGTTTCACTTTCCTCAGAGTATTGGGTCTACATTTAAACAGTCATATAGACTGTTTAGCCTGGCAGTCATTCAGAGGAGAACAGCTAGTACTATGTGGGAGCTTGAAATTGTTCCCTATGAAAGATGGTCAGGAGAGCTAAAATATTGACCAAGGGAAAAGATGCTTCAGGGATACAGCACACTTATTTTCCAGTGTCTGGGGGTTTATCTTGTGGGAGAGAGATTAGAATCGATCAATCTGTACTCTTAGAGATGGAACTTGTGAGAAATACAGTATTTCGACTGAACACAGAGTGTTCAGAGATTGGCTGGCATCCTCCGTGGTTCCATCTTTAAGACCAGTGCACCCACATGTAGCTGGGGGAGTCATCTTTGTTTCTGTTTCTCCCTTGCCCTTTAGCTTGGTCTCTGTCTCTGCATCAGCACTTCATCGTCTCTTCCCAGGAGGACTGCGGTCACCTCCTCACTGGTCCCCTCACATCCATTCTGGCCCCCTCCAATCTGTTCTTAATCTGCAAAAGTGTGGGCTTTACAAAATGCAAGCCAGTCTTTTCAACATACTTGGCTCTGCCTGTTCCTCTCATGTCTTCCTATTGCTTGAAAAGTAAATCCAAAGTATAACATGGCCTCTAAGATACCGCCTGCTCAGGCACATGCATAGCCTCCAGCCTCACTGAGCCACACTTAATTCACTGCTGCACCCTCTCAGACCTTCTTTCAGTCCCTGGAAAGTACCGTGTTTCTCTTACAACAGAACTTTGCACACACATTCCTTCTACTCAAAATCTGTATCTGCTGCCCTCCTCTTCCCCCAATTCACTGATACTTAGGAGCTCAACTCAACTCTAGATCTGCCTCCTTAAGATTTCTATGTGATGCACTCACAACAGCCACTGCTGTTTGCATATTACTCATTCCCATCTCCCACATTACATAAGTCACTGAATAGGGGCACATTTTGCTTACCATTTTTCCAGAACATGTGGGAATGCACATGTTCTGGGAGTGGGAGTATACATGTATTTATTGAATGGGTAATGACAGAGGACCTGAGAATCTGGAAGATTCACACAGAGGGACAATGGAAAAGCATACAGGAGGTAGACCAGATGGTTAGTAAGGTCCAAAGAAATCTTGAGAGTTTGTGCTTTTTACATATTTGATTCAGGTCTTCTTAATGACAGTTATTCTTTTCATTACTCAGGGTCGAAAAAACTACCTGCTGATGATGCTTGCATTTTGCATCATCTTGACTGGAGCCTTATGCACAGCTTTTTCTAAAATTTGACAGCCACAAGGCCAGCAGATGGCAGCAGCACTTGAGAACACTTCTCTCCTGGACACAAGAGATTGTGCTGAGAACAGAGCTCATGTTCACAGAGCAAGTGGATCTTCATCCGTCCTGGATTAGGGTAAATGATTTTCTTTCCCACAAATGTGACATCGAAGGAAAACCAGCTTTCAGTCAAGCATAAAAATGATAAGTTCTTCTAATGAACTGTTTATAAAGATAGGACTTGACCTAATTGTATCTGAAGATGCTGCTTTGACCACAATACGTGTTTACTGGTGCACTCATATGTCAAGAATTTTGTATGTGTCCACATTTCCAAAATATGAGCCTCATTCATGAAGACAGGTATAAAAACGTGGGAGATGGAACAGGAAGAAGACGTATATTATGATGGAATTAGGATCCAAAGATATCTGGAGCCTTTGTGAGAAAAAGTAAATGTCAGATTTGGCAAGTGAATGTTAAAAAAGCCATTTCATTATTTTCAGCCCAGACTTATTTTTACTTCAAATTAATGTTGCCCGATTCTCAATCACCCACCCAGTTAGCTCAAAATGCCTTTGATATCTCCAGATGAAATCCATCCTTAGAGAACAAAAACTTCCCACTGTTGAGAATATGTGTGTAACACATATACATATGTTTACAAGTGAAGGTGAAGGTGAAGGTGAAGTCGCTCAGTCGTGTCCGACTCTTTGCGACCTCATGGACTGTAACCTACTAGGCTTCTCCGTCCATGGGATTCTCCAGACAAGAATACTGGAGTGGACTGCCATTTCCTTCTCCAGGGGATCTTCCCGACCCAGGGATCGAACCCGGGTTTCCCACGTTGGAGGCAGACGCTTTAACCTCTGAGCCACCAGGGACCTGTAAATACACATGCATATATGAATGTTCTACTATAAATTGGGGGTAAAATCTAGAATTGCTGAAACAAGATTCTAGCTTATTACACACCCGTGAATACACACACATATATGTATGTACTCTAACTCGTGGAGAAATTCTAGAATTGCTGAAGCAGGGTTCTAGCTTATCACAGTGAGAATTTTAAGGAACCAGTACACTCCATTAGATATATAATTTAATTTTTTTCTGAAATATATTTTTTCTAAAACCCCGCTTGTAACCAGTGGTTTTCGTCAATTTTTAAATGGTAGTTTACATTAGGTCAAAGAAAATCACAGAACATGATAGCTGTCTTTAAGAAAACGGAAATGGAACTGCTATTTACAATGTTTATTACAGTGGTTCCAAACTCTTAAAATAATAGTATAAAAAAAAACTGGAATCGTGCAGTGTGAGTTTCACCCACTCCCACATGATGATCTCACATTACTTTGCTACTTGGAGGGGCAAAATGTGTGTGACTGTCTAGCTGATCTGTGTGGGTTTAAATCTCAGCTCTGCTTCATCTTAATTGTGTGACTTGGGATAAATGTTCTGAGTCAGATTCCTCATCTGTAAACTGGGGCTAGTGCTAGTATCTGTCTCACATGGTTACCGGGAAGTTCAAATTAGTGAAAATCTATATTTTCATGATTGTCTGGCACTTGGCAAACATTGTATAATTCTCAGCAATTATTATTACATCTTGTTTGAGGGAAAAAGCCTGTGTCTGTAGATCAGAGAATACATTGTAAGAACTGCTTCCCTTACCCCTCCCCATGACCCAAACAACTACTTATACCTGTCTATGAGTATAATTTTAAAATGACACTGCTTAATTGTTGAATTGCAAGTATAGTAAATATTTGATTAACATCTTCCAAAAATCTCATTTAATTTTAACCTGAAATGTCACTAATTATACTGATAGCTTTGAATAAATTGATACGAAGCAAAACTATTTTTCTCATTTCAATATATTTAATTTTTTTATATTAATGGCATTGAATTACTTTTTAGTTGAGGTTGCAAATTTGTATGCAAAATTTTAAATGTGAAGTAAAGCAGTTGCAGAGGAAAAATGAAAGAAAGAAAAAAATCTCATTACCACTGTAGAGTTTCTGCTACCAGGCAAGTGCCTATAGCATTAGTGAGACTAGTGTTAGTAAAAGTTAGAGAAAAGAAGCTTTTTCAAAATACCTACCAAGCCAGCACCTTTTAGGTAGAGACTAGTCTAAATGGGCAGTTGTAGATCTCCACTTTCTTTGCTTGCCTTAGGAAGTTAGCACTCCTGTCTTTTGAAGTTTGGGGCTTAGTATGGTCGGGAGATGAGCCCTGTGATTTCTTTGGAAGGAATGATGCTAAAGCTGAAGCTCCAGTACTTTGGCCACCTCATGCAGAGTTGACTCATTGGAAAAGACTCTGATGCTGGGAGGGATTGGGGGCAGGAGGAGAAGGGGACGACGAGGATGAGATGGCTGGATGGCATCACTGACTCGATGGACGTGAGGCTGAGTGAACTCCCAGAATTGGTGATGGACAGGGAGGCCTGGCATGCTGTGATTCATGGGATTGCAAAGAGTCAGACATGGAGCAACTGAACTGAACTGAACTGATGGTCAGATTCTTGTGTGTGCATTAACTTTGTCTTTGCTTTCTGTCTCTTTGTGCAGACAGGCAGCACTTATTCCCAGTGAGACTGGCATCCAGAGTAAGAATTTTCTACTACCACAACAAAAATTCTTGATTACTAAAATTCCCTAACAAGTGTTAAAGAATGAATAATACAGCATTTCCTCTGAGCTACCAAATCTTCTTTTAGTCATGTTATACTGATTTATTTGTACTGATAGAGTTGCTATATCTTAGCCTTTATGTATCAATATTGGGAGAGTTTCTGAAAAACACATTCAGTAAAAAGATGAGTTGTAGAACCATGTACATGGTATTGTGATACCATTTTTAAAAAATTGTAAAAATCAAAGTAATATGTACATTTTCTATAAACTCATATGTATGCAACATGTTAGAAAAACATGTACACCAAACTCATAAGGTTTGCTTCTAAAGAGGATAAATGAGATAAAAATGGCAGCACTGGGTCCAGGTAACCTTGAGCATTACCTGTAATACTCTACTTTTATGGCAATGAATTATCTATGTGTTTGTTAATATGTGTTAAAGAATCAATAGCAAAATAGTTCAGAAGCGTATGTCTAAATGTTGAAGTAATTAAAACCAGGCAAAGGGAGTGTGGAGGAATATTATTTTCCTCTCTATCCTTTTGGTACTGGTTAAAATTTCAAAACAAGAATGCATACACACAGGTACACACAAATAAAAGCAGCAAAAATTAAGACAGTTGGGAAAATTCCCAGCTTGGGAATCCCACCTCCTAAAGGTGGACACCAGAAACTCACTTTCATGACTTCCGTGTAGTAGGATCTAAGCCTAGTTCCATGATCCTGCTTGAGATCCTGTAAGCTACCGAACATACTTGTTTCAGAAATTTGGCCTCATTAAAAACACAAACACAACACACACACACAAATATCTTACAGTCTATTTATTAACTTTAATGAGGTATAATTTGCATCCAGTAAAATTCTCCCACTTTAAGTGACCAGTGCTCTATGAGCTTTTGCAAATACACACTCATATAAGCACCACTATGCACTACACACAGAACATTTCCAGCAACCCCAAAAGTTCCCTTCTGGCTCTTTGGAGCTAACTTTATGCTCCAGGCCACAAATGATCTGTTTCTGTCATTCTAGATTACTTTTTGCCTATTCTAAAATTTCATATAAATGGGATCATATATAATGTACCCTTCGAATCTGATTTATTTCATGTTCTAGCCATTTTTTAACAATTTTTATTGATCTCAAACAATTATAATTCATTCTCAATTATTTTCCCTAGTGGAAGAAAGCATATGTGTGTATTCAAAATAACAACAAAAGCAAAAATGACTAACATTTGGAATTATTATATTTAAATGTGTGGTGTATCCTGCTCCAGAAGTTCACTGTTTTAAATTAATAGTGTAATTAAAAAGACTTCTTTATGTCGGAGAGTGTTTTGCCTATGTTCTCCTCTAGGAGTTTTATAGTTTCTGGTCTTATGTTTAGATCTTTAATCCATTTTGAGTTTATTTTTGTGTGTGGTGTTAGAAAGTGATCTAGTTTCATTCTTTTACAAGTGGTTGACCAGTTTTCCAAGCACCACTTGTTAAAGAGATTGTCTTTACTCCGTTGTATATTCTTGCCTCCTTTGTCGAAGATAAGGTGTCCATAGGTGTGTGGATTTATCTCTGGGCTTTCTATTTTGTTCCATTGATCTATATTTCTGTCTTTGTGCCAGTACCATACTGTCTTCATGACTGTGGCTTTGTAGTAGAGCCTGAAGTCAGGCAGGTTGATTCCTCCAGTTCCATTCTTCTTTCTCCAGATTGCTTTGGCTATTCGAGGTTTTTTGTATTTCCATACAAATCTTGAAATTATTTGTTCTAGTTCTGTGAAAAATACTGCTGGTAGCTTGATAGGATTAAAGATCTAAACATAAGACCAGAAACTATAAAACTCCTAGAGGAGAACATAGGCAAAACACTCTCCAACATATCACAGCAGGATCCTCTATGATCCACCTCCCAGAATACTGGAAATAAAAGCAAAATAAACAAATGGGATCTAATTAAAATTAAAAGCTTCTGCACAACAAAGGAAACTATAAGCAAGGTGAAAAGACAGCCTTCTGAATGGAAGAAAACAATAGCAAATGAAGCAACTGACAAACAACTAATCTCAAAAATATACAAGCAACTTATGCAGCTCAACTCCAAAATATAAACGACCCAATCAAAAAATGGGCCAAAGAACTAAATAGACATTTCTCCAGTGAAGACATACAGATGGCTAACAAACACATGAAAAGATGCTCAACATCACTCATTATCAGAGAAATGCAAATCAAGACCACAATGAGGTACCATTTCATACCAGTCAGAATGGCTGCGATCCAAAAGTCTACAAGCAATAAATGCTGCAGAGGGTGTGGAGGAAAGGGAACCCTCTTACACTGTTGGTGGGAATGCAAACTAGTACAGCCACTATAATCAAATTGCCAACATCCACTGGATCATGGAAAAAGCAAGAGAGTTCCAGAAAAACATCTATTTATGCTTTATTGAGTATGCCAAGCCTTTGACTGTGTGGATCACAATAAACTCTAGAA
This sequence comes from Nanger dama, assembly GCA_917880005.1. Taxonomy (NCBI): domain Eukaryota; kingdom Metazoa; phylum Chordata; class Mammalia; order Artiodactyla; family Bovidae; genus Nanger; species Nanger dama. Next base: position 41,513,297 of record CAKJTW010000009.1, on the reverse strand, counting down.
AATTCTGAAAGAGATGGGAATACCAGACCACCTGACCTGCCTCTTGAGAAATCTGTATGCAGGTCAGGAAGCAACAGTTAGAACTGGACATGGAACAACAGACTAGTTCCAAATAGGAAAAAGGAGTATGTCAAGGCTGTATATTGTCACCCTGCTTATTTAACCTATATGCAGAGTACATCATGAGAAATGCTGGACTGGAAGAAACACAAGCTGGAATCAAGATTGCCGGGAGAAATATCAATCACCTCAGATATGCAGATGACACCACCCTTATGGCAGAAAGTGAAGAGGAACTAAAAAGCCTCTTGATGAAAGTGAAAGAGGAGAGTGAAAAAGTTGGCTTAAAGCTCAACATTCAGAAAACAAAGATCATGGCATCTGGTCCCATCACTTCATGGGAAATAGATGGAGAAACAGTGGAAACAGTGTCAGACTTTATTTTGGGGGCTCCAAAATCACTGCAGATGGTGACTGCAGCCATGAAATTAAAAGATGCTTACTCCCTGGAAGAAAAGTTATGACCAACCTAGATAGTATATTCAAAAGCAGAGACATTACTTTGCCGACTAAGGTCTGTCAAGTCAAGGCTATGGTTTTTCCTGTGGTCATGTATGGATGTGAGAGTTGGACTGTGAAGAAGGCTGAGCACCGAAGAATTGATGCTTTTGATCTGTGGTGTTGGAGAAGACTCTTGAGAGTCCCTTGGACTGCAAGGAGATCCAACCAGTCCATTCTGAAGGAGATCAGCCCTGAGATTTCTTTGGAAGGAATGATGCTAAAGCTGACACTCTAGTCCTTTGGCCACCTCATGAGAAGAGTTGACTCATTGGAAAAGACTTTGATTTGGGGAGGGATTGGGGCAGGAGGAGAAGGGGACGACCAAGGATGAGATGGCTGGATGGCATCACGGACTCTATGAAAGTGAATCTGAATGAACTCTGAGAGATGGTGATGGACAGGGAGGCCTGGTGTGCTGCGATTCATGGGGTCTCAAAGAGTCGGACACGACTGAACGACTGAACTGAACTGAACTGAACTGAATAGCCACTATGGAGAACAGTGTGGAGATTCCTTAAAAATTGCGTATAGATCTGCCTCATGACCCAGCAATCCCACTGCTGGGCATACACACTGAGGAAACCAGAATTGAGAGAGACACATGTACTCCAGTGTTCATTGCAGCACTGTTTATAATAGCCAGGACTTGGAAGAAACCTAGATGTCCATCAGCAGATGAATGGATAAGAAAGCTGTGGTACATATACACAATAGAGTATTACTCAGCCATTAAAAAGAATACACTTGAATCAGTTCTAATGAGATGGATGAAACTGAAGCCGATTATACAGAGTGAAGTAAGCCAGAAAGAAAAACACCAATACAGTATACTGACACATATATATGGAATTCAGAAAGATAGTAATGATGACCCTGTATGCGAGACAGCAAAAGAGACACAGATATATAAAATGGACTTTTGGACTCTGAGGGCGTGGGAGAGGGTGGGATGATTTGGGAGAATGGCATTAAAACGTATACTACCATGTGGGAAGCGAAGTGCCAGTCTATGTTCAATGCAGGATGCAGGATGCTTGGGGCTGGTGCATGGGGATGATCCAGAGAGATGATATGGGGTGGGAGGAGGGAGGGGGTTCAGGATTGGGAACTCATGTACACCCGTGGCAGATACATGTCAATGTATGGCAAAACCAATACAGTATTGTAAAGTAAAATAAAGTAAAAATAAAATTTAAAAAAAAGAAAGACTTCTTAGCTACTCTTTGAGTCCATCCCCATTCTTTAATGTTCTCTTTTCAGGAGCTGCAAAATATTAAGCTGCTTAAACCAGATCACATCCATTTTCTGCATGTTGAAAAAAAATGCATACTCTTGGGTTTCCTACAACAGCCTAATAGATTACTATCTGGGGCTGGAAAGTATGAATTTGCACTTTTTAGAAGTGCTTTTGGTGATTCTTATCACACCTGAACTCTAAATTCTCTTGAATCTGTGACTTATACCTTGATATTTAAGTAATTTCAAAGTCCTAAGTTCTTGCAAAATGAAGAAGAATGTCTTCTACCTCTAGAGGAAGAGAGAAAAGTTATTTTAAAGAAATAGGTATTCATTTAACTTTATGAAGGTTTAGGGAGAAAAAAAAACAAAGTGCTTAAAACCATTCCATTTAAGTGGTATTTTTAGCAAAAAATAACAATAATAATAACTGGGTATTGTATTATTATTTTTGGTTCAAACACTTAATTTCCATATGTTGAATCATCTTCAGGTAGTGGCCACATCTATTTTTACTTCAGATTCTGCAAACTGACTCTTTCTTTAATAATAAAATCTCTAACACAATTCATATTGACAAGATCTCATGAAAACAAACAAAAATCCCAACTTCCAAATGGATATTTTGCAGCAAGATCCAGTGAAACAAATCACTGGAAATGAACTGGAGAGAAAGGTGAGAATTGTTTCATGTGTGGAAACAGCAGGCTGCAAGCCTGACCCCAACTTACTACTTATTACAGGTTTAAGTCACAAATACAGCATTCCACATGGTTTTCTGGAGAACTTCATGGAGTCTTCCAAGACACTGGCTATTTTTTCTTTTTATGTGCCTTTCTCTCTTCTTTAAAAAAAATTTATTGGAGTATAGTTGATTTACAACATTGTGTTAACTTCAGGTGTACAGCAAAGTGAATCAGTCATATATTCATTCTTTTTGCTTCTTTTCCCATACAGGTCATTACAGAGTATTGACTGGAGTTGCCTGTGCTATGCAATAGGTTCTTATTAATTATCTAGTTTATGTATAGTAGTATGTATATGTCGAGTTTATCCCTTCCCCACCTTTGATAACCATACCATAGTTTGTTTTCTATGTCTGTGAGTCTGTTTGTTTTGTAAATAAGTTCATTTGTATCATTTTTTAGATACACATATAAGTGATATTTTTTCTGTGTCCGACTTGCTTCACTTAATTTGATAATCTCTATGTCTATCCAGTTCAGTTCAGCTGCCTGGTCATGTGAGTCCTTGCAACCCCGTGGACTGCAGCATGCTAGGCTTCCCTGTCTATCACCAACCCTCATGCCCATCAAGTCGGTGATGCTCTCCAACCATCTCATCCTCTGTTGCCTTCTCCTGCCTTCAGTCTTTCCCAGCATCAAGGTCTTTTCCAATGAGTCAGGTGGTCCAAGTATCAGAGTTTCAGCTTCAGCATCAGTCCTTCCACTGAATATTCAGGACTGATTTCCCTTAGGATTGACTGTGTCCGTCCATGTTGCTGCTAATGGCATTATCACATTCTTTTGAATGGCTGAGTAATATTCCACTGGATACATGTGCCACGTCGTCTTTATCCATTCCTCTGTTGATAGACATTTAGATTGCTTCCATGCCTTGGCTGTTGTGAACAGTGCTGCTATAAACACTGAGTTGTGTATACATTTTTAAATTAGAGTTTTCATCTTTTCTGGAAATATGCTTAGCAGTGGAATTGCTGGATCATATGGTAGCTCTGTTTTCAGTTTTTAAGGCATCTCTGTACTGTTCTCCATAGTGGTTATACCAATTTGCATTTCTCCCAAAAGTGTCAGAGGGCTCCTTTCTCTTCACACCCTCTCCAGTATTTATTATTTGAGATATTTTGATGGTGGCCATTCTGACCAGTGTGAGGTGACACAGCTAAGAAAGAGATCTATTTTTCCTTTTTCTCTTACTAACAAGGTACTTGTAAGTACTCTTAACTCATTCATACCTTCCATAATTAAAAGGTTTATAAGTTTGTTTTTCACATATACCATAAAGTTCTGAATTATGAAACTCACCTCTAAGTTTTTCTGACATAGAAAGCTGTTTTGTCTCCCTTTATTTGAGAATTATATGAGCTTTATAGGCATTTGGTAGTTAAAATTATTATGAAATGTGAATGTTGTTTAATTCATCTTTATATCTCAAGAACATAATACAGTATAGACACATAGGGGGAAAAAGTAACTTTTTTTTTTTACCGTATACCCTGAAGAATATCTTTAAGTTATAGTTCAAAACTTATTACCCTTCTGTGTACTCTGATACTTAGATCCTTTTATATTGTAAGAATTTTAGTGGTTTTGCTATTTGATTTTTTGCTCTTTGTTAGTTTTTTTTTTTTTTTTTTTTTGTATTGAGGAAGGTTTGGTTTTTGTTTTGTTTGACAGTGGTGAATTTCCCAAACTCTAGGTCATTTGGGGGATTTTTTTCCCCACCTGTTTCTTTCCTTTTCTCTGGTTCTTTGCACAGTCTCCCAACACTTTAGTGACCTGAAGACTTGAGAAACTCCCTGGATATTGCTGGGTCTCTCGATCTCACTGTCTCCCTTCCCTCACTTTAGTACTTAATCCTACTTACTGTACCTACCTTGACATTCCCAAATTCTTATATCTGTCTACTCAACTCAGGAAGATTGCTGGGGTCTGTTTGTTTTCCCTCTTACTGCACTGAAGCCTGCAAACTCTGTCCAGGAAGTAAAATTGGAAAACTGTAGAACTCAACTTGTTTCCTTTTATAATAGGTATCACAGTCTTGTCCTGCCTATGGCCCAATATTTTATATATTTTACTCATGTTTAAATTTCTTTATTGTGTGAAGATTAATGTGACTTCAGTTATTTCATCTTTGCCAGAAGCAGAAGCCCTCTGGTGAGCATTCTGTTGCTAAATTGTGGCAGGTTAAATTACTGAAACTTCTCTTCTGTCACACTTTCATAAACAGCAACACCAGATAATAATTAGGCATTATACCAGGTTGAATGTGACTACCCAAAAAGTATGCCCAAGTCCTAATTTTCAGTACCCATGAATGTGACCTTATTTGGCAATAAGGTCTTTGCAGATTTAATTAAATTATGCATCTCACAGTGAAGTCATCCTGGATTTAATATGGACTCTAACTCTTATAGGGAAGAGTCTCAGAGGTTAAAGTGTCTGCCTGCAATGCGGGAGACCTGGGTTCGATCCCTGGGTCGGAGGAGAGGGTTATTTGACATTATCAGGAACACAGGATACTTTAAAAGGATACTTTAAAAAAGAGGCAGAGATAAGAGAGACATAACTACAAGTCAAGAAATGACTTGGATTGCTGGAAGGTACTGGAAACCAAGAGACAGACATAGAAAGAACTTCCCCACACCCTCCAGGACACAGCCCTGTGGAACTATGTCATTTTCTTTTTCATATTGAAGACGAACTGTCTCTCTGGAAGATAATTATACTATCTTTTTAAGGATTCTAGTGAAAAATAAAATATAACAGAATTTTAATTATGTGAGTTATGACTTACTCATCATTGTTTATACTGGTGCTCGAGTTACCTGTACATAACTATGTAAAAGAGATTTGTTGTAAGTAATTGGTTCACACGATTATAAGGCTAAGTCCCTAGTCTGCAGTTGGTGAGCTAGAGACCCTGAGGGCTTGTATAATTCCAGTCTGAGTCCAAAAGCCTGGAAAAGAAAGGAGTTGATGGTGTCAAGCCCAGCCTGAGTTTGAAGGCCAGAGAACCAGGAAAACCAAGGTTCTAGTAGGTTCTGGTCTGAGTCCAGGTCTGCCCAAAGCAGGAGAAGACCCCTGCCCCAACCCAGAGACAGGCAGAGAGAGTGTGGCTTCTCTCTTGTGTGTGTTAGGTTGGTTCAGTCGTGTCCGACCCTGTGTGACACTGTGGACGATAGCCTGTCAGGCTCCTCTGTCAGTTGGATTCCCCACGTAAGAATACTGGAGTGGGTTGTCATGCCCTCCTCCAGGGGATCTTCCCGACCCAGGGATCAAACCCACGTCTGTCAAATCTCCTGCACTGGCAGGGAAGTTCTTTACCCTAGCACCACCTGGGAAGCCCAGCTTCTCTTTAACTCAGCCTGTTATTCCATTTAGGCCTTCAGTGGATGGAATAAGGCCCACCCAATTTGCCTCACTCATTCTGCCATTCAAATGCCAATCTCATCCAGAAACACCCTCACAAGACATACCCAGAGTCATGTTCAACCAAATATTGGGGCACCCTGTGGCCCTGCCAAGTTGGTACATAGCATTAACCATCACACATATGGGAGAATATTTTCTCATAATCATATTTTACCCCTCAATCATAAAAAGAACTTGAGTTTAAATACCTGAATACACTGTTTGGTAATACTGATAGGTAGAGATTGCTTATGATATGTCTGAGACTATAGTTAAAATATGCTTATTATAAACACACAAAAGAATATGCAGTTCTTAGGAAGTTTTCCTCTGGATCTTACCTGATCTGATATTATTTCAAATTTCACACACTTATATTAAAGTCACAGTCACTTCTGCAGAATTAAATGTGAAACCTTGTAAAAATGTGGTTCAGCCTTTTAAGAAATTTGTGCAGTCTGGAAAAGGAAACAGTATTTTCTCTGTGTGTAATTTATCTTTCAGCTGAAACCTGACATAAAGCTGTTGAAACATAAAGGGGTCAGAGTAAGTAGTCATTTACGTGAGCGGTAACAGCATGAGGAGGTTGGCAGTCAACTCATTCACGATAAATGTTTCAAATACATAAAATGTTTTAGTATATGGTAAAATTCCATAAATTTTGAGGGAGAAATTGTATTAAACCTATGTTCAAAATAGTGTTTCTATTTGGTTCAAAATATGATACAATAAGAGAAAGAGGCTTTGGGGGCAACTTTGAGGACTACTCTTTTACTGAGGCAAATAATGTAATTTGCAGGGTGATAGGACACGGCTAAGAAAAGTCAGATGCCTCTTCACTGAGGCATCAGCACAGTCCACACAGACCGACGTGTCTCTCATCCACGTCCTAACAAATTCTGTGGCATGAGGAAGGGAGGTGGGCAGAGAGCAAGGGGGTAGTTGCCCTGGTCTGACCTTGCAGATAGTTCTCCACTGGTTTTCGGTGTACACACATGTACAGAGAAGCTTCTTCATCTGTCCTTCATCCTCCATTAAGAGTGGACACTCACCAGTGACCCCTGAGACAGGCTGGGAAGTGCAACCAGGAACAAGTCTTGAGAAACTGAGGCTTGAGGTCTGAAGTCCCATACCTGAGCACTCAGCCCAAAGCAATTAGCATCTGAGATGTGACTGAAAGCAAATTGCAAGAGCACATTTTAATGAAAAGCAGGTTTGGAGGAAATGTTACATTTTTGTTAGCAACAGAGAATATATCAGAATTTGAAGAATATAGAGAAAAACACTGGATGGTATCAGGGCACCTACAAACAACCAGCAGTGAAACTGTGGACATATCAACTGATTCCTCTTGATTTAACATTTTTCCTTTTGATACTTCCGTGGTGGTACAGTAGCTAAGACTCTGCCTCCCAATGCAAGGGACCTGGGTTCAATCCCTGGTCTGGGAACTAGATTCCACATGCTGCAACTAAGACCTTGTGCAGCCTAGTGAATAAACAAAAGTATTTTTTTAGTATCTTAAGAATATTTTTTATTGTGTAAGTAGTAAAGTTCAAATTAGAAAAAAATTTAAAACTGTCAATAAGAAAAATTATCTAACAACAGAGAACACCAGGTTTGGTTGCTGGATTAAGTCTATGACCTGACATACCATGCTAATTGTGTGTCTGTATTCCTAAAATATTCATTTTAATAGCATGATAAAATTAAGGCATTAAATAATTCATCTACTCTTTAAAAAGTGTAACAAATTGAGGAACATATTTTTCTTATCATTTCAGCATAACTTGTCACATGTATAAATACCTAAATACCAAGTATGTAAGTAGTATTAATACAATTTACTACATAAAGCTTCTGTAATGAAGTTTAAAAATGAAGAATTGGGACGTCTTCATAAAGAAGCCATTCAACCTTGATAATTAGGGGAAATTGGGTCAAGTGAGTTGTTGAAAATGCAAAATGAGGCACCTGGTTGCCTTACCTTTAGTTGTTATGGTATGTGTAAAATAATCATTCGTTTAATTCAACTGTATAAATGGTTTCATATTTGACCACCAGAGGGCAGTGTAGGTTTAGTTGAGATAGTCTATATTTTAAAAATGTAAAAAATTTTTTTTGGCTTCCCTGGTGGCTCAGTGGTAAAGAATCTGCCTGCCAATACAAGAGATGTGAGTTTAACCTCTGGGTCAGGAAGATCCCCCTGGATAAGGAAATGGCAAGCCACTCCAGTATTCTTGCCTGGGAAATCCCTTGGACAGAGGAGCCTGGCGAGCTATAGTCCATTGGGTCACAAAAGACATGACTTAGCAACTAAAGAGAAACCTATATCTTATATGTATCAATCAAATCCTCACTGTAGCATCTGCTTTTTTAAAGTTTTCACACCTTTATAACTTATTATTTGCACTCTATCATTTGGTTTCCTAGAAGTTTGAACACATCGCAGAATAAATCTACCCCTAGAGTTATTCAAACAGAAGAACGTGTTACCTAAGAATACTAAGGACATAGAAAACTTCTCGCAGCCTGTGCTGCCAACACTATGAGTGATGCTCAGCAAATACTGAGCTGGAAGTCTCAGCATTCTCTGCCCCAGTGACAGAAGCATCATTATCAAATCATCAGGCTGAGTGGTCTCAGGGTTCTGTAAGTTGTTAAGTTGTTCTAATAATTTCTGAGCTTTGTTAGACATTTTAGGTGAGAGAGACCTGGGACTGCTTGCCTTGCTGTTTTGGAAGAAACTTTTGTAACCGAGAGAGAAATGTTTTCCAAATAGGCTATTAAGTAATCATATGCTGAATTTGGATGGATTCTGAAGGGTTTTGCCATCACTGGCTTCAGGAAGGCATGTCCTCAGCTTCTATTTCCAGGGAACAGAACAATGTCTTACTAAAGTGAATTATTTGACATAAAGTGGATAGTAAATGAACATGATGTCTGCTTCAACTCCAAAATGCCTCGTGGAAAATTACTGCATAATATATTCCACAGAGATAAGGAAGCTGGACATGCCTCAAATGCTCAAATCAGAAACTAGACATTTCCCAGCATCCTGGGGCTTCCCTGGTGACTCAGATGGTAAAGTATCTGCCTGCAATGTGGGAGACCTGGGTTCAATCCCTGGTTTTAGAAAGGTCCCCTGGAGGAGGGCATGGTACCCCACTCCAGTATTCTTGCCTGGAGAATCCTCTTAGACAGAGAGCCTGGCGGGCTACGATCCACGGAGTCGCAAAGAGTCAGACACAACTGAGCGACTATGCACCAGCATCTTAATTTCTCTTCATTTATGCAATAAATGTCGTTCAGAATCCTGTCTCTTCATTTACATCATCTTGTGTTGCTTCCTATAGAAGACCTCAAGTCTGAAATTCCAAAGTCACATATAAGTATTGTCTTAGTAATAAGGCCAATTGAACATGGAACTGAGATATATTTCTTATGTTGTTAGAAAAAATCCATATAATTAACTCTCAATGTATTCTAATAGGTTTTTGTGCATTTTATTGGCAACTTGGTATTGGGCACTTCTGCAGAGGAAAGACTTTCTGCAGAAACCAGGCTGTCTCCACATGCTCTGCTGTTTTATGTAGGTGTCTTTAAATGACTGCTGCAAAAATTCCAAGTGCCCAATCACTGCTTAATTCCGATGCTGTGTGGGATTGATTTCTCCTCCTGAGAAGACGTTCATGAATGAAAGGGGCAAAATGTAATTATCCTCAGGTGCTGTGTGATTTTACTGTGTTCTACAGCCCCAGCTGCTTGATTCAGGCAAACTTTTCAGAAAAGTCTCTAAAATCCAGCAGAGGCAAAACAGTCCATTCTGATTGCAATTGACCTGTTCAAGAGAGAGAAGCACATCAACATGAATTGCTATTCATATTGGTTGGAGTTTAAAATTATATTTTTAAAAGTTATGTATAGGACTTCCCTGGTGGCTCAGACGGTAAAGTGTCTGTCTACAATGTGGGAGACCCGGGTTTGATCCCTGGGTCAGGAAGATCCTCTGGAGAAGGAAATGGCATTCCACTCCAGTACTATTGCCTGGAAAATGCCATGGACAGAGGAACCTGGTAAGCTACAGTCCATGGGGTCACAAAGAGTTGAACACGACTGAGTGACTTCACTTTCACTTTCATAGGATAAGATTCTGGTTCTTCTTTTTTTTTTTTTTTTCATTAACTTATGCTGTCCATCTAAATTCTCCCCGAAATGGACATAGATATTGTTTAAGTGGGTTTGTTTGTTTATCAGTAAAACAAGTTTGTTTTTAAAATAGTGAAAGATCAAAAGTACAAAACTGTAAATTAAGTAGCACCTTTATTCACGCTTTCATTGTCTCCCAGTCTTTCAATTTCTTTCTTACACACACACAGTGTCCTAGCATTTCCTGTTTGTTACTAACAGATAGATGAAGTGCTGCCATTAATATCTTTCCATATGCATCGTATATTGTGATACACTTACATTTGTTTACAAGGCATATTCCCAGTAGAATTACTGTATCATGAGATAGTTACACACTTAAAATTTCTGTATATATTTTCATAATACTTTGCAAGAAGTTGTAACTATATTTTAGCACTGCTAAGATTCTCCATGGGACTTCCCTGGTGGCTCAGATGGTTAAGCGTCTGCTTACAATGTGGGAGACCCGGGTTCAATCCCTGGGTTGGGAAGATCTCCTGGAGAAGGAAATGGCAACCCACTCCAGTATTCTTGCCTGGAAAATCGCATGGACAGAAGAGCCCGGTAGGCCACAGTCCATAGGGTCGCAAAGAGTCGGACATGACTGAGCAACTACACTTACTTACTTAAGATTCTCCATAAACTTGCCAAAACGATTTTCTTTCTTATTCCTCAACACTATGTGGTTAAAATGGCATCTAAACCACTAAATGTGTCTAAGTGATCATTAATATGTGGACAGAACTGATCAATCCTTTCTATGTGTATTGGCTCCTTGTATTGCCTTTCTTGTGATTTCTTCTTGCTCCTGTTGATTTTTTTCCTAGGAAGTTTTGGGGTCTAAACATAATTTGCAGGATACCTTTGTTTAGTAAAAGAATTCATCTCTTTGGTGTAATTGTTGCCAAAATCATGGCCACCTGTCCCCCAACTAAAATATATAGAGAGAGAGACAGAGAGAGAGACAGAGACAGAGACAGAGACAGAGAGACAGAGTTTGGAGGAAATAGAAAAATGGCCTTATCTTTGCCTGGCAAAGGCGAGTATATAGCAGGCTAGCGCCTCAAGAAGGTAAAGAATCTGTGCAATGCAGGAGACCTGGGTTCGATCCATGGGTCAGAAAGATCACCTGGAGAAGGAAATGGCAACCCACTCCAGTATTCTTGCTGCAGAATCCCATGGACAGAGGAGCCTGGCAGGCTACAGTCTGTGTACTCGCAAAGAGTCTGACACAACTGAGCAATTAACACAGAGCCTTAAGAACTGTGCCCCACTCCCCAGGGGAATAGGGAGAAGTTTTATATCCTCATGAAGGTCTTGTATATATATATTTTTTCCTACAAGTTTAGAGCCAAAAACTGGCATTAGGTGGCTCAGCAACTCTGTCTGGTGCCCCTGAAGTTATTGTCTGAGCTGCTTCCTTTTGAGATACAGAATCTTACAAAGGAGTGTAGAGTTGACGCCAATGGTAAAGAACCCGCCTCCCATTCAGGAGACATAAGAAACGTAGGTTTAATCCCTGGCTTTGGAAGATCCCCTGGAAGAGGTCATGGCAACCCACTCCAGTATTCTTGCCTGGAGAATCCCATGGACAGAGGAGCCTGGTGGGCTACAGTCCGCGGGGTTGTAAAGAATGGGACACCACTAAAGCGACTTAGCACGCATGCACAAGGGAGTTAGGGGAAGAATGCCAGGTGCAGAGTATAATCTCTTAATATATGGAGTCAGAGAGTGAGTAGCCTTGTGAAGGACAAGGCCAGCTACCAGTGTTTGTTACTATTAACAGCTGAAGAGCGTCCAAAAATGTTTAATTCTTGCAGGCATGTTTGCCTGGTATGTGCCAAAGACCAATCAGTCATTTCTGTTTTTGCTGCAACATAATCCCTGTGTTGTAATTTTTGATGAACATTTTTCCCAGTTTGTTTATTTTGGGTTTGTTGATATTTATCATGCATTTAATTCTTATATGGTAAAGGTATCAAATGTCTCCATTTAATGGATTTTGGTCACACTCTCAGGATAAATTTTTTTTTTAATCTCTGTGATTTTTTTCTTACACTTTCATTTTGATGTTTCATATTTAAAATTTTAATCTACACATAGTCAATTTTAGAGTAAGGGGTGAAGACTTACCTATATTATTTTTCCAAACACCTCATGAGTTATTTCAGCACTGATTGCCAAACATTTCTTCTTTTATGCAGTGTTCAGAAACGTTTTTAGAAATGCTAGATTCCTATAGGAACTTGAATCAACCTCTGGATCATGTAATCATTTTTTGTGCTAGGACCACAGAATTGTAATTACTGTCTTAACAATATAGATTAAAATTGTTTAGCTTGTCCTTTATCTTTGTTATTCTCTTCCACACTGTTCCAGGCTATTCTCACATGTTTATTTTTATGAATGAATTTAGAATAAGTCTATAAACTTTCAAGCAAACACATACAACAGCAATGAGACGTCTGCTGGTATATTTATTGGATAGTATCTGAATTTTCAGATTTAATTTTAATGTTAAATTTGAAAAATTCAATACATAAACTTCAAATAGTGAGTCTTTCTATTCAATAGCATTTAATCTTTGCACATTTAAAAACATTTTGGTTGTACTATTGCATGATCTTGTATTTTATTATTATGAATTCTACTTATCTTTAATACTTCTGTTTTATCATTTTTATTCTCTTCAATATTTTGAAGCTCTCCAATTCAGTATTGTGTTCCATCTCTTTTAGTAAGTATAAGTTCCTAGGTCTACTAATTTTTTTAGTAACATGATTTTAGACATCATATAATTTTTGATATCTAGTGTTTTATTTTCATTCTAGAAATTGTGTACCATGAGTTTCAGTATCCTGCTTTACACAATAATTAAAGTAGCATTTAAAATTTTCCAGGTGTTTAAAGCTTTTAATTGTTATAATTTCTATTTTTCAAAAAATTAAGGTAATCTATATCTTTTATATTTATTAAAATATATTTAAGAATTTTTGTGCACTAAGATAGGATCTTATTTCTATAAATACTTAACAAAAAGTTTAAAAATAAGAAGTCATAACTATTCTAAAGCTATTAAATTCAGCATATACCTATTAAGTCAATCTTATTTATTATCTTTTTCATCTTTAAATAAATCTGTTTTCTTAACTTAATCTGTCAGTTAATGTTCCCTGAAAGAATTATTTTTCTATTAACTTTCTTTTGTATTCCATGTAGGTTTGCTTCTTGAATTCTGATGTTATATTACTTAGTTCAAAGAGATTTATTAGTTAACTAGATTTTCATTACAGAAGATAAAAGATCTTTTTATCTTTGAATACACTTTTTCAGTTAACTTTAGACAAATTGCGTGTAAGCACCATATAGTTGAGTCTTGTTTTTTGATCCAGTATAAGAGTTTTTTTTTTTAATTAAGGATGAATTTTATCCATTTATAGTTATCCTTTTAAATACAAGGTTTTATCTCCATTTTTTCATCTGTCTTTCATTTTTAGTAACTTCCTTTTTTTCCAGTCTTAGACTGTGTAATCTGTATTCTTTGACCCTCTGTCCTCCTTGTAATTTAGAAAATATATGCACCTCTCTTAGTTATTCTGTATAGGGTAGTGTTTCTGAAATTGTGGACCATGGAATCACAGAGTCACCTTGGTCCATATTACTCAGGCTGATCTCAGACCTACTGAACCCCAGATCTCACAGATGGAGGAGAGGTGTGCTTGGTCCACTCAAGCTTGCCAGAGGCTCTTTTAATTCCTCCAAGTTTTACATTGCAAAATTTCAAACCTACTGACAATCTGTACAACAAACTCAAGTTTGAAATTTTGCAAAAATAGTAGTATAAACAACTATATGCCCCTCATCTAAGGCTAATCAGTTCAGTTCAGTTCTGTCCCTCAGTTCAGTCCAACTCTTTGTGACCCCATGAATCGCAGCAGATCAGGCCTCCCTGTCCATCACCAACTCCCGGAGTCAACCCAAACTCATGTCCATCGAGTTAGTGATGCCATCCAGCCATCTCATCCTCTGTTCCCTTCTCCTGCCCCCAATCCCTCCCAGCATTAGAGTCTTTTCCAATGAGTCAACTCTTTGCATGAGGTGGCCAAAGTATTGGAGTTTCAGCTTTAGTATCAGTCCTTCCAGTGATAAGACTCTTGAGAGTACCTTGGACTGCAAGGAAGTCCTTCAAGGACTGACCTCTTTTAGGATGGACTGGTTGGATCTCCTTGTAGTCCAAGGGACTCTCAAGAGTCTTCTCCAACACCACAGTTCAAAAGCATCAATTCTTTGGTGCTCAGCCTTCTTCACAGCCCAACTCTCACATCCATACATGACCACTGGAAAAACCGTAGCCTTGACTAGACGGACCTTTGTTGGCAAAGTAATGTCTCTGCTTTTGAATATGCTGTCTAGGTTGGTCATAACTTTTCTTGCAAGGAGTAAGCGTCTTTTAGTTCCATGGCTGCAGTCACCATCTGCAGTGATTTTGGAGCCTAAAAAATAAAGTCTGACACTGTTTCCTCATCTATTTGCCATGAAGTGATGGGACCAGATGCCATGATCCTTGTTTTCTGAATGTTGAGCTTTAAGCCAATTTTTTTCACCCTCTCTCACTTTCATCAAGAGGCTTTTTAGCTCCTCTTCACTTTCTGCCATAAGGGTGGTGTCATCTGCATATCTGAGGTTATTGATATTTCTCCTGGCAATCTTGTTTCCAGCTCGTGCTTCTTCCAGCCCAGCATTTCTCATGATGTACTCTGCATATAAGTTAAATAAGCAGGGAGACAATATACAGCCTTGACGTACTCCTTTTCCTATCTGAAACTAGTCTGTTGTTCAATGTCCAGTTCTAACTGTTGTTTCCTGACCTGCATAGTTGCCAGCATTTTACTCCTTCACTCTCTCTCGCTCTCCATCTGTCTTTATACTCCTCTCCCCACCTACCACTTCCCTCCCTCCCTTCTTCCCTAAAGTAACTGAAAGTAAATTCCACCAGTCATGACACAAATCATGTCACACTACCTTTAATCCAGCTTTTTTTTGCTTAAGACTAGGATATTATGCTTCATGACAATATGACTAATACATTCATAAAATTTAACCTTGTCCCCAAGCTGTAATCTACTATACTGTTGTGCATTCCGTTTGGAAGGCTGCTGGAGCCACAGAGAGAGTCTGGTCCACCCTGCTTGAGAATAAAGGGCTTGTGGACAGAGGAGTCCATGACCCAGTGGTCCCTTCAGCTGCCTGCATGAGTGCAGACGATGCCAACAGAGGAAATTCCCAACCCATCCGCAGAAACTTAACAAATTACTTTTTAAGTTACTTAGCTTGGGTTGGTTACACAGCAATGAATATATGATACTATTACTGAGCCTCAACTCATATGCTCCTGCCAATAAAATGAGAAATTAAGTGCTAGGACAAGGAATAGGGAATTTATAAGGAAAGCCCACAGAACAGACTGAAATGGTGGAGTTATATCCCAAAGAGTCACCTGAGTTAGAATTCACTCTTCTTTCATACTTAAAGGGAAAGTGATTGGCTGGTGCAAACTTCTTGATGCCGGAATCCTGAGCTCTTGAAGCTGTCCTCATGAGTTAGGTCATGATGTTTCTCTAAAACTCCAACAAGGCAAATATTATTCTGTGTTCTGCAACTTTTTATCTCTACGTTATTGGAAGAGTATAATACCTCTAAAGGTCAGAGCTTTGAGAATGGGCTTCCTGTATTTCTCAGGCTGTAGGGCATTATAGCAAAAATAAAAGGTTAAAGTAAAAGAAACAGATCCAATATGGAGTCAGAGTTGGTCTTCCCTATTACAATTACTTAGTCTGAATTTAAGCTACCTGACTGTTAAAATAAGGTCCTTTATGCTGCTTTCGTGTTTTTAATCCAGGATTGATTCAAGACTCACACATTGAATTTAGTAGTATGTTTCTTTAGTGCTTTCATTTACTGCATCTCCATCCCTAATTTATTTTTTAGTCTTTATTGACATTGCAGAGATGCTTCCTGCTTTCTCTGCAGCTGCGCTCACTCTGTTATTCACCCTTCCTACTACAGGATTGTTAGTTGAAGCTATAAAGACAATAACAAGAGGCCTCATTTGAGAAAGGAAAATGCAAAATCAGAAACAACATCCTGTTCAAAAGGGAATTAGCTAATAGTTGAAAAGAAAAAAAAAAAAAAACTGTGATGACTAGCACTGGAACTTGGAATTGGGTACTGTATGGGGCTTGTCCCTCTGATCCATCTCAACTAGTCACTTGCTTGAACCAAAAGGAGAACAAGGGCCAAGTAAGAACAAAACGTCTGTCCATTAAAATCCCAGTCAGACACTGGAGTAGCAGCCATTCTCTTTAACTGGTGTTACACAGTATTGAGGGAAGCAGGATGGGCCCCAGGTTCCAAAAGGACAAATCACAGGCTCTGCTGTGTTTGTGGAGTGGGTGGTATCAGCAGGAGTGCACAAAGGGGAACTTCTGCAGGGCTCCCCCTTTCACACTTGTGTAGTAGTGAGGTGTCTCTGATTTCAAGGGACAGAAACCCAACACAAACCAGCTTGAGATAAATAGAAGCCTTTCAGTTTATATCAATTGGGAGACAGTAGGGTGTGACTTTAGGCATCATTCAGTTCAGAAAGGTGGATGTTCTGTTTTCTCTCTCCCCATCTCCTGCCAGCTTGTCCTTACTACCTCTACTCCTCTATATTTTCTGTCATTTACTCTCAGCTGTACTTCTCTTTGGTTGGTTTCATTCCCTGCCCTCATCTAGGTTATCTCCACAAGGTGGTGAAGATTCACAAGCAGCTCCAACTACCTCCCACATATCTTAAGAAAAGCATCTTCCACATCAACTAGAAACAAGAGCCCCAGAGAAGACTTTCATCACATACTCACCCTTGGACTCAACACTGGTGCCAGAGGGGATAGAATACCGAATACCTTGAATGGGGAGCCCAGAAAGCTATTAGGGGCACCCCCAGCAGAACAACATGATTGAAGAGAGACAAAGACAGTGTCACAAAGGAAGGAGGCACCTCACAAAAAGAGCACTAAACTATGTCTGCTTAGCCCAGAAGATGGGCAACAAGACATTTGGGCGTGATTACAGGCAATCCAAATGTAGCAGCCCCAGCTGATTCAGGGTAGCAGTGACTTTTCAAAACCATATGCAACTTTCACGACATCAGAGACTGAGCAAGATGGAGAACTGGAATGGAAGAGAAAAAATGAAAAATACAACTGCATTATCCAATTTCTACTAAGTGAGGCTGCATTGCCAGCCAAGCCTAGAATGATAGTGAAAGTGAAGTCTCTCAGTCATGTCCGACTCTTTGTGACCCCATGGACTGTAGCCCACCAGTCTCCTCCGTCTATGGGATTTTCCAGGCAAGAATGCTGGAGTGCGTTGCCATTTCCTTTTCCAGAGGATCTTTCCAACCCAGGAGTCGAACCTGGGTCTCCCGCATTGTAGGCAGGCACTTTACTGTCTGAGCCACCCGGGAATGACAGTGGCTTACCCACAAAGACCCCTGTCTTGTTTGAGGTTTGGTGTGGCTTTGGTGCACATCCTCTTGTTTCCAGACCAAGGCTGAATCCAGGAGCATCTTCTATCTGGAACATTCTGTGCCTGCAGCAGAGGGAACAATGAGAAAGGAGGACTGCATGATGGCTCTAAAGTGGCACTGGTACTTCCACTCACGCTCACCTGTCATGCACGTGTCGCAGCCAGTCTTCCATCAGTAGGCTGGCACGTGTGTCTCCTCCACAGGTGGGTGGAGAGGCACCTGATTGCAAGTGTTTCTGTAGACACCGGCGACCATCATTTTTCCCAGTGATACAGTGTATCACAATAATGAAAAAGAAACAGAAAGTTGTCTTTCTGAGCAAATATGAGCTATCCCTAGGGACTCCTAGATATAGTTTGTCAGTGAACCTTGAGGGTCTCTCAGGACTAGAGTTTCTGTGACATGCCATCCATCAGAGTCAGTAAGATATGGTTTATAGGATTGGCCTAGGGGAAGACTGACTATACTGGGCTAAGCCCATGTGAAGGAAAGCAGGAGAAACTATATCCTCTCCTGCTTGAATAAAGAATGAATTACTCTTAAGGTGGCCATACTATTTATCATATAAACTGGGATACTTTTGTGAAGAAAGGGGGAAGTCTTGACAATTACATTGATCCACCTAGCAAGCCTCAGCCGATAAAAACCTGTAATTGCTCTTATTTCAAGACTGCTGCGGATTGTAATAATTTTCTAAAATATTTATTTTTTAAATTTAAACTTATTTATTTTAATTGGAGGCTAATTACTTTACAGTGTTGAATTGGTTTTGCCATACATCAACATGAATCCGCCACGGGTGTACACGTGTTCCAAATCCTGAACCCCCTCTCCCTCCTCCCTCCCCATACCATCCCTCTGGGTCATCCCAGTACACCAGCCCCAAGCATCCTGTATCCTGCATCGAACCTGGACTGGCGATTCGTTTCACATACAATATTATACATGTTTCAATGCCATTCTCCCAAATCATCTCACCCTCTCCCTCTCCCATAGAATCCAAAAGATTGTTCTATACATCTGTGTCTCTTTTGCTGTCTCGCATACAGGGTTATCATTACCATCTTTCTAAATTCCATATATATGCGTTAGTATACTGTATAGGTGTTTTTCTTTCTGGCTTACTTCACTCTGTATAATCAGCTCCAGTTTCATCCACCTCATTAAAACTGATTCAAATATATTCTTTTTAATGGCTGAGTAATACTGCATTGTGTATATGTACCACAGCTTTCTTATCCATTCATCTGCTGATGGGCATCTAGGTTGCTTCCATGTCCTGGCTATTATAAACAGTGCTATTATATGAATATTGGCGTACACGTGTCTCTTTCAATTCTGGTTTCCTTGGTGTGCATGCCCAGCAATGGGATTGCTGGGTCATAACGCAGTTCTATTTCCAGTTTTTTAAGAAATCTCCACACTGCTCTCCCTAGTGGCTGTACTCGTTTGCATTCCCACCAACAGTGTAAGAGGGTTCCTTTTTCTCCACACCCTCTCCAGCATTTATTGCTTGTAGACTTTGGATCGCAGCCATTCTGGCTGGCATGAAATGGTACCTCATTGTGGTTCTGATTTGCATTTCTCTGATAATGGGTGATGTTGGGCATTTTGGCCATGCTGGGTCTTCCCTGCTGCGTGGGCTTTCTCTAGTTGCAGGGAGTGGGGGTACTCTCTAGCTGTGGTGCACAGGCCCTCACTGTGGTGGCTTCTCATTGCGGTGGCCTCTTGTTGTGGAGCAGGGGCTCTGTGGCATGCAGACTTCAGTAGTGGCAGCCTCAGGGCACAGGCTCAGGAGTGGCACTCGGACTTAGTTGCCCCATGGCATGTGAGATCTTCCTAGACCAGGGATCAAACCAGTGTCCCCTGCATTGCAAGGCAGAGTCTTAAACACTGGATCACCAAGAAAGCCCTGCAATAACTTTTATACTCTAATTATTTATTCCTCAACCTGGGTCCCTTCATTGAACTCACAAAAATTCTGAAGACCACTGTTCAAAGTTCAACTTCCTGAGACTTATCTGTAGAATTAAAATCTCTACTGCTGGGTGTAATGAATGTGTCAACTTCAAAGTGGTTCAGGCTTCTCCACATCAGTCACTTCCATCTCCAGCCTCTCCTGCAGAAATATTGTACCTCCTCACCCCACTGACATGAAGCTTACCTCTGTAACTTGCACTGGCCAGTGAAACAGAAAGGGTGTGAAGCTCTGTCATAGCAGAAGCTACATCATTATGGGCTCCATCTTCCCTTTTTCCCTGTCATGTTCAGGTCAGCAATGTTCCAGTTAGGGGCTGCTCTGTTAGCCTTGGTCTTCCCAGCGAAGAGGACATGGATCCCAGACACCCCTGAAGGGACAAGTAACATCAACAAAAATAAATCTCTGCTGTGTGTGACTACAATGCCAGGTGCATCTGTTTCTACAGCATAACCTAGTAGGACATGCCAATATTGTAGATGAAAGCCTTAATCAGATTACTTATTCATGCTAATGTAATTTTATTTAATGTCCAGTTCTATTTTTTAAACTAAGCATCTAGAGCAGGACATAGTACAAAGGATGTGTCCAATAATTAGTTATTGACTATTTTAACCTTTCCTCTAATTGATTGTATTTATAGTACTATTAGATTCACTTTCAACAATCTGCATTAAACAACTTCCAAGTATTATTGTAGTTTTGTTCTCTGATGACCAAAGCACCACATGCACACTGTAGACAGCTTAAAAGTACAAAAGAATATTAAAAATAAATCTCACGCCATCCCTTAAAACTTTATCACCATCAATATTTTATTACTATTAAAATATTATCACTATTAATGTTTTAGTTTCAAGCATTTCCTAAAGATATTTTATTTAACTGTGCTGCTGCTGCTGCTGTTAAGTCGTTTCAGTTGTGTCCAACTGTGTGCAACCCCATAGACAGCAGCCAACCAGGCTCCTCCATCCATGGAATTTTCCAGGCAAGAGTACTGGAGTGGGGTGCCATTGGCTTCTCCGTTAAATGTGCTATGCAGTAGTAAATATTATTCTTCGTTTATTTCTACATGAGTATGTCCTGTGTTTTAAAACAAGAACATTTTCATTAATGTTAGCATTTCAATGGATATACAGCATCCCAATATATCCAAGTCATAACTGACCTACTACTGCTGCTGCTGCTAAGTCACTTCAGTCATGTCTGACTCTGTATGACCCCAGAGAGGGCAGCCCACCAGGCTCCGGCGTCCCTGGGATTCTCCAGGCAAGAACACTGGAGTGGGTTGCCATTCTCTTCTCCAGTGCATGAAAGTGAAAAGTGAACGTGAAGTCGTTCAGTCATGTCCAGCTCTTAGCAACCCCATGGACTGCAGCCCACCAGGCTCCTCTGCCCATGGGATTTTCCAGGCAAGAGTAACTGACCTAACTCTATTCCTATTGTAAGACACCTGGATTGTTTCCAACTGCTGTTATAATTAATGTTGTTGTGAGAACCTCTGTGTTGAATCTTGCAAGTATATCTGTCTTCTTATATTAAAGTCCTAGGAAGTGGAATTATAGGGCCAGATAATATATACAATCTTAAACTTTTAATATGCACTAATAAATTACTTGACAGAAAAATCTGAACAAAATATACACCCACAAATTCTTGTTTCTCTGAACATTTACCAGCATTGAACCTGACCACTATTTTAATCTTCCTAGTTGGATAATCAAAAGTAAGTCCATTGTCTTAATTTCTGTTTATAATAAGCTTGAATATTTTCATATGTTTGTTAGTGACTGATCTTTTCATAGAATTTATGTTGCCATAATCTTGATATAATGGGTCCATAGGGACTGATTCAAAGTTCCAACCAATTTTCAAATGAGCTTTTATTTGTAAGTAGAAGCTATTTATGTTAGCTGCAGGCTGGGATGGAGCAAGAGAGCTGGTACACGTCCAAACTCTATCAGAACTACTCAATAGAACTTTCTGCAAAGTTGGAAATGCTCAATACTTGTACTATCCACTGTGGTAGCCACTAACCACATCTGGGCATTGAGCTCTGGAAATGTGGCTAATTGAGCAACTGAATTTTGCTTTATTCCATTTCCATTAATATAAATTTTAATTTTTAATTAATAGCCACATATGGCTAGTGGTGATTACATTTGACATCACAGCTCTCGGCAATTTACCCATCTTAGAGAATGGGTCAGTCTAGGCGCTATACTTGGCCTACAGATTTATGTTATCAAGAGGGATAACAAGACAAGAACAAGTGGCAAACTCCAGAGTGTGAGTCAAAATCAGTAAATGCAGTATAGGTTCACTATGTGTTTATTGGTGTTGTTGGCCATGTTAACCTAGCACAGTCATCTATAATAGTAATTAACATTTCTTGAGTGCTCACCCATGCACCGATCTGTATCCCAATGTTTTTCACATATCTTCACACTGAGTCTAAAGCTGCTATCTGTTTCTCCATTTTACAGAGTAAACAACTGAGGCATAAAGATGCAGCTTGCCTAGGAACATACAGCTAGTAAGCGCCAGATCCAGGAGTTAAGCTCAGCTGGTCTGACTCCAGAATGCCTGCTTTTAACTGCTGCTTTATTTGCCTGTTGGTACCTAATCACTATGAGTACATGATGCCTATTGCACTTAATGAAACTAAATATGCTATTACCTAAATGTCTGTCTTAATAATGCTGTAATAAGGGGCAAACCTTTTATTTCATGATTTAGAGTTAGCAGGCTTACAGTCAAGTCCCTGGCGAAAAACAAGAATTGTTTGTGAATGAGAAAGAATTGATGCAAGAAAATATGGTGAAGCAGTCAATACATACATGAAAAGAACTGACTATATCAAATCATTCCCCAAAGTAGTACCTTCACAGAAAACAAATCTAAGAGACTTTGCAGCTTGGTCAAAGAATGGCCGTTTAACATTTTTGGGTGAAGCAAATAGAAGCAAGTGTTCATGTTACCACATCGCTCAGGAACTGTAACTTGTGCATGCTCAGTTGCTCAGTAGTAATCCAACTCCTTGCAACCCCACAGAGTGTAGACAGCCAGATCCCTCTGTCCATGGGATTTCCCAGGCAATGGAAATGAGTTGCTATTTCCTCCTCCAGGGAATCTTCCCAACCCATCCGTCATCTCCTGCACTGGCAAGCAGATTCTTTACTATTGCACCACCTGGAAATTCCCAGGATGTAGAAGGGAATGGCAAACCACTTCAATTTTCTTGCCTTGAGAACCCCATGAAAAATATGAAAAGGCAAAAGGGTAGGATATTGAAAGAGGAACTCCCCCAGGTCAGTAGATGTCCAACATGCTACTGGAGATCAGTGAAGAAATAACTCCAGAAAGAATGAAGGGACGGAGCCAAAGCAAAAACAATACCCAGTGTGGATGTAACGTGACAGAAGCAAAGTCTGATTCTATAAAGAGCAATATTGCATAGGAACCTGGAATGTTAGGTCCTTGAATCAAGGCAAATTGGAAGTAGTCAAACAGGAGATGGCAAGGGGGAATGTCAACATTCTAGGAATCAGCAAACTAAAATGGACTGGAATGGGTGAATTTAACTCAGATAACCATTATATCTACTACTGTGGGCAGGAATCCCTCAGAAGAAATGGAGTAGCCATCATGGTCAACAAAAGAGTCTGAAATGCAGTACTTGGATGATTCTCAAAAATAACAGAATGATCTCTGTTCATTTCCAAGGCAATCCATTCAATATCACAGTAATCCAAGTCTATGCCCCAACCAATAACGCTGAAGAAGCTGAAGTGAAATGGTTCTATGAAGACCTACAGGACCTTTTAGAACTAACACCCAAAAAGATGTCCTTTTCATTCTAGGGGACTGGAATGCAAAAGTAGGAAGTCAAGAAACACCTGGAGTAACAGGCAAATTTGGCCTTGGAATACAGAATGAAGCAGGGCAAAGGTAACAGAGTTTTGCCAAGAGAACGCTCTGGTCATAGCAAACACCCTCTTCCAACAACACAAGAGAAGACTCTATACATGGATATCACTGGATGGTCAACACCGAAATCAGATTGATTATATTCTTTGCAGCCAAAGATGGAGAAGCTCTATACAATCAACAAAAACAAGACCAGGAGCTGACAGTGGCTCAGGTCATGAACTCCTTATTACCAAATTCAGGATTAAATTGAAGAAAGTAGGGAAAACCGCTAAACCATTCAGGTATGACCTAAATCAAATCCCTTATGATTATACAGTGGAAGTGAGAAATAGATTTAAGGGACTAGATCTGATAGAGTACCTGATGAACTATGGACGGAGCTTCATGACATTGTACAGGAGACAGGGATCAAGACCGTCCCCATGGAAAAGAAATGCAAAACAGCAAAATGGCTGTCTGAGGAGGCCTTACAAATAGCTGTGAAAAGAAGAGAAGCAAAAAGCAAAGGAGAAAAGGAAAGATACACCCATTTGAATGCAGAGTTCCAAAGAATAGCCAGGAGAGAGAAAAAAGCCTTCCTCGGTGATCAATGCAAAGAAATAGAGAAAAAGAACAGAATGGGAAAGACTAGAGATCTCTTCAAGAAAATTAGAGATACCAAGGGAACATTTCATGCAAAGATGGGCTCGAAAAGGACAGAAATGGTATGGACCTATAGAAGCAGAAGATATTAACAAGAGGTGGCAAGAATACATGGAAGAACTATACAAAAAAGATCTTCACGACCCAGATAACCATGATGATGTGATCACTAATCTAGAGCCAGACATCTTGGAATGTGAAGTCAAGTGGGCCTTAGAAAGCATCACTACGAACAAAGCTAGTATGAAATTCCAGTTGAGCTATTTCAAATTCTGGAAGAAGATGCTGTGAAAGTGCTGCACTCAATATGCCAGCATATATGGAAAACTCAGCAGTGGCCACAGGACTGGAAAGGGTGAGTTTTCATTCCAGTCCCAAACAAAGGCAATGCCAAAGAATCCTCAAACTATCTCACAATTGCACCCATCTCACACTCTAGTAAAGCAATGCTCAAAATTCTCCAAGCCAGGGTTCAGCAATATGTGAACCGTGAACTGCCAGATGTTCAAGCTGGTTTTAGGAAAGGTAGAAGAACCAGAGATCAAATTGCCAACATCTGCTGGATCATCAAAAAAGGAGAAACGTTCCAGAAAAACATTTATTTCTGCTTTATTGACTATGCCAAAGCCTTTGACTGTGTGGATCACAATAAACTGTGGAAAATTCTTCAAGAGATGGGAATAACAGACCACCTGACTTGCCTCTTGAGAAACCCATATGCAGGTCAGGAAGCAATAGTTAGAACAGGACATGGAACAACAGACTGGTTCCAAATAGGAAAAGGAGTACGTCAAGGCTGTATATTGTCACCCTGCTTATTTAACCTATATGCAGAGTACATCATGAGAAACACTGGGCTGGAAGAAACATAAGCTGGAATTAAGATTGCCGGGAGAAATATCAGTCACCTCAGATATACAGATGACACCACCCTTATGGCAGAAGGTAAAGAGGAACTAAAAAGCCTCTTGATGAAAGTGAAAGAGGAGAGCGAAAAAATTGGTTTAAAACTCAACATTCAGAAAACTAAGATCATGACATCTGGTCCCATCACTTCATGGGAAATGGATGGGGAAACAGTGTTAACAGTGTCAGACTTTATTTTGGGGGGCTCCAGAATCACTGCAGATGGTGACTGTAGCCATGAAATTAGAAGACGCTTACTCCTTGGAAGGAAAGTTATGACCAACCTAGATAGTATATTCAAAAGCAGAGACATTACTTTGCCAACAAAGGTCCATCTAGTGAAGGCTATGGTTTTTCCAGTGGTCATATGTAAGTGAGAGTTGGACTGTGAAGAAGGCTGAGTGCTGAAGAATTGATGCTTTTGAACTATGATGTTGGAGAAGACTCTTGAGAGTCCCTTGGACTGCAAGGAGATCCAACCAATCCATTCTAAAGGATATCAACCCTGGGATTTCTTTGGAAGGACTGATGGCTAAAGCTGAAACTCCAATACTTTGGCCACTTCATGCGAAGAGTTGACTCACTGGAAAGACTCTGATGTCGGGATGTGTGGGGGCAGGAGGAGAAGGGGACGACAGAGGATGAGATGGCTGGATGGCATCACCGACTCGATGGACATGAGTTTGGATGAACTCTGGGGGTTGCTGATGTACAGGGAGGCCTAGCATGCTGCATTTCATGGGGTCGCAAAGAGTCAGACATGACTGAGCGACTGAACTGAACTGAACAATTTATGTAAGTGGTATTTGTTAAATGTTTAAAAGCTCTGCTTCCAGGGGATTGTTTCATTAATGTCTTTTCTCATTTGTGTTTATTGATAAGAATAATATATTGACTGACTCGTTTAATCTATAGTGTTCCAAAGCACAACATAGTGTCCAATAAACTGGCTCAGCACTCACCCAGTCACCGAGGCCTTCAGTAGTACGGCTGCCTATGCTAAACGCTCTGCATACAACTGTATTATATAGACAAAACTTTAAGGTAACCCATGATGTGATGATATTCTAACTCCTAGCTGATGGAACAACTAGTGGCTAAGGTACAATTAGCAGGAATACAGATGATCCTTGGACCTGACTGAGAAGGTCACTTTGCCAGTTTCCTAAACCCGCTGCTGTTTGCCTTTGACATGCAAAAGTTAGCTCAAGTTGCCTGAGCTCCAGAAACACCATTATTAGAATTAACACAAAGCACTGTTTAGTCACAGTCAATACTATAACTTTAAGTGCAGCTAATAAGATAAGCAGCATACAGTTTGATAGTATTAAGCTATCTAAGCTATCAAAGCTATCAAGCTCAGGTCTGGCTGATGGCCACTCAAAAATCAATACTCAGAAGAGGCAACTGTTGGTAGAGAGGAAAGTTGCTTTTAATCAAAATGTTAGCAATCTGGGGAGAAGGTGGACTTGGCTGCAAACAAACAAACAAACAAACAAACAAAGAAACCCTGAATATTCTGCTTGGCTATGACATTTTTAAAGGGAAAAGAGGAAGTAATCTCAGTTATTGATGGAGATGAGGGTCAGAGCCATCACCACCCACCACTGTGTGTATACTTGTCATTCTTGTGATCTTTCCGTGTGTGCTATCTTATTTGCACAGTTTTTTCACAAGATTACTGAAGGGAAAGCTGGGGAAGAGATCTAATCATCTGTTAATTACTTACTCTTTATTTTCACTTGTTTGATCTATGGAAAGAACCAGTACGTTAGGCAAGGTATTGTGTGATCAAAAGATTTGAAAGGTGTGCTTGGGTCAAAGATTAGAAGAGCATGGGGTGGGGGTGGGGGGCGGGGGAAGGCACATGTCTCTGGTTTAAGATTAGTGACAAGACAAAGGAACCTCCTGCAAGGAGCTCTTTCTGGCCAAAACTGCTTATAATATCAGAAAAGCAAAGTTAAAATCCTCAGCCTGTCACCTATTAGTAGTGTGAAAAATGAATGTGATAGTTGCTCAGTCATGTCCAACTCTTTGTGACTCCATAGAGTGTAACCCACCAGGCTCCTCTGTCCATTGGATACTCCAGGTAAGAATACTGGAGTGGGTTGCCATTCCCTTCTCCAGGGGGCTACCCAATCCAGGGATCCAACCCAAGTCTCCTGCTTTGCAAGTGGATTCTTTCCCATTCAAACCAGAGGGAAGCCTGCTAGTAGTGTTCAGTTCAGTTCAGTCGCTCAGTCGTGTCCGACTCTTTGCGACCCCATGAATAACAGCACGCCAGGCCTCCCTGTTCATCACTAACTCCCAGAATTCACTCAGATTCATGTCCATCAAGTCAATGATGCCATCCAGCCATCTCATCCTCTGTCGTCCCCTTCTCCTCCTGACCCCAATCCCTCCCAGCATCAGAGTCTTTTCCAATGAGTCAACTCTTCTCATGAGGTGGCCAAAGTACTGGAGTTTCAGCTTTAGCATCATTCCTTCCAAAGAAATCCCAGGGTTGATCTCCTTCAGAATGGACTGGTTGGATCTCCTTGCAGTCCAAGGGACTCTCAAGAGTCTTCTCCAACACCACAGCTCAAAAGCATCAATTCTTCAGCACTCAGCCTTCCTCACAGTCCAACTCTCACATCCATACATGACCACAGGAAAAACCATAGCCTTGACTAGATGGACCTTAGTCGGCAAAGTAATGTCACTGCTTTTGAACATGCTATCTAGGTTGGTCATAACTTTTCTTCCAAGGAGTAAGCGTCTTTTAATTTCATGGCTGCAATCATCATCTGCAGTGATTTTGGAGCCCCCAAAAATAAAGTCTGGCACTGTTTCCACTGTTTCCCCATCTATTTCCCATGAAGTGATGGACCAGATGCCATACACTAGTAGTGTAGTACTAGGTAATTCAGTTAAGCTCTCTGAGCCTTGGTTTCTTCATCTGTTATGAAAACACACTGTTGACCAGAGTGCTGAGGACAGCAGAAATGAGATGGCAAAATTTCTGAGGCTGGCCACACAATCAGGAGACAAACCCGAGACAAAGTGGCATCAGCAGCCATTGGCACAAGAATATACTTAGAAAAAGATGAAATTCCAAATTGAGTTAACCAGGTTGCAGAGACAAAGCAGAAAGCTACAACTGGTAGGACAATGAAGTAACATCTGATGCATACCAAAGTCATAATCATACTAAGGAAGACAGAGAGAAAGACAAACATTATATGGCATTGCTTATATGCAGAATCTAAAAAATGATACAAATGAATTTATTTACAAAACAGAAATAGACTCAGAGATTTAGAGAACAAACCTATGGTTATGAGGGGAGTGAGGAAGAGGGATAAATTAAGAGCTTGGGATTGATACGTACACATATATAGATATGTAGATATAAAATAGAAAAACAAGGACCTAATGTATAGCACAAGGAACTCTACTCAATATTCTGTAATATCCTAAATGGGAAAAGAATTTGAAAAAGAATAGACATACGTATATGTATAACTGAATCATTTTATTGTACATCTGAAACTAACACAACTTTGTTAACCAACTGTATTACTTCAATATTAAATAAATATTTTTTTAAGTCACAATAGAAAAAAGATAATGTTACCTGTCAGACTCAAAACAATTTTTTCTGACTGCCTTGTAACAAATTCCATATCCAGCGTTGTTTAAAGTGTCTGAGAACCGTTTCTGACCATGTAAAACTTAGTTTTCACAATGTAGAATAAAAATTAAAGCTACCAACCTTGCGTATCACATAGTTATCTGCAGGAACAAGGGAATAATGCAAATGAAAGTGTTATTATGCAAACTAACATCTAGTAACATTAAGTACCCTTTACTGTGTTTTCAACGCCCTCAGTTCAGTTCAGTCTCTCAGTCTGTCCAACTCTTTGCAACCCCATAGACTGCAATACACCAGGCCTCTCTGTCCATCACCAACTCCCACAGCTTATTCAAACTCATGTCTACTGAGTCGGTGATGCCATCCAACCATCTCATCCTCTGTCATCCCCTTCTTCTCCTGCCTTCAATCTTTCCCAGCATCATGATCTTTTCCAGTGAGTCAGTTCTTCACATCAGGTGGCCAAATGATTGGAGTTTCAGCTTCAACATCAGTCCTTCCTATGAATATTCAGGATTGATTTCCTTTAGGATGGACTGGTTGGATCTCTTTGCTGTCAAAGGGACTCTCAAGAGTCTTCTCCAACACCACAGTTCAAAAGCATCAATTCTTTGGCAGTCAGCTTTTTTATAGTCCAACTCTCACATCCATACATGACCACTGGAAAACCCACAACCTTGACTAGACGGACCTTTGTTGTCAAAGTAATGTCTCTGCTTTTTAATAAACTGTCTAGGTTGGTCATAACTTTTCTTCCAAAGAGTAAGCGTCTTTTAATTTCATGGCTACAGTCGCCATCTACAGTGATTTTGGAGCCCCCAAATAAAGTCTTTCACTGTTCTTCTGTTTCCCCATCTATTTGTCATAAGGTGATAGGCCAGATGCCATGATCTTAGTTTTCTGAATGTTGAGTTTTAAGCCAACTTTTTCACTCTCTTCTTTCACCTTCATCAAGAGGCTTTTTAGTTCTTCTTCACTTTCTGCCATAAGGGTGGTTGTCATCTGCATATCTGAGGTTATTGATATTTCTCCCAGCAATCTTGATTCCAGCATATGCTACTTCCAGCCCAGCATTTCTCATGCTGTACTCTGCATATCAGTTAAATAAGCAGGGTGACAATATACAGCCTTGACATACTCCTTTCCCAGTTTGGAACCAGTCTGTTGTTCCATGTGCAGTTCTAACTATTGCTTCTTGACCTCCATAGAGATTTCTCAGGAGGCATGTCAGGTGGTCTGGTATTTCCATTTCTTGAAGAATTTTCCACAGTTTGTGGTGATCATACAGTCAAAGGTTTAAGTGTAGTCAATAAAGCAGAAGTAGATGTTTTTCTGGAACTCTCACGCTTTTTCAATGATCCAACAAATGTTGGCAATTTGATCTCTGGTTCCTCTGCTTTTTCTAAATCGAACTTGAACATTTGGAAATTCACGTTTCACATGCTGTTGAAGCCTGGCTTGGAGAATTTTGAGCATTGCCTTGGTAACATGTGAAAAGAGTGCAATTGTGCGATAGTTTGAGCATTCTTTGACATTGCCTTTCTTTGGGATTGGAATGAAAACTGACCATTTCCAGTTTTGTGGCCACTGCTGAGTTTTCCAAATTTGCTGGCATATTGAGTGCAACACTTTCACGTCATCATCTTTTAGTGCTCTAATCGTGTATATTAGAGAGGTTTACTTAATTTATTATCCTAAGAAATATAAATATAAGTAGTAATCAAATTAATAGTCATTCTAAGAGGCTCTCTTTGCTACAGAAGTTAAATAGGATTAAAACATGAAATCTTAGCACTCGCTTATTACTCAGGATATTTATGTTTTCTGCTTTCTCTGATGGATATTTACTTTGTCAGGAAAGTGAAGATTCCCCCGGCCCCTCTTGAGTTCTCATGGCAGGACTAGTAAGAAAATGGACACAGGACAGATTAACAGGAAAAAAAAGAAACTAATTTTAATTTGTACGCATGAAAAGTGTTAGGCAGTCAGTCACATCTGACTCTTTTGACTTCATGGACTATAGCCCACCAGGCTCCTCTGTCTGTGGGATTTCCCAGGAAGAATACTGGAGTGGGTAGCCATTCCCCCTTCTAGGGGATCTTCCCGGTCCAGGGTTGAATCCCGGTCTCCTGCTTTACACTCAGGTTCTTTACTGTCTGAGACATCAGGGAAGCCCAAGATCTCACAGAAATGTGACAAAAGAAGTAGCCAAAACAGGCACATTTTATCTCTTTTAGATAATACATTTGTGAGGAATTGACAAGACAAAGAACTGTAGGCTTTGGGTGTGCAATTAGTGATGAATCTGAATAAACGTTGGGCTTGTAGTAGTAAATTTAAAAAGAAGTACAGTTTGTTTACACAGGCTTCTCTGCTCAAATTCTCTGTCTCCAACTGTAACGCTTCCTTTGACCTCCAGATGCAGTGGGTGCACCTTTCTCAGGGGAATTTTATTTCCTGTATTTCTGGGAGACAAGGAAGGGACAGTTTTCCTCTTGCATCAACTGCTTCTCCAGGAACTTCTACTGACAGTAGTGAAGTAAAAGTCACTCACATGTCCAACTCTTTGCAATCCCATGGACTATCCAGGCCAGAACACCGGAGTGGGTAGCCTTTCTCTTCTCCAGGGGATCTTCCCAAATGGGATCAAATGTAGGTCTCCCACATTGCAGGCAGATTCTTTACCAGCTGAGCCATAAGGGAAGCCCCTACTCAAAGAAATTCGTATGCAATTGAGCCATATTTGGGGGCATCCCAGCACAAGCCCCAGCACTTTATTTTTTAATATATAGCAATCAAGTTGATTTTATATTAGATCAGGGGTCAGCAATCATTTATGACAAATTTGGCCACAGAGAATAATGGTTTGTTGTGGCTTTGGGCTGTTTACTGCTTCCAGATACATCAGCACCACTTATGAAAGGATGTGCAATGCAATGACTGATAAGAATAGACTGGCAGTTTATTGACCTGAGTTAACTTCTAGCTTCACTTGTTTTCTAGGTAAACTCTGGCATATTATGCTTTTCACCTTCAACTTCTTCATTTGTAAAATGAAGAAATAAATACCTACGGAAGTTCAAAGAATGAATAAAATAAAAGACGCTCTCACTAGGTCAGTACTCGCTAGCTTCATCCCCTGATGGGATGAACTACCCTTCATCTCAGTTGGGACCTGGACTTGGTCCTGAAAACTCAGAAACTGAAAATCATAGGGACCCAGAGTACACTGGTCCCAGCCATTCTGAGTCAAACTATCAAAACACAGAAGAGACAAGAATAAATTTTTGTACATTAGTCCATTGGTTTTAATGAGGGAGCATTCAGCCACGTGAACCTCTCTGCTGCATCCTGAAAAGTGATCTGCATGTAAAAGCAACTGAACAGGAAGTTCTTGCTGTGGGTGGAATCAGAACAAGAAAACTGATGATTGGATTTGGGTGTATAACATAACTGCAGGGATCTTTCTCCATCATCTGGTGATGAAAAGGATCAGAACATACCAGCCACTTTGGCAGATTTATTTTGAGCCTAAGGCAATTGAGAAAAAATGGATGTAGGAAGGGATCTCTGACTTTACATAAATTATGACCAGGGCATACATTTCCCACAAGAAGGGTGCCCTCCCTATACCAGGAAGACAAAAACATTCTCATCACTGGAGATGTGGAGTTGACTCCAAGATGAATCGCTAGAAACAAACCTCAAAAATGAGCCTCATTGTTATGGAGTCTAAGCTTACCCTGCTCGCCACAGGACAGGCCAATAAATCAGAGATGAAGTGTTTAAGCAAGAAATTTGATTTTATTTGGAAAGCTGGAAGACCAAGAGGATGGCAGACTAATATCTCAAAATTACTGTCTTATCAAGCTCTGGATGCTAGGTTCTTTTATAGAGCAGAGAGGGAGGAGGTGCAGAAGTAAAGTAAAAAAAGCAATTAATCTTGCAAATATCTCCTGGAATGGCCAACCTGGGGAGAGGATGTATTCATTTCTTCCTTTCTGAAGCCATCCACCGGTGGGAAGAGTCCTGAACAAAGGCATTTTGATTTAACATTTAAGCAGAGATGCAGGGTTCCCTAAGGCAGGCCATTATGTATAAACAGAATCCTTTTAATGAACAAAAGCAATGGGAAGCAAAGGTTAAAACAAAAGAAACAGGTCCAATATGGAATCGTATTTTGTTTGTCCCTGTAACAATATCTTCCATTAGTTTTCTCCTTAAATTTCCTACTTGTTTTCCCACAATTTACTATCCCCTAATCCAAATCACTTTTATCTTTGTCTTGTTACATCTGCACAAATCATCACTCTTTGTTAGAATAATATATAAGCCTTCAGGACCATTTACCTGTTTGGGTCTTCACTTCTCATATATGAAAATCTCTGTGAACAAGGAAAATATTAGCATCAAATTCAAAGTGTATTCTTTTCTCCTGGTAACTTGTCTTCTGTCAGGTTAATTCTCAGGCTCAGCCACAGAATTCTAGAGGGCAGAGGAAGTCTCTCCTATGGCTATATCTGTCATGCTGACATACCATTCCCTAATACTGCAGCCACTCTAGTGGGCTCCTGCTGCATACCTACATCGAGGGAGTGTGTAATTTCCTCAGTTCTGTCTCATCACAACGAAAATCTGAAGCGACAGACCAGTGTTAAAGCCCTCAGAGAGACCATGTTACAGCCTTCGGACAGACCGTGTCACAGCTCTCAGTGACAGATCAGTGTCACGACTCTCCGACAGCTCCATACAGCACCCCCCACCCCGCCCCCAGCCCCGTCCTGACCTATGTAAATTGGGCTAGCCAAGAGTGCTGTTTGTTCTACCTGAGGTCCTCACTCAGGTCCTCTGACCTTCCTTTGTTCTGTTTTCCCAGGCTTTTCCCTTCCTTGTCTTTTTAGCCACCACCGTTGTGGACTTCTTTTTCCTATTCTAACTACCTAACATTAGGTAGGCACCCCCAGTATTTATCCTTGGTCTTTTTGTTGTTGTTGTTGTTCAATCACTAAGTCATGTCCAATTCTTTGCGACCCCACAGTCTGCAACATGTCAGGCTTCCCTGTCCATCACCAACTCCTGTATCTTGCTCAAATTCATGTCCATTGAGTTGGTGATGCCATCTAACCATCTCATCCTCTGTCATCCCCTTCTCCTGCTTTCAATCTTTCCCAGCATCAGGGCCTTTTCCAATGAGTTGGCTCTTCACATCAGGTGGCCAAATTATTGGAACTTCAGCTTCATCATCAATCCTTCCAAAGAATATTTAGGGTTGATTTCCTTTAGTCTCCTTTCAGTCCAAGGGACTCTCAAGAGTCTTCTCCAGCACCACAGTTTGAAAGCATCAATTGTTTGATGCTCAGCTTTCTTTATGATCCAACTGTTACATCTGTACATGACTACTGGAAAAATCACAGCTTTGACTATATGGATTGTGTCAGCAAAGTGATGTCTCCACTTTTAATATGCTGTCTAGATTTGTCATAGCTTTTCTTCCAAGGGGCAAGCATCTTTTAATTTCATGGCTGCAGTCACCATCTGCAGTGATTTTGGTCTAAGCCTCTGTTTCTAATTGGCTTCTCTTTAATTGACACAGAATACGAAGAAAAGCATGTGTACCTTTAACTATTTCATAATCAAATCTTGTAGGGCTAAGACAAATTTTTCTAACTTTACAGCTTAACTCTCAAAAGACAGTCTTATTTCCTTCCTCTGATAGGTTTCAGTGCATTCCTTAATGAAATGATCAAGTATTGGCTAACATACTGGCTCATACTACCTGGCAATTAGTATTTGATAAAATTTAGTTTATTGATTTTTTTCCCCACCAAGCCTCCAGATGAGTATTCATCAATGAGTTTATCTTCTTCTTTATCCCTACTCTCTACCAGAGAAATGAAAATCAAGTTTTGTCTAGTCTCATTGTAGTCTCTTAACTGAGTTTAGTTACCACTAACTCTACCCTCAGCCTTCTTTATGGTCCACTCTCAGTACATGACTACTGGAAAAAACAAATTGCCTGGTAGCTGCTTCTCAGTCAGTTGAACAGACAAACTTCCTTAATGCTGAGAGCATATTGAAATAGTCCCAGTGATTATAGAATTAGGAATGTGGAGAAGAGTATTTTCTTTACTTTTTATCAAAGTATAGTTGATATACAATGTTGTATTAATTTCAGTGTACAGCACAATGATTTAGCTGTACATGTGTGTATATATATATATTCTTTTTATAGATTCTTTCCCCTTATAAGTTATTACAATATATTGAATACAGCTTCATGAGAAGAATGTTTTCAAAAGAGGTTTATTTTGAAGGAGCTGCAGGGAAGAAATCAAGAGCAGTTAGATTCATCATATTCATTAACAGGGATTTCTTTTTCTCCACTGCTTATATTAAAAAAGAGAAAACAAGAGTAGGGTATGGACAGATTGAGATACAAATCAAAAGGCATTTTTAAAAGTTCAAAGTCATAGGTAAAAAATGTGTATCTTTTCCCTCTGCAAACAGTCTCCCAACTCTGATAAAGGTCTCTGCTACCATACCTACCCACCTCCGCAGCTGCTGTAACACCTCTGCCACCTGTGCCTACACACAAACTGTGCCTTTTAACTTTTTCAGTCTTCAAAGTGAGAACATGTTCTTTTTCAGCCTTCAGTGTATTAATTAATTAATGAGAAATTCAGAGGCTGGTATAGAGGCAAAGAACTCTGTGAACAGAACAGATATATCAACAGAGGGATAAGCCTGAAAACAGGGGAGCTGCCAGGTAAGTGAGCATCTGACTCCCACTGCAAATCCTCTGCCTGAGAATGCCTCAGGCAAAGGACTGAGCACACTAGGCTAGGGGCTCAAAGACAGACTAATTATGACCAAATCTGTAGTCTGGAAGCACTGACCCTAGTGATGAGTGGCAAACAGGCGATCTCACTGGAGCGAAACAAACGACAATCAGCAGAGAAGACCCATGCATGCCTATGGACGTATGAAATTCTTCTCATGCAAGGTCACTGGAGATCACTCATGAGGAAACCTGATGAGGCAGTGCTCTCCCTACTGGGCAAGCTTTGAGCTTCTTTGTAAGAAAAAGCAATTTCTGATAGCTAATAGGCACGTAGTGTGTAGGAACTCTACTCAATACTCTGTAATGACTCATCTGGGAAAAGAATCTAAAGAGTGATATATGTAGAGGTATAACTGATTCATTTTGCCATACAGCAGAAGCTAACATAACATTGTAAATTAACTGTCAGTTCAGTTCAGTCACTCAGTCATGTCCGACTTTTTGTGACCCCATGGCACACCAGGCTTCCCTGTACATCACCAACCCCTGAGCTTGCTCAGACTCGTGTCCATTGAGTGAGCATCTCATCCTCTGTCGTCCCCTTCTCCTTCCACCTTCAGTCTTTCCCAGCAGCAGTGTCTTTTCCAGTGAGTCAGTTCTTTGCATCAGGTGGCCAAAGCATTGGCGCTTCAGCTTCAGCATCAGTCCTTTCAATGAATATTCAGGACTGATTTCCTTTATGACTGAATGGTCTGATCGCCTTGCAGTCCAAGGGATTCTCAAGAGTCTTCTCCAATACCACAGTTCAAAAGCATCAGTTCTTCAGTGCTCAGCTTTCTTTATAGTCTATACATGACTCTCACATCCATACATGACTACTGGAAAAAGCATAGCTTTAACCAGATGGACCTTTGTTGGCAAAGTAATGTCTCTTCCTTTTAATATGCTGTCTAGGTAGGTCACAGCATTTCTTCCAAGGCTTTCATGGCTGCAGTCACTATCTTCAGTGTTTTTGGAACCCAAGAAAATCAACTATAAACCAATGAAAATTAACAAAAGAAAAGAAAGGACATTTTCTAAAGTGATATAGAGGCTTAACCTTTTGCAGTTCTTTGAGGGAAAATGCCAAATATTCATTCTATCCTATAAATATAAATTCTTGAATTATAAACTAACTCTGAAATGCTTATTGTATTTCCCCTGTAGGGGCATTTATGTAGATTACAATATACAAGAACCCAGAGACTTTCATCTTTTACTTTCAAATGGAATTTGTTTCCATTAGAAAGATTGGGTTTGTCTTTGTCTCTCCAGATGGGTCAGGGAAGATGTCCTCTTCCTGTGTAGCTCCCAGATTCTGAATTTGGGGACTCACTCTCTGTATGAAGAAACAGCCCTTTGCATGTACAAGCCTATCCCTCCAGCTCTCACCTCACTGCACGGAAAGGAGAAGAATTGGTGCAAATGTACCCAAGGCAGTTGTTGCTCTAAGTAATGAGAATTGCCTTGATCCAGAAATGCAACATATCAGGACATCTCTGGGGCTTCCAGAGTAGGAAGTGAACTAAGATCCCACATGTCACATGGCCTGATGAAAAAAATGCAATGTATA
Source organism: Nanger dama (assembly GCA_917880005.1). Lineage (NCBI taxonomy): Eukaryota > Metazoa > Chordata > Mammalia > Artiodactyla > Bovidae > Nanger > Nanger dama. The sequence continues at coordinate 41,476,096 of CAKJTW010000009.1, read as the reverse complement.
TAAATATTAAAACATACCATACGAGTGCTAGATGGATAGATAATACATCTAGATTTGCAGCCCCACAAACTATAGCATGCCAGCCTTCCCTGTCCTTCGCTATCTCCCCAGAGTTTGCTCACACTCATGGCCATTGAATCGATGATGCCATCCAACCATCTCAATCATCTGTCACTCACTTCTCTTGCCCTCAGTCTTTCTCAATATCAGGGTCTTTTCCAATGAGTTGATTCTTTGCATCAGGTGGCCAAACTATTGGACCTTCAGCTTCAGCACCAGTCCTTCTGATGAATATTAAGGGTTGATTTCTGATCTCCTTGTGGGCCAAGGGACTTTCAAGAGTCTTCTCCAACACCACAGTTCAAAAGCATCAGCTCTTCTGTGCTCAGCCTTCTTTATGGTCCAACTCTCACACCCATAACTGAAAAAAACACAGTTTTGATTATACAGACATTTGTCATTAAAGTGCTGTCTCTGCTTTTTAATATGCTATCTAGGTTTGTCAGAACTTTTCTTCCAAGGAGCAAACATCTTTTAATTTCATGGCTGCAGTCACCATCCACAGTGATTTTCAAGCCCAAGAAAATGAAATCTGTCACTGTTTCCACTTTTTCCCCATCTATTTGCTATGAAGTGATGGGACTGGATGCCATCATCTTCATTTTTGAATGTTGAATTTTAAACCAGCTTTTTCACTTTCCTCTTTCACCTTCATCAAGAGGCCTCATTAGTTCCTCTTCACTTTCTGCCGTTAAAGTAGTATCATCTGCATATCTGAGGTTGTTGATATGTCTCTCAGTCAGATATAAATAGGTGTATAAAATGGTTATATTATATATCACCGTATAGTATTTCACTAATACTCTTTATTCGTACTATGTGAACATGTGCAGCTTTCGGTGACTGAACTTCTGGCTATTTGATTGGCTGAAGTATCAAAACATTCATGATTGTCTGGACAAAACATCAGCTTGGGAGACCACAACTTAGACTATGACATACTTGATATAGCAGCATATTTTGGAGAATTATTTTCACTATAGGCCAACCAAAATTCAGAGTGCATCAATTTCCTGTGGGCAGCATAAAGTGGATGTGATAATAACAAAATTAATAAAGTAGAAACATAGTTCCTGATAAGGCTGTGGTGAATTCTTCCTGTTTTGTAAATGACTGGTCATGAACAATTTTAAGGAATTGCTTAAGGCCATTTTGAATATTATGAACACTAAAAAAATAATACAAAATCTTTATAAAGTGTTTTCTTAATTGAAAGGCAGCAGTGAGTAGAAAGATAAAATTTTTTCCATCACCTTCAGGACATTTCCAAATAAACTGATCATTTCACAGTGTTGCATTACAGACTGCACTTCAGTGGTCTTCTTGAAACAAAACTTTGTTGTTTTCTTTCGGATTTATGACCAGGAGTGGGATGGCAGGGTCATCCCACTATTTTCAGTTTCTTTAAAGAACTCCATACTGTTCTCCAAAGTGGCTGTACCAATTTACATTCTCACCAACAATGTAGGAGGATTCCCTTCTCTCCACACCCTCTCCAGCATTTATTGTTTGTGAATTTTTAATGGTAGCCATTCTGGCTGGTATGAGGTGATGTCTCATGGTAGTTTGATTTGCATTTCTTTAATTATTAGCAAGGTTGAGCATCGTTTCACGTGCTTACTGGCCATCTATCTGGATGTCTTTTTGTAGAAATGTCTGTAGATCTTGCGCCCACTGGTTGATTGTGCTGTTTGGTTTTTTATTACTGAGCTGTATGAACAGTTTTATTTTTAAAGGTAAGCCCTTGTTGGTTGCATCACTTATAAATATTTTTCCCAGTTCATAGGTTGTTTGTTGTTGTTGTTGTTGTTGTTGTTGATGGTTTCCTTTGCTGTGCAAAAACTAATAATTTTGATTAGGTCTTTTTTTTCAGTTTTGCTTTTATTTCTATTTCCTTGGGAGATTAATTTATAAGCAGATAGTAGTTAGTAGAATTTTGTGCTTAACTCAGTTTAGTTTTTTTTTTTTTTTTCAGGTTGGGTATATTGTGTTCCAGAGCTTTTATATACTGACTTGAAATTACTCTAATTTAATTTTTAAAATTATCCTATAAATTACTTCAATTGCAGTCTATCAAGGAAGCAAGAAAACAAGGTTTAAACTAAGTCCTCTCTGTATAATATTTCTTAGGTTTCAAAAAGTTTAAAACATTGAAGTAAAATAAAGACAAACATTAACAAATGATTCAAAAATGCAGAAAGAGACCAAAAGTATTGGGAAACAAGACTAATACAAATGTCATTGAAATTAATTAGCTACTGGTTAGAAGAGAAGTAAACAGAGAAGAACAATCATAGACAAAAGGTGAAATTGGTAGGAAATATCACATAGGCCACCAATTTTAGCAGAGGCAACATCACACCTTGACTTTGAACCTGAAAGTTACTTTACATTTCATTCAAAAGAAATTAAGAGTTGATGAGTTGTTTAATAAAGCATCATCTCCACTTTGCAAAAATTGCTTCAGCCAAAACATACCATTACTTCCTTATATAGGTATTTTGTTTATATATAGGACCCTTCTTATATAAGGATTTTCTTCCTTATATATATATAACCAAACAGTCCAGGACTTGAGACCCACATTGCTGTATTAATTATTCTGAACTGAAGGCATTTTGAAAACAGCAAATTTAGGGAAGAAGCTTTCTCTGAACTCCCCTTATGTACTTAAAGACAGAAAGGGAATTCAACTGTCATTAATCTACCCTTAAAAGTTTCATGAACCACTGAAGACTGATTCATCACAGGAGAAACTAGAAGTCACCACTTTCAGACAAACCTCACTATAAGCCATCATACCTCCCAAGTCTTCTTCTAAAGGACCACTAACTATCCTAGAAATAATTTACTTTCCCCATAATGGCCTAGACCTTCCTATCCTCTATCAATATGGTATTGTTGTTGTTTGGTTGCTAAGTCATGTCCGACTCTTTGTGACCCCACAGAGAAGCATGCCAGGCTCCTCTGTCCTCCACTATTTCCCGGGGTTTGCTCAAATTCATGTCCATTGAGTTGGTGATGCTATCTAACCATCTCATCCTCTGCCACCTTCTCCGTTTGCCTTCAAACTTTCCCAGCATCAAGATCTTTTCCAATGAGTCGGCTCTTCCCATTATGTGGCCAAAATATTGGAGTCAGCTTCAGTAACAGTCTTTCCAGTGAATATTCAGGGTTGATTTCCTTTAGGATTGACTAGTTTGATCTCCTTGCAGTCCAACGGACTCTCGAAAGTCTTCCAGCACCACAGTTTGAAAGCACCACTTCTTTGGCACATGGTCTTCTTTATGGGCCAACTCTTACATCCATACCTGACTACTGGAAAAACTATAGCTTTGACTGTACAGACCTTTGTCAGCAAAGCGATGTCTCTGCTTTTGATACACTGTCTATGTTTGTCATAACTTTCTTTCCAATGAGCAAGCCTCTTTTAATTAATAAGAGTGTATAAAAGCTTCCAAATCACACTGTCTTTTGGATATTCAGTTTGTTCTGTGATTCTCTGTGTATATAATATGAAACATTGTTCTGTATACTTCTTCTCCTGTTAATCTGCCTTTTGTCAGTTTGTTTCATCAACACTTCTATCAAACCTAGGGTGGTAGAGGACAGTTTTTGCTTTGCCACAGATGAAAGCTTTCATCTTTGCCTTAGAATTCAGAACTTTTAAATAAAATCTGCCAAAATATTTTTAAACATGGTTTAGTCTATGTTTATTGAAATTTATACTGGTTATATTTAGCACTGGAGAAAGAAATGTATCAAGTTAATAGACCTGGCAGATTCCTAGTCTTAAGGACTAAATCCAGTTATAAGAGTTCTGGTCAGAACTGAATCAGTAGGAAAGCAGATGTGATGAGGAGTCACTGAGATCATGGTCAGGACTCATAAAGTGCCTGGTCATCCCAGCATCTTGGGATGAGTTGAAATCAGGCAGAACCAAACACTAAATTAAGAGGGTCACACCAGCACAGGATAAAGAAGATTTTCATGTATTCTCTCTATTCCATAAATAAAGTCAACAGTTAGCTCATGGAATTTAAAACCTATTTTGAGAAAATCTGAGATTTACCTTTGCCAAAAATACTTACACAAAAAATTAATCTCTTCTTTTATATGTCTAAACATATCTAAGATGTTTGAACCACATGAGGGTAATTATACTTTTCAAAAATCTCAAAGTATTAGTCTCCCATAGAAATGCACTTGTGAAAATAGATATTCCATCAACATATATAAATGGAGTGAGCAAATTTCAACTGTCAATTTTATCACAGGTTTATTGTTATCACATTGGTAGGTTATTTTATACCTATTAATGTAGAATAAATTGGAACTGATAACTACTTTAGAAGCAAAATGATATATTAAGATATTAAAATAAATGTATTTTAACTTAAATCTTTGTAACTTTAGCTTATTTTCTAAATATAGAATTACATTGAGTTTTTAGTGATGAAAAACAGTAAGCTCTGCCATTTCTACCTTTGCTAAGCTAGTCATGAAGCCATGACACAAAAAAGAATGCATATTATCATGAAGCCATGACACAAAAAAGAATGCATATTACGAAGGTAACCAGGGATTAGCAATCAGATTTTTAAATGTAAAATATTCTTATTTTGTGGATTATTTTAAATATTACTGATTATAAGTAACATTTTAAAGATTTTACTTAAAGCTTATCTCACATAGAAAATGTACAGGAGGACAAATAGATCAATTGTACACAATAACTCTAAAACAAAATTGACAACTTTTAACTGACCAATGATAAGTATAAGACCAGTTTCTAAATACCCTTATCCAGTAAAAGAAACTAGATATTCTTAAAGAAATAGTTGTGCCAGGATCTTGGAAGGGGAAGTACTAGACTATCTTGTGCCAGAACATAAGAAAGTTCTCAAGAGTGATGGTAAAATATCAAAACCCTTCCAAGAGATAATCTAATGAGGCTTTAACAGCCTAAAGTTGCAAAATTCAAGAATCAAATTAAAGACATACATGAATTAGAACTCATTATATAAAATAAAAATTCATACTGATATGAACAATAGGTAAACAAATAAAAAGAAAAAAACTCTACCTTAGAGCTTTACTAATAAATGTTGAAGAGATGATGGAACTAGAAAATTATTGAAAAACAAAGCTGGAAGATGGTGGAGTTGGAAGACCCTAAGCTCACATACTCCTATAGTATATTTAGTAAGAAACTAGCTCTGAGAGTCATAAGATTATCAGAAAAGATCTTCTGCAGCTAAAGATACAAAGGAGGAACCACAATAGGACAAATAGGAGTGGAGATGTAGTTTAATCAAGACCCATATCCTTAAAGAAGTGATCCATAAGTGAAAGGGTAATTATAATTGTAGAGGTTCTCCCCATGGTGTGAGAGGCCTGAACCATAGACTGAGCTCCCTAACACTGGAAAAAGAGCCCCCAGAATGTTTGACTTTGAAGGCCAGTAAGGCTTACTTTCAGGAGAGCCAGAGGGCTATGGGAAAGAGACTCCTCTCTTAAAGGGTGTCCCCCAAAATCTCACATATGCTAAGACCCGGGGAAGAAGAGGTAATTTGAAAGGAACCTGGGTCAGACCCACTGACTGATTGTGGAGAGCTTCCCAGAAGCAGGAGTCAATTGAAATTTAACCTGGGCACATACACAAACCACTTTTCAGAGTCCATTCCAACAAGAGGATACTGATTCTGGCAAGCACCATTTTGGAATCCACCCTCTAGCCCACTAGTGCCCTGCCAGTTGGCACAAGTACTGGGAAACCGAGGCCAGGCAGCCAGCTAGAAGGGGACATATCGCGTCCAACAGTGAACCAGCTGCTATCAGATCTCCTGAGCCCCCAGTCACCCAGGGACCTGACCCCACCCACCAGAGGGACAGTAGTAGCTACAGGACCCAGCCTTATCCAGCAGGAGAGAGGCACGAGCCCTGGAATCCCCAGGCCCTGACTCTGTCTGCCTGTAGGCTGACATCAGCTCTGGAATAACAGGGCCCTGCAGGCAGAGACTTCAGGATTAACTTCACTCGTCACTGGACAGGCACTAGCTTCCAGGACACACTGGTCCTTGGTACCACTAACCAGTGTGCTGACGCCAGCTCCAGAGCTGCCAGGCCCCCATCTAGAGACTCCAGAACTTTACTCCACCTACCAAGGGAACAGACGTACTCCTGCCTCAACAATGTGTGGGCCTGCACCAGCCATGGGACAGCTATAGCTGTGTCAGCTCTCACCCTACTAGTCTCAGTTCAGTTCAGTTCAGTTCAGTCGCTCAGTCGTGTCTGATTCTTTGCAAACCCATGAATCGCAGCACGCCAGGCCTCCCTGTACATTACCAACTCCCGGAGTTCACTCAGACTCACATTCATCGAGTCAGTGATGCCATCCAGCCATCTCATCCTCTGTTGTCCCCTTCTCCTCCTGCCCCCAATCCCTCCCAGCATCAGAGTCTTTTCCAATGAGTCAACTCTTCGCATGAGGTGGCCAAAGTACTGGAGTTTCAGCTTTAGCATCATTCCTTCCAAAGAAATCCCAGGGTTATCTCCTTCAGAATGGACTGGCTGGATCTCCTTGCAGTCCAAGGGACTCTCAAGAGTCTTCTCCAACACCACAGTTCAAAAGCATCAATTTTCGGCGCTCAGGCTTCTTCACAGTCCAACTCTCACATCCATACATGACCACAGGAAAAACCATAGCCTTGACTAGACAGACCTTAGTTGGCAAAGTAATGTCTCTGCTTTTGAATATGCTGTCTAGGTTGTTTATAACTTTTCTTCCAACGAGTAAGCGTCTTTTAATTTCATGGCTGCAGTCACCATCTGCAGTGATTTTGGAGCCCCCAAAATAAAGTCTGACACTGTTTCCCCATCCCACTAGTCTAGTCATCACCAAAGGACACCTGGGCCATTGCCATACCCAACAGCAGGCTTGCACCAGGTTCAGGATATCATGGGTCCCTCAACCAGATGTGTCAGGACCTGGCTCCACTTACCAGTGGGCAGTCACCAGCTCTGGGTCACTCCAGACCTGACAGCCAACAATATCAAGAATCAGTCTCACCTACCAGCAGGTCTACAGCAGTCCCAGGACCTCTCTAGGCCATGACCCTGACCATCATTAGACGAACACATACTCCAGGACCTCCTGGAGCTCTGTAGGCAGTCACATCACAACTCAGCCCTACAGAACTTGAGCTGGCACCAAAATTAAATCTCCCTTGGCTGTGTAGCCACCTATACCAGGACCTGTCCCAAACTACTGGCAGCAGCAGGCTCTCCACAAGCAGGGCCTGGAAATAAATTAGTCAGATCAGGTGCCAGCCACAGAAGAAGTATTCCCAGTGCACCCACAGTAGTCAGCTCATCACAACAGAAGGAACCAACAGCCTGCATGATGGCACCCCCAGAGCACAGACATCTAGCGGCCAAACAGGAGTGCACTGCTGGGCCCCATAGGACATTGGTTACACGAGGTCACATCTCTAGACCGGGAAAAACAAAACAAAACCTACTGAATACATAGGAATAAAAACAGCAAGTTAGGCAAAATGAGGTGACAGAAAAATATGTTTCAAAAGAAAGAACAAGATAAAACCCATGAAAAAGAACTAGGTGAGATGGAGATTAGCAATCTACTGGATAAAAAGTTTAAGGTAATAATCATAAAGATGCTGAATGAACTCAGAAGACTGAATAAAAGAATAAGATAGTTTTTTTAACAAAGAGCTAGAAAATATAAAGAAGAATCCAAAAGAGCTGAAGAAATAACAAATATTAAAATTCACTGGAGAAATCAACAGTAGTGATATGGGAAAATGGGTCCATTAACTAGAAGACAAAGTAGTGGAAATTATTATATCTATGCCAAAGGCTTTGACTGTGTGGATCACAATAAAGTGTGGAAAATTCTGAAAGAGATAGGAATATCAGACCCCCTGACCTGCCTCTTGAGAAACCTATATGCAGGTCAGGAAGCAACAGTTAGAACTGGACATGGAACAACAGACTGGATCCAAATAGGAAAAGGAGTATGTCAAGGCTGTATATTGTCACCCTGCTAATTTAACTTCTATGCAGAGTACATCATGAGAAACGCTGGGCTCGAAGAAGCACAAGCTGGAATCAAGATTGCTGGGAGAAATATCAATCACCTCAGATATGCAGATGACACCACTCTTATGGCAGAAAGTGAAGAACTAAAAAGCCTCTTGATGAAAGTGAAAGAGGAGAGTGAAAAAGTTGGCTTAAAGCTCAATGTTCAGAAAACAAGATCATGGCATCCGGTCCCATCACTTCATGGGAAATAGATGGGGAAACAGTGGAAACAGTGTCAGACTTTATTTTGGGGGGCTCCAAAATCACTGCAGATGGTGATTGCAGCTGTGAAATTAAAAGACGCTTACTCTTTGGAAGGAAAGTTATGACCAACCTAGACAGTATATTGAAAAGCAGAGATATTACTTTGCCAACAAAGGTCCATCTAGAGGCTATAGTTTTCCAGTGGTCATGTATGGATGTTAGAATTGGACTGTGAAGAAAGCTGAGCACTGAAGAATTGATGCTTTTGAACTGTGGTGTTGGAGAAGACTCTTGAGAGTCCCTTGGACTGCAAGGAGATCCAACCAGTCCATCCTAAAGAAGATCAGTCCTGGGTGTTCATTGGAAGGACTGATGCTGAAGCTGAAACTCCAATACTTCGGCCACCTCATGAGAAGAGTTGACTCACTGGAAAAGACCCTGATGCTGGGAGGCATTGAGGGCTGGAGGAGAAGGGGATGACAGAGGATGAGATGGCTGGATGGCATCACCAACTCAATGACATGAATTTGAGTGAACTCTGGGAGTTGGTGATGGACAGGGAGGCCTGGCATGCTATGATTCATGGGGTCACAAAGAGTTGGACACAACTGAGCGACTGAACTGAACTGAACTGGTCTTAAGTGACTCATTAAAAATGATTTAATAGTTATACATTGAAACATTACACCCAAAAGCAGCAAAATACATATTCTTTTCAAGTGCACACTAAATATTCTTTTTTAATTTATTTATTTTTTTAATTACAATACTGTATTTGTTTTGCATACATTGACACGGATCAGCCAGAAAATAAGCTTCAGTAAACTTTAAAAGAATGAAATCATATCAAACATTTTCTGAGCACAACATAATGTTAAACACAAGGAGAAAACTGCAAAAACAAAAACACATGGAAGCTAAGCAAATGCTACTATGAAACCAATGGATCACTGAAGAAATCAAAGTGAAGTGAAGTGAAGCCGCTCAGTCTTGTCCGACTCTTTGCGACCCCATTGACTGTAGCCTACCAGGCTCCTCCCTCCATGGGATTCTTCAGGCAAGAGTAATGGAGTGGGTTGCCATTTTCGTTCTCCAGGGGATCTTCCCGACCCAGGGATCTAACCCGGGTCTCCTGCATTGCAGGCGGATGTTTTAACCTCTAAGCCACCAGGGAAGCCAAAAGGAAATAAAAAACTTGGGAACAAATGTAAATGAAAACAAAATAATTCAAAATCTATGGAAATGAATAAAAAGTTCTAAATAGGAATTTTATAGTAATACAAACCTAGTTTAAGAAATAAGAACAATCTCAAATTTAAACAAAAAACTCACTTTTTAGAACAAAGAAGAACAAACAAAATGCAAAGTTACTAGAAGAAAAAAAAAATGAACAAAGATCAAAGCAGAAGTAAATGAGATAGAGACTGAGAATAAAGACAATAGGAAAAAAAATCAATAAATCCAAGAACTGATTGCTTAAAAGACAAAACTGATAAACCTGTAGCTGGACTCAGCAACAAAAATAGAGAGAGGGCCTAATCAATAAATTCAGAAATGAAAAAGAATAAATTACAACAGATATCATAAAAATACAGAGGCTCATAAGAGATAATTACAAAAAATTATATGTCAATAGATGGATAGCCTAGAAGATACTGACTAATTTCTATAAATTTATAATCTCCCATGGCTGAATTTAGAAGAGAGAGAAAATAGGAACTGACAAATTAACAGAAATGAAATTGAAATACTAATCAAAAAACTCCAAAGAAGCAAAAGTCTAGGACCAGATGGCTTCACAGGTGAATTTTACAAAACATTTAGAGTTAATACCTATCCTTCTGAAAGTATTCCCAAAAATTGAAGTTAAAGGAATGCTTCTAAACTTATTCTGAGGCCAGCATCATCTTGATTTAAAAAAAAAAACTGAACTGAACTGAACATCCATTTCTGTTAACAATTCTCATCAAAATAGGTACAGAGAACACACCTTAACCTAACCAATGCCATATATGACAAGCTCACAGCTAATATCAAAGTCAGCAGTAAAAGCTAACAGCATTTCCTGTAAGATCAGGAACAAGACAAAGGTATCCACTCTCAAGACTTTTATTCAACATAGAATTAGAAGTCCTAGCCATAGCAATCAGAAAAGAAACAAAAGAAATTCAAATTGGAAAGGAAGAAGTAAAATTGTCATTGCAGATGATATGATACCATGCCTCAGTTCAGTTCAGTTCAGTCACTCAGCCATGTCCGACTCTTTGCGACTCCATAAATTGCAGCACGCCAGGCGGCCCTGTCCATCACCAACTCCCGGAGTTCACTCAAACTCACGTCCATCGAGTCGGTGATGCCATCCAGCCATCTCATCCTCTGTCATTCCCTTTTCCTCCTGCCCCCAATCTCTCCCAGCATCAGAGTCTTTTCCAATGAGTCAACTCTTGGCATGAGGTGGCCAAAGTACTGGAGTTTCAGCTTTAGCATCATTCCTTCCAAAGAAATCCCAGGGCTGATCTCCTTCAGAATGGACTGGTTGGATGGATGGACTGGTTGGATCTCCTTGCAGTCCACGGGACTCTCAAGAGTCTTCTCCAACACCACAGTTCAAAAGCATCAATTTGGCACTCAGCCTTCTTCACATCCAACTCTCACATCCATACATGACCACTGGAAAAACCATAGCCTTGACTAGATGGACCTTTGTTGGCAAAGTAATGTCTCTGCTTTTCAATATGCTATCTAGGTTGGTCCCTTATGGCAGAAAGTGAAGAGGAACTAAAAGTCTCTTGAAAGTGAAAGAGGAGAGTGGAAAAGTTGACTTAAAGCTCAACGTTCAGAAAACAAAGATCATGGCATCCGGTCCCATCACTTCATGGGAAATAGATGGGGAAACAGAGGAAACAGTGTTAGACTTTATTTTGGGGGCTCCAAAATCACTGCAGGTGGTGACTGCAGCCATGAAATTAAAAGACGCTTGCTCCTTGGAAGGAAAGTTATGACCATACCTAGAGAATCCTAAAAACTACTAGAACTCATCAATGAATTTTTTGTTAATTGTATGATACAAAATTAGTGCACAGTAACAACAAACTAGAAGAAAGAGAAATTAAAGAAACAATCCCATGCAAAAGCACATTAAAAAATATAAAATAGCTAAAATAAATCTAACTGAGGAAGCCAAAGACCTGTATTCAGAAATCTCTAAGACACAAAAAGGGGAGAGTGTGGAGGAAGGAAAGAAATATGTGAGGGCATTTAGGAAGCACAAAGATTTCACTAATAAAATAAATAATAAACAAGTATGAAATGTACAGTGTGGAGAATATATTAATAATTATGCATTTTTATGGTGAAAGACATCTATTCTTATGGTGATCATTTTGAAACGTATAGAAATATTGACATATTATACCATGGACTAACTTAGCATTGTGGCTTCCCTGATGGCTCAGATAGTAAAGCATCTGCCTGTGATACAGGATACCTGGGTTCAATCCCGGGGCCAGGCAGATCCCCTGAAGAGGGGAATGGCTACCCACTCCAGTATTCTTGCCGGAGAATTCCAAGGACAAAGGAGCCTGGCAGGCTATAGTCCATGGGGTCACAAAGAGTTGGACACGCCTAAATGACTCACACACACACACACACACACACACACACAACATAGTATTGTAGGTCAGTTACACCGCAAAAACAAGCAAAATCATAGAAAAAGAAGTCAGGCTTGTGGTTACCAGAGATGGAAATTGGAGGAGGGTAATTGGATAAAGGTAGTCAAACTATAAAAGTTCTAGTTTACACTCAGAAATCCCTTGCATTCCTATACACTAATAATGAGAAAGTAGAAAAAAAGTTAAGGAAACAATTCCATTCACCATTGCAACGAAAAGAATAAAATACTTAGGAATATTCCTACCTAAAGAAACTAAAGACCTATATATCGAAAACTATAAAACACTGATGAAAGAAATCAAAGGAGACACTAATAGATGGAGGAATATACCATGCTCATGGGTTGGAAGAATCAATATAGTGAAAATGAGTATACTACCCAAAGCAATCTACAGATTCAGTGCAATTCCCATCAAGCTACCAGCAGTATTTTTCTCAGAACTAGATCAAATAATCTCAAGATTTGTATGGAAATACAAAAAGCCTCGAATAGCCAAAGCAATCTTGAGAAAGAAAAATGGAACTGGAGGAATCAACTTGCCTGACTTCGGGCTCTACTACAAAGTCACAGTCATTAAGACAGTATGGTACTGGCACAAAGACAGAAATATAGATCAATGGAACAAAATAGAAAGCCCTGAGATTAACCCACATACCTATGGACACCTTATCTTCGACAAAGGAGGCAAGAATATACAATGGAGTAAAGACAGTCTCTTTAACAGGTGGTGCTGGGAAAACTGGTCAACCACTTGTAAAAGAATGAAATTAGACCCCTCTCTAACACCTTACACAAAAATAAACTCAAAATGGATTAAAGATCTAAATGTAAGACCAGAAACTATAAAACTCCTAGAGGAGAACATAGGCAAAACACTCTCCTACATAAATCACAGCAGGATCCTCTATGATCCATCTCCCAGTATACTGGAAATAAAAGCAAAGATAAACAAATGGGATCTAATTAAAATTAAAAGCTTCTGCACAACAAAGGAAACTATAAGCAAGGTGAAAAGACAGCCTTCTGAATGGGAGAAAACAATAGCAAATGAAACAACTGACAGACAACTAATCTCAAAGATATATAAGCAACTTATGCAGCTCAACTCCAGAAAAATAAATGATCCAATCAAAAAATGGGCCAAAGAACTAAATAGGCATTTCTCCAAAGAAGACATACGGATGGCTAACAAACACATGAAAAGATGCTCAACATCACTCATTATCAGAGAAATGCAAATCAAGACCACAATGAGGTATCATTTCACACCAGTCAGAATGGCTGCAATCCAAAAGTCTACAAGCAATAAATGCTGGAGAGGGTGTGGAGAAAAGGGAACCCTCTTACACTGCTGGTGGGAATGCAAACTAGTACAGCCATTATGGAAAACAGTGTGGAGATTCCTTTAAAAATTGCAAATAGAACTGCCTTATGACCCAGCAATCCCACTGCTGGGCATACACACTGAGGAAACCAGAATTGAAAGAGATACATGTACCCCAATGTTCATTGCAGCGCTGTTTATAATAGCCAGGACATGGAAGCAACCTAGATGTCCATCAGCAGATGAATGGATAAGAAAGCTGTGGTTCATATACACTATGGAATACTACTCAGCCCTTAAAAAGAATAAATTTGACTCAGTTCTAATGAGATGGATGAAATTGGGACCGATTATACAGAGTGAAGTAAGCCAGAAAGAAAAACACCGATACAGTATACTAACACATATATATGGAATTTAGAAGACAGTAATGATGACCCTATATGTGAGACAACAAGAGACACAGAGGTATAGAGTGGACTTTTGGACTCTGAGGGAGAGGGAAAGGGTGGGATGGTTTGGGAGAATGGCAGTGAAGCATGTGTATTTTCCTGTAAGAAACGAAGCGCTAATCTATGTTTGGTGTAGGATGCTAGGATGCATGGGGCTGATGCACAGGATGATTCAGGTAGAGGATGTGGGGTGGGAGGTGGGAGGGGAGCTTCGGCATCGGGCGATTGTGTTCACCTATGGCTGATTCGTGTCAATGTATGGCAAAACAAATACAGTATTGTAATTTAAAAATAAATAAATTTAATTAAAAAAATCCTAAAAAAAAAAAAGTTCTAGTTTAAAAAAAAATGAGTACTACAGATATAATGTACTGCATGATGATTAACGCTGACATACATTATAAATGAGAGTTGTTCAGAGAGCAAGTCCTATGATTTCTCATCACACGAAAAAAAATATTTGGTTTCCATTTCTTTAATGTTTTATTTATATGATATATGACAGCTGTTCATCAAGTTGCTCATCCAATGTAGTAATCATTTCATGATACATGTAATCAAATCATTATGCTGTACACCCTAAACTTATATAATGCTATGTGCCTGTCATATTTCAAAAAAAGAGGAATAAAAGAAAATCACTATTTGGCAGCCATCATAGTAATAGTAATAATTAATTCAAGAGGTGAAATTTTAAGGAGGAATAGTATATATATTTGTACATGTGCACACACACACACACACACACACACACACTATAGAAAGAAAGAAAGTGAAAGAATGTCATGGAAAATAGAATATTGACAAGTTTCTGGGTAATGGAGGGTGCCCCTTCTGCCACTTTAACCTACCAACCCTTTATAGGGCAACTTTAGTGGGCAAAGCCTTCTCTCAGGTTCTGTGAAAAAGACAACACAAATGACACAAAGATTATCTTCCCAGAATTCAAATTTATAGAGCTGCTAAGCTGCTAAGTCGCTTCAGTCGTGTCCAACTCTGTGGGACCCCATAGACGGCAGCCCACCAGGCTCCTCGTCCCTGGGATTCTCCAGGGAAGAACACTGGAGTGGGCTGCCATTTCCCTCTCCAATGAAGGAAAGTGAAAAGTGAAAGTGAAGTCACTTAGTCATGTCCGACTCTTAGTGACCCCATGGACTGCAGTCCACCAGGCTCCCTCCATCCATGGGATTTTCCAGGCAAGAGTCCTGGAGTGGGGTGCCATTGCCTTCTCCAATTTATAGAGAGGAGATGAAATTATTATATATACATAATTCATGCTAAGCATGGAGACCCAACACGTGGAACTTTGAAAGAAAATATTAATTCCCATTGGGAAATATGTTGTAGTTTCTAGAAGAAGGGAAAGTGACTGGCTGCTTTAAGGATGATTCTTCTATTTATGGCTATAAAGATGCAGTAGGTTGCTGTAGACAGAAGGAAATCTTTTTTAAAAAAAGTCTGGAAAATACATATAATATTTTGAGGAAACAGAGTAAAATCATAAGACCATATCATAAACAAAAGCTAGTCAACCATTCTCCCCTGCTTTGCCATTCTTTGGAATCCAAGAGCCTGTGAATTCTTAAGAGACTCACTCCTTCAGTCTCTGAAAGTATATAAATCAAGCCATCTCTATAAATTAATATGAAATAATTTTCTTTGCTTTTTCCTCATAATTTCAGGTTGAGAGTAATCAGATACAATCATGAGGTCATAAAGTTTGAGCCTTTGTGATCATACTCATAATGAAAAGTGATTCTATTAGTCATAAACATGAAAATTATATCTGGCATAAAAATAATTGCCAGAAACAGTTAAAGCAATGACATTTTGGCATATTAATTTGTATTAATGTATAAACAACTGCAAGAATAATGTTTTATAAGATTTTTTTTCCTTTGCTTGCTGCTGCTGCTGCTAAGTCGCTTCAATCGTGTCCGACTCTATGCGACCCCAGAGACGGCAGCCCACCAGGCTCGCCCGTCTCTGGGATTCTCCAGGCAAGAACACTGGAGTGGGTTGCTTGCTTACTGAAGTATAAAATGACTCCTGGTTTTGGTAGTTGCTATTAATAATAATCTATTTTAAGAAGCATTTATTGTGTTAAACTTAAAAATATCTAAGCATAGACAATGTGATATAAACATGTGAGCATTTATGTCTTAATTTAGACTTAGTATAGTTAGTTGATATTTGAAAAACTCTGATCAAAGCCCACACTCGGGAGATAGCTGCTGAAAATGTTTCAAGTCTTTTCTCCAGTGCTAAAGAATTTGTTATGTAACATAAAGGATATAAGATATTTTTCCCTGTTGGTGAAACAAGTTGTGGTCAAGATGTGAATTAACGAGAACTACTACACAGGTACCACAATTCTCGCAAGAAGGGAGTGTATTTAGCAAGGCCAAGAGCTAAAATCTTCAAGAGTCATTCCCTAAGCTTAAGGAATCTCCTAAGTCTGTTACTGAATTACATGGAGGTCCCCCATCTTGGGGCCCTAGCTGAACCCAGCCACCCTGGTCAGTTGAGGAGTTCTTTCTGGCTCAGGGGCCTGCTAACAATAAGGAAATTGAATTTGGTGCAAGCAAGAGAGACATTTGTTCAATGGCTGGAGGATGGAGAAGGAGCTTATGCTGTAAAAGGTACCTTCTCCCTGATGACAAACAGGGACGAGCTTGCACAGAAAAGGGTGAGGAGGTCACAGAAAGCAGGGGTCTTTTGTCATCCTGATTGATGGACATGGGTGGTGATCTTCCAGAATGCCTCTTTCTGCTGTGGTGTGGCCCTTTGGTGTCTACATCTGAGGCAAGTGGAACCAATATGGCATGGTGAACAGAGATCTTATCGCAACGAGATGATGATGTGCAGTAGACTGACCTTTGTCTCAGTGTTGAAGTTCAGTCAGTTTATACTGATGACTTGTGGTTAAACCCTTTGTTCCTGTCTTGTAAACACAGCTAAAAGGTATAACTTTGTTTTCTGCAAGTTTGCCTAGAGCAAGGTTTTATTGGAAATGATGAGGATAGGGGGTGCTTCCTTGCCACCTTGTGACTTGTTTTACAGAGACAGGTGAGGCAATGTGTTAGGGACCCTTAGCCAGAGCTTGGTGACAAATCTTTTGAATACTTATCCTTGAAAAACTATGTCTCCTAATGCAATTTGAAGTTTAGCTGAATGAAGCTGTCAACATATTGTTCCCACTGCCTTAAATGAACCTTTCATCCAGGGTGCTGGCAGAATGCCCAGAATGACAGTAAGCTGGGCTTCATCCATCTTGCAGACTCTTTGCCTCTCCTTTGGCTTCTTTGGTAATAAATTATTACATATGTGACAAAGCTTTGCCTGAGACAACAGGGGTTGTTATACTCTGCCCGAAAACAAGATTATGGACAACTGTAGTTTTCAATGACCATTAAATCCTGGAGGTCACCAATAACTTGCCAAAATAATGTCATAATTTTTAGTGACCAAACCAAAATATCTCTTACTAAAATATTTCAATACTAAATATTTCTTAGTAAAATATTATAAACAATATAATATTTGGAGACAAGTGAATATTTCATGCAAAGATGCGCACAATGAAGAACAGAAATGGTATGGACCTCTAATAGAAGCAGAAGATATTAAAAAGAGGTGGCACAGAAGAGCTATACAAAACAGATCTTCATGACCCAAATAACTACGATGGTGTGATCACTCAGCTAGAGCCAGACATCCTGGAATGTGAAGTCAAGTGGGCCTTCGGAAACATCACTATAAACCAAGCTAGTGGAGGTGATGGAATTTCAGTTGAGCTATTTCATGTCCTAATAGCTGATGGTGTGAAAGTGCTGCACTCAATATGCCAGCAAATTTGGAAAACTCAGCAATGGCCACAGGACCGGAAAAGATCAGTTTTCATTCCAATCCCAAAGAAAGGCAATGCCAGAGAATGTTCAAACTACCTCACAATTGCACTCATCTCACACGCTAGCAAAGTAATGCTCAAAATTCTCCAAGTCAGCCTCCAACAATACATTAACCATGAAATTCCACATGTTCAAGCTGGATTTAGAATAGGCAGAGGAACCAGAGATCAAATTACCAACATCTGTTGGATCATCAAAAAAGCAAGAGAGTTCCAGAAAAACATCTGCTTATGCTTTACTGACTATGCCAAATCTTTTGACTCTGTGGATCACAACAAACTGTAAAAATTCTTCAAGAGATGGGAATACCAGACCACGTGACCTGCCTCTTGAGAAATCTGTATGCAGGTCAAGAAGCAATAGTTAGAACTGCACATGGAACAACAGACTGGTTCCAAATCAGGAAAGGAGTACATCAAGGCTGTATATTGTCACCCTGCTTGTTTAACTTATATGCAGAATACATCATGTGAAGTGCTGGGCTGGATGAAGCACAAGCTGGAATCAAGATTGCTGGGAGAAATATCAATAACCTCAGATATGCAGATGACACCACCCTTATGGCAGAAAGTGAAGAAGAACTAAAGAGTCTCTTGATAAATGTGAAAGAAGAGAGAGAAAAAGTTGGCTTCAGACTCAACATTCAGAAAATGATGATCATGGCATCCATTCCCATCCCTTCACAGCAAATAGATTGGAAAACAATGATAAATTATGTTTTGGGTCTCCAAAATCACTGCAGATGGTAACTGTAACCATGAAATTAAAAGACACTTGCTCCTTGGAAGAAAAGTTTTGTCTAACCTAGACTGCATATTAAAAAGCAGAGACATTTCTTTGTCAACAAAGTTCTGTCTCGTCAAAGCTTTGGTTTTTCCATCGATCATGTATGGATGTGAGAGTTGGCCCATAAAGAAAGCTGACAGAGGAAGAATTTATGCTTTTGAGCTGTGGTGTTGGAGAAGACTCTAAATTCTCTTGGAGTGCAAGTCCATCCTAAAGGAAAACAATCCTAAATATTCATTGGCAGGACTGATGTTGAAACTGAAACTCTAATCCTTCGGCCTCCTAATGCAAAGAACTGACTCATTGGAAAAGACCTTGATGCTGGGAATGACTGAAGGCAGGAGAAGAAGGGGACAACCGAGGATGAGATGGTTGGATGGCATCACCGACTCAATGGACATGAGTTTGAGTAAGCTCCAGGAATTGGTGATGGACAGAGAGGCCTGGTGTGCTGCAGTCCACTGGGTCACAGAGTCAGACAAGACTGAGCGACTGAACTGAACTGAAAGAGTTGTATTCTGTTACTTTAGCAGCGGTGGCAATGGTGGTGGTGTGGTTTTCTGAGTGAGGATGGGGAGTCTTCTTGATTTACAATGCAGTATTTATTGTGAAGTGATAGTAAATATTTTGCTAAAATTTCTGATATTCTATCACATAACCCCGATTGCTTAATCATTATATTTTAAGATAAATTATGGGGCTTCCCTGGTGGTTCAGATGATAAAGAATCTGCCTGCAATGCAGGAAACGTGACTAGGATCCATGGGTTGGGAAGATCCGCTGGAAATTATTGAATGATGAAGCACATTGTAATCAAGACCTATGAAGCCAAACTTGCTACTTCCATTCCCCCAGGGTTTTCTGGAGGGATTAGTAGAAAATAATTTTAATTCAATCAAAGGGAAGAAAGATGTCGAAACACTATACCAATTTAAACATGTATTTAGTTAGGTTTCACAAATGTGTTGAATTCTTTTTTATTCTATATGTTGAAATTTTTAAGGCCTAAAATTATATTCAACATTTGAAGAAATCTGTGCACGGCAAACTCTGAAACCTCTTCTACATAAAGAAAAGCAATGGCTTTAAAACTTGTTTAAAATACACAGGTCAAACCAGATGTCATTAAAAAAAAAAAAAAAACCACTGCTTTCTTTTCACCATGTTACTGCAAGCTTGGCTTCAAATGAAGTAAATCTCCAAACACCAATCACCTAGAGATCAATGCTATTCCCAGCGTTTCCCTGTGTCAGACAAAGAACACACAAGTGGGCTGCTTCCTTTGTAAAGGCACTGCATGGCTGTTGTGGAATACAGCCACCCTACCCCGTACTTACCAGAGAAGTAACAGTGTGTCTCAGAAACTAAGAATTTAATAGTAATTTGAGCACCAGCAGCCTGGTTGCTGCTCTCTTGCTGATATAGCAGGTCAAATCACTTCACTTACTTGTTTCATTATCTTTAAAAAATAATTATATACAAATATTGTAAAATAAAAATAAATAATATTTTAAAAAGAAATAAAAAAGAATTATAGCAAGATCCCCCAAATAGAACTCTAATTTCCTGAGAAGGTACAAGTTCTTCTAATATTGGTTCACTAACAGAATTCTCCTAGGCTAGTATCATGAAAGGTAATTTCTTTATAGATTACTAGGACGATGCCTGAGGAGTATTGAGGGTTTATTTGAAAATTTAAGGCATTTAACATATACTTTTTAAAAATACAATACTTTATAGATGACCAGTGCAAGTTCAACGCATGAAGCAGGGCACCCAATGTTGGTGCTCTGGGACAACCCAGAGGGATAGGGTGGGAGGGAGGTAGGGGGAAGTGGCATCAGGATTGTGAGGGACACAAGTATACCTGTGGCTGACTCATGTTGATGATGTATGGCAAAAACCATCACAATATTTTAAATTATCCTCCAATTAAAATAAATTTTAAAAATAGATAAATAAAATATGATACTCCATAGTATCATAGTTGAAAAACCAATAGATCAACTGAGGTGATATCTTAAGCTTGAGACCATCTATGAAATTTTGTTAAGAATTAAGTGACATTTATTTTGAGATATAAAGTCAAATAAATATCTAAAGACTATTCAGTTATATTTTTTATCATGCAATGAATTAGAAAAAAAATAGTATAAACAATCACCATTGTGATTTCCTAAAGTAATAAAGATACAACAATTTTTTGAGGAAAATTTTAATTTCTTTGAAAGAAGTTTAAATAGTCCTGGAAAGTAGAAACTTTGCCAATTTCAACATTACTTTCAAGAAATTTTTCTTCCCAGTTAATTGATCAGTCTAAATTGTAATAAAAATCATGACAGCAACTCTGATCCAGCTAGGATATTATATATTGAAAACTATAGTTATGTATCAGGAGCATAAGTGTACACTGGAGACTCTTTGAAAACCCAGCAATTTGATAGCACTTGGCCTATAATTAAAAGGTAAAAAGTTGACCAAGTTTATTATTTATTTATGATTACTGTCATTTATATATTATTTGTTGTTATATATGTGTGTGTGTGTGTGTATAAAAACACAAACCTCAACACAAAGAATAATAAAACAAAATCCTGCCATCACTCTTTTACTTTGAAAAGTTTAAAAATTATAAACAAGGACAGAGAATAATTCAATACATATTTATCTACCCATACACAGAATCAGCAAAATTTAATATTCATTGGAAGGACTGTTTGCTGAACTTCAGTGCTTTGGCCACTTGATGTGAAAAGCCAGCTCATTGGAAAAGACCCCGATTCTGGGGAAGATTGAGGGCAAGAGGAGAAGGGGGGTGACAAAGGCTAAGATGGCTGGATGGCATCACCAACTCAATGGACATGAGTTTGAGTAAACCCTGGGAGATAGTGAAGAATGGGGAAACCTGGATTGCTACAGCTCATAGGGTAGCAGAGTCGGACACAACTTAGTGACTGAACAACAACAATATTGTATAAAAAAAATTGTTCCTGATATTTGTAAGCACTTGTGCAAGAACAGGTTTTCTTGCAGCTGAACTGGAGCAGCACTCTGTCATCTCCTGAGACATATGCAAGTCAGCTACAACCCTTGGCCCAGGCAGGATTCAGGTTTTCTAGCTGGTGATCTACACTGTGCTGATTAAAACTTGAGACCCTTTTAAATTTTTTTATTTTATTTTGTACTATATTTGATTAACAATATTATATTAGTTTCAGGTGTACAGCAAAGTGATTCAGTTATACATATACATGTAGCTATCCTTTTTCAAGTTCTTTTCAATTTCAGCTATATAATATTGAGCAGAGTTCTCTGTGCTGACAGTATGCCCTTGTTGGTCATCCATTTTAAATACAGCAGGGTGTATATGGTAGGATCTCATGTAGATTATGTGATGATAAATGTTCTGTAAATTTATTGTGGTCATCACTTCATGATGTGTGTAATTCCAATCATTGTGTTGTATACCTTAAACTTATACAGTACTGTATGGCAATTATCTCCCAGTAAAACAGGAAAGGAAGATAAAAAATAGGAAATAAAACAAAATCCGAGAACCCCTGGAGGCAGTATTAATAACTTGCCGGTTGTTTTTACGCTGTATAGGGTGATGGTTTTCATCTGGTTTAACAAGTTCCACAGATTACTTTAGCTACAGGAAAGAAGTGAAAGTCGCTCAGTGTGTCTGACTCTTTGAGACTCCATGGACTATACAGTCTGTGGAATTCTCCAGGCAGGCCAGAATACTGCAGTGGGCAGCCATTCCCTTCTTCAGGGGATCTTCTCATGCCAGGAACTGAACCCAGGTCTCCCATTTTACAGGCAGAATTTTTACCAGCTGAGCCACTAAGAAAGCCCAGTGTCCAGTGATGTACAAAAGCCTTTGCAAGCTTGATCCTGGGCTTCCCTAAAGCGAAGACAGTTTCCACTTATATTAGTCATCCTTAATATGAAGCACATTATACAGCTGAGAAGAGGCCCTGAGGTTGTGCAGGGGAGCTTCAGACCTCCCCATGGTTGCCAGCACTTCCTCCTCCTGTTGGACCAGAGCTTGACTCACCCTCGCCTGTTGCTGGTGTCTCAGTCTTAGTGTTAGTCGCTCAGTTGTGTCCAGCTCTTTGCGACCCTATAGAATGTAACCCACCTGACGTCACCCAGGAAATTCTCCAGGCAAGAATACTGGAAGGCGTAGCCAATCCCATCTCCAGGGAATCTTCCTGACCCAGGAATCAAACTCCGGGCGGGTCTCCTGTATTGCAGGTGGATTCTTTACTGTCTGAGCCATATAAAGAAACAATTGCTTCCAGTGCATTTATTTTATATTCAGAGAAACTGAATCAATTTTCATCAGTTCTAAAACACAGCTATAAATTATCTTGTGTATAAATACACAGTCATTTGTAAATAATAGTGATTTTATTGCCTTTCCAGTCCTTATTCCTTTCATTATTATTTTCTTAGCTGCACAGGATAGGAATTCCAGTGCAATGCTAAATACTGTTGACAGCAAAGTATCTCATGACAGCAGGTACTGTGACAACTACTCAAAGATGTTTTCAATAAGTCACCATTATTTATGACATTTTCTATAAGATTTCTGGTAGCTATTCTAATCAAATGAAGGAATTTTATTTTATGCCTAATTTGTTTAAAGTTTTCTTTTTTTCTTTTCACTCATGAGTTTTTGTATTTTATCAATTTTTTATCAGAAATGATGACATGATTTTACTTTTTCTGTTTTTTAGTATAGTAACTTATGTTGATTTTCTATTGCTGATCTTTTTTTGTCTTTATTTATTTATTTGATACTTTATTCTACTTTACAATACTGTATTTGTTTTGCCATACATTGACATGAATCAGCCACATGTGTCCACGATCTCACAATGCCGAAGCCCCCTTCCACCTCCCACCCCAGACAGTCTACCCGGATCCTCCTGTACACCAGCCCCAAGCATCCTGTATCCTGTATTGAACATAGACTGGCGCTTCATTTCTTATATGATATTATACATGTTTCAGTGCCATTCTCCCAAATCATCCCACCCTCTCCCTCTCCCTCAGAGGCCAAAAGTCCGTTCTATACCTCTGAGTCTCTTTTGTTGTCTCACATACAGGATCATCATTACTATCTTCTTAAATTCCATATATATGTGTCAGTATACTGTATTGGTGTTTTTCTTTCTGGCTTACTTCACTCTGTATAATCAGCTCCAGTTTCATCCATCTCATTAAAACTGAGTCAAATTTATTCTTTTTAAGGGCTGAGTAATACTCCATTGTGTATATGTACCACAGCTTTCTTATCCATTCATCTGCTGATGGACATCTAGGTTGTTCCCATGTCCTGGCTATTATAAACAATGCTGCTGAACATTGGGGTACATGTGTCTCTTTCAATTCTGGTTTCCTTGATGTGTATGCCCAGCTGTTACTTCAAAATATAAACAAGAAAGAGTACAATACACTGTCCTCTTATACACACATTTGCTGCTAAGTCACTTCAGTTGTGTCCGACTCTGTGTGACCCGATAGACGGCAGCCCACCAGGTTCCCCCATCCCTGGGATTCCCAGGCAAGAACACTGGAGTGGGTTGCCATTTCCTTCTCTAATGCATGAAAGTGAAAAGTGAAAGGGAAGTCACTCAGTTGTGTCTGACTCTTCACGACCCCATGGACAGCAGCCTACCAGGCTCCTCTATCTATGGGATTTTCCAGGCAAGAGTACTGGAGTGGGGTGCCATTGCCTTCTCTGTATATACATGTTTAAATCTAGTTAAACATGCTCTGGCCAGTTAATAGAGTACAGAAGAGAAGGAGAAATAGCGTCTCAATCTTCACATGGCAAAATAAATGTGTCAATTTTCCCTTCACTCTCAGGTTAGAGTTTGGCTGTATAGAATTCTAGGTCAACAGTGATTTTACATCAGAACATTGAAATTATAATTTCACTGATTTGTAGCATTGATTGCTGCCCCTGAAAAATCTGTTGTCTGTCTAATCAGCCTTCCTTTATAAATTAGCTGGTTTTCTCTCTGGCAGATGAAGTTTTTCTCTTCTTATTTTGTTCTGCAATTCCCTGTGACTTTTCTGGATAGAGTTTATTGTTCTCTTTCATATTAGATCTCAGTGTACCCCTTCAGCCTCAGAACCATCTTCAGTTCTAGGAAGTCCTCAGCCATCATCTCTTCTAATGTCCTTTGTCTTACCCTCCAGTTTTGTTCTGTTTTCCTGAAATTTTATCAACATATGTTGATGGATGCTTTTATTTTCTCTTCTCTAAATCGTAGCATCTCTTTCATATTTTTCATTTCTTTATCTCTGCTTAATGCCTCTCTGGAGTTTTTAATTAACCTTTCAATGATTATGCTGTTCACACTTTTAGCTGCATTGTTAAAACTTTAGTTTGAATAAATATAACTATTCTTAACATTGGGCAGGTGAGGAGGAGTGTGTTCCAAAGTTACCTGTTCTCTCTGTGACCAGTTGTGACCCCACAGTTGTTCAAATGCTTTATGCCTACAGTATTTATGCATATAAATGCTCCCATTTTTCATTTCTGAGTGTTGATAAAGTCACTTATTCCTACTTGCTATTTGCCATTTTTATTATATATGGGGGAGGTGCTTACTTTCCAAAGTAGCTCAGAGTTAAATCTGCTTTGAGGCAACTTAAAACTAATACTTCTGGTGGAGATGAAAAAAGATGGCGGAGGAATAGGAGGGGAGAGCACTTTCTCCCTCACTACTTCATCAAAAGAACACTTCAAAGCTGAGTAAATTCCACAAAACAGCTTCTGACTGCTGGCAGAGGACATCAGGCGTCAGCAAAGAGGATCATCGGCTTCAAAACCAGGTAGGAATTAATACATATGACGAAGACAGAGACAAAGGAGGTAGGGAGGGAGCCCCGTCCCGGGAAGGGAATCCCGTCCCGGGAAGGGAATCCTGTCCCAGGGAAGGGAATCCTGTCCCAGGAAGAGACTCTTAAAAAGAGGTTTCCTAAAATAGGGGAGCATTCTCAACAGCTGTGTATGGGGCGAGCCCTGGAAGCACAGAGGGCAACATAACAGGAAGGAAGAATAAATAAATAAATAATTAAAACCAACAGATTACGAATTCAACAGTATAACCCCCAGCGGATAAGCAGCGCAAACGCCTGCGTCCGACAGCAGTGGGGGTTGGGCAGGAGGAGCACGCCCGCCACAGTGCTTTCTAAGAATTGGGCCACGGGAGACGTAGGCTGCAGGGCTTATCTCGAGAATCGGGCGTAACTGGGCCAGGAATCGGGTCCGTGCGTGGCTAGAAAGAACTATCTTGGTCTAGCAAACCAGACTGTGGGATAGCCAACACACGGAACGCTTGAACATAAGGATGGATCAGCAATAGCCGGCTGCAGACCATCCCCCTCCAGCGACAGGCAGTGCCGGAAGGGGGGCAATCGCAGCTCAAGAGTGACATTACCTACCAAATTGCAAACTGATTTCTTTGCTATTGAAACTGCTGGGGGGCTCTGAACAGTCATCATCTGCCTGAGAAGGAGCCCCGGCAGAGCTCCCAGAAAACTGAGCGACCCAGAAGCCCAGAAGTCACAATAGCGAGCGCCAAACTCCCAAGCCACTCGGACCTGGGAAGGGAACAAAGCCCCTGTTCAACCAAATTCAAGTCTCGGAGGGCTTCCTGACCGCCAATCCTGAATGCCAAAGACCAGGGAAGTGCACGAAGCATAGGGCAGGCCCACAAGGTTATCCCAAGGAGCAAGAAGGGGAAAGCCCAGTGCAGAGTCCACCACCACCCTGCCTGTGTCAAGACGGAAATCAGACACGGAAGAGACCAGCAAACAGAGGAAGTCAAACAGAGGGAACTGCCTTGGTAGCGACCCCACACAGTCTACAACGACAGAGAAAGCGTCAGATATACCGTTACTACTTTTATGATCAATTTTTTTTCTGGGGGTGGGGGATAATGTGGAAGCGTGATTTTTTTTTTAAGAATTTTTTTTCTTTCTTTAAAAAATTTTTTTCTTTTTTAAATTTGTTTTCTCTTCTTTTCTTTTTGTTTTTTTCCTAAACTTGCTATTTATTATCTTTATAACCTATTATTACTTTACAAAAAAAACCCTATCTTTAAAGCAAACGCTGTATATAGTCCTACTGGTGGTAGAATTGTTTTTAATAATTCTGGAATTTTTATTTTATTCTATTTCTATTTTTTCTCAATTTTTTTAAAATTTTCTCTCCTTCTTTTTCTTATCTTTAATATTTTATCTTTGAAAATCCAATCTCTACTCCAGATTTTTAATCTCAACATTTTGGTATTTGTTGCCAATTTTGTACTTTTAAAAACCTAATCTTCAGTACCTAATTTTACATGAGTGCGAGACTACTGGCTTGACCACTCTCTCCCCTTGGAATCTCTCTTTTCTCCACCAGGTGGCTTTTGTCTCATCCCTCCCCCTCCTCTTCTCTCACCCAACTCTATGAATCTCTGTGTGCTCCCAAAGGTGGAGAATTCTCAGGGAACTGGTCACTGGCCAGATCTGTATCCCTCCTTTGCATCTCCCTCTTTCATCCTCCTGACCACCTCTATCTACTTCCTCTCTCTCCTCTTCCATGTATAACTCTGTGACCACCTCTGAGAGGTCCAGACTTTGGAGTGCACACAAGAAAATGGTTACGGGCTAGTTTGCTTTTTCCTCTTTTGATTCCACCTCATCCCATTCCACTCACCTCTAACTACTCCCTCCCTCTTCTCTCCTCCAAGTAACTCAGTGATCCTCTAGGGATGACCCTCAAAGTGGAGAAACCTATCATCATTAACCCAGATGTTTCAACAATAGTGCTGAATAGATGGAGAAATCATGAGGCTGTTGTAAAAATAAATCTGAAAACCAGAACCAGGAGGCATAAGTCCAAATCCTGAGATCATCAAAGAATTCTTGAATACAGGGAACATTATCCAATAAGAGCTCATCAAATGCCTTCCTATCTATACTGAAACTGAGCACCACCCAAGGGCCAATAAGCTCCAGAGCAAGACATACCACGCAAATTCTCCAGCAACACAAAAACAAGCCCCCTGAGCTTCAATACACAGGCAGCTCAAAATACCCCAAAATCATTGATGTCCCATAACCCATTACTTGACACTTCACAGCACTCCAGAGAGAGGAAATCCAACTCCACCCACCAGAGCCTCAACACAAGCCTCTCTAATCAAGAAACTTTGACAAGCCACTGATATAACCCCAAACACAGAGAGGAAGCTCTATAATAAAGAGAATTCCACAAATTCCCAGAATATAGAAAAGCCACCCCAAACGCAGCAATATAACCAGGATGAAGAGACAGAGGAATACCCAGCAGGTAAAGGAACAGGAGACATGCCCACCAAACCAAACAAAAGAGGAAGAGATAGGGAATCTACCTGAGAAAGAATTCCGAATACTGATAGTGAAAATGATCCAAAATCTTGAAATCAAAATGGAATCACAGATAAATAGCCTGGGGTCAAGGATTGAGAAGATGCAAGAAAGGTTTAACAAGGACCTAGAAGAAATAAAAAAGAGTCAACATATAATGAATAATGCAATAAATGAGATCAGAAACACTCTGGAGGCTACAAATAGTAGAATATCAGAGGTAGAAGATAGGATTAGTGAAATAGAAGATAGAATGGTAGAAATAAATGAATCAGCGAGGGAAAAGAAAGACGAATTAAAAGAAATGAGGACAACCTCAGAGAGCTCCAAGACAATATGAAACGCTCCAGCATTCGAATTATAGGAGTCCCAGAAGAAGAAGACAAAAAGAAAGACCATGAGAAAATACTTGAGGAGATAATAGTTGAAAACTTCCCTAAAATAGGGAAGGAAATAATCACCCAAGTCCAAGAAACCCAGAGAGTGCCAAACAGGATAAACCCAAGGCGGAACACCCCAAGACATATTTTAATCAAACTAACAAAGACCAAACACAAAGAACAAATATTAAAAGCAGCAAGGGAAAAACAACAAATAACGCACAAGGGGATCCCCATAAGAATAACTGCAGATCTTTCAATAGAAACTCTTCAGGCCAGGAGGAAATGGCAAGACATACTTAAAGTGATGAAAGATAATAACCTTCAACCAAGACTACTGTACCCAGCAAGAATCTCATTCAAATATGAAGGAGAAATCAAAAGCTTTACAGACAAGCAAAAGCTGAGAGAATTCAGCACCACCAAACCAGCTCTCCAACAAATACTAAAGGATAGACTTTAGACAGGAAACACAAAAAGGACGTATAAACCTGAACCCAAAACATTAAAGTAAATGGCAACAGGTGCATACTTATCAATAATTACCTTAAATGTAAATGGGTTGAATGCCCCAACCGAAAGGCAAAGACTGGCTGAATGGATACAAAAACAAGATCCCTATATATGCTGCCTACAAGAGACCCACCTCAAAACAACGGACACATGCAGACTGAAAGTGAAGGGCTGGAAAAAGATATCCCATGCAAATAAAGACCAAAAGAAAGCAGGAGTAGCAATACTCATATCCGATAAAATAGAAGAAAGCAGGAGTAGCAATACTCATATCTGATAAAATAGACTTTAAAACAAAGGCTGTGAAAAGGGACAAAGAAGGCCACTACATAATGATTAAAGGATCAATCCAAGAAGAAGATATAACAATTATAAATATATATGCATCCAACATAGGAGCACCGCAATATGTAAGACAATTGCTAACAAGCATGAAAGGGGAAATTAATAATAACACAATAATAGTGGGAGACTTTAATACCCCACTCACACCTATGGACAGATCAACTAAACAGAAAATTAACAAAGAAACGCAAACTTTAAATGATACAATGGACCAGTTAGACCTAATTGATATCTATAGGACATTTCACCCCAAAACAATGAATTTCACCTTTTACTCAAGTGCACACGGAACCTTTTCCAGGATAGACCACATCCTGGGTCATAAATCTAACCTTGATAAATTCAAAACAATCGAAATTATTCCAAGCATCTTCTCTGACCATAATGCACTAAGGTTAGATCTCAATTACAGGAGAAAAGCTATTAAAAATTCCAACATTTGGAGGCTGAACAACATCCTTCTGAATAATCAACAAATCACAGAAGAAATCAAAAGAAATCAAATTATGCATCGAAACAAATGAAAATGAAAACGCAACTACACAGAACCTATGGGACACTTTAAAAGCAGTGTTAAGAGGGAAGTTCATAACAATACAGGCATACCTCAAGAAACAAGAAAGAAGCCAAATAAATAACCTAACTCTACACCTAAAGCAGCTAGAAAAGGAAGAAATAGAGAACCCCAGAGTTAGTAGAAGGAAAGAAATCCTAAAAATTAGGGCAGAAATAAATGCTAAAGAAACAAAAGAGACCATAGCAAAATCAACAACAAAGCAAAAAGCTGGTTCTTTGAAAGGATAAATAAAATTGACAAACCATTAGCCATACTCATCAAGAAACAAAGAGAAAAAAAATCAAATCAATAAAATTAGAAATGAAAATGGAGAGATCACGACAGACAACACAGAAATACAAAGAATCATAAGAGACTACTATCAGCAATTATATGCCAATAAACTGGACAACTTGGAAGAAATGGACAAATTCTTAGAAAAGTACAACTTTCCAAAACTGAACCAGGAAGAAATAGAAAATCTTAACAGACCCATCACAAGCATGGAAATTGGAAACTGTAATCAGAAATCTTCCAGCAAACAAAAGCCCAGGTCCAGACGGCTTCACAGCTGAATTCTACCAAAAATTCCGAGAAGAGCTAACACCTATCTTACTGAAGCTATTCCAGAAAATTGCAGAGGAAGGTAAACTTCCAAACTCATTCTATGAAGCCACCATCACCCTAATACCAAAACCTGACAAAGACACCACAAAAAAGAAAATTACAGGCCAATATCACTGATGAACATAGATGCAAAAATCCTTAACAAAATCCTAGCAATCAGAATCCAGCAACACATTAAAAAGATCATACACCATGACCAAGTGGGCTTTATCCCAGGGATGCAAGGATTCTTCAATATCCGCAAATCAATCAATGTAATTCATCACATTAACAAACTGAAAAATAAAATTCATATGATTATTTCAATAGATGCAGAAAAAGCCTGTGACAAAATTCAACATCCATTTACGATAAAAACGCTCCAGAAAGCAGGAATAGAAGGAACGTACCTCAACATAATAAAAGCTATATATGACAAACCCACAGCTAACATTATCCTCAATGGTGAAAAATTGAAACCATTTCCCCTAAAGTCAGGAACAAGACAAGGGTGCCCACTCTCACCACTACTATTCAATATCGTACTGGAAGTTTTGGCCACAGCAATCAGAGCAGAAAAAGAAATAAAAGGAATCCAAATTGGAAAAGAAGAAGTAAAACTCTCACTGTTTGCAGACGACATGAACCTCTATATAGAAAATACTAAAGACTCAACCAGAAAACTACTAGAGCTAATCAACGAATATAGTAAAGTTGCAGGATATAAAATCAACACTCAGAAATCCCTTGCATTCCTATACACTAACAATGAGAAAGTAGAAAAAGAAGTTAAGGAAACAATCCCATTCACCATTGCAACGAAAAGAATAAAATACTTAGGAATATACCTACCTAAAGAAACTAAAGACCTATATATCGAAAACTATAAAACACTGAGGAAAGAAATCAAAGAGGACACTAATAGATGGAGAAATATACCATGCTCATGGCTTGGAAGAATCAATATAGTGAAAATGAGTATACTACCCAAAGCAATCTACAGATTCAATGCAATTCCTATCAAGTTACCAGCAGTATTTTTCACAGAACTAGATCAAATAATCTCAAGATTTGTATGGAAATACAAAAAACCTCGAATAGCCAAAGCAATCTTGAGAAAGAAAAATGGAACTGGAGGAATCAACTTGCCTGACTTCAGGCTCTACTACAAAGCCACAGCCATTAAGACAGTATGGTACTGGCACAAAGACAGAAATATAGATCAATGGAACAAAATAGAAAGCCCTGAGATAAACCCACACACCTATGGACACCTTATCTTTGACAAAGGAGGCAAGAATATACAATGGAGTAAAGACAGTCTCTTTAACAGGTGGTGCTGGGAAAACTGGTCAACCACTTGTAAAAGAATGAAACTAGATCTCTTTCTAACACCATACACAAAAATAAACTCAAAATGGATTAAAGATCTAAATGTAAGACCAGAAACTATAAAACTCCTAGAGGAAAACATAGGCAAAACACTCTCTGACATAAATCACAGCAGGATCCTCTATGATCCACTTCCCAGTATAATGGAAATAAAAGCAAAAATAAACAAATGGGATCTAATTAAAATTAAAAGCTTCTGCACAACAAAGGAAACTATAAGCGAGGTGAAAAGACAGCCTTCTGAATGGGAGAAAACAATAGCAAATGAAACAACTGACAAACAACTAATCTCAAAGATACACAAGCAACTTATGCAGCTCAACTCCAGAAAAATAAACGATCCAATCAAAAAAATGGGCCAAAGAACTAAATAGGCATTTCTCCAAAGAAGACATATGGATGGCTAACAAACACATGAAAAGATGCTCAACATCACTCATTATCAGAGAAATGCAAATCAAGACCACAATGAGGTACCATTTCACACCAGTCAGAATGGCTGCGATCCAAAAGTCTACAAGCAATAAATGCTGGAGAGTATGTGAAGAAAAGGGAACCCTCTTACACTGCTGGTGGGAATGCAAACTAGTACAGCCACTATGGAAAACAGTGTGGAGATTCCTTAAAAAATTGCAAATAGAACTGCCTTATGATCCAGCAATCCCACTGCTGGGCATACACACCAAGGAAACCAGAATTGAAAGAGACACATGTACCCCAATGTTCATTGCAGCACTGTTTATAATAGCCAGGACATGGAAACAACCTAGATGTCCATCAGAAGATGAATGGATAAGAAAGCTGTGGTACATATACACAATGGAGTACTACTCAGCCCTTAAAAAGAATAAATTTGACTCAGTTCTAATGAGATGGATGAAACTGGAGCCGATTATACAGAGTGAAGTAAGCCAGAAAGAAAAACACCAATACAGTATACTGACACATATATATGGAATTTAGAAGGATAGTAATGATGACCCTCTATGTGAGACAACAAAAGAGACACAGAGGTATAGAGTGGACCTTTGGACCCTGAGGGAGAGAGAGAGGGTGGGATGATTTGGGAGAACGGCATTGAAACATGTATACTATCTTGTAAGAATGAAGCACCAGTCTATGTTCAATACAGGATGCAGGACGC
Source organism: Nanger dama (assembly GCA_917880005.1). NCBI lineage: Eukaryota > Metazoa > Chordata > Mammalia > Artiodactyla > Bovidae > Nanger > Nanger dama. Next base: position 41,443,221 of record CAKJTW010000009.1, on the reverse strand, counting down.
ATGGGGCTGGTGCACAGGATGATTCAGGGAGAGGATGTGGGGTGGGAGGTGGGAGGGGCTTTGGCATCGGGAGATCGTGGACACCTGTGGCTGATTCATGTCAATGTATGGCAAAACAAATACAGTATTGTAATGTAGAATAAAGTATTAAAAAAATAAAAAAAATAAAAGCCAGATAATTTGACAAATAAAATCTAATTTATCATAAAATTTAAAAAAACTAATACTTCTGCTTTCTATATGCTTGTAAACATTTCTACTGTCGTGAAAGGATAAAACAAAAATGAAAAGTTTCAAACTGCAAAGATAAAGGAATATACAGCGGAATTAACACAACATTATGTAAATAAACCATTCTTCAGTAAAAACATTTTTTAAAAGAGAAAAAAAAAGTTGTTTTTAGTTGGAAAAAAAAAGTAGCTTAGTGTTTCCTGGGTCTGGAGAACAGCTACAAAGTAATTTTGAGTTTCTTCTTTCAAGAGCCCTGTGGATTTCACAAGTCCAGGACCAACTTTGTGCAGTTTCACCTTGGTGCCCAGAGTTAGGTGGGGAGTTCAGCTCCAGCTCTCTGCACAGAGCCACTTCTAGACCCAATTCCCTTGGCAAGCCCTCATATCTCAGCTAATTCACTGACCTGGATGGGAATTCCCTATTCATTATTTTACCTTATGGTTCTTCTTGCGTTGAAATAAAGTTCAAGTGTGTGTGTATGTGTGTGTGTGTGTGTGTGTGCGTGTGTATATATATATACATGGGTTTCGGGGAGTTGTTCTATTTATTTATTTTAATTGGAGGATAATTGCTTTATAATGTTGTGATCATTACTTTATAATATAATATTTTGCCATACACCAATATGAACCAACCACAGGTGTGCATGTGTCCCCTCCATCCTGAACACCCTCTCCCAAATTCTTCCCTCCTGCATCCTTCCTGGTTGTGACAGAGCACTGGCTTTGAGTGCCCTGCTTCAGGCACCGAACTCTCACTGGTTGTCTATTTTATTTACGGTAATGCATGTGCTGTGCTTAGTCGTTCAGTCATGTCTGACTCTTTGCAAACCCATGGACTGTAGCCTGCTAGGCTTCTCTGTCCATGGGGATTCCCCAGACAAGAATACTAGAGTGGGTTGCCATGCCCTCCTCCATGGGATCTTCCCAACCCAGGGATCAAACCCCTCGCTCTCTCTGGCATTGCAGGCAGATCCTTTATCAGCTGAGCTACCAGGGAAACCTCATGATAAGGTATATATTCTATTAATTTTTTGTAATTTTTATATATGGAAACTTGCAAAGGATTTCCCATACAGTCTTTCCTAGCAATCAAATGTATTCTCAGTGATTGGTTGTCTTCCACACAGGCATTGTGTAGGTTTTCTGAAACTGAGTTGCAGCCAGCCCAGCTGGGCACACACATTTCTGTGATGTAGAAACCCTTGGAAGAGGACCTGTGGCAGTTCTCCCCACCACAAGACTACAGTGGGTCCTTTTAAAAAGAAGGAATAATCCATCCTTTCTACCGTTTATCCACGTGTCTGCAGCAAGTTACACATTAAGGTTTTAAATTACAGATTTTTTTCTTAATTTTCTATTCTGATTTTGGTTTGTTGTTCTTCTTTTCATTCTTTGTAGACATTTACTCACTCTTTCTTCTTTGGTCTTCTAAAAATGCTAGGATCAAGTAAAACAGGATGGACAGGGAAATTGGAGAATTTTTTTTTCTCCAAAAATCAGTTTCTTGGTTTTGACATTAACCAACCACAGTTCCATTGAAAGGTGTGCTGTGCTGACAGTCTAAAAAATGTTGGCAGATATGCTTTAGCCACCTTTATAGAAAGCTAAATTAAGGAGTACACCACTAACACAAATGCTTTCAAAGTTAAAATAGCATTTGTTCTTGTCGCTGTTCTTAATACCAACCAAAATATAAAGAGCCAACTAATTTTTCTGGAGAAATTAGCATGTCCTGCTGCAGAGCAAACTCTAGGAATTTTTCATGTGAAGTTTTTTTCTATATTTTAAGGTTAAGCTCAGAATGTAATTCCCTTGCTCAGTTTTGGGAAGACAGACTAGAACTTCAAATGAGATGCTTTGGAATGTTCTTTTGAAAGTGCAATTTGAATGTATGTCTTAACCACATTATAACTCTGCTGCTTGTTCTAGAGATTGCTTTTCCTGAGTGGGTTTAGTGCTACTGGGATTTTATACTAAATTTCATCTCCTAGAAATGTGATCATGTGACTGGCCAAGAAGTTATCAACTGATATCAATCAGAAGCTAAATCTCCTGCTTGATTATTGATTCAAGCTGGATGGTAAACTTTAAGAAAGTACTGGCCAAGTTTGGCTACACCTAGCATATGTGGTTCAGAGACAGTTCTAGATAGAGTCATAAAAATGTTCACATACTAAATGCCATTCTAGGTTCTTGGGTAAATGTCGTGGGCTCATACTTATTCTCATGAAACCTACCTTCCTTCCAGGAACAGAGACAGAAACAAGAAAACAAAGGAGTGTGCATGCGCGCACACACACACACACACACAAGAATGTCAAACAGTTCCAAGATCAATGGAGAAGATGAAACAGGTAATGTAATGGTTTGAGAATCAACTCTAATATTTTTATACCTGTGTCTTCATCATTTGTTGCTGTCATCCAGTCACTCAGTTGTGTCTGACTCTTTGTGACCCCATGGACTGCAGCACAACAGGCTTACCTGTTTTTTACCATCTCCTGGAGCTTGCTCAAACTCATGCCCATTGAGTTGGTGATGCCATCCAACCATCTCATCCTCTGTCATCCCCTTTTCCTGCTGCCTTCCATCTTTCCCAGAATCAAGGTCTTTTCTAATGCACTTCACATCAGGTGGCCAAAGTATTGGAGCTTCAGCTTCAGCATCAGTCCTTCAATGAATGTTCAGAATTGATTTCTTTTAGGATAGACTGATTTGATCTCCTCACAGTCCAAGGGACTCTCAAGAATCTTAAGCATCAATTCTTCAGCGCTCAGCCTTTTTACGGTCCAACTATCACATCCATACATGACTACTGGAAAAATAGCTTTGACTAGCTATGGACCTTTGACTATATGGATCTTCTTCATAGAGTTTATTATACACTTTATTATATACTTTATGTGCTGGTGGGGGTCTTTTTACAACTGCCTTTTCCCTGGAAGCCCATGAGGGTAAGAAAGAGACTATCTTATCTACCACTGAATATCTGGAAGTTAAGCAATATCTACACATACATCATGAATGCTCACCCAGTATGCTCTGCTGGTGGATGAAGGACTAGATGTTTTTAGATGTCTATTTCCAGTTCCTCTTAAGGTCACAGGACACTGAAATCACCTTCTTCAAGATAACTACAAGAGAGTTGCACCATTGCAATGTTCTCAGCAAGACTGCACCAGCTGAGCCCAGAAAGTACATACTTTTATGCACTTTCCATTTTGGAAATCAATGTACTTGTTTCTGATAAAACACAGAGAGCTCAAAGAATAAACAATATTCCCAACACAGAAAGAAAATAAAATAGGAGCTCAACAGGTCAAATTTTAATAGCTGTTGTTTTATATGATGGAAGCTTTATAGTGGTTTCTGTCATAAACTGCAGTGAATTGAACAGACCAAAACTGCATCACTAAATAAAAGCACTGAAAAAGATTTTATGGCCATTTCCTTCCAGAAATTCTGCTCTAAATGGAACCATTACAGTTTAAAACTTTGAAACAATAAACCCACAGTAGTTTTGTTCAAGGAGAGACTGAATCTTTCTTCTCTAAAAATATTTAGAATCATTTCAGCAAATCAAACCTGTGTAAGTCTTCCTAAAAGAGATAATTATAGTAACTTATAGTAACGATTTTTATGACCACCGCCTGCCTCTCTCCTTCAGCAGCTACATGCTGACTCCACCCAAGCCTCCAATTCTCATGTGTATGTCTATGCATTTCAATGTTGAGATGGAGTAAGCTTTTTAGTTCTTTAATTTTTTTAGGTGCCACCAGCCATCAGCTCAAGGCATTTAGCAGCAGCAGCAGCCACCAACTCATATTCAAAACTGCCAAGAGCAACCACTAAAATCTAATAGCAGGCAAGTCCTAAGCATGTGTGTGTCAGCAGTTATCTTTTGTAATTTCAGGAAACTAGGGAGAATTTTTATTCAAATTTACATCTCATTCATTGGTTGAAAATATCTTAGAATCACAGCTTTCCATCTGTCCACTAGAAAAAGACAACTTCAGTGAAAGAGGTGACATACTTTAATATACTCCCAAATTCTCACTGAGGTGTGAATAATCAGCTGGAATAAAAATGTCAGAGTTTTCTCTGAAAGCAAATCTAGCTATGGAGGAAGGGGTGTACTGGTGTCTAAAAGACAGCTTGCCTGGGATAGAGGAGCGTTTGAAGATGGGCAAGATAGAATTTGCCCCTTCGTGGTTTTCCTAAGACCGTCTCTGCTTAGAAGTTCTACTTTTTCCTAGAAATAGCAGCATGATGCATGGATTACTCTGGACAGGAGATAAAGCAATATAAATGCAAAGAAAGACAGAAAAATATCATGTAGAGATTGATTTAGGGTAAGCGATCATTGAAATATTTTACTTTCATGTTAAAAGGAAATCTTTGAAACAAGGATTTTGAAACAAAGCCTATCCTTTGACATTTGCTACATTTCTCTTGGATTCAACTCTTTGGAAACTAGTTCAAGGTTATTCATTAAGGAGTCATAAACAGCTGTTCAGTTCCTGCTGTGGGCCAAAGAATACAAGGATAACTGAGACAGGGTCCAGCTCTCAGATTGTATATTGACCAGAGGGAAGACAGAGGGCAAATAATCTGCAAGTATACTTTAGCTCCTCAAGGTCAGGAACTTCTGCTATGATTTACTTAATTCTCTATCCCTAGTGTCTGAAATACTGCCAGGCATACAGTATATGCTCAATAAACATATGAGGACTGTCAAATGAATATGATGAGTGCTGTCAGGGAGATAAGATCAAACTGCCGCAGGGATTCCCTACCGCTGCACACAGAAGATGGTATTCGGATGGATAGCCATAGTTCTCCTGGCCCACACTCTACTCCTAGGGTGAGCCCTTGTATGTACACTAAGTCGCTTCAGTCTCTTTGTGACTCTATGGACTGTAGCCTGCCAGGCTCCTCTGTCCATGTGATTCTCCAGGCAAGAATACCAGAGTGGGTGGCCATGCCCTCTTCTGAGGGATCTTCCCAACCCAGGGATCGAATTCAATTCTCCTGTGTGTCCTGCATTGAAAGCAGATTTTTATCCACTGAACTACCTGGGATGGCCGCCTGCTTCTCAGCAAACGTTATTTTTGTCTCTTATGCTTATTAAAATCACTAACTGATCACACAGAATGTGGTCCTGGGGGCAGCAGGGTCCATCCCACCGTTGCTTCTCCACTTAGCTCTAACCACAGGGGGAAGCAGTTCAGTAGGAATTGGATGTGCTTTCACCAAGGCTGCCATCACTGTGTGGGGTGCATTATTTTCAGTCTAATTCATAGACTTAATCCCAAGTGAGCCAGTTAGCCTTTGTGTTGCTCGGTGATCTCAAACCCCACCAGCTTTCTCTCCTGCACAGACACCTGGAGAAGCAGGCAAGAATAGGTGAATGAAGGTTGGAAAAGTCATGCCTATTGCTCCTTCTTGTTATTTCTAAGTCACCAAATCATGTCCAACTGTGATCCCATGGACTGCAGCATGCCAGGCCTCCCTCTCCCTCACCATTTCCTGGAGTTTACCCAAGTTCATCTCCATCGTGCCAGTCAATCAGCACCATCCTCCAAAAAGTAAGAAGGATGTTTTTTTACAGTTCATTTGAAGAGTATTAAAAAGAAAGAGCAAGTATTACTTCTTCCTTGGGCCTTCCATTACTGTTTAAATGTAAGCTAAAGGAAGAAGATTATTATTGCTCTTTTTCTTCCTATTAAATATGCCTCAGGATGTCCACTACTGCAGGAGTTGCTATTTAATCATAGCTCCTCAGAGGTCTATGGGTTTGTCCTGCCAGAGATGTCATTCAAGGTGGCTTTATTAACTTTTACATTTCTTGATGATGTCATCACTGAATAACCCTTTTCACATTACATAAACATTTTAGTTTAAAAGTCCCTAAGCAACTTGGTCCACTGTTTTAAGATCAACCAATTTGGAATGCCTTTAATGTATCATTTGTTTTGCTTTATTGTGATTTTTTTTTCAAACTGGTAATTCCTGGCCTATTGTTTCAATCTGGTTCTAATAAGGACTTGTACTTAACACGTGTGTGTGTGCTTAGATTGTACAAAACAAAGCAGCCACTCCAGATTTTATTGCTGGACGACACAGGAATTACTGGGCTAACCCCACTTCCGTTTGTTTTCATAAATCACAACATAAATGAATGTGCCTGGACTGGTCACAGTGTCATTAATCGGCCCCAGCCTAGAATGATTTACGTTACCTGTCAAACCAAGCAAACTGGGGCAATGCTTTCACCTAAAAGTACATAAACTTCTCTGATGCAAATACTTTGGCCAATGCTGTTCCAGACTAAAAGCAAAAGACTTTAATTCCCTGGTTAATTTCACAAAATCAGAACACCTGGCCCAAAAAAGTGAATTCAAAAGACCTATTGTTACACAAAAATTACAGAATTAATACAATACAGATGAAGCTTTGCTGCCATGTTGTTGGTGTTGTTCTGTTCTAATGAAACTTTTTGAATATTTATTTTATTTATTTTATTTTGGTTGCTTTTCTGTGTGCAAGCTTTCTCTCGTTGCAGTGAGCAAGTCAAGCTCCCCAAGTAACTGTCATGCACATTAAAATTTGAGGATCTCATTTAAATGATTAGCAGATAGGAAAAGTACCAGATGCTTCTTATAAGTATACAGAGTATACAATAACCAAGAAGTAAGTTGAGAGAGGACAAATCTGTATGGGCTGATACCAGAAGTTGTCAGTGAAAACAGAGAACTTAAGCTGAAACTTCAGACAGAAGAGGATGCTCCTTTCAGATTTTAGAAGCAAAATGATAGAAGACAAAAGAAGAAGGCACAAGCCTGCAATGTGAAAAGTCTGGAAAGAGAATGGCCAGAATCTTGAAGGGACATAGACTGGGTGATAAGTGAGGCAAAATTATATAGATCATGGAGGGTTTGATGTAGTGTTTATCTTCTTAAATTTGATAATAATATGATTTTTAAAATCAGGTAAGGAATTAGATCTAGCAATGGTACAGATAATTTTATACACACACACGCAGCCCACCAGGCTCCTCTGTCCATGGAAATCTCCAGGCAAGAATGCTGGAGTGGGTTGCCATTCTCTTCTCCAGAGGACCTTCCTGACCCAGGAATCAAACCCAGGTCTCCTGCACTGCAGCAGATTCTTTACCATCTGAGCCACCAGGAAGCCTCATTTATGTGAATAGTAATGGAAAATAACGCAAGCAAGGGGTTTGGCTAAGTAACAGCTTCAGTGATGATGCACCGTAGGAAAAAGAAGGATCTAGGCTTCGCATGTGTCCTGCTTCAGAGATGGAATAAATGTGACAGAATGTATTTTGTCTGTCTCCACTGGTCATTCCTTATACCACAGAGTATAGCCAAGAACGGACTTTGTTTTTCGTTTCATGAAAAAGAACATAAAAACAGAACAAACTCTAAAGGGTCAATTTGTTTTATTACCCATAATAAATAACTCTGTATATTTAGTAGCCAAAAGATTTCACAAGCATTATTTTTCCAGTATACAAATCAGATTCAACAAGAGCCTTTGCTGATAAAGAGGGTACCGAATTAAGACAGTAAAGATGCTAACTTTCCATTCACTGCCATATTCTGCCCTTCCTTAGCAATGCACATTTTGAGTCATTAAATTGCATATTTTTTGTTGTTGTTTAGTCACTAAGTCATGTCCAACTCTTTTGTGAACCCATGGACTGTAGCCAGCCAGGCTCCTCTGTTCATGGGATTTCCAAGACAAGAATACTGGAGTGGGTTACCATTTCCTTCTCTACGGGATCTTCCCGACCCAGAGATCGAACCCATGTCTCTTGAGTTGGCAGGTGCATTCTTTTCTAATGAGCCACCAGGAAACTCCTTGAATTGCATATAACACATAAAAGAAATGTTAAGCCAATCTTTAGTAATCTAGATGCTAAAGATAAACACATTCTGAGAGATTTCCTTTTATGTATTGTATGCCTGTCTAATGGGATTGTTGGCTTCATAAAATTGGGTCTGTCATCCATCTTTCCCTTTAAAGACCCTTTACAAATTCACTCTATTGTCAATGCAGTAAAAGACTCTTCTATTTTATGTTTTTAGGACTTGATGTTGCATAATATGCCTAACATATAACAATTATGAGGAATTCTTCACAGGACTTCATCACTTCTAACTTCCTTTCCAAAGTTACTGATAGTAAAGTTTGTTTTTCATCACTAAAGAGTATCACCACTTAAATAGTATTTGGATGTCTTTTGTGTAATCTAAACATGTTTTGATTTGTGGTAACAGTGAATGGTAAAATAAGAGCAAAGCAGTCACCACAGTCCCTCAAAAAGTCCCCACTACATGAACTAATCTTCATGGGCATATTGCATGAACATATTGTTCATGGGAGCTGGGCTCCCAGGAAGCCCACCTAATGGGCATTTCTGTTTATCAGCTGAACTGGTGCCACTATGTGGCAGAAGTGTAAACATCACTTGCCAGAACAGCCTTAAAATTATTCTGTTTTCAAGTGCTACACATAATACACATTATTTCACATTTTTCATAAAGAAAGATTTCATTAATATTTTATGTTACTTGGTTGACAAGTCCCATAAAATAATATAGACACTGTTGAAATAAAATTTTTAGAAAAATTTTAAATCACAATATTGTCAGGGTTCAAGATTGATGGTAAATAAAAAGTTGGTCTCTAGTAATAGTGAGTGAAGTTGCTCAGTTGTGTTCAACTCTGCGATCCCATGGACTGTAGCCTATCAGGCTCTTCCATCCATGGAATTTTCCAGGCAAGAGTACTGGAGAGGGCTGCCATTTCCTTCTCCAGGGGATCTTCCTGACCCAGGGATCGAACCCAGGTTTCCCACATTGCAGGCAGATGCTTTACCATCTGAGCTACTAGGGAAGCCCCGTCTCTAGTAAAAAGACAATCTAAAATCTTTTATGAGTTTTATGACAACTAAGCATGAATTCTGACCTGCTATATCAACATCATAAGAACATGTAAGAAACAAATGAGAAGCTAAAAAAAATAAGTCTTCTGGATAATCTGCACATAGGTAAAGTTAGAATTTTGTTTCTGCTAGCTTTGTCAGGAAGTTCTTTGTTTGAGATATTGGTGATCAGAAAAAAAAGTAAGTAAATATGGAAAAAAAGGAAAAGCATTTGCTTAATCTCTCATAAGTATAATGAGATATAAAAATATGTGAGTTTTCTGTTATAATCATAGCTTTAATCTTAACTTTAGCTAAACAAAGAAAAGTATTTTACTGGTATTAAAATTTCTTCCAACACAATAAAGTTTGTTTATTTTTGATGTAAGCTATGATTTTTAAAGAGAAATCAAACTCATTTTCACATTTGTTTGGCCCAGCATGGTCTTTGAAATTTTGATAAATAATTTGGTAAAGTTAACAGTAAATTTGGCTTACTTTGTAGTTGCATCTATTGAATCAAAAAAATGCAGGGGACACTGTGACTCTAAAAGGATATATTTTTTTATAATTTTATTTCCTTATCTTGCTTTGCTGAACAAGGGTGAGAAAGAAACTGCTCTGCATGCATGAGATAAACTAAACACACAGAAAATGAGAAGATATGCTGAATATTAATAGAAAAGCTGGATGTGAAGAACTATGCTCCATTTAGTTGACTATCCTGTGAAATAATAAAATGATTACAAACTAGAGAAATGGACTTCACTGGCATCTTTGGTTTTGCATATTTAAAAAGTAACACTTACTCTTTTTCTGTTTAGTTTGTAAGTGAAATGAACTAAGATTAGAAATTTATGGACTTTGGAAATCAGCCTGGGTGAGTGAACACCCAGTTACTTGAGATATCCATCACAAACCAGGTGTTATATAACTCACTGAGTCATCAGACTGGGTGTGCAGTCCATCACCAAGAGAACATAGCAGATATTCAATAGAGTTTAGACAGGTACTAAAGGCAAAGGCAGGTGCTGTGAGCAACGCTGTCAATCCTATGGCACAGTTGTCTCATCACAAGTGCCCCAGATGCCCTTGACATAGTGCCAGATACAGATAGGAAGAAGGCAAAGGAGAAGCAGCAAAAAAATTCACCAATGGAGTGACTGGAAATATGATTTACAGCAGCAATGGCAACCAAGTATACTAGAGAGCTTTCTCCTCCAGAGCACATCCATGGCACACCAGCTCTGTGGTTGCCAGGAGATGTTACACATGAGCACATAGGATGAGTTATGGACCCAGTTAAGTCTGAGAAACTCTTGGGTTCACCAAACTAAAGTTTGTTTCTGTGTCCTCGCATTTTCACACGCAGTTTTCCCTCAACTCTGAGACTTTCATTCTAGTTCTAATCATGTCACCCACTAGATTCCCTCTCAAAGAGTAACTAGCTCCTCCCAGAATGGTGCTTGTCACCTCTCCAGCCTAATCATCATGTGGCTGGTGGGACACCATTATAGTCCCTACTGATTTTTGTTTGACACTTGGCACAAAATAAATAGATGAAAGTAAAAGACGCTTGCTCCTTGGAAGAAAAGTTATGACCAACCTAGACAGCATATTGAAAAGCAGAGACATTACTTTGTCAACAAAGGTCCATCTAGTCAAGGCTATGGTTTTTCCAGTGGTCATGTATGGATGTGAGAGTTGGACTATAAAGAAAGCTGAGTGCTGAAGAACTGATTCTTTTGAACTGTGGTGTTGAAGAAGACTCTTGAGAGTCCCTTGGACTGCAAGGAGATCCAACCAGTCCATTCTAAAGGAGATCATTGGAAGGTGTTCATTTGAAGCACTGATGTTGAAGCTGAAACTCCAATACTTTGGCCACTTCCTGTGAAGAATTGACTCATTGGAAAAGACTCTGATTCTGGGAGGGATTGGGGGCTGGAGGAGAAGGGGATGACAGAGAATGAGATGATTGGATGGCATCACCAGCTCAATGGACACGGGTTTGGGTAGACTCCAGAGTTGGTGATGGATAGGGAGGCCTGGCATGATGCGGTTCATAGGATCACAAAGAGTCAGACACGACTGTGCAACTGAACTGAACTGAAATAGGTGTAACTAAGCCAAGGGAATGTGCTTTCCTCACCCTAGGAGTAGATGCTTTTGTATCCCAAGCCCATCTTTGGTGATGTTGAGCCCAAGGGGCCATTTCTCACATAGGAGCAGTGGGAAGATCAAATGTCAACAATTTGTGCTGCATTGGATGAAAGCTGCAGTGTCCAGTGCAACACCCACTTTTCACATGTGGCTATCAAAAAGTTAGAACTTTAGTTCTTCACTCACACAAGCCGTATATCAAGTGTTCACTAGCTACATGTAGCCTACAGCTAATGCACTGGACAGTAAGTTTCCATCATCACAGAAATTCTATTGAATAGTACTGGACTAGTGTCATACTATAAGTGATGTGGCTTCAGTCCTGCGTAGGGGAAGATCCCCTGGAGGAGGGCATGGCAATCCACTCCAGTGTTCTTGCCTGCAGAATACCATGGACAGAGGAACCTGGTGGGGTACAGTCCAAAGAGTTGCAAAGAATTGGACATGACTGCACACAGTAAACACACATGCACAATATCATACCACACACGCACAGACACATGAGCATGCAGACGGTCAACTTCCTTCTAGAGGAAGTCCACTACATCTCAGGAGCCCACAGAATTTCACAAGCTGACTTGACAGCATCCTTGCTTCTAATATGCTTCAATAAAGTGACTGTTAGCACCAAGCAAAGAAAATATCCACCAAAACAAACTCTTATAAACCACAAGGACACACACACAGAGTCCCTTTTCTACAAACAGAAGACTGTGTCCTTTTTACAAACTAAAGGACTCATGATGGTTAGAACCATCCTGCTTCCTGGGTCTTCATTGTTCCAAGAATTTTGGCTCTCCCAAAACTTCCTTAGTTTCCTTTCATTCTAACGTTGTATGTATTTTATGAATGAGTAAGATGAGTCTTTGGAAAACTGACCCACAGAAATTCTACCCTGAGACAATAGGGAACAGCTGAACAGACTCAGTCCATTTTCATAATTTATCTCTTTGTTGATAATACATATTATTTACCACTTACACTCATCCTAAAAGCTCACAGTTTGGGGTGCTTCATGCTGTTTCTAATGTCTTTTTGCAACTTGTCTGCCTAACATGATTTATATATGGTTAACATTCTCTAAGGGAGTCAGGGTCACAAACAAGGCAAGGATCAGAGATTTCAATGAATCCAGTCAAAAAAGACCAGCACTAGAATGCAGACAGCTAGCCAACATTTCAAGCCAGTAATTCCCAAGCCTGGAGGCATATAACAAATAATTTGGAGCTTTAAAATCCTGGATGCCTGGGCCCTACCATCAGAGATACCAATTAAATTGATCTGGGGAAATCAAGATTATTTAAAATGTCATTGGGTGATTTTACCATAGTGATTCCGAGGTTCAGAACCACCGTCTGAGAACATGCCTGGGTCCCAGGCCCTGAGCAGGAGCTGGCAAACTATGGCTTCAAGCCAAATTCACCCCAGCAATGGGGGCTTATCTATTTACAAAGCATCTGGGCTGTTCCCATACCTCCACCCTACAATGGCAGAGTTGGAGAGCTGTAACAAAACCAAGGGACCCACAAAGCCTGAAATACTTGCCATCTTGCTATTGCAGAGATATCTGACCCTCACCCTAGAGCATCACCTGGGCACTTGTTAAGTACATAAATCCTCAAGTCCACCCCAAACTACTGATTCAGAAACTCTGGAGGCAGGACCCAGCAATCAGTATTTTGATTCGCTCTCCAGACAGTGATCATATGATGCACGCGAGAAGAGTGGTTTGGTTGTCAGACTTTAACTTGTATCAGAATCACTTTCAGGCATGGTTGGTGGGAATGTAAATTGGTGCACCACTGTGGGAACTATGAAGGTTTCTCAAAAAACTATAAGTAGCACTGCTATATATTCTAGTAATTCCACTTCTGTGTATTTTTCCAAAGAAAATGAAAACATTAATTTGAAAAGATATATGCACTCCTATGTTCATTGCAGCATAATTTGCAATAGCCAGACATGGAAACAACCTAAGTATCAATCAACAGATGAATGAATAAAGATGCTATATATCATGTATATTCTATTGTATGTATATGCACAATAGAATGTCAATCAGTCATGGACAACAATGAAATTTTGCCATTTGGGGCAGCATGGAAGGACTGAGAGGCTATTCTGCCAATGAAATGTCAGACAGAGATACGAGAAATATGATTTCACTTATCTATGGAATTTTTTGAAAATATGGCAAAAGAACAAGCATGACAAAACAGTAACAGAGTCATAGAAACAGAGAACTAACTGATGGCTGCGAGAGGGAAAGTGTGTGGAGGGGTGACACTTCTTCCTGTTCAGATGTTTGGAATTTTATACCGAAAGTGATGGGGAGCTGCTGAAGTATTTTAAGCAGGAATTGATGTTATCGGATATCTTTCAAAAAGATCATTCAACAATGAAAATTATAGGTAGATAAAACAGGAACCAGCGTAGTAGTAAGATATTATTGGTAGTGAAGGGGAGAGATGATTAATTCAAGAGATACTAAGACAGTAAAACTCACAGAGATGTTTCTGAGGTGAAGGGTGGGCAGAAAGAGTTGAAGACGACTGCCAGGATTCTAGCTTGAGTGACTGGGAGGCGGAGGCTCCATCAGGACAGACTGGAGGAGGAGGAGCAGGTTGATGGAGGATGTGAGTTCTGCTTTGCCCCCATTCAGTTTGAGGTGAAGTTCTTCTTAGAATATTTCCTAGGTATTTAGTTATAACCAACTAGAACTCTGACGAGGTACCAGGGCAGGGTTAACTATTTTTGAGTCTTCAGTCAATAGTTGGTAACTAACACCACAGAGGTGAATCAAAGCAAATGATGAGAGGATACCAAGTGACATGGAAGAAGAATAGGACTGACATCAAGGACTGACAGAGGAAAGGGAGTCTGTGGGTGATGCCGAGAAAAAGATGCCAGAGTAAGAACATCCACCACAGGGTCGTCATGTCAGGCAGAGGAGAGAGTTGTCGCAATGATTCGTCAGTCTGATAGAATGAAGCAGAAAGGCGAAGTCGGGAAATATTGCAAAGGACCATTGGATTTGACAGCTAGGGAGAAAACATCATCGTTAAGCTTTGTCAGTTGTCAGAGCGATTTCAGTGGTGTGTAGGGCCTGCTCCACCTTATACCCATCATCTCTGGAAGTAAGGAAAGGAAGCAACTTGGAGAGAGAAGCACACCTCCAAATAGATGGGCTGGTTCTCAGCTCCAGAGGCATGATCCGTGAAAGAGAGAATTGACAAACAGGACTTCATTAAAACTTAAATTTTCTGCTCGGCAAAAGATTCTGTCAGGAGAATGGAAAGATTAGACACAGACTGGATGAAAATATCTGATAAAATGACAGTTATCCAAAATATACAAAGAAGTCTTAAAAGTATACAATCCCTGGTGGCTCAGTGGTAGAGAATCTGCCTGCCAATGCAGGAGACACAGGTTCGATCCCTGGTCTGGGAGTATCCCACATACTGACAAACGACTAAGCTGGTACACCACAACTACTGAGCCTGTACTCTAGAGCCCCTGAACCACAGCTACGGAAAGCCTGCCCAGCAACAAAGATCCAGGAGAGCCAATAAATAAATGAATTATTTTAAAACACACAATAAGAGAACAACTCAACTTGCCAAAGAAGAAAATATCTTAAGATCCAAGAAGATATATACAAGGCAAATAAACAAACAAAAAGATGTTCCACATGCTATATCTTCAGGGAAATTCAGATTTAACAAGCAATGAGATTCCACCACACATCTAATTGAATGGCGAAAATCTGGGACACTAAGAACACCAAATGCTGACAAGGACATGGAGCAGCAGCAGTGAGCTCTCCTTCATTGCTGATGGGAATGCAAAATGGCACAGCCACTTTGGAAAGCAGTCTGACAAAGTTTTATTATACAATTCAGCAATAATGCTCCTTGGCATTTTCCCAAAAGAGTTCAAAATCTCTGTCCATACAAAAATTTGTACGTGGATGTTTATAGTAGCTCCAGCATAATTGCCCAAACTTGGAAGCCACCAAGAAGACCTTCAGTAGGAGAATGGGTCAATAAGCTGTGGTCCACCCAGGCAGTGCAATATTATTCAGCACCAGAAAGAAATGAGCTATCAAGCCATGAAAAGACATGGAGCAATCTTACAGGCGTATTACTAGGCTAAAGAAGTCAATCTGAAAAGGCTACACACTGTATGATTCCAATTATACGACATTCTGGAAAAAGCAAAAGTACAGAGACAATGAAAAGATCATTAGTTGTCAAGGGTTGAGAGGGAGAAAGATGATGAACAGGCAGGTCACAGAGGATTTTTAGGGCAGTGAACATATTCCGTATAATACGGTAGTGGTGGCTACCTGTCATGATGCATTTGTTCAAACCTATATAATATACAGAGTGAGCCTGATGTGAACTATGGACCCTGGGTGAAGATGATGTGTTCAAGCAGGTTCACCGATTTTAACAAATGTACCATCTGCTGAAGGTGTGACAATAGGGGAGACTGTGTATATGTTGGGGGAGGGGTTTATGGGAAATCTCTATACTTTTCCCTCAATTTTGCTGTGAACCAAAAACTGCTCTAAGATATGAAGTCTGTTTTTTAAAATCTGGGCTGGGGAAGATGGCCAAGAAAACAGCATCTGGGGGCTTGAGGATGGAACTGAGTCTGTGTGTTTATGCAGAAGGAAACAGAACAAAGAGCCTTTTCAGAGAGAAAAGACCCTGTAAAAGCAAAAGGCAGCAGGAGGGCACAAGCCCAGGCACTGGCTGAATTTTAGTCTGAGCAAGATTTCTGACTCTTCTCCTGAGAGGGAAGGAAAAGAAGAGTAGGTTTAGATGCACTGATTATATTTTTATAAGTTGAGGAAGTTTCCAAATGAAAGATGGTATTCTCTGCAAAGTTGTGCTAGGCTTTTAAGTGTAGGAGGCTCCAAGAGGGTGGAGATCAGAGATGAACATTTTGAACACCCTCTGAGGAGCTGGAGGAAGGAAACTTGATGGTCAGACTTATCGGGGTCCGCTTAGGCTGACGGTGGTGAATTAGCACACGTGGCCTCCTGCACAGCCTTCTGGCCCCTTGCGCTTCTCCCTGGCCCTCCAGCACACAGTGCTGGTTTTCGCCTCAAGACTTTGGCAACAGATGTTTCCTCTCCCTGCAGTGTCTTCCTTGACCTTCTCCTGACTGATAGCATCCTGGAATTCGGGCCCCAGCTCCAAATGTCACTTCCTTAGAGAGACCTTCCCCTATCAACCTAAACTCGCCTCTGGATTCATTCTCTATCGATGTACTCTGTAGAATTTCTCTCTCTCTCTCTCTCTAATACCTCCTGGCTTGCTTGTTAATCACAATTAGGAAAGAAGTTTTCATTTCAGCATGACAATGGTGTTTAAATCTTTACAGACATATCAAAACATTTATAGGTAAAATGTTTCCTGTCTGCTTTGTTCCCACCAGCATCTACCCTCCACGGCAACAAGAACCTTCCCAGTCTCGCTTATAGTCCACCTCCTGCCCAGAATATTGTAGGGTACCAAAAACAGTTGCTGTTGAATATTGTGTGATTTTGCTCCAGTGGCTCCACAGAGTCTAAGAGAGGAATAAACGGTGACATGTGGTGACAGGAAAAGGGGACTGATAGGTGAGAAGAAAGCAGGCAGGTAAAGGGAGCCCCTGCAAATAGGTCCAGTGAGAAAAATCATAGGAA
Organism: Nanger dama; assembly: GCA_917880005.1. NCBI lineage: Eukaryota > Metazoa > Chordata > Mammalia > Artiodactyla > Bovidae > Nanger > Nanger dama. Next base: position 41,426,180 of record CAKJTW010000009.1, on the reverse strand, counting down.
GATGTTGAAATACCTTAAAAACATTTTATAAAAAAATGATGATGGAAAACTCCAAATATATTAAAAACAATAGGAGAGCTAGTATGAGTCTTTGTCCTCATCAGTACAAGAACAATTATCAACTATTTGCCAACCTTTACTCTACTCTCTTACACAACTAATACTTCCCTACACTCCAGTATTCTTGCCTGGAGAATTCCATGGACAGAGGAGCCTGGTGGGCTACAGTCCATAGGGTGGCAAACAGTTGGATACAACTGAGCGACTAACACACCGCACACACACAGAATATCTTAAAGTAAATACCTGGTAGGATATCATTAAACCTGTAAATGTTTGCTATGTCTCTAAAAGATTGAAAAAGTGTTGACATACTGAAATGAAAACTGCTTGCTTAATTAATATTTTTAATAATTTTTTTCAATTTTGCTGAAAATAAAGAAAAACACCAAAATTATTCTCCAAATCACTTGAGATATAGAAACGCTATACAGTAGGTCCTTGTTGGTTATCCATTTTTAATACTGTAGTATGTACCTGTCCATCTCTAACTCCCTAACTACCCCTTCCTCCATCCTTTCTCCCAGCAATGACAAGTTTGTTCTCTTGTTTTAGAGTCCAGGTGGTATGGAACTTTCAGCTGACAAGTCCTAGGATAAATTCATGGGTGTGGGAAGCTGAAGGTGATTAGATATGGGTTTGCATGGCATTAACGATTTCCTGAATCTGAGTTTGGCTGCAAAAGTTAGCACTGATACCTTCCAGGATGATGGTAGAATTTGTGAAATAAAGAGGAGTCAGTCACTCAGCGAATTGAGGGGAGGGGGAGGCAAAGAAGGAAGTCGTAAGATTACACAACTGTGCAGCTCTGAAAGGAATAAAGACTACTTTTTATTGAAGTATCATTGATTTATCAATACTGTGTTAGTTTCCTACATATATATGTATTATACATATATATTCTTTCCCTATTATAGGTTATTACAAGATATTGAGTGTGAGTCCTTATTGTCTCTCCATTTTATATATGGTAGCTTGGGAAAGGGAGAGAGATAAATTAGGAGTGTAGGATTAGCAGATATAATACAAACTACTATATATAAGACTCCATTACTTTTAATTCTACAGTAACCTCTTTCCAACCGCAACATCTTATATGGCGTTCTAGCATACATGCTCACCTTTTAAATGTGGTTCCTTCCATTAAATACGAGAACTTGGGTTCTAATTTATACTCACTGTGGCTGTACAAATTGTCAGACATTCTCTGGGCAGATAATTACCAAAAGCGACAACATACTAACAGTCCTGGACACTGAGGCTGGATTCCAGGCATGCCCACACCAGTGCGTTTGGAGGGCAGGGCAACCTTGTAAAGAGCAAGTGACAGTGTGACCTGGGCACAAAGCACAAAGGACGGGAGCAAAATTGTGCATGTGTACTCTCTGTAGGACTGGGAATCACCACTGTGCTGGCTCAATAGAAATGATTCAAAGCACCTGCGACCCCAGTTTACTCTATCCCTGGGTTCACAATGAAGCCAGGAAAGCAGGAAGAAAGAAAAAAATCCATGTCCTTAAAATCATCATGGTATTAAACATTTGCAAGGATGGCCAAACACTAAGATAGCATCTTTCATCATTGATATTATCTGTAAAAAAAAAAAAGAAAGAAAGAAACTTACAACAATCTCATTGAGATAGGGAATGGAGGTCCTAAAAATCTTCTGAGAAGAATCCAAAAGAGGGGCTATATGTACATATATATCTGATTCACTTTTCTATGTAGCAAAAACTAACATAACATTGTAAAGCTATATATCCAATAAATTTTTTTAAAAAGAAATGTTGGAAGCCTTAATTGAAGAGTACCACGATTACTGATTTATATGTACAAAATGCCATTGTGGCTTTCTTTAATATACTTTGTGTCATTTCATTTTTATGAACTTAAAGATATCTGGAAGTCTTTTCAAACTATCCATCTTAATTTGATGCTCCAAATCCTGTTTGCTTTCTCTCTGTTCCTCAACTCTTTCCAGAAGCGTTTTCAGGGAACTTATCTTGTAGGTTACAGAGGGACCACCATTGCACTTAATTCGTTAATGCCTTATTTATTTGAAGCCTGGGTTAATCTCTTTTCAGTTTGAGGCTGAAAATGTGTATGACTGACTTAGGCTAATTTCACAGTTCTGTTATTTTCATGCAGTGACGTTCAGTGGTTCCAAGGTTATGTGCAACATTTTAGAAAGCTTAATAGAAAAGAGTAATGCATCTGTTTCACTTCTGCTGCTCAGTCGCTCAGTCATGTCTGACTCTTTGCAGTCCCACGGACTGTAGCCCTCCAGGCTCCTCTGTCCATGGGATTTCCCAGGCAAGAATACTGGAGCAGGTTGCCATTTCCTCCTCTAGGAGATCTTCTGGACCCAGGGATGGAATGCATGTTTCTTGCATCTCTTGCAGTGATAGGCACATTTTAACCACTAGCACCACCTGGGAAGAGCTATTACTGTTCACTTCTATTAAGTGGCACAAAAAACTTTGCCAATGAGTCATCTGACAGAAAGAATCTACTAGAAGAGTGTCTAATCAAAACCAAGAAAGCCTCAAATGCCGCTCAGAATAATGAAGCTTTGTTGTGTGTGTTTTCTGCTTCAGTTGTCACAGAATTTAACCCAGAATGTCCTTATTTTCCCCCTTATTTTCTCTTAGAAAGAAATGATTGATGAGTTCCTAAGTCATTTTTTAACTCAGTCTTCTTTAGTCTGTTTACTTTTTGTCAAGAGATAGGGTTTCCATGGCTCCTGTTTGCTGAATTTCATCAACCTTAAACATTGTACATTTTATAGCTCAATACCACAGAACGAACAATCCAGTCCAAAAAAAAATGGGCAGAAGACCTAAACAGACATTTTTCCAAAGACATGCAAATGGCTAATAAGCACAGGAAAGATGCTCAACATCACTTGTTACTCAGTTCAGTTCAGTTCAGTCACTCAGTCGTGTCTGACTCTTCGCGACCCCATGAATCACAGCACGCCAGGCCTCCCCTGTCCATCACCAACTCCCGGAGTTCACTCAGACTCACGTCCATCGAGTCAGTGATGCCATCCAGCCATCTCATCCTCCGTCATCCCCTTCTCCTCCTGCCCCCAATCCCTCCCAGCATTAGGGTCTTTTCCAATGAGGAATGCAAATCGTATCTACAATGAGGTATTTCTTCCCACCAGTCAGAACAGGCATCATCAAAAAGTCTACAAACAATAAATGCTGGAGAAGGTGTGGAGAAAAGGGAACGTTTTTACATTGCTGGTGGAAATGTAAATTGATACAGCCACTATGGAGAATACTATGGAGATTCTTTAAAAGACTAAGAATAAAACTACCATATGACTCAACAATCCCACTGCTGGCCATATATCCTGAGGAGACCATAACTGAAAAGAACAGATATACCCCAACGTTCATCGCAGCACTATTTATAATAGTCAGAGCATAGAAGTAATCTAGATGTCCACCTACAGAAGAATGGATAAAGATGTGGTACATAGATACAGTGCAATATTACTCTGCTATAGAAAGGAATGCATTTGAGTCAGTTCAAATGAGGCTGGATGAACACAGAGCCTATTATACAGTGAGGACGTGTCACCTCTGTGGTAGGTGGATGTGGTGGGGCTAAATGGCCCACAAAACACATCAGACATTTTACCTCCATGATGTGGCTCTGGCTATTCCTCTGTTGGGAATTCGCATCCCCAGAGGTTGTGGTTTAGTGCCAAGTCGTGTCCAACACTGGTGTGTAGAGGATTCTCCTCATTCCTTTATGTCTATCTAGATTCCATAGTGAGGTACACCACACATTGGGTTGTTTCTTTTTTCTATTACTATGTATATACGCAATTATATTTGTATGTATTTACTTGTATATGTATATGTGATTCTTCACTATATTACACATACATAACACATATTATATACACAAATAACAGTGAATAACCTTTTGTTGACACCAGTCCTATTTATATCAATGGCTCAGAGGTTAAAGCATCTGCCTGCAATGTGGGAGACCTGGGTTCAATCCCTGGGTTGGGAAGATCCCCTGGAGAAGGAAATGGCAACCCACTCCAGTATTCTTGCCTGGAAAATCCCATGGACAGAGGAGCCTGGTGGGCTACAGTCCGTGGGACAGCAAAGAGTCGGACACAACTGAGCGACTTCACTTTCAGTGTTGGATTATACTCCTAGAAATTGGGACACTGGATCAAAGAATAAATAAATGTTTAATTTGGAAAAATATTGCCACGGGAATACAAGAATTTTGCATTCCCACCAGCTCTGTATGAGAGTGTCTAGTTCATCAAAACTTTGCCAACAGAATGTGCTGCCAAACATTTGGATTGTTGTCAGCCTGATAAATGAGAACTAGCATCTCAATATAGTTTTAATTTGCGCTTCTTCTATTGTAAGTGAGTTTGAGGCTCTTTCCATTCAGTACTCAAGTTTTACCTCTGAAATGTCAAATTACTTACCCCTTTTTATATTTCTGTTGGTATTTCTCTTTCCTGTTTTTAGTACCCCCTTTAAAAACTAGAAATACAAAATAGAAATATTTTCTTCCCAATGTGTTTTTTCTTTTATTTGTTTATTTGCCATGCAATTGTTTTTAAATAGTCAGATATGTCAACCCTTCATTAAATGAGGGAACCATGAAGTTTTAGCTGTTTTTCCACAATAGTAATAAATTTTGGATAATTCATTCTCTTACCCAGACACTTTTGTAAACAATATTAAAAAACAGTGACAATAATATCACTATTCTATCTAATTGAGTCCCCAATTTTGACTTTATTAGTACTTCCTATATAGCCACACTATATACATCTGCACCAGTTCCTTCATTTCTCTAAGGATGTAACTGAGGCTGGTTTAGCAGCACTCGCTCACTGAGTTAGCAGAGTGGTTCTTGTGCAGAAGTCAATGTTCCTAATTCTTCCTGTACTGACTTAACTTAGGGCTAGTTGGTTTCTGAGTTCATAAAGCACTATGACAATGATAAAGAACTGTATTCTTTATACCCTGCTTCTTAACGAACAGATTCTTGTTTCCAAACCTTACCTCTTGGAAATCTAACCAGGAGTTATTTGGAGTTTTTCTTGCTGGATGGAAAAAAGGCACAGGTGGGAACACAATGGAGGCATTTACAGTCTCTCTATTATACATTCTTGTTTCTACATGTGATAAAGAAAACCTGCCAGGTAGATATCATTTTCCAGATTTCTTACTCCAACTCTTCCCAATATAATGGACTACCTTTTCCTGCAGTTTCTCTCTCTCTAAATAGGTATTTAAATAAAAGTAATGAGAGAGCTTTCTTCTTTTCTAATAAAATTGAATCTTACCACACTATCTAACCATATTATTATAACTTTTAGTTCAGTCTAATCACATAAATATTGTTTTCAACAATTAATATGAATTCTTTAGAATGTATTTTAAAAACTGGAGAAGAGAAAAATAAGAAGGAAAGACATTTATACTTTTATCTTTATCCAACAATCAATAGTAATTAAATGATTCATTTCACAACACACCCATAAACACATCCCCACATCTTACTGATGACTATTATACTCACTCCAATGATTCTGCTTTCTCTACTACATTTGTTATTTGTTGCAACTCCACTGTCTCTGATTTAATTTATTCTCACATTTTCTAATCTAAAATTGACCAGATGGATTAAGAAACCCAAAAAACCAAGTACTCCATGAATTTCTTTACAAACAGTAGACATGCCCTGTGTTATAGTAATAAAAAGAACCAAAACTGCTTACCATGATTATTTTTACTGGTTGGGTCACTAATATTTTAAAAGATTTCTTATTCACTACTTTAATAAAATTATTCCCACAGTGACTCATTATTGTACAATTTCCTTAACCAACAATTACACTTTTTTCTTTTTAATCATAAGAACACAACTATGTATTTTGTTTAAAACATTATTTTATTTCATAACCAAGCAAAGCATGTTTTAGAAAAATTCATCATTACCCACTGTTTGCAATAAGTATTATAAATTAGAGTGCTATATTTAAAAATGTAAATACAGTTCTCCATTGCAAATGAGAATTTACTGAAGAGTTATTCCTCACAGGCCAAATAAATTATTAAGAGGAACTGAGACTAAAGCAATCAAAATCTTACTTAACCATAAGAATCACTGACCAGCGGAGGCTAGTAAGAAGAGCAAACTACATCTGCTTCTCTGAATTGAACATCTAGAGTTCAATAAATGTTAACTAAATAGCCCACTCCAATTAATATCTTAAGTTGAAGAATTATAGATCAAAGTACAAATTCTAGACTATTAGAAATGAGAAACAAACAAACAAACAAAACCACACATCCATTGTCAAGTAATCTTACATCACAAGTCATTGTCACAAGTTATCAGAATTTTAGAATGTTTCTGAGCCGGAAAAGCCTTGTCCCTCTGCTCTATAATAATGAGTCTCCCTTGGCCAAGCTATTGTCTTTTTCTCAACTCCATATCTTATAAGATTAAGATAATCTGCCCAAACCATCTTACAAAATTTCTAAGTGCATTTGGCTTAAAATACTTAACTACAAGAATCAAAATTGACAATGTTCCAGAATTATCCCAGACATATATCTCAACTTTTCACTTTACTTTGCTTCTGTAATCATGCATGTAATGTGTACAAAATCTAACACGTTTTTCATATATGCATGCATACATCAGTTCAGTTCAGTCACTCAGTCATTTCTGACTCTTTGCAACCCCATGGACTGCAGTATGGCAGGCCTCCCTGTCCATCACTAACTCCCAGAGCTTGTTCGACTCATATCCATTGAGTTGGTGATGCCATCCAACCATCTCATCCTCTGTCATCCCCTTCTCCTCCTGCCTTCAATCTTTCCCAGTATCAGGGTCTTTTCCAATGAGTCAGTTCTTCTCATTAGGTGGCCAAATTATTGGAGTTTCAGCACCAGCATCAGTCCTTCAAATGGATATTCAGGACTGATTTCCTTTAGGATGGACTGGTTTTATCACCTTGCTTTTCAAGGGACTTTCAAGAGTCTACTTCAACACCACAGTTCAAAAGCATCAATTCTTCGTTGCTCAGCTTTCTTTATGGTCCAACTCTCACATCCATACATGACACTGGAAAAACCATGAATTTGACTAGATGGACCTTTGTTGCCAAAGCAGTACCTCTACTTTTAATATGCTGTCTAGGCTTGCCACAGAGAAGGTGATGGCACCCCACTCCAGTACTCTTGCCTGGGAAAGCCCATGGATGGAGGAGCCTGGTAGGCTGCAGTCTGTGGGGGTCATGAAGAGTCAGACATGACTGAGCAACTTCACTTTGACTTTTCACTTTCATGCATTGGAGAAGGAAATCGCAACCTACTCCAGTGTTCTTGCCTGGAGAATCCCAGGGATGGGGGAGCCTGGTGGGCTGCTGTCTATGGTGTCGCACAGAGTCGGACATGACTGAAGTGACTTAACAGCAACAGCAGCAGGCTTGCCATAGCTTTTCTTCCAAGGAGCAAGCGTCTTTTAATTTCATGGCTGCAGTCACCATCTGCAGTGATTTTGGAGCCCAAGAAAACAAAGTCTCTCACTGTTTCCATTGTTTCCCCATATATTTGCCCTGAAGTGATGGGACTGGAGGCCATGATATAAGTTTTCTGATTGATGAGTTTTAAGCCAACTTTTTCACTCTCCTCTTTCACTTTGATAAAAAGGCTCTTTAGTTCTTCTACACACGGACATAACCAGATGGTCAATACCAAAATCAAGTTGATTATATTCTTTGCAGCCAAATATGGAGAAGCTCTATACAGTCAACAAAAACAAGACTAGGAGCTGACTGTGGCTCAGATCTGAACCCCTTACTGCTAAATTCAGACATAAATTGAAGAAAGTAGGGCAAGCCACCAGACCACTCAGGTATGACCTAAATCAAATCCCTCACAGTTATACAATGGAAGTGACCAATAGATTCAAGGGATTAGATCTGATAGACAGAGTGCCTGAAGAACTATGAATAGAGGTTAGTGACATTGTACAGGAGACAGGAATCAAGAGCATCCCAAGAAGAAGAAATGCAAAAAAACAAAATGGTTGTCTGAGGAGGCCTTACAAATAGCTAAGAAAAGAAGAGAAATGAAAGACAAAAGAGAAAAGGAAAAGTATACCCATCTGAATGCAGAGTTCCAAATCTTGGCAAGGAGAGATAAGAAAGCCTTCCAAAGTGAACAATGCAAAGAAATAGAGGAAAAATAGAACAGGAAAGACTGGAGATCTCTTCAAGAAAATTAAAGATACATTACATTAGAGATACAAGGGAACATTTCATGCAAAGATGGGCCCAATAAAGGACAGAAATGTTATGAACCTAACAGAAGCAGAAGATATTAAGAAGAGGTGGTGAGAATACACAGAACAACTATACAAAAAAGATCACGACCCAGATAACCATGATGGTGTCACAGACCTAGAGCCAGACTTCCTGGAATGTGAAGTCAAGTGGACCTTAGGAAGCATCACCATGGACAAAGTTGGTGGAGGTGATGGAATTCCAGTTGAGCTATTTCAAATCCTAAAAGATGATGCTGTGAAAGTGCTGCACTCAATACGCTAGCAAATTTGGAAAACTCAGCAGTGGCCACAGGACTGGAAAAGGTAAGTTTTTATTCCAATCCCAAAGAAAGGCAATGCCAAAGAATGCTCAATCTGTCGTACAATTGCAGTCATCTCACACGCTAGTAAAGTAATGCTCAAAATTCTCCAAGCCAGGCTTCAACATATGAACTTCCAAGATGTTCAAGCTAGATTTAGAAAAGGCAGAGGAACCAGAGATCAAATTGCCAAAAACCACTGAATCATAGAATAAACAAGAGAATTCCAGAAAAATATCTACTTCTGTTTCATTGACAACACCAAAGCCTTTGACTGTGTGGATCACAGCAAACTGTGGAACATTCTTAAAGAGATGGGAATACCAGACCACCTTACCTGCCTCCTGAGAAATTTGTAAGCAGGTCAGGAAGCAACAGTTAGAACCAGAAATGGAACAACATATTGGTTCCAAATTGGAAAAGGAGTATGTCAAGGCTGTATACTGTTACCCTGTTTATTTAACTTATATGTTGAGTGCATCATGCAAAATGCCAGCCTGGATGAAGCACAAGCTAAAGTCAAGGTTGCAGGGAGAAATACCAATAACCTCAGGTATGCACCTATATATCTATATCTATATCTATATCTATATAATGCAGACACTTATAAAAGCCATAGCTGGTAGAATGGATTGAATTGTATTCCCCTAAAAGATATGGCCAGGTTCTAACCCTGGTATTTGTAAATGTAACATTATTTAGAAATGGAGTCTTCACGACTTTAGTGAAGTTAAGGGCCTTGAGATGAGCTGAGTGGGACCTTGAGTGGGCTGTGATTACAACCCACTGTAAATTCAATAATTGGTATTGAGACACAGACACACAGAGGAGAAGGTAGTGAGAGGATGGAACAGAGATGGGTGTAATGAGCCACAAGATAGTGAAGATTGTCAGTAGTTTCCAGAAGCTAGATGAGAAGCACAAATCACCTCCATGAGGGAATATACATTTTTGTTACTTTAAGCCACCAAATTTGTTATAATTTGTTAGCGCAGTCTTAGGAAATGAACATGAATGTTTCAATATAAGAGAAATAGTAGTTGCAAAGGATCTCAAAACTAGTCACTCATATGCAGAAGGTATAGAAGGTACCCCAGTTACTACCTGCAGTTTTACTTGTGTGAATTTAGCAAATTAATATTTCCAACTCTATTCACAGTTTTGAAACTAGATGGCTGACATAATCCTCCAAATTTTAGAGACTATTTGGAAAATATCCTGTTTGGTTTTTGTTTGTTTGTTTTTAATGACAGCTTGCCTTATCTATCAGATTGCTTCCTTTTGCTCTGTCTTAAAAAAAAAAAATTTTCATTCAGTTAGTTGCCAAGGGAAAATTTGGAGAAGATATTTCTCCCAGTTCTCTGATAAATGTCATTGGCAATACAAAGAAAGGGACATTTCTGATGCTGCCTGGAGAAAAAGAGGAACACATACCTAGAAAATTAGTCTTTTCTTTCAGTTACAGAAGAAAGACCCACAGTCCCTGGAAGAACAATATTCCTCAGAAATATACCTGGCCACTCTTAGTTGAGTTTTCTGGTGGTCTGTGGCTATTTGGGGTCAGATAGTTATTCTCTGCTTCAGTGTAATATAGGCTGGGCAGTATGTTCTCGTGAAGGAATGGTATAAATCACAGAATATTCCAGTGTGTCCATCTTAGAATTCTTTCATTCATTTGTTCAGTAAACCGTAACAGTTACTGAGCCTCTGCTTTGACTCAGGCATTGAGTAAGGTATGATGAACGCAAAATCACTGAATAAATAACCCTTTCCTGACCATCAGACACATGAAATAAATGCTGATTATCACTAATCATCAGAGAAAAGAATATCAAAGCCATACTGAGATGCCACCTCATACATGTCAGAATCGCTTCTTCAAAATACCTACAAATAACAAATGTTTCATTGTGTTAGATAAGGCTGTAATCTAATGATCAGTTTGGTTAGTTTTTCTATAATGGGCATTCCATTCTGTCTGCCCTCTGATGGATAAGGATAAGAGCCTTGTGGAAGCTTCCTGATGGGAGGGACTGGCTAGGGGGAATCTGGGTCTTGTTCTGATGGGTGGGACCATGCTCAGTAAATCTTTAATCCAATTTTCTGCTGACTGGTGGGGCTGTGTTCCCTCCATGTAGTTTGTCCTGGCCAAACTATGGCAGCGGTAATGGCAATAAAGGCAACCTCCTTCCAAAGGACTTATGCCAAGACTGTTTTGTTCAGTGCCCCTGACCCAATGGCAAGCCATTGTCAACCCACACCTCCACCAGAGATTCAGGACACTCACAGAAAGTTTAACTCAGTATCTTATTTGTGGAGTCACTACTCCTTTCTCTTGGGTCCTGGTGCTCACGGGTTTTGTTGTGCCCTCCAAGAGTCCATTTCCCCAGTCCTGTGGAAGTTCTGCAATCAAATCCCACTGGCCTTCAAAGTCAAATTCCCTGGGGGTTCTCAGTCCCTTTCTGGATCCCCAGGTTGGAAAATCTGCTATGGGCCCTAAAACTTTCACAACAGTGTGAAACCTTCTTTGGTAAAAATGTTCTCCAGTTTGTGAATTGTCTGTTCAGTGGTTCCATGGTGGGGCTCCCAGGTCTGCTGCAGCCAAAGGCCCTGTCCCCATGGCAGGCCTTGCTGACCCATGCCTCTGCAGGAGACACTCAAACACTCGAAGTCAGGTCTGGCTCAGTCTCTTGTGGGGTGCCTGGGTCCTGGTGCACACAAGGTTTTGTTTGAGTCTGCTGAGTGTCTCTGATGAGTATGGCATTTGATTCTAAAGGTAACTTAACCCCTCCTATCATCTTGCTGGTCTTTTCCTTTGCCCTTAGACATGGGGTATCTTTTTTTGGTGGAATCCAACTTTCTCCTGTCAATGGTTGTTCTGCGGTTAGTTGCAATTTTGGAGTTCTCTCGGGAGAAGATGAGAGCCTGGCCCTCTACTTCACTATCTGACTGGCCAGTCATGGGAGAGAATTCTGAATGTGGTCCACTGGAGAAAGGAATGGAAACCACTTCAGTACTCTTGCCTTGAGAACTCCATGAAGAATACGAAAAGGCAAAAATATAAGTCATTAAAAGATGAATTCCCCAGGTCGGTAAGTATCCAATATGCTCCTGAAGAGAGTGGAGAAATAGCTCCAGAAAAAATGAAGAGGCAGAGGCAAAGCAAAACTGCACCCAGTTGTGGATGTGACTGGTGATGGAAGTAAAGTCCAATGTTGTAAAGAACAATATTGCATAGGAGCCTGGAATGTTAGGTCCATGAATCAAGGTAAATTGGAAGTGGTCAAACAGGAGATGGCAAGAGTGAACGCTGTTGACATTTTAGGTATCAGTGAACTAAAATGGACTCGAATGGGGGCAAATTTAATTCAGATGACAATTATATCTGCTACTGTGGGCAAGAATCTTTTAGAAAAAATGGAGTAGCCCTCATAGTCAACCAAAGAGTCCAAAATGCAGTACTTATGTGCAATCTCAAAAATGACAGAATAATCTCTGTTCATTTTGAAGGCAAAGCATTCAGTATCACAGTAATCCAGGTCTACGCCCCAACCACTAATGCCAAAGAAGTTGAACTTGAACGGTTCTGTGAAGACCTACAAGCCCTTCTAGAACTAACACCAACAAAAAGACATCCTTTACATCATAGGGTAAAAGGAAATCAGATACTAGGAGTAACAGGCAAGTTTTGGCTTTGGAGTACAAAAGAAGCAGGGTAAAAGCTAACAGAGCTTTGCCAAGAGAACACACTGGTCATAGCAAACACAATCTTCCAACAACACAAGAGACAAGTCTACATATGGATGTCAACATATGGTCAATACTGAATTCAGACTGATTATATTCTTTGCAGTTGAAGATAGAGAAGCTTTATACAGACAGCAAAAACAAGGCTGGAAGCTGACGGTGGCACAGATCATGAAATACTTATTGCAAAATTCAGATGTAAACTGTAGAAAGTAGGGAAAGCCACCAGACCATTCAAGTATGACCTAAATCAAATCCCTTATTATTATACAGTGGAAATGACAAACAGATTCAAGAGATTAAATCTCATAGACAGAGAGCCTGAGAAACTATGGACAGAGATTCGTAACATTGTACAGAAGGCAGTGATCAAAATCATCCCCAAGAACAAATGCAAACAGGCAAAATAGTTGTCTGAGGAGACCTTACAAATAGCTGAGAAAAGAAGAGAAGCAAAAGGCAAAGGAGAAAAGGAAATATATACCCATTTTTGGAATGCAGAGTTCCAAAGAATAGAAAGAAATAAGAAAGAATAAGAAAGCCTTCCTAAGTGATCAATGCAAAGAAATAGAGGAAAACAACAGAATGGGAAAGACTAGATATCTCTTCAAGAAAATTAGAGATACCAAGGAAACATTTCATGCGAAGATGGGCACAGTAAAGGACAGAAACAGTATGGACCTAACAAAGCAGAAGATACTAAGAAGCAGTGGCAAAAATACACAGAACAACCATACAGAAAAGAACTTAATGACCCAGATAACCATGATAGTGTGGTCACTGACCTAGAGCCAGACAACTTGGAATGCAAAGTCGAGAGAGCCTTAAGAAGCATCACTAGGAACAAAGCTAGTGGAGGTGATGGAATTCCAATTGAGCTATTTCAAATCCCAAAAGATGATGCTGTGAAAGTGGTGCACTCGATATGGCAGCAAATTTGGAAAACTCAGGAGTGGCCACAGGATTGGAAAAGGGTCAGTTTTTATTCCAATCCCAAAGAAAGGCAATGCCAAAGACTGTTCAAACTACTGCACAATTGCACTCATCTCACACGCTAACAAAGTAATGCTCAAAATTCTCCAAGCGAGGCTTCAACATAAGTGAACTGAGAAATTCCAGGTGTTCAAGCTGGATTTAGAAAAAACAGAGGACCCAGAGATCAAATTGCTGACAACTGTTAAATCATAGAAAAAGCAAGAGAATTCCAGAAAAGCATCTACTTCTGCTTCAAGGCCTTTGACTATATGGATCACAACAAACTGTGGAAAATTCTTCAAGAGATGGGAATATCAGACCACCTTACCTGCCTCCTGAAAAGTCAGTATGCAGAGCAGGAAGCAATGGTTAAGACCAGACATGGAACAACAGACTGGCTCCAAATTGGGAAAGAAGTAAAGGCTGTTAATTGTCACCTTGCTTATTTAACTTATATGCAGAGTACATTATGTGAAATGTTGAACTGGATGAAGCAAAACTGGAATCAAGATTGCCAGGAGAAATATCAGTAACTCCAGATATGCAGATGACTCCACGCTTAAGGCAGAAAGCAAAATGGAACTAAAACACATCTTAATGAAAGAGGAGAGTGAAAAAGCTGGCTTAAAACTCAACATTCTAAAAACTAAGATCACGGCATCCAGTCCCATCACTTCATGGCACATAAAGGGGGAAACAATGGAAACAGTGACAGACTTATTTTCTTGGGCTCCAGAATCACCGCAGATGGTGACTACAGCCGTGATATTTAAAGACGCTTACTCCTTGGAAGGAAAGTTATGACTAACCTACACAGAACATTAAAAAACAGAGACATTACTTTGCTGACAAAGGCCCACCTAGTTAAAGCTACGGTTTTCCTAATAGTCATGTATGGATGTGAGAGTTGGACCATAAAGAAAGCTGAGCACCAAAGAACAGATACTTTTGAACTGTGATGTTGGAGAAGAACTCTTGAGAGTCCCTTGGACAGCAAGGAGATCAAACCAGTCAATTATAAAGGAAATTAGTACTGAACATTTATTGGAAGGACTAGTGCTGAAGCTGAAGCTCCAGTACTTTGGCCACGTGATGCAAATGACTGGCTCATCTGAAAAGACCCTGATGCTGGGAAAGATCAAAGGCAGGACAAGAAGGGGATGACAGAGAATGAGATGGTAGAATGGCACCACCGACTCAATGGACATGAGTTTGAGCAAGCTCTGGGAGTTGGTGATGGACAGGAAGGCCTGGCCTGCTGTAGTCCATGGAGTCACAAAGAATCAGACACGATCGAGCAACTGAGCTGAACTGAATAAATGTTGTGAAGATGTGGAGAAAAGCGAACCTTCATGCACTATTGGTGGGAGTGTAATTTGGCACAGCCACTATGGAGAACAGTATGGAGGTTTCTTAAAAGCTAAAAATAAAACTATCCTATAATCCAGCAAATCAGCTCCTGGGTATTCATCTGAAGAAAATGAAAACTAATTCAAAAAGTAAGTGCACTCCCAACATTCATAGCTGTAATATTTATAATAATCAAGGCATGAGAGTAACCTGTGTCCATCAACAGATAAATGGATATAGAAGATGTGGTACCTATATACAATGGCATGTTACTCAGTCATAAAAATAACAAAATCTTTGCCATTTGCAGAGACATGGATGCACTCAGAGAGTATTACGCTAAGTGAAATAAGTCAGACAGAGAAAGACAAATACTTTATCACTTATAAATGAAATCTAAAAATCTTTTTAAGTGAATATATATAATAAAACAGAAACAATCACAGACATAGAGAACAATCTAGTATTTACCAATGGGGAGAGGAAAGAGAAGAGAGAAAGATAGGTGTAGGGGATTAAGAGACACAAATTACTATATATAAAATAAAGAAGCAACAAGGATGTAGCACAGCATAGGGAAATACTCCCATTATTTTCTAATAACTTTAAAGGAAATCTAAGCTATATAAATATCGAATGACTACGTTGTGAACCTGAAACTAATTTAATATTATAGGTAAACTATACTTCAATAAAAGAAAATGACTCTAGAAAAGAAAAATAAATGGGCCTTTCCCTCAAGTGGATAGAGGAAATAGGAGAATGAGAAAGTAATTTACAGTGTGGGATTAAAGAGAACCATTACAGAGATGTGGACAAAATGTTATGAAAACAAAACAAGAAAATGGAGCAATTAACTCTGCCTGAAAGGACTCGGGTGATAGCACCATCCAGATTTCCAGGAGGGACTTGTGGAGGCAGCTGTTGCCATGTGAGAGATAAAGACAGTGGAGGGGATAAGGAGGAAGGTGAGGGGGTGTGCAATGTTCCAGGATTCTCAAACGTCTCGCAAAGGGGGAGGGTGTGTTCTCTGGCACAAAAGGGAGAGTTAGCCTTATTCAAATTAATCCAATTTGCATACTTGTCATGGTGAAGACTAAGCTGTTGGAATCTGAACCTCTGAACAGCAATGCCAAGAAAGAGAACTGGCCAGAAGCAGCCAAATCAGAAGCCACAGGTCTCCCTCTCAGTGCTGTTGGCTGTACCCCCAGGGAAGCCCAGGATCACATACCCAGAACGTGAGACATGGCTTCATATCATTGAAGAAGAAAATGTTCCAGAAGAGAATAGAAAGAGGCAGCTCTAGCCCAAGCAGGAAAAAAGAATCAAGCTCATCACAAAAGAGAGAGATTCTCAATTAAAATGTTCACATTCTTTAATGTTGAACACACTGAATTTTGGGTTGTCAGATCCACCTTAGTTAACCATTGCGTGGCCCCACACTTAACATGTGCCTGGGAACTGGACCTAGGCATTTCTACAAAGGGATGAAGCTAGGTTTAAAAAAACAAAAAAACAAAAGCACCTGCATGAACCTGCAGCATTGAATGAAGAATTCTCTGTTCATAATCACCCAGGAAGGTTATCTACTATTGTGGTGAGATGCTCAGCTACAAATGCAACTTGACTCTCTCTGTTTTCCTCTTCTCTGGCTGGAAGTGTGTCAAATAGTGCCCAAGGAATCACTGGAGGAGGCTCTGATACCAAGGGGAGAGTGGGAATTTGGAAATAATCAGAGGCTGAGGCCTAGAATGGTACCCTTCAGAATGGGGGTGATTCCAAAACTGAAAGCTTGAGAATATCTTTTAAGGAAGTGTTTAATAGTTCTATCCTGCAGTTAGAGGCAGTTCATTCAAACTTCTCAAAAGTTCTTATGAGCAAAAGCTGCTTGTCTCCTAGTGAACCATGAGACCACGAGAATGGGGCTTGTTGGATTCTTGAGAGGGAGATGCTTGAGTAAACCCTGGACCAGTGCCTCAAGCAGCTGGGACCATGGGAGTCAGGTAGATACAAAATTGGACAGTGAGAACTGAAATTAAAGATGTATTCCTGTAACTATACTTTAGGGGGTGGGGGGTAAATTCATCCAGCTAAATCTTCATGTACCAAAACAGAAAGTCAAAGAGAAGGTCTTAAACTGATCAATAAAAACAACTGTAAGCAGTTGCTTTTCATGTGAGCATCACTGAGAAATATGGAAATAAAAAACCAGAGGTAACAGCTGAAGGAGTTCTGAATGGTTACTTTTGGACACCAAGATGGAAAGGCAGAGACATTTAAGCCAAGGGGTATCCTTTTAAAAATATAAAACTTTTTGTAAGTAATTAGCATGTACTTCTTTTTAAAAAATGTTTAAAGAACCAAAAGGAAAACATCATGTATTATTTTTAAAGAGTCCACAACTGATATTTTATTTAACTAATGATAATGAAGTACATTTTATATAAATCAATGTGTTTTGATCCCTTTTAAAAGTTTAGTAATTTTATATTTTTTTTTCTATAAATCTTCACTTACTGGTAAGAAATTCACACACACTCCGATTCATAACCAAGGATAGGAAGTTAGTAACTGAGGTGCACCCATCAAGGTTTAAGAATCTGCCTCTCAGGACATCAGCCCAGTTTCTGATTCCTGTTGTCTTTCTCTACTTATCTGGGCCTCTGCAGATGCCATCTCTGGCTTGGATTCAACCTCATTATCTGCACAGCCATAGACCAGTAGGTCTCTGACATACTAACATTAGATCATTTGGAGGCTGGATTTAGAAAAGGCAGAAGAACCAGAGATCAAATTGCTAACATCTGTTGGATCATCAGGAAAGCAAGAGAGTTCCAGAAAAACATCTACTTCTGTTTCATAGACTATGCCAAAGCCTTTGACTGTGTTCACTTCAGTTCAGTTCAGTTCAGTCACTCAGTAGTGTCCAACTCTTGGTGACCTCATGGATCGCAGCATGCCAGGCCTCCCTGTCTATCACCAACTCCCAGAGTTTACCCAAACTCATGTCCATTGAGTCAGTGATACCATTCAACCATCCCATCCTCTGTCGTCCCCTTCTCCTCCCAACCTCAATCTTTCCCAGCATCAAGGTCTTTTCAATGAGTCAGCTCTTCCCATCATGTGGCCAAAGTATTGGAGTTTCAGCTTCAACATCAGTCCTTCCAATGAACACCCAGGACTCATCTCCTTTATGATGGACTGGTTGGATCTCCTTGCAGCCCAAAGGCCCCTCAAGAGTCTTCTCCAACACTGCAATTCAAAAGCATCAATTATTCCACGCTCAGCTTTCTTTACCATCCAATTCTCACATCCACACATGACTACTGGAAAAACCATAGCCTTGACTAGAAGGACCTTTGTTGACAAAGTAATGTCTCTGTTTTTTGTTATGCTGTCTAGGTTGGTCATAACTTTCTTTCCAAGGAGTAGGTGTCTTTTAATTTCATGGCTGCAATCACCATCTGCAGTGGTTTTGGAGCCCCAAAAATAAAGTCTGACACTGTTTCCACTATTTTCCTATCTATTTGCCATGAAGTGATGGGACCAGATGCCATGATCTTCATTTTCTGAATGTTGAGCTTTAAGCCAACTTTTTCACTCTCCTCTCTCACTTTCATCAAGAGGCTTTTTAGTTCCTCTTCACTTTCTGCCGTAAGGGTGGTGTCATCTGCATATCTGAGGTGATTGATATTTCTCCTGGCAATCTTGAGTCCAGCTTCTGCTTCATCCAGCCCAGTGTTTCTCATGATCTCCTCTGCATATAATTTAAATAGGCAGGGTTTGACTCTGTGGACCACAACAAACTCTGGAGAATTCTTAAAGACATGGGAATATCTGACCACCTGACCTGCCTCTTGAGAAATCTGTATGCAGGTCAGGAAGCAACAGTTAGAACAGGACATGGAACAACAGACTGGTTCCAAATAGGGAAAAGAGTACGTCAAGGTCGTTTATTGTCACCCTGCTTATTTAACTTTTTTGGGTGTTCGTTCTAGAAGGTCTTGTAGATCTTCATAAAACCATTCTACTTCTGCTTCTTCAGAGTTACTGGTAAGGACATAGACTTGGATAACTGTGATATTGAATGGTTTGCCTTGAAATGAACAGAAATCATTCATTTTTGAAATTGCATCCAAGTACTGCATTTCGGTTAGAACTGGACATGGAACAACAGACTGGTTCCAAACAGGAAAAAGAGTACGTCAAGGCTGTATATTGTCACCCTGCTTATTTAACTTCTATGCAGAGTACATCATGAGAAACGCTGGGCTGGAAGAAGCACAAGCTGGACTCAAGATTGCCAGGAGAAATATCAATAACCTCAGATATGCAGATGACACCACCCTTATGGCAGAAAGTGCCTCTTCAAGAAAGTGAAAGAGGAGAGTGAAAAAGTTGGCTTAAAGCTCAACATTCACAAAACGAAGATCATGGCATCTGGTCCCATCACTTCATGGGAAATGGATGGGGAAACAGTGGAAACAGTGTCAGACTCAGACTTTATTTTGGGGGCTCCAAAATCACTGCAGATGGTGATTGCAGCCATGAAATTAAAAGACGCTTACTCCTTGTAAGAAAAGTTATGGCCAACCTAGATAGCATATTGAAAAGCAGAGACATTACTTTGCCGACTAAGGTCCGTCTAAACAAGGCTATGGTTTTTCCAGTGGTCATGTATAGATGTGAGAGTTGGACTGTGAAAAAGCTGAGAACCGAAGAATTGATGCTTTTGAACTGTGGTGTTGGAAAAGACTCTTGAAAGTCCCTTGGACTGCAAGGAGATCCAGCCAGTCCATTCTGAAGGAGATCAACCCTGGGATTTCTCTGGAAGAAATGATGCTAAAGCTGAAACTCCAGTACTTTGGCCACCTCATGAGAAGAGTTGACTCATTGGAAAAGACTCTGATGCTGGGAGGGATTCAGGGCAGGAGGAGAAGGGGACGACAGAGGATTAGATGGCTGGATGGCATCACTGACTCAATGGACGTGAGTCTGAGTGACCTCCAGGAGTTGGTGATGGACAGGGAGGCCTGGCGTGCTGCGATTCATGGAGTCACAAAGAGTCGGACACGACTGAGCGACTGAACTGACTGACTGCATTTCAGACTCTTTTGTTGACCATGTTGGCTACTCCATTTCTTCTAATGGATTCCTGCCCACAGTAGTAGATGTAATGGTCATCTGAGTTAAATTCCCCCATTCCATCCATCTTAGTTTGCTGATTCCCAGAATGTCACAATTCACTCTTGCCATCTCTTGTTTGACCACTTCCAATTTGCCTTGATTCATAAACGTAACATTCCAGGTTCCTATGCAATATTGCTCTTTATAGCATCAGACATTGCTTCTATCACCATTCACATCCACAACTGGTGTTGTTTTTGCTTTGTTGTTTTGCTTACTTTAGGCTCTATAAGGAATAAAAATCTAAAGAAGACACAAACTTTTCAGGTATCTCCCTAGTAAGTAGAGGACTCAGCATTATGATACAAACTGCCATAGAAAATGGACTTCAGTGTTCATACTGAACAGATGAAGTGAGAGATTCTTCCAAGTGAGGTTTCTGGTGCAGAGATCATTGCACCTAATCTCTGACTTAAAACTACATAAACCCCCAGTCAGAGCTTCCCAGGTGGCACTAACAGCAAAGAATCTGCCTGCCAATGCAGGAGACATAAGAGGCGTGGGTTCTATCCCTGGGTCTGGAAGATCACCTGGAGAAGGGCGTGGCAACCCACTCCAATATTCTTGCCTGCAGAATCTGGTGGACAGAGCAGCCTGGCAGGCTACACTGCCTAGGGTCGCAGAGTCCGACACGACTGAAATGACTTGGTATGCATGCAAGCAAACCCACAGACCGGATTGTACCCCACAGATTCGAGGAGAACACTTCTAATCTTCCCATGAACAGAGCAGTTCTCCAGATAGCTGCCTTCCTTTTCATACCTGAACCATCAGTCAGACACCATCCAGGAGCCCGGTAATGTTTTCTTTTCCAGCAGACTGTGGGGCAAGCTGCACTTTTTAAGTGTTCCAAAGGATTGAGTCAGAATTCGCTGCCATTTCTGAAAATGGCAAGACACCTGTTCTTTAAAAGTGCCTCTGTTTTTGAAACGGAAGCTTCAGGTTTCACCGTAAACTGTCATATGGAGAACTGAGAGCAGGGAACTTATAAAATTCCCCATGCTTTAGGAGAATCAGAAGGAAGTAAAAAGAATAAAAGACTTTACTTTACTTTGAAGAACTAGCTTTTTTTTATATAGTGAAAGTTTAGTGAACTTATTCGATAATTTAGAATAGAATACACAGATGAAAATTGGGTAAGAATGTACAAGAGTTAAATAATAGAATTACAAAACTGAATTGAATTGACATAAATAAGATACTACAGCTGTCAAATGCAACAGAAAGTATCTACATAATTAAGTTAGAAAAAGGAGAGAACAAGCCCAAATAATGTAAAAGGAAGGAAATAATACAAGTAAGAGCAAAAATACTAATATAGAAAATAAGCATTGGCATTAGAATCAGCAAAGACAAAGGTTTTGTAATTTGAATAGTTTGATGTGTGCCTAGTGGGCTATAGTCCATGGGGTTGCGAAGAGTCAGACACAACTAAAAAGACTTAGCATGCGCGCACACACACACACACACACACACAGCATAGTTATTAATTTGTATATCTGATTCTGTATTTGAATAGTTCAGAATATTACTGATAAAACACCAAACTTGGTTTTCCAATACTTCATCCAGATGTCTTTCTTCTAACAGGGCAACTTTGGTTCTGCCTGCCATGCTACCAGGCAAAAGTTTTGTTTTGTTTTTCAGATACTCTCAAATTCTCTCATTCTAAACACAGAAATGCTTATATTTTTAAAGGGAGTGGATCTTTCAGACATTAGCTGAATTATTTTATGATATAAACTCTCTCTGAAAATCTCTCAGAAATGTCAAAAACATTGACAAAGCTTTATGGATCAGATCTATAAAGAATCCCTTGATTTCCACCTCTACTAAATCAAAGCTACTTAAGGTCTCTAATCTTGTCTTCTTATCAACAGACACTAACCAAGAGTTGTTAAGTGGTACTCTGCCCCTCAGGGCTCATCAGCACTCTCTGAAGTCCTTCTCTGGGCCTGATGTTTCTCTGACAGATTGGAGTGGATCACTGTTTTCACAGGTCATGTTCTGCCATTTCAAAGACTTGGGACAACAAAATCCTAAACCACTGGCTCTGTTTTTAATTTGAAATTTATTAGCTTTTTAATAAAATAAGTCATGTTAATTATAGGAAAAGTTAAAAAATAAGCAAAAATGTAATGTACATGTGCTCAGTCATATTTGACTCTTTGCAACCCCATGGACTGTAGCCTGCCAGGCTCCTCTGCTCATGGAATTTTCCAGTCAACTGGAGTGGAGTGCCATTTCCTACACCAGGGAGTCTTTGCAACCCAGGGTTCAAACCCATGTCTCTTGAGTCTTCCACACTGGATTCCTTTACCACCGTGCCACCTGGGAAGCCATTTTAAATATTTAACTCACGAGAGCAGTTCTTGTTAACTCATTGGTGTATATAGTTCCAGACCTTTCTGCACACCAGAAAAAATTATAACACTATGTCTATTGTTTTGAATCACAATGTTCTCGACAACTTTCACTGAATAAGTATAATTGAACAGCAGCTTCTTTTCAAATGGCTACACAGTATTCCACTCTCAATATACATATATTAATTTAACAAATTGCCGTGAGTTTTACAAGTGCAGATAGATATGTTATTTTCTTATCACAAACAACATTTCAAGGAATATATGTGGTACTAAGTATTTATATATCTCTTTAGTTATTTTCTGAAGAAAATCTATATTTTGAAACACTAAATCTTTCTGTGCTTTCTCTTATTTCTTTAAAACAGACAGAGTCATAGAGTCTTTAAAAGTTATTTGGCACATTTGAATAGAGCTATGTTTCATAATTAATGATTTATTTGTGATTTTTAACCCATATGCTTTCAAAAATTCATTTAAACTTGTTACAAGCAAATTTATATACGTGAACCAGAAAAAGTATTAAAGGTGAAAGAGAGATGAGAAACACACTAAGAAGAGAGTTAATTTTAATATTGTTACAGCCAAGGTAAAAGAAAACATTACAAGTGAGGGAATTCTCTTTATCTAATAGAAAGAAATGCACCAATTCAAGAGAATTAAACTTTTATCTGACAATAGGGATAAAAACATGTTTCCCAGGGTCTTTGTATAAAGAAAGAAATTTTTCATCCAACGTTTCTTATTTATAAAGTCAAGGACATGCTGTTAAATTTATTTCAGGAAAAACAGTTTTATAGAAAAAACTAATCTAGTCCAAATAGATAGTTTTTGATTGAACTTGCTACCAGGGTAGAACCTAAAGGAACTTAGTTAATGGTGTCATATATGGTTTCTTTGCATCATCTCTCATTTTAACCAGAAATTTGCAAGAGCTTAATAGCTGGGGACCCCAGAACTGTCTGACAGCTAGATAAACATTTACCTCAAATCTCTGAATTTGTTTGAGAGCTTACATAACCACCAACTTGAGACCCACAGGGCAAGATGTCGGTGATTGAACCTGGAAATATTTAAGGGCAGCTATATTGTCAATGAGCTGCCTTGACCAAAGAGGAATTTCAAGATAGTGACTTCCCTGGTGGCAGATGGTAAAGCGTCTGTCTACAGTGCGGGAGACCTGGGTTCGATCCCTGGGTTGGGAAGAGCCCCTGGAGAAGGAAATGGCAATCCACTCCAGTACTATTGCCTGGAAAATCCCATGGGCAGAGGAGCCTGGTAGGCTACAGTCCATGGGGTCGCAAAAAGTCGGACACGACTGAGCGACTTCACTTACTTACTTGTTTACTTGGGTAGAGAGAAGGTTGCCAACTCAGAAGTCACTAAATGTCTAATGGGGCCAGGCACGAGCAGTGGCAAACTAGAGATATTTACCTAAAGACATGCACATTCAGAAATACCAAGTGTAGCAGCCTGGCTCCCTGGTGATTCTGGGGCTGCGGGCAGCCAGTGGGGACCCCTGCTGACAACAAACAATTTGGAGCAGCAGTACTTCCTGTTGAGCCAACCAAAAGAAGTTCATTACAAAATGTACAGCCAAGTTGCGGGATAAAAGTCTTCCATGTATTCAGTATATGAATACTGGACTTCAGCAGCTAAGAAAACCTATTTTAGTTCCTTTATCAATAGCAGGCAATCAGGAAGAAGAGCTCCTTCTAGTCCATGATAGTACCACCACATCATCCGCATAGAGGTTTGTCTGCTTTTCTATTTGCTGTAACAAAAGATATGTATTCAATTAATCTAAATAACAACAATCAGACCATTGGTTTATGTTAATAAGAAGAGAGGATAGAACATAGCTTTCTTGCGTCTCTGTTTGAAATGAATCAGAATACCATCTTATCCCTTTTGGTTTTGGAGAGAGTAGCATGAAGAATTCTCAAGCTCTAGAAAGATCCCTCTACTCTCTTGGCTTCCTTCATTCCTTAGCTTAACCATTTTTCAGTATAAAAACAGTCAAACTGTAAGACACAATTTAAGGAACAGAATAAATTTGGGAGAGAAGTGATGACTTTCAACCTTACTCTAAGGTCAAAGCAAATATTTCTGGAAAATAACCCATGGGGTACTCATCTCTGAATAAAGATTTTCTATGGCTGTTTCCAGGCATTTCACTCTTTCCACACTTTAGTTAACAAATGAGTCGTTAAACATGTGATTTCTTTTTAAAACTGTAGAGATTTCCTTTAAAATAGATTAAAATAAGCCTTAGTCAAGTTAGTATACATTGATGCCTCTACATTACCCTTTTAAAAATAAATTCACAAGAGAAGAAAAACACCTATCAACATAGAACTTTCCTTATCATTCCTTTGCCTCTACCCCAGTTTATTTCAAGAATCTAGACCAGTGTTGTTTAATGCTTTAGTTACTAGCCACATGATACCATCTATATTTAAATTTAAATCAATTGAAATTAAAAGTTCATCTCCTTAGTTCTATGAGCCACATATCAGAATGTCAGAAATACAGTACATATGTGTGTATTGTATACCATGCTGCATGGCACAAATTTAGAACATTTTCATCACAGAAAGTTTTGGATATCCATGGCCTGGATAACCTAAAATTCACTCATACCTTGTTCATAAAGAAATTACATAGAAACTTGCTGGGGGAAACAATTCGATTATAAGTATACCTGCAAACTGGAGTGTCTCAAGTTGTCAGAATTTAATTACAAAATGTTATTTTTTTTTCAGCTATGTTCACCAGCAATCTTGAATTGCTAACTTAACAATGTCTTAATTCCATAATCATCTTCAGTTATTAAAGCAATTTTTTTCCAGTAATTAGGACTTGATGCTATTCATTTTCTTAAAACTTAAATCTCAGACTTGACTCATAACCCTTGCCCCTCTCTTTACCTTCTTCCCCCACCTCACACAAGCTTTTAGTCTTTGAAGCAGAAGGGGTATGGTTTGTCCTTGACACACCTCTTCCTTCCTCCTTATGGATATTTACTACTTTGATTTGAAAACAAATTGGAAATGGGAGTGAGGATGGCAACATTTTTATGTGATTATCTCCACAGTACTGGAGAAAAGAAGGGTCCCTTCGGTACTTTTAGTCTGGGCTGATTCCACCTCAGGGTGGTGGCCTCCCTGTAAGAAATGTGCATGTGAAGTTTCACACTGGACCCCTCTGTGTCTGAAATGCTCCCAGTCCCCAAGTGCCCTGCTAAGGGGCAACTTATCGTCTTCAATGTCACCATGACATGACTTCAAATAGCAGGAAACATGGTTTTAAGCATCTCCCTCTTCTCCCAAAATGAGGGAAGAGAACTAAAAAGAGAAGTGTTGGAGAGGAAAAACCTTTGCTTTACACATTTATATTCTATTCCTGGGGGCCTGCAAATTAATTTAACAAAAGATAGGTTTAATGAGATAAAAGACATAATTTTTATTAATATTTTTGTGCAAAGGAGTTCAGAGAAAAGAAGTGAAAATCAAAGAAGTGGTTAGACTTGGGGTGGGGTAGTATATATCCTTTGAGCAAAGGAAAGAAGGCTTGGGTTTCTAGGGACAATAAATTATAGGAAAGTGACTAGGAAATATAGGGAGGGAACTAACAGAAGATAGATATTTTAGTAAGATTTAGTAAGTTTATGCAGATTTACCTTGGTGTCAACTTCCCATCTTCAGTGATGAGTTTTTCTCCTCTGGTGTGATGGGAAAGGAAATTTATACCCTTCCTCAAAAGGAAATTTATGCCCTACGTTTAGGCAGATAAGGAGAGAAGGGAGAACTTTCCCCTGCATCTGTTGATTCTCAATTGCCTTCACTCAAAAGAACCTTGGAGAAGGCAATGGCACCCCCACTCCAGTATTCCTGCCTGGAAAATCCCAGGGACAGAGGAGTCCGGTAGGCTGCAGTCCATGGGGTCACTAAGAGTCGGGCACGACTGAGTGACTTCACTTTCACTTTTCACTTTCATGCATTGGAGAAGGAAATGGCAACCCACTCCAGTGTTCTTGCCTGGAGAATCCCAGGGACGGGGAAGGCTGGTGGGCTGCCGTCTATGGGGTCACACAGAGTCGGACATGATTGAAGTGACTTAGCAGCAGCAGCAGCAAAAGAACCTTTATGCCAATACAATATATTTGGGGCAGCATATTCTGATCCGCTTCAGTTTCCATATATTTCATTTTGAAAAAAATGACTTCACCTATTGTGTTGCTTTGCCCATATTTCACACTCTGAATGAATTCGTTCTCACGCTGCAACAGAATGTGTTTTTTCCTATGTTCTGCTTAGAGGCAGATGCAGGGAGGACAGAGCTCTCCTCCTGTGCTTGCTTTTTCTCCCTTGCCTTTGGCTCAAAATAATCCTTATGCCAATGTGGTAGGCTTCCAGGTGGGCATATTCTAGTGTCTTTCAAAATCACTCATACTTTTAGCAACAGAATAAGTCTGCAGATTCTGCAACTAAGTAAATATCCAGAGGAATAAACAAGGTGTTAGTCCCCCTTTTTAAGACACCCCAATCTTCATAAGATTTTATTGAAGCTGATTCACTTGGCTCTGTGGATGGAAAAACACCACTGTCTCTTCCTCCAAGGGCAGAGAGAGAGGAACCTCCAGTCATAAACTGTGAATGTCCTGCCTTCCTCAAATTCCTGGACAATGTGAGGGAATGCAAGTGGGGAAGGTGCATGTGGGAAAGAGATGGTAACTAGTGGTGGCATTCAGGACAAAGGCTGCTTAGCAAGCCCTGGCCACTTGTAAGAGCTTAGGAGTACTCAGTGCCTTGTGCCCCCAGCTTTGGGTTTCAGCCACAATTCTGAGGCATCAAGAAAGTCAAACTCCACACCGTCTTAACATAGGTGATAGATACTAACATCAGCTTTAAATTTATGCCTTAAACTTTCCATCCAGCCATAATAAAGAATGTTCTTTATTTGGAGCTATGTTCCAGGACAGTTTCCAAGTCACAAAAGCATGTCCTTGGGGTCAAAGGCCTGAGCTAATAGTTAATCTCATGTTAACTCTGAACCTGAACCAGCTGCAGAACTTTCTGAGCCTCTTTGACACCCTGAAATCATGGGTAGCTATGAAGGCCTCTACTATAGTATATTACACAAATGTAATACACAATAGTATATTGTACAAGTTGCATGGCTTGTATTACACTAAACAGTTGTTACTAAATTTTACAATACATTCTAAGAGAATCAGAATCCATGAATTATTTTAAAGGCTTTAGAAGGAAGAGGAGGAAACAATGGAAGAGGAGAAGGGGAGGTGGAGGAGATGACTTTCAAGAAAATATTTGATGGACTAATTGCAATCAGTAATTTTCCTGTTTACCGCACAAACTGCCCATCCTCTGGATGGCATTATTCTCTGTTGCTGGATTGGGCTTTGTAATGTCACTCTTTTGTTCACGTAACACATCATTTTGGGTGCAGTATTTCCTTTTCTAAACTTATATTAATGTGTGACATTTATCCAGATTGCTTTGTCCATAGGAGTTACTGAGATCAATTACTTTTTGAAATGCATATGTCTTTTTATGTAAATCAGTTCAGTTCAGTTCAGTCACTCAGTCATGTCCGACTCTTTGCGACCCCATGAATCGCAGCACGCCAGGCCTCCCTGTTCATCACCATCTCTCGGAGTTCACTCAGAATCACGTCCATCGAGTCCGTGATGCCATCCAGCCATCTCATCCTCAGTCATCCCCTTCTCCTCCTGTCCTCAACCCCTCCCAGCATCAGAGTCTTTTCCAATGAGTCAACTCTTCTCATGAGGTGGCCAAAGTACTAAAGTTTCAACGTTAGCATCATTCCTTCCAAAGAAATCCCAGGGTTGATCTCCTTCAGAATGGACTGGTTGGATCTCCTTGTAGTCCAAGGGACTCTCAAGACTCTTCTCCAACATCACAGTTCAAAAGCATCAATTCTTTGGCGCTCAGCCTTCTTCACAGTCCAACTCTCACATCCATACATGACCACAGGAAAAACCATAGCCTTGACTAGATGGACCTTAGCTGGCAAAGTAATGTCTCTGCTTTTGAATATGCTATCTAGGTTGGTCATAATTTTTCTTCCAAGGAGTAAGCGTCTTTTAATTTCATGGCTGCAATCACCATCTGCAGTGATTTTGGAGCCCCCAAAAATAAAGTCTGACACTGTTTTCACTGTTTCCCCATCTATTTGCCACGAAGTGATGGGACCGGATGCCACGATCTTCGTTTTGTGAATGTCGAGCTTTAAGCCAACTTTTTCACTCTCCTCTTTCACTTTCATCAAGAGGCTTTTTAGTTCCTCTTCACTTTCTGCCATAAGGGTGGTGTCATCTGCATATCTGAGGTGATTGATATTTCTCCTGGCAATCTTGATTCCAGCTTGTGTTTCTTCCAGTCCCATGATGTACTCTGCATAGAAGTTAAATAAGCAGGGTGACAATATACAGCCTTGACGTACTCCTTTTCCTGTTTGGAACCAGTCTGTTGTTCCATGTCCAGTTCTAACTGTTGCTTCCTGACCTGCATACAGATTTCTCAAGAGGCAGGTCAGGTGGTCTGGTATTCCCATCTCTCTCAGAATTTTCCACAGTTTATTGTGATCTAGATAGTCAAAGGCTTTGGCACAGTCAATAAAGCAGAAATAGACGTTTTCTCGAACTCTCTTACTTTTTCCATGATCCAGCAGATGTTGGCAATTTGATCTCTGGTTCCTCTGCCTTTTCTAAAACCAGCTTTCAGAAAGACACAAAGATTCAGGTCACAAAATTAGACATAAGAACAAATTTAATATAATCAGACCTCCATATTCACAGATTCCTCATCCACAGATTTCACCAATCACAGAACGAAAGTATTTCAAAAAAATCTTTTAATTCCAGAAAGTTCTAAAAAGTAAGACTTGAACTTGGCATATCTGCTGGCAACTATTTACATAACATTTGCATTGTATTTACAACTATTTGCATAGCATTTACATTGTATTAGGGATTATAAGTAATCTAGAGATGTTTTAAAGTATTTGGGAGGATGTGCAGAAAGTGAAAGTCGCTCAGTCACCTACAACTCTTTGTGACCCCATGGACTATACAGTTTCTAGAATTCTCTAGGTCAGAATACTGGACTGAGTAGCCTTTCCCTTCTCCAAGGGATCTTCTCAACCCAGGGATAGAACCCAGGTCACCCACATTGCAGGCAGATTCTTTACCAGCTGAGCCATGAGTTTTGGGGAGGCTGTGCAGAGGTTATGTGCAAATACAACAGCACTTCACGTACAGGACTTGAGCATCAGTGTATTTTGGTGTCTGAGTGGGAGCTGTCCTGGAGCAATCCACACAGCCCCACAAACTATGGATACTGAACGATGACTGTACTAAGAAAAGTCTCCAGTATCTGTTTTTATGTCCAACCCACTATTTGTAGCAGCACTAGAATAAATATTTTTCTGATCACTGAAAAAATCAGAAAGGTATCACCTTTTTAAAAATTAAGTAAAATGAATTTATTTTTCAAATTCTTTTAACACTTTAACAAAATTCTTTGAACCAAATTAAGGTTAGTTTATATGAGAAGACAATGGTGAAAAAATATAACAGGCACTGCTATGGACTGATGCATGTGTGTATTCAGTTGCTCAGTTATACTGGTGCACTTTCATGGACTGTAGCCACCAGGCTCCTCTATCCATGGGATTTTCCAGGCAAGAATACTGGAGTGGGATGCCATTTCCTGCTCCAGGGGATCCTCCTGATTCAGGGAACGAATGAGAGTCTCTTGCATCTTCTGCACTGGCAGGCAGATTCTCTATCACTGTGCCACCAGAGAAGCCCAGACTGACTTATATCCCCACCAAAATGTGTATGTTGAAACCTTAATACCCAATGAAATATTATTTAGCAATGGGACATTTTGGAAGATAATTAGGTTGAGATAAGGTCATGAGTGCCGAAGAATTGATGCTTTTGAACTGTGGTATTGGAGAAGACTCTTGAGAGTCCCTTGGACTGCAAGGAGATCCTACCAGTCCATTCTGAAGGAGATCAGCCCTGGGATTTCTTTGGAAGGAATGATGCTAAAGCCGAAACTCCAGTACTTTGGCCACCTCATGCGAAGAGTTGACTCACTGGAAAAGACTCTGATGCTGGGAGGGACTGGAGGCAGCAGAAGGGGATGACAGAGGATAAGATGGCTCGATGGCATCACGGACTCGATGGATATGAGTCTGAGTGAACTCCTGGAGTTGGTGATGAACAGGGAGGCCTGGCGTGCTGCGATCCATGTGGTCGCAAAGAGTCAGACACAACTAAGCGACTGAACTGAACTGAAGGTCATGAGAATGCAGCCTTCGTGATGGAGTTAGTGCCCTTATAAGAAGAGACACAAGAAGGCACTGTCTCTCAGTCCCCACCACGTGAGGACACAGGGCAAAGTGGTCAACTGCAATCCAGGATGAGAGTCTTCTCCAGAAACCGATCGTGCTGGCACCCTGCTCTCAGACATCCCAGCCTCCAGAACTGTGAGAAATAAATGTCTGTTGCTTAAGTCACCCAGCCTGTGGTATTTTGTTACAGCAGCCCAGTTGACTATGTTGGCATTCCACATACTTTTATTATCAATAAAAGCTTTTATTACATTGAAATAAATGTGTGTATTATTATAGAAATAAAGATATCAATGTATTATTTTGAGTGGAATCCATGGACGTTTTGAAATTTGGCATAAGAGGGGAAAGGAATATCATTCTAAAATAATTTATGAAGAGTGAAGTAAAAAGAAATGGTCATGTTCTCTTGGCTCCCTCACCAAGGGTCATGTGAGTTTCGTGTCCACCAGTGAAATATCCTGGACCTGAGCACACAGCAAGAGGGCCAATGGATCCTCGGCTGAGGAGATTCATTCAGAATCCACTTGCCGTGCTGTGCTGTGCTAAGTCGCTTCAGTCATGTCCCACTCTGTGCAACCCTATGGACCGTAACTTGTGAGACTCCTCTGCCTAGGGGATTCTCCAGACAAGAACACATAGTGAGTTGCTATGCCTTCCTTCAGGGGATCTTCCTGACCCAGGGATCAAACCTGTCTCTCTGATTTCCTGCACTGACAGGCAGGTTCTTTCCCAGTCACCTGGGAGCCCACCTGCTGTACTGGCTGACAAATTCAGCCAAAATATAAGAGGTTTACGTCTTCCTCACTGCTGTGAAAGACTGAAATAAAAATATGATGCCAGTGCCAACACACTGTAAGAGAATAAGAGTACTTGGCTTTTTAATCAGAATAAGGAAGATTCATGCTGAGTCACCTATGAAGGACCTTGGGTTAGTCCCTTACCGCCTCTGGAGTTCAGTTTCCTCATCTGCAAAAATGAAAAGGATAATAATAGAGCCTATACTACCGAGTTCTGAGGATGCAAGTAAGTCCCTGGCTTACAGCAAACTCCTCAAGGATGTTTAATGTCCTGACCTAGCTGAATATTGAATTCAGTTCATAAACTAACATTCATCCAATAACCTAAGCATAGACTCCAAGGACTCTGGAAAGCTTTAACAAACCTTTTGTTGTTGTTGTTCAAACGCTACTGAAAACTCAGTAAACCTTTTACCAGTAAAAACAAACAAACAAACAAAAATCCTGTCCATGGAGACAGTAAGCTCCATGACATCAAAAGATAGGGAAAATTTTCGTGGCACATATCTACTGATCCACAATTTTCAATGAGAACTGAATAAATTTTGAAAAAATGTTAATCGCTCATATGTGATTCATTTCATCAGAACACAGATATAACTGAAACAACTATATCTTAATTTTGGTATGTTTTACAAAATTATGCAAAGCTTCCCAATGGTCATGAATCCATTTTCCTTACAGACAAAGTGAATTTTTTAAATTCAGGGAAATAGCTTCATTTTGTTAATGTATTTGTTTCTTTATTTATTTTGGCTGTGCTGAGTCTTTGCTGCTGCATGGGCCTTTCTCTGGTTTTGGAGAGTGGGGGGCTACTCCCTAGCTGGGGTGAGCAAGCTTCTCATTGCAGTGACTTCTGTTGCAGAGCAGTCTCTAGGGTACTCAGGCTGTAGTGGCTGTGGTTCCCGGGCTCTGGCGCACACGTTCAGTAGTTGGGGTGTACAGACTTAGCTGTTTCACATGTGGGAGCCCCCAAACAGGGATCAAACCCGTGTCTTCTGCATTGGCAGGAAAATTCTCTACCTCTGAGCCACCAGGGAAGTCCCAAGCAAATAAGCTTTGATTTACAAAATACTTGATTACTCTTTCATGGCTTCCATTTTAGATTCCAAGCACATTGCTTTTTTATTCAATGTGAGAATTTCTGCCTTTTATGTGAGTGTTCAGACTTTGCGAACTGTAGCTTCTGAATCTTCAGGATGACTCTCCCCCTTGACCTCAGGTAATTTCCTTACACACAAGACTGGTCTGTAGACAGGGGAAGGCTCCAGGAGACCCTCTGAAGTTCTTTGAAGTTCTCTGAAGCTCATTCTCTCAGGTACTCGGCCCTATAAATACTTTTATTGAGATATAACTGTCATATTACACAGTGTGAGTTCAAGATGTACATATTGATTTAATACATTTATATATTGCAACATGATGACCACTGTAATTTTATTTTATGCCTCAGCTACATCATGTAATTATTATTGCTTTTTGCAGTAAGAAAAATTAAGATATAGTCTCTTAAAAACTTTGACATATGTAACACGGTGTTGTTGATTATAATCACTATGCTGTACATGAAATCTCCAGAGCTTATTCATCTTCTAGTCACAAGTCTGTATTCTTTAACCAAAATCTCCAGTTTTTCCCCCAACCCCAGCTCCTAGTAACCACCACACTGCTCTCTGTTTCTACCAGTTCAGCGTTTTTAGATTCCACCTGTGAGTGACACTCTGCAGTATTTGTCTTTCTCTGACTTCCCTCACTGTGCACAACACCCTCAGCTTTCCAATCACCTCCATCTCCTCAACTCAGGGTACAGTGAACTCCAGCTGGGTGGCCCCTCCCTCTGCCACAACCTGAAAACTCTCCCTGGTAGTGAACTGGGGCAGCTGAGAGCTTATCTCACTTATTTTTCCCCTCTTAGGGATTCCTGTCCTTTGTTACTTGATGCCTCACATCTTGATTAACTAGTGTTTCATGTATTATGTCCAATTTTCATCATTCAAGGAAGAACCTAAATCAAGTTCCCTGTTACTACAAAAGGCTTCTCACCTTGAATTCTGAAAATTAAAATGAGCACCTGTAATGGGAGAGCTTTGGTTGTCCTCTCCCTGTTGATCAACCTGGAACCCATGATTGCCTTCAGCTAATCCTGTGATGCTTTCCAACACCAGGAATTCCAGTCTCACTTCTACTGCAGCTGGATGGTGGTGGCCCAGGAATCTTCCTCATTGCAACCAGAACACTCTGGGGCGGTCTCCAAGGCACCAGAAGGAGGAGATACCAGGGCAAGCCCAGTGTGCCTCATTTAAAATCCCTTGACCTTGGCAGTTGACTTGACTATCATCTTCTCAATGTACTTTAAAATTCTCTTATTTTATATTGGAGTACAGCTTATTAAGTAAGCTGTGTTAGTTTCAGTTTACAGAAAAGTGATTCAGTTATACAAATACATGTTGTTTGGTCGCTAAGTCATGCCTGACTCTTTGCAACCCCATGGAGGCAGCACACCAGGCTTCCCTGTCCTTCACTATCTCCCAGAGTTTGCTCAAACTCATATCCATTGAGTCACTGATGCCATCCAGTCATCTCAGCCTCATAGCCCTCTTCTTCTGCTTTCAATCTTTCCAGCTTCAGGGTCTTTTCCAATGAGTCAGCTCTTTACATCAGGTGGCCAAAATACTGGAGCTTCAGCTTCAGCGCCAGCCCTTCCAATGACTATTCAGGGTTGAGTTCATTTAGGATTGACTGGTTTGATCTTCTTGCAGTCCAAGGGACTCTAGTGCAGGCAGATTCTTTGTCATCTGAGCCACCAGGAAGCCCAGCACATACATGTATCTATTCTTTTTTCCCTGGGTGGCTCAGCTGGTAGAGAATCCACCTGCAGTGTAGGAGACCCCAGTTTCATTCCTGGGTCAGGAAGATCCCCTAGATCTTGGGTTGCATGGCAACCCACTCCAGTATTCTTGCTTAGAAAATCTCCATGAACAGAGGAGCCTGGTGGGCTACAGTCCAAGGGGTCACAAAGAGTGGGACACGACTGAGCAACTAAGCACAGCAGCACATTGTTTTTCAAATTCTCTTCCCCTTTAGGTTATTACAGAATATTGAGCCGACTTCCCTGTGCTACAAAGTAGATCTTTGTATTTTCATTTAAACTCAATGCTATCCATTCCCTTTATACACTGTATATAAACTATTTTACAGAAAAAAACACATGCACTTCAGCTTCTCATGGTGTCTTCTTTCTCCACCCAAGGCTCTACCCTATTATTTACAGCCCAGAAATAATGCAACCCCAGGTCCCTATGTCCCCCAGATGCCACCCATCACCACCCACATCCAGTTGGTTTCCCAAGGGGCCTCTGTGCACAGCTGAGGGAAAGTCAAGCTATATCTCCGCACCCCCAACAATGTCTCTTGGCCCTGCAGCCACAGGTGAAGCAACTCAAACTAGTTGCATCTTGGGTGATCTGTCTGAGGAAGATGGCTGTGTGTGTGTGTGTGTGTGTGTGTGTGTTAGTCACTCAGTTGTGTTTGACTCGTTGCAACCTCATATACTGTAGCCCACCAGTCTCCTCTGTCCATGGGATGATCCACACAAGAAAACTGGAGTGGGTTGCCATGCCCTCATCCAGGAGATCTTCCTGACCCAGGAATCGAACCAGGATCTCCTGCATTTCAGGTGGATTCTTTACTGTCTGAGCCACCAGGGAAGCCCAGGGAAGATGCCTGAGCACCCAAAAGAGGTCTGGGGCTTGAACCCCGGCCTGTGAAGAATCTGAGGTGGGGAGTAGTGAAGCAGGGCACAGAGGGAAGAAAGAGGAACTCCTGGTGGCAGGTGCCCTGACCCCATGAGAGGGGCAGCACCCAGGGCTCTAAGGCCAGTAAACCTCTAATTAAGGAAGGGTCTCTAAAAGTAACTATTTAAATGCTTCTGGTAAGAAACCTTGTTCCCTGTATTTAGCGTAAATTGCTTGGGGAAAAATAGACTCATAAACTTAGTAGGGACAAATAATTTTTATCTTAAAAAATGCAAAGACCTCAGCAGAAAAATCATCCCCACACTGGTCAAGTATGTTTCCAGCAGACAGTGACTAAAATAGCAAGGATGTGTCTGGGGAGAAGATTGCAAGAACAAGAATGAAATAAAGTGTGCTTCTTCACAAACAAAGCATTGGCCATCATGCTAACAAGTATTTGCTTATGAGCTGTGGTTCTATTTGTCTGCAGTGAACAAACTCCAGCAAATTTCATTCCCATGATGGACTTGGACCCACAGCAGATGTCCTCATGTGGATGTGAATCCTACTGGGAGACCTTCATTTAACTGGAAACCATCAGAGGAAGAAAAACCCTCTGCCAAAGGCTCCCTCCAACCCATGTCGCCTCAAGCACTTGGCCAGACTTCACCAGCATCTAAGTTTATCGTGTGGAAATAAAAGGAATTCTTCTGTATAAAAACATGACTGTGCCCTGCCAAGACAATTCATCACTAGTTTGTTGACACACATTTACAGCTAACTGAAAAGTGGTTTATTATTTCTTTGGGCAAGTGAAGTTTCTTATTATAGTGAAACAATCCAAAACAGTGTTTATAAACTCACAAGGTATTTTTATTGCCTTGGATCAGGAATAAAATTAAGAGATTTGCTTTTTTGTTTCTTCTATTACTTTCTTTAAATGAAATTCACAAAACAAACAGAAAGCCTAGCTTCATTAACTCATGACAGAGGGAAAGTGTCATATCTGAAAAGAACTTGGGAAACTTTTCCAAATTTCACACAATTTTTGCAATGCATTACAGTGACAGAAAAGTCAGAACCAGGTTTGATTTAAAGTCACACAGCAGCAACACAAACTGACATTTTACACAGGTAATGTACTTCTTATCTTCAGAAGAAGAAACAGAGGGATGGCAGGAACTTTCAAAGGGGAAAATGATTGGAAATTATCTTTAAACTCCAGCCAGACATGCGCATTGCTGTGTCTGAAATTTAAATGAGTCTCCTCAGAAAATTGGTGGAGTGATTAGAATAAGATAGTTAAACCATTATGTCTTTGGCTTGTCAGGAAACTTGAACCCAAAAAGATAGAGGACTGAAAAGGGACTAAGAGTTACAAGCTTATCTGTTCAGAGTTAAGACCGCAAAGGAGATGGTTCTAAAAGGAAATGATTATGTGAGAAGAATCAGGTCTACACTTTTAAGGACTGAGGTTTGCTTTAAAAGGTCTCAAGTGCCAATGTTTATGCTGAATGAGACAAAATGCACAATGTCCCTAAAATTACAGAACGGAACACAATGGGGCACCCTTCCCGTGGTGTCAGCACCTGACTTACCCACAACCGCCCATCTGGAAGGAAAAGCACATCAAGGAGGCACCTTGCCTGCAAATGTCACCACACACACACATCCTGACACCCAAGAGACATCCCTCTTACAAACAGAACACACTTCTGCTCCAGGAAAAGCCTACCCAGGCAACCTTGAGAGAGTACACGGCGGCTAAACAAAAGTGTTTTGTCAATTCACAGCTCTTTCCAGTCAACTCTGGTTAATAATTATCCTCTAGATGTATTTATCTTTCTTTCCAAAGCAGTAGCCTTCTGCTTCCAGCCAAAATGGGATAACAGATCAGAATCCCCCTTCCTGCCTGAAGTGATCAAGAATAGCAGCCAAAATGCAAGGATACCAAAGGGGAAGGGGTGGGGTGGGAAGAGGAGAGATTGGAATTGACACATATACACTACTGATTGCTGTTGTTTGGTCTCTAAGTTGTGTCTGACTCTTTGCCGTCCCATGGACTGTAGCCCGCCAGGCTCCTCTGTCTGTGGGATTCTCCAGGCAAGAATACTGGAGTGGGTTGCCATCTCCTTCTCCAGGGCATCTTCCT
This sequence comes from Nanger dama, assembly GCA_917880005.1. NCBI lineage: Eukaryota > Metazoa > Chordata > Mammalia > Artiodactyla > Bovidae > Nanger > Nanger dama. The sequence goes on along the minus strand of CAKJTW010000009.1, from coordinate 41,388,746 downwards.
GACCCAGGGATCAAACCCACATCTCCTGCATTAGCAAGTGGATTCTTTATCACTGAGCCATCAGGAAAGCCCCATTATTGATACTACATATAAAATAAACAACTAATGAGAACCTACTAGTACAGGGAACTGTACTCAATGCTCTGTGGTGACCTGAATGGGAGGGAAATCCAAAGGGAGGAGATATATGTAGAGTTGACTTATTTTGCTATGCAGAAGCTAATACAATGTCGTCAATCAACTATACTGCAATAAAAATTAATTAACAAAGAATAGTGGCCACTGTATATAAAACATAATCTTAATTTAAAATGCTTTATTACTAAAAACACTAATCATCATCTGAGCCTTCAATGAGTCATAATCTTTGCAGTAATAACATCAAAGATCACCATGACAAATACAATAAAAATGGAAAAGTTTGAAATTGTGTAGGAATTACCAAAACTTGACACAGAGACGTGAAATGAGCAAATACTGTTGGAAAAGTGGGGCTGATGGATTTTTTGATGCAGGAATGCCACAGACCTTCAATCTGTAAAACACACAGTATCTGCAAAGTGCAATAAAGTGAAGCACAATAAAGCTAGGCATGCCTATAATTGCTTCCATAATGTTTTCATTTGTTATAATATATTTCTCAAAACACCCCTTTAAAGGCAAGTATTAATCTTTTCATTTTTCTGATGAGAAAACAAGTTTAGAGAGATTAATTGATCTTGCTCAGGGCAAAACTGAGTGAGATTAGTAGACAATAGAAAGGATATTCGAATTCAAGTCTATCTGTGTCTGAAAGATGCCTCATTATTGCATTACTTTATTCTGACCCCCGGGGTAAAAAAGAAATGAGTATGGTGAACTTTTAATATACAATCTTCTGTTAGAAAGCGTTGCTAACAGGGATCTGAATGCTCCTTCCCAGGAGAGGGTGGCCAGTCTCCAAACTGGACAGCTGCTGCTGATGTGCTGTAGAGTGAGGTGTGGATGGTTCCCACCAACTCCTGCCTGGTATGAGGTTTACATCTTTTCTGCCAGGCTGAGCTAGATTCAGTGCTGACAATAGGGTGCAGCAAGAGGCCACCGGTCATGGGCATCCTCAAACTGGATTACAGAGAGCTGGTAAGACGCAAGTGGTTAAGACACGAAGATGAGAAGAAGCCCTTTGTTCCATCTCCTACCACTCACGTGCTCTCCTGGCTCTTGCAAGGCCCCTGTGACTGCCTCAGGCTGGCCTGGATAATTCAGGACTCTCACTCCAGAGGTGCAGGGTATGTGACCTGCAAAGTCCTTCCGCCTGTAGAAGGTGACACTCTCAGATTCCAGGGATTAAGATGCGGACATGGAATGGGGAGATGATTCCCCCTACCGTGGGGAACAGCCGAGCAGCCTTCTAATTCAGGCACCAGAACCCAAGGAGAACACCACATCCATTCTTGCAAATAGGTTAGGACAAGCAGACCACGCCCTCATCATGAGTGCTCATCCCCACACAACTTGTCCTGACTCCCTAACCTAACCCTGCACATCGGTGTGTAAGGCAGACTGTGTGTATAAAAGCAGGTGTGGCAAACAGTAAAGGAAATCTTGACTGAGTTCCTACTGTGTGCCACTGACTGTTTGGGCACAAAGGATGCAGCAGTGATAGGGACAAAACCCCTGCCCTCCTGGCGCGCCAGTTCTAGCAGGAGAACCACGTGCCAGGATCGCTTTCACTACCACCAGCTATGCATGCATTGACTGAGATTCACATACTCTGTATGTCTCCAAGGTAAAGATGTGGAAAATATTAACATTCATGACTTCCAAGACGACTGCCTGAGATAGGAAAGGGCTAGCTCAAAAATGTTAGGACTTATTGTAAAAAATAAACTTATATCTGAAGAGGTGAATTTTTAAACACCTGGTCAAGGATAGAAAAGAATATTTAGAAACCTGAAAAAATCCTGTAGACAATTACCACTTGGCGGCAGATGAGGGTCCCAAAGAGTCAGACACAACTTAGCGCTCAGCAACAGAGTGAAGGGAGGGATAAATTGGGAGTTCATGGTTAACATATATGCACTACTATATATAAATAGATAAGCAACAAGGACCTCCTGTATAGCACAGGGAACTATATTGAATATCCTGTAGTAACATATAATGGAAAAGAATCTGAAGAAGAATCTGTCTATACTTAGGTATATATAACTGAATCAGTTTGCTGAAACATTGTAAATCAACTATATGTCAATAAAAAACAGTTGATTAATGAACTAAATTATGAAGAAGGGAAGCTGTTACCTCTTTTAGTTTCAACTTTATAACTCAGTTTAAGACACAATAAAACCAGGCTCTGTGACACCCTATATGCGATGGGAGGTGGGAGGTGGGAAGGAGGTTCAAGAGGGAGGGGATATAGGTATATTGATGGCTGATTCATGTTGATGTATGGCAGAAACCAACACAATATTTTAAAGCAATTATCTTTCGATTAAACATAAATAATTTTTTTTATTTTAAATTTTACCCTTAACTTTATGCATCTATAGAAAATCTAGCCCCCAAGGAAACTAAATAATTATGAATTTCAAGCAAGATTAATAGGTATACGGGCTCAACATATCTAGTGGGAAAAAAATTCATTAACATGCAACCTTGAAGTAGAAAACACAGGTTCCTACGACTACAATTAGATCTAACAAATCTATAACATTGGGGTCCTTGCAGATATTTTCCCAGAAGGAATAGGCAGTTTGCTTAATTCAGACACTTTGTTTTGTTTTAATTTTACTTTATTTTACTTTATAATACTGTATTGGTTTTGTCATACATTGACATGAATCCGCCACGGGTGTACATGAGTTCCCAATCCTGAACCTCCCTCCCCACCACCCTCCCCATATCATCTCTCTGGTCAACTTCTAAAATATAATGAGAAGGGAGGTGGGAGGGAGTTCAGGACAGGGGACACATGTACACCTGTGGCTGATTCATATCAATGTATGGCAAAAACCACCACCATATTGTAAAGTAATTAGCCTCCAATTAAAATAAATTAATTTTTTAAAAACTAAAACATAAAACAGAATATGTCATGTGAAGGGGAAAGAAAATGACTTCATTTTTCTGATGAAATTTTACATTAATTAACATATGAGAAAAAAGAATCCTACATTTTCTGGTTACTTTAAACTCACAGTGATTGATTTGAAAGGTTAACCAAAAAAATGTGATTAAAGGAAAAGATGAGAGAGGCTGATTCAAAGGGATTATTGCTTCTTGATACAAAGCAATTTTAGCTTAATATCCTCTTACACATTCCAATACCCCTTTCAGTCTTTCTCCTAATAGCCCATTTCTCTTGAGTTTTCTTCTCTGGTTTAGTGTTCCTTGTTTGGAAGGTTGTTTTTTTTTTTACATATATATGAAAGAAAGGTATTAAGTAGCATCTTAGCAAATGCTCTGAGCCTGATCATCAAGAAACCAAAAAGAGAAGCTATTTCAAGCACATCAAATTTTATTATTTTTTTTTACTTTACAATATTGTATTGGTTTTGCCATATATTGACATGAATCTGCCATGAGTGTACATGTGTTCCCCATCCTGAACCCCCCTCCCACCTCCCTCCCCATACTATCCCTCTGGGTCATCCCAGTGCACCAGCCCCCGAGCACCCTGTCTCATGCATTGAACCTAGACTGGTGATTCGTTTCACATATGATAATATACATGTTTCAATGCCGTTCTTCCAAATCATCCCACCCTCGCCCTCCCCCAGAGAGTCAAAAAGACTGTTCTACACATCAAATTTTTGAAATTCTTCTAGAAAAAATAACTCTCTCTGTTTGGAGGGCCGAGGATAAATTAAGAGTTTGGTATTAACATAGACACACTGTGTGTGCATGAGTGTTCTGCTGCTTTAGTCAGGTCCGACTTTGCAACCCTATGGACTGCAGCCCACCAGGCTTCTTAGGCCTTGAGATTTTCCGGACAAGAATACTGGATGGCCTGCATGCCCTCCTCCAGGGGAGCTTCCCAACCCAGGGATCAAGCCCATCTATTCTGCGACTGCTGCATTGCAGGTAGATTCTCTATCACTTGAGCCACCCTGGAAACCCACATACACACTACTATATGGACCGAGGATGAGATGGCTGGATGGCATGATAGACTCGATGGACATGAGTCTGAGTGAACTCCGGGAGATGGTGATGGACAGGGAGGCCTGGCATGCTGCGATTCATGGGGTCGCAAAGAGTCAGACACGACTGAGCTACTGAACTGAACTGACTGAACTGATATGGACCTACTGTATAACACAGGAAACTAGTCAATGTCCTATAATAACTTATAATTGAAAATTATCTGAAAAAGAATTTATATGTTAGCCAAAAGTTCATATGAGTTTTTCCCTAACATGGTATGGAAAAATCCCAACAAACATTTTGGCCAACTCAATATGTATACCTGAGTCACTGTACTGTACACCTAAAACTAACACAGCACTATAAATCAACTCTATTTCAATTAAAAAGTAGGGGCTAAAATTAACTTACCATAAGTTGCCAAATTAAAAGTTACTCCCATTTTCAAGGCATCAAGAAAACCTCCACTGAGATGTTACAGAAGACCCAGAAAGTAGCAGGTGGAGCAAGCCACAGCTGCAAGCTGGATGCGGGCGCTCTCTGTGGACTCAGTAACTGTCAGTCAGGGTTTAGATAGGGAATCAGGATCACAACAGTTAATGGGGAATCAGGGATTCGTTGTTAGGGTTAAACTTAACAACAATGGGAGAACTGAGGAAAGAAAATTCTAGACAAGACTAGACTTGGGGAATCAGAGAAGCCCCCAGGAACACAGGGATAGCTGGTGTATTCAAAGCTGTGTGTCTGCATTAGGCTGCGAGTCTGAAGCCATGTAGGTCAGCTGAGCCAGAGGGAGGGGAAGAATCTAGCTGCTAAGATAGAGGAACTAAGGGAAACCTAAACTCATGAAGACCAGCTGGAACTGACAAAGATGAACTGAAACCCACCAGAACCAGTAGGACTGTGCCTCTGTCCCCATGGCAACTGCAGAGATGTGCAGGGGTACCTGCATCTTGCAGCCCAAGGCCCACACACAGGTGCTCACTGCCTCCCATCCCATGCACATCATAGACTTTGGACTGCAGCAGCACTTGGATCCTGCACTGGACCTTCCCAGGGCCATCACTGGGGGCTTCCCCAATCTTCTAATTGCTGCACCTGTTTTCCCGGTGGCCAGACAGAGCCCAGAATCGCCCAGTAAAGGAGATTCCAGCACAGTTTCCCCTTACGCGTGCAATTAAGTCATTCTCATTACCTGTGTCTCAGTTCAGTCCTCAGTCGTGTCTGACTCTTTGCAACCTCATGGACTGTAGCACACCAGGCTTCCCTGGTCCGTCACTAGCTCCCAGAGCTTACTCAAACTCATGTCCATTGAGTCAGTAATGCCATCAGACCATCTCATCCTGTCATCCCCCTCTCCCACCTTCAGTCTTTCCCAGTATCCGGGTCTTTTTCAAAGAGTCAGTTCTTCGCATCATGTGGCCAAAGGATTGACTTTTCAGCTTCAGCATCAGTCCTTCTGATGAATATTCAGGACTGATTTCCTTTAGGATGGACTGATTGGATCTCCTCGCAGTCCAAGGGACTCTCAAGAGTCTTCTCCAACACCACAGTTCAAAAGCATCAATTCTTCAGTGCTCAGCTTTCTTTATAGTCCAACTCTCACATCCATAGATGACGACTGGAAACACCATAGCTTTGACTATATGGAACTTTGTTGGCAAAGTATTATCTCTGCTTTTAATATGCTATCTAGATTGGTCATAACTTTTCTTCCAAGGAGAAAGCTTCTTTTAATTTCAGGCCTGCAGTCACCATCTGCAGTGATTCGGAGCCCCAAAGAAATAGTCTGTCACTGTTGCCATTGTTTCCCCATCTACTTGTCTTGAAGTGATGGGACCAGATGCCATGATCTTAGTTTTCTGAATGCTGAGTTTTAAGCCAACTTTTTCACTCTTCTTTTTCACTTTCATCAAGAGGCTCTTTAGTTCTTCACTTTCTGCCATAAGTTTGGTATCATTTCCATATCTGAGGTTATTGATATTTCTCCCAGCAATCTTGATTCCAGCTTGTGCTTCATCCAGCCCAGTATTTCTCAAGAGATGTACTCTGCATATAAGTTAAATAAGCAAGGTGGCAATATGCAGCCTTGACATACTCCTTTCCCAATTTTAAACCAGTCCGTTGTTCCATGTCTGGTTTTAACTGTTGCTTCTTGACCTATATACAGATATCATAGGAGGCAGGTAAGGTGGTCTGGTATTCCCATCTTCTTAAGGATTTTCCACACTTTGTTGTGATCCACACAGTCAAAGGCTTTGGTGTAATCAATGAAGCAGAAGTCGATGTTTTTCTAAAATTCTCTTGCTTTTTCTATGATCTAACGGATGTTGGAAATTTGATCTTTGGTTCCTCTGCCTTGCCTTTTCTAAATCCAGCTTGAACATCTGGAAGTTCATGGTTCACGTACTGTTGAAGCGTGGTTTGGAGAATTTTGAGCATTACTTCGCTAGTATGTGAGATGAGTACAATTGTGTGGTAGTTGAACATTCTTTGGCATTGCCTTTCTTTTGGGATTGGAATGAAAACTGACCTTTTCCAGTCCTTTGGCCACTGCTGAGTGTTCCAAATTTTCTGGCACATAACCTGTGTCTACTGTGCATCAATTCTAATTTGGTCTCCATTTCCTATTTTAACATCCCCTAAATCTTCCAAAGTGGTGCTTCTCAAATCTGAGTGCATATAGAATCATCTGGGAGGACTTCCCAGGCAGTACAGTGATGAGGGCTCTGCTTCCACTCCAGGGGGCACAGGTTGATCCCTGTTGGGGGGACTAAGATCCCACATGCCTCGGGGCAGGACCACAAATAAAATAGAACAGAATAGAATAAAATAGACTAAAACAGAATAGAATTTTTAAAAAGGTCACCTGGCAATCTTTCTAAAACTCTCAGTCCAGCTCAGTAGGTGGTAGATATGGCCTGAAGGACTGCATGACCGACCTGCCGTGTCTTTACACAATGAGATTTAACCCTCAGAAGGGAACATGCCTCGTTGGCAGTTTCTAAACTGTGTACCACTGAGCTGCTTCCTCTGCAGAAGAACCTGACGCCGCAGGTTGGTGAGGGAAGGGCAGTTTCATGTCACATTATTCTAGGCTGCTCCACTTTTATCTGTTTTCTTTTGTCTTATTGTCACTGCTGCTGTTGTTGTTAAAAGAGCTTTTTATTGCTTATTTTATATATTAGAACTTTGTGTAAAATGTCATGTACAGAAACGTATGCATTAATTCTCTGATGTAACAACAACAAACCCCCAAAATCAGTTGAGTTTGAATGATCATGAGCTTAATTGCAAACTTATTTTGCCATTGTTTTTGAAGAACAAAAATTAAATACTCCACTCTGCATTATCTACACCACATTATAAAAACAATTTTGGAATGACACATTGAGAGCATAAGATAGATACTGTATTAGCGACCTTTGCCTATTGGGTAATACCAAATTTTCCTCAAATATGTTTAATAGATTGACTCCTCACCATATCTTTGGGCTAATTACTAAACTAAGAGCTATTATTTCTATATCTACAGTCAATACAATTTAGCAAATATTCATTGAATGCTAAGTATGTTACAGATAAAATGTCTTAGGATACAAGAGGGTTAAGTCATAGTTTCTATCTTCAGAGTGATTTGCTTTCTGTTAGGAAGAATAAAATGACTTTCCATAAAAAAGAAAAGGATAACATAAAAAGAACAAGTATGCAGAATACAAAAGAGAAATGGGATGACCATCTGGGATGGTCTACTTGGGATGACCAGGAAGACTTCAGGAAGGAATCAGTACTGGAAGTGAATCTTCAAAGGTTGGCTAGGATTTCTCCTGTCACAAACGGGGAGGGAAAGAGTTTCTGGGGAAAGAAATAGACTGAGGAAAGGAAGTTAGAGAAATAGAGGTATATAGAGGACAAGATGTATGAGACAGGATTCAAACAGGGCAAGAGAGTTGCAGTGAATATTAGGGAATCTGGATTTGCAGTAGGAATTGGGTCTCACAGAGTTGTAAGAGGAGCCTGAAATTGAGGACCAGAAGGAAGTTGTGGAGCGGTCAGTCTGAAAACCAGGCACATAAGCAGCAAACTGGTTAGGATGGGAGTTCCTAGGACGGGGAGCTCCCGAGAGGAGAACTGCTGGGAAGGAACACAGTGGAGGCATGATTTCCATCCTATGGAATTTATTTTTAATTGGCTCCCACGGGCATCATTAGCAGTGACAGGAGAGTGATGCTGTGCAAACTTGGGTTGAAAAGCCTGAGACAATCCCAAACCATCCAGCCCAGCCTGGGAAAATGTCCCTTGGCAGGGTGTCCTAATCCATTCGCCTTGAAATGTCTTTATTTAAGAAGAGAGAACTCCCAGGGGAAGCCTGTTGTGCTGGTGTTTTAGAGAGAGGTTCCGGGTATGCTGGGAATGGCTATCCACTCCAGTATTCTTACCTGGAGAATTCAATGGACAGAGGAGCCTGGTGGGCTACAGTCCTTAGAGTGGCAAAGAGTTGGACACAACTGAGCGATTGAAACTTTCACTTTCACTCTGGTGTACTGAGACATGCTCCCCCAAGCCTACAGGGCTGTGCGCTGGCACAGGGCTCCTAGTTCCCCCGTTGCCTCCGCTCACAAGCATCTCTGGGAGTGGACCTAAGAGGCACCCTGACAGAGTTAGGATCGGACCAGCAGCCTTCCCAGTGCAAGCAGTGAGCAGGAGGAGCTACAGTCAGTCCTTGCTATGTCCCCACCTTGCAGTGAATCAGTGCTGGACGCTCCAGCACCTGGGTGTCTCCTTCAGCCATCAACTGTCACATCATTGCTGCTCATGATGGACAAGGGGCCTACAGAACCACTGAATTTATGTCCCAGATGCCCCTGGAGCATAGCAGGCAGCCCTAAGTGTCCTAGTGGGGGTGGGAGTGGGGACAGAGAGGCAGACAAAATTCCTGGCAGGAACCACCTAGGCAGTGAGTGGCTCTCAGCTTTTGCTTCTCACATATTTGCAATTTTTCTGTGGGTTTGCCACTAATTTGCTGCTTTTCTAACTCAAACTAGCTTCAGGTGATGTCCTTAAGATGCACCCACATTCTGAAAATTAGAGCTTCAACGTTACTTTGCAATTCTGTTACAGAACAGTTCAAGTAGATTCAAAATCCATTAACAGTAAAAATAATATTAATTTTACATCTCTGAGGGGAAAAAGGAAGAGCTACTTGAAATACAATTTCAACTGTTACAAATTCTTTACTGGAATCGTTGAAAAAATGGCTTTAATATTTTAAGTCTTATATCTACATGAACAAAATTTTCCTTTGATGGTGACCATCAAGGACGTGAAGAGATTACCATCCTAAAGTATGAATCAGGAATTAAATATGACCACTGAAAGCAAATAATTTAATGTTCAAATGTTATATTCATGAAATCAAGGACAAGTCTCTCCTCAAAAAGATGTTATTTTGAAACTTTAAGTGCATTCATTATTTAACATCCATGAAGAATATAGTTATATAAAATAAGCATAATGGATCTTTTCACTCAACATGATATAATTGCCCCCAGATCTCCTCCTGTTTATGCCACTGTAATGTACATTAAAATTTTGGAGTTTCATATGTATTCCATGATGTTAAAAATTTGATGGTCATCCTTAAAAGGCTTAAAACAGAACTACAATATGATAGAGCAATCCCACTCCTAGGCATGTATCCAGAGGAAACCATATTCTGAAAAGATGCTTGCACCCCTGTATTCACAGCAGCACTATTCACAATAGCCAGTACATGGAGGAAACCTAAATGTCCATTGACAGAGGAGTGGATAAAGAAGATGTAGTGTATATGCACAATGGAATATCACCCAGTAATTGAAAAAAGAATGGAATAATGTCATTTGTAGCAACATGGATGTACCTAGAGATTATTATACTAAGGGAAGTAAGTCAGACAAAGACAAATATCATATCATTTAAATGTGGTGGTGGTGAAGTCGGCTCAGTCGTGTCCGACTCTTTGCGACACCATGGACTGTAATCTACTAGATTTCTCTGTCCATGGGATTCTCTGAGGCAAGAATACTGGAGTGGATTGTCATTTCCTTCTCCAGGGATCTTAAAAATGATACAATGAATTTACTTACAAGAAAAGTTGGACTCACAGACATGGAAAACAAACTTATGGTTACCAAAGGGAAAAGGTTCAGTTCCGTTCAGTCACTCAGTCGTGTCCGACTCTTTGCGACCACATGAATCACACCACATCAGGCCTCCCTGTTCATCACCATCTCCCGGAGTTCACTCAGACTCACATCCATCGAGTCCGTGATGCCATCCAGCCATCTCATCCTCAGTCATCCCCTTCTCCTCCTGTCCCCAACCCTCCCAGCATCAGAGTCTTTTCCAATGAGTCAACTCTTCTCATGAGGTGACCAAAGTACTGGAGTTTCAGCTTCAGCATCATTCCTTCCAAAGAAATCCCAGGGTTGGTCTCTTTCAGAATGGACTGGTTGGATCTCCTTGCAGTCCAAGGGACTCTCAAGACTCTTCTCCAACACCACAGCTCAAAAGCATCAATTCTTTGGCGCTCAGCCTTCTTCACAGTCCAACTCTCACATGACCACTGGAAAAACCATAGCCTTGACTAGACGGACCTTAGTCGGCAAAGTAATGTCTGTGCTTTTGAATATACTATCTAGGCTGGTCATAACTTTTCTTCCAAGGAGTAAGTGTCTTTTAATTTCATGGCTGCAGTCACCATGTGCAGTGATTTTGGAGCCCAAAAATATAAAGTCTGACAGTTTCCACTGTTTCCCCATCTATTTCCCATGAAGTGATGGGACCAGATGCCATAATCTTCATTTTCTGAATGTTGAGCTTTAAGCCAACTTTTTCACTCTCCTCTTTCACTTTCATCATGAGGCTTGTTAGCTCCTCTACAGTTTCTGCCATAAGGGTGCTGTCATCTGCATATCTGAGGTGATTGATATTTCTCCCAGCAATCTTGATTCCAGCTTGTGTTTCCTCCAGCCCAGCGTTTCTCATGATGTACTCTGCATATAAGTTAAATAAGCAGGGTGACGATATACAGCCTTGACGTACTCCTTTTCCTATTTGGAACCAGTCCATTGTTCCATGTCCAGTTCTAACTGTTGCTTCCTGACCTGCATACAGATTTCTCAAGAGGCAGTTTAGGTGGTCTGGTATTCCCATCTCTTTCAGAATTTTCCACAGTTTATTGTGATCCATACATTCAAAGGTTTTGGCATAGTCAATAAAGCAGAAATAAATGTTTTTCTGGAACTCTCTTGCTTTTTCCAGGATCCAGCAGATGTTGGCAATTTGATCTCTGGTTCCTCTGCCTTTTCTAAAGGAGTCTGGAATTAACATGTACACACTACTATGTATAAAATAGATAACCAACAAGGACCTACTGTATAGCACAGGGAGCTGTACTCAACATTCTCTAATAACTTATATGCAAAAAGAGCTTGAAAAGAATAGATACATGAGTATGTATAACCAACTCATTTTGAAACTAACACAGCATTGTAAATCAACTATACTCCAGTATAAAATTAAAATTTTTTAATTAAAATTTTAAATTGTAATAAAAGACTATTCTTAAGAGTAAATGTTAGGACATTTTCAAGGCCAGAGAGACACAAATGAATCCTGCTGCTCTAATTCTGCATAGCCCAATATTTTACCCCAACAGGCTGACAACATTAGGAAAGATATTGACCAACAAGACTCCTGGATGAGGACTCCTGTGCAATAACACATCTGATCCAAGTTCATCCAATACAAATGGTGGTGAGGAGTAGCTAATAATTCATTCTCTCAGTATATCAGTCTTCCTCTGAAGATCTATTACCTTCATTTCCTTAATTTTTAAATTGGAGTATAGTTGATTTACAATGTTGTGTTGCAGGTGTAAAACAAAGTGATTCGTATGTGTATATATATATATATTTATATAGATACTGATATATATGATGTATATATATTTCTTTTTCAGGTTCTTTTCCACTTATTGCAAGATACTGAATATGATTCCTTATGATACACACTAGGAAGTTTATTTACTTTATATTTGGAGGGAATAATGCTGAATCTGAAACTCCAGTACTTTGGCCACCTCATACGCAAAGTTGACTCATGGGAAAAGACCCTGATGCTGGAGGGGATTGGGTTCAGGAGGAGAAGGAGATGACAGAGGATGAGATGGCTGGGTGGCATCACTGACTCGATGGACGTGAGTCTGAGTGAACTCCAGGATTTGGTGATAGACAGGGAAGCCTGGTGTGCTGCAGTTCATGGGTTTGCAGAGTCGGACGCAACTGAGCGACTGAATTGAACTGAACTGAGCTGAATGTATATATGTTAATCCCAAGCTCCTAATTTATCTTTCCTCCTCTCTCTCCCCTATCTCCTCTTTGGTAACCATAAGATTGTTTTTCTTGTCTGTGAGTCTATTTCTGTTTTTAAATAAGTTCATTTGTATCATTTTTTAGATTCCACATAAAAGTGATATCATAATGATATTTGCCTTTCTTTCCCTGACTTACTTCATTTCACTTAGTATGCTAATCTCTAAATCCATCCATGTTGTTGCAAATGGCATTATTCCATTCTTTTTATGGCTGAATACTATTCAGTCATATATATGTACCATATCTTCTTTATCTATTTATCTGTTGATGGACATTTGGATTGTTTCCATGTCTTGGTTATTGTAAATAGTACTTTTATAAACTTTGGGATACATGTACCTTTTTGAATTAGAGTTTTCATCACTTCTGGGTATATGCCTAGCAATGGGATTGCTGGGTCATATGGTAGCTCTATTTTTAGTTTTTAAGGAAACTCTATACTGTTTAAACAGTGGCTGTACCAATTTACATTTCTACTGACAGTGTAGGAGGGTTTTCTTTTCTCAACACTCTCTCTGACATTCGTTATTTATAGGCTTTTTGATGAAGACTAATTATCTTAACTGAGTCCTTTAAAATTTGTAGATTTCAGCCTAGCGCCTGTTACACAGGGTGAAGTATGTCAGAAAGAAAAACAGATACTGTATATTAGCACATATATATGGCATCTAGAAAATGGTAGTGATGAACCTATTAGCAGGGCAGGAATAGAGATGCAGATGTAAATAACGGACTTGTGGACTCGGCAGGGGATGGAGAGGGTGGGATGAACTGAGAAAGCAGCATTGAAATATATCCATTACCATATGTCAAGCAGACAGCTAGTGGGAAGTTGTCATTAACACAGGGAACTCAGCCTGGTGCTCTGTGATGACCTAGGGGTGGGATTGAGGGCTAGGGTGGGGGAGGTTCAAGAAGGAGGGGATACATACATACTTATGGATAATTCATGTTGTTGTATGGCAGAAATCAATACAACATTGTAAAGCAATTATCCTCCAATTTAAAAAGAAAAACTTGTAGATTCGAAACTGCTCTTTAAGAAGCTCCATTGGCTGGAATACTGCATAGTGCAGTAGAAAGGGGAGAGACCAAGGAAGGAAGGAGACGTACTGTGTTCTTCCAACAGTTGGAGGATAGAATGACAGCGTGGCATCAGAGTAGGGCAGCCACGGCAGAGAGAAAATCGGTTCTTGAGGCACTCTGCAGACAGCATCTTCACAGCTTGGGTGTAAGGGATAAAGAAAAGTTAGACAACATCAAATATGACTGAAAGCTGGATTCTTGAGAGGATGGTAAAAGTATAATTAAGGAAGGGAAAAAGAAGAGCTGGTTTCAGGAGGGGAATGATGCATTGGAATCCAGACATGTTGAATTCAGGTGGCAGAGGGAGACAACACAGAATACAGAATCCATCCAGAATATCAGTCTTCAGAAAATGAACAAAAGATGCTCAAATATACAGCAGCATTTTCAAACAGAAGGAAGAACAAGTTGAATGATTAGTAAGTAACTCAGACAATAATAATCCAGGTAAAGGTTCTGAGATTCAGAAAGTGTGTTCTGTGTTTCGTGCTCTTCCTCTGGACAGGCTTGTAAACAATTTTCACTCCCCAGACTGTACCTGTGGCCTGAGGATTACCTCACATAGGCCACATGCAAAGGCACTGAGAAATTTGTTGGCCTGCAATATGTTTAATTTTTTTTTTTCATATCTAAAACCTTTTCCATTTCTAGTATTTCCTTAAAATGATTTTCCCTTCGGCCATAAGAAAAATGAAATAATGCCATCTGCAACAACATGGATGAACCTAGAGATTATCATACTGAACCAAGTAAGTCAGAAAGAGAAAGACAGATGCCAGATGATATTATTTATACGTGAAATCTAAAATATGACACAAACGAACCTATGTATGAAACAGAAACAGACTCACAAACTAGAGAACAGACGGGTGCTTACCAAGAGGGAGGGTGTGGGGGAGGGAAGAATTAGGATTTTAGGATTAGCAGAAGCAAACTATTTTATAGAGGATGGATAAACAACAAGGTCCTACTGTACAGCGCAGGGAACTATATTCAATATCCCATGATAAATCATCAAAAAAAATGAAAAAAATGTATATATATATATATATATGTTTAACTGAGTCACTTTACTGTACCTCAATAATTAACATTGTAAATCAGCTATACTTCAATTTAAAAAGAGTTTACCTTTTAAATATACCAAGTAGTCAGAATCATAATATTAGCTCTGAGCAAATAACACAGCACTGTGAAGGAGAGAATGTGCCTCTCTCAAACGTCACCTCCATAAACTGAGAAGCAATCAAACAGCATGTTAGCTTCCTTATTACAGACCAGTGTGAAAATAATTCACCATCCTGTTGAAGAGGAGTCGTTGGGAAAACGGTAAAATAAAACCTTAAGCAGTTACACAAAATCTCCTGACTGCACTGCAGACGTAATAACTAAGTGTGAGTAAAAGTCCAGCCTTACTGAAGTGTGAAGTATGAAGAAGAATCTCGCTGGTGTGTTTACAATGGCACCGAGGGAAGCATCCTTCAACACGTACCCTCGACCAGACAGATGAGTCCAGGAGGCACAATATGATGATCCCTGTCAAAGCCTTTCTCTCTAGGGGCTTATACTGTCCCAGAGAAAAAATGAGTGCAAATTTCTCATGAATTGCAGACAGAGTGCATAGTGTATGAGACATAAAAGAAGCAAGCAATACTTCATTGTTGAGTTGAAATTGTAGACTGATGAGTACAATCTTCTTTTTCAGGTATTACACTATTCAAAGGGATAACTGTGCTTTCTTTTGGAAAAAATATGGAACAAGACAAAAAATGACCTTTTAGGACAGTATAATAGTTTTTCCACTTTTCAGTAACTCTAGAAGTAGGTCATAGAGTTTGGGAGAAATGAAGGAGAAGACTGATAACTGACAAATTTGACCTATTTTGTACGTTCCATGATTTGTCATCAGAAAAATTAAACCAACAATGGATAAAAGTTTTTGCAGTTTTATATTTAGTAGAAAACTGTGGGGTGATTTTTGTATTTACTTATAATTTACATGTGATATATTGCACAGATTCTAAGTTTGTTGAGTTTTAATAAACATATGAATCTGTATAACTGAAATGTATACATATAACTGTGTGTGAAAGGGCCCCACACAAAGTTGAGTGCTCTGCTCTTACTGCTATCTTGAAGTTCTTACTAATTTCATCTTTGAACTTGTGTTTCATAAATCGAGTCTGATTAGAAGATATGGGAGGACATGCATCTGTGGTTCCTTGCTGCCCCATTGGCACATGGCCTTTGCAAAGCCCCACAAGGACAAAGTTCCAGGGGACAAAAGATTAAGTAGGAGTTCAGCTCAGCAAGACTCAGTGTGAGGGAATCATGTTACCTCTAGGAGTGAAGAAATGTGGGCACCACAGTCTCAGAGGCCACAGTTCCTGTATCAATCAGAACTTGCTTCTTGGGACCTCCTTGGTGGTCCAGTGCTTAAGAATTTGCCTTGCAGTGAGAGGATGTAGCTTCAGTCTCTGGTCAGGGAACTAAAACCCCATATGTTGCAGAGAAGCGAAGCCCCTGCAACACAACTAGAAGACTGCGTGCTGCACCACAGCTAGAGAATCTATGTGCTGCAGGGAAAAACCCCCATGCCACAATTAAAACCCAACACAGTCAAATAAATAAATAAACATCTTTTTTAAAAAAAAGAACTTGCTTCCAACACAGGAAGAAGAAACAATAGTGTAGGAAACACCAATGACCAAGGAAGGAGATGTCATATCTTTTCCTAGTTTCATGACTTCCTGTACTGACCAACCACTTAAGTTTCCCGTGATGCTGCAAAAGGAAACAGGAGATAGGGGTACCTTATTCAACATTAAGTGAAATGTACAGGGCACCCTACTCCAGTACTCTTGCCTGGAAAATCCCATGGACAGAGGAGCCTGGTGGGCTGCAGTCCATGGGGTCGCTAAGAGTTGGACACAACTGAGCGACTTCACTTTCACTTTTCACTTCCACACATTGGAGAAGGAAATGGCAACCCACTCCAGTGTTCTTGCCTGGAGAATCCCAGGGACAGGGGAGCCTGGTGGGCTGCCGTCTATGGGATAGCATAGAGTTGAACACAACTGAAGCGACGCAGCAGCAGCAGCAGCAGCCACAGAGCATTAGTAAAATGTTCATGAGTCAAGAAGTGAAATTAAAATGGTTAAATTACTTTTGTGCACCATTTCCACTGTTTGGATAAGAACAAAAGACATATGCATATATGAGCTACAAAATACAAATGGTATCATTTTAGTTATTCTGCATATAAGATAAATGTTCTATTTGCATTTAAAACTGGCACTGTGCAATGTAAAGATGAATAATAAATTTGAAAATTGAATGCTAAATTTTAAGTTAGCTATTTTAATTGTTATTTTTTCTTTACTTTGAACCACATTAAATAACAGAAATGCCATGATAGTTTAAATGACTGTGGCAGAAAGAAAAAGCTCTACATCTTAGTACCTTTCAGAGTACTTTTTCCTGCTCTTTGTACAACATCTCCACACTTTTCTTTTGCACAGGGCTATTCAAATTATGTGGCCAGCCCTGCTGTCCCATAAATAGAATTCATAATATTATTTCTTGAGCGTCTTTTTAGTTCAATATAGGTTTTTATGAGATACATACATGTTGTATGTGTAGCAGCAGTCTATTTTCTCCTCTTGTTGGAGAGCATTCCATTGGATAACCATTCCATTCCCTGTATAGATGGACATATGAGAAGAGTTGACTCATTGGAAAAGACTCTGATGCTGGGAGGGATTGGGAGCAGGAGGAGTAGGGGAGGACAGAGGATGAGATGGCTGGATGGCATCACGGACTCGATGGACATGAGTTTGAGTGAACTCCGGGAGATGGTGATGAACAGGGAGGCCTGGCATGCTGCTATTCATGGGGTTGCAAAGAGTCAGACACCACTGAGCGACTGAACTGAACTGAACTGAACTGAAGTATTATTTCAAGTTTAGAGCTAGTAAGAATAAAACTGCTGTGAGCATGCTTGTATAAATCTTTTTGTGGATATATGTTTCATTTCTCATAGACAAATACCTAGGAGCAGAACTGCTGGGTCATTAAATACACATATTCACAAATACACATGTGAATATGACAGGTACGACAAAGGATTTTTAAAGGAGTACAAAGGTTATTTACCCTCACAGCCTTATCATTCTGATTTTTAAATTTTTTATTGAATGATAATTGCTTTACAGAATTTTGTTATTTCCTGTCTGTCAAACAATTCTGATTTTTAAACATTGACATTTTCCCTTGTTTGCCTCAGATTGCTTCTTTCAAGGAATAAAATATCTGTTACAGCTAATTCTCTCCCCACAGCTAGGTTCCCAATAACCTCAGATGTAACATGAAAACAAAGTTGGATCGTGCCATTTCAAACATATTTTATGCAAGTACATATCCAAAAACTATAAATTATGTATACCTTTTGTAAATATGATAGAATTTATGTAGGAATGGTATCACACTCAACACATTATTCTGTAGCTTGCTTTTCTTCACTTAACGTTATTGAGACTCAGCCATTTTTATAACTTTACTTTTTATTTCATCTTTCCCTTTAACTAAACTTTTCATTGTTTGCGGTTACCATGAGGTTTTGATGCTGCAGTCTATATAGATATATGATTGTTTTACATTGCTGGGCTCTTAATTTCAAAAACATTTCAAATATCCTGCATTTGTACACTTCTCATGATTGCTGGTTTTTTGCCTTTTTTTTTTTTTTTGTTTGCTTGGCTCTGCAGGCTCTTCACTGCAGTGCACAGACTTTCCGTCTAGCTGTGGCACAAAATATCGTCTCTTGCTGCAGAGCATGTGCTCTAGCTCCAGAGCACACGAGCTTAGTAGTTGCTGCGCATGGGCTTAGTTGCCCCACGGCACGTGGGAACCTTAGTTTCCTGACCAGGGATCAAAACCATATCCCCTGCACTGGAAAGCAGATTCTTAACCACTGGACCACCAGGAATGTACCACAATTGCTGGTTTTAGTATCATACTTGTGTGTAGATGTATTTACATTCTACCTTCACTGGATATTTGCCTTTACCAGTAAGACTTCCAATTTTGTAATGTTCTTGTTTCTACTTGTGGACTTTTCTTTTTGCCTAGAAAAGTTCTTTTAGCATTGATTGTACACCCGGTTTAGTGGTGCTGAATTCTTTTAGCTTTTGCATGTCTGTAAAGTTTTTTAAATTTTTCTGCCAAATCTGAATGAGAGTCTTGTTGTGCAGAGTATTCTTGATTGTAGTTTGTTTTTGTGGGTTTTTTTTTTTCCTTTCCTCACCTCAAGTATATTGTGCCATTCCCTTAAACTTATGGGGATTCCCTTGCATACTATTCATTGCTTTTTCCTTGTCACTTTTACTATGCTCTAGCTTTAATTTTGGTCATTTTGATTACCAGCTGCCACCGTGTGTTCCTCTGTGGGTTAATCCTGCCGGGGATTCTCTACATTTTCTGGACTTGGGTGACTGTTTCCTTTCCCATGTTAGGTTAAGATTTCACCTATAATGTTCTCAAATATCTTCCCAGGCCCTGTCTCTCCCTCTTCTCCTTCTGGGACCCTGTGATGAGAATGTTGGTGAATTTAATGCTGTCCCAGATGTCTCTGAGACTGTCTTCATTTCCTTTCATTCTTTTTCTGTTCCATAGCAGTGATTTCCACCACTCTGTATTGTCTGCTCACTTTGTTCTTCAAAAGCAGTTGCTGTAACTGATTCATTCTAGTGTATTTTTTGTACTGTAGTCAAAAAGCCTTTGATGGGCTTGTAAGTAGACTGAAGAATAGACTGGAGAGATGTCTACCAGACATCTTGCTGGAAATGTCCAAAGCTGAAAAGAACACAGTGTCTGCTCTCAAACCACAGTGGAATTAATCTAGAAATCAATAGCAAAAGCAGAACTGAGAAATTTCAAAATCCATGGAGATTTAACAACACACTTCTTTATAACACATGGTTGAAAGAATAAATCTCAAGACAAATTTTAAAATATTTTTAACTAAGTGAAATTGAAAGCACAACTTATCAACAGTTGTGGGATGTAGCAAAAGTAATGGATGAAAGATATTTATGTCATTGAATGCATGTATTAGAAAGAATATTTAAAATCAATCATCTGAGTGCCTATCTTAGAAAACTAAAAAAAAGTGAGCAATTAAACACAAAGCGCTCAGTCGCTCAATCATGTCCAACTCTTTGTGACCCCATGGACTGTAGCCTGCCAGGCTCCTCAGTCAATGGAATTTTCCAGGCAAGAATATTGGAGTGGGTTGCCATTTCCTTCTCTAGGAGATCTTCCCAATCTAGAGATTGAACTCATGTTTTTGAGTCTCCCATATTGGCAGGCAGATTCTTTATCGTTAGCACCACCTGGGAAGCCCAAAAAGTACATAGAATAAAAGAAATAATAAAAATTAGAGCAGAAATCAATGAAAATTGAAAACAGAAAATCAAGAGTGAAAATCAGTAAGACCAAAAAAAGTAAATAAAAGGTATACTGATTTAATAGGAAAACACAAAATCTCTCTGTTCACTTTGGAATATCTAAATCAACAAGATAATTCCTGCAATTAGTAAGCTATTATAGCAAAGTTGTAAGATACATGTTTAATATACAAGAGTCAATTATTTTCCTATATATTGACAATGAACAAGTGGAATTTGAAATGAGAAACATAACACCATTGAATTAGCACCTCAAAGATAAAATATGTCAGTGTAAATCTAACAAAATATATTCAAGATCTATATGACAAAAATTATAAAACTGAGGAATGAAATCAGTTTTCATTTCTGAAGAAAAAGAACCAAATCAATGGAGATGTAGATCATGTTCATACATAGAAGGGTGCAATATTGTTAAAATGTCTGCTCTTCCCAACTTAATGGATACATACAATGCAGTTTCAATCAAAATGCCGGCAAGTTATTTTATGGACATAGACAAATTGATTCTAAAGTTTGCGTGAAGAAGCAAAAGACCCAGAATATCCAAAATAACACTAGAGAAGAACCAAATTAGAGCACCGACACTACCTAACTTCAAGACTTCCTGTATAGCCACATAATCAAGTCAATGTAAATGAATGAATTGGTATTGGTGAAAGAACAGACAAACAGAGAAATGGAACAGAATGGAAAGGCAAGAAATAGACTCACACATGTATAGTCAACTGGCTTCTGACAAAGGAACAAATGTAGCAAAAATATTCTCTTCAACAAATGTTCCTGGAATAAATGAACATCAAAATGTAAAAAAATCTAGACACAAACTTTTACCCTTCATGAACATGGAATGCTAACTCAGAATATATCATAGACCTAAATACAAGATAGAGAACTATAAAAGTCCTAGAACAAAACGTAGGAGAAGACCTAGTTGACCCAATACACCACCAAAGCCATGATCCATGAAATAATTGATAACCTGGTTTTCATTAAAATTTAATCAAAATAAGATCCTCTTTGACCCACCTCCTAGAGTAATGAAAATAAAAACAAAAATAAACAAAAGAGACCTAATTAAACTTAAAGGCTTTTGCACAGCAAAAGAGACTATAAACAAGATGAAAAGACAACCCTACAAATGGGAGAAAATAACTCCAAATGAAACAACTAAGGACTAATCTCCAAAATATACAAACAGCTCATGAAACCAAAAAAACAAACAACCCAATCAAAAAAATGGGCTGAAGACCTAAACAGATACTTCTCCAAAGAAGACATACAGATGTCCAACAAACACATGAAAAGATATTCAGCATCACTCATTATCAGAGAAATGCAAATCAAAACTGCCATGAGGTATCACGTCACACCAGTCAGAACGACCATCATCAAAAAAATCTGCAAATAATAAATGGTGGCTGGAGAGGATGTGGAGAAAAGGGAATCCTCTTACACTGTCGGTGGGAATGTAAATTGATATAACCACTACAGAAAGTAGTGTGTGCACGTGTGTGTGAGTGTAGTCACTCAGTCGTGTCCAACTCTTTGTGACCCCTTGGACTGTAGCCTGCCACACTCTGTTATTTATGAGATTTTTCAGGCAAGAATACTGGAGTGAGTTGCCGTTTTCCTCCTCCAGGGTACCTTCCCAACCTAGTGATCTAAATGTCCCCTACATTGCAGGAGGATTCATCCCACTCTGGGCTCCCCTGGTGGCTCAGATAAAAAGAATCTGCCTGCAGTTCAGGAGACCTGGGTCTGATTCCTGGGTAGGGAAGATCCCCTGAAGAAGGGAATGGCTACCCACTCCAGGATTCTTATCTGGAGAATTCCAGGGGCAGAGGAGACTGGCAGTCCACAGTCCCTGGGGTTGCAAAGAGTCGAACATGACTGAGTGACTAACACTTTCATTTCACTTTCTTTACCCTCTGAGCTATCACGGAAGCCCATATAGAGATTCCTTTAGGGAAACTAGGACTAAAACTATCATAGGACGCAATAATCCCACTACTGGA
The DNA here is from genome assembly GCA_917880005.1 of Nanger dama. Classification (NCBI taxonomy): domain Eukaryota; kingdom Metazoa; phylum Chordata; class Mammalia; order Artiodactyla; family Bovidae; genus Nanger; species Nanger dama. The sequence goes on along the minus strand of CAKJTW010000009.1, from coordinate 41,366,627 downwards.
CATGTACCCTGTAGCAACCATAATTGAAAAAGATATGTGTACCCCAGTGTTCACTGCAGCACAATTTACAGTAGCCAGGACCAAAACCTCTGACTGTGTGGATCACAATAAACTGTGGAAAATTCTGAAAGAGATGGGAATACCAGACCACCTGACCTGCCTCTTGAGAAATCTGTATGCAGGTCAGGAAGCAACAGTTAGAACTAGACATGGAACAACAGACTGGTTCCAAATTGGGAAAGGAGTACGTCAAGGCTGTATATTGTCACCCTGCTTATTTAACTTCTATGCAGAGTACATCATGAGAAATGCTGGACTGGAAGAAACACAAGCTGGAATCAAGATTGCCGGGAGAAATATCAATCACCTCAGATATGCAGATGACACCACCCTTATGGCAGAAAGTGAAGAGGAACTAAAAAGCCTCTTGATGAAAGTGAAAGAGGAGAGTGAAAAAGTTGGCTTAAAGTTCAACATTCAGAAAACGAAGATCATGGCATCCGGTCCCATCACTTCATGGGAAATAGATGGGGAAACAGGGGAAACAGTGTCAAACTTCACTGCAGATGGTGATTGCAGCCATGAAATGAAAAGACGCTTACTTCTTGGAAGAAAAGTTATGACCAACCTAGATAGTATATTCAAAAGCAGAGACATTAACTTTGCCGACTAAGGTCCGTCTAGTCAAGGCTATGGTTTTTCCTGTGGTCATGTATGGATGTAAGAGTTGGACTGTGAAGAAGGCTGAGCACCAAAGAATTTATGCTTTTGAACTGTGGTGCTGGAGAAAACTCTTGAGAGTCCCTTGGACTGCAAGGAGATCCAACCAGTCCATTCAGAAGGAGATCAGCCCTGGGATTTCTTTGGAAGGGATGATGCTGAAGCTGAAACTCCAGTACTTTGGCCACCTCATGCGAAGAGTTGACTCATTGGAAAAGACTCTGATGATGGGGGGGATTGGGGGCAGGAGGAGAAGGGGACGACAGAGGATGAGATGGCTGGATGGCATCACTGACTCGATGAACATGAGTCTGAGTGAACTCCCGGAGTTGGTGATGGACAGGGAGGCCTGGCGTGCTGCGATTCATGGGGTCACAAAGAGTCGGACATGACTGAGCAACTGAACTGAACTGAGGACACAGAAGCAACCTATATGTCCATTGATAGATAAATGCATAAAGAAGTTGTGTTACATATATACAATGGAATATTGCTCAGCCATGAAAAGGAACAAATTTGAGTCAGCTTAAGTGAAGTGAATGAACCTAGAGCTTATTATACAGACTGAAGTAAGTCAAAGACAGAAACAAATATTGTATTAATACATATATATATGGAATTAGAAAATGGTATTGATGGACCTATTTGCAGGGCAGGAATAGGGACATAGATCTACAGAATGGACCTCTGGACACAATGGGGAAAGAGAGGGTGGGTGGAATTGAGAGAGTAGCATTGACTTTTCTTTTTCTTTCCTTAAAGTTGCTCAGTTGTGTCCAACTCTTTGTGACCTCATGTACTATACAGTCCATGGAATTCTCCAGGCCAGAATACTGGAGTGGGTAGCCTTTCCCTTCTCCAGGGGATCTTCCTAAGCCAGGGATCGAACCCAGGTCTCCTGCATTGCAGGCACATTCTTTACCAGCTGAGCCACCAGGGAAGCCAGGGAATACTGGAGCGGGTAGCCTATCCCTTCTCGTGCAGATCTTCCTGACCCAGGATATGTATACACTGCTGCTGCTGCTGCTGCTGCTGCTAAGTTTCTTCAATCGTGTCCAACTCTGTGCAACTATTAAACATAAAATAGATGGACAGTGGGAAATCTCTGTATAGCACAGGGAACTCAGCTCAGTGTTCTGTGATGATCTAAAGGGGTGGGATGGAGGTGGGGTGGGAGGGAGTTCAGGAGGGAGGTGATATATGAATCATTAAAGATGTTCACGTTGTTGTATGGCAGACACCAACACAATGTTGTAAGACAACTATCTTCTAATTAAACATAAACTTCAAATATAAAATAAAATTTAAAATTTCTGCTTTGCAAAAAAACAGTATCAAGAAAATTTCAAGACAAGCCACAGGCTGAGAGAAAATACTGCAAAGGACCACATATGATAAAGGAACACTACCCAAAATACTCAAAGAACTCCTGAAACTCAACAACAATAAGAAAACAACCAATTTAAAAATGGGCCAAACACTTTAACGTACACCTCACTAAAGAAGATATACACATGGCAAGTAGGCATATGAAAACCTCCACATCTTATATCATCAAGAAATGCAAATTAAAAACTGAGATGCTACTATACACTTATTAGAATGGCCAAAATTCAAAAGATTGACAATTCTAAATGCTAATGATGTTGTAGAACAAACAAGAACTCTCATTCATTGCTGATGGGAACGTAAGATGGCACAGCCACTTCGGAGGACAATTTGCCAATCTTTTACAAAGCTAAACATCCTCTTAGCACTCAGCAACAGTGCTTCTTAGTGTTTATCCAGGGAATCGAAAACAAGTCCACACAAAAGTCTGCACCTGGATGCTTACTCTAGCTTTATTTCTAGAAATTGCCAAGAAAAAATACTATTCATGAAAGGTCCTTAGTTGGTGCACCTTTATACTACTTAGAATGGGTTCCTCTTCCTCAAGACAGTTTATTACCATCATAAGATATGATGTTGTTAAAGCAAGACACAGCACTGCCATCCACAGGAAATTATCATAATGTGTATACAAATGTACGATGTCTTTGGTGTGCATCCCCCCTTGGTGAAAGTGAAGTCGCTCAGTCATGTCCGACTCTTTGAGACCCCATGGACTGTAGCCTACCAGGCTCCTCTGTCCATGGGATTTTCCAGGCAATAGTACTGGAGTGGAATGCCATTTCCTTCTCCAGGGGATCTTCCAGACCCAGGGATCAAACCCGGATCTCTCACATTGTAGACAGACGCTTTACCATCTGAGCCACCAGGGAAGTCCTTGCCCCTGACTTAAGCAATGGCATTAAAAAATAACCTGCAGTCTTGAGTCAGGTCACCACAAGCATGTAAATCGGTTAAATGTTTCCTTTGATTAAAGTGATTATTTATGGACTACCAGCTTCAACTAACATTTGCGTGCTAATTGTTGAGAGCAGTGCAGAGAATACAGTGAGTGGTATTGACATCATCAGAGATTATAAGAGTAATAACCCATTTGATCCACAAAAGAATTCTTTAAGATATATATTCTGAATACCAAATAGATACTAAAATAAAATGTACATAGTCGTGAAAAACATCACATTCTGCAAAATTCTGCACTAAATCTATCAGGGTTTGAGGTGGAAACAGGGTTCAAAGGAAACAGTTCAAAATGTATACAACTTTCTAAGCACTGCATTAAAAAAATCAATTTAAAATAACACATTTTTAAAATATGGTAATTACCTAATAATCAAAGAAGTGATAGTTTATGTGTAGTTTGCCTCTTTCTCTAGAATATAGAAGAAATGCTATAGAAACACAGGCCAGAGGGTGGTGGGACAAATTGGGAGACTGGGATGGACATATATACACTGCTGCTGCTGCTGCTGCTGCTAAGTCGCTTCAGTCGTGTCCGACTCTGTGCGACCCCATAGACGAGCAGCCCACCAGGCTCCCCGTCCCTGGGATTCTCCAGGCAAGAACACTGGAGTGGGTTGCCATTTCCTTCTCCAGTGCATGAAAGTGAAAAGTGAAAGTGAAGTCACTCAGTCGTGTCCGACTCTTCGTGACCCCATGGACTGCAGCCCATCAGGCTCCTCCATCCATGGGATCTTCCAGGCAAGAGTCCTGGAGTGAGGTGCCATTGCCTTCTCCGATATATACACTACTATGTATAAAATAGATTGCTAATGAGAACCTACTGGACAGCACAGGGAACTCTACTAGGTGCTCTGTAATGACCTAAACGGAAAAAAATTCCAAAAAAAGAAGATGCATTTAATGTATACATATGATTCACTTTTCTGATTCAGTTCTGATTCACTTTGCTGTACAGCAGAAACTAACACAACATTGTAAAGCAACCAAACTCCAATAAAAATTAATTTAAAACAAATGAAACACAGCTTTACCTTCCTAAAAATGTGTAGTTTGAGGGCCTGAGTTGGATATAAGAAAGGATGAAGGTGCACAGAGCCACATGCACCAAAGTCAGGAAGAGGCCTGCAGCCACTGCAATGCAGACTGCAGGGTTCAGTACCCCCAGTCTGTGTTATACAGACACCGTCATAGCAGAACAAGGGTGTCATCCCATTTTTGCAAATGAGGAGACTGAGGTGTAGAAAGGTTGAGAAATTTGCCTGAGGTTGACAACCAATAGTGCAGAAAACATGATTTGAACCACTTTGTTGAACTGCCTCTGTCAGATTTCATAAATGGTGTCAAGAGTGAAACCCTCCCCTGTACCAAAGCACACATAATGGGAACTCAAGAAGTAGCTACTGATTGAATGATTCAAATTTTTCATGTAATGAAGGTATAAACAATATTTCCCATTCTCACATACTACAGTAACTCCTGAGAGGCTTGGAGGGGGTTTTGTTTTTTCACCTTTTTTTTTAATAAATTTTCCTATTGGCTATTCCTTTTTTTCAGCTTTCTTGAGGAATAATTGACAAATACAACCATAAGGTATTTAAAGTGTCCATCATTAGGATTTGATATTCATGTATTGTGAGGGGAAAATTAATACATACATCACTTCATATCATTTCCCTTTTTTGGTGGGAACGTGCTTTATTCACTTAGCAAATTTTAATTGTACAATACAGTGTTATCAACTATAGTCATCATTTTCTACATAATTCCTCAGACATGATTCACCTTATAACTGAAAACTTGTACCCTTTTACCAATACTTCCCTATTTCCTCCACCTCCCAACCCCTGGCAACCACTTTTCTGCTCTTTGTTTCTTTGATTTGACTCTTTCTTCAGACCACAAATTTATGGGACTCCATGCAGTATTTGTCTTTCTCTGTCTGGCTTATTTAATTTAACATAATATCCTCCAGGCTTATACACTTTGTCATAAATTACATGATTACCATCTTTCTGAAGGCTGAATTATATTCATATATATTCATATATATCAACCACATTGATATATATATATATATGCACACATATCTCACATTCTTTTGATCCATTCATCTATTAAGGGACATTTAGGTTATTTCCATAACTTAGTTATTGTGAATAATGCTGCAACAAACACAGGAGTACACATAACTCTTCAAGATGGGGATTTCATTTCCTTTGGATACACGCCCAGAAGTCAAATTAGCTGGATCATATGATAGTCCTATTTTTAGCTTCCTGAGGAGCTTCTCTGCTGTCCTCCACAGTGACTGCATCAATTTCCATTCCCACCAGTAGTGTAGAAGGATTCCCTTTTCACACCCTCACCAGCATTTGTATCCCTTGTCTTTGTGTTAATAGTCCTCCTAACCAGTGTGATGGAGAAGGCAATGGCTGCCTGGAGAATCCCAGGGACGGTGGAGCCTGCCGTCTATGGGGTCGCACAGAGTCGGACATGACTGAAGTGACTTAGCAGCAGCAGCAACCAGTGTGAGGGCTTCCCTTGTAGCTCAGTTAGTAAAGAATCTGCCTACCAAACAGGAGACCTGGGTTCAATTCCTTGGTCAGGAAGATCCCCTGGAGAACAAAATGGCAACCCACTCCAGTATTTCCATGTGGAGAATCCTATGGACAGAGGAGCCTGGCAAGCTATAGTCCATGGGGTCGCAAGAGTCGGACATGACTTAGCAACTACACCACCACCAACAACACCAGTATGAAAAAACATCTCATAGTGGTTTTGTTTTGCATTTCCCTAATAATTAGTGCAAGGAGATCCAACCAGTCCATTCTCAAGGAGATCAGCCCTGGGATTTCTTTGGAAGGAATGATGCTAAAGCTGAAACTCCAGTACTTTGGCCACCTCATGAGAAGAGTTGACTCATCGGCAAGACTCTAATGCTGGGAGGGATTGGGGGCAGGAGGAGAAGGGGACAACAGAGGATGAGATGGCTGGATGGCATCACGGACTCGATGGATGTGAGTCTGAGTGAACTCCGGGAGATGGTAATGAACAGGGAGGCCTGGCGTGCTGCGATTCATGGGGTCACAAAGAGTCGGACACGACTTAGTGACTAAACCACCACCAACAACAACTAGTGTGAAAAAAACATCTCATAGTGGTTTAGTTTAGCATTTCCCTAATAATTAGTGATATTCAGTGCCTTTTCATGGACCTGTTGTTCACTTACAAGCCTTCTTTGGGAAAATGTCTATTCAAGTCCTGAAGGGCCTTATTCATAATAGTTAGGTGTAGACTGTGCCTGGATCAAGTCTGTACATTCCAAGTTAAGAGAGAGCATTCACTGTGGTCAACAGGTGTACCTGGCTTGGGAAAACAATCTAGTCATATTACTATCGATCCAAGAGCAAAAATCAATGAAGATAGCAGATGTGACACAGAGCTTAATAATTCTCCTGTGTGTTGGCACTCCAGTTCATTCCACAAACTTAGAGAAATGTTTTCTGGTCTAATCTTACAGTAGGTTTTATACTATCTATTCTTTGCACTGTTATTCTTTGATATCAAATGCTCACTTTGCTGTCAGCCACGGGAGTTACTATTCATCCTCTGAACAATAGAAATGACTCCCAGGAGGCGGGGAATTACCTGTCTTTCTCAAAGCAGCTCACCAGGTATGTTGATCTGAAGGCAAGATCTGCTCCAATAGCCTCGTGCTACTATGTGATGTTCAGAAAAAGACGAAACTGTGGAGGCAGTACATAGATCAGTGTTGTGGAGATTGGGGAAGGAGTGGTAAATAGGAGAATCACAGAGGACTTTTTATTTGGGGATAAATAGGAGAATCACAGAGGACTTTTTATTTTGTATTGGAATATAACCAATTAACAATGTTGTGATAGTTTCAGGTAGGCAGTGAAGGGACTCAGCCATTAACTCCCTCCCATCCAGGCCACCACATAACATTGGGCAGACTTCCATGTGCTATACAGTAGGTCTTGCTGATTATCTGTTTTAAGTATAGCAGTGTGTACATGTCCATTCCAAACTCCCTAGCTATTCCTTCCTCTCATTCTCCCCAAGTCAACTGTAAGTCCATTCTCTAAGTCTGTGAGTCTCTCTTTTTTTTTATAAGTTCATTTGTACCATTTATTTTTAGATTCCACATATGAGGGAAGTCACACAATATTTCTCCTTCTCTGTCTGACTTACTTCACTCAGTATGACACTTTCTAGATCTATCCATGTTGCTGCAAATGGTGGTATTTCATTCATTTTAATGGCTGAGTTATACCCCATTGCATATATGTACCACTTCCTCTTTATCCATTCCTCACAGAGGATTTTTAGGGCAGTGGGAATACTCTGTAATGATAGGTTATACATTTCTTTATACATTTGTCCCAAACCATAGATGGCAAAGAGCTGGACAGCACCAAAGTGACTTAGGATGGATGGATAGATTGTATAACACCAAGAATGAACCCTACGGTATACTATGCATTCTGTGTGATAACGATACGTCAATGTAGATTCCATTGTAACAAACATCCCATCTGGCAAGGGATGTTGATAATTGTGGAGGCTGTGCATGTGTGAGGGTCAAGGGTATATGAGAAATTTCTGTACCTTCCTCTTAATTTTGCTGTGAATCTAAAACTGCTCTAAACGTAAACTTTTACAAGATTTTTAAAATAGCCAAGTGTCCTGATTCCTCCAGCCCCTTTATTCTCTCTCCATCTCTTTTCTGTTTAAAAACAACATAAATTTATAGAGTAAAAAGAAGGAGAAAGTCATTCAATTATAGGCCAGATATTAGTTAATTTTGTTTTTAAGCACACATAAGCTATATTTTCAAAAAAATAAATTTGTCTCATTAGTTTCTTACCTTTGGCCTCATATCAAAAAATTATATTTCAGATGTAGTGTATAAAATTCTGAAAAGTCATATCCATGTGTTCAAATTAACTTTGGGGGATTTGAGTGTTTAGATTCTTGTTTCCAAGTTTTAAAAATCACTATATACACTATGGAATACTACTCAGTGCTTAAAAAGAATAAATTTGACTCAGTTCTAATGAGATGGATGAAATTGGAACCGATTATACAGAGTGAAGTAAGCCAGAAAGAAAAACACCAATACAGTATACTGACACATATATATGGAATTTAGAAGACAGTAATGATGACCCTATATGTGAGACAACAAAGAGACACAGAGGTATAGAGTGGACTTTTGGACTCTGAGGGAGAGGGAAAGGGTGGGATGGTTTGGGAGAATGGCAATGAAACATGTATATTTTCCTGTAAGAAATGAAGCAGCAGTCTATGTTCAATGTAGGATGCAGGATGCATGGGGCTGATGCACAGGATGATTCAAGTAGAGGATGTGGGGTGGGAGGTGGGAGGGGGCTTCGGCATTGGGCGATTGTGTTCACCTATGGCTGATTCGTGTCGATGTATGGCAAAACAAATACAGTATTGTAATTTAAAAAATAAATAAATTTAATTTTAAAAAAAGAAAAACAAAAAAAATAAATAAAAATCACTTTGGGCATTAGAAATAGCTTTAACTTTTTTACTTACTAGATCACTGGTTTATTATAAAAGGACAAAACTCAGAAACAGCCAGATAGAAGAACTGCATAGGGAAGGGCTGGGTAGGGAAGGTGTGGGGAAGCCCTCTCCCAGGCCATTCTATCTGTTCTTCCTTGTGTTAACCAACAGAAATAGTGTTAATTTTTACTACAAAATATAAATCCATGAACCAATATCTTCATCCACAAACACTTCTAACTCTGATATTTTCTATTTACTGTCATTCCATGTGGTGCTAGTGGTAAAGAACCCACCTGCCACTTCAGGAGATGCCTGAGACAGGGTTCGATCCCTGGGTCAGGAAGATCCCCTCTCCAGGAAGATACCCTGGAGAGGGGTGTGGCAATCCATTCCAGTATGCTTGCCTGGAGAATTACATGGACAGAGGAGCCTGGTGGGCTACAGTTCATGAGGTCGCAAAGAGTCAGACACAACTGAAATGAGTTAGTTCACGTGCACAAAAGAAAACAGAAGGGATTTCTCAGGTGGCATGAAGTGGTAAAGATCCCACCTGCCCATGCAGGAGACGTAAGAGACTTGGGTTCCATCCCTGGTCAGGAAGATCCTCAGGAGGAGGGCATGGCAACCCATTCTAGTATGCTTGCTTGGAGAATCCCTTAGACAGAGGAGCCTGGTGGGCTACAGTCCATAAGGTCGCAAAGAGCCAGATATGACTGAAGCAATTTAGCAAGCATCCACAAAACAAAAGAGAGAAAAATGCCCTTTCAAATTCATGCCTTATTTTTTGATTTTGAACTAAACATCTTTGAGTGTTTGTTTTGTTTTTTTCATTAGAATGAGAGACTTTCAATGCACGCAAGCATGAACACACACATGCGCGCGCACGCGCGCACGCGCACACACACACACACACACACACACACACACACACACATACACTGTTTCAGCCACATAACCTTGTTACTATGAGATGGTCTTCTTCCTGTTCTCCCCAGCCTCACATCATCTTTCTGACAGAGGCAGAAGAGATCATGGAAGGCCATACTTCGGAAGCTTTTTCCAGTTTTTAAAACATCCTCAGCCATTTCACAAGGGACTGCAATTTCAAGCACACAAGTCGGATGAGTTTGAGGCTGGCTCCTTATGGCTCTGCACAGTAACTGAAAACTCCTGTGAAGTTGTGTCATTTGCCAAGAAACCTCTAGACCTGACTCTGAGTCTGCTTAAGCAAAACCAGAAACATCGCAGAACAATTTTTTATCTGTTTAAGTCAGATTCAGTTGCTATTTTTCATTTATCTTTAAGATGGTATAATAGCACAGTGGTTAAGAGTGCAAGCTGTGGTGATACCTTGTTCAGTCACCTGCTGGTTGGATGGGGCTAGAAACTTGACTCAGTAAAGAAAAGTTGTTTAGCCTCTCCCAATTTTATTTCTCTTTTCCAATGAAATGAGGAATCAAGATCAGTAATTTGTGTAAAGCATTGACACAGTGCCTGGCAATAGCAATTGATTTAATAAACAATAAATTTTATTTATTAAAATAGTAGAGTAAATCACACTTATAATTTTTGCTAATATACACGGCATATCCAGATCACAGATCATCAAAACATTGGAAACTAACTCTTAGAGTCACTCTATAGTGGATCTATTGTCACAAACTAGAACAGCCTGAGGGAACGTGTTTTGGTTCAGGTTTAGTAGAACTAAAATTCCACAGATTAATTGAAAAATTCATGAAAGGCAAGCAGCTTACACACTGTGAAGTTATTCTCTATAACTTTCCTTAAAGTTAGAATTTTTCCACAGAATGGTCAATAGGACTTGCAATGAATGAATCATGTTTTATAACTAAAATATTTGTGATACATTTATATTAAATATTTCTAGGTACTTAAAGAAACTATGAGTGTAGACAAATATTTTAAATTTTAATACAAATTTTAAAATGATACATTGAGGACTTTTGAATTAGCCATTATCAAGCTAAGTCATCCATCATATCAGGCATTTAATGTTAATTTAAAAAAATGAAGAAATGTAGAAAACAAACATGGTTACCAGGTGGGAAAGGGGTAAGGGATAAATTGGGAGACTGAGACTGACATATACACACTACTACATATAAAATAGTTGGCTAATAAGGATCTGCTGTATAGCATAGGGAACTCAACTCAGTGTTCTGTGGTGATCTAAATGGGAAGGAAATTTAAAAAGGGGGGATATATGTATGTGTAGAACTGATCCACTCTGTTGTACAGCAGAAACTAACACAACATTGCAAAGCAACTATCCTCCAATAAAAAGTTTTTAAAAAAAAAACCATAATTCAGTGAAATACAAGAACTTTATTAGAAATTCAGTGTATCTCAAATTGGGTACTAGGAATTGGGAGTTATAAGATAGAATCCTCACCTTCAAAGAATTCATAGCTGAAAGAGGAAATAGACAACAAAGTAATCATTTAAATACACATTTTAAGTTCTGAAATAGATATATAGCTAAGGGAAGCAAAAGAGGGGCAATAAGAAACCTAGTGGAGTGGGGAGATGGTAGGAGCCTACAAGCTGGAGACAACTGATCACCCTCAAACTGTACCTTACAGAATGTGTAAGAATTTTCCAGGCTGGCAGAGTGAATGGACATGGAAGAGTGGACATACTGTATGACATACTTGTGCCTTCTGACACACCGGTCTTTAAATCACTAAAACACCCACACAGAACTTTCCCACAGGGCTCAGAAATGTAGGTTTAAAGATAACAGAGCTTCTCAACCTCGTATCCCTCCCACGCTGCTCACTAATTCATCCCTGATTTGCCTGTCCCTGTACTTCTGCTCCATACCCCATCTTTCATAGCTACATCTTCCCCCCTTCAATATCTGTGACCTGATGGATGGTTAGAAATTTCTTAGACTCTGGTATATCCACAAGAGTTTGGGCTTCATTGCTTCCTTTCATACATTGAGAATCACAACCAATATTTTAGAACATTCCCTCTCAGTTTATTTCCTAAATAAAGACACATATAGATATTGAGGAGCAAAGGACAGACCTAGTGACTGTCATACAAAGAGAAGTAAGTCAGAAAGCAAAAAATGATTCTGCTATATGAAAGCATGTATGTGGAATCTAAGGAAATGGTACAGATAAACCTATTTGCAAAGCAGAAATAGAGACACACACATAGAGATCAAATGTATGGACACCAAGTGGGGGAAGGTGGGTGGGATGAATTGGGATATTGGAATTGACACGTATATGTTACTGTGCATATAAAATATACAATTAATGAGAACCTACTGTATGGCACAGGGAACCCTACTCAGGGCTCTGTGGTGACTTAAATAAGAAGGAAATCCTGGAAAGGGGATATATGTGTAGGCATAGCTGATTCGCTTTGGCTGCACGGCAGAAGCTAACACAACATTGTAAAGCGCCTTGACAGATTGGGATCTAGCAATATGAGTCCAGAGTAACTCCAGATTTCATCATAAATAAATGAAGCATTGCCCCTTCTATAAATAGGTGAGAAACAGAAATATAAATCCACCTTTGATTAAACTAGAGAAATTTAATCCTCCAAATCATAAAACAAAAACAAAAAAAGTGGACAAAAATTGAGGCAGACAGGAAGTACAGAAAACTGCAAAGAGAAAACAGCCGCTGCTGAAAAGCTCACAAACGTTGGGTAGGGCATTTGTGAGATAAAGTGAGTGGCATGCCCTGGCATAGTTTTAGGAACTATTTCATACTTGAAACAAGATAAATGACATATTTAGGTTAATAGTAAGAGGTTCTCTGGGTTATATTTGCTATCAAGTGTAAAATATCTCAGACAGTGGAGGTAATTTAAGAAACACCCAGACAAGCTAGATTTGGGCAACCATCTGAGTGGGAGATAAGGTTGATTAAAACCAGACTACACTGCTATTTTTTAATTGACTAGAAAGGAATAAAAGCAAAAAGAATGTATTTAGCCCCATGGCAGAAATAGAATTCTCTTTATCAAACTCCCCTGAAAAGAGCAGTTCTGGAACAGTTCAGGAACAATTCACCTTTCAAAAATAAAACATAATGAAAAAAGGAAACTGTATAAGATCTGTTTTTTAAAGGGGAAAGCAACAAGGAGAATAAATGGCATGCAGACTAGTTACTGAGGAAACAATGACACGGAGAAAATAAAAACTGCAGCCAAATACAAGTTGCTTTATATGAAAAGCATAAGGAAGCAAATGCCTGTTTAAAATGAAAACACAAATCAGAGATATAGAATTCAGAGCACTCATTGCAAAACATTTGAAGGTGGAAAATAAGATCGATCAGCTCAAAAAACAAGTGCAAGGGGAAAAAAAGTCATTACAGGAATGAGAATCGAATTGGAAGCACCACAACAAAAATAATATACCTAAGAAAATAGAGCACAGGGACTTTCCCTGTAGTCCAATGGTTAAGAATCAGCCTTGCGGTGCAGGGGACATAAGTCTGATCCCTGGTCGGAGAGCTAAGATCCCACTTGCTGCAGAGCGATTAGGCCCACGTGGGCAAATACTGAGCCCATATGTCACAACTAGAGAATCCGTGGGCTGCAGTGAAAGATCCCCCAGGGTGCAACTAAGACTAGATGCACCCAAATAAATAAATAATCTTAAAAAAGAAACTAGAGAACAGTTATACAAAAACCGAGTCAAATTAAAAGAGCAAGGATTTTTAAACATTAGGAAGGAAATGGTAGTTTAGGAAAATAGGTGAAGGAGATCCAACATTTGCATATATAGTGTTACCAAAGAAGAACACCAGAGAACTTGGGGGAAAAAATAACTTAAGGAAAAGTTCCAGAAGTAAAAGGAGCAAGTGATTGAAAGGAGTATTTCCACAAGAAAATAGAACCACATTAATAAATTATGAGAGTAATAATAACCATTTATATTTATGTTTTGCAGGTAGTATTTCATTTAATCCTCACAACATTGAGACACTATCCATATCTGCATTTTCAACTGTACTAAAACTAAGTTAGAGAAATATGTCTAAGAAAATGATCTAGTGATTTCTATAGTAAGAATTCTGGCTAACTGTGACTTCTCTAGAAAAAACATTTACTGTTAGAAGACAGTAGAATAACACTCACAAAACCCTCAAACAAAGAATTTTATGTACAGATAACTCAACTTATACACATGCAACTCAAGAATTTTATACACAGCCAAACTGTCATTCAAGCATAAAGACAACTGAAAAATACTTTTCAATATTTTAAAACCCAGAGAACAAAATTTGCTTAAACCTACTAGAAGATAAGCTTCAGCCAAACAGGTAATGAATAGAAAAATTACCTCTTGTAGCTCAGTTGGTAAAGAATCTGTCTACAATGCAGGAGACCCAGGTTCAATCCCTTGTTTGGGAAGATCCCCTGGAGAAGGAAATGGCAACTCAGTCCAGTATTCTTGCCTGGAGAATCCCATGCCAGACTCCTCTGTCCATAGGGTCACAAGAGTTGGACATGACTGACTAAACCGCTAAACAACCATCACACTGCAAAAGGAACAGCATTAAGTATTGATTTCACTTAAGTATAAGACCAAGAACAAAACAACTGTATTTTCAGTTTACATTGCCAAAACCTAGTCAAAAGATAAATTAAAACATGGCAAAAAAGAAATCAAAACACAAAGTGAGAATTTCTGTACTATGGAGATTGTTCCCATACTATAATCTAAGTGTGCTGAATTATTTCTCAAATTTTCAATCCTCCCCCCATAGAATAATTATACATCCTCTGCCTTGTTGGATATAGATGGAGTCATCTTTGCTTTTACCAATTGATTAGGGGCAGGATTGACATGTGTCACTTCCAAGCACTATGTAATCTTTTGCTTGGCTTCTCTTGCTGAATACAAGATTTCTGAGATTTGCTCGTGCTTTTACACACATCAGTAGTTTGTTTCTTTTTGTTGCTGGTTCATAATATATCGTGTGAGTAGACTGCTGTGTAAGTATCTTTCTTCCTGTGGATGAACATTTGGGTTGTTTCTACTTTTAGACTATTATGTATAATGCTGATGTGAACATTCTTAAGGCAATGGCACCCCCACTCCAGTACTCTTGCCTGGAAAATCCAATGGACGGAGGAGCCTGGTGGGCTGCACTCCATGGGGTCGCTGAGAGTCGGACAGGACTGAGTGACTTCACTTTCACTTTTCACTTTCATGCATTGGAGAAGGAAATGGCAGCCCGCTCCAGTGTTCTTGCCTGGAGAATCCCAGGGATGGGGAGCCCTGTGGGCTGCCGTCTATGGGGTCGCACAGAGACATGACTGAAGCGACTTAGCAGTAGCAACAGCAGCATGCAAATATTTCTGGACATGTGCTTTCAATATCTTGGGTAAATATTAATACTTAGAAGCAGAATTACCAGGTTGTAAAATGCCATTTTAAAAAATCTGTGTTTAATTTTATACAAAACTATCTGTTGGAGGAGGTCATTGAGAGGACATGACCGATAGCCCTCATCTCCTCCCAACCTTGGAACATAGGCTCTGCCCGCTGTTCCTATACTAGGAGACACTCCAAGGGTGCAGCCTTGAGACAGTAACATATTGCCAGACCGAATACATGAAAGAACCCTATTAAGGCCTCTATATAAACTTTGAGACTTCGAGGAGGACTCCCTTAGTGGTCTATTGGATAAGAATCCACCTGCCAATGCAGGAGACACAGGTTCTATCCCTGTTCCAGGAAGATTCCACACCCCTTTAAGCAACAAAGCCCATGTGCCATGACTGTGGAGCCTGCCTGCCGCAACCACTGAGCCTGTGCTCTGGAGCCCAAGAGCCGCAACTACAAAGCCCTAGAACCATTGCTCCACTGTGAGAGAAGCCCCCACAATGAGACGCTCGTGCACTGCAACAAAGAGGAGCCCCTGCTCCTGCAACTAGAGAAAGCCCCAAAATGAATAGTTAATTAAAAACAAAAAGATTCCAGGGATCTACTCATCTCACAGAGTCCAAGACAACATCTTATGTAGATCTCCTTGTTTGTTAAAGTTACTTTATTGTCTACCAATCTGGAGGGTTCTGTCTTTTCCTTCAGTCTCTCTCCTGACTTCTGTGTCCAGGGACCAGCTTTGAATTTCACATGGCAAACTCCAAAGTTTTCAAACCAACAATCGCATATCTCCAAAGAGAGAGTTTCTCGTCACTATTATTTGGTGCTACCAGTCTTCTTAGTTTCAGCTATTTCAGTGGGAGTAACACATGAATTCCAGAGAAGGCAATGGCACCCCCACTCCAGTACTCTTGCCTGGAAAATCCTATGGACGCAGGAGCCTGGTAGGCTGCAGTCCATGGGGTCACTGAGAGTTGGATATGACTGAGCGACTTCACTTTCACCTTTCACTTTCATGCACTGGAGAAGGAAACGGCAACGCACTCCAGTGTTCTTGCCTGGAGAATCCCAGGGATGGGGAGCCTCATGGGCTGCCGTCTATGGGGTTGCACAGAGCCGGATACGACTGAAGTGACTCAGCAGCAACACATGAATTCATTGTGGACTTAATTTGCATTTCCTTGGTAACTCATTCTGTAACCTCTTCAGTGAGGTATCTGTTCAAGAGCTTTGCTTTTTTGTGTTGGGCTGTTATTGAACTGCTGTTGAGCTGTTACTGAGCTACTGTTCTTTATATATTTATTTCAATGAAGTAAAGTTCTTCATTTTCTTTCTATTATAGTTATTGGATTCATTGCCCTCTCTAAGAAATTTTTGCCTACCCCGAGATCATGAAGATATTGTAAAAGTTTTCATTTGTATGGTAGAAGTTTTTATTTCCTCTAGAAACTGTAACTAGTTTTTAAGTTAGATTCATGCTTCACTCAAGTTAATTTTGAGTGCATTGTGAAAAGTGTGAGACGAATGTCAAGGTTTACTTTTTCCCCAGATATTTACCAGTTATATCAGCCTCATTTGTTGAAAAGTTTTTTGTCCATTGAGTTAAATTGAGCTGGCAGGTTTCAAAAACAATTGATGTCTGGGTGTCTGTTTGTGGCCTGTCCATTCTGTTTCATTGATCTCTTTGTCTACCCTCATGTCAATTCCTCTCTGTCTCTATCACTGTAGCTTTACAGTAATTGTAGAAATCAGATGGTGAACGTCCTCTAACTTTTCCTGCAAGACTCTTCTAGCAATTCTAAGTTCTTTTTTCCTCCATAGAGAGAAAGTTAATGATCCAAGAGAGAAAATAATTGTTTACAGTATGTATACAAGATCATCCACATTCATTATGTTGGCCGTATTTTCTTATTTTCTGTATTCTTGATGTTCTAGCATCTGGGGCCTTGCTGATGGGGAGGAGTCACTAATTCCAGGTTATCTAATTCCTAGAGAGACTAAAAGGTTGCCTGAGAGCATGTCTTTAATATGAAAACAGATCAATTTGAGTCATATCCCCTTCTGCCTGATTTTATCAGGCTCTTGCTGTGTAGGAATGCTATCCCCCTACCCTAATCACCCCAAGACCAGTTACTGGACAACTAGGGTTCACTCTAGCAGCCCTGAGCCCACCAAAATTATTCAAAGTGTCCATCTCCAAACTGCTTAGCTTGCTTATCTTGTCTGTTCCTTCCCAGGAAAACCACAGTAAAGTCTTCTACCCCATAGCTCCTCTCTGTCTGCTCATCTTGCCCTCGTGCTTCCCTCTGTGCCCTGCATGGCAGCCAGGCCTCCTGTGTCCAGCGGATTATGAGGATAGCAGAAACTTCTTCCTTCGTGACAGTCATTTCTGTGTCTGTATGCTTATCCTACCTGCTCGACAAACATCCAGTTACCATTAAAACTATCACAGATCACTGATACTGGGATTTATCATTTGAAAGTTTTGTAGAGCATACAAACCAATCAATCCTAAAGAAAATCAACCCTGAATATTCATTGGAAGGACTGTTGCTGAAGGTGAAGCTCCAATACTTTGGCCACCTGATATGAAGACCCGACTCATTAGAAAATAACCTCATGCTGGGAAAGACTGAGGACAGGAGAAGGGGACAACAGAGGATGAGATGGTTGGATGGCTGACTCACTGGTTGGATGGTTGATCACTGACTCAATGGGCATGAGTTTGAGCAAGCTCTGGGAGATAGTGAAGGACAGGGAAACCTGGCATGCTGCAGTTCATGGGGTCACAAAGAGTCAGACATGACTTAGTGAATGAACAACAACAATCAATTTGATAATTGAAATTGATGTTTTGACTACCCAGGTATCTTACAGTTTTCTCTATATGTTTGGTTTTTCATATTTGTTGAAGAATTCTTTTCATGTATTTTGTTCATTACTGTGTTTTGCCTTTGTGTTGTTTTCCCTTTTGCCTCACATGAGAATGCCCACACCGTGTCTGGCTCTCTCAAGTGGTGCCAGAATACAGACTTTCTGGGATGACAATAAACAGTGCAATATTGCAGAAAAAATGGTGCATTTGGAGAGCAGATGGAGATGCAGGTAGAAGCCAATAGATGAAAGATCATATGTTGCATGTGCAGGAAATTGGGTGTGAAGAGAGCAATGTGACAGCTGAAGAGACAAGCAGGACGGGAATGCAAACAAATTAGTGGGCAGTTGTTACCATACAGAGACTTTCAAAGAAAGCACATCCAAGACCAAAAGGGTCTTATCAAACAGAGCCAAGATCATGGAAAGACAACAAAACTGCAAGACAGATACAGAGGCTGGAACAGAGTGCAAAGAGTGATTGGGGTCAGAATGAAAGAACGCATACCTTAAGATGACGCAAGTGAACCAAGCTGACGATGACCAAATGCAGACACAGAGCAAACCCAGGTCATTAGGATGGAAATGAACAAATCCCAGTCTCAGGAAACCATGGAAACAAGGATTATGTACCCAAGAATATTTCACAAAAGAATACTAATTAATAAAAAGTAAATAAAACAGGATTAAAGTTTGGAGGTGATTAATATGTTTCTGGCATAAATTGTTGTGGTTTCATAGGTGTACACGTATCTCCAGATTCAAGTTGTGTGCATTAATATACATATACATACATATACAAAGAGAAAGAGAGTTTTTATTTCAATAGAGCTGGTTTTTAAGTGATGAACCAATGTGTGGGGAAGAAGGGGGAAGGAGGAATATGAGGCAGCTTTTGTGAGAAATAGGAAAAAGGATTTACGGACAAAGTAGGAATTCACAGATTTGTAATGGAGCTAATCATTATGCTTTTGTAGGATTTTCTACCAACATTGAGAATATCAGGAGCAAAAATGAAGAAAGTGGGGAAGTTCCAAGTTAAAATGCACAAATTCTCTAACTGTCGTGAAGCTTTTTGTCTTTGTTTAATCAACCAGATTGTAAATTCTTAGAGAGTGGGGACTTGTGTTGCACAAGTTCTCGTACCTTACAAATGAGCACTTAATATGTAGGTATTAAACATGATGGTGATATTTCTGTCCTTTTAAGTGCAGACTGCAATAGTGTTGAAGACATCCAGTGTCACAGAAAGTTCATGTGTTCATCCCCATCACATAAACTGAAATATCTTTCCTACTTTATTTGTATACATTGTAATCAAAATGCATTCTGCACACTCAGACACTTCAGTTGGATTCGACTCTTTGTGACCCCATGGACTGTAGACGTCCAGGCTCCTAAGTCCATGAGGTTCTCCCAGGCAAGAATACTGGAGTGGGTTGCCTTTTCTTTTTCCAGGGGATCTTCCCGACCCAGGAAGAAGCTGCATCTCTTACATCTCCTGCTTTTGCAGGCAGGTTCTTTACCACTAGCACCACCTGGGAAGCCCCCTAATCAAAATGTTCAACTCCAAACAATAAAATTCAGATAACATAAAACAGTAAATGAAAAGTAAAAATTGAGACTTCTCAAGCACTCCAGTGGTTAACACTTCACCTTCCACTTCTGGAGGTTCAGGTTCAGATCCCACATGCCTCGTGGCCAAAAAGCCAGAACAGGAGCAATATTTTAACAAATTCAATAAAGATTTTTTAAATGGCCTACATCAAAAAATCTTTTAAAAAATTTAAGAAACTACTCTCTGAATTTCTTTCCAAATGTATAATAGCAATTACCCAGCCTTCTGGTAGACACATGGGTCAGAATGGGTAACAGGTAGAAGAGAGGTGCTGATTCCTGCAGCCCATCACAAATTGAGAAAAAGACTTAGACCAATGGACAGAGAGACCCAGAGATGGAACAAGAGAGACTCAGAAAGAAGAGAAAGAGGAGAGTATTAACACATCAAGGAAAGAAAACACAGGAAGCAGAAAGCATCTCTGGCACCTGTTTATGATAAAAGTGTGGTTTCAGGGCAGAGAAAAACTTTAGGATAAAGGGTTTTGGGCCTTCCCCAATCAACAGAAATTGATCAGAGGCCAGACAAGAAATTCAGGCAAGCCTTTATTGGGGCCTCTACTGCGGCACTGGAGGGTAAGAACAACCAACAAGTTCCCCTGCTCACTCACTCCCCCAAGAGGGGGCGACTTGTTCCTTTTATGGGGTAAGGATAGGACTATGTCCAGAGGTCAGGCTGGAGGGATGGCTTAGGTGGTCTGCCCAACCCTTAAGAGGTGTTGTTTCCAGGGAGCATGAACAGCACCCTGCTTTTTCTCTAACACCCAATTTTTGCTCCAGGCTCTTCAAAAGTGGCAGTTGGATTGTTTGATCTCTTTGTATCTTTGGGGTCCAGAATTTGCCCCAACTGTTCATGCGTGCATTTTTGGTCCCATATGGTTTTTTTATATTTCATTGCTCAAGAAGAGGTGTATCTAGGTGCAAGCACTGCAGCACTGCAGCAAAGAGTCCCAGGTCTCAGACTGTCTCAATAGGATGGATTTTAAGCCCTGTAGATTTGAGATCTTGAGGTGAGTTCTCACCGTGAGCCATATGACTAAGACTCAAAGACAACCCAACTCAGTAATAGAGTATCAGATTCATACCACCAATAGGAATAAGCTTGTTTTTCATCTAATTTAAGCTACACATGGTTTTCTTATTTAAAACACATTGCAATTTGGAAGAATCACACTGAAATAGTTTATGAGGCTTAGATACAAAAGAAGCACTAGTGAAGTTCATGACTAGCGTAAACTATAGTCTAACTTTGGAGATAAGTTGAACAGCAAACTCTGATAAGTATCTCAGCATTAGTAACCTGTCTGGACCACTGCATGATTATAGAGGTATTTGCTTCAGATCACTTTGCATCCAGCCTCTGTGTTTCACAGACCATCTTTTCCAGGCTACGGCAACTACAGAAATAAGACATAAAAATAGGAAGCTTCCAATCTCCTTGTCCTTAAATTAACAAGAGATGCTGAATTAGTAAATTGTGTTAGTAAAATTTTAACACTATTAAAATTGTACCAAATATGTTAGTAAATTTTAATGACAAGTTGAGGGAAAGTCCATGAAACATTTTATTATTAATTTTATCAAGGATGATTCTTGAGAAATACTATACTCTTAGTTTAAATTTTAGAGAGTGATCTCAGAGCCAAATCATTACTCTAATTTGTTTATAAAATATTTAGGTAGTGGTGGTTAATCACTAAGTCATGTCCAGCTCTTGTGGCCCCATGGACTGTACCTTCCAGGCTCCTCTGCCCATTGGATTTCCCAAGCAAGAATACTGGAGTGTGTTGCCATGTCCTTCTCCAAGGGATCTTCCTGACCCAGGGATCAAACCCAGGCCTCTTGCATTGCAGGCGATCTCCTGCATTGCAGGCAGAATCTTTATCGACTGAGCCACCAGGGAAGCCCAAAATATTTAAGAGGACCTATTTTAAAACACATGATTTATTTAGTGAAACACAATGAGCAAATTCAAATGATTCTTGAAAAATAATTTGAAAGGAGTGATTCTATTTTGCTCAAGAAAACTGGAACATGTCAATTTTCCAAAATTGACATGAGGGAAATGTCAATGAACAGTAAACTCCATTATTTAAATTTATTTATTTATTAATAAATTACTTTATTTTAATAAATTTATTTTAATGAATTAATTTATTAAAACATTTTATTATTATTTAATAAACTTTAATAAATTTACTTATTAAAAATAAAATTTAGTAAATATTTTAATAAATTTTGTTACATTATTTTATTATTCATTTTAATTGCATAAATTTTTTTGAATAGATTATTTAAATATTTAATAAATTAATAAATTTATTTATTAATAAAATAATTGATTTGTTTATTGACTTATTGAATATTTAAAGCAATTCTGCTATTTCTGTTTCAAACAGGGCATGCCATTTTCATGTCTGATTCCTATGAAACTTCACTGGCTTATGAATTCATCTGGAAGGTAGACAGTGTCATTGCTCCTGCTGCTGCTGCTAAGTCGCTTCAGTCGTGTCCAACTCTGTGCGACCCCATAGACGGCGGCCCACCAGGCTCCCCCCGTCCCTGGGATTCTCCAGGCAAGAACACTGGAGTGGGTTGCCATTTCCTTCTCCAGTGCATGAGTGAAAAGTGAAAGTGAAGTCGCTCAGTTGTGTCCAACTCTTAGCGATCCCCTGGACTGCAGCCCACCAGCTCCTCCGCCCATGGGATTTTCCAGGCAAGAGTGCTGGAGTGGGTGCCATTGCCTTCTCTGACAGTGTCATTAGTTTATACGAAATCCCTAAAGTTCCAGGGATGAGACATAAACTTTTATTTGTACTGTGTCGACTTAATTTACATGTTCACAAGGAAGAATTGAGGTACAAAGACATTAAAAGACCCATATAAGGTCAACACAGTGAATTCAATCAGAGGGAGAGGGAGAAATGAAGTGTAAGCTTACTAATCTAGCATCATAATACTGGGATTATCTCAGTATCCCAGAATCCCAGTAGGTTTCACAATAGCCTCTTTTTCCGTGAATGCATCCCAATTTTTACAAAATATTATTCAAGACCCTTGCCAGAGTTTCAAAAATCTCTTTTTTAAAAAGTAAACACATATACCTCTTTCAAAGCTCTGCTCTATGAGATTTCCAAGATTAATGGTAAAATTTAGTCTTTTGACATTGGTGATTGGAAACATTCATCCCTGATGGGGAAGAAGATATCCACATCCAATAAGCCAAATATATTTTTCATGAGCGATTGATGTTTATTGATGTTTATGGAAAGATCCACATGTAGTGTTCCCAAGTCTGCCTTTCTAGGCCAGCTGCTGTGTCTGTCATCAGACAAGTTGCATAAACCAGCACCTGGCTTTTTCAAAACTGCCAGTTTTGCATCCGCATATCATATTGCTGACCTCATCAAGTGGTTGGTAACTCACCTGGCCATCAAAATTGGAGAGTTCTGACACAGCAAGGATAATGCATGTTGATTAGGAATGGGTTCTATAGGGAAAATGGACTGCTTGTTTTCATGAGAATACTAGCCTCAGACTGGAAATTCTATAGTAATGTCATTCTTTCCTCTTTATCTACTGCAGAGATACATTTTAGATTATCAAAAAGACCAATATTACTATTTAAAAGATGGGCAAATATTTATAACTGAAACTCTTATCATAGACAGTTTAGCCAGTATCTGGCACCAAAAATGCATTTGACATTTATTTAATGCCGTAATTCCCAAGTGAACTTTACCAGTTACCAATGTTATATTATTATTCCTCAATATATACCAGTCAAGAAGTCAACACTCAGCGTTACTTAACCTTCCTCCTTATTTAAATGATTTACAAAAATCCTCAATGCCACATCTTTCTCTAGACTGGGAAGTATTGAGTTTGTTACAGAAAAGCCTGAATGAACTTTTGGCCAACCCAGTACCACCCAGCTTTCAGACAGAGTCTACTGTTTTCTAAAGATGAGGAGTTATATCCATGTAAGACATCTGTGTGGACTCATCAAATGTTATTGGACTTTCTGGTTTCTGCATTCCTGTTTCATTAAATCCTATTTCCTGGCCTCTTATTCTAGTTACATTACCATCTCCAGGTTTCGCCTCCAGGTCCATAGTAGACCTTCCTATGATACCTTTGATGTCACCATCACTTGACTCTGATATCAGTGTGATTCTTTGAATTTATAGTACTTGTTTTTCTCAGATTCAGTGTAACTCCTTTTTCTTTCTCCAGCTTGTAAACTCATGCTTTCCTCTCTGTGTCTCATCCCCAAGCTCTCTGGTATTGTTTTATTTTGTCCTGACCAGTCTCCATATCAGATTGCAATTGGTCATGCAGAACTGATAACTATGCATGAAATACATATTATTGACATATACAACAGGGAATTGTGCATATTTACCAAGTAGTACATCATGACAAATGCTGGGCTGGAAGAAGCACAAGCTGGAATCAAGATTGCCGGGAGAAATATCAATATCCTCAGATATGCAGATGACACCACTCTTATGGCAGAAAGTGAAGAACTAAAAAGCCCCTTGATGAAAGTGAAAGTGGAGAGCAAAAAGTTGGCTTAAAGCTCAACATTCAGAAAATGAAGATCATGGCATCCGGCCCCATCACTTCATGGGAAATAGATGGGGAAACAGTGGAAACAGTGTCAGACTTTATTTTGGGGGCTCCAAAATCACTGCAGATGGTGACTATAGCCATGAAATTAAAAACACTTACTCCTTGGGAGAAAAGTTATGACCAACTTAGATAATATATTCAAAAGCAGAGACATTACTTTGCCGACTAAGGTCCATCTAGTCAAGGCTATGGTTTTTCCTGTGGTCATGTATGGATGTGAGAGTTGACTGTGAAGAAGGCTGAGTGCCGAAGAACTGATGCTTTGACTGTGGTGTTGGAGAAGACTCTTGAGAGTCCCTTGGACTGCAAGGAGATCCAACCAGTCCATCTGAAGGAGATCAACCCAGGGTGTTCTTTGGAAGGAATGATGCTAAAGCTGAAACTCCAGTACTTTGGCCACCTCATGCAAAGAGTTGACTCATTGGAAAAGACTCTGATGCTGGGAGGGATTGGGGACAGGAGGAGAAGGGGATGACAGAGGATGAGATGGCTGGATGGCATCACTGACTCGATGGATGTGAGTCTAAGTGAACTCTGGGAGTTGGTGATGGACAGGGAGGCCTGGTGTGCTGTGATTCATGGGGTCACAAAGAGTCAGACATGACTGAGTGACTGAACTGAACTGAGCCAAGTAGGACGCTAGTGGTAAAGCACCTACTTGCCATTGCAGGGCAAATAAGAGACATGGGTTCAATCCCTGGGTCAAGATGACTCCCTGGAGGAGGGCACAGCAACCCACTCCAGTATTCTTGCCAGGAGAATCCCATGGACAGAAGAGTTTGGTGGGCTACAGTCCATAGGGTCACAGAGTCAAACACAACTAAAGTGACAGCTCAGCACATCACCAGGTAAGGCAGTGGCGATGCTTTAAAAGACAATAAATGGCCCTTACTTCACGTGCTAACATAAATCACTCTATAAATAATTAAATGGGCAACTCACTGATGGACAACTTTAAAAATAACAAGTAAATAAAACCCAGAGAGAAAAACAATATGTCAGAGACAGCTGATGGTCAAATAATATCGCATGTATAAAACATCTGTGTAAAAACCAACTTGCTGAGTGGAGTGGGTAGAAAAAGCCAAACAAAATATATTAGAGAGTTTCATAAACAAAACAAGGTGTATATTTTTCAGAGAATCATTTCATTGAAATA
Organism: Nanger dama; assembly: GCA_917880005.1. Classification (NCBI taxonomy): domain Eukaryota; kingdom Metazoa; phylum Chordata; class Mammalia; order Artiodactyla; family Bovidae; genus Nanger; species Nanger dama. The sequence goes on along the minus strand of CAKJTW010000009.1, from coordinate 41,341,323 downwards.
GGAGGACAATTAACCTAGTGCTTTTATACAGCTATTTGAATCTTTTTGGAAAAAAACTTTTACAGAAATCCAATTTTCCCCCATATTCAATTTTTTTAATGACTACAGTAAAACCAAAGCATTTTAACTGGAGAACTACTCAGTGTGACCTTCCTTAGTTTCACATGTGATTCTTGTGCAGTTCCTAAAGAAAAGGAAGAGATCTTAAGGTTAGCAAAGATTTATCATGTTTTATTTTTGCTCTTCCAGTGCATATGCATACATAAACTCTCAAGTCACCCTGGGAATAATAACCAGGTTCACCCTAGTTTACACCCTTTATGGGGCTGAAAACCAGGGCAAGTCATGCAGCAATTGCTTAAGGAAACCTCAGTTCAGTTCAGTTGCTAAGTCACGTCAGACTCTTTGCAACCCCATGGACGGCAGCATGCCACACTTCCCTGTTCCTCACCAATGCCCAAAGCTTACTCAAACTCATGTCCATGGAGTCGGTGATGCCATCCAACCATCTCATCCTCTGCCGTCCCCTTCTCCTCCCACCTTCCATCTTTCCCAGCATCAGGGTCTTTTCCAATGAGTTAGTTCTTTGCATCAGGTGGCCAAAGGATTGGAATTTCAGCTTCAGTATCAGTCCTTCCAGGACTGATTTCCTTTAGGATGGACTGGTTGGATCTCCTTGCAGTCCAAGGGACTCTCAAGAGTCTTCTCCAACACCACAATTCAAAAGCTTCAACTCTTCTGCTCTCTACTTTCTTTATGGTCCAACTCTCACATCCATACATGACCACTGGAAAAACGATAGCTTTGACTAAACATTACTTTTTGACAAAGTAATGTCTCTGCTTTTAATGTGCTCTCTAGGTTGGTCATAACTTTTCTTTCAAGGAGCAAGCGTCTTTTAATTTCAAGGTTGCAGTCACCATCTGCAGTGATTTTGGAGCCCCCAAAATAAAGTCTCTCATTGTGTCCATTGTTTCCCCATATATTTGCCATGAAGTGATGGGACCAGATGCCATGATCTCGGTTTTTTAATGTTGTTTTAAGCCAACTTTTTCACTCTCCTCTTTTGCTTTCATCAAGGGGCTTTTAAGTTCTTCTTCGCTTTCTGCCATAAATGTGGTGTCATCTACATACTTGAGGTTATTGATATTTTTCCCAGCAATCTTGATTCCAGCTTGTGCTTCATCCAGCCCAGCATTTTGCACGATTTATTCTGCATAGAAGTTAAACAAGCAGGGTGACAATATACACCCTTGACATACTCCTTTCCCTATTTGGAGCCAGTCTGTTGTTCCATGTCCAGTTCTAACTGTTGCTTCTTGACCTGCATACAGATTTCTCAGGAGGCAGGTCAGGTGGTCTGATAGTCCTATCTCTTTAAGAATTTTCCACAGGAAAAAGGAAACCTCAGCCATCCCTTTAATCTTATGTTGCAGAGACATGAAAGCAAAGCACTTCCCCACATCAAACTGGTGTCATAACCTTCAAAGGAAACATAGAACAAGGACAGTAAACCTAAAACTGAAAACATTTTCAGGCAATATGCCTAAGAATATGAGATAGAGTTAAATGAAGGCCTAAAACCAATAAAACCAATCTGAGGAAGTTCACTAAGTTTTTAAGAGGTAACATCTGACCATCCTCGGGTTTCCCTGATAGCTCAGCTGGTAAAGAATCTGCCTGCAATGCAGGAGACCCCTGTTTGATTCCTGGGTCAGGAAGATCCCCTGGAGAAGGGATAGGCTACCCATGCCAGTATTCTTGGGCTTCCCTGGTGGCTCAGCTGGCAAAGGATTAGTCTGCAATGCAGGAGACATGGGTTTGATCCCTGAGTTGGGAAGATCCCCTTGAGAAGGGAACAGTTACCACTCTAGTATTCTGGCCTGGAGAATTCCATGGACTATAGTTCATAGAGTCACAAAGAGTCGAACACAACTGAACAACTTTCAGTTTCAGAGGGATCTACTGAGATATTTGCTCTCTTACAGCACTGAGGCCACTGTTTCCCAAATGTATTGATAATAATAACAAAGAATATTTCCCTTGTCAAAGGCATAACACTGTCCATTTAGACAGAACTAGTTTCAAATCCCAACCACTGAAATGTCACTGAAGCTATGTGACTTTAAGCAAGTTGCTTTATTCTCTAAGTCTTAATTTCCTTTTCTAAAAAATGGGGATAATAATATCTTTCCTTTAATTACTATTACATGGGAAACCCTTGGTTCTGGTGTTTGTCACAGAGTACATGTTCAACAAATGTTAGCTAGAGTGATAAATGTTAACAACTTAATATGCAAAAGTACTCCGTGGGTTTCTTACCAGATTCCTTTGGTTCTCCAAGGACCCAACTGTGTGTCTTACAATTTGGTGGACCCTCGGTAGTGACAAAAGGGCCCTGTCTAAGACACAGTATGCTAAATTCATGGAATAAGCTAAGGCAGGTGGTATTATACTGATTAAAGAGGGAGAGAGAGTGCAAAACAGATATGTCTGCACCAAGACAAGAGGTATACACATGGCCGTGGAAAACTATAGAAAATTAACTATATACCGTAGCATAGTGATTGGTTGAACAGCAACATGGGACTGCGGTCAAGTTCTAAAGAGAGGGCAGCTTCATGGCTGGGTAATTGTAAATTTTTGAGGATTTTGTTCTGTTTTTGTTTTAAGAAGTAGATTTATTTAGAGAGAAACACACTCCACAGACAGAATATGGGCCATCTCAAAAGGAGAGAGCAGCCTTTAAATTTTATTTTATATTGGAGCCTAATTGATTAGCAATGTTAGTTTCAGATGTACAGCACCGTGAGTCAGATATACATATACTTACAATCTATTCTTTCTCAGATTCTTTTCCCATTTGGATTATTACAGAGTATTGAGTTTAATTCCCTGTGCTATACAGTAGGCCCTTGTTGCTCACCTATTTAAATACAATAGACTGTATATGTCAGTCCCTAACTCTTGGGTTGGGTGGTTGTGATGGTTACTTTTGTGTGTCAGCTTGACCAGGATTGCCCAGGCAGCTGGTAAAGTGTGATTTCTGGGTGTGTCTGTGGAGGTGTTTCAGGAGGAGATTAGCATTTGAATTGGTGAGCTGAGTAAAACAGATGAACAGATGGCCTTCTTCTACGTGGGAAGGTGTTCTCAATCTTTTGAAGGCCTGAAGAGAACATAAAGGCAGAGGAAGGCTGAATTTCCTCTCTGTGGGACTGACTCAGTTGGAACAAGCCCTTGGCATGCCTGGTTTTCAGGCCCTGCAACTCAGCTTTTAATCTACACCACTGATCCTCTGACTCATGGGTCTTTCAACTACATCACCAGTAACCCTGGGTCCCCAGGTACAGATGGCAAATTGAATGACTTCAGCCTCCATAATCACGTGAGCCAATACCCTAGAACGAAACTCTTTATATGTGTGTGTGTGTCTGTGTGTGTCTGTGTGCGTGTATTTCCACTTTGTCATTCTGTCTTTGTTTCTCTTTTTACCCCCATTCCCCTCCATTGATTCTGTTTCTCTGGAGAACACTTACTCACATGGCATTGTAGCATATTTTCCCTTATACCCCGTACAAAGGATGTGTCTTGGTAGCTTTCCCAGTTCTAAAGAAGAACTAGGTCTGGATGATTTAGAGTGGAAAAACCATGTTAACTATCTGAATTATGATGGAATAATAACACTAAATTTTTCTCATAGATTACCTATCTTCCAGCTAATGAGTCCATCATGATTATAACTCACTAACGTACATTTTCTGTATGATGCCCCTGGATACATATCAATTATGTGACTTCAAAACAATTTTTTTCAGTTAGCTCTGTAACCCTATAAGCACAGCAACTGTGGTGGAAGGACAGAAATGAGAAATAAGAAGCCTTTCCCAATAACAAGAATTCCCACCCAGTTAAGAGCAGCACCTCGGGTCATCAGGATCTTGCCTGAGAACTCGGCACAGCTCCACGAGCACAAGCTGCAGGGTCCACGGACGCCCTGGGATCATAACATCACATGAAGCATCCTTTCAGCAGCATTATGACCACGGTACCCTGCTTCCCTGCGTGCATCATCTTATAAATATCTTCCTAGGGAGACCAAATGCCAGTATATTACACAAACCACAAATAATATAATCCACCTGCAATGCAGGAGACTCCCATTCATTCTTGGGTTGGAAAGATCTGCTGGAGAAGGGATAGGCTACTCACTCCAATATTCTGGGGCTTCACTTGTGTGGCTCAGCTGGTAAAGAATCTGCCTGCAATATGAGAGACCTGGGTTCAGTCCCTGGGTTAGGAAGATCCCCTGGGGAAGGAAAAGGGAACCCACACCAGTAGTCTGGCCTGGAGAATTCCATGGACTGAACTGTCCATGAGGTCGCAGAGTCAGACATGACTGAGCAACTTTCACTTTCACTTATTTCTTAATATTCTGCCATTTGTAATAACAAAATCATCCACTCATTGTCCCTTGTTATTCAGTTTTATAGATATTGTCTATAAAACACATCTTTGAAACATAAAGACTCAATTCTGATATTTATCACCTAGAAAGCATTTGTGTCTTCCTCTTGGGTCCTACAGTGTGTCACTTTGTATACATAGCAACCTATAGAGATGAGAAGAAAGACATCTAAAAACATTTAAATGTTATCAAGGTAGGCAACAGGAAAATATCCAAAGGACTTATTCAAAAAGAATGCCAGAATTATTAAAGGAGGAAAAATTAGTATGTACACACATGTTTGGGCTCCAGGCTTGACAATGAGTGCTTTGTGAATGTCAGTATTTGAAAGAGACCTGCCTGAATAATTAAATGGTAAATCAATGAAAATGAGATCTAACACAGCAAAAATAATGAGTGCTTTTCTATCACATCCCCAGCTCTTCACTTTGTTAAAGGTTCATGTTTTCCAATTCCTCCTTAATTCAATGGGACAGGAAATAGGGTTTATCTTTGTCTGCTTGTTTGGACTTCCCTGGTGGCTCAGACAGTTAAGCATCTGTCTACAATGCAGGAGACCCAGGTTCAATCCCTGGGTCGGGAAGATTCCACGGAGAAGGAAATGGCAATCCACTCCAGTACTATTGCCTAGAAAATGCCATGGACAGAGGAGCCTGGTAGGCTACATGTAGTCCATGGGGTCACAAAGAGTCAGACACGACTGAGCGACTTCACTTGTTCCATCTCATTACTTCTAAACTATTTATCTGTCTCCTTCCTTCAAGTTGTCTTCATTTGATTTCAAATTCACTATTTTCTCCAAATCATTAACTGAAGTCTAAGAAAACTTTTGACCCTCTGGGATAACCTAATGACGACTGAAATTTCCCTAACACTCAGTCCTGAGTGTCACTTCCCCACCCACTCAATTTATTGATCCATTCATCCACTCAATCGGTAAGTCGCATGGGTAAGTGAGGAAGGACTCAGGACTGAGAGCTAGAGAAATTTCCACGAAGGGCTTCCCTAATGCCTCAGTGGGTAAAGACTCTGCCTGCAATGCAGGAGACCCAGGAGAGCTGGGTTCAATCCCTGGATGGAGACGATCCCCTGGAGGAGGAAAATAGCAACCCACTCCAGTATTCTTGCCTCGAAAAATCCCATGGACAGAGGAGCCTGGCGGGCTACAGTCCCTGGGGTCACAAAGAGTCAAACATGACTGAGAGATTAACACTTGACTTTCACATCTAGCCAGTAAACTGGCTTGCTAGGTTTGTAGGATAAAGTACTGCAGATTGAGTAATTTAAACAAACGAGATTTATTTTGTCATAGTTCTGGAGGCTACAAGCCCAAAGTCCAGGTGTGAGCAGGGTTGGTTCCTTTTAAGGAATTCAAGGCAAGGATCTATCCCAGGCATGTCTCCTTAGCTTGTAGTCGACCGCTGTTCCCCTGGGTTTCTTCACATCATCTTGCTTCTGTGTGTGTCTGTGTCCACATTTCCCCTTTTTCATAAGTCATGTTAAGTCCCCATTCAACTCCAGTATAAAATCATCTTCATTAATTACATCTGCAGGGACTTTATTTCCAAATAAAGTCACATTTTGCTGTCTCAAGAATTAGGACCTCAACATATGAATGTGGGTGCATTTAGAGGCAGACAATTTAACCCATAATAGCCAACTGTAGGGCTAAATGCTGAGGACCAAAAGCCTCATACAGCACCTCCTCCCAGCAACATAACAAGAGGCCTTTGCCTTCTATTTTGTTGTAAAACAAGATCCATCAGCAGTTATCGGCTTCACGTCTTCATTATCAATAATTCACCTTATATTCTTTGTCCTTCCATCTTTCTGAAAGTGAATCCCACCCCTGTCCTAGGTTCCAAACTTCTCCAATTATTTAGAGCCCTGAAAACACACTTACATCTTCTCTCTCTAGCATTTTTACCTTTCCATTGACTCACTTCTCTATGCTCATAAGGAAGCAAAGAATTTTCCATCCTGAAAGATCCATTCAGGGGGCCCTATTTGTTGTTTAGTCACTAAGTCATGTCTGACTTTTTGCGACCCCATGGACAGCAGCATGCCAGGCTTCCCTGTCTTTCACTAACTCCCAGAGTTTGCTCAAACCCATGTCCACTGAGTCAGTGATGCCATCCAACCGTCTTCTCTTCTGTCACCCCCTTCTACTCCTGCCCTTAATCTTTCCCAGCATCAGGGTCTTTTGGATACATTGGGAGCTACAGTCAGAAATAAGACTCACTAAGCAGAGGCTTCCAAACATTTCAGATGGTGATTCTTTTCCTTTCTCTCAGACAATGTTTCAATCATTTTATTCTGTCCTCTACCCTCTTAAATTCATTGTCTGGTGGCCTACAAATTCAACTGATGAAACTCAGATTAACAAAAGAAAAGGAACACAGATTTTGTTAATGTCTTATGTGCATAGGAGTTCACACAAAAAAATACATGAAACCCAAGGAGGCACTTAGATCCAAGGGTTATATACTATTTTAGCAAAGGAAAAGAGATTTGGACTTTGAAAGGCAATAGATTGTGGCAAAATGACTAAGAAATATGTGGGAGAACTAACACCGCTTACTGAATCACTCACCGCTTACTGAAACAGAAGAGGACACCTTCACAGAGGGAAATTTATGCTCAACTTTTAGACAGAAAAGGAGAAGGAAGAGAATTCTTCCTATATCTGTAGATAACCATTTGCCTTCAGCTCAAATTAACCCTTATGCCAAATAATCCTTATGCCATTTGGGGGTAACACGTCCTGACCCCCTTCAGTTTCCACATATGTGATCCTGAAAAAAAGTGACTTTACATATTGTGTTGATTTGTCCACATTTCTCACTCCTAATGAATTCGTCTTCAGTGTGCCCCAAGATATATCTTTTATAACCTATGTAAAGTGTCATTAAATGTTGTTGGTATCATGTTTTCACATATTTGTCATCAATGTATTAAATTCATGGCTGAGGCAGTTTTTAATTTTAGAATTTAAATGGAAGATATTTAGAATATGCTCCATCAAAATAATCACTCAAATATAATTTGTCAGGTATATTTGCAAGCATTTTATCTCTATTCAGTTATATTTTGCCTTTGTAGATAAAAACCCTTCACTATCTTTCTAATCAAAATTTTCTTTTAATAAAACTTTTTAAATGCTGTGATTACAAGGGGCAAAAGGGGTTGAGGAGGCAAAGTTTGAGAGTTTGTGATTAGCAAGGACAAACTATTAGACATAGGATGGATAAACAAAGACCTACTATAAAGCACAGGGAACTTTTTTCAATTTCTTGTGAAAAACCACATGGAAAAAAAAAAAGAAACATAACATATATGATGGTTGTATAACTGAGTCTCTTTGCTGTACCTGAGAAATTAACACAGTATTGTAAATCAACTATACTTCTACAAAATTTTTAAAAGTGACTCAATTATTACAAAAGAGTGTTAAGAAACAGGAGGCCCCAGAGAAGAGCAAGTGACACACATTCACTGCCTGACAAGTAGGAAGTAGAACAGAAAAGTGAGAAGTGTTTTTGCAGGATTGAAAGAAAAATCATATCCATGAATGAAATCCAATATAATGGCTGTTTAATAACCAAGTGAGAAAGGTATTAGTCAGGAGCTGTCTCAGTACTTGATTAACCTAATTCACTATTCAGATGTTAAAAAGGGCTTTAATCTTTGATCAAAGAGCTTCCAAAGGAACAGTAAACACAACAGTCATTCTCTTGTTCAACACTCAAAAATATGTATTATGCCTCTGCTACATGCCAGGCAAGGCACATCATATTGAGCAAGAAAAACACAATTTTAATTATTCAACAGAAGAGGCTAATGAAGGAAAATTGTACCACAAAGTCAGATACTGTCATAAATAAGAAAGGTGATGTGGAAAGACTAGCAAAGGTTTCTAACCTCATATAGGCCTCTCTCCTATCTTCCTAAAAGGAAAAGTGTATAAAAGATAAATAGCAGAACTTCCCTGGTGGCCCAGTAGTTAAGACCGTGTCTTCCAATGCAGAGGTTGTGGATTCAGTTCCTGGTCAGAGAGCTAAGATTTCCACATGCCTCCTAGCCAGAAAACCAAAACATAAAGCAGAAGCAATATTGTAAGAAATTCAATGAAGGCTTTTTAAAAAGCAATAAAACAAATAGAGAGGGAAGTGTGTTCCAGGTAGAAATTCATTTCAGTTCAGTCACTCAGTCATGTCCAACTCTTTGCGACCCCATGGACTGCAGCGTGTCAGGCTTTCCTGTCCATCACCAACACCCAGAGCTTACTCAAACTCATGTCCATCACGTCAGTAATGCCAGCCGACCATCTCCTCCTATGTTGTCCCCTTCTCCTCCCACCTTCAATCTTTCCCAGCATCAGAGTATTTTCCAAAGAGTCGGTTCTTCATATCAGGTGGCCAAAAGATTGGAGTTTCGGCTTCAGCATCAGTCCTTCCGATGAATATTCAGAACTGATTTCCTTTAGGATAGACTGGATCTCCTTGTAGTCCATGAGACTCTCAAGAGTCTGCTCCAACACCACAGTTCAAAAGCAGCAATTCTTTGGTGCTCAGCTTCCTTTATTATAGTTCATCTCTCACATCCATCCATGCTGTTGCTGCTGCTAAGTCGCTTCAGTCGTGTCTGACTCTGTGTGACCCCATAGACGGCAGCCCACTGGGCTTCCCTATCCCTGGGATTCTCCAGGCAAGAATACTGGAGCGGGTTGCCATTTCCTTCTCCAACATCCATACATGGCTACTGGAAAAACCATAGCCTTGACTAGATGGAACTTTGTTTGTAAAGTAATGTCTCTGCTTTTTAATATGCTATCTAGATTGGTCATAGCTTTTCTCCCATGGAGTAAGCGTCTTTTAATTTCACGGCTGCAGTCACCATCTGCAGTGATTTTGGAGCCCCCAAAATAAAGCCTGCCACTGTTTCCACTGTTTCTCCATCTATTTCCCATGAAGTGATGGGGCCAGATGCCATGATCTTAGTTTTCTGAATGTTGAGTTTTAAGCCAACTTTTTCACTGTCCTCTTTCACTTTTCATCAAAAGGTTCTTTAGTTCTTCACTTTCTGCCATAAGGGTAGTGTCATCTGCATGTCTGAAGTTATTGATATTTCTCCCGGTAATCTTGATTCCAGCGTGTGCTCCATCCAGCCCAGCATTTCGCATGATGTACTCTACATATAAGTTAAATAAGCAAAGTGACAATATACAGCCTTGACATACTTCTTTCCCTATTTGGAACCAGTCTGTTGTTCCATGTCCAGTTCTAACTGTTGCTTCTTGACCTGCAAACAGATTTCTTAGGAGGCAGGTCAGCTGGTATGGTATTCCCATTTCTTTAAGAATTTTCCCCAGTTTGTTGTGATCCACACAGTCAAAGACTTTGGCATAGTCAATAAAGCAAAAGTAGATGTTTTTCTGGAACTCTCTTGCTTTTCCGATGACCAGCAGATTTTGGCAATTTGATCTCTGGTTCCTCTGCCTTTTCTAAATCTAGCTTGAACATTTGGAAGTTCACAGTTCATATACTGTTGAAGCCTGGATTGGAGAATTTTTAGCATTACTTTGCTAGCATGGGAGACGAGTGTAATTGTGCAGTAGTTTGGACATTCTTTGGCATTACATTTCTTTGGGATTGGAAGGAAAACTAACCTTTAACAGTCCTGTGGGCACTGCTGAGTTTTCCAAATTTGTTGGCATATTGCGTGCAGCACTTTCACAGCATCATCTTTCAGGATTTGAAACAGCTCAACTGAAATTCTATCACCTCCCCTAGCTTTGTTCATAGAGACGCTTCCTAAGGCTCACTTGGCTTCGCATTCCAAGATGTCTGGCTCTGGGTGAGTGATCACATCTTCGTGGTTATCTGGGTCATGAAGATCTTTTTTGTATAACTGTTCTGTGTATTCTTGCCAACTCTTCTTAATATCTTCTGCTTCTGTTAGGTCCCATACCATTTCTGTCCTTTATTGTGCTCATTTTTTTCATGAATGTTCCCTTGGTATCTCTAATTTTCTTGAAGACATCTCTAGTCTTTCCCATTCTATTGTTTTCATCTATTTCTTTGCACTGATTGCTGAGGAAGTCTTTCTTATCTCCCCTTGCTATTCTTTGGAACTTTACATTCAATGGGTATATCTTTCCTTGTCTCCTTTGCCTTTAGCTTTGCCCTTATCTTCATAAGTGAAGTAAAATGAAGTCACTCAGTCATGTAGGACTCTTTGTGACCCCGTGGACTGTAGCCTGCCAGGCTCCTCCATCTATGGGATTTTCTAGGCAAGAATACTGGAGTGGGTTGCCATTTCCTTCTCCAGGAGATCCTCCTAACCCAGGCATCAAAATGGGTCTCCCACACTGCAGGCAAACTCTTTACCTTCTGAGGCACCAGGGAGGTCTTTATCTTCGCCCCTGCCCACCCTGCCCCACCCCATAGTTTGGCCTCAGGTCAAGCAACAGGGAGGGAACACAGCCTTGTCCATCAACAGAAAATTGGATTAAAGATTTACTGAACGTGGCCCCACCCATCAGAACAAGACCCAGTTTCCCCCCTCAGTCAGTCTCTCCCATCAGGAAGTTCCCATAAGTCTCTTATCCTTATCCATCAGAGAGAAGACAGAATTAAAACCACAACACAGAAAACTAACCAAACTGATCACATGGACCACAGCCTTATGTTGCTCAATGGAACTATGAGCCATGCTGTGTAGGGCTACTCAAAGCAGACAGGTCATGAAGGAGAGTTCTGACAAAACATGGTCCACTGGAGAAGGGAAAAGCAAGCCACTTCAGTATTCTTGCCTTGAGAATTCCATGAACAGTATGAAAAGGTAGAAATTAGGAGAGTCAAAAAGACCCATTGGGAAGGCTGACATATTTCAGATTATGGCATCAGTTCAAGTGGTGGCAGTGAAGGTTAAGAAATAGAATGATTTTGAGAAATATTGTGGGATGGACTTGATGCAACTAACAGGTGGGGAGACCTCAGGGAGTGAAAACACAAAATGAGTTAGGAGTGACCCTCAGATCCCTGACTTGAGAAAACAGGTGATGTTTTCTCTGGGTGAGGCCAGGACCACAGGAGATGGAGCAGATGGAGGAGGAGAGATGGTGAACAGCTCTGTATGTTCTGACGCAGGGATGGTGCTGGGGGTGACATTAGGGTGATGTTGCAATGCCACAAGCCTCAGCTACTAGGCAGGAGAGGAGCTCCTAAGAGAGGTCTCAGTTGCAGATACTGACTCAGGACTTAGCAGCAGAAGGATGATAACTGAGCTAGTGCCGGGAGCCAGCATGAGGAACTCCGCCCGTGGCAAAGGTCATGAGGAAGGAGGCTAGCCTCAGGAGACCCCTTGTTCCTGAGCATCTACCCTCAAACTATAGTCTGCCTACTTTACTGTTTTATGCTCTCACCTACACCTCTGACTTTACGGGGGCTGCCCCCAACCACCTCTCTCCAGAGAAGGAGTTAACTTGCAGCTCCAGACAATAAAAATTCCCGGGCGTGACAAGAGTGTTTCAACTTACAAACTCCTCTGAAGGTTCTCTAGCCTGCCTGAGCAGGTTCGTCTGGCCACATGTGATTATTTATAGCCTCCCAACTATGAGCGGCACAAGATGCTTTAAATTTTCTAAATACAGATTCTTTTGAGAGGTTAGAAAATTATTAGTATAGTATAGTGGGTTGATTAGAAATTATATTGGTGAAGGGTTTTTCATTTGTTGAACCAATATATGCTGCTAAATTTCCATATTCCCTGCCCTTATAATGAATATAACTAGCATATAGGGAGAAATAAGTATTAACCTTTAAGATTAATCATGTTAAACCTTAGGCTAAGTAAATTCCTTTCTTGATTATAACACCCTGCACCCTCACCCTATAGGAATGCAACTTTATCTGGTACCTTCGGAGGGTGGTGCCTGGTATAAGAATAAATCACCCCCAGAAAAAATACGTTTTCTGGTTGACTGACTGTTATCAGAAAGGGCCATAAAATGTCGGCAGGCCTCGTGGCCAGAAGATGATGTAAAACCTCTAAGACCTTTGTATACTTTTATATGAAGCACTTGATTTTGATAAAGGTCAGGTCTGCTGACCCCGCTTGACTCTCTATTCATCCCTATGTATAACAAAAAGTATATAAGCAAACCTGAAAATAAAGAAAACAGATCAGTTTCTGGAAAGACTGATTCCCCTGTGTCATTCTTTCTTTCCCCTTCTGGCTGAATTCCCATCTGGAACATGGATGCCCGCCATGTCTACTTACTTGACCTGGCTTCTAAGGCCCATGCGAGAGGGAGCCCAAGACGGGGCACCCCCTGCTATTCAAGTGGGTGCCGGTGGCCTACGTAGATGGTGCAAATTCCTTGTCTTGGAGTTTTATTGGTATTCCACGTAAACCAAGTTATTCAGCATCCTTTACTCCAATAATTTTCCTACTACATTATCCTTTTCTAATCTCTCTTTATGTCTGTAATTAAATAAGTTCTTTCCCAGGACACCTACTCCATCTCCCCTTTGAATTACACTGGATCCATTGGGCCTGGACCCCGGCAAGCTAGGATAGGAAGAGATTTGCCTGAAAATAGCGTGTTAACAGGCCTCTGGAGCACCTTGACAATGAAGGTTTAACCCATTCAGAATATTTGCATTTTAAAGAGGAGCCAGTTGGGCCAGGGGTTGGGTAGAAAAATTAATTCTGTTTCATATATACAAAGTTTTAAAAGACTAAAATTAAAAAATAATAAGCTAGGTTAGAATTAGGTTGAATCACACATCTTCCTGCTTCAGTAATGGAGAAGGCAATGGCAACCAACTCCAGTATTCTTACCTGGAAAATCCCATGGATGGAGGAGCTCGTAGGCTGCAGTCCATGGGGTTGCAAAGAGTTGGACACGACTGTGCTATTTCACTTTCACTTTTCACTTTCATGCACTGGAGAAGGAAATGGCAGCCCACTTCAGTGTTTTTGCCTGGAGAATCCCAGGGACGGTGGAGCCTGGTGGGCTGCTGTCTATGGGGTCGCACAGAATCAGACAGGACTGAAGCAACTTAGCAACAGCACCAGCACCTGCTTTGGTAAATGTCAGAGTAACAAAGGTCAAAACAGACAAGAAACTGCAAGTATTGATGTTTGTTCTTTATTAAGACCATTTAAAATTACTGCAAAGGAATAAAATAGTTACAGACTCACTATAAACCTTATAAGAAGGTACAGAATTCCAGGAAGAAGTGATCTCAGGAAAATATTTGCAGATGATATTATTCTTGAAAAGTTATTAAGAACTTGTGAATGTAATAAAAGCAGTCAACACAACAAATCAGAAATCTAAGTAAAATCTTCAGGCAAAAAAACAAAAGTTGCCTATAGAAAGAGCTAGAATCAAAACAGAATAGGAACCAGAACAAAGGCAGTTACATAGTGATAACAAAGTCAGCATTTGCTGATTTTCCAGTTTCAGAATCAGTCACTAAATAAAAGCAGATGAATTAATTATGGTTACTAAATAAAATTAATATCTTATCCACCTTAGCAATTTAAAGTGAAATGCCAGAAATTTGGTGAAATAGAGACAAAAGGTGAAAGAGAATCATTCCAGTGTGAGAAGTCAAGATTTACTGTCTCTAGTATGCAACAAGAATTTAAAATATATGATTTAATTAATTATTTAAAACAGGCAGAACACTCTGATATAACTTGTAGCAGTTAAGATCTGTCTCCTAAAGCAAAGGAAATAAAAGTGAAATTCAATGAATCATACCTAATTTAACTTAAAAATTTTGCATAGCAAAGGAAACCATCAACAAAATGAAAAGACAACCTACTGAATGGGAGAAAACAGTTGCAAATGGCACGATCAATAGGGAGTTAATATCAAAATACATAAACAGCTTATACAACTCAACATAAAAAAAAATGTTTAATGGGCAGAAGACATGAATAGACATTTTTCCAAAGAAGACATACAGATGGCGAATAGCATGTGAAAAGATACTCAGTGTCACTAATCATCAGTTCAGTCACTCAGTCATGTCCAACTCTTTGTGACCCCATGAATCGCAGCACGCTAGGCCTCCCTGTCCATCACCAACTCCCAGAGTTCACTCAGACTCATGTCCATCGAGTCAGTGATGCCATCCAGCCATTTCATCCTCTCTCATCCCCTTCTCCTGCCCACAATCCCTCCCAGCATCAGAGTCTTTTCCAATGAGTCAACTCTTCGCATCAGGTGGCCAAAGTATTGGAGTTTCAGCTTCAGCATCAGTCCTTCCAATGAATATTCAGGACTGATTTCCTTGAATGGACTTGTAGGATCTCCTTGCAGTCCAAGGAACTTTCAAGAGTCTTCTCCAACATCACAGTTCAAAAGCATCAATTCTTTGGTGCTCAGCTTTCTTTATAGTCCAACTCTCACATCCATACATGAATACTGGAAAAACCATAGCTTTGACTAGATGGACCTTTGTTGGCAAAATAATGTCTCTGCTTTTTAATGTGCTGGTCTTAACTTTTCTTCCAAGGAGCAAGCATCTGTTAATTTCATGGTTGTAGTCACCATCTGCAGTGATTTCAGTGCCCCCAAAATATAGTCTCTCACTGTTTCCACTGTTTCCCCATCTATTTGCCAGGACATGTGATGGGACCAGATGCCATGATCTTATTTTTCTGAATGTTGAGGGTTTCTTTTTTTTTTTTTTTTGAATGTTGAGTTTTAAGCTAACTTTTTCACTCTCCTCTTTCACTTTCATCAAGAGGCTCTTTAGTTCTTCTTCACTTTCTGCCATAAGGGTGGTGTCATCCGCATATCTTAAGTTATTATTATTTCTCCCAGCAATCTTAATTTCAGCTTGTGTTTCATCCAGCCCAGTGTTTCTCATGATGTACTCTGCATATAAGTTAAATAAGCAGGGTGACAATGTGCAGCATAGAGGTACTCCTTTCTCAATTTGGAGCCAGTCTGTTGTTCCATGTCCAGTTCTAACTGCTTCTTGACCTTCATACAGATTTCTCAGGAGGCAGGTCAGGTGGTCTGGTATTCCCATCTCCTTAAGAATTTTCCAGTTTTTGTGATCCACAGTTGTGAAGCACAGTTTGTTGTTTTTGATAAAAATGAATTCTGTAAAATTCTACTCCCAATCTGTTTATCTCATTTTATGTCTCAATTCTCTTTCTCCATCTCTGTCATAAAATCTAGCTGCAACCTTAATTGACTATCCAACAGGAACTCATCAGATCATATTCACTCACATGCATCATGGAGGAGCTGTACTTTGTGCTGGAGACAATTAAATCCAACTGGAACACCATTTAGGTTGCCAATAGAACTTGTCTGGTCCTCTTTCTTGCAGCTGCAAACACACTCATACCACTACCACCATGCTGCCACTCACTCTAACCAGCATATTTGTGACAGCTGATGCCATTTGGCCAGATTAGCTTAGATCTGTAGCTTTTCAACTCTCTGCTGCTTCCCAGCTACTGTGAAGTTGCTCCTGGTATTCAGCTCTGTGGAGCCCTGATTCCTATTTGAGTCATAGTCTCCTCTGCTAACTTAACACCACTTTACACTGTTGGTCTGCCCCTAATCCTCAGATTCTGATAGTTTCACAAGGAGGTCACTGTATGACTTGGTTACCTCTTCCCCATATGTCAGAATCTCACACACTTCTTAAGATTCTCATCAAATATAAATTTCTTACAAATATTCGTGGAATCGCAAAGAGTCAGACACGACTGAGCGACTGAACTGAACTGAATCTGAACTGAACTGAATAGAGGCGCAGACATAGACAACAGGCTTGTGGACACAGCAGAAGGAGAGGATGGGACAAACTGAGAGGGTAGCGTTGAACCATACACGTTACCGTATGTAAAATAGATAGCTAGTGGGAATTTGCTGTATCATGCACGGAGCTCAACCTGGTTCTCTGTGACAACCCAGAGGGGTGGGATGGGGTAGGAGGTGGGAGGGAGGCTTAGGAGCAAAGGAGTGTATGTATACATACACTTCATTCATTATACAGCAGAAACTAACACAGCATTGTAAACCAATTATCTTCCAATTAAAACAAATGAATACATTTTTTTAAGCTGTCTTTGTTTCACATCTTGATCCAACACATTCTACCAGTACTGTCTACCTTTGACTGGATGACAAAGAAGAAAGGACTGGAAAGAACAGGAACTAGGAGTTGTCCTGTGTTTCACTCTCCTTCTCTGTAGTCACTTTCAAGGTACGTGGTCAGCCAGTTCATGGAAGTAACAAGAAGGACTGACTTGCTGGGGCCCTGGGTCATGGATGTTTCTTAGAAGCCATTGTCTGCTTTTGAAGCTTGTCTGATTGGAAAAGAAAAGGAGGCTCTTGGGGCTGTGTCCTTAGCCACAGATGTAACAAGCCTTCTTTGCACCCCCTCTGAGTCTCATTGAACTCTCTTTTCCTAAAGAATGATCATACTTTCTGTTCTCAGTCTCAACTTGATGGCAGTGGGGTGGGGTTGGGGGAGTGCGATGGAGCTTTTTTTTTTTTTAATACTTTATTCTACATTACAGTACTGTATTTGTTTTGCCATACATTGACATGAATCAGCCACAGGTGTACACGATCTCCCAATGCCAAAGCCCCCTCCCTCCTCCCACCCCATATCATCTCCCTGGATCATCCCGTGCACCAGCCCCAAGCATCCTGAATCCTGTATTGAACATAGACTGGCGCTTCTTTTCTTACATGATAGTATACATGTTTCAATGCCATTCTCCCAAATCATCCCACCCCCTCCCTCTCCCTCAGAGTCCAAAAGTCCGTTCTATACCTCTGTGTCTCTTTTGTTGTCTCACATAGAGGGTCATCATTACTATCTTTCTAAATTCCATATATATGTGTCAGTATACTGTATTGGTGTTTTTCTTTCTGGCTTACTTCACTCTGTATAATCGGCTCCAGTTTCATCCATCTCATTAGAACTAAGTCAAATTTATTCTTTTTAAGGGCTGAGTAATACTCCATTGTGTATATGTACCACAGCTTGCTTATCCATTCATCTGCTGATGGACATCTAGGTTGTTTCCATGTCCTGGCTATTATAAACAGTGCTGCAATGAACATTGGGGTACATGTGTCTCTTTCAATTCTGGTTTCCTCAGTGTGTATGCCCAGCAGGGGATTGCTGGGTCATAAGGCAGTTCTATTTGCAATTTTTTAAGGAATCTCCACACTGTTTTCCATAATGGCTGTACTAGTTTGCATTCCCACCAGCAGTGTAACAGGGTTCCCTTTTCTCCACATCCTCTCCACCATTTATTGCTTGTAGACTTTTGGATCGCAGCCATTCTGACTGGTGTGAAATGGTACCTCATTGTGGTCTTGATTTGCATTTCTCTGATAATGAGTGATATTGAGCATCTTTTCACGTGTTTGTTAGCCATCCGTATGTCTTCTTGGGAGAAATGCCTATTTAGTTCTTTGGCCCATTTTTTGATTGGTTCATTTATTTTTCTGGAGTTGAGCTGCATAAGTTGCTTGTATATCTTTGAGATTAGTTGTTTGTCAGTTGTTTCATTTGCTATTGTTTTCTCCCATTCAGAAGGCTGTCTTTTCACCTTGCTTATAGTTTCCTTTGTTGTGCAAAAGCAATCTTGAGAAAGAAGAATGGAACTGGAGGAATCAACTTGCTTGACTTCAGGCTCTACTACAAAGCCACAGTCATTAAGACAGTATGGTACTGGCACAAAGACAGAAATATAGATCAATGGAACAAAATAGAAAGCCCTGAGATAAATCCACACACCTATGGACACCTTATCTTTGACAAAGGAGGCAAGAATATACAATGGAGTAAAGACAGTCTCTTTAACAGGTGGTGCTGGGAAAACTGGTCAACCACTTGTAAAAGGATGAAACTAGACCTCTTTCTAACACCATACACAAAAATAAACTCAAAATGGATTAAAGATCTAAATGTAAGACCAGAAACTATAAAACTCCTAGAGGAAAACATAGGCAAAACACTCTCCGACATAAATCACAGCAGGATCCTCTATGATCCACCTCCCAGTATAATGGAAATAAAAGCAAAAATAAACAAATGGGATCTAATTAAAATTAAAAGCTTCTCCTTGTCTTTTGGAAACTTCTTTTAGTAAAGGATCCCTGGGCCAGTTCAGGAAATGCTAAGGTTACAAGGTCCCTGGGTAAATGTCTGAACCAGCTACTCTCCACCAGAAGAGGGGCACAGCTCAAGGTTCAAGTGAGGAGGCTGGCCTCTGCAAGATGGGAGCTTCAAAAGATGGCAGGCTCTGTGAGTGCTGGGGCCTGTGCACAGCACTTTTTTGTTAAGCAAGGTTTTTTAAGTGCCTATTTGACTCTTGGTGTTTTCACCTTGAGTCTTTATGATTCCATTGGCTTTATTCCATGGTTTACCTCTTGGTGCCATGACTGAAGAAACTATTTCTCTAGGACCTACTTAACACCTTCCCTTAGTTTCAGCAATATTCTATCCAGAATATTTCTTATTCCCCTAAAGCAAATCTGGTAAGATATTTGATCCTTCTAAGTATATAATCATTAGATATGTTTATGGATTTGACACATTATGAAAAAAAAAACCAATTTCACATTTTGAAAGGTGACTAAACTCTAAACATGACAGGAGTGAAGAGATGCCAAAATATGTCTTAATTAAAGTTTTTACACCCAGATCCAATTGTGTGTTGTGTTTGACTAGTCTGTGGAAGATGCAATAGTTGAGAAATTCCCTGTAGCTGTCCATGGCATGTTAACATCAGCAACAGTCAGTTATCTGGGACACAATTTAGAAATCATAGGAACTTAGATTTGAACTGTACTAATTCTAAAAGAAAAAGGAGACACATGCTTGCTTTTACAGCTAAGATTTCTTATTCCCAAACCTTCTTATTTCAGTAGCAGAGCCTGAAGAGTGTTATCTCACCAAAAGAAAAATAATTTGGCTAAACTGGTCTGCCTGCACATAGAAAAGTCATAAACTTAATTCCCTAATTGTACATTTCTTTATAATGTCTGCATTTATGACTATTGTGATCATTACAATTACTTTTAATGTTCTTCACAAGAAGATCCACATGCACCAACTCACAAAGCCTGAAAATATCCTCAATTCAGCTTATAGTAGTTATTGATTTTTTATTTACCATGTGTTCTTTCCTTTGCCATCTTTCCTTTCCTCAGTTCTAATCCCCTCCTTTGCCCTAGTTCCTTCTTGCCAATACTCGCTAACTCTGAACACCTCCTAAGATATTGTCAGCTTTGGTACTATTTCTGTCTATATTTACTGGCATAGAGACTTCTGGATTGTAGTAGGCTGGGTATCTTCCCATCAATACTACTCATTCTCCATCATTTGATAATGTGTCCTATACCACCTTCTAATCATCATCAAGGTAAATACACAATCTAGTCTCTGGTAATTCAATGGCACCCCACTCCAGTACTCTCACCTGGAAAATCCCATGGACAGAGGAGCCTGGTAGGCTACAGTCCATGGGGTCTCGAAGAGTTGGACTCGACTGAGGGACTTCACTTTCACTTTTCACTTTCATGTATTGGAGAAGGAAATGGCAACCCACTCCAGTGTTCTTGCCTGGAGAATTCCAGGGACGGCGGAGCCTGGTGGGCTGCTGTCTGTGAGGTCGCACAGAGTTGGACACGACTGAAGTGACCTAGCAATCTCTGGTAATTCTAAGGTCCCTTCCCCTAGAAGTTATCTCAGGGCTAAGCATGGAGCCCAGAGAAGGCAATGGCACCCCACTCCAGTACTCTTGCTTGGAAAATCCCATGGATGGAGGAGCCTGGTAGGCTACAGTCCAAGGGGTTGCAAAGAGTCAGACACGAGTGAGTGACTTCACTTTCACTTTTCACTTTCATGCACTGGAGAAGGAAATGGCAACCCACTCCAGTGTTCTTGCCTGGAGAATCCCAGGGATGGGGGAGCCTGGTGGGCTGCTGTCTATAGGGTTGCACAGAATCGGACACGACTAAAGTGACTTAGCAGCAGCAGCAGCAAGCATGGAGCCCAAAGTCAGAGACCTGACCAATAATTCTCTACTAGACTAGGAGATGTGTCCTTGCTTTGGGATTGTGTACAATGAACATGAAAAGATAACAACCAGGTGTTATCAGCATTCATTATTTCAGCCACATGGGGAAAAATCTATCTAAAGTAGCAAAGCAGAGAGAAGCAGGGGCAAAAAAAAGAGGAGAGAGACAGTAAAACAGAAAGAAACAGAGACAGATGCACAGACAGAGACTGATGACCTCTGCTGAGTTAGATTTATGTCACTTGAACCCAATGAATCCTGACAATATAAAAATGGGAACTGGGTCATAAGTGTTTGTGTACTTAATTGATCAGTTGTGTCTGATTCTTTGTGACCCCGTGGACAGTAGCCCACCAGGGTCCTCTGTCCGTGAGGATTCCCCAGGCAACAATACTGGAGTGGGCTACAATGCCCTCCTCCAGGGGATCTTCCCAACCTAGGGCTCGAACCCAGGTCTCCCACACTGCAGGGAGATTCTTTACTGTCTGAGCCGTTAGGAAGCCCTTGTGAATAAGTAAGACAGGCTAAATGTGGGCATGACGAGTTAACTAGTGGAGGAGAGCAATGGCAATCCCTCAATCCAAGACTGGAAAGCCGGCAGTTTATTCAGTTTAAAAAACATCTGAGGGAACTATTGTCTCCTGTGTCTTAGGACTGAGTGTGGTTTCGTTTTTCCCCAGCACAACCAAAGACCAAAGAAATGTGCCCTAGCAAATAATCTTACATTTTGGGTCCCTGACTGATCACAATATTAAAATTAAACATTTTTGCAGGTGGCTTTTTATTGCAGTGCAACCTAGCATGTACTGGCTGATTCAGAAATCAGTATAAATTGAAAGATTGCGATTGACATAGATACACTACTACATATATAAAATAGATAACTAATAAAAACCTGCTATATAGCACAGGGCACAGGGAACTCTAATCAATACTCTGTAACGAACTATATGGGGAAAGAATCTGAAAAGAGTGGATATATGTATACATATGAGAGATTCGCTTTGCTATATACCTGAAACTAATGCACAATTGTTAATCAACTCTAGTCCAAAAAAATTAATTTAAAATAAGAAATTGGTAGCTACATGTGGTGTGCTATCATAACGACAAAAAGAAAACTCATTACCAAAGGGGAAGGAGGGAAGAGATAAGAGAGGAGACTGGGATTCATAGATATACACTACTATATATAAAATAGATAAGCCAATAAGAACCTACAGTGTAGCACAGGGGACTATACTCAGAATTTTGCAGTAACTGATAAGGGAAAGAATCTGAGAAAGAATATATATGTGTGTGTGTGTGTGTGTGTGTGTGTGTGTGTAACTGAATTACTGTGATGTACACCTGAAACTGAAAGAGGAGAGTGAAAAAGTTGGCTTAAAGCTCAACATTCAGAAAATGAAGATCACGGCATCTGGTCCCATCACTTCATGGGAAATAGATGGAGAAACTGTGGAAACAGTGTCAGATTTTATTTTGGGGGGCTCCAAAATCACTGCAGATGGTGATTGCAGCCATGAAATTAAAAGACGTTTACTCCTTGGAAGGAAAGTTATGACCAACCTAGATAGCATATTCAAAAGCAAAGACATTACTTTGCCAACAAAGGTCTGTCTAGTCAAGGCTATGGTTTTTCCAGTGGTCATGTATGAATGTGAGAGTTGGACTGTGAAGAAAGCTGAGAGCTGAAAAATTGATGCTTTTGAACTGTGGTGTTGGAGAAGACTCTTGAGAGTCCCTTGGACTGCAAGGAGATCCAACCAGTCCATTCTAAAGGAGATCAGTCCTGGATGTTCTTTGGAAGGAATGATGCTGAAGCTGAAACTCCAATTTTTGGCCACTTCATGTGAAGAGCTGACTCATTGGAAAAGACTCTGATGCTGGGAGGGATTGGGGGCAGGAGGAGAAGGGGATGACAGAGGATGAAATGGCTGGATAGCATCACTGACTCAATGGACATGAGTTTAGGTGAACTCCAGGAGTTGGTAATGGAGAGGGAGGCTTGGTGTGCTGCTATTCATGGGGTCGCAGAGTCAGACATGACTAAGCGATTGAACTGAACACCTGAAACTAACACAGCAATGTAAATTAACTATACTTCAATTTTAAAATGATTAGAAAAACATTTTTTAATTTGAAAAAAAAACAGAAGAAAGTCATTAAAGGAAAACAATACATGTAATGAAACATCAAGATTTAATAAAATTAATAATTTTTCAAAAAGAAAATGGGTGATATTGGCTTAAAAGCTAGAGGGCAAACAGAAAAGAAACTATCTGAAGCTCTGAGGATATTCATCCATGGATGAGTAGTGGCAAAGCATTTCTTAATATCATTACCAGTGATAACCCAGCAATTAGACAGTATTCCTAATGAAGATGCCCTGGAGAAGGAAATGACAACCCATTCCAGTACTCTTCTGGGAAATTTCATGGACAAAGGAGCCTGATTTACTACAGTCCATGGGGTTGCAAAGAGTCAGACATGTCTTAGCAACTAAATGACAACAAAAGGATGAGAGATTCTAGAAATGCAGTAGGATGCATTGGTTGCTATTGCCTATGTTCTGCAAGATTTTGTTTAAAAGAAAAAATGAGCTCAGTATAGCATTTGCCAGTTTGCAAAAAATAAATTAATTAAAAGAAATAGAGTCCAGAAATTCATAATTTGAAGGATTAGGACTGTGTGCTTCTCAACCACAACCAGTAAAAGATAAAACTGAACAATTCCCTAAGTGACAAAGGTCAATCAAAATTAGCCTTGTAGTAAGGAATAAATTAAGGTTATGGCCATGGCATACATTGTTAAAATCTTTGAAGGCCTTAAAATATTTAAGAGTAAAGGACCAACTAAAAGTGTGTCTCAGAAAATCCTTTCAATTGGACTAAATGGATCAGGGAAAAGACAAAGGAAGGGACTATCAGCAAAGTTAACTGACTCAGTTTAGTTCAGTTCAGTCACTCAGTCGTGTCCAATTCTTTGCAACCCCATGAATCGCAGCACGCCAGGCCTCCCTGTCCATCACCAACTCCTGGAATTCACTCAGACTCATGTTCATCAAGTCCGTGATGCCATCCAGCCATCTCATCCTCGGTTGTCCCCTTCTCCTCCTGCCCCCAATCCCTCCCAGCATCAGAGTCTTTTCCAATGAGTCAACTCTTCACATGAGGTGGCCAAAGTACTGGAGTTTCAGCTTTAGCATCATTCCCTGCAAAGAAATCCCAGGGCTGATCTTCTTCAGAATGGACTGGTTGGATCTCCTTGCAGTCCAAGGGACTCTCAAGAGTCTTTTCCAACATCACAGTTCAAAAGCATCAAATCTTCGGTGCTCAGCTTTCTTCACAGTCCAACTCTCACATCCATACATGACCACAGGAAAAACCATAACCTTGACTAGACGGACCTTAGTAGGCAAAGTAATTTCTCTGCTTTTGAAAATACTATCTAGGTTGGTCATAACTTTTCTTCCAAGGAGTAAGCGTCTTCTAATTTCATGGCTGCAGTCACCATCTGCAGTGATTTTGGAGCCCCAAAAATAAAGTCTGACACTGTCTCCACTGTTTCCCCGTGCATGAATTTCCCATGATTAGCCATAAGTAAAATGGTCCTCTCTCTGGCAGTGACTTGTTTGCGGGCCTTTGTAGTCACATTAGACCACATAGCTAACTTACCTCTGTGAAAAAACAGCTTCATCTTCCCAACTACAACCTCTGTTTTGCTCATCTTTGAAGCCCATGGTCATGAGACTGCTCTTGCTTGTTAGCAGCCTTTTGATTTATATCAGTTCATTGCTCAGAAATGAATATCAACATGTAATATAAATCCCACTTTGTGGTCTAAATTAATCAACCTAGTCTCTGACCCCCTCCAACAAAACATTACCCCATGACTCTCTGCTATCATTTCTTGTTATTTTCTGACATAACCCATCCATTGCTGCTGTTTGCACATGCTTATCCCTGCACTCACTTCCTTTTGACATGAAATGTTGTTTCTATTATGTTCTATCTGTCAGTTCATGATCTTCTCTGTCTCCACATTCACTATGCAGATATTCTTCTCTAAAAAATCTTCCATAGTTGAACCACCTAGTCCATCTTGAAGTCGGTAGACAATTTAAGTAGAAGAGTCTGAAACTTGATTGTGTTCACTTACAATAGTAAGTAAGGCAAGGTTAATATTGCTAAATTCTAGATCTAGATTGTACTTAAGAAATGTCATCAATTGATATGTACTGTGTAAGATGATAGATGGATTATATAATAGATTATATAATAGATTAGACAGATACATGATTGGTAATAGATGATATATAGATTAGACAAATACCTAATGCATAATAGATGATAGATACATAGATTAGATGGGATTTCTCAGGTGGTACAGTGGTAAAGAATCCGCTTGCCAATGGAGGAGACACAAGAGATGCAGGTTTGATCCCTGGATCAGGAAGATCCCCTGAAGTAGGCAATGGCAACCCACTCAGTATTCTTGCCTGAAAAATTCCATGGACAGAGGAGCCTGGTGGGCCACAGTCCTTGGGGGTCACAAAGAGTTTTCTGTGACTGAGCATGCACACATGCAGATTAGGTAGATAAAAGATTAGCTTGATAAATGATAGATGATAGATAGATATATGTTTTACATAGATAAAAAGTTAGATAATAGACTAACTAGATCGACTAGACAGATGATAAGTAATCAATTACAGATAGATTAGATAATAATACATTAATTAGATAATAGATTAGATAGACACATCGTAGGCAATAGATGATAGACTGATTAGCTATGTAGATTAGACAGATGTATAATAGATGATTGTTGTTGTTTAGCTCTTAAATCATGTCAGACTCTTTGCAACCCCATGGACTATAGTCCACCAGGCTTCTCTGCCAATAGGGTTTCCCAGACATGAGTACTGGGATGAGCTGCCATTTCCTTCTCCGGGGGATCTTCCCAACCCAAGGATCAAACTGCATTTCCTGCATTGGCAGGTGAGTCCTTTACCACTGAGCCACCTGGGAAGCCCATAATAGATGACAGATTAGATAGGCAATTCCCTGGAGAAGGCAATGGCACCCCACTCCAGTACTCTAGCTTGAAAATCCCATGGATGGAGAAGCCTGGTGGGCTACAGTCCATGGAGTCACAAAGGGTCGGACATGACTGAGCGACTTCACTTAGATAGGCAATACATTAGGTAGATAATAGATTAGCTAGATATGTGATAAATGAGAGATAGATAGGCTCTATTATAGATTAGATAGATAAATTGGATAGATGCATGGTAGATAACAGACTGATAGATGGATTAATAGATAGATGTGTTGAGCTTGCTTACTCTGACCCCATCTTCACACTGTCGGTCCTGCTGAGGATCACTTAATTCTGTTATTTCTGTATTATACGCCTCAAAGACTACACATGAATCCATACAAGAGCTGGTTTACTGTTTCATTGTTGATTCTCTGCTAAAATGATATACATAATAGCTTCAGGTCCCTTCCACCTGGGATGAAATTGTTCAGATTTTGTAGAAAATGTCTTCTGAAATGCCTGTACCTATTAGTTGCTCTGTCCCAGGTGTACATTTTGCTTGATATCATTCCCCAGAAATCATTGCACTCCAGAATTGTTTAATTAATGCTAAATCAAGACAGCCAAAACTGTCTTTTGCTATGGCTTAGCGATGAGTATCTCAAGGGTATTGCTTGACTGACAGCTGTCAATTAGAAATGGATAAATAGGATGAGCTACATGACAGCATACATTTAGCTCTTGGATCGCACCTATTTTTAATGTATGAGTTGGCTTACTGTTTTCTGAATGTCTCTACATTGTGAAGCCCTGACCAAGATTTTATCAACCTCTTTCACTGGCACTTTCCCCAGGTCTACATTCAAAAACAGACATTTCATAAAAATGACTGTTTCTGCTGCTGAAAATGGTGGTGGCAGATAGGTTCAGAAGCATGGACCAAACCCCTTAAATATCATTAGCCAATTTTAAAATATGCTGCTGAAGAACATTGTTGTATATTCGGTAGTAGTGGGATGGGAAAACCACTAGGTTAGAAACTTGAATCTACATAGTACAGACAGGTTAATAATGCTCATCTGGTTTGACTCACCACGTTGTTCTGAGAAGTAATCTTCAAACTGAAATTTTTGTTACTATTCAGAGAGCCGCAATAAGGTTTGAAGAAGAGGTATTGACCTCTACAAGCCTGTGTCAGCACAGATGTGGGGTAGAAACCCCGGATGTGCCCAGCCAAGCAGAGACAGTGACATCACAGATCCTGGAGCCAGCGGTGCAGGTGATCATCAAACAACCTGGGTGAAAGGGAAAGTCAAGCATGTACAACACCCGTTTGGGTTTTTTGTTTGTTTTGTCTCATATGTCCTCTATTTTCTTAATTTAATTTTTATTTCATATTATAGTTGATACAATGTTATGTTAGTTTCAGGGGCGCAGCAAAGTGATTCAGTTACACATATATCCATTCTTTTCCAGATTCGTTTCACATAAAGATTACTACAGAATATTCAGTATATTTGTCTGTGCTATACCGTAGGTCTTTGTTGGCTATCTATTTTATGTATAGTAGTGTGTGTCCATCCCAAGCTCCTGATTTATCCCTCCCCTCACCAACATCTGTTTGTTTCTAAAATTCTTTAGTCTTCAAATAATGCAAAACAAGAACACAATACTGTAAATCAGCTGTACTCGAAGAAAAAAATTTTTATACAATTAAAATTTTAAAAAAATTTTAAATTTAAAATTGCCAAACAATAAAATGAGAAAATATTTCAATTTAAATTCAATTTAAATTCAATTTAAATATTCAATTTAAATTCAGGGTTAGGGTAAGAGTTAGGGTTAGGGCTAGGGCTACCTGTGCTGGTTGGGAAGCTAAGACCCCACATCCCTCGTGGCCAAAAAAACCAAAACATAAAACAGAGATAGTTTTGAAACAAATTCAATAAAGACTTTAAAATGGTCCAAATAAAAAATAATCTTAAAAGATAAATAAGTAAATTTAGGTAGGAAGAATTCTCTTTCAATCCTGTTTAAAATCAATACTTGAACACGGTTCAGGGAAATCTTTTGCTACAATGCACTTCTCAGCTAGAAGCATATTGCCCCCAGGAGGCACTTGCCAATATCTAGGGACATTTTTAATTGTCACAACCAAAGAGTGTTATGGACATCTAGTGGGTAGAGGCCAGGGATGCAGATTAACAGACTATGAAGCAAAAGATAGCCCTTCACAGTAAAGAAGCCTCTGACCCTAAATAAAAATAGTGCCTGCTGCAATGTGTGATAGGGGTACTCTGATACACATGCATTTTTTCCAGTGCTTATGTAAAACTAATATTCCAGATTTACTGTCTTTGCCAGAAATAAGAAAGATTTTTCATTTCCTGAAAAATCAAATGTCTAAAATTGTTCCTCTCAATAAATTGTTATTTTAGCAAAATCTATTTATAAACTCTTAGAGAAATGAGAAATTATTTTGAAGTTTTGTAGTGGTAATTTGAGATTAAAAATACACTGCGTGCTAAGTCGCTTCAGTTGTATCTATTTGCAGCCCTGTGGACTGTAGCCCACCAGGCTCCTCTGTCCATGGGAGAACACTGGAGGGGGTTGTCATTCCCTCCTCCAGGGGATCTTTCTGATCCAGGAATTGAACCCATGTCTCTTGTGTCTCCTGCATTGGCAGGTGGGTTCTTTACCACTAGTGCCACCTGGGAAGCCCCAAAATACACTCCCTGTATATAATATTAAAGAATATTGGTGGGAAAAAGAATATTGGGACTTCCTCGGTTGTCCAGTGGCTAAGACTTCCAGCTCCCAATGCTGGCGGCCTGGGTTCAACCTCTGGTCAGGGAACTAGATCCCACATGCCACAACTAAGACCCAGTGCATCCAAGTAAAAAAAAAAATTTTTTTTTTTTTTTTTTTAAGGGAAGGGTGTTTCCTGGCTGCTGGCCATTGTGTCTGTCTGTGTCATCAGCTCAGGCAAAACATTCAAAGCTGACAAAATAACATCAGGATACTTTGCAAACCTCTGTATTAACAGCTCACTTTATACAGACACTTTGCAAAGCAAGTTCCTCAGCACTTCTGTTGAGAAGCTTCTGATGGGTCTGCCCTTGACATGTCCCACAGCCTCCTCCCAGGAAACACTATTTCTAAAGTAATTTTTAAAATTATTAACTTCTTAAATCAAGTATTATTATGAACAATAAACATTAAACGAACATTTATTGATCATGAAATGAGCACTCAAATCCAGTTAACTATAAACATTTCTGCCAAAAGAATGACATTTCATTAAATAAGTGCTAAATGAATAAGGGATTGTGAGCATTCATATATCTCATTTCTCCTTTCATGATATTAATTACCTCTACCAGAAAAAAAAAAATGGTGTAAATTGATCGTTTAGTCACCATTTAGAATTAGACATATGTCAGAGTCGATGATATACTTCAGTTCAGTTCAGTCACTCAGTCATGTCCAGCTCTTTGCAACCCCATGAATCGCAGCACACCAGGCCTTCCTGTCCTTCACCAACTCCCAGAGTTCACTCAAACTCACGTCCATCGAGTCGGTGATGCCATCCAGCCATCTCATCCTCTGTCATCCCCTTCCCCCCCTGCCCCCAATCCCTCCCAGAATCAGAGTCTTTTCCAGTGAGTCAGCTCTTCGCATGAGGTGGCCAGAGTACTGAAGTTTCAGCTTTAGCATCATTCCTTCCAAAGAAATCCCAGGGCTGATCTCCTTCAGAATGGACTGGTTGGATCTCCTTGCAGTCCAAGGGACTCTCAAGAGTCTTCTCCAACACCACAGTTCAAAAGCATCAGTTCTTCAGCACTCAGCTTTCTTCACAGTCCAACTCTCACATCCATACATGACCACTGGAAAAACCATAGCCTTGACTAGATGGACCTTTGTTGGCAAAGTAATGTCTCTGCTTTTGGATATGCTATCTAGGTTGGTCATAACTTTTCTTCCAAGGAATAAGCATCTTTTAATTTCATGGCTGCAGTCACTATCTGCAGTGATTTTGGAGCCCAAAAAAATAGAGTCATGTAATTTAAATAGATTCTTCATGATGAATGGTTAAGAGACATTAACCGCACAAACAAATTTATCATGTCAAAGTGCTACCCATGTCTTCTGGCAATAAATGATCAAGTTGCAAAATAAGAATGATACAGCCTGATTTAAAGATAATGCATTCTTAATGCCATTGTAGCAGTTTATCTCATGGATGGACCTAGAGATGATCATAGTAGGGGAAGTGAGTCAGATAGAGAAAGACAAATGTCACACAGTATTTGTCTTATATGTGGAACGTATAAAAAATAATACAAATGAACTTATTTAAAAAATAAAAATAGACCCACAGACATAGAAAGCAAACTTACAGTTATGAAAGAGGAAACTTGAGTTCAGTTCAGTTCGGTCGCTCAGTCATGTCCAATTCTTTGAGACCCCATGAATCGTAGCATGCCAAGTCTCCCTGTCCATCACCAACTCCCAGAGTTCACTCAGACTCACATCCATCCAGTCAGTGATGCCATCCAGCCATTTCATCCTCTGTCATCCCCTTCTCCTCCTGCCCGCAATCCCTCCCAGCATCAGAGTCTTTTCAGTGAGTCAGCTCTTCGCATGAGGTGGCCAAAGTACTGGAATTTCAGCTTTAGCATCATTCCTTCTGAAGAAATCCCAGGGCTGATCTCCTTCAGAATGGACTGGTTGGATCTCCTTGCAGTCCAAGGGACTCTCAAGAGCCTTTTCCAACACTACAGTTCAAAAGCATCAATTCTTTGGCGCTCAGCGTTCTTCACAGTCCAACTCTACATCCATACATGACTACTTGAAAAACCATAGCCTTGACTAGACGGACCTTAGTCGGCAAAGTAATGTCTCTGCTTTTGAATATACTATCTAGGTTGGTCATAACTTTTCTTCCAAGGAGTAAGCGGCTTTTAATTTCATGGCTGCAATCACCATCTGCAGTGATTTTGGAGCCCCCAAAATAAAGTCTGACATTGTTTCCACTGTTTCCCCATCTATTTCCCGTGAAGTCATGGGACCGGATGCCATGATCTTCGTTTTCTGAATGTTGAGCTGTAGACCAACTTTTTCACTCTCCACTTTCACTTTCATCAATAGGCTTTTTAGTTCCTCTTCACTTTCTGCCATAAGGGTGGTGTCATCTGCATAGCTGAGGTTATTGATATTTCTCCTGGCAATCTTGATTCCAGCTTGTGTTTCTTCCAGTCCAGCGTTTCTCATGATGTACTCTACATAGAAGTTAAATAAGCAGGGTGACAATATACAGCCTTGACGTACTCCTTTTCCTATTTAGAACCAGTCTGTTGTTCCATATCCAGTTCTAACTGCTGCTTCCTGACCCGCATACAGATTTCTCAAGAGGCAGGTCAGGTGGTCTGGTATTCCCATCTCTCTCAGAATTTTCCACAGTTTATCGTGATCCACATAGTCAAAGGCTTTGGCATAGTCAAGAAAGCAGAAATAGATGTTTTTGTGGAACTCTCTTGCTTTTTCCATGATCCAGTGGATGTGAATTTGGGATTATCATATACATACTACTGTATATAAACTAGATAAACAGCAAGGATCTACTGTATAGCACAGAGAACTATACTGAATATTTCGCAATAAGGTATGAAGGAAAAGAATCTGAAAAAGCATACATATAGACGTATGTATGTAGGGCTTCCCTGTAGAGAATCCACCTACAATGCCCAGAGAGAGCTGGGTTCTGTCTCTGGGTTGGGAAGATCCCCTGGAGAAGGAAATGGCAACCCACTCCAGTACTCTTGCCTGGAAAATCCCATGGACAGAGGAGCCTGGTGGCCTACAGTGCATGAGGCCACTAAGAGTTAGACATGACTGAGAATGTATATGTATGTATAACTGAATTGCTGTACTGCCCACCTGAAACTAACATGATATTGTAAAACAACTTTACTTCAATAAAAATTAAGATAAAAAGAAAATGCGTTACATGTAAGTGTTTTTAACATTTACATGAGTTTTTAATCCCACTGCTAAAAATAATAGAACATCATCCTGCAAACAGCTGCCATTTATCAAATACCTATAATGTACTGGGACCCATGCCAGAGTTCTCTGCTGGTCATCACAGCTACCTGGCTAGAGAGATGTCTTCCTCCAGGGACACAAGGCTCGGCCAAGAATCAGTGCCTCCACAACTCTCAAAAGGCTGACTGTGACTCAAACCCAGGGAGGTTTTAATCCACCACCAATGGCACAGTGTGGTCTCCACCACAGTAAAACTAATGAGTCCAAGAAAATGTAAGATTTGCGTGTCATTCCTCTAGACTGTTCTGTGAACAATATCCTATCCTTCAAATGCCTACACTCAGACAGCTCACAAAAGATTACTTGAGTTATAGTTTAACTCCTGCCTTATAGTTCATTCCGCAAAGGCATTTTGTGCTGCTTAGTCTGTACTTTTCCTAGTCCCAAATCACACAAGGAGAAAAACAGTTTTGGCTCCTGATGCTTCTCCAAGCTCTATTTCTGTCTCTCTGTGTAACTTTGATCAGTTCAGACATTTGTCCGTGTCCATACACATCCTCATTTATAGACTGTTTTCAGGGATGGAGGCTCGATGTTTAAAGTCGACAAGAAGAGCCTGCGTGTTCTCTGAAACTTCATCTGTGTGTGTGTGAAGAAAAATATTAAGACTTTTACAGAAGGTGGGTGGGGAGGAGAGATTGTGAAAGGGAAAGGAAGAAAGAAAAAGAAGTACCAGGAAGAGAGAGAGAGGCAAGTGAGGAGGTTGCTGTGTAACTGCTAAGATTGCAGATAGAAATAGCATACAACCACCGTGAGCAGAAGCAGCTCAGAAACCAGGACCAAACTGTATTCACTTTCATTAATCAGTTTCTCTGAGAAGGAAATGACATCTGGTCCTGTCTTCCTCTACATCTTGATTTTTGGAAAATATTGTAAGTATACTCAGCATTTAATTTTGTCTACCTTAAGATTTTATGAAATAATCAAAAGGACAAATGTTGACTACTAACATGTATGCTTTTTAGGTACAAATGCTTTTTTTGATAAAACTGTCATCTCACTTCAGAAGGATTCTTCAGAATACATTTCTGGTATTTACATTAAAAGCTGGAATACTGACAGTCCATGTAAATCTATGCTTTATAACAATCAGTTGGTATAGTTGACATTAACATTTGTTTCATAAGTCATGCTATATTTCAAGAGGAGCGGTCCTTAAAGAGATTGTGTTCAAGGAATGTGCCCAAGGACACATCCTGAGATGGTCTGTATGTTTGCTCCTGGTTCCTGTGTGTTTGCAATGCTTTTTTACCTTAGCCTTGTGTGATTTGTATCATAGGCTTGCCTCCTCACAGAGAGATGCCTTCAGAAAACTCCTTTTTATTTAGCAAGGTTTCTCACTATTCCCAAGAAGAAAAACAAGGGAAAGTAGAAAGTGAAATCCGCACACACACGAGGAGCCCAGATGGACAGTTTACATTTGTTATCATCACAGTTTTTTTTTGCTTCCTCTCTATATACAGTTTTTTCCAAACAAATCTATTTTTTAATGAAAGAAAAGAGCTGTTCTGCATTAAACTTTATTTAAACTATATTAGGCAAACAGAAATAAAATGTTTTTGCTTCTTGGGTTACATATGATGAGAAAAGTCAAAGAAAATTGAGAAAGAAAACTTTCTAGGTCCCTTTCATACCTTATGGTGTGGGAATAATTGTTATGACAAATTTAAGATTCATAAACATGTTTACATTGCTCTGTCTCTTAAAAGTTTGCAGAAATTTATTGACCCTAAGACACTGTACTGAGGAATGCCTCAAAGCATATTTCAGTTGTAACTTTCCCAATCCTGATGGCATACTTTGCATGCAAGTGATTTTTTTCCTTTATCTCCAGTCTTCCTGACCTGTTAGTACACCTCACTTTGACGGTCAAAGATGGAAGACAGTGTGAAACCAAGAAAATGATTCCAAATCCTGGAGAAACATGATAGTTCCTAGCTTTCTCCATCTCTGATCTTACTGCTGTCATTGCCATTTTTTAACTAGAGAGTGAAAAGTCAAATTGCACACCACCAACAAAAACTGAGTGGTTTTAGTATAACCCAAGTGTTGTGGGTATTTGCAAGCAACAGCCTCATAAATTCATAATATATTCTGCCATCTCCTCTCTCATTTCAATGAAATGAGCAGGTTAAATAAGCCAAAGGAATTCTTCCAAATAGGCATTCTAATATGAGGGATTCAAGGATGTTAAAAGGTATTTAGGGCAAGTTGAGAAGCAATTTGGCTAGTGTGTTACCAGTCATGTAGTAAAAATGTTCTATGTTTAGTAAAAAAAAAAAATAGTTCTATGTTCTTTTGTCAACAGAAAATTATTTTCATGAGCAGAAAATAGGTAATAGTGATGAGACAATAATTGTCAAAACCCTCCAACTTTTTAAATTTATCTTTGGATTTTTAAAATAATGTTGATAATGCACTGTGAATACTTGAAAATGCTAAGCCCTCCTCCCTCCATGCCCTCCAGAAGCAGAATTGGGCAAGCAGGACTCCTGGCTACATGCTCTCCAAAGAGTGGGCAGGCTGGAGGGCATTTGACAGGGGTCCCCAACCCAGCAACCCACACCCATGACTCACCTGTTGGCTTATCCCATCACCAAGCCCTACCAAAGAGAGAATTTTGGGGCTTATAGCAAAAGAAGTCAGCCACATAAAGACAACATCTTAAATCTCCTTAACTAACCCCATGGTTGTTGCTGGTGGTTTGTTTATTAACATTATCTCCTGTTGGCTGGGAAAGATAGTGTTCTGTCATGCAAGATTTAAGGTTCTTGACAGCAGCACCCTGTACTAGCTTTATAACTGTCCACAAGGACTTACCGTCTGAGCCTTAGTTTGTGAAATGGCAATAAAGTCTTGTGCTCTCTCTACCTCCCAGAGCCCCTGTATTTCATTCTTTATTACATACAATACCTCCTTAGATCTTCACAACAACTCAATTAGGCAGATGTAATTAAGCACGTGAGCAAGGCAAGACCAAGGACATTCATTACCTTGTCACAAGGCTCAACCTAATAAATGCCAAAGTTTGAATGCTTTCATTGTCTACACTCTTTCTCCTAGACCATGAATGTTCTCGGTAGAGATAATGTGTATAATAAGGGGACTTTGAAAACAGAAAGCCCCTTATAGACCTAAGCAATTGTTAGTCACCCTTTTACTCAAAAATGTTTAATGTTTATTGAATGCCAGTTACTTTAATAAACAATAAGACTAAAGGATGACTACCACATGATCCCTCCTCTAAAAGGTTGGAGTGGAGAAGAAAAGGGTATCTAGGATCACCAAGCTGTGAGACAAGGGCAAAAACCTAGGTGTGCACAGTAGGAGGTGGGGTGGGAAGGTGACATGAAGATTCAGAAAAGATTTCCTTTTATCCTTGAGAAATTTTTATTCTTAAAAAGTTCCCTCTGTCTATGGTCTAGTTAGCTGTATCTTACAATGTTAATTTCTCAGTTTTGATAATGTACTGTGGTTATATAAGATGATTCCATTAGGCAAAGCTAGGTCAAGGATCTATGGGACCTCTTGCAGTATTCTGCAACATCTTGTGAGTCTAAAATTAAAAGTTACAGAAAGATCCTCTGGGAGAACTGTATCCTAAAAAGTCCTTATCCACAATGCTTTACTGTTACTTAAACAATATCATCAAGCAAAAACAATCATTTTGCTTAACGCTTTGGATAGGCAGAGAATAAATAAGGAAATAGGAAATAAAAGGCCCCAAATATGAACTTGATCTACTTTAGTATTTTGCCAAGGACTGACCCAGCTGGGAAGGTCCTCACTTTTAGATTTCAAGTGATTACGTACAAGACCACCTGATCTTTGCCTTGAGTCCTGGCACTGGCATATCTCCCAGCAACTGTCTCTTCTAACCACAAATAAGGGGCCAGCAGGTTTTCTGAACTGACAATTGGTACACACACACACACACACACACACACACACACACACACACACACACACAACAGACCTTTAGCACACAAGAAAAGGGAATACTGGCAATATTTATCTACCTCCAAAAGATGGAGAAAAATCTTTCCAAATGCAGGCTACAGAAATCTCTAACAGTTCACCTTACTTTTTTAAGGATGCTAACAATTTCGTATTGTTCTTAATTAGGAATTTGGAATCACATTTTTATGTCTCAAACAGAAAGAAAATTAACAAGTCTGTGCAAATGCAGTGCCATCATCTGTATGAAAAGAAACAAATGATTACATCTGGGAACTAAATCATTTCGCAAGCTTAATTTCACACATTAGGCGGACTTGTTAAACTGAAATGGCTGGAGTTGTGTGTTCTATCTAGGCTTAATTTTTGTCCTAGGAAAAATGATTTTTATTATATAACTTTTAGGTGGAATAGCATTATAATTCAACATCTGTATACACTACAGAGTGGTCACAACTCCAAGTCTAGTTACCACAACTACAAGCCTTTATTGACCCATCCATTACCATTGACCCACTTCACCCTCTCCATTTCAGTCACCTTGCCACCCTTTTCCCTTCTGGTAACCACTAATCTAATCTCTGTATCTATAAATTTGTTTTTATTTTATTTCGTTTGTTTTGTTTTTTTTTTAATTCCCAATATGATGAAATTATATGGTATTTTACTTTCTCCATCTGACTTATTTACTTAGCATTCAGTTCGTTCAGTTTGGTCGCTCAGTCATGTCGACTCTGCGACCCCATGAATCGCAGCACGCCAGGCCTCCCTGTCCATCACCATCTCCCGGAGTTCACTCAGACTCACGTCCATCAAGTCAGTGATGCCATCCAGCCATCTCATCCTCTATTGTCCCCTTCTCCTCCTGCCCTCAATCCCTTCCAGCATCAGAGTCTTTTCCAGTGAGTCAACTCTTCTCATGAGGTGGCCAAAGTACTGGAGTTTCAGCTTTAGCGTCATTCCTTCCAAAGAAATCCCAGGGCTGATCTCCTTCAGAATGGACTGGTTGGATCTCCTTGCAGTCCAAGGGACTCTCAAGAGTCTTCTCCAACACCACAGTTCAAAAGCATCAATTCTTCAGTGCTCAGCTTACTTCACAGTCCAATTCTCGCGTTCTTACATGACCACTGGAAAAACCATAGCCTTGACTAGACGGGCCATTGTTGGCAAAGTAATGTCTCTGCTTTTGAATATGCTATCTAGTTTGGTCATAACTTTTCTTCCAAGGAGTAAGCGGCTTTTAATTTCATGGCTGCAATCACCATCTGCAGTGATTTTGGAGCCCAAAAAGTAAAGCCTGACACTGTTTCCATTGTTTCTCCATCTATTTCCCATGAAGTGATGGGACCAGATGCCATGATCTTAGTTTTCTGAAGGTTGAGCTATAAGCCAACCTTTTCACTCTCCTCTTTCACTTTCATCAAGAGGCTCTTTATTCCTCTTCACTTTCTGCCATAAGGGTGGTGTCATCTGCATATCTGAGGTGATTGATATTTCTCCCGGCAATCTTGATTCCAGTTTGTGCTTCTTCCAGCCCAGCGTTTCTCATGATGTACTCTGCATGCTAAGCCGCTTCAGTCATGTCTGACTCTGTGCAACCCCATAGACAGCAGCCCACTAGGCTCCGCCATCCCTGGGATTCTCCAGATAAGAACACTGGAGTGGGTTGCCATTTCCTTCTCCAATGCAGGAAAGTGAAAAGTGAGAGTGAAGTCACTGAGTTGTGTCCCACTCTTAGTGACTCCATAGACTGCAGCCTACCAGGCTCCTCCATCCTTGGGATTTTTCAGGCAAGAGTACTAGAGTGGGGTGCCATTGCTTTCTCCATTAAGTTAAATAAGCAGGGTGACAATATACAGCCTTGACGTACTCCTTTTCCTATTTGGAACCAGTCTGTTGTTCCATGCATAATGCCCTCCAAATCCATCCATGCTGTCACCCATGGCAGGATTGCATTGTGTTTTTTTTTTTTTTTTTGGTTTTTTTTTAAGGCTTAATAGTGTCCATTATGGAGAAGGCAATGGCAACCCACTCAAGTAGTCTTGCCTGGAAAATCTCATGGGCGGAGGAACCTGGTAGCTTGCAGTCCATAGGGACTAAGAGTCAGACACGACTGAGCGACTTCACTTTCACTTTTCACTTTCATGCATTGGAGAAGGAACTGGCAACCCACTCCAGTGTTCTTGCCTGGAGAATCCCAGGGACAGGGGAGCCTGGTGGGCTGCCATCTATGGGGTCACACAGAGTTGGACACGACTGAAGCGACTTAGCAGCAGCAGCAGTGTCCATTATGGGGGCTTCCCTGGTGGCTCAACATTGAAGAATCCACCTGCCAATGCAGAAGATGCAGGTTTGATCCCGGCGTCTGGATGATCCCCTGGAGAAGGGAATGGCAACCCTCTCCAGTATTGTTGCTTGGAAATCCCATGGACAGAGGAAACTGGCAGGCTACAGACATGGGGTCCCAAAAAAATTGGACACAACTTAGCATATAAACAACAACAGTATCCATTATGGACCTATATCTCATCTTCTTTATAGATTCATTCATCGGTGAATAAGATCTGCATTCAGTTCAGTTCAGTTCAGTCGCTCAGTCATGTCCAACTCTTTTGACCCCATGAATCACAGCACGCCAGGCCTCCCTGTCCATCACCAACTCCCACAGTTCACTCAAACTCATGTCCATCGAGTCGGTGATGCCATCCAGCCATCTCATCCTCCGTTGTCCCCTTCTCCTCCTGTCCTCAATCGCTCCCAGTATCAGAGTCTTTTCCAATGAGTCAACTCTTCACATGAGGTGGCCAAAGTATTGGAGTTTCAGCTTCATCATCAGTCCTTCCAATGAACACCCAGGACTGATCTCCTTTTAGGGTGGACTGGTTGGATCTCCTTGCAGTCCAAGGGACTCTCAAGAGTCTTATTCAACACCACAGTTCAAAAGCATCAATTCTTTGGTGCTCAGCTTTCTTCACAGTCCAACTCTCACATCCATAGTCTTTACTAAAAATTACTAGTAAGGAAATTGAAACAATAATCAAAAATCTCCCAATAAACAAACTGTACCCATTTATACCATTTTAATGTCAAGTTCTATATGTTTATGGTTATGAATGTGATGATTATATACACAGTGTTATATACACTGCCAGGGATTAAGAGCTTTCCATGGACCACAAACTGTGCTAAATGCTTATGAACATGATCTTTATCCCTGTAACAACCTTAAGAAATTTTCTCATGTTACAAAATAGGAAACAGAAAATGAGAAATATTAAATCGCAAGCCAGGCATCACTCCTTAGTAAGTGTTGCAAAAGAGATTTCAGTCCAAGTTTGTGTCCTCAAACATCCTATGCTAGTAAAACACCATTCAGTGTTAATACCTTCTAAAGCTCAATATCTGAGAATTAAAAGAGACCTGAACAGATCCCCTGATCTGGCCCACTGGGTTTTTCTTTTAAGATTTATTTATCTATCTATTGGCTGTGCTGGGTCTTCTTTGCTGCGTAAGCTTTCTGTGGTTGCAGCAAACAGGGGCTACTCTTTGCTGTGATGTGCAGGCTTCTCATTGTGGTAGCTTCTCTTGTAGCAGAACATAGGTTCTAGGCATGGAAGTTTCAGTAGTTGCAACACTCAGTTCAGTAGCTGTGGCTTGTGGGCTTAGTTGCTCCATGGCATGTGGAATCTTCCTGGACTAGAGTTTGAACCCATGTCGCCGGCATTGCAAGGTGGATTCTTAACCACTGCACCTCCAGGGAAGCCCTAGCCCTCTGGTCTTTAGATGCATTAGCTAGTTCTCTATTTTACTGATTAAGCAATAGAGAAATATGGACCAGCCCATAGTCACAGAACTGGTAAATCCAGACAAAAACAAAGTTTCCACTAGAGCAAGGTTATCCCCATCCCAGGAGTCTGAAAAATCCATGCTCCGTATTTGTGCATCCCCTCCTGTTGGCCGGTACCATCTGCTTTGCATACACTTCTGATTATGCACCAAGAATTTATGGATGAGAATAGATGTGGAAATAACTTGAATGAATAGAACACTACACTCAACCTGTACTGATTCCAGGATTTTGCTTCAAAAGCACTTTTGCTGATAGCACATGTCACAGAGATTTATACACAGGGAGAACCAATATATAGTGATGTAATTCTCATCTTAGCTCACCTCTCCCACCCCCTGGATGTTTTCTGCCTTCATTGTCTGCATGACCACAGCAGCTTATTCTCTGTTTTACCCACTGTGGCCCAACACGCTCTCATCATCTTCAAATCTGCGCCTCTACCCATCATACTGATCAGAACAACAAGGCAGTATCACTGAAACCAAAAGCTCTTTCCTTCTTTGGAAAAAAAATGAGGGTAAGTTGTGAGCATTTAAAATTTAAGTTTTATTCTCTGTCACAGCCAAGATAGATGTTGAATGGAAATAAAAAGAACAGCATAAAGTGGGATCTCTGGTTATTTGTGTTAGAAAGTGACATTTTCCTACAAAATCATTGTATTTTATAATAATTTGGAGATTTGATTTTCTGCTAAATAAATTTATTTTATAATTATTTCATTATTACCTGAATTAACTAGAACCAAAGAAGGCAACGTTTTTCTGGGCTTCACAAGTGGCTCAGTGGGAAAAGAATCCACACGCAATGCAGGAGAGAAAGGAGATACGGGTTCCATCCCTGGGTTAAGAAGAGCCCCTGGCGGAGGGCTGCTGCTGCTGCTAAGTCACTTCAGTCGTGTCAGACTCTGTGTGACCCCATAGACAGCACCCCACCAGGCTTCCCAGTCCCTAGGATTCAGGCAAGAACACTGGAGTGGGTTGCCATTTCCTTCTCCAATGCATGAAAGTAAAAAGTGAAAGTGAAGTCACTCAGTCATGTCCAGCCCTCAGCAACCCCATGGACTACAGCCTTCCAGGCTCCTCCATCCATGGGATTTTCCAGGCAAGAGTACTGGAGTGGGGTGCCAGTGCCTTCTCTGGAGGAGAGCCAATCCAGTATTCTTGCCTGGAGAATCCTATGGACAGAGGAGCCTGCAGGCTACAGTCCATGGGGTTACACAGAGTCAGGCATAACTGAAGTGACTGAGCATGCTTGCAAAGAGTCAGACACAACTGAGCATGCACTCCACACACACACACACACCCCTTATTTCTTAAGTCTTCTCTAATAATGAATATGTTGTTTTTTTTAATATTCAGTGCTCTCAAAAAAAAAAGTAGGGATTATTTTGGGGGAAGGGGTCCATTGGCTTCTCCACTGGCTGTTCCAGGCCATGTGGAGCCCTGGCCTCCAGTCACTATGCCAGCTCCTTTCTCCAATTCTCCCTCCCCATCCTCTCTCCCTGACCTCTTCCCACCACCTACATTGGCCCAAGAACTCAAGAACATACAGACATCTCTCCTTCACCCATCTCCAAACTCAAATTCCAGGTCCACCTTTAGTCAAGGTGCCCAAGTGATTAGCCTCAAAATGGGACAGCAGATAATCTGATGCACTCTCTAATCATAAGATTCACCCTTTTTAGAAGGCAGCTGAGACATTCTTTTACTTTTTTAAAGTTAGTGTATAATTGTTTTACAATGTTGTGTTAGTTTCTGCTGTACAACAAAGTGAATCAGCCATAGGTATAAACGGGCTTCCCGGGTGGACTAGTGATAAAAAGCCTGTCAATGCATGAGACATGAAACACGGATTTGATCCCTATATCGGGAAGATCCCCAGGAGGAAGGTGTGGAACCCACTCCAGTTCTTGCCTGGAGAACCTCATGGACAGACGAGCCTGGCAGGTTACAGTCCATGGAATCGCAAAGAGTCAAACATGGCTAAAGCAACTTAGCACGACACATAAATATATTCCCTCCTTTTGAGGCTCCTTCCCACCCCCGATTCCCACCCCCTCTAAGTCAAAGGCAGCTGAGACTTTTTTTTTTTAGTAGCAATGTATACATATTTATTCTTTGTTTTTTTCGGTTGAGATTTGAAATCATTTTTCTGTTTTTGGTAGAGAGTTGAGTGTGTGCTTGACCTGGGTGGCCACACAATTACATGAGCTAATTCATTGATAAAAACATTTTGTTGTACTATTTTTCTCCTGACAGTTTGTTCTCCTGATTCTTGCCTCATTCATGTAAAGTAACATTACGTGAAGTCTCTTTTTCTGCCTCCAGCAGTCTGTCTCCAGTGAACTGCAATTTGATTAAACAGTTTCCTCATATCTCTGAAGTACTTTTATAATTTGTTTCACATAATTAGACTTTTTGAGTTCAAAGGAGATGTAAAGTTCATATCGTACAATGCCCTCATTTTCATGTAAGAAGAAACTGAGCCTAGATAGCTGTGCTCCCTTTTATTTCAGCTTTCTTATCTTTTGCTCGCTTTTAAAAGTATGCCTCCAATTTCATATGTAGGACAGGATGGGCAAGAAAAATCAGAAGGGTAAAGCATCACCTTTAAATAGAAAGAAGCTAAACCACAGTTATTAAATTACATTTATTACCCACCAAAATCCTAGCCTCAAAAATTAAGATTTGCAAATACATTGATCTTGCATTATCGTGTGTCACACTTCCACACACCTGCTTGGCAGATAAACATTTTAAACCATTCTCTTCACCAAGGAGAGACTGGACAGAGGAGAAAAGGGTTCTAAGGAAACCTTCCCAAGTCCATGCTTGTGGTCAGGTCCAACTTTAAAGAAAAACACTTTTCAAATTGTCAGAGGAAATTCAGAGCCCGTGGATGTGTCCACATCCCTAACTCCCGTGCTATTCTCTAGACAACTATAAGATGCATCGTTTTCATCACATGCCATGCAGATGGATGACTGTGGCCCCTGGGGCATCCTCGTGAAGTGCAGGAGGCCTCCTGCGTGGGCTGCAGGCTGCGTGAGACTGATGGCTCTGCAGGAGTCCAAGAGGAAACCACCCAGGTCCCAGGAGAGGCTGGTACATGATCAGAATCTCAGGGCTTCTCATTTCAAGACATTTTCTTGTCTCCATACAGTCAGTCCCCCACATACGAACAAGTTCCTATCCAAGAGCCTGTTTGTTAAGTCCAATTTGTTTAAGTCCCACAAAGTTAGCCTAGATAACTAACTAACACAATTGACTATATAGTACTGAACTGTAAAAGGTTTATAATACTTTTCACACAAATAATACATAAAAGACAAACACAAAAAATAAAGAAAACATTTTTAATCTTACAGTACAGGACCTTGAAGTGTACAGTAGTACAGTACAACAGCTAGCATGCAGAGGCTGGCATCGAGTGAACAGGCAAGAAGAGTTACTGAGTGGAGGAGGGAGATGAGATGGGATATAGTAGAACTGGGAGAAAGCAATGGCACCCCACTCCAATACTGTTACCTGGAGAATCCCATGGATGGAGGAGCCTGGTGGGCTGCAGTCCATGGGCTCGCGAAGAGCCGGACACGACTGAACGACTTCACATTCACTTTTCACTTTCATGCATTGGAGAAGGAAATGGCAACCCACTCCAGTGTTCTTGCCTGGAGAATCCCAGAGATGGGGGAGCCTGGTGGGCTGCCATCTCTGGGGTTGCAGAGTCAGACATGACTGAAGCGACTTAGCAGCAGCAGCAGCATAGTAGAACTGAAGGATCATCAGCAATAGGAGATGGAGGGCAAGCTGCAATGTCACTCATGCCTGACACTGATGGAACACATGTTTGCATCTTTGAACGTTCATAACTTGAAGACTCGTATGCAGGGAACTTAATCTATTATCCTCAAATAGCCTGGGCACCCATGCTTATGTGTTTAACCCTTCTCACAATCCCTTCCTTCTCCCCACCCCAAAATACCATGTCTTCTGTCTCTGTATCTGTGCTGAGGCTGAGGCTGGAGGGGGAGAAGGGGTGGGTGCAGTGGAGACTCTGTTCCTAAAGACACAGGCCCCTGGAGTTCCTTTCTTCCTGCCCCTGCCCCCCACCCCCGCAGCCCACACACCCTCTCCCGAGACGGAGTCTTGTTTCCCAACTTCATGGAGCATGAAAGGATGCTTACAGAAGGCCTGCAATGCACCTTCACTGCTGCGGGACGCTCCCGCAGGCATTAATATCAACAGTTCATGGTTCAGCAGCAAATAAACCCCATACAAGTAGTAAGCTCTTGACTCCCAGGCCAGTCCAACATTCTGTTTATCATGTAGGGTGAAACTGTCTTTGTATTTTGGCTCCAGGCATCGAGAGATAAAGTGAAAATTAAGCCAGTCTCCTCGGGCACTTTCCCACTTCCTACAAGTTCTCTGTGCTTACTTCCTCCTTCTCATCCCTCTCAGTGGAATCTCAGCAGCATCTCCACTCTGGCCTCCCGGGTGGCCCAGATATTAATTCCCAGTCCTAACCAACCGATTCCTCCTTCTCTCGTTTTTTATGTGAACCCTTGTCTCTATTCCTCAGATTCACTACACCTCCTGACAAAATCTACACCAGAGATTTTGATCACAAACCTTGCAACCGGAATCCTTATTTCTACCCACCTTTTCTCCCAAAGATTCTCTCCTCACAAATTCGTCCTTTCATAGAGGACAACTGCCTATTAAACACGCTCTATGCACATTATACTCATCCTTCCAACCTCATTCCATCGTTACCCAGATCCATGGAGATTTTTGGCTTTTTGTTGTTGTGTTAGTCTCTCAGTCATGTCCAACTCTTTGTGACTCCATGGGCTGTAGCCCACCAGGCTCCTCTATCCATGGTATTTTCCAGGCGAGAATACTGGGGCGGGTTGCCATTCCCTTCTCCAGGGGTGTCTTCTTGATCCAGGAATCGAACCCAGGCTAATTCTACATTATATAGGAAGATGGTTGTAATACCTGATACTCCCAGTGTAAGAAACGTATGATCTTGCAAATTTCTGT
The DNA here is from genome assembly GCA_917880005.1 of Nanger dama. NCBI lineage: Eukaryota > Metazoa > Chordata > Mammalia > Artiodactyla > Bovidae > Nanger > Nanger dama. The sequence continues at coordinate 41,296,763 of CAKJTW010000009.1, read as the reverse complement.
AGTTGTAGTCATTTCAACAGAGACATCTTTCTTTACAGATTTGAAATTGATATGTTACAGACCTAGATATACAAATGGACATGAATTGACAAACTGTGAACAAAATTTGTAAATGTATGTGCCTGGATCTACTGGGAGAAGTCAGAGAAGCTGAGACAGGCTTTTTGGAAGCCTTCATCCAGCACACATACTGCAAGTACTGATTAATGAAGTAACTGATCAAAACCGTGCGCTGAGAACACCAATCTTACTGCCATCGCATTCACGCGCAAAGCCTCTGATCCTCGCCTTTCCTTTTTATCCTTTTCTCTCACTCTCTGCTGCTCACTCCAGCCTTTTGATATTTTAATCGGTTTTTCCTAGAGCAGGCTGGAAATGCTTGACTCATTTTCGATGGTCCAAAATATTTGCCATTTTTACTTCCTGCATTGTGGCCAATTTGTTGGAAATTGCACAACTGCCTCGTGGTTTATAAATGTTCTGCTTTCTCACACATTTCAAATTAAGACAAGAAGACGTCAGTGGTCATGCTGTAAGTTTCTCTGGACCTCCACTTAACCCTCTCTTTGTGTTAACATCAGAAGTGGCTGGTTTGGCTAGGCTAAATATAGATTTTTACTTCTGCCTTTCTGATTGCAGTCCTGTGAACTTCTAAGCTCACGGCACAACAGTTAATGCTTCCTGGAAGAAGGATAGTTTTTGTTTTTTCAGTAACTTTTGGGGGCAACTGAGCATCCATCTCCAATGTTGAACTGGAATAATGGGGCAACTCATTTGTCCATCAAGTTCATTTTAATTAAAAAAAAAAAAAGCCTGTACAAATCATTTTGTAATGCTGCTGGCTCCTGGGCATCTTTTTTCAAGGTCCCTTAGCTAGTTTATGCAGCAGATTTCTTATTATCTCATGGTCCATTACCCACACAAAGATATTAATAGATATATTCCCTTCCCTCCAAGAGTTCAGAATCTAAGACATAATGTATATATTGTAGACATGCATAAACATAGGCTAGAATTATTAAATTAAAATGATAACAGATAGGTTACAGCCAAACAAGTTATTATTACTATATCCCATCAACAGTCTGTCTGTAGAACAGTCATTGTGAATGCCTGAATTGATCAATGGAAAATGAATGTGGTACTGATCAAAAATGAAATTTAACAAGGCAGGAGTTATGGAGGAGTCAAAGAAAGAATGATGCCATGTGGTACTGAATAAAAAATAAATAGTGTTTGCAGACAGAGAGCAAGCCCTCAGATCAAAGAAGAACTCAGTGAAACCACCTAGCTGGCCATGATGCAGAGGCAGGAGGGACAAGATACAGTGGATGTGTGTTGGTGATGATGTTCGTGTAACCCTTGTAAATCCACTGTGGACTTTCCTGGTTGTTGTCGTTATTCAGTCACTGAGTCCCTTCTGACTTTGCAACTCCATGGACTGTAGCCCGCCAGGCTCCTCTGTCCACGGAATTTCCCAGGCAAAAATACAGGACTGGGTAGCCATTTCCTCCTCCAGGGAGCTTCCCAGCCCAGAGCTCGTGCCCATGTCTCCTGCACAGGCAGGTGGATTCTTTACCACTGAGCCGCCTGGGAAGCAGTTACGACTCCGTGCTTCCTCCACAGGGCGCACAGCTCCATCCCCCGGTCAAGGAAGATCCCACACACCGCCTGGCCAGATAATAATACGGATACAGTCATTCTTTATAAAGCTCTTATATGTGGTACAGTCCCAGAATGGGCTCATATCTAAAGACACTCATCTAGAATCAAGCACCGTCTGTCTGCCTCATACGGCCATGGAAAGGTGAAAAAAAAAAAAGAATAACCAACAAGGCAGTATATCTGGATAAATGCTAAAAGCATGGAGCATTTGACAAGAAAGAATTATAAACACAAAACATCAGTAGTTTGAAATAATAATTACAGTGACATGTATTAATAAAATAAGAACTCTTTTGAGAATGTTCAAAATATATAATATGATATATTTAGCTATTTTCACCACTGTTAGGCGGATGCAGGGAAGACACATGCTTACTCCCGCTTTCAAGAAACTTCGAAAGATAAAAGAATGTATGTATGCATGTGTATAACTGAGTCGCTTTGCTGTACAGCAGGCGTTGACACAACACTGTGAATCAGCTATACTTCAATTAAAAACATTTTTTAATTAAAGAAAAATCAGGATTCGCAAAATTTTCATAATGGTAGGAGATAATGTTATCCAGTTTATCAGAGGGGATTTTCATTTGTTAGATTTTTTTTTACCTGCGTGCATGCATGCTCGGGCATGTCAACTCTTTGCGACCCTGTGGACCCTTCCAGGCTTCTCTGTCCGTGGGATTTTCTAGGCAAGAATAGTGGAGTGTGTTGCCATTTCCTCCTCCAGATTTTCCACATCTTTTCCATTGGCAGGCAGATTCTTCACCCCTGAGTCACCTGGGAATCTTGGTAGTTTTTTTAATCACCCAAAAATGTGCCCACCCTATTTGGATTCTAACTCAAGTATCATGACTCAAAACTCTACGCTCTTTCTGGCACTATACCTCCCACTCTTCCATTCTGTGGCCCAGATCAGCTACTCTTATTTCACTTACCTTTTCTGTTATTTTTTGTTTTCAATGTCTTTTCACTACATTTTATTTAACGCTTTCTTTTCTTGTGGCTCTAACCAACATGAATCACAATACTATAGACAAAACCACCAAAACAAAGAAGTGTTACTCGAATAGTGACAAATCCTAAATTATTGTGTTTGTCTATTAACTTTCTTCCACAAATTTCTTCCTGACAGAATGTCTAAACAACAGAGTTTGTGATAAATAAGAGGAACAAAGAGGAGTCTGGTGTGATGATCCCATCCTACCTAGAAGCTGTACCATCGTGAGCACACATGTCTAATAGTCCCCAGGAATCTACACTACTTTTTAAATTCATTCTGAGGAAACTTTCAGATTTTTAATATGACTCAGACACGAAATGTGTTAGGCCAGAGTTGCCGTATTCTGACGATTAACATGAATTATTTATATTGCTGAAGTTTTAATTAGAGTCAGTTACAGTACTGAATTTCTGGTAAACACTGGGAAGTGTTGTCTAATTAAATCCTCCTATGAACCATGAAGGGCGATGGATCATCCCCTCCCCAGAGGAGGGACTCAGTCTCAGAGAGACTTGAGGAATTGCCAAGATCACAGGCTCCTAAATGCTTAATGCAGGATGTGAATTCATGTTTATCTGAGTTCTTTCCACTTGCCATACAAATATCAAAATCATGGTGCTTCGTTATATATACTATCTCTCATTTTATAGGACAGATGATCAAACTGAACACGCAAGGTGAACTCAATCCAGATCTCCCACTTGCTGCTTCTGGGGGAAAGAGGTCAAGGCAGGGCAGGGACAGGGGAGTGTGGGTGGGGCCACGCCTGGGAAACTAGGAGAAGGAGTGGGGGTTTAAAAGGAGGGCAGGAGGACAGGCTGGGAGGTGAAGTTGGAGGAGATCTTTGAACCATGAGTCTCGGTGATGAGTCTCGGTGAGCCGCACTCAAAAATGACTTTGGACTTACAGCATCAGCAATTAGAAGGAGGTTTTGAACACAGTGATATAGCTATCTTTCCTTAGGAATTAACTCTGGCAACTTACCCAAAATAATCTAGAGTGTGAGGAGCTGAAAGGAAGCCCTAAAGGAGCGTGATTGTTGCTCTCTATTGCTAGAGAGGAAGAGGCTAAGACCAAGTCAAGTCTGCTGCTTTCCTAGAACCTGAGAACCTTTTCAATATAATTTCTCCCTGACTAGTGCCAAAGAATTGATGCTTTTGAACTGTGGTGTTGGAGAAGACTCTTGAGAGTCCCTTGGACTGTAAGGAGATCCAACCAGTCTGTTCTAAAGGAGATCAGTCTTGGGTGTTCTTTGGAAGGAATGATGCTAAAGCTGAAACTTCAGTACTTCGGCCACCTCATGCGAAGAGTTGACTCACTGGAAAAGACTCTGATGCTGGGAGGGATTGAGGGCAGGAGGAGAAGGGGACAACAGAGGATGAGATGGATGGATGGCATCACCGACTCAATGGACATGAGTATGAGTGAACTCCAGGAGTTGGTGATGGACAGGGAGGCCTGGCGTGCTGCAATTCATGGGGTCGCAGAGTCAGACAGGACTGAGTGACTGAACTGAACTGAACTGATACCTAAGAAATATACTTATGAAATATACAAAATATGTGTGGAATGCAATACAATGGTTTTGTCTAGTACCCTGACTGCAACAGCACTGGCCAGTTTGACAGTGCACTCCACAAACATGCAACTCCCATCTCTACTTCTCCTTCCCAAAGAAGTCTTTGTATCTAGTCTGTATTGATGACACTTTCAATTTTTCCTATGCTCTCTTGTTACTCATCCATCTGTTAACTTCTGAGTGCACTTTGCAAACAAGCAATAGATAGAAACATAACAGAAAACATTATTAACAAAGATGCATAAGTGATGGAAAGTAGATGGACAAAGGGTCCAAATATAGGGTCATTTAAATCAAAGAGAAAGTACTGACCAGCTAGAGGTACAATCTGTCTTCTTTAATCAATAAGTAACTTTTAAAGTCAGGGCTGTTACTAAGAATCAGTCTAGTCAGTAAACTAGACTTTACTCAGCAGCTGCAACCTCCCAACAATTGAGGAAAAGCATATATATAATTTTAAATATTGTGTTAATAGGTCGAAAACCTAGTATCTGTAAGAGCATAATTTTACTCTCTCTATTTTAACGCATTTACATTTTAATCAATAACACTCTCCATGGCAAGTTTGAACCACTTATAGGTCTACATTCATGACTTTATTTCTTGGTCATTCCTTTAGAAAGTGCACAGTAAGGATAGGATAAAATGGTGCTGAATATTTAAAGTGCATCATTGAAAATGCATCAAGATACTTTCAACCCTCAGCACATTTTTAATCTCCCTAAAAATTGCAGAACCTGGTCACATTAACTAAAGAAATAGCTTGCCCAGAACACCTTTGAAGTCAGAGTACATTATATCATTCTTGAAGGTATTAATAATTATTAATTCAAGTACTGAACTAAAAGAGATACATGAATGAAAGTAGGCTCTTTTTGCAAATACTACATACATTATATAAAAACCATGCTAATGGCTTCTAACATGATAAAAATGCTTTAACCACAGGTCACAGAAAACTGAAAAAAATAGTTTTCAATACATTTATGAAAAGACAAGTGATTCACCTTCAGTTGGACCAAGTAATGTCTTTTCACTGAATAAATTATTTTCTGGTATAAATTAAATGTGCATCTGAAAACTCTATTAACTCTTTAAAAATAACATAGAAAATTATATACATTCTGGAGTTGCAATATTGGTTTACTAAATGGGGTTTACAGTGGTGGATTGAAAGAATTTCATGCATACATAATGTGCAAAATTTTATTTCTTGTTTCCCCAAAAGTAAATCCCAGGTCAATTCAATCTCTTGTCATTTACAGAAACTTAGCTAACCTAGGAAAATAAGTTTTTATTCATTCAGTTAATATGCATGTATATTCTAGATTCTAAATCCAAACTCTCTTTAGGATTTTCTCTATCATTTGATAACAAACTACAGCTATGGTAAAAATAGTATTATCTACCAGCTTTACTGAAAAGCTAGTCCTAATCTAAAAATATTTCTCTCTTTATCCCTTTCTTCTTTAATTTTCTATTTCCTCCCTTTTCTTCCTTGCCCTAACAAAAAAAAAAAAAAAAAACAGCTAAGACTCCTTAGTATGATGGTTCTACAGACAAAATGTAGACCTCAGAGTTGCTAGGTGTCTGTAAAGGGCTCAAGTCCTTTGAGAAACAAAGACCAATACAGTCAGATTTTCAGCTGACTGTGCTAGGATCAGACCCAGGAGGCTTTGGGGATTTTTCGTTTTTATAACTGGAGGTTTATACACTTTTTCAGTGCCTTCATCCAATTCCCCCACCCCATACCCCCCAACTCTCTACCTCTGATAAGCACAATTCTGATCTTTTTTTTTTTTTATGCATTTGTTCATTTGATTGTGTTTGAAGTATAACTGACCTAAAACACAGCGTTAGTTTCTGGTACAAAACATAGTGTTTTGATATTCCTATATATTACAAAATTATCAGCACAATAAGTCTAGTTAGGTTATGTCACTACACAAAGATGTCACACAATTGTTGCCTTTGTTCTCCACACTGTGCATTTTACACTGGTGACTCATTTATTTTACAACTGGAAGTTTGTAGCTCTTAATCTCTCTCATCTGTTTCTCTCCTTCCTTACCACCTGGCTGTTCTCTGTATCTATAACTCTGTTTCTGTTTTGTTGGGTTTGTTCTTTGGTTTATTTTTAGACTCCACATATAAATGAAGTCATACTGCATGTCTTTCCCTGTCCAATTTACTTCACTTAGCTTAACACCCTCGAGGTTCACCCATGTTGTCACAAATGCGAGCTTTCATGCTTCTTCGGGGTTAAACTGTATTCTATTCTGTGTGTACAACATCTTTATCCATTCGTCTATTCACGGGCACTTAGGTTGCTTCCAGTGAACGTAGGAGTGCATTTTTATAATTAATATTTTCATTTTCTTCAGATAAATACCCAAGAGTGGATCATATGGTAGTTCTATTTTTAATTTTTTGAAGAATCTCCATACTATTTTCCAGCAGTGCATGAGGGGTCCCTTTTCCCCACATCCTCACCAACACTTTATATTGTTTCTTTTTAATGATTGCCACTCTGTCAGATGTGAGGTGAATATCTGTAGTTTTCAATTATATTTCCTTATTAATTAGTGATTTTTAACACCTTTTCCTGTGTCTGGCAGCCATCTGAATGTCATCTTTTTGGGGAAATGTCTATTCAGGTACTTTATCCATCTTAGTCAGGTTGTTTTTTTGATGTTGAGTTGTATGAGTCAGAGAAGGCAATGGCACCCCACTCCAGTACTCTTGCCTGGAAAATCCCATGGACAGAGGAGCCTGTAGGCTGCAGTCCATGGGGTCATGAAGAGTCAGACAAGACTGAGCGACTTTCTTTTCACTTTTCACTTTCATGCATTGGAGAAGGAAATGGCAACCCACTCTAGTGTTCTTGCCTGGAGAATCCCAGGGATGGCGGAGCCTGGTGGGCTGCTGTCTATGGGGTCACACAGAGTCGGACACGACTGAAGTGACTTAGTAGCTGTATGAGTTCTTTGTATATTTTGAATGTTAACCCCTTATCAGGTATCTCATATAAAAATATCTTCTTCCATTCCATAATTGGCCTTTTGCTTTGCTGATGATTTCCTTCAGTGTGCAAAAGATTTTTAGTTTAATATAGTTCCATTTGTTTATTTTGCTTTTGTTTCTCTTGCCTAAGGAGGCATATCTGAAAAAATTACTAAGATTGATGTCAAATAAATTAATGCTTATAGTTTCTTCTAGAAGTCTTATGGTTTCATGTCTTACCTTTAAGTCTATAATTCATTTTGATTTTTTTTGTGTGTATGGTGTGGCAGAGTTCTGCTGCTTGATTGTTTAGCATGGAGCTTCTACTTTCCCCAGAACCACTTATTAAAGAGGCTATCTTTTCCCTATTATGTGGCCTTGTTTCCTTTGTTGTAGACTAATTAACTATATAAGTGTGGACGCATTTCTGGGCTCTGTATTCTGCTCCATTAATCTTTGTGTCTTTGGGCCTCCAACCTATACACTGGTCTAGTGAGCTGGGAGCGGGTGGGCAGCTCAGCAGGCAGCCACTCAGAGTCAGCCCAGGGGACAACAGCAGTCTCCAGGTATGACCCAAGAATAGAAAATGACTCTTTCCTCGCTGCTTAACCTGGCGACCTGAATTAGCACCACTTCACATCATATGCTTCGCTCTTAATTTGAGATGGCAGGGTGGACAGAAATAGGAAGACAGGCAGGCAGTGCAAAAAACGAAGTACTCATAGGTGCCAGTGTCCATTCGAACTCAATCATGGTGGGTCTGAGAATGGGCGAGCTCTACAAAAGATTAAGAGGAGTATATTAACTCGTTCCTGATAGACACTAATGAGAGAAGAGGCGTAGCAATGTTTACTTGGTATTAGAGAGACTCTTAGCATCCAAGTGGACCACCTGAGGCTCTTATCATCTCAGTCAACATTCATCCCATGCTGCTTACAAGTTCATGGATTGTAGAGTATAGATTCTATTAAATATATTTTTAGCACAGTTGTTAGTTACAATAGAAATTACCTGGAAATTAAGACCAACGGGCTAAAGAAGGGAAATTCAGATTTAGTACATGTGACTTCTTTCTCATCCATTCGCTTCATCTAATCACACCAAAAACCCTGGGAAGGAGCTTCACTATTCCCTGCTTTCTGGAAGAGGAAACTGAGAAGTGACAAAATCTACTCGGAGTTCACGGGGCACAGTGGGAACTCCCAGCGCACAGCAACCACACACAAACTGCACTGTGCTTGCAGGCACGGTGTAGGGACCAAGCCTCAGGAAATGCTGTGCCTGTGGTTGCGGTAACTTCACCAAAAGGCAAAATCAGGAAAACACTGCTTTCCAATTTAAATGAGCCTGTTTGATTTTTGCTGAATTGATACTTGGCTGTATGGAAAAGCATTACAATTAAGCCCATGGTAGATGTCATTCACAAAATAACAGCTACGTGGAAATTCTAAAAAGGAAGCAGTGGTCACGTAATCTGCAGGCTGCAGATGTGTGGTTGGCTAAGTGTCCCTGCCCTGAGCTGCCCCGTAATGGCATTTAGAATCTTGCTCATCATATATCCTCCCCCGAATGGCAATATCCCCACTATGCACCAGGAGACATTTATATCATATCCGACAAAATCTTGTCCAACTCTCAGAGCCTGAAAAATGCCTTTGAAATTGTCCTTTGGGATAAAGATGGAAAAATATCAGACTCCAATTCATTAACACACAGATGATATGGAATGACATATCTTATAAATAAATAATGCTTCTGGCATTTAAAATTCTTTGTCTCACTCCCATAATTTGAGAAAGCTTAAAACAGACATGCATTATACACACACACACACACATATGGTGTCCAGATAATTTCATATTTACTCAAAAATTGTTGGTATATATCCAAATACCAGGCAGCTAGAAGTGAGTTAAATGTTCTTCACATAATAAAAATTCTAGGAATTCCCTGGTGGTCCAGTGGTTCAGACTCTGTGCTTTCATTGCCACAGAAACTTTACAAACTGTTTCATCTACAATAAGTTTAAAAATTAAAATATGTACCAAAAATTTTTATTGTACTTTAAAATATTTCAAATCCACAAAAATATGATAAAAGTAGTACAATGAGCACCCATATGCTTTTCCCTCGGGCTTACCCATTAACATTTTCCCACATTTGCCTTTTCTCTCTCAACACTCACACATGCTTATGTTTTCTTGAGGAATGATTTGAGAGCAAATTGCAGACACCAGGACTTCTTTCCCCTAAACACTTCATCCTGGCTCTCCTAAAAACTACATTCTTATGATTACTAAATTCCAGAAAGTTAACACTAATAAAATAAAGCTATCTAATGTAACATCTATATTCGTATTTTATCAATTATCCTAATTACATCCTTTATAGAAAAAATTATTTCTTTTTGTACTCACACCGTTGCACTTAGCAGCCACAGCTCTATAGCCTCCTTTAATCTGAAGACAATGACGTAAGTTTAGAACGAGGGCCAGCTGAACCATATAGAATATTCCTCACATTTTGGTTTGTCCGATGCAAACACAAAATTGTTACGGAAGCTGTCATAGAAATGCACCAGAGGAAAGCTCGCTGCTGTGTTGACAGCAGATCTCTTTGTAAAGTACTGTGTCCCATTTCTGTTTCTTTTTCTTTAAAATTGTGACTCTCAAGACTTCTAGTTTTCACCCATCCCTATTCTTTTTTTTTTAATTAAATTTATTTATTTTTTAATTACAATACTGTATTTGTTTTGCCATACATTGACACGCATCAGCCATAGGTGAACACAATCGCCCAATGCCGAAGCCCCCTCCCACCTCCCACCCCACATCCTCTACCTGAATCATCCTGTGCATCAGCCCCATGCATCCTGCATCCTACACCAAACATAGATTAGCGCTTCGTTTCTTACAGGAAAATACACATGCTTCACTGCCATTCTCCCAAACCATCCCACCCTTTCCCTCTCCCTCAGAGTCCAAAAGTCCACTCTATACCTCTGTGTCTCTTGTTGTCTCACATATAGGGTCATCATTACTGTCTTCTAAATTCCATATATATGTGTCAGTATACTGTATTGGTGTTTTTCTTTCTGGCTTACTTCACTCTGTATAATCGGTTCCAATTTCATCCATCTCATTAGAACTGAGTCAAATTTATTCTTTTAAGGGCTGAGTAGTATTCCATAGTGTACTATTCTTGTAAATGTCCTCAGACGATCCTTAAAGACGCACATTTATCTCTCCTAACTTTCAGAATCATCTCTGAAGCCTCACCCAAGCCATGCTTCAGCTTCCCCAGCTAGCTGGTGATCATTCACAGGTTCCTTTACCCTCAGAGTCCCGACATTCTCTTCCAGGTAGAGGGTCTCCATTGCTGTTTTCACCCATCCTTCTCGATCAGTGAGAAATGCCCTCTCCATGCAACAAAGAGAAGGACCAAGCAACTGTGTCTTAAACAAAGAAGAATTAATTTTTCTCACATTAACAGTCCAGCAGTCAGTGCTTATGGCCCCAGATCAGCTCTCCAGCCATGCCATTAGGGTCCTGGGTTTTTCCTGTATTTCCCACTTCACCATCCTCTGCGCTGATTATCATATTAAAGGTTTATCTCCTAATTCATGGAAAGATGGCCACCGTAGCTCCAGACGTCAAGTCCAAGTGGCATGTACGTCCATCTTTCCACAACAGTTTTCCCAGAAAACTATTTGGTCCCACAGTCATGCCTAAATACCAAGGCAGCAGAGAACCTGGGGAATACAAGTAGCTTTACTATTTAGGCAGACGTGTCTTTTTTGGTACTGAATGCACCATCAACACAAAAACAGTGGGGATTCCAGTATTAGAGGAAAAGGGAAATGGACAGCCAGTCGGCAACCAGACGATTCCCTGACTCCTCCCAACACTGGAGATTCACTCATTCCCTCCTGCTCAACCTCATTCTAGGTTTCTTGTCAGTTTTCCTTCATTTCTCTTCTCTCCTATCTACAGCCCCTTGAAAAACGAACTTTCATGCATGTTTATTAACACCTCACCTTCCTCCTTGAGTCAAATAATATTACAACCACTGGTACTGTTTGCACCTTTAACAGGTGAGGAAAGCTGGAGTCCAGGAAGATGAAGAACCTTGCTAAAATTTGCCCATCCACTGAGAGGCACACCCAAGAGTAAAACATAGGCCTACTGGCTTTCAGTATTGTCACATCTGCTCTCAGATCACAGGGTTCCTATTTTCCACTCTGCTGTTTGGCCCCTCTTGCACATACCTGAGATATTTAAATATAAAGTTCTCCATGAGGCTTCATCAATTCAGTTGTTTATTTCTGAAAACTTCTCCAAGAAGGAAAAATAATGAGAGAACTATGTTTTTCCCTTTTTATTTTTAATTTACTCTCTAAATGTGAAGGAAGGAGAAGCCTGGGTGATATTGCTCCTCTGAACCCTGAATCTGAATTTGCAGGGCTGCCATCTCCAATATGTCTGTCAAGAAGCAGTGGGACTATGTCTATTTAGATGCATCATGCTTGTCTTTGACCTTGTGGGGAAATATCTTGCAACACCCAAGGCAACATAAATAAGTACCCTGATGAAGCAGCCAGCATCTCATCCTTGCATTGAAAGGTTTCAAAAAGAGGGACATAGACCCAGAACAGAAATGCTCAGAAAGGGAATCAATTTGCAGTTGTAATTGACCTTGATTATGAAGGGTAAAACTTGGGTGAAAATAAGATATGCAGCACAACTGTCACAAGTCAAGAAACAGAAATATGGGTGGTTTTCAGGAGCTTTAAGCTTGTCAATACATGGGGAGCAGTGGTTAAAACACACGTTCTGAAATCAAACAGTCCTGACTCTGAACCTCAGTTCTGCCATGTCCTAGTTGTGTGATCCCTGAGCAACTTACTCCTCTGTGCCTTGCCTTCTAATGGTAAAATCATGATAATATTAATAATGATTCAATGGCATTGTTATGAGAATCAAATAAAATATGTAAAGCTCTCAGTGCTAGTCCCTAAAATTAAATGCTCAAAAACATGAAAGAAAAGTCTTCTGATCCGATTGAGAAGGTCAATGCACTGGACTCTTAGGTTTAAGAAAGTAGATTGTGGCCAGTTGTAGTTGTTTTGACTCTAAGGCTAAATTATAACGCAAAGGAAGCCATTAAGAGTGTATCAACCAGATGAAGTTACTTACAAAACAGAAAGAAACTCACAGACTTAGAGAATGAACTTATGGGTGCCAGGGGAAGGATGGAGGGAAAGCATAGTTAGGGAGTTTGGAATGGACATGTACACACTGCTATATTTAAAACAGATAACCAACAAGGACCAACGGTACAGCACGTGGAACTCTTCTCAATGTGATGTAGCAGCCTGCATGAGGCGAGTTTGGAGAACAGATACACATAAATATATGGTTGAATGCCTTTACTGTTCACCTGAAACTACCACAACATTGTTAACTGGCTATACCCCAATACAAAAAAATTTTTTTTTAAGTGTACCAGTCAGATGTGAGATAATCTAGATTGGAATCACAGCTGAGACAATGGTAGTGGAAAGGAGCTGCTGGGTAGAAAGCTCATCAGGAAGATGTTTAACTGCCCTTGGCTTCAAGTCTGCTTTTTTGCTGCAGTATCATCAATAAACTGCTGTAGGTCACTGAGCAGGAATCAGATGGGATGGTTGGACAGTCGACAAAGAATCGTGTCCTAGTTTGACACATAGACCAGGAATGTAAAAATACAAGATTTAGGACTCCCAGCTATTCTGTGTGTTGGGAAGTATATGTGCTCACTCGGCAAATGCTCACTGGAGGTTTATTATGGCAGAACCATAAGCCATGAGCAATGCTTCAATAGCATCTCACCCAACTAAAGATCACTCATCCTAGAATCTCCAAAACTTTACTTCTTGAAAACCTAGGCATTAAAAAAGAAAAAAAGAGTTCTTCTCCTTTCTCAGGCCCTCATTCATAGCTCACTGGCTCACACTTTACATAGAGGTCTACATGTCATGTCCAAGTATCTGCAGTTTTAGCCACAGCAGATTTAAGTAATAAATTAGAAATGGTAATGAGTGCACCGAGACTAGAGAACAGACACATTAATGATAGTTGAAGTGACAGCTGGTAAAGAACCTTGGAGGAAAAATCACAAGTTGAAAGAAATCCAAAAGCACAGGAGTCTGTGGTCAAAGTTATAGGACACAAATGCTCTCAAGGGCCCTAACCCATCAGTGTCTTAGCAAGTCCAAGCTCAGACTGCTTCCACATGACAGGCCAATAAATCAAGAGATAGGTCGTTGGGATAAGGAATAGTGCCTTTATTCAGAAAGCCCCCAGACCAAAAAGATGGTGGACTAGTGCCCCAAAGAGCTACCTTTCCCAGATTTCTTTCATAGAACAAAAAGCCTGAGGGGAGGAGGTGAAGTTAAAAGGTGGTAAGCTGCTGCAAATATTTTCTGGTTCTAGCCAGACTCCAGAAAGGATATGTTAATTTCTTCTTTCCTGTACCCATTCACTGGAGGATCTGGTCAGGATGTTTCCTGTGAGTTTAACAAAGGTATTATAGCTTAACCCTCAAGCTTAACTCTTAACTCTCAAGGTTCCCAGAAATGGGCCATTACCTAAGCTGTAGGTAATATCCCTTTAGTGATTAAGTGTAGCCAAAGCCATACAAAGTTTAAAGTAAAAAACCCATTTCAATATGGAATCAGAGTTGTTCTTCCCTGTTACAAACATGATAACCCAAGTTCATTTGGTTTCAATAGATCTCCAAACCTTTAGAAGTAAAGTGAAAAAGTGAAAGTGTTAGTTGCTCAGTTGTGTCCAACTCTTTGCTATCTATGGTTCCTCTGCCAGGTTCTTCTGTCCATGGAATTCTCCAGGTCAGAATACTAGAGTGGGTTGGCATTTCCTTCTCCAGGATATCTTCCTGACCCAGGAATCAAACCGGGGTCTCTTGCATTGCAAGCAGATTCTTTACCATCTAAGTCACCAGGGAAACCCTTAGAAGTAAAGCTACAACCCAAAATAGAATCAGACACACCAGTATAGACTTTTCTGACAAGTTTTGCTAAAAGAGGGAGATACAAAATAAAGATGCACCTGGTGTGGGGAATGAAATGTCTTTAGTCTTGATGTCTAAATGTCTTTCTTTAGTCTTGTTTTTAAGAAGGGGAACACAGCATGATTCAGGAAAGAGGTGAAAATGGATGTGGTTGAGAGAGAAGGGAGAATCATCGATCCATCTGGAGCAGGAAAGAAAGATGGAAATGGGGGTGGGGGGAATGCTGACTTTGGACCAGTGTAAAGAGGGTGCAAAGGAGGCAGAGTGTGCAATGTAGGCTCAAGGAAAGAAGGAATGAAATCATCGTTTAGGAGATGGGAGAGTGCATAGAACAGAGATCCACTGCCACATGGCATCAAGGCCCCCTCTCATTTTATTGGAAGGAAGGGTAGTGTGCCTGGAACATTTGGGGACCACAGACAATTCTGCTCTTGAGTCAGTGCTCTGTAAGTTCTGCAGGCAGACTGCCGTGAGGACAGTCAATAAGAGCGGCATGATTCTTGAGAAATTGAGTGTCTAGTTCATCTGGCCCCGAATGAGTTATAAGAAGAAACTGGTCTAAGACAAGATCATGAAGAGATATTGAGTACCAGGATTTAGTCAGGATGTTGCAGAAACCAGTAATCAAGAAACCAAGCACCACACTTGGAGAGTTGGAGAACTCAGGTTTATTATGCTGGAGGGCCCAGAGGAGTTAACACTCTAAACTCTGAATCCCAAACAAAGAGGTTATAGAGTTTTTATATACCTACTAGAGTAGGTCAACTATACAGTGGGTCAGCCTACTATAGTAGGGCAACACTAGTTTCACGCGCATCGGAACAGCAGTCAAGACAGGGAGGGGGATGCCTGACCTTTACATGGACAGGCATGATTAAGCAGGTTTGCAGGGGGCAGGACAAGGGTGAGTGAGATAAACTCTATTTCTTAGTATTGTAAGTCCCCACTTTCCGAGACTACGTGACCTACATGATCCAGATTTTGTAAGGAGCCAGCTGAGTTACAGAGGCAGAACGAGCAAGAGGTTAGTAACATTTTAATGTTTCCTCTTCAAGGACACCAGTGATGTTGTTGCTTTTGTTTTACTTGTTGTTGGTTTTTTTTTTTTTTTTTTTACTGTTTCAGCTGTATTGAGGTTATAGGCCACTGAATTTTTCAAGGTTTTTGCGTATATCTCAAAATCTCAAATTTGAAGTCTAAAATATTCCTTTAAATGATAATTTCTTTTAAACATCTGTTTATGTTATTCACAGATTGAGAGAAAGAATTCAAACAGCCTGAAAATATTTTCTTCCCAATTCCCTTAATTTTGGCAGAATATTCTTAAATTATCTATCCAATTTTTAAAAACCTCCAGAGATTGTCTCAGTAACCCCATCCACTGTTTAATGATTCCTGTAAGTAAGAGATGACTCCTTATAACTAACTTGAATGTCATCTCTGGCATAAGGGCACAGAATAAACTTGCCAAAACAACAGCAATAACAACCTTCCAAGAGACACAACAGCTGCAGTGTTGCCTCTGTTTGGTAACGTCCACCCACTTCTAAGACCTCATGAAAGCAACTAGAAAAATCTCCACTAGGAGGTAAACAAACTGCCTGCCTGCAAGTGAACACATGTGTTCTAGGCTGCTGAAAAGGAATGCTTTCCCCACTGGTGCTTCAACACCTGCTTCTGGGTTTCTCAGTCTGGTCACTATGGACGTTTTAGGAAGACAAATTTTTGAGGGAACTGTCCTGTGCATTGTGAGATGTTTAACAGCATCACTGGACTCTACTTGTTAGATGCTAGTAGCACCTCCCGCCAAGTGGTAATAATATAAAATAAATCTCCAGACTCTGCCAACTGTCCCCAGGCTACCAAATTGTCCCTGACTGAGAGCCACTGGCTTGGTCCAGCCTCTTTTCAAAAAGTCTAAAGAAAACCAGCTGATTACAAATCAGTGTTTTCTCATCTATAGCCAATAAACCAGCTTTTCATGCATTTGAATTACCTGTAAATAGCTTCAGATTTTTTAAGAAGAAGAAATTTTTTACTGAAGTATAGTTAATTTATAATGTTTCCAGTGTATAGCACAGTGATTCACTTATATAATACATAGCTATATAACATATAGTTCTGTAATTACATATTTATTTAAGAATCCTCTATTACTACTGGCATTTTTCTTTGTTTTGTTGTTGGATATCTGAAATAGTTATTGACAGTTAGCATTTGGCCTTCCCTCGTGGTTCAGGTGGTAAAGAATTCACCTGCAGTGCAGGAGACCTGGGTATTTAAGATAGAAATTATAAAATAAATGGGTTAAATATATGGAAAGTTTGTACTTGGTTTTCCTTGTTTTGTTGTTTTAAGTTTTACTTCCTAACAAAGTATTTTAGCAAACTCCTTCTACACTTTTGATGCTGTGGGTAGTTACCCCCAAAATAGAAATATTGCATATTTTTCCATAGAGTATAAAAGGGATTTCAAATGTTGATAATAAGACACAGAATCCAATAAAACTCTTGTCTTAGTGTTTGCCAAGTCATGGCTATTCAGAAATACTGTTAGCAATTAAACATAGCAATTATATTCACCTCCTTTACCCTGAATTTAAATTTGCAGAACTGACTTTAATGAAGTGACTGCACTGATTCCAGAGCAACAAAGCTGACATTTTTCCATATTAACATTTCATGTTGTTACAGAATAAGGGCTATAAATTCACTGAGTTACTGTTTTCCGTAAAAAATGAGTTCCCCTAGACACATCCAAAAGTGCTTGTGCATTCCTGTCAAGGTCTGTCAAAAAGGAAAAGCTAACTTTTATTCTACTAAAGATATATCAGTAGGAACTTAGTTTCATTGAAACCTTTAAGATTTTAGTTCTGATAGAGGGATTCAAGATTTAAACATGACCCAGGTCAGATCATGTTGCTCCCTCCCCAAATGATAGCCAGCCCCATCATAACCACTTTACTTTACTCTGCTTTACTGAAAGCAGAGTTCCAAAGAAAAGCAAGGAGAGATAAGAAAGCCTTCCTCAGCAACCAATGCAAACAAATAGGGTAAAACAATAAAATGGGAAAGACTAGAGACCTCTTCAACAAAATTAGAGATACCAAGGGAACATTTCATGCAAAGATGAGCATCATAAAGGACAGAAATGATATGGACCTAACAGAAGCAGAAGATATTAAGAAGAGGTGGCAAGAATACACAGAAGAACTATACAAAAAGATCTTCATAACCCAGATAACCATGATGGTGTGATCACTCACCTAGAACCAGACATCCTGGAATGTGAAGTCAAGTGGGCCTTAGGAAGAATCACTACGAACAAAGCTAGTGGAGATGATAGAATTCCAGCTGAGTTATTTCAAATCCTGTGAAAGTGCTGCACTCAATATGCCAGCAAATTTGGAAAACTCAGCAGTGGCCACAGGACTGGAAAAGGTCAGTTTTCATTCCAATTCCAAAGAAAGGCAATGCCAAAGAATATTCAGTTGCACTCATCTCACATGCTAGCAAAGCAATGCTCAAAATTCTCAAGCCAGACTTCAACAGTACGTGAACCGTGAACTTTCAGATGTCAAAGCTAGATTTAGAAAAGGCAGCAGAACCAGAGATCAAATTGCCAACATCTGTTGGATCACCAAAAAAGCAAGAGAGTTCCAGAAAAACATCTGCTTCTGCTTTATTGGCTATACCAAAGCCTTTGACTGTGTGGATCACAACAAACTGTGGAAAATTCTTCAAGAGATGGGAATTCCAGACCACCTGACTGCCTCTTGAGAAATCTGTATGCAGGTCAAGAAGCAACAGTTAGAACTAGACATTGAACAACAGACTGGTTCCAAATTGGGAAAGGAGTATGTCAAGGCTGTATATTGTCACCCTACTTATTTAAGTCATATGCAGGATACAACATGCGAAATGCCAGCCTGGATGAAGCACAAGCTGGAATCAAGATTGCTGGGAGAAATATCAATAACCTCAGATATGCAGATGATACCACCCTTATGGCAGAAGTGAAGAAGAACTAAAGAGCCTCTTGATGAAAGTGAAAGAGGAGAACGAAAAAGTTGGCCTAAAACTCAGCTTAGAGAAAACTAAGACCATGGCATCTGGTGCCATCACTTCATGGCAAACAGATGGGGAAACAACGGAAACAGTGGCAAATTTAGTTTTCTGGGCTCCAAAATCACTGCAGATGGTGATCACAGCCATGAAATTAAAAGACGCTTGCTCCTTGGGAGAAATGCTATGACCAACCTATACAGCATATTAAAAAGCAAAGATCTTACTTTATCAACAAAGGTCCATTTAGTCAGAGCTTTGGCTTTTCCAGTAGTCAAGTATGGATATGAGAATTGGAGCATAAAGAAAGTTGAGCACCAAAGAACTGATGATTTGTACTGTGGTGTTGGAGAAGATTCTTGAGAGTCCCTTGGACTACAAGGAGATCCAACCAGTCAATCCTAAATGAAATTAGTCCTGACCATTCATTGGAAGGACTGATGCTGAAGTTGAAACTCCAATACTTTGGTCACCTGATGAGAAGAACCAACTCATTGGAAAACACCCTGATGCTGGGAAAGATTGAAGGCAGGAGGAGAAAGAGACACAGGGGATGAGACAGTTGGATGGCATCACTCACATGATGGACATGAGTTTGAGTAGTCTCCGGGAGTTGGTGATAGACAGAGAAGCCTGGAGTGCTACAGTCCATGGGGGTTGCACAAGAGCTGGACACAACTGAGCGACTGAACTGAACTGATTTGGAAACAAGGACCGTTTCCTCAAAACCGTATTGCTGACATGCTTCACTTCACTTCTTCTTTGACTCTGGCCTTTGAATTACATTGCTGTTATTGTTCAGTTTCTAGGGCGTGTCCAACTCTTTTTGAGACCCCATATGACTGTAGCCTGCCAGGCTCTTCTGTCCATGGGATTTTACAGGTAAGAATACTAGAATGGTTGCTATTTTCTTTTCTAGGGGATCTCTCCGACCTAGGGATGGAACCTGAGCCTCTTGCATTGCAGGCTGATTCTTTGCCTCTGAGCCACCAGGGAATTACATGGGGACCCAGTTAAGTCAAAGAGAAGTTAAAATTACTTAACAAAGTCTGGACCATCTGTCCCTTCTTTGTGCATTACGCAGACCCACTAAATGCAGACAAGGCACATACATATTTTTAGTCATAGGGGAATGACAGTAATTTGCTCTTCGGCAGAGAAAAAGAAAGTCACTGATTTTCATTCAGCACTGTGTTGCACTTGGCAATCACCTCATGGAGCTCTCCCTGAGTTTTTCCATCTACTTAACCTTATAGAGGGCTTTCCAGGTAGCGCTAGTGGTAAAGAATCCATATGCCAACACAGGCAAACGTGAGAAACACAGGTTTGATCCCTATCTCAGGAAGATCCCCTGGAGGAGAACACGGCAACCCACTCCAGTATTCTTGCCTAGAGAATCCCATGGACAGAGGGGCCTGGCGGGCTACAGCCCATGTGGTCGCAAAGAGTCAGACACGACTGAAGCGACTTAGCACACACGCAATCTCATAGGATTTCCAAGAGAAGGAAGATACTCAAGTGCTTGATCAAAAAAAAAAACTCTGCTGTTGCAATTAAAATTATTATGCATTTTTTTCCAAATTATTTCAAATTTTGGCTGTGATATTTGAGTTCTTACACACTAGGGTAATTTTTCAGTTAGGGTGCTTTTTAAAAAAATCATTTATGAACTCCTTAAATTATAAGTGATTTTAGTATGATATGAGAGTATTTAACTTAAAAAGCTATAATCACAAACATCTAAACTCAGGTATCTCGAAAAGCAAGATAGCTTTGTGCCAATATTAAGTACTAGCTTACATTGTGCTGCCAGAGCCAGCGCCTTGTCACTGCCGAGCTGTCGCTGTCATCAGATGGTCCCTGCATCACGAGTGCTCTGCGAGGTCTTTTCATTCAGTTCTGAGTTTATCACTACACAGTCTCTGCTGAAATTATTAATATTCTGATTCCACTGCATAACCCCTCATAGCTCCATTAGTAAAGAATCCACCTGCAATGCAGGAGACCCTGGTTCACCTCCTGAGTCAGGAAGATCCGCTGGAGAAGGGATAGGCTACCCTCTCCCGTATTCTTGGGCTTCCCTTATGGCTCAGCTGGTAAAGAATCCACCGGCCATGATCGACCTGGGTTCGATCCCTGGGTTGGGAAGATCCCCTGGAGAAGCGAAAAGCTACCCACTCCAGTATTCTGGCCTGGAGAATTCCATGAACTGTATAGTCCATGGGGTCACAAAGAGTCAGACATGACTGAATGACCTTCTTCTCAGTGCATAAATATATCCAGTGAAAGTGAAAGTGTTAGTTGCTCAGTTGTGTCCAACTCTTTATGACTCCATGAAATGTAGGCTGACGGGCTCCTCTGTCCATGGGATTCTCCAGGCAAGAATACTGGAGTGGGTTACCATGCCCTTCACCAGGGGATCTTCCTGGCCCAGGGATCAAACCAGCATCTTTTAGGTCTCCTGCATGGGCAGGCAAAGTCTCCACCATCTGAGCCACCAGGGAAGCCAGATATATTTAACATTTCATTTACTATAGTCAGAAAGTCTTCAAAAATGTATTTAGAAGTTCATCTACTCCTAAGCCACATACGTTTCCTGTTATTAAACTTGGCAACACATGCACTAAATTACATTTTCTTAGACTTTTCTCTCTCATCTGTTCGCTCCTTATCTGAAAAGAGCTCACTACCAAATTTAGGACTAAATTTAAAAATAAGCAAAAAATGATTCAAAGGAAACCACTCATTGTCCTTCTGCTGCCTTTCTCTTCCGTTGATGCTTGGTGAGTGCATTTTGCAAATTCACACACACCGCAGATGAACGTAAACAGAGATGTGAAAAGGTGTTTGCTTACTCCATTTAAGCTCCACATCCAGAAATGACTGAGTCTTCCTTATTTGGATCCAAACGGCGTAGAACCATCTGAACAGAGATTCAGTGAAGAGGAGCCCATCAGGATTGAGGAATAGATAGTGTAAGGCAAGTATGGCAAAGCAGACCCAACATTATAAGTTTATATTTGGAAAAGTCATTTTTTTCCCTATCTTAATAATTTCAAAAATTAGAACTGGACCAAATTATTTTAACTCAGAATGAATTAAAGGCTTATATGTAAGACGGAAAACCATTAAACTCCTAGAAGAAAACATAGGCAAAACACTCTTTGACATAAATCATAGCAATATTTTTTTAATCTGTCACCTCAGGCAAAGATAACAAAAGTAAAAATAAACAAATGAGACCTAATGAAACTTAAAAGCTTTTACACTGCAAGGGAAACCATTAACAAAATGAAATGACAAAAAGGGACTTCCCTAGAAGTCCAGTGGTTAGGACACCACACTTCCACTGCAAGGGGCATGGGTTCAGTCCTGGATTGGGGAAATCAAATCCCACATGCCATATGGCATAGCCAAAATTCTTTTTAATTTTTTTAAAATTGAAAAGACAATCTGCTGAATGGTAGAAAGTATTTGCAAATGATATGACCAGTAAAGAATTAATATCCAAAATATATAAATAGTTCATACAATTTAATATCAAAATAACAACTTGATTTTTAACATTAAATAGATGTCACATTACCCCCCCACCGCCCACTCCCACATATGAGTGAGCTCTGGCAGTTCCTACAACCTGGCCTGTTCTCTTCCTTCCCAGTACCAAACCAACCATGATCCTCAGTCAACAGGAAGAATGCAAGAAAGTTCTTTATTGACTGTTCAATCCATTCTGTGTTTTTCTTTATCATTGACTATTAGTCTAGAAAGTCTCAAAGATGTACAAACTTCAGAAGGATAATAAGCAACAGAATTATTTTGGATTCCATAATAATCTTTGAGCTCATGTAAATCTGGGGTTTTAAATGGCAAAATTAACTTATGTCCCTCCACACAAAAACCTGTACATAGATGTGAATAGGAGCTTTTTAAAAACTGCCAAAGCTTGCAAGGTGTCCTTCTGTCAGGTGAATCAATAGAATCAATCAATATGTTTCATTCAGAGCATGGAATATTATTTAGCACAAAAAGAAATGAGTTAAGTCATGAATAGACATAGAAGAATCGTAAATGAAATTTATAAGTGAAAGAAGCCCATATGGAAAGGGCAGGAAGCATTTTATTGGATGCTACATGCCACAGGGCACAGGGCCTGCCCTCAGGAACCTGCTGCGGTAGTTCCTCCTGCCTGGCCTGTTCTCTTCCACCCCAGTACCAAACCAGCCATGATCCTCAGTCAACAGGAAGAATGCAAGAAAGGAGGGAGGTGGGACGGGGGTTCAGGATGGGGAACACGTGTACGCCCGTGGCGGATTCATGTTGATGTGTGGCAGAACCAATACAATATTGTAAAGTAATAAGCCTCCAATTAAAATAAATAAATTTAAATTTTTTAAATGATTGGATGAAAAATTTCTGAAAGAGAAAAGGGGAATTGAACTCAACTATAAAGTATGGGCAGACCTTTCACAGAAGAGAGGAATGACGAGGACATTGCTGGTAGGAAACATGAGGAAAGGCAAAGAGCAGGGAATCTTGGCATTTTCTGAAGATGTGAGAACTTCATTTAGGTGTGGAGGTTCTCGGAAAAGCATTGGCACCCGGCTAATGCTCAAGGTGAGGCAGCATAAGGAAGGTGGGACCTGCCAGGAAGACAAGAATCAGGTTTGCAGACTGTGGGGAGCCACTCTGTGCAGGGCCTTGTGTAAACCTCTCTCTCCTTCCATATCACAGTCGCTCCCGGCAGAGCACAGAATGTGCCCTGCGACCTGGGCTACTTCCCTGCGGCAACACCACCAAGTGCTTACCTCAGCAGCTGCAATGCAACGGCGTGGACGACTGCGAAAACGGTGTGGACGAGGACAACTGCGGTGAGCGAGCTCCAGGGCCACAGCTGGGCGGGCACAAGGACCGGGGTCAAGTCCTGCCAGGACCCAAGGGCAGAAGGGCCAGTGTCAAGTTGCTGAGACTCTTGAAATAGAAATGGGAAAAGAGAAATGAAGTTGAAAATCAAAATGCATGTCACTTAAGGAAATCTTACATTTGTTTTATTAGTTTAAAATATTAATTCTTATAAAGAAGATGTGGTATTTTATACATATATATATAATATACACACAATAGAATACCACTTGGATATAAAAAAGTGAAAGAATGTCATTTGCAGCAACACATGTAGCCCTAGAAATGACCATACTAAGTGAGGCAAGCCAGACAGAGAAAGACTGATACCATGGGATATCACTCTTACGTGACATCTAAAACATGACCCAAAGGACCTTATTTGCAAAACAGAAGCAGACTGGTAGACATAGAAAGCAAACTTATGATTACTGAATGCATAAGAAGATTCAGGAGAGAGCAATTAGGAGTTAGAAGCTAACATATACACACTTTTTATAAATAAACAACACAGACCTACTCTATAGCACAGGGAATATATTCTTTATCTTGAAATAAACTATAATGTAAAGGAATCTGTTAAAGACTATATATATATATATATAGGAGATATATATATATATATATATATATATAGGAGATAAATATATATATATATATATATTATTCACTCAGTATGATAATTTATTTGTCTGTAACTGAATCACTTTGCCATACACCAGAAACTAACACAACATTGTAAATCAACTATACTCCAACATACTTTTTAATCCATTCTCTTCTACGTATTAGTATCCCAGCCAATATTTCAAGAAAGTAATGATTGTGGCACATGGTTAAATTTAAGCCATAAACCTGCTCAGTTAATGTTTAAGACACAGTATAGTGTAATTGTGAGGATGGGCTCTGGAGACAAGGTTGAGTGGTTGAAAAGTGGTGCAAAAATAACCAGTCATTAACTTTGAAGGCATTTCTTAAACTCTCTTGGCCTCAGTTTCCTTGTGTTTAGAACTGTACCCACACTAATAGAATTTGAAAAACTCTATGGACAAGAGCAGCCTGGCAGGCTACAGTCCATGGGATTGTAAAGAGCTGGACACAACTGAGCGACTGTAAACACACACACAAGGGAATTTGAGCAGATTGAATCAGAAGAGCACAGGTATGCAGCAGATGCTGTTTGTCAGCTGCTGTTGCTTGTTCTTATCATTTACTTGGTACAATTATGAAGGAAAAATGAGGCCTCCTAAAACAGACAAAATCAGTAAGTCCAGTTTACCTCTCTCTTAACTAACAACCATATTTATGACCTTATAAAGCCAAAAGTAGGGCTTCTACCCAGTTAGAATTTGGCTTTCCATTGGGTTTTTGTTCAAATTTCTAAAGGTCTCAAAAACACAAATTTATAAAAAGAATTTAAATTGGCTGGATCTGGGGGCAGGGGGAAATGGGCCTTGGTTAATAATGTAAAATAATGAGATTTCTCACTCATGGAAAAATACAGTACTATTTTTAGAGGACCAAGACATGCATGCACAATTTTGTGCTGCATAAACAGCCGATACCTCGCTGTTATCACTCCCTGAAGCATTACAGAGCTTTTAATATTAATTTTATTTATTTATTTTTGGCTGTGCTGGGTCTTTGTTGCTGTGGAAGCTTTTCTCTAGTTGCAAAGAGCAGGGGCTCCCCTCTAGTCATGGTGGGAGGGCTTCTCATCGTGATTGACTTCTCTTGCTGTGGAGCAGGAGCCCTAAGGCAAGCGAGCTGAGTAGCTGCTGCTCCTGGGCCCTAGAGCACAGACTCTGCAGTTGTGCTGCTGCTAAGTCATTTCAGTCGTGTCCGACTCTGTGCGACCCCATAAACGGCAGCCCAGCAGGCTCCCTCGTCCCTGGGATTCTCCAGGCAAGAACACTGGAGTGGGTTGCCATTTCCTTCTCCAACGCATGAAAGTGAACAGTGAAAGTATAGTCGCTCAGTCGTGTCCAACTCTTGGTGAGCTCATAGACTGCAGCCCACCAGGCTCCTCCGTCCATGGGATTTTCCAGGCAAGAGTGCTGGAGCGGGTCACCAGTGCCTTCTCCACAGTAGTTGTTAGCCGTGGGATAAGTTGTTGCAGGGCATGTGAGGATCTTCCTGGGCCAGGAATTGAACCCACATCTTCTGTACTAGCAGGCAGATTCTTCACCACTGAGCTACCAGGCAATCCCTATTACAGACTTTTAAGGCATTGCCTTAAAGGAATTAAACTTCTCGGTCTGGAGAACTGTCTCTAGGTGGTGGCAGTAACTCAGAAGTGAGCACACTGTCTATTTCTGAGCTTAGGCTGCAGTTGCCTTTGTTTGGATGGCTATGCAAATGTTTTTCTTCTTTAAATATATATATATATATATATATATATATATATATCACCTTGTTAAAAATAACTGAATACTATGTAATCTTTTAAACTAAGAAAAATATGTCCTGCCCATTGCCAACCACGTCACCCTCAAGCTGCTAGCAATTTCAGACAGAGTGACAGGAGCTAGCTTCCCACCCCTCAGTTGAAATGGTGGCAGGAAGCAGAAGGAGCACTAAATTCACCCCCAAACAGCTTTGCAGGGAAGAGCGTTTTGGAAATTTTGTCTTTGAGTTAAGTTTTAAAAGACCAAGTAATAAAAGTAACAATCTAAATGTATAGAGCTATCAACTGAGAAAACAAGCACACACACACAAACACACACACAAAACCTAAAAGTTGAGAATTACGGTTTATTTTGTGGACATACAGAGGACTTAAGCCTGGGATTCAGCCTCTCAGTAGCTCTGAGAAATTGCTCTGAAGAGGTAAGGTAGAGGGTGGGATAAAGAGGAGTTTTTGCAACAAAGACCAGGTAGTTGGAACATTAAAAGATTACTGCTAATTAGAGAAGACCAGATATCTCAAATTAATGAATTCAGCACTTTTTTGTGTTTGGGAAGATGCAGGAGCCTGGGCTCCTTGAAATCATTCCTGTGATATGCACCTTAACTATCTAGAGCCAGTATCCTGATTTTCTCCATCCTGAATCCCTTCAAGGTACAAGGCAGATGAGGGCTGCAGGGACTGAAGCCTTGGTGGCCACAACATCCTTTGTTTGCTGATATGGCAGGTGACGTTGTTCATTCAAATCCTTAAACTCTAGCAGTTTCTCGGAATCCTGATGGAAGCAGTATCGCATGGAGGTTTGAAGATCAGGCTCCCAGAGACCTAGGCATAAATTCTGGTGAAACGTTTTGTAAAATGGGAATGATAAGAGTATCTGTGTCTGTGGGCTGTTCAGAGAATTCAGTGTAATTCTGTATCTAAGATGGTGAGCAGAGCACCTGGAGACTGACAGATAATTTTATTGTTGGTCAGTCCCCAAGTCATGACCAATTCTTTGCAGTCCATGGACTGCACCATGCCAGACTTCTCTGTCCCTCACCATCTCCCAGAGTTTGCCTAAGTTCATGTCAAATCCCTTATGATTATACAATGGAAGTGACAAAGGGATTTAAGAGATTAGATATAATGGGCAGAGTGCCTAAAGAAACCAGTGATCAAAACCATCCCCAAGAAAAAGAAAGGCAAAAAGAAAAACTGGTTGTCTGAGAAGACCTTACAAATAGCTCAGAAAAGAAGAGAAGTGAAAAGCAAAAGAGAAAAGGAAAGACATAACCATCTGAATGCAAGGTTCCAAAGAATAGCAAGGAGAGATTACCAAAAAAAAGCCTTCCTAAGTGATCAATGCAAAGAAATAGAGGAAATCAATTGAATGGGAAAGATTAGGGATCTCTGCAAGAAAATTAGAGATACCAAAGGAACATTTCATGCAAAGATGGGCACAATAAAGGACAGAAACAGTATGGACTCAACAGAAGCAGGAGATATTAAGAAGAGGTAGTAAGAATATATAGAACAACTATACCAAAAAAAACTTAATGACCATGATAGTGTGATCACTCACCTAGAGCCAGACATCCTAGAATGCAAAGTCAAGTGGGCCATAGTAAGCATCACTATGAACAAAGCTAGTGGAGGTGATGGAATTCCAGTGAGTGTTTTCAAATCTTGAAAGATGATGCTGTCAAAGTGCTGCACTCAATAGCTCAGCAAATTTGGAAAACTTAGCAGTGACCACAGGACTAGAAAAGATCAGTTTTCATTTCAATCCCAAAGAAAGGAAATGCCAAAGAATGTTCAAACTACCGCATAATCACATTCATCTCACACACTAGCAAAGTAATGCTCAAAATTCTCCAAGCCGTTTTTCAATAGTACGTGAACCATGAACTTCCAGATGTTCAAGGTGAATTTAGAAAAGGCAGAGGAACCAGAGATCAAATTGCCAACATCTGTTGGATCATAAAAAAAAGAAAGATAATTCTAGGCAAACATCTACTTCTGCTTCATTGACTACGCTAAAGCCTTGGACTGTGTAGATCACAATGAACTGGAAAATACTTCAGGAGATGGGAATACCAGACCACCTTACCTGCCTCCTGTGAAACCTGTGCAACAGTTAGAACTGGACATGGAACAACAGACGGGTTCAAAATTGGGAAAGGAGTATGTCAAGGCTCCATACTGTCACCCTGCTTATTTAACTTCCACGCAGAGTATATCATGTGAGATGCCAGGCTGGGTGAAGCTCAAGCTAGAATCAGGATTGCTGGGAGAAATATCAATAACCTCAAATATGCAGATGATACCACCTTATGGCAAAAAGCAAAGAGGAACTAAAGAGCCTCTTAATGAAGATGAAAGAGGAGAGTGAAAAAAGTTGGCTTAAAACTCAACATTCAGAAAACTAAAATCATGGCCTCCAGTTCCATCGCTTCATGGCAAATAGATGGAGAAACAATGGAAACAGTGAAAGACTTTACTTTGGGAGGCTCCAAAATCACTGCAGATGGTGACTGCAGCCATGAAATTAAAAGATGCTTGCTCCTTGGGAAAAAAGCTGTGACCAACCTAGATAGCATATTAAAAAGCAGAGATATTACTTTGCCAGCAAAGGTCCATCTAGTCAAAGCTATGATTTTTCTGGTAGTCATATATGGATGTGAGAGCTGGACCATAAAAAAGCTGAGTGGTGAAGAATTGATGCTTTTGAACTATGGTGTTTATAGAAGATTCTTGAGAGTCCCTTGGACTGCAGGGGAGATCCAACCAGTCCATCCAGAAGGAAATCAATCCTGAATATTCACTGGAAGGACTGATACTGAAGCTGAAACTCCAATACTTTGGCCACCTGATATGAAGAAGTGACTCACTGGAAAAGACCCTGATACTGGGAAAGACTGAAGGCAGGAGGAGAATGGGATGACTGAGGTTGAGATGCTTGGACAGCATCATTGACCTGTCTCCATCATTGGCTCTGTCTCTTCATTCTTTCTGGTGTTATTTTTCCACTCTTCTCCTATAGCACATTGGCACCTACTGACCTAGGGAGTTCATCTTTGCTGTCACGTCTTTTTGCCTTATTCATACTGTTCATCTGATGCTGAAGCTGAAGCTCCAATACTTTTGCCACCTGATACCAAGAACTGACTCATTGGAAAAGACCCTTCTCTCCCCTCTCTTTTCCATCCTCTCCCTCCAGTATTTTTCCACCTTCTTCAGGTCTGTGGCCCATAGGTTTTCCCTTCTGTTTCTCCTCTCCAGCTGCCCCGCTTCCTTCTTTTACTCTCTCTCAATTCCCCTATTTCATCCTTCTGTTGTGCTGCATTCTTTGCTCTTTCAAACCAAACACACCACAGTGTTCATAAATTAGACTTTATTATTGAACTCATTTCATTAAGTTTATAAGCTTCTCATTTCAAAGATGTTAACACCTTTATTTCCAAAGAAAGAATCCAAGAACTTGTTTTTAATTTCTAAGTATCTATAAAAAGATTCCTACCACCCCTACCCTTGGGCTGAGTAAACCAGAAGGGTGGTTTGTATCTTATGGTCAGTGGATTCTTTGAGAATCAATAAAATTTTTAGCGTGTGTTAGTCACTCAGTTGTGTCCAACTCTTTGCGAACCCATGGACTGTAGCCTGCCAGGCTCTTCTGTCCATGAAACTCCCCAGGCAAGAATACTAGAGCGGATTGCCATTTCCTTCTCCAGGAGATCTTCGCGACTCAGGGACAGAACCCAGGTCTCCCACATTGTAGGCAGATTTATTGACTCAGAAATTCTGCCACTGGTTCTGCAATTGCTCTATAAGATCTTCATGTCATTCAGGTGCACAGTAGACTTTGAGCACCACTGACTAAACCCAAAGGAGCAGAAAGTAAGGCATGCATTGGAAATAGAAGCCACAGAAAAAACTAAAAAGCAAAATCAAGGCTTCAGTATGGCGTGCAAGCATTCTTACTTGCTAAGAAACTCCATTATCACAATCATTACATATTGGTTTTATTATCAATTTGTTTTCATTTCTATAAGACAAATTGCCACTCTACTAGTGGCAGTAATCTGGAAAAAAAAAAAATTGAACTATGCTCAAAACCTCAAAGATGGCCAGTTGGGATGCTTCTGCTGCCCACACGTGGGTGGGTTGGGACTTCCCAAAGAGGATGTCAGAATTTCGCACCATCTTTACAGTCCGGGTGATAAAAATTATGAGATGGAGTTATTTCTTCCTGCTTCTTAATAATTTCCTTCACCAGCGGTATTTTTTCTTTGCTTTATAGTATCTGGATAATTTACGTTCCCTAGCCTGTCCATTTTTAAGACATCCACATTTAAATTTGGTCTAATGCTAATTAAATCAAGTCAGAAAGTTAGTTTTTTTTCAGAATGTGTAAACCTCATGCATATTTGAATAAGCAGCATTAAATGTATTTGTAATCACATAACATATAATATCTTAGATATAAATTTAAAAAAACCCACAGATAAAAATCGCTTTTAGAGCGATTATTTACAGCTTAGTATATTATAGAATAAAAACAATTTTCTAGTGGAAGTGGGACATTTTTCTTAGCTAAACCTTTTAAAGATACATCCTTTAAAAAGTAGCTCCAAAAACCTCTCCTGTGTTCCCTTAAATAATTTAAACACTGACACCAATAATAATTACTAAAGTGGAGAAATAAGTCAAACAGAATTAGTGACAAAATTTAGAGAAGTCACTAAAAAAATGAAACAGCATCAAATAAATTAAACTAATTCCCCATAGATTGAACTACAATATAAACTGACTATATTTAGAAAGAACTGTTACTTTTGTATTATCAGATATTTTAAACAAAAAGTCTTATTTGGCAATAAGTTCCCAGTTCTCTTAGAAAACCTATAAAAAAGAATATAAAATATTAAAAATAAAATATCTCAGTACAACAAGCATAAGATATCAATTCACTGAACATTTTTCATGGACCCAATTCATGAACAAATTTTAATCAAGGTTTTTATATAAAGTGACAAAATTTTTCAGTTGAATTCACAGAGATCCTTTCTTTATAAAATATTTGGGTAAAACAGAATTTATATATATATATATATATATATATATATATGACTACTAGATGGTTATGATGAAGTTGACGTCTTTTTCATTCTATCCTAGGTATTGTTTACATTTGACTGGACTCCAAACCAGTGAAGTCCTAGACAAAATTGATTTTATCATTTTTATAACTTTGATCCTTGCTGATAAGCTCCAACATGGAAATGTACAAACTACTCTCATTCATGCATTATTTGGGGAAATTTCCCTGGTGGTCCAGTGGTTTCACTCCCAGGGGGCATGTGTTCAATGCCTGGTCAGGAAACTAAGATTCCCACATGCCACGAGACATAGTCAAAAAAAAGAGGAGAAGGGAATTATTTTCGTTCATTTCAAATTGAATGCTCTAACTTTGCAGTAAAAATAAAATATTAAAATAGCATCAGATTCACAGATGCTTTGCACTTTATTGATTAAACCCAGATTTTTATTTTAAAGGAACTCTGCATTTCCAGATTAGAATTTGCCAGCAGTTCTTTGTATTATAAATAAATGGCAATACAAAGAAGGCTTCCCATCACAGTCACACTCACCCAACTTCATCCCCCTTGGAGAATGGTTGAATCACTCTACCATGAAGACCCAAGTTCAGATGCTACCTCTGTAGACTCAGAGCATCGGCCCTGCTCTGCACTTTAACAGCCTAGTCTACAGGAGAAGGACAAAACTTGGTTCCTCTGTTTCCATATTTGTGTTTCTTTGCTCTACAGGGAAAATGGAAGCTTCCTCTAATACATTTTGCATGTTGCAGTATGTTAGCCTGCACTAAAAACTAATATCCACTCAGAACCTCCGAATGTGATCTTACATGGAAATAGGGTCTTTGTAGATACAATGAAGTTGAGGAGTTTCTGGTTTCCCCTGGTGCAGCCCAGGCAGACCCTTCTCCTCTCCCTTTCTGGTCCAAATCTCTTGTCCAGTCCAGGAATAGCAAAGCCTAACTCTTCTTTTTGTTTTTCCACAATCATTGTCAGTGCTCAAACCTGGACCTTTGGCAATTAAATACTAAAAATTTGATTCCTTTTTTTTCCTGCAGACATCTGGTTCATTTCTTCTCCAAAGCAATAAAAGTGGAAAATTCTAGCCTCTTGTTACAGGAAAAGGGCAGAAGTGCAAGGCATTCAAGGAAAAGGAAACTAACATCCCAAATATTTGCATGTCACTGGCTGGCACTAATCTATAAGAATTAGATAAACAGTATTTATTTATGGGTATGATGATGATAATATCTGCTTTTTAATAGTCTTATAAGAATGTTTGAAGTGTATTCAAGGATTCTTTTAATTTTTAATTAGGCCTTCACTTAAAATTCTGAGTTGCTAAATATTCCTTCCTTTCCTCAATACAGCTTTTTACAGAGCTGTCAGAATGATGGCAATGCCAATCCATTTGATGTAGAACTTAGTGTTCTCATTTTAGAATATTTCATCAGAGTTGTGGGTTTGTCTTTTTAAGGCTAACAGCACAGGAGGAAACGTGACACACATCATAAATACATGAACTGATAAACAACCATGCATTGTATGCTCAAAATGGCTGTTTTTCTGTTTATTGTTCTCAAAATAGCATTAGAGAAACCTAGGTAGCTGAACCCTTGGCTTTTCTATAAATACAAACCTTTTTAAAACCTCAAATATGTTTATCCAACAATTCTTCAAAGTTTGAGTAAACTACACAGACTCTCAGCTTAGAAGGCTTCCTTTGAGATAGGACACAAAAGGCAGTTTCTGTAGTGGTTCGATTTCCTTTAAAATATCCCACAATAATATCACACTCAATTTCTTCCAAGAGTTGCCTCTAAAGGTACTCAGAAATAGTCACAGATGTAGAAAACAAGCTTATGGTTATCAAAGGGGAAAGGGTAGGCGATAAATTGAAAGACTGGGACTGGCAACTGATACACTGATGGCACCCCACTCCAGTGCTCTTGCCTGGAAAATCCATGGACGGAGGAGCCTGGTGGGCTGCAGTCCATGGGGTCGCAAAGAGTCAGACATGACTGAGCGACTTCCCTTTCACTTTTCACCTTCATGCATTGGAGAAGGAAATGGCAACCCACTCCAGTGCTCTTGCCTGGAGAATCCCAGGGACGGGGGGAGCCTGGTGGGCTGCAGTCTCTGGGGCCGCACAGAGTCAGACACGACTGAAGCAACTTAGCAGCAGCAATAAGGACTTACAGTGTAGCACAGGGAACTATACTCAATACGCTGTAATGGGAAAAGAACCTTTAAAAAGAGTGGATATATGTATACATATACATTGATTCACTATGCTATACACCTAAAACTAACACAATATTGTAAATCAACTATACTTAACAGAAGTTAATTTAAAAATAAAAAGGAAACTATAAACAAGATGAAAAGACAACCCTCGGAATGGGAGAAAATAATTGCAGATGAAACAACTGGCAAAGAATTAATCTTCAAAACATACAAGCAGCATATGCATCTCAATATCAGAAAAACAAACAACCCAATCAAAAAGTGGGAAGAAGACCTAAACAGACTTTTCTCTGTAAAAGACATACAGATGGCAAATAAACATATGAAAAGATGCTCAACATCACTCATTATTAGAGAAATGCAAATCAAAGCTACTATGAGGTATCACCTCACACCCACTAGAATGGCCATCACCAAAAAACTCTACAAAGAATAGATGCTGGAGAGGATGTAGAGAAAAGGGAACCCTCTTGTATTGTTGGTGGGAATGTAAGTTGATACAGCCACTAAGGAGGACTGTATGGAGATTCCTTTAAACACTAAGAATAAAACTACCATATGACCCAGCAATCCCACGACTGGGCATATACCCTGAGAAAACCATAATTGAAAAGACACATGTAGCTCAGTGCTCAGGGCAGCACTATTTACAGTAGCCATAACATGGAAGCCACCTAGATGTTCACTGGCAGATGAACGGACAAAGAAGTTGTAGTACATGTATACAATGGATATTACTCAGCAATAAAAAGGAACACATTTGAGTCAGTTATAATGAGGTGGATGAACCTAGAGCCTATTATACAAAGTAAAGTGAGTCAGGAAGAGAAAAACAAATGTCATATATTAATGTATATACATGTGATCTAGAAAAATGGTACTGATGAACCTATTTGCAGAGCAGAAATAGAAATACAAACATAGAAAATAGGATTATGGAGCTGGTGTGGGGGAGGAAGAACAGGGTGGGAGGAACTGAGAGTAGCATTGACATGTACACATTGTGCATACATGTTAGTTGCTCAGTTGTGTCCGACTCTTTGCAACTCCATGGACTGTAGCCGCCCAGGCTCCCCTGTCCATGGACTTCTCCAGGCAAGAATACTGGAGTGGGTCGCCATTTCCTGCTCCAGGGGTTCCTCCCAATATGTAAAATAGAGAGCCAGTGGGAAACTGCTCTGTGAGCACAGAGTGCTCACCTCGGTGCTCTGTGACAACCTAGAGGGGTAGGTTGGGGTGAGGGGTGGAGAGGAGGTTCAGAAGGGAGGGGACATATGTGTTCTTGTGACTGATTCATGCTGTTGTGTGGCACAAGCCAACACAATATTGTAAAGCAATTATCCTCCAATTAAAATAAATTTAAAAATAAATGTACCCACTAAAGAGCCATACCCATTTCATCCAGCAAACTATTGTCATTGAAATTCAAGGAGCTCTCACACTACTGCTTTGATGAATTGGTCTATCTGACCAGGTGAAGGTCAGATCTAAATACCCCAAGGTCTATTCTAATGGCCCAGGACATCTCTACTCTAGATATCATTATTTCCTGAGAAAAAGATGCTCCACTGTGTCCTCCAGAATGGATGCTGAGAATTGAGGAAGTATATGAAATCAAGAATGTCCCACTTGGCATAAATCTAAACTGAATTAACTAACCACCTATTCATCTATTCTGGCTTTCCTGGTGGCTCAGATGGTAATGAATATGCCTGCAATGCAGGAGACCTGAGATTGAGCCCTCTGTTGGGAAGATCCCCTGGAGAAGAGAATGGCTACCCACTCCAGTATTCTTGCCTGGGTAATCCTACGGAGAGAGGAGCCTGACTGGCTACGGTACATGGGGTCGCGAAGAGCTGGACATCACTGACCAAATAACACTTATTTCATCCATTCATCAATAGGACGACATTGTAGGCAATAGGATTTATGCCTTCAGGTTCATAAGACAGAGGTACGAATCCCTCAACTTTTGAATATTCAAAATCCCTACTTGAAAGGAACCCAGGAGTGGCCCCTGCAAACCTACAGGATGGTTTGGAAAGCCTGATCCAACACAGGTGGCCCCACAGGCTGGTGAAAAATGCAGAGTCCTAAGCTCCATCTCCAGAGACATTGGCCCAGTACATAGGAGAAGGGCCCAGAAATCTGCATCTTGGATATATAGCACACTTCTTAAAGTTTTGAAATGACTCACTTCTTGATGCAGACAATTTTATTACAGAATTCAGAACCTACTGAAAGTGATTTATTAGTCTAGAGCAGTGATTTCCAGACATGAGCACACATCAGATCAGCTGGAAGGCTTGTTAAAATGCAAAAACCTGGGCCGCATCTACAGAGTTTGTAATTGAAAGCCCCTCAAGTAGAGTTCAGGAATTTGCTTTTCTTTGAAGTTCCCAAGTGATGCTGAAGCTACTTATCCTGGATCTGCACTCTGAAAACCACTCAACTAGACATGGCTTGTGCAAACGCAAAAGCAAACACTTCCCAAAAGTTACTAAAAGATGGCGCTATGAAAGGTTCGGCTCCCCTGCTGGCTCAGATGTTAAGAATCTGCTTGCAATGCAGAAGACCTGGGTTTGATCCCTGGGTTGGGAAGATCCCCTGGAGAAGGGAATGGCATGCACCTGTGGCTGATTCATGTCAATGTATGGCAAAACCAATACAGTATTGTAAAGCAAAATAAAGTAAAAATAAAAATTATTTTTAAAAAAAGAGGGGACTGGCAACTCCATTGTTTTTGCTCAGAAAATTCCATGGACAGAGGAACCTGGCAGGCTACAGTCCATGAGGTCGCAAACAGTCAGACATGACTGAGCAATTAGCACTTTGACTTCACTTTCGTAAAAGGATTCAACATAATTAAAGTTATTTCTTTGAGCCTGAGTTCTCCTTTCATCATATGAACCTGAATTATTAATTCCAAGTGGGGGTACAGGATTCCCAAGCATATTAAGCCACAGAACTCTCTTCTCAAGGAGAATCCTGGAAAACTGTTTGAGGACAACCTAATACAGCACCGTGGCAAATTACGCAGCGCCTTCAAGAACCGTAGACCTTCCTCACCTCCCTCCAGACCTCGTCTCTTGACACCCCCTCCACCCTACCCCTGACGCCAAGGATGCCAGGGAATCAGAGCGTGGAGGAGAGAGATGCGTGCTCCAGAATTCAAGCTGATGGGCCTCACCTACTTTTCCATAAAACTAAATTGTAACTAATATTTGATGCTGATGAAATAATAATTTACTGTTTTATGTAATTTATGAGAGCTAGTAAGAGTCATATTTTAACTATATTAAAAGTAACTTAGAAGTCACTGAGGCAATAAAAATACATAGGCAAAGATTAATTCCTATCATATTCTCATGAGATAAAATGCATATATAAACAGTTTCAGTATGAAGCAGATTATAAAAAGTGTAACAAGACATATGAGCAGTGTGCCCTTAAATTACAGACCACTTGCATTAACCTTATTAACAATCAGCAACTTGACTAAGGAAAAGAACCTGCTCGTTCTGATTGACAGGCTTTTTCCACCGCTAAATCTAACTCTTCTCCACTGCAATGTGAGAAGTGCTCTAATCAGAGAACATTCCATAATGTAGTTCTCCCAAAACTTGCTGCAAGAACCCCCAAGGCATTGATAGAAAATATAGACCTCCACACCCCTACGGACCAAATAAATTAGAATCTCCAATAGAGAAAGAAACCTGGAAATCTGTGTTTTTGTTAAGAGCCCCAATTCCCAAATTTTATTATAACATAAGAGAAACTGAGTTTTCTCTGAAGTGTCTTTCAGGAAAGAGACCCATTCATTCATTCATTCATTGAATTAATAAATACTTATTAATGCAGCGTGCAAGCCAGGTTTTTCTTGGTCTATGGCATTCATTTTTATTCAGAGCATCATTACATGTTTTCAGCTTTAAAAACCTATTTTAAGAAATATATATATATATATATCTGATCAACAGTGTTCATATTTCACTACCCACACATACTGGAAACCATATACCATAATACAGTGTACTCTTAGTACCATGCAGTTTACTGCATGATGCTTCAAGAAACACCAGAGAAGCAATTTCAGTGGGATCACAACTAAAGCATGAAAAACCACTCTGCTCACTGTCTCATACATCCTTAAAATATGAAGGATATAGCATTTAAAATATAGAAACACATATGCCAAAAGCTGTTTTCTTAAAAATGCTAACTTTCCAACCTTGCAATTTTGGCTACGTTTTCTATTCCTGCCTTCTGGTGAGAGGAAGTAATGGGTGGTAAGAAGAAAATGCTTTGGGAAGGCAGGAAGGAAGGTAAATGTTAATTATGAAAAAGCTTGTTTGTTTGAAGATGTTACTGTTTAAAAAGAGAACTCCCTACAAAATATATGCTCTGACTTGGGGAAATATTATATAAGCTGTCTTGTCCTGTTTCCTTCTACATTCTCAAATTCCATATCATCTCTCTTTCTCTTTTCCCTCTCTTTCTTGTGCTTTCTCTCCCTCCCTCCCTCTCTCTGTCTCTCTCTGTCTCTCTCTCTCTCTCTCTCTCTCTCTCTCTCTCTCTCTCTCTCTCTCGTGTGTGTGTGTGTGTGTGTGTTGAGGAAGAATAAGATAGAAAAGGAGAGAAAAGATAGCATTAGAAAGGGACAGAGCAGAGAAGCAGTGTAAGTAACTACGTTACTTAGATTTGTTGGACCAAATTGTTACAAATACACCATTCTTGGTGAACCCCTTTAGGACAGAAGGGCGAGAAAGTGATACTGAAGGACAGAGGTTAATGCTTCTGCCTGCAATGCGGGAGACCTGGGTTCGATCCAGGGTCAGGAAGATCCCCTGGAGAAGGAAATGGCAACCAGTACTCTTGCCTGGAGAATCCCATGGACGGAGGAGCCTGGTGGGCTACAGTCCACGGGGTCGCAGAGTCAGACACGACTGAGTGACTTCACTTTCACTTCCACTAATGCCTGTGATGTGAAGCACTGCACCACCTATTAATGGTAAAAATGCCACAAATTGAAACAGTTCACTTGTAAAAGCTCAGTTAAACATAGGGGCTGCTGAAGAACCGGAGCAAAGGAAAAGCAACGTCTACTGGCTGTCACCCAACCTTCCCAGCTTATGAACGTCATAGCGGCAGTGAGATGCCACCGGTGGAAGCAAGCCTGGCTCTGCCACCCTGTCACGTCCCCTGAATCCCATTGCTGTGTGCTGAGGTCCGGGTGGATGGGTCAGGACAGGAACGTGAGCATGGGTAGCACCTCCCCTGCCCCAGACAGGCCCTGGCAGCCTGCAAGGTTGAGTCATTCAGACTTCCACCCTCCAGCTATAGATACAAAGAACTCTTCTATAGAAAAATCAGTGCCTAGACACATCCAGAGCCAAATGACTTCTCTTACCCACGTGTTTTATTTGTAACATTTATAAATGTATAAAATTCAATACCATATGGAAATTCAGTCAGTTCAGTCGCTCAGTCATGTCCAACTCTTTGCGACCCCACGAACCACAGCACACCAGGCCTCCCTGTCCATCACCAACTCCCAGAGTTCACCCAAACTCATGTCCATTGAATCAGTGATGCCATCCAACCATCTTATCCTCTGTCATCCCTTTTTCCTCCTGCCTTCAGTCTTTCTCAGCATCAGGGTCTTTTCCAGTGGGTCGGTTCTTTGCATCAGGTGGCCAAAGTATTGGAGTTTCAGCTTCAGTATCAGTCCTTCCAATGAACACACAGGACTGATCTCCTTTACAATGGACTGGTTGGATCTCCCTGAAGTCCAAGGGACTCTCAAGAGTCTTTTCCGACACCACAGTATGAAAATTAATCTACTTTAAAATTTTTTTTTAGTTATACCTTGCATGCATGCTTAGTCACTTCAGTTATGTCGAAACTCTGTGCGACCCCATGGATAATAGCCCACCAGGCTCCTCTGTCCATGGAATTCTCCAGGCAAGAATACTGTAGTGCGTTGCTGTGCCCTCCTCCAGGGAATCTTCCCTACCCAGGGATCGAATTCACGTCTCTTACGTCTAACTTGCATTGACAGGCAGGTTCTTTACCAGCAGCACAGCCTAGGAAACCCAGTCATACCTTAACAATTCATAATACTTCCATTGATTCCATGGCTAACAGTAATGATGAACTTAAATGCTATTTAATAATAGCTTCTGATGGTCATTTAAATGAATTTTTGTATAATCCACACAGAGCTGATGTAAGAGCCTGTAGAATGGAAGTGAAACAGGCAAGAGAATAATAGGTAACAGCAACAGTTACATATTTCAAGGCAATGTCATATAAAAGCTGAAATTTCTGTAAGAATATAACCTGACTAAATCATATTTGGGGCTTAGAAATGATTACAATAATTTTATTATTTTAATCCTTCAGTTAGTTTTAATAATTCTTTTCTTAGATCACTTAAACTTCTCAGAATCAGTTTTTCCATCTGTAAGCGGAGCTGGCAATAATGACCAAATAGAGATACCATGAGAATAAAATTAAAGTAGTAATACAGTGTAGTAGATACTTGCTAAATGCCAGTTCTGTCAGTGCTAAGTGCTAATATTCAATTTCTCTGATAAAAAGTTGGAGAATTTAAATTTCTCACAATATCATCCTTTCTTGTATCTAAAGACAGAAACTCAGTTTTTAAAAGTAAAAACTTGCCTAAAAACATCATACGCAGCTAACTCAGGAAAGGGCAACAACCCAATGCTATAGACTTCAAAACCTGACAACCAAGGAAAGAAATCGATGTTTCTGGAGTGCAGTAGAGTAGAGCATTCTGCAAGGCTCCTGACTCCCTCCCCCAGAACCCACATGGGCAATACAGTAAGATGTTGGAAACTATCCCCACCATTCCTGCAGGGGCCCCACTGAACCAAACCACACTGTAGTGCATGGGTTCAGAAAAAAAAAAAAAAAAATCACTGTTTTGCTCTCACTCATGAGATTCCACCTGAGTTCCCCCAAATGGCTAAATATCCAGTGCCACTTAAACCATGTTTTAATTCAATAATTAAATCAGTCTCTATATCTATCAAGGTCTCATACAAGAAACTCAAGTTATGTCAAACAGAAATTAGATGCTTACAAAATACTCAGACAGGCTAGAAACATAGGCATCAGCAAAGCCCCTATGATAGCCCCTAAACAGCCACTGAATCCAAGAGCACAGCACCAATGGTCCTATCCAGAGATGGAGACACGCCTGATCGCATCCCCAGTGTCCTGCCACTGCCACCACCGCTTCTTAAAACTACATCTCTGTTTAGACAGAAAAGCAGGAAAATGACTACTACCTCTCTTCTACCAACCAAACTATGTGTGAAAGTGAAAGACGCTCAGTCGTGTCTGACTCTTTGCAACCCCATGGACTATTAGTTCAGTTCAGTCACTCAGTCGTGTCCAACTCTTCGCGACCCCATGAATCACAGCACGCCAGGCCTCCCTGTTCATCACCATCTCTCGGAGTTCACTCAGACTCACATCCATCGAGTCCGTGATGCCATTCAGCCATCTCATCCTCTGTCGTCCCCTTCTCCTCCTGCCCCCAATCCCTCCCAGCACCAGAGTCTTTTCCAATGAGTCAACTCTTCGCATCAGGTGGTCAAAGTATTGGAGTTTCAGCTTTAGCATCATTCCTTCCAAAGAAATCCCAGGACTGATCTCCTTCAGAATGGACTGGTTGGATCTCCTTGCAGTCCAAGGGACTCTCAAGAGTCTTCTCCAACACCACAGTTCAAAAGCATCAATTCTTCGATGCTCAGCCTTCTTTACAATCCAACTCTCACATCCATATATGACCACTGGAAAAACCATAGCCTTGACTAGATGGACCTTAGTCGGCAAAGTAATGTCTCTGCTTTTGAATATACTATCTAGGTTGGCCATAACTTTTCTTCCAAGGAGTAAGCATCTTCTAATTTCATGGCTGCAGTCACCATCTGCAGTGATTTTGGAGCCCCAAAAATAAAGTCTGACACTGTTTTCACTGTTTCCCCATCTATTTCCCATGAAATAGTTCTCCAGGCCAGAATACAGGAATGGGTAGCCTTTCCCTTCTCCAGGGCATCTTCCCAACCTAGGGATAGAACCCAGGTCTCCCACCTTGAAGGCAGATTCTTTACCAACTGAACTACTAGGAAAGCCCAAAATATGTGTGAGTGCACCTCAAATTCTGGCTGTAATGTAAAATGCTATAAGCTTTTCAGGACTTGCTCTGCAAAAACACACCAGTGAAAGCTATTGTCAAATGGAGATTGAGAGAGTCAATCTATAGTATCCACTACAGGTCTATTCCAGCCCCGCAATGCAACAGTCATTTCCCTCATACTCTATCCCTTCGGTGACTTGTCATCCACACACATCTGTTGCTCAACTTTATTTTGCCCAAGACAACACTGAATTCAGATTTCAATCAACAATCTGCAAACTCTAGCTTGAGCTAGCAGACTGAATTCAGAAATCCATATTAACCCACTTTGCCCCAACTAGAGTCCCTCCTCCTGGTGCAGTGTTCTCAGAAACTGTGCTCACACAAATTCCCTAGCTTCCTGCCATTATCAAAGAGCAAGATCTTCTATGATGTCAATCTTCTCTTCCTCCCTCCAACTGCTGCATGTCTTTTGAGATGGGCTGTGAATTGGAAGACAAGGAAGCATGGTCATAAAGGAACCTGAGGAAAGCTGGCAAGTTATTTTCCTCAAGTAAAGGCACTGCCAAAGAATGTTCAAACTGACACACAATTGCACTCATCTCACACGCTACTAAAGCAATGCTCAAAATCTTCCAAGCCAAGCTTCAACAGTATTTCAACCAAGAACTTCCAGATGTTCGAACTGGATTTAGAAAAGGCAAAGGAACCAGAGATCAAATTGCCAGCATCCGTTTAATCATCAGAAAAGCAAGAGAGTTCCAGAAAAACATCTACTTCTGCTTTCAGTTTAGTTCAGTTCAGTGGCTCAGTCTTTTCTGATTCTTTGCGACCCCATGAATCACAGCACTCCAGGCCTCCGTTCATCACCAACTCCCGGAGTTCACTCAGACTCACGTCCATCGAGTCAGTGATGCCATCCAGCCATCTCATCCTCTGTCGTCCCCTTCTCCTCCTGACCCCAACCCCCTCCCAGCATCAGAGTCTTTTCCAATGAGTCAACTCTTCGCATGAGGTGGCCAAACTACTGGAGTTTCAGCTTTAGCATCATTCCTTCCAAAGAAATCCTAGGGCTGATCTTCAGAATGGACTGGCAGGATCTCATTGCAGTCCAAGGGACTCTCAAGAGTCTTCTCTAACACCACAGTTCAAAAGCATCAATTCTTCAGGACTCAGCTTTCTTCACAGTCCAACTCTCTCATCCATACAGGACCACAGGAAAAACCATAGCCTTGACTAGACGGACCTTAGTAGGCAAAGTAATGTCTCTGCTTTTGAATATGCTGTCTAGGTTGGTCATAACTTTTCTTCCAAGGAGTAAGCGTCTTTTAATTTCATGGTTGCAGTCACCATCTGCAGTGATTTTGGAGCCAAAAAAATAAAATCTGACACTGTTTCCCCATCTATTTCCCATGAAGTGATGGGACCGGATGCCATGATCTTTGTTTTCTGAATGTTGAGCTTTAAGCCAACTTTTTCACTCTCCACTTTCACTCTCATCAAGAGGCTTTTTAGTTCCTCTTCACTTCCTGCCATAAGGGTGGTGTCATCTGCATATCTGAGGTTATTGATATTTCTCCCAGCAATCTTGATTCTAGTTTGTGTTTCTTCCAGTCCAGAGTTTCTCATAATGTACTCTGCATATAAGTTAAATAAGCAGGGATTGACTACCAAAACCTTTGACTGTGTGGATCACAACAAACTGTGGAAAATTCTGAAAGAGATGGGAATACCAGACCACCTGACCTGCCTCCTGAGGAATCCGTATGCAGGTCAAGAAGCAACAGTTAAAACTGGACATGGAACAACAAACTAGGTCAAAATCGGGAATGGAGTATGTCAAGGCTGTATATTGTCACCCTACTTATTTAACTTATATGCAGAGTATATTATGCGAAATGCCAGACTGGATGAAGCACAAGCTGGAATCAGGATTGCCAGGAGAAATATCAATAACTTCAATATGCAGATGACATCACTCCTATGGCAGAAAGTGAAGAGGAACTAAAGAGTCTCTTGATGAAAGTGAAAGAGAAGAGTGAAAAGTTGGTTTAAAACTTAACATTCACAAAACTAAAATCATGGCATCCAGTCCCATCACTTCATGCCAAATATATGGAGAAACAATGAAAACAGTGAGAGACTTTATTTTGGGGAACTTCAAAATCACTGCAGATGGTGACAGCAGCCACGAAATCAAAAGATGCTTGCTCCTTGGAAGAAATGCTGTGATCAACCTAGACAGAATATTAAAAAGCAGAGACATTACTTTGCCAATAAAGGTCCATCTAGTCAAGGCTGTGATTTTTCCAGTAGTCATGTATGGATGTGAGAGTTGGACTATAAAGAAAGTTGAGTGCCAAAGAATTGATGCTTTTGATCTGTGGTGTTGGAGAAGACTCTTGAGAATCCCTTGGACTGCAAGAAGATCCAAGCAATCCATCCTAAAGGAGATCAGTCCCGAATATTCATTGGAAGTACTGATGTTGAAGCTGAAACTCCAATACTTTGGCCACCTGATGCAAAGAACTGACTCATTGAAAAAGACCCTGATACTGGGAAAGACTGAAGGCAGGAGGATAAGGGGACGACAGAGGATGAGATGATTGGAAGGCATCACTGACTTGATGGATGGGAATTTGAGCAAGCTCCAGGAGCTGGTGATGGACAGAGGGGCCTGGTGTGCTGCAGTCCATGGAGTCCAAAGAGTTGGACATGACTAAGTGACTGAACTGAACTGAAAGTAACTAGCAAGCCTCCAACAAACAACCTCATCGGACAGGGGAAGGCAGCTGCTTATGCTGGCCAGGGAGGTTCAGTGGGATGGGGATTTTAGGGGACTGCAAATTCAATTGAACATGTTCAAATGTTTCACTACAATTCCCAGGGTCCCTCTCTTTTCAAATCAGAGTCCTAGTGTTCACTTTAAAGATAGGACAAGGGCTTCCCTTGTGGCTCAGTGGTAAAGAATCCGCCTGCCAATGCAGGAGACATGAGTTTGATCCCTGATCTGGGAAGGTCCCACATGCCACAGAGAAGCTAAACCCATGAATCAAATATTGAGCTTCTGCTCTAGAACCAGAGAACCACGACTTCTAAGCCCATGTGCCGTAATCACTGAAGCCCACACGCCCTACAGTGTGTGCTTTGCAGTGAGGGAAGGCGCTGCAATGAGAAGCTCACACACAACTAGAGAAAAGCCTGTGCACAGCAACAAAGACCCAGAGCAATCGAAAATAAATAAATAAATGAAAGAAAGGACAAAACGTGAATTCCGCTAATGTTGTGACCTTAGCAACCCATTAGATTTGAGTCCTATCTGAGTCCTAAGGTCCCAAGAGATAAAAGGTTATCTTAGGGTAGTTATGGCAGCTCCCTGGTTCTCTGAACCTTCTTGAGCTGATGACATCATACCCTGAGATTGTCATTTTCTCTCTTTAATCTCTCCAGGGCTATCCTCATAGACATTTCATTCCACAACACTTGACATTTCTTGTTTTCATTCTGATGAGTTACCATAGCAACTGCTTTGCCAGAGTTTATCTTTTAAAGAGGCACATAGTCCAGGAAACCATAAGTGATC
Source organism: Nanger dama (assembly GCA_917880005.1). Classification (NCBI taxonomy): domain Eukaryota; kingdom Metazoa; phylum Chordata; class Mammalia; order Artiodactyla; family Bovidae; genus Nanger; species Nanger dama. Next base: position 41,251,991 of record CAKJTW010000009.1, on the reverse strand, counting down.
ATTTAAACAACATTATTTGTCACAGTGCACCATAGACCATGAGAGTACAATTTTCTCATAGTAATAGGACTGTTGTTATCTTCAAAACCATTCAGGTCAGATAACCAATCCAATGTTATTATCCTTGAGATTGTTATCTGCAACCCCTTCTGGAAGGAGAAAACAGAAACCACCCTGGAGTTTGTGAGGCTTAAGAAAAAAAAGAGGTTTCACACAGAGAAGAATGTGTTTTTAGAATCATTATAGAGACTATAGAAGCAGGAGTGGGGAAAACACTATTATACTTTCAAGCCCAACATTAAGAAGCATCCACTATGGCTCATCAGCTCTTTACCCAGGAAGCTGGGACCACGGTAACTGTCCCACCTGCAACAGGCACCCACAAGATGGAGTCTACACACTTCCAGCGTCGCGTGAGTGCATCCCACTGGTAGCAATATATCTGTAAGAACTGAACTTTCTGGAGTCTGGAAAATATAGAACTAAGTTACCAGGTTCTGAAGAATGAGAAAGCACTCTAAACTGAATGGTGGGAGAGCAAAAAAAAAAAAAAAAAAAGGATGCATTACATCTTCACAGTCGCAACAAGCTACCATCTCTACTCACCTGAACAAACTCAGTCTTTCAAGTTCCCTTCCCTTCCTCCTGTTACTCTACTCACCATGTCAAGGGTCATCTTGGCACTTTGACCTGGTTCCTGCTTGTTCAGATGCTGGGATTTGCTGTTTCTGGGGTGTATCTTTTGTCCATCCAATTACTGGCACTCAGCTGGAGTCTCAAGCTGATGTCTGCAGATGGTAAACTTGAGGTCCATTAATCGTCTCCTTCTGAGATATCATAATGATATCATTGAGATATCATAAAAATACCATTGGGATATCATTATACTGCCTTGCTACTTATGTTTATTTTGAAATCCTTCATAATAAAGAAATGTTCAAACTAATAAATAATACTAAAGAATGGAAACAGCTATAAATACAGTAGCATCTCTTCTTTCCAATTTATTTTTAGTGAAACTTTAAAAGGAAGCCTGATTTTACAAGCATACATAACACTTATGTTAAAATATCCTGCCTTTCCAAAATGTAATCTTCATAAAAGAGTTAATGAGCCACGGAAAATAAGAAAATAACCTAGAGATGGAAGAAAAATTGTACAAATTATATTTAATCGGATAAGAGCACATTCAAAAAATTTTCGGATTTGAGCAGACCATTCACCAATCCAGAAAATTTAGGAGAAATAGCAAGATTATATGGAGAAACATAATGAGCTCCATTTGGTGAATGTTGTGTTCTAGGTGCTTGTACTGAGTGGGCTCCATGTTACACAAGATAAAGTGCAGGCTGGAAATGTAATTTGGAAGTCCTCTGATTAGAAAGAAAACCATGGATGAGGTTAGGTTCACCAAATCCAGGCAAAGTTGCACTATCTGGACTCAGTCTCAGGTTTGAATTATACATACACAGCAGAAATAACTTATAAAATAGATGCCAGACTTAAATTTCATCCTAACTTAGATAAGATAAACTTTTATCACTTCTGTCACCTGTCTATATGTTTGAAAGTTAGTGTTAGTCCCTCAGTCGTGTCTGACTCTTTGCAACCCCAGGCTCCTCTGTCCATGGAATTCTCTAGGTGAGAATACTGGAGTGGATAAACATTCCTTTCTCCAGGGGATAGTCCCCATTCAGGGATTGAACTCGGGTCTCTTGTTTATTTTATGCATCCTTAAAGAGTCCCAACAGCATCCTGAAAAAAGCTTGGTACCTTCGGGAAGGATCCCCTTTAAACCCATCCCCAACCTGCAATGGGATAAGGCTGGTACCCTTTGCAGATGGTACAGAGAAGCTGCTCCTGCACCCCAGCTCACTTCCTTTCCATCTCATGACTGGCCTCATGGTCTCTGGTTCAAAAATAATTGCAAGTTCATGAGGAATTTCATGAGGAAAAATTATTTTTCCCTCAAATCAAATGAAGATTTTTTTCCTATTTTTGGTCTCTTTTTTTTTAAGGAGACAAGAATTTCATGTCAAAATCAGAAAATATAGATGAGAAAATATGTAAGCATTCAGAGGATAATTACTCAACACTGTCCATGATACCACAGTGCCTTAAAAAATAATGAAATCATGCTGGTCATGTTATTTTTTCTTTTTCTATTTAACAACGATGGCTGTCCATCTCCAACATCAGTCTAATGTGACTGAAGAGAATGAGGGAAGTTAAAATGAAGATGCTAAGAACAGTGTTCTGTGTTTCAGTACATCTAAAGTACTTTTATTACAGTTAAATTTAAAAGAGATAATTCACAAGGACTTATAGCACATGAAACTGTTCTGTTCAGTTCAGTTCAGTCGCTCAGTCGTGTCCGACTCTGCGACCCCATGAATCGCAGCATGCCAGGCCTCCCTGTCCATCATGAACTCCTGGAGTTCACTCAGACTCACGTTCATCAAGTCCGTGATGCCATCCAGCCATCTCATCCTCTGTCGTCCCCTTCTTCTCCTGACCCCAATCCCTCCCAGCATCAGAGTCTTTTCCAATGAGTCAACTCTTCGCATCAGGTGGCCAAAGTATTGGAGTTTCAGCTTTAGTATCACTCCTTCCAAAGAAATCCCAGGGCTAATCTCCAGAATGGACTGGTTGGATGAATGGACTGGTTGGATCTCCTTGCAGTCCAAGGGACTCTCAAGAGTCTTCTCTAACACCACAGTTCAAAAGTGTCAGTTCTTCGGTGCTCAGCCTTCTTCACAGTCCAACTCTCACATCCATACATGACTATTGGAGAAACTATAGCCTTGACTAGACGGACCTTAGTTGGCAAAGTAATGTCTCTGCTTTTGAATACGCTATCTAGGTTGGTCATAACTTTTCTTCCAAGGAGTAAGCATCTTTTAATTCATAGCTGCAATCACCATCTGCAGTGATTTTGGAGCCCCCAAAAATAAAGTCTGACACTGTTTCCACTGTTTCCCCATCTATTTCCCATTAAGTGATGGGACTGGATGCCATGATCTTTGTTTTCTGACTGTTGAGCTTTAAGCCAACTTTTTCACTCTCCACTTTCACTTTCATCAAGAGGCTTTTTAGTTCCTCTTCACTTTCTGCCATAAGGGTGGTGTCATCTGCATATCTGAGGTTATTGATATTTCTCCCAGCAATCTTGATTCCAGCTTGTGGTTCTTCCAGTCCAGCGTTTCTCATGATGTACTCTGAATATAAGTTAAATAAGCAAGGTGACAATATACAGCCTTGATGTACTCCTTTTCCTATTTGGAACCAGTCTGTTGTTCCATGTCCAGTTCTAACTGTTGCTTCCTGACCTGCATACAGGTTTCTTAAGAGGCAGGTCCGGTGGTCTGGTATTCCCTTCTCTTGAAGAATTTTCCACAGTTTATTGTGATCCACACAGTCAAAGGCTTTAGCATAGTCAATAAAGCAGAAATAGATGTTTTTCTGGAACTCTCTTGCTTTTTCCATGATCCAGCGGATGTTGGCAATTTGATCTCTGGTTCCTCTGCCTTTTCTAAAACCAGCTTGAACATCAAGAAGTTCACAGTTCATGTATTGCTGAAGCCTGACTTGGAGAATTTTGAGTATTATTTACTAGCATGTGAGATAAGTGCAATTGTGCGGTAGTTTGAGCATTCTTTGGGATTGCCTTTCTTTAAAATTGGAAAGAAAACTGACCTTTTCCAGTCCTGTGGCCACTGCTGAGTTTTCCACATTTGCTGGCATATTGAGTGCAGCACTTTGACAGCATCATCTTTCAGGATTTGAAACAGCCCAACTGAGATTCCATCACCTCCACTAGCTTTGTTCAGTACTCTGTAAAAACCTAAATGGGAAAAGAATTTGAAAAGGGGTAGATACATGTATATGTATAACTGAATCACTTTGCTGTACACATGAATCGAACACAACATTGTAAATCAACTTTATTCCAATATTAAGTTAAAAATGTGTGGCTCAAACACTGCTTGGTGAAGAATCACCTCTAGTGCCTATTGAAACCACAGATTAGGGGACCTGTGAAATCGGGATCTCTAGGTGAGGGGCCAGAAATTCTCCTTGTTGACAAGCTCCCAGATGATCTTTCTCTGTTTGTTGATCACTCATTTCTTTTTAAATTAATTTTTATTGGAGTGTAGTTGATTTACAAAGTCTCATTAGTTTATGCAGCACAGCAAAACAATTTAGTTGTGAACAGGCAAATTCTTTACCATCTGAGTCATCAGAGAAGCCCTGGATATGTGTATATACCAGTTCAGTTCAGTTGCTCAGTCGTGTCAGACTCTTTGCAACCCCCTGAACCGCAGCACACCAGGCTTCCTTGTCCATCACCAACACCCCGAGTCCACCCAAACCCATGACCATCAAGTTGGTGATACCATTCATATATGTATATATATATACACACACACACACATATACATATCATCATATACATATACTTTTTTTAGATTCTGTTTCCAAAAGGTCATTAAATTTTCTTAAAGAGAAAACCTGTTTTCCCCAACACTCCAGAATATTTTTATTCTTGAACCTTTCTGTTCTCTGATCTTTATTTTAGGAGACATCAACGGATGGTCTACACAATTTGATCGATATTATGGCAATAACTACAAAATGATTTCCTTGTATCCCAGTATTGTGGCAGAAACATCTGAATGCTGTAAGTAGTTAGAAGGGCTGAGCATCCTTGTCTTGGGCTTATAGTAAGATACCATGTTCTTAAAAGTTGGATACAATGTTTTTAATATTTTTATAAAGTTAATTGCAGTTTTCTATTTGCAAAATTATAATTTTCTATTAGACATACAACCTGAAATTGAGATTTTTATTTTTAAATGACTCAGGGATCATAAGTGCAACAGGACTAAATCATGCTAGGTATTGATGTGAACAAAATTAATGTCAGTGCATTGGGGTTTCTATTTTACATGTCACCTTTTCACAGTCACTGTAAACTCTGATATAAAAGCAACTCCAATTTAAAGGAAATGGAAAGAAGAGCAGAGAAGCTATTGGGATTTTAACATTTGTAAGTGAAAAAGCTTCTGGAGTCTAAGTCATACATTACAGCTACCAAAAAAAGCCTTATTTGTTATACTCTACATTTGGTCACATAACAAAAACTTACAAAAACTATGGAAAGGATTGTAGGAGGGTATAACATTGAGGATAAACTCTCTAATTTATAAAATCAGGAAGATCAATATACATAATTCTTTTTAAATAAATTGGGTTTATTCTGATAAATTATTCATATATAAATGTGTGCCTTAAAGTTGTAATTTCAATCATAGCTTTCAAAACCTTGGTTAAAAGGAAGGGCTTGGGGAAAATAATCCTTTACTACATTTTCCACTTTATGTTCTACCATAAATTGTAAAGTGCAGCTTTTTAACTTTTAAAAAATGTTTTTTGCCTTTACTGCTCAAATAAAACTCATAAAAACTGCTAACAATCCCCACTTTGAGTGGATATAATCCCTCCTGTTAATTCCACAGGTCACGCAGCAATCTATCTCAACCACATGTTGTTTTCTTGTCAAATATGGAAACCATGGAACTCCCCTGCTGGTTCAGTGTTTAAGACTCTGCACTTGTACTTCAGGGAGGACAGGTTCAGTTAGGGTTAGGGAACTAACCTGTGGTTAGGAAACGAAGATCTCGCAGGCTGCAAGGTGCGGCCAAAAGATAGAGAGAGAGAGGCCAAATTACTTGATCGTGAAAAAGCTGAAAGCTTTTGGAAAAGGAGAAAGTTAACAAGTATAATTTGACTACTAATAGCAAGTGTAAAACTAATGGATTAAGCCATATAGCCTCAAAATATCATTTATATTTTTCTCTTTTGATTCATTCTATATCCTTTTCATTTCTTAAATTTTAATTGAATCTCTTTATATTTTACATTATTCCTAAAGGGATTTAGGCAATTTTCAATAAAAATAAATATGGCTATGAACAGACTTAACCCATTAACATGACATAAGAGACCAAAATTCCATGGTAAATGGGATAGAGAAGGAAAATTATATAAGAAAAGTTACTACCTAGTTCTTAATTTTGTAGTCATTAGGTCAAAGAGGGAAAATAATGGGTTGCATAACTTTCATAGCCTGGTCTGTAAAGCAAAAACAAACAAATGGGGAAAACAGATCAAGTCAGCAAGAGAAATAAACTTTTTGCCAGATGATGAGCTCTGGGAGAAGTGTTTCCTAAGTATTCTTACATAAGAAAAATGCAGCTACACAGAGTGATGCTTCAAAAAGTACAAAGGCAATTTTTTATATGTTCTTAGAAATGAGCAAACATATAATTTGTAATTAGAATTTTCAAGAAAGATAAGGGTGGGGTGATAATTTAAAATTCAGTATCTTCTTTCAAACTTAAAACCAGTGTAAAAATTAAATGTAAAGCATAGTGTAAAATTAGGGAATGAAATTTAAATTAAGGTTCCAACTGTATCACTTTATTCAATTTTATTTTAATAAGTATTTATTGGAAACTTAACTGAGAAATTTAACTGGCTTATAATACTTTATGACTGGATGAATGTGAGGAACTCATGTTTATAAAGTCACCTCTCAAGAAAAATATCATGGAAAACATATCCATCATAACAAATATATTCATAAAGTTTAAATTTGAGGAATATGGAAAGTATAGAGATTAGGAAAAATTATTTACTGAGCCATAATTTCACCACTCAGAAGCCACCAGTATTAACTTGCTAGTCCATGACTCATCTTTCTTTTTATTTTAGTATAGTTGAAACTTTCAGTGCAATCCATTCTTGTCATATTTTCAGGTAGCACTTTAGCATAGTCAGGTATTCATATTATAAATCTTTCAGAATACCATAAATTTTTAAGTGACATAATTTGCTTCATCCTTCTTTCCTGGTAGGATATTTAGGTGCTATTTTGTCACTTTCCTTATCAACACATATGAATTATCAATCTTAACTCAGCCTATAAAAATAGGAAAAAAAAAACCCACCAGATTAATGCTATCTTCTCCACCTTCTATTTTTACCCTTTGTACCAACTTCTCAGGCCCTTCATCTCCCCTCCAAAAGCTCCCTGTCCCCTCCCAACAATACACACATGAGCACAGGAATTTAGATAGAATTAAATTTTAAGGATCCATTGCCAAAATGGTCACTTAACAACCATAAGACTGTTCAAAACTTCTTGGCACAGACTCTGCTGACAAAACACACAAAACCTAAATTATGATCGTAAGCTCTCAGGATTCTGTAGGGAATCTGCAGGGTTGTTTGGAAGGAGACAAGAAACACCCGTGGCCACATATCTGAGCAAAGGAATACCTGGCTGTTTCCAAGGCTGGAACTCAATGCAAATTTCCCACCATCATCCACCATCTTTCCCTCCAGAATGTCTTCTTTGCCATGAAGATGTTTTTCCACTCTCCAGAAACTTTCCTGTAAAGTTTCTAGACTAAACGTCTGCAAACAGAAAGTTCTCCCAAGAAGTTTTGTCTGTTCTATAATGATTTAAATGTTTTTAAGTATTACTGTTTTTAAGTAGGTAATTATATAAAAAGTGTTGTCTTTCTGACTTCTTTGAGGAAGTTGGCTGACTTGGCCACACATGCTCCTATGGTAATAGGGCAACAGTTAGGAGAAGCTGTCCCACGGGGACTCCAAGATGCAGTCGGTACCTGCTTTGCCTGCTTCTGTAGGTATTCAAGTCTATAAGCTCTGCTCTAAATGCAGGCTTTCAAAGTAAATGTAAAAGAGAATATGCCCCACTGCTCTTGATGAGGCATCATCCATTCTTCAAGTCAGGGATCAGACAATGTTTGTGACACTGAATAATACTCCCATTTAGCTATATGAACACAACACCCCAAATCTCTAATAAACCTTAGCAATATTGGGAGCCCACAAGGTAGCCAGCCAAAGGCATACATCCCATTTTCCCTCTCTTTCCAACTCCCATCAGTGAGAACAGAATCGCTATGCATAAAAAATATTCACTTCCTTAAGTGAAGCAGTAAGCATCCTTGCAGTCCTATATAAACCAAAAAAGTCCTTTGAAGAGTTCCTGAATTTAAAAAGAAAATCCACCAGCACTATAGTTCATAGTCAAGTTCTTTTTCTTGCTAGTTAAAAACAGCTCAGCATTCCCTTAAAAGGAACACTTTATTCTTCAGTAGCAGCTTTAAAATGAACATTAAAGGCCATCACACACTGTTGCGTCACCTTTAGACAGAGCTACTCTCCAAGGATAAAATAAGATCAGATGACTTCTTTTTCCAACAAATAGAGAAAAGCAAGCTGCTACGTTTTTAATGCTTGAGCTGTTAAATGTGTATGTTTCCCTATCTTAAGGTCCTAATATCATTTTAATGTTAAAGCAAACTTTTGGAAACAAAGTTTTGCACAAATTGCTTACATAAAACACAACACACTTTTTGTGTACGATTTTCTCATAGTTTTCTGTTTCTTTCTTTTCATTCCCCTCCTGTTCCTGGTCCCTCATCACCCCCTCTCCTTACTACATCCTCTTTATTCAGTGGTCGGGTCTGCACCCCTGCAATGTATTTGCCAAGGTTTAGAGCTTGAGTGTGATGAGATCAATTTACGAGCTGTTCCATCAGTTTCTTCAAATGTGACTTTTATGTAAGTAGAAAAAAAGTTTTCATTCTGACAGCCAGTATAACACGTGTAAAACTGTATCATAATTAAGGCGTAATCATCATTAGTAATAATGCATTGTCATTCAAGATGATATCATTGTTCCTTGGTCATTATAATGATTGCTGATATTTATTTGTATTTATTAAATGATAGATCCTACTCTAAGTTATTCTCTGTACTCACTTATTCAATCCCTCATAACAATCTTATGAAGTATTTAGTATCACTATGTTGTATCTAAACAAAAGATGCCATCAAGTGTATGGGCTACTAAAGAAAAAAATCTACAATCAAACTATTATATAAAGCTTTCTTAACACCAGAATTGACACATTAAAAGAGTCAATTTTTAATTATTAGAAGTAAATTTTAATACACTCATGTATAAATAAAAATATAAAGCAAGTAAAATAAATTGGCATCCAACCCCATTACTTAATGGCAAATAGAAGGGGAAAAGGTGGATTTCCTCTTCCTGAGCTCCAAAATCACTGCAGATGGTGACTGCAGCCATGAAATCAGAGGACTATTGCTTCTTGACAGGAAAGCAATGACAAACCTAGACAATGTGTTGAAAAGCAGAGATGGTACTCTGCCAACAAAGGTCCATATATCAAGGCTATGGTCTTCCCAGTGGTCACGTATGACTGGGGGAGTTGGACCATAAAGAAGGCAGAATGCCAAAGAATTTATGATGCCTTTGAAATGCAGTGCTGGAGAAGACTCCCGAGAGTCCCCTGGACAGCAAGGAGATCAAACCAGTCAATCTTAAGGGAGATCAACCCTGAATATTCACTGGAAGGACAGAGGCTGAAGCTGAAGCTCCAGTATTTTGGTCATCTGATGAAAACAGATGACTTGGAAAAGTCCCGATGCTGGGAAAGATTGAGTGCAAAAAGAGAAGCGGGCTTCAGATGATGAGATGGCTAGATGGCATCACCAATGCAATGAACATGAACTTGGGCAAACTCTGGGAGATGGTAAGGGACAGGGAGGCCTGGTGTGCTAGAGTCCATGCAGTTGTAAACAGTCAAACACGACTGGGCTACTGAACAACAACAACAACAAAATAAATTGGATAAAATATTCCATCACTTCACATTTAAAATCTAACTCTTCTGAGTCACACTTGACCCAGAGACTTGATGTTCATTTTTTCCCTAAATAACTCATACTTAGCCATGTAAAAGAAAATTATCCTCATAATAAACAACTTATTGATCCAGTCCTAATTTGAATTCAACAAACTTCAGCAACACAAACATGCACATTTGGGTGAATTTTTAAAAGAAATTAGCAAAGGATAGACATTTTAATCCAATATTTCTTCTGAGTTTTTTGTTTTCATACAGGTGTTTTAGTACCTTACAGCTCTGACTTTTGTATATATGTGGATGAGATAAGAGCAATTCTTAAGGTGATAAGTGTTGGCAAGTCTTGCCCTTTTCAATCCAAACCACATAACACTGCAACTTATATGCTTGACATATTCAAGGAACAGGGAAGAACTCCATCTCTGAGTTCCTGTACACAATGGTATAATCAAATTAACAGAATCTAGGGAGCTTACCCAAGTTGTCAATGAGCTGAGAACACCGGACAGGTTAAGCCACAAAGATCTGTTTTCCAAAGGAGGTGACATTTTCCCATATACTAAGGACAGCATTCAGTCCCACCCGAGACTCATCATAGCTATTTTCATAGCAATTAGGCCTGCCAGAAAAAAGATATCCCCCCACAAAAAGTCTGAGGTCCTGTAGAGAGTTTCTGTGATTTAAATTATGACTAGAACACCTAGGTATAAACATTTATGATGAGTTTCTTCTAGTTTTAAAGAAAAAAATTATCACTAATACTACTTGTATGGGAATGCTAGCAAATCCAAATCAATGAATACCCTCATGTTGCTAATCTCATCTTTTGTTTTCCCACAAGTAGAATTTGAATATATTTTTCAACAATTTAATTAATTTTTGTAAAAGGAAAAAGAGGAAGAGGGCTGGAGGAATGGAAGTGGTTATAGCAGTGACTTAGAAAAGAGTGTAAGTGCCCCTGAAGGCATTCTAATTCAACTTAGAAAAGGCTATCCTGGCTCAAGATACATATACACATGCATCCAAACATATAGACATTTATAAAGAGATGTATACAGACCTATGAGCTGCCAATTTCCAACCCTTAATATAAAGAAAAAACTGGAATCAGACCTTTTTTTAAATTGAGGCATAGTTGCTTTACAGGTTATGTTGTGTGCTGTTTGCTAAGTCATTCCAATCATATCTGACTCTGTGCAACCCTATGAACTGTAGCCTGCCAGGTTCCTCTGTCCATGGGATTCTCCAGTCAAGAATACCGGAGTGGATAGCCATTCCCTTCTCCAGGGGATCTTCTCGACCCAGGGATAAAACTGGCATGTCTTACCTCTAACCTGCATTGGCAGGCAGGTTCTTTACCACTAGCACCACCTGGAAAGCCCATAGTTTTGTGTTAGTTTCTGCTACACAACAAAGTGAGTCAGTTATATGTATGCACATATCCCCTCCCTCGAGAGCCTCCCTCCCACTCCCCATCCTAGCCTTCTAGGTCATCACATAGCACCAAGTTGAGTTCCCTGGGCTACACGGCAGCTTCCCACTAGTTATTCATTTTATACATGATAGTGTGTATATGTCAATCCCAATATCCCCCCACTCGCAAGTTCACACATCCATTCTCTACATCTGCACCTAGAATGGAATCTGATCTTCATGAATGATTGGGTACAGAAGACAAGAGAGAAGAAAGGATTCAGGGTGACTGCAACGCTTCCGTCCTGGGTAACAGGGTGATAGGGGAGACTTGGTGACAGTTAGTGGGGAAGATTAGACCTTCAATTTAGTTGTTTTTTCAATGGTAGATTAAAGATCACTCCATGGAAACTGCCAACAGGCATTTGGAAATGTAGGAGTCAAGCTCAGGAATTCATGTCTATAACATTTCATTAATATTAAGTTTTAAAACACAAGGCTCTACTATATTAAAAGTATTTTGGTCCATTATTAAATAAAGATTATTCTTCAGATAATAGCTCAGGACTATTTTTATTGCAATGATTTACTTGTAAATTCAACTCAAAAACACTGTTTAGAGCTTATTGTACTTGTTAGGGACTTGGAAGTTATATAGAAAAACCACATTGTAGGGCCCCCATGGAGCTTATGGCATTCTCCTTTTTCTGGTGGGGATCAGGACCCCATCCACTATGGCATGAGGGAGAACATTTGATATACTTAAAGGAGATACAAATAAGGTTCCACGAGAGAACCCAAGAGGAAGAGGCTAATTGCTCCTGAGTGAGAAAATTAACAAATTCTGTAAAATGAGAGAATTAACACCTACCTCTTTTTATCTCAGTAGGGTATTATAAAAATACAGAGAATGCTACTTGTGAAATATTCTGCATCATTAGAAATAAGTAGTCTATAAGTTCTAGGCACTATCAATAAAAACTTAACTTCCTAAGAAACATTATTCAGGAGTCCTTAAAGGAGCCGCCCCTCCTTCTAGAGTCATCCTCTCTCTCAGGAGCAATTAGCCTCTTCCTCTTGGGTTCTCTTGTAGAACCTTATTTGTATCTCCTTTAAGTATATCAAATGTTCTCCTTCATGCCATAGCGGTTGGGGTCCTAATCTCCACCAGAAAAAGGAGAATGCCATAAGCTCCATGGGGGCCCTACAATGTGGTTTTTTCTATATAACTTCCAAGTCCCTAACAAGTATAATAAGCTCTAAACAGTGTTTTTGAGTTGAATTTACAAGTAAATCATTGCAATAAAAAATAGTCCTGAGCTATTATCCAAAGAAGAATCTTTATTCAATAAAGTGTGTTATTTGTCATCCAAATAGAGTATAAAGCTTATCCAGGACAGGGATATTATCTTTTTCCAAAGTACAGTGGAAGGCATTCAACCCAGGTTTGTTGAGAAAATGAATGAATGAACACACTTTTGTAAGCACACTAAACTTTCATCAATAACTTTAAATCAAACCCAAACATTTAGCAGTTAATCTTTACACAACACAAACATTTAGACAGGATATAAAGCAGAATTGAAGCTCTAAGCCAAGTGAGAACTCTCAGTAGAAAAGGGATTTTCAATTAGCTGATATAAGGAATGAAAGAACATTTGGTGATAACCCAGCAGCTAAGAGTGATTTCGAGAGAAGGTTACTAGTTAATCAATCTTTGACATTCAGTCATTAAAAAAAAAATCACTAAATGACAGATATGTATAGTTTAGAACAGTGTTTCTTAACCCTTTTTCTTTTCTTTATTGCCTCCCCTCCTGAGGCTTTTTAGACATTTTTGTCCTTGTCTGTGATGTTTTAATACTTCAGATATACTGTGTATATTTACATATACTAGTTCTTTATCTATTAAAAAAAGTAAGATTTTTTCCACTCCTTAGAAATTATTTTCTTAATTTTCTAATAACACTCTTGTTGAGAAAACATAGCTTTCTATATTCTAGAATAGTTTTTTCTCCAATTAGCTCCCAAAAATGTGTTCTCAAGAATCTGAGAAGCTGTTTTTCTTTAAGGAGTCATTATCAAGTTCAAGCAATACTGGTCCATACCAACACAAGTAACACTATTCATGTCTTTTGTATGAAGCTGTCTCTTCACTGAGTTCTTTATGTTGACCATTGTTTCCAGATGTTTGTCCCACAGCAGATCAAACTCCCGTCAGTTAGGTGTATTGCTCATTTCTTAATAAGCATCTGCTCCATCATAATAGACAAGTCCAGTAACAACAGTGGCACCATATTAGTAGAGGGCATGTAGTCCAAATGCATTCTTTCACTGTGAAAGAAACTGACATGGGAAGATTGTGTATGTTTCATGCCAGGGACTGCCAGCTTCAATGGTTGGGATTTTTTGCTTGTTTTATTTTGTTCCTACCATATTATATTGCTTACAGAATTAAATGTTAGGTCCTTTTCAATGCAAGCACAATTATGTGAACCAGGCCTGTGTCAAGCTGCTTATAAAACGTAATACAAGTGGAAATCTTTTTATACAACTTATTAGAAATTGCATTGGGATTACTTCTTGAATAAGGATTGTTCAACTATATGGACCAATGGACAGCTTCCTTTATAAATAATTTTTAAAGGAAGCAAAGGTAGTGGAATGTGAAAATTGAAATATTGAGGAATATAATTATTAGGTTCTTGAATATGCTTTAAACAAGAAAATGACTTTCTTATGGTCACTCAAAAACTGAGATGCTTTCTGTTTGTTAAATGAAAATAGAACTGAAGATTATTTTTCCAGTTTTATTGTTTCAAGTTTTTGTCAGAATTACAATGTTTTAACTTAAATTTAAGAAAACTGTCTCTAATAATTCAAAATCAACAGTTAGTCCTAGTTCAGTTGGTACTATGACGAGAAGCAATTCCCAAGACCAAAAATGGTAAGACCCTGAGCTACCTCCTCTCATGGGCACACCAAAACCACCACTATCTGCAGAAGAACCATCTGTGGAAAAGACTGGAACCTACCAGTAAAGACCATCTACAACGAAAGTCAGAAAGAAGTAGCTATAACAGGAAGGGAAGTAGGAGCAGAAACTCCTAATCAAGACCCATAACCCCAGGGGATGACCCAAACATGGGAGAACAATTGCGATTGCAGAGATTCTCCTAAAGGGACCAAGGGGTCCAAACCACACATCAGGATCCTCCATTTGGGAATCCCGTACCAAGAAGACAAGTTCCAAGAACACTGGTCTTTGAAGGCCATCAGAGCTTACTTTCAGGAGTCCCAGAGGGCAGTGGGAAATAGAGACTCCACTCTTAAGTGGTACATGCAAAACCTTACCTGCTTAGGGACCTGGGGCAGAAGGAGTAATTTGAAAGGAACCTGGATTAGTCTCACCTGCTGATCTTGGAGAACCTCCTGAAGAGTTAGGAGGCATGAGAGCTCACTCTGGGGACATAGACACAGGGGCAGCCATTCTGGGAGCTCATTCTACCAAGCGGACCCTGGTGCTGGCAAACGCTATTTTGGACTTGGAAGCAACCTAACTGTCCATTGACAGAGGAATGGATGAAGAAATGTGGTACATATATATAAAGGAATACTTCCCCACCATAAAAGAGAATGAAATTTACCCTTAGAAACAAAATGGATAGTCCTCAAGGGTATTATGCTTGGTGAAATAAGTCAGAAAAAGACAAATACTTTATATTTTCCCTTATATGTGGAATCTAAAAATAAAACATATTACCAAATACAACAAAGCAAAAAGACTCATATGTATAGAAACCAAGCTAGTGGTTACCAGTGGGGAGAGGGAAGGGGGCAGGGTAAAATGGGGATTGAGAGGTACAAACTGCTGTGAATAAAATAAATGAGCTACATCACAGGCTTATAGCTAATATTTTCTAATAACTATAAATGCAGTATAATCTATAAATATTTTGTATTTCTGTTGTATACCTGAAACTAATATAATATTGTAAATCAGTTGTATCTTAATAAAACACTAATTAATTAAAATAAAATTAAAATATCTCAAACAAAAATCTCCTTTAAAAAATTTTTAAATGATATGAATACAAGAGTGACGTTATGAAGCAAAGTGTTTTGTGAAAGCTAGTCTTAAAGTACATAGAGTTTGTAATTGTTCATACTGTCATTAAAAGTAAAGAACTTTAAAATCCAAAATTTACATTTATTTCAGGTCACTCAAGCGGAACTTAATAAGAAAGCTTCCTCCTAATGTCTTCAAAAAGTACCATGGTCTTCAGACTCTGTAAGAAAACATTTTAATTCTTAGTATTAAATTGACTAATGTTTTTTGGCATATCTGTTTCTTCCCACTTCTGCAGAGACCAACACTACACCTCTGCTTAAGTCTAATCCCTCTTTGGGGAAGTATTTAACTGTTAGCTGGAGACTACCAGGTAACATTGTTTTTCTGACTGCTTCTAGAAGCCACCCTAGAAAACTCTCAGATATTTATCCCTA
The DNA here is from genome assembly GCA_917880005.1 of Nanger dama. NCBI lineage: Eukaryota > Metazoa > Chordata > Mammalia > Artiodactyla > Bovidae > Nanger > Nanger dama. Next base: position 41,236,299 of record CAKJTW010000009.1, on the reverse strand, counting down.
AAGAAACCAAAGTATGTGTACTGTGAATTCTCTTACTGTGAATTCTCGGTGTGTATTGAGAATTATCTCAATTCTCTTGCCCCTCCCCCAAGTGAAGACACTCAAGAGGCTTTGCTCTCTGCACCTCAACGTCAATCTTAGAGAAAGATGTTAGTACCCTTTACCAGGTCTGCCCCCATGCTTAGACAGGGAAATTTTTCTTCCATATGTTTGCAAGTCCAATCTCTACCTAAGATAGCAAGTTCTTGTGGTTTGAAACCTCCAAGCATGTTGCTTTGTAGGATTAATTCCATGTTCACATCTACCTCATTGAGTTTTAGCTGACATGTTGGCTTCCGGTCAGTCTAAGATTACCCTGTGTACTCGCAAAATCTGTAATGGCCCTGGTGATGGTTGCCTGTTATTTAGGTCAGTTTTGTGGCGGAATTATATTGTCATAGGCTTAAACTGCTAGGTTTAAGTATTCTGTGCCTGCATTACACTATGTAGAAAACATGTCAGAGTTCCTGGTTTCATTTTCACATCTACATTGGTTTTGGGTTTGTGTTCACACTATAGAACCCTGGTACATAGATATCATCTATCGGTACTTTTTCTTTAAGATAATAGAAATAGAACAGAATCAGAAGAAAAATTATCCATTTTGCTTGATGAAATGTGCTCAAAGCTCAGATTATCTGAAGAAAAAGTTTCACATCAGAAAACTGAATTCCAATAAAAGACTTTTTAGAACTATATTCTAGATATTAATCAATCAAGAGAGAAGAGGTTTTCAAGTTTAAACCTGATGCACGAACTCAAGAGGACGCTTTCTTCCTGTTTCCTGATCTCTGGAGCAGGAAGAATTTTTCTAATCTGTAGCACCACCTTGTGTTCACATGGTTTAAAAGGAGTCAGGACTTAACTCTAAGTATCAGAATTCAGTATGTTGGCATTTTTATACAATGAACTTCAATTCTTGAACAACCAATTTTTTCCAAGTAATAGATCAAAATAGCTTAATTACAAAAAAGTTGTCATTGGTGGCTAGAGATATCCTTTGATTCCACCTCCAGGCAATATATGGTTTCCCGGCGGCGCTAATGGTAATAAACCCAATCTGTCAGTGCAAGAGACATGAGAGACATAGGTTCAATCCCTGGGTTGGGAAGATCCCCTGTAGGAGAACATGGCACCCCACTCCAGTATTCTTGCCTGGAGAATCCCATGAACAGAGGAGCCTGGTGGGCTACAGTCCATTGGGTGGCAAGGAGTCAGACTCGACTGAAGCGACTTAGCACGCACTCACACCAGGACAATGGTGACCCTCATCAGAAGAAGGAAAGAAGTCAGGCTGAAAATCCTTACTTCCTCCTTGCTACAACCTGGGGCCAGTGCTTATGAATGTGTGGAGCTTAACTGGGTACATGGGATGCAAGGGCTTGTGCTCCAGGTTCTGTTTCCTCTGACCTCCTGTTAATTCCAGGCCCAACCTTCAGCATGACCTCAGTGAACTCTGCAGCCAGCATCCTCGCTTGGCCTTCCAAGCTCATTTATAGTCTTCTAGACCTGACTTTTGTATTTCTGTTTCTCTTCTGTGGTATGTACATTTGATACATTTTCTCAAATACTTTTTGGAGCCAAACTTGGGTGTCAAATAAATATGATCGAAGTTGACTTGCTCGGCCAATCTGGATGAACATGGCATATGGTTTGGTGTCTTAGTGATGTCACAGCCTTGCAGTGTTGCCAGGAGTGTGCTGAATACTATCAAGTTTATAGAATTACAGCAGGAAATATCAGAATTTTAAAAAGGCTTCTAGGCCTCTTTGATTAGTAAGTACCTTGCTAGGCCCAGTTTTAGGGGCCTAATGAAGTTTCAGTCATTGAAAATTTAAATGTTAAATTTTAGGCATCATATGTCTAAATTTATAACTAGAAGTTCAAAATAAAAACCAGCCCAGTAATCTATGAACTTAATCAAGAAACAAAATAACATATATCCAGCTTCACTATTTTGTCCTGTTTACCTTTTTAACTTTAAAGAATTCTTGATATTTCCTCTTTTTAAAAAAAAAAAATTATTGAAGTATAGTACAATGTTGTGTTAGTTTCAGATGTATAGCAAAATGATTTAATTATACATATATATAAACATATGTATTCTTTTTTTTACATTCTCTTCCATTATAGGTTATTACAAGATGTTGTGGTAAAATACACAGGACATAAAATGTACCATTTTAACCATTTTTAAGTGTACATTCAGAGGCATTAAGCACACCTGCATTTTTGCACCACCATCACCACCATCCATCTACAAAACTCTCTTCATTCTTGCGAAACTGAAACTCCCTTTTCCTCATGTTTTCCCTTTAATAATCATTTTCACAGGTGCCTGCAAAACAATAAGATTAGATCCGTATCTGTCTATGCTTTCCGAGGACTATACAGTCTTACTAAACTGTAAGTACCAGGGCCAATTAATCTTCCCATTCCGTGGTGGCCTGCGGACCCGACCCATCCTACTGCACATGGCCCTGCCACCCATGATGGCATTCAGGGCATGTGCAGACAGCAGACGTTGCCAAAGGCATGGGACCCTGAGTCACACGTGCTCCACCAACAAACTGGGTGTGTGAGCTTGAGGGCTTATTTTCCTTTCTAAGCATCAACTACCGTAAAAGTGAAAACTACAACAGTACCTACCTCAGGGTTGTTGCAAGGAATGAATGAAAAAAATCAGAAGAATTAGGCACACAGTATGCATTAGCCATAGTGATGGGAAGGAGGACTGAATGACCTTTTTAGCCTGAGAAAACCTAGTGATAGCTAAAATTTATGAAGGAGAAAGCCCAAAGTTGTGCTTTTCCCACTAATTCTCCTTGTACAAATATATAAAGCATGATAAGTTTGAAAGAACAAAGTTTTTTTAATTATGGTAAAATATATATAGCAAAGTTGCCATTTGAGTCATTTCTAAGGATATAGTTCAGTGGCATTCAGTACACTCACACTGTTGTTCAACTATCCATCTCCAGAACTTTTCGTATTCCCAACTAAGACTCCACATCCATTAAACTCTAACTCCCCAAGCCTCTCTTCCAGCCTCCTGCAAATACCATTTAACATTCTGCCCCTATAAATCTGACTACTCTAGGGACCTCACAGAAGTAGAAACAGGTAGTATTTTCCCTTTTGTGTCAGGCTTATTTCATAACATCTTAGTCTTAGCATTATGCCTTCAAGATTCATCCATGTAATATATATCACAATTTCACTCCTGAATGTAATGATAATAAGACTGAATAATATTCCATTCTGTGTATCACATTTTTTATTTATTGACTTTGATAGACAGACACTGAGATCATTTCCACCTTTCAGCTATTGTGAATAATGTTGCTATGAACGTTGATGTACAAATATTTCTTTGAGCCCTTGATTCCGTTCTCTTGGGTGAATGCCCAGAACCGGACTTGCTGGTTTGTATGGCAATTCTACATTTCATTTTCTGAGGATCCACCTTACTGTTTTTCACAGCATCTGCATCATTTTACATTCTCATCAGCAATGCACAGGTTCCAATTCTTCTACATCCTCATCAACTCTTGCTGTTTTCTGGGATTTTGTTGTTGTTGTGTGCTGTGTTGCTTTTAATAACAGCCATCCTTATGGCTATTAAGTGGTATCTCATTGTAGTTAAGAGCAAAGTTTTCTAAAATAGTCCTTCTCAGAGTTCTATTTCATTGCATTCTACCAAGCAGCTGACTCCCAGGAGTGACTGAAGGGATTTATGACTCAAAATCACATAAATAAAAGTTTTTTGTATTTCTATTTCTGGCCCCTTGCTTTCTATTCTATCCCATTTTTAATCCTTAACTCAAGAACTTTGGTCAGATTCCTCACTGGTGGTATCAGAGTTTGAGGTTGAGTCAAGAAGGCCACCCAATCACTTTGTAGCAAAATGGAAGAAAGTCACTGGAGTTCCAAAGTCGGAACAGTAACCCCTGTTAGCCATGTCCTCTTCCCTTCTGCCCCCTGCTCTTTCATGTCATAGCAAATTATCCAAAGTCAGTACTGGACTCATCCTTATCATATTTCTGACTACCTTTCTTTACAATCTCTCACAAATGTATTCAAAACTTTTAAACATATCTGCTTGGTATAATGTTCAATGAATATGGAGGGGGCTCTTGAAAGACAGCAGAAACTGGAGAGTAAATGCAAAAGTGTCTTCCATCCACTCCTTGGCTTTTTCCTGCCACTAGAATATCATCTGTGTATAAAAATGTCACACGGTCCTGGGTTTTCATGGATCACCATCAGATTCTGCTTGTCACTCATCCGTAGATACTCATTACCCCTCAGACTGTGCAAGTTCTTCAGCTAGACATTCTAGAGTGCAGTACAGAGAAAAAGAAGTCAGACCTGGTGCCTTCCAGCACGTTACACTCTGGTATTTCAGAGAGAACCATGTGCTTCCTGTGGGGAGAGGCACCCCCTTGCTTTCCAGAAGCTTACAGTCTATGTTGGGGAAACAATGCCTACATGTACATCATAGAGAATGGTGAGGGATTTACTTTCTTAGGACCTAAACCTGTGTTGCTCAGACCACAGCTTCTGTGATGGTTGTCTGAAAGCAGTGATCATTTTAGGTCCAGAGCAGTGGATGAGGACTCTGAAAACTGAAGCACAGGGCTTTGGGGGTGGGATGGATCAAACTCCTTTACTTGGAGGACTTCCAGTGACTCTTAAAGGGAGCCTCTGAGATGCTTTCCATCTTCCCATGCCCAACTGGGGCTACAGGCTTGCAAGGGAAGGAAAGAAGTGGCTAGAGTGTGAGGGTCTTATCCCATGCTACCCTCAAGCAAAAGTCAGATCTGCGGGATGGAGAGGGGAAAGGAAATTCTTGGCAGGAGAGATTTCATAGGATATCAGCTCCCTGATCTGTCAGAGTGGAGAAAAGAAGAGACATCAGTGTGGTCCATGTATCAGTAGAAGTGGAATTGGGTTTTCCTGGTGGCTCAGACGATGAATCTGCCTACAGTGAAGGAGACACAGGAAGTCTGGGTTGGGAAGAGACCCTGGAGAAGGGAATGACTACCCACTCCAGTACCATTACCTGGAGAATTCCAAGGACAGAGAAGCCTGGAGGGCTACTGTCCACGGGGATCACAAAGAGTCGGACACCACTGAGCAACAACAACACAACACACACAACTGCCCAATTTGTCAGAGTGAAGAAAGAAATCAATGTGGTCCACGTATCAGTAGAAATGGAATTGAATGAACACTTGCATAGGAATCACAGGCAGTGAGGACAAAGAGGAGGCAAGAAACTGATGTGGGAAGTTGAACAGAGACGTGGTCATGATGATATGTGCCAAGCGCTTCTGACACGCCTGGCTTCAAATACTCAACAATCCAGTAAATTAGGTTCTGATGTTATTTCCATTTCAGAACTGGGGAAACTGAAGATTTCAGAAGTTGTTTGCTTCGGGTCACACTGTTAAGTGGCAGAGCTAGGAACCAAACTATCTGACAGCAAATTCAGAGCAAAATTGCTGAGCCAGAGAAATTGACACAGAAATAAACATGTAAGACAGTTTCTCTGCCATTTTAAGCAAAAATGGAAGGAGAGGAATTTTGCACACATTTCAGTCCTGGACTCTTGCAACCACTGGCAACCTTAGGTATTTTGAGAGTTTCACCTCCACTTTTCCAAATCAAAAGGACAAAGTTAAATGGAATTAGATTAAATTATTTTAATTAGATTAGACTAATTTGATTAAATTAGTTAAATGGAATTAGATTTTTGCAAATATTTCCCTTTATTTATCCCATTATTTATTTATTTTTTCTGTTGGGTTATGTGTGTCTGTGTGTGTGTGTCCAAAAGTTTTCTTCAGGGAAAAGAAACTACACAAAGACTCTAAGGCCTCTATAAAAGAAGAGAGGTGATTTTTTTAATGTTTTTTATATTGAGGTTAAAGTTACAAAATATAAAACAATTTAATCATATTTAATTGTACAGTTCAGTGGCACTAAATGCATTCACATTGTTGTGCATTCTCACTATCATCCATATTCCTAATTTTTCACCTTCCTAAACTGAGACCCTGGCCCCATTAAACACTAACTCACCATTCCTCTCCCCACTCATCATCCCTGGCCCTTGGCATCTACCAGTATACTTTCTGACTCTATGTATTGACTATTCTAGCTTGATTCCATTTATACAAGAGGTGATTTTGAAAGTTATTCAAAGCCGGTGTTTGCTCTTGGAAGAAAAAGAAAAACGCATAAGCAAACAGAAGGAAGAGAGCATTCACTCTGCAGAAGAGTGAGAAGTGAAGTCTCCTCAGAGTACAGGGGGTCAGACTCCCCACAAGGTGCTCAGTGTCTTTTCTCCAGAGCCGGTCCCCGCCTGCCCCCAGGGTGTCTCCTGTGTCCCCTCTCAGCCTCTTCACAGTGACCCTTCAACTTGTCACCCTCACACCGCTTGCCTTTGCATAAGTCATTTCCTCTCTCTGGGACTCACTCCCACCCATGCTTTGCTTTGTGGAAGACACACCCTCATCCAAATCTCTTCTCAACTGAGCCTCTTTCCATTAGGACTCAGTGTCTCCTCTCCCCTCCAGACTCCACAGCCCCCACCAGCAGTCAGCGTCTTCTCTGCTGGAAAGTCAGAGTAACTGTATGTTCTAGCTCTTTCCCTCTGCTGCTATACTATTTACCTGCTCAGATGTCGTCTTCCACAAAGAAAGGGATTGGAGACCTAGCACACTGTCAAAACAATCTGATGAACAGATGACTAGAGATAGTGATTGACTGGTTGATGGTTGATTGATAATTGAGAAATTAAAAACTGGATATGGAAAGGTAAATGATAAAGAACTTTAAGAGTTCCAAAGGCAGGAAAATGGCTTGATGAGAATAGCTTAGAAGAAACTTTAAGATGAATGACTATTGTTCTTCCTTTCCTCGTTGTAAGATATCAAGAAGATAACAGATTTACTGCCATCATTTCTCTTTCTTCAGGTATCTCAGTCATAACAGAATAACCCTCTTGAAGCCGGGTGTTTTTGAAGATCTCCACAGACTAGAATGGCTGTATGTTTCATTTCTGTAGCATATTATGGTATTTGTCTTTATGTTGAAAAATATATAAAGAATCTATTTTTTCTTCTGGTTGGCAGGATAATTGAAGATAATCACCTCAGTCGAATTTCCCCACTAACATTTTATGGACTAAATTCTCTTATTCTCTTGTAAGTACTAAAAATTTAAGCAAATGTTTCAATTGAAGGAAAATACATGAATAAAAATTATCACTTTGAGTTTAGTAGCATTTTATTTGGAATTTGAACCCGAAAAAGACATTTCCAACTAAAAACCATTTCCTAGTCCTGTTATATGAGGCTATTCTGAAGTCGTAACAATTTTATAAGATCTTGTCTTCCAGAATGTCAGCCCATCGAAACTGAACTCAGCCTCACAGTCATGTTTCCTTCCAATATTCTTAGGCATACCAGTACTATGCTTTAATGTAAGTCCCCTACATAAAAACTATCAAGCTGTGAACTTTTAAAGATGTGAACGTGCGTTCCATCAACATCAGACATGAGTGACATCGCAGCTTGACCTCCATTTCCTGTTGCTGATAATCCTTCAGCTCTACCATCTCCCACTTTCTTTCCCTCCTCCAGTCAGGAACTTTTCTTCCCTGTTCACTTGATGCCAGCCTCTGTATGCCAGCTGTAGTACTACACTACTGTATTTTTCAAGATACTACATTATAAGATCAAAAGTCTTTTCTTTATCCTTTATGTTTGTTATGTATTATTCGTGTGAAGGGTATTATAAACCTATTACAGTACAGTAGTATATAGCTGATCGTGTTTGCTGGGTGTCTAGGCTAACTTTGTTGGACTTAGGAACAGACTGGACTTAAAGAATATGCTCTTGGAATGGAACTCATTCATATGTAAGGGACTTAGTATATTAATCTTGGTAAAGAAAAATAACATTCATTTGAAGTCACCCTCTTTTCACTACCCACAAGTGAAGGGTACAGGTGTTTTCTTCAGTCTGCTGGTGTTACTGCTTCTTCCATATGACAGATATCATTTGTCTAATTTTATTACTAACAAGCACTTAAATATAACAAGACTTACCAAAAAATTAAAGTAAGAGTGTGCCTAACTTTTTGGATGTTCACGGCTCCATGAGAATAATGATAAACCCATGTTTGACTTAGGTTGAAAAAGAAAGAGAAAAATGGGACTCCTTTCTGATTCTCTTTTTCAGAGTACTGATGAATAATGTCCTTACCCGCCTGCCTGACAAATCTCTTTGTCAGCACATGCCCAGACTGCACTGGCTGTAAGTTGCTGTATCTTTCTTTTTTAATTTTTATTGAAATATAGTTGATTTAAAATGTTCTGTTTGTTTCAGGAGTACAGCAAAGTAATTTAGTTATATATGTATGTATGTATATAATGGAAAAAATTCTAATATATATATATGTTCTAATATATATTCTAATATATATATATTAGAATCTTTTCCATTATAGGTTATTCTAAGATGTTGAGTATAGTTCCCTGTTCTATACAGTAGGTCCTTGTTGGTTATCTATTTTATATATAGTACTGTGCATCTGTTAATTCCAAGCAACCAATTTATCCCTTCCTTCTCCCCTTTCTTCTGTGGTTTGTTTTCTATGTCTGTGAGTCTATTTCTGTTTTGTAAATAAGTTCATTTATATCATATTTTAGACTCCACACATAAGCGATATCATACGATATTTGTCTTTCTTGGTCTGATTTACTTCACTTAGTATGATAATCTCCAGGTCCATCCATGTTGCTGCAAATGGCACTATTTCTTTCTTTTTATGGCTGAGTAGTATTCCACTGTGGAGAAGGTGATGGCACCCCACTCCAGTACTCTTGCCTGGAAAATCCAATGGGCAGAGGGAGCCCAGTAGGCTGCAGCCCATAGGGTTGTGAAGAGTAGGAAACAACTGAGCAATCTCACTTTCACATTTCACTTTCCTGCACTGGAGAAGGAAATGGCAACCCACTCCAGCGTTCTTGCCTGGAGAATCCCAGGGATGGGGAACCTGGTGGGCTGCCATCTATGGGGTCACACAGAGTCGGACACAACTGAAGCAACTCAGCAGCAGCAGCATTCCACTGTATATATGCACCACATATTCTTTATCCATTACTCCGTTGATGGACATTTATGTTGCTTCCATGTCTTGGCTATTGTAAATAGTGCTGCTAATTAGGGTGCATGTATCTTAATTAGAGTTTCTGCAGATAGATGCCCAGGAATGGTGTAAAATATGGTATTATATGGTAGCTCTATGGTATTATATGGTAGCTGTATTTTTAGTTTGTTAAGGAAACTCCATGCTGCTCTCCATAGTGGCTATATCAATTTACATTCCTACCAACAGTATAGAAGGGCTCCCTGTATCTCTTCTTACAGAAAACAACTAACTTTACTGTTTTTGCCTAGCTCATTTTGGATATTGGGTTTTTCTCAAATGGTACTTGCAATATTGTGTCACAATTCCTCAAAAATTTTAGCATGACTTTTATTAAACACTCCTATTATCTAAACTAATTCCTCTAAGCTTAGTTCACTTTGGTAGCTCAGTCGCGTCCAACTCTATGTGACCGCATGAATTGCAGCAAGCCAGGCTTCCTGTCCATCACCATCTCCTAGAGCTTGCTCAAACTCATGTCCATCAAGTCGGAGATGCCATCCAACCATTTTGTTCTCTGTCATCCCTTTCTCCTCCTGCCTTCAGTCTTTCCTAGCATCAGAGTCTTTTCTAATCAGTCAGTTCTTTGCATTAGGTGCCAAAGGATTGGAGTTTCAGCTTCAGCATCAGTCCTTCCAATGAATATTTAGGACTGATTTCCTGTAGACTGACTGGTTTCATCTCTTTACTATCCAAGGGACTCTCAAGGGTCTTCTCCAAAACCACAGTTCAAAAGCATCAATTCTTCGGCGCTCAGCTTTTTTATGGTCCAACTCTCACATCCATACACAACTACTGGAAAAACCACAGCGTTGACTAGATGGACCTTTGTTGGTAAAGTGATGTCTCTGCTTTTTAATATGCTGTCTGCGTTGTTCATGGCTTTTCTTCCAAGGAGCAAGTGTCTTTTAATTTCTTGGCTGCAATCACCATCTGCAGTGATTTTGGAGCCCAAGAAAATAAAGTCTGTCACTGTTTCCATTGTTTCCCCGTCTATTTGCCATGAAGGGAACGGACGCCATAATCTTCATTTTCTGAGTGTTGAGTTTTAAGCCAGCTTTTTCACTCTCCTCTTTCACCTTCATCAAGACATCCTTTAGTTCCTCTTCACTTTCTGCCGTAAGGGTGGTGTCATCTGCATATCGGAGATTATTGATAGTTCTCCCAGAAATCCTGATTCCAGCTTGTGCTTCATCCAGTCCAGCATTCCACATGATGTATTCTGCATATAAGTTAAATAAGCAAGGATTCAACATACAGCCTTGACATATCCCTTTCTCAATTTGGAAATAGCCATTGTTTCATGTCTGGTTCTAACTGTTGCTTCATGACCTACATACAGATTTCTCAAGAGGCAGGTCAGGTGGTCTGGAATTCCCATCTCTTTACGAATTTTCCCTAGCCTTTGTTCTGCTTCATTTTCTACTTCAAGGCCAAGCTTACCTGTTACTCTAGGTATCTTTTGACTTCCTACTTTTTCATTCCAGTCCCCTATGAGGAAAAGGACATCTTTTTTTGGTGTTAGTTCTAGAAGGTCTTGTAGGTCCTCACAGAACCATTCAGCTTCATCGGCATTAGTGGTTGGGACATAGACTTGGATTACTGTGATACTAAATGGAAACTCTTACTAAAATAAAATATCTCCAAAAAATCAAAATACTTTGGAGGCAGGAAGAAAACAGAAGGGATGTTGTGACATTGTATAACATCACCTCTTTTCTTTGTCAATCTATTCACCCATTCATTTGGTATAGACAGAATAAGTGACTTTAGTTCCATCTTTAAGTTCTGTGTAACAAGAACACGATATTTAGAATTTATTTTTGAAGCCTCATCACACAGAATATGTTCCATAGAATTTTTCACACAGTAGCTTTGTTGGTGGTACTTAGCATCAGCCCACCTATGCAAAATTCAATTATCCAGTAAATGTGTCTAAGAGACAGGTAAAAAATGAAGAAGTGAATCCAAAATATCTCTTTAAAATTTGATCCATAAATTTTATGCACTATGTCATATGAAAATTCCCTCTGTCTTTTATTTTATAGGAGATTCCCAAAAGTTTGGTTGTTGGAGTTTTAAGCTCATAGCGGACTAGAAGCGCCAACTTGAAAGTAGGAGGGGAAGTTAGTGAGGTTGGTTTTAGTGAGAAGTAACAACGATCAACCTAATAACAAAGCAGCAGCAAGAAATGCTATAAAAAGCAGACCCTGTAATTCAGAACACACTGGTTTGGAACCATCTAGAAAAGAGAAACATCTCCTAAATCATTACTTACTAAGTCCAGGGGGCATCTCGGTATGACAGTATAGTACCCTCACTAATGACAAAGGAAAGGGCAAATTAAGTGCAATATCATTTGTGGAGATTAAATTTGGGTTCAAAAGTATTCATTAACTGTTATAACATACTCAGTAATGCCAACTTAATAATTAAGTAAAATTGAGCAATATTTACATGAATAAATTCACAATTAAACGTCCATGCATTGATTGAAAACAGAAGCAAATGTGGGAAATTTTATACAATAATAAAAATTTCCTTTGCTTTTAAAAAGGTAGAAAAATTTACATCTCAGATAAAAATAAAACAATTAGGATTTATCACTAAAGAGGAAGACTTTTAAAAATTTTTATAAAGTTATCATCTTTATAAAAATTATAATCTTTAAATTTTAACTATCCAAACAACTCACTCCACATGCATTCCTGATAGTGAATACTATTCCAATTTTAAGGCTAGTAATAATTTTTGCTTTTCACCTTGTATATGAACTTCCATTTAGCAAAGCGTAAACTAGAAAATCTGTTGGATGTGTTAGTAAACATAGAAAAATATAAATAAAATAAAAAGAGACATGACAGCCTAGGAGAATATACCTGTAAGATATACGACAGACAACAGACTAAAACCTTTAATATGTGCATGCATACTCAGTAGCTCAGTCGTGTCCAACTTTTGCAACTTCATGGACCATAGCTCACAAGGTTCCTCTGTCTGTGAGATTTCCCAGGCAAGACAACTGGAGTGGGTTATGATCACGTACTCCAGGGGATCTTCCTGACCCAGGGATAGAACCTGTGTCTCCTGCATCTCCTGCATTGGCAAGTGGGTTCTTTACCAATGTGCCACCCAGGGTTGGCCAAACCCAATAGCTCTTTCAAAGCAATTTTTAAAAACCTATAAACACCACAATAAAATATATGAAATTCAAAAGGAAGAAAAATAAGTAGTAAATAAGCATACAAACAGCTGGAGCAATAGCTAAAGTTGAAATGATGATCCCAAGAGTAAAGTAAACATTCATTTTGGGATGAGACTAAGCAAATTTTTATATAGGGAGAAGAAGCTAATATAAAGAATTTGAAAATATAGAAACCAGTGAGGATGCATTATGGAGCAAGGTCCTGGAAGCCATGGAAAGGACAGACAGTTAAGATGTGACGTACACACATACAGGTATAGTGAAGATGAATGCACCCACCCTGCTTCCATCAACACAGTGCAATTTCAAGATCATAATATGAAGTATAAAGAAAATATACATATTATTTTATATATTATATAATATATTGTAATATATAAAATATAATATAAATAAGATAGATATATAATATATAATAAAATATTATATATTATATATGTGTGTGTTATATATTATAAATATATATATAAAGAAAATAGTGTATATTACAATTCCATTCCAACAATGCTGTGCTGAAGGTATAGAAAGCCCCCGAGACAATATTGCTCCATCTCTACCAATGAGAAAGAACTTTACAGTCTACACAATCATAATTTTCTCAAGCCCATCAAAGAGCTACAGTCATAAGGCTAGCAGGTAAACTGAATTCAGGAGAGATAGGACATCTACAGTATTTTGCCTTTAGCAGAGCACAAGATGAAGAGTTGATGGTCATAAAGCAGATACAAAGAAAAGTGCTAAAACTGTAATAAACCTGTGAAGGTTAACTGTGGGATAGTGTAACCCTCTGGAATAGCTGTGAACCCCAGACTCACAGGAGTCAGCTACTCCTAACAGGCTCTTCTCCTCTGGTCTCCACCAACTCACAGCAAGGCTAGGGGTGATTAAAGAAACTAGAGAGTCTTCTTTGGTGGCCCACAGGTACAAACCCCTCCTTCTTCCTGACGCTTCCTTCTTAGGAAGCAAAAGCTTTATGATACCAGTGTGTGTGTGTGTGCTCAGTCATGTCCAACTCTGCGACCCCATGGACTGTAGTCTGTCAGGCTCCTCTCTTCATGGAATTTCCCAGGCAAGACTACTAGGGTGAGTTGCCATTTCTTCCTCCAGGGAATCTTCCAAAACCAGGGATCAAACCCGTAGTTCTTGCAGCTTCTGCACTGGCAGGCAAGTTCTTCACCACTGAGCCACCTGGGACCCCCAAAGGGTGGTAGGAGCCAAAGCTCTCTACTCTAGCAACATGGGCAGATAAGCCTCTCCAGCCCAGGATCCTGTACTGTTACAAAGTGGGCTGGGGCTTCTGAGTCATGATTGACAGCAATGCTGAGAAAGTCCAGTCCTCAAAGAGAGCAAGAATAATCTTTGTCACATTATAAAGCAATCAACAGAACCAGACCTAGAGATAACTCAGATGTTACAGCTACCAAACAAGGAAATTAAATACTTATGATTGGGACCTCCCCCAGCAGTACAGTGGTTGGAAAGGAACTTCCGCTTTCAATAGAGGGGTGCAGATTTGATTCCTGGTTGGGGAGTTTAGATCCAACATGCCTCATAGCCAAAACAAACAAACAAAAAAACATAAAGCAGAAGCAGTGTTGTGATAAATTCAACAAAGACTTTAAAAATGGTCCATGTCAAAAATCTTTCTTAAAAAACTATTAATCAGTCAACTGATTTATTGGAAAAAGTAGGCAACATACATGCACAAGTGTAAAATGTCTGCAAAAAGATGGAGGCTTCAAAGAGAATCAGGGAATTACTTCAACAGGCTTAGCAGCAGGATGAACACAGCTGAGCAAGAATCAATCACCTTGAAGATAGATCAGTAGAGAGCTTTCATTTGTTTCAAAAGAAAAAAAAATGAAATACAGAGGCAAGAATACAAAAGTTTCAGGATAATATAAAATTGCCTAAAACTGAATTAAAGGGTCACAGAAAAAGAAGAGAGGAAAAACAAGATGTCATCAAACAAAACTTGGGTCTGCTCTCCAGACATATCAGTTCAGCTCAGTTCAGTCTCTCAGTCGTGTCCAACTCTTTGCAACCCCGTGAATCACAGCACTCCAGGCCTCCCTGTTCATCACCAACTCCCAGAGTTCACTCAGACTCACGTCCATCGAGTCGGTGATGCCTTCCAGCCATCTCATCCTCTGTCGGCCCCTTCTCCTCCTGCCCACAATCCCTCCCAACATCAGAGTCTTTTCCAATGAGTCAACTCTTCGCATGAGGTGGCCAAAGTATTGGAGTTTCAGCTTTAGCATCAGTCCAGGACTGATCTCCTTTAGAATGGACTGGTTGGATCTCCTTGCAGTCCAAGGGACTCTCAAGAGTCTTCTCCAACACCACAGTTCAAAAGCATCAATTCTTCAGCACTCAGCTTTCTTCACAGTCCAACTCTCACATCCACACATGACCACTGGAAAAACCATACATAACCTTGACTAGACGGACATTTGTTGGCAAAGTAATGTCTCTGCTTTTCAATATGCTATCTAGGTTGGTCATAACTTTTCTTCCAAGGAGTAAGCGTCTTTTAATTTCATGGCTGCAGTCACCATCTGCAGTGATTTTGGAGCCCCCAAAAAAGTCTGACATTGTTTCCACTGTTTTCCCATCTATTTCCCATGAAATGATGGGACCAGATGCCATGATCTTAGTTTTCTGAAGGTTGAGCTTTAAGCCAACCTTTTCGCTCTCCTCTCTCACTTTCATCAAGAGGCTTTTTAGTTCCTCTTCACTTTCTGCCCTAAGGGTGGTGTCATCTGCATATCTGAGGTGATTGATATTTCTCCTGGCAATCTTGACTCCAGCTTGTACTTCTTCCAGCCCAGCATTTCTCATGATGTACTCTGCATAGAAGTTAAATTAGCAGTGTGACAATATGCAGCCTTGACGTACTCCTTTTCCTATTTGGAACCAGTCTGCTGTTCCATGTCCAGTTCTAACTTGCTTCCTGACCTGCATACAGGTTTCTCAAGAGGCAGGTCAGATGGTCTGGTATTCCCATCTCTTTCAGAATTTTCCACCGTTTATTGTGATCCACACAGTCAAAGGCTTTGGCATAGTCAATAAAGCAGAAATAGATGTTTTTCTGGAACTCTCTTGCTTTTTTGATACACAAAGTCAATTTACTAACACCAGAGGTGGTCAAGGAAAGGACAACATTTATTGAAAATATCAAAGAAGGAGAACAGACAGTTCAAGTTCAAAAGACCCAAACTCCCTGATGTCTTTCAAGGAAGGGTTTTTTAAAGGCAAGGTGAGGGATACTATTGCAGGGTACATGATCAACTGAGGTTCAATTATCTGATTGGTTGATGGTGAGGTAGCAAGGTGGTGTTTCAAGAATCTCAATCGTCAACCTTCTGGTTCCTATCAGTCTAGCATCTACATGCTGGTGGTCAGCAGTTAACTTCCTCCACCTGATGGAGTTGACTGTCTGCAAAACAACTCACGGACATGGCTCAGGATGTTATCTACAGCCCTTGAGGAGGAAATTAACATCCTTGACTTTGTTTTATGGCTAACAGTCTCACTTGACTGTTTTCCTTTGTTTCTGCATTTTCTCACTTCTCTGATTAAATTTGTTCCTTGGAATTCAAGAAAGGGGATAAAACTTTTCTAGAAACAAGAGGCAAGTCAGGAGATACAGGGTCCTGCTCAATTTTAAAGAATATCTAAAGAGATAATGACCAAGAATTTTCTAAAATAACATAATGAACCCAAAAATCTAAGAACCTCAGAGAAAAAAGCAAACAGAAGTAGAAAGGAAAAAACTTGATAAATGATAATCAAGCTGCTGAAAATCAAAGATAAAGGAAAAGAGCTTGTGGCAACCAGAGAAAAAAAGAGATATTATAATACATGCTGCTAAATGAAGATAAGAAATGCAGCAGTGATTTTTTTTAAAAGCTAGAGGGGCTGTGTTAACATTGGAGAAAAAGAGCCTTTTGAACAAAGACTATCACCAAAGATAAAGAGAGGTATCACATAATGATAAAGGGCTCGATTCAGGAAGAGGACACAGTAACTTAAAGGGGAAGGCAGTTTTAAAATGAATAAAGTGAAACCATGAAACTATTAAGAAAAATAACTAGGTATCAAAAGATGTCATTTAAAACTAAGCAATCTACCAGTATGTGGATATTTGATATTCCTAAAATGAACATTAATAAACAGTATACAATTGATCAAAATCCTATGGTGAGAGACAGATGGAAAGAAAGTCAGGAAGACAATATATACTAATTCCATCATTTCTAATAATAGGAATTGTTAAGTACTAGTGTTGCTCTCTAAGAAAAAGAAGATAGAGTATAGTGGATAAAGTTATAAAGGTAACCAGTAGAATATACAAAGCTTTTTAAATATTAGAAGAAATTTAAGCCATTTGTTCAAGGGTTTTTTAGCCTATAAAAGCAATATAGGGAGGCTGCTGGCAACAGGCTTGAGTCTGGTTTGCATCTCCTAGCTGCCTCCTCTCAAGGACAGCGAGGCCAACGAAAGAGAAGCCTGCAGGGGATGGGAAGGAAGAGGGGACCTGTTCCCAAGCCGGTGAAGGTGGAGGCAGCCGGTGGGCCTTGCGCTTTCAACTCTGACAGCCCCTGTGGCCTCTTTGAAAGTTTAATCTCGCCCAACAAGTCCGAGACTTTTTTCAAGGAATTCCGGAAGCAGAAGCCCCTTCTCATCCAGAGAGATGACCTTGAACTTCCTGTTCACGCTCTCAGATCTGAAGAGTACTATGGAGGATCCGAAAATGTCTACAGGTGTGTCCATGGGAAGAATAAGGTTTAAATCAAGAGGGCAAAGTGCACTTTCTTCAGCTGAGAAAAGATTTTGATCAGAAAAGTGCAACAGTTCCATTTCACTACCCTCCGAGAATTACGGATGAGCTCTGGAAGTCCTAGGAGAAGCTGGAGTGCCGCTTTGGCTCCAAAGGGTACATAACCCCGCTTGGGCGATCCGGGCCTGCCGCCCCACTACGATGATGTCGAGGTTTTCATCCTGCAGCTGGAGGGAAAGAAACACTCTCGCCTGTACCAACTCACGGTACCGCGCCGCCCCACCCCACCCCCCCACCGCCCCCTCCCCCGCCCCGGCCTCGCGGGCACCGGAGTGAAGCGTGGAGCGCGAGGACAGGCGTTCACGCTGAAGCCGGCAGCGCTGCACTTTCGCAGAGGGACCATCCAGCAGGCGGACCCTCCGGAGGGGCTGGCCCACTCCACGCATGTGACCATCCACACCTCCGGAGCAGTTCATAGGGAGATTTCCTTTTGGAGACCATTTTGGGGCTCGAGTTTGATACCACAAGGCAGACGTGGAGCTCCGGGCTGGCATCCGCTGGCGGCTGCCCCGAAGGTGAAACCACAGCTGTTGCAACAAGAAGATAAGGTGGCTTTCTGAGGATACTTGCAGACCAGCTAGAGGGCATCAAAGAACTGCCTTCAACAGACAAGAGGAAGGATGTTGCCATGAATGGATTCTCTCCTTACTATCTGGGGAGTTCAGCAGAGCTTTTCAACACCAGGTGGACAGTTACCAGGGTTGGACAACACAGTGAGACTGCAGTTTAGAGACCACATTGTCCTCCCCTCCAACATTGTCCGTAGGACCCGATCAAGATCCATCTGATGAAACTGGAGGAAAGATGGTTTACTCTATCATTCCTGAAAGAATAGGTGAGAGACACACAAGATGGGAAATGAGGAAACAGAGTCCCATGGACTTCGCTTTCCTTTATCACATATGGTTGCACTGAAGCAAATTTGGAACAGTCCAGCTAGTTCTGTCAAGGGTAGCTTACTATAGATGAGGAAAAGCAAAAGCAAAACCTAGTATTATCCTTCTGCACAGAATGTTTAATCCAAGCAGTCTGGTCCTTTCACTGCTTTTTAATATTAATATGTATACATAAAATAGTAGACACTTGATTCTGCCAAGATTTGTGTGCTAAGGAGCCTCTGCTGCTTTGAGCCAAGGACAGGATGAATGGAACTTTTCTTACCTGTGTATCTAATAAGATGAGATGTACCTTTTACAGGTGATCAGTTGGCCGTATGTACTAACAGGTGCATAAAAGAAAGAACAGCAAATTACTAAATGTCCCAGAAGCTGACAAAAACCATACTTCAAAAAGTTTATTTAATCCAGTGTGGTAGAAAACACACAGCTCCAACAATAATAATTATTTAAATAATTGTATTATTTAAAGTAAATATATATAATAATATTTTTAAATAGCAGGTAAAGGTTAGATATATTAGCCTTGTCAGTGAACATAAGTGGCCTAAAATTACCTACTAAAAAGAAAAAAGATTTTCAGATTGGCTCACGAAGTAAAACCTAACAACACTATTTACCCCCAAAAAAAAAATGCAACTGTAACTAAGTGATTAAGAAAGATTAAAAATAAAGGTCTGTTCCAAAGTATGCCATATAAATGAAAACCAAAAAAAAAAAAAAACCAGACTTTTTTTTTTCTGAATAGTAGAATTCTGGCCAATTTAGATTAAGCACTACAAAGAAGGACGTATAAATGCTGTAGTGTGGGACTTCACTGATGGTCCAGTGGTTAAGAATCTCAATTCAGGAGACTCAGGTTTGGTCCCTGATTAGGGAACTAAGATCCCACATGCTGTGGAACAACTAAGCCTGCACACCTCAGCCAGACAGTCTGTGCACTGCAAGGCAAGATCTCATATGATGCAATGAAGATCCCACGTGCCACAACTAAGATCCTGCACAGCCAAAAGAATAACTGTTTTTAAAATAACAAAAAAATAAGTGCAATTTCCAATATAAGATATTATATTAGGAGTATATATGCACCGAATAGATGCATCTAACCACCAAAACAAAAGACAAATAAACATATATAATTGGTAAGAGATAAGAATCAGCCTGTTTCATTCTGTGAAAGATCAAATAAAACCGAAACACAATAGGCAGAACTAAATAGCATTGTTAATGAGTTAACTCTGATTGGCACAAAGCACACTGCCCTGATTTGTTTGGGGGGCAGTGTACTCAGCTGAAATATTACTTTCCCAGACTTCCCTGCTCCAGACAGAGTCACATGACTAGGCTCTGATGAATGAGGGGGAAGAACTATCAGGTGGATCTTCTGGGAAATCCCCTTATAGAGAAACAGGCAGACCCTTCTTTTCTTTTCTTATCCAGAAAAGATGGCTATGATGGCTTGAGCTTTAGAATCTTCTTGGCCTACGAAGACAAGGGCATATGAACAGTGAATATGAAAGATATAAGGTTTCTAACAACTTGGTAAAATTACCAGTCTTGCCTTGGACTACATAATCCTAGATTTTAAAAAAAAAGTCCTTGTGATGTTACGCTATCATAGTTGGTTCTCTGTTATACGTGCATGCCTGCGAGAGTGCTTGTTCAGTCACTAAGTTGTATCCAAATCTCTGTAACGTCATGGGCTTCTCTGTCCATAGCATTTTCCAGGCAAGAATACTGGCTGGGAAGGGTTGCCATTTCCTTCCCCAGGGGATCTTCCCAACCCAGGGAATCTAACCTGTGTCTCCTATGTCTCCTCCATTGGCAGGCAGGTTCTTTACCACTGAGCCACCCGGGAAGCCCTCTGTTCTATGTAGCTGCACTTAATCTTAATATATAGAAACTTGAAAGTGAAAAATAAAGCTGAAAAACATTCACCAAAATTGACCATATATTTTAAGACGTGTTCAGTTGCTCAGTCATGTCCAACTCTTTGTGACCCCATGGACTGCACCAGGCTAGCTCCCCTTTCCTTCACTATCTCATGGAGTTTGCAAATTCACAAACCAAATTCAGAAAATACAGGATTAGCCTAAAACAAGAGGAGGGTCATCACACACTGGGTGTAGGAGACCAGGTCCCCATTCAGGTAAATTACAGATGTTGGGCAGAAAGGCAAGGCTTTTCCTGCCTTCATTGCCTAGATTTTCTCTGTGAAAGAAAAGCCAGAAGTGTTTAAAAGGCAGGGAAGGAAGTAGAGGTAGAGGAGATTTGCATGTTTACAATGCCACTAGGGGATGAGAGAGGAAGCTGAGCAGGAAAGATTATTTTTGTTCTCTGTTATTGTACTTCAGGTCCAAGAACCAAATTTCCATTTTCAACTAGTCCTGCTATATATAAAGGAAAAAAATACAATGGTTAGATTCAGAGGCTCATTAAGCTGGAAAAGTGATACAGGAATTAAGTAGGCAAAACACCCTCTCAAGTCACTTAGAGCTTGGGCCCTGGCACGATCAGCAGATTTGTATACCTGATCCCTGAATATCAAGAACTAATATCTCTAATTTTAGGAAGAAAGCCAAAGCAAATTCACAAATAAAGATTGAAATAAACTCAACATTGAATGTAACAATTTGATCAAAATTCGCTAGTTTATACCTCTTACTGACTTTTACAAATTAGTAAATTAATATGAATATTAAATGAAATATTTTGCTACTTTAATAGAAAAAAAAGTTACAAGTGTAGCTAGCAAAAAAAAATATCAGCTCTCCTAAAGATATTTTGTGAGGTTCAAGAGAGAGTCACCCCCTTGGTGGTAGACTCATGGTAATAACAACAAAAACAGGAAAAAGAAATGAACAGTTTTTGTCACTGAGAGCCTATGCAATGGAAAGCCAAAGGCCTTGGCCAAACCTAACGACCCAGTATATGTGCTTCATTTCCAACTTAATAAAATAATAGAATTTGTCTTTAAAATGGTAATCTAGGATCAAAATTTAAGATTTTAATGCAATATTCCATATAACACAGAAATCCTGTCTATAGAATTCTTATGGTATGTTACAGTATATGCCCTTGCTAAATCACTACCGTAATAAAAACTTAGTCTCTGTACACCATGGGCTGTGAGCTTAAATTTGAAATGTTTTGTGTCCTTCAACCAGTAAATCTGATTTTGCAGCCTAATGCCAAAGAGAAAAACCGTATGCCTGACTTCAAATATATCTCTCTGACTTGCTCTTCTCTGTGATAAATACACCCTTTCATCCCATTGACTCGATTTCTAGAACCCTTACATGCTAGCCTTCTAGATTTTTCAGATAGACTTTGATTTGTCTGCATCCATTTTTACTGCAGTGTCAAAATAAAACACTATCCTAGATATAGCCTTCGCCACAGAATAAAAGCACGTCTATTAATGCTCATGATTTTAGTAGCTGTGTCATATTTCAGCTCGTGTATTTTAGTCCCAATTGTTCCTGAATGGCTCTACATGGTATGGTGATCAGTCAGCAAAGTGTTGGGGTAAAATAAATAGATTTAAGAGCCAGCATCTATTTCTGAAAGAGTATTCCTGAGCTCAGCTTACTCTGTTCCACAAACTTCCACCATAAACCTAATGATAGATAAAAAACAATAGAAGAATACCTTCATGATAACTCTGAAGTAGAGATAATAAAACATCAGCTATTGACAAGTTTTGATATTCAGACCAGATTCCTGTTGGTAACCTAGTGTCACACAGCAAGGGAGCTCAAATCAGGTCTGCACACAGCATCCTGAATTGGGAGTGGACAGCCAAGGGCAGCTGTGGGTCTCCCTCTGCACTGGCCCATGTGGCCATACACTAAAACAAGAAAGGGTGTTCTCAGTGGTAAAAGGCTACTAAGAATTTTTTTTCTGGGGAGTGTTTAGGCAGAGGAAGTAGAGGTTAAACTTGATTTTGGCAGTGGCAACTTCTGCAACAATAGTAGGATCTTCTGAGCGAATAGAGGCCACAACACTTAGAGTGGTCATGAGTACCTCTGGATCTCTGGACAGATGTTTAATATGGATCACCATTTGATATCTGTTTATATAGTTGGTGGGGCTTCCCTGGTGGCTCAGTGGTAAAGAATCCGCCTGCAATGCAGGAGCCGCTGGAGACACAGGTTCCATCCCTGGGTCGGGAAGATCCCCTGGAGGAGAGTGTGGCAACCTACTTCAGTACTGTTGCCTGGAGAATCCTATGAACAGAGGAGCTTGGCAGAGACAGTCCATAAGGTCACAAAGAGTCAGAAATGCCTGAAGCGACTTAGCACACACGCATGTCGTTGGAAGTGTCTCATGTGATTTTTTTCATTCTCTTCACATTAGTTCAGATAACATATGTATCCATATGAATATCTGATAGATGCCACTCAAAACATTTTTACTATTAACACAGAAAAAGAAACTTATAAAGTTTCTTTATAAATATGATATATTTATATGTAATATATGTAATTTATATGTAATTTATGTATATGTAATTTATATGTAATATAAATATATCATTTCAGCTATTAGGTAGGTGGCTACACTTACATTATATGAGAATTTATATGAAATAAACAGTATATGGGGGAAAGATATTTTATGAGAAGAGTTAAGTAATTCTTAACCAATTGATTTCTGTCTGTGATTAAAATTTAGCTTTGTCACTTTTATTTTTATATTTCAGGGATTTTGAAGGCAACCATATCCATAATTTAAGAAATTTGACTTTCATTTCCTGCAGTAATTTAACTGTTTTGTAAGTAATGTTTTGTCCTTTTAAAGTAATGTTTTATCTCTTTACAAACAAAATGAATCATTTATGTGAACAGGCTCTGGCATACACATGCATAGTAATTATAGCAAATGTTCCCTCTGTTTGAAGTTTGTTGAAATGAAAGCACATTAAAATTACTGAAGTTCAAAGCAGGCATAACCACAGATTCACAACATATCAGTACATGAATCATCACAGTGGTACTATCTTACATGAGACCTATTTTTCTCAAACTTAAGTAATACCCAGTTTAGTGGGAAAAAATTCTCATAAACCACCTAGACTCTGTCCTTGGATGGCAGTTTGAGAAATACCAAGATCTAGTCCTACTCTATGAGAATTATTACTGCAAAGGTTGTGGGGGAAAAATTAATTATAATTTTTTTCAAAAGCTGCAGAATGTTCACATCTGTGAGGATATGACTGTGACACCCACCAGGATAATCCTTGGGATGTTATCGAATATAATTTCTCCTATGCCGCTCTGTCTTATTTTAAATCCATGTTGCTAGCTCATGACACCAAATCAGTGCAGAAATGAACTGTCAAGCCTTACACTCTGATTCAGCATCGCAAATCAGAGATCTTCTGAGTTGGTCCAGGTTAGAGTAGACCTATTCCAGCACCTCCACTTTAAATCACAGCAGCTACCCAATGTGCACGAGTACTATTGTGGTGTTGGGGGCGGAGGTGTATTTTGTTAGACAGACATGCCACAGAGATTGAACAGGCGACTTTAAGACAGTTGTGCTGATACTCAGACTGTATTCTCAGAGGTCAAGATTTTTCACTCTTATCCCTGTGGAGCTCTTCCCTAAAACACTTTAAAATGTGAACACTATTTTACTTTTGTCATCATTAAAAGATTTGGGAAATGTAATATTAAAATGAGCTTGGGTGATTTATCATACTATTTCAACGTATCTTGATATGGAAATGCATTATATATAATTATCTTTGTTTTTGCAGGTTGTTAATCTCCTCTACAGTAACTCACCTGTAAGTTACCTCCAGAAGCTACAACATCTTTTTTCTTTTTACTTTCAGGGTAATGAGGAAAAACAAAATTAATCACCTTAGTGAAAATACGTTTGCACCTCTCCAGAAACTAGATGAATTGTAAGTTTGATTGCACATATATTTTGTAAGTTTGATTAGACATATAGCACTACTTCTGTATACCCTGAGCCACAAGCACTTCAGGAATTATGAAAGCTGAACAGATATGTGTTAAAGGAAACTATAAAATAAATATTTGAGGAAAGTGAAGTAAAGGAAACAGCTGTGAAGGTGAATAAAGCCAGAGGAAATTAATAAATAAATTACATCTTACATCACTTTAACCCACTGCTAGAGACGGAAAGCAAATTTATCTTTAAACTTTCTAGAGAGTGAGGATTCAGAGATCAGGAGATAAAAGACATCACTTTCCTGGTTCTGAAACCAAAGGATAATCTTGTATCTGTAAGCTTAGACACTGCCATGGATAACAACATCCAAACCTGTAATAAAGGGCAAGAGAGCAGCTTGAGACAGCTATTTATAATGTCCCATTTTAAGATCAATGACACCGTTCCAAAGGACAGTAAAGCAGGTCTCTGATGAATCAAAGCCTTGCAGTCAAGCCACAGAGTAGTTGATACTCCAAATAAAATAAACGTAAGACAATGGAGGAAGCCCACGCTCCTCAGACAGTTTTTGTTTCTTTTTTATGGCTTCATTTCTTCAATTGGAGCGTTGTTAAGTCTGGACTAGCCACTAGTTCGATTTTGTGTTTTCTGAAAACAATCTGGAGTGTGAACAGAACTACATGTTTTGACAATTAGCTGGGCAGCATTGGAGTCATTAAAACTTTACCATAAAAATCAAAGAATGTAACTAAAATGTTGCTGGACACCTTGCTTCTGCTAAGTCCCTTCAGTCGTGTCCGACTCTGTGCGACCCCATAGACGTCAGCCCACCAGGCTCCCCCGTCCCTGGGATTCTCCAGGCAAGAACACTGGAGTGGGTTGCCATTTCCTTCTAACCTGCATACTAAGACAAGTGGAGGAAACACAGATGCCACAGGCAAAAACATCCCTCCGGACACAATCCAGCATTCTGCTCCAAAACTTCAATAAACAAGCCATTGAAACCCCAGCATTTTTTCCATAACCTTAGGCTTGAAACATTTTTTGGTAGACAGTACCAATCATTCACAAAACACACAAGAAAAATCTCAATAGGTATTAGAACCAAACATCTGCTGTAATGACTTCTGGTGTCTGGCAAATGAACTATACCATCAGCACATAGGAAATAATTTTATACTCAGCAGTGGGGAGCAGTGCATGCAGGTGACTCAAAAGGTATTATCTAGCCATTAAAATACAACTTAGTTAAGGGGTCCATACCTTTTCCTTGTTTGATCATACTTGCAACTCCAATTTGAATACCAGAAAGCAGTTTCTCCAAATTCTAACTTGCACAGTGGCCCTAAGGTGTAGGTGCAAGAAAGAATAAAGTCAGGGGAAATTAACAAGTGAAATACATCCTACACTGCTCTAACCCATTGCCAGAGAAGGACAGCAAATTTATCTTTCAGTTTTCTAGAGAGTTAGGATTCAGAGACCAGGAGATAAAAGGACACCACTTTGTTGATTCTGAAACGTGTCGTGAGCATGGGGCAGGACAGCTTAGTCCTCAGTCAGTGCTAATCCAGGTTCAGAGGCAAAAGAAAGAGCAACAAAGGGGCAGAGAGGGTCCCCACACCAAGAATTAGTCCTACCTAAATCCTGTCGAATCCCATGCCTGAAAAATCAGATTTAAAGGATGAAAATGGCATGTTTTCTAAGAGGTAATGGTTTTACATGAATGAAAGTGAAAGTGTTAGTTGCTCCGTCTTTTTCTGACTCTTTGTGACCCCATGGACTGTAGCCCATCAGGATCCTCTATCCATGGAATTCTCCAGGCAAGAATCCTGGAGTAGGTTGCTATTGCCATCTCCAGGGAATCTTCCAGACCGAGTGATCAAACCCATGTCTTCTGAATTGCAGGCAGATTCTTTACCATCTGAGTCACCAGGGAGGTCCCTTAAATGGATGGGTCTGGACCTAAAATGAGTGACTCTCCCTTTGAAAGAAGGTTGGACTACATTCTGTGCCCCTCCTTGCTTGATCCCACTGACAGAATTAATGAGGGCAAAATTAGCAACAGTCAGACTCACTTCTCAGAGTAGAGTTTAAACAGTTCTGGTGAGACTTCCAATGGTTAAGACTCGGAGCCTCCACTGCAGAGGGTTTGAGTTCCGTCCCTAGTCAGGAACTAAGATCCCACATGCCCCACTGTGTAGCCAAAAAAAAATTTTTTTAATTTAAATAGTGGCAGAAACTTTGCTACATACTTGATTTATTATTACTGGTGCTTTTTTAGTTTTCTTTTAATAAGATTTATGTATTTGTTGACCGTGGTGGGTCTTCATCACTCCCTGGGCTTTCTCAAGTTGTAGCAAGTGGGGCCTGCTCTCTAGCTATGGTATTCGGGCTTCTCATCACTGCAGCTTCTCTTGTGGACCATGGCTCTAGGCATGTGGGCTTCAGTAGTTACAGCGCGGGGCTCAGTAGTTGCGGCTCTTGGGCTCTAGAGCACAGGCTTTAGGAGTTGTGGGGCATGAGTTTAGCTGCTCCAAGGCATGTGGGATTCTCCTGGACCAGGGATCAAAATTCTGTCCCCTGCGTTGCAAGGTGGGTTCTTAACTACGGAAACACCAGGGAAGCCCTAATTTGTGCTTTTAAACCAACTACTCAAGGTGACAATGTGTTTCCTGAGCCCGTTCAGAAATGGACCTCAAGTCCAGTTAAGTTTAGACCAACTTTTCTAAAACAAAAACTGAGAAAATGGTCTTTGTTCTTGTCACTTAGGATCTAAGCCAAATGGTCCCCATTATGTGATTGATGATGAAAAAAGTTGTCAGAATTTGCTTTAATAGCCAAAGCCAGCACTCTCACCAGAAATGGCTGAACATGGTAGTTCAAGATTTAATATTCTTGTGGACTCTTCTAAATCTGTTTTTTACATTGCCTCACTAGCATGATAAATATTTTACTTGGCTTCCCATACAAGGAACTGGAATCATCCTGCCCCTTTTACTTAAATAGGAAAACAGATCTTCAGTCTGTTAATAGTCTGCCAGTAAGGATGGAAAGAATAGCTAGTCCAAAACTAAGCTATATGCTGGGAAACCCAGATCTTGCACTGAAAGAGCTCACACTCTTCAGAAGAGAATGTAGGGACAGGAAAAGTTTTAATATGATGCTGTAAGTACTGTATGTGAGAACGCCTAACTCTCCCAGTCATGAAGGAGTGACATGGAAAATTATCTTTTTTAAAAGTATAGTTGGGCTTCCCAGGTGGTCCAGTGATTAAGAATCCACCTGCCAATGCAGAGGATACAGGTTCAATCCCTGTCTAGGAAGATCCCATATGCCAAGGAGAAATTAAGCCCATTGTCCACAACTACTGAACCAGGGCTCTAGAGCCCATGAGCCACAACTGCTGAAGCTGGCACACCTAGAGCTCACGCTCTGCAACAGAGAAGCCACCGCAATGAGAAGCCCGAGCACTTCAGCTAGAGAGTAGCACCCACCACCACCACGGCTAGAGAGAGCCTGTGCGCAGCAACAAAGACCCAGCACGGCCCCCAAAAATGTATAGTTGATTTACAACGTTGTTTGTTAGTTTCAGGTGTACAGCAAAATGATTCGGTTTTGCGTATCTATTCTTTTTCAGATTCTTTCTCATTATAGGTTATTACAAGGTATTGAGTATAGTTCCCTCTGCTATACAGTAATTCCTTGGGTTTTTTGGTTTTGGTTTTTTTTCCTGAGAAGAATCTTGAAGGTGTTCACCTGAAGGACCAGAAGTAAAGGTTTTTCCAGGTAGAAGGAAGCACCTATGCAAAAACCTGGAGTTAGAATACTGAGGTGCATTCAGATCCTGGTGAAAGTCAATTTAACTGAGCAGAAAGTGGTAGAAAACTAAGCTGGACAGTATAAAATATTTAAAGACTTTTTTCTATCACACTAAGCAGTTTTGATTTTATCTATTATGCAGCGATGAGCTATTCAAGAATTTTTAAAAGGAGATGAAATTTTTGAAAGATTCCTTTGGTTATCAAATCGGAGAATCTATCCACATAGACAATTCACCCATAAATATGTGGATAACAAACACAGTCTCAAGAATCATATTACAATATGAAAAGAGAACGTTTACAGCAAAGACATTTCTAATTTTGATTATATTACTTACTTGTTTTTAGTTTTAAAACTCAATCTAAAACTGCCCTGCCCTTTCAAATTCAGTAATCTAAGTTTTGATTTATAAGCACTCCAATTTACATAGCATCTAAATCTACATCCTTACCTCTCCCTGTGGCAACTAATACTTCTTGAAGATAGATAGGGAAAGTGGTTAGACTTTCCCTTAGTTTCTCGTGATGACATTGGAGAAATCAAGCCAATCTTGTTTAGAAGAATTCTAGGCCTTTCTCGTGCGAGTTGCTACTATAAAGGCTACCATAAGAGCTGGTACTGTCCAAAATCTCACAGCTAAGCTACAAAGTCACACCTCAGTGGGCAGCCCCACCTCTATACATATATGAAGTCTCCTTCCAACAGTATATAAGACCTCGTGCATATCAGCAATGGAAGAAACTGGAACCTGAAATAATCCGCTTCCAGATAAAAATCATAATCAACTGAAACAAAAGAAAAATTAAGTCTCCAAACCATATTTCTACTTTAGCACAGAAGGAAGGAAAGAAGAATGGATAGGAGGGAAAGAGAGAGGTGGCAGAGGGGAAAAAAGAAGACAGCACAATATTAATTAAATTAGAAAACTGGATCTTTTAGAACCAGGTCAAATACCATCAAGCATTGTCTCTGAATGAGGAATAAAATGAGGAAATATTTTTATCTTTTACATTTCTTTCCCTTTTTAATATAAATTTATTTATTTTAATTGGAGGTTAATTACTTTGTATTGGTTTTGCCATACATCAACATGAATCCACCACAGGTATACACGTGTTCCCCATCCTGAACACCCCTCCCTCCCCGTACCATCCCTCTGGGTCATCTCAGTGCATCAGCCTCAAGCATCCAGTATCATGCATCGAACCTGGACTGGCGATTTGTTTCATATATGATATTATTCATTCCCTTTTTAAAGTTTTGACTTCTGTTAATTTCCTGGTGGCTCAGTCAGTAAAGAATCAGCCTGTAGTGCAGGAGGCCCGGGTTCCATCCCTGGGTCGCAAAGATCCCCTGGAGAAGGAAATGACAACCCACTTCAGCACTCTTGCCTGGAAAATCCCATAGACAGAGGAGCCTGGTGAGCTACGGCCCATGGCATCCAAGAGTCGGACACAGCTTAGCAACTAAACCACCACCACCAGTTAATGTAACTCACTAATAGCATTGTTTGAAAGTTGTATAATGGTTTTCTATGGATAAACTATGGATAAAGAACTATGGATAAAGTCTCAAGAAAATAACATGACATGTTTGCGATTATTTCCCTAGGGATTTAGGAAGCAATAAGATTGAAAATCTTTCTCCACATATCTTTAAGGATCTGAAGGAGCTCTCACAACTGTAAGACTGATATGAACTTTTATCTTTATTTTTAATTTGTTTCATTTTCTAAAGTTGCCATTAAAAAAACACACCAGTATGTGTGTTTACCATTTTAATCATTTTTAAGTGTACAGTTCAGTGGTGTCAACTTCATTCACGCTGTTGTGTAACAATCACCACCATCCATTTCTGAAACTTGTCCTGCTTTCCAAACTGAAGCTCCATACCTATTAAACACCAACTCCCCATCGACAGCCCTCCCCAACCAGCCTCTATCACTGTTTGGTCTCTATGAATTTGGTATCTCTAGGTACCTCATATAGGTAGAATCATACATACCTTGTTCTTTTACAACTGGCTTATTTCACTTAGCCTAATGTCTTCAAGTTTCATCCATGCTCTAGCGTGTGTCAGAATTTCCAAATATTATCATCCATATTAGCAATCTGCTGTGTGTAAGTACCACATTGTATTTATCCATTTTTCCATTGATGGACACTTGGGTTGTTTCTACCGTTTAGCAGTTATGAGTAGGGTTGCTATGAATATGGGTGTGTAAATATCTGTTAAAGAACTTGCTTTCAATTCTTTGGGGTATATAGCCCCAGAAATAGTATTACTGGATCGTATGGCAACTCTATTTTTAATTTTTGAGAAAACATCATACTCTTTTCTATAATGGCTGCATTATTTTACATTCTCACTAACTGCACAAAGATTCTAATTTCTCCACATTTTCAACAGCACTTCTAATTTTGTGTTTTTTTAATAATAGCCAACCTAATGGATGTGACATGGTATTTCATTGTGGTTTTGATTTGCATTTCTCTAATGATTAATGATGTTGGGCACCTTTTCATGTGCTTATTGGTCATTTGCACATCTTCTTTGGAAAATGTCTATTCATGTCCTTTACTCATTTTTAAATTGGGTTGTTTGGTTTTGCATTGTTAAGCTGTGTATGCATGCTGAGTACTTCAGTCATGTCCTACTCTTTGTGACCTTATGGAATGCAGTGTACCAGGCCTGTCTGTCCATGGGATTCTCTAGGTAAGAATACTGAAGTGGGTTGCCACGCCCTCCAGGGATCTTCCTAACCCAGAGTTCAAACCTGGGTATCTTATGTCTCCCTCATCGGCAGGTGGGTCCTTTACCTCTAGTGCCACCTGGGAACCCCTGTTAAGTTGTAAGATCATATATATTTTAGATAGTAAATAATTTCAGATATATGATTTATATTCTCCTATTCTGTAAGTTGCCTTTTCACTCTGCTGATAGTGTTTTCTGATGCACAAAAGTTTTAGATTTAGATGTAATCCAATTCTTATATTTTTTTCTATTGTTACCTATGCTTTTGGTATCACATATACAAGAAATCACTGCCTGATTCAATATCATGAAGTTTTTCTCTTATGATTTTTTCTAAGAGTTTTATAGTTTTAGCTTTTATATTTAGGACTTAGATCCATTTTGAGTTAATTTTGTACATTGTGGAAGCTAAGGGTCTAAGTTTTTTTGTTTTTTTTTTTTTTGGGCATTTGGACATCTATCTGGTTTTTCCAGAACCATTTGTTGAGAAGTTTGTCCTTTCCCCATTGAAAAGTCTTGGCATATGTTAAAAATTATTTGACGAAACATACAAAAGTTTGTTCCTGGGCTCTCCATTCTATTGCATCATCCCATAAACCTGTCTTTATGCCAGCACCACACCATTACTAATTACTATAGCTTTGTAGTAAGTTTTGAGTCAGAAGATAAGACCTCCAACTTTGTCTTTCTTTTTCAAGGCTTATTCAGGTTCCCTTGAGATTCCAAACAAATTTTAAGAGGGATCTTTCTATTTATTCAGAAAAACCATCACTGGGATCTTGATAGACATTACACTGAATCTTTAGATTGCTTTGGGTAGTATTACCATCTTAATGATTTTAAATCTTCCAGTCCCCAAACACCGAATGTCTTTCCATTTATCAGTGTCTAATTTCTTTCAACAATATTTTGTTTTCACAGTGCAAGCCTGTCACCTTTATTCAGTTTACTGAGGTTTTTTGGCTGCACTGGGTCTCCACTGCTACATGAGCTTTCTCTGACTATGGCAAGCGGAGGCTACTCTTCATTGCAGTGTGGAGGCTTCTCATTTCGGTGGCTTCTCTCGTGGCGCAGTAGTTGTGGTGCATGGGCTTAGTTGTTCCGTAGCATGTGGGATCATCCTGAATCAGCAATCAAATCCATGTTGCCTACATTGGCAAGCAGATTCCCAACCTCTGGACTACCAGGGAAGGCTCTATTCAGTTTATTCCTAAGTATTCTTCTGATGCTGTTGTAAATTAAATTTTCTTAATTCTCTTTCTGGATTGCTCAGGGTTGATGTATAGAAATGCATTTGATTATTCATCACTGCCTGATTCCTGTGCATTCATTTTGTATTTAGCAATTTAGCTGAATTTATTAGTTCCAACAGGTGTGTGTGTGTGTGTGAAATTGTTAAGGTTTTATACACATAAAATGGGCTTTCCTGATGGCTCAGATGATAAAGAATCTGCCTGCAATGCAGAAGACCTGGGTTTTATTCCTGGGTTGAAAAGATCCTCTGGAGAAGGAAGTGGCTACCCACTCCAGTATTCTTGCCTGGAGAGTTCCACGGAGAGAGGAGCCTGGTGGGCTACAGTCCATGGGATCACAAAGAGTCTGACACCACTGAGCAACTAACGCTTTCACTTTTTGCACATAAAACATCATCTGTAAACAGAGATAATTTTACTTCTCACTTCTCAATTTGGATGCCTCTTATTTTATTTCTTGCCTAATCCCTCTGGGTAGAACTTCTAGCACTATCTTCATCTCTTTGTTCCTAGCCATAAAGCCATTTACTTTGCACTTCATGCCTCATAACTTGCTAACGCAATATGCCACTATTTGCCACATGATTTATTGTAAAAAAGCATTCAATATGGTTTCATTCATTCAGATTTTGACTAAGTGAGACTTTTTTTCTTTTTATTTAAATCACACCTGATGATAGGCAAATCTGAAGTGGTGTGGCTTCCGTTTGGGAAGTCTGCAGGTTCCCCGGTGGGACCATCCTGGACCACCCCACCTTCATGATCATGTGGTCTTAGCTTTTCTCTCTCACTAAGACACTTACTGAGAGCCATGCATGGTTCTAAGAGTTCTAGCTACATTAATTCATGTGAATGTCTAATGAGCCCTATGGTACAAGTGCCACTGATGTACTTTTCTGCTAATGTTTACAAGCAACCCTCAGACAACAGGTATACTCCTCTTTACGCAAATCCTTTCTAGAAATGACCAATTGCTGCTTTTTTTTTTAAACAGGAATCTTTCCTATAACCCAATACAGACAATTCAAGCCAACCAATTTGATAATCTTGTCAAACTCAAGTCTCTGTAAGTATACACCTATGAGGATAGTTTTATGATACATTTTTTACTTATGTACTAATAGCTAATAAATTCTATAAAATAAGATTAGTAGAGTCTTGAATCAGAAGCTTTCTTCCCAGGATGTTAGCTAAACTCTACAGAAACCATATGAGTACTTTTTGAGCTATAAACAAACAGATGGCTATTAGTTTAACCTTTCATATTTATCAGCTAAAAATTAGATAATAAGTAATCACTTTCTATGTTTCTATAATCACCAGGAGCTTATACTGGATTCTTTGTTTTGATCCTCTGAAGGCATCTATACATATTTATTCCTTCATTAGCACTGGGGGTATCTAAGAGTTTATTATAACTATTGCTATCCCAAAAGAGAATGTTCTAGATTATATAAATCTTTACTTGCCACACACATGCACAAACACACACACATTATGTGTGCTGTTAAACCTAAATTATGTTAGAACCTAAATTGTGTTAGTTCTATGAATTGCCTTAAGAAAGTGTGCTTCAGTTAAGTGTTCCCTCAGTAAAATGTCATTTTATTTTTTAAAAAGTTATTTAAAAATTATTAGAAACATTTCAAGAATGTAAAATGCCCTTCTCTACAACTGCAGTATCATCCAAAGGCAATGTTTGTTCATTTATTTCACAAATATTTTTGAGTAGTTACTATGAAAAAGTGTCATGCCATAATCTAACAGAAGCCAAAAATTGAAATAGGAAAGATATAAAATCAATATAAATATAAGTATTTATATTGTATATAAATAACAGAGTCAAAAAGGCATTGGGGGAAAAAGGGTTATTATGGGATCACATGAAATCATGTGTGGAAACTTTGGAAACTTGTAAAGCAGTATAAAATTTTTAAAATCTTTCATGCAATGAAAGGAACTGGGAAAGTGCCCAGGGAAAGCTAAGTATGAATTTTTACTTCAGAATAAGTGTTAAATAATCGTATATTAAACTGTCCTTCACAAAAGCTCATTATACCCTGCATAACCTATGTTTTTTGATAATTTGATATTTTAGCAGCCTAGATGGAATCGAAATTTCAAATATCCAACAAAGGATGTTTAGACCTCTCGTGAATCTCTCTTACATGTGAGCAGATGTTTTTCTTGTTCTTTGCCTTGATTTTTAATCTTTTAGGTTTCCACCTGTATTGTGCCAATACCCCCAAATGCAGTACATCCAATTTATTAACATTTTCTACTGACTAATTTGCCTAAACAATAACTAACTTTTAAAGCATAGATATAGGGTGAGGTGATGTTTAGTTGTCCATGGTTTGGTCTGAGAAAATGAAATGAGATTTGTTTGAGTGGCGGACAACAGGAGTGTGAAGGGAACCCACTCAGGCTTGTAAGCTCTAATGACCTCTTGTAACATCCACAGATATTCATGTTTGTCCACTGAGCTAGCAACTGGTGCACATGGCATAAATGCAACCAGGTGAAAAAGTAGGAAGTCACATAAACAACATCAAGCAATTATAAATAACTGATGTAAATGGAGGAAGGAAGAGAGAAAGCCTCCTCAGTGAAAACTGCCCACAGTGTCAGTGCCTGATGGAGCAAGGGTGTATGAATAA
This sequence comes from Nanger dama, assembly GCA_917880005.1. Lineage (NCBI taxonomy): Eukaryota > Metazoa > Chordata > Mammalia > Artiodactyla > Bovidae > Nanger > Nanger dama. The sequence goes on along the minus strand of CAKJTW010000009.1, from coordinate 41,201,679 downwards.
AATGGCAAACTTTAAACAGTCTTTTATTCAAACATCATGTCTCATCATGCCATCATTACACTGCTTTAGAAACATTTTCTTTAGTTGAATGTACTATATAGCAGAATATATATATATATATATATATATGTATATAGAATACACACTCGGTGGCTCAGAGGTTAAAGCGTCTGCCTGCAATGTGGGAGACTCAGGTTCGATCCCTGGGTCGGGAAGATCCCCTGGAGAAGGAAATGGCAACCCACTCCAGTACTCTTGGGTTGGAGTATCCCATGGAGGGAGGGAGTCTGGTAGGCTACTAGTCCATGGGGTCGCAAAGAGTCGGACACAACTGAGTGACTTCACTTTCACTATATATAATACACACAAACAATATTAGAGTGATCTCCATGCCAAGGCAATTAATTCTCAATAATTTAGAAAGTGTCATGGCAGCCACAACCACTCAATAATCTTGCTTGTATTTTAAATCTAACAGAGGACGCTGGGTTTTTTTTTCCATAATTCCTCAGAGCATGTTTATAAAAGTTTCCTTGGTTACGCACAATATAAAGCACTCTGACTAAATTTAGCAAAGCAGAGTCTATTGAAAGAAATTGATGTAACTCATAAAAACTAAGAAACAACTCAAGGACTAGACTTGAATTGAGCAGATCCTGGGATCCAGGCAGCAAGAGTTAAACAACAGGACTATAGACTGTAATTGTCAAGTTTTTATCTTGTATTACTACAGCTCTTTATACTAAAAAGATGATTTATCCTTTTTGCCAGAGTACATGGCTTTAGAGGCAAATGGATCTAATTTGAATACTGAATTTCTGCACTTAGTAGAAAGTTTCCTAGCAGATAATTTGCCTCCATTGAAGATTCATCTCCTTGTATAGTGACACCACCACCAACCTCACTGAGCTGATTTAAGAAGTTATTCCTGATTTGAGAAGTTATACTTAGAAAATGCTCAATAAAAGGTGTGGGTGTTGATAGTACACAGTAGTAATTACTGATTATCCAAGTGGTGTCTTTTATTAACAAGGGAGGTCTCTCTACTGATGAAAGAATTCACTCAACAAATATTTATCAAACACCTTATCATGTTCCAAAATCTAGTGTGAGAATAAACATGCTAGCAAGTAGTTACAGATTATGCAACTTCTATAATAGAAAAACCACAGAAGCACAGAGGACAAAGCCTTTAACTCTCTTCCCCCAGGTTTGGAAAGCAAAATCAATTGCGGCAACACAAGAGTTATGTTCCAAGCACTGAAAACCCAGTAACAGTTTCCTTCAGTGTATTATCCTGATCACATGACAACAATTGATTTATATTCTAAAATATGTCTAATGCTTGTCTGTTCATTATGCCCATTTACTGCTCTCACCCATTCTTTTATACTAAAATCAAGTTAATAAGAATTAAACTTAAGTTCCTTAATAAAATTTTAGTGTCCTTAATGTTTTACTTTTATTCCTTTTAGACTGATATTAAGATGGTTTTTTTTTTTACAGAGGTAATGGAGAAAATAGATATTAAGGTAGAGCAACACTTCAGTTTAAAGTCTTACTTTCCCTTCTCTTTGCACAACAGCTATTTTAAGAGATTTCAATACTGTGGCTATGCACCGCATGTTCGCATCTGTAAACCAAACACTGATGGACTCTCATCTTTAGAGGATCTCTTGGCGAGCATTATTCAGAGAGTGTTTGTCTGGGTTGTGTCTGCAGTTACGTGCTTTGGAAACATCTTTGTCATCTGTATGCGACCTTATATCAGGTCTGAGAACAAGCTGCATGCCATGTCAATCATCTCTCTCTGCTGTGAGTATTTCCTGGCTAAAGAGGAATTACAAGTTTTGAAATATATAAAAGTGTTACTATTAGAAAATAAGTAACCAGAGTACTAGAATCATAGGGTGTTAAAATTTTCTCCCCTTTGCTTAGATGTTTTCTAAGCATTCAATGAAATGCTGCTGCTAAGTCGCTTCAGTCATGTCCGACTCTGTGCGACCCCATAGAGGGCAGCCCACCAGGCTCTCCCGTCCCTGAGATTCTCCGGGCAAGAACAATGGAGTGGGTTGCCATTTCCTTCTCCAATGCAGGAAAATGAAAAGCGACAGTGAAGTCGCTCAGTCGTGCCCGACTCTTAGCGACCCCATGGACTGCAGCCTACCAGGCTCCTCCGTCCATGGGATTTTCCAGGCAAGAGTACTGGAGTGGGGTGCCATTGCCTTTTCCCAATGAAATGCTACATGAAAATAAAGTGATAAGAACGTTTTTAAAGTAAGAAAACTCAGTCACCTTACACAGATTAATGAAGCACTCATTCATTAATTTTGTCTGATAAGGAAGCATTTGTTCATTCACTTTCTTCTGTAAAGGTATAATATTTTGTGAGTTAGTCGCTCAGTTGTGTGCGACTCTTGTGACCTCATGGACTGTAGCCGCCAGTCTGTCCACAGGATTCTCCAGGCAAGAATACTGGAGTTGGTTGCCACTTCCTTCTCCAGGGGATCTTCCTGACCCAGGAATCGAACCCGGATCCCCTGATTTATGGGTAGATTCTCTACCGGCTGAGCCACCAGGGAAGTCAGCGTAGTACTTTTTGAAAGCATGCAAAATTTTTACTATGAATAACCTTGAAACCTTTCATCATCACATTCTCACACCCAGAGCTCTGTTTATTTTTTGTGTGTGCATCCAGTTCATAGACACTAAGTTCAGATTATTGTTCTTCTGGTCTCTGAGCATCTAACATCTTTTCCATTCATAATTTGAAATATTTAAATAGGAAAGTGTTTTAAGTAGTATTAAATTTTTTAAGTTGTTGAAACGTGATTGCAAGGTAGTATGTTAAATGAAGAATATTTTTAAAAAGAAATAAAAGCAAGAAACTAGTGTTCCGATTGCTTATAATCTGGGTCAAGTGGCGTATAATTCACCCATACTCCCTCAAGCAAACATCCATCTACACGGTGTCCTACTTTTTATGAGTGTTGTGCTATGTCTTACCCCTACACTCATTCAAAGTCTAAGGCTGAACTCTTTTTTCATTGCAAACTGCCTAACAGAACTCAGAAATCGTTAACTACTTTGTATTGCTAGCTATAAAATTTTGAGTTCACCAATTTCCCTGGTAAAGGCTAGAATATAACCTCAGTGTTTAAAGATTAAGGCTAGCTTTGTGATTTATACTGTGATTTTAGGATCATTGTGTAGAATGCTTGCACGGTAAAAAAGAAAATTCTGTTTATGATATGCAATATTTACTTAAAAAGAAAATATACCAAGAAATGTATCACATGAACAACTGATTTGGAGGAGTCTGAAAAGAGACAGAGAAAGATGTTAACATTGGAAGAAAGAATCAGACAGTTTTGCTTAGACCACCTCTGGATAAGACATTTTAAGCCCCTTAAAATTATACTAACTACAGAGCACTTCATAATTATTCATACCTTCTAAATTATAGACCTCAAAATTCATAGTCATTACTCTATCATAGCAGCTTCTGAAATACTTTCTCTGGGATTTTGAATGACTTAACTTAAACTGGGAGAATTTCAGTGGAAGAAATGAACCAAATTATAATACCCCTATCTTGTCCGTAATTAAATGCAGAAAATAGTTGCATTTTACTCATTTATTCAGCACTTCTAGGTGATGGGACTAGGAAGGAAAACAAAACAGATAAGACCCCTGCTCTTACAGACCTGTGTGTTAGATAAAAGCAGAGACATGCTTACATATTGAGCTGCAGAGGATGCTGTAAGTGTGGTTATCAGAGAGAGTTGATGAAATGGTCCTCACGCATAAATGAATTCTTAGAATACATCTTACCTCCCCTCAAGATAGAGACACGTGTCTATTTGGGGCTAATGTTAAAAATGTGACTGTTTAATGATAATTCCATTTCACCTATTTATTTCTCTACATTTGTTAAATTTACTGACTCCTGCAGGTGCCGACTGCCTGATGGGAATCTATTTATTTGTGATCGGAGCCTTTGACCTGAGGTTTCGAGGAGAATACAATAAGCATGCGCAGCTGTGGATGGAGAGCACGCATTGCCAGCTTCTGGGGTCCCTGGCCATTCTGTCCACAGAAGTATCCGTATTACTTTTAACATTTCTGACACTGGAAAAATATATCTGCATTGTGTATCCTTTTAGATGTTTAAGACCTGGAAAATGCAGAACCATTACAGTTTTGATTCTTATTTGGATTGTTGGGGTTATCGTGGCTTTCATTCCACTGAGCAACAAGGAATTTTTCAAAAACTACTATGGCACCAACGGAGTATGTTTCCCTCTTCATTCAGAAGATGCAGAAAGTACTGGAGCCCAGATTTATTCAGTGGCAATTTTTCTTGGTAAGAAATTCTGTATTAAAAGCCTTTTCAAGGACTTGGCAGTCCAGTGGTTCAGATTTCCCTTTCCAATATAAAGGGTGCAGTTTCAAGCCCTGGCTGGAGGGACTTCCCTGGTAGTCCAGTAGTTAAGAATCTGCTTTGCAATTCAGGAAATGTGGGTTTGATCCCTGACAAGGGAACTAAGATCTCACATGTTGTGTGTCGCCATCCAAAAGTGAAAAAAATAAGAATAGCAAAAACAAAATCAATTCCATTTCAGGGAACTAAGATACCACGTCTTTCAGCCAAAAAAAAAAAAAATACTGTAACAGATTCAAGACTTAAAATGAGTATTTTTTAAAAGGCCCTTTATTTAAATGCTAAAATAAGTCACAATTTATGCCTTTTAACATTTACATTTTAATTTCAGATCTTCTAGCCAGAATGGACACTGGGGGTGGATTTTATCAAAACTCCCTAAAGGGAATTTTTTCTAAATTACCACTTTATCATATTAATTCACATATGATGCACTTTAGTAAAAGACAAGACTTTACACACTTGCATTTCATCCATTCACCCTAATAATACTAAGCAAAATATATTTCAACTCTTTGCCTTTATAATAGAGTCAAAGTAGCAACACAGGTCTTTGGCTTGGGAGTAGACAAGTGTTTCCTTTTGAAAAATATTCTCAAAGTATGTAACTGAATTATAAAAAAATAGATTAATTTAATAATCCCAGGATATTCACTGAATCACTATAATCACTGAAATCTAATTTTAATATGTCATTTTAAAATTAAACATTGCATCATTCTTATAACTTCAACAATATTTAAATTTTTTAATTCATGATTTTTGCACTTTAGTAATTCTTGTGAAGAACAAAAAGCACATTGTGGTCTTTGCCTTCTCCTTTATAATAACTGCTAAAGATATGTTTGTTTTGAAAGAATGCTCACATTTATTAATAATAATCTATGTGTTCTTAATAGGTATTAACTTGGCAGCATTTATCATCATAGTTTTTCCTACGGAAGTATGTTTTACAGCATTCATCAAAGTGCCACAACAGCAAATGAAGTACAGAATCAAGTTAGAAAAGAGATGATCCTTGCAAAACGGTTTTTCTTTATTGTATTTACTGATGCATTATGCTGGATACCCATCTTTATACTGAAATTTCTCTCATTGCTTCAGGTAGAAATACCAGGTACAAATTTTTTCTTCCTATAATGAAATAATAAATCTGTTTCTACAGAGTTCCTCTAGAAAAAGTATTAAGATCCTTAACAGTTAATCATTTCAAGAATCATCAGTTCAGTTCAATTCAGTCGCTCAGTCGTGTCCAACTCTTTGCAACCCCATGAATCGCAGCACGCCAGGCCTCCCTGTTCATCACCATCTCTCGGAGTTCACTCAGACTCACGTCCATCGAGTCCACGATGCCATCCAGCCATCTCATCCTCGGTCGTTCCCTTCTCCTCCTGCCCCAATCCCTCCCAGCATCAGAGTCTTTTCCAGTGAGTCAACTCTTCTCATGAGGTGGCCAAAGTACTGGAGTTTCAGCTTTAGCATCATTTCCTCCAAAGAACACCCAGGGTTGATCTCCTTCAGAATGGACTCGTTGGATCTCCTTGCAGTCCAAGGGACTCTCAAGAGTCTTCTCCAACACCACAGTTCAAAAGCATCAATTCTTTGGCGCTCAGCCTTCTTTATAGTCCAACTCTCACATCCATACATGGCCACTGGAAAAACCATAGCCTTGACTAGATGGACCTTCGTCGGCAAAGTAATGTCTCTGCTTTTGAATATACTATCTAGGTTTGTCATAACTTTTCTTCCAAGGAGTAAGCATCTTTTAATTTCATGGCTGCAGTCACCATCTGCAGTGATTTTGGAGCCCCCAAAAATAAAGTCTGACACTGTTCAAGAATCATAAGTTAGAGTTAGATGTAGTTAAAACTCTGTTCATTGATCAAATGTTTACTAGGAGGAAGTTGCTTAATTCTTTTTTTCCTAAGCCATTTCCTTTTATTTTTAGATTAATGTTATTTACTTGAAAATTAAGTTTTTTTCTTAAATGAAGTGAGACCTGGGTTCAATTCCTGGGTCAGGAAGATCCCCTGGAGAAGGGAATGGCCACCCAATCTAGTATTCTTGCCTGGAGAATTCCATGGACAAAGGGGCCTGGCGAGCTTCAGTCCATGGGGCCACAAAGAACTGGACATGACTGAGCAACTAACACTTTCTTAAATTAAATAGTTTTCTTTTTAAAATTTTCAATGTGTTAAAGTGTAGTTAACTTACAATATTACATTAGTTTCAGATGTATGACATAGCAATTCCGTATTTTTATAGATTACACAACATTCAAAGTAAATATAAAATACTGACTACATTACCTATGCTATGCAATACATCTCTGTGACTTATTTATTTTATAACTGGTAGTTCATACTTTTTAATATCATTCACCTCTTTTTTCCTGCCCCCAGCCCTCTCCTCTGTGGTTACCACTAGTTTATTCTCTGTATCCATGAGTCTGTTTTTGTTTTGATATGTTTGTTTCCTTGTTTTGTTTTTTAGATTCAACATATAAGTGAAAACATACAGTATTTGTTTTTCTCTGTCTGACTTATTGCACTATGCCTAATACCCTCCAGGGCCATCCACGGTGTTACAAATGGCAAGATTTAATTCTTTTTTTATTAAGCTTGAGTAATATTCCATTGTGTTTATATACCACATCTTTTTTATTCATTCATCTGTCAATGGCCTTTTAGGTTGCTTCCACATCATGTCTACTGAGAACAGCATTGGAATGAACATTGGGATATATATATCTTTTTGGATTAGCGTTTTCACTTTCTTTGGATATATACCAAGGAGTGGAATTGCTGGACTATATAGTAGTTCTATTTTTAATTTTTTGAGGAACTTCCATACTATTTTACATTGTGGCTACACCAATTTATATTCCTATCAACAGTGTACAAGGGTTTCCTTTTCTCCACATGCTCACCAACATTTGTTATTTCTTGTCTTTTTGGTGATAGCCACACTGATGGGTGTGGGGTGATATTTCACAGTGGTTTTGATTTGCATTTCTCTAAGGATTAGTGTTGTTGAGCATTTTTTCATGTATCTGTTGACCATCCATAAGTCTTCTTTGGAAAAAATGACTACTCAGGTCTTCTTCCTATTTTTTAAACAGATTTTGTTTTATATTGAGTTGTATTTGTTCTTTATGTATCTTAGATATTACCCCTCGTCAGTCACATCTTTTGCAAGTATCTTCTCCCATTCAGCAGTTGTCTTTTATTTTGTCAATGGCTTCTCTTGCTGTGCAAAAGCTTTTAGTTTAATCAGGTCTCATTTGTTAATTTTTTTGTTTCCCTTGGCTGAGGAAATAGAAACCAAAAAATATTACTAACACTAATGTCAGAGAGTCTACTGAATATGTTTTCTTCTAGTTTTATAGCTTTCTGTTCAGTTCAGTTCAGTTGCTCAGTCGTGTCTGACTCTTTGAGACCCCATGAATCGCAGCACGCCAGGCCTCCCTGTCCTTCACCAACTCCCCGGAGTTCACTCGGACTCACGTCCATCGAGTCCATGATGCCATCCAGCCGTCTCATACTCTGTCGTCCCCTTCTCCTCCTGCCCCAATCCCTCCCAGCATCAGAGTCTTTTCCAATGAGTCAACTCTTCTCATGAGGTGGCCAAAGTACTGGAGTTTCAGCTTTAGCATCATTCCTTTCAAAGAACACCCAGGGCTGATCTCCTTCAGAATGGACTGGTTGGATCTCCTTGCAGTCCAAGGGACTCTCAGGAGTCTTCTCCAACTTTAGGTCTGATGTTTAAGGTTTTAATCCATTTTGAATTTATTTTTGTATAAGGTATAATGTGATGTTCTACTTTTATTCTTTTCAGTGTAGCTGTGCACCTTTCCCATCACTTATTGCAGAGACTGCCTTTTTCACGTTGTATATTGCTGCCTCCTTTGTCATACATTACCTAACCATAAATGTGTGGGTTTATTTTGGGACTCTCTATTCTGTTCCATTGACTGTGTCTGTGTTTTGTGCTAGTGCCATACCGTTTTTTTTTTTTTTTTTTAATTATGTATTTATTTTCTGCCTTTTCTGGGTCCTTGTTGTAGTGCGTGGGCTTTTCATGCACGGGCTCTTCATTGTTGTGCATGGGCTTTCTCTAGTTGCAATGAACAGGGACTACTCTCTAGTTGCTGTGTATAGACTTCTTATTGAAGTGGCTTCTGTGTTGTGGAGCATGGGCTCTAGGGCTTGCAGGCTTCAGTAGTTGAAGCATGCACGCTCAGTAATTGTGGTGCATGGGCTTAGCTGTTCCATGGCATGTGGGATCTTAGTTCCTGGACTAGGGATTGGAAAAATGTCCCCGCCTTGGCAGGTAGATTCTTTTATTTTTTTATTTATTTGTCTGTGCCAAGTCCTAGTGCAGCATGCAAACTCTTGGTTGCAGCATGTGGGATCTAATTCCTGGGCCCACTGCATTGGGAGCTCAGAATCTTAACCAATGGACCACCAGGGAAGTCCCAGAAGGTAGATTCTTAATCACTGCAGTACCAGGAAAGTCCTCAGGCTGTTTTGATTATGGTAGCTTTGTAGTATGGTCGGAAATCATGAAGTATGGTACTTCCACTTCTGTTCCTCTTTCTGAAGATTGCTTTAGCTATTTGGATCTTTTATGGTTCCATGCAAATTTCAGTATTCTTTGTTCTAGTTCTGTGAAAAATGTCTTGGGTATTTGGATAGGAATTGCATTGAATCTATAGATTGAACTGAGTAGTGTGGACATTTTGACGATATTAATTCTTCCAATCCATGAAAATGGTATATCTTTCCGTGTATTTGTATTACCTTCATTTTTTTCATCATTGTCTTACAGTTTTCAGAATACAGGTCTTTCACTTCATTGTTAGATTATTCATAGGTATTTTATCCTTTTTGATTTGAGTGTAAGTGGGATGGTTTTCTTGACTACATGTTCTGATAATTCATAATTGGTATATAAAAATATACATCTGGTCCCAGATGTATATTCCTTCCTAGTTCAGTCTTGAGAGATTATACCTAAGTATTTGTCCATTTATTTTAGGTTGTCTGTTTTATGGGCATATTATTTCTCATAGTAGTTTTATGATCTTTGTATTTCTATGATATCAGTTGTAACTTCTTTTTCATTTCTGATTTTGTTGATTTGGACCCTTATCCTTGTTTTTTTTGTTTTTTTGTTTTTTATGAGTCTGGTTAAAGAATTATCAATTGTGTTTATCTTTTCCAAGAACCAGATTTCAGTTTTATTGATCTTCTCTATTGTATATTTAGTCTCTATTTCATTTATTTCTGCTCTGTTTTTTATGATTCATTTCCTTCTACTAATTTTGAATTTTTTTTTGTTCTCTTTTCCATAGATCCTGTAGGTGTAAGGTTAGGTTGTTTATTTAAGATTTCTTTCTGAGGTAAGCTTGTATTGCTGGGCTTCCCAGGTGGATCAGTGGTAAAGAAACTGTCTGCTAATGCAGGAGACATGGGTTCAATCCCTTGGTCAGGAAGATCCTCTGGAGAAGGAAATGGCAACCCACTTCAATATTCTTGCCTGGGAAATCCCATGGACAGAGAAGCCTGGCAGGCTACAGCTCATGGGGTCACAAAAAGTCAGATACAACTTAGCAACTAAACAACAACAAAGCTTATATTGACATAACCTGTCCTCTTAGAGCTGTTTTTGATGCATCCCAGAGATTTTAGATCATCTGTTTTTATTTACATTTGTCTCTGGATATTTTTTTTTACTTCCTCTTTGATTTCTTCAGTGATCTGTTGGTTGTTTAGTAGCATATTGTTTAGCATCCACGTGCTTTTTGCAGGTTTTTTTCTTATAGTTGATTTTTAGTCTCATAGCATCATAGTCAGAAAAGATACTTGATATGACTTCAGTGTTCTTAAATTAACTGAGGCTCATTTTGTGGCCTAGCACGTGATCTGCAGAATGTTCCATGTGCACTTTAAAAAAAAATATTCTGCTTTCAGATGAAATTGTATATATATATATATATATATATATATAAATTAAGTTCATTTGGTCTAATGTGTCACTTGGGCCAGTGTTTCCATATTGATTTTCTGTCTGGATGATCTGTTCATTGATATAAGATTTTAAAATCCCCTACTATTATTGTGTTACTAATGATTTCTGCATTTATGTTCATTAATATTTGCCTTATATATTTAGATGATTCTATATTGGATGCATATGTATATATAATTGTTCTATGTTCTTCTTGATTTGATCCCTTCATTATTAGGTAGTAAGAGTCTTTGTTGCTTGTAACAGTTTTCATTTTAAAGTCATTTGTCTGATATAAATATTATTACTCTGGCTTTCTTTTGATTTCCATTTGTATGGAATACCTTTTCCATATTTTTTCTGATTCACTCTTATAAGATTTTATGTTTCTAGGAATGTATCCATTTCTTGTAGATGGCCCAATTTGTTGGCATATAACTGTTTGTAGTCTTCTCTGATGATTGTTTATACTTATATAATATCAATTGTAACTACTTCGTCATTTCTAATTTTATCTGTTTTGATTCCTCTCTTTTTTCTTGATGAGTCTGGCTAAAGATCTATCAATATTTTTTTCAAAAACAAACTCTTAATTTCACTGTTCTTTTCTATTGTTTTTAGTCTCTACTTCATTTCTTTCTTCTCTGATCTTTATTACTTCCTTCTTTCTACTAACTCAGGCCTGTTTGTTCTTTTTCTAGTCCTTTTAATTAGAAAGTTAGGTTGTCTATTTGGATTTTTTTATTTCTTGAGGTGGTGATGAATCACTATAAACTTTCCTCTTAGAACTGCATTTGCTGTAGTCCATACGTTCTGTATGGTTGTGTTTCTATTTTCATTCATCTTAAGATATTTTTATTTCCTCTTTGATTTCTTTGTTGACCCATTAGGTTTTTAGTAGCATGTTGTTTAATCTACACATTTGTGTTTTTCCAGTTTCTTCCTGTAACTGGTTTCTAGTTTCATGCTACTGTGGTTGGAAAAGATGCTTGATATGATTTCAGTCTTATTAAATTTATGAAGACTTGTTTTTTGGCCTAGCATGTGATTTATCCTAGAAAAGGTTATTTGCATATTTGAGATTATTAATTTTCTGTTCTTAATGGAATATTCTGTAGATATTTATTAAGTCCATCTGATATAATGTGTTGCTTAAAGCCACTGTTTCCTTATTGATTTTCAGTCTGGATGACACAGCCATTGATGTGAGTGGGGTGTTAATGTCTCTTACTATCTTCTAATACTGTCAGTTTCTCCCTTTATATCTGATAATATTTGCTTTATATATTTAGGTGCTTCTGTGTTAGGTACATATGTGTTTACAAATGTTATATCTTTTTCTTGGGTTTACCCCTTTTCATTATATAAGTGCCCTTCTTTGTCTTTGGCTTCAGACTTCTCTTTAAAGTCTATGTTGTCTGATATGTATATTGGTAACCCGTCTTTCTTTTCATCTACATGGAATATCTTTTTCCATCTCTTTACTTTCAGTATGTGTGACTCTGTTCTGAAGTGACTCTCTTGTAGATAGCATACAGATGGTGCTTATTTTTTAATCCATTCAGTCACCCTATGTCTTTCTTCTGGAGCATTTAGTCTATTTACATTTAAAGTGATTATTCATAGTTATGTACTTATTGCCATTTTGCTACTTGTTTTCTGGTTGTTTTTATAGTTTTCCTTTTTGTCTTTTAGCATCTATCCTTGATTTTCTTTAGTGTTATGTTTGGATTCCTTTCCCTTTGTTTTTAGTGTGTGTGTGTGTGTGTGTATGTGTGTATCTGTTGTTGGTTTATGGTTTGTAGTTTCATATATATATATATATGTATATATACACACACATATATATACTTTTATTCTACATTTTATTATTTCCCTGTGAAGTTTCATTTTGATGTTTATTTTACAGCATTAACTGTTTAAGTTATAATTGGTTTATTTTACAACTTTTGTCCTTTAATCTTCATATTAGTTCTTTTAAATAGCTGATCCACTGCCTTTTCTATATATTACCTTTATCCATAAGATTTTTTTCCTCATATATATTATTTTTTTATTATGGCCCTTTTTTTCACTTGGAAAAGTCCCTTTGATGGTTCTGTAAGGCTGGCTTAGTAGTGATGAATTTTTAAATTTTTTTCTTCTTGGGAAACTCTTTAGTGCTCTTTCAGTTCTGAATGATAACATTACCAGGTTATAAGTATTTTTCTTTCAGCACTTTAAATACATCACGCCACTCACTTCTGACCTGCAAATTTCTTCTGAAAAATCAACTTGTAGGCAACTCTTTGTCTTTCTCTTGTTGCCTTTAAAATTCTCTCTGTATCGTTAACTCCTGACCTTTTAATTATTGTATGCCTTAGTGTGTATCTCTTTAAGTTCATTTTGTTTGGGACTTTATGTGCTTCCTAGATCTGGATATCTGATTCCTTCTTCAGGTGAAGGAAATTTTCAGCCATTATTTAATCAAATACATTTTCCCCCTTCCTGTCTCTTTTTCACCTTCTGGGACCCCTAATAATGCAAATATTTGTATACTTGTCTCAGAAGTCCTTTAAACTATCTTCATTTCTTAAAATTATTTTTCTTCTTGCCATTCTAATTGGGTGATTTACACTACTCTGTCTTCCAAGTTCTTCTGTATCACCCAATCTACCATTGATATCCTCTAGTGTATTACTTGCTCATGTAAATTACACTCAGTGTGTTGAAATTCTAATAATTCCATGCTTGAGATGACCAGAAAGGAACACAGGTCAATATGATTATCAAGTAATTGCTTCATTTTTTCCAGAACATAAGAAATTTTTATTCCTGACTACATAGCAATTTAAGGAACATTACCCCAGAGTATGAGAGATGATGATAATGCACTCTTGATATTTCAAAATAAGGTGCACCACACTCATTAGGATGGTTGTTCTCAAAAACAGAAAATAACAAGTACTGGTGAGGATGTGGAGAAATGAGAACTCTTGTACTGGTAGGAAAGTAAAATGGCACAGCTGCTATAGAAAACACTATGGTGGTTCCTCAAAAATTAAACATAGAATTCCCATGGGACCCAGAAATTCTACTTCTGAATATATACCCAAAAGAACTGAAATTAGGGAACCATGCATTCATACACCCAAGTACAAGGCAGCATTATTCACAGAAGCCAAAATGTGGAAATGAAACAACCCAAGTGCCCATCACTGGATGAATGCTTAAACCAAATATATTATATACACACAGTGGATTATTATTCAGCCTTTAAAGGGAGGAAATTCTGATATATGCTACAATATGGATAGATTCTGAAGACATTAGGCTATTGAAACAAGCCAGTCACAAAAGGACAAATACTGTATGATTCCACTTATATGAGGTAACTAGTGTAATCAAATTCGCAAAGACAGAAATTTTGTGAATGCTGTTGTCAGGGATTAGGGGAGGAAGGTATGGGGCGTTATTGTTTAAAGGCACAGAGTTTCAGTGTGGAAAGACAAGAAAGCTTTGGAAATGGATGGTGGTGATGGTTCACAACAATCTGAATGTAGCTAATGCCACTGAACTGTACACTTAAAAATGGTTTGAAATGGAAATTTTTATGTTATGTATAATTACCACAATAAAAAATGTATAAGATCCTGTTAACTGTATGCATATTGCAATATGCACTCACACTTAAAAATTTATAAACATACAATTTTAATTTTGCCTTTTCCCATGGTTAGTGTTGATAGTGCCTTACATTTTACAAGTAAAAGAGGGAACATAGCATAAATTAAGCCATAAAGAAAATCTGAGCAGTTGCATATATACTACAGTAATTTTAAGATAAGTTTAGCCAAAGATGTTTTTTATTGAAATAAATATCTAGTCAAAAGCCTAAAAATGCATACCAGCTTTTCAAACCAAATAAATAGCAGAAATATATTAAGGATAAGTCTATATATTCTAAGAAATACTACATGCACTACCTAATAATTCAAGCACTTGCAAAGGTATGATTTAAATACTAAACAATATTGTTTTTCCTAAAATTGAATCATATCAGAGTAATATGTAATCACCTGGTTTTAAAAAAAAATTTCTAGCTACTAGAATTCTTTTGTTGATGTATTCAGGAGATTACTTAGCCAGAAAACTGTTCCTTGAAATGTCAGTCCAGTTCAGCTACTCAGTTATGTCCGACTCTGTGCAATCCTATGGACGGCAGCACACCAGGCTTTCCTGTCCATCACCAACTCCCAGAGACTACTCAAACTCATTTCCACTGAGTAAGTGATGCCATCCAACCATCTCAACCTCTGTCGTCCCCTTCTCCTCCTGTTTTCAATCTTTCCCAGTGTTAGGTCTTTTCCAGTGAGTCAGTTCTTCATATGAAGTGGCCAAATTATTGGAATTTCAGCTTTAGCATCAGTCCTTCCAATGAATATTCAGGACTGATTTCCTTTCGGATGGACTGATTGGATCTCCTTGCAGTCCAAGGGACTCTCAAGAGTCTTCTTCAACACCACAGTTCAAAAGCATCAATTCTTCGGCACTCAGCTTTCTTCACAGTCCAACTCTCACATCCATACATGACCACTGGAGAAACCATAGCCTTGACTAGACAGACCTTTGTTGGCAAAGTAATGTCTCCGCTTTTTAATATGCTATCTAGGTTGGTCACAACTTTTCTTCCAAGAAGTAAGCGTCTTTTAATTTCATGGCTGCAGTCACCATCTGCAGTGATTTTGGAGCCCCCAAAAATAAAATCTGACACTGTTTCCACTGTTTCCCCATCTATTTGCCATGAAGTGACAGGACCGGATGCCATGCTCTTAGTTTTCTGAATGTTGCGCTTTAAGCTAACTTTTTCACTCTCCTCTTTCACCTTTATCAAGAGGGTATTTAGTTCTTCTTCACTTTCTGCCATAAGGGTGGTGTCATCTGCATATCTGAGGTTATTGAATTTCTCCTGGCAATCTTGATTTCAGCTTGTGCTTCATCCAGCCCAGCATTTCACATGATGTACTCTGGATATAGTTTAAATAAGTAGGTGACAATATACAGGGTGAAATGTCAGCACTCCCTCAAATACTAGCACCCTGGAAAAACATCCTGGAACTACATGGAGACTTGGTATTTAATTATGTGACATCATGGGGGAAATTAAGAGTAAAACGACAGCTGGAGGAGAACTAAGGAAAAGATTTTACATACCTTGTAAACATCCACAGAAACTCAACGAATTTCATTTTTCTCTTTCAGGTACCATAACCTCTTGGGTAGTGATTTTTATTCTGCCTATCAACAGTGCTTTGAACCCGATTCTCTATACTCTTACCACAAGACCATTCAAAGAAATGATCCATCAATTTTGGTATAACTACAGACAGAGACGATCTATAGACAGCAAAGGAAGTCAGAAGACATATGCCCCGTCATTCATCTGGATAGAAATGTGGCCCATGCAGGAGATGCCTTCTGAGTTAATGGAGCCAGTTCTTTTCGCAGACTCCTCTGAATTATCACTTATTGCTCAATCAACTAAACTCAACTCCTATTCATAACTGATGGATACCAATTTCTACACAGAGACTACTGTGAGATGTTTCATAATGGATTTATGAGTATAAACTAAAAGCCACAAAATAATTTATAATAATGGCTAAAATCAATTTGCTTAGAAGGACATGAGGTTATTTGGCAGAAATCAAAATGACTGATGCCCATGTAAAGGGAAATAAATTATATTGATAATATGTATATATTTTAGTACATATTTTGGATAGGAAATTAAGAGAAATATATTTCAGAAAGGTTCATTTGTTCTATTAGCATGCATTTACTGAGTATCCACTATGTGCATGGCACTGTGGTACATTCCTGGGAGCAGATAGTAAAAAATCTTGCAATGTCAAATTGTGTAACTACAAGAATATATTAATACAAAGTCCACCTGCAACTCTTAGTTTAAGGTACAGCTTTGCCTGTCTTGCAAACATAAGGATCATGGACACTTTTAAATAAAAGTTTAATGTTTTCTAATAATCAATATACTAACATCAGAGAAAATATCTCATTATTTGCAAAATACAGATATTTTATGAACTCATTTTACCTCTCTTCAAGTCTTCATACACTTGAGAGGCAATACACATTTATTCCTATGGAAAAAAAGATAAACAGCACCTTTCTATCAATTTCCTGCCCAGTTGTCTTTTTGCTTTAAATGAGCACCATATATGAGATTGTAAAAAGGTGATAAAAGTATTGCACAGGAATGAATCAGAAAAGCTAGAATGAGATAAGTGGAATAGAACTGAGTACAGAAATAAAACCCTCATATTTACAGTCAGTTGATGTTCAACAGATATGCTAAGATAATCAAATGGAGAAAGAACAGTCTTATCAATAAATGATTCCAGTACAACTGGATATTACCATGAAAAAGAATGAAGTTGGACCCCTACTTTATACTATATATATTTACTCAAAACAGATCAATGATATAAACATAACATAAATTACTTGGAAGAAAATATATGGGGAATCTTCAAAACCTTGGATTTGACAATGGATTTTTAGATATAACATGAAAAGCATGAGTAAGAAAAGGAAAAAATGGATAAACTGGACTTCACCTAAATCAAAAACTTTTGTGCATCAAAGAACATAAACAAACACAATGAAAAGACAACCTTCTAGAATGAAAGGACATTTTTACAAATCATATATCTGAGAAGGGTTTAATGTCCAAAATATATAGAGAACTCTTACAACTCATCAAAAAACAAGCAACTCAATTTTTCAAATGGTCAAAGGACTTAAACAGATATTTCTTCAAAGAAGATATACAAATGGCCAATAAACATGTCCAGTATCACTACTCATTAGGCAAATACTAATCAAAACCACTATAAGATAACACTACGCCTACTAGGAGGTTACAATTTAAAAAAAAAAATGAAAAATAACAAGCATTGGCAAGGATATGGCGACTGAAAGCTTTCTACATTGCTGGTTTTGTTTGTGCATACATGCTCAGTCATGTCCGATTCTTTGTGACCCTATGGACTGTAGCCTGCCAGGATCCTCTGTCCATGGAATTCTCCAGGCAACACTACTAGGGTGGGTTGCCATGCCCTCCTCCAGGGGATCTTCCTGACCCAGGGGTCAAACTCACATTTCCTGAGTCTCCTGAATTGCAGGCAGATTTTGTACCCAGAGCTATCTGGGAAGCCCCTACATTGCTGGTGGGAATGTAAAATGATGCAGTCACTGTAGAAAATCATTTGGTTGTTCCACAAAAGTTTATCATAGAATTCCCATATGATACAGCAATTTCACTCTTGGGTATAAACCCAAAAGAAAACAGGATTCAGATACTTGTTTGGAATTACTCATCATAGCATTATTCATAGTTGCAAAAAGATAGAAGCAACTCAAGTGCCCATCAACTGATGAACAGATAACAAAATGTGGTGTACACACACAATGGAATATTATTCAACCACAAAAAGGAAAGAATTCTGACACATGCTAGAACATAATAAATGTGAAATAAGCTAGACACAAAAAGTTGAAATAACTATATGATTGCACTTACATGAAATACCTAGAATAAGCAAATTCAGACAGAAAGTAGATCAGAGGTTAACAGGGTAGAGGGATTGGAGAGAGAATACCTGAGAAGTACAGGCTAACTTCTTGGGCAAAAACAAATTCTAAGGGCTTCCTTGGTGGTCCAGTGGTTAAGAATCCACCTGCCAATGCAGGGGACATGGATTTGATCCCTAGGCAGAAAGTGAAGCGGAGCTAAAGAACTTTTTGATGAAAGTGAAAGAGGAAAGTGAAAAGGTTGGCTTAAAGCTCAACATTCAGAAAACGAAGATCATGGCATCTGGTCCCATCACTTCGTGGCAAACAGATGGGGAAACAGTGAAAACAGTGTCAGACTTTATTTTGGGGGCTCCAAAATCACTGCAGATGGTGATTGCAGCCATGAAATTAAAAACGCTTACTTCTTGGAAGGAAAGTTATGACCAACCTAGATAGCATATTGAAAAGCAGAGATATTACTTAGCCAACAAAGGTCCGTCTAGTCAAGACTCTGGTTTTTCCAGTGGTTATGTATAGATGTGAGAGTTGGACTGTGAAGAAAGCTGAGCACCAAAGAATTGTGGTGTTGAAGAAGACTCTTGAGAGTCCCTTGGACTGCAAGGAGATCCAACCAGTCCATTCTAAAGATCAGTCCTGGGTGTTTTTGGAAGGGCTGATGCTAAAGCTGAAACTCCAGTACTTTGGCCACCTCGTGTGAAGAGTTGACTCACTGGAAGACTCTGATGCTGAGAGGGATTGGGGGCAGGAGGAGAAGGGGGATGACAGAGGATGAGATGGCTGGATGGCATCACTGACTCGATGGACGTGAGTTTGAGTGAATTCCGGGAGTTGGTGATGGACAGGGAGGCTTGGCATGCTGTGATTCATGGGGACGCACAGTTGGACACGACTAAGTGACTGAACTGAACTGAACTGGGAAGACCCCACATGTTGTGGGGTCATCATTACTGAAGCCAGATCTGAGTCCTTTCTCTTCTTACATGCTGCTGCTGCTGCTAAGTTGCTTCAGTCGTCCGACTCTATGCAACCCCATGGACAGCAGCCCACCAGGCCCCTCTGTCCATGGAATTCTCGAGGCAAGAATACAGGAGTGGGTTGCCATTGCCGTCTCCATTCTTACATGAAATAATACATTTTTACATGAAGAATGTTGTACCTTCAACAAATATATATATACTTACATATGTAAAGAGATTTATTATAAGGAATTGGCTCATGAGATTATGGAAGCTGGCAAGTCCAAAAACCAGCAAAGCCAATATCCCAGTTCAAGTCCAAAGGCTGGAAACTACTGTAGAACCAGGAAAAGCCAATGGCCCAGTATAAAGGTCATCAGGCAGGAAGGTCCATGGTTCTACTGATTGCATGAGGCCCACCCACATTATGGACAGCAATCTGTTTTACTCAGTCTACTAATTGAATTGTTAATCTCATCCAAAAACACCCTCACTCAAACACCCTTAATGTTTGACAAAACATATGGGTACCCTGTGATCCAGTCAAGTTGACACATAAACTATCACATATGGGGAAACTAAGTAAAATCACAGTCTTGAATATTAATAAGGTTAACCAAGAGATAGGTAAGGTAGCAAGGCATAGTATAGACAAGCATATTAGTTTTGGTGTTGGAGACCCTCAGGCAACTTATTTCACCTTGGCCTCTTTTCTAGTCTATAGATAAGAATAATATCACTGTCCTCAAAGAGCTAATATGGTTACATGAAATAATGTTTATAAACCTAACATTGTTTGGCATATATTTCATTCTCAGAATTTTTGAAACTGAACACACTATTTTAATATTAAAAATTCCATTTTACTGACGTTATCCTCTTGAGGCTCTTAAAAGTTTACATCAGTCAGAACATTAAGTTGTCCTCTGAGGTTTATGTAGATCTGGCAATGAACTACTCAGTTTTAAAATTTTTTGTCTTTAAGTAAGACAAAATGTTTTCGTTTTGACTTCCTTTCCCATCTCTCCCATGAAGCAGAGCAAAAAGAAATATAAGAAGGGATGATTTTTTTTTAAGTCACTCTTGAAAATAAGATGAACTTCTCTGTGCACCACACACAGCAACAGAAACTGTGAGCAGAGCTGACCTGTGGGCCTGTGGACTCCAAACAATAGCAGCTATGAGTTTTGCAAGAGGAATTAAGTGTCCTCAGAAGGCTCACTGCCTGAAATTGGGGGTTAACCCAAGCAAATGGCAATTAAATAAAATTAGAAATCAATTAACATGATTTTTCTACCTTAGAAAAACATATGTTGGGGGTGGGGCAGCCAGGGAGAGGAACTCACACACACAAAGACCAAAGTAGCACAGATCACATTTACGATACAGCTAAACCAGGGGAAGTTACAGAGAATCTTAGCATGAGATGAAGCAAACAGATCAAAAGAATGAATGCAGAACTCAGACCAACTCATTTATATGGTAACTGAATGACATATAGCATCTGAAACATGGTATTTGGAGGAACAGCTATACATATACAAAAATAAACAAAACCCAAGAACTAAACCACAAGCAAAAAGAAATTCAGGTGACTTAAACATCTAAACACTAAAAACTTTTTTTAAACTTTGGAAAGATGTACAGGAGAGTATCTTTATGACATTTGCTAGACAAGACTCAGAAAACATGATGAAAGACTGGTGAGATTACATTAAAATTAAAAGTGTTTATTTAAGAAGACTCTATAATCAAATACAAGGATACACCACAGACTTCAAGACAGTTGAAACATACATAACAGAGCATTATGTAGTATTGAAAATATGTAATAGCTATAAATCCATAAGGAAAAGACAAAACATAACAGAAAAATGGGCAAAAGGTATCGCCTGCAAAATCACACCACATTTCCTCAATATCCTGTACTTACATGAAGCAGCACTATTCAGTGTGGGGGACTATCTATAAGAAATGAATATCAGAAGACCATTGGGGCCCTCTGGAGGCTGGTTACACACACAAAATAGTATTTTTTTATTTGACATACAGTCAATAATATTAGTTTCAAGACAGTACTTTGTAGTGTTTTGGTAACACATGTGTGTATTAAAAACATCAAAACACAAACTAGAATATGCAATCCCTCTAGGACAGAGGTTATCTCTGGGGAGAAAGGGATGGGATCAAAAGGCAATAAAATAAGTTTCAAATGCATCTAACACTTACATATTAATATGTTCATAGGTCTAAAGAAAACATAACCAAATGCTAACATTTACTAAATCTGCATGGTGGAAATATATGAGTGTTCTTTAAGTGATTCACCTTTCCTCTTAGGTTTGAAATATTTCAATAAAGTTCTAAAATAAGGAACCTGAAGAAATGAAAATAACATTTGCTTTGAACAAGCCTATTTTTATAGATTTCAAAAATTGCAATTTTCATGACACATAAGAAAAATATTTTTCTAATATCAAAATAAGCATCTCTTTGGTATAGCAACACACCACAAGTGTTATCTTTAACATAAAAAATTAATCAAGAACTGTAACTTAATATGCTAAATAAAACTATCCTTTGCCCATCCATGTGTCCCCTTTCATAGGCCCATTGTGGGGCTTGGAGGTGTAGCTCTGTGCATACCTCCACAGCTACAAGAATTAAGATGCTGCATCAGATATGTCCAGAAGTCACACAACAGAGAATTAGTTGGCTTAATCACCGACACATATGACACAAACTCACCAAGAGAGAGCACGTGTGCACAACATATGAGACAAGTAAAACAGAGCATTGTCATGAAGATCAAATAATATGAAAACAATTACATCATTTAAATTTGATGCATTTTTAAAGTACTTGTTTAGAATTATTACACTCAGAATTTAAAATTAGTACCTGCCAAGCTCCAAAAGTAATAATACAAAGCCATAATTTGATAAGGCACTTTAAGGAGAACAATTAAACATACAAAACAATGAATATAAGAAATATCCATAAAAGCAGTTAGCCTCAGAAATAGAGGGGGAAAAATACATATTTTTTTCAAGATAGGCTTCAGTAAAAGTTTTTTTGAAAAGCATCACAGAGGGCCGAAAAATATTTATCATATATTTTTAAAAGTTATCAAAGTTCAAATTCCTGTTAAAAAAAGAAAGATAACATTTTCCTTAAAGTCAGTGGGGTTCTGACTCAAATACTTTTTCAAGAAACAATTAACATCTTTATGCTAAAATTAAAAAGAAAAATCAGCTTTTAATTATGCTGTCAACTGTTATTTAACAAACATTGAGTGACTGTTGTGTAACAGTGTTTTAGATTGCTGGAAATATGTAAGTAACTAAGACACAGTCATTGGTTCTAGGGAACTTAGCCCAGTGGAGCTAAACCTAACATTGGTAACATGAAAGCTTACTTTCTTTGGGCCATGAATAAAGCTCAATTTCAAATTCTGCTCTTCTTGGCATCTTCTTGCAAATAGAAGAGCATAATGGTCCACCTAGTTTGCTACTGGCAACACTGTGGCATTATTACCTACTGATTAACTTCCATAAAAGATTATCTGAAAGTTCAGAGAACAGAAAGTGTTTAAAGATAAAACAAATATGAATCGGCCTCAAAAATAACATCAGCATTCTGTTTTCACAAAATGAAGAAAACCAAGAAAAATTTCATCTTCAGTATCCAGAACCGTGCGATTATCCAGTCTCCATGGTACAGGTGCAAACATCATAGATGAGGAGGTATGCATTATTAGTCAAATCAGTCATCAGGCTTCAAGGAATCATAGCCTTCTTTCAAGAGGTCCCGCCATGTTTTAAGGAAACGTGCATTTTCTGTACATTTGAAAGCAAGCTCTTCCACTTGAGCTGATACTGCAGATGTGGCTTCCAGAAGTTTGGTTAATGAAAATGCTGCCTGAAAGTTTAAAAAAAAAAAAAAGTCAAACAATATAAGTTTCTTTTTAAACTCTCTCCTCTTTTTTTCAACCTGGCTGAAAATAGCTTAGAATCCAATGCCCAAGTTCTTTTCTTTAAAAAGTTAATCTTCAAACTAAGACATGCCAGCTCTTTAGTGGAACCTAAAAAAATTTTCTACATTAAGTAAGCTTTGAGGACATATGTCTACTAGAAAAACATACATTATGTATGAGACATGACCAGTCAGCATCTTTTGGGGAGATAATACACTACAGTCTCATTTAGCTCAACAAGACGACTTGGGCCCATTGACACGAAGTACCACAAGTATTTGAAGGACTTATGATATAGCTCTGATATAGCTTATGATATAGCTACTGATGGGAGGAAGCGACTTGCTCCGCTATTTTCATCTGTGTAACACTGCAGACCATGAAATCGTATGAACCAAAGAACAGACACTCTGAGCTCACAATTAACACCAACAAAAACAACACCCATGCAGAAAACACGGCACTCTGGGTGGAAAACTCATTTCTTGATCAAATGCTTTCTTCTCCCACCGTATAAAATAACACTGGTCCTGGGTAACAAACACATCAGCACTGCATTCTACACGCTCACTTGGAACAGTCTGGTTCAGCAAAGATGAAGCTGTGTCAGCATTCCAGCCATCTTTTTAAAACAACAATTACTTGCTGAAGAATGAGAGAATAACGGAGTTCACCCCGCGGTTTGCAATCTGCACAGGATGATCTCCCGGTTAAGACGACACCCTACAGACTTCATTCACTTGACCTTAAATCGAGAAATCCGACTGTGTGTGATGGGTGTCTGGGTGGCTGTGAGTGTACGCGCGCGTCTACAAACTGGAGACTCAACTGGAGCCGTCCAGACCAGGAATCCCGGCCATCAGAGGGACGGGTCTTTGTACTGTTAGGGGAAGCAATCTGGACCACGGGGCGGGAACTAACCCATCCTAAGTGGGTCCGCTCAGGATAATCGCCTGGCCAGGAGCCTCTGGGCAGGCG
This sequence comes from Nanger dama, assembly GCA_917880005.1. Taxonomy (NCBI): domain Eukaryota; kingdom Metazoa; phylum Chordata; class Mammalia; order Artiodactyla; family Bovidae; genus Nanger; species Nanger dama. The sequence goes on along the minus strand of CAKJTW010000009.1, from coordinate 41,177,717 downwards.
GCCAACTAAACAGGGCGAGGGGGAGGGTGATGGATCAAGTCCCAGCAGAGGAATCCCTGTCTGGCCCTCAGACCCACAGACGAGGCAGGGCGGTGGGTTTATGAACTGCGCCGTTTCGGGTTACAGAGAGCGCGCGGAACCAGACCTCCAGGCACAAAGACCCGGCGCGGACACGGCGGGAGAGGGATGCCCCGACTCCCGACGCGGGTCTCGAATACGTGCGGGACACGGCCCGGACCCGCCGGCCGCACTCACGTCTCCGATCTGCAGCTCCACCTCTTCCAGCGGGTCCACCAGTCGGCCGCTGCTCCTGCTCGGAACCGGCCAGCCCAAACCCCCGGGGCGCCGGGGGAAGATGCTGAAGACGTGTCTGAAGACGAAGGAGAAGAAGGGGGCGGCGGCGGCGGGGAAACCTGCAGCCCTTCAGGGTTCGCCATGGAGCGCGGCTGGGCGACTGGACTGGACTTGGGAGGCCGAACCAATACCAACCGTCTTTCAACCGCTCGCGCCCAAAGCCCAGCGGGCCCGCCTCCTCCCGGCTCTCCGCCGGGACCGCGAAGCCTTGTCACTTTCTCGGGACAGCCAATCAGATGCCAATGAGTTCGCCCGAGGCTGCTCTCCGCTCCAGGGGAAAACCTCCCAACGGGCTCACAGACGCCGGAGCAGACCACAGCTCCCAAGGTGCCGTGCGCGCCGCTACGCCTCACCGTCGTGGAGCTCTGCGCGCGATTCACCCTGGGATTTGTGGTTCCCCCATTCCCCAACCATTCCGGCGCTCTCAGCGCACGCCCGGGTGAGAGGCCGCGCAGCCTGCCGCCGCGGGCAGCGCTGGGACTTTGAGTCCGTTCCCTTGCCCCTTCGGTCCGTGACCCGGAAGCGCTGCGGGCGTCGCGTCGCGTCACTCGTGGCGCCCGCGCACAACAAGACAGGCGGGAGCGTGGTGAAGCTGGAGCGTCCCGCGGAGCAGGCAGGTGGTGACTGCTTGCGTCTCGGCCGGCGATGGCGCCCCCAGTGGCTTAGGAGGTCTCGCGCCCATAGGAGCCAAGCCCAACCTCCTCCTCGGCGTCGGCCAGCGTCCTGTCTGCTGTGAACATGCAGGTGCTGCTGGCCAGATTGGCCTGCCCGGGTGAGCGGGGTCTGCGGGCGCGGGTTGACAGAGCAAGGGCGCGGGGCACCCGGGCTCGCCTCGCTAGGGAGGAACTTGGGCAAGGGCGCGCGATCAGCGCCAGGTGGGTCCTGGTTTCCTCCCCGGGCTTGTCCCTGTTGAAAAAGTTGACAACTAGGGCAGAGGTCACGGGGGGAGGGAAACTTGTCAACGCGGCTCCCAAGCGGAATCTTCCCCAAACCCTGGTGCTGACCCTCTTCCCAAAGCCCAGATGTTGTCCTAGACTTGCAATAGCCTTGTTGAAAAATGGGTAAATTAGCTATTACACAGGTTTCCTCCTTGGTCCTCTCCTGACTTGCGTCTTGCAGCCGTCCTGCTCCTTAAGAATTTGAACTCTGTTCTGTCACATTGACTTTTATATGGTACCCAAGTCATCAACTACTTCCCTGGTGGCTCAGAGGTTAAAGCGTCTGCCTCCAATGTGGGAGACCCGGGTTCGATCCCTGGATTGGGAAGATCCCCTGGAGAAGGAAATGGCAATTCACTCCAGTATTCTTGCCTAGAGAATCCTGTGGACGGAGAAGCCTAGTATTACAGTCCACGGGGTCGCAAAGAGTCGGACACGACTGAGCGACTTCACCTTCACCTTCACCCAAGTCATCAGGCTCTCTCTGGAGCCGGGAATTTTTCTATGTTGCCTCAAATTAATTCTACGGCATATCGTGTTATGGTTGCCCCTAGAACCATCATGATGATTTGGTAAAATACCTCATTACCTCTCTCCTTACACCTTAAAAAAAAGTAGAATAATGTTGGACGGTTTTTGTTTGTTTTACTTTAAAACAGTTTAAAAAGTTTACTCCAAGGTATCTCTCAAAACTGACTTTTTTTTTCTTCTGTAGTTTATTTAAATTAAATTTTTGTTCTAGAATAAACAAGTGTACATATTGCAAATTCACGGATATTCTTATGTAAATTTCACAAAAGTAGAATTTTGTCAAATTTGTCTACCATGTATTAAATAATTGGAATTTAAAGTTTCTGTTACTGGTGCATGTTTTACGACACCTAATGTGTAAATACTGTTGACTGAAAAAAATGCACAACCTAAAAGGCTGAGGATTATGTTTTACTCAGCAGGCACAGGGAGCCCTTAGCCCAGGAGACAGCCTCTTAAGATAGCTCTGAGGGACAGCTCTGAAGAGGTAAGGTAGAAGCCAGGATATATAGGAGTTTTTGCAAAAACAAACAAGCTGAAACATAACAAAATAAGTAGTTGGAACATCAAAAGATTACTGCTAATTAAAAATATATATCTCAAGTTAATGAATTTAGTGCTCTTCTGTGTATGGGAAGATGTAAGAGTTTGGGCCATTGAAATCATTCCTTTGATATGCTTCTCCACTATCTAGGCCCAGTGTTCTGTTTTTCTCCATCCTGAATCCCTTCAAAGTACAAAGTCAGGGATGGCTGCAGTAGCTAGCTGAGAGCTTGATAGCCACAACATCCTTTGTTTACTGATACAGCAGGTGATATTCTTTGTCCACAGTGCCTCCTCTAAGTCATAAATTTGACCAACGTTTGGGAGTCATTTCATGACCAGTTTTTGTCCCTTGGTGCTAGGAAGGTTCATTCCTAGATCAGGTGAAGATTCTGTTGATAGGCTACCCAATGTGTTATTTTTGGATCAGGCCCTGTTGATAATCTAAAATTCTCTGTCTCACTAGTTTATTATTATTATGTCTCACTAGTTTATTATGATCCAGGAGGTGTTTTCCCTTGTCATTTTATTCCCATATCTGAATTTGCACTGTTACAATTATTCTGTGTAGAGTTAATCTATATGTAAATTGTCTTAAGACATTAATTTTGTTGGAGGCCTGGTTAAATATTGGGTGATACCAAAGGAAATCTTATGAAATAGAAAATTCAGCTAATAACATTAATAAGATCATAGTACAGCAGAGAGAGGGCAAGTCATAAGTAATTTGAATCCAACAAGAGAGCAAATTAAAACAATGATCAGTATAACTAGTTGTACTCTGGTTGAAGTAAGCCATCCAATCCACAGGAGAACCAGCTGAACAAGCCAAATTTTGGAGGGATCACTTAGAGAGAAAGATAATGTTTCATCTTCATTTACAAAGGTATACTTTATCAGCTTGTTGTAGGTAAGTATAAGAAGAAAGGTTTTTCAGTTCAGTGATATGATCTGAAAGTTATCAGGAATATGTATTTGCCAAAAAGTCATTTTTATAAATCTTGAAGATCTTCATTTTACAAAAGCATCAGAGTGAAGCAATGATTATCTATAAATGACAAAACACTTTAAATGACATGGTTAAAGATCTGATTACAAGGCAACTGACAAGAAACTTGGATATTTCTGTGACAGACAGCATTTTAGGATAATAACTAGAATTATTATTGATAGCATTATATTGATAACAGGATATACCAGACTTCTGGGAGTTCTTTATAAATTTTAGAATATCTGTATTAATGACATCTAACCCTAGATGGCTTTACCACCACTTATGTGACAGTGTTTCCCATGTACATTAATATAAATAAACCTAATTAGTTTAATATCTCTCTTTGCAATATCAGGGTTCCTTTGAAGTATCCCAGAGTTAGTTGAAGGTCAAAAGGACTTTAGTTAGAATTTGCTATTTGGGAAGTTTGTCAAAAATATCAAAAAGGTTTCAAAACACTGGTCAAGTAGGATCATAGGTCATTGTGAAACAATACTTATTCACTTAACCAAAGTGACAAAATATTTCAAAAGCAAAAACAGACCATTTAGAGGCACAGAAACTCAATCTGTTATCAAAATCAGGGAAAATTTTGTTCTCTTAACAGAGAGAGGAACCAAGACCAGTCCTACTCCAGCCTACTTTTAATTACAAAATCCATTTACGTTATTAAATTTAATCTAATCCTAGCCTGGCCATTTTCAAAACTCCTTTTTCAGGGCTATTTTCTATAGACCTTCCACAGTTTTCTCTATTCTTATTAGTTTGTTCCTCAATTTTGTTTATCCAGAAATAACTGCCTCTAGGACAAAATCACCCTTACCATTCCAACAGGTTCATTTCTATTCTTCAATCTTCTTTTTGCTGAAAACATACATCCTACTTTGCTTATACACTGAACTATGTCCCATGATAGTTTTAGTAGCTTTGATTACATGTTATGCTTTTAACCCTTAAAAACCTTAATCTTTAGCAGAAACCTAAACTGATTGTGAACTATTTTTGAAACCAGCATTTCCCATTTGGGATATTTTATAACTTCTAGAAACATATATCTTCTCATAACATAATTTCTTTATTCTATGTGATACAAGATATGTCCAATAAAGCTGAAGATCTTTGGTTTCCCTCTTGTGAGGAAAAAGAGTAGGTCAATTTAGACTTGTTTAGCAATTAATGTTCCATTATTTTACCTTATTTGAAATGACCTGGGTATTCAAGGAATTCCCATCATTTAACTTACCAAAATTCAAATTACCAAAAATCTGAAGAAACTATTTTAAGGTAAACATACCCAAAACAAAAGAATTCCTAAAGGGTTCACCAGAAAATTCTTATCTCATTTACCATTATTGGTTAACTTAAAGTCATATCAAGTTAAATTTTTCTTTCACATTGACAAACTCTATAACAGAAATGACATGAACTTACTGACCTTCAGTAAACTTAGGTACAATAAAAGTGAGACATGTCTGTATTAATGAGTTTAAGATAACTTTAATATCAGATATTAATTTAACATTGAATATTTTCCAGACCATGTGAACCCCAAATTCCCTCCAAGTTTATTTTATATTTAGAAATATTTAGTTTGTAAGCACTTACCTTAAGTCAATTAAGTAGCTCTTTTATAAGTTTAATTTTGTTCATATTTTCCAGAGTTAGAGATATCTCATATGTGATGTACACCCAGACCCATAAAACAGACAAAACTAGACATCGCATAGCTTCACTCTAAAAACTTAGTTATGAATCAGGCATTACCATATAAATTCACAAGTCTATAAGTAACAGTTGGAATAAGGTAAATTTGTTTGCTCAGATTAATACTTCACTATTTGTGGAAAGGTCTTCAGATTTATATTTGTCCTTGATAAACCCTTAAGGAGGCTAAGAATTAGATTTTGGGTAAGGGAACCTTTCCAACAGTTTGAGTTTTAAAAGGTCTTTTTCCCATTTCCCCCTCCATTTCAGGTTTTATTTGATTGAGCTAATGAGCCTCAGTCTCAGTTCTTTGGGAGCTGTATTTACATTTCTGATCTGTAGAGACTTGCAAGATACAGTAGCTCCTGATATTAAAAGATTGATTTGTCCAACTATTCTTACTTTGATTTGCTTTTATATCAGAGATTTCCAGCTAAACTGAAAATGAAAAAAGACTCCTCGGTTATAGAACTTTAGGATTTAATTTGTCAGGCCTTCAAAAACTTGCATAAGGCACTGACAAAGCCCCTTTCTGAGTACATAGGTTAGACCCAGAGCAAAATGTCTATTATTATTTTTTAGCCTCTGAATATTAGTTCCTAGTTTTTACTTTATATTGTCTTGGCTCAGGTAACCCTGTTGGTTTCCTTTCATATGTTTAAATAATATTTCCTGAGGGCCAGATTTATATACCCTATCTTATAATACCAAAAGGAAGCCCAGTGAAACATGTCTATTCCACAATATAATTCAGCAGAAGAGATGTAAACATCTTATATAAAGCCTATTTAAATGTACCAATTTTTATAAACTTTCATCTCAATTCTGTCAACTTTTATACCTTTAACTTTGGTTCCCATTAGAACCCAGTCAACAAGCTTTGGTCTTAAAAGGAGTCCTAGAAGCTTTCCTTTCTTTTATTCTCCAACCATTTAATCTATTTTGTATAAAAGATTCTCAGATCCCTAATGAGGGATTGAGGCAAGCCCTCTTGTCAGTCTTGTAACTTGACTAATTTTCAGTTCAGTCGCTCAGTCCTTCATGTCCAACTCTTTGCACCCCATGAATCACAGCACACCAGGCCTCCCTGTCTATCACCAACTCCTGGAGTTCACTCAGACTCATGCCCATCGAGTCAGTGATGCCATCTAGCCATCTCATCCTCTGTCGTCCCCTTCTCTCCTGCCCCCAATCCCTCCCAGCATCAGAGTCTTTTCCAAGGAGTCAGCTCTTTTCATGAGGTGGCCAAAGTACTGGTGTTTCAGCTTTAGCATCATTACTTCCAAAGAAATCCCAGGGCTGATCTCCTTCAGAATGGACTGGTTGGATCTCCTGGCAGTCCAAGGGACTCTCAAGAGTCTTCTCCAACACCACAGTTCAAAAGCATCAATTCTTCGATGCTCAGCCTTCTTTACAATCCAACTCTCACATCCATATATGACCACAGGAAAAACCATAGCCTTGACTAGATGGACCTTAGTCGGCAAAGTAATGTCTCTGTTTTTGAATATGCTATCTAGGTTGGTCATAACTTCTTCCAAGGAGTAAGCGTCTTTTAATTTCATGGCTGCAGTCACCATCTGCAGTGATTTTGGAGCCCCAAAAATAAAGTCTGACACTGTTTCCACGGTTTCCCCATCTATTTCCCATGAAGTGATGGGACCAGATGCCATGATCTTCGTTTACTGAATGTTGAGCTTTAAGCCAACTTTTTCACTCTCCTCTTTCACTTTCATCAAGAGGCTTTTTAGCTCCTCTTCACTTTCTGCCATAAGGGTGGTGTCATCTGCATATCTGAGGTTATTGATATTTCTCCCGGCAATCTTGATTCCAGCTTGTGTTTCTTCCAGTCTAACTGTTGCCCCAACTAATTGGCAACTAGTTTGTCAGGTAGCTAAGTATAGTTGTTTTCCCAGCCTTTTAGGGGTATATATTTTTAACTGGGTAAATAGAGCAGACTTGTTTGGGGCTCATTAGTATTGGGAACCAACAGTGTGTCTCTTTGGCTCATCCATCTTTACTTAGTATTGCATCAAATCCTTTTGCTTCAATCCCATTAACATCTATCTTGTTTATCCCATTTATTAATAACCATCTATAGATTTCTTTATTTGGGAGAACAAGTATCTTAAAAATTTTCACCTTGTTGGGAAGAAATCTGTAGACTTCCCTTTCAATTTTGTTTTTTTTTTTTAACTTTCATCTTAACATTAATTATTCTGATGCTTTTTAGCATCTATAAGACCCATTGAGGGGAAGCAGAGACCAAAAATAAGTCTTCCCAAACTTTTTTCCTTTGTTTGTTTTAAAGGAGTTCTTAGGTTAATCATTATATGTGTTTTCGCACCCTCTAATTTGCTTTTTCATGGGTACCAACTAAACAGTGCTTGTTATGAGAGCTCTCTAAAACTTTACCAGTTTAAAAGTTTTTCCAATTAAAACATCATCATCTGGCCATTAATGAGCTATAAATTAATAGTGACACAAACCTGTAAGATGCAAGAGGCATCCCCACAAGTGAGCGTGGAGAATGCCACCTAAACAAGGTCCAGAAGCTTTACTGCCCAAAATAATCTAAGAAAATGCAGGCTGACACAATAAAGGTTAAGATTGCAAAGTCCCTGAGAGTTGGCACAGTAGACAACAGACTGTGCAGAATCTCAGTCTGTTTGATTGGCTGACAGATGTACAACATATGTGTGCCTTCTAGATGGCAGAGACCAAGTTTCAGGACACACACACACACACATACATCCCCATACAACACCAAAGATCAAGTAGGCATTTAGGCAAGTAGGTGAAGACACAGAAAGAGAAATGCAAATTCCTCCTAGAGGACTTTTTTTCTCTTTAAGGGAATTCTGAAAAGATGTTTTATCAAGCTGGCTTTCTCTGACTTAACTCTGTGCACAATGAAAGAACCCCATCTTAGTCATTTTCAAAGTGTGATTTCCTGTAATTCCCAGTTAAGTAAATACTTGGAACTATAAGTTTTGAATGTAGATAAACCTAGCTGGAATGTTAATTGAAGCAAAGATATTAGGCCAGCCTCTCACTTAATCACCCAGCCCAGAGCACCCAGTGTCTTTCAGCCAGGGAGCTTTCAACTCAACATCTTTCAGCTGGGAAGCTAGGTACCTATTATACTTCACCAGATAAAACTCAGAATCATCAAGCAATAATCTGGAGCTCCTAGAACCAGGGAAGAGTCACCTGGATTCATCTTGACTCTCCAAGGAGGTGGGCGAGCAGAAGAGGCCACTACTGACACCAAGGCTCTCGTTCCTCGTAGAGTTCAGGTGAAGGAGAGAAGTCAGCTCTAGGTCCTTTTGTGGTCACCAGATAGTCAGGTCAGCTAGTGAGGGGGTGTGGGGGTGGGAAGCAAAACCTAAAAGTTTGTGTTTTATTCAACAGACATGAGTGCATGCTCAGTTGCTAAGTCATATCTGACTCTTTGCAACCCCATGGACTGTAGCCCACCAGGCTCCTCTGTCCATGGGGTTTCCCAGGCAAGAATACTGGAGTGGGGTGCCATTTCCTTCTCCAGGGTATCTTCCTGACTCAGGATTGAACCCACGTCTCCTGCATTGGCAGTCAGATTCTTTACCACTGAACCACCAGGGAAGCCTGATATCAACAGAAATGCTGAGGACTTAAACCCAGGAGACAGCCTCTGAGATAGCTCTGAAGGACTGTTCCAGAGAGTTAGGGGAATAGCCAGGATGTACAGGAGTTTAGGGCCGGGAGAGTAAAAACAGAAAAAACAGGTAGCTGGAACATCAAAAGGTTACTGCTAACTAGAGAAAACTAGACATCTCAAATTAATGAATTTAGCACTTTTCTCTGTATGGGAAGATGCCAGAGTCTAGGCTCATTACAGTTATTCCTTGACAAGCATCTTTACTATCTAGGGCCAACACCTTGCTTTTCTCCATTCTGAATCCCCTCAGGGTTGTACTGTTGGAGGCAGCTGCTGTGGCTGATCATTTGATGACCACATCTTTTTTTACTGAAATTAACAGGTGACATTTTTTATCCACAATATGCTTTATGTTTTTCAAAATTTCAGAGTAATCAGATGCAATCTGCCTTCCTCTTAATTTAACTGAAATCATTCTTGGGTCAGGTGCTATCTGAATCCCACCAAAGTAATTATTTCTGTTTTTATTGGGTCTCTAAATCATTGCTGTAGAAGGAAAGGGCAACCCACTCCAGTATGCTTGCCTAGAGAATCCCATGGACAGAGGAGCCTGGTAGGCTACTGTCCATAGTGTCGCACAGAGTCGGACACGACTGAAGCGACTTAGCATGCGTGCATGCATTGGAGAAGGAAATGGCAACCCACTCCAGTATTCTTGCCTGGAGAATCCCATGGACAGAGGAGCCTGGTGGGCTGCTGTCTGTGGGGTCGCAGAGAGTCAGACACAACTGAAGTGACTTAGCGGGAGCAGCAGCAGCTAAATCCTTGCTGTTTTTTTGGCCTGGTGTTAGGACTACAGACATTGAAGAGATGGACACAGGATTGCCATTGGTGTGATTTTGAATCATGAGTTCTCTGAACTTTTGACCTCACTTCTCTACCAAATTTTAGCCAAGGTGTCTAAGTGTTTAAATCTCTAAAGTTAAGTGTCAGATTTGTATTCAGAAAAGGAGTAAAGGTTGTGACTTTCTTTAACCCCCTGAAGAAAATTAGACTACCCAGTTCCAGATATTTTTAAGATTATTATAGCTATATAAGCTATATGGGTCGCAAAGAGTCAGACATGACTGAGCGACTGAACTGAACTGAACTGAGCTATATAAGCAGTGGAATTACAGTTTTGTCTGGGACCAAATCATCAGATTTCAAAAGCAAATGATAACTTCTGTATGCTCAATTACAATGCATCAAAAAAATTTTTTTATAATAAATAAGTGTTCTTTTAAATGATGATAATGCTGTATTTGAACTCTGGAACTGAGCTCCCCTATAATATCTTTATTTACTGTTTTTTTTTTTTTTAAGATTTAATAAAGGTGAAGGGATAAGTAGATTTTAAAAAGTTATTCCCAATATTACAGTTTTTAGTATGCTGTTTGCAAGTAGAGAAAATTAATATGTTGACTTTTTTTTAATAAAAGAGTGACTCTCAGAAAACAGATTTCTAGTGTTTAAGAGGCTTTAGAGTTCAGTGCTTCAAACCTCTTCCCCTCTTGCGTTCATCATAATCTAATAGATTGTTTGATGCTAGGTTTTACTTTTTAAAAATTCATTTTATTGGAAAGAAGCATAAAAATAAATCAGTTATGCAGTTGAGTGCTTAAAAATATAAATTATTAGCCTTTGCCAGGCTGACATCTCCTTTTAATCAGAAACAAAGGAAAGTGAGAGGAGGAAGGGAGAGAGGAAGGAAACAGCTAGTTTCAGGTCCTATAACTTCAGAGACCAGGTCAAGTCCAGTTGTAGCCTCAGAGTTTGATTGGTGTTGGAAGGATAGAGACTGGGTTGGCTGGGGTCATCTGAATTTCTCTCTCTCTGCTGTAAATGAGGGTTGTAGCTGCCCCACACGTCTCATAAAGTCATAAAGAGTACCATGTGGTAATAAAATTGAAAATTCATAACTGTTCTATATGCCCATGAAAATATAAATTTTATTATATACTCCAAATCCAAAATGCAAAAGCCTTTGTTGAGATTTACTGTTTATTTATTGTTCCATGTTTAGAAACTCATTCACATGCAGACAGATGCTTCACTATAAGAGACAAAAACTGAGAAAGGCCTCATGGTTATCATTATAATCCAGGAATTAGTTTTAGGAAAACAAACCAGAGATTTGCAAATTGCTGGATGACAGTTAAAATTGTAATTAGGAAGGTACCTATCAGGTTAACAAATGTGTGTTAGTCACTTGCTTTGTGTGAGACGTACTGGGTCCTGCACAATAGTGCTTTCTAGACAAAGGTTGACAATAAACTTCAGAGCGGATGAAGTATGGAGAGTTCATAACTTGCTGAATTCAAAGACAGTCTAGACAAACTCCAGAGTCTGTTCACGTAGCCGCTGCCTTATTCTGTGTTGTCTTTTTTGTGTGTTGCTTCAGTTAATAAATGTTATTTCTTTTAGCAGCTTTAGATTAAAAAAAAAAAAATCAAGCAGAAAGTACACAGAGTTTCCTTCTAACTTTCTCCCATTCCCTGCTAGCATCTTGCATTGGTGTGATACATGGGACACACTTGGGGAGCCAGTATTGATACATTAAAGTTCAGAGTTTATATCAGGTTCACTCTGTGTTGTCCTACATTCTGTGGGTTTTGACAAATATGTAATAACATATATTCCATTAATAACATTATCATACAGAATAGATCCCCTTTTTCCACATATTCATCCCTTCCTCCCTCTTTCTGAACACCTGACCCACTGATCTTTTACTGTCCCTTTTCCAGAAGGTCATAGAGTTAGAATCATAAAGGATGTAGCATTTTCAGTATGCATTTTCATTTCCTCCAGTGTCTCTTCATTTCTTTTTAGCACTGATTAACATTCCATTGTATGGGTGCACCACAGTCTGTTTATCTACTCACCTATTAAAGGACATCTCCCAAGTTTCAATAGTTATGAATAAAGTTATAGCAATGCTTATAACATTCAGGTGAATCTTTTAAATTCTGGATATTTTACTGTGATAAGAACATGACATACACACTTCGGACAAAATTTTAAATGTATGTTATTGACTGTAGGTACAGTGTTGTACAGTAGATCTCTAGAGTTTGTTAGTCTTGTTTGTGGATTTTTGTATGGATGTTAATTTTCACCTCATTTTGGTGAATGCCAAATGCAATAGGAATTGCTGGATCCTATGGTAAGAGTATGTTTAGCTTCAGAAGCAAGTATCAGAGATACACAGGAGTGCAAGAAGAGCTGATGGAGCACTTTCTTTGTTCAGCCCCTGCAACGGGCACTAGGTTTTCAGGATAAATCAGACCCTCTCTGCCTTTGAGGAACCCATGAGCTGAGAGGAGACAGATAAGACAATCCTGTACAATGTGTTATAAGAGCAAGGAGGGGGTTAGAACTATCAAGAAGAGTTTTCAAAATTTTCAAAGGAAGTTTAACCAGTATAGAAAAGTGAAGGAAAATTCCAGGCAAAGAGGGGATTTCCCAACAGTTCAGTGGTTAAAGCTCTGCATTTCTACTGCAGGAGGCACAGGTTCCATCTCTGGTCTGGGATATAGGATCCTGCATGCCTTGCTGCCCAGCCAAAAAAAAAAAAAAATTTTTTTCCTTAATATTCCAGACAAAGAAAATAACAAGTTGTCCACTTAAGAATGGTTAAGATAATAAATCCTATGTTATGTATATTTGACCATATTAATAATTTTTTTAAAAAACAGCAAAATAGGAAGCAAAGGGCCCCGTGGTGTGAAAAAATGCAATATTTGGGAATGTGTTTAATAGATTAATGCTGGGAAATAGTTTCAAAAGATAAACTGGGTTCAGATAGTAAGAGATCTTGTATGCTCTTCTAAAGAGTATATAATTTATCTTGTATTCATTTATTTTTTCAGATTATCAAATGATTTAATTATAAAACTTAAGCCACTTATTCACCTTCTAAAAACACAAACATGAGAATAAAATAAACACACCCAAGACTTCCTAGCCCTTGCAGGATAGAAAGAAGCCCTGGACAGAGAGCCTGCAAATGTTTTTTTTCCTACACCCAACTCTGCATTTCCTCATCCATTTGAGGGTCCCAAGCTTTGACCTCTTTTGCAATGGCAAGGAAGTAGAAGCTACAGAGTTATGTAAAGAGGGTGGCAACAGTCTTACAGCTATCTGGTGCTAATAGCTTATACACTCTGATTTGCAACTTTGAGAAACAGTATCAAATCAGTTCAGTTCAGTTCAGTTCAGTCCGGTTGCTCAGTCCTGTCCGACTCTTTGCGACACCATGAATCGCAGCACGCCGGGCCTCCTGTCCATCACCAACTCCTGGAGTTCACTCAGACTCGTGTCCATCCAAATGGGAAAAGGAGTACATCAAGGCTGTATATTGTCACCCTGCTTACTTATTTAACAGTATCAAATAAGCATTGTCAAATACCTACTCCTGGCCAGCCTTTACTGTCATCCTTTTAAACTCCATCTTCGAGACTCATTGTGTTAATTCACTGTAGCTCCTGCTTACAGTCTCTTAAGTAACAAAGATTACTTTTAGGACAACCCCCAAGGTGATGTGGTGTTTCTTAATATGGCTGTAGTGTCTGCTGGGTGTCATCCCCTAGGACAGGCTGGCCAGATGGCAGCACCACGCGGGGGCCCACACAGTCACTTGCCTACAGCCCTGCTTGCTCCCTCTCCTGGCTGAACACCCCACAGTCAGCGATGAACGCTGAAGTCAGTGAGGACCTTGGCTTGTCTTCATTCTGAAGTTGAATGAAGTCACTGAATCCAGTTCTTCACCATTAATTCAAAGGAGCTTCCAAAATGTGTCAGGCATGTTCTAGGGAAGCCTGGGATAAAGCTGGAGGGTCTTGGCTTCCAGGCTCAGGGGGCCTGGGGAGGGGGGGAGGTCGGCGCTGGCACAGCTTCTCTTTCGGGGCCACCAGGAATTCACTAATTGCTCATTCTGTTTAGCTTGGGGTCCACCACCTCAGAAAGAATTCTGTCCATTCCAGCTTCCAGCATCCCTGACTGAACCACTCTGCCTCAGACCATTGTACAGCTGGTTTTTGTTCATAGAAGGATTCCATTACCACTTATCCAGATGTGTTGACAACAAAATTATCCACTTTCTGCCTCTGGTTTTGGTAAGCTGGCTGGATGTCCATCTGTGCCAGGCAGTCCTGGCAGAAGCTGTCAAACAGGCCCTGGTTCTTGAACTGCTGCAAGATGAATGTGATGAGTGCGAGGTCCCCGAGAGGCACTGAGGCCGGGCTGATGGGGCCACCGCTCCTGACAGCGCCCATCGTGCCATCGCAGCTCCCGTGGAGGCCTGGCCCGCACTGCCCTGCCCGTTGCGTGGGTGTCCCCGCTGCCTGCCATGGCTGCACCTCGGGCCCGCAAAGGAGACCGAGTATGGCTTCCTCTCAGGGACAGAGGGCCTGGGTCGGGTAGAGGAGGCAGAGGTAGAGGAAGGGCTGGCGGCGGGACCGCAGCATGGCCTCATTTTTTCTTTCTTTCCAGATTTATTTATTTGGCTATGTAGGGTCTTAGTTCAGAGAAGGCAATGGCACCCACTCCAGTACTCTTGCCTGGAAAATCCCATGGACGGAGGAACCTGTGGGCTGTAGTCCATGGGGTTGCAAAGAGTCAGACATGACTGAGTGACTTCCCTTTCACTTCTCACTTTCATGCATTGGAGAAGCAAATGGCAGCCCACTCCAGTGTTCTTGCCTGGAGAATCCCAGGGACGGGGGAACCTAGTGGGCTGCTGTCTGTGGGGCTGCACAGAGTCGGACACGACTGAAGCGACTTAGCAGCAGCAGCAGCAGTGTCTTAGTTACTGCAGGCAAGATCTTGGTTGTGCTACATGGACTCTCTAGTTGGGGCACATAGGCTCAGCTGTGGCATGCAGGCCCTCTAGTTGTGGTACATGGACTCTCTAGTTGGGGCACACGGGCTTCGGAGCACATGGGCTCAGTACGTGTGCACGGGCTTAGTTACTCTGTGGCATGTGGGATCTTAGTTCCCAAACCAGGAATCGAACCCACATCCCTGCATTGCAAGACAGATTCTTAACCTCTGGACCACCAGGAAGTCCTGCATTCTTTTATTCTTGAAACATTTAGAGAAAGGGCATTTTCACTTTCCCTTTTATTCAGCATTGTGTTATTTTAATACTTACATTGGATCACAAAGTATTTACTTAACAAAAGAGTTTAAAATGGGGGAGAGTATTTTTAGCTTCGTAAGAAACTACCAAACTGTCTTCCACAGTGTCTATACTGTTTTGCGTTCCCAGAAGTAATGAATGAGTTCTGCGGGTCCACCTCCTCAGTGGGGCTCTCCATGTTCTGGGTTTTGGCCTTTGTAATAGCTGTTTCAGTCTGCAGTTGTTTTAATGTGCAATTCCCTAATGAAACGGCGTGCTTAGCATCTTTTCCTCCACTTATTTTCCATGTGAATAACTGTTTTGGCCAGGTGTCTGTCCAGATCTTTTTGCCTGTTTTTAAATTGAGCTGTTTATTTTCTTGTTGAATTATCAATAAATGAGTTTTTCATGTATATTGTATGTCAGCCCTTTATCAGCTATGTTTTCTGCAGATATTTCTTCCCAGCCTATGGCTTAGCTTTTCTTTCCCTCTTGTTGGCCTTTTAATGCTTCTCATTTATGACTCTAGCCTGCCTTTTCACAGAGAATTACAATAAAACAGGACTAAAGTGAAGTGAGTGAAGTCGCTCAGTCGTGTCAGACTCTTTGCGACCCCATGGACTGTAGCCTACCAGGCTCCTCCGTCCGTGGGATTTTCCAGGCAAGAGCACTGGAGTGGGTTGCCGTTTCCTTCTCCAAAACAGGACTAACCTGTTTCATAATAGCATGAGTCAGTCATAAGTAAGTACTCTGAAAAAAGGAATATAAAAAGGACTGATACTCAATCTACAAATATTTATACCTATATATAGGCTAGTCTGAAATTTAGCACACCGAAACGAAAATAGGAATATGCTGTCTACTGGAGAATACAAATAAGACACTATTTATGTCATTTTTTTGGTCATATAGATGTTTAAAATTTTAGTTAAATGATTTTATGATTTTTGAGATTTTTTTAACTATAGTTAGAAAAACTTTTCCAAATCCAAGTTTCTTTCTAAACATTATAAATGTTTTTCCCATAATCCCATAATGTCTTTCCCATAACAACAGTTTTATTGAGATGTAAGTTATATACCATGTCATTACATCATCTGAAGTATACCATTCAGTGGTTTTTAGTATGTTCACAAAGTTCTGCAAAGTTCCATCACACAGTGTTAGAACATTTTCATCATCCCAGGAAGAAATCTCATACCCATTAGAAATCAATCCCAACTCTCCAGCCCTAGGTAACTAATTTATTTTCTATTTCTATAAATTAATCTATTCTGGATATTCTGTATACATAGTCTTTTAGAGATTTATTTGACTGCACCGAGCCTTAGTTGTGGCATGCAGGATCCTTAGTTGCAGCATGTGAACACTTTCATTGTGGAATGTGAACTCTTAGTTGCAGCATTATGGGATCCAGTTCCCTGACCAGGAATTGAATCTGGACACTCTGCAAGGGGAGCACGAGTCTTAACCAGTGGATAACCAGGAAGTCCCTAATGTGGTCTTTTTGGCTGGCTTCTAGTCACTTTAATGTTTGCAAGTTCTGGCCATGTTTATTTTTTTTCTATTGCTGAATTAGTATCACTTTTTATTTGTCCATTCACTAATGGACATTTGGTCATTTCCACTTTGGAGCTGCTGTAAATAATATACCTATGAACATTCATGCAGAAGTTTTTGTATGGACATGTTTTCTTTGATCTTGAGTATATACCTAACAGTGAATTACGTGGAAACTATGCTTAACATTTTGAGGAAATGACAGACTGTTTTCCAGAGTGGCTGCACCATTTACATTCTCACTAGCAGTGTAGGGGAGGGTTCCAGTTTCTCCACATCCTCACGCACACTTGTTGTCTATCATTGATTATAATCACCCAGTGGTATCAAGTGGTGTCTTATTGTGGTCTTGATTTGTGTTTCTCTGATAGTTAATGATATTGAGCATCTTTTCACGTGCATATTTGGCATTTGTTTATCTCCTCTGGAGAAGCAGCCATTCAGGTTCTTTGTGTGTTTTTAATCATGTTATTTGTCTTTTTATTACTAGAAATGAGTTCTTTGTATATGTTAGATACAAGCCCCTTATCAGAGATATGATTTGCACATATTTTCTCCCCTCCCATGAGTTATCTTTTCTCCTTCTTGATGGTATCTTTTGAAAACAAAAGATTTTAATTTCGGTGAAGTACAGTTTATCTGTTTTCTCTTTTGTTGCTGATGGTTTGGTGTCATAGCTAAGAAACTATTGCCTGATCCAAGGTCACAAGCATTTACACTCTTTAAAATCTTTTCTGATAGCATGAGGAATTCTCGATATTATATCCTTCATCCAGCTTAACTTCACATCCATAAAATAATCATCAAATGTAAAGAAATGCACACTGATACAACAGTATTAACTGAACTGTGGCCTTTGTCCAGATTCTCTTTCTGTTCAGGACCCAGGCCTGGCCCCCCACTGTGCTTTAGTTGTCACGCCCTCCCCTGTCACGTCTACTCCAGTGTGGCACTTCCTCTGTCTTTTCTCGTGTCTCATGACCTTGACACCTTCAGTGTGCACTGGTCAGGCATTTTGTTGGAAGTCCCTTGATCTGAGTTTGTCTAGTGATTTCTCACAATTAGATCAAGGCTCTAGACTTGGGGGAGGTGTGCCACAGAGGTGAGGAGCTTTTCTCATCACATCACATCCTGTGATACTAATGTATCTTATTGCAGTCATGGTAAACTTGATCACTTGGTCAAAGTGTCTGCCATGGCTCTCCACTGTAAAGTTAGTATTTTTCCTTGCCACACTCTACTCACTGGAAGCTGATCCTGAAGTGCAGACCACACTCAAAAGCAGAGACTCAAATAATTTGTGGATTTATCACTGTAATCCTTTATACTTTCACTTTTTCTATTAAAATCATTGATCAAATGAATTCATTTTGTTATTAAGAAAGCTAACTTTCTGCCAGTATCTGACCGTTGAATGAAGAACTATCTCTTCTTCCTGATTTGAAAAAGCATCTTTATCATATACCAAATCCTTATATGTATTCTACCTTTTTATGAACTCTTTATTCTGCTCCTTTGATGATTTTACTCCTCCTGCCATGACAGACTCCCATAGCTCCATATGTAAGTTTTGATAGCATTCAGGGCTATTCCCAAGGAAAGATTCTGTCTTTTTATTTTTGTTATTATTAAGGGAAGGATCACTGTGGAGAGGAGTACTAGAGAAGGGGATAAGCAATTGAAGATCCAGGATTAAAGGAGGGTATTAATATTTAAAGTAGGAATATCTCTAAGAAGATGGGAAGGAAAAGCATCATCATCCAGGTGGAAGGATTCAGCTACGTGAAGAGAAAAGACCTCTCTTTATTGTAACCTGAGTGAATGAACAAAGGTCCAAAACAACACAGATGACTTAGAACTTCTTGCCGGGAACTGAGACGGTTCCCGCCTCACTAGCTCTCTCTTTTTTTTGTGAGGCCTACTGTGCTCGGTTTCAGGTAAGGCACGGAGGAGAGAGGTGCAGGTTTAAGGACAATGGAAGTTTAATGAACATTCTTGCAGATAAATCTTGGCACACTTGTGTTTATTTCCATAAAATTCTTATTTGCTAACTCAAAGAATATCTACATTAACTCAGCTGGAAGGTGGGTCTCCTAAATCTGAAATGAAGCCGACCGTGTAGCGCAGTCTGCCTGCGTGGCCCCAGTGGAGCCATTAGTGCCTCCCCTGGTGCTGACCACGACAGGCTTCCCTGGTGGCTCAGCTGGTAAAGAATCTGCCCACAGTGTGGGAGACCTGGCTTCGATCCTGGGTTGGGAAGCTCCCCTGGAGAAGGGAAAGGCTACCCACTCCAGTATTCTGGCCTGGTGAATTCCGTAGTCCATGGAGTCGCCAAGAGCTGGACATGACTAAGCAACTTTCACTTTCACTGTAGTGCTCTCCAAGTATCTGGTTTAGGTGGTAAATTATACGGTCATCCTGTTTATAGGTGAAGCTTGACATAAGGTAAATTGAATAGATTAGCTTATTAAAAAGCTTTTAAAATGTTCTAGTTTGTGAACATTACTTTATGAGGAAAAGCCAACTGAATTGTCAGCCTTGGAAAGAGGACAGTCCGCTGGGACAGTTCTCTCCCAGCTAAGGGCTCTGCAGTGTAGCTTTAACTGTTCGTTGACTGAATGTATGCAGTGTTGATGTGGCCATAAGATAAACAGGTTTCCAAAGAGGCGTCATGTGGACTCACACAGTTACCTTAGTCGGGGGAGTTCCTGGCAATCCAGTGGTGAAGACTCAGCACTTTCACTGCCGTGGCCCTGGGTTCAATCCCTGGTCAGGGAGCTGAGACCTTGTAAGCTGTGTGGCAAGACTTAAAAAAAAAAAAAAAGATGTACTTTAGTGATCACCTGGTAACCCTTTACTTTTTGAATGAGGAAACTGAAACCTATAACAGTTGAGTGAGTCTTTGGTTGTAGGGCTAATTAACAGAAAACTTCAGTATTCTTGCATGAGAAATCCCATGGACAGAGGAGCCTGGCAAGTTACAGTCTGTAGGGTCACAAAAGAGTTGGACATGACTTAGTGACCAAACAACAACAAGCAGAAAACAGATCAGATCCCCAATCCTAGCTTGTGTTTGTGTGTGCGCTTTAAAATTTTTTTCAAACTACTCCTGAGAAAAACTATTTGAAGAAATAATACTGTTCCTAATTTTTGTGCAGTATACCAGTGCTTTCATGCCATAAAAATTAAGAAAAATTACCTACCTCTTTGCGCTATACGATGGTCTTCAACTTCTGTTGCACTCGAATTACTACCCACTATACTGTCTATCCCCGAGATCAGGACAAGCGATGGGAAGGTAAGTCATCATTTGATGATGAGATCTTTCTAGAAAATTTGTATCATTTTGTAGAGGTAAATATTGATATTATATTTTTCATGATAGCATAAAATCACCTATTTTATAACTTTATCAAATCTAGTACATATTAATATTTAGATAAGCAAATATTTGCAAACTTATACTGATAGATTTCAGTAATAAAAGTTGATTTATGGAAGCTGAAGTAAGATAATGCCCTCAAATAGAACCTAAGAGAATATTCTGCTGAAACAATAATGTACTTTGTATAGCTCTCACAGGAAGCAGAGGGGCAATTTATATAAATAATGCTGTAACTCACAGACTTAAAGAATGAACTTATGTTTGGGGGGTGTGACGGGGAAGGGAGAATGGGGGGACAGATAGTTAGGGAGTTTGGGATGATTACGTACACTGTTTAAAATGGATAACCAACAAGAACCTACGGTATAGCACGGAGAACTCTGCTCAATGCCTTGTGGCAGCCTGTATGGGAGGGGAGTTTGGGGGAAAATGGATACGTGTATATGTACAGCTGAGCCCCTTTGCTATTCACCTGAAACTATCACAGCATTGTTAATCAGCTATACCCCAATACAAAACAAAAGGTTTATTTAAAAAAATAATAATGCTATAAAGGATAGTGAGTACTCATAACCCAATCTTGTGATTTTATCAGGCCGTAGTCATCCCAGAATTGTCATGCATGTCTAAATCCTCTCCACTCCCAGGAGTGAACATGGAGCGGTTCGCAGAGGAGGCAGACGTGGTGATCGTGGGTGCCGGGCCCGCCGGGCTCTCCGCGGCCGCTCGGCTCAAGCAGCTGGCTGCCCAGCATGAGAAGGACATCCGCGTGTGTCTGGTGGAGAAAGCTGCTCAGATAGGCGCTCACACCCTCTCAGGGGCATGCCTGGATCCACGAGCTTTACAAGAGCTATTCCCAGACTGGAAGGAGAAGGGAGTATGAAAAGTTGTTATTTATACCGAGTCTCATCTTGATTGTATTTCTATGTCCAGATGAAAGGAATATGGAGAACCCTTTTCACTTGGTTATAGCTTTTAGAGGGTAACTGTAGATGGGTTTTTAATTTTAAAAGGGCCAAAAAATTGACTAACATCAAATATAGTTAATAATTTTTAAATTAACTCATTTTCACATAATGCCTTATACATGTTGTGTTTGTGTACTGGATTTATGAGAAGACATTGTCTTGAGAAGGTCTTTGAATAAAACACAGCTTTTTGATTTTGAAGGTATTTCCTAACTTACTCCATAGGTGTTTATATCATTGTTCTTAATAAAATATTCTATAACTATCCTATTTTTTTTTAATACCTAAAGCCAAAGAGGGTAATTTAATCTAATTTTCTAAAGAAATACATTAGTAAAACTTATAACCTAAGCAGACACGTCACTGGCGAGCTATACAGAGAACCCAATGGTAGTCTTACAGCACTCATCATTTGTATGACCTCAGTTAAAATCTTATACTCTGCGTATCTCAGTTTTTTCTTCTGTGAGATGAGCTATATCATTTCTGTTCAAGGTATTCAAGGTTAGAATATTTAGTATTGGTGAATACTAAATATTCTATATAGACAGTTGTGAAAACTGTTAACAAACACAATTCACCTGAGTAAATCTAAAGGTCAAATTGGCTTCATTCAGTGATTCTGAGCAGCACCCCATCTAGCAAACATCTAAGCGCTCACCCTTAGCGCTGAGGCTGGGTGTGCTGACCTGGGGCTTTGCACAAGTGACAATGCTCTTCCTTCTAAAGCAGCAAACTCCTTGAAACTTGACATGCTGTAATTATGCCTAATTTCTATCTTCAGTGTACTTCAGAAATAGGCATCATTTAATTACTATTGACAAAATAGCAATTCTGATATTAATAGTTTTCACATCAAAGCCTCATGGAGCCAGGCAGAGCCAATCCATTCCACACCTGTTAATTCTTTATCCAAAGAAAAATAAAGCCTCTCTTCTGTGTCCATTGAGCACTGGAGCCAGTGTCTAGCCTGACCTCCACAGAGGCAGGGAAACAGGAGGCCAGCCTCCTTGAGGTTCACTCAAAGGTGGCTCCAGGTCCCCCAGGAAAGACAGTCCTGAGATGAAAACTGGCTTGTTTCATTTTTAAAAGATTCCCATGCATCTCAAAGAGACAAAGTTTACAGTGTCAGGTTTTCCAAAGGAAGTGATGGAAGAAAAGTGTGGAAGACAGTTCTCTTTCCTTTTGACGTATTATTTTATTATTTTGTGTTTACCCTTACAGATATGAACTCAAAACACCCTTTTCTCTCTTCCTTTTATTTCCAGGCCCCTCTCAACACTCCTGTAACAGAAGATAGATTTGGAATTTTAACAGAGAAATACAGAATTCCTGTGCCAATTCTTCCAGGTAAAGAATGATAAATATTGTGGACTTACAGAATTCCACAGCTGGAAGGAACTACATTTCATCTGGTTAAATCCTTTCCTTTTACAGATGAGAAAGGAAAGGCCCAGAGACCTGAAGGACTTGCCCAAAATTACACAGCTAGCTTGTGGAAAAGAAAGCAGGACCAGAGCCCAGTGCTTTTTTGTCTTCCAGTCTAGGTGCATTGAGATAATCTTGTAAAGCAACCAGGAATTTCTGATTTAGTTCTGTAACGTTGTTTTCAATGTAATAGTTTGAACTCTAGACCAAAATTGTTAGGAAATAAATTGAAGTTGTGGCCAGAAGATGATGCGTGTATATAATGCAGAAATTAGACCTTAGAATTTCTAAATTTAGGTTTTTGCGACTTACCACTAAAAAGTCAGACTTCTGAATCCAGCCTCTGTCTGTAGGTCTCCCAATGAACAATCACGGCAATTACATCGTGCGCCTGGGCCATCTGGTGAGCTGGATGGGGGAGCAGGCGGAAGCCTTGGGTGTGGAGGTGTACCCTGGCTACGCAGCCGCCGAGGTTTGTGCCTCTCTCTTCCTAATGCTGATAGGAAGTGGTTGCTTTTTCTTTTGAAACTAAACCAAGAATGATAGAGAAGTAAATAGATAAATATTTTCAAAAAGCCATAGGATATTAGAGTTGTAAGATCAGAAGAAATCTTAGCAGGATCAATCCAAAGAGTACTTGAAGTCCTGGTGTTTTTCCACATCAGGTGGCTGGTCAGCCTAGAATGAAAAAAAGCCTCTGATGTATGGATTGTTGGTAATTCTCTCTTCTGTAAATTGAGTAGATGTTTCTTTACTTTCTTACAGTGTGTAGAACAAATCTGTGCCCTCCTCCAAGGACAGCTTTCCAATTATTATGCCCTGCTTTCCTGCCCCACCTTCACTGGTGATTTTTTTTTCCAGGTTAAATATTCTCAATTCTTACAACCACCATGTTACATATTTTGAGTTGCTGCAGTATTCTCATTGCCACCCAGAGTAAATCAACTACTTCAAGCCTGGTTACAGCAAGGCGGGTTGCCATTTTCATTCTATAAACTGTGCTTCCAATAATTCCTTCCAAATAACTCTGGTAACTACATCTCACTATACAGAGTCTCACTACTTGTTGTTTGGGAAATTATTAAAAATAAAATCTCCTGCCAAACCAGAAAAAAAAAAATCACCTCTACAAATTATAAACAAGAATGAAGCAGTTTTATTACTGAATGAGCATTAAACCAAGACTGCAGTACAATTACAGGCCATCTGCTAGGGAGGTTGCTAAGACAGAGAGAACTCTTAACCTTTTCCTCAGCCAGACAGATACAGTCCATTACATACATGTTAATCGTCTTTCTACAAAGGAAAAATAAAGCATCTTATATCTTTTTGACTGGCAGCAAGTGACGATGTGGAAGCAGGCACGTAGCCCAGACTGTCCCCCAGAGACAGGGAGACTAGACACCATCCTCCGTGGTCATATGTCAGATGTGTCTCTGAGGACCCAAGAAACACTAAGATGCTGAACTACCAGGAATCTTACTTAGCTTTTTATATGATTCCCATATATCTAAGAGAGACAGAAAGAATTTACAGTCGAGTTTTCTAAAGGAAATGCTGAAAGAATTTGGATAGGAGAGGGAGTTGTCCTTTTTGTCACCAGTGAAATTAAAACCATCTTTGTTTTTCCCATTACAGTAGATGGAAGCCAAATAAAACACATGGGCCTCGGCACTGCACGTCCTGCTACTGGTTTCTGTGTTCCCAGTTCATACACATGAATTTGGATTTGCATTTCTCCCAATAAACTGTTCTTAATGGGAATCAGTGTCCAAGCCACAAGTAGGTGGTTTGTGGCCTCCCTGGTTTACACACACACACACACACACACACACACACACACACACACACACAGCTCTCCAGCAGCTCTCCTCTCCTCCGCAGTTTCCTGTTTGCCGAGGCCACAGGTCCAGGCCACAGCCCTGTCCTAGTGTGGGTTTGTTTTCAAGGTGTCATGTGCATTGCCACTAGTTTTCATCTCACCTTTTCACTCGCATGCTTCCTGGCATGAGGTTCTAGTTCTTTCCTGTCCAAAGAGCATCTTCCTCTGGAAGAAACAGAAACTGAGCAAGAGAGAGAATTGCTCCTTCTCATCTTCATAATCACACTTTTGGCCAGTTTTCCTCTTTCTTCGTGGTCCAGAAATAAGCTTTAATCACCCCCAGGCTGTCTTCAGCCCCACTCTGTTTTGTCTTGTTCGAGTGTTTGGTTTTGGGATCTGGGCTCACTGGGGAAGAGGCTTTCCTGACACTGTCCTCAGCGCTCCCAACTGACAGTCCAGTGTGTCACAGGCCCTGAGTCCAGGCTCTGTACACATGCCCGTGACCTCTGAACATGGCAGATGGCCTCCTATTGCATCTTCCTGGCTCCTTGGTGTCTTCTCAGCAGCTCTCCTGTTCTTCCTCGTCAGGCTGGGACATTTCCTCCATTTCCAGCTGTTTGAGCTGAGTTCTGTTTGATCTTGAAGGGAGTATCTTAAAAGCACATCTCTTATTTTTGCTTGAACATTCTTAAGCCTGTGTCTCTATAATCTAGAGAATAAGTTCACCTTCTAAAACCAAAAGCCATTTGTTGTTTCTTTGCAAGGCAGTTATGAGTCTCTAGGTGATAATGAAAAGTGTTTTTGTTTTAGGTCCTTTTTCATGAAGATGGCAGTGTGAAAGGAATTGCCACAAATGACGTAGGGATACAGAAGGATGGTGCACCAAAGGTGAGCCTGTGGACAGTTCGTGCTCTGCAGACTGACAGTAAAATATGAAATTAACTCACACTCAATGATCTACTCTTGCTACAGACTGCACATTAATTAAGTGCATGTTAGTGTTTAGTTATTAATGTGGAATTTTGTCTCATTGTTAAAAAATAAACCTCTTTGAATTAAGTAATTAAATATAATTTAGATAAGTGGATATAACATGTTTAAGAACAATTTTCTTAAAAGGTAAAAACATGATTCGTATAAATATAAAATGAACATAGGTCACAGATATTATTTCATTCATTTATTCATGAGGGAATTGGTAAGATGTTATAGCCGGTTCAAGGAAAATCAAAAAACATACACACGTGGGTCAGCTGCTCAGCTCCCCTCCACAGTCCTCCACTTCTGTGGACAAGAGTCATTTGCATCACTACTGTCAGTAATGTGGACTGAATCTTTGACATCTTTTGGTAAATACAAG
The DNA here is from genome assembly GCA_917880005.1 of Nanger dama. Lineage (NCBI taxonomy): Eukaryota > Metazoa > Chordata > Mammalia > Artiodactyla > Bovidae > Nanger > Nanger dama. The sequence goes on along the minus strand of CAKJTW010000009.1, from coordinate 41,152,327 downwards.
ACTGATTGCCTTTCTTGCTTTCAGAATATGCCTGAATGGCCTTCCAATTTTCACAGCTCATTATTTTTGAATTTGTAAAAGAAGAGCTCTTAATACGTGAATCTCAGCTCTGTTAGGTCCCTTGGAAAGGACAAGGAAAAATAAGCTTCCTTTCCTATAACAAAAACAAAACACAGATTCACATCTTGATAAACAAACTTGTCTATTCGTGTTTGTTTATTGCCTTAGTTTCTCAACTAGAGTAGAAGCTCCTTGAAGGCTGAGATCATGGAGGGTTACGCCAAGGCTGGCACAGTGCCAGGTAATGCCAGAGCCTCAGGAAAGATGGGTCACCTCCTAGTTAGTCCTTTCTCCCATTATACAACAGAACTGCACCTCTACCCTAGCATTTCCCCCAGCAGGTCTTCCTGCTTCTCACTCCTTCATGCTTACAGAGGAGCACGTGCCCAAGTTCTCAAGTCTTAGTGCCTCACTGTTCCTCCTGGTGGCTTACCTAGCCATACAGAATCACGTGAGGTCGTGGGACTCAGCCTGTCCTATGGCAGGGCCAAAGAGCTGTCTTGTAACTGGACCCATGGATTCTGATGCATAGCTAGGTTTGCAGACACCTGTCATTTCCTCCTGCTTCTCGAAGTGTGGAATGTACCTGCAGCACAGAAAGCCGAAAATGAGAACAGGAGTTTATGACAAAGTAAGGGTTTATTCCAGGATGCTGAGCAGCATGGGGAAAGAAGCCCCTCAGATCCACCCCAGCTTGGTCTTTGAGCTGAGGGTGTCTTAAAGCAGAAGTTAGGATTGAGAATTCCCTGGGGGTCCAGTTAAGACTTGGCAGTCTCACTGCTGAGGGCCCAGGTTCAGTCGCTAGTTGGGGAACTAAGAGGCCCGCAAGCCACATGGTGTGGCTAAGAGAAAAAAAGAAGAAGCTGGGATTAACCACTTCCTCTGACTGGGGAGTCAGGATGTCTCTGGTTTATGACTCCCTGGCTAGGTGCTCTGTGCCTCCAGGGTTCGTGGGCTCATCTCGCACTGGAGAAAGAGCCTGAGTTTGTACGTTAATGATGGATCTGTAACAGCAGTTGTAGTACATTAAAGGTATTTTCATTATAGTCACTGTAGGTTGATTGGTGTTCAGAGAGCACAGGGTGAGGACAGAGGCGACAGAAAGGGAATAAAATTCTGGATCAAGACACTTGCTTTAGGGAACTCAGTTTTCTGTGTGTTTTTTACATTTACAACTTTTTTTTAAAGTAGTACATAGTATTTTTTATTGACTTATTGAAAAGAGAGTAAGCCTTGTCCAAGACGTAGTTTGATAGAGAAATGACTGCTATTGACTTTTTCCTTTTTAATTTTTATGGGAGTACAGTTGCTTTAAAATGTTAGCTTCTGCTGTGCAACATAGTGAATCACCTATATGTTTACATATATCCCTCTTTCGGATTTCCTTCCCATTTAGGTCACCACAGAGCACTGAGTAGAGCTCCCTGAGCTATACTCGTTAGTTATCTATATTATACATAGTATCGGTAGTGTATATATGTCAGTCCCAGTCTCCCAGGTTATTTCACCTCCCCTTACCTCCTTGGTGGCCATGTTTGTTCACTTCATCTGTCCCTCTGTTTCTGCTCTGCAAATATTGATAAGATCATCTGTACCATTTTCTAGATTTCACATATATGCATTAACATACAATTTTTGTTTCTGTTTCTGACTTACTTCACTCTGTGTGACAGTCTCTAGGTCCATCCATGTCTCTGCAAATGGCACAGTTACATTGCTTTTTATGGCTGAGTAGTATTCCATCGTGTATACGTACCACGTTGTCTTTGTCTGTTTCTCTGTTGACAGACATTTTAGGTTGCTTCCACGTCCTGGCTATTGTAAACAGTGCTGCAGTAAACACTGAAGTTCATGTGTTTTTTTCAAATTATGGTTTTCTCTGGGTGTGTGCCTAGGAATGGCGTTACTCAATCATAGGCTAGTTCTATTTGTAGTTTGTAAAGGATCCACAATTCTGTTCTCCATAGTGACTGCACCAGCTTACATTCCTACTAACAGTGTAAGGAAGGGAACTTAGTTTTAAGGGGACTTAATAATAATAACAACAGAATATTGTTTTCCTATATTCTTTCCTGTGTTATGGCTATTCTTCTCTATATTATGGTCAGTTAATTATAAATTGCCATTAATCTTTAAAGAATTTTACATTTAATATTACAACATTGAAGGACATGAATTCTCCCATTCTGCTACTTTCTTTTTGTGTGTGTTCTTGTGATATTTGTCCAAATGTATAGTTTTGTGTTCTGTGCTTTGTGATTGTGAAAACATTTTTATATTTTATATATTATGTATATATTGATGTAACAGCATAGAAGAGTACAGCGGAATGTCAGTAATTTGAGCTACAGAGTCTAAGTTTTTCAGTCTGTCTTCTTATGGCCATGTGGAAGGGGGAAGAACCAAGGGTAGACTCTGAGTCCTCTGCTGTTCAGCTCATCTGTTCCGGCGTGGCTGGGCTTCCCCCTGCCCTTCTTATGGCTCACAGACACCTCGCCGAGCAGACCCAGTTCTCTGTCCTGTCACCCAGCCTCCTGGTGGGCATGCTGGCACAGCTGAATAACTTTCTTCCAGAAACACTTCCTGCTTTTCACCCCACCTTCTCCTGGTCTTCCTGGTGTTTCATGGGCCCCCTTCTGCCTTTGCCTGCTCATCCTCTGCCGCCCCTACCCGGCCCATCCTCCAAATATCTGGGCTCTAGGCTTCACTGTGGGATCCTCTGCCTATATATTCTCCCTAGTTGCCTCATTTGGTGACACAACTTTAAACACCTCGCCCCCAAGTCCCAGAATTATTGTCCAGCTGCTCACTCAGTAGCTCTAACCTTAGATCTGTCAGGCTTCTTACTGTCACAATTCTTTTTTTTTTTAATTTGTTTGTGTATTTTTGGCCGCTCTGGGTCTTTGTTGCTACGTGAGGACTTTGCTCGAGTTGCGGCAAGTGGGTGCTGCTCTTGATTGCAGAGCGTGGGCTTTCCTCATTGCAGTGGCTTCTCTAGTGGAGCACAGGCTCTAAGGCACGCAGGCTTCGGTAGTTGTAGCTCTCAGGGTCTAAAGCAGAGGCTCAGTGGTTGTGGCACACGGGCTTAGTTGTTACGCAGCATGTGGGATCCTTGCCGACCAGGAATCGAACCCGCATCTCCTGCATTGGCATGTGGATTGTTTACTGCTGAGCCACCAGGGAGGCCCCCTGTCAGAATTCTGATGTGGATGTTTTCACATTTCAGAGATTAAGTGACTTGCCCAGGGTCAGACCCCTGTTAGGCAGTGGGGCTGGGATCAGAATAGAGGCTGTATGACTCCAGGACTGCCCCATGCATATGCAGGGGTGTGTTGCCTCTAAAAGGAAGCGGAAATATACTGAGGAGTACTTTAGTTCACTGAGACTGAATTGTTGTGGCATAAGTTAAGCTGGATAAACTGCATGTCTATCTGGAAGCAGATAGGGTTGGACTTTCATTTTATAAAACTTCTGATGACTTCTTAAAACAATTTAAAAAAAGGTAGAAAGAAATCTAGATTATAATTACAACCTAGGTGTAAGGTAAGCCATCCTATAACAGAAATTAGAAACCTATAAGAGACAGGCCTTTTTAATGACTTAAAAATTAAGCACTTTTTTGGTATTTTTGTATACCAAAAATACTGAAAAGTCGGCAGATAAGCAGTAGATTGGGGAAAATAGTTTGAGTGCCAGTGATATCAAAGAGCACTTCTGCATTGACAAGAAAAAAAGAGAACACTTTAGAAAAACGGGCAGAATCTTAAAAAATAACAGTGGACAGAAGAGCAGATCCAGGTGAGCACTGACCAGGAGGCAGGTCCTTCGACGTCTCCTGTCCAGGGTCTGTGGCTCCCAGGGCAGCTCCTCATAGAGACCCTTCCTGCTCCCCCCGTCACGCGGCTCTTCCCCAGAACCCCTGCCACCACCATGCTCTCCTCCATGCATGCAGTCACACTCGGTCCTTGTACTCCCGTGTAGTTACTGATATTTAGTCCCGGCCCTGTGCCTCACCCCAGGGAAGGAATGGTGTTTTTCTGTCCTCTCTTCCCCAGTGCCTAGCATAGAACCTGGTACACCGGATGCATTCAGTTAATAGTTATTGAATCAAAAGAAAAAGATGCTGAAGAGAGTAATCAGGAAAATGGAAATTAGCATAGCAATGCGTTAGTACTACCCTTAGCAAAAACAGAAGAAGAGAAGGTATGGACTTGCCATTTGGCTCAGTGGTAAAGAATCTGCCTGCCAATACAGGAGGTGCAGGTTCGGTCCCTGGAGAGGGAAATGGCAACCCACTCCAGTGTTCTTGCCTGGAGAAGCCCTGGTGAGCTACAGTCCATGGGGTCGCAAAGAGTCAAACACAGCTGAGCACCCACACACATACTGTCACGAGCTGGAAATAGGGAAAGTGTCTTCTTACATACTGCGGGCAGGAATGTGACTTGTTCAGACTCTGGGGAAGACATTCTGGGGACAGGTAGTAAAATTAAAGTAGGTGTGTCCAGGAGGAGCAGTGCCACTCCTGGAAACCTAACCTACAGGAACAGAAGCACCAGTGTTGTAAGGGCACGTATACAGGGTGTATGTTTTATAACACACTGTTCATCACAGATGAACTGGAAACAGTGAATGTCTGTGACCTGTTAGCAGAAGCACCAGCCTGTGGTTTCCCATATGGAAAGACTTGAGCCACACAGTCATTTGGGAGATTTCATGAAGGGCTATGGTGAGAAAATTAGACGCACAAAAGGTTGGATTATATGATCCCATTTTTGTGACATCAAGAACTGGAAAAGTTTGGGTGTATATGTAAGATCTCAGTATATATGTGTGTGTTTTTATATATTTGGGTAACACTCCACACGCTAGGTTCTTAACATGGTTTATGGATGATGAAGTGTAGTAAGAGGAAGACAAAAGCAAATTCAGAAGTAAAAGCAGAGTCATTTATAGGGTGCATATGCGTGTGGATGACACACAAGACAAGCACAGAGTTACCAGCAAATGTGAAAGGTGTTCACATTCCCAGTAATGGAAGTTCCTGATTGATTCCTCTGCTCCTCCCCACACATTTCTCCTTTGGTAATCATAGGTTTGTCTTCAAAGTCTGTGAATCTATTTCTGTTGTGTAAATAAGTTCATTTGTATCATTTTTAAAAAATTAGATTCCACCTATGAGTGGTACCATGTGATGGTTGTTTTTCTGTCTGACTTACTGAACTTAGAATGATCATCTCTGGGTCCATCCATGTTGCTGCAAATGGTATTATTTCATTCTTTTTTATGGCTGAGTAATGTTTCTTTGTGTATATGCACTGCATCTTCTTTATCCTTTCGTCTGTTGATGGACATTTAAGTTGCTTCCATGTCTTGGCTAATGTAAACAGTGCCGCAATGAGTATAGGAGTGCTTCCCTCTTTCTGAATTAAGAGTTTTCTCCAGATATATGCACAAGTGTGGGATTGCTGGATCATACGGTCGCTCTGTTCTTAGTTTCTTAAGGAATCTCCATACTGTCCTCACAGTTGGCTGCACAGTTTACAGGCCCATCAACACTGTAGGAGACTTTCCTTTTCCCCACACCCTCTCCAGCATTTGTTATTTGCAGACTTTTTGATGATGGCCCTGCTGACTGGTGTGAGGTAAAAATGTTTTTTAATGGTAGAAGTTTCTGGTATCCAGTGTTATAATTCAACATCTGTATACACTGGAGAGTGCCAGCCACCCCAAGCCTGGTTACCATCTGTCACCAGTTGACCCCCTTCATCCATTTTGCCCTTTCCCCCTCACTTCTCACGGTACATTCATTTGTAGGTAATGGGAAGAGGGAGCATGCTCTATTTGTTTGTTTCTTTGTTTTATTCTTACAAACTTAACCGTTCAATCAAGTACTTTTGAAGTGAAAAAGTAAATATAATAAAGACACAGGATATTGATTCACTGCCTTATAAATTTAAATTCCACTTATAACAGTAATTAGTTTTACTCCTAAAATTATATATTTGTACCTTCTCTTCTGTATCTAAATCATAGTTCAAAACCAACCAGAATGTGAACATTTTAAAAACTGTCAAATGTTGCAATTTAATGTGTTCTTATTTCTTAGACAACTTTCGAGCGGGGACTGGAACTACATGCCAAAGTCACAATTTTTGCAGAGGGCTGCCACGGACACCTGGCCAAGCAGCTGTACAGGAAGTTCGACTTAAGGGCCAACTGCGAGCCTCAGACCTATGGAATTGGGCTGAAGGAGGTACCTGCATTTGCTGGTGTAATTTTAATGTGGCAAGATGAAGCTTATACTCATTTGTATTGTCATGTAATTATCATTAATTGGAAATGTTCATAATGACTGAAAATATTTGGGATATTTTTCAAGAGGCTTTCCTGGTGGCTCAGACAGTAAAGCATCTGTCTGCAATGCAGGAGACCCGGGTTCAGTCTTTAGGTTGGAAAGATCCCCTAGAGAAGGCAGTGGCACCCCACTCCAGCACTCTTGCCTGGAAAATCCCATGGACAGAGGAGCCTGGTAGGCTGCAGTCCATGGGGTCGCTGAGTTGGGCACAACTGAGCGACTTCACTTTCACTTTTCACTTTCATGCATTGGAGAAGGAAATGGCAATCCACTCCAGTGTTCTTGCCTGGATAATCCCAGAGACAGAGGAGCCTAATGGGCTGCCGTCTATGGGGTCGCACAGAGTTGGACACAGCTGAAGCAACTTAGCAACAGAGAATATAACTAATCAGATTTCACTATTATATAAATTGTGTCTGCATGTTCTAATTGTTTTGTCAAATGTTGATTGAAATGTCTTGAATTTGAAATCATTTGTGATGTTAATTTTTTTCATTGTAATTCCATTTCCCTAATAGGATTTGACCTGTTATCTATATGCTCTTTGTAAGATGACCACATCCTATAAGAATTACTTATTCAAAATTATAATATAAGAATAGTTTATGGAGTACCCACTCAATATATTTAATCTGCAGCATACATTTTTATTAGATTAAATGTATATTTTCTCAGTTTATCCAATCTCTAGTCTGATTTCCCAAACCTTAGGTTTATTAGCATAAGAGTTTCGTTATAATTCTTTTGTTAAAAATATTTTGGGGGTAAAACTCAGAAAGGTTCGAATTCTGTACATAACTAGATTTTTTATATTGTGAATAAGGGCTTGTTTTGGCAGATTGCTTCCCTCATAGCTCAATTGGTAAAGAATCCGCCTGTAATGCAAGAGACCCTGGTTTGATTCCTGGGTCGGGAAGATCCGCCGGAGAAGGAATAGGGTACCCACTCCAGTATTCTTGGGCTTCCCTTGTGGCTCAGCTGATAAAGAATCTGCCTGCAATGTGGAAGACCTGGGTTTGATCCCTGGGTTGGAAAGATCCCCTGAAAAGGAAAAGGCTACCCTCTCCAGTATTCTGGCCTGAGAATCCCATGGACTGTATAGTCCATGGGGTCACAGTCGACACGACTGAGCGACCTTCACTTGGCAGATTGCACTTAACACTATATGATGTCACATAAAATCTGATTTTTAGATAGTATTTCACATGAAAATTGTTGTATAAAATTTAGACCTTACCCTTCTGAAAGTAGGATGATGATTTGCTTCAGGTGGGGAGAAGATAGTGCAGGAGGAAATAAACTTTTTCTACTGAAAAATAACATCTGTCCTGTAAAGTAGCAGCTCTGACATGCAGGGCTCAGTGCACTTTATGAGGCAAGCACTCCTGCGTGGCCCCCACCTGAATCCAGGTGTAAGTGGCTACCAGCACTTCATCCCCTCTATGGTGTTTCCTACAAACATGAACACCTTACCCATTTGAGAACCTGATTAGTGTCTTAAGCATTCCTGAATTTCATATTTCCATTCATCCCTGCAGTTTGCTGGGATGTTTGAAATGCCTTTTATGTGTTTCTCTTATTACAGTTTTCCACTTGTAACTTCATAAATAAAACATAAAACTTGGCAGCTTTTGTACATGTGGTGACATAAAATATCTAAATAATACACAAGGACCTTTTTTTTTTTTAAGTTATGGGTTATTGATGAGAAGAAATGGAAACCTGGGAGAGTGGATCACACCGTCGGCTGGCCCCTGGACAGGCACACCTATGGGGGCTCATTCCTCTACCACCTGAATGAAGGGGAGCCCTTGGTAGCACTTGGCTTTGTGGTGAGTCATATGCCCATGATGGGAAGTTCCACTGTGAGACTGAGTGCTCCTTGGTGTTACAAAACCAGGGCGTCAAATCTGGAGAATGTGAAAGGCTAATCACTTAAAGCTTCCTTTCTGCTTTTATCCTAGCATGAAATGCTTATGGCCATTGTCAACATCAGTCCACTTCTGCTACACGCCAGACCCTGTGCTGGGTGCTTCCCTGGGAATGCTGTCCCATAAGATTCCCATGAAGTCTGTCCATCCTTATTTTACTTATGGGAAAACTCAGATTCACATAGGCGAAACAACTTTCCCAAACACACCCAGTTAAGTGACAGAGGCAGGACTCCCGCCCAAACCTGTCCTACCTGAAGCCCGTGTCCACCGAGGCATGCCATCCCTGGAAATGCAGTCCACACCGGCTTTGAACCTATGACTTTTAACCGGAACCTTTTCTCCCTCTTGGTCACTGACATCTTTGCAATAAATTATATCTTGACCATTACAGGGAATGGAAAAACAATATGAGTTACTGCACCTTGCCATGGGCTGCAGCTTTATAGTTCAATGTCGATTAGACTTGTATGTGATACGTTCAGTTTGTGCACTATTGGTGTGTTCAGTGCATTCCTTTTATTTTTTACAGTGATTTAATCTTCTCAGAGCAAAAAGCTTGGTTATTAATTTCAGCATTTCATAATACCATGTGAAATATAACCTCTGAGATTTCTTGCCCTCTTTATAAATATGATTATATTCGGTTTCTTAATTTTTGCCGCAGTGTACTGTATAGAGCTTATAAGTTGATTTCTAGAATTGGTGTTGGTAAATGAATAACAAATTATTACAACTCCTTTTGACGCCTACCTACAAATATTTTTTAATTTTAATTTTGATTTAGAGAGTACAGTGATTTATTAATATGTTCTAAGTATTTTAAGTTTGCAAGTTATAAAAACATGGCATGTATTGTTTGCCCTTTTCCAAGGAGATTTTATTCCAATTATTTAATTAAATTTGGATCATTGCATATATTTCTCTAAATACTTTGAGAATAAGAATTTTAATGTATATGTTTTCAGATAAATAATTGCCCATACTTCATCTTGATATAATTTGAAATAGCAATGTCTGATTTAAATATAAACATTTTAAGGTTGGTCTGGACTATCAAAACCCATACCTCAGTCCATTTAGAGAGTTTCAAAGGTGGAAACACCACCCCAGCATCCAGCCAACATTGGAAGGTGGGAAAAGGATTGCCTATGGAGCCAGAGCACTCAATGAAGGTGGCCTTCAGGTAACTCTGCCTTCTTTTATTCCTTATTTCTGTATTGGTGAATGCAATGTCAAAACATGAGGTCACAACTCTAGGTAAACAATAGAAAGTTATCTCATAGGGAGAAAATTTAAGTAACCAAGCAAAGCACCCTAGTATTTATAAAACTGTACCTATTACACCAGAGTTAAATAAATTATGCCGTGGATTTGGTTTTAAGGATATACTTGTTTTTAGAGAAAAATTCATGGGCCTTTTTTTGTTTGTTGGTTTGTTTTTAACCAGAAAATTTAAACAAGATCTTCTCCTTTATTCCTTAGCTAGCTTCCAGGAAAGTCAAGGACAATAGTAGTTTTCAGCAAAGGTAATTAATTCATCTCAACTACCTAGTAATATCCATGCCCTTTAAGTGGCCTCTGTTAAGTTTTTTACCCTTATTTGTCCTATTGTAGTATATGTTCAAAATTAGAACTACTTCAGAAATTGGGTATCTTTTTAATCTACTGTAAAAGTAACAAATAGATCACAGGAAATTGAGAAAAGTTAACCTTAAGTGAAGTTCTAAATACATTAATAAAGTCAAGTAAAATCACAATTAAATTATGAATGGAATTGCTAGAGTTCTAAAATAACAGTGTCCCTAAGTTCCATTGCTACAGGATTACCTCTCATGAGGTTTTTATTTCTAGAGTACTCATTTGCAGTAATTTTTGTTAAATTCCCTGTGTTCAAGCCCATTAAACTCTCTTGAATAACGTCCACAATAGCTACTGCCACCCTAATGCTACTCTTTCATTTCTAGTATAAAGGCTTCTGTATACTCAGCAGTACATACAGATTCTTATTTACATCATCTGCCTGTTCATGTCAACGTCCCAGGTGATCCTTAGATGGGCAGGAAGAGATGATCTGCCCCTGCCCTGCACACACACACACTTCTTACCTAAGTTTTCTGATTTAATTAGTCAGAGATTAGGAAACTCCCATTAAGTTTTTGAAGACTCTTAAGACGCAAAAATTGAGAACATTGGATTTTGAGTATTACAAGTATTATTTTGAGTATAACAAATATTACATGACTTTTTATTTCTCTTTCCTTGGTCTGTACCAAAGCTTGCTAATTAGAAAGCTTCGTCTGGCAGACTGTCACCACCTACTGCTTTCTCAGCAGAGACTCATGGCATACTTTAGGAAGCTTCCAGAGAAGGAGATAATACATGGCAAGGAAAGAGCCACTGTCTCTTTTTTCATTTTTACTCTGTAGATTCGATTACAGTACATTTTCCCGTGCTAACTATCCACAACTTAGCTGCTACTTCTGGGACTAAACCAAAACATCACCACCTTTGATTACATTGTTTTTCATCAGAAATGTATACGGAGGTCCAAACAATCATCTTAAGATTTATTTCAGAAATTCAGTTTACTCTTAGGTTAAGTAAAATATATTATTTAGGGTGGTAGGTAATTGTGGTGATGCCATGATTACAATCTAGGTTTCCATCCCTGAACATCAAGGTAAAACAAAAGGACACATAGAGTTAAGATAAAATTCTTGGTAAATCCTATGTTGCCCAGAATGGCTATAAAAGCAGATCACAATTTACATAATAGTATTTCAGGTTTAGAGAATATTTTTAATTATGACATGGATATGTATAAGTAACATTTTATTTAAGTGTTGATCTGGTCTTACATATGTCTCATGTAGGTAAGTCATGGGGAGGGAGATGGAAAAATCCTTAATAGAAAAAGAGTGACAGTTCTGATCCTCATTTTCATGGACGGGGAAAAATTGCTTTTGCTCCGATTTTTCCTTTAACTGTATTCATTTTCATGTAATTTTTTTTGTTTTTCTCTACAGCTTTAAAAGAGGCTGTAGTGTGGAGTATTTAGTTTTAGAGTGTTTGTTGAGTCTGAACTAACAAATGTGCTTTCTTTCTTTCCTCAGTCTATACCAAAGCTCACCTTCCCTGGGGGTTTACTTATTGGTTGTAGCCCTGGTTTCATGAATGTTCCCAAGATCAAAGGCACTCACACAGCAATGAAAAGTGGTATTTTGGCAGCAGAGTCTATTTTTAATCAACTAACTAATGAAAATCTCCAATCAAAGACGATAGGTAAGAACTTCCTATGTATTCTCAGGTTTTTCATAGGGACATTTAAAAAGAAGCTATTTAAACATACACTCAGTGTGTAAATACAATTCACAATCTTGGTCTTTATGTTTATTTCACTGGATACTGGAAGATGCTTACTGTGCCTGTCCCTTTACACAAAGCACAGAGATGCGTGCTGGGCAAAGAAACCTATGGCCCACTCACAGTGAGCGAGGATTTTACAGCCACCTTCTAGTTTATGAACGTGGAAAGTGGAGCAGCGCCTGTGGTGTCCTGGCCCCAGGAACACGATCAGCATGAGGACCCCACATCACATCACACACACGCCCAGGGAGACCCTCACCAGCACCCCCAGATGTTTGTTCCTGGGCAGGCAGAGGAGTCATGGCCGCAGGCTCCACAGGCCTGGCCCAAGGACCCCTCAGGAGACCGTTCATCCGAGGACAGCCTCTTCTCAGGCAGTCTCATCTCTTCCCCAAGAACAGCGGGACCTGCCCCACCCTCTGCCTTCACCTCCTTTCACTCTCCTTTCTGGTCCTGTTGCTGCTTCCCAGGTCCTGGGAGTGCCAGGCACCCCTGAGTTCCCTGCACGTCTGCTCAGATCTCTCTAGTGGCTCCATGTTGATCAGTGAATCTGCAGCGCACACACACATACGCACACACACAGCACACCCAGCCCCAGCCCCTCTTTCCGTATGGTATTTTCCACCTTTCGGCAGAATTGATCAACTTTATCTCCTGCCTCCTGGATGGAAAATCAAGAGCAGGGCTTCATTCCCTGTGAACCGCAAACCATGGTAGCAACTCAATACTTGATTTACACCGTACTCCACAGAGTCCAGGAACTTGATGCTTGCTCAGTAGGTTGTACCTTCAGGTGTCCTGGAGGCGTGGAGGCCTGGGCAGGGGGAGGGGGAGGAGCTGCAGGGGACAGAATCCTCACCAAGGGTGTCCCAAGGGTGCTCTCACTGCACACGGGGTTCCATACCGGAAAGGTGGAGTGAGCAGGTCACTGAGACCAGGTGGAGCAGGGGGCTGCTCACCGTGGAGCTCACAAGAGGTAACCAGAACTAAGACATCCTGCTAGAGGTTAAATGCAAGCCCTGAGCTTTAGGCATTGTCAGGCATTGTCATTTCCTAGGGCTATCTCAACAAAGCACCACAGACTGGGCGGCTTGCTTATTCTGGAGTTCCCCACGCCAGCAACACGAAGTGAAGGTGCTGGCAGGGCCACTCCCTCTCCCGGGGTGGTTTCCAGCTTCCGGGAGCCCCTGGCATTCTTGGCTCCTGGCACAGCAACTCCAGCCTCTGCCCTGGCTTCCTCTGAAGTCTTCTTGTGTGTGTCATCTTGTTAAAACACCAGTAATTGGACTGAGGGCCCAGTCCACTCCAGTATAACCTCATTTTAACTCATTACACCAGCAGCAACCCTATTCTGACTCCATCTGAGACAACCCAGCGTGATCCCGTCTGAGACACCTCAGGGTTACAACATCAAAAATGCCTCTCGGGGTGGGTACACAGCAACCCATAGCAGGTAGGAGGGTTTCACTGATCATTTCTGAAATTTCTCATGTTCATAAGTAGCATGAGCTCTCTTAGCTTCCTTTACAGGTTCACTGAATTTTGAAACTTATTTCCCATGTTACCAGTTTGGTCTTACTGCCTTGCCTGTTAACACCACATCAAATGGGTTCTTCTTGGATGATGTCAACATTTATATATAAAAGATTCTTCAAGTGTAGTCTTAAACGACCACCTGCTTTTTGTAATTATGTAAGATGCATCACTTATTTTGGTAGCCAAGTACCTTTACAGTAAGACTCCTTGAGGCAATTTAACACTATATATATTTTTTTTAATAAAAAGGGCTTGATGTAACCGAGTACGAGGAGAATTTGAAGAAGTCATGGGTGTGGAAAGAGCTCTATGCTGTCAGGAACATCCGACCATCCTGCCACAGCATCCTGGGTGTGTACGGAGGGATGATTTACACTGGAATCTTCTACTGGATATTCAGGGGGATGGAGCCGTGGACTCTGAAACATAAAGGTAATTCTGGCCCCTATGAGCATGAGTGGTAGTCATTAACTCAAGAACAGGATCCAGTCAGTCAGAAGAAGGGGAATTTTCTTACTTTACTATTCTAACCTTGCCATATGAGAGAAATTAATTCGGTGATGTTAAGAGAACAGGGTATTGTTTTAAGAAGGCTAAAATCTTGCTTCTTCAGTATAATATTTATAAGTTATTAGATGTCTAAGGAAGTACTTTAAAATTAGTTCTATTTTTACTAAAAATCTTCCTCAAAACTTTGGAAGGGTCTGACTCAGATAAGCTCAAGCCAGCCAAGGACTGCACACCCATTGAGTATCCAAAACCAGACGGGCAGATCAGTTTTGACCTTCTATCATCCGTGGCTCTGAGCGGTACCAACCATGAACATGACCAGCCAGCACATCTGACCTTAAAAGACGACAGCGTGCCTGTCAACAGAAACCTGTCCATATATGACGGGCCCGAGCAGCGATTCTGCCCTGCAGGTTAGTACGTTCATTTCCACATTTGCTCCAAGTATCTGCTTTAACACATCAAAAACAGGCTTCAGTTATTTTAAGAAATTTCTCCTCCTATTGCTTAGAAACTGTAAATGACTCCTATATCTAGATTCCTTTCAAAAAACATTATTCTTAGGGTTCTTACTCTCATTAGCAATTTAGAGTGGGGATTTCTTAAGCCTAATTTAGATGGCATTTCTCAGAAAAATTGTTTACCCTCAGCCCCAAAAGCAACGCCTCTCCATATTCATGCGACTTAAACCATTTTTGTCACAGCTGCTCCCGTCTGTGTGTATGCTCATGTGTTTCGTTGCTAACTTGTGTCTGACTCTGTTACCCCATTGACTGCAGCACACCAGGCTTCTGTCCTTCACGGTCTCCGTTTGCTTAAATTCATGTCCATCCAGTCCATGACGCTAAGCATCTCTGCCACCCTCTTCTTTTGCCAGCATCAAGGTTTTTTCCAAGAGTCAGCTCTTCACATCAGGTAGCCAAAGTACTGGAGCTTCAGCTTTAGCATCGGTCCTTCCAGTGCATGTTCAGGGTTGATTTCCTTTAGGATTGCCTGGTTTCTATGCTGACATATACACGCACATATACACATATGGTATGTATGTAGATATCCTAAATACTAGATTTTGGCCACATGCAGCCGAGGGAAATGCTTCTAGACTTTAAATCTGTCATGGATACTGTATCTTTTAGTGCTAAGCTTTCAACTAGAATTATAGTAGGAAGTGGTCTCCAGTGGTGGTGAGACAGACAGTACTCAGGTGTGTGAAAACCAGTGTACTCTGGACAGGGGAGGGCCGTGACGGCCTCTGACTTTCGCTCCTAACCCTGTCATCTCACTGGCTTGTAAATTGAGGGTAAGAGTTGATCTTTGCAGCCGTAGCCACGTTCACATGAGCAGATCTCATTTTATTGCACTTGGTGGATGTTGGGCTTTTAAAAATTGAAGGTCTGTGGCAATCGCGCATTGAACAAGCCGATTGGCGCCATTTTCCCAGCATTTGCTCAGTTCACATGGCACATGACATTCTTGCAAAATTCCACACTTTCTCATATTTGATATTGAGATCAGTGATCTCTGTTACTACTGGGACTGACTGAAGGCTCAGGTAGTAACACTATAATGCAACTGCTACATACACTGGGCACAAAGCCCCCTGAGGCACTCTATCTCACTGTACTGTGGTGTCTCCTGTGCAGGCCTGTATATAACACCACATCAGAAACTGCTCAGTGAGGGGTTGCCTTCTTAGTTACACCAACTCAGCCACGTGCTGCCACACCTTCTGCTTTTATCATATCTGATTTAAAACAATAGCAAATGCACACACCCAGATCTTTGTAATATTCCCTGTGGGTAAATGTTCTGTCAGCAAACCTCATGGGTTTCTGTGGCTATTTTCTCCAGGACCTCAGCTTCTACTTTGAAGTTAGCTACTGCACCATGCTGTCTGTTTTTCCTCACAGGAGTTTACGAATTTGTCCCTGTGGAACACGGTGATGGATTTCGGCTACAGATAAATGCTCAGAACTGTGTGCACTGTAAAACATGTGATATTAAGGATCCAAGTCAGAACATTAACTGGGTGGTACCTGAAGGCGGGGGGAGGCCCTGCATACAACGGAATGTAAACTGCAGCTGGCTTCAGGGTCTCTAAGACAGATGGCAAACTAACTTCCAGTATTTGGAAGTCCACAGGTGCCAAAATATCTTACAATATATCAGTGATCAATATTCAAACAATAATTACCAGTGAAATCATTTTATAAGATTATGAATATTTCTCTTAAATAAAACTTTGTTAAGTGCTGAAGCATCTATTTACTTCTCCAATTCTTCCAAGATTCAGCACCAAAAGCAAGATACACCATCAGCCTGTAATGTACATTTATTTGACTTGTCAAGTTCAACACTTCATGTAAAGTGTGTATTATATTGTAGACCACAGGCTGGCATCCAGCCCACCACTCTTCTTACAAACAGTGTGATGGAGCCCAGCAACACCTCCTGGTTTACATGCTGTCAGTGGCTGCTTCTGAGCTCCAAGTGCAGAACTAAGTAGCTGAGACAGTAATAGTCTGACCCTTTAGAGACACTGGCCAGCCCAGAGCCTGTACTGCAGACAGATGCATCAAAGAACTGAGAAAAAATACACAGACTCAAGCTTTTGTCTGTTTATTCAAACACGATGTGTCTTTAGGAGTTTTAAAACAAGCTGGAAACATCATTATCCTTTGAATAATACAGAGAGTCACTGAAGAGGGAATCGACGCCACTGGAGTTTGTAACACTGGTGTGTTAAACAGTAAGTCCCTATCCATATTCCTGGACTGGAAACACAGGGAACCGAACTATCAGAGGGAGCACAGGAGGGATCACATAGAAGAGACAAACCGTTTAACTGTCTTCCTCGCTCATACAATCAACACACATTTAAGCAAAACTGAATTCCTCATCAAGCAAACATTTTTGCATAAGCTGCCTTCTCTTTATCTTTCTGTGCCTTTATCTTTTGCTTGACTTTCAGCAATTCTGCCTGGATAGCTGTAAAATAAATATGGAGTATGAGTTATTTCTCAAAACATCCAAAAAACTAGGTTGACCAAACTGATGCTTTAGTATGGTTTTAAAAAAAAAAGATAAAACTCTTCTCCTGAAGAGTAACTGAGCCCTATTAACAGAGCATAATTTAGAAGACTGTCCACCAAGAGAACTAACAATTACACACAGATGTGCCTTCTCCCTTCCGTTTAGAGGCGGCTCTAAAGTGCCTCCCCAGTTTCATTTAGCAAAAGACTCAAGATATATTTCAATATCTAGACTGATGATCACTATTTGTAGTTGGTTTATTGGGAAAGCAGCTTATTTTTGTCACAGCTTTCCAAAACTTTCCTACAACATATCCAGTAGCTATTCGGGATATGTCCACATTCAGCTTAAGGAATGGTCCCATACATTAATTAAATGTCATAAATACTACCTTCTAATGCTGCTCCCTCATCTAGCATTAACAGGACAGAAAAGCAAATAGTCCAGATACGTGCAAATGAGTGTTCTGGACAGAGACTAGACTAGGCTGAGGGCAAGGCCCTGACTTGTTCATTGCAGTGTGATTGGAGCCTGGCCCCACAACAGGCCTTCTGTAGCATCTGCTTAACAAATAAAATCTCTTTAATGGCAAAGGGTACAGTGGCTCACAAGCATAGATTCTTAAAAGACAGAAAGAACTTTCACTCCAACAACTGCCAACTTACCTTTATCTTCTGGTGCTATTTCTTGAGCTTTCTTAAGATCAGCCTTTAATTGGGAGAGAAACAAACAAAAAAAAGAAATAACATATTATCATTCATGACAGTGTTTTGTTTTGTTTTGTTTTTTAATTAAAATTTAGAACAAAGTTTTACCAATGCTTGATCATATTCTTTTAATCCTTGCCATCCTTGGGCTCTACGGTACAGTGCTTTGGTATTTGATGGGTCTATTTCAAGGGCCTACAAAAAATTATAAAATCAGTTTTTTTTTATCCAAACATTGAATACTAAATATATATCCTAGATTTCAATTTACTATCTGTCAGCTCCTAATCTATTCTTCACTGCTTTGTGACAACGCTAGACCCAGAGAGCCACCTCTGCCTGCTGACACGTCGTTTGGTCAGCAGAGGGCACTAAGGGGACACGGGCAAGGAACCTGTGTCCCTTCCAGGCTCCTGCAGGCGGGCTCCTTAAGCACCCAACCTCCCTGCCATCCAGTGAGGCAAGGCCACCCCCTCTGCAGGGACTCTGAATCTCAGCCCAGCCCAGAGGGAGTGGGCACTCCTGTTATACATACAAATGCACATATAAATACATATATACCTGCCGTTGCCATATCCCTCAGGGTCCTCTTTACTAGTCAACCTCCATTACGCCAATTCCCCCTTTTATCTATTTTGTAGTAAACTTTCTCTACAGAAATTACTGTGTAATATCCATCTTCTGATTGGGCCCTAGCTGACAGGAAAAAATATTCTGAATAATAATTTGTATATATTCATTTAAGCTGACATCCAGGTTTTTGCAGGAACATGAGTAACTTAATAGGCTTCTCCTCTGAAACAAACATTTTAAAAATAATGTATTTATTTATTTAACATTTTTTAAAGGTCAGCACTCAGATTTTACTGAAAAGGGTATATTACTTGCCTCACAAAGGTCAAGAAAGCAATCCAGAGTGAAGAGCCACCTTGTCTTCTGCTGCCTACTCCCTTCTAAATACACTCTTACGCCTTATTCCACCTACCCCATAGACTGGGACCTCATTTCATTTCTACTCGCTCGGGCACAGCTGACCTGTGTACACCAATTACTGGGCAATATACATAAAAATGACTGGAGGTGGTCTTTGTGAAATATATGTTCTCATTTGAAAAACCTGATCAAACACACTGTCCTAACTGCCATGCTTAAGGAGGGAGTGGGGCCACTTTCCAGATCTCAGCACTGCTGACATCCCCATGAAGACAGGCAGCCTTCCTGTGTGTTCCAACAGCACTCATCCCCCTAGAAGAGTCCTGACAGCCCTAAACTGAAACAGACTCCCTCTCCCACCAACTAAAT
The DNA here is from genome assembly GCA_917880005.1 of Nanger dama. Classification (NCBI taxonomy): domain Eukaryota; kingdom Metazoa; phylum Chordata; class Mammalia; order Artiodactyla; family Bovidae; genus Nanger; species Nanger dama. The sequence goes on along the minus strand of CAKJTW010000009.1, from coordinate 41,133,527 downwards.
TCCTTGACAGGAGGGTCTGTCTTTCAATCAAAACACCTTAAGCGCCTATCAGCTGCTTAATCTGTGCCCAACACTGCGCTTACAATGCTTTACACACATAACACAGTCTTTATAACAATCCCAGGAGGAAAGCAGTGTTTCCACTTAACACAAAGAAATTAAGACTCTAAAATTAAGAACCTCCTCAAAATCAAAAAGTGACAGTGGTCTAAGAGAAAAACCATGTCTGCTGACGACTCCACAGCCACATTCTTAATCACTCCTGGGTTTATCTTCCAATGTCCGGCACATAATAGGTGCTCAACAGTTAATAAATGAGCTGAGAAAGACAGTATCTTCATGGGAAGTTAAGTGACCGCGTGTTATAAGCTAAATGAATGGTTTGAGAGGAAGAACTGAGATCCAAAATATTCAGATGTAAGAACATCAACAGACTCACCTCCAAACAGCTATCGACTGCGCCCTGCCAATCGGACATCTTCAGTTTGCAAGCGCCAATATTCAGCATGCAGCTCAAAGCGACAGGCTGCAGCTTTGCTCCATCTGCGTCCTCAGCAGCAGCCCTGGAGCCTTCCACATACCTGGAGAACACCCCGTACAAGCAGCAAGCAACACCCCATTAAGACACTTGCCTGTGACTCACTCATAACTCATCAGTTTTGATATGAAAGTTCACCAATACTAATATTAATATTCTTAATGACCACCATCTTTTGTTAAATGCTTTCCTTTAGAAGATTTTTTTTTGTTCCAACTTTTCCCCAAAATGTTAAAAGACACCAACTTAAGAACAATCCCCAAACCTAAAGATTATATATACTATTAACACTTTTCTATTTGTAAAATGAAGGTTTTTATCAACCACTTTCCAATGTAATTAGGTTTGGAACTAAGGTTGTCATTGCAGGAGAGGGACTGGACTGGGAAAGGTGAGGAAACCTGCGGTGGTAACTCTGACTCATCTTTTACGGTAGTTCCCATGAAAAGGGCCCGGAAACAATACATATACCTGGTCCCAACAGTCTAATCTCTAGTCTCCCTCAATGAAAAGAATCTGGACTCCTGAGAGAAATTCAGATCCGGACAGGAGGTTAAATATAAGATGAGCCTGGACCATCTTGTGGCAAAAAGCAGGCAAGTGCTCACAGACAAAGAGGAACATGTCAGACGCTGCCAAGGGGCTTCCACTGGGCAAATCCGAAACCTTGCAGCATCAGAAAGAAATGATGGGAACAGTATAATAGGCTGAACTGAGAAAAATAATCCACAGTTCTATAGTAATACTAAAAATAGGGTAAGGAGTCCTTTCAGACAGAAGAATGACAGCTAGTAACTGCAGAATGGCCGGTAAAATCAGAAAATCACAGTTCTGCAATGCAGCCTCAAGGTAGTAACTGATTCAGGCAAAGGTCTTCAGTGATGCTGAGACCACTGGATGAATTCCTAGAAACTTAATCATACAATCTCACAGCACCACTGCACAGAGGACGTCTATTTAAAGGTAAAGATACTTTTATAATAGAGACATATGACTAACACCACTTTAACCAAGTGCCAGAACTCAAAATAAGCCAAACTGCCTTGTACCTTCAGGACATGATACATAGGATATAGACACATCATCTATCCTCTTGCTAAAATATTTAACCTCAAACTAATCTGGAGGAAGCAATAAAACATACAGGTGATATTCCCTAAGACAACTGGCTTAGACTCCACAAAATGGAAATGACTTAAAAAACGTGGAGATTAAAGATTAGAGAAGCCTTAGAGACATAAAAACAAATGATACAATGGATACTGGAGTTAAAAAATTTTTGAGACAACTGGGGACCTTTGCATATGGATTACATAGTAGATAACAGTGTATATATATTTGGGAGATGTTTTTATGCATTAAGGCTAAGTAGAAAATGTCCTCATTTGGGGGCGGGGTGGGGGGAATACTGATACTTGCTTAAGTATTGAGGGGTAAAGTGTCATGGTATCTACAACTTCCTTTCAAAATGACTCTGCAAAAATAAATGTGGCAGAAGTTAAAAATTGGTGAATGCAGATAAAGGTACATGAGTATTCATGTACTACTCTTAATTTTTCCGTATTCTGAAATTTTTCAATTAAAAATCTGTGGGCAACTAAAAAAATGCAACTAAAATTTCAATATACCTGGTTACTCTGCAAGTAATAGGCCAAAAATACAGAAAGCAACTCTTGGATTTCACTTTGTAATTCAATTTATAAGTTCTTAAATGCAATTTATTAAAAATGTTTTATTACCTTAAAACTTTTGTGTATTTTTTAATGGCCATCTCCCAGTTCTGGGATTTGAAAACGTATTTCCAATGTTTTTTAAGTCTTCTGATATTAATAAAATTTTATCTACCTGTAAAAAGAAAGAATACAAATATGTGGGGTTTGCGTATGTAATGCAGTTTAGTCTCAAGTTCTATCTTTAAGACAGGCTAACAAAAAAAGCTCAAAATGGTAGCACTGGGAATTCCTGGAGGTGATCAGGAGTCTGTGCCTCCACTGCAGAGGGCAGGGCTCCACTCCTGGTTGGGAAGCGAGGATGCCACATACCACACAGCATGACCAATAAATAAGTAAAATTTAAAAAATTTTACTACTAAATTTTTTTTTAGCAGTTTGGCCAATCTGAAAGTGTTTTGTCTATTAGTTGCTCAGTCATGGCTGACTCTTTGAGGAGACTGTAGCCAACCAAGCTCCTCTGTCCATGGGATTCTCCAGGCAAGAATACTGGAGTGGATTACCATGCCCTTCTCCAGAGGATGGATCTTCCCAACCCAGGTATCCAACCCCAATCTGCTGCATTGCAGGCACATTCTTTACCATCTGAGCCACCAAGAAAGCCCAAAATCTTAAATTACTCACATCTTTTAAATCCACATCTGCGTCCTCGGGAAATCTGGGTGACTGTCACCAGACCCATCCTTTGGGAATATTCCCTGATCATCCCCTTCTTTCAGTTCTCCGCATTCTGCAATAACGCACAACTGTAAAAATAACCCTCAATTGTAGAAGCACACTACTACATTAATGATGGTTTTTAAAAGGTCTGGGTTTAAAAGCTCTACAGCTGCAAGTCACATGCAACACTGTCTACATCGCTTGCTGGCGGCGCACCTGCTGTGACTGCAGTAACGCACTTTGCGCACTGGCGGGGGCACAGCCATGTCCCTACGCTGTGGAAGCACTCACTGCAGCCGGTAACTCAGTGCACAGCATGAGTGGACGGCTGCACCGTTCCCTCAGGTGTGGCGCACGCTTTCAGCTGACTCTGCCCTCGCACACTGAGTGACAGCACACCCCCGCAGGTCTGACTCTCAGCTTCCACTCCCAACCCTGTGGATGCAGGGTGTCTGTGATGGCTGTGTTGATCCACAGGCATGTGGAACACAAGGATCTTTGCAGTGATAGGATCTAGTCCAAACCCTTCAGTGATTTATACAGGATGAGAAACCAGGCCAAGGAAAGTGAAATCACAAGAGCAAGGCTAGACCACAAGTTACATGGCAGAGGAGACCAAAGGACTCCTGCCTCCTGCTCCCTCTGTACTCTGCGCCCGTACTCACACCGGCTCAAAGTTCTACAGGCGTAGGAGACTTCAGTTATCAAAACCAGCAAGACTGAAGTTAAAATAAGAGGTCTCTTTTAAACTGCCCTCATCTTTCCCACAGTAGAAAACAGCTTCAAAGAAAAAGCGGCAAGTCCAAGCTTCTAGAACAAGAGCCTTCTGGACATTTGTCAGCCAACAATCAACCTTTTACTCACCCTTCTCTAATCCAGCAGCTAAGATAATATTACCATCTTGCTACTCACTTTGGCAGGTTTTTCACCTTTCACCTCCACATTTTCCAGAATCTTTGCCACACCCATTCCTTTGATCACTTGGCCAAACACTACATGCTTCCCATCCAAATGCGGAGTCGGAACGGTGGTGATGAAGAACTGGGAGCCGTTGGTGTTGCTGCCCGCGTTGGCCATGCTCAGCAATCCCTCCTTGTCATGCTGCGGGAATAAACCATAAAGAAAACCAAGATGAGAGTTCCCGCTCTAGGGGGTGCTGAAATACCACTTAGAGCACATGATGTAGAGTGATTTTACTTCGTTATCAAGTGCGACTTTAATTCACAAAACATCAGAGTACTTAACCACTTTTTAAACTTTCAGGACAGCTTATGAAACTAAATTAAGATGAAACAACAGTAGGGGCAGGGGTGGTACTCCTAAATTGATCACACTGAGAACATGTTTGGACTTCATCATTAAGATGAAGATGCCACACGAGAGAAGTCTAGTAATTCTGCTTCACCCTTTCTTATGACTGAGGCACATTTTTTCTGAAAGGCCCTCAACAGTGTTCCCACTTTCTGGCCTATATTATGATTCTCTCTTCACACGTCAGCAAAGTTAGGTCCTTTCCTACTCTCCACTCGTGTAATACTCATGTTAGCCCTCCAACCTGAAATGCCTTTTACCCCTAAACCCAAATCTAATCCAGCTCTCAAGACCACCAGGTGTGCAGAAGAATCATGTGTCCATGCAAAAGGCCCTCTTTTTCTAAAATTGTATCTTTATTTTGGTTGCACTGGGTCTTTGTTGTTTTTGTGCAGGTTTTCTCTCATGGCGAGTGGGCTCTTCTGTCGAGGTGCTCAGGCACCTCCTGGTGGCGGCTTCTCTTACTGCAGAGCACAGGCGCTGGGTGCGCAGGCTTCACTAGCTGCAGCTCAGGGCTCAGCAGTTGCGGCGTGTGGCTTTATTCGCTCTGTGGCATGCGGGATCAAACCTGTGTCTCCTGCATTGGCATACGGATTCTTATCCACTGCACCACCAGGGAAGTCTACCCCCTTTCTTCTGATCAACTTTTCCATCACATAAGCTGAGTTTTCATCCTTCTGGTACTTTCTTTCTCCCTTCCGAAAGTCTGGTGCTTTCCCCCAATATTAAATATTATTAACTTTATTTCCTCAGCCTCCTCATGCCTTCTTCCTTCCTCACTCATATCCCTCCCTCAAAGGCATCTGTATTTTAGTTCCTTCTAACCAAATCTCAAGCCACCTGGTGAGGTCCAGTCTGCCTAATTCATGCACCCATTCCCCCTTGATGACTTCCCTAGTAATCCAGACCATAGGAGTCATACCTTTCTCCAGTAGTATACACAGGTCTTGGTCAACTTAGCGTTTACTTGCATTTTATTACATTATTCAGTTACATTATACAGTTGCCCTATGTGTCTTAATCTTGCCTTTTGGCAAGATTTTATTCCTTATCATGAAGGTCTTTCCTTTGTATAATCCCTTTGGTGCCAGTGACTGTATTCGCTACAGGAAATAAGCTGCTTAAAACATTGATGACATTTATTCTCAAATGATTCTAAACACCTTGCTCCTGTTCCCCATTTCCAAAAACCCATGTTTACTTTTGCTCTTACATGTCCATTGTCATGACTGAATGATACCACACCTGACCGTGACCCCAGGGTCACTGAAATTAAGCAGGCACAGGTGTCACTAAGGTCCCTTAGGAGCCTGGACATTAACCAGATCCACTAGTCTGCAAATGCCCTGACACCCCGGACATTAGCCATGGTTTTGCTGCTCTTCAAATTTAGGCATAAAGATGCACAACTTACCATCCCTCTAATAGGAACATTTTTCCTGGAAACAATTTTTGCCATATGCAGGCCACCCATGAAAACTCACTGGCTTTACTGCAGTGTATAAACCTCAATCACACTAAATAGCTGTTGTATTTTTTGCCAATAAAATCATTGCTGGATGAGTTTTTTTTTTCCATATTAAAGATGTATATTTGTAAATATGACACCTTTCACAAATAAAGGAGATCTAAGCACATCTGAGGCATTTATCCTAATTTGAGAAGAATCCCAGACACATGACAACCTTTATTGTTAGCAACACACATTTTTGTCTACTTTACCTTATAATGGAAATTTTCATCTTCAAATTTTTCACCATAAATGCTTTCTCCACCAGTCCCATTCTGATTTGAGAAGTCTCCACCCTGAATCATAAATTTCTTAATAACTAAAAAAAGGAAAATCAGCATTAGAAACTATAGTACAGATGACTACAGCAATGTTAACTAATGAATGTGTGACAATAAAGACAACTTCTCTCCTGTTCGCTCCACCTATACGCCTAACTCCAGCCTCTTAAAAGCCTTTTCCCAATCCAAACCCCCACTAACACTCACCTCCCCTACAATACTGTCCAACCTCAAGACTGGATCTACTAATTTTTCTCCCACAGTATCTTGACTCTACCTTTCTTTTATAATATGGATCATAACAATCTGTCTCTTCTAGCAAACAGTTAAGAACAGCAACACCGTTTTTCTTCCAGGGTAACCATGTGCATGGCTGGACACATAATGGTTACTCAAAAATGCCTACTGACTAAACCAATTATTCCAAAGAGGCCTGTTACACTGTATTGGAATTACTTCTGCAAATGTTCTTACTTAACACTGCCACCACATTCAGATTCCCTAGAATTCTGTATCTGCTTGTATGACACTCATGCAGTCAGGAGACACAGCTGGACGATAAAGGGAAAAGATAAGGCAGAGCCTGGAAGAATCCACGTGTTTCCTGATGTGAAAGGTCACAGGGTGCCTTCTTCACCCAGCAAAGAAAATGCAGCAACACATGTACAACATTGCTCCTGAGGAAAGCCCTTGAGAAACTCAGCACCCAAGGTTTCAACAGGGGCTCATCATGAAGGCAGTCTCTGCCTAGAAGATACCAAAATTCCACCACATCCTCAAAAGGAAAGCAATTATTCAGCATAAATCCAACTGTACAGTCTCAGCAGAGTAAGCCACCTTACGATTCAGAGAATGGCTAAGTGCTCTGTCTTCAGGCAATTCCACCCTTGCAAGTAGACTTTATGGACAGCAGTCTCAGGTCTGCAATGTTAACTCTTGTCCACACTTTATTAGAATACAGGCAACTCCTTGATTTACTGCGCTTTGCAAATACTGTGGTTTTTTGTTTTTTAACGTGAAGGTTTGTAGCAGTTCTGCATCAGCAAGTCTATCAGTGCCATTTTTCCAACAGCATGTGCTCACTTCATGTCACATTTTGGTAATTCTTACAATATTTCAAACCTTTTCTTTATTATTTGCTACAGTGATCTGTGACCAGTGATTTTTGATATTACTACTATAATTGTTCTGGCATTATTTTAGCAATAAAGTATTAGATTAAGATACATATTTTTCTCCAGATACAATGCTACTGTGCACTTTAATAGACTACAGTATCCTGCACACATAACTTTTATATGTACTGGGAAACCAGAACTTTGTAACTTTGCTCTCTTACAACATTCACTTTATTGCAGTAGTCTGGAACCAAACCTGCAATATCTCGCTGGTATGCTTATATTTGGGACTTCCCAAGTGGCACTGCTGCTACTGCTGCTGCTAAGTCACTTCAGTCGTGTCCGACTCTGTGTGACCCCACAGACGGCAGCCTACCAGGCTCCCCCGTCCCTGGGATTCTCCAGGCAAGAACACTGGAGTGTGCTGCCATTTCCTTCTCCAATGCATGAAAGTGAAAAGTGAAAGTGGAGTCGCTAAGTCGTGTCCGACTCTTCGCAACCCCATGGACTGCAGCCCATCAGGCTCCTCCATCCATGGGATTTTCCAGGCAAGAGTACTGGAGTGCGGTGCCACTGCCTTCTCCCCAAGTGGCGCTAGTGGTAAAGAATCCACCTGCCAAGGAGGAGACACAGGAGATGCAGGTTCAATTCCTGGGTTGGAAAGATCCCCTGGAGAAGGAAATGGCAACCCACTCCAGTATTCTTGCTTGGAATAGTCCATGGACAGGGGGTCTAGTGAGCCATGGTCCATGGGGTCACAGAGTTGGATCTGACTAAGCACAAACACACATGCTTGTATTTTGGTATTTTATTAAACATGAAAGTAAATCAACAGTGTAAGTAATCTAAAATCAACGTTAATTTTTTCTTAATCAAGTTTCTTTAAATACTTATGTAACTACAAATTAACTTGTTTATTCATTAAATAAATATTGAGTGCCTACTCAGTAACGATACTAGATGCTGAGGACAAAATGGTGAGAAGATGCAGTTCCTCAAATATGGAGCTACTCCATGGGGAGTACCAGCAAATCATCACTAAACAAAAGTATGACAACACAGTGAAAGGTCACTTTGTCGTCACATGTCACTCCAGGGATCCAAAATATGGAATCTTTAAGTCAGCCGCAGTCTTCCCAAGCAATCCTGCCCAAGAAGTAGGCATAACTTTTTGTCACCAAGCAGTCAAGCTACCCAAGCTCTATTTGTTTATCATGGCCACATCCTGGTGAAGCAAGGGTAACCCGTTTCTCAATAAATAAACCTTAGGACCCTCCCATAATTACTTTCACCTTTCACAGCCCAACGTCTATGAAACTGACCTATAGTTTCAGATGTTAAAGCATCCTTTTGAAACTAATAGTAATTTTTAACTCTCACCCTCTCCTTAGCATTTTCTTCCCTAACTCCCTAAGGAATAGGATTCAATGACCTCTAAGAAGAATCAGATTCACAAAATGTATACATACTTCTATGGAAAGGACATCCTTTGAAATGGAGAGGTTTCCCAGTGGTGGGTCCAATGCCTTTTCTCCTGTACACAACGCACGAAAATTTTCTGCAGTTTTGGGTACAATATCTGCAAACAATTCTAAGACAATTCGACCAACTGAAAGAAAAAAATAAAATTGTGTCAGTATGCAAAACAACTAAATAAGCACATGATAGAAGAAATGGTAAAATTATGGTGACTGAAAAATACCAAAAGTTTTCTTTTTTGGTCATTTTTCTAATATTCTAATTCAGTCTACCTAAATTGAGTATCATGTATCCAGATGACTTTAAAACAAGTACTTTACTACATCTTACAAAATATCATAAACAGTAGCCACAAGATTAGCAGCATATAAGGACACCATCATCCTCTGTCGCCCCTTTCTCCGCCTGCCCTCAATCTTTCCCAGCATCAGGGTCTTTTCCAATGAGTCGGCTCTTCGCACCAGGTGGCCAAAGTATTGGATCTTCAGCATCAGTCCTTCCACTGAATACTCAGGGTTCACTGACTCAATGGACATGAGTTTGAGCAAACTCCAGAAGACAGGGAAACCTGGCATGCTGCAGTTCATGGGGTCACAGTGTCAGACAAGACTTAGTGACTGAACAACAACAAAGGACACCACCATTTGATTGATTTTCTCTGACATGTGCGCATAATTTTAAATCACCAAATGACCAACAGAAGAAAATGCAATATCCTCTGAGTGGTCAGGATGGCCAAGTTTTTGGTCCAGCTGTGGTCTCTGCGCTCTGTGGAACCTGCCTAGTGCTGCCTCTGCAGCAAAACCTGAAAAAGTTGCCATTGTAGACAATTCCTAATGCAGGCAATAAACCCAGCACTAAATTTCAAAGCAAAATGAATCCACACCTAAGTCTCCGTGTGTGTGTCTGCCTGTCTTCTCAGTAAACAAAGACTGTTGCACCCATTAAGCCATCACATTACACTGACGTGACGCTGCCGAAGAGCCCAGAGGGAACTCAGCATGGAGACATATGGAGACAAAGAGGCTGCCCACTTCCAAGTCCACCCAGCAGTCTGTTGCTGCAGCCACCCTAAACAGTGTACCCTGAGGAGACTAAGGATGAGAAAACACAGGATACTGGCCCCCGACAGCTGAGATGCACATCAAATGAGTGATTTCAGTGAGCCCAGATTCTTACATCTTCCCATACAGAGAAAAGCCCAAAATTCCTTAACTAGAGACACCTGGTTTTCTTTAATAAACAGTAATCTTTTTCGATGTTCCGACCACCTGGTCTTTGTTGCAAAAACTCCTATATACCTTGACTCCTTCCTCATCTCTCTGAACAGAGCTGAGATACTCTGACCCAGGCTTAAGGCCTCAGTTTTTTCCTTTGAAGCAGTTGTAACGTGTTCCAGAACAGGAGCAATTAAGCTGCAAAACAACGTGAGAATTCACAAGACCTGAGGCGCCTCCAAGCTGCTACTGTAGCCTAGGCAACCACGCCGCCACACAGATCTCATTTTCCCCATGCCAAAACGGAGAAAATGTCCACCAATCTGAATAGATCAGTAGTAAAGAAGATTCAGTAGTAAGAAAGACAAGAAGAAAACACGCAAAAGTCGCTTTAATTTATAGATAACATGGCAACTGCTGACATACATCACGTGGCAAAAGACAGGGTGACGAGAGCCCACCAGACGCTTAACCTGGGGTTTTCAAAACAGGTTTCCGCCCTACAACAAAATCATCTCGTTCTGTGCTAACTTCACGGTCCTAGGTGGCGGGCAGGGGCGGCCAAGTCGGGACAGATAAACCCAAAGCCTTCCAGCATTCCTCGAACAGAAATTTCCAGAAACTTCTCCACGCCCCCACGGCACCGGTACAAGGTCGCGGGCGCTACCCAGCCCAGAGGCCTGGACCGGTCCAGGTCCCAGTGTGGGCAGCCGGCCCCCACCTCAGAGCAGCCCCCAGCCCGAGCAGCGCCCAGCCTCAGGGGGCCCCGACCCCGGGCGCCCCGCCTCACCTCGCTCCCCTCCGATGTCCACGTCGAAGAAGACTCGAGGGTTACTGGGGTTGGAAGGCTTAGCCTGGGGGATGGATGCGACATCGCGACCTTAGGACGCGTGTACGACCGCCTCGTAACACCGCGTGGCCCCCGTGCAGCTCGGACCCTAAAGTCACGAGGCCCGCGAAGAGCGGCGGCGCTGGAGAGCTGCTTCCGGCTGGGGTACGAGGACACGGCCGACTTTCCGGCGCCGCCTCTCAACTTCCTGCGGCGCGGCCCGACTTCCGGCCTCGCTGCCCTTGGCGTCCGCTGGCGGCGCGGCCGGCTCTGCGCTTTCTCAGCCGGGTTTCTCCTCTTTCTGGTTCACTGAAGCTGCAGGCCCAGTTGTTATTTTTCCTCTCGCTCGTGTTTTGGGAGAGCGTTGTCAGGTTGTCACCCCGTTCCACCTCGCTCCGCTCTCAGGCGAGGGGCCGGCTGTCTGAAAATCCGTTTGTCTGGGAAACAGGGCTGGAAATGCTCACGTCGGGGGTCGTCAGAGGGTGGCGACGACGGCCCTCGGCACCCGCCTGGCGGCGCAGCAAGCGGCGGCGAGTCGCTGATCCCTGCGCCGTGGCGGCCGTGTTGTAAATCGATTCTCTTACTTGGCCATGTGAGCGGTGGCAGGAGGCCAGGCCTAAGATTCCTGGTTCAGCTGCCTTGTAGATCGCCCGCTTTCCCTGGGGAGCTGTATTCAAGCTTCTGATTTCGCTGCATGACCGCACACTTCTTGATAAAGCTTAATTCTGGAGAAGAGTGGTGCTACGATCCTTACCACTTCATAATATTCTAATTGTTTATTGACCTATTCGTCTGTCTTCTGCCTTTAAACTCCACGAAGACAAGAATTTGGTGTTCTTTTTCTAACCTCAACACTTCTTACAGTGTCAGGCCCTGAGAATGTTTATATGAAAATGTCAAGAAATTTCATTTTCATATGCCTTAATGTACAATGCGAGAAGAGTTCCTGTCTCAGCTCCTCGTGCTGATCCTTTCAAATTCCAGCACTTTAAAGTTAATGTAAAATGTTACTTTTGTATGCATTGGTGGCCTTCAGTTTCATGGTGTTTATCCGTTGTGGTTCCCTGAAGATCCAGAAGAAATTACTTAGCACATAATCTCTAAGGCCGCTTGATAAGAGTCAAAATAAATTATTCCTTAACCTAGTCTCATTTCAGAACTGCAAATTGGTAGCTTAAACTTCTCAAAAATATCAAATGATTCAGTAAAAATTTTTATTCTGATCTATGAGCTTAAAATCAGCTTTCAGTTTATTCCAAAAGTAGTCTTTTATGTACTATAATCTTCAGTTATTATGGTTGATTATCATTACCATTAACTAGGCAGCGTAGCTAAGTGCTGCTGCTTGGACATCAGACTTTTGGGGGTTGAATGTCTAATAGCAGTTTGTGATTTTTGAAGTTACTTAGCTTCTCTGTGTCTTAGTTTCCTTATATGTAAGTTAAAATAATACATATTTTCTAATGTGTTTATGAGGAGTAAATAAGTTACTTAAGGTGTTTTAGTTTCAGACATAGTAAGTACTCAACTGTAAGCAATGATTAACCATAAATAGCTAATACTTTATTATAATTGGGCTTCCCTGATGGTTCCCACGGTAAAGCGTCTGCCTGCAATGTGGGAGACCTGGGTTCGATTCCTGGGTCGGGAAGATCCCCTGGAGAAGGAAATGGCAATCTACTCCAGCACTCTTGCCTGGAAAATCCCATGGACGGAGGAGCCTGATAGGCTAGAGTCCATGGGTTGGCAAAAGTTGGACACGACTGAGCAACTTCACTTTCACTTTATTATAGTTACTAATATCAACGTTGATATTACTAAATACTATATTACAGTAATTACTAATATCAAAAGTTACTAATATCAATTTTGGATAATACTTCAAAATGAAAGAAGCAAATTACTTTGAGGATGCCTCTGCATTGTCAGAAAGTGCAACGTGATTGTTTCTGTTATACAGGTTTCTGGTTGTAAAGACGAATCCAAATGTTACTCTCACTCTGTCTAGATTTTTCACAGTAAAGTCACAACTTTTTATAAACTGCCATATTCCTAGAACCAACTCGATTAACAGAATCTACCTTTGAAAATCTTTACAGAACTGATAAATCCTATCCTATAAGACAACCTGTCTCATTGTCAGTCTGCTTAAGACAGGACTCTGAGTTCTGAAGTCATGCCCAATATATAGGAAGGAACAGAGCCAAGACTATGAATTATTTCTCTCTCTCTCTCTCTCTCTCTCTCTTATATATATATATATATAATTTTTATAACTTTCTTTTTATATTGGAGTATAGCCGATTAGCAACGTTGTAATAGTTTTAGGTGGACAGCGAAAGGACTCAGTTGACTATGCACTGTTTCTTAAGGCTAAGGACACAGTTTCGTTCGGAGAGAGGGAGGGATATTATTCCTAAGAGCCCTATTACTGTTTCTATCTGTTCCTAGTGTGGTAGGATAATATTAACAGATTGCCTCCCCTAACCAGTATTATCTTCTTTCAGTGTTTTTGTGCATGACTCCACCCCAAACAAGCAGCTAGGCATCCTGTGCTTATTTATTGCTTTAAGGGAAAGATGCAGAGAAAGAAGAAAACAGGAGGGAATAAAAGGAGTCCGTCCTGGCTTTCATACTGCAAAAAGCTTGGCTTACAGGAACTAAAAAAAAAAAAAAAAAAAAAAACTGGCGGAGCAAGAGATGTGGATAAAACATGTTCTGTAAGAGCATGGCTTTCCACTCACAGAAAAAAACTGAAACAAACAAACTCCCTTCTTGTGCTGGAGAAAGAGGAGGTTGTAGATGGTAGAAAGGGGGGAGAAAGAGGAAAGGTAGAAGTGGACCGGTATAAATGGTCCTTAACTTGGAGAGTGAGCAAAACAACATCCCTGTATTTGTCAGTGTGCCCTGGAAGTTGCTGTTGTTCAGTCTCCCAGTCCTGTCCAGCTCTTCACGACCCCATGGACTGCAGCACACCTGGCCTCCCTTTCCCTCACCATCTTCTGGAGTTTGCCCAAGTTGATGTCCATTCCATCAATTATGCCATCCAGCCATCTCATCTTCTGATGCCCTCTTCTCCTCCTGGAAGAGGAGAAACCTTCTTTCTTAGATGGGAGCTTACAGAAAGGAACTCTGAGCCCACTAGAGGCTGGGAGAACCAATGACTGGATTAGGATGCTGAGTTTCTCACTGTATGCCCATGTAGACAGATGGCATTGGGAACCAGAGGTCCCAACCTAAACACTTGCCGCCACACTAGACATTCTCAAATTTAGCTCCAACCCTGGTGGTGGGGGAAGGTGGGATACGAGAAATTGGCGAAGATTATGGTATCACCAACCCTTTGGAATAGACAATTCAAAATTGAACTTAAAGGTGAGTTATCAAAAAGTAAATTTGTGTTTATACGTTTGCATGGTTATAGGCTGTGACAAGGACACAGACAACTTTGGAGTAACACCCAAGCACATTGTCAAAGACAGGAAATCAGAAAGGACACCAGGGTTTGGGGAGAAAGCTTCAGGATCTTAGACGTTTAAAGTCAGGCCCTGACAGCAAAATCGGAACTGGTCAACATGTAACTCAGGAGACAGCACAATTCTGCTCCTGGAGATGGGGGCTGGTGTTGATGAGGAGATAATGTATAGGAGAGAGTACTGAGTTAGGGCCCTGCTCTGAACCACATAGAGAAATGGCTGATTCCACTACAAGAACAATCAAGAACGGAAAAGCAATTCACAGGCTCTGCCTACTATATGTATGACTCTATAAGAATAACTTGGTTTTCTGACCTGGAACACTGAACCAATGGAAGACAGCAGAGGCCACCAGGGGACAGCAGAGTCTACCACGAGCGGAAATCATCCCACAGACAGAAATGGTGCCTGGGACTCCAGGCCTGAAGACTCCCAGTGTGACATTCTTCTAGGTGCTGGAGGTGACACGACAAAAACGGTATTGATGATCAGTTGACAATAACACCAAGTAAGGGAGCTATGTCTATTCCTTTTCTGAAGAGAAATAAGATTACTTTTAACTATTTTCAGTTGGAAAATGTGTAGCTCTCTGATAGACCAGAACCAATGATACACTGATGTAAACCCAAAAACTATTGTTAAAATCCAGTTTACATTTATCTAAAAGGACTTCCTCGACATGGATTTTATAATTATCACAAAAATAATAACCAGCACCTACTTCTCACTACCATGTGCCAGGCTCTGTGCTAAGTGCTTTACATAATGTTATTCAGTCTTCAACTTAACTGCATCATAGGGGATATTAACATCCTATTATCAGACAAATAAGTGCCAGTGAGGTCACAAAAGTTGCCCGGTGTGACTCCAAAGCCAATTCAGTATGTATCGGTTTGGTCAAAAGTTCCTTTGGTTTTTAAGTAAAAATAAAAGACACATTTTTCACTTTCACCAAAAACTTTATTGAACAATATATTCACACTTTGCTTCCACTGCCCTTTGTCACTTTTCAGTCAACTTCATAATTCCATCTTCCCCAAACTTTCTCTCTTATGGGCAAAGAACTATTATTAGCAAGCCAGGGCTCTGTGGCTTAAACAGTATAGAATCTGCCTGCAATGTAGGAGACCCACATTCAATCCCTGGGTTAGGAAGATCCCCTGCAGAAGGGAATGGCAACCCACTTCACTATTGCTGCTGAGAAAATCCCATGGACAGAGGAGCCTGGCTGGCTGTGGTCCACGAGGTCACAAAGAATCAGACATGACTGAGTGACTATTATACCAGGTGCCTTTTACAGTATTCCAGGGAATTGAAAATTTTTCCATTAAGAGAATTTTGTGAAAACCAAAATAAATGGAAATCCAAAGGCTCAGTGAATACACGGGATGAATTCATAGCCAAGCTGTAACAGTTTTTGCCTGGTCATCAAAGAAATACGCGGCTTGAGTTATCCTGATGGAAGATTATGTGTCTTCTGTTGACTATTTCTGGACACTTTTCATGAAGTGCCTTCAGTTGGTCTGAGGGTAGTACTTGTTGGAATTAATCCTTTGGTCTTCCAGAAGGAGTTCATAATAGAGGACTCCCTTTCAATCCCACCATGTACACAATGTCACCTTCTTTAGATGAGTACTGGCCTTTGGTGTGGTTGGTGGTGTTTCATTTTGCTTAACTCACAATCTCTTCTGTTCCACATTATTTTAAAAATGTCTTTTATTAGTTTTGGCTCTGCTGGGTCTTTGTTGCTGCACAAAAACTTTCCCTAGTTGTGGCAAGTGGTGGCTACTCTTCACTATGGTGTGTGAGCTTCTCATCACAGTGGCTGATTTCTCTTGGTGCAGAGCACAGGTTCTAGGTGCGAAGGCTTCAGCGACTGCTGTACATGGGCTCAGTAGTTGGATCACTGGACCACCAGGGAATCCATGTTCCACGTTGCTAAGGTAAAAAATAGTCGAGACCTAAATGTTGTGAGTTATGTTTTATTTGGTGGCAATTTTAGGACTTTAACCCCAACAGACAGCATTTCAAGTGACCCTGAGAGAACTGTTCCGAGGACGCAGGGGTAGGGCGAATCAGGTTATATAGAAGTTTGTAACAAGAGGCAGGTAGTCTGAACATCAAATGATTATTATTAATTAAGGAAAACCAGATATTTCAAGTTAAGGAATTTAGTGGGTTTTTGTATGGGAAGATGTATGAGTCTGGGCTTACTGAAATCATTTCTTTTATGTATATCTCAGTTATCTGGATCAGTATCTTGTGATCTGATTTTTACATCCTTAGCTTCTCTTTTGGTGTAGGGAGGAGTGGCAGCTTGAGGTGGTTCACTGGCTGCCACATAGCAGGCATTGTTCTTCCTGGGGGCACTCCAGGCTCAGAAATTTACCTTTGGAAGGCCAAGGATAGCTGATGGCTATGACATCCTTATTTACAGACACAGCAGGAAAACGCTATTTCACAACATTATGTGCATTACCCGCTTTTCATCACCCATCACAATATATTTTAAAAGCAGAACATTTTCATTACCTTTAAGTAGAGAATTGCATGCAGAAATACAGTCAAGAAGGCTTTTTTCACTTGTGTGGAAACCAAATATCAAAGCAATTATTAATAATATAACCAAGTTTGTGCAATGATTTTCAGCTCTTGATTTGGATGCTATGAGTAAGTCAGCTCTCTCCCGCATGGTATAATATTGATTGTTCTCAATTAATGATTTGATTGCTGTCAACTTCAACTGGCTTACCTGCCAATGAAGTGTTATCTAGAGAGAAATCTCTGCATGAAACTTCAAAAACCACTTTTGACATGTTTGACCAGACACAGCACCTTCTTCATTCACTACACAAATCTTTTTGTGTTTCAATTATATTTTTAGCTTTCTTGAAATAATAAAGCTTTTATGTTTTTATGCCAAAATGTTGCTTTTTACTTCCGTCTTCAATCTTGAAATGGGTACACAAAAATTCACCAATTTTGATAGGTTTTTTTTAATGCATGAGAGTGATCACAATGCAATTTAACAATTGTTTTCAATGACATTAAAGACAACTAAGCACTACTAGAGTCATCTTCAGAAAAAAAAACAAACAAACATTTTGACCAACCCAATACTAGAAAGGTAAAACCTAACACTCTGTCTTCAAACCTATAATTTTAAATATTGTGTAAGAAACACCAAGATATGTAAAGGGCCTTGAGCTCCTCATGACGTTAGTGCTGGACTTGGTTTATTCTTGCATAACTCTGTTTTGACCTGATATTATAAAGCAGTTTAGGCTCCTATACATTTTGTAAGTTATTCTCTATCTATAGAATGTGTTGTTGCCATTCAGTCGTTCAGTCGTATCCAACTCTTTGCAACTCTATGGACTGCCGCACGCCAGGCTTCCCTGTCCTTCACCATCTCCCTGAGTTTGCTCAAACTCATGTCCATTGAGTCAGTGATGCCATCCAACCATCTCATCCTCTGTTATTCCCGTCTCCTCCTGCTTTCACTGTTTCCCAGCATCAGGGGCTTTGAGAATGAGTCGGCTCTTCATTCACATCAGATGGCCAAAGTATTGGAGCTTCAGCTTCAGCATCAGTCCTTCCAATGAATAGTCAGGTTTGATTTCCTTAAAGACGTTGACTGGGTTGATCTCCTTACAGACCATGGGACTCTCAAGGGTCTTCTCCAGGACCACAATTCAAAAACATTAACTCTTCGGCATTCTGTCTTCTTTATGGTCCAACTCTCACATCCGTATTTGACTAAAGGCATTCCTGATAATACCAAAAACACAGTATGAACTACTTCTGAATTCTTTCTCTTATTTTGACCCTCAAAAACAAATAAACAAACAAACATACTGTTATGTCATTTTTACAGGTGGCCAGAATAGTACTATCTATTGAATGTAATAGGTTCCTAGAATTCAAATTTGAAGGACTTTGAATTTGATTATGTTTAGTGAAGCTAGGGTTTAATGGTTGTCATATTCTTTATACAATTCCTGCTGATTGTTTTGTGGTTTCAGCTAGGCTTTGGTACTATGCTGTGGCTTCATTATCAAGATTTGGCAAGCAACAACGGGAAAGGAAGGATTTCTATGAAGTTGAGAGTAGAGTCATTCAAGTGCCCTGGACTGCATACCAGAAGCAAAGAGCTGACTTTGTATTTTTGCCCACAGAATGGAATCTCTCACCTTGCTAAGAAGAAAGGTTTCAGAGAGGGTTTTAATTTTTTTCAGATCACAACGGTCGATCTGTTTAAATCCTGGAACTCTGATGATTTCTCCAGAAATTCATGCAACAGAGCATCATCCAAAAAGTCAGCTTTTACTATTAATATAAAACTGTGAGGCTGGTGTTTGGATCCCTTTTCACAGAGGAGGAAATGGAGTACAAGGCATTAAGGAAGTGCCTGAAGACCATGCTGCCGTGCTGTCAGGCCATGAAACCTGCCTCCCAGGCCCCCAAGGGCATTGTTCTTCCTCTATCTGGATGTTTGGGAATATCTGCCAATAAGAACAATTTTGTTTTTGTCATTAGTGATGACAGTTTTATCATTCTTGCTTTTGAGGAAAAAAAAAAATGAATGAGCCAACAGATTCAGTCGCTTCTTGGATATTCCCTTAAAAGTGACTATTGGATCACACTGTTGAAAAGAGGCCGTGTATTCAGGTCATTAAAAAAATAAAAAAGCTTTTAAGCTTCACATGGAGAATTTAGATCATAATTATCTAGTACACAGCTGAATTGCAACTAGATCTAGGAAAATAAAATTCCTCTGTACTCAGAATCTTGATACATGTTGGATGAGGACTCTATTCTTTTGATTTACTTTTATAGCTAATAAGATACTCAGATATAATAGAGTGATAATATTTGCTGAAGTAGTTCCATTAGCAGTGCAACATCTACTGGGAAAAAAACTGTCATTATTCAGCCAACACTACTGAGTACCTAATACCTGCTAGGCTAGCATATAGTTATAAGAACAACAGAGTTGCTGTTTTTAAGGAGTTCACTGTTTTCTAAAAGATACAAATCATGATAATAAATGTACAATTTATGTATAATAATGCATATACATAATAATATGTATTATACTCAAGATACTGTGGGAAACAATGGAATATTAGACTTTGGAGATCTCTAACAATTTTATAGGGGAGGTGCAATTCAATCTAAGTCTTCTTAAATTCCAGAAAGTACTTCACCAGGCTAAGAGACTAGAGTCTGGGGACACCTATTAATATTATACATATAGCATGGCCTAAAAATGATTTCCATTTAAGAAATTAAAAGCCAGAGAAAGAAGAGAAGCTGTTATTCCCAAAGCATGAGGGAAAACACAGTGGAAGGTTAATATGCAGAACATCTGATAAGAGTAAGACCTAGATGCTCAGTTCATTGAGGAAAAACTAGTGCAGTATGATGGTCTAAATATATCAAAGTCAGATAGAAAAAGAATTCTCCATGTACTCACAATTTCACCCAGATTTGCTCAAAACTCACAACTATAAGCAAAACGTGGCTATATATAAATACATAATTCTAGAGTACACACAGTATTTTCATTCCTTCTCCAAAATCTAATAATGTTTGAGAGAAGTTTAAATAATACCAAAATTCTTAATTGTTCAAAAACTAACTCATGAGAAATTTTCATTTGTATGTGGGAAACTTTTCCTTCTAGTCATGCTGTTTGCCTAAGGAGATTTCTTAAAAATAATTTTTACTGGAGTATAGTTGATTTCATTCTGTCTGTCCTCTGATGGATGAGGTTAAGAGGCTTATGGAAGCTTCCTGATGGGAGGGACTGGCTGTGGGGACAACAGGGTCTTGCTCTTGTGGGCTCAGTGAATCTTTAATCCAATTTTCTGCTGATGGGTGGGCCTGTGTTCCCTCCCTGTTAGGCCAAACTACCGTAGGGGCAATGGCAGTAATGGCAACTTCCTTCAAAAGGACTTATGCCAGCACACGACAGCTCCCAGGACTGCTGTAGTCAGTGCCCCTGACCCTGTGGCCGGCCACTGTCGCCCACGCCTTTGCTGGGGACTCCCAAACACTCACAGGCAAGTGTGGCTCAGTCTCCTGTGGGGTCATTGCTCCTTTCTTCTGTGTCCTGGTGCACACACGGTTTTGCTGTGCCCTCCAGGAGTCTGTTTTCCCAGTCTTGTGGAAGTTCTGAAATCAAATCCCACCAGCCTTCAAAGTCAAATTCCCTGGGGGTTCTCAGTCTCTTTGCCGATTTCCCAGGTTGGGAATTTCCCAGGTTTGTGAATCATCAGCCCAGTGGCTGTACAGTGGAGCTTACAGGGACCTCCTCCAAGAGGACTTATAACCTCAGATATACAGATGACACCAGTCTTATGGTACAAAGCAAAGAAGAACAGCCTCTTGATGAAGGTGAAAGAGGAGAGTGAAAAAGCTGGCTTAAAACTCAACATTCAGAAAACTAAGATCATGGCATCCAGTCCCATCACTTCATGGCAAATAAATGGGGAAAAAATGGAAACAGTGACAGACTTTACTTTCTTGGGCTCCAAAATCACTATAGATGGCGACTGCAGCCATGAAATTAAAAGACACTTGCTTCTTGGAAGAAAAGCTATGACAAGCCTAAATAGTGTATTAAAAAGCAGAGACAATACTTTGCCGACAATAGTCCATATAGTCAAAGCTATGGTTTTTCCAGTAGTCATGTATGGATGTGAGAGTTGGACCAAAAAGAAGGCTGAGCCCCAAAGAACACATGCTTTTGAACTGTAGTGTTGGAGAAGACTGTTGAGAGTCCCTAGCACTGCAAGGAGATCAATACCTGTCAATCCTAAAGGAAATCAGTCCCAAATACTCATTGGAGGGACTGATGCTGAAGCTGAAGCTCCAATACTTTGGCCACCTGATGCGAAGAGCTGACTCTTTGGAAAAGACATTGATGCTGGGAAAGATTGAAGGCTGGAGGAGAAGGGGACGACAGAAAGTGAGATGATTGGATGGCATCACCAACTCAATGGACCTGAGTTTGAGTAAGCTCTGGGAGTTGGTGATGGACAGGGAAGCCAGGCATGCTGCAGTCCATGGGGTCACTAAGAGTCAGACATGACTGAGCAACTGAACAACAAACAACAAATAGTTGATTTACAATGTTGTATTAGTTTCTGCTATACACCAAAGTGATTCAGTTATACATGTACATGTATCCACTCTTTTATATTCTTTTCCAATATAGGCCATTAAATGGTACTGAGTACAGTTCCCTGTGCTAAACAGCAAGTTCTTATCTATTTTATGTATAGTAGTATGTATATGTTAATCCAAATCTTCCAATTTATCCCTCCCCTACTGTCCACCTTGGTAATGATAAATTTATTTTCTATATTTCTATTTTGTAAGTAGTTCATTTGTACCATTTTTAAAGAATCCATGTATACATGATATCATGTAGTATGTGTCTTTCTCTGCCTAGCTTTATTTCATTCTTTTTATGGCTGAGTAATATTCCATTGTGTATATGTACCACATCTTCTGTATCTATTCCTCTGTCAGTGGACATTTAGTAGATTTTTTAAACTGTTGTTTTTGTTTAGTCTCTAAGTCATGTCTGACTCTTTGTGACCCCATGAACTGCAGCAGGCCAGGCTTCCCTGTCCTTCACTATCTGCTAGAGTTTGCTTGAACTCATGTCCACTGAGTCAGTAATGCCATTCAACCATCTCATCCTCTGTTGCTCCCTTCTCCTCCTGTCTTCAATCTTCCACAGCATCAGGGTCTTTTCTAATGAGTCAGCTCTTCACATCAGATGGCCAAAGTATCAGAGCTTCAGCATCACCATCAGTCCTTCCAGTGAATATTCAGGGTTGATTTCATTTAGGATTGACTGGTTTGATCTCCAGTCAATCAGTCATTTAGGATTGACTGGTTTGATCTCCAAGGGACTCTCTAAAGCCTGCTCCATCCCCATAGTTCAAAAGCATCAATTCTTCTGTGCTCAGTTACCAGATAATTATGGGAGGTGGGAAGCCCAAGAAAGAGCTGAGGCAGAGTATCAGCATGGATGCAGGCCCAGGCTCCCCATCTGCCCCAGCACGTACCCTAGACCTGTGGTGCATCCATGAGGCTGGGCTCCAGGGAAAACCCCGGGCCACTGAGGCTCTTTTCCCAGTGCTCAGGAATCTGCTGCTCTACGTGAAGTCTCTTATCCAGATAGGTCATGAGTGGTCCCACCATTGGGACCAGCATGCTGGGGAGGAAGGTCCTCTGCCCATGAAGCTTCCTCATCTACACTGTGGACCCTGTGCAAGCAGATGGGAAGCTAGGCTGTTCCTAGGCCTGAGCCCCTGGCTGATGTCTGCTGCCCTCCCCACCATGACCTGGATGGTATGCGGAATGCTTTTCCTCTGGCTGAGATGGAGATGGTTTCCAGCACAGATGACACAAGGACTTCTCTGAACAGAAGTGGTGAAGGAGACCCCTAGAAACGCCAGTGTAGGTCATGTCCCGCATGCTGGCCTGCCCCTCTGCCTATCATCTCCAAGAGCTGCACAGTTGGTTCTGTGGATGGAGGGCCAAGGACAGCCCAGAGTTGAGCCCCACAGAGAATATTTTTACAGAAGAGGGGCCGCTGGGATTCTCTATGAGCTTAACCCCTCAACTCCTGGGAGATGTGGTTTTCCTATGGACCTGCTGGTCACTTCATCAGTGCCTACCTGGTGGGTGACTGCATGAGGGACAACCCAGGAGGGCTGGGCAATGAGACCACAATCCAGGTTCCCAGTTCAGCCAGGCCCTGGCCATCCGGAGCCACCCTAAATTTGTGATGGGGGGTCTCAGTTAGCATGTTGACCTACCCTTTCCTGCTGCTCAGCGATCTCATGGCCGCGAGTGACTGTGGGTTGCATGCCAGGTTCCCTGCTCACTCCCCAGTGTTCCAATCCTGGACCCACTGCTAGAAGGACCTGAGTGTGCAAGGCCAGCACGTCTGAGGCTCCAGTGTGCTTTTCTGCTGGGTGGCATCAGGATCGTACTTTGTCCTGAAGTAAAATGAATCATGTGAAAACAACAGAAGGATCTCTGTTCATTTCCAAGGCAAACCATTCAACATCAGAATAATCCAAGTCTATGCCCCAAACACTAATGATGGAGAAAGTGAAGTTGAACGCTTATATGAAGACTTACCTACAAGACCTTCTAGAACTAACACCAAAAACAGATGTCCTTTTCATTATAGGAAACTGGAATACAAAAGCAGGAAGTGAAGAGATACCTGGAGTAACAGCACCTTTGGCCTTGGAATACAAAATGAAGCAGACAAACTCTAACAGAATTTTGCCAAGACAATCCACTGGTTATAGCAAGCATCCTTGCTATCACCAGTTCCAACACAAGAAACGACTTTGCACATGCACATCACAGGATGGTCAATACCAAAATCAGATTGGTTATATTTGCAGCTGAAGATAGAGAAGTTCTATAATCACAAAAGCAAGACCAGGAGCTGAGTGTAGTTCAGATCATGAATTCCTTATTGCAAAATTCAGACTTATATTGAAAAGAGTAGGGAAAACCACTAGGCCTTTCAGGTTTGACCTAAATCAAATCCCTTATGATTGTACAGTGGGGGTGACAAATAGATTCAAGGGATTAGATCTGATACACAGAGTACCTGAAGAACTATGCATGGAGGTTCGTAACATTGTACAGGAGGTGGTGATAAAACCATTCCCAAGAAAAAGAAATGCAAAAAGACAAAATGGTTTTCTGAGGAGGCCTTACAAATAGCTGAGAAAAGAAGAGAACCGAAAAGCAAAAGAGAAAAGGAAAGATACATCCATCTGAATGCAGAGTTCCAAAGAATGGCAAGGAGAAATAAGAAGGCCTTCTTAAGCGAACAATTCAAACTGATAGAGAAAAACACTAGAGTGGGAAAGACTAGCGCTCTTTACAAGAAAATGAGATATACCAAGGGTACATTTCATGCAAAGATGGGCATAATAAAGGACAGAAATGGTATAGACCTAACAGAAGCAGAAGATATTAGGAAGAGGTGGCAAGAATACACAGAAGAACTATACAGAAAAGGTACCAATGACACAGATAACCACAATGGTGTGATCACTCACCTAGAGCCAGATGCCCTGCAGTGTGAGTGTAAAGTCAAGTGGGCCTTAGGAAGCATCACTAAGAACAAAGTTAGTAGAGGTGATGGAATTCCAGCTGAGCTATTTCAAATCCTAAATGATGATCCTATTCAAGTGCTGCATTCAATATGTCAGCAAATTTAGAAAACTCAGCAGTGGCAACAGGATTGGAAAAGGTCAGTTTTTTTCCAATCCCAAAGAAAGACAGTGCCAAAGAATGTTCAAACTACCACAGAGTTGCACTCATTAAATATGCCAGCAAGTAATGCTCAAAATCTTTCAAGCTAGTCTTCAAAAGTATGGGAACCGTAAACTTCCAGATGTTCAAGCTGGATTTAGAAGAGGCAGAGGAACCAGAGATCAAATTGCCAACATCCATTGGATCATAGAAAAAGCAAGAAAACTCCAGAAAAATTTCTGCTTCATTGACTATGCTAAACCTTTGACTGTGTGGATCACAACAAACTGTGGACAATTCCTAAAGAGCTAGGAATACCAGACCACCTTGCCTACATTCTGAGAAATGTGTCTGCAGGTCAAGAAGCAACAGTTAGAATCGGACATAGAACAGTGGACTGGTTCAGAATTGTGAATGGAGTATGTCAAGGTTGTAATTGCCACCCTGCTTATAACTTAGGTGCAGAATGCACATCACGTGAAACGCTGGGCTGGATAAATTACAAGCTGGAATCAAGACTGCCAGGAGAAACATCAACAACCTCAGATATGCAGATGACACCACCCTTAGAGCAGAGCAGGGAAAGGAACTAAACAGCGTGTTGATGAAGGTGAAAGGAGAGTGAAAAAGCTGGCTTAAAACTCAATATTCAAAAACTAAGATCATAGCATCCAGTTCTATCACTTCATGACAAATAGATGGGGAAAAAATAGAATCAGTGATAGACTTTATTTTCTTGGGCTCTAAAATCACTGCTGATGGTAACTGCAGTCATGAAATTAAAAGACGCTTGCTCCTTGGAAGAAAAACTATGACAAACTTAGAAAGCATATTAAAAAGTAGAGACATAGTTTGCCAACAAAGGTCTGTATAGTCAAAGCTACGGTTTTTTCCAGTAGTCACATATGGATGTGAGAGTTGGACCATAAATAAGGCTGAATGCCAAAGAATTGATACTTTTAAACAATGGTGTTGGAGAAGACTCTTGAGAGTCCCTTGAACTGCAAGGAGATCAAGCCAGTCAATCCTAAAGGAAATCAACCCTGAATGTTCATTGAAAAGACTGATGCTGAAGCTGAAGCTCCAATACTTTGGCCACCTCAGCTGAAGAGCCTGCTCACTGGAAAAGACCCAGATGCTGGGAAAGATTGATGGCAGGGAGGAGATGGGGATGACAGAGGAAGAGATGGCTAGATGGCATCACCAACTCAATGGACATGAGTTTGAGCAAGCTCCAAAAGATAGTGGAGGACAGGGAACCCTGGCATGCTGCTGTTCATTGGGTTGCAAAGAGTTAGACAGAACTGAGTGACTGAATAACAATGACAACAAACAGAGTTTAGTTCAGTTCACAAATCACCCAAACAAATCACCCAAGAAACCACGCTGTCTGAGCCTGGCCACTGTGGTGAAGCCTGATCATTTCCAGGCACCTGTCAGACCAACGGAGCAAAACCTAGAAGTGCTCCAGACTGGCTGGACTCCGGTTTCTATATTCCCCCTATGCCTCTCTGGAAGCAGGGTTGGGTGGGGTTGAAGCTGTGACCAGTAGATTGATGACTGTTAGACCCAGGAAGTTGGGGTAGGGCTGGGGAATTGGGGCAGAATCCTCTACTTTGCACATTTCCTAAGTCTGTCTTGTGCAGGGGACCAGAGAATGGCTTGTGGAAGCCCAAGCTGGATGAGCAAAGGGTTGTGAGGTCTGATGCCACCTCCCCCATTCACATCTCTGGGATCAGCCCTGGCTCTGATCCTGCTAGCCAGTTGGGACCTTTGCTCTCTTGCTTTGTAAATAGAATGTGATCCCCTTTCACAAGGCCACCAGCCTGTCCAGGTCTTTGCTGGAAGCTCACTTTATTTTTCTCAACACTGGCAGCACCTTCTGAATGGAAATCATGTAACTGCTCAGAACATGGGCCCCTCGTCAAATGCTTGTCTGTTTAATGGTGATGCCTTTCATGCAGGATATGGTTACCTATGCAGTTGTGAATACCCAAGTGTTAGGCAAATTGTGACTCTAGTCCTATCCAATGTAAAGGTCCTGGGACTTCCCCGGTGGTACAGTGGAGAGGGATCTGCCTACCAGTGCAGGGAACATAGGTTCAGTCCTCAGTCAGGGAAGATCCCACATGCTGCGGGCAGTAAGCCTGCGTGCCACGACTACTGAAGTCCATGTGACTTCAGCCCGTGCTCTATGCAGAAAGAGAAGCCTCCACAGTGAGAAGTCCGTGCACTTCAGTGAAGAGTAGCCATGGCTCAGCAAAAGTAGAGAAAGCCCAGGCCAGTAATGGAGACCCAGCACAGCCTAAATAAATACATATATAAAAGTTCCTAATGAGATTTGACCCTTTCTCCCTCAAATAAATATATTGATGATTTCGGGGAAAAAAGTAACCAGATATTTTAACAACTTTATGAAAAATGTAAATGATAACAAACTCAGATTGTGGGACTTTATGAGCTAAAAGAAGCACCTTCATAATTTATAGTAAGGCACATTTTATTGTTTAAAATTATTTGTATATTATGAAATTTGCAGTATTTAAAATTTTAAACAGCTGATTTTAAAATTCTTTGGGCATCTTTATTTTAGTGGAAGAGAGTTAATTAACATTAAATTGAAATGTTATTTTTTAAATGAAAAAAGTTTTAACTTTTATTTTGTCTTGGAGTACTGCCAGTTAACAGTGTTGTGATAGTTCAGTTGAACAGCAAAAGGACTCAGCCAGACATATGCTGCTGCTGCTGCTATATACATGTATCAATTCTCTCAAACTCAATAGTCTCAGTCAATTTTCTCAAACTCCCCTTTCATCCAGGCTGCCACATATTGAGCAGAGTTCTCTGTGTTCTACAGTAGGTCCATGTTGGTTATGCATTTTAAATATAGCAGTGTGTCATGTCCATCCCTAACTCCCTAACTATCCCTTCCTCACATCTTTTCCCCCGCCAACCAAACGTTCATTCTCTAAGTCTGTGAGTCTGTTTCTGTTCTGTAAATAAGTTCATTTGTATCATGTCTTTTTAGATTCTACATATAAGGAATATCACGTATTTTTCTTCTGATTTACTTCACTCAGTATGACAATCTGTAAGTCCATCCATGTTGCTTTATTTTAGTGGAAGATAATCAATTGCCATTAAGTTGAAATTTTTAAAAAGCACTAATATTTGTCACATGCTGATGTGTCACAAGTGTTCTGTATACTTACTTTTCAAAAAGTAAACTGCACATTAAACAGAGTGAAGTAAGTCAGAAAGAGAAAGACAAATATCATATATTAATGCATATATATGGAATCTACAAAGACGGTACTGGTGAACTTTTGCAGGGCAGCAATGAACAGGCAGACAGAGAACAGACTTGTGGGCACCTTGGGGGAAGGAGAGGGTGGGATTAGTTGAGAGAATAGTGTGGAAACATATACATCTCCATATGTAAAATAGATAGCCAGTGGGAATTTGCTGTGTGATGCAGTGAGCTCACACTTGGTGCTCTGTGACAACCTAGAAGGGTGGGAGGGTGGTTCAAGAGGGAGGGGACATATGTATACCTATGACTGATTCCTGTTGATATGGCAGAAACCAATATAATAGTATAAAGCAATTATCTTCCAATTAAAACAAATTTAAAAAAAACAAGTTACGCATTCAAAGAGTACAATCAAAAGACAGAGAAGATATTTACTGAAAAGTTACCTGGACACTCAAGAAATTCTTTAAAAATTTCCACCAGGAAATTGCAGCTTTAGAGGAAATCAATGCTATTCTTTTCTTGCGTGTTTTTCTTGAGCTTTTTTGTGATTATACAAACAAATATATGTGTGTGGGGGTGTCTTTATTTCCATCCTGTTTTTACATACTGTTCTACATCTTGTTGCTTCTGATTAGCAGTATATCCTGCAACTATCCCATTTGGTGACATAAATATTTCCTTGTTATTTATTACAGCATGATATTTGATTGCATGAGTCCATCACAACAAACCTTTATAGATGGAAATTTAGGTTTTTCCACTCTATTCTTATTATAACAGTGCTGCATTAAATATTTGTATACAGTTATCAGTTTGCTCATTTACAAATATATCTATCTATTTAATAAATCCAGCTAGAGGAATGCTTGTCAGAGGTATGTATATGTATTTGATAAAGTTAGATATTGCCAAATTGTTTTATGTGGTGTTTGGATACATTTACACTCCCACAAGCAATGTATGAGAGTATCTGTCTCCACCAGACTTTCACCACCAAAGGTGTTATTAATCTTCTTGATATTTGCCAGTCAGATAGGAAAGAAGTACCTTTTTTGTGCTTTAAATGGATTTTCTTATTAATCCCGATAACAATAAGTGCTACTACTAACACTATTTTATATATGAGGAAATTAAGGCTTACAGAAGTTGGGTTACTTGCTCAAAACAATAAGTGCTATTACTAACACTATTTTATATATGAGGAAATTAAGGCTTACAGAAGTTGGGTTACTTGCTCAAAGTTACTCAGATAAAAGGTGGAAGAATCAGGATTAAACTCACTCTTATCTGTATCTTAAACAAAACTCCTAACCCTTAAGGATCACAAGCCAATAAATAACCTTGAAACTTAAATTATATTTCTCATAATTATTTTTGATGATTCAGAACTTAATTGAAAAGGTAGAGCAGAATATCATAGTATCTTAGTGTCAGCATTATTGATATAATTATCACTGAACAATAGTTGTATTGTCCTGGTTTAAAAAGCACCCTTTTGGATAGATGCCAGGTAAACTGGCTTCAGTGGTCTCATATGCCATCACCAAACATGAAAAATTTCATCCCATCCTCCAAAACTTCAGTCTTCAGAATCCACACTCAGTGGCCTCGTTTCATACCTAGCTGAACACAGAGGAATTAATTTATAAAAATTGAAATAAAACTTCATTAAGCCTAAAATGTTGATGTCACAATAACATGCTTGGAATCTAAAAGGTAGCACAAGGATTCCACAATACCTTTCTTCTCCATAGCTCAGAGTACTCGGCAGGTTTAAGTATAGGTCTTCCTCACATGTTGATGGTATAAGTCTGCAAAACGAACAACTGAAACCACGTGACTATTCCCTGCCAACTTTTGACATTATTAGTGAGACTGTGCATGCGGTGGAGAAACCAACTAGATGAAAATCATGTGCTCACAGTGTTTCAGGCTGCAATTTGGAAACATCACACGTGCCCATTCTGGGTGTGGGCTCACAGCGTGTGACAGGTCTGACTTGTTTGCAGTTCTTAGCAGTGTGAGTTTGAGGTCTCTGCCTGCCCAGAGAGGTTTCGCAAAGAGGAAACACTATTACCTCAACCTCAGCTCAGAAGCACCAAAGTCTGCCCTAGAATCTTCTGGGTGGCGTTTCACGTCAACAAAGAAAACACGGAGCACTTACTAAATGGTGTGGAGGCAGACAGAGGTCCATCTAGAAAAACAACAAAGTCAGACATCTTTCTTACATGTTATACCCAAATGAATTCCAGATGTATAAAAGATTTACATGTAAAGAAAAAGAAAAGTTACCTCAAATGGGAGAGGGCTTTTACGCCACAATACTCAGAACCCATAAAAGAAAATATTAATGAAATAAACTTTCGAGTTTTAAAAATTCTGTATAGAAAAACCCACCATAAATAAAGTAAAAGCAAATGATAAACTGGAATTATTTTATTTTGTCGACTGAAAAGAAATACACAATGTGAGGGTTGCGAGGTACGTTTTATTTGGGGCAAAATGAGGACTATAGCCTGGGAGAGAGCATGTAAGATAGCTCTGAGAAACTGATCCAGAGAGGTAGGGGGAGAGGCCAGTGTCATATGACTCTGGTGGGAAAGGGTACACAACCAAGCATACACTGTGGCAGAGGGTTACTTCTAGTCACAAGAAGCAGATGTCTCTGTTAATGATTTTAGCACTTTTCTAGGTTAGAAATGCAACCATCGGGCTCATGAAATCATCTGAAAATATTTAACTCTCTAAAGGCCTTTTCTGCCAGTTTTTCCTAGCACAGAGAGTGCCTCATTTCTGATCTCCTTTCAGGAAATGCTGAAGGTCAACAGCTGCAGCAGCACATGATATAACCCTTGTTAAAAAGTGCCAATTTGTAGTTGAGGATTCTAGCTATGATCGCAAACCCAAGTACTCATTTCTGTAATGTACAAAGAGTTTCTACACATCAATGAGAATAAGACCAATACTTTTAGAAAAGTGGATGAGGAATATGAACATACACTTTTCAGAAACGGAAATTCAAATGGCTCTTATACTGATATTCAAATTCTCACATGAGAAAAGAAACACAAATTAAACAACACTGTGACTGTCAAAAGATTTAAAAGCTCTTAGTAGCCTCCATTGGCCAGGCTTTATGGGAAACTTGTATGCTTACCATTTCCTTCTCCAGCGGATCTTTCCGACCCAAGGATCGAAGCCAGGACTCCCACATTGCGGGCAGACACTTTAACCTCTGAGCCACCAGGGAAGCCCTATGCATTATTAGTGAAAGTAATTTGGTCATATTCTAGTATTTATCAGAACTCAAATGCTTATTTTCTTTTACCCATCAGTTCTACTTCTATGGGAGTGTAGTTCTGCAGAGAGCTGTCAGGAAAGGACTCCATGGAAGAGCAATGCCTAAAGAAGTGCAGGAATGAGCTATATTGATGCAGTGGAAAGACCATATGAGGCAGAGTACCAGCTGCTAAGGAGGTGGAGGAGGGCGGGAGAGGAGGATGGGGAGAGGGAGGCAGGCAAGTGGTGGAACACCAGGAGGGCCAGTGTGGCCAGCCTGGAGAAAGCAACCTGGGGAGAATTTGGGGTATGTGGCAGAGGAGTTTTGGAGAAGCAGGACACAGAGGATCACACAGGTCATTTTAAGGACTTCAACTTTGACTGTAAAGAAATGGGGAAATCACTCAGATACTCTGAGCAGAGAAGTGACCTGATGAAACCTACATTTTTTTAGCTGAAGCTGATTTACAATGTTGTGTTAATTTCTGGTGTAAAGCAAAGTTACTAGGATACATATGATATTGAGAGTCAATTCTTAGGTAGGTTGATAAGAAGTCCAGGGTCCCCGAGGAGGAGGAGGAGGAGGAGGAGGAGGAGGAGGAGGAGGAGGAGGAGGAGGAGGAGGAGGAGAAAGGAAGGGGTCTGGGGTTCTCAATGAAGAGAAAAGGACAAACTTTCTTTTCCAATTGATCTATTTCAAATCCTGGAAGATGATGCTGTGAAAGCACTGCACTCAATATACCAGCAAATTGGGAAAACTCAGCAGTGGCCACAGGACTGGAAAAGGTCAGCTTTCATTCCAATCCCAAAGAAAGGCAATGCCAAAGAATGCTCAAACTACCGCACAATTGCATTCATCTCACACACTAGTAAAGTAATGCTCAAAATTCTCCAAGCCAGGCTTCAGCAATAGGTGAACCGTGAACTTCCTGATGTTCAAGCTGGTTTTAGAAAAGGCAGAGGAACCAGAGATCAAATTGCCAACATCCACTGGATCATGGAACAAGCAAGAGAGTTCCAGAAAAATATCTATTTCTGCTTTATTGACTATGCCAAAGCCTTTGTGTGGATCACAATAAACTGTGGAAAATTCTGAAAGAGATGAGAATACCAAACCACCTGACCCGCCTCTTGAGAAATCTGTATGCAGGTCAGGAAGCAACAGTTAGAACTGGACATGGAACAACAGACTGGTTTCAAATAGGAAAAGGAGTACGTCAAGGATGTATATTGTCACCCTGCTTATTTAACTTCTATGCAGAGTACAACATGAGAAACGCTGGGCTGGAAGAAACACAGCTGAAATCAAGATTGCCGGGAGAAATATCAATCACCTCAGATACGCAGATGATACAACTCTTATGGCAGAAAGTGAAGAGGAACTAAAAAGCCTCTTGATGAAAGTGAAAGAGGAGAGTGAAAAAGTTGGCTTAAAGCTCAACATTCAGAAAACTAAGATCATGGCATCCGGTCCCATCACTTTATGGGAACTAGATAGGGAACCAGTGGAAACAGTGGCTGACTTTATTTTGGGGGCTCCAAAATCACTCCAGATTGTGATTGCAGCCATGAAATGAAAAGACGCTTGCTCCTTTGAAGGAAAGTTATGACCAACCTAGATAGCATATTCAAAAGCGAAGACATTACTTTGCCAACAAAGTTCCGTCTAGTCAAGGCTATGGTTTCTCCAGTGGTCATGTATGGATGTGAGAGTTGGACTATGAAGAAAGCTGAGCACTGAAGTATTGATGCTTTTGAACTGTGGTGCTGGAGAAGACTCTTGAGAGTCCCTTGGACTGCAAGGAGATCCAACCAGTCCATTCTAAAGGAGATCAGTCCTGGGTGTTTTTTGGAAGGGCTGATGCTAAAGCTGAAACTCCAGTACTTTGGCCACCTCATGCGAAGAGTTGACTCATTGGAAAAGACTCTGATGCTGGGAAGGATTGGAGGCAGGAGGAGAAGGGGATGACAGAGGATAAGATGGCTGGATGGTATCACCAACTCGATGGACATGAGTTTGGGTGATCCGGGAGTTGGTGATGGACAGGGAGGCCTGGCGTGCTGCAGTGCATGGGGTCACAAAGAGCCAGACATGACTGAGCGACTGAACTGAACTTGTCTTGGTCATTATAACAGTGTATCTTGCTCAAGGACATGTTTCTCCTTAACAAGGACCTTCTGACTAATCTTCGTATCTTAAGATATATGCTGTGGGAGTAGGTCTGGTAAGACATTTCTATTGTTAGTTCTAATCTTATTAATTTAACATGTAGGTTGTGAGAATGGGTCTGGTAGAAGTATATAAGGCCTTGATAAGACTAGTGAGTGGGGGCACTCTGCATCCCACTTCTGATGTCTATGTCAGAAGTCTTCTCTGTCCCTTTTTCACTTTAATAAAACTCTGCTACTGGTGTTCTTCATTTCCTTTGGATATATGCCCAGGAGTGGGATTACAGAATCATATTGTAGCTGTTTTTTTTTTTTTTTAAGATCTTTCATATTGTTCTCTGAAGTGCCTGCCTACATTTCAACCAACAGTAAAGGTGGGTTCTTTTTCCCCACCTCTTTGA
Source organism: Nanger dama (assembly GCA_917880005.1). Classification (NCBI taxonomy): domain Eukaryota; kingdom Metazoa; phylum Chordata; class Mammalia; order Artiodactyla; family Bovidae; genus Nanger; species Nanger dama. The sequence continues at coordinate 41,099,962 of CAKJTW010000009.1, read as the reverse complement.
CAATGTTATTTCCATTCTTTTTAATCATGGCCATTCTTACTGGAGTGAGGGGTGACCTACACTTTTGATACCTCACTCGAGCTGCCGTGCTAAGAACAAGGGAGTGGGATGGAGCAGTTAGGAACAATGGTGTGGGGTGAGAAACAACAAAGGGTTGACTCAAGATGACAGCAGGATTCATGTCAATGTATGGCAAAACCAATACAGTATTGTATAGTAAAAATAAATAAATAAATAAATAAATAAAGAGCAAAAAAAAAAAATGACAGCAGGAGAGGTATGGGATAGATCCAGAATGTAGGTGTATTTTGAAGGTAGAGTCGCCAGAATGTAGGTATATTTTGAAGGTAGAGTCGCCTAGATTAGTGACAGAGTCTATTTGGGGTTGACAGAAAGAATCTAGAATGACTCTAAGATTTTTGAATTGAAAAACTGGAAAGAAAGGCATTGCTATCGACTGCAAGGAAGGCATCTAACAGAGGAACAGGTCAGGAAGGAGCTCAGATGTCAACTTACGGACAGGACTATGTTGAGGTGCTCGTTAGACACAGAAATGGAAATACCAGCTCAACAGATGGCTACATGAACCTGGGGTTTGGAGAGATCCGGCCAAAGCTATACAATTAGGAAATCAGCACATATAAAATGGCCAGTGAAGCCTGAAAGGCCGGTGAGCCAGACAGAGGAGGCCACCAAGGGGCTGGAGCAGGAAAAGGAGCCTGAGCGTGGGCCCCTCCATACATCCTAGTGACACGGGTCATCAAGGATCCTGACCGCTCCCAGTCTGGTACAGCAATATAGTAAACATGAAACTGATGGATTCCAGAAAGCAGAGAATCAAGCCTCAAGATGTTACTACCACTCATCCGAAAAAAAAAAAAAAAGAAAGAATGCCATTTGAGCAGCATGGATGGACCTAGAGATCGCTAAGTGAAGTAACTCAGACAGAGAAAGACAAATATTAATGTAGGATATCACTTACATGTAGTATTTAAAATAGTTCTATAAATGAACTTATTGACAAAACAGAAATAGACTCACAAAGCTTATGGTTATTGGGGGAAGGGGGAGAGAAAAATTAGGAATTTAGGATTAAGAGGTATTTAGTATCATACATAAAATAGGTAACCAACAATAACCTACTGTATAGCAAAGGGAACTACATTCAGTATTTTGTAATGACCTACAATGGAAAAGAATCCGAAAAAGAATATTTATTTTTATTACATGACATATTTATGTATAACTAATATTTATATTATATGTATAACTGAATCCCTTTGGTGTATATCTGAAACTAACACAACACCGTAAATCAACTTTGACTTTTAAAAATTATTTTAAAATTGCTTATTACTACCAACTTATAAGAAATACAGGTGAGAAAGGAACAGACTGGGCAAAGTCATGAGGATGCAGTCCATCAAATCCAGAACATGGGGACTTCCACAGGAAAGATGGCCTTTGTAAAACAAAACAAAAAAATTTAGAAATGGCATGAAAGAGGGAGAGGGGGGGAAAACTGTGAGAGATGAAAAACTGCCTCTAAATACAATATGTTTAGAGACTGAGTTGAGTCAATCTATTATTTAAAAATATTTTTGAGACAATCTAGGAAATTCAAACTCTGATTATGTTTTTAGATTTGTTTTACAATCACTGTGACTGGCATTTTTAACAGTCATTGTCTATTAAAGATGCATTCTGGAGTATTTACAGGTGAATGATATGATGTCTGGGATTTTGGTTTAAGATTTTCCAGATTTAGGCAAGGAGGATGCATGAAAAAGATGGACAAAATGTTTACAATCATTGAAACTTGGTAATGATATATGGGGGTTCATTATACTATCTCTCTACCTTTGTGTATGCTTATATTTTTCAAAATAATTTAAGAAGACAGAAGCTAAATTCAAGAAATATAGATAAACAGGAGCAGAGAGATAAAATGATAGCCAGAAGGGAAGGACACTTGAAAGGATTTTTAGATTTTTTTCAAGGTGGAAGAAATGAAAAAATACTTGTAAGCTCTGGGGAAGGTGAAGCAAAGAGAGAAAATCTGATGATGCAAGAGAAAAGGGAGGATGGCTGGCGCAAAGTCTCTGAATAGACAAGGAGGGATGAGGTCTAGTGCAAAAGTGGAAAAATGAACAGATAACCCTCAGTAACAGGAGGCAAAGCAGCACAGGGCGGGCTGGGGGGCGAGGGTGTGGCGCAGATGTAAGAGGCCAGAGAGACAGGAGGTAGGCACTCCTTGAAATTCCCTTCCAGAGCCTTCAGCTCCCTCAGTGAAATAGAATGTAATGTCATCAGTCAATAGTGAGGCAATGGATTAAAGATCAAAATGTAAGACCAGAAACTATATAACTCCTAGAGGAAAACAGGCAAAACACTCTCTGACATAAATCATAGCAGGATTCTCTATGACCCACCTCCCGGAGTAATGGAAAGCAAAACTAAACAAATGGTACCTAATTAAACTGAAAAGCTTTTGCATAACAAAGGAAACTATAAGCCATGTGAAAAAAACAGCCTTCAGAATAGGAGAAAATAATAGCAAATGAAGCAACTGACAAAGAACCTCAAAAATATAGAAGCAATTCCTGCAGCTCAATTCCAGAAAAACAAGTGACCCAGTCAAAAATGGGCCAAAGAACTAAACAGACTTTTCTCCAAAGAGGACATACAAATGGCTAACAAACACAGGAAAAGATGCTCAACATCACTCATTATCAGAGAAATGCAAATCAAAACCACAGTGAGATAACATCTCACGGTCAGAATGGCTGCTATCGAAAAGTCTACAAACGATAAATTCTGGAGAGGGTGTGGAGAAAAGGGAACCCTCTTACACTGTGGTGGGAATGTAAACTAGTACAGCTGCTATGGAGAACAGTGTGGAGATTCCTTAAAAAATGAAATAGAACTGCCATACAACCCAGCAATCCCACTGCTGGGCATACACACCGAGGAAACCAGAACTGAAAGAGACACGTGTACCCCAGTGTTCACGGCAGCACTGTTTAAAATAGCCAGGACATGGAAGCAACCTCGATGTCCATCAGCAGATGAATGGATAAGAAAGCTGTGGTACATATACACAATGCAGTATTACTCAGCCCTTAAAAAGAATACATTGAATCAGTTCTAATGAGGTAGATGAAACTGGAGCCAATTATACAGAGTGAAGTAAGCCAGAAAGAAAAACACCAATACAGTATGTTAATGTATATATATGGAATTTAGAAAGTTGGTAACAATGACCCTATATGTGAGACAGCAAAAGAGACACAGATGTAAAGAACAGACTTTTGGACTCTGTGGGAGAAGGCAAGGGCGGGATGATTTGAGAGAATAGCATTGAAACATGTATATTATCATATGTGAAATAGATCACTAGTCCAGTTCGATGCATGAGGCAGGGTGCATTGGGATGACCCTGAGGGATGGGATGGGGAGGGAGGTGGGAGGGAAGGTCAAGATGAGGAACACATGTACACTCATGGCTGATTCACGTGAATGTATGGCAGAAACCATCACAATATTGTAAAGTAATAAGCCTCCAATTAAAATTTTTTTAAAAAGAGTGAGGCTGGGGGACTTCCCTTTTCTCTGGTTAGATTCCATGAATGAGCTCAGGGAGGAAGAGGTAGGATGTCCAGGCTTGTAGTCATGCCAGGTGAGTATTGAGATGCAAGGGAGAGCCTGGGGCATTGAGAGTTGTATTCTTCAGAGCCAAGCTAGGCTGCTGCAACAAAGCAATCCAACATTAATTCTGTGACTTAAAGCAGATTTTATTTCTATTTCAGGCAACAGGCACAAGTGACCATTCCAGGTCACTGGGCCTCAGCTTCGGGTGATCCTTTAGGGGTAGAGGGAGGGGCCGTCTCTCGTCTGTCTTTCTTGACAGGGCTTTATTCCCATCTGAATCCTGAAGACTGAGGAACAGGTACATCTTTACCTGTTATATGGAGGGGGAAGAAAGCACGGGGAGGACGCACTGCCCTTGCTTTAAGGGCCTAGCGTGCAGGGGCCACACATCACTCAGTCTCACTTTGATGTTCTTGTTTAGTCACTAAGTTGTATCCAACTCTATGTGACCCCATGGATTGAAGCCCACCAGGCTCCTCTGTCCATGGGATTCTCCAGGCAAGAATCCTGGAATGGGTAGCCATTTCCTTCTCCAGGGGATCTTCTAGATCCCAGGAAAAGAACCACCCTCTCCTGCATCGGCAGGAGAATTCTTTACCATCAGGCCACCTGGGAAGCCACATTCCATTGGTAAAATGTTACTCCTGTGGCCACATTTAAATCAAGGAAGCCCAGGAAATGTAGTGTGTATGGCCAACTACATGCTCATCTACAATTCTATCATTTTGGAAGAAAGAGGATGGATACAGCAGGTGGATAATTGCAACATAGTGCAAGGGAGTGATATACTAACTGACCAAGGGGTGCATCTGAGCTAGGAGGAGTAACAGGCTCCGAGGGGATGAGGCTAGGTGGGTCAAGGTGCATGTGGTGGGTCAGTGCAATGACAGGCGTTAGGGACCAGTGGTAGCAGGGCGGTACCCGAGGATGCTGGCCATTGGGAATACGAAGGGCTTGCTGCTACAGGTGAGGTCAACCTTTGATAAAGGCAAAATCCCAGAGCAAAGGAGGTCAAGGGGCTGAGGGCTGGGGAGTTGCAGGCTGAGCCAAATGGACATTAAAATGACTTCAGTTATGACAGGACTGCTCTTGGAGACGACTGGGCGCAGCTGCTAAAATCTCTGTGAAATGAGGGCAAAGGACAGTGAGGCAAATCTAATGACGTTAGATTCAAAGCTGGGTGGGGGGAGGGGAACACTTTGAAAGTGGCCTCGAGGGGCAAGGAGACCCCAGCTCCACCTGCAGGTGGAAGAGCACAGAGGGCAGGGTAGAGATAAGGGCCCCGGGAGGCGGGCTCGGGAAGCCGTGGTCCGCTCGGGAGGCTCGGGTTTGGGTGCAGCAGGCAGCGGAGGGACAGGCTGGGTTGTGCAGGGGAAGGGGTGCACAGTGAGCACTGGGGTGGGTGCAGGGAAGGGAACCTGGCTCAAAGCTGCCTGGGGAATCAGAGTCCGTGAGACCCCTCCTAACCTGCAGGTCCGCTGTCTTCCTATGGCGTTGACGTAAATACACAGGGAGGAAGGGGTCGTGGGATGAATCCTGATGGTTTCAGGGTAGTAACGTGGGGCGCCTGGGGTAGGGGAGAGTGAGGTCTTTCCAAGAATTCCGGGGCCGTCTCTTGGCTCCTGCCACTGCCCCCAAAATGGGAGAAGGGGGCCTGAGCACCCTGCAGAGAGTGGATGGCTCTCTCTCGAGGAAGGGCGGGGCGCTCCTTCGACTCCTGGGCCACAGTCACTGAGGATTTGGTGGCATCTTCCCAGCCTCCCTTTGGGATTGAAGCCTAAGGACACGGATCCACCAAGATCATCAGGTCCCCACACACTCCGGAATGGGTTCCTGCTGCCTGGAAGTCCCCTTCCACTCTGACCAGGGGTCTGTCTCTCTCTCTCTCTCTCACACACACACACACACACACACACACACACACACACACACACACAGAGTGTGCAGCCTGGAAGTCTCCCTCCACTCTGACCAGGGGTCTGTCACACACACACACACAGTGTGCAGAGGCTTGGGCTGGTTCCTAGTCCACGATGACGCCCACCACACACACACACACACACACACACACACACAGTGTGCATGCAGCCTGGATGTCTCCTTCCACTCTAACCAGGGGTATCTCACACACACAGACACACACGCACAGAGTGTGCAGAGGCTCGGCCTGGTTCCTAATCCACGGCGACGGGCGACAGCCACCAGCCTCCCTGACCCTGACCGTGTCCACTGTGGAGGAAGGTGGGGAAGGGAGGATGGGCCTCCACGTGAGAAGGTCCTCCAGGCAGCAGACTGAGCCTGGGGCGATGGCGGGACAGACAGATGGACCCAGGGCCTCCACTCACAGATTCCTTTACCACTCCACCACCAGTTAGTCTTTGCGTTTAACATGTTCCTTATTTAAAAGAACAACTAAGTTCTTGACATTTAGGCAGTAGACATCCTTTTCATTATTAAAAAAATTTTTTTTTTATTGGTTTGGCTACACAGCCTGGCTTGTGGGATCTTGCTTCTGTGACCAGGGGCTGAACCCTGAGCCACAGCAATGAAAGTGCCAAACCCTCACCTCACCACTGGACCGCCAGGGAACAATCCACACATCCTTTTTAAAAGAAAAATTTAAAAGACCCTTGATGTTCAGTGAAAATAGTGTTTCAGGAATCCTCACAAGTGGAAAGATTTTAGCATTTTTCTCAGAGCCTTAGGAAATCAGAAGCATAGATTTATCTCCTCTGGCTCTCTGAGTGAATCCATATTGGGAGAATCTGTTTAATATCCAGGTCATTTTGTCTTCTCTTTGCTTAAAAAAAAAAAAAAAAAAAAACTTGTCAAACCTGCCATGCGGTATAATTAAGCCACACTTTATCATCTAGTTTTAAGGAACTATAATTCCTTTGAATCTTTTCCAGGAATCTACCCCCGATTCTTCCTGTTCTGTTTCTAGTTTATGAATCAGGTCTTTCATTCACTTATTTATTCAGCAAGTTTTCTTTCCTTAGCAACGGTTCCACCATAGCTTCGTCCTCGGCACTTAGGAGGTTATAAAGGAAGTCTATTTCCAGTTTGGCAAGGGTTTACAATCTATTTGGGTGGCAAGAGGAAAAAAAGGAAGGAAGGAAGAAGGGAGGAGAGAAGGAGGAAGGAAGTTTGGAAGAGGGGAGAAAGAAAGTGGTCAAAATATATGTTTTAAGTTCAGAAAGAAACTCACGTGAAATCCATGAAACAAAACCTGTAAAACTTCACTGTGGGACATGAAATAAGCCTTGCAGAGACACGGGTGTGCTGAGTTCCTGGATGGGAGGACTCAGTATTGGAACAATATCAAATATGCCCAAATTCATCTAAAACTCAGTGTACTGCAATAAGCATCCCAACCCAGATTTTTACAAAATTGACAAGTTGATCATGAAACCTTGATTTGGGAAAAATAAATAGGAGCCAAAAAAGTTTTTTTAGGAAAATGAGGGACTTACCCTTGACAAAAATCAAAATACTCTCAAAATCTATTGAGTTAGCCAAAAAGTTCATTCTGTTTTAAGTAGAAGTAAAAGACATGTTTCTTATTTTCATGAAGAACTTCACTGAACATTGTATTCACTAACTGAATGAACTTTATGGCCAATCCAGTATAATAATGAGAGTGTCATGATTGACTGGAAAGGAAAAAAAAGCATAGAAGAGAATAGAAAGACTATTAAAAACAGTTGAAAGTTAACGCTAACTTCTAATAGTGAGTTTTTCACATGTGGACATCAGTCTAATTTTTAATGTTTAGAACACAATGATTTTTAAAAATATGACTTGGAAAAAATTATAATGCTGTAACAAAAATCCTTCCATTCTCACCTACTTATTTATGTCAACAGGGTTACTCAGTGTTTACATCTATAAAAATGAATGAAAAGTAAGTTTAATGTTAAATCTGTCTTATTCATGCAATGAGTAATTTTTATCCATAAGACTGAATAAACTGAATCTTACCTTTCTCCATCACTGAAAAATACATTTATAGCAGAATTTTATTTTTTAAGACACAAATCTGTCATATTGATAAATTTTGTATTAGCCCAGATAATTCATTTAAATTTATACATATATTTTGTTACAGAGTATAGTAATTGAATAAACAATTGTTTTCAAGGATAAATGTTTTACATTAAGATAAAATTATGTGGGAGAAGTGAAATAGAAATATTAGTTCAAGGATATCAAAGAATGATACAAGATCTTTGGCTATTAAAGAAAAGGTATATTTTGGGGACATAGATTTCATTTTCATTTTTTGTATACTGATGTAATTGATTCTGTGGCTTTTTTTCTACAATAGTTTCTATTGTGAGACTATAGCATACTAGTTAAAAAGATAAAATTCCAGTGCCAGACTGGTGGTTTCCAATCATTGCGTGGTTGTACATTAGCTGTGCTCAGCTACTCAGCTGTATCAGTTTTCTCATCTGTAAAATGGGAGTAATAACATGACTTCCCTCACATGGATGTTGCCAAGGATAACTGAGCTAGTAACAGGAAGATGCTTAGGACAAGGTCTGGGACACAATAAGTGTCATGGATGGATTTGCTATTATTTTTAAGAAATAGTGTGCCATAGCTAAGAGTATTAGAGATGACACATCTTTTAATAAGATATATTTGATATGTGAACTGGTGTACAATCTGCTTAAATAACTAATAATGGCCATGCTATATGTTATTATTTATTCAACAAAATATTAATAATAACTTGGCTATTGGTTTGTGTTGGTCTATGTGATGCATCTTTTGAAATGCTTTATACTTTTTAAAGATATTCACTCTATTTATTTATTTACTTGGTTGTACCAGGTATTGTGCTCCCCTGGTGGCTCAGACAGTAAGGAATCTGCCTGCAATTCAGGAGACTTAGGTTCGATCTGTGGCTCAGGATGACGCGCAGGATCTTTAACTGCGGCATGTGGGATCTAATTCCTTGACCAGGGATCAAAACTGGGCCCTCTGCATTGGGAGTACAGTCTTAGCCACTGGCCGGCCCACCAGGGTAGTGCCTTTCATACTCTTCATAGCTACTAAAATAAACAAGTAACTTCTCTAACTGCTTAATGCATAATACATTTAAAGAAAATATACAAACCAAATTTAATTCCTTCCAGCAATTAATCTGAAATCATATTTTACTACCTAGTTGAATCCAAATCTTCCTTTTTTTTTTTTTTTGCATTCCAGTCGCCTATAATGAAAAGGACACCTTTTTTGGGTGTTAGTTCTAAAAGGTCTTGTAGGTCTTCACAGAACCGTTCAAATTCAGATTCTTCAGCATTACTGATTGAGGCATAGACTTGGATCACCGTGATATTGAATGGTTTGCCTTGGAAATGAACAGAGTTCATTCTGTCATTTTGAGATTGCATCCAAGTGCTGCATTCACACTCTTGTTGACTATGATGGCTATTACATTTCTTCTAAGAGATTCCTGCCCACAGTAATAAATATAATGGTCATCTGAGTTAAATTCACCCATTCCTGTCCATTTTAGTTTGCTGATTCCTAAAATGTCGATGTTTATTCTTGCTATCTCCTGTTTGACCATTTCCAATTTACCTTGATTCATGGACCTAATATTCCATGTTCCTATGCAATATTGCTCTTTACAGCATCAGACCTTGCTTCCATCACCAGTCACATCCACAGCTAGGTGGGTTTTTTGTTTTTTTTTTTTGCTTTGACTCCATCCCTTCATTCTTTCTGGAGTTATTTCTCCACTGTTCTCCAGTAGGATATTGGGTACCTGCTGACCTGGGGAGTTCATCTTTCAGTGTCCTATCTTTTTGCCTTTTCATACTGTTCATGGGGTTCTCAAGGCAAGAATACTGAAGTGGTCTGCCAGTCCCTTCTCCAGTGGACCACATTAGGAGATCAGTCCTGAGTGTTCATTGGAAGGACTGATGTTGAAGCTGAAACTCCAATACTTTGGCCACTTGATACAAAGAGCTGACTCATTTGAAAAGACCTTGATGCTGGGAAAGACTGAGGACTGGAGAAGGGGATGACAGAGGATGAGATGGTTGGATGGCATCACTGACTCAATGATGAGTTTAGGTAAACTCCGGGAGCTGGTGGTGGACAGGAAGGCCTGGCGTGCTGTAGTCCGTGGAGATGCAAAGAGTCGGACACGACTGAGCAATTGAAGTGAAACTGAAACTGAACTAAATCCAAATCACAACTCATGAACTCCTCTAACATTTTATGAAGACAAAAACAATTTTTAAAAGATTGAAAGGTGAAATTAATTTAAGGAAGGCTGGCTTATGTCAACTTACTAAAATATTGAATAAAAGTACAAAGTCGTCAAATCATGGGCATTAAATTTTCTACTTGGACTCCAGTACTATTTATGTGGCATTATTATATAAAGATAACATTGAATGACAACATAGACATGCTTTTTCAACTGAATAAAATTTAACTACGCACTTGGTCAATGCCATTGGGAGGTGCCAGTGGATCCATGTTAACTTTTTGAACCCACTGGTTTTTGGTTTTGTTTTAATTGAAGTATAGTTGATTTACTATATTTTGTTAGTTACGGGTGTATCAAGCCACTCAATTTATATTCAATGTACTGCAATAGTAAAGCACTGGGTTCTCCTTGGTAACCTGCGATGGACTAAAAATTCAGCCAGTGCTTTCCAGTCTATACCATTAATGAGTTTTACAAAGTGTTTTACTCACTACAACAATAATTAGCTGTGCTTTTTTCAAATTACTTTTTATTTGGCTGCTTTTGGGTCTTAATTGGGGCACACGAGATCTTTGTTGTACCATGTGGGATATTTTTGTTATGGCTGGATGGCTCGGTAGTTGTGGTATGTGGGTTTAGTTGCCCCCACTGCGTGTGGAATTTTAACTCTCTGATGAGGGATCGAACCTATGTCTCCTGCATTGGACAGAATCTTAACAACTGGGCCACTAGGGAAGTCCCTTAGCTGTGCTTTTGACCTTAAATAATGAACAGAACCTCAATTATTTTTGGAAGGAAGGCAGACAGAGAACTGCAATGCTTAAACTCTTTTTGGGTTTGGGGGCATCAAAGAGAATGGGAAAAGTAGGGACTCTCCCTCACAGAAATGCGTATTCTTGCAAAACTGTGTAGCATTTCAGGGGATCTGAGTGATGTTTCTCAAAGTATTGTCCATGAACCCTCTACATCCAAATTTCTTGAGATTCTATTTAAAGGTCATTTCCTGAGTCCCACTCTCACTAGATTGGAATCTCACAGAATCAGGCCCAGAAATAGGACATTAACAATGTCCACAAGTGCGGCCGTTTAAAAATAAACTTTATTTTTTTAATCAAAGGAAAACACACACACAAACACATTCATATGTATCATTTAAAAAGTCAAACAGTATTAAAAGGCTTATAATAAAACCCAGCAGCCTCCTACTCCACCCTTCCCCTCACCCAGGTCCAGCCGCGTAGGCTGCCGCCTTCCACTTTTCTAGCTAGTTTTACTGATATCTTCCTGCGTAACTTAAAAAAATTATATGCTGTCACTATTTCTTGATTTTCCAATTTAAGAATTTGTCTCTTGACCTCCTGCTATTGTGAATAAATTGACTCTCCGCCCCTTATCCCAACTCTACTTTTTTTCTTCCCTCCCCCAACACAGCCACACATAATTTCTGTTAAATCAATAGCTGATGTTACATTAGTGGGACTACACAAACTGTTCAATCCGTGACCAACAGCCAAGTAACACATTGCAGCCACACTTTTTCTTTTCCTGCCCAAGCATACTTTTTTTCTAAAGTTAATAACTGCCTCATTTTATCACTTGTTTGGTTTTCCAGCTACCTATTGTTCATTTTTTCCCAATGCTCCAGCATCTGTGCACATAAAGAATATATTCCTGGACTTCCCTGGTGGTCCAGTGGTTAAGAATCTGCCTGCCAATGCAGGGGACACGGATTTGATCCCTGGTCCAGGAAGATTCCATGTAACACATGGCAACTAAGCCTGAGGGCCATAACTACTGAGCCTGTGTACTGTAACCACTGAGGTCCAGGTGCCCTAAAGCCTGTTCTACAATAAGAGAAGACAATGAAGACCCAGCATGGTCAAATAAATAAACATTTACATAAATAAGTAATATTTTAAAAGAATATATTCCTATGCTGGAATATTTATGTTCTGTTTTTCATTGCTGCCTCTTCCCTTCTCCTTCTTGTCCCTGGCCTGGCTGTTTTCTAGAAGCCCTGGGTCGCTCCTTCCTGCCACCTTACTTCCTTTCTTCCTAGTATTATCTTGCCTTATCTTTCCTTTTCTTATTTTAACTCCCTATTTTGGTAACATACCTCTTTCATCTGCCTGAGAAAGATGGAGGTGCCATGTTTAAGAGCTTGTGTATCTAAAAATGTGTGTATTCTACACACATACTGAGTTATGGTTTAGTTTGGTCAAGGGTCCTAGGATGAAAACAGTCTTCCTGCTGAAAGTTTAAGGTGGGGCTTTGTTGTCTGCCACCATCAAGAGTGGCCAGAAATGACTCTGACGCTATTCTGAATCCTGCTCCATTTTTTCAGGATTAGCTTTTCTCTCTGAAAGTTTTTACAATTTTTCTCCTTACCCAAGATGTTCTGAAAACTTATGATGCTATGCTGTGAAGTAGGATCCAAGAAAAATGTATTGTTCCAAGTGGACCCTTATCTATATGGGGACGCCTACCCTTCAGTTAGGGCTCCCTTGTAGCTCAGTCAGTAAAGAATTTGCCTGCAGTGCAGGAAACCCAGGTTCGAGCCCTGGGTTGGGAAGATCCCCTGGAGAAGGAAATGGCAACCCACTCCAGTATCCTTGCCTGGAAAATCTCATGGTGGGCTGATGGGCTGCAATCCATGGGGTCGCAGAGTCGGGCACGACTGAGCGACTAACACTTACTTGCCCTTCAGTTATGGGAAACTGTATTATTTCTTGGGTAATTTACTCCCCTCTGTTTTCTCTGATCGCTTTTCTAAAGGTCCTATTAGTAAGTTCCTGGATGAATTCTGTAACATTCTCGTCTTATCTTTTCAATTTATCATTTTGTCCCACTTTATACCTCAGTTCCTTTTACTGAGTGTGTTGTTTACATCATCATATATTTAATTTTTGAGAGCACCTTCTTATTGAGTGTTCTTTTATTCATCACTTGTCATTTTTGTGTTACAGGCCTATCTTCCTTTGTCCCTCACATGCTATTCATCAATTACAGCTTTTTAAAAAATTAATTAATTTTTGGTTGCATTGGGTCTTTGCTGCTTTCTGAGGGCTTTCTCTAGCTTTGAGGAGCAGGGGCTACTCTTTGTTGCAATGCTCGAGCATCTCAGGTGGTGGTTTCTCTTGTAGAGAACAGGCTCTAGGGTGGGCAGGCTTCCATAGCTGTAGCATCTGGGCTCAGCAGCAGTGGTACACGGGCTTTGTTGCTCCGAGGCATGTGGGATACTCCCAGACCAGGGATCAAACTCATGTCCCTTGCATTGTCTGGCAGATTCTTGCCCACTGTGCCACCAGGGCAGTCCCATCAGTTACAGCTTTGAAGTCTCCATCTCCTTGCATTGTCTCTGTTCACCCCAGAACGCTTTTTTGCTTCTGTATTTTCCTTACCATGTTGCAGGTGTTCATCACACGGTTTGTGATTCTTGGACTTTTGTTCATACTGAAGAGTGAAACTCTAAACATTTTATGAAAGATTGTTGGCGTACAGTACTGATTTGTGAAATCCATGAGCAGACGCTCTAGTAGAACGCTGGCCTTCTGCTGGGCTCCCACCATCGCAAACGTCAGGAGATCTTTTCTCTGCCATCATCTCTCTCTGTGAGCAAGGCACTCACCTGATTCACCTGATGCCCCTCTTTGGTCTACGGATGGATGGACAGGGCCTGGTGGCGCAGGGTAAGGACAAAAGGACCTGGAATCTAACTCATTCATGTGGAAACCCTCACCCATCCTTCAGGGACCTTCACCTCCCAACAGCAGAGGCTTCAGAGTCTCTGGGGGGACTGACAGGCATCTTCATTCTTAGGTTTGAACTCCTCCTCTGATCAATTAGTTACTCCTCCTTCATCCACTTTCTACCTTCAAACACTCATCCTTGGCCAAATGTTTGTGGAAATCTCTCCCTCCCTTTGTTCTTGTTCCTTGCAAACCAACACCTTGGCTCACCTTTGTCATTTTAGTGGGCTTTGAAAAACTGGGGAGTAGAGCAAAACATTTATGGGCAAATCACAAGTTTAAGCAGAATTCTAAAGTAATTCTTGTGCAACAAACACTGGCTTAGCTGGATGACTACTGGCTAACGACATGAACTAGATAAATTCCTGTAGAATTAATGATTTAAGAACAACAAACTATACTGTTTGTTGAATTACTGACTTAGGGGCTCATCATAGCCACAAATAAAAATCCCTCTGAAACAAACAAATGAACAAAAGAGGGAAAAAAAGAAAAAGGAAGGAAGGTAACAAATATATTATGTGTAGCTATTTCTATCTACCCAGGTTGCTGGATGAAAACATGACTATATTCATCTTTGTACTTTCCTGCGTTCTCTAAATTTTATGCACTGTGTATAAGTGTGAATGAGCGTATGGGAGAGGGTTTCAATCTCTCCCCAAGACCTCACCTATAGAAGTGAAATAAAGTCCACAGAATCTGAAATAAGTGTATTAATTTAAGAGGATTTTATTGAGAGTTGAATCAAAGTTACACACCTTACAGGCATTAATAAGCAGGTAAGTGTTACCTGAAAAGAAGCTGTCTTTTTAAAGTTTAGAAGAAGGAAGCATCTTGTGGGCAATTTTTTAAACCGAGAAGTAAAGCTATCACATCAACATTTTTACATTTAATTTGTTCAAAAAACCACATGCCTGATGCTTGATATCTCACAAGATCCACGAATGGAGCTGGAGGTGCAAAAATTATTAATCCTCTGTTCCGTCAATAGTTGTATTCAAGGGACCAGGTCCATTTGGGTACTATTCCTCCAAATTTAGGAAAATGTGGAATAAAAAGTTGACTTTTTATCTTTAAACTTATAGTAAAATTTAGTTCAAAAATATTTTTACCATTCCTTTATTCTTACCTCTTGTTAATAATTTAAAAATTATGAAAAAAATATGAAAACAACAGAACAGGTCCACTGGTGATGACTGTTTTATCTGGTACACTGAGGGTTAAGCAGGTAGGGTTTTTGGTCTCAAATGATAAGCAATCCAAGACAGAAAACAGGACCCTCTCTTACATGCTGCTTTGGCTTCAGATACAAGAACCATTATCTCATCAAATGAGGGGGAAGGTTGAGACTATCATCTCATCGAATGAGGTACAAGGATTGTGCCTCAGTAATGTTATCGAGGGTCACACTTCTCTGCTCTGGTTGGTTTCATGCTTAGGCTGCCGAACTATAGCATTACATGCAGACACACAACATCCAAAAGAAGAAAAAACCCCACCTCTCTCCTTATGAGTGAATGAGTGAAGTCACTCAGTCGTGTCCGACTCTTTGCGACCGGAGGACTGTAGCCCACCAAGCTCCTCCATCCATGGTATTCTCCAGGCAAGAATACTGGAGTGGGTTGCCATTTCCTTCTCCAGGGGATCTTCTCAACCCAGGGATGGAACTCAGGTCTCCCACATTGCAGGCAGACGCTTTAACCTCTGCACCACCAGGGAAAGCTCTCTACAAAGAGTGAGGAGACTTCCAGAATGTCTCCTCTGCCAGCTCCTTTCCCTCTTGCCTCCTTGCCTAGAATAGCCTCCCATTCCCCATTAGCTCACCTTGCAAAAGCAATGGGATTACCTGTAGATCATTCAGACTCAGTTTGGGCACAGTTGGCTTGCCCTGAGGCACCCTGGGCTGGGAGAAGAACAGACACCTGAACAAGACTGGGCTTCTATTGGGAAGAATGGGTAACAGGTATTGGGTAGGCTAAGGGACAACGACAATCTAATCGTAGAAGCAACACACCTGAAGCAATTTACAGAACTCACACTGATGCCAGGGAATGCACACCAGGACTCAGGATGCACTAGGACAAGGAAGTCAGCCTTGTCCATGTTAGTGCTGTTGTGTATCTCCAAATGTTCAGGATATTGTTTGATTTCCTCCTCCTCCTGATGCCTACAGGATGAGCCAGCGGATATTTTCCAAAACGGAGTGAGTAGGGTGGGGTGGGTGAGATGAACAGAAGGACCAGTGCTGGAGCCTGGGGTGATGTCAAGCCTCAGGAAGAGGCAGTGACCCACAGATGACAGGGGGCACATGGACTTCAAAAAGGCCCGAGATGGCCAAGAGGAGAAATAATGGAAGTGAGGTGCTAGAGCTGTCCAGAGTTGCCTCCCCAAACTCAGTTCGTTAGGATGTTTATAACATTTTAAAATCCAAGGCAAGAAAGGTGTGGCCAAAACTAGGATGAGGAACAATGTGGTGTTGAGAGGAAGCAAAGTGAGAAAAGGGCACCATTTCAGTTCCTTTTTCTCCCTCAAAAACGTTCTTAATAGCTTTAAATGCACACTCTTTCTTTTAGAGCTGTCCAAGCAGGTCCAAAATTGAAGATAATGGTGGGGCAGGCTGAGTTTTTAATTGCCTCTGGTGAGTGTTCCTGCACCCTAGGATGGGGCTGGGACAGAAACAGCCCTAGGAAGTGAGGAACAAAGGTCATGCCAAATTCCTCTACGGTATGCTGTTACAAAAGCTGCTACGCACACCACAGAGTGTCCACATTTTACTTTCAAGAATAAAAGACCTGACTTCCCTGGTAGTCCAGTGACTAAGAAGCCACACTGTCGCTCGGTGGTAAAGAATCCACCTGCCAATGCAGGAGACCCCAGTTCGATCCCTGGGTGGGGAAGGTCACCTGGAGGAAGAAATGGCAACCCATTTGAGTATTCTTGCTGGGAAAAATCTCATGGGACAGAGGAGCCTGGTGGGCTACAGCTCATGGGCTGGGAAAGAGTCAGAGGCTACTGAGCACACACAGCCAATGCAGGGGATACAGTTTTCCCTGGTCTGGGAAGATCTCACATGCTGCAGAGCATCTATGTCCCTGCAGCACAGCTAGTCCTGAGCCTGCGCCCTTGAGCCCTCAAGCAGCAACTGCTGAAGCAAGAGAGCCTAGAGCCCATGCTTCGCAACAAGAGAAACCACCACAATGAGAGGCTCGAGCTCCGCAACAAACAGTAGCCCCTGCTCATTGCAACTAGAGAAAGCCTTTGTGCAGCAACCAAGATCCAGCACAGTCAAAAATAAAACTAAAAGAATAAAAATGGAAAAGAATAAAAGACTTTTTCTGACCAAGGATATGGTAAGGGAGGGTGGTGTTTTGCAGGCTATGTATGACCCAGACCTTGTCTTTAAAGTCGTTAACAGATGAGACTAATACCTGGAATACCAGATACTGATCAATAGTGGCAGTCCTGTGGGGTACCTGCTTTCAGTATGCAGAACAGCAGAGCTGCAAATCAGGGGTCTGTGCACACTCCATGGTGGGGAAGGATGAACCAGCAAGGACACTGAATCCACCATTTTTATGGTAAAAATCTGAAGGAAAAAAACAAGTTTTGATTTCTACCATCATTCTCTTCAGTTCAGTTCAGTTGCTCAGTCGTGTCCGACTCTTTGCCACCCCATGAATCGCAGCACGCCAGGCCTTCCTGTCCATCTCCAACTCCCAGAGTTCACTCAGACGCATGTCCATTGAGTCAGTGATGCCATCCAACCATCTCATCCTCTGTCGTCCCCTTCTCCTCCTGCCCCCAATTCTTCCCAGAATCAGGGTCTTTTCCAGTGAGTCAACTCTTTGCATGAGGTGGCCAAAGTACTGGAGTTTCAGCTTTAGTATCATTCCTTCCAAAGAAATCTCAGGGCTGATCTCCTTTAGAATGGACTGGTTGCATCTCCTTGCAGTCCAAGGGACTCTCAAGAGTTTTCTCCAACAGCACAGTTCAAAAGCATCAATTCTTCGGCGCTCAGCCTTCTTCACAGTCCAACTCTCACATCCATACATGACCACAGGAAAAACCATAGCCTTGACTAGACGGACCTTAGTCGCCAAAGTAATTTATGTCTCTGCTTTTGAATATGCTATCTAGGTCGGTCATAACTTTTCTTCCAAGGAGTAAGCATCTTTTAATTTCATGGCTGCAATCACCATCTGCAGTGATTTTACCTTTGTGAAATTTCATCACATCTTCACTCACAGCTAGTATCTCACCAAGGCTAGAAACCTATGCAATAAAAATTGATAATGCAAACTAAAATGGGCCCAGAAGAGATATTTTGAACTATTTCTATTCATGGAAATACATTGCCTTTTTGAGTCTCCAGTGGTCCTCCATCAAACAAGTCTGGGGTGAAGCACTCAGAGTCTGCTGCTCACGAAGGACACGTAGCAGGCAGAGTCAGTTCTCAGCATTTTTTTTTTTTTTAAGCTGTGGAGCCAGCGTTATAAGCCTAAGGTCCTTCACAGCCCCAGGCTGGAGTGCTCCACGGAGACCAGGTGGGGCCGAAAGGTAAGTGAACTCAAGTACCATGGTTAAGTTTTCCCTTCCCCACATCAAATATCGTCTGCCGTTGGTATCAGACTAGGATGTGGTGTTAAATATCAAGAGTGCAGTCCCTTGTTATAAAATAGCGTAAATTCCTAAATCCATGTAGTGAATTCCACGTGCTTTTTAATTTCACGTGCAACTTTTATGTAACTATGGAAATGGTGGCCCAAGACGCCAAACAGCAAATTATACGACCCAATTTTTAAATAAATTAAAAGAAAACTCACAAAAGCAAGCCCATACGGCAGATGTACCAGTACCCTGGGTGTGGTGAGAGTCCACTCAACCCCCAGAGCACGCCTCCGGGGAACGAGGCCCGAGCACCTGCACAGGCAGGACCCAAGTTCAGGGGCTTTGTCTCCAAACAACAAAGACCCGCCCTGCAGCTCTCCAGCCGCCTCCAACTGACCCCTGCAGCCTCGGGAACCCCCGCATCCCGCAGAGCCGCGTGCCCCCGCCCCACCCCACGGGACGCTGTCCCCCCCGCGGCCCCGCCCCCCAGCGCTACTACCACCAACCCGCCTCCACTCCGGGCCCCGCCTCCGGCCCCGCCCCCTGCGCCCCTGCCTCGACCTTCCCGGCCCACCTGGTCGCCACCCGACTGTCCCCCCGTCCCCCTTAAGCGCTGCGCCCCTCCCCCGCTGTGTCCCCTTTAAGCGTCGTGCCCCACCCCTTGGAGGCTCCCGCCTCCCACGCCCCCCCCGCCCGCCCCGGCCCCTTTAAGCGCCGCGCCCCCACCCACCCTCAGGACCCCCGCCTCCCGCGCCCCTCCCCCGGTCCCCGGCCCCCGCCCCCCGGTTCCGGGGCCGGGCGGGGTCCCGGGGCCAATGGCTGCCGCGCGGCGGCTGCGCTCCTCCCGCGCTCCTCCCGCGCCGGCGGCGGCTCCTCCCGCGGGGAGAACTGTCAGCGCGCGGCGGCGGCGGGCCAGCCCCGTCATATGACCGGCCGGCGGTCCCGGCGCCGAGCACAGCTCCCCGCGCCGCGATGGCCCCGCCGCCGCCCCCGGCCGCGCGCTGAGCCGGGCCGAGGGCCGCGGAGCCGCAGCCGCAGCGGAGCCGCAGCGCCATGGCCCCGACCCTGCTGCAGAGGCTCTTCAACAGGAAGGGCGGCGGCAGCTCCGCGGCGGCGACTGCCCCGGGCCGGGCGCCCCGGGAGGGGCCAGCCTTCAGGTGAGGGGCCGGGGACAGGCGGGCGGGGGGGCGGAGGGAAGGGGATGAGGGGAAAGGAAAAGGGGACGGGGTCTCCCCAGGCCGCCGCCGCCGGCCCCGAAGCCCCCCGCCTCCGGCACCGCAGGCCCTGGTCCGCGCGGCCGCGGGCCCCTTCCCGCTCGCGGTTGCCGGGACTCCCACGGTGCCGCCCGGGGGTCTGGGGGCCGCGGTGGGGGCCGGGGCGCTGCTTCAGCCCTATTGTGTCCGTGACTCTGCTCTGAACTTGGAAGCGCACGGCGGCATGAGCGCGGCACCCTCCTCCCTCCCTGGCCGGGGACCGGTTCTCGGACGCGTGGATGGGAACGTGTCGTTTCCCCGTCGTGGGAGGCCGGCGGCGCGTGGTGTGTGCGGGGCCCGAGATGCTCTAGGAAGTGGCAGAGGGAGGGGGGGCTAACAAAGCTGGGGCGTGTGTGCTCGAACCTGCCCTCCCAACACGCGCCCCTGGAGACGCGCCACTCGCCCGGGGGGCGCGCTGGCATCTTTGGTGCCTTAGGTTGATTTCTCTGGTTCGTTTCCCCGACAACCTCGTGCGGCGGCTAAGACCATAATTCCCATTTTACAGCCAGGCAGACGTAAAGTCGCAGAGAACCGAGCAGCTTGTCTGGTGTCTGAACTTGCATTTCACTCGAGCTGTGTGACCAGACAGTCCAGTCTGAAATCTCTAGGCTCGTCTGCTTGCAAGGGCTCTTTTAAAAGAGGCCTTCTTATATTGCCTTTCAGCACGCTTACGTTGAGAAGTTAATTTCTTTCAGCGTAACTGTTGTTTTCCAGCAAGTATTTTAGTGAGCATCTACTTCCAATCCTGACACTTTCCGGCTAAAATGTCTTGCAAAAGAGTTTAAAGTCTTCCTCTCTGTGCACTAGGTCTAGACTTAGTGTAATAAGCCTTTTAAAAGTTTTAAGTGAAACTTTGAATACATTTTGGACTAAGTTTTATGCTCTAGATTTTGCTTTTCTTGAATTCCACTCACTGAAAGCACACAAAGCCCCCTGGTTGCAGTTATGTGAATATTACCAGTATTTAGTGTCTGTGGTGTGTGTGGGGGGTGTGTGCTGTTGTTTGGAAGGTAAATTGTTAAGACTTGACACACCTTCGTTAAATTCTCCCGTGTTCTGCAGGTGAACTGAATCGTTAAAATTCGAGTAGGGCATTCTGCGCCTTTCACTGCTGTGGGTCCTAGTGATGCTCTGTTGCTTCTGGGAACGGTAGAATTACTTCAGGCTCAGGGTGTGTAATTTCTTCTCTTTCTCCCAGTAACCCAGACTTGTTGGAGGGGAACAAAGGCTGGAGGGAACAGGGCATGAGTTACAACTGTCTTTGCTTGAGCAGCCCTTGTCTAGGGTGTGAGAGCCCCAAATGCCTGGCCACGGTTTGCCATGCTCTCTGCTCACTTGCCCACCAGTGTTTCCCTCCATCCACAACTGCAATGGAGTGTATTTTGAACCAAAAAAAAAAAAGACTGTGGCTATATTTAGGCCCTGGCCATATTAGGGAAACTGATTCTAACTTGGTAGGAACATTTTCAGTATAGTGTTCTGACTTCCTGTCAGTGTCTGGTGAAGAACACAAAATTGGGCCAAGGACTGGTAATGGGTTTTGTCTTTGTTGACTGCTTTAGGATTTTCTGCAAGTTTTGGAGGTAAATGTGTTGAAGAGAATTGGTGATCCCAGGACCCTTCAGCAGTGTGTCTGCTGTGGGCTCACCTTGGAAAAGGTGAAGTAAAGACTCAGGAAGATGAGGGCAAATCAACCATGACACGTCATATTGACCCGGGGCCCCGGGCGAGTCTTTCCTCCTGCTTTCTCACCTGACTTAACTCTCAGATGCTGTGAAGCCATCCTGGGAAAGCCTCCTGGAAAATGCCCCCCTCCTGCCCTGTATAAGATTTAACCAAATAGGAGATGGCTTGTGCTTTCAGGGGAACGGGTACCTCAGACAAGTAATGAGCTGCCCTTGGGGGCTCTGTGGGTGTATAGATTTCCAGAAGTTAAGGTGTAAACCTTACCTTAAAACTCTAGCACGCCTAATGTGAATTTAGTGTTTTTCAGTGCATTTAATTACAGGAGGTAACTTGTAGATCTTGAGAAGGAAAGGAAGATTCAGGTAGGCTTTGGGGGCAGTTCTGTAGCATAGATTGCTATATATTTGGGGAAAAACATAAGTAAAAATAAGGTCCAGTTTATATATATACATATTTTGGTTTAGAGGTTTTCTATATCTTCTTGCAGTGATGGACTTCCGCTAGTTATTTTAAACTTTTCCCCACTCCTCCGCGGTCTTGCCCTGGATAGTGCTCTATTAACCCTGGGCCTCGCCACGTCCCTGACTTCCCAGCTGTCTTTATGTCCCTCCGGTTCTCTGGAATTTATTAGAGAGGAACTTTGAGGACCAGGGTAAGTAGCTTACCTTGCAGGTCTTTTTCAGATCTTTGTACTTCCTGGGGTTCCACCTGCAAAGAATCATCACATTTGAGATCCCGTCTTACGTGTATTTCTTTGAGGATCTTGACAGGAAGCCCTTTTCATAGCTTTGAGGAAACAGCATGCTAGGAAAACAGGAAAAGAATCAGAAGAGATTGAATTTATAAATTTGAGAGAAGGAATTATGATTATGGTTTTTGTGAAGTGTAAGCTCCATTTAAAGTTATAAAGTTGCATTATGGTCTTGAAATTTGAAAGAATTCATTTTGCTTTCACTTTTAACTAATTCACACACACACACACACACACACACACACATACACACACACACACGCTTTTGAATTTTTTCCAGAAGGATAAATTAGAACAAAATGAGGTTATGTGTCTGCAGCTCAAATGAGAAATAGAGTTGGATTCCTGGTTGCCTTGCATCTCAGATCAGCATGTTCATTTTAGGAACTTTTAAAAGCCAAGATGTGTCCACCAACTTCTTGGATGTCTGGTTCAAGTTTGAAATTTTATCTTTTTTTTAAATGTTTCTGGTAAATTAGTGGACCAGTTTCTGCCTCAGATGTGTGTGCAAGATGGAGGTGGGAAAAGATCATGGGCTATTCAGTGTCTTATTTGGGATCAGGTAGATGAAGTAAGCATGTATGTCACCTGGGACGTGAGGGGTCAAGAGAGTGTCTCAGCCGCTTGGCCACTGACTGTGTAAGTGCTGGGAAGAGACTCCTACCCCCACACCCTCCAGTCCTGAATATTTGAGGTCACATTGCCTAGTTCCTGTTAATCCACGTCTTCCATGTTTAAGTCACCTGCTCCAGGGTTAGTATAATTTAATCCACTTATCGTTATCTGAGAGGGTCTGATGCTTAGCTCCTGGGTGTATGACTTTGAGCTCTACCTGTACATACCGGGGTAGGACATCTAAGGACAGCAAGTCTTACACCGACATGCATCAGTAGCAGAGAGCACACTGGAAACTGTAACAGGAAGATAACTCAGACGCTGATAAGGAGCACACTCTTGCGTTAAGTACCTCTCTGAGGACACACTGTTCTCATCTTTGCTGTGACTGAGGGCCAGGCCAGGAGTTACTCTTGCCTCCAGCAGGAGGGATTCCCCCTGCCTGCCCGCCAGCTCCCAGGGCGCTAGCATCTAACGAGATTTTCCTGGGGTAAGGGAGGAATATTCTGGAAAAAACACAGATAGCTCCACTACACCACATGTTTAATGATCTTTTTAATAAGACACATGACACATAAATCATACGATTCATCAGTACACCCACCCCACCTCATCGCCTGGTCCTGAGCTGGGCCCTGGAGGGTGTTAAGACTTTGAGGTCAGAGTCTAGCTCATATGGTGGGTTCCGTGCAAATCACCTGGAGGACCAGTCAAGGAGGCTGTCAGTTTCATCCTGCTTTGTGCCACCATGTGTGCATACAGACCTGCGGGTCTCTATGTTTCTCTGGGCCTCAGTTTTTGTCATTTGTAAGTAAGGTGATTGCACCCTTCCTGTGTAATAGGGTTGCGATAGGGAGGTAATATATTTGAAAATCTTGTGACAAGAGTAAAATGCAGTACAGAACGATTTCAAGTATTACCAAGCGCCTCTTAACTCGAGGAATTCAGTATTACTCATATTGAGGCTTTACAAAAACTGAGCTGTTCTTCAGAGGCTGATTTCTCGTTTAATTAGTTGGGATACTTGGGACAGAGCTGAAGCAACTTGTTATTACTTCCTTTTTTACCTCGATGGTGTTGGTCATGAAATAGATTGAATTTTCAGAGGAGTGCTAAGACCCTCATTGGATCTGGATGAAGGTGGCTGGGCGGTCAGGATTGGCTTTAGGAGTGTGGTATGTTTTTCAGAATTATTTGCAAGTTTTTCCTATCAAGAATAAAATCTTATTTAAGTGGAAAGGAAAAATTTGTTAGGTGAAGTGATACAGCTGGCTGGCGGATTGCACTCTGCAGCTGCCAAATCTCTATTTTTGACTCTATGTACATGTACATGTATGTGTATGTGCACATGCAAAGGTGTTCTCTAGAAAAACTAAAAACAATATAAACTTGTGAATGATGTTGAAGGTAGGTGTGGGACCACACACGTGGGAAAAGGGTAAGCAGCCCTGCTACCAGGATTTTAACAGCAGTGGTCAACCAGTGGGTGAAATTTTTATTTGATTCTTCTCTGTTTTATATTTGGTTGGTATTTTGGGTTTTGCTCTAATGAATTTGTGTTACTTTTGTGATTTAAGTTATTTTAAATGTTAAGTAGGCTCTGGGGTATTTTCCGTTGTGAGGTAAGGATTAAGTGTAAGATTTGCTGAGAAACCCGATTTGTATAAAAAGTCTTTATAGATTTTCTCTTCTTTGCTAAAATAACTGGTAGTTCCTGTTATTAAGAGTAATATGCTGCGAATTTTAATGTATTTAACACCTAAGTTCTTGATGATCTTTAGGAGGCCAGTTTAATTGGTGAAGTTGATAATTGAAGGCGATATTTGTGTGCACAATTTTTACTAGTGGGAGAAGTTTCCTGCCTCCCCCAGCCTCAGCCATCATGGTGTCCACCAGGGCTCAGGAGCTGCAGCCAGGTCCCCAGGTGATCACCTGGATTAAGAGAGGTCTAACTAAGATTTATTTGAAGTGTGTTTGGAAAAAGGTAACACAACTTTTTAGATTTGGGGGAAGCTTGAGGAAGTTTAAGGGGCTGGGATTGGATGTTTTTAAAGCTGAGAGACGTATTAAAATTTTAAGTTCTGAATGCGAAATGGTCTTGTTACATGTTGTCGTTTGACTTAGCAGGTGGTCTTGAGAGATGGGCTGGGCACACGGTCTTTTAAAGCACAGAGGGTAGAGGTAGAGGGGCTGATTTCTGCCACCGTGGATTTGGGTTGTGTTTCCCATAGTCTTCTCATCAGACCAGCCTAAGGAAGCCCCTGCAGTTGTTTTTCCGTGGCAAAGGAAGTCATAAAAGATTGTCCTTATGCTCCTGAAGCGATCTGGCTGTTGGTGTGAACTCCTGGGGGTGAATCTGATTTGAGAACTGGTGCTGTGCAATTTCCCCAGACACTGTTTTTCTTGGTGTGGGCACAAAAGAACACATGTTTTATCCTGATTGTCCAAGTCCCTTGCTGGCATGAACGATCAGGCCTGCACCGTGAGATCACGTCCTTCGCTGTAAAAGTCAGTCTTTCCCTTTGTGGATAAGAATGCTAAAATATCTGGTGAGTTCCTACTTACCAAGTGTTCTTCTTATCTCAGGTTTGTGAGGAATTATTATTATGTAAAGAGGAAAAACAGGATGGACTTTTCCAGCTAACTGGGCATGTAATGGTGACTTTCCTCAACCCCACCCTGTCTGCGAGTGGAACATCCATGACTCACCACTCAGGCCATACAGACACTCTTTTGCAGCGTATGCTGGTGGGGCAGGATGGGGGTGCAAGGGGGTGGGCTGCCTTCCCTCTGTGTTTAGCCAGAAGTGTCCAGCTGCCTTTGTGATGGACTCCTGGTAAGGACAATGTGCCATCTCACACATCATGCTCTTTTTCTTATTGCACTTTATGTTTGTGCCGAAATAACACAATATATTAAGTGCAATAAATGCAGCCATTAATACTCTGATGTTTTGGGTATGTGTTAGATGGCAGGTGCTTTCTGTTACATGAGATTTCAGTATTAGTGTGAGTCTGGATCCCCCGCTATCATGTTTCTCTCTCTTTAACTATGTGCTTTTCATTCATAGATAGCTTTGGAATATTTTTCTAGTTATTTGTCCCTATCTTTCTTCATATGTAGATCATGCTCTGGAATTTGCACCCAGTGTTGTGTTATGAAGAGATAGGTGCCTGCTTTATGAAGATGATTTTATCACCACACTTAAGACATTTTCATCATCATATAAGAGCATTTCTGTATTTGAGGGAATACACTTTTAAATCAGTGACTACTAGTGTCTGATAATTTGTGGATATCTATTTGAAAATGACCACCAGTTCATACAGAGTGGTCACTGGGGCAGTAGAAATTCATCCTCCAGAGCTGATGGGGGTTGAGGGCAAACCTGCGTATCTGGTGGGAACCTCAGTCGAGTCTCTAGTGAGGATAGTTGTATGTTGGATATTAATAATGTAACCACGCATCCATCACATGTGGACAGCCTAAGTAAACTGTGTGTTGATGATAGAAGGGTTTTTCTAGGGAAATTGATAGTCCATTTATTTGAGTATACCCTAGGTTACATTGTGTAATCCAGCAGTCCCCAACCTTTTGACACCAGGGATGGGATTCGTAGAAGACAGTTTTTCCATGGACCAGGGGAGTATGGGATGGTTTGGGGATGATTCAAGCACATTACATTTATTTTGCACTTTATTTCTATTATTATTACATCAGTTCAACCTCAGATCAGTAGGCATTAGATCCAGGAAATTGGGGATATCAGTAGAAATGGAATATATACATGAATTTACTTGATAATTTAGCACAACGCAAGAAATATACTGACTTTAGAAGTATCTGGTTTTCCTTGAAGAAAGTGTACTTGAGACCCTGTAATGCTAAATGCTGCACTGCTGAGATTTACTTGTCAAACAATCACTGTTTCATTTTATTTAATTGTGACCTACTCTGACAAAAATGTGTGTTTAAATGTTGTATCCATGGAACTTTTCACAGAACATATTTTCATTTATTCTGATGGTTTAACAAACAGAAAACTAGCATTTGCTTACAAGTACACATATGTCAGTTAGATGGAATTTGGATTTTTGCATTTCATTGGTGAATTTTGCTCACTAAACTTTTTGTTCAGTTGTCATGGCAACTGTGTTTCTTCACAATTGGAGACAAGTTAGACGTTAACCTGCATATTCCTCAGAGATGAAACAGGTGTTGATATAGGATGTGTTAGGAAGAAGCAGCAAAATCACCAGTCTAATCAGTTCTGCCTTTAACACCTTACACATACTTCAGATTGCCAACCACCTTTCCCTGGTGTACCCAGAAAACTGAGTGTTTTGTTCTGTCATATGGTTGGAACCTTTGGAGTAATGGGAAGACATTAGCGTGTTTGATTCCATCTAGCTCTTTTTTTGACTATCCTCATTTACTCAAGTTCTCTTCTAAAACAGGATTGAGAAATAGTAACAAAAATATCATTTAGCCAATTTAAGCATACATTTGAGTAATTGAATGAAACAAGAAAACATCCATGTTGTGGTTAGATGTGGGAATTCTTCTAATCCTAGCCCTCCTGTCCCAGCTGTAGTGCTTAGTGCAGGGCCTGGCAGGAAGATGTACTTAAATGCTTGTTAGAGGAATGAATGAATGAATCAGTCTTTTGCAAGCAGACGCTCCTTAAAGATTCTCTGGTATTCCAGAACCTGATCTCTTGATAGACTATGTTTTTTTCCTTGATGTTTCTGATATGCGTTTTGTCATTTGTCAAAGGAATCTTGGTATAGACAATGCAGTTTCCTTCTTTCCATTAATATGAATGAATTATTTTTCTGATATAAAAATAATAAGGTTGATAATCTAAAGGGACCTGCCCTCTCCTTAAAAAACAAAGAAACATAAAAAAGACACTTAAGGGACTTCCCTAGTGGCTCAGCGGTAAAGAATCTGCCTGCCAATGCAAGAGACATGGATTTGATCCTGGATCTGGGAAGATCCCACGTGCCACGGAGCAGCTAAGCCTATGCACCACAACTATTGAGCCTGCGCTCTAGAGCCCAGGGACCGCGGCTGAGCCCATGCACCACAGCTACCGAAGCCAGTGCGCCCTGGAGCCCATGCCCCACTAGAGAAGCCTTGACAGTGAGAAGCACGCACTGCAGCTGGAGTGTAGCCCCCACTCACCACAACTGGAGAAAGCCCGTGTAGCAGTGAAGACCCAGTGTAGCCAAAACTAAAAGTAAATAAATAAAATGATCAAAATGACACTTAAGTAATACATCTGAGACTTAGTTATGAAACTTCATAGCTGTTGAAAGCAGCCTATAGGAAAAGTATTTAATAATATCTGCTGGTGCTGCTGGTGCTGGTGCTGCTGCTGCTGCTGCTGCTGCTGCTAAGTCGCTTCAGTCATGTCCGACTCTGTGCGATCCCATAGACGGCAGCCCATCCAGGCTCCACTGTTCCTGGGATTCTCCAGGCAAGAACACTGGAGTGGGTTGCCATTTCCTTCTCCAATGTATGAAAGTGAAAAGTGAAAGTGAAGCCGCTCAGTCGTGCCCGACTCTTCACGACCCCATGGACTGCAGCCTTCCAGGCTCCTCCATCCATGGGATTTTCTAGGCAAGAGTACTGGAGTGGGGTGCCATTGCCTTAAACCTCTGAAATTACTAGCAAACTGTTTGCTGTAAAACTATCCTATGCTATTTAACAGTATTGAATTTTTGTGTGGCTTGGTAAAACTGAAATACATTATAGAATGAAATTAGCTAAGTGGCTCTTTCAAACAGAAGATACAACACATGTGCTCAGACACTTCAGTCTTGTCTGATTCTTTGTGAACCTGTGGACTATAGCCCACCAGGACCCTCTGTCCCTGGGATTCTCCAGGCAAAAATACTGGAGTGGGTTGCCATCCTTTCCTCCAAGGGGTCTTCGCAACCCAGGGATAGAACCTGAGTCTCCTGCGTCTTCTGCATTGCAGGTGGATTTTTACCACT
Organism: Nanger dama; assembly: GCA_917880005.1. Classification (NCBI taxonomy): domain Eukaryota; kingdom Metazoa; phylum Chordata; class Mammalia; order Artiodactyla; family Bovidae; genus Nanger; species Nanger dama. The sequence goes on along the minus strand of CAKJTW010000009.1, from coordinate 41,071,415 downwards.
GAGCCACTGGGGAACTTAATTCTGAAAACAATGTTGGTATTCTAAATCCTCAGAGATGGTGTTTGCAGGCTGCAGGAAGTAAGTGCTTTAGAAAAAAGATGGCATCTTCTTTGCATTCCATGCATGATGTTTCCAGCTGAAAAACTCATTTAAAATGGGTTTATAAACCTGGCATGCCCTTTAGGAAGTGATGGCCCAAACTGATGTGTCATTGGCGGTGGCTTCGGTGAGTGGGGGAGGGAAGCCACGAGCAAACATTTCCCTGGCTTAGCAGGCAGTGCTGTTTGCTTTAGGCTGGTGCACTGGTTGCCAGGGCCGCACGAGCCCGCAGAGGGCCAGGAAGGCTGCCTGGTTCCTTCCGTGTGCGCAGGGCCCCGTGGAGACCCTAGGAACACCCTGACCTGGAACAGGTCAGCCCTGACCTGGAACACTGTGTGCCACTTAGTGCCACGAGCTCCTGAGAAAGGGCTCACAGATTAAATTACGATTGTGTTCAAGGTTGACTTTTAAATGCACCTGATTAAAATCAAACAGTATAAAATGATATACATTGACATGAAAGTTTCTCACTTCACACCTCTAGTCTCTTTCCAAAGGCTACCCTTATTATTTTTTATACTTTTTATCTTTTTGGCGGTGCTGGGTGTTTGTTGCTGCATGGCTTTTCTCCAGTTGTAGCAAGCAGGGGCTACTCTTCATTGTAGTGCGTGGGCTTCTCATTGCGGTGACTTCTCTTGTTGCAGAGCACGGGCTCCAGGGTGCTCTGGATGCAGTAGTTGCAGCACCTGGGCTCAGCGTGTGCGGATTCCTGGACTCTAGTTGCACAGGCTCAGTAGCTGTGGCACCTGGGCTTAGTTGGTCCTTGGCATGCGGGATCTTCCCAGACCAGGAATCACACCCGTGTGTCTCCTACACTGGCAGGTGGATTCTTTACCACTGAGCCACCAGAGAAGTCCATGCTACCCTCATTATACCAGTTTCTTTTAGTTTATCCTCCTGGAAATATTCTGTGCAGACACAAGGAAAAACATCCCCTTTCATTCACAGAAATGGTACTTGCTATACACACCATCCAGCATGTTGCTAATAACCGCTTAGTTTCCGCTGACTGAATGCACATAGAAGACTTTATCTAACCCAGTGGTTCTCCATCTGGACATGACAGGACACCAGAAAGATTTATTTTTTAATTTTTATTTATTTATTTATTTTTAGTTTTTTTTTTTTTTTTTTTTTTTCAGAAAGATTTAAATGCCCAGACCATTCTCCGAGATTCCAGTTTCACTAGCCCTGGTTGTCTATGGTCTGTCTTTATGAACACCCTACTCAGGTACTTTTAGTGTGCAGTCAAGCACACAGCCCTCTCTTGATGAATGCTTAGATTGTTTTCAGTCTTTTTTTTTTTCATTAGAGATGGTGACCATCCTGGTCAGAAGACATTTATGCAGAAGCTCAAGCATCTTTCTAGGGTTAGGATCCAGGGTGGAATTTCTGCCAAATTACTCTCCGGAGGTGCTGCACCTGCCTACGCTCCTAGCTGTGTAACTGTGTGTAACACTAGAGCAGCTGGCTAGTGGAGGTGATTGAAAGTGCCCTGAAGAAACCGTGCCCGTGGGTGGACTGTACCTTCTACCTGGGAGTTATTGACCCTCTGTCTAGTTTGTGCTTTGAGGCCTGAATGATTTAAAAGAAAAATGTTCTCGGCGTGAAACCAAAAAAAACTTTGATACCTGGAGATGTTCTTTAAGCATGATTCTTATGATGATAAAAATCTAAAAGAATTATGATTGTTGTCTAACAGCTGGAAAGTAGCTAAATTGTGATGTTAGCTTCATGGGATATTATATGATGATTAAATGATTATGGGGACTTTATTAATATAATTAAGTATTTTAATACAATATATTAAATATATTAATGCATATTTAATATATCAACAAATACATAAATTACTAAATATATATCATGTTGATTATAACACATGCTACATAATATACATAAATAATGATATACTTATATAAATATACATATAAAATGTTAAAGCAAATAACATTATCAAATATTAGATATGGTAAATAAAAATTTCAAAATCAATTGGTTCCTACAATATGAATATATTAGTAAAATACGTAAATATATGACCAAGGACTAGAAGAAAAACAGAAAAATACAAGAGTTGATGTGATGGGGTAATGACCTTGTAGGTAAATATTCTTTTTTAAAATTTCTTTACTATTATAAAATACTATGGGCAATAAGTAAAAATTAAGAAAAATTCTTTTTATAATGCAAATAGCCATTTGTGGTTTTAAAAATATGCTTTTGAATTCTAAACCTCATTAACTATGGACTACTGTGTAAGTGGTGTGTCTGCAGTCTTTTAAGATGCCTGTAAGTAGCTGCTTCTCTGGAGCATTAGAGGAGCCCCCAGTGTCTGTGGAGGAGGGACCATTTCCCGTGCGCTAGGCACCATGCTGCCTGGTCTTTGCTTACATCCTCTTGCAGTTACCCTTTGACAGTAGGTATTTTATTAGTTAATTTTTAGATAAAAAGTTGTAATAATCTACAGATAAAAACCGAGGCTTGCTGGAGATCAATGTCTGGTTAACTAGTGGCCCTGGGAATTTAAAACCCAATTCAGTACATGGTCTGTATTCCTTCTCTACAGGTTAACATTTGAAGTTCCCAAGAGGTTTATAAGGAAGTGTGAGGTCTGATATTTCTAGGGAGCTTCCCGTTTAACTGTGCAGTGATAGATACCAGAGTTAAGAGCTGACTGGTGGCACGAAGCAGTGAGTAGAGCAGGACCAAGTGTCCTGTCCTGCTCAGATGGCAGGTGGGGCTGAGGGCTCCTTAGTCTGGCTGCTGAGAGGCGGCTTCACCCGGGAGTTAAGACCTGAGGGGTAGGGGCTCAGGGCTGGAGGGGCTGAAGGTGCGTCACCTCGGCAGCGTTCCTGGAGTTAGCGAACGGACTAGATTCTTGGAAGTTAGGAGTGCTTCCGGGAGGCAGGATCCACTGGCCAGAACGTGCAAGGCCTTGCAAGCATTATATACATGTTCAGTTTTAAATTTCGGCGGCCTCAAAGAATAAGTGGGGGTCCTCGATCTGTACTTGGAGGGTTAATAGAAAGAGTAGGGAATCCGTTGGGAGAAGGCAATGGCGCCCCATTCCGGTACTCTTGCATGGCAAATCCCATGGACGGAGGGGAGCCTCGTGGGCTGCAGTCCATGGGGTCTCTAAGAGTCGGACAGGACTGAGCTACTTCCCTTTCACTTTTCACTTTCATGCATTGGAGAAGGAAATGGCAAGCCACTCCAGAGTTCTTGCCTGGACAATCCCAGGGACGGGAGAGCCTGGTGGGCTGCCGTCTATGAGGTCACAGAGAGTCGGATACGACTGAAGCGACTTAGCAGCAGCAGCAGGGAATCTGTTGTGGATTTGTATTGTTGAGTTCAAAGCCAGCTCCCCCACTTATATCATAGGGCACACCCGTCTTAGTTTTTTGTTCACTAAAATGAATGTAAGATGGCTTTTCTTGCAGGGTCCCGAGGACTAGAGAGCGCTCATCAGTTACGCCTGCTGCACACTTAGCACCTGTCAGGGTTCCACTCACAGCAGGTCTTGTCACTCTCAGAGTCCAGTCTTGTCTGCTTCTGCTTCCAGCTCCTCCAGCTTCTTCCCTGTGTCAATCCCGACTCTGGGTGATGTCCAGGCTGTGGGGAAGTGGCAGGTGGCTTGTCTTCATGAGGGAGGTGGTGTTCCTTCCCGAAAGCACTGAGGGGCCACTGCAGGTGTGAGCAGCGGCGGGTGAAGCAACGCAGCACAAATACTTGCGCTAAATTTTGGTGCCGGATGCAGATCAGTGCAGTTTTACTGTGTGTGAAATTCCTTAGTCTCCCCTGCATCCCCAACCCCAGGCTTCTCATCTCTGAAGGGAAGAACAAAATGGATACAAGCTGGTAATGTCATGGTTCCCCTCCCAGCTCGTGGCAGAATCCATACATGTAGGGAGTTCACGCTCTTTTTTTAAAACTCTTAAGAATCTGTTACTCACATCGTTTTGTTTTTTAGATTTGTTTGTTTATTTTTGGCTGTGCTTGGGTCTTCATTGCTGCTTATGGCTTTCTGTAGTTGCAGTGACTGCGGACTGCTCTGTTTTGGTGTGTGGACTTCTCACTGTGGTGGCTGCTTTGTTGAGGAGGAGCACGGGCTTCAGGGTGCGTGGGCTTAGTTGCCCCACAGTATGTGGGCTCTTTGTGGACCGAGGGTCACACCCATGTCCTCTATACTGGCAGGCGGATGCTTTACCACAAGACAATCAGGGAGCCACACCGTCCCCCTTTTAAGGTAAAGACTTTTTTAAGAGCAGTTTTAGGTTTACAGTAAAACTGAGAGGAAGGTCCAGAGGTTTCCCCTTTACCCGAGTGGTACGTTTTTTTGTTTTTGTTTTTTCATTAAGGGCCAACCCATCTCCACACACTGTCACGTCATCACAAAGCCCTTAGTTAACTTTCAGGTTCATTCTTGGTGTTGTATGCTCTGTGAGTTTGGACAAATGTGTAATGACACGTTTCCATCATTGTAACATCATACAGGGTATTTTCATGGTCTTAAAATCCTCTGCGCTCTGCCTTCTCCTCCCCCGTCCCACTCCCAGGCATCTCTTTTCATAGCCCAGGAGTTCCTTTTTTTCCCTAAGTGGTTTTCCAAGTTTTGTGAAGAGCTGAACAGTTTCCTAAAATTGTAGACCTGTGCCAAGGAGAGGAGATTGCATTTGAACACAAGTTAGATTTTTACAAACAGAAAAGGGATGGGCAAGGGGAAAGAGAGAGGCATTGTCTCAGAAACTAGATAAATAGAAAGCTTCCAGTTGTCTATAATCTCACTTAACTGAAGCGCTAAGTATTGACCCTAATTGCAGTGGTGGTGGAGGTGGTGGGGAATCTTAGTTTAAAAACCCACGCCCTCTGCCTCCTCCAGCCTGGAGATGCAGCCCACCCACAGTTTACAGCCTGTTCGGCATCCCGTCTTCCTTCTTCCAAGCCACTTCCTTCCCACCCAGGTGGTACTGGACTTTGTTCTCCCAGCTGATGACCGCCTGCTGCTCTGATTGCTGCAGCAAGGATGGAGTTTTACAGCCTGGACGATAAAAGTCAATATTGTGTTTAACACAGTGGTAGCCACGTGAGTTGTCCGAAGCTTGCCTTGACCGCTAGCGTGTTTGGTAGCTGTTTTAACAGCAAGGTTTGAAATGAGCACTGGATTATAAGGATTGTCATGGCGCAATCAGCAGGCTGTGGTAGGTCGCATCCTGGAGGGAAGGCTTGCTGTCCATCCTGTGTTAGACCTCTGCTCTCTCCCCCGTGTTTTAGAAACCTTTGGGGCTTCCCTGGTGGCTCAGAGGTTAAAGCGTCTGCCTGCATTGTGGGAGACCTGGGTTCGATCCCTGGGTCGGGAAGATCCCCTGGAGAAGGAAATGGCAACCCACTCTAGTGTTCTTGCCTGGAGAATCCCATGAACGGAGGAGCTTGGTGGGCCACAGTCCACGGGTCGCAAAGAGTCGGACACGACTGAGCAGCTTCACTTTCACTTTCATTTTGTGTTCAGAGCCCTTGGGCTCCAGGACTCCGAGGTACTGGTGGGGGTGGGGGTGGGGGTGGGCACAGTTATCCTTGAGGATAAAATAACAGGATTGCTCCTCCCCATCTGAACAAATGCAGAGTATTGTTAAACTGTCAGTTATCACCCGTCTGCTCAGAAGATTCACCTTTTCTTCTCATCCTAGAAATATCTGAGTTGTGAGACCTTGACCACCTCTGCCCTGAACACTGGGACAAGCAGGCTTCATTTTTTTTTTTTTTTTTTTTTTTTGCTTCCTGACATTCTCAGTGAGGTTTTTTCCTCACGATCAGATTAATTCCCACGTGGCCTTTTGGGGTCAGGAGTAAGAGGTCGCTGACCTACATTGGTTTAGGCCCTGAGATCCGCACAACTGGTTTTCTCCATCAGCTCCTGTGCGGTTCTGAGCCCGGCGCAGTCCAGCTTCCCAGGATTTAAGGCTGAGATCAGGCATCAAAGTTTGCAAGTAATTATGGGCTTATCTGTCTTGCACTGCGTTCTCTGCACGTAGTTTCCAGGGGGACCTGACTGGTATGCATGGAGGAATGTGCTTGAGGCATGTTTCAGAGGAAAAGGGAAACGATGTGAAAGGGACAGGGAATTGTCAACAAAAAGAGTAAGTAATTCTTAAAAAGGAGTAACATATAACGTTACGTGTAGGGTTTGAGCCTAAGCAGCCCGGGCGAATGATAGCATAATTAATGCAAGCAGAGAAATGACTTGAAAAAGGAATGTGTATGTTTGTTTTTTCACATGAACTTGAGGTGCAGCTGAATACCCCAGTCATGATGCTCAGGAGACAGTGATTGTCAGGGGATATTTTAGGCCAGTATTTGCCAAAGGGGACTAGGAAATCTACAGGTCTCTCTTTAAGACTTTTCTTCTTTCCTTTTTTGTAATTAAAACCATTGAGGAACTTCCTCGTAGTCCTGTAGTTAAGGCTCCATGCTTCCAATGCAAGAGGTGTGGGTTCGATCCCTGGTCAGGAAGATCCCACATGCCTCATGGCCAAAAAAATTAAGGTATAATTGGTATATAACATTTTATTAGTTTCACGTGTGCATCACGATTTGATATTCATGAATATTGTGAGACAGTCGCAATAAGTGTAGTTAACATCCGTCAGCTCCTGTAGTCACAAAAATGTTTTTTTCCTATCACAAGAACTTATAAGACCTATTTTCTTAGCAACTTTCAAACATGCAATACAGCGTGAACTGTAATCACCATGCTATGTCCTGCGGCTTTTCTCTTTCTAGTCCCTCCCTCAAAATTACTTTCGTCCAAATTCTGTTTGCTCTTCCCGACCCAGTTCAAATGCTTCCTTGACAGTTTTGCTGAGCCCCAAGTGGGCACACCCCTACCTCCAGCCCCTGCATTTACTGTTTCTTTGTTTGGTCTTTATGCCCCTGACAACATTCTACCAGCTGGTTTTCTAATTAACCAGACATGACCAGATTATACCGTGCGTGCAGGGAACATCATATGTCCCTGTAGCACACAGCACAGAACTGAGGATGCTGATTGGAGCTCAGTCAATGTTTAAATATACTTAGTCAAGCTTGGCTTTTTTTAGCTAGTATTACTGCTTGGAGGAATATAAATTTATGAGCCATTCTATGGAAGTTCGTTTCTGTGCATAAACTTGCCTCTCTAAAGCTTTTAAGGACATCTCCCCGTGCTTCCCCTGCAGAATTTAACCAGTACGTGCGTTTATCCTATCTGTGTCTGTGTTTACCCCCTTCTCTTCTTTCTTTCCAGGTACAGGGTTATTTAATTTTTCTTCAACCTTAGAGACTCTTTTCTATAGAACATTTTATCTTTTTCTGTACTAGTTCCAGCTTAGATTTCTGAGGTTCATCACCAAGAAATGTATGATGTATTCTCTTAAGAAGATACTTTTTTTTTTTTGAGAGCTTGGGTTTGTCATCAGAAGAGCTTGAACACCATCATTCCCTTAACTGACCAGACCTTTGCTCAAACTGAAACATATGTACTTAATCTGATGTTCAGAGAACCTGAAAGAGCTCAGTGTGTGTTCCCTTTAGTTGGACATTTTCAGCAGGAAAGTGTCTGGTGCTGGCAACACATGGCCCTGTCCCTGGCTGTCTCTCTCTAGATCAGCCATGAAGAGGTTGAGTTTACTCACCACCCATCACTGAAAAGACCACAGTGTTTACACTTCTCCTTCCAGAGAAATGTTTGCTTATCCCTACTTCTGTTTTCTGGTCCTAATCCAGATCTTTGTCCAAGATAAATATTCTGTTGGCTTCACGCTGTTTTATCCTCAAAACGAGTGACCAGATCCCTGCAGTCCATAGGGTGAAAATGTTAATGGTGATTCAGACTCGGATGAATAAATGAATGCTTGTTCGGATTTTTCATGTCACAGTTTAAAAAAGAAGCCACCTAAGTTTACTTGTGCATGAATGACATGCACTTACATCTTCAGGGGGCTCTCAGATGTCCGTTCCTCCCATTCGAATTTTGTGGATGTCAGTTTTGAGATAAGTGGGCTGACTAGGACTTGAGAGCTATGTATTTCACTCATAAATTGTGGCTGCTTTCATATGGTGTTGAGAGCGACAATGGTTTTTCAGATTTTTATAATTTTTAAATTTATAATTGAATGATAATTGCTTTATAATATTGTGTTGGTTTCTGCCATCCATCAACATTAATCAGCCACAGGTATACATATGTCCCCTCCCTGTTGCAGTTTGCTCCTGCTTCCCACCCCATCCCACCCTTCTCGGTTGTCCCAGAGCACTGGATTTGAGCTTTTTGAGACATACAGCAAATTCCCTCTGGTTATTTATTTTAAATATGGTAATGTGGCACTTTACTTTCCCAAAGAACATAGCTTAGTTGGGGAGGAAGCTCCAGTAGTCACCCTCTGCAGCCTTTATTCCGTGAGAGTATTGTCCCCTGTCTCTTAGTGACAAGTTACCCAGCATCAGAGGAGTTGCAGTTTTGATCTTCAGGGCCTCACTTCTCCTTTTGACTTTTTGTGGTTTCCTCTTCCTAATGCTATATCCTTAATTTGCCACATTAATTAACTCAGATGAGGTAATTTCTTAGTGGGGTATGGCGACAGGAGGCCTGAGGGGGAAGGATTATTTTCTGAGTGCTGCTCAAGGCCCTAAGGTCACTTTTATCCCCCATCTGCGATTTGATCTATGCACCTGAGGCAGAGGCACCTGTGGGTCCAGATGCCTAGGGGCGGGGAGCCCGTTGGGGATTGGAGTAGCTGGTGCTTTGATGATGTCGAGGAAGGCCCACCATGAGGTCCTGTCAATGGAATCACCCCTCCTCCTTGGCAAAGACTAAGAAAGACATGCTTGGCCCAGGAAATGTAATGGTGATGGTTTCAGAATAGTAACAAGCCGCACTGGAGGGTTAGGATACTGCAGGTAGGAATCACATCGACACATAAACCAGTTTCCCTCGTGGATTTCTTTTCTAAAAATCAAGCTGAGAGAGAAGTGAGTATTGGTTAAATGTGCTTTTGACTAAGACCAATGTTTCAGAGAAGGGATCATTGATGATGGACTTAATTGTAATAGTTCACATTTACGTGGATTTTATTTTCCCAAGTGCTCACATGAATTTCACAGAACAGGACATGGGTCCCCTGGACCAGGAAGGAGGTAGGTGCCTGTGCAGGGTGAGCCAGGTTGGGGACACAGATCTCTGGGCTCCTGCATCGTCTCACGGCCATTTCCTTCTCCAGGGGATCTTCCTGACCCAGGGATCGAACCCAGGTCTCCCGCATCGGAGGCAGACGCTTTAACCTCTGAGCCACCATAGTAGTGTGTATATTTCTTTCCAGACTCCTAATTTGTCCCTCCCCCACTTCCCCTCTGGTAACCATAAGATTGTTTTCTATGTCTGAGTCTGTTTCTGTTCTGTAAATAAATTCATTTGTATCATTTCTTTAAATTCCGAGTGTAAGCGGTATCATATGATGTTTGTCTTTCTCTGTCTAACTTCACTTAGTATGATCACCTCTAGGCCCACCCATGTCACAAATGGCATTGTTTCCTCCTTTTATGGCTGCTCAATATTCGTTGTATATGTGTACCATATCTTCTTTATCCAGTCCTCTGTTGACAGACATTTAGGTTGTTTCCATGTCTTGGCTGTTTTAAGTAGTGCTGCTGTGAACATTGTGGTGCATGCATCTTTCTGAATTTTGATTTTCTCTGGATATGTGCCCAGGAGTAGGATTAGAAGTGGGGATAGACAGTAGATCTGTTTTTTTTTTTTTTTTAAATTTTCTGAGCAACCCACATACTGTCCTCCACAGTAGCTGAACCAATTTACCTTCCCACCAGCAGTGTAGGAGGGTTGCCTTCTCTCCATACCCTCTCTAGCATTTGTTTGTAGCAGTTCCCTTGCTTTGCACTTGTTAAAAATTGTTATGAATTTGTAACTAAAATGCTTTTTATGTTTGTTAATTACCTTGGCTAGGCATTCTTTTGTGTAACCTTGAACATGAGATGTGTGCTCTTTTCTGGTATTGAGGTGCTCCAAGCTGTTAACGTGTGACTGTTCGGATTCAGGCCTATATTTCTGGGTGTGGCTGGGCTGGTCTCGCTTCTCCTCGCTGTCCCCCTGTCCCCACCCTTCTTACCCCAGTCAGAGTGAACCTGTCTCGGTTCCTCCAGCACTTTCGAGCGTTCTCTTTGTAAAGCTCTCCTTGGCGGACCTGGCCTCCTGCCTCCGCCTCTCAGCCGCGGGCTCCTGCTCAGTGCAGGGCAGGAGCGGCCGTGGGCTCCGCAGCCCGACTTCCGGCTTGGTGGCACCGATGCTGTCGCCGCCACACAGCTGTGTGGTCTTGGTGCTTTCCTGAGCCTTACTGCGCTGGGCTGCCGTTTCCTTGCTGGTCTGGTGGGACCGGCACGACCACTTCGTGGCGCAGCCATGAGGCTCAGATGGGGCTGCCCTTGCAGGGTGAGAGCCATGCCTGGTCCCTGGTAAGTGCTCTGACCACCACCCCAGGGGACAGCACAGCCCTGCCACGTCGTGCCCGTCACCGCGCTCAGCACCCCATCCCACTGGGGTGTGGTTTCCTGTGCCAGATTCTGCCGTGACCCCGCAGGGTCAAGGGGGCATGCTGCACCCATGGGTGGTTCATGCCGCTTATGGGGTGGTGGGGGCGGGAAGGACAGTGCCCAGCGCATTTGTACATTCATAGGCCCTCAGTCTAATGCCTTTGACCTCAGCTTTCCTTCCCTTTTGTGAAGATCGCCTTAGCATTGATTGGTAGCTTTGGGTGAGGAGAGAAATGATAGAAAAGACCAGCTCCTGGTTGGGCCTGGGATTCTTGGGAGCTTCTGGGGTTGGGACTTTGCTGCTTGGGGCCCCTGCTCCCTGAGGAAGAGGCGGTGACACAGACAGGCCTCCGGGGAGAGGGGCTGTGTCCTCAAAGCCAAGGTTACAGTGGGGTCTGAGAAGCATCAGGGCTGAGTGTGCTTCCTGGGGTCACGGCTGCCCCGTCCAACCTGCAGGGCTTCTCGCTTTCAGCTTCTGTCAGTTGTCAGGAGCTCGTATAGCCCAGAAGCCACTTGACTTTAGTCCGCAATGAAAGCAATGCAAAGGGAAAGCTTATGCAAAAAGAGCAGAGTTTCTGGATGCAAGTAATGGGAGAGAAGCGTTTTCAGCTCCAGGGATGGTGATAGTTCACCGTGGCAGCCTCACTTGGTGTTCTCGGTGCACAGAGAGCCTTTCTTACGGGGAGGCGGGGGCTCGCTGGGCTGCCATGATTCCTTTGTTCTTGGCCATTGGAGGTCTGGCCCATGATTAACTGCTGTAAGGGATGTTGGATCTTCAAGGCCCAGTGGTGAACAGCAAAGACTGACTCCAGACAGGGCTTCCAGGGCAGTCACTTGGAGGACAGGTTCCAGCCTTCCTCCACCTGCTCTGCCCTGGTGGGAGTGGCAGTAATAATCAGCTTTAGCGGTGGGCCGTGCGCTCCACTGTCCTGTGGACGCATCCGGTGCGTGTACACTGCTTGCAGTTTGTTCATACGGGGGCCTGGTTCTTTCCAAAGAAAGCAAGGTGGGATGTGTAGTAATCACTAGAGCCTCTGTGTGTGTGTGTGTGTGTGTGTGTGTATGTGTATGTGTGAGAGAGAGAAAGAGAGATTAAACAGCAGGCTCTTACCATTCAGAAGTCATTTTCACATAGTTAAGATGTTAAAGATGCTATTCTGTTATGAAAAACAGCTAGTTCATGCGTTTGTCAGAATAATGGGTATATCCTAGGGTGACCTGCGTTTTGTAGGATGACCAGGTGCCTTGACCACTCTGTATGATGATGCCTCTGTGTGTGTTCCGAACTGTAGAAGTTAACTCAGGAGCAAGCTTCACATCTGCCCCTCGTGTTCAGTATTTCAGGTACGGTGAACGGTTAGAGTACAGGAGTGAATGAGGTACATCCTGCCCTCGAGCTGTTCAGTCCATGGAGGTTTACTCCACAGGTTGTGTTGTAACAAGTGTAACAGGAATTCACAGTGTGCCAGAGAGCAGAGACTGGGGCCTCACAGAAGCAGCCAGTGAACAACTCTTACATGACTCAAGGTCTCTGAGCTTGGTAGATTCCTTCATTTTTCAAGTGGTTTTTCTTTTAAGCACTTTTTTAGGTTTTTTATCTTTCCATTTGGAGAGTTAGATACTGAATATATATATTTAAGTCATTTTGATGCTTGAGCTCATAATTTTTAAATTTTTGCAGTCCTTCCATCTTATCTGCAGATGGTTGTCTAAAAGTGAAAGCCGAGTTCTCATGCTCTGAATGCGCTCACTACGGATAGTTCCCTGCAGACCTGGCTTGGGGCTGGACGGGGTGGAGGTGAGCATTAGGTGGGTCAGGGCAGTGGCTTGGGACTTGGTGTTTTCTGCAGGACGTTGTGGTTTCTCCCCAGCCCCTCATGCTGCGTTGCTTCCAGTCCTCTCACTAACCTTGTTTTACTTTTTAGGACCCCCAGATACCCCAGGCTTCAGATATTTCTTTCGCATTGAGAACCTGTAAGGAGTTCTTATGTTCGTATGTTTGCGATACGAGGAATTTTGCTAGTTGTAGCCCGTGACGATTCAGATGCAGGAAATGCTTTTGGAAGGTCACTGCCTCCCATGGGTTCACGGGGCACCGGGCCTCCTAGCCCCACTTGGCACATGACCTCGGTAGTGATCTTCACACTCTGTGCGCCACACGCCCACCCCATGCTGTGTGGAGTGAGGGCTGCAAATGTCTGTCACCTCCCTTCTGTCTGGGTGCCTTATGCAGAAGCGCTGCATGTGATGAAAGCTGTGTGTGGGTGGATGGGGGGTTCTGATGGGGTCTGAGGGGTGACAGAAGACACTGAGACCCAGACAGCAGGGCCTTCCAGTCTTTTCCTTCCAGTAGAGGAGGCACAGGTGAGTGTGGGCTGGGCTCTAGTTACAAGCATTTGCCCCACACCCGGCTAGTCCCAGGGACGCACAGAGGATTGAGACTCGAGCTGCCTCTGGAGCTTGTGGGGAGCAGAGGGGGTAGCCATGGAAACCACATCGGGTACCAGGACAGTCGCTCCTCATCGCTCTTGGATTCCATGAGTGCAGGCTTGCCTGCTCACCAAAACTTGTTTATACCCTTCAGATCAGGGCTCAGGATGTTTTTCCAGTTGTCTGGGGACACAGGCAGGGTGGCAGAATCCTGCAGCTGCCCGGTGTGCGCGTTCCCTGCTGAAGACAAATGAAGCAGTGCTTGCCTTTTCTGCCTGCTCTCGTACTGCAGGCACATGAAGTGTGCAGTCGAGAGAGTCCAGGTGGGGTTTTTTTCCTTTGCAGTTTTGTGCTTTTCATTGGTGATGTTGCTGTTCGAAATGGCCCCTGTGCACTGTGCCTGAGCGCTGTCTCGAGTCCTCAGGCAGGACGGCTTTGATATGCCTGATGGAGAAACTGTTAGGTGAGCTTTGCGCAGGTGCGAGCTCTGGTGCTGCCAGCTGTGGGTTCAGTGTTAATGAAGCAACGGTATATATGAAATAGCAGAAACACACGTAAAGTTTGATACTAATCAGTTGATGAAAATCTTGTGGCCAGAGGTATGCAGGCACCTAACCCTATATTTCTCCTAAAAGCAGCCGTTCATCATTAACCGATTCAGTCTTCATGGAGCCTGTATAGAGCTCAGGCACCATGAATGACCGATCTCCCACACCGAGAGGTGGGAAAACGGGCCCCAGATTCTAGAATGAGTTGGACTGATGAGGTGGGGTCAGAGCCATGGCTTTGCAGGGCTTGAAGGATAGAACAGTAAAGCCCAGATTGGGCTTGTACAGGGAGACCCTGAAAGATGCCATCGTCCAAGGGCAGGCTTGCTGTAAGGACAGGGCTACAGGCGCAGGCTCCTGGGAAACTGCAGGGCAGACGCAAGGCTGCCAGAGGAGGCAGAGCCCCAGCTGGGCAGGGGTGGTGAGAACAGTGCCCAGGCGTGTTGGCTCTGTGCTCATTCCCTGAGACTCTGTGCGCCTCTGAGATGAGATGGGGAAACTGGAAGGTCTGGGTGTAGACATGGGTGTACAGAGACTGCTGCAAGTGTGTGATCAGTGACCGGTTTTCCCCAAATAGACAGGTGTGCTGTTCTGGTTTACAAGCCCCACCCCCTTTGCACCTGCACAGGATGGGGAGCCAAAATCAGCCAGGTTTATGGGTTATATTCAGGGAGGGAAGAGGAGGAGGGTGGTGAGCGAATCGTGGACCAGGTCACAGGGTGCCCCATCTTCTGCAGAGCAGGCTGAGCTCACACTACCAGTTTCCTTCACGCCGCCCAGCACCCACGGCCCTGCAGTTCCCAGTTCCCTCGTCCTGTGACAGTCTGGGTGGAGGCTGGGGGCGGGCACACTGTGGTTTGTACAGAGGTACCAGCTGCTCTCAGTTCTCTTGCAAGGGGTGGGGGTGAATGGCTTCCTCTGGTAGTCTGAGAGGTTCCCACATGAGCCTGGCCTTCCAAATGCCGTGTGTCTTGGACTAGGTTTCCTGCCTTTTCTCAGGGTTGGAGCTGGAGGAGTGGCTGGCCAGACACATATACACCACCGGTCACGGGGTCAGCCTGAACGGAAAAGTGCTGAGGGTAAAATCCACCGTGGAGTCCAGGGACAGGGTGGATTATTGAATTCAGTTCATCTGTTCCTTTTGTGGTTTTTTGAAATGTGAGTCTTAGAAGATTTTAAATTACATATGTGAAAAGTGAAAGTGAAGTCGCTCACTCGCGTCCGACTCTGCAACCCCATGGACCGTAGCCTACCAGCCTCCTCTGTCCGTGGGATTTTCCAGGCAAGAGTACTGGAGTGGGGTGCCATTTCCTCCTCCAGGGGATCTTCCCGACCCAGGGCCCAGGTCTCCCGCACTGCAGGCAGACGCTTTACCATCTGAGCCACCAGGGAAGCCCAGCTTCCCGTAAATTTCTACAGGACAGTGTTTCATTGCTCCCTTTGAATTTCTCGGACATAATTTGAAAGCACTGTTCAGTGGTACTACTTCTAAAGACCAGATTCTTGGGTCCACTTGTGTTTGTTAATTCCATGGAAGTTGTACACTCTTCCATGGAAGAGCGTAGCTGTTGGAAACAAAAGGAGTACAGTCGTGAGTACAAAAAGTCTCTCTGGTAGGGAAAACTTCTCCCTAAGAAATGTGCTCTTTCTTTGTGGAAATTCTTGCGTAATTCTGTGTAACAATGAAGATTCACGGCAGTTGTACTAGACACACCGTAACTGACATAATCTTTAAGAACTGACGTAAAGGTTAGTGTTGTCTCGTGTTTTGGACTGCTTAAGTTTAGTCAGATTTTTAAATGTGTAATTACTCTTTAAAGGCTTTATTTTTACTTTTGAAAATTATTTACCTGCTTATTTATTTATCATTTGAATGCTTTGGGTCTCAGCTGTGGCATGCAGAATCCTTGTTACAGCACATGGGTGTCTCTGTTGTGGGGCTCGCAGGGTTAGGTGCTCCTCGGCATTTGGGATCATAGTTCCCCGACCAGGATGCAACCCATGTCTCCTGCACTGGAAGGCAGATTCTTAACCACTGGACCACCGTGGAAGTCCCATAAATGTGCGATTATTTTTCACAGGAACACCCGACTCTGTGCTGCCTTGAGCCATAATGAGGTTTTCTTGTCCCTGAGAAAGTGACTGTTTTCAGAACCTGTATGAATAGCGGTGTGTGAGGTAGCCTCAGTGAATCCGACAGAAAAGAGGTTATTTCCGACTTCAGAAGCACTTACCAGCTGCCTTCTCCCTGCTGGGTGTGAGCTTAGCTCCACAAGTAAAACACAAAAGAAACAAAAAGTGGCTGTTCACATTCTCAAAGAGCTCCTCACCTGGTTTGGAAGTTCGTGGCCAATGTTAATATCCTGACGCATGGGAGGAGGAGAGTAATACCTGACTCTAACAGCTAAATGCAGATCCAAGGTTACTTGTGTAAGCACCACTTGCCTGTGTGTTCCTGATGGGGACTGTGCACAGCTGGAGCCTCTTGTCCTGCACTGTGACTGTTACCTGTGTGAGATGCAGGGGCTGTGGTTCACGGTGCAGCTGAGGGTTGGTTGCAGCAAGGTTATGGGACAAATTCTGAGCTGCTGGAAACAACCTCTTTCAGGGGTACTGTCACTGAGTCCATCCTGTCTTCCTGTGTGGTTGTTGAAGTATCCTTAGGAATAGGGTCCTTATGGGGAGCATTTACAGGATAGATGGTCCTTGGTTTGGGTCTTAAAAGCTTTTGCTGGTTTTAACTCTGTTAGGAGGGGCGGTCTGTGTGGTTGGAGGGACCTAGGAGGTGGAAAAGGACTTGATCCA
Source organism: Nanger dama (assembly GCA_917880005.1). Classification (NCBI taxonomy): domain Eukaryota; kingdom Metazoa; phylum Chordata; class Mammalia; order Artiodactyla; family Bovidae; genus Nanger; species Nanger dama. Next base: position 41,054,955 of record CAKJTW010000009.1, on the reverse strand, counting down.
TGGAAGAAAGAATGGCTTATGTTCCCTTCAGAGCTAATTAATCATAGATTTCATTTCCTAGCTGTTACACTAATTTGTTCTAGAGTTTATCTTTCCCAAGGGGTTCTGCAGTGAGTTGCTTTGGAAGGCTTAATCGCCTGCAGCTTCCAGGGAATTGGCCCTGTTTGGGAAGGCGACTGACTTTCTTGGATAAAACTATGATTTACTAGATGTCATTGTGGCCACAGTTATTCATCTTTGGTTCATGTTGAATAATACAGTGCAGTCATCCATGAGCTTAGCCGCCCAGACAGGACAGTGAGTGCTCTTGGGCAGGCTTGTAGAAAGGAGGACACCCCACAACCATCTGAGCTGTACAGTAAGCATCCTTAGCCACCTTCCTAGGAGTAGAGTGAGTGTCAGCATCACCGTTATTTCCAGCTAAGAAGACAAGCTTACAGAGTCATGTGGCTCAGAGAGATGAGACCGCAGCTGAACACAGCCTTCTGCCCCGCAGCCCTTGCCTCGTGAGATGGTCTGGCTGCCATGCCTCCTGGATGCTGGTCCCCAGCTTGTCATGAGGAGCTGACTCAGGAGCAAGAGGCTGCTGAGTCAGTGCTGACAGCCTTTGTCGAGATCTCTCCTCGTAATTGACTTCTGCCAAGCAGCCCTCTTAGTCGGCAGCTGGTAGAACTCTCAGAGCACTTGAGGAGGCTTGCGCATGTAACTTGCCAGCAATCCAGTCACGTGAGAAGCATTTTGTGTTAGCTCTGTTACGGTATCGCTGTTTCATTTCTAGCCAACGCAACCAAAGAGTCGGCAAGAAGCACCTTCTGTCACTAAGTTAACTCTTTTTAAAAAATATATTTCTTTATCTGACTGCGCTGGGTCTTAATGGCAGCACCTGGGATCTTTAGTCTTCCTGTGGCATGTGGGATTTTTGGTTGCGGCGTGAGAACTCTTAGTTGTGGCATGTGAGATCTAGTTCCCTGACCAGGGATCGAATGCGAGTCCCCTGCATTGGGAGCCCATAGTCACTAAGGTAACTCTTAGCCTAACCTCTAGTAGGTTTCCTTGAATAACTCTCATGACCTTTATTTTGCACTGAATGGATATGTAACCGGCGAAGAATGAGAGGGATGCCGGTAAGAAAGCTGTTGCAATGGTCCTGGCAGACTCGGGGCTTGTACTCTGAGCAACCCAGCATCTGCTTCAAAGCATCAACAGAAAAGTTCAGCATTATGTTCAGATGGAAGGAAGAGGTGCATAGATGCACGTCGTTTCCTAGGTATTTTTTGAAACTTGTTTCTCATGAGTTACACAGTTTGGGTAAGAACTGGGCCAGTTCTGACAGGGAGATGGGAGGGAGCCCTGAATACTTGGTCCCGCAGAGCTGGTTTCAGTCAGAGAGGTGGAGTGAGCCGCCGTGCTGGACAGGAATTCTGCAGCTGCCCCTGTGCCCGGTCACATGCTTTGGGGGGAACGATTCTGAGCCAGTGGCCCAACCCCCGGGCGCAGGCCTTCACCTCTTTCCCGACCCTGGGCTGCCAGCACTTTGCTCAGGTCCACACGCCAGCGACAGCCTGACCCGAAATCAGAGTTAAACTTAACAAGTTGTGTAATCTCCACTAATATGTGTCCAGCTTCTGGAAGTTTGCAAAGGAATAGCATGTGGTGGGTGCTGGGAAGTCATAGGGAGAAAGGATTGTTGATTGAGGTCTGATACTGGATCTTTAAAAAGTTTTGTCTAAATTAGTGGTTATCTAGCTGATTCCAGAAAGAAAGAAGTCGTTTCTCAGGGGAGGAAACGCCAAGCAGTACTGCTTCCAGATGGAGAGCCATCCTAGAGAGCCTTCCGACCTGGCATTAGTGCGCATGGCCTGACCTCTTCTCCTGGTAAAAGCTGAGATATGAAGCAGTTAGAGCCCCAGCCTTGCTATAGCCCTCCTCCTCAGAGAAGACTTTTCACTTACTACCTTAGGGGTCTCCTGGAGTCTCGTCTCTCCTTTCCTTGTCTTCAGCATCTTATACTTGGTTAGGTACCTAGCCTTTGAATAGCACTTCTTTTTTAAAAGTGTCATCCTCTTGGGGTGGCAGGGGGTGGGAGGGAGTATACTTGTATGTATACTTGTAGCTGATTCACATTGTTGTACAGCAGAAACCACAACATTGTAAAGAATTATCCTCCAATTAAAAATAAATGAAAAAGAAATGAGGAGCAAGGACCATTGGAAACAAGGCAGGAAAACGTTGAACTATTTGCAGGAGATGTTCATATAGCATAATTATATTCCAGAAGATATATCCAATGGCAAATACCAATCCCAGTCTGTTTATGAGAATGAACTGAAAGATTGTTACTGCTGCTAAGTTGCTTCAGTCGTGTCCGACTCTGTGCAACCCCATAGACAGCAGCCCACCAGGCTCCTCCGTCCCTGGGATTCTCCAGGCAAGAACACTGGAGTGGGTTGCCATTTCCTTCTCCAGTGCATGAAAGTGAACAGTGAAAGTGGAGTCACTCAGTCATGTCCAACTCTTAGCTATTTAAAAACTTTCATAAGGTAAGAACAGGAGAGGACAATGAAATCTAACAGCACTTGGAACAGAAATAGAAAATGCTTTAGAATAATTCCAAAAAATGTTTAGCAGAAAAATAAATCTAGTTCCTTGGGGCATCTTAATATTGTGAAAAAAGCTAAACTATCAGTATTGTGAAACAAGTTAAACTATCAATTTAAGACTAACTCAAATAAAATGTCAGTGATTTTGTTAAAAAAATTTCTCATTGTTACGCATGTTGTGTTGCTGCTAGGTACTAAGCTGAGTCTCCAAATAAAGGGAAATTGAGGGGTCTTGTTTTTAGTTAGGTGTTTTAACAGAGCCTGTAGCTGCAGCTCTCTACTTTTGCTGGTTTGTGTAGATATTAATGATAGCAATCACTGAAGGAAAAACCGTGAGGAACATCACAGTCTGTGTTCAGAACACACAGGGGGCGTGCTTTGCTTTTCCTTCCAGCCGCCTGAAATTGTTTGGACTCTGACAATTTCCTTATCATAAAGCCTGCAGAATTGTTATAGAACAAAGAAGTCAAGTGATCATTACTGGCTTGGCAGCAAGAATTTAAAAACAAGTCTCTTTACCCGTGGTTTGTAAATAATGCATAGCTATTGTCGAAAAGTAGAAAATAGAGAATTTTAAAAGGAAAAGCGTGTTAAGTCCTGCTATGCAAAGACATTCTGATGTTTCTTTCTTGTTCTTTTTCTGCTTCTGGTTTTGGAAAAGCACAGTACTTATCAAAGAGCATACACCATTTTGTATTGTAGCTTTATAGCATAAGAAGTTTTCTGTGTGTCACAGATTTCCTGAAAGACGTGAGACATGCATTCATTCTTTCAGTTGCTGAGAGCCTTTTATTGATTGGCTGATTTTTGGCTGTGGTGGGACTCACTGCTGTGTGTGGGCTTTCTCTAGGTCCTGTGAGTGGGGACTGCTCTTCGTGGCGGTGTCTGGGCTTCTCGTTGCGGTGGCTTCTGTTGTTGAGGAGTGCAGGCTCCAGAGCATGGGCTTAGCTGCTCTGTGACGTGTAGGATCTTCCTGGATCAGGGATCAAACCCATGTGCCCTGCACCGGCAGGCAGATTCTCATCCACTAAACCACCAGGAAAGTCTGGAGAGCCTTTTCAGTGCCTCAGACTCCCTGGAAACGGGATGGGTAGTAACCTGGATCATGATCACCGCCACACATCACCATGAACTCCATTCTCTTGCAGGTGCTTCCTCATTTTAAATCAAAGCAGTCGTGTGGGTTGATTTTATTGTCTGTTTCACCTTACTTTGTATGGATCAAAAGTCCCTCTGTGTAGGAGTCAGAGCCTCAGCTGGGCATGTTCAGGAGAGCAGGGCAGGCAAGGGGGGACCCACAAGAGACCTGGCCACCATGGTGCACGGAACAAGCCCCAGCCCCACCGAGGACAGAGTTAGTGAGAAGCTGAATCTGTCGGTAGCCTCCGGTTGATCTTGGAGGAGAGACTTGGACTTGACTGATGAGCCAGTGACATCCAGCTGCCGCTCCTCCTGCTCGTCCCTGGTCGGTCCTCAGGTGGGGTGAGTGGTGTGGCTCACCTGTCACTGGCGGGGGATGCATCAAGGCCTGGCCCGGCCCGGACGCGGTCCCCACGGTGAGCCTGGTCCCTCGGCCCATCTGTACTCCGTTCTTCCTGTCTGCTAGAGAGATCAGTGCCGCCCGCCCCACGACCGACAGAACACTGCTAGAGCTGTGCTTGGCACGTGGGGTCGTGAGACTGATCAGCCAGCGAGCCACCCGTCCCAGCATCTGTCTGTGCTCTGCCGGCCTTCCTCAGCACAAGCTTGTCTGGTGGGCTTCTGTGGTGTTAGGGGGGCTGTGGGTGGCCACCGTCCTAAGCACGTGCGTAGGCTCAAACGCTGAGCACTGCGGGACACTGTCTCCATCCTGCATCTGTCGTCAGAGCCGATTCCCGAAAGCACACTGCCTTACTCCTGACCCGAGTCCATGGCCTCTAGCCCAGCAGGCGCCTTCTTTTTTCAAATTTGATTCTTTAATTAATTTTTTTTTATTTAATGAAGAGTAGGTGATTTACTGTGTTGTGAAGGTTTCAGGTGTACAGTGAAGTGATTATACATACATATGTATGTATTTGTCTTCAGATTCTTTTCCTTTATAGATTATTGCAAAATATTGACTAGAGCTCTCTGTGCTATATGAAAGGTTCTTGTTGTTTATTTTATATATCATAGTGTACTTCTACTAATCCAAGACGCTGAATCTATCCCTCCCCCATCCCTTTTCCCCTTTGGCAACCATAAGTGTATTTTCTGTATCTGTTAGTCCGTCTCTGCTTCACAGATAAGTTCATTTTTGTCATATTTTAGATTTTACACATACACGACATCATATGATGTTTTGTCATTCTCTGACTCACTTCATTTAGTGTGATAATCTCTCGGTCCATCCGTGTTGCTGCAGTTGACATTATTTCATTCTTTTTTTACGGTTGAGTAGTATTCCATTGTACACATGTACCATATCTTGTTCATCCATTCATCTGTTGATGGACATTTAGGTTGCTTCCATGTCTCAGCTATTGTGAATAGTTCTGTTATATATATTGGGGTGCATGCATCTTTTCAAATTAGAGTTCTCTCTGGATATATGCCGAGGAGTGGGATTGGTGGATCATATGGTGGTTCTAGTTTTAGTTTTTTCAGGATCCTCCATACTGTTTTCCATAGTGGCTGCAGCAATTTTTCATTCCCCACTAACAGTGTAGGAGGTTTCCTTCTTCTCCACACCCTCTCCAGCATTTGTTATTTGTAGACTTTTTTGTATGATGGTCATTCTGACCAATGTGAGGTGATAGCTCATTATAATTTTTATTTCCATTTCTCAATAATTAGCAATACGGAGCATCTTTTCATGTGCCTGTTGGAGGCCTTTTTAAACAAGTCTACGGTGAATGAGAATGTACAGACGAAAAGTGTACATGATCTGCCTGCTGCGTGTTCACATTAGTGGTGCCTGGATCAGGAAACAGAGTTTACCAGCCTTCTGTAACTTTTCTGGTGTCTCCTGCTGGGGTCCACCCTTCGAGAAGCTCTGATAGGAAGGCTTGCTCTCAGTCATCCCTGGGTGTGGGAAAGACATCAGGGAGGGAAGGAGTTACCCCATCAGATGGGGGTCTGTGCTGTGGATCTGGAACCCTGCCCCCTCCTCTCCGTTGATTCTTACTTTCTCTACATCAGGGTAGCATGACGAGGCAGAGGGAGACTCACTAAATAAGAGTCATGAGATTGGATTTCTGGGGGAACTGCAGTAGACCTTCACTTTTTCTCTCCGAACCATCTCTCAGCTGTGGTTTGAGTTGATTTTTTGTTATACACGGTGATCACTGTTTTTTGTCACCTGACGGCATGCTGTTTAGGGATGCAGAAACTCACGAATACCCACCTGGAAACTTCCTGACCTTCATTCTCCCAACTCTGAGTCAGGGATGGGGCTGGATCTGTCCTCAGCCGCCACATCCTATGGGTCAGAGGTGGCCCTGGAGCATCGTGCTGGGAGGACAGGAGAGAGGTCCTGGTCCTGGGCAGAAGGGCTTCAGTGGGGGTCTGAAGTACCAGGTGCCTGCCTCGCATGGTCCACTTGGCTCTTCTGCTCTTCTCCTGGGTGGCTCAGTCCTGGGCTGTGAGGGTGGAAGTGGGTACAGCTTACAGACTTGCACCAGGGGCCTCCCTTCTTCACACACATCTGTGAGTTCATGCCCCCGCTCCACTCCCCACTTCCTTCCAGTGGGTGGAGCTTCAGGAGGGCCACGGGAGCCAGCTAGTGACCTTGGATCCTTCTCCCAGCGTGTGAGCGCAGCTGGACCACATGGGCAGATGGAGAGTTTGACTGCTAGGAGAGCCCATGATAAGTGGTCTCTTGTGTAGTACTTAGAGCTGACGAACAGGGTGTAGTATCCAGTGTGGTGCTGGTGTTCAGTCACTGAGTTATTTCTGCCTCTTTACGACCCCATGGACTGCCTTACACCAGGCTTCCCTGTCCGTCATCATCTCCCAGAGTTTGCTCACACTCATGTCCATTGGTCAGTGATGCCATCCAACCATCTTATTCTCTGGCGCCCCTTTTTCCTCCTGCCCTCAATCTTTCTCGCCATCAGGGTCTTTTCCGGGTGAGTCCTCTCTTCGCATCAGGCAGCCAAAGTGTTAGAGCTTCAGCTTCATCATCAGTCCTTCCAGTAAATGTTCAGAATTGATTTCTTGTGGGATTGACTGGTTTGATATCCTTGCTGTCCGAGGGTCTCTCAAGAGTCTTTCCTAGCACTACTGATGCTTCAAACGCGTCAGTTCTTTGGTGCTCAGCCAGTGTGTTAACAAGTGCCTGTGGGGAGCCCATAGGAGAGGGTGCTCCCATTTCAGGAAAGAGAAGACAGAGGTCAAGGGAGGCGGGGAACAGGATGCTGCCTCTTACCCACTCCATCCACTGCTCGCGTGGCTTGAAGAATGGGTGTGATAATATCATTATTACTTGTTTTTCCATTTAGTGAAAAAATGTTAAAGCTCCTGTGTAAATGTAAGGAACTTGAGAGCCATAGACAGGCATTCCTTTCAAGTACAGCGGTGGTGGTTTTGATGTATACCCCTGCTTCATTACATACGATCTGGTTTTAAACTGTGGAATTAGGGTTATTTGAGCGACTTCACTTTCACTTTTCATATTCATGCGTTGGAGAAGGAAATGTTAACCCACTCCAGTGTTCTTGCCTGGAGAATCCCAGGGACAGAGGAGCCTGGTCGGAGGCAGTCTATGGGGTCGCACAGAGTCAGACGCGACTGAAGCGACTTAGCAGCAGCAGCAGGGGGGAACAGAGAGAAAACATAAAATGTTAAAATAACCATGAGTCATGTTGATTGTAGTGAACACAAGATGTTAAAACTTCTAAAAAGACCTTGTGCTGTAGTAGAGGAGAAAGAGGGTGTTTGGGGTTTGAGCAGAAGTACCCTCTGCACCGCGCTGAAAGAGGCCGATGGGTCGTTGTAGCGGATTCATGTCCTAGGTTTTTTTTTTGGGGGGGTGGTTTGGGTAATATTTATTTACGTATTTATTTGGCTGCGCTGGGTCTTAGCTGTGGCACATGGGAACTTTCCTACCTTTGGTTACAGCAAGTAAACTCTTAGCTGTAGCATGTGGGCATCCAGCTCGCTGACCAGGGATTGGACCTGGGCCCCCTGCACTGGGAGTGCGGAATCTTAGCCACTGGACCAGCAGGGGGAGTCCCTCATGTCCTAGTTCTAATGTAAGTGAAGTGAACAATCAATTGAGATAACTCACTACTGGAGCGTGGAGTCTTAGCCACTGGACCAGCAGGGGGAGTCCCTCGTGTCCTAGTTTTAGTGTAAATATTCAGTGATATTAAGACAATGAAAAGGTCATATGTAAGATCTGCACAAAGTGAACGTCCAGACCCAGTCTTTTATCTTCAGAATTTCTGGTTAGGATCATGAGATGCATGCACTTCTCTATTGGAAAGAAGTTATGTGTTAGTGTTAAAAGGGTGTTTTTAGAAAATCATGCAGAATTCAGGCCCAGAACATCTTCTTGGGGAGGCTGGGATTCTCATTGGGGAAGTGGTTTTCCAGTGGGTGGTTCCCAGGCCAGGAGTGGCTGTGTCCTGGGAACTTGTGAGAATCACATTCCCAGTTTTCAGCCCCAAATCAGAACCACCGAATCAGAAATCGAGCTGGGGGTGGCGGGGATGGTTGGCCCAGCCCTGGGTGTTTGTGAGCCTATGAAGTGTGAGCACCACCCTGCCAGAGAAGTGGCGGCTAAAAGCTGTGCTGACCAAATTTAGGGAGAAGCACTGACTGTTGAAGACACAGCTCAAGTCTTGATAGAAGCACTACACGAGGGCCCGTCTTAGTTGCTCCTCTCCCTCATCCTTGAATGTTAGTTACAGGCTGAGCGAGAGATTAGCGTTTCTCTTGGAGGGAATTCTTTCCCAATGCAGTTCCTCCTTGTTTCATCCTTCATAACCATGTTGTCATTTTCTTCTCTTATTATTCTTGTCGTTTAAAAATGTTCGCATCATCCTTTGGATTGCAGATGTGTATGCATTGTTTTAACAGTGTTTGAAGCCTTGCTCGTGCTGCTGAGTCGCTTTAGTCGTGTCCAACTCTGTGCGACTCCATAGACAGCAGCCCACTAGGCTCCTCTGCCCCTGGATTCTCCAGGCAAGAATACTGGAGTGGGTTGCCATTTCCTTCTCCAATGCATGAAAGTAAAAAGTGAAAGAAGTTGCTCAGTCGTGCCCGACTCTTAGCGACCCCATGGACTGCAGGCCACCAGGCTCCTCCATCCATGGAATTTTTCCAGGCAAGAGTACTGGAGTGGGTTGCCATTGCCTTCTCCAGTTTGAAGCCTTGGGAAGATGTAAAATGTTGGAATGATTGAGCAGCTTTGCAGCTATCTGCTGGGAAGGTATATATACAGAATACACAGTTACAAAGGGTTTGTGTCCTTTCCTCAGGGCCTAGATAAATATCTTTCAGAGACTGAAGTTTTAAAAGTGAAATGTGTTTTTTAATACATAAAAAGTGGGTTGTGTTCCCTGCAGTGTTTGCTTTACATATTTTATAAAATCTAGTTACTTGGTCTTTTCAAGGCTCCACCCCGTCAACGTAGGATGATGCTTTCATTTCCATTGTGATTCTAGACAAGATGAGCCAAGCCCCAGGTGAGTTGAAGGCATATTGACCTGGGGCCTTGCCCACATCTCAGGTGGGCACAGTGGTAAAGGGGGCTTCCTTCTGCCTCTGCTCGCTGGGACAGGTTGATGCTACACGGGTGCTCTCTGGTCCTCTTGTGAAGAATAAAAAGTGATTTTCCAGATGGTTGAGAAGAAGAACAAAGAACCCCTGATCTCACTGAGGCCATGAACTTAAGCCTTGAGCTCAGAATGTGTTTGCCTTCCTGGAGAAGTGGATTTACTTTCTCCTAACCTGGCCCTGTCTTGGCATTTGCGCCTGTGTCACAGAGGAGGTGGTTGCCATCGTAGATGGCAGTCTCTCTCTCAGAGGAGGGTGTGGTTAACATCTTCGGTGGGTTTGTTGCAAAGGAACTTTAAAGTCACATACACAGTAAAGTCTTAAGTTAACTGAGGCCTCTGCCATGCAGTGCTAGACCTTGTCACACTGCAGGGTGGAATACACAGTGGCTGCCTTATGTCGAGACACTTAAAGCCCTCTGAAGCCTGTAGATGAAAAATTAATCAATAGTTGATCTAAGAAAGAAATGGAAAATTTTACTCAAGCCAACCTGAGGATTATAACCTGGGATAGGGTCTTTCAGAAAGCTCTAGCATCATCATCCTGCCAGTGGTCAAGGCACAGTTAGATGTGTTTTTGAGACAAATGGTTAAATGTCAGATGATGTGTTGATAGTTTGCACAACCCAGATCCACACACGCAGAGTTAGTTGAGGGCCATCCAGACCCCTCATGGGATTAGGAAGGACTGTCATCTCCTGAGGAGGTCTTGTTGGTCCAGATCACCATGCTCTGAAGGTGAGCGGGGAGGCCAGCACAGGCAGGGGAGCATTTTTAAGTTTTTCTTGTCTCTCCATGAAGTATGAATTTTATTTAATCCAACTAAAGACCCAGGCAAGGTTTCATCAGATTTGAGAACTTTTAATATTTTTTCACCCTGATTTTAGGATGACAAGAGGAAAATGAATTGGGACAGTCCAGTTTTAGCGACTGATGCTTTTTATTTGTTCTAAAAGAAAAATCGCATCCATTAATTCACAGTACTGTGGAAAAATATTGATATGTATGATATATCAATGTATATCATATAAAATATAAATGTGTATCACATAAAAAGCATATATATCATAAGACAAAAAATGTAAAATATGGAAATATGTCATTTATCAATGCATTTTTGCATACTTATATTTTATATAAGTATGTATCATAAAATATAACAAAAATAAAATGTTTCATAAAATCATAGAAATAATGTGCTGTATCAGTATATGTCATAAAATACATAAAATATAAGTGAAGTATATATATCATGTAAGATATATAAAATATAAACTGAAAATATAAAATATGAATCATGAAATGTTGAAGTATGTGGTATATTAACATATATCATAAAATCCCATAGACGGAGGAGCCTGGAAGGCTGCAGTCCAAGGGGTTGCTGAGGGTCGGACACGACTGAGCGACTTCCCTTTTACTTTTCTCTTTCATGCATTGGAGGGAAATGGCAACCCACTCCAGTGTTCTTGCCTGGAGAATCCCAGGGACGGGGAGCCTGGTGGGCTATCTATGGGGTTGCACAGTCAGACATGACTGAAGCGACTTAGCAGCAGCAGCTATATCATATTGATATATGATACCATAGTATTATTCTCATTTTACAAATGAAGTCCATTCATGTCATAAGTAGAACCTGAACTGCCTTTTGTCTTGGATTCTGCTGGTTCAGGGCTCTCTCAGTTTGGATGTGCTTAGGACTTAAGAATCCAGTGCAAGAGCTTTAGGGGTTTATGGCTTTTCGGTCATTACTATTTTTCTTTCATAAATAAATTAAATTTGACGTTGGTATTAAAGCCAGGATGCATCCCTTCCCTCACCCCACTTCTGCCCCTGTGCCTCAAGCCCTGCACTGGGTTTACTGAGGGCCGCCGTCTCTCACTTGCTCTGGGCAGGATTTTCAAGGTTGCAGAGTGAGACCTGTCAGCTGATACTTGCTCACAGGAGAGCCATTAAGAGGGTGGTGGCCAATGTCAGGGCAACCTTGCAGCTGCAGGCGAGTCACCGGGTCTCACCCACAGCCATGTGAGCCGTGTGCGGAGATCTTGTGATCAATTAATTGGCTACTTCATAATCTCCGGCTGGGCCACTACGGAGTGAGTCAGTCCGAGCCACTCAGCCTGTTGAGAGTCTTGTCTTTTGTAACCGGAGCACAAACCCAGGAACAAAAGTAAGAAGTGGGGCTTGGACTTGTTGGATTCTAATTCTAATAGCTTTGCTGAGAGCCTGCTTTACAGAGTAAGGCAAACATCTGACTTCCTAAATCGAGGGGCTTCGTTTACGTAACAAGTGTATGTTCCTTTTTTTTTTTTTTTTAAACTTCTGAAAGAGGAAATTAGAAGGTTGCTGCCAAGAAGCTTGTGTCACCTACCTCCTCTGTACGGGAGTGCTCGTATCATAGGGACAGCCGATCGCTGCGGAAACCCCTCCAGCCATAGGACCTTCCAAGTCCATGAGGACTGTCAGAACCACCTGGAAGAGGGCTGACCCGCCGGGAGATGTGCGGTTGCTCGGCCAGGACCACAGCCCAGGTGGGGGGCTGGCGGGACGCAGCCCGGGGTGTGAGTGATAGGCGGCCGCACAGGATGCTTTTCTGCACAAGGACTCAGAAGCATGCCAGAGTCGGCAGGAGCCCTGATGCCCCGGAACTCAGCAACAGGTTTGAAACTTCTGTTCTGTCTCAGAGTCTCAGAGAAATTCTCACTGGGCACCGGGGAGGTAAATCATGGTGATCTGAAACTTGGGTTCGCAGACAGGCACAGGTGGTTGGTGGGTGTGCAGACAAGCCCTGTCCTTTACAGAAAAGGTACAGGATGGTTGTTTTCTAGCAGCCGTTTGGGTCCTGCTGCCCATGTGCTCCTGAACCTCCTTTTCCTCCTGTTGGAGCCGCCAGGAAGCAATGGGTGCTGCCTGTACCGGAGGGGGGAAGCTTGAACAGTGCAATCTCAGGGCTCCTGGGAAAAGCAAGCACAGCCCCAAAGGACCAGCACGTTGACAGACAGGGCCCAGATGCCTCATTCTCAGTCTGGCCGGTGGACAGAGGGCTGGGCATTTCTGGCTGGAGGTGGGGTAGGAGGGAGAGTCCAGGCTTCCCCTTCTGGAAAATCCTTTCCATGGGAAGGAAGATGTTAGGATGAACCAGTGTTTGTAATGCATCCCATCAAAGGAATACGTATTATACTTGCTATTTAATTGCTACTTAATTGTTTCATTCATTTTGGAAGACTTCACTAATTTTATTAGTGATAACTCTTAGTTGAAACAGTAAGGAATTTTAGTGCATATCAGTGAAACAGAAAAATACTTTGGAAATTGCATTTCATTCCAAAGTATTCAGTAAGGCCAGAAAAAGTAAGCTCCGATTCTCATGATTAGTGTAAAAGTAAGTTTCTAAATCCACTTAAGTGTTGTTACCTTTTTCCTTATAGAATTTTTCTCAGCATTAACGTGGCTTATCAACTGTTTACCCCATAAATATAGTTCTTGGTTGTTGACTAATAAATCAGGATATGATTTCTGTCATGTAAAATCATGGTATTTCTTCAGTGGAAACAATAAAATGGTACAGAGTTCACTGCAGGATAAGTGTCCATAGTTGGAAACCCCGTGCTGTCCACTCAGTATAGAGATGTGACTGTTCAGATAAGAATCTCACTGTTATACCATCTGTGGTGTTTCCTATGTGGAAAGGATGGCTGAGTGACAGCAGAGCCTGGTGGACCCACACTTGGTCATCTTTGGGTGTGGATCCAAATCCGATCCTGATGCCAGCTCTGCTGCCCAGAGGCTGTGTTAACCCTGGCTGGTCCCCTGCTTTTCTGCATCTCATTCTCAACTGTTCAGATGTGTAGCTGGTTCAGATTGCTTTTGAAATTCTCTCCTCCTCTAAGATTCTACAGGATAGCTTCGGGACTTTCTGAATTCCTATTTTTGTTATTCAAACAATTCTCGATTCCCTGAGTAGGTATGTGGAGCACCAAGGGTGGCACTCCCCGTGAGAAGATGACACTCAGGGCATCACCAATTCTTGCTGAACTTCGGAAGTCTTCCGTATGAGCTTCTGCTTCTCACTCTGGGTGAATTTGCTCTTTTCAGTAGGATTTTAATCATTACTTTTTAAAATGACACTTCAAACTTAACGAAACCTTTTCACGTGCACTGTCTCCTTTCCTTATTTTAACTTCCGTTAGATTTACTTCTTAGATGCCGAGATGGTTTTAGACTTCTGTACAGTGATGATGTGTGTCATTTAGTTGGAATTCATCTCTTGTCACACCAATTGTCTTGGCTGCATTTCCACTTTCTCTTCCCTCTTTTTAGTCTTGAAAACCGTAGTTTGCAGGATGGTGCTTTTTTTTCCTGAATTTCTCTAGAAGTCGGGTTGGTCTTGGGGTGGAGTGAATTATTGATGGGAGCTTGTGCCCCAAGGATCTGGCTCCAAGTGCTCACGAGGTGCCTGTGTGGCCAGATCAGGTGGCAGCCAGCCAGGTGTGACTCCCAGGGCCCGCTTTGCTCTTGAGTATCTCAGATCAACAGTTTCGAGTGGTTGTCTTAGCGGAGCACACTGATAAGTAGTTTTCTTTCTTTCTTTTTCATAGCTCATGATTTTCCACGTAGTCAAAGGTGAAGAGTCAGACTCCATAGATGCAGTGGAAAGGCTCCAGGTACCTAGCAGCGGCACCATGTAAGCCTGGTACAGTGCGGGGGCAGAAAGAAGCACTGGGTCTTCCCACTGTGGTTCTTGTGGAATGAGAGATTTCAGGATAGAAGTCGTCCCACATAGACCTTTGCTTCTCCTCTCTTTAACCCCTAGAATGTCAGAAATTGGTTTTCAATATATTTCACAAAAATTCCAGAGTGAGCACAGACCTGTAGAGTTTGATGAGGCATCTTAAGTGGTTTGCCAATAAAACATTCCTTGCTGAAACTCAGTTCAAATCTAGGAACTGTGAACTGCGACGTGGGGCTTCAACTGCAGTTGCTTCCAATCTGCTCTCTTAAAGATGCTAATAACTTGACTTTTAAACTTTCCCAGCAAATTAAATCCATCCATAGGGCTGTTTATATGCAGAATCTGGGAGGACTTGCCTACCTTTATCTTGTAGATCTTATAAATTGCTGTTTTTCTGATGGCATGAGAAAATTTGATACAGCCTTACCTTTAAAAAGTGTGCCCCCAAATGGATAACCAGCAAGGACCTAAGGTATAGCACAGGGAACTCTCCTCAATGTTATGTGGCAGCCTGGATGGAAGGGGAGTTCCGGGGAGAATGGATACATGTTTATATATGGCTGAGTCCCTTGCTGGTCCACCTGAAACTATCATGAAATTGTTAGTCAGCTATACAATTCAAAATTAAAAGTAAAAAAAAAAACCAACACAAAAACATGCCCCACACGTGGAGAGGAACTGAAACAGCCCTTCAGAGTCAACGGTGCTTGAAGTTTCAAATCTTGACATTTGGGTTCAGAGATCTACTGTGGCTGCTTTAGAACCACCAGGAGGGAGGGAGAGGGGAGAGACTATAGATCTCTGATCTGTCTCAGATGAACCTATTTTATTAAGAAAGATAGAGCCTTCGCTTGCTTGTGGAAGATGCTTACGGAGAAAACAAGTACATACACCAGGGTGTTTCTTCCCCAGTGCATGCTTCACAGAGATGAGCTGACCACAACTGTACAATGGTCTATGTTTAGAGTGGTTAGAGTTCCTGAAGGTTTTAGTAAAAGGCTTCTAAAGGGGAGTCTAAGGCAGGGTGGACTGAGGCAGGGAGTGTTTGTATCACGCTCTTCACTGAGAAACACTGCGAAACTTCCTGCTTGGGAAATGAGCTGCTGGACAGGTTGAGTGCCAGTGCAGGCACAACCCTACCCCCGGTCAGCTGGACGGCCCCGTGCTGGTGACCAGCCCCACGGGGAGGCTGCGGACCTGGGGTGCCTCTTCCCGATGCCCTGGGGGTCACCACCGCAAGCGCCCTGCTTCCCTGCCCTTTCAGCTGACTTCATGTGCCACGCGTTTTCTTTGACTTGTTAAGAGAGTTTATTTCCACCAGTTGATGGTTGGGATTTGGGAATGTAATCTGAGGACAGAGTTGAACGGTGGAAGGAATGCAGTGGTAACGTGGTGTTGGGCAGAGGCGTGTTACCTTAGGTTCAGGGAACGTTCATCTTTTCTCTGATCCCCATCTCTTGGGGATGAGTCAGGACAGCCTCGAAATAGGGACTGCTGCATCCACGCTTCCAGCTAACTGACTTACACTCGATCTGGGTCTTATTTTGAGGACAAGCAGGGTAAAGCCCTGTTGTTAGTCACTGTAGGGGAGTGTGTTGAGAGTGCTCCAGGCAGAAGGCAAATCACTTTGGCTCTAGGGCCCCCAGGCCAGGGCTGGGTGGTCAATGAAGGGTCCCATCCACCACGTCCCCACTGCCTCCCACAAGCTCTGCTCGGCCAGATGGACTGGAGAGGATGAAGTGGCCATGACTCCTGGGTCTCCTATGACTCCTTTGTGAGTCAGGCCATGGCTCAGCCTCATCCTTTCATTATTACAGTAGCAGAAGCTGAATAACCTCTGAACAAGGGGGAAGCAAGCCCTGGCGGGAGTCCATGAGAGCCATAACCCGTGACCCGCCTGATACTGTAATTAGACTCCCAACCAACACTCACCAAGGGAACCCAGCCGGCGGGATTCCCGGCAGCTTTCCCCCACTTTTACGGGATCCCAAGTGTATGTGGGATGTTGCATATCAGGTGTTCATCCATCAGTCAGACTTTTACATCTTGCAGGGTTTGCTCCTCCTCTTAATCTCTCATCTTTCTTAGTTTAGAAAGGCTTAAAAAAAAAAAAAAGCCCACTACTCTCAGGTCTTTACAGAACAGATATGAATTAGAATGCTCTTTTTTCCCCTCCTCACTATGTATAACATTTTTCACTTTCATTTCTCACTCTCCCCAAAGGTAAACAAAAGAAAATAAAAAAACCCAAAACCTTGGTAGAACTAAGCTAGTTTCTCCACTTAGTGATTTTTTTTTAAAAAATCTCACCCCTGACGTGAGAGTGTAGACTGTGGCACCGATTTCAGGCGAGCGCCTGTGAGGTGGGATCTTCCCTGCCTTGATCTCACAATCTCAGGGCTCATCTCCCCTGAAACCCACTGTGTCTTCGGGATCGCCGCCACCTCTCTCCGTGTTTCTGTTTTCTTTTCCAAAAGAAATTAAAGTGATGGGTCAGGTGAGTGATTTCCCCAAAGATATGTTTTTAAAAATGCAGGTTCCTGAGCCTCACTTCAGAGCCATTGGACCAAACTCCTGGAAGTGGAGCTAGGGAAGCTTTGTTTACTAAAAATGAACACACAGATTCTTCTGGGGTGGTTCTAGTGATGAGTCAGGTTTGCAGCCACCGGATGGGGTGTCTGGGTCCCCTCCAGCTCCAGCATCCTGATTGTCTGTCAGGGACCAGTGGGACCCAGAAATGTCAGACAGATGTGAGGACATCCCTTGGCAACCACGGGAGTCAGAATGATCTCAGCGGTCATTTTTTCTATCTGGAGAGCGAGCTGTGTGGGTATTTGAGGAAGCGTGTTCTCAGCAGTGGGAGGAGTGAGTACAGAGATCCCAAGGCAGGAACATGCGTGGTGTGCACCCTAAACCCCGTGCCCGAGGGATGCGGATGGCGTGCGGTCCTCTGTGGGGTGATGAATGGGCGCAGGTGTGCTGGCAGCCCAGGCTGCAGCTGCGCACATGGTGTGGGCGGGAGGCGGGGGCTGCCCGTCCCCCAGAGTCTTACCCACCGCCCTTTCCTTGATAACAAACATTCCTGCTATTGGAGCCTCTCTTCTTTGTATCTAACCGTTGTTCTCTCCAGGCAGTGACTACTGCCTCAGTGTCAACTGCTTTTAGGACAGCTGGTGGAGGACTGGGGGTGCTGCCGAGCATGGACAGGCCCCAGGGGAGGTGGCCTACACTTCTGCTGAGCAGGGACAGAGACCTTCAGTGGCTGCATCTAACACTCAGATAATGTGTCCTTGGTTCTCATTGTCACAGGAGATTCTCTAGCAGGCTAAATGATCCTCAGAGAACAATCCTATAGCAAAGTTTAAAACCAGTCCTTATTACTCAACTACTACTGCTACTGCTAAGGCGCTTCAGTCATGTCCGACTCTGTGTGACCCCATAGACAGCAGCCCATCAGGCTCCACTGTCCCTGGGATTCTCCAGGCAAGAACACTGGAGCGGGTTGCCATTTCCTTCTCCAAAGCGTGAAAATGAAGTCGCTCAGTTGTGTCCGACTCTTAGAGACCCCATGGACTGCAGCCTACCAGGCTCCTCCGTCCATGGGATTTTCCAGGCAAGAGTACTGGAGTGGGGTGCCATTGCCTTCTCCTATTACTCAAAGTACCTACATTTCCAAGTCCTCTTGAACACTGATTTTTTTTTTTTTTTAAGATGGACTGTGTTTCAGAGCCGTTTTAGATTCATTGAAAAATTAAGCCTGAAAGACAGAGCCCCTGTCTCCTCCCCTGCTCTACCCTCACACCTCCCCTGTTCTCAGCATCTGACACCAGGGTGGTGTGTGTGTTTCAACTGAGAATCCTGCAATTGACATATCATCCTCATCCCAAACTGTACCTTACATTTGAGGTTCACTCTTGGCGGTGTTCGTTCTGTGGGCTTGGACAAATGTATAAGGACATGTACCCATCCATACACTTCTCTGATGGCTCAGTGGTAAAGAATCCGCCTGCCAACACAGGAGATGTGGGTTTGATCCCAGGACCAGAAGATCCCCTGGAGAAGGAAATGGCTACCCACTCCAGCATTCTTGCCTGGGACAGAGGAACCTGGTGGGCCATAGTCCATGGGGTTGCAAAGAGTCAGACACAATTTAGTGATTAGACAACAACTACAACAACCCATCAGTATAGTTTCATACAGAGCAGCCTCACTGCCCTGACAGTCCTCTGCTCTGCCTGTTCCTGTCACCCGTCACCCACCCTGAGCTCTGGCAGCCACTGAGCTTCTCACTGTCTCTGTAGTCTCGCCTTTTCTAGAGTGTCCTTTGGTTGGAATCATAACAGTACATTGCTTTTTCAGACTGGCTTCTTTCACTTAGTAATTTGCATTTGCATTTCCTCCATGTCTTTTCATGGCTTGATAGCTCATTTCTTTTTAGTGCTGAATAATGTTCCACTATCTGGATAGGCACAGTTTATATATCCATCCACCTGCTGAAGGATGTGTTGGTTGCTTCCACATTTTGACAGTGGGATGACTAAAGCTGCTGTAAACATCCACGTGCCAGTTTTTGCACGGGTATGTTTTATTCCTTTGGGTAATGTCAAGGCCTGTGCTTCCTGGCTTGTAAGGTAAGAGTTTGTTTTGTTGTAAGAAACCACCAGCTTCTGGACTGGCTGTGCCATTTTGCATTCCCACCAGCAGTGAGTGGCAGTTCTGTTGCTCCACATCCTCTTAGCATTTGCTGTTTTTCGGTGTTCTGGCTCTCGGCCACTCTGATAGGTGTGTGGTGCTGTCTCGTTGTTTCAATGTGTATTTCTCTAATGGCATACAATGTGGAGCATGTTTTTCATATGCTTCTGTCTTTTGTTGTCCATCTATTCAGGTCTTTTTCCAATTTTTAAATTGGGTTGTTTTCTTATTTTGAGTTTTATGAGCTTGAGGTGTATTATGGATCCCAGTCCTTTATCAGTATTGTCTTGGCAAGTATTTTCTCACAGTCTGAGGCTTGTCTTCTCTTGTCTCTCACGGGCGGAGCTTTTAAACTTAATGAGGTCAGCCTATCACCTGTTCCTTTCATGCTTCTGCCTTTGCGCTGTCATCACTGTGCTCAGGACCATCTAGATTTTCTCCTGTGTTTTCTTCTAGGATTTTTATCATTTTGCATTTTGAGTCTGTGACCTATTTTGAGTTAAAAATTTTGCAAAGGATTAAAGGGCTGTGTTGAGAGTCTTACTGTGGCATATAGATGTCCACTTGTTTGGCTCCATTTGTGGAAAGACTGCCTGTTCTCCGTTGTGTTGTCTCTGTGACTTTGTCAAAGGTCGGCTGAGTGTGTGCGACTCTGGGTCTGTGTCCCCTACTCTTCTTATCTGTTTGTCTGCTCCTTCACCCAGACCGCAGTGTCCTGGTTACTGTGACTGTAGTAAGACCTCAAGTCAGGTAGTGTCATCCCTCTGACGTTTGTCTTCTCCTTCAATGTCACGTTGGCTGTTCTGGGTCCTCAGCCTCTCTGTGTAAACTTCAGAATCAGTTTGTTGATGTCTAGAGAACAACTTGTTGAGATTTTGATAGAAATTTCATTGAATCTATAGATTAGCTTGGAAAGAACTGACATCCTAAGTCTTCTATTTATTTAGAAGAATAAAACCTCTCTCTCTATGCACAACTCTGTCTATTTGGTTCTCCTTTGATTTCTTTCTTGATTTCTTGGCTTCTTTGTTAATTTCTTCCTTCTTCCCTCCCTCCCTCCATCCCTCCCTCCTTCTTTCCCTCTTTTATGTACCACAAGTCAGGTGGGATCTTAGTTCCCTGACCAAGAACTAAACCTGTGCCCGTTGCAGTGGAAGCATGGAATCTTAACCACTGAACTGCCAGGGAAGTCTCTCCTTTGATTTCTTTTTTAGAGTTTTGTAGTTTTCCTCCTATAGATCTTATAGGTATTGTGTTAGATTTATACCTAAGAATTTCTTTTTGGGGCTGATATAAATGATACTGTGTTTTCTATTTTTAAATTCCACTTAATTGCCAGTATATGAAATATTAAAATTTAACAGAGCATGACTGCATTCATGTCAGGCTAGCTGCTTTCTCCTTTTCTTTATAAATGCCTCCATTTTTTTTTGTATTGTTACTAAACTTTTAATATTTTTCTTAAATATTTTTCTGATTATCAAAATAATAGTTTATTACAAAGCATTTAGGAAATGCAAGCAAATATAAAAATGAAAAGCCAACTTACCAAGAGTGCTGTCATACAGATTTTTACTTCTATTAATAATTTTATTTGTTTTCTTGCAGTTCTTTTGGTAGGTGGATATAAGCTGCATTATATTAACTGAACCATATATGTGTATTATATGTATGTATAATCTGTTTTTTTCACTCAGTGTTATACGATGACGCTTTCACCATGTCATTAAAATGTTTTTAAGACAATTTTTAATGACTTTTTAAAGTATCTTGAATGGATAACTTCAAACACTTTGGATGTGTCCTATAGTGGATATTAACATTTAATAGTTTTTGAATGTTACAATGCAGAGAACAAGCTCTCTTCGTTCAAATTTCTGACAGTTTCCTCGTGAGAGACTTTTCCTTAGAGAGGTTCCTTGTAGGAAATTTGAAGGGGATCTATTTTCCTTCCCCAACAGAATTTGAAAATTGAGAGAGAGCAATTGGTTAGTAAGTGGGAAACAGTGTTGTACGTGGCAGCAGAGGCCGTGGACTGTTGACCTCAGAGTCCAAGCTGCCCACCCACCTGGTCCCCCCGTATCCTGGGACACCCCCGGCCTTGGCCCATAGGACAGTCCCTGTATACCTGATGCCAGGAGCGGAGGGCCAGCTCAGTGCCTGCTCTACAGGCAGGTGAATGCCAAAGAGGGAAGGAAAATTGTCCATCAGAGTGGATTCCTCTCCCCTGAGAGGAGCAGTGGGCAGACAAAGCAGTCATAAGTATCCTCTAGACAGAACTGTCCTCTACTTAGAAATTTGAGACAGAGATAAGGAGCCCCCCCGAGTCCTAACATCTTGCATAGGTTAAATCGCTTCTTAGAAGATATGAATGAGTTTTTCCCGTAACTTTTTGTTGTTGTTGTTGCTGTTTTCACCATTCACTCCTCACCTGTTTATTTAAACATGCATTTATTGGGCTGCTTGGGTTCTAGTAGCGGCGCATGCAGTCTTCATTTGTGGCCTACAAACTCTAAGTTGCGGCTCGTGGGATCTAGTTCTCTGGCCAGGAGTTGAAGCTGGGCCCCCTGCCTCAGGAGCACAGAGTCTTAGCCCACTGGACTGCCAGGGAAGTCCCTTCCTTAACGTTTTCAAAAGCATTTTATCCATATATCTTCAGAGATTGTATATTCACTTGGTTCAAAAGAAAAATATCCATCTGAAACTTGTTTGCTCCCCACCTCTTTTTTTTTCTTTTCCATCTCATTCAAGTAATCAATTTTATTAGTTTCTTACAAATTCTTTTTACTCATTTAAAAAACCTCTTCCACTTTCATTCTGTTATGAAACATTTCAGTCATACAGAAAGTACAGACTGTGCTATATCAACCATATGTGTAACCGTGACCCAGTTTTCTTAAACCTTAACATTTTGCCACTTTGGCTTCACATGTATAACTTTTCTAAAAGAACCAGACCATTAGGGAAGCAGGTGATGTCTCCTGCATCCGCCTTCCTGTGGCTCCATCTCCCTCTCTTTCTTCCAGAGGTAACTGCCATCTGAACATGATGGTTCTTATTCTTCTGCGTATCTGTGGTTTACTGGCTATGCTGCTCAGTCACATCCAACTCTTTGTGCCCGCCAGACTCCTTTGTCCGTGGAATTTTCCAGGCAAGAATACGAGAGTGGGTTGCCATTTCCTCCTGGGAATCTTCCCAACCAGAGGATCGAACCAGCGTCTCTTGTGTCTCCTGCATTGGCAGGCAGATTGTTTACCACTAGGGCCACCTGTAAGCCTATTACTGGCTATGATGTATGCATAAATAATATTGGGTTACATGTATTTAACATTATAAAATGGATAGCATACTGTACATATTATTTCAGAGCTTATTTTTTTATACAATTGGATGTTTTTGAGATTCATTTATATCAATCCATGTAGCTCTACTTTGTTAATTCTGAATTCTGTATAGCATTCCATTCTCTGAATAAGCTACAGTTTATGTATCTGTTAGCCTATTCCTGAGCATTTCATTTTTTTTTGCAAATTTTACTATTATAATCAGTGCTGTAGTGAATGTATCACCATGGCCCTGTCTGCACGTCAGCATTAATTTCGTAGGCTGAGTGCCTACAGAAGAGTGGCGTTTAGGTTTTAGTACTTATGACTCTTGTTTTATTCAGTGTTCTCCAGAGTGAGTGTCCCGTCTCCTTTCTCAGCAGCAGTGCATGGCATCCCACTGCCCCCCATTCTTGGAGGTGGGGAGGTGGAAACAGAATCTCATTTTCTTTTTAACTCATTACTGACCAGGGGGTTTTTGCAGAAATTAATGCATATGGCCAAAGATTCTTATTTTGGACAGCCAAAAATTAATTCCGTAATTTCACTAACACTTTGAGAGTTATTAAATTCAGTAGTTACACACTGGAAAGTCTTTCCTGACACAGCTGTAGAGTCTTCTCTAGCATCATGAGTTTCCTGTTCACCTTCAGTATCAGAATCAGTCACTAAGGTTTTCTGTCATTTTGTTAGTCTACTATTCACATCATCTGAATCAAAACTATATTCTGAAGAGCTGTCATCTCCTGAGACACTAGTTATATGTCACTCAGACAGAGAAAGTACCTGCATAAAATTCACTGAAAAATTCTTCTTCACTTAAAATTTTGTGATGTGTCATTTTTGAAAATTTTACACAATAAAGCTTGTGTGTGCAGTATACACAAAGTTGGAACAAAAGCCTAACAGAACAAAATATGAATAAGAGCAACAAACATTAGTTGCATTATGAACACACTTGATCACTTTTAAGCTCTAACATCTTTCACACCGTGATTATAATTGTATCACTCTCTAAAATTGTATTGATACGCCTCCAGTCAATAATTTTCAGGAAAATAAAAGGACATCTTATGTCTCCAGTCATATCATTGAGGTATAGTTCATGTACCATACAACCCACCCATCTGAAGTCTCTCTATACTTCTGTGAATTTGCTGTGTCCACAGAGTTGTAAAGTCCTCACCACATCAACTTTAGAACATTTTCATTAACCCTAAAAGAAACTGCCCACCAAAGTTAGCTGTCATCCTCTAGTCTCCCTACAAATGGTTCTAACCAGCGATGAATTTGCTGTCTCTATAGATCTGCCTGTTTCTGGACATTTCCTCTAAACAGCATCATGCAGCACGCGATGCTTTGTGGTTATCTTCTTTCATTTGCCGTCATGTTTTCAAGACTCACCTGCGTTCTGGCATGTAATGGCACTTCGTCCCTTTTTAGTGCTGGATCATATTTTATTGATCACGGGCTTCCCTGGTGACTCAGGCGGTAAAGAATCTGAGACCCGGGTTTGATCCCTGAATCGAGAAGATCCCCTGGAGGAGGGCATGGCAACCCACTCCAGTATTCTTGCCTGGAGAGTTCCATGAACAGAGGAACCTGGCAGGCTACAGTCCATGGGGTCACACAGAGTTGAACACGACTGAGCAACCAGCACTTTCACTTTCAAGCTGGAGTCTGTTCAGTGATGGAATGGTTTTGGCTCTCATGACTAGATTGCTGGACTGGTTTTTATTTGGACTGCTTTTTAATGAAGAGAGGGTAGTTTAGATGCCAGGAACAGTAGGCAGAGGTCCTGGGTGTCCACCCAGAGCAGGCAGGTGGGTGAGAAGTAGCAGGGGCCCTTTATCCAGCCCCCTTGGCCGTATGGCTCAGGGTTTCCCCACTATCGTGGGGTCACAGAGGACTCGTGGCAACAGGCATGAACCACGAGCCCTTCCTCACTCAGGGCCTTTCTGTCTCATTCTTGCATGTTCTGGCCTCAGGTACCAACTGCCGGGCTCTCTCTAGGACAGCACTCCGGTGCTGTCTTTTGCAAGGCTTGTCTTCCCCACCCGGCCATCTCCAGGCCAGCTCACCTACTATCTTGGCCATATAATTAAAAACCAAGCTTAGGAGGTGTGGGGCCAGCTCCCGGTCTCAATTGTCTGCTTCATCGCACACCTGTCCACAGCCGGGAGTGGACCCTAAGGTCAGGAGCTCCCTTTCAGAACCAGTGGCGCAAAATCCCACTTCTGATGAGCCAACCTCGCTCTTTCCCTGGGAGAACGGAATATTCTTGTGAGTTTGCCTTCAGAGCTCAGAACTAATATTCTTGTGAGTTTTGCCTTCAGAGCTCAGAACTATCCCTCCTCTTCCTACATTTTAAAAATTCAATTTGCGTAAACTGTATCTTTTTACATTTCTTTTGTGTGGAAGTAAGCCAGTTTGTATCCTTCCTTCCCCCGCAGAGGGCAGCCTACCTGTCCCAGGATCCAGGCCTGCCCTGTGGATTTGGCTGCTCACACACTCACTGTCTATGGCAGCTGCTGGTGTTCCGTGGGGTGGACGAGAGTGAGGGTTTAATTTTCCCCATCCATGTCCTGTCCACTTGTTTCCAGTCCTGCTTTTATCAAACACACTGAAATCACACGTTTGTGTCTATTCCAGAAGTGGGGTCTGCTGTCCAAGGTTATAAACACCGGGGACCCTAAGAGCTGTGGTTAGTTACCCTCCATCTGTGGTCGCAACGATTTGCACCTTTGCCTGCATTTCTCTTGGGTGGGGTGTCTTACCTTTGGTTTTTTTTTTTTTTTTTTTAATTTGCTTTTTTCTTTCCAAGAGTGAGAATTAGCATTTTTTCCTATGTTTAAAGACCGTATCATTTTTGTTTTTCTGTAAACTATCTGAACTTGTTGCCCACCTTTCCTTTGCTTTGCAGATCTTCATTGATCTCTGACTAGTCTTTATATGTTAGGGAGATTAATCCTTTGTGATATGAGCTGCTGATATGAGCTGGATTTTGTGAACCTTTTAAAAATGCTTGATCACATTTTTCTACATAATCGAGGTCGTACTGTATACATAACCCTGTGTTCTGTTTTTCAGTCCTAACACTGTGTCATCAGCATTTTTTATTTTTCGAACATAGTGCATTTTTACCCTCAGAAATACAGAGGGAGGTTTTAGGGTGCAGAGCACATGACCTCGAGTTGTTTGCTTGTGATGTGGAGCTGATGACCCAGCCGCATTGGAGGAGCACGATTTGGGGTCAGGAGACACTGGTTTGGGTTCCATCTTTGCCACTTTCTGGTTATTCCAGTCTCCTAACTCCTATGTAAAACAGAACACAAGACACCTGTGAAGGACACCTGTGAAGGCCAGCTCAGGTGCCTTCTGGAAAGAGGTTAGGCAGGTATTTCTCGTGTGCCGTGCAGCTCTTATCACCAGCCTCGGCTGCACCCAGACCTCAGGCCTTCTGGGCTCAGTGTCTCAGACTTCAGGCCTTCTGGAAGCAGCATCTCTGCTGCTGCTGCTGCTGCTAAGTCGCTTCAGTCATGTCTGACTCTGTGCGACCCCATAGACGGCAGCCCACCAGGCTCCCCCCGTCCCTGGGATTCTCCAGGCAAGAACACTGGAGTGGGTTGCCATTTCCTTCTTCAATGCATGAAAGTGAAGTCGCTCCATCGTGTCCAACTAGTAGCGACCCCATGGACTGCAGCCTACCAGGCTCCTCTGTCCATGGGATTTTCCAGGCAGGCTCTGAGATTATGCAGTAAAAAGGACAGTTTGTAATACAGTGGAAATCAATTCGATACAGTCAAAACAGTGACAGCAAACTGAAACCTGTAAATGGGTTTGATAAATGAGAGGGGGCGTTACTTTCTTGGAAACTTTGTCCTGTCCTCAGGGGAGGCAGGGGTGAAAAGGGGCAGGAAAGTGTGGTCTGTGGATGCTGGGAAGGGAGCTCAGTAAATGCCATTGTCTAAGGCCAGACTATGAGCTTCCCTAAGAATCTGCCTGCAGTGCAGGAGACACAGGTTTGATCCCTGGGTCTGGAAGATCCCTTGCAGGAGGGCATGGCTACACACTCCAGTATTCCTGGCTGGAAAATTCCATGGACAGAGGTGCCTGGTGGGCTTCAGTCCATGGGGTCACAAAAGAGAGAGCAAGTGAACAACTGAAAACACACAAGGCCGGACTACATATTTGAAACCGAATTGGACTGCTTATAATTCAGTAAGATAAGTTTCCCCAGGGAGTTTACCCTCTGCCTCGGGCTTCAGCTACCAGAAGCTTTATAGAGCAAACTGTCATTAAGGGTATTTGTCTTAAGACAATACTAGAGTCTTTGATGGGTTTTAAAAGAAACAGTGTTCCTGTTGTGTTCCTGTTTCATTATTTTTAATTTTTCAAGAGAGAGTGTAGTCATGGTGAAATATTGAAAAAGCACAAAGTCTTAGCACCTACCTGCACACACTCATAGCCTGCCTGGCTCTGTGATAAGCAGACATAACCCTCAAAACATCGCTCATGAGGTGGGGGCCACCGCCACCCTCATTCTGCAGGTGGAGATGCTGAGAGCGCAGAGGGAGGGTGGGCCGCGTGGGCAGGAGGCAGTGGGCGAGGGCGAGTGCCCACCCTGCTGGCCCAGGGTCTGCAGACCCCCTTGCTTTGTGGCCCGGACACTGTGCATGGGGTGGTGTTCGCATGGGGGCTCTCACTGTGTCCTGTGGGGAGGGACCCGCTTGCTTCTCTATTTCAGCCACCAGCGTCCTACTCTAGATACCACCAGTTCAGATCTTGTAGACAGACTCTATGGTTATACAGTGAAATTCAGAGTTTTAACCCTTTTAGAAATGCACATGGCAGCATTCTATACACAGTACTCTATACTTCTTTTTTTCCAGTTAAAGGGGCCTCCTAATGTATACCGTGTCACTGCCTGAGGAGCATCCCCGTTCAGGGTCATGTCCGTGTAGCCCCCATTGTAGGGATGCACCATCCCACACGGATGCTTTGTTCTGGTCCTCGGCTGCTCTGAATGGTGTTGCTGTGCATCGCTTTTTGTACATAACCATTTTGGACCAATGCGAGTTGATCTGTAGGATTAATTCCTACAAGTGGGATATCTAGGTCAAAGAGTATGTGAGCCTGTGTGTTAGCACCCCCTCCCCCATGTCTCTCACTCTCTTTGCCACACCCTTTTTTCCCTTATTTTGGCCTCTGCCCCGCAGCCCAGCCCTCAGCACTACTCTCTGACTGCTCCCCCACCTGCTCACCTATACCCCTCTCTTAATAGGTATAATATTTTATACCCCCAAACAGGAACAGTTTCTGTTTATTTTGACTTTCCCATTTTGTAAACAAAAGATCTGATGGAGAGTCATACATTCAACCTCTGAAAATCTAGGAAAATTGACCTTAAAAAGCCTCTAGGGAAAAAGAATTATTTCCTTATCTGTGTGCAAGTTAAGTGGATGTAGAATAACTCATACTTGAGGTTGTGTCTCGACTGTTTGAAATTCATTCACCTACCTGTTATGAGTAGAGAGTTTCCCTGGGTGGAGGCGAGGATGGGAAACCTTACATTCAGAAAAGATAATGCAATCATGTTGATGCAAGGTAGCTCTGAGCAGAGCTGAAAGTTACATCTCAGCCCTCCTGGAACACAGAGATGCCTGTTGATGATTTGGGTTATGCTGTCACGAGCGTGAAAGAATTAGCTTAGGAAATACTGAATTAATGCATGCTTGGGGGTGGATCACAAAGCTTCTTTTCCAAAAAATAAATAAATACAGATAATTTGTAGCTTCTAGATACAAAAAAGAATTAGTGCTCTTTTAAGAATTAAAGGAACCCTTTTGGAAAATATGAGTCATGGTTAGAGACTCCGTAAGTTTTTAAAGAGGAGAAAAGAAGACCCTGTTAATAATAACAGAATCTGGGAAGCCAGCCGTGCGGCATGCTGGCTGGAGCAGGGCCCCTCAGCATCTGCTCACTGCCCACTCGGCATCTCCGTAGCCTTGAGGGAACTTGCGCTTTTCACCTTCATATTTCGCCAACATTTTTGGACCATTCTGTCAGTTAGAGATGTGTTTGTGCTGAGAAGCCTGCTTCTCCATCACAGTGCAGAGCCCGTCAGGGAAGGCCAGGGTGCCGTGCAGGCATGGAGGCCAGTCCACGAAGGTGGCTTTTGTTCTCTCTTCTTCTCTCTGGCTGTGGACACCTGTTACACTTTGTAGACTGCACACCTGGTAGATGGTTTGTGTCAGAGTCAGAGGGCTTGCAGGTCATTCTGGCTGCAGCTCATCACTTAGGAAGAGAGGGGGTGCCAGGCTGGAGCTGAGGAGGTTGCCTGGGGTCAGATGCTTCATCCCGCCTGGAGGCCACGCAGGGTGGCCCAGGCTGGGGGCTGTGGGTGGCGGTGCCGCGGGCACCACACAGACTCCACCTGCTTCAGAGTTCTATCTCATGTGACCCTGAACTCAGGAAGGAGGGACAGGGTTCTCTTTCCTCTTGTTTGTAGGTCCCAAATAGGCTGCATGATGACTCATGATGTTCCGTCGTTGCTGTGGGAACCTAGTTGGTGAAGACTGTGGTTTGAGCTTGTGACCGGCGTAGTCATTCATAGTGCTGTCTTGGCGGGAACCATGCTCCCAGCCACCAACAGCCTCCCCAGCTGCCAGCTTGCTGGAACCACTCATATCCAGGGATATGAATTGTGGGGAGACTACTGACCCACCCTCAGGCATGGCAAGCATCACACTGGACAACAACCTTTTATCCTACAGTCCCTGAATCCTGAGATCTCTGAAGAAAACCTTTGGAACCCACCTAAACTATATATACGACTATTTATTGTCTTTCCTTAATCCACTTGAATAGTCATCACTTGGACTGGTGAAATATTAATTTGTTTTGTGTTGAGGTTTGATTACAACTCAGACCCTGGAGAAGTTGTTATATAATATGTAGTATAAACGTCTTTTGAAAATTAAAAAAAAAATGTCTGAATTCTGAAACATCTGGCCCCAAGGATCTCAGCTAAAGGACTGGGTATCTGAACGCACTTTTGATTCTCGGTTGCAGTTTTGCAGGTACTTTTGTCCTTATTCTCTGTCTTCCCAACAGCTTTGTGAAGTGGGTGAGGGCTGCATTTTGGAAGGGCTTAGCTCTGGAAGTCAGCGTTTTCCCAAAGTCACCTCCAGTGAAAGTGGCCAAACTAGGTGGGAGCTTGGTCTTTCCTGAAGGGTAACCCATGTCCCAGGCATCATGTCATCTGTGACTTGGACCCACTTCTCACTTGACCCTACTAGGCGGACTCAACCTCTCCTTCCTTCTAGGGATGTTTGTATTCCTGTGATAGCAGCATTTACCGATTGGTTTTTACGTTGACCATCCCCCTTCAGATTGTGTTTTGAGGTGGGCGCCAATCCTGTTGATTTCTCTTCCTGGTGTCTCTCATGGCACCTGGCCAAGCCAGCACCCAGTGCTGGGAGCTGCGGGCAGATGGACGGAGTTTGCCAGCCTTTGTCATCGTCATGGTCGGCTTTGTTGGTTTTGTATAGTTTTGTTTTTCCTTTTTTTTTTTTGAACCATTTAAAGTTCCCTATCATACCTGACTCTTAAAAACAAAAAAAAGTTTCATTTATGTTTGGCTGTGCTGGGTCCTGTTGCTGTTTGAACTTTGGCTAGTTGCAACAAGGGGGCTACTCTTCATTGCGTTTCTTGGGCTTCTTCTCAATGGCGTGGCCTCCCTTGTTGCAGAGCACAGGCTCTAGGCACACGTGCTCAGTAGTTGTGACTCCTGGGCTCTAGATCACAGGCTTAATAGTCGAGGTCCGTGGGCTTGATTGCTCCAAGGCATGTGGGATCTTCCCAGACCAGGGATTGATTCGGAGTCTCCTGCATTGGCAAGCGGATTCTTATCCATTGCACCCCCAGGGAAGTCCCCACATACCTGAGCCTTAAAACATCCACATTCTGAAATCACAAGATGTCTCTGTCAACTCTGCCTGTGAACTTTTCTTTGATGATCTTTGTTTCTTCGTGTGAGAGTTAGAGGAAGAGCATTTCCGAAGTGTCCTTCTCTCATAGACTGCTGTTCCACTGGGCATACTGAGCCCACCTCCAGCCTGGTCCCTGTAAACATGCAGGGGAGGAATCAGATGCCCAAGCTGTGGGTCCCAGGGGACAAATTGCTGCAGCAAACTGGACACCTTGCACCCTGGTCCCTGCTGGCTTGACTCCTGGAAATCCTGGTGTGCCCGTTGAGACCCCTCTCCAGTTCCCGAAAAGTGGTTTTAGATCTCTCCTAAGACGGGTCTGATGGTGTCCTTCACTTTCTCAGAAGGTCGAAACGGCATTCAGCCCAGTGGTTTTGAAGCCAGCTCATTCCTTGACATGGCAGTCAGGGTCCTCCTCAGGTTGTCCCAAACTTCCCAAGTCTGTACGGCCCTCTTGAAGAGAAGTATTCCAGCCACCCCACACGTGAATGCTGTGCCCCTCTGCTGTGTGTCTGTGCCCTGCTCCCGGCCTGAGAAGACCCCTGCTCACGACCACGGCCTATCCTGGCCATCTGCACCCTTCATCCCTTCCCTGGTGCAGATGCTGGCTCTTCCGGCTTGTCTCCTGGTTCCTCTCCTGCTGTCTGTGCCCTGTCTGGTCGTGTTGTTTTCTGTGGTGACCCACGTGGTTGCTTCTTCAAGTTCCTTGAGAACAGGGACATTGCTTATTCATCATTTCCCCCAAGGGCCAGCATCCCTGGACTTCCCTGGGCTTGTCATCACAGCTCGGACCTCTGTCCTGTCGTCACAGAGCCGTCTTCCCTGTGTCTGTGTCCAGATTTGCCTCCTCCCAGGAGGACACCTGTCATTGGATGAGGACGCATCCTGGTCCAGGATGGCCTCAGCTCAGTGACATCTGCAGAGACATTGTTTTCAAACAAGGTCATATCCATAGGTACTAGGAATTAGGATCTGGCCATCTCTTTGGGGGAACACAATTCTGTTTTCCCTACTCAGAACCATTTGAACTACTACTGCTTGTCACCTTTCAGGTGAGTCATCACTCGCCTCCTGCTCTTGATCTGCAGTTCCAGAGATGAGACCTGGTCCAACTGCGCAGATCTTCGCATCCTGGAATTCTCAAACTGAAAAGGGTTCATATAAGTCCTTTTGTTTAAATTTTACAGTTGGAAAAGGTAGACAGACAGTCTTACTTTCTTGTGCTTCAGGTCTTACAACTGTGACCATAAGCAGACAAATACCACTGTGTTCCCTGATGCCAGGACCACTGTTCCTCCTTTGTTTTCAGCAGAATGTTTCTGATCAGAGTCAGTGCCCTTAAAGTACCAGACAGATATTTTAAGGTAAGGGCCCAAGGCATGTTTTCACCCTGTGAGTCCTGCAGAGAGTCGCCCTCAGCAAAGCGCCAGGAGCTGCAGCTCGTGCTCTTGGAGGCTGCATGGTCACTGGAGGTTAGAGTGAGTGTGGGCATGCAGGGCATATGGATGGGTTGTGGTCACAGGTAACTCCAGGGTGACAGGGAGGAGCCCTGGGGTGCTGGAGGTTTCCACACATTCTCACGACAGGGGATGCAGAGCCATAGTGTGACCCCAGGCCTCCTTCTGAAATACCATTTCACCTCCTGCATTTCCTGTCCCAGATGACTCTCAACTATCATTCCCTCACAGCAAGTCACTGACATATGAATGAGTGCTGTTCTAAAAGCGGGTTTGTAAGTCCAATTTGTTAAGTCCAACAAAGTAAGCCAACTAACACAATCGGCTGTGTAGTGGACTATGCTGCTGCTGCTGCTAAGTCGCTTCAGTCCTGTCCGACTCTGTGCGACCCTATAGACGGCGGCCCACCAGGCTCCCCCATCCCTGGGATTCTCCAGGCAAGAACACTGGAATGGGTTGCCATTTTCTTCTCCAATGCATGAAAGTGAAAAGTGAAAGTGAAGTCGCTCAGTCGTGTCCGACTCCTAGCAACCCCATGGACTGCAGCCTACCAGGCTCCTCCATCCATGGGATTTTCCAGGCAAGAGTACTAGAGTGGGGTGCCATTGCCTTCTCTGGTAGTGGACTATAATAATATATATTTTATATAAAACAGGAGTGAGGGAGCTGGTACTACTTACTGTACTTTTCATGGTACTGTACTGTAAGAGTAAAAATTTTATTTTCTTTGTTTGTTATAAAAACTGTTTATACAGTTTTTGGATAATCTGATAAACAATCTTTTCTTCCCATACCTTTTGTTTTTATAAAAACAACAAACATAGAAAATAAAATTTTTAATCTTACAGTACAGTACAGTTTGTTTTAATCAAACAATTAGGTGTTAAACCAATGACAATATTCGTGTGAAAGTAGAATAGAATTTTCCTCATATTTTAGAAAAAACTTTTTAAGGTATTTGGGTCAATAAGTTTAATCTGACAAACATCTTTTCTTCCCATACCTTTTGTTTGTTATAAAAACAAAAAACAAACATAGAAAATAAAATTTTTAATCTTACAGTACAGTACCATGAAAAGTACAGTAAGTAGTACCAGCTCCCTCACTCCTGTTTTACGCCTGCTTGTGGACATCCTGGGCTTGAGATAAATATATTATAACTCTATACAGTGCCATACAGTAAGGTACACAAAAGCACAACCACTGGTAGTGAATGCGTGCAGGTGACAGTGTGCACCAGATACGTGAACTCACGTGATTGGACTTGTGAAAGCACAGTCACATCTTTTGAAAGTTCACAACTTGAAGGTTCATATATAGGGAATTTACTGTACTAAGTTCAGAGATGGGGAATGTCAGAATTACAATTAGGTGTTAAACCAATGACAATATTCGTGTGAAAGTAGGAGAATAGAGTTTTCCTCATATTTTAGAAAAAACTTTTAAAGGGATTTGGGTCAATAAGTTGGAAAATTTGACAAACATCTTTTCTTCCCGTACCTTTTCATCTTTTTAACTTAAAAAGTACCATGAAACAATTTATAGGGCAGTACTTTAGCCACCTCATGCAAAGAGTTGACCCATTGGAAAAGACTCGGATGCTGGGAGGGATTGGGGGCAGGAGGAGAAGGGGACGACAGAGGATGAGATGGCTAGATGGCATCACTGACTCGATGGACGTGACTTTGAGGGAACTCCAGGAGTTGGTGATGGACAGGGAGGCCTGACATGCTGTGATTCATGGGGTCACAAAGAGTCAGACACGACTGAGTGACTGAACTGAACTGAACCGATAGTGAAAGTCACTCAGTCTTGTCCAACTCTTTATGACTCCGTGGACTATACAGTCCATGGAATTCTCTGGGTCAGAATACTGGAGTGGGTAGCCTTTCCCTTCTCCAGGGGATCTTCCCAACCCAAGGATCAAACCCTGGTCTCCTGCATTGCACGTGGATTCTTTACCAGCTGAGCCACAAAGATCTTTATGAAATTTTAGTTCTTCCAGAGGGGCTGTCCTCAGTTTTATTGATACTTAAGTCAGTGTTACCCCTCAAAAATAAGGGCTGAACAAGTTGCTCTGTAATGATAATTTACAAGTTGCTCTGTAAATGATAATACTGTCTTGGCAAAATATAGTTGTTGGGGCAAAATGGATTGAACAAGAAAGCACAAGACAATTATGTCTTTGTCAATTTTTGCTTTTAATGACTTTAGCCTGTGTGCTGTGTTTTTAGTAACTGCAGAGGATGTTTTAAATAATGATCTTGTGTAAAATGTCGTGGTTTGAGTTACAGGCACTGGGAGTTGTTGGGCTAGGATGACAGAGAACTGGCTCCGGGAGCTGTGCTCCCCAGGAATGGCTGGCTAACAACTTCCCTCTTCTTCCTCCTGTGTCCCAGTCCTCAGGCCGGTTCTCAGCTCGTGATGGCAAAAAACAGGCCCCAGCTGCGCAGCCCAGGTGGGGATCAGGGGATATGTCTGACCAGCCAGGCCTGGATTGAAAGTGGGAGATAAAAGATTTCTGAAACAAACTCGCCATGTTATATGAAAACTAGAAGGAATGATGCTGGGTCTGGCTGCTTAGAGCTCGGGTTGTTGAGAAGGTGCAACCAGAACTTGATGCTCTGGGGGCTATGATTTAAGACAACACGTCTGCTCCCTGGAAAGCACATGTTCATTACTGTCAGGGCCTGGGAAGGAAAGCACCAGCGATGCACAGTTCGTGGCTGGGGACCAGACACTGTACTGGCCCGTAAAACACTGTGGCATCAACAGTTCCTCAGGAGATTCCCGCTGTTCTGGAGCACTTAGCCATGTCAGCCTCTGTGTGAAACACTTTCACGGAATCCTTGCTTCAGCTTTGTGAGCTTGGCGTTAATACTCGCATGCTGGTGGAGAAATGGGATCTCAGAGAGTTTGAATCTGAAACCATGTGTGTCTGACTTGGGTCTGCCGTCCCATCTCTTAGATTTACAGCGTGCTTTGTCTGTCCATCAGTCCTCTAATTCTTCATCTGTCCCCCGCCCTCTTACCTCAGTGCTGTCAGCAGCTGGCACCCCGCTGGCCTCCGTCCACACTGAACCGTGTCGGTTCTGCCTCTGGATGTACCTGCTGCCAGCATCTGTCCCCCCTGCCCCCTGCCTCAGTTGCCATCACACTAGCCTTCATTTGAAGTCCCTGAACTCTTAGAATAAATTCTCCTTGGCCTTCCTGCTTCTAGTTTTGCTCTGCCCTAGCCCGGCATCCCCTCTAGCCGGGAACCACCCTCTCGAAGGTGGAGACTGAGCTTATGGACCTCCTGGCCTGGGCCCCTCGCTGTCCTCGGAGGTGAGCCGGCCTGCTGTCTCCCACCTGCCTCTCCAGCTCTGTCTTCCTGAAACCCTAGGGACTTCCCTTCCCTCCCCTACTCCTTAAACCTGAAAATATGAGTCTTACCACATCCTTTTCTTTCTTGCACTTGGACAATCTGTAGTTACACATTTATAGATGACGACTCGCCCAGTATTCCTCACTGAACCATGTCCACCCTGAGGGCAGCGATCAAGCCTGCTTAGTGAACCAGCTGCTCAACCTCTAGCTTGGAGCACAGTGACCGCAGGTGCCCAGATTTGTGTTGAACAAATGGGTTAACAGACTTGTAGCTGAAGAGCCCAAAGCAGTGCAGCCCTTTCTTAGTCTTGGAGTTCTGATTTCACTTGTGGCTGAAGAACGAACCTGTGTCTGGAGCCGTTTTGTCTCGGTGGCTTTTGGTTTGCTTAGGAAAAAACACGCTCCCTTTATGGCTGATTGGCATTGTCAGCAATTCAGCTTCTGTGCAGCAGTGCACTTGGTTTTCCAGACTTCCATGTCAGAACCAGCCACAGTAGAAGACAAGAATAAGTTCCAGGTGATGTTTTTCCTCTCAGTCTGGCCTGAGACTGGGTGGCTGGGAGAGGAAGAGCAAGGGCTCTTCTGACTGTTTCCAGATTCTCCCCTGATGGTGCAGAGGTGGGAACACTCTGGGCTCTCCAACCTCGGCCGTGCTGCCCCCTGGAACCCAGACATCCAGTTCAGCTGTCTCCACACACCTGTCCCACTCCTGCCTGCCTCCTTTGAGCAGAGTTTGCTTTTTAAAATTTCATTTATTTATTTTTGATTGTGCTGGATGTCGTTGTGGTGCACAGGTTTCTTGTTGCAGTGGCTTCTTGTTTCGGCGCCTGGACTCTAGGGCATTCGGGCTTCAGGGGTTGCAGCACTGAGTCGGCTCAGTAGTTGTGGTGCACGGGCTTAGTGGCTCTTAAGGCATGTGGAATCTCCCCAGACTAGGGATCGAACCTGTGTCTCCTGCACTGGCCGGCAGATTCTCATCCACCGGACCACCAGGGAAGTCCCCAGAGTTGCTTTGGAAGGAGACTTTTTCTCTCCAGTGATGTATTATCTCAGTAGCGCTCCCAGCCTTGATCACGGGCACTGGCTGTCAGAGTCTGCAGCCAGGGTTGTGTGCGCCCAGTCTGCGAGATCTCGCATGCCGGTATCTTCCATGTGCACGTGCATGCCGGCTTGGAAACTCGTCTTCCTGTGACCAGCCTGAGTGTTGCCGCTAACACTACTCCTTTCTCTCTTGTTTATCCACAGTTGGTCATGTTCAGAGCTGGACCTGAGCGAGATTCGCCTGATCGTTTACCAGGACTGTGAAAGGAGAGGCAGACAAGTCTTGTTTGATTCTAAGGCTGTTCACAAGATGGAGGAGGTGGCAGCTCAGGTAGGAAATGTGGATTTGCTTTCCTTGTTTGCATCTGTGCTTTAACCATCTCTCTGGTCAGTGCAGCATCTGCTCTCTGGGCTGAGTCATACAGCCTCATTAGTGATTCAGAGGAAGCCGGGGCAGAGGTTCCTCGACTACCCCAGCTGAGTACTTATTAATACACCCAGGTAAGACTGTTAGCCAGTCATCATGCAGATGCTAAGCAGCTACTCTAGATGCTACCAGAAGTGGATTTGCTAGTGAGTCACAATCCAATAGGTTTTGATGCCAAATATGTGCTGTATAATGAGAAAACTAAGAACTGTAAAATTCATGAAGCATTTACCATAGATAGTAAGAGGTGATACGTAGCACTGGGGTAAACAGAAGTGGAGAGCTTTCCTCGCCACGGGGTTGCAGGGTACTAGCAAAAGGGCCTGCATCTACAAATGGGCCTATGTCTCAAGCCTGCTTGACCAAGGAAGTTTATTTTCCTTTTTTTAGTGGAGGGCAGAGTGGTGAAAGTGGTGATAGAGGTGATGATGATGGTGGTGGTGGTGATGGTGGAGATGGTAATGATGATAGAGATGGTGGAGATGGTGATGGTGAAGATGTGGTAACGATGGAGTGATAGTGGTGGAGATGGTGCTGGTGGTGGTGATCATGATGGTGGTGGTGCTGGAGGTGCTGGTGGAGATGGTGATGTTGGTGATGGTTGTGGTGGGGATGGTGGTGGTAATATGATGGGGTTGGGTGTGGTGCTGGTGGTGGTGATGGTGGTGATGGAGGTGCTGGTGGTGATAGTGGTGCTGGTGGAGATGGTGATGCTGGAGATGGTTGTGGTGGGGATGGTGGTGGTAATATGATGGTGGGGTTGGGTGTGGTGCTGGTGGTGGTAGTGGTGATGGTGATGAGGATGGAGATGGTGGTCATAGGGGAGATGGTGCTGGTAATGATGATGGTGAGGTTGGTGGTAATGGCGGAGGTGGTATTGGTGGAGGTGGGTGAGGCATGGGGCATCTGGGAGTGGTTAAAATGAGGACAGAGTGGTCCTTGATCCCTCGGAACCCGAATGGGAAAGGTAGAGCCACGTGTCTGGGGGAGCAGTCTGGTCCTCCCTGTGAGTCTTCAGGATGGCTGTCCAGTGTGCTTCTGACTGGTCGCCTTTCAGCAGTTATCCAGGTGTCTACAAATTAAACCCTTTTCTGTTCCTTGTGTTCATGTTCAGTAACCTGCCACCTGTATTGACTGAATCCTGGCACTTTAGAGAATGTACAGCTAAGTAACTGAATAGTTTGTCACAGTCTACGTCACTTAAGGGCTGAGATCTCTTCCTGCTTCTGATAAGGTCGTTTCTACAGGAAGGAAGTGTTTGGTTAAAGGCAGTTTACCTGGGCAGATCCCATGGTCATGTGGAAGTCAGCCAGGTAGCTAATCATTACAGTAGTTGTCAGGCTTGTTAGGTAAGCGAGGGACTGGGAGATGAGAAGTCTCAGATGATTCCCTGAGGCTTGCGTGGTAGATTTGTGTCTAAGTTCAGGTGAGCTGGTACTTGGCCCTTTGTTTGGTGAACAGCATGCGTTTTCCCCCTGATTTCCCGCATCATTTCCTATTTCCCTGAAGGCATTGCACAGATGGTATATTTGTACATCCACGTTCTGTCACCTGGGCTGTTGATGGTGGTAGCAAGTAGAGGGAAAAAATTCTCACTGGTTGGCAAAAGGAACCAGAATCGTGTCTGTAGGGGCAGTGATGACCCTGGGGTGTGCAAGAGAAGTGTCCCGGAAAGTGCTCACTTATTAATAATTACAGAGGCAGCTGGGCTTGGGTAGGCTTGGAAGCTGTCTGAGCCTACCGGATGAGGGCAGTCTGGGTTCTGTCACCACCCGCGATGGCTTGGCCAGAGGGCCTGGTGGTGTGGGATGGGTGTGGGTCGTGTGTCGCTGAGGGCCATGTTCCCGGCTTCGGCAGCATGAAGCAGCGGGCAGACCCGGAGGAGACCACTGGGGTGTGCATATGCTCAGGGAGGACGCCACATCCTGGGCCTCCATCCCTGCCCGTGACCACTGGGGACACATGCTTCCTGTTCCCCTTCCGCCCCTCCCCATCTTCAGCCTCCCCCTCTTCCGCCCACCAGCAGGCACCAAGCGTCAGCAGTTGGCAGCAGGCACATGACTGCAGGCATTTGCAT
Organism: Nanger dama; assembly: GCA_917880005.1. Classification (NCBI taxonomy): domain Eukaryota; kingdom Metazoa; phylum Chordata; class Mammalia; order Artiodactyla; family Bovidae; genus Nanger; species Nanger dama. The sequence continues at coordinate 41,016,506 of CAKJTW010000009.1, read as the reverse complement.
CCGACCACCAGTGTGACTGTCACGTTGCAGATTAGATAAGCTGCAGTTGCATTCATGGTTGTCCAAGCAAAGCTGCACACAAAAAGCAAGTAAGACTGAGGATAGAAAGCACGCATCACAGAGGGGGCAGGCTGCATCTGCAGGGGGAGTTGTCTTGGCACAGGAGGATGGGAAACATTAATGCAGGTGTATCTTTATTCCTCTGTGTCACTGTCACAGACACCAGCCCTGGACTCCATGTGGGAAACGTGTGTAGCTCGTGCCCCGCGAGCCCTGACCTCTGGAGGCCGTGGTTGCGTCACCTGTTGGGTGATCATAGGAGCCCCTGTTCAGTGCTCTGTCTTCGTCTTTCACAAGCCCAACCGCGTGACTTTCTCTGAAGCAGTGCAGGAGGGTGTGTTATGAAAGCACATGCCCAGACTTTCCAAATGAATCCTTCTGCTTTCCTAATTCCTTTTGCCTGGTGAAAATTTAAATTTGAATCAAGGGCTGTATCCTCATCAGTATTCTAATCTATGACTCTACAAAGTTCTCCAAAATCTTCTAATAATCAAAACAGAGGTCATGTCTCATTGATGATGTTCAAGTATGAATTGAAACTTCAATAACAGCTGCATTATTTAAAAAGAATATTCTTGAGAAATCCCCTGGTGGTCCAGTGGTTAAGACTCAGCGCTTTCATGCCAAGGGCCCAGATTTGTTCCTTGGTTAGGGAACTCAGATCCCTGAAGCTGCACCATACCTCCAAAAAAAAACAATGATAATAATAAAACAAAGAGACTGGTTTTTTAAAAATAATTTTATTTATTATATTTTTGGCTGTGCTGGGTCTTTGATGCTATGCAGGCTTTTCTCTAGTTGTGACAAGCAGGGGCTACTCTTTAGCTGCAGAGTGCTTTAAGGAAGGGCTCCCCAGCGAGCGTGTGTGGGGAGCCTGGTACACTTGTGGGTGGTGTGTTCACCCTGCCTCTCCCTCTTCACCCAGAGAACGGAGGACCTCCCGGCAAAAGTGCCAGCCAAAAGCTGCTCAGGAGGCGGCCCTGCTGCTCATGGCCCTTCAGGGGGATCTTTACCACATGCCAAGGAGCAGCTTCCCAAGTACCAGGTAAAGCCGCCCTTGCGAACGCAATAGCCCAAGGGCTGAAGTCACTTACTGTCATTTCCCCATGGGGATCACAGTGCTGGAGGCGCCCGCTCCTGCAATAGGAGAGTGCAGATCCAAAAATGTGTCTCAGGTGTTTTAGGTCGGTGCTTTGGCTTTTATCTCTCCATAAAAACTAGAGAAAAGTGGAGCAGGGGGAATCCAGTGTAATACAGACCAAACAAAGAAGGAATATTGCAAAGGAGGTAATCCCTCCTGTTTTGCTTGCTCGGTTGTCAGAACCGGGCTAATGCACATATTTTCCAGTTTTGTCAAGAGTTCTGAGGAGTCTGGGGATGCAGGCAGACATCCTGAGAAAATAGCTCTTTCCAGTAGAAGGAAGAAAGCTTCTCATAGGAGCAGATGGAAAGGCAAGACCTAAGTTGAATGTGAAGAATAGAGGACTGGTAGCATTTTTATGTTGTGTGTGTGTGGTAGCATTTTTATGTTGTGTGTGTGTGTGTGTGTGTGTGTGTGTGTGTGTGTGTAAGCAGAGGTTAAGAGTTATTGCAGAATATTGGCCAACCAGGCATAAGGGAAGTTGTTTCATAAATATGACTTGCAGAAGGGTACTACTTATGGAAGATATATCAGTTTTTATTTTTATTTTTCTAGTCATGTGAGTTTTTCTACCATGTTGCTAGAACAGCAAACCCAGGGAAGGTACCAGCAACCACAGGCATATAGAACGTTGTTCTCTTCACGGCCAGGATGGTTGCATGCATCCATCCATATTCGACAGAATCCAAGGTCTCAGAGCAGTTTGGTTACAACAGTGCAGATTGAATTAGCAATGAGTTGAGAATCACAATTCGCACGTGGACCTTGAGCTTCAAGAGAAAGGAGATTAAGAAATGGAGGGGGTGGGTCGAAGTTATTAATGAAGAATGTGAAAGCCTGTCAGTTCTGTCTGCATGTAGTGAGAAGGGATTGGTAGGCACCTATTAAATTAGATGGATTGATTTCTGTTTCTCCTTCCTTCTCTGCAAATATGTGTAAGTAGGTGTATGTGTGTGTCCTTCTGTGTGTGAATATATATGTGTATGTGTGTGGATTTTGAGTTAAAAGAAGGGAGCATTAAGAGTGACACAACGTTTTTGCTTGAGTAGAGAGCAAAGCAGCCAAGAATCTGGCTGGTGGCCCAAGTCACAAGAGGTCGTGGTTTGGTTTTGGTCAGGCCATGTGGGTGCTCCTGGTTTGGTTGACACTACATCCGTCTTCCTTATCGTGTATCACCAGCATTTACAGTAGGAGCTGAGCATCCTCCGTTCAAACGCATCCACTCACATACCATCATATTTCACAATATATAGATTTTGTGCCATGTGAGTGAAGGCATTTGGCTACTGGCTTCCAGAGCCCCAGGCAAGTCAGGGTCCAGAGATGAAGGTGTGGGGGTTCCCACATGTCGAGAAGAACCAGAATCACAGCAGTGGTTGTGGACATGGGCAGTGGCAGGAGGGCCCTCTAAGGAACAGTTCTGTCCAGGGATGAGTCGGGAAAGCAGAGATTTAAGAAAGAGAGCAATTAGCACATCAGATATTGTGAGGCATTTAATAAAACAAACTGGGAAGTCGCTACTGGATTTCACAGAAGGCGAGGCCATCACTGGAGCGTTGTGAATAGTTGTTGGGGGCAGCAGCCCTCTGTGCTGGCAAAAGGGACGTGAAAGACTGGTCAGAGGTAAGGGTTCAGATATTTAACAATTACTTTTGTAAAACTTTAGGGGGATCAGACTGTCTGTCATCTCTTGGACCTCACCTGCCCCAAAGGGCGTTTTGTTCAGCAGTGTTAATTTTGGTTGGATAATCCTGGACTGTTTCTTCCCAGGATGTGTTCTTAGTACCAAGAGAGTAGTCACCCTGTCTCTTCCATCACATATTCTTTCTACTTAGCCTTTGTAAATGGAGATGAGGAAAACCTTTGTTTCTCATAAAAAAGATTAAAAATGAGCTTCAGTAAAATGCTTGGGTCCTGTGTGAGGATATCATGTGTAAAGAAGAAATCATGAACATTAGTGATTATTGGGGGGGAAAAGTAGGCAATCATCATTTTTACAGTCACTGAAGTTGTAAAGCTATCAGATGCTGCTTTGAGAAACAGGTCTAATTACCAACAAGCTGAGCGTTATTCTCTGTCACACTGCATGACGCTGTTTTGGTTCCTTTCACGTCCGATAGTACACGCGGCCCGCCTCTGACGTCAACATGCTTGGGGAGATGATGTTCGGCTCGGTCGCCATGAGCTACCAAGGCTCCACCCTGAAGATTCACTACATACGGTGAGTGCTGGCACGCCACCACGCGTGAAACATAGCATGGGGATGTTGACTCCTGATTCAAACATGCCTAAAAACTTACATAGTTAAACAATAGACTGTCATCTGATGTTGTTAGCACTTGATATTTTTTATCCGTCTTTAACAGTTAAAATAGACTCTTTCTACATAACTCTGACCTTGAATCAGCTTAGCAGAACAAAATCCTAAGCTTTAACTACATACTGTAAGTGAAAAATGCATACCAAAGTCTTCTGACTATCTGCCAGGTTAGTAGCAACACTTTGTATCAGAATTATTCAAATATTTTAAGTTTTTCAAAATCTCATAAATTTTCCGTTTTCAGATTAAAATTTTAGTCATGACTTTTTCCTTTTGCCGAGGTACATATTTTTTCTTATTTTTTTTTTAAATCATTGAATGAATGCCAAGTTTATTTCTGTTTCCAGGGAATGGTATCTAGAATAAAAACTGCTGCAAAAAAACAAAATGCGACTCCATTAAAGAATATGTCCCTTGTCTGCATGTCAGAACAGAATTTACCTTGCTTGAGGCACAAGCTATATGATTTATGAAAGAAAGCCTCCCCCATCCTCCATGTCTTCTGTCTGTTCATCCTGTGCTATGTGGCAGATGAAAAATGTAATCTGAGAGAAAACAAACTTCTACTTTGAAAGATTCCTGCTAAGCGAAGTTTGTTCATCTGAAATACTGGCTCCCAAGGAAGACGACCCCCAGAAGTGTCTCCATGTCTCTCTTCTAGGATTTTAACATCCTTGGGATTTTAAAATGATAAAATTAGAAAAGAGAGATCTAGGCACCCCACTGATGCAGTGATTTGAAAAATACATGTCTCATTCCTTGTCAAATAAAATCTAGAAATGAATAAAAGCTTCAGAAAAAGTAGAAATAAAAGCAAGCAAACAAAAAAGCATCTCTCTCTGCCCTGTTCTTTTGTCTCTTCCCCCAGTTCTCCTCCGCAGCTGATGGTTAGTAAAGTCTTCTCCGCCAGGATGGGCAGTTTCTGTGGGAGTACAAACAAGTAAGTGTGGCGTGTCCCCCACCCTACTGTTCCTAGTGGCTGTTTCTGGGGTGGGCCCCCACCCCCTATGTTTCAAGTGGATGTTTCTGGGGTGTCCCCCACCCCTCACTGTCCAAATGGCTGTTTCTGGGGTGTCCCCCCTCTCCAACTCCCATTGTTCTAAGTGACTATTTCTGGATGGAGTCACTCCTTGTGACTCTTTTTGAGATGAGAAGCAGGACGAGTCCACATTAACACAGGGTTTTCAAGGTGGCCATTGTCCAGTACACAATGAGTGTGAAAAGGCCCTGGACCTTAACAGTTGGCCTTGAAGACAGATCTGTCTATACATATATTTGGGGACGCTACCTGTTACCCTCTGTTCCTACTGACAGACACCAAGTTTTCATTTCCTGCAAAATGAAATGTGAAGGGTGAAAAAGGAGGGGCTATAGTAATGAGTGGCCGATATTATTTTTCCCCAATATTAGTTTATCTTAAAGTCTTATCAGGACTTCTCCCTGGTGGTCCAGTAGTTAAGATTTTGCCTTCCAATGCAGGGCGCACAGGTTCAAGCCCTGGTCAGGGAGCTGGGACCCTGCCTGCCTCAGAGCCAAGAAACCAAAAACATTGTACAAAAGCAGTGTTGTAACAAATTCGATAAAGACTTTAAAAATGGCCCACATTAAAAAAAAAAAAAATCTTAAAGCCTTGTCTGTTAAAGAAATGAGGCACAGGGAGAGTTTGCCAGGCTGAGAGGCCCCTGAATGGCAGGAGAGGTTCTCTGTGCTCATTGTCTGAATCATCTGTGCCACTCCTGTGGTTGGTGGGGACTCGGGTCAGGCAGTGTTTTGATTTTTGCTCCTGAGTTCCTCTCCCAGCTCTTAATTTTGGTCTTCTGTGTAGACTAAGAATATTTCCGTGTCTATCTTAACTCTTACCTTGGTACATTTGTTCATGTATTTTGAATTTTCCAAGCAGAAATATTTTATATACTTCTTTTTTTGGAATGAAATAAAAAAACATTTGTTATACTTGGGTAAGTTTGAAAGAAATGTTTGTTATAAATTAAAGGGGTATTCTTCAGGGTCAGATAAAGGCCATATTTTTTTACAGTCTTTGGAAATTAAAAGTATGTTCCTCTGCAAATTTGGGTGCCTTTGAGTAAGTCTACTTACTTTTCAGCCCAGTAAAGAATTTATATTTTTGAGCATCTTGAGACTGGATTGTCAGGACTTAAGCATAGGAATCAGAAAAGGCAGTGGCACCCCACTCCGGTACTCTTGCCTGGAAAATCCCATGGAGGCAAAGCCTGATAGGCTGCAGTCCATGGGGTCACTAAGAGTCGGACACGACTGAGCGACTTCACTTTCACTTTTCACTTTCATGCATTGGAGAAGGAAATGGCAACCCACTCCAGTGGTCTTGCCTGGAGAATCCCAGGGACGGGGAGCCTGGTGGGCTGCCGTCAATGGGGTCACACAGAGTCGGACACGACTGAAGCGACTTAGCAGCAGCAGCAAGCGTAGGAATTAATGTTTCTTTTTCTGTGAGATATTCTTCTCATATCTTTGCTACTACCTGAGCATTTATTATACTAACTCCCTCTAATAAAATATTGAGTTCAGATTTAAATAAAAATGATTTTTGCCTCATTATGCTATATTATCCTCAAAATCTTTTTATTTCACTTCTTAGTAAATACAATAAATTATTAAAATCTGCTTCTCTCACACGTATGTTGTTGTGTTAGTCACTCAGTCATGTCTGAGTCTTTGTGATCCCAAGGATTGTAGCCCATTAGGCTCATCTGTCCATAAAATTCTCCAGGCAGGAATACTAGAGTGGGTTGCCATTCCCTTCTCCAGGGTATCTTCCCTTCTCCAGGGTATCTTCCCAACCCAGGGATAGAACCTGGGTCTTCTACATTGCGGACAGATTCTTTACCATCTGAGCCACCAGGGAAGCCCTCTCACATGTTTATTTATTAGTAATTCTAACTTTTTAGAAGTTGTGGAATCAGACTCCTATAAAAATCATAATTTCCGTTATGTGGTCCTCCTGGAAAAGGTTGCCAAATTTCTCATGGATGTTAACTTTAAGAGTTAAAATGAATTTCATTTTGAAGGTTTATATAAAATTACTCTTGAAATAGCATTAGCCTTGGTCTTAGTCACCAAAACAAGATTTTAGAGTTTATTTCCCCTTGTGAAATTGTATATTTGGATTGTAAATGTTTGGAATGTGTCATTTAGTTTTATAGGTTGAATTACCTCCCAGAACCTTTCTTGTCTTCTAAGAAATTCCCCTGAAAATTAATTCCCTCCAGTAGATGTGAGAGTTATTATAAAGAAAAATCTGACCAACTGGTGGATTGTCTTGTACCTGAGAGTCTGTTAACAAGCAGCTGTATTCATCTCTTGATGTTTCTCTCCCTTCCATCCCCTTCTGGACTTAGCTTGCAAGACAGCTTCGAATACATCAACCAAGATCCTAACCTGGGGAAACTGAACACAAATCAGAATAACCTGGGTCCCTGTCGGACCGGAAGTAACCTAGGTAAACTCCGCCGCGTAGACGGGTCTTGCTTTCTGGACGCCCCCCGCTGCGGGTGTGCGTTTTGCTTTCTTTGAGTTTGCGGTGTTGTTTTGTTCTGGCAGTATCTTTAATCTGTGTTTATTCTGTGTGTGCCTTGTCCGCCCCGTGTCGTCTCCGCCGCAGGTGCGCTGCAGGGATGCGGCGGCAAGCTGCCCCCAGGGGCGGCCGAGGGAGGACCTCTCCGGCTCAGCCGCAGCGCCTCTTTCTTTGCAGGTTTGTGTGGAATGCTGAGCACGGTGTGACCTGCACACATTAATAAATCCTGGGCAGGTTCTTGGAAACAAATCCTGTTTGGCACCTCTCTAGAAATCCAAGGGGCTCTTGAGATAATTAGTTCCAAATGCTGCCAAGTTCCCCATGTTCTGAAACTTCCACCCGTGAACCCCTATTGTAAAAGTCTCTGTTAATACCCCAGTGTAAGCTGATTTTGATCCAAAATGAGCCCTTCGTATTTCTAAGAGGATAATATCTTCTGATCTTCCTCGGCCTCTTCTGCTGCTGTGAACTGTCTCTCTTTACTGTGGCATCTTTAGTCCATTTTTCACCTGCATTCTTAGCTGCACAGTCTCTTCAAAAGTCACTCTAACAACAGCATGGAAGAGCAACCTCACTCACATTCTCTCTCTCTCTGTGGCACTTAAGGAGCTCAAATGCATTTTCCAGCTTCTTTACAGGTGTAATTGTCTGCGTCTGTCTGGGTAGGTACACTCTGAGCAGAGGCTGGTCCTCTAGCTGAGGCTGTCTGCTATCTGCTGTAGGCTGGCATGATTAACAAGTGTGGAAGGCTTCACTGCTAACTTTAAAGGTTGTGTTTATGGCAAATGGTATGCTTCATTCCGTTTTTCTTTGTAGCCTAAAATACACTAGACACCCTAGTTAACTGACAGACACTCTCCTACCTACCTCAAAGTGAGGATAACATGTTTGTTTATACACTCTCCTGAAAATTGCAAAAATAAACATGCTTCACAAAATAGCTGGCAAATATAACACTCAGACAGGGCAACCTTGTGCACTAGAAAGCTGACTGTAGCTACAGGTCAGCTGCCTTCTAGCTCAATAAGGAAATAGTTAAGACCAATCTGAAGCTTTCCTAGAAGTCTGTAATCCTTTAGTGTCTTCTTTTTTGTTAGTTTTTTTGGAGTATTGTTGCTTTACAGTGTAGTGCTGGTTTCTACCGTACAGCAAAGTGAAGTAGCTTTACGTATATATATATCACCTGTTTTCTGGGTTCCCTTCCCATTTAGGTCACCACAGAGCACTGAGTAGAGTTCCTTGTGTATACAGTAGGTTCTCATTAGTTATCTATTTTCCTACTGATACTGTGTATAAAATAGAGTGTTTTCTAAGCAAGTCTACGATAATTCTGAATCTAGGTATGGAAGAGGTGGAGCCAAAAATCGTTGAAGATAAATACGTGTTTTCTGTCTACCAAGAGAATGGGTTATAAAACAGAGACACATTTTCCAAATTTATGAGATGGTTTTCATGTAGTTCTCTAGGTTGCCTATAGTTGTTACTAAAACGATTATAAAGCATTTTGAAATTTCTTAATATTTTGAAATACATTCTAATATATTAGAAGTACTTAAATATTATTTAAAATTTGCTAATGAGGAAAATGGCCTCCAAAGTATCCACTGCAGGATGCAGTTCATTGTATAAAGTGCCCACATAGTTTATGATTCAGTTAGAGGTGAGTGTCGGAAAAGTCTCTGCTGCAGTAGGACAGGCACCTGAGCCTGCCTCCTCCCGCTCCCCCATCCCACTCCTCTCCCCTCCCCCCTTCTCCCCCTACTCACCCCGTCCCTTCTCTTTTCCACCCCCTCTCCTTCCCTCCTCCTCCTCCTCTTTTCTCCTGCTCCCCCACCCCCCCCCCACCTCCTCTCTGCTCTTTCCCGCTCTTCCTCACCCCTCTCCTCTTCCCCTCCCATCTCTGTCTTTGCTGCACTGAATTCTACTTTCTCGTTCCTCTGTATGTACACTCAAGCCGGTCCTCACTAGCCATCATGAAAATGAGTGCAGTTGATTTGAACAGTCCACTGACCAGGTTTCCTTGCCTCCCACAGCGCACAGCACCCCAGTTGACATGCCAAGCAGAGGACAGAACGAAGACAGGGACAGCGGCATCGCCCGATCAGGTACGTGCGAGTCTCCTCTTGTTTGGCATTGCCTGTGGGGTGAGCACTCTGAGCTCTGGGCCCTCGGGGGCAGTGTCCAGGCATGATGTGCACCAGGATGAGCCCTGGCGGCGAAAGCACACCGAGAAATATCCCTCTAAAAAGAAAGACGCCTCCTTGAACCAGTGGTCCTCACGTGCTGAGTGCTGAGGATCAGATCAGGAAGGACAATGTCCGTGGGTGTCACTCTGACCATGACCGTGGCAGGGCTGCCTTGCTGACCCATGCACTCCTTCTGTCCTGGAAACATACTGCTGTAGATTTTATCTCCTGTGCCTTTTCTTCTTATGTCAGGCTGTTACTGACCAGGGTGTTTGGCCTCCTTAATCAGTAGAAATTGACAAGAGACCTGACACAAAATTCAGACAAGGCTTTATTGGGCCCCCGCTGCAGCAGGGGGTGGCGAGGCGAGAGCAAGTAACAGGTGCTCTGCTTGCTCCCTGAGAAGACAGGGGAGTGAGCTGAGCTGGTTCCTTACATGGGGTGAGCGTAGGAGTGCGTCCAGGGATCTGTAGGTGGTGGGCCCACCCCTAGGTGGTGGTGTGTGCAGAGGGCATGCACAGTACCTGCTTTTACTCAAAACACTGCTTTTGTTCCTGGATCTTCAGAAGTTGCAGTTAGATTTTTGATCTTTTTGTGTCTTTTGTTCATAACTTGCCTCAACTGCACATGCATGCAATTATTTTTAGCCCCTTCTGGTTTCTTGGTATCTGTTGAGACATTTGTCCAGGCCCACGCACTACAGCAGTGATTCCCGGGTTGCAGCTTGTCTCAAAGCCTTAAACTTTCTCAAGCCTGCTTTTAAGATCTCTTGGTTTCTGCTCTTATACCTGATTCTGCTGTTGATTTTGATTTGTGGTTCAGATCAGAGATAGATTCCTTGCAGTGAAAGAAGGGTGGTGAGTGAATGATGTGGAATTGGAGGGTGCGGGGCTGTGTGGGCTGTGTCTGCTGCAGACTCAGGGCACCCACTGCAGCTGGTTGGTGCTCATTGTGCTGAGCCTCGGCTGGGCTTTCTGCCTTAAGTCATTTCTGTTTCCCTCCGGTCCCTTCCATGTGGTACCGAGCCCTCCACCCTGCTTGGCATAGCTCTGCTCCCAAGTTGTTAAGTGAAATGGAATTTGTGACAGAGCCCACCTGTTTGGTTAATATATGTCACGTGATGAAAAGTACACAACATTCTGTGTATGATTGGTTTCAGTGAGTTGATTCACTTTGGGTTTCCTGATCCCGTCTTAGGTAAACTTGGTCAGAGGTGTAACTGCCATTAGTTAGACCTGTGTTGTTTTCATTTGTAGCAGTTTTTACACAAACATAAAACCTGGGATGCGCCACTTATGGAGTGGTAAGAGGATCATCTGACTTTGTGTTCCACGCTGCTCGCGGATGATCTCCATCCATACAGGGCGTGGTCAGCATCCACTCTACAGGAGGGCCTTTGAGTCACACCCATCCATCAGCCATTGGAGGCTGAGAGTGTACAGTGTGATGGTCTTAGTGTCCCAGAGCCCAGCCCCTGGAGCCTCTCCAGTCAGGCTTGGCTGGGGCTGGCTCTGTCTTGGTCGAATCTCCAGGCAAAAGAAGCAGGAACCACAGTAGAAGTAAGGCCATGCTCCATCCCAGGTGCTGCCTTAGCAGCTCATAGAATTTGGTGTGTTTGTCTCTATGTGGTAAACACCCAGGTGGCACTAGTGGTTAAGAACCTACCTGTCAGTGCAGGAGATGTCAACGACACGGGTTCGATCCTGGGTCAGGAAGATTCCCTGGAGGAGGGCATGGCAACCCGCTCTGGTATTCTTGCCTGGAGAACCCCATGGACAGAGAAGCTTGGACAGTCCAAAGGGTCTCAAAGAATCGGACATAGCTGAAGCGACTTAGCACGTTTGCATGCACACCTTTGTATAGTGAACATTCTTTACCCAAAGATGACTAGTATTTGACCAAGTCCCTCTCTGAGCCCCAAGGTCACAGGGCTCCCACTGTAACTTTCTCTTATGTGTCTGTTTCTGCTCCTTCTTGTTCCAGAAAGGACTAGAGAGACTGGGGGAGCTGGTGCCAACAGAAAGTTGGCACCTTAGGCAGAAGTTTGGGTGTTCCTGGGTAGCTTGTTGGTTGACCGTGTGTTTGGTGTGAGGGTTCACATTGCACACATCAGAATCTCCATAGGTTTGGTAGTTCTCTGATTCTAAATCACTCCTTAGATGAGTCTTATTTGGCCTCAGAGAAGCAGGAATGTTGAGGGGCTGAGTGTGCATTGAAATGAAAGGTCCATAGCAGCCGCATCTGGGTGTTCTCTCGGGAGGAGGAGGCAGATGTGAATCTGGTGCAAATGTGAACTCTGACTTCCCTGGTGGCTCAGCTTGTGAACCAGTTATCTCTCCTTTGAAGTTCCCAGCCTCCTGTTGCAGGGATGGCAGACGTGGGGCTGCACGGGGCCCCGATGGGCCTTCTGCTTCCCTTCCTCCTGGGAGCTGCTTCGAAGTCATTGGGTGCTCCCAGGGTGGGTCTCCCTCCACTGAGGCTTCTTGCGCTCCCCAGGCCTCTGCTTCTCACCACCATGCCATGTGGGACCAAGTGCTCATCCTGAAGCAGAGCAGGGACTTCCACAGTTTGACCTGAATCAGCAGGAGAAGACGTAGGGAAATTAATGACATTGTTTATTCTCTTTTTCCTATAATTTGTAACTTCCTGTCTTACTAGTTGAGAGATGGGGAAAATATTTTAAACTAGATTTTTATTTTTTAGAACAGTTGTAGATTTGCAGAGCAGTTGAGATGATAGTAGGGTGCGTCTGTGTACCTTGCACAAGCCTCCCTGTTAGTAACATCTTGGTTGATAAGATGGCATGTTTATTAATAGTTGTCATGTCCACTTGGCTCCACTCAGCTCTGGCAGTTTCTCAGACTTTGTTTTGGTGACTTTGATGGTTTCAAGAACTAGTAGTCAGGTATTGCAGAGAATGCCAGTTGTTAGAATTTGTTTGTTTCTCACGTGACTAGACTGGGGTTCTGGGTTTTAGGAAGAAAGAAAACAGAGGTAAAATGTTATTTAAAAAAGTGTGTTTTTGGCTGTCCCGGCAGTTAGTTGCAGCACTCAGGATCTTTGATCTTTGTTGCTTTGTGTTCCGTGTGTATCTGTGGCTCCGTACAGACTGCTGTCTGTGCTGCCTGTGCCTGTGTTCAGTTAAACGTGAGTTGGTGCTGATTTCTCTGCTGCCCGTTATCCATTAGTGTGGGGACCATCCCACCCTCCCCACCTGGCTTATCTGCAGACCACCCTCTGACAGTGAGACACCCAGCTCCCCTGCCTGCCCTGCATTTAGGTGACGGATTCATTGCAGCCCACACACACCAGCGTCTGAGAGCTTAACCTGCCCTCCTTGGGAAACGCCTTTTTACACTAGAGTGCAGTGCTTGTGCGCAGCTTCTCTGACCTTGATGTCCACTCGTGTCTAAGGTTCCCAGGGCCGACACCTTGGGAACGTGGGGAGTATCTATAGCTGCACGTGCCAGGCAGCAGAAGCTCCGAGATCACAGCCGACACTGGCTCATCCTCGTGATGAACTGGCTTTCCGACGGCTGACCCAAACTGAACATCACATGTCACACCTGAAGAAAAAAAGACCCCTCTTTTTTTTTCCTTGTTAAATCATCCTCTATAAAGAGGAACCTGATCTGGGATGAGCAGTCTGAGAGGACTAGGTACAGCACCCCCTGCAGGCCGATGTCACAGGAGGAGTGGGGCTGGACACTGACCACATGCTCGTGCAGTGCGCCTGGGAACGCAAAGTGCCATCTGGGTTTCAACTCTGGGAGGGCCCTCTGTTGTTAGAGAACTCACTCATTTTGCTGGTTTCCACAGTCGGGCCAGCTTGGCACAGATGAGTTTAAGAAGAGGCCTTGGACGGATAGCACTGATTCGGGCTTGACCATCTATTCTGCGGCTTGGGCAGAGCTCAGGTTCCTCGGTTCTTTGTGCTTCTCATAGTTCAAGCCAGACCCTTGGTGTGCTCCAAGAACAGATGTCAGAACACAAATCTGTTAGTTCTTTCACATTAGCTCTTTCCCTTCTAGACTTGTATCCATCTATACCTGTTTAAGAAAAATTAGAATCAACAAGTAATGCATACTGCAGCCAAAACTACAAGAGATCTAAGAATATTTCTGAGAAAAGATATGTGATACTGTCGGAGAAATTTTAAAATCGTTGTTAGAGGAATGCATATATATTATCTGGAGAGAGAGATCAAGTTCCACAAATAAATATGTAAAGTCAGTGTAATTTCAATTAAAATCCCTTGTGAAGTTGGGCAAAATCACTTTTATTTGTGTGGAAGAGCAAAGGACCAACCTCTACAAATCCTTTGTAGATTTCATTCTTAGAATTCAGACTATGGCTAAAAAGACATGGGAAAGTTAAATAACCTGCGTATAAATGTAGAGAGTGAGTAGGTCACCAGGGCTAAGCTAGAATTTATATCCTAGATGAGGGATTAAAGTGTAAGGTATTTTTGGTCGAATATTTTTCATGCTAAAGAGAAATGAGCTATGAAGCCAAGAAAGGACAGCGGCAGACTTGAAAGCTCATGACTGAGTGAACAAAGGTGGTCAGGAAAGGCTGATGTGCTGGTGTGCTGTTGTAAGAGGCACCATGTGACATCATGGGGATGACAGAGCCAGGGAGACAGTAAAGAGACGGTGGTCGTCAGGGCTTGGGGTGGGGGGGTGGTGGGGGAGGACTGAACCTGAGCTGCGTGGTGCTGTAGCGGTGGGCGCGTGCCATGATCTGTCCAGTCAGCGTGGGATATGTACCCCGGAGTGAACCCCCGAGAGGCTCTGGATTCTGGGTGGCCAGCCACAGCAGACATGCCCTCTGGTGGGGGTGCTGCTCTTGGGGAAGGCGTGCATGTGAGGTGCAGCGGGTGCGTGGGGAACCTCTGCACCTGCCACTCTGGTTTTGTGATGGACCTGAAACTGATCTAAAAATGGAAGTCTGTTTTTCTTTCCTTTTTCTTTCTTTCTTCGGCCATACTGTATGGAATGTGGGGATTTAGATCCCTGACCAGGGATGGCATCCATGTCCCCCTGCACTGGGAGCGTGGGGACTTCACCTCCGGACCACTAGGGAAGCCCCTTGAAGTCTATTTTTAAAAATTGGTATGTTTGAAATCTTGATGGGAAGAACATTGTCTTTTCATTCAGGGGTTTTAAAGAAATTTTATTAAACCTGAAAAGTTACCTGTGGTGCTTTTGAGGACTGTATGTAGTCTTAAAGTAATTCTGTGGTTTGGGAGCTAAAATGTGTTTTAATCAGAATTTGATTTGCCAATTAATTTGTTTGGTTTATTAAAAAAGACGTCTTCCCATCAGACAGTAATTGACCTTTTAAGTACTTCAACTTTTCTGTGATTAGAAACACAACTGCTGAACTTTAAAGAACTTTATATTTTTTCAAGTGTTTAATAAGCAGAAACTCTTAAGAGAAGTAATATTAGTGTTACAGTCAACAAAAGCTGTTGTTGTGTACTGTTTTAGTTGTAGTACCCTCTGTATCAAATTGAGAGAAAGGGTTCAGGCCCAGGGCCATGCTTCTACTATCACCACCATCACCACCACCATCAACACCACCACCACTATCATCACCACCACCACCAATACCATCACCAATACCATCAATACCACCACCATCACCAATATCACCACCACCATCATCACCACCACCATCACCAACATCACCACCATCACCATCACCATCAACACCACCACCACTATCATCACCACCACCACCAATACCATCACCAATACCATCAATACCACCACCATCACCACCACCACCACCACCACCATCACCAACACCACCACCACCATCATCACCACCACCACCAATGCCATCACCAATACCATCACCACCACCAATGCCATCACCACCATCGCCACCATCACCACTATCACAGCACCATCACCACCACTGCCATCATCACCACTATAACCATCATCACCACCATCATCACCACCACCACCACCACCATCACCATCACCAATACCATCAACAACACCACCACCACCACCATCACCAATACCATCAACACCACCACCATCACCACCACCACCACCATCACCATCACCAATACCATCAACAACACCACCATCACCACCATCACCACCATCACACCCCCATCACCACCACTGCCATCATCACCACTATAACCATCATCACCACCACCATCATCAATACCATCACCACCACCACCATCACCACCATTGCCATCATCACCGCCACTGCCATCATCACCACCATCACCTCCACCACCATCACCATTACCACCACTATCATCATCACTTCCACCATCAAAATAAAAGTGTGAAAGTGTTAGTCACTAAGTCGTGTCTGACTCTTTTTGACTCCATGGACTATAGCCTGCCAGGCTCCTCTGTCCATGGGTTTCTCCAGGCAAGAATACTGGAGTGGATTGCCATTCATTTCTCCAGGGGATCTGCCTGACCCAGGAATCGAACCTGCATCTCCTGCGTTGCAGGCAGATTCTTTACCATCTGAGCCACTAGGCTTCCCTATCAAACATAAAAAGACTTAAGATAAAGAGATGGAGAGAAAATCCTTATGCTCTCTATACAATTTTGACCACAGGAAGCTTTTTTAACAAATTCAGGTTTTGAGCTCTCTAGAAATTTTTTTTTCTAATGTTTTGGGTCTGCTGTGCTTGTTGATCGAGATAGACATCATGAAGCAACTTTTCTTGATAATCTTATGCACCAGCCGTTTTTGTTGGATGTGAGGAGAGATCAGTAATCAAGTAGACTTGCAGTTTATATTCAATAGAGAAGAAACAGAGAAAGACATAAAATGTAGGCAGGCTTCCGTCACCACCAGAGTGCTTGCTCAAGGAATGCCTCTCCTGGAAGCTGAAGTCTCAGTTTGATTCAAGCGCCTTGCTGACTTTTTGATGAAGACCAGAGCAGAGAGCATGTTAGACTTTGGGGGCTGCTGGGGCAGAGCCCCAGGGTGGGAATAGGCTTTGCAAGTTTGTGTGTGGGCAGCAGAAAGACCACTATGTACCAGGAACAGAGGGAGGCTGGATGCAGTGAGGGGGAGAGTCTGCAAGCTGAGCTTGGAGAGAAAATAGAGGTCTGGTCACATTAGCCTGTTGTAGGACTGGAAAAGGTCAGTTTTCATCCTGATCCCAAAGAAAGGCAATCCCAAAGAAAGGCAATGCCAAAGAATGCTCAAACTACCGCACGATTGCACTCATCTCACACACTAGTAAAGTAGTACTCAAAATTATCCAAGCCAGGCTTCAGCAATACATGAACTGTGAACTCCCAGATGTTCAAGCTGGTTTTAGAAAAGGCAGAGGAACCAGAGATCAAATTGCCAACATCTGCTGGATCATGGAAAAACCAAGAGAGTTCCAGAAAAACATCTATTTCTGCTTTATTGACTATGCCAAAGCCTTTGACTGTGTGGATCACAATCAACTGTGGAAAATTCTGAAAGAGATGAGAATACCAGACCAGTGGACCTGCCTCTTAAGAAACCTGTATTCAGGTCAGGAAGCAACAGTTAGAACTGGACATGGAACAACAGACTGGTTCCAAATAGGAAAAGGAGTATGTCAAGGCTGAACATTGTCACCCTACTTATTTAACTTATATGCAGAGTTCATCATGAGAAACGCTGGGCTGGATGAAGCACAAGCTGGAATCAAGATTGCGGGGAGAAATATCAATCACCTCAGATATGCAGATGACACCACCCTTATGGCAGAAAGTGAAGAGGAACTAAAAGCCTCTTGATGAAAGTGAAAGAGGAGAGCGAAAAGGTTGGCTTAAAGCTCAACCTTCAGAAAACTAAGATCATGGCATCTGGTCCCATCACTCCATGGGAAATACATGGAGAAACAATGGAAACAGTGGCTGACTTTATTTTTCCGGGCTGTAAAATCACTGCAGATGGTGATTGCAGCTGTGAAATTAAAAGACACTTAATCCTTGGAAGGAAAGTTATGACTAACCTAGGCAGCATATGAAAAAGCAGAGACATTACTTTGCCAACAAAGGTCCATCTACTCAAAGCTGTGGCTTTTCCTGTGGTCATGTATGGACGTGAGAGTTGGGCTATAAACAAAACTGAGTGCCGAAGAGCTGATGCTTTGGAACTGTGGTGTTGGAGAACAGTCCAAGACTCTCTTGGACTGCAAGGAGACGAAAACAGTCAATCTAAAAGGAAAGTAGCCCTGAATATTTATTGGAAGGACTGATGCTAAAGCTGAAACTCCAACACTCTGGCCACATGATGCGAAGAGCTGGCTCATTGGAAAAGACCCTGATGTGGGGAAAGATTGAGGGCAGGAGGAGATGGGGATGACAGAGGATGAGATGGTTGGATGGCATCACCAACTCGATGGACATGGGTTTGGGTGGACTCCAGGAGTTAGTGATGGGCAGGGAGGCTTGGCATGCTGCGGTTCATGGGGTCACAAAGAGTTGGACACGACTGAGCGACTGAACTGAACTGAGTTGTGGCAAGAGTGTGTCCAGAAACAGACACCCCTTCTGTCCTGTCCAAGCTCTGCAGGAGATGGAAGGCTCGGGCTTCTGCAGCTTCCTCCGCCCAGGTGTCTCCTGCAAGTGAGGGCTATCTGACCAGTCCAAGCCTGCACTCTAGACCCAGATGTTTGCTGCAGTCCTGCCTCTGCACTGTCCCAGGGTGCTGTCAGGTCAGAGAGCACATGACTCCAATTTGCAGCAGCATCAACCAGCCAAACTCACAGTTCTTCCCATTGGAGGAATTGTGGCAGCTTCTGAGTGTGTGTTTGTTGTATTTCCTTTTCCAGTGTTGAGTTTGCCCCGTGGACTCACCACACACTGGTTGTGTCTTGTAATTCCTTGGGGATTTTTGCTTGCTGCTTCTTTTCCTGTGGAGATTAAGCTCCCCAGCGGCAGAGACCCAGCTACGATGTCACGCTGACTGTTTCATCCCCAGCATCCTGAATCCTGCCTGGCATATAGGAAATGTTCAATGGATCCTTGAATGGGGTCGGGGTGGGGGAAACGTTCCCCATATATATGAGGAGGAGTACATACAGATTTTTTTTAAAGAGATACACTCATGATCTAGTCATTTTCCTGGGCAACATCTGATATGCCCTTTCCATGACTGGCTCTTGCTGGATTTTAGTTTTAGTTGAGATGTACCATTTTCACAAGGGTGTTCTCGGATGACTGACTGGAGAATAAACCTTTGTCCTGGTTGCTTAAAGCAAATCATGTGAACTTAACACTGTCTGATATCATCTTGTTTATTTATACCATGCATGCAGGCTTGTTAAGGACAGAGCTTGTTAAGACCTTTCTGTGCTGTAACTTTCTGCCTCAGGCCCAGGTGGTGCCAGGAACTTAGTAAGTGCTCAAAGTTGAGCAAATGGATTTAAGTTTCAGGATGTTGTCACTTTGAATCCAGATTTTGTCAGATCATCAATACAGTAAGTTCTCCAAATAGCAGACATATTTCCAGATAAAGCTGAATCCTTATCTTGAACAACACAGATCAAGAAGAGCCAGCAGTTGACATTTTTAAGCCTATAAATGTATTTTTTTTTCTTACCGTTAATTTCCGTAGGAATAAATAGACACGTGTTGAAGAGCTCCCCTCTGTCAGGAGGGTGGGGATGCAAGCATAAATTGTTTTCTTATTCATGTGCAAAACTCCAAAAATCTTTGCAGTCTGTGTGCATTAGCATTTGTGCTAATTATAAAAGTATTCTAAAAAGAAGAGCGATACTAAAAATATTAAGAAGTGTTAGACATAGCACTTTTAAATCTGGAGCCGAGGCTGTGAATAATTTAACTGAAAGTCGCACGTTTTACAACCGAGGCACCAACCTGTGGAGCTGACAGGAAGCACGGGGTGGGCTGGGACCTACCCCGTGGAACTCCTGTGCAGAAGCTCTTTGGTGTCCTGGAGATGCCAGGCCCGCAGTGGAGTGAGTGAGCCCGCCGGGAAGCCCACGCAGCCCTGGGGAAGGGGACCAGCACCCCAGCAGCATATCCATGCACTCCCTTGTAGACCATGGCCCAGCCCATAGCCACACGCACTGAATGGGGACTGAATCCATCCTTTTCTCATGAAAATGGCAATAGGTTACAAGGCAAAATGAGGCCTGTTCTTGTGTCTGAGAGTTGTAGCTGTATCATTTGCTAAAACATATGACTGACCACAGGTATCAGGTGGCACTAGTGGTAAAGATTCTGCCTGCCAATGCAGGAGACCCAGGAGATGCTGGTTTGATCCATGTGTTGGAAAGATCCCCTGGAAGAGGACACGGCAGCCCACTCCAGTATTCTCGCCTGGAGAATCCCATGGACAGAGGAGCCTGGTGGGCTACATAGTCCATGGGGTCGCAGAGTCAGATATGACTGAAACAGCGCAGCATGCACTCATGATTGACTACATACACTGCAGTGCTTTTCGTAAAAATATTGCTATATGATATCAAAATGCTGTGCTGGTAGTTGTGGCACTCGAGATCTTTTTTTCTGTTTTTTAAGTTGTGGCACGTGGAATTGTGAATTACAGCATGTGAACTCTTAGTTGTGGCCTGTGGAATCTAGTTCCCTGACCAGGGGTTGACTGGGCCCTCTGCATTGGGAGCACAGAGTCTTAGCCACTGGGCCTCCAGGAAGGCCCCAAAATATTTTTCAGGAAATGTTGGAGAACGCCCAGCCAGCCCTTCAGCTTGTTTTTATCACAGTTATTATTCAGCATTCTAAAGTATAGATAAAGGGAACATCCTCCTTGGTTTTTATTATTTTAATTTTTGCTTTTCTTGTTCATGTCTCTATTACAAGTTCTCAGTTCTTTTCACAATTAACTATTCAGAATTAATGACCTTT
Source organism: Nanger dama (assembly GCA_917880005.1). Taxonomy (NCBI): domain Eukaryota; kingdom Metazoa; phylum Chordata; class Mammalia; order Artiodactyla; family Bovidae; genus Nanger; species Nanger dama. The sequence goes on along the minus strand of CAKJTW010000009.1, from coordinate 40,996,378 downwards.
TAGTAGTACTCTGAAATGCCTTACCTGGCCCACCTTTTCCAAGAATTGTCAGAGAGTGAGTAGGTAACATTTACTGTATGGGCACTGGCCTGAGCGTTTTACATGTATTGATTTGTTTAATCCTCACAGGAACTATATGAAATAGGTCAGTGGTTTTTAAAGCTTTCTTTTGTTTGCCACCCACACTAATGCATTTCACATCATGATCCAGTAAAAAGCATCTTTATATATGACAAACAAAAGTGTCATAAATTAGTGTTAACACTATTTTCATTCATATTTCTCTTTTAAAATACCAGTTTTGATCTGCTAAATAATTTATAACCCGCTAGCAGGTTGCAGCTCTCACAAAACATACTGAGGTGTGGTCCCTTACTGCTCCCGTTTTATGGATGAGAAAGCTGACAGGTTAAGTGAACCACCCAGGTGTCCCAGCCAGTGAGCCACAGAGCTGGGATTTGAAGGAGAGCCTGGGTCTTACTCCTCCTCTACTGAACAGAAGAATCATGCAGCTGTAGGACTTCCAGAGGATTTCCCAGGTGGTATAGTCGTAAAGAATCTGCCTGCTAATGCAGGAGATACAGGAGACTTGGGTTTGATTCCTGGGACGGGAACATCCATGGAGGAGGGCATGGCAGCCCACTCCAGTGTTGCCCGGAGAATCCCATGGACAGAGGAGCCTGACGGGCTAAAGTCCGTGGAGTCACAGAGTCAACACGACCGAGCACACAGCATGAGCATGACTTCCAGAAGACAGTGGTCCTCGGCTCATCCCATCCTGCTTTTGTGACAGGGTGGCGACAAGAATCTGTAATACAAGTGCTGCATCTCAATGGTGTCCTCCACCTGCCAAGAAGCAGCTGATGTGCTCAGCATAAGACCAGGGACCCTGAGATTTGGAAATAGGGAATGAGGATCTTCTGGATCTTATAGGGGTTTTGAGAACTTGGGGGTGGAGCAGACATGTCTGATTAGGATTTTTTTGATTAAGTAGTATTCTGTTACTTTGAGGAAAAACTCTCTCCCTTCAGAATTCTCAATAGAATTCTCACCTACTCACAGATACTTGAAATGGGGACTTGATTTTGGAGGTGTAAATCCAGCCTCAAGGCTGAAACCAGGCCAGCCTCACCTGGCAGCACTTTAGTGCAGAAGTGCCACCCGTTCAGCAAACCTTTGTTAACTGTCTGTTGTGTCCCAGGCACATCCAGGGATCCACAGCGCTACCTTTCCTGTGCATGCTGACTGGATCAGAAGAGCATCTCGTGGATGCTCGCAGCACCTCTGCTGTGGACGAGGAAGCCTAGATGCTTAGCTTCTCACCCTCGTGGCTGGGGTTCTCTGGTCTTGCAGCCGCCAGCTCCATGCAAGGCCACCATGCGCTGCGCAGTGCCTGGCGCATTGCAGATGCTTGCTGCGCAGCCGGGCAACCCTTGCAGGATTTCAGAATTCACGTTGGGGACTCAGCGTATTTCCATCTGCCTGTAAAAGGAGAAATTAAAAACATGATGGCTCCTGTGGAGAAGCTGCCTTCCAGTGGTGTCCATGAGCATGGCACACTGTGCTGAGTGAACTCAGTACCTGTGTCTGAAAATGTCGACTGGCTGCCTGTCACATGCCATTCCCTTCTCTGCCTGACCCAGTAACTTGGGGGAGGTAAAAGGAGAAAAAGTCTCCCTCCTCCAGCATTCTAGACCCACAGAGCTGCGCCCAGCAGCCGAGATTTGAAAGAAGCCCTTTGCCTGCCCTGAGGGGGACCAGTCAGATGGTGCGTTGCTACTTAGCGAGGCACTGATACTGCATAACAGGAAGAAGCAGAGAGGCTCCAGGCAAAAGAGTAGTCCAAGTGGAAAAAACATTTAGGACTAGTTGTTCCACTTTCACAAGACTTCCAGGTGGCACTAGTGGTAAAGAATCCACCTGGCCAGTGCAGGAGATGGAAGAGACCTGGGTTCAAGCCCTGGATTGGGAAGATTCCCTGGAGGAGGAAATGGCAACCCACTCCAGTATTCTTGCCTGCAGAATCCCATGGACAGAGGAGCCTGAGGGACCCCAGTTCATGGGGTCTTAAGGAGTTGGACACAACTGAGCACATGCTCACATGCACATATTCCTCTTTCACAGTGAGGCAGTGGGCCAGGGGCTGAGGACAAATGCTACACATTTGGGGCTGGGGGTGCGGGAGAGACAATGCTGTGTGGAGGAACTACCTTTCTGCCTGGATTCCACCTCTGAATATAGAGTTAAGAAGCAGTCAAGAGAGGTTAATGTGTGTGAGTAAACGCTGTGTAGGGCACTGGTTACCCGGCAGCAACAGCAATAGTTGTGTGGAACACTGTATCAGAAATCTGCAGTTTGCACTCTTGAATGGATGGGAAATAATTGTTCGCATTTGTAAGTGAGGTCTGGTCGTGCATGCAAGGCTCTGTCTGTGGTCCCTGTTCCTTTTGACTTGTTTCCGCTTTTATGGGACATTTTCTCGCAGTACAGAAGTCTCAGGGAGGACGGTCTCCCCCTGCTGGGTGTGTCCTGTAGAACCGAACAGTTAGGATCCTGGGCTTGTGCTTTTCGTGTAGGTTTACGCAGGCTCCTTGAGTTCAACTCTCACTTTGCTATCTTCTTGCAGCCTCCTGAGCAGCCTTCTGATCACACCGTTCCCGTCTCCAAGCTCCTCCACCTCCTCGTCCAGCAGCTACCAGCGCCGCTGGCCCCGAGCCAGACCACAAGCTTGGAAAACGGCATCATCCCCAGGAGGTAAGCTGGGTCCCCCTTGCTGTGAGAGGCACCCAAGTGGGCAGCCGTGGTGGTGCCCGCAGACACCACGTTCACCTGCTGTCTCTGGGAAAGTGTGGAAACTTTCCCCTCAGCTTCAGCTCAGCCTGGAAGTTTACAAGTTGAGGGTCTAGGAAAGACACTGGGAATATCTGTGTAGATCTGTGTTGATTTAAAGTGAGTACGTGCTCTGTTTGTACTGGCTCCCCTCCAGGAGTAGCTTGTGTAAGTGAGAAGGCTGGAATAAGTCGTGGCTTATGGTGACACAGTATGGTCTTTGAAAATGTATGAACCCAAGAATGGTAACATACTCTTTTTTTTTTTTTTTTGGTAAAACTTAAATTTTTAAACAGTCATGAGTTTGATTACGAATAGAGGTGATACCAAGATATCCTTTGCCTTTATTTCAGTTGGTTTCAGTTCTGAAGTTTAGTTACATTGCAAAATGTACATTTTTGACTTATGATGATGTTATATCAATAGCTTCCAATCTCTTCTTCGTACAACCCATAACTTAAAAGGAAATGAAGATGATTGTCCCTATAAAATCCTGACAACAGTCGGTTGACTTAGTAAGTTGAGTTGTGAGTAGCATGTATAGGGTCTGCGAGGGAGTGAAGAGTAAGCCGCAGAACTGCGTTTCAGAAGTTAAGACTCACAGGTAGATCATGGTATAAAGAAGATAAATGCTGAGAGAGGGTAGAGTGTTTGGAGCTTGGGAGAGAGAGGCAGCATTCTGGAGGTCTTGGGGCTTGGGGAACCTTCTTGGAAGTGATCCTGAAAGAACAGGCTGAGATATGGAGGGCTGAGACATGTAGAGGACGTCAGGCTGCCGGCACCCTCTTCTCCCAAAATTAACATCACGTGTTAATGTTTCTTCTTAAAAAATTGTGCTCCAGGCATTTTGAGAACAACCTGTAAAATGAGTGTAAGGCTTTTCCATTAAAAGTATTTTACTTTCAGGACTTTCCTGGTGGTTCAGCAGTTAAGACTGCTCACTCCCCAACGCAAGGGGCCTGGGTTCCATCCGTGGTCAGGGAACTAGATCCCACATACTGCAACCAAGTCTCGGCACAGCCAGATAAATACATATGAACAAATATATTAAAAATGTTTCACTTTCAAAATATAATAGGAATAATAGTGATCTGTGACTATTAACATAAACTTATAAATTGCAAAAAAAATGATGTAGTAATTTTATATAATCAGTAGTAATACTTCATATGATATCTTGACTCATAAGATTTTTCTGGCTCACTTTTCTGCAGATTCATTTGTTTAGGTCATCAGAATTTGTATGTCAGTTGGCATAATTGAAAGCAGTGTTAGTTGCTCCTTACAAATGCAAGATAGCAGATAATTTTTGATAATTTTTTTATTTTGGGAAAGCTCTTTTTGTTTATTGTAACAGTTACTGAAGCTGTATAGATTCTAACAACATTGAGATAGATTTTTAATAAACTTTAAAAATATAAATTTTAGTACATCTAGATCAGATTATCGGAGAAGGCAATGGCATCCCACTCCAGTACTCTTGCCTGGAAACTCCCATGGACGGAGGAGCCTGGTAGGCCGCAGTCCATGGGGTCGCTGAGTCAGACACAACTGAGCAACTTCACTTTCACCTTTCACTTTCATGCACTGGAGAAGGAAATGGCAACCCACTCCAGTGTTCTTGCCTGGAGAATCCCAGGGATGGGGGAGCCTGGTGGGCTGCCGTCTATGGGGTCGCACAGAGTCTGACACGACTGAAGTGACTTAGCAGCAACAGCAGCAGATCAGATTATTATGGAGAAGTTTTGCTAAAGATTTTATTCTTCACACATATCCATTTTGTATGTCTGAATTCAGTTTTAAATGTAAATTTATACAAGATTATTTTAATGTTTCCTCTGCCAACTCCTGCAACTTATGGAGGTCTTACAAGAAATAAGAAGTGTCTTTGTGCATTGCATGTAATTCAGAATGCCTGTTTATGCATTCTCTTCTAATAGGTATTTTCTGTCCAGTGCAACAACCTCTACACTTGATTTCTATTTCTGTGCTTGTGAGTATTTGCTTGGCAATGTTTCTGCAGTTTTCAAAATGAGAGATTACAGACTCTTTGAAGAACTCTAGTAAGTCCCTGATGTATTAATACTTTAGTGCATTGTCCACTGTAGGCCCTTCTTTGTGATAATTTACTGCCCTGGGGCTCAAGACAAAGAGCTGAGTATTTTTGCAGACCCCGCAAGGGTGGGCTCTGATGATAGACAAACAAGCTGCCTCCACTATGTCTCACTCAAGCCCTTCCTCGCCCAAGCCCTTTCCCTCTCCCACAGCCGTGACCTCTGCTGCCACCACCAGTCTGGGCCCAGGTCCCAGCCTTGCCACGTTGGGACCTCGTGGCACCTGGGTTCTGGTCGTGTGGGTACGTGCCTGACCCCAGGCTGACTGCCCAGCGTCCAGGTTTCCTGTGTGCTCAGTTGCCTGGCATCTGTCTGCATGCCTGTGTGCATGCATCATCACCCCATCAGACTTCACATAGAGAGCACAAGTTAAAGGTGACCCAGCTGGGGATCAAGATCGTACCCACTGAGTATTACCTCAAGCTTCTTCTGAGAGCAGCCCTGCGGGGGGCACAGCCTGGGCTGGCCCTGGGCTTGTCCTGTCTGACACCCAGTATGGAAGAGCTGCAGGGACTCAGCATCCGTCACTGCCTGTGAAGATCCTTCAGTTACAGGGATGTCGCTCATCTCCCTTGTGGGAGTGGGGATTAGTCTCTGACGCTGGACCAGAGAACAGTGGGTACCAGAGGTGTGATTGCTTCTGCTCTGAGGGAAAAGTCACAGCAAAGACTTCATTCCAGAGAGAGTTCAGGGTGGCCAGGGAGGATCTTCACAGTCCATAGGGTTGGTTGCTCGTGGACACCCGTACCTGGGGCCCTGCCATCCCACTTGGGGAGCTTTGGTGACGGGAGACAGGGTGGGCGGAGTCAGGGGGCAGTTCACCAGCTGATCAGAGGTGCTGCCAGAGGGGTCGGGGAGAGTCTGCAGAGATTTCCCGGCTTAGTGGGGCTGCTGAAACCCTCAAGAAGCAGCTGTAATGTCCCAGAAAGGCTGTTGACTTGAATTATAAAATGAGTAACCGGAGTTGCTGAAGAGATGTTCTTTGACCTACAGAAATGGTGATTTCATATATTCCATGTGATCCACAGATTCAGCGTAGGTTCAGAGTGACATAAGCAGTTAGACTGAGCAGTCCTGAGATGAGCTGCGGGGCACTGAGACGCACTTAAATAGTAGCGTTTGGCTTCATTTAGGATCTTGAAGTATTCATGACGTATGTAAATGCTGTTCATAAGGTCAACGAAGTTCTGTTTGGTTTTTTTAATAAGAACAGTTCAGTGTGTAGCTTGGTCTTCCCTTGCCTTGAAGGCCTGTCAGCCGTGTGATTGCTCCCCGCCCCCCCTCAGTGCTCCAGCTGGCTGATCCCAGCAGACAGATCAGACGTGGGGCCAGAGCCCTGGGCTTTCCCAGTGTCCCAGCAGTGAGCCAGGGCCAGCAGACAAAAGCCCTGGGCTCTGATTGCAGCATGGTCATTGAAAAGCTTTCTGTTCTGAAGCAAGTCAGTCACTCTGCCTCAGTTTCCATGTTTGCAAAATGGACTGTGTATCTCACCTAGTACCATGATGGTAAAGCTATGGTAAAGTATTTCTGTGCATAGTTAAATGTTGAAAAACACTTTGATGCATGCTATCATGTAGATTGATCTTAAAACCATGTTTACAGTAATACTCAGCCATAAAAAGGAAGGAATGTGAGTCAGTTGTAGTGAGGTGGCTGAACCAAGAGCCTGTTATACAGAGTGAAGCAAGTCAGAAAGAGAAAAACAAATACCATAAATACCATATGTTAATGCGTACATATGGAATCTAGAAAAATAGTACTGATGAACCTGTTTACAGGGAAGAAATGGAGATGCAGACGTAGAGAACAGACTTGTGAGCTTAGCAGGGGAAGGAGCGGGTAGGACAAACTGAGAAAGTAGCATGTGTAAAATAGCTAGTGGAGAGCTGCTGTGTAACATAACACAGGGAGCTTAGCCTTGCGCTCTGTGATTACCTGAAGGCCTGGGATGAGAAAGGGAGGGAGTCTCAAGAGGGAGGGGATATTTATATAATTATGACTGATTTGAGTTGTCATATGGCAGAAACCAACACAACATTGTAAAGCAATTTTCCTCCAGTTAAAAAAAAAATGATCCCAGTCTTAAAAAAAAAAAGTATATTTATAAATACCACATGGCCTGATTTATTCCAGTTTGCATGGCCAATCCAAGACTACTACAGACTGAATGAAACTCAGCTGCTTTAGAGTTCAGGGGAGCAAGTGAGAGCCAACACGCTGTTAGAGCTGCGGGTGATTCTCAGAAATTCAGCAGGTGGCACCGTCTGCTGTGCTGTCTGGAGTTGGTTACTGTTTTCGGGGTGGAGCTGAAGCTGACTCAGACATCTGAAGAGAGCTCGATGGCCACTGCAGTTTGATTATTAGAGACCACATTGACCAAGACATGCAGACTGGCATTTTTACTTTTGCAAAAAGGAGGGAAGTAGGAGATGTCAAAGAAGAAAAGGTTTCAAGAAAGGATTGGTATAACATAAGCTCAGAATTTTCTCTACACAGTACAAGTAAACTGGTGCAGAGAATCAAAGTTACAGGACAGGTACTGTGGAAAGGAAGAGGGTGCATTATATGAAATTAAGAAAAATCGTAAGAGCACCTTGACAGTTCTTCCTGCCAAGCAAATAATTAGGATCTAGGGGTTTCTCAGAGAAAGCAGTTGCTGGTTTATTTTAATGCCTACCATTTACAAGAGCACTGGGAGACCACGTCCTTCCCCTGGCATGTCTGTGAGTGAACTCTTTTACTGATTTATCTGCCACACCAATGACATGGTCCCCTGAGGTTTGAACACGATGCCTGTCTCCTTTCCTTTTTAATCTCATTTTGAAAGAGAGCTTTCTTGACCATAAAACTTCTGATGTGTGTATGTTTTTAAAATGTGGGTATGTTCGAAATCTCCTGTGAGTAGAGCACTAAATAACAAGTTAAAGACTGGGAATGAGGCTGGTTGCCTTGAGTTCTGCCAGCAGACGTAACCATCAGGGTGTACTTTGTAGTAAAGGACATGGAGGAGGCATCCTCCTGTGCTTAGCAACAGACAAAGCTGAACACTAGGGTCAATGAGAAAGATTTACTGCAAACCTACCTTGTGCCATGCTAGGCACTTTCATTTTCAGTGTGATGTCACTTGCTTCTGGACTTCCTAAAGGTGGCGCTGGCGGTAAAGAACCCACCTGCCAGTGCAGGAGACATAGGTACGGGTTCTGCCCCTGGGTCAGGAAGATCCCCTGGAGCAGGGCATGGCTACCCCCTCCAGTATTCTCACCTGGAGAATCCCATGGATAGAGGAGCCTGGCGGACTACAGTCCATAGGGTCACACAGAGCTGTACATAACTGAAGCAAGTTAGCATGAATACACATCCTTTGCTTTGGTGTCTTTATAGAAAAAAAATAATTAAAAAAACCTTTCATTCTTGCGGTTAGCAGCTACATGGTCATATGCTGGTTTTTCAGAATAAAGGAGAGACCTGGATTGGCTGTATTTGTGAGGTTCACCCCTTAGAACCCTTGAATATGTATTCACCCCTTGAATATGTATTCAGTTTGTTGGCTTCGTGCTTCTCTCATCCTAGAAGCAGAGTCTTTGCACAGAACGTTAAGTTAGTCCAGGTGCTGACTATAGTAGAACAGAGTGGGCTCTTTCTTCTTGGGGGGTTTCCTGGAGAGTGTTCAAGGTCACGTGGCTTAGTCTCAGCATTTATAGGAGTAACTTCATCTAATAGTTTTAGCAACCTTGGGGAAGCAAACTTTGGCTACTAGTTAATGTCCAAATGCGATGTCCTGGTCACACACTGGACCACAGAGGACCTTCCCTTTCAGAGATTCTTATCTACCGGTATCTATTAGCCAAAACTGAGGGCCTGTGTTTTGAGCCAACAGATGTTTCACACCCCTTCCGAAATACCACCAGTCTGATGTAACACAGTCCACGGGAAAAGGACTAAGAGTCTAATAAGAGGGCACTTAAAATTACTTTCAGTTCTCACTGAAGTTTCTTTTCATGTTAGGATAACACTGAGTATCTAGTGGAGGTTTTCATTTTCACAACAGAATCTACTGGAGGATGACAGCTTAGCAGGAGATATGGTCTGAGTGAGGACCGCATGCCCTGATAGGCTGTCAGGGTGTCACCCTGGCTTCATGGCTCATTTTCACTATGGTCCACTGATGCAGAGCGACTCCTCAAACCTCTTCTCCCTTCAGGTCAATGGATGAGACATTCAGCTTGGCCGAAGAAACCTGCAGTTCCAACCCAGCCATTGTCCGGAGGAAGAAGATTGCCATAAGCATCATCTTTTCACTGTGCGAGAAGGAAGAGGCACAGAGGAGTTTCCAGGACTTCTTTTTTCTCCCATTTCCCCCTGTTTGAATCTCACATGAACAGGCTGAAGAGCGCCATTGAAAAGGTACTGAGAGTGCACGTGTGGCCCCATGGGGCTATCAGGGCTGCAGGCTCCCTCTACCAGATCGCTCTCCTAGGGCGCGTGGGTTGGCGGCAGCAGTGGCAGACAGATCCATAGGCGCACTGATGCCAGTCAGCAGGTGCTCGCTGCTTTGGGAAAGGGCATTCCTGCCTCCCATGTGGGCTGTAACCTTGTCTCATGAGTAAAGCCTAGTAGATGATTGTGAAGGAATGTCGTCTCAGCATAAAGTGGCTCCTTTTCTCTCCACCGAAGGCCATGATTTCCTGCAGGAAGATAGCAGAGTCGAGTCTCCGTGTCCAGTTCTATGTCAGCCGTCTGATGGAAGCTCTGGGGGAGTTCAGGTAAGCTGGCAACATTTGGCGAACCCAGCAAGGGACATTGTGGAGCAGCAACCTTGAACCTCCACATGCGTGGAGACCATGACTCGGAATTCAGAGTTGGGGGCAAAGTCCAGCCTGGGGGCTGGCAGTTATTAGTTATTTTAGCAGCTCCTTCCTTGGAAGCTAAGGCCCAAAGGAGCAAAAGGTTTAAGTCACCAGCACCAAGTTATCCGCATGACTGCCTGAGGGACAGTCTTTGATCTAATTGTCTTTACCAGAATGAAGGGAGAAAACTCATGCTCATACATCTCATGTCATCTCGCAAAAGCCTCAGTGTAAGCACTCTTAGCCCATTTTACAGATGCGGAAACTTGAAGTCCAGATGTTCGTCCAGAGCGCAAGTGGGGAGAGTGTGTGTGTCAGGGACACGACACCCCAGTTTGTCAGGACCGTCCCTACGCACACCCAGTGTCCTCCCCGTGAGGGTCCTCCTCCAGAACATACATCACATGATCACCCTAGTGTATCTTTGCTGTGAGTTCCTAATTGGCGACCTTTGTATCCTGGAGACCAGTTTTCTAGAGGTCTTGCCCCTCGTGTCAGGCAGAAAGGTGGTCTGTTCTAGGGGCAGGTGGGATTCACGGTCACGAGGCTAAGCAGGGTTGTTTCAGCACTCCTTAGGGCCGGCTTCTTGGGCGGGGAGTGGGAAGCCCCCTCTGAAGCAGTCACGAGCTAATGAAGGACTCTAACTGTTCCTCTCTAGCTGCAGAACAAAAATGTTTACAATTCTTAGAACGTTAGAAGGTTTTTGTGATGATGAAGGTAAAGGCTGGTGAGCTCAGATGCTGCTTGAAGCAAAGTCTCCATCCAGTCTTTGCTGAGCCCTGAGTTATGTGTAAAGTACTCCACTAACACATGACTCATTATCTGGGGTTGCTCAGATGAAGTCAGATATTTAAGGAATATGTGCAGCTGTGTCTTTCGGTGGCAGTGTGGTGACTGGTGAACCTCCTGCAGGGTAGGCTCCCTAGGGCTGCTGTGGCAGACTCCAGGCTGGCTTGTGCTGGAGCGTCTGCACACTTGTTTAACGAAAGGTCCAGCTCTTAAAGCACAGGATCAGAGGCCTTGCTGTGGATGGATGGGTCTTGTTCTTACTTTAGCAAACCGCTGCTCAGGAACGATGACAGGATGGTGTGTTAGTGCTTGGAGGCCTTGGTTTCAGTAGGTGAACCCCAGGTCCCTGTGGCTGTAACTTGTCCCTCCTGCCTGCTCAAAGGTGCTCTGCTTTGTGCCAAAGCAGGATCCTGTGTGTCCCAGCTCCTTGATGCACATGGCCCCAAACTGAGGCCACAATATGCCTCGTGTATGTTCACCAGGGAGAGGGGACGTGTCCTAGCCTCAGAGGCAGAAAGGTGGTCTGCTCTGGGGGCAGGTAGGATTCATGGTCAACAGGCTGAGCAGGGCTGTTGCAGTGCTTCTTAAAGCCAGTTTCTCAGTGGGGAATGGAAGCCTAGGCTAAGTCGGTGTGCTTGCTGAAAGGATCCCTGTGAACCACAGGGGCTGGAGCAGAGCCCGCCACACCAGGCGTCCTCATCGGAGTGTGTGTCTGCTGCGAGGAACCTAGCTCCGCTACACCTCGGTTTCTTAATCTGTAAAGTGATATGACTGGACTCATCGGTTTCCTAACAGTGTACTGTCCTAAGAATTTGATTCTGTTAGTCTATGTAAGAATCTAGTAAATAATATAGTGAAGAAGAGACATTTATGTAGCTTTTTCATCTGAAGTGAATAAAGTGCTTTGGTTCAGAGAAGGAAAGTGCTGATGAGAAATTGGGAGAGTTGAGTTGCCTCTGGTCACATTTTCAGTCTAGCATATTTGATCTTTCTTCCTTTTTTTTTTTTTCTCCTGTAAAAATTGCCCCAGATTCTGACACAAGGCATCGTAAAGGATATTTTACATCAGTGTTTAGTATACGTTTCCTGAAAAGGGGTCTCTGCTGCAGCTGCTCAGCTTTTCTGTTATGCAAATGTACTGAAAGATAATAGGGAAATGATGAGCATGGCCGTGTGCCAATAAAGCTTTATTTATAGTAAAGGTCAGATTTGACCTGTATATTGTGTCCTAGTTTACCAACCCCTCTTTCATATCATTTTATTTTTAGTTTTCTTTTTAAAACATTTTATTATTGGAGTATAATTGCGTTACAAAGTTGTGTTAGTGTCTGCTGTACAACAGTGTGATTCAGCCACTAGTATACATAGATGTCCCCTCCTTCTTGAGCTCCCCTCCCGCGCCCCCCAGTCCCCCTCCTTCTTGAGCTCCCTCCCGCGCCCCCAGTCCCACCCCTCTAGGTTATCGCAGAGCTGCGAGCTGAGCTCCCTGTGCTAGACAGCAGCTTCCCACTAGCAGTCTGTTCTGCATACGGTAGTGAACATATGTCAGTGCTACTTTCCCAGGTCACCCCCGTCTCCTTCCCACACTGTGTCCACAAGTCAGTTCTCTTTGTCCGTGTCTCTGTTCCTGCCCTGCAGCCGACCCCTGTGTTACATTCTGCTTTGAATGCCTTAGGGGCTCCATAGATCCAGATGACTGTCCTCTTCTGGGTTCCTTAATGCAAAGGTCATCCACCACGACACCTGTGACAGTTCCCTGCTCCCCTTCTCTTCCATAGAGGGACGATCTGGAGCCTGTACTCCGTGCCCAGGATCGCTGAGCCCGTATGGCTGGCCATGATGTCCAGCACCTTGGAGAGGACCCAGCTGTGCCAGCGCTTCCTCAAGGAGTTTACACTCCTGATAGAGCAGATCAACAAGAACCAGTAAGGGCAGCCCACTGGGGCCTTGCACGGCAGTTCCTCGCCCGTGTGCGTGCTGTGGGTGAATGCCTCTTCCTGCATTGACTCACTTGGTTATGTTTTCTCCCATTTCTCCAAGGTTTTTTGCTGCCCTGCTGACTGCAGTCCTCACCTACCACCTGGCCTGGGTACCCACCGTCATGCCCATTGACCACCCGCCCATCAAAGCCTTCTCCGAGAAGCGCACCTCTCAGCTGGTCAGCATGCTGGCCAAGACACACCCGTACAATCCTCTCTGGGCGCAGCTGGGTCAGTACCTGATGTGACCATTCAGAGGCCGTGTGGGATGGAACTGCAGAAACAGCAACGTTTCGGTTGATAGGAGCCATCCAACCCAGCGATTCCCAGGTGTCACTGGGCTGGCAGGAAACAGGAGACTGGCCCGCAGGTTCTACCTGGAAAGCTGGAACTGCAGCCCACCAGAGCCTCATTCTGGTCTTTAAAGCCGTGCAGGCCTGCTGGGTCCCCCACAAGGCAGCCACGGCTCCCCCTCTGGTGGGCTTCCTTGATGCTGGCACCACTGACACTTGGACCAGAAAATTTTTTGTTGGTTGTGGCGAGAGGGGCTGTCCGTGCCTGGTCAGACTTTTTTTTTTTGTAATATTTATTTGGCTGTACCAGGTCTTAGCTATAGCATGTGGAATCTAGTTCCCTAACCAGAGGCGGAACCCAGGCCCCCTGCGTTGGGAGCATGGAGTTTTGGCCACTGGACCACCAGAGAAATCCCTGGTCAGATGTTTAGTAGCATCACTGTTCACCAGCTGCCAGTGAAAACCCCTCTTCCAAAGTGGTGATGATGAAAAATGTCACCAGACACTGCTGAGTGTCCCATAGTGGGCAGGACACCCCCTGGTTGAGACCCACTGCCCTAGGGAGGGTGGACTGCATAGGAGGAAAGTCAGAGAAAAAAAGAAAGTAAGCACACGCTGTGATTCCATTACCTTTTTAAGTCTGAGTCGAGGGCAGAGACCTTGTCTTTCTGTCCACCACCCCTGGGCTGCTTCCTCTGAGCTTCGCACTCAGGCGTAGCACAGGTGTGCCATGTGGCGGCTGGCGGAGAATGGGTTTGTGAGGCCAGGGCTCAGGGTGGGAGAGGTGGGTGCCAGAGCCTCTCACCAGCAAAGCCTGCAGTGACCAGTCAGGCTTGCATACCCGCTCTGTCCCAGGACCCCGTCCATCGGCTGGACCCAGAGCTGGGATGACAGGTAGCTCACTCTCGGGACACCTGCAGCCAGTGGAGGAGGCAGGTTGTATTGAGAATGTCCTGAGCACTCCTTTGGTGTGGTGGGCAGAGGCCATCCCAGAGAGAGAAAAGTGTGCAGCGTGGAGGGTGAGGGCCAGGGCCAGATGGCTGGACTAAAACCCTGCCTCCTGGGCAAGCGGCCTAACCTCCGTGGCTCCGCTTCTCCGTCTGTGCTATGGGACGTGGCGACTCATGGCTGCTGTGGGAACTCCACTGCTTATCTGTAAGTGGCCTTGTCCATTCTGCTGCTGCAGCTGTTAATATGGCAGGGGCCACGGGAGATAGAGGAGTGAGGAGAGGGGGCTTTCAAGGAAGACACACTTGTTGTTCAGTCGCTAAGTCATGTCTGACTCTTTGTGACCCCATGGACTACACACCAGGCTTGCCTTGTTCTTCACTATCTCCTGGAGTTTGCTCAGATTCACGTCAGTTGAATCGGTGATGGTTGGACGGCATCACCGATTCAACCATCTCATACTCTGTCATCCCCTTCTCTTGCCCTCAATCTTTCTTAGCATCAGGGTTTTTCCAGTGAGCTGGCTCTTTGCATCAGGTTGCCAAAGTATTGGAGCTTCAGCTTCAGCATCAGTCCTTCCAATGAACAGTCAGGGTTGATTTCCTTTAGGATGGACTGCTTTGATCTCCAAAGGACTCTCAAGAGTCTTCTCTAGCACCACAGCTCAAAAGCATCAATTCTTCTGTGCACAGTTAGAAGGGCAGCATTTTCCAGAAAAGAACTGCAGACTGGGGACAGGCACAGCAGCCTTGGGAAAGAGCATATTCTAGTAGTAATGAAATGAGAGCTGTCACTGTGAGCCACACTCTATTTCAGGAGCTTTCTGCACATACTAATTAATTAGAGTCTCATTCTCAACCTGTTGCTGCATCCTCACTATATTACAGATAATAAAGCTGTCTTTCTCTGTGCCCTGGGTCACGAAGTGTGTGAGGAGGAAGGAGGGTGTGTTTCCCATGTTAGCAGGATCCTAGGTACAGATGAGTTAACTGAAGGATATATGGGTGTCCTGAAGGGATTTACTACAGCCTATCATCACAGAGGAAGGAGCCAGGAGCCCAGCTCCTTCTGGGTCGTCGGGTTCTTCCCAGGGAGGACCAGGCACTGCCGTTCTGGTTATGGACAACAGGCTTGAATAAAAACTTATTCAGAGGTGACAGAAGGGAGCCAAATGTTTAGAAAACGTGGTGTTTCTTGGTGCCCAGTCATTCATTTTAAAGGAGCATGAATTGAGTAGTGTATATTTAACTAGATAAATATATTTATACTTAGCTGTGCTTTCCATGTGAAGTTTAACTAATTGAGATCAGTTCCCTGTGTTCAGTAAAACAAGGCAGAGTCCCTTCCTCTGGGCCCAAAATCCTCTTTCAAAGGAGAGCATATGTTCTCGGAAGTACCCCCTTAGCACCCCAACAATCCAGCAGGGCCTGCTGTGGTCAGACTGAGGTACAGTCACAGGGAAGAGCTTTATGAAGCCAAGGGTTAAGTGATGGTTGAGTTTCCAGTATTACAGAACATTGAGGATGGCACTATTTTGACAGGGAGACACTTGTTTCCAAAGATTGTTGTTATTATTTTTGTTAAACATTCACCAAGTCACAGCAAACAGGAAAATATAAATGGCCAGGAATATGCCTGGTGCTAATGAACTTGTAATCACGGTTCTTCAGCCACAGAGAAGGTCTGTCTTGAATGATGTCAAGGCCCGTTTGCGAGTTTGCCAGGATGGGCCCTACTGCCACCTAGCTCCACCCGTGTTCCTGCTCATCTTCTTGATGAACACTGGGGCCAAGTTAACACTGGTGTCGTGTAAATCCCTGACGTGGCCCTGACACTCCGCAGCCCCAGCAGACGTGATCACAGGAAGCAGCAGTAATATGCTCTTAGTCAAGAAAGTTTTCTCAAACACAAGTGCCTGTCCAGAGAGCAGCTGCAGTTCTGAGTTATTTTCAGTCCATGCATGGTTTCTCAGTCAGGTGCAAAAGCTTCCGAGGTAAAGTTCTACTAGCTTGTAACTTAGTCCTTTTGTAGAAGGGATCGTGTGGTTAGACTTCTGTCTTGCCCATTACCTGTTCTCAGAGTCTCATTCTGGGAATCCTCTCAAGAGGAGAGGATCCACCTCTGATGGGTCCTATCACTTTCTCCTCAGTCTTAACCTTAGCTGTATGATTAGTCTTATCTAAGAATTGTCTCCCCTCTCTCCCTCTAGATGGAGTCCAGATTCCTGAGTTCTTACCTGTAACTGTCACCATGTATCTCCTCTCCTTTACTTAGGGTCGTTCCACATTTTGATTTATTCCAGCATTCTGCTTATTCCCAAAGTGGTTTCTGACTCAGGGTTGCTCCTGTAGAGATGTAAGGGACATAAATCTCGTGAAACACTCAGCGCTGTGCCTGCAGTCAGGAAGTGCTGGCTTTTTGTTGTAATTGTCAATATTATTATCGAAGTACCAGAGATACACCTTACCAAGAGCAGTACTCAGATTTTTTGAAATGCAGTAGTTTTAATGGTCAGGCACTGGACAGACACCTGTGATGAGAAGCCTGTGTTGCCGGTTCTCAAGGTTTGCCTTTCTTCTTCCTTTAGCCAGTTTTTAATCGGCACGTCAGGATATAACTTACAGCACATTTTTCTCCAGTAGAATTTCCATATGACCTAAGAGAAAAAAATGACATTCACAGAGCACTTGATGCTCCTGTGTACTGAGCAAACCATTTCATTATTTTGAATTGATTCACTGCACTTCTGCTCAGAGATCCCAGAATTTGGATGTATCCCCATGGATTATTGTCCTCAGATTCTTCTAAAAGAATCTCATCATTCTAGTTTCCAAAATAAATGATTTGGTTTGGTCACAAATAAGAGCTCTGGCTTTAGCCGTCCTTGGAGAGAAGGGAGCCAGCTGGCCCACTGACCTGCGTGGTGAGACCCAGCCCGCCAACAGGGGACTGTGTGCATGGCACTGCACGCAGCCCTGAACTCAGTATACACACTGGTGCTGTACCCACTGTACACACCCATGGTGCACACAACATACACCAGCACTGCACCCAGCACACTCCCGTGCTGCCCCTTGCACACACCTGCACGGAACCCAGTATACACACTGGTGCTGTACCCACTGTACACACCCATGCTGCACCCAATATATACCAGCACTGCACCCAGCACATGCCCATGCTGCCCCTGCACACACCTGCATGGAACCCAGTAAACACACTGGTGCTATACACACCCATGCTACACCCAACATACACCAGCACTGCACCCAGCACACTCTCATGCTGTCCCTTGTACACACCTGCATGGAACCCATTATACACACTGGTGCTGCACCCACTGTACACACCAGGGCTGCACCCAGCACACTCCCATGCTGCACCTTGCACACACCTGCATGGAACCCTGTATACACACTGATGCTGTACCCACTGTACACACCCATGCTGCACCCAACATACACCAGCATTGCACCCAGCACACTCCCATGCTGCACCTTGCACACACCTGCATGGAACCCTGTATACACACTGGTGCTGTACCCACTATACACACCCATGCTGCACCCAACATACACCAGCATTGCACCCAGCACACACCAGCATTGCACCCAGCACACTCCCATGCTGCACCTTGCACACACCTGCACAGATCCCAGTATACACACCGGTGCTGTACCCAGCATATCCCTGCACTGCACCCAGTAACACCAGTGCTGTACCCACCACACTGCCCATGAGCACCCAGAGCAGGGTTGCTCCTGACTGGCCTTCCCAGGCAAACATTCCATCCTAGAGGGAAATGAAAAGATGGTCATTCTAGGAATTAATCTCTGTGCCTCAGGTGTGTGAAGTGAGTCTGCTCTGGGAACACGTCATCCATGTTTCTCCTGTTCAGGCTGACACAGCCTTGAAGCGCTCATCCAGGTGACTGTGTCTTTGTGTCCACTTGGCCTCTAGGTGACCTTTACGGAGCTATCGGCTCTCCAGTACGGCTGACGCGCACAGTGGTGCTGGGGAAGCAGAAGGATTTGGTGCAGCGAATACTGTACGTGCTGACCTACTTCGTGCGGTGCTCAGAGTTGCAGGAGAACCAGCTGATGTGGAGTGGGGGCCCCGCACAAGGCGAGCAGATGCTGCACGGGAGCAGCATCACCACCGCCCTGGAGAGGGGGGAGGTGGAGGGAGTCTGAGTACGTGGTGGTCACGGTGAGGAGTGAGCCTGCCCTCCTGCCACCCACCCTGCCCGTGACCACAGCTGAGGGCTTGGCTGGGGTCCCAGTGGACGCTGACCCCAGAGACCTGTGTCCCCAACTTGATGGAGAAGGAGGCGGGCCCCTGGAGAAGAGCCTAACAGCCCACAGCGCGTGGAGACCTCAGGGGGCGCATCGTGTGGGGAAGAGGAGAGTAAGGAGCCCCCTCGAGGCGGCTCTGCGAGGCTCCCCAGCGGTGCAGGTGTGGGCGTGGGGCTGAAGATGAGTCCGCCAGCCATCGGGGCAGAGCCAGGAGGGGAGATGCCCAAGAAGCTGCCAGACCGGTCGGCAGCCAGGCCATGCCCTGATGGACGTCTCCGGGACAGGCCTCCCTGGGAAAAGGTCACCTTCCACATCGGGAGCTCTGTGTCTCCGGAGTCGGACTTTGAAAGTCGCACCAAAGCAATGGAGGAGCGGCTACAGGCTTGCAGGTGTGCGGAGCCAGAGCCAGCACAGGGACCCCTGGCCGGGCCTGGGGCAGCTGCCGACCCAGCCCAGGAGGGCCAGGACCAGTGCGCTCCGACGTGTTCCCAGTCCCCTGGGGCATTGGGGGGGCACAGAGATGTCAGGACCGAGGCTGCTGCGGAGGTTGCTGGGGCGCCGGGTGCACCTGCCAGCCCCGCAGGCGCGCTGGCACGGCCAGGGGTTGGAGGGGCAAGGACGCAGACGCACCCGCAATGAGTGGGTGCACCGCTCCTGTGCCCAGTGCCGATGCCGGCTTCAGGGTGGAAGGTGGCCTCCCGGGCGAGAGCTCCGACAGCGCCCTCGGAGACAGTGATGACGACACACGTGCAGCGGCTTCGCCCGGACCTGGGTCCTGGAAGCGATCCTGATGCGGACCATGACCAGAGTGAAGGGCCGCTGGAGCTGGAGCTGCCGCTGCCCAGGTGAGCCCAGTGCGGGCAGGGTGAACCGGGCCAGGTGCTGCCTCTCAGGCCACTGGGGGATGCGGTGGTGGTGGGGAGCAAGGCATGTCATCTCTTGACATCCTCGAGAAAGATCTGTGGCCATGGACGCACAGCCTCGGAGGGCCGAGGGTGGATGTGCTAGTGGGTTACACCCCCGAGCAGCTTTTCCCCCACCTGTCTGGTCAGGACAGCTTCAGGTGGTCGTGAACAGCACCTCTTCCTAAGGAAGCAGCAGCAGATGACCTGGTCTGTAAAGCAGTAACTAGAGATTTGTCCCTTCTCTGTCCTGGCACCACCCTATGCAGGTGTGTGAGTTCCTGGAGCCAGACTTTGCCAATGATACCACCGCCCCCAACCCCACACACACGGAGTTTTTCTTCTCTCCCGACCCAGTGCCTGGAGGATGAGGTCTGTGAGGCACAAGAACAGACTCACAACCAGCCACTAGAATATCTGATTTTTCCTGCTCCTCCTCTTTACGGAAGTTCCTTTTCCCTTTAACTCCCTTCCCTTCCTGCACCAGTGACCTGCTTCCCAGAGGATGTGACTGTCCCTGGATCTGTTTCTCTCACCTGTGTCCCTGAGGCTTTGTTCCCACTGCAGTGCAAGAAGGGAGCACGTTTGTGTTCTGCATGCTGATAGCTGGTCTTGTTTTAGGTCTCAGAGCATCAGCAACCCCAATGTGAGAAACTTCGGCCGCTCCCTCCTGGCGGGGTACTGCCCCACATACATGCCAGACTTGGTGCTTCACGGGACCAGCAGCGACGAGAAGCTGAAGCAGTGCCTAGCAGCTGACCTGGTCCACACGGTCCAGGTGAGTGAGCCCAGTTGGGAGCCTCAAGCTGCTGACCAGGGGGTGAAGGAGGGGGCAGCCAGGCGAAGTGGGCAGTCACAGGTGGAGTCTTGGGATGGTTGCTACAGATGCTGCCAGGGTTACGGGAACCAGTGAGGTTGCTGAGGCATCTGGGGACGTGCGGAGCTGGAGGCTGTGAGCACCACAGGGCCAGCAGTGGGGAAAAGAGGGGCTGCCTGGCTATTGGAGCACGATGGGGTGGGGGACCCCTGACCTCTCACTCCTCCAGCCACTGAGCTCCCACAGGGTCTCCTTTGGGCTAAGCCTAGCTGGAAGCCACAGAGTGAGGAGGTCATAGCTGATGCAGATCCAGGCCTGCGGTCTGCAGAGCTCAACTCTGCACAGGACAGGGAAGGGCACAGGGTGAATCTGGAGGTGGGTGGGGCAGGCCAGGCAGACAGAGCAGTCAGCACAGATGGTGACAATTATGTGCGTCCCAGGGAGGACCAAAGAGATGTCACGTGTGTTTTGCTTTTCAGTTGATCCTTACAAGTTACTAAAAGTAATCTGTTTTAACTGATTTGTCATTAAGTTCACTTTGATGGCTGTTTGAGGACGACTGTATAAAGATTAACACATCTTATGGAAAATTGCCTCGTGGCTGCTTCTTAGTGCTTCTCTGCTATCTGCAGCGTGACAGGAACTAAGCATTGGAGGAAACCTTGTCAGTCTGGCAGACCTGTTTTTAATTGAGCCGCTATTAGGTAGACGTGCAAAAAAATAGCTGTATTGTATTGGAAGCATATTGTATCTTGGACAATAGGAAAAGTCCTCTTTGCATCAGGAAAATTGGAATTTGGCTGGTGATTTTCTCCTCGCCCAACAAGTACTTTTTGAGAGGTAGAAGAGAAGGCAGTATGTGCAGTCTGGCTTTGAGCCTCTCCTCTGTGAAGACCAGGCTTCCATCAGGCACAGGCCAAGTAGGCTGGAGGTGTTTGTGTGAAATGGGAAGACAAGTTTGATGGTGAAGCAGCTGCATTCACCCCCCGAACGGGGAAGGAGGAGGTTGGGGGAGCGACCTGAGGCTGGGGCCCCGCCCCATGCAGGGACTGGCACCGGGTTCCTGACCCACCCTGCTCTGCGCTTGGCCACCACCCGCCCCAGGCCAGCCCTGGAAGGAGGCAGGGCTGTCGTCCTCTGTCTACATAGTCCTCAGGAGAACTGTCCTCGCTGTCATCTCAGAGGCCTGCACGTCAGTGACCTTGGAGAAAGGAGATGCCCTCCTTGGGCAGCGCTCTTTCTAGGTCATCTGAGCCACGCCTACATTTAGTGGCCACCGGGAGCCCTAAGGCAGGGGATTTGAGGCCCTCCTTTTGCAGCACCATGTGTTTATAATCATGTATGCAGCACCCGTGGGGTTTTTAGTCCGCCCGTGTCGGTTTGAGCTGTAAGAACACTCGTACTGCTCACTGGACCCTTCTCCCATGGAGCCTGGGTTCTGCTCTGACAGGTGTGCCAGGAGATCACATGTAAACCCACAGGGCCATCCTCACCCACCCGTCCTCCAGCAAGTTAGCATCCAATGCCCCAGACCTACTGACCACCACCGTGAAGACGCATCTACAGACTGATTGTCCTCCCTGAACTTATTATCTCCAGAACTATACATGGCATTTTGTACATTTTCCATAGGCTGACGCATTCAGATGTTTTGTGTATTAGGTTTCCATGGTGACCATCTAGGTCTATAATTCTTACATTTAAAGAAACAAAACCATGTTTCCTCTTCTTGTGCTCTTAAAGACCTGTCATGTCCATTTTCTCTTCCTTTCAAAGGTGGTATTTTCACACTGCAGCTGTTCTCGTCTCTGCAGACTATGCAGTCAGCCTGAGAGATGGAAAGTTATTAAGCCTAATAACCTACATTGTGTCGAATGGTGGGAACATCTCCCATGCAGCCCGCGTGGGTGTTTTTAGGGAATTGCAAGGGTCATAAAAATATCTTCAGAAGAATGCATCCAATCAGCATTAGTGGAGTTCTGATTTCACTTGGCACATTCATCATAATGAATTTTGCTTTTGAAATAAGTGTTCCATTTAAACTTCTCAGACTGGGATCCTGCTCCATGGCAGTGTTTAAATAAAAACAGCCTCCTTTCAACTGCCATTGACAAATATTTGTTGGAAAATAAATTAGGAGGTTTAGGAGGCAGAACATTATATTAAATGACTGCTCCACAAAGCCTAGTAATTATTTAAATTCTTGAGTGTGCTGCCAGAGAAAAAGCAAAGATCCAAGAACAAGAACAGGAGCCGAGTTAGGAATGAAATACTGGGTTGTTGAGGAGAAAGAGCTCGGGATAAATTTCTCTCTTATAATTTACTTTCAAGAACTTTGTTTTTGAATTTTAGTAATTCTAATATTCATGCCACACTTCATCCAGCTTTGAGATTCATAGTTGTTTACAGAGAAGGATTTTTAACTTTTTAAGAGCAGTTCATTTACATTATTGATCTGTTTTCGAGGCCTGCGGGTGACAAGATTGTGAAATCTATCTTATGTAAATACACACTTCTGTAACCTCAATGGACTGGGTTGTGGAGCTGCTTCTCTCACTGAGGTACTGCATCTGGAGCTCCCAGTACTAAGAATTTTTTTGTGCATTTCATTATCCTAGACTCTTATGAAAGAAAGAAGTATTAACTTTATCTCATTCATTTCCATTTTTGTTACCAGCTTCCACATGGTAAGATTCTGATGGCCTTTAAATATTTTAACATGTGTTCTTATTTAATCCACCTACTACCTCTGTTCCATCGTTTGAACTGTTTCTCTGCCTCCTAATGCGTAGATTATACAGCTGCCTTGAATTAGGCTGAGGTCATACTTAGTTTCATTTTTTTCCTGCCGCATCTAAACGTGAATTCTTTCTTCTGTTTTCCTTTTGACTTTGAAGGGTGAAGTGGGAGAGCCAGCTTCCCTCTGCACCCATGACTCTCGAGGAGCTTTTTCTCTCTCCTCCTTTTCACCTGTGTCTTGTCCGCCTGTGGGTGCTGCTGACCCACGGGTTCTGGGTAGTGGGCCGGGGCAACTATGAAGTTGCAGGGAGTGGAGCTGGTGGAGGAGGCTGACTTGACATTGATGCTGTGGTGTTACTGCTTGTTTGGTGGTCGTCGGGTAAATCTGTTGGCTTTGCTAGACCTCAGAACAACATATTTAGAGGAATAAAAAAATGTAACCCAGCAGTTAAGCATGCAGCTTCTAAAGGCAGACATACCTGCGTTTGACTCATGGCTTACCACTTGTGGCTGGGTGGCCTTGGGCAGGTTTCGCTCATCTTCCAAGCATCTTTTTCATGTTCTAGAAAATGATTGTACTTGTAGGTCTGATTGAAGACCGTGAGATGATGCGTGTCCGTTGTTGAGCACAGCACCCCACACATTACTGAACACTTATTAAACAGTAGCTGTTAAAATGGCACTATGAACGTGCTTTGCAAATGAGCTTTCCAGGGTGCTCACCCTCTGGGTGATGAACAGAAGCAGTGCCCATTCATTCAGTGTTAACGGCTGCTGAGTTCCCTCTGCCATGACGATCCAAGGAGCAGGCCAAGCCACTTAAAGCTCTGCAAGGTCGGGTCATCGAGACCAAAATTAGCACCACATGTTTCTTTTAAGAAAAACTGTATGCTAGGGCTTCAGGCATCTCCGGAACACTCTCTAAAACGACGAAAAGTTGGATATGGCAACCTCTTTCATTTAAGAGTAGCAACAGGCTTACTCCAGAAATCAGTAGTGCAGATAAGGAGCTTTATTAATGGCTTGGCTGTGCTGTGAGCCTCGAATACCTAACGGAGCCTGTGCCACGCCATCAGCCAGCGAGGTAATGAAAGAGCTGCGAGTCACGGGGACTGATAAAGCATTGCGTTAGTAACAGAGACAACACTGAGGTGGCCCAGATCAGCAGCCACCTTCAATCAGTGGTGTTGTAGAGGAAACAGCTGTGCAGAACACATTTGCTGTTTGAGACAGAACAGCTCTGGTCGCTGCCTTTCCTGGGTGGGGTGGTGAGCATGGTGGGGCCGTGGACCTTCAGCCCCAACTCACTGTTGGGGTGTGTGTGTGTGTGTGTACATGTACACATGTGTCTGTATAAATGCACGTGTATAAGTATGCACACTGGGTTATGATGTTCTAACGTATTTCTTACTGCATGTGGTGATTTTAAAAAATACTTGAAGAAACTACTGGTATCTGGGTATCGCCAACTCCAGTCTGAAATCTTGGTGACCCCCTCCCTCCTCAGCACCCCTGCACTTGCAGCCATTACCTGCATGGGGCCGCTTTGCACACAGCCATGGAGGGCTCCTTCTCAAATAGGAATTTGATTGGTCACTCTTCTACCCTCATAGGGGCCCATTTCTTGAGAGTGAAATCTAGTCTTCTTGGCTGGAATCGCCCCTCGTATGTCCTTCACACACGCACACACATGGTCACACTGTCGGTCAGCCTTGAACTCCCCTCTTCTCTTCCACCTTCTGGCTGCTTGCTGTGTTCCCTCTGTCTCAGGCACCATGGAACCAATTTCTGTGCCATTTGCAGACCTCCTCCTGACGTTGCCCCTTCTCTGAAACCATTCCAGTCCCTTTGCACGTGACAGTTGCTTCAGCCTGCAGTGTCTTCTCCTGCCAGGCTTGCAGTGCCCAAGCAGGGAGGGGGCTTCAGTCCTACTAGTCCAGCACCCAGTCCAGGGACAAGCGGCACAGTGTGGTCCCCCTGCGCTGGTTAGAGGTGTGTGCTCCTTCAGGTGACGCTGTGCTCTAGACTGTGACCCTCCTAAAGCAGAGAGAAGTGATAGACTCTGCATTTAAGATATACAGAGGAAGACTGCTGTGCTTAGATATGATGCCTGAGGCCCTTTGTGTTCTTTTCTTTACTTAAAGAAGAATAAAAAGCTCTCAAAGGCATCATTTCTCTTATAGGCACATGGCTAATTTTGATGTTTTCCCCTGTTTTTTCATTATGTGCAAAGTATTTGGACATCTAAGGCATTCTCTGCAGAAAAAGCTACCAGCCTTCTTACAGTTTTCTTAGCATCATGCACATCCTCCCTTAACTTTGTTCTCATGATCCCTTTTGACCTCGAGCATCTCTCCTTGACTTTAAACTGTTTGCTTCCTCAGCAAGTGACTGGCCTAAAGTTTAAGGCTTCCCTGAGGCTGTGCCCTATATGCTCAAGCCTGAGGCTTCCCCGAGCCCCTGCCTCCCAGGACCCCTAAGCAGTGCCCATGGTCCAGAATGGATGATTCTCCTTCCTTCTCTACTTTATCACAATTCTGAAGCCTTCAGAGTCGACATGGCGCCTGTTTCCAAGAGACACATACAGCACATAAAACAGAGCAACTCCAACACGATGGACTTGTAGTCGGGACGAGGGGGCTTAAGCCAAATGAGCAGGGGCGTTAGCCCTCCTCCCACAGTCCGGAGTAGCTGCTGAGTAACTACGTTTAAAATGGTGATGGTGATAAAAGGAAGGAATTGCAACCCTTAAAAAGATGGTCTGATAGGATACCCGACTATTTGTATTCGTAAAAGAACTCAAGGGAGCTGCTAAAATGGAAAAATGCAGTCATGGAAATTAAAACTCAGGGGGTAGTCTAATGAGCAGAACAGATTAAATGCAGCCAGAAGGGATTAGAGTTTGTGAAACAGTGACGAGATACAGACCTGCCCCTGTGACTGTAACTCTGAGTCAAAAGGACATGAAAAAATGTGAAACGAGCCAGTAAGAGACGTGGTGGCTTGAGTGAGACGGTTTTATGGTGCATACAGGAGGCAGGACAGAGAAACAGTATTTGAAGAAAGAATGGGTGCTATCTTTCAGGTTAGATGAGCCCACTGACATGAACACATCCACACTGAGCTGCAGGTCATCAAAGAAAAAGGAAGCTCATCACTGGCCAGAGAGGATGGCTCTGTCCTTCGGGAAACTGAAATCCAGCATGTGACTAAAAACATAAACAGTGAAAATAGAGGCCACTGTCAGGATGGGAGGCAAAGAATGCATGGATGGCTTCCTGGAGGAGGTGACATCTACAGTGAGGATAAGCAGAGCTGGAATGGGGGTTCCAGGCAGGACACAAGGACCCTACACTCCCCCAGGGGCTGCAGACTAACTGCAGACGGAGCCAGCTTTACTGCCATAGGAGCTCCTGTCTGTCACTGTAAACTATTGTCAGGAAAGCCTGGGTGCCAAGCATTTAGCGTTCAGTATCATCTAGGACTGGAAGAAGTGTTAGAGAAGGGTGAGTGGTAATATGATTCTGTTCCCTGCATGAATGTAGACTAAAGGTGGGGTTTTGTTTTTGTTTTGGGTATGAACCATTTTTAAAGTCTTTATTGAATTTGTTACAGTGTTACTTTTGATTCATGTTTTCTTTTTTTTTGCCTGCGAGGCATGTGGTATCTTAGCTCCCCAACTAAGATTGAACCCCCACAACCCCCCACGGGCCCCCCTCCCCACCCCCTGGATTGGAAGGCAAAGTCCTAGCTACCAGGGAGGCCCCAGACTAAAGGCTTAAAAAGAAAAAAAAACTGGTCAGGCAGCCACATGTATCTGCATCCTCTGTGTGCCCTCAGCCATCCAGAAGTGGGTGGACTTACTTAAATCCTCAGTGCCAAGGATGTGGGGGTGTGGTTATGTAGGTGGACCTTGGCCCCTAGAGAGATAGGAGAATAAAAATAGGATCTGATGACATTTAACCAAGACCAGATGCTGAGAATATGAGCCTCAGAGCATTGATTATCTGCTTTTTCTCTGTGACTAACCCAAGACCTATTGAAATGTTGTAAGGACAGAGATTAACAGTCTTGTCAAGAGAACACACTGGTCATAGCAAACACCCTTTTCCAGCAATCCAAGAGATGATTGTACACATGGACATTACCAGATGGTCAAAACCGAAATCAGATTGATTATATTCTTTACAGCCGAAGATGGTGAAGCTGTGTACAGTCAGCAAAAACAAGACCTGGAGCTGACTGTGGCTCAGATCATGCGCTCCTTATTGTATATTTCATGCTTAAATTGAAGAAAGTATGGAAAACCACTAGGTCATTCAGATATGACCTAAATCAAATCCTTTATGATTTTACAGTGAAGGTGATAAATAGATTCAAGGGATTAGATCTGGTAGAGAGGGCCTGAAGAACTATGGATGCTTAGCATCACTAATTATTAGAGAAATGAAAGTCAAAACTACAATGATGTGTCACCTTACATGAGTCAGAATGGCCGTCTTCAAAAATCTAATCAATAAATGCTGAAGAGGGTGTGGAGAAAAGGGAACCTCTTACACTGTTGGTGGGAATGTAGATTGATACAGCCACTGTGGGGGACAGTATGGAGGCTCCTTAAAAAACTAAAAATAGAATTACCGTATGACCCCCTAATCCCATTCTTGGGCATATGTCCAGAGAAAAACATGGTCCAAAAGGATGCGTGTACCTTAATGTTCATTGCAGCTCTTTCACAATAGCCAAGACATGGAAGCAACCTAAATGTCCATTGACAGATAAAGAAGATGTGGTACATGGATATACAATGGGATACTGCCCTGCCCTGAAAGAATAAATAATGTCATTTGCAGTAGCATGGATGGACCCAGGGATTATCATACTAAATGAAGCAAGTCAGAAAAAGACAAACATGTGATATTGTTTATATGTGAAATATAAAAAATGATACAGATGAACTTATTTACAAAACAGAAACCGACTCACAGACAGTAGAAAATAAACTTGTTGTTACCAAAGGGCAGAGGGGGAAGGGATAGATTAGGAGTTGAGGATTAAAACTACACACTACTGCATATAGATAAAATAGATAAGGGACAAGGACCTATATACTGTATAACATAGGGAACCAAAGTCAATATCTTGTAATAATCTGTAATGGAAGAAAACGTGAAAAAAAGGTATGTATTCATATGTATGTATAATTGAATCACTTTACATCTGAAACTAACACAGCACTGTAAATCAACTTTTTCAAAAAAAAATTTTTAACAAAGAGGTCACTACATAAAATGTTAGTGGTATAGATAGCTGTACATGGAAAAGAAATATGTTAATAGTTGTGTGGATGATTTAATAAGAACTGGATCCAATCTAAAAACAAATCTGAATAGAGACTTGTTCAACAGAGCCAGCATGTATTAGGTATTTAGCTCATGCCTTGCATTTTGTTATGTTCATTTCTGAGACTACGGAAGAAAATGTAATTTCTCTCCTTGAGTTACTTACGAAATCACTGAGTAGACAAACAGATGTGCAATCAAGAGAGGTTAGCACAGTGTGATTCCATGCCAGACAGTGGACGTGGGGAGTCTCACTATGGGGCGTAGGGGAGACGGGGCCAGGCCCGGCCCCTGAAGAACTGGAATGTTTAGAAGGGAGCTCAGAAGATGTTCTGGCCACAGCCTGAGTGAGAGACGGGCTTCCTCTCTGCCTGGAGAAGGGGGTGCTCCTGAGAGAGCCTGGAGGGGAATGTGTGCAGGTGGATGTGAGCCTGAGGGAAGCAGCAGGGATGCAGAAACGGGTTTGGCCAGTAAGCACTGGGGGAGGGGCCCAGGCTAAGGTAGGTTTCTGAGTCAGTGGGGGTTTGGGGATGTGGTTACATGAGGGGGCGATGTAGGGTGTAGAAAAGCAAGGGGATGCACCTCACAAGTGGTAGGCACTACACTCCAAGTTTCATGCACATTTTGTCACAGAAAGCCTGAATTAAGTACAGTCACACACTGCATGGTGGTTCATCCGTAAATAATAATCCTGCTAATGCAAGAGATACAAGTTTGATTCCTGGGTCATGAAGATCCCCTGGAGAAGGAAATGGCAACCTGCTCCAGTATTCTTCCTGGGAAATCCCATGGACAGAGGAGCTTGCTGAGCTACAATCCATGTGGTAGCAAAGTGTCAGACACAACTTGGTGACTAAACAACATCACACTCTGCAGACATAGAGATGGAAGCCCCGGAGAACGGGGTCACTAAGGCCCCACAGCTAGTAAGTAATGAGTGACAGTCAAGCCCAATCCTGCCTGGCTTCAGAGTCTTGGCTGCTTGATGAAATATCCAAACCTGAGGGAGGGAGTTGGAGAGATTAGGCTCGTGGGAGGTGTTTGAACCATTCAGTCTAATGGTTTACAACGTTTGTCAAAGTGCTTAATTGCTCAAAAGCATGCTCCATGCATTCGTTACTGGTAAGGGTATTTATGTGTACCCTGGGTTGTATGTGAACCTGATAAAACTAAAGAAACCTGCCTGATGGATTTTACTATTAGTTACCTCTGTATTTAAGTTGCGGCTCATTGGTAAAAGTAATAAAGAAGTGTCATGTAATTCAGTTTTCCCTTTGTTTATGGTGGTGCTACATATGCCATAAGTAGAGCCATTGCGAAGAGGAGTTTTCTGTTGAATATCAGGCAGGGCAGAGGCGTGTGGGTGGGAGTTCCTGTGATTTTCCTGGCGGGGCTTCTGGATCTCAGAGTTCTTTAAATTCTACAAGCTTAAAGACCAACTAATAAACCAAACCGTAAAACATTTACACTGCCCATTACCACCCATAAACGTTACTCTTTAGTGGGCTGTGTTTCCTTTGGAAAGATACATGTCAGAAATCTCCAGAATCATCCGAACTTGCGCTTCAATGCTCCGACCTTAGAGAAGTTTAGACCAGATCAGGACTGGGCTGTCAGTTGGCCTGGTGGTCCTTAGATGGTAACTTGAAACAGTTGCAGGTGACGTTTTTATCTCTCTCCAGTATTCTTTTTCTTGAATATTTACATTTCCTTCTATTTCCATGTTCCTTTTTTAAAATAACTGTTTAGTCTTCAATAAATGAGTAACTACTAAATGGCATAGTTAGATGGAGACAATTATGGTGGCCTGTGGATGTATTTAGGGAAAGTCAAAGTGTTAATTGCTCAGTGATGCCTGACTTTTTGTGACCCCCATGGACTGTAGCTCACCAGACTCTACAATCCATGGCATTTACCAGGCAAGAATGCTGGAGTGGGTAGCTGTTCACTTCTCCGGGGAACTTCCTGACCCGGGGATCTTTCTGAACTAGGGATTGAACCCGGATCTCCTGCATTGCAGGTAGATTCTTTACCATCTGAGCCACCAGGGAAGCCCACTTAGGAAATTACGTGTTAAATATTCAGTAGTCTGAGAATGTGTAATTCTTATTCTTAATTTTATTGAAGTATAGTTGATCTACAGTGTCGTGTTCATTTCTGCTGTGCAACAAAGTGACTCAGTCATACATGTGTGTATTCCGTCTCCTTTTCTTTTCCATCCTGGTTTGTCACAGGCTACTGAATATCGTTCCCTGTACACTTCCGGCTTTAAGGTGCTGTCCTGACAGCGCTGCGTGGTTCTGCTTCCCTGGATCCCACACACGTGACACTCAGTGCCGTGCGTGGGCTCACAGGTGCTTGGCTTCCCTGTGACTGCTGGGCTCGACCTGGTCTGTCTGAAGTCTGTCCTTTCTCAAGGAGCTGGTCCTGCCCTTGGGGCTGAGAGTGCAGGAGAGAGGGGTCAGCCCCTCCTTCAGAGTGGGCTCTGGGCTCCCTGTGCATTTGTCCCAGCCTTCGGACTCAGCTTTCTATAGTCCGTCCCCAGGTTTCCAGTGGTGATTTAGAAACGGCTCGTGCTCCCATTTTCTCTCACGTAATTGTGCCAGCTCCTCTGTTGCGCCTCTGCTGTTTCCGCCCCCAGGTCTGCAGCCTCCCGGGGTCACAGGTACCCAGACAGCCTTCTGTCCATCACGTCCCCAGTGAGCCTCACTGTCCTCCTGCTGGTGGCTCCCTTCTGAAGGCGGAGCTGTGTGTGGTTGTCCACGGTGTGCATGGTGCTGTGTTATCTGCAGTCTCTCTGCTTTCCTCGGATCAATACACTGCTCCCTTCCCTGCCACGAGGGGTGGGAAGTTACTTAGGAAACTGAGTGAGTTGGAAACTCGGGCCAAATTATCCACTACAAATAGTTCATCCAACTAAAGCTAGACTTTTATACCAACTGTCCCAGCCTCCTGGCCCCCTACTCACAGGGAAGTCTTAGAGAAGGAGCCCTTGAATGACCTGGCCTGGGTGCTGTCCCACACCTTGATAGAGGGAGGTGACTAAAATCCAGAGAGGAGATTGGCATGCCTTCCTCTCACTGTGTATACATGGGCATATGGATTTTAATGATGATGTATATATTTTCAGGGGCTTCCCAGGTGGTGCAGTGGTAAAGAATCTGCCTGCCAGTGCAGGAGACGCAGGAGGCATGGGTTTGATCCTTGAGTCAGGAAGATCCCCTGGAGTAGGAAATGGCAACCCACTCCAATATTCTTGCCTAGAGAATCCCTTGGACAAAGGAGCCTGGCAGGCCAGAGTCCATGGGTCACAAAAGAGTCAGACAAAGCTGAGTGACTAAGTACATATACCTCATATACACACACAGCACATATACTTTCATAATGTAAGCCCCTTGAAGGAAAGGTCTTCGTATAGATTCATATAGATCTTTTCTGGGCAATACCCAGCACACAGTAAATTTCTGGTAAATGCAAAGCATTGAAGGAACTTGAACTCCAGATGCAAATCTTTTAAATTTCCAAATTTTCATTTGCTTTGGTCATAAGGACCAAGTCATTATCCTCTTGCTGTGAATCTGTGACACAGGGATTGAGCAAGAACTTGCCGGAACTTGTAGAAGGAAGTTGTGGCAGCCTTGTCTGTACTTTCTGTTTTGGAGAGTGTGGACAAGGGTAGGAGGAAGGCGCCCCAAGACCCTGGGGGTAAGAGTGGGAATTCATTATGTGTTTGTGGGCATTTCGACTGTTTGGTTGAAAAGTCTAAGAAACGAGAGCCATCCTTGGGAAACTGGGCTCCATTAATTCAAAAATCTGTCACATTTTTCATTCTTCACATTTAAGATTATTTGAACGTACACTTAAATAAATGTGGGCCACTAGATTTTACCTGATTTGCTGTTCTTTTCAATGGGGAAATACTCTAAACCATGAAGATTTCCCTCCTGGATATAGTACAGGAATAAATGTTGCTCCCAACAAAGTTCTCATTCAGCCCATCAGTCACTTCTTCATCTCTGAGAAAGAATACAGAGATTGAATCAAAAAGCCTCAAAACGAAGGAACCAGATCACCTGTTAAATGTAGAGTATGGCAGCAAACGTCTTGGGTTTCCATCAATATCCTCCCCAATAATAGTGATGTGTTTTTGACCCTGTATGTGAGACAACAAAAGAGACACAGAGGTATAGAACGGACTTTTGGCCTCTGAGGGAGAGGGAGAGGGTGGGATGATTTGGGAGAATGGCATTGAAACATGTATACTATCATGTAAGAAACGAAGCGCCAGTCTATGTTCAATACAGGATACAGGATGCTTGGGACTGGTGCAGGATGATCCAGAGAGATGATATGGGGTGGGAGGTGGGAGGGGGCTTCAGCATTGGGAGCTCGTGTACACCTGTGGCTGATTCATGTCAATGTATGGCAAAACCAATACAGTATTGTAATGTAGAATAAAGTAAAAAAAAATTTTTTTTAATTTTTTTCATTTATTTGTTGATCTGTTTATTTTGGCTGTGCTGGGCCTTCCACGTGTGTGGGCTTTCTCTACTTGCAGTGAGTGGGGGCTGCTCTCTAGTCGTGGCAAGCGAGCTTCTCACTGTGGTGGCTTCTCCTGTTGTGGGGCACAGTCTCTAGGATGGGGAGTTCCATAGTTGTGGCACCTGGCTTAGTTGCCTCATGGCATATGGGATCTTCCCAGACTAGGGATCAAACCAGTGTCCACTGCATTGGAAGGCGGATTATTAACCACTGGACCATCAGGGAAGCCTAGTGTTAAGTCTTAAGTACGTTCATCAGTGGCCACACTTGTACCTTTTGGCCTCATCTCAATAACATAGCTCCCTAGTCCCGTCTGTCTAGGTGGTTGTTGGAGTTGATTTATGTATGTATCACGTGGTTCCTGAGTAAATATCACTTCATGATTAAAGCTATACTTTTCAGGGAATATTAGGTCACCCTTTCAAACCTCGTGATGGGGAAAAAGGCAGTAGAATCCTACACTGTATTCTGACAGTCTCCATTGTAAAGGGAATGGGCAGGGGCTTCCCTAGCAGTCCAGTGGTTAAGACTCCACGCTTCCACAGCAGAAGGCGCAGGTTTGATCCCAGTTCAGGGAACTAGGATCCCACAAACCACACAGAAAATGAAGGAGAGTGCAGCTTTCCAGAAGGAAGTGGACTTTCACGTCCTGGTTTGGAGCGAGATTGCAGGCCTTTTTGTTTACCTGTGAGCATGTGATGGTATTTATGGGTCCCTTCTGAGTGTAGGAATAAAATAATGATGGACTGCAGTTTTATCAAGTTAATGTTTAAATGGCAGTATGACAGCACTCTTGAGTCCCTGTGGAGCTCTGGGCTCCTGGGGCTCCCACCATCACCTTCTGTTTATTTTTCAGCTGGAAAAAAGTTGATAGACAATGCTGTGTTGGTTTCTGCCATATCGTCCCCCTCCCTCGTGAGCCTCCCTGCTGCCACCGTAGATCATCACAGAGCTCTATAGCTCCCTGGGCTATATAGCGGCTTTCCTCCAGCCATCTATTTTAGACACCTGGGAGGCGTGGCAAGGAGCTGACCCCCTGTGTCTGCCCCGCAGCATCCCGTGCTGGACGAGCCCATCGCCGAGGCCGTGTGCATCATTGCAGACACAGACAAGTGGAGCGTCCAGGTGGCCACGAGTCAGAGGAAGGCGGTGGACAGCACGAAGCTCGGCCAGGACGTCCTGGTGTCAAGTCAGGTGTCCAGCTTACTGCAGTCCATCCTGCAGCTCTACAGGCTTCACCTCCCCGCCGACTTTGTAAGTTTGTGTTCTCCAGTCATCAGAGAAATGAGCTATAAAAATACTTCCCATGGGATTGTGGTTATAAAGTCACGAGTTCCTGTGTATTGATTTTAGTATAATTGGATGTTAGGCATCAGTGGAAACAGAGCGTATGATACAAAACCAGCACATGGGCTGGATTCAGTAACAGTAGTCCTTCTGGAAACAGAGCATAGAGACATCATCTCTTTGAACAAGTTACATGAAGAAGTAGGTATAATGTGGAGGCAGGGGTTAAGCATACAGGGAAATTTAAAATACCCTCCTTGGGGAAACTTACCGGTTTTTCTGTCATCAGTTCGGTGCCAAGTCAGCCAACTTTCCAAAGGGACCGTCATTCCGTCTGCTCGGGGACAGTCCTCCCAGAGTTGTTATGGATAATGTAGGATATTGTTTGTGTCAGTAGTTAAAATGTTGACGTACTGTAGCCATAGGGGATAGTATCAATTGTTCCTTTTTGAATGGGATTTTGCAATCACTTTGATAACATTATATTAAATACAGACAGCAGACAGACCCCCTGAACTCCTAGAAAATGATCAACAGTTCTCCTCGAGTCTCTGGAATAATATGCACAACAAATTCATGTATGTGTGTGTGTGTACGCACGCACACGTGTAGAGAGATGAAGAGAAACCACACTTAAGGAGGGAGGGAGTCGGGTTTCCAGAGCAGAAGGGCAATGTACCAGGAGGGGAAGAACTCCGGGAGCTGGGAGGGGACACACCTGAGATGAGCTCACCTGCCTTCTCAGCTCCTCCTCCTTCCCCTGTCTGCACTCAGCCCCGCACCAAACAGCCAGCATCTCCCTGCCAGCCGCCTGCCTCCACAAAAGATGCAGAGCTAGTAACGGGCAAGTAGGTGGCTGGATTACGGTCAGCTCCCTGATTGCTCAGGAAGGGTTATTCCCCTGAGTTCTTGTGACCCCTTGGAAAGCTAGGACTCCTGTCTCCTTGGAGTGGGGCTTTGAAACACTGAGGTGGCAGTGTGGCATCACAAGGACATCACGGGGTCACATCTGGGCTTTGCCTATTTGGTTCCTTGGGCACCTCAAGACATCAGCTTTTTCCTCTGTGAACATGGTGCCTTTGCAGCAAGCACATGAGAGCCTCGCTGAGGTGTGCTTTCTACCTGGCCAAGCCCAGGGCGAGATGAGGCTCCTTGCAGCCAGTGGACAGTAGTGGACAGTCAGTGGGCTTTCAGTGGCCTGGACTCAGACCCAGGCTCTTCTCTGCTTCCTAACCATGTACCTTGTCAAAGCTGGGAAACAGCAGAAACTGTCCCGTCTGTTTATGGAAATTAAGTGAGCTAATTGACTTGACTGGGGCTAAGTGAATTACTGGGGCTAATTCTCTGGGACTTCCCCGCTGGATCAGTGGTAAAGAAACTGCCTGCAATGCAGGAGACCCAGGTTCGATCCCTGTGTCAGGAAGATCCTGTGGAGGAGGGCATGGCAACCTACTCCAGTGTTCTTGCCTAGAGAATCCCATGAACAGAGGAGCCTGGCGGGTTACAGTCCTTGGGGTTGCAAAGAGTTGGACACGACTGAGTGACTTCACTTTCACTTTTCACTTTCATGCATTGGAGAAGGAAATGGCAACCCACTCCAGTGTTCTTGCCCGGAGAATCCCAGGGACGGGGGAGCCTGGTGGGCTGCCATCTATGGGGTCGCACAGAGTCAGACACGAGTGAAGCAACTTAGCAGCAGCAGCAGCCACTGAGCGCAATCCACCTAAAGCACTCGAGTAACTACTCATGTGAAACAGTGTTCATGGCTGTGAAGGCTGACGCCAGCTATTCACTGAAACCTTTATTTGGGCTTTAAACGGCGGGACCCCTGTCCCAACGGTGACCCAGGAGGCACCTGTGCCTTCTTACAACATGACTCTTGTTCTACACTTGCAGGCAGTTTTTCCTTCTAGTAGCAACGTGCATCATGTTGATGTCGAGGCCGAAATTTGCTTTTCTGTAAGAAAAGAGAGATATATTTGATTATAGAGTGTTTTACTATTATAAGTATTTACCAAACTTATATTTTATTCTGTAATCCATATCTCTCACTACAGTTGACATCTTAAGTTATCCCAGCAGTAAATTACCACAGTTAATTCTTTTTTACTTAATTTAGACATGTTACATTTAACCACAAAATCAAGATCAAAGAAAATTTCATCTGCAGTTTAAAATTCTCCTTAAAATTCACTTGAATGAAATATACAATTAATTTCCTGTTGGTACTTTGAATATGGAAAGAGAAAGTAGCTATTTAAAATTTCAGAAGTTAAAATTGAAGAAATCCATCTCAGAAAGGAAGGAGCAGATCCCCAAATAGTTCAATTACATAATCAGGCTTTGTAAAAAAAATTTCTAAATGCTTGGATTTCAAGTTTCATGTACATTCCACATGAACCAACATTCTCTTTATTTCCATATTGCAATACACAGTTTTCCTGGGGACATGAAAATGCTGTAAATTCACTATTTTAAACCGTAAAGGATTCAACGTAATGTAGCTGTTCCTTTTAATATTTTATAATGCTCTTATTAAAACTTTATATTTACTCCATAAGGAGCTGAAACTGAGCAGGAGACCCTTCCCCCACTGAATTCCACTTCCTTGGGAGAACATTTCCATGAGAGTTGGTGAAATCCTCCTTGCTTTGATTATTACTCTTACTCACTTACCAGTTGTGTTTCATCCACACAACACAATGCACTCAAGATTTTAAGCCAATGGAAAAGATTGCATCTCGAATGCATACTTTGTCTATGTCACTGATCAGCCCAGATGGTCAAGATCAACATTGTCAAGTGCATCTGTTAATCTTTTTACCTTGAAGACAGCAGGCGTAATGGTCTAGAAGAGAATCATGTCAGATGGACCCTTGCCAGAGCCATCAGGTGACTTACTGAGGTGCCTGATGACTGCCTGCCAAATGCAGAAGCATTTGCCTCTGGTGCAAAGCACAGATGGTTGCTGTTCTCTAAAACACGAAGTTGGACACAGTTCCAAGGGTAGAGATGTCCTGAAAACAATTGCCTCTCTTTATTGTTATTAGAGACCTAGATAAAATATACTCTTGAGAGACAAGAAAAGTTCAGAATAACCTTGTTCCAGTCATTCTTCTGGGGATGAATTGTAACAAAATAATCTGAGGTATTGAAAACAACAACAGAGATGCTCTTTATAAAAAGGCATTGGTAAAGAATTTTTAATAACATGGGGAAGGGATTATTAGAAAGTTTAGTTTTTGAAAGCAGAGAATAATTATACTTATAGAATGATTTCAACTATGTAAAAAGCAAAAGCTTTTTAAAAAGACTAGAGGACGTATATGCAGCTCTTAACAGTCATTGGAAAAAGTAAACTTTCTTGTTTTACAAAAAACTTTTTTAAAATTTATATTAGAATATAGTTGATTTATAATGTGCTGTTAGTTTAAGGTGTGTGCAGCAGAGTCATTCAGTTATGCATATACAGGTGCTAAGTCATGCCCAACTCTTTGCAGCCCCATGGACTATAATCTGCCAGGCTCCTCTGTCCATGCCATTTTCCAGGCAAGTGGAAAACTGGAATACTGAAGTGGAGTGCCATTTCTCGCTCCAGGAGATCTTCCTGACCCAGGGATCAAACCCGAGTCTCTTGTGTCTCCTGCATTGGCAGGCAGATTCTTTGCCCATATAGGTTATTACAGAGTGCTGGGTAGAGTTCTCAGTAGTGTAAGGTAGGTCCCTGTTGATGACAAAACTTATTCCTCCGAATGGTAGGGTTTGCACTGGCTTGTAACTCCTTAAGTATATTTTACAGAGATGAGATCACAGTTGTGTGTTTAGAAAGGATGGAGGGAATTCCATCTCTTGAGTCGCTGGTGGAGATCTGAGTCCCCAGCTCATCGTGAGTGTGGTTGGCTTTGCAGTGCGTCATGCACCTGGAGGACAGACTGCAGGAGATGTACCTGAAGAGCAAAATGCTGTCCGAGTATCTTCGTGGACACACGCGCGTGCACGTGAAAGAACTAAGCGTCGTGCTGGGGTGAGTCCTATGGAGTATCACCATTGCCCCCAGGCTGTACCTCCTGACCCGTCCAGCCCCTGCCACTCCCCAGGGACACCAGAGTTTCACACCTGGAAACAGACTCTCCGACCTTTCAGCTGGAGGTCCAGGGTCAGCCTTCCCCCAGGGTTATTTTATCCTTGAAAGTGGAGCATGTAATCCTCCTCCAGAGGCCCATCTCGAGGCATTTCACTAGGATGTGGGAGTCACGGGCTGTCGGACTGCGGTTGTGTCCTCCTTGTCATTTCTGGGGGAGGTGAGGAAGGCAGCCCTCCTGGACTTGGGGCCCGTCTGTGTGTCCCAGATGGCCGGACTCTCCGCCCTTTTCCTGTGAGCCCATCAGAAGAGGAGGTGTGCATGTCATCGTGTCCTGCAACATCTTCCAGAGACTGTTTACACTAATTTATCTGGGGGAAGAAATTCTGACTTGCATTTTACTCTCTGCTCAATTTTTTCCACAGAGAAGTAACAAAACAACATTGTGTCAATAGGGCCTTGTCACCCCTTTTCCTGTGATGACGATCCTCCAATTGGGAGCAAGAAAATACCATGTATAAACATCAATCCCAAATTTCTCTATTAGGCCTGCCAGTCAAAGTTGTATTATTCCAAGGCTCAGGCCTTGGCTTTCTTGCTGGACTTCTCATGTCAGACCCAGGATGTGACTTACTGTAGTATTCCACTCTCAGCATTTCCTGCCATACTTTTTTTTTTTTTTTTTAATGTACTTCACTTTAAAAATATTCTCCCCTTCTGAGGCATTTACTTTTTCATTTTTGCTTAGATCTCTTCACCAGCCTCACAGTAGCCCTGCCTCATCTGGTTTCTGATGTGGGGTGTGCAGCTCTTATTTCTAGGACGCTTGCCTGGCCCTTGGCTAATGGGTGCCCACCATCAGCATCCACCCCTGAAGGATCCACCCTGAAGGTGGATTTGCCTCCTTGCTTCAGGCCCCTCAGTGCCTTATTGGGCCCCTTCTAGCCCTTCCTCACTGCCCTCCTGCTCTCAGGCCAGCAGCACTGCAGGGCTGGGAACTTGCTGTCACCCTGAATGTCACTGCAGAAGGCAGGGAAGATGCCACGAGCTCATACCAGCTGCCTTCTTAGGTTCTATTTTTAGTTTTTAGGTTTTGGAAACAAGGGACAACGTTAGAATGTGTTTCAAGGACCAAGACCATCCTGGCTTTCCAGGACACCCAGCAGCCCCCTGCCTGTGCTCCCCCACCCTCACTGACTCTACCTCCATTCTTAGGAGGTGGCTTCGGTGTCTGAGTGTGGAGTGCATGCTGTGTGGGGTTTTCGGTTGTATGAGCCATTCAAGAAAGCCCAGGGGTTTTGAAGACATTGTCACCCTCTTGGGTTCCCAGAGACTTACTTGGAGCCGGGGCAGACTCGGGGGCAGTCCTGGAGTGCTGACTGGAGGAGACGTTGTGCAGAGGGCCTGCAGGCACACAGGCCCTGGTCCCATGCATGTAGCTGCCACTGCGCCATCGAAGGTGCCGGGGCCCCGGCAGGGCAGGTCTCAGGAATAGGCTCACCATCTGCCGGCCTCTTTCACTCTGTTCTGATTGCCCACTGGGCAGGCCTGGGATCTGGCACTGGGGCGCTCCTATAAATCCTGCCACTTTAATGTAATTACCTCCCCTCTCTCCATGTTCAGGATAGAGTCCAACGACCTGCCTCTGCTGACGGCCATTGCGAGCACTCACTCTCCTTACGTCGCCCAGATACTCTTGTAAGCTAATGCTCAGGACAGCTCCTCCTCGAAGAAAATCGGATTCTCAGCCCGAGGGAGGAAGGAAGGCAGCTCCCTGCGACCACGAGGTGCCAGCAGGGTGGGCGGATGTGGTCCTCCCCACACTGTGCTGTGTCAGGGGCGTCGCTTCCCGGGGTGCTGGCTGGAAGCCGTAGGTTCACTGACACCGGGCGTCTGTGTTGTCCTGAGCAGGCAGGCCTCCATCACTCTCGGGTCAGCGTGGGCACTGAGGGCACAGCAATGACCAGGGGCCTGAGAGCGGGCCTGAGCGACACAGGCATCGTCATTGCTAGAAACATCTCAGAGTGCACGCGTGCGCTCCCCAAGCTGGAGGAAGCGATCCTGCTGTCCTGAGAAGTCGGTCAGCACGGGGACCCTGGACACCAAGGACTGCGGTGTAGCGGAGCCCGCGTGTACCGCCTCCACGCCATTGGCTTTGATGTCATCCTCTGGCAGAGAGCACGAGGGGACTGGCTGTGGGAGCAGAGCTCCAGGGACCCACTGCTTCCAGCCTTCCCCGTTTCCCTTATTTGAGATGCAGCCACGGGTAGGTTAGGGATGGATTGTTGGTGCAATAAACCCGAGAATCAATGTAGCATCCTCGTCCCATCCACATATAGTGCACAGCAGCGGAGGGCACAGTCCGACCCCACTCACTTCATCCTGAGGCTTCAGAGCTCTCAGCAGCCTTGTCAAAGGGGCCGTTTACCAAAGTTATTTCTATAAGCTCGAGAGCATTTCTGTGGCTAAATCCCTCCAGCTGAAGCCACCTTCTTCCTGTAACAGTTAATACAGATGACTATTTATACTTTTAAAGGCACAGCTGTCCAGGTGGGAAGTGAAATTTGCAACAGTTCAGGATGACTTATGAATCAGTTTGACCATTTCTAAAAAGTCCATCTGTGAGCTCAATTTTCACTATCATCTCTGTGCCTTCCAAACCCTACATCCTTTTCAAAACACCTTCCCAGAAATTGACTGCCCTGTAGTATAAAACCTGCCACAAGGCAGCATTGCTTATGTATGAGCGTAGTTTGCTTTTTAAATATGCGGAGTTTTCTGTTAATACGAACTTTAGTTTACTGATTGTGAAGCAGGTGATGTCCTGACATCCAGGGTAAAGGAAAAGACTAGTAAATTGGTGGTGTAAAAGGCAGGGCTAACCCTGTAACAGCACACCTGTTAACACCGGCAGACCTTGAGGACTTTAATTATAACCAGGCTCTGATATCCTTCTCCTTTAAAAATTAATCCCAATCCTTTCCGTGTAGCTTTTGCACCTAAGAATATGAAGCAACTTCCCTTTCAGGAGTTAGAATACTCTGTCTTCAGATTTGCTATGTGATAAAATCCCCAAACCCCAAGTTACATACGTCTCTGTCTTTATTCTTTGACAAATGTGAGTTGTTTGTTTGAAAGAGCAGAGCAGCAGGACCAATGGAAAAAAACAGGTGTGTGCTTTCTTAGGAATGGTTCTTAGGGATAGGTCAGAACTACAGCCTTCCCCTCTTTTTAATAAATCATGTGTTGTTGTTGTTGTTGTTTTTCCCTTGGCTGCTCCACTCAGCTTGTTGGCTGCTCCATTCGGCTTGTAGGATCTTAGTTCCCCAACCAGAGATCAAATCTGGGCCCTTGGCAGTGAAAGCTCAGAGTCCCAACCACTGGACCATCGGGAAGTTCCCCTTCTCTCTCTTTTAAGGATGTGAAGCGCAGAGGGTCTCGAGACTCTAAAAATCTTTCATTTGTATTTTATGTCTCTCATCATAAAAGTGATGTCCATGTTATCTATGTTTTCTGTTTTCCTTCTGCCTGACGTCCGAGA
This sequence comes from Nanger dama, assembly GCA_917880005.1. NCBI lineage: Eukaryota > Metazoa > Chordata > Mammalia > Artiodactyla > Bovidae > Nanger > Nanger dama. The sequence continues at coordinate 40,955,036 of CAKJTW010000009.1, read as the reverse complement.
TGAGACGGGTATATTTAGAGTCCCTGGTTCCATGACACCATAGTGGTTGTCGTGGACCTGGCCCTGGCCACCCTCTCCCCATCCGAGTCCCTCACGTGTGATGCACCGTGCTGAGCGAGGTCACAGCGTCCCCTCTGCACCAGCTTTGAGCATCTCCCAGTCTCTGACTCCCTTCTCACTGGCATGTTCTGGACACTTTCCCTCCCCTGCCACCCTCCAGGGTTTACAGACAATAACTAGATGCAAAATCAGTGCAGGTAGCGGCCTGTGGAGAATTAGACCCAGCCCAGGGAAGCTGAGCTTTAAATGGTCAATTTAAGCTTCATGCAGAAAAGATGTGGCCCAGCCCCTGGCAGCCAAGAAAGCTAGCTTGGCCTCCGCATGCCCCCCTCTCCCAGAAGAAGGTGACGAGGGAGACCCCTCAGGATGCCAGGCAGCCTGCCCTCACGGCTGCCGCCTGCGCCACAGACCAGGAATGTTGCTGCTCTTCTGTAAACCCTCCTTCTCTCAAGAACATCCACCTGTTCTCTCATAAACACAACCTCTTCCCAAAAGTGGAAAAAGAATCTCATGGAACTGGGTGGAGACACGCCGGACACCACCCTGGGGCCGGGTTCTATCTCAGCTACAGAGGTGAGGAAGGGACCCGCCCTCACCCAGGCCCACCTCAAGAAAAAAAACAACATTAAAAAAAATGTACAAATAGAGAAAACTACCTCAGTTGACAGGATTCCACCTTTAGGGCTTCTTCAACTTCGGCGTCTTACCTGTTGAGTGTGCTTTTGTAGCATCTCGCTTGTCCAGGCGGATGGAAGGCAGACGGAGCAGCTGTGCACCAGCGTTGCCGCGCGGGCCTTCCTCCAGCATGTCGAGGCTTAATTTTTCGTAGATTGACGAGTGATATGAATGTAAAGATACTTGTGTACGTTTAAACATGACAATGAAAACTTAAAATGTAGCTTCCATACTTGTGCATAATTCCAAAGTATTTTATTTTTATCAGTGTTAAATAGCTTTTTGTACAGGCTCCAATCCATTTTTCTGAAGTGTGCTGTTTTTTAATGAAAGTAACGATAAACTTTTCACATCCCATGGAACTGCCGTTTACACATCGCAACTTTTTAAACTTACCATATTTTTCAAAGTTAACTTTTTTCGAGGGAGGAAAATCCCTGCCTGCTAAACAATACTAAACTCTTGTTTCGGCTCTTCTAATTAGGTCCTGAGATTTTATAAAATTCAGTCTGTAGCTTTTTAGGATCCTCACTGGAGTTGGTTGTACATAAAAATAAAGAATATAAAGTGACCCTACAGTTCTTTTAAATATCTGGATTTTTCCACTTACATGTGCTTTTGAAAGTATTTTGTTCATGCATACTTTCACCAATAAACTGAAAAAGTCTTGAGCTTCTTGGTAAATGTGAACCATTTGTTTTCTATTGTGCTTTTGGGCAGGAAACTTTTAATATAATATTTGCCTAAATCAAGCAGCCCCTTCTGAATGTTAATTTTTAAATGTCCACATTTGGTGAACCATAAATCTTGGAAGCAAGACTGCAATATGCTTACATTTAAGTGGTGTTTTAAAAGGAGAAAATTCCAGGGTTGATTTGTTATCATTGAAGTTCCATTATAACAAATTGATAGGACTTTGGTTTTGATCAGTGAAATAGATATCAGTATCAATATATGGAAGTCTTTTTTCTTAAAACTTGTTCACATATTACTTTGATCCATTTTTCTGTGGCATCTGGTGCAATAAACCTTTTGAATTTATCTTGAACACTTTCTTGGTACTGCCTATAATTCATCTGTTTAATCAGACTTAGACATCTCATTTCCAGTAATTCACGCTGAAACAAGCCCACTCTAAATGTTAGTGACTCTCAGCAGGGGTGTTTGGTGAGCATGTAATGGGAGAGGGCTCCAGGCACAGAGAGGGTGGGAGGAGAGCAAATCTGCCAGGGATAGAGAAAATCTCGTCACCTGCTGGACACCATGGAGTAAGGAGTTATCCCGTGTGACTTGAATATCCTGCTGCCGTTCACATGGGTGAAAACCTGTTTATTTAAGCTGAGAATTCTGCTTTCCATAAATGCACAACATACTTCTCTCGTGATCTTAATATATACCTAATTTTCCAGGAATGCCACTGTTGTATAAACTGAGGCAAGATTTTACTTTGTAAGGTTTAGGATGTTAATAAGAACTGACATACATTTGGAAAACCATATTACCAGTAGCTATGTTAATCATGGTGTTTGTCATCAACACAGTCTTCTGATCATCTCTGCTTAGAGCTGTTGCCTTCACGGAGATTCCATTCGGAAGCAAGTGTCTGCTTTGTTGACTATATTTTCTAAATTACTAGTGCCCAATATTTATGTATTAAACTATATATTAATATGTTATAAAATAGTACCACTAAGACATTATAGTGGGTTGTCATAAATTATGTGTCTAAGTAAGTTATTCTGTTGTGAAAATTGTGCATTTTAGGAAAATAAAGGGCATTACAAAATATTTACTATGAAATCTATCACTGATCCATACAGCCTCAAGAAGAAAATGCTGTTAAGTGTAACTTTTGTAGCAATATAAGACCACATTGAATCATGTTCAGTCCTCAGTCATGTCCAATTCTTTGCAACCCCATGGACTGACTGCAGCACACCAGGCTTCCCTGTCCATCACCAGTTCTCGGAACTTAAACTCATGTGCATTGAGATGGTGATGCCATCCAACCATCTCATCCTCTGTTGTCCCCTTCTCCTCCTATCTTCAGTCTTTCTCAGCATCAGGGTCTTTTCAAATGAGTCAGTTCTTTGCATCAGGTGACCAAAGTATTGGAGCTTCAGCATCAGTCCTTCCAATGAATATTCAGGACTGATTTCCTTTAGGATTAACTGGTTTGATCTTGCAGTCCAAGGGACTCTCAAGAGTCTTCTCCAACACCATAGTTCAAAAGCATCAATTCTTTGGTGCTCAGCTTTCTTTATAGCCCAGCTCTCACATCCATACATGACTACTGGAAAAACCATAACTTGGACTAGATGGACCTCTTTCTGCAAAGTAATGTCTCTGCCTTTTGATATGCTGTCTATGTTTGTCATAGCTTTTCTTCTAAGGAGCAAGCATCTTTTAATATCATGGCTGCAGTCACCATTTGCAGTGATTTTGGAGCCGAAAAACAATAAAGTCTGTCACTTTCCATTGTTCCCCATCTACTTGCCATGAAGTGATGGGACCAGATGCTGCAATCTTATTTTTCTGAATATTGAGTTTTAATCCAACTTTTAAAGACTACAGGAAAGAGGTAATGTTTGGTACTGCTAACTCCTTTTTGGATTAAGTGAAACTTTTTAGTGTTTTTCTTGTTCCCTTTCCAATCACGCCATTGATGAAGCACTTACACAACACACTGCTTGGCTCTCTCGGGTGCAGGATATATATCACCTCATTGAATCCTCACACCCGGATGAGGTGGGCACTGTGATTGTTAATCTTGTATGTCTCCTTGGATAGGTCACAGTGCCCACATATCTGAGTTTTGCATGCATTATGTCATAAATCTAGAAGACCAGCAGTGGCCACTGGAAAATTGCAGTCCTCATCCCAATTCCCAGAAGGGTGGTACTAAAGAATGTCCTAACCATCAGACAGTTGTACTCATCTGCCATGCTAGTAAGGTCATGCTTAAAATCTTGCCTACTAGGCTTCAGTCAGTTCAGTCGCTCAGTCATGTCCAACTCTGTGACCCCATGGACTGCAGCACACCAGGCTTCCCTGTCCATGACCAACTCCTGGAGCCTACTCAAACTAACGTTCATCGCATTGGTGATACCATCCAACCATCTCACCCTCTGTCATCCCCTTCTCCTCCTGTTTTCAATCTTCCCCAGTATCAGGGTCTTTCCAAATAAGTCGGTTCTTCACATCAGGTGGCTAAAGTATTGGAGTTTCAGCTTCAGCATCAGTCCTTCCAATGAATATTCAAGACTGATTTCCTTTAGGAGGGACTGGTTGGAGATCCTTGCAGTCCAAGGGACTCTCGAGAGTCTTCTCCAACACCACAGTTCAAAAGCATCAATTCTTTGGTGCTCAGCTTTCTCTTTAGTCCAACTCTCACATCCATACATAGCTATGGAAAAACCATAGCTTTGACTAGATGGACCTTTGTTGGCAAAGTAATGTCTCTGCTTTTAATATGCTGTCTAGGTTGGTCATAACTTTTCTTCCAAGGAGCAAGCGTCTTTTAATTTCATGGCTGCAGTCACCATCTGCAGTGATTTTGGAGCCCCCCAAAATAAAGTCTCTCACTGTTTCCATTGTTTCCCCATCTATTTGCCATGAAGTGATGGGACTGGAATGCCATGATCTTCATTTTCTGAATGTTGAGTTTTAAGCTTCAGCATTATGCAAACCAAAAATTTCCAGATGTACAATCTGGGTTTATAAAAGGAGGAGGAACTAGAGATCAAATTGCCAACATTCACTGGATTATAGAGAAAACAAGGGAATTTCAGGAAAAGCATCTCTGTTTCATCGACTACACTAAAGCCTTTGACTGTATGGATCATGACAAACTGCGAAAAGCTCTTAGAGAGATGGGAATTGCCAGACCATCTTACCTGTCTCCTGAGAAATCTATATGCCGGTCAAGAAGCAACAATTAAGAACTCTGTAGGGAACAACTGATTGGTTCAAGATCGAGAAAGGAGTATGACAGGGCTGTCTGCTGTCACCCTGTTTGTTTAACCTGTTTGCTGAGCACACCATGAAAAATGCCGGGCTGGGTGAGTTACAAGCCACAATCAAGATAGGCAGGAGAAACATCAACAACCTCAGATACACAGATGATACCACTTTAATGGCAGAAAGAGAAGAGGAACTAAAGAACCTCTTGATGAAGGTGAAGGAGAGTGAAAGAGGCAGCTTAAGACTAAATATTAAAAAGACTAAGATCATGGCATCTGTCCCCATTATGTCATGCAAATAGAAGGAGAAAAGGTGGAAGCAGTGATAGATTTCTTCTTCTTGGGCTCTAAAATCACTGCGGACGGTGATTGCAACCATGAAATCAGAAAATGATTGCTTCTTGACAGGAAAGCGATGACAAACCTAGACAGTGTGTTGAAAAGCAGAGATATTACTCTGCCAACAAAGGTCCATATAGTCAGGGCTATGGTCTTCCCAATGGTAACGTAAGGTTGTGAGAGTCTGACCATAAGGAAGGCCGAGTACCTAAGAACTGATGCCTTCGAAGTGTGCTGGAGAAGACTCCTGAAAGTCCCTTGGACAACAAGATCACACCAGTCAATCTTAAGGAGATCAACCCTGAATACTCACTGAAAGGACTGATGCTGAAATTGAAGCTCCAGTATTTTGGTCATCTGATGTGAACAGAGGACTCATTGGAAAAGTCCCTGATTCTGGGGAAAGTTGAGGGCTGGAGGGAGGAAGGTGTTAGAGGATGAAATGGCTGGACAGCTTCACCAATCCAATGAATGTGAACTTGGGCAAACTCTGGGAGATGCTGAGGAACAGGGAGGCCTGGCATGCTGCAGTCCATGGGGTCGCAAAGAGCTGGACACGACTGGGCAACTGAACAACAACCACCACCCAGATATCTGGTCTCACAGCAGTGTGATATTAATGTGAAGGCATTTCATGAGAGCAACACTGAGATGAATTGGCTTTAAGTAAAGCGGGTAATCCTCCATAACGTGAGGGGAGGCTCATCCAGTCAGTGGGAGGACTTCAGAGGAAACAGACCGAGGTCCCCTGAGGAAGAGGGAATTCTGCCTTCAGCAACCTTCACGCAATTGCCTGGGTCTTCAGCTGCCTGGTTTACATGTAGTTGTGGGGCTTGCCAGCCTTCACAACCACGTGAGCCAGTTTCTTAAAAGAGAGCTATCTGTCTGTCTTTTTATCCATCCATCCTATTGGTTCTTTTTCTCTGGAGAAACCGTGAGTAATACAGCTACTTAAGATATTGGCCCAGTGACATACATGAGGACCCAAGAATGCAGCTGGGAGTCAGAATATCCTCACACTGGGTCATAGGATGGCTACTTTGAAGCAAAGATCTTTAACATAGCGAACAGCACAGACTGCACAGTTTCCCCTGGAGGGTTGAGAAGCAATTCACATAGACTCAATATGTGCTGCAAAGTGGCTGCTGGAGAACAGGCAGAGCCCAAGTTAGGACAGCCTCTGAGATGGCAGGGGCGGAGGTATCACCCCATCTGTGGTGCGAGAGTGGGGATTAATCTCCATACTGAGCCTTGCCCACTGTGTTCTTGCAACCTCCAGCCATCAGTCATCAGCCCTTTCCTGACCTGCAAGTTCTCAGTCTACTGAGCCTTCTCCTAGGCCCCCTGTCCCCCTTCTTCACCCTCAATTTCTCCTCACTTGACAACAGCATTTTCTAGAGAGGCTTCCTTGGCATTCACTTCTTTGCTTCCTACTCTCCCCTTACTGCCCCCTGCCTCCACCCTTCATCATTACTGAGATCTTTCCCCATGTCCAGTCAGTAACCAGAGCTGCTGAACTTATTTTCTTTGGGTCCCAATGCATTGCTTTTTCTCGTTCCCCTTTGCCTTCTTTTAATCCCTCCTGATTTCTCAACTGGGTTACCAAAATGCCCTCCAAATGCACCTCCCTCTCAGCAGTCCCCTTCCAGGCTGACTTCTAAATAACCTTCCCCAAAATGAAAGCTTAACCCTGTCACTTCTGTTTTTAGAAAAATGCAAATCAAAACTACAAGGAGGTATCACCTCACACTGACCAGAACAACCATCATCAAGAATATTCTACAAACAATAAATGCTGGAGGGGATGTGGACCAAAGAGACCCCTCCTACACTATTGGTAGGAATTTAAATCAGTGCAGTCACTATGGAGAACAGGATGGAGGCTCCTTAAAATACAAAAATAGAATTACTATATGATCCAGCAATCCCACTCCTGGGCATATATCCAGAAAAAAACACAATTAAAAAGGTACATGCACCCCAATGTTTATAGCAGCACTATTTACAACAGCCAGGATATGAGAGCAACCTAAATGTCCCTCAATCGAGAAATGGATAAAGAAGATATGGTACATATATAAAGTGGAATTTTACTCAGCTATACAAATGAATGAAACAGTGCCATTTGCAGAGATGTAGGTGGACCTAGAGATTGTCATACAGAGTAGATACATCAGAAAGAAAAACAAATAGCATATAATATTGCTTATATGTGGAATCTAGGAAATTGCACAGATGAACTTATTTGCAAAGCAGAAATAGAGACACAGACCTACAGATGCCCAGAGGGAAATAGGGAGTAGGCTAAACGGGGTGATTAGGATTGATCTATTGATACTATGTATAAAATAGATAACTAATGAGAACCTACTGTATAGCTCAGGGAACTCTACTCAGTGCTCTATGGTGACCTAATTGGGAAGGGAGTCCAAAAATAGGGGATAGAAGTATACCTATGACTGATTCACTTTGCTGTACAGCAGAAACTAAACGACATTGTAAAGCAGCTATACTCCAGTAAAAATTAATTTAAAAAAGAAAGTTGGTCCAGGAAAATCCAAGCCCCTCAGCACCTGGTCCCCCTCCTCTGGCCTCACCACTGAGCACCGACTTCCACCTCCGACTTTGGAGGCAGTTGAATAACCAGCTGCCTCCAAAGTCGGACTACATGCCCTTCCCAAAGGCACTAGCAGATCGCTGCCTGAGCCCTGTTAATCCTTCATCCAGGTCTCCCACTTCCCTTTGCTCCATCAAGTCCCTCCTGTTGTGACTCAAAATGCAGCTTGGCGTGATGAATCCTCCAGCACCTCAGGGTCCCTGGATGTGAAGAATCTCAAGCCCCATCCCAGACAGACCGAATCAGAATCTGCACCTTACTGTGATCTCCAGAAGGGGTGTGTGTGTGTGTGTGTGTGTGTGTGTTGTGCTTAGTCACTCAGTCGTGTCCAACTCTGCAACTCCATGGACCGTAGCCCTTCAGGCTCCTCTGTCCATGAGGATTCTTCAGGCAAGAATACTGGAGTGGATTGCCATGCCCTCCTCCAGGGGATCTTCCCAACCCAAGGGTCAAACCCAGGTCTCCTGCATTGCAGGTGGATTTTTACCATCTGAGCCATCTGGGAAGACCCCAGATGATGCATATGCATATTAAAATTTGAAAATCGCTACCACCACATCCAATGTGAGTGAGTGGCAAAGGAAAGAACGTACCAATCCCTGAGATTATGTCCATGTTTTGGAGGGAAGGGGAGCAATGAAGATATTTGCAAAGAAATGACATAGAAATGGATGATAATGTTGAAAGCGTCTGTCATATACACAGAAGTTTCACAACATTTAAGTAGCTATTATTTATGTGGAGAAAATAATGTCAACCATAAAGCAAGAAGGGAAAACAATGAATGTAATAGATGGTAGGGCTTGAGAGATAGTTTGTGATTTAAAAGAAGAAATTTGGGGAAATGTAGGTGGCGCTAATGGTAAAGACCCACCTGCAAAGCAGGAGACATAAGAAAGAATAGTTTGATCCTTGGGTTGAGAAGATCCCCTGGAGAAGGAAATGGCAGCCCACTCCAGTATTCTTGCCTGGAGAATTCCATGGACAGAGGAGCCTGGCAGGCTCAGGCTACAGTCCATGGGTGGCAACTTGACTGAAGTTGCTCCAGTAACTGAAGCAACTTAGCACAGCATAGCATGCAAGAGATAGTTCAGAAATTTGTGCAACTGATTTCCAAAAATATTTGTACAAGCTTTTGGGGTATTATATACATGAATGGAACATACTGTTAAATATCATGAATTGCACTTTTAGAAACATTTAGAAATTAATCTATGTACTTGGGTTTATAGGTATAAATCCAAACTATAGAACATGAATATAAAATGTCCCCATTTTCAGCTATCTATCTTGATAAGAAAGCACTGTGATATTGTGTGTAGGTTGTTGTGTTTGAAATGTCCTCCGAGTCTCCCAGTACTACTGACAAAGTTCTGTTTTCCCAAGGCTGCTTCCAGTGCATAGTCCTGGTTCTCACACCATATGGATGGCAAGAGGGGTGCATTCCAGGTGAGCATGGCAACAGGAGCCACACACAGGTGGCTGCTGCGAGGCTTTCTTTGGAAGCTCTTGAATTTATAATTTGCTCCAACTTATTTTCCCTGAAGAGAATTAATGCCAAGTGGGGAGAGGGCTTGAGTACTTACTGAAGTATCACCCACAAGCACTCTGGGTGATCATTCAAAGAAAGGACTTGGGGCAAACATTTCTAAGGTATCTCTGGAATTTACAAAAAAGCATGGCTTGATAAAAAAGATTATTTTGAATGATGTAACATTTTGTTTATCTCTAGAAGGGAAGAGGTTTAACCAAAGGATCAGTTTCTATCACCAATGATGAGTCAAGTACTCTGTGATGTGATATCCTGTAGCTGACATGAACACTCACCTCGGGATTCCTGCCTGAAAATATCACTGATGAAAATACCAGATATACCTGACTTAAGAGGAATTCCACAGAACTGGTCTGAATCCTTCAAGAAAGAACATAAGTGTCATGAAAGACCAAGGCTGAGGAGCTGTCCCTAACTGAAGGAGACTGTGAGGCTTGAGAACTAAATATAAGAGCTAATCCTGAATCAAACATTGCATCAGGGAACGTGACAAAGAGCACCGTTGGGTCAACTAATAAAATTTGCTTATGAGCTGCAGATTAGGTAACACTGTATCAGTGCTAAATTTGCTATACCTTATCATTGGACCATGGCTATGTGCAAGAACCCCCTTATTCTTAGGAAATGCACCCTGAAATCTTCATAGGTAAAGCAAAACCATGTCTGCAATTTACCTTCAAATGGTTCAGTAAAAACAAAAGTATGTGTATATAGAAAGGAAGCATTAAGACAAATAAAATTACCAACCAATGATTCTGGGTGAGGAATATATCAGTTCACTTTGTACTGTTCTTGCACCTCTTCTGTAAGTTTGAAATCATTCCAAAGTCAGTCTTTCAACAGATTTTTTTTTAATGCATAAAAGCATCTCAGTTGGATTTAGTAGGATGCATTTGGGATCATTCCATGATCACACTAGTTCTACACAAAATTAATTCACTGGTAGAAAACAATGAACTAAAGCCTTTCTCACACCCTGCAATAAATCTCACTTGGACCCAGCTCAAAATTCAGACTACATAGGAATGTCAGCAGCCAAATGCTCCCTTCTTCAATTCAGAACATCCCTAGGTCAGGACCTACTGAGGACTTCCTCAGTTCCTCAGAGTGTTTCAGATGGATATATAATTAATTGTCACACAGACAACTCCTGATGAACAGATCTCTGGCGCCAGAGGCAAAGCAATATTCTAGGGCAGTGGCAAGGAGCCTCTCTCCTAGTAGAGAACAGGAGTCGCAGTGTATCTGAGCTAGTGTGGTCATTTTATACCGGGGAGGCTTCTTGTCACACTCAATACTGAAATGCTGGATGACTACAGAGAGGATTTGCTGTGGGGTTATGCAGAAGGACCTCAGGAAATAGTTGTTCATTTGAATATATGCTTACACACTCTCCACTTGACTCTCACAGTAACTCTACAAAATATTCAGGACAGATTAAAACATTCCCATTTTAGGAATGAAAAAACCCACACTGGGAAATCATGCAACTTGTTCAACATTGAGACAGTAATGGGAGAAAACCTTGAATTAGAACTGGGATATCCTTACTATGTTGATCAGTCTATGGGGTTTTAAGGACTGGTTATAGATTTACCTCATTTCACAGACTGAGAGTTTTCTCAGGTGTTGGAAGCCAAGCATATAGGTTAAACTATAGGATATACAAGTGCTTCTAAGGACTAAGCCACACACCTCCTGTGTAAAATTGGAATAATACTCAACTATATAGACATCACTGTGGAAATCCAATATGAATTACAAAACATTTTGATAGGTTGAAAAGAATGATAAAATTGATTATTTGTAGTATTAGTATTGGATGAAAAGTAAAAAGAAAGTGAAAGTGTTAGTCACTCAGTCATGTCTGACTCTTTGTGACCCCATGGACTATACCCCGCCAGGCTCCTCTGTCCATGGGATTCTCCAGGCAAGAATACTGGAGCGGGAAGCCGTTCCCTTCTCCAGAAGATCTTCTCAAGCCAGAAACTGAACCCAGGTCTCCTGCATTGGCAGGTGGATTCTTTACCATTTTGAGCCACCAAGGAAGCCCATTACTATAAACAGCACTCTCTAAGTCACACGTTAAAGTAGCTCAGCCTTTTCCAGGATGACTCAGAAAAGCTAATGATCCGTGAAAGTGAAAACTGAAAGTTAGTCTCACAGTTGTGGCCAACTCTTTGTGATCCTGTGGACTATAGCCCACCAGGCTCCTCTATCCATGGAATTCTCCAGGGAAGAGTACCGGAGTGGGTTGCCATTTCCCTCTCCATAAGGATCCGTACCTCCTCCTTTCTCAGCAGCTTCGGCAGCTTCAGCGGCTCCAGCGGTCTGCACCCTGTCGGCAGGGCTGCCTTGCTCTCTCGGAGGAGGACAGCCCGTCTGGAGTTTCTTTGGCTGGTGTCTTCATAATCCCCCCATGTGCCAGGCAATAAAGCCACGGCTGGAGCTCCCTTCCGCATCCATAATAGAAGGATTGGGTTGCCTGAAACAGGAACAGATTGGTTGGTCCTCACACTGGAAGGATGTTAGAAATAAGGCTACCAGTTTTCAGATGCTTGAGACTCATCTGCTTCTGTTGTGATCATGGTGATTTCTAGCCACAGAGCTTGACAAGCTAAGGCCCCCAAGCCCTGAGCTGGCATCCTGAGAAGTTTCGAGACTCTGCCCCTCCACTCCTCCAGGGAACTACCTTCCCAGGTGGACACTTAAGTAGGAAGGTTGTTGATCACTTTGCCCGGGCACAGTGACTGCCCCTGGCATCCTTCCAAGCCAAACAGGCCAGATACTGGGACGCTGGGGGTGAGCCAGGCCTTGAGTTCTCCCGCCAGACATGCCGGCCAGGTCTGAGACCTCGGGAACTCAGGGAAATGCCAGCTTGGTGATGGCAGACTCTGGCTTTGGACAATGTGCCACAACAGACATCCTACCTTCATTCTCCTTTCCTGATCCAACACCCCTAAACTAGAATATTATCTGAGGACTGCTTTCCCACGGTAAAGGGCCAGGTCTAGGGGCAAAAACAAGAGGTTCATAGGATAAGGAATCGCCCTGGACTTCCCTGGTAGTTCAGATGGTAAAGGACCAGGCCGCCAATGCAGGAGACCCAGGTTCAATCCCTCACTGGGAAGATGCCCTGGAGAAGGAAACGGCAACGCACTCCGATGCTCTTGCCTGGGGAATTCCAGGGATAGAGGACCCTGGAGGGCTACAATCTATGGGGGTCCCAAAGAGTCCAACATGACTGAGCAACTAACACTCTCATTTGGAAGAAAGTTGGGACTTCTTACCCCCAAACCCCTCCCACCAGGCGCCCAGGGCCTCTTGGCCACTGCAAAGCTCCCTTCCTAGACCCTGAGTCTTCCAACTTCCTCAGTTCTTTGCATCAAGGTTCAGGGCAGATCTGTGCGACCCTCACTCCTTGCAAGTCCAACACTAGGGAAGTAACTTGACAACTAAAGACAGGTGGGTTCTAGAACTTGTGGGAGCTGGGGACAGGAGGAGAGGCAGCACTGAGCAGAGCTGAGTGGAGGGGGAGTGGGCAGTTCAGGGCCCACCAGACCCCTCCTTCTTCTCCACAACTATAAAGACCCTGTTACCCTCTTGCAAGCCTGCCCCCAGACACTCCACTGCTAGTAGGACAGAGGTCCACTCTTTAAGTCCAGCACACAAAGGGAAGCAGTCACTGTCTGTTTCTTCTTTTAATGCTCTGCCCTCGGGGCCCGAGGCCCCTCTCACCGGCCGTTTTCTTCGCTCTGAGACCCCTGTGCTCCCAGCCGCCCCCATCTTCACCAGCCCAGGGAGGACTCACCTCCAGACCTCTGGCTGTGTCCCCAGGTTTCCTTCTCTCTGTGACACACACACATGCACACACAACTATCCTCAAATAATGCAAATATTCTTAGTGTAACATTCTATTAATTATGTTAAGTAGACCCCTAAGGCTCAGGTCTTTTTCTTTTTAAATAAATTCAAGCTTATAGAAAGATGGAGGCACACTATAAAGGCTTCCTTTCCTAAGTAATTTGAAAGTACATTATTGACATATTACCCATTATTCCCAACTATTGGGTTGGCCAAAAATTTCCTTCAGTTTATGGTCATGAGATGTTAAAAAGGTTTTGGCCAACTCAACACTTACATGTGTAATTCCTGCAAACAAAGACATTCTATATAACTTCAATATAATCATCAAAATTAGAGGAAATTAAGCAACAAACTAAGATAAGCCACAAAATAAAAATAAACAAGTAGGGCTACATCAAATTAAAAACCTTTTGTACTGCAAAAGAAACCATCAATGAAGTGAAAACACAACTTATGTAATGGGGAAAAATATTTGCAAACCAGATACCTGATAAAGGGCTAATATCCAAAATACATTAAAAACTCAATGGCAAAATAAAAAAATACGCCAGTTTTTAAATGGGCACAGGAGCTGAATAGACATTTTCCCATTTTCTCCTTTAGAGATACATGAATGGCCAACACACACACGAGAAGATGTTCAACGTCACTAATCACTTGGGAAATGCAAATTAAAACTACAGTAAGATATCACCTCACACCTGTCAAAATGGCCATCATCAAAAAGACGCATGTTGGTGAGGAGGTAGAGCAAAGGGAACTCTTGAACACTGTTGGCAGGAATGCGAATTGTTGTAGCCACTATGGAAACAAGTATAGAGGATCCTCAAAATAATTAAAAACAAAACTGCCATAAGCTCTGGCAGTTCCACTTCTAGGAGTATATCTAAAGGGAACAAACACTAAATTGAAAAGATGCTTGCACCCCAATGTTTACAGCAGCATTATTTATAATAGCCAAGGAAACAACCCAAGTGTCTGTCAGTGGATAAATGGATAAAGATGTTGTGATATACACATACATAATCATATTCAGTTCAGTTCAGTTTCTCAGGCGCCTCTAACTCTGTGATCGCGTGGACTGAAGCATACTAGGCCTCCCTGTCCATCACCAACTCCTGGAGATTACTCAAACTCATGTCCATTGAGTCGGTGATGCCATCCAACATTCTCATCTCTGTCATCCCCTTCTCCTCCCGCCTTCAGTCTTTCCCAGCATCAGGATATTTTCCAACGAGTCAGTTCTTCATGTCAGGTGACCGAAGTATTGGACTTTCAGCTTCAGCATCAGTCCTTCCAATGAATATCCATAATAATGCATATTACTAAGTCATTAAAAACAACAAGGAAATCCTACCACTTGTGACAAGATGGATGAAGCTTAAGGGTATTATACTAAGTGATATAAGTCAGACAGAGACAAATACTGTATGATCTCACTTGTCTGTGGAATCTCAAAAAAGTAAAAAACAAAACTCATCAAATTCAAAGGGAAAAAGAGTTCGGATTTATGGTTACCAGATGCAGGGCACAGGGGAAAGAGAAACTGGTTGAACGCAGTCAAAAGGTGTAAACTTGTATTTGTAAGGTAAGTGCATACTAGGAGTGTGATGTAAAACGTGACGACTACTCTTAACACTGATGTATGAGAAACACAAACTGCTCTTAAGCGTTCTCATCACAGGAGAAATGTTTTCCCTTTCTTTTCATTGTATCCATATGAAATGGTGGATGTTAACTAAACCTATTGTAGTAATCATTTCACAAAGTGTGTTAACCAAGCCACTGTGCTCTACCCCCTTAAATTTATACAGTAATGCATGTCAATTATTTCCCAATACACCTGGTGCAGGGATTCGAGGAAATCAGAACATTAACATTTGTATTACTACTACCTAATTCTCAGACACCATTCAGATTTTGCCAATTGTCCCAAAAGGATTCAGGTCAGAATCACACTTCTGTTTTCTTATTTCTTCAGTCCCCTTCAATCTGGAACAATTTCTCAATCTTGCAACTTTCACTCAGCCTTGATCCTTCTGAAGAACACTGGCAGATGGGTTTATCTTGTGTTTCCTCTTGTAGATTTCGGTTCTGCATCTTTGACAGGAATAACTCAGAATGGCATCAGTGTGACTTGTCCTGTTACGGGTGAGGTTCTCTTAAGTCACTGATCAGTGGTATCTGTCAGGCTTCCCTCTTGTAAAATTACTTTTCCTGTTTGTTATGAGTGTTTTACGGGAAAACACTGAAATTCTGTAAAACTCTCATCCGTGTCAAACTTTCAGTTAATCAGTTAACATTAGTATCAACTCATGTTTCCCTGTTTTATTCACTAGGTTATCATCCCTGATGCTCATTCTGATGCTCAGATTGTCCTAGACTTGACTCTTTGGAGCCCTTCTAATCTGCCTTCTGCTGTCCTTTTTATGCCCCCAGTCATTCTTTGAGCATGTCTTTAATTTTTATCATAGAGTTGTTCCAGATGCATCTTTCCCTTCCCATACTCATGCTATATCCTCTCCTTCAAGAAATGGATTATTCCAGGGTTGTAGCTCCTTCTACTGGAAAATGTTACTTAGAAACCAAGATCTGGGTGCAGGGCATTCCTCAGACTATTGAGGTGCCACTGACCACAGCTTTCCTAGACAACACGGCGCTTCGGAAGGCTCACTGTAGTTTTCTCCCTTTCCAAATGTGTGACTCTCTCCTGCTGAGGGGAGCTGGCTCCCATGCTCTTTAAGTACTTGCTTATTTGATCAGTCTTCCTGTCTATCACCAGCATCGCACTGCTACCACCCCCTCTCCACCTGTGCCTGCCCGCCTCACCCCATCTGGAACCCAACATGCTACCCTCAGAAAGCCCACCCAACAGGTACCCTTTTCCTCCTGCTCTGAATCACCATGGATCCCCAGCTTCTCATTCTGGAGTGACAGTTCCTCTGCTAGACTACATCCATGGCTCTAATAAACTGTAGGGGAAAGGAAGAGAAAGGCAGGCAGATATTTTTGGAAATATTCCCAAATGTTTACAAGAGTGCTTGTATATGTCAGACTCTTGAATAAATGAATCTTTTTATCACTACACCTAGACAGATTGACCTTCAGTGCAGCAGTCATGTTTTGTGTCATTAAAAAAAATGAGACATAATAATTCACATGCCATAAAATCCACATGTCTAAGTAAACAATTCCATTTTTTTAATCATATTCACAAAATTGTGCAACTAACACCACTAACTAATTCCAGTTATTTTTATCACCCTAAAGAAAAAAAAACCTATGCTCATTGGCAGTCACTCCCCATTTCCTCTTCCCTCCAGCCTTTGACAACAACAAGACCAGGAGCTGACGGTGGCTCAGATCATGAACTCCTTATTGCCAAATTCAGACTGAAATTGAAGAAACTAGGGAAAACCACTAGACCATTAAGGTATGACCTAAATCAAATCCCTTATGATTATACAGTGGAAGTGAGAAATAGATTTAAGGGCCTAGATCTGATAGACAGAGTGCCTGATGAACTATGGAATGAGGCTCACAACATTGTACAGGAGACAGGGATCAAGACCATCCCCATGGAAAAGAAATGCAAAAACGCAAAATGACTGTCTGGGGAGGCCTTACAAATAGCTGTGAAAAGAGAGACGAAAAGCAAAGGAGAAAAGGAAAGATATAAGTATCTGAATGCAGAGTTCCAAAGAATAGCAAGAAGAGATAAGAAAGCTTTCTTCAGCGATCAGTGCAAAGAAATAGAGGAAAACAACAGAATGGGAAAGACTAGAGATCTCTTCAAGAAAATTAGAGATACCAAGGGAACATTTCATGCAAAGATGGGCTCGATAAAGGACAGAAATGGTATGGACCTAACAGAAGCAGAAGATATTAAGAAGTGGCAAGAATACAGAGAAGAACTATACAAAAAGATCTTCACGACCAAGATAATCACGATGGTGTGATCATTCACCTAGAGCCAAACATCCTGGAATGTGAAGTTAAGTGGGCCTTGGAAAGCATCGCTATGAACAAAGCTAGTGGAGATGATGGAATTCCAGTTGAGCTACTTCAAATCCTGAAAGATGATCCTGTGAAAATGCTGCACTCAATATGCCAGCAAATTTGGAAAACTCAGCAGTGGCCACAGAACTGGAAAAGGTCAGTTTTCATCCCAATCCCAAAGAAAGGCAATGCCAAAGAATGCTCCAACCACCACACAGTTGCACTCATCTCACATGCTAGTAAAGTAATGCTCAAAATTCTCCAAGCCAGGCTTCAGCAATAGGTGAACCATGAAGTCGCAGATGTTCAAGCTGGTTTTAGAAAAGGCAGAGGAACCAGAGATCAAATTGCCAACATCCACTGGATCAGGGGAAAAGCAAGAGAGTTCCAGAAAAACATCTATTTCTGCTTTCTTGACTATGCCAAAGCCTTTGACTGTGTGGATCACAATAAACTGTGGAAAATTCTGAAAGAGATGGGAATAACAGACCACCTGACCTACCTCTTGAGAAATCTGTATGCAGGTCAGGAAGCAACAGTTAGAACTGGACATGGAACAACAGACTGATTCCAAATAGGAAAAGGAGTACATCAAGGCTGTATATTGTCACCCTGCTTATTTAACTTCTATGCAGAGTACATCATGAGAAATGCTGGGCTGGAAGAAGCACAAGCTGGAATCAAGATTGCTGGGAGAAATATCAATAACCTCAGATATGCAGATGACATCACCCTTATGGCAGAAAGTGAAGAGGAACTAAAAAGCCTCTTGATGAAAGTGAAAGAGGAGAGTGAAAAAGTTGGCTTAAGGCTTAACATTCAGAAAATGAAGATCATGGCATCTGGTCCCATCACTTCATGGGAAATAGATGGGGAAACAGTGGAAATAGTGTCAGACTTTATTTGGGGGTTCCAAAATCACTGTAGATGGTGACTGCAGCCATGAAATTAAAAGACACTTACTCCTTTGGAAGGAAAATTATGACCAACCTAGATAGTATATTCAAAAGCAGAGACATTACTTTGCCAACACAGGTCCATCTAGTCAAGGCTATGGTTTTTCCTGTGGTCATGTATGGATGTGAGAGTTGAACTGTGAAGAAAGCTGAGCACCGAAGAATTGATGCTTTTGAAGTGCGGTGTTGGAGAAGACTCTTGAGAGTCCCTTGGACTGCAAGGAGATCCAGCCAGTCCATTCTGAAGGAGATCAGCCCTAGGATGTCTTTGGAAGGAATGATGCTAAAGTTGAAACTCCAGTACTTTGGCCACCTCATGTGAAGAGTTGACTCATTGGAAAAGACCCTAATGCTGGGAGGGATTGGGAGCAGGAGGAGAAGGGTACAACAGAGGATGAGATGGCTGGATGGCATCCCTGACTTGATGGATATGAGTTTGAGTGAACTCCGGGAGTTGTTGATGGACAGGGAGGCCTGGCGTGCTGTGATTCATGGGGTCGCAAAGAGACGGACACAACTGAGCGACTGAACTGAACTGAACTGAATCAACTTTCTATCTCTATGTATGTACTTATTTGGAACATTTCATATAGATAGAATTGTATAATTATGTGCCTTTTGGAGTTGTCTTCTTTCACTTAACATGTTTCTAAAGTTTATCATGTTATAGTATGCATCAATACTTCATTTTGTTTTATGGCCAAGTAATACTCATTTTGTTTATCTATTCACCAGTGGATAGATATTTGAGTTGCTTCCACCTTTTTTCCTGTTAAGAATAGTTTTGCTATTAAACATTTATGTATGTTTTTGTATGGATATATATTTTCATTTATCTTTGGTAGATAGCTAGGAGTAGAATTGTGGCATTGTATGGCAATTTTGTGTTTAGCTTTTGAAAAATTGCTGTTTTCCAAAATGGCTTCACCATGAAACTAATACAACATTGTAAATCAGCGGTACAGCAATAAAATTTAAAAACCCAAAACCCAAGACTCAAAAAAGAAAGCAAAGTAGTTTTGCCATTTTATGATGCCACTGGCGGTGTAGAGGGTTCCAGCTTCTGCACATCCCCATCGACAGCTGTATTTGCCTTTCTTTTCTATTTTCACCTCCAGTGTAAAGTAGTATCTCATTGTGGTTTTTATTTGTATTTCTCCAATAACTAATTACAGTAAACATTTTTTCATGGGTTTATTGACCACTTGCACATCTTCTTTGGAAAGCTGTCTGTTCATCCTTTGCCCATGTTTAATTGGGCTATTTGTCCTTTTACTGTGAGACTTGTGAGTGTTCTCTGTATATTCTGCATATGACTCCTCATAAGATACATGACTTGAAAATATTTTCTCCCATTTAGTCAGCTGTCTTTTCACTTTCTTGATCGTATCTTTTGAAACATAAAAATTACTTGTCTCATTTGTCTATTTTTTTTTCTTTTGACCCTGTTCTTTGATGTTGTATTTAACAAATCATGGCCTATTCCAAGTCATGAAGACTTAGCTTTTTTGTTTTCCTGCAAGAGTTTTATAGTTTTAACTCCTACATTTTGATCTACAATCATGTTGAGTTCATTTTTACATATGGTGTAAAGCTGAGGTCCAACTTCAATTTTTTGCATGTGAATATCCCCACACCAATTTTTGGAAAAAATTATTTTTCCATATTGAATTGTCTCAGCACTCTTATTTAAATCAAGTGACTGTAAATGTAAGGGTTTATTTCTGGACTCTCAATTGATCTACATGTCTCTCTTTTTGTCTGTACCACACTGTCTTGATTATATAGCTTTGTAGTGAGTTCTGAAATAGAAAAATGTGAGTCCTCCAACTTTACTCTTTATCAAGATTGTTTTGGCTATTTTCAGTCTCTTGCATTCCATTTAGGTTTTAGAATCAGTTTGTTAATTGTGCAGAGAAAGCTGATATCTTGAGAGAGATTGTATAAATCTATAGATCTATTTCAAGGATATTGCCATCTTAAAAGTGTTAAGTCTTCCAGTCTATAGACATTGAGTCTCTCCACTTATTTGGTCTTTTCCTTCTTTCAGTGATGTTTTGTAGTTTTCAGTTTATAAGTCTTATGCATCTTTTATTAAATTATTCCTAAGTATTTTATTATTTTTATGCTACTGTGAATGCAATTGTTTTTAATTTCATTTTATATTATTCATTGCTAGTATATAAAAATACAATTGATTTTTGTACATTGACATTTTATCCTGTAATTTTACTGAACTCATTTTTTAGTTCTGATAGATTTTAGGGCTTCCCTGGAGGCTCAGACAGTAGATAATCTGCCTGCAATGCAGGAGACCTGGGTTTGATCCCTGCTTCAGGAAGATACCCTGGAGAAGGAAATGGCAACCCACTCCAATATTCTTACCTGGGGAATTCCATGGACAGGGAACCTAGTGGGCTACAGTCCATGTGGTCACAAAAAGTTGGCACAACTGAATGACTAACACTGAATAGATTTTATGCAGATTCCTTAGAATTGTCCATATATGGGATTATGTAATCTACATAATCACTTCTAATCTAGATGTTTTTAATTCCTTTTCCTTACCTAAGTGCCCTGGCTAGAATCTCTCCTATAATGTTGAATAGACATGTGAGCAGATATCTTAGTCTTCTTCCTCATCATAAAGAAAAAGCTTCTAGCCTTTCACTATTAAAAATGTTAGTGGTGGGGTTTTTGTAGATGACCTTTGTAAAATTAAGACTATTTACTTCTATTCTTAATTTGTTGAGTGTTTTCATCATAAAATAGTGTTGGATTTTTAGTCAAATGCCTTTCTGCTTCTATTGAGATGATCATGTAGTTTTTACCCCTTGTTCTATAGATATAGTGTATTACACTGATTGATTTTCATATGTTGAGCCAATCTTGCATTCCTGGGACAAATGCCAGTCATAATGTATAAACCTTTTTATATGTTGCTAGATATAATTTTTGTTTGCTGGCATTCTGTTAAGGATTTTTGCATCTATATTCATAACAGAGTCTGGTCTAAGTTTGCCTCATTTACTGTCAGGGTAACGAATAAATAAGGAAACATTCCTCCTCTTCTATTTGGAAGAATTTTTGAAAGATTGATGTTAATTCTATAAATGTTTTCTAGAATTCACCAGTGTAGCTATGTAGACTCAGTCTCTTTCTTGTGGAAAGTTTTTTTATTATAATTCAATCTCTTTACTTGTTATATAATTATTCAGATTTTCTATTTGTTTTTCAGTGTTAGTAATTTGTATGTTTCTAGGATTTGTCCATTTTATCTCACTTACCTAATTTGTTAGCTTACCATTATTTATAGTAATCCTTTTTATTTCTGTAAGATCAGCAGTAATGTCTCTGATTTTGGCAATTTGAATCTTGTATTTCCTTTTTTAAATTTAACTATGGTTGGTTTACAATATTGTGTTAGCTTCGGTTGTACAGATTCTTTCTCATTATAGTTATTACAAGATATCGGATACAGTGCCCTGTGCTACACAGTAAATCCTTGTTGCTTATCTATTTCATATGTAGTGATGTGTATCTGTTAATCCATACTTCTCTAATTTATCCCTCCTCATCCCCTTCCTCTTTTGGTACCCATAAGTTTACTTTCTTTATCTGTGAGTCTGTTTCTGTTTTGTAATATAAGTGATATCATATACTTGTCCTTCTCTGTCTGATTTACTTCATTTATAGTATGAATCTTGTATTTTTAGTCTCACTAAATATTTGTCAACTATGTTATATGTTCAGAGAACCAATTTTTGTTTTACTAATTTTATCTATTATTTTTCTATTTTCAATTTCATTTATTTCTGCCCTGTATAGTACTTTTTCCTTCTACTTGCTTTTAGTTTACATTTCATTTTCTAGAGTTTTGAAATTTAAGATTTGATCCTTTAGATTTTTCTTCTTTAAATATAGTTCTTTACAACTGTAAGCTTCCCCTGAGCACTGCTCTATCTATATCCCATAAGTTTTCAAACGTTGTGCATTTGTTTTCATTCATCTCAAAGCATTTTCAAACTTCTTTGTGATTTTTTTCTGACTTGCAGGTTAAGTTTGTGTTTAATGTCTACATACAAGTGAATTTCTTAAATTTCCCTTTTTATTGATTTAAAATTTAGTTCCATTACTGTCAAAATGCATATTTTGTACGATTTCACTCCTCTTAAATTATTGAGGCTTATTTTATGGTGTAGTATGTTATATCCTAGAGAAAATATATGTGTTCTTGAAAACAGTGTGTTTTCTGTTGTCATGAGATGGCATATTCTATAGATTTCTGTTAAGTCTAGTGTTTTTCAAATCTTCTAATTCCTTGTTGATCTTTTGTCTAGTTCTATTCATTGTAGATAATGACATACTGAATTCTCCAGCTATTATTGTTGAATTGCCTACTTTTCCCTTTAGTTCTGTCAGTTTTTCCTCTTTTTTTTTCTTTTTTGGCTCTGTTGTAGATGCATATTTGTTTATAGTTTTTATGTCATGGAAGACATTAAGACCCTTTCATCATTATAAAACGTCCTTCTTTGTCTCTTGTAACAATTTTTGTCTTAAAGTCTACCTTGTCTAATATTAGAATAGCAACTCCAGCTCTCTTTGTTTACTATTTGCATGATGCACCTTTTTTCCATTTTTTAAACTTTTGATTTATATGCATTTTTGCATCTAAATTGCTTCTTTTTATAATTGAATACATAGTATATGTTTGGATCATTTGCCAATCTCTACCTTTTGATTGGAGTGGTTAGCCCATTTACACTCACTGTAATTATTGATAAAGTAGGATTTCTATGTTATTTTGTTGTTTTCTATATGCCTAATGTTTTTGTTTCTCTATTTCTCCATTACTGCCTCCATTTGAGATTAATACGTATTTTCTAGTATGCTACTTTAATTCCCTTGTTATGCCTTTATTGTATGTTTCTGAGGGCTTTTTTTTTTAGTGGTTGGCATGGGGATTTAATTAATATCTTAATTTAAAATAACCTAGTTTCAATTAATTCCAACCTAATTTCAATCATATACAAGAACTTTGTTTCAACATAGCTCTGTGCTCTTCCTCCTTGTTTGTACTATTACCATAAAATGTGCATATTTCTAAATTATGACCCCATCAACAAAATTGTATAATTATTGTTCTATGCAGCTGTCTTTTAAATCATATAGAAAAAAAGTTAAAAGGCAAAATGCACTAATGCTGACTTTTAAATTTACCTATGCAGTTTTAATCTTTACCATTGCTTGTTCATTCTTTTATGGATTATAGTTGCTGTTTATCATCCTTTCACGTCAGCATGAAGGACTCTCTTTAGCATGTGGTGTAGGGCAGATCTGCTAGTGACAGAAATCTCTCAGTTTTTGTTTGTCACTGACACTGAAGTCCCTCAGTCGTGTCCGACTCTTTGCGACCCCATGGACCGTAGCCTACCAGCCTCCTCCGTCCATGGAATTTTCCAGGCAAGAATACTGGAGTGGGTTGCCATTTCAGGAGTGCCTTAATTTCTCCTTCATTTTTGAAGGATAGCTTTTCTGAGTACAGAATTTTTGGCAAAGTTTTGTTTTCTTTTAGCACATTGAATATGTCATTCCACTGCCTTCTGGCTCCCATTATTTATGCTGAGAATTTAACTGTTAATCTCGAAGATCTGTGTATACAATGGCTCATTTTTCTCCTGCTACTTCCAAGATTCTCTCTTTGTCTTTGCCTGGTCTCTGTGTTTATATTACTTGAAGTTTGTTGAGCTTCTTAAATATGTCAATTATTATTTTTTATCAAATTTGGGAAGCTTCTGACCATTAATTTCTTCAAATACTCTTTCTGCCCCTTCCTTTCTTTCTCCTATCGTTCTGGGATTCTCGTTATGCTATGTTGATATAGTCTCAGAAATCTATTCCTTGTTCATTTTTAAAATTCTTTTTTTCTTTCTTTCCCTCAGATCATAGAAACTCAGTTGACCTATATTCAAGTTTATCAATTCTTTTCTGACAGCTAAGATCTGCTATTAAGCTCTCATAAAGAATTTAAAAATTTTAGTTATTTTACTTTTCAATTCCAGAATTTCTATTTTTATATGTACAGTTTCTATCTCTTTATTGATTTTCTCTCATTGGCAAGACCTTGTTCTCATGATTTCCTTTCAATTTTTGAACATGGTTTCTGTGAGGGTAGGGTCCAAGTTCAGTCCAACACTTCCTTTGCGTTCCCAAGAAATTCCTTGTGCTCAGTACAGGGTATGCTGGCAAGCTCACAAGTCATACTGGATGCAAAGAGTTCAGAGCATAGTCAGTACTACCTGTTCCCTTAATCTTGAGCATGTGAAACTTTCTCAGAACTGCTTGGCTATGCACGTGTCAGGTACCTCCCCAACTGTGTGTATTTCAGACTCTAGGGAGTAAGAGCTGGTGTCCTTCTTCTGTGGCACAAAGTGAGGTAAAGGCAGCTCACTGGCCATGGCGGCTGCTGAGTGGACCCACTAGCTATGGAGGGCTGTTATAACGCAAGGAGATGAATATTTGTGTACTGGCTCCTCTTGAGGTAGGTAAACAAGGTACCATTTGAGCCCAGATGCTGTTGTCTGCTCTTGTGAGCTGTGCTAAGTCATGTCAGCCTTGTCTGACTCTTTGGGAACCTATGGACCATAACCTGCCAGACCTCTCCATCCATGGGATTCTCTAGGCAAGAATACTAGAGTGGGTTGCCATTTCCTCCTTCAGGGGATCTTCCCAGCCCAGGAATCGAACCTGCATCTCTATGTCTGCTGCATTGACAAGCAAGTTCTTTACCACTAGCACCACCTGGGAAGCCCTGTCTGTTCTTAGTGACCTTGAGTCATGCACTGGTCTCTTCCCTGGTTAGCACTTACCTGCGTGTTAACCTCAGTCACACTCACGTTCTATTCCATCCTCTGCCACACCTAACCCACCTACTGAAACACTTGCCCTTAATATTTTGAACATATTTGTAATAGTTGACTTAATTGCACTTATATCTGTGCTTCCTTGAACACAATTTCTACTAATTGCTTCCCCACCCCCCGCCAAGTTTTAGCCACAGTTTCCTGTTCCTTATTTGTCTCATTATCTTTTGTCGAAAACTTGTCATTTGAAATAGTGCGGTGTACTAATTCTGGAAATGAGATTTCCTCCCTTTCTCCGGGGCTTGCTGCTGCTGCTTGGTTTTTCATTTGCTCTGTTTGTTTTTTTGGTGGTCGTGCTGGTGACATTGCTGTTGTTTAATGACTTTCCTAGACTACTTTTTAGAGCTGTCATGTGTGCCTCCTGAATTTTCTGCTTGGTTAGCTTAGTGGTCAGCTAAAGATTAGAAATTGTCTTCAGTGCCTCAAATCAGTGTGTTTTCTGGCCTTTATATGTGTGTAGGCATATCTTCAGGGGCTCCCTGGTGGCTCAGAGGTTAAAGCGTCTGCCTTCGATGCAGGAGACCTGGGTTTGATCCCTGGGTCGGGAAGATCCCTGGAGAAGGAAATGGCAATCCACTCCAGTATTCTTGCCTGGAGAATCCCATGGACGGAGAAGCCTAGTAGGTTACAGTCCACGAGGTTGCAAAGAGTTGGACACGACCGAGTGACTTCACATTCACCTTCACCTTCACCTCAGGCATATCTTCAATGCCCTAGTTTACAATTCTGCCCTAGTCTTCATTTCCTGCCTTCATGGAGCTTCAAAGTCAGCCAAAGGTGAGCAATTAGGACATAGTGGGGTCTTTCCTGGGTGTGTACACTGCCTTCCAGATTTCTAGGAATACGTTAAGTTTTTTGAAATCCCATAGGGACTTCTCATTTCTAAGTTTTTCCCTTAAAGATTTTGGATCAGCTTCTTGTTTGCCCCAGTTGGTGTTGCCCTCCTCCTTGCCTCAGGCAGCTGTGACATTAAATGATTATTGCCTTGGGTAAGTGCCTGTGAGTGCCTGTGAGACAGAGCTCTTCACACAGAGTCAGGCCAAATAATGACAAGTCCTGAGAATGGAGTATTTCCAGGGAATTTTAAGACAGATCATAAAACAAAATAAAAAGACAATCTACTGAATGGGAGAAAATATTTGCAAGTGATGTGACCAATAAGAGATTAATAGCCAACATATATAAATATTTCATACAACTCAGCACTGTCAAAAACCAAAGAACCAGATTTAAAAGTGGGCAGAAGACCTGAATAGGCATTTTTTCCTAAAGAAGAAACACTGATGGCCAAAAGGCACATGAAAAGATGTTCAATGTTCCTAATCCTCAGGAATATGCAAATTAAAACCACAGTGAGATATCAACTCATACCTGTCAGAACAGCCGTCATTAAAATGAACAGAAATAACAAATACTGGAGAGGACATGGAGAAAAGGGAAGCTGGTACACTGTTGGTAGGAATTTAAACTGGTAAAGCTACTGTGGAAAACAGTATGGAGATTTCTCAAAAAACTAAAAATAAAACTACCACATGACTCAGAAATTCCATTTCTGGGTATATATCTGAAAAAAAATACAGATTAAAAAACATGCACATACCCCAATGTTCACTGCAGTATTGTTTACAACTGCCAAGATACAGAAGCAACCTAAACGTCCACTGACAGATGAATATACATATACACCATGAAGTATTACTCATCTATTAAAAAGAACAAAATTTTGCCACTTGCACCAACATGGATGGCCTTGGAGGGCCTTATGTTAAGTGAAATCAGTCAGATGGAAAGACAGATACTGTCTGATATCATGTATATGTGGAATCTAAAAAATATGACAAACATGAGTATCAAAAAAGAAGCAGATTTACAGATACATAAAATAAACAAGTGTTTACCAGTGGCGAGGGGCAATATAGAGGCAAGGGAGTGGGAGGTACAAACTACAGGATGTAAGATAGGCTCAAGGATATATTGTACAATATAAGGAATACAGCCAATATTTTGTAATAGCTGTAAGTGGAAAGTAGCCTTTAAAAATTGTATAAAAATTTAAACATTAAAAAATAAAGAGCTGGAGTTGGGATTTGAACCAGCCAGTTTCAAAAAAAAAAAAGATTGTATATAACATTTCTCTGAGTAGGAAACTTTTCAAGGAGCTCCAGACTTTTGTTTCCCCTCCAGTGACTGGTTGTCTGATAGTTTTCACAGGGTTGTGAGGCTATTGGTTTTTTCAAGGATACCTTGAAGCTGGAAAGAGAGAATGGTAATAGAGTAATCAATTAAAATTTAAAATGCCACAACAATCATGTTTCTCTCAAGATTTAACCATTTTTCTTAAATATATGTTCCATGAGCTATTTGTTTATTCATTTCAATGTTTTTAAAAAGGCGATTTTGATGACTTTTTGCCACTACTTTTCTTTCATGGAGGAACTATATTTTGGAGGTCCTTACTGCACCACCTGAAGTGCTTTCCAAACTGAATTATTTTCAAATGAAATGGGGGCTCACTATTTAAGGAAAAATTGTCTATGCCTTCTGTTTCCATTTCTTCATTTGCCCCCCGCTCCAAATACTGCAGTCTGTTTCGTGTTTCTGCTATTTCCTCCTGATGGTTCTGGCCCCAGTTGACAGCAGCCTCCTGTGTATCTGCTATCTTCCCAGAAGCATTCGTGATTGTTGACACTGGCCTCCCTTCTGACTTCCTACCGGGCTTTCAAAGCTCTTCTCTTTATGCCTCTCCTCTTACTTCTCATATTACTTCACCTACCTTTCTTCTGGAAAAATCTTTCATTCTTTTTGCTCCTTTATCACTGGTATTCAGCAGGATTCCATTCTGGTTCTCATCTTCCCGGTACATGGCCATCAAGCTCCAAACTAGGAAGTAGCCTTTATATCTGATGAGCCAACCAATATCAACATACTGATGTGTACATTATTTACCTTCAGCTCTAAAAGTCTAAGGACAAATTTCCAACTTCTCACTGAACATGGTCCAGGAATCTCATTATAATAATGATAATTTTTCCAGGTATTGACACATATGAGTTCCCAGGCACTGTGCTAGTTGTTTGATATGTATTACCTCTCTCTCGTCTTTGTTATACCCCAGTGATAAATATCATTTCTTGCCTTTTACATTTGAGGTTAGACTAAGTATTTATCAAAGATCAAACAGTTAATAAACAGTAGAGCTGGGATTAGAACTCAGAGTTTTCTGATTCTAAACTTACAGAATTACTTCATCTGTAAAATGGGTATAATATTATAATACCTACTCTTTGTAAGGATGAAGTGAGTTAATACTTAAAAATTCAATAGTAAGAATTCAATAACATGTTGACCTTTGTTGTTATTATTATAGGATGCTGCCTCTCAACTCATCTTCGCATCTCTCTGTTTTCTCTCTTCCCCCAAATACCCTCTCCTTCCTGCATTCCCTTTTTCGGTCAGTGACATAATCATACCCACAGACACCCAAATAAGGCGCATCGGAATTGCCTAGGACTTTCACATCGCCCCCATCCACCCACATTTACTTGGTTGCCAAGCCTCACAGAGTTTCTCTAAACTGTCTCACCATCCTCATATCTCACTCAGGCTCCCATCATTGTGATTATTCCAAGCTTAGTTAACCTGTCTTCCTTCCTTTGGGCTCTCTCCTCTGCTCCACCCACGCAGCAAACAGTTTTCTACAGTTATTACATATCTGTATTCTTTCCAACACAGAGGCCTAATTATATCACTTCCTTAAAAATTTAAAACAACGCCCTGTTTGCACAAAATCTTTCATCTGGAATTCGAAATACTGCACCAGTGGCCCCTGTCTTGCAACGCCAGTTTCAACTCCCACCTCACGCCAAACCAGTGCCCTGTGCTCTAGCCACAAGAGATAAGCTCTCATCCCTGGGCACACCAGGAAGGTTCACCCCTCCCAGCCTTTGCTTATGTAATTCCCTCTGGCTGGAATTCCTTTCCTGGCTCCACATCCATGCTCTCCTGTTGATTACCTATGTGTGTGTGCTAAATCGATTCAGTTATGTTCGACTCTTTGAGGCCCCATGGACTGTAGCCTGCCAAGCTTCTAAGTCTATGGGATTATCATGGCAAGTTTCCATTCCCTCCTCCAGGGGATCATCCAACCCAGGGATTGAACCTGCATCTCCTGGGACTCCTCCATTGCAGTCAGATTCTTTACTGCTGTGTCATTGGGAAAGCCTGTTGATTCCCCACCCTGCCTTAAAAATACATGCAGCTGTGCTACTTCTTCTATGGAGCATTCCTGATCAGCTCTCTGACCTTCAACGCTGTTCGTGCCTATTTGACTTCCTGAAGGGAAGGAACCCTGTCCCACTTTTTGTGTCTTCAGCATCTAGCAGAGTTCCTGGCATAGAATACATTTCCAGTCCAGTTTGCTTGCTGCTATCAAGGTAAAAAGGCCAAATGGCTGTCTGAGGAGGCCTTCGAAATAGTTGACAAAAGAAGAGAAGTGAAAGGCAAAGGAGCAAAGGAAAGATAGATCCATTGGAATTCAGAGTTCCAAAGAATAGCAAAGAGAGATTAAAAAAAATTTTTCCTAAGTGATCAGTGCAAAGAAATAGAGGAAAACAATAAAATGGGAAAGACTAGAGATCTCGTCAAGAAAATTAGAGATACCAAGGGAATATTTCATGCAAAGATGGGCTCAATAAAGGACAGAAATGGTGTGGACCTAGAAGAAGCAGAAAATATTAAGAAGAGGTTGCAAGAATACACAGAAGAACTATACAAAAAGATCTTCACAACCCAGATAATCACGATGGTGTGATCAGTCAGCTAGAGCCAGACATCCTGGAATGTGATGTCAAGTGGGCCTTAGGAAGTATCACTACCAACAAAGCTAATGGAAGTGATGGAATTCCAGTTGAGCTATTTCAAATCTTAAAAGATGATGCTGTGAAAATGCTGTACTCAATATGCCAGCAAATTTGGAAAACTCAGCAGTGGCCACAGGACTGGAAAAGGTCAGTTTTCATTCTAGTCCCAAAGAATGGCAATGCCAAAGAATGCTCAAACTACTACACAATTGTACTCACCTCGCACACTAGTAAAGTAATGCTCAAAACTCTCCAAACAAGGCTTCAACAGTACATGAACTGTGAACTTCCAGATGTTCAAGCTCGATTTTAAAAGGCAGAGGAACCAGATATCAAATTACCAACATCCGTTGGATCATTGAAAAAGCAAGAGAGTTCCAGAAAAACATCTACTTCTGCTTTATTGACTATGCCAAAGCCTGTTTAACTGTGTGGATCACCACAAACTGTGGAAAATTCTGAAAGAGATGGGAATACCAGACCACCTGACCTGCCTCTTAAGAAACCTGTAGGCAGGTCAGGAAGCAACAGTTAGAACTGGACATGGAACTACAGACTGGTTCCAAATAGGAAAAGGAGTACGTCAAGGCTGTATATTGTCCCCCTGCTTATTTAACTTACATGCAGATACATCATGAGAAATGCTGGACTGAAAGAAGCACAAGCTGGAATCAAGATTTCCGAGAGAAGTATCAATAACCTGAGATATGCAGATGACATATGCATATCACTTCTGCCTTATGGCAGAAAGTAAAGAAGACTTAAAGAGCCTCTTGTTGAAAGTGAAAGAGGAGAGTGAAAAAGTTGGCTTAAAGCTCAACATTCAGAAAACGAAGATCATGGCATCTGGTCCCATCACTTCAAGGCAAATAGATGGGGAAACAGTGGAAACAGTGTCAGACTTTAATTTTTGGGCTCCAAAATCACTACAGGTGGTGATTGCAGCCATAAAATTAAATGACACTTACTCCTTGGAAGGACAGTTATGACCAACCTAGACAGCATATTAAAAAGCAGAGACATTCCTCTGTCAACAAAGGTCCATCTAATCAAGGCTATGGTTTTTCCAGTAGTCATGTAAGGATGTGAGAGTTGGACTATAAAGAAAGCTGAGCACAGAAGAATTGATGCATTTGAACTGTGGTGTTGGAGAAGACTCTTGAGAGTCCCTTGGACTGCAAGAAAATCCAACCAGTCCATCCTAAAGGAGATCAATCCTGGGTGTTCATTGGAAGGACTGATGTTGAAGCTGAAACTGCAATACTTTGGCCACCTGATGAGAAGAGCTGACTCACTGGAAAAGACCCTGATGCTGGGAAAGATTGAGGGTGGGAGGATAAGGGGACGACAGAGAATGAGATGGTTGGATGGCATCACCAACACAATGGACATGAGTCTGGGTGAACTCTGGGAGTTGGTGATGGAGAGGGAAGCCTGGCGTGCAGCAGTTCATGGGGTCGCAAAGAGTCAGACATGACTGAGCAACTGAACTGAACTGAAAGCCTTTGACTGTGTAGGCCACAACAAATTGTGGAAAATTATCAAACAGATGGGAATACCAGACCACCTGACCTGCCTCTTGAGAAATCTGTATGCAAAGAAGCAACAGGTAAAACCAGACATGGAACAACGGACTGGTTCCAAATTGGGAAATGAGTTCGCCAAGGCTGTATATTGTCACCCTGCTTTTTTAACTTAATATGCAGAGTACATAATGTTTAATGCGGGACCAGATGAAACACAAGCTGGAATCAAGATTGCTGGGAGAAATATCAATAACCTCATATATGCAGATGACACCACTCTTATGACAGAAAGTGAAGAAGACCTAAAGAGCCTCTTGGTGAAAATGTAAGAGGAGATTGAAAAACCTGGCTTAAAACTCAACAGTCAAAGAATGAAGATCATGGCCTCTGGTCCCATCACTTCATGGCAAATAGATGGAGAAACAGTGGAATCTGTGGCAGACTTATTTTCTTGGGCTCCAAAATCACTGTAGATGGTGACTGCAGCCATGAAATTAAAAGACAATTGCTCCCTGGAAGAAAAGCTATGACCCATCTAGACAGCATATTAAAAAGCAAAGACATTACTTTGCCAACAAAGGTTTTTCTAGTCAAAGTTACGGTTTTTCCGGTAGTCACATATGGATGTGAGAGTTGGACTATAAAGAAAGCTGAGCGTTGAAGAACTGATGTTTTTGAACTGTGGTGTTGGAGAAGACTCTTGAGAGTCCCTTGGACTGCAAAGAGATCCAACCACTCCATCCTAAAGGAAATCAGTCCTGAATATTCATTGGAAGGACTGATGCTGAAGCTGAAACTCCAATACTTTGGCCACTTGATACAAAGAACTGACTCATTGAAAAATACCCTGATGCTGGGAAAGATTGAAGGCAGGAGGAGAAGGGGATGACAGAGGATATGATGGTTGGATGGCATCATCGACTCAATGGATATGAGTTTGAGCAAGCTGGCATGACCAACTCAGTGGACATGAGTTTGAGCAAGCTCTGGCAGTCGGTGATGGACAGGGAAGTCTGGCATGTTGCAGTCCATGGAGGTCGCAGAGTCAGACATGACTGAGCGACTGAACTGAACTGAGCTGATCAAAGTACCAAAAAGATGTTCTATCATCACCTCTAGCCAGGAAGCCTGTGACCACATGGGATGGAGGGTGGGATTCAAGTTCACATGCTCTTGTGTTATTTGACTTTAAAAAAACTGTGAGGATCTAATTTTTTTTAATAATAAAAGATGTCTACATTCTGCTTAAAAGCTGTTGGTTATATGAGGAATGATCAAAATTTTCCTAGCAGGCTGGAAAGCAGAGAAATGGGGCAAGAAGATAAAACAGATTCCAGCACTGAGTTTAAAAATGACTGCCTAGGACTTGCTTATATAACTGTCTAGAACCAATGGGACAAAATGAACTTTCATGTTGGACCCTTGTGCCAGAATAAACACTCTGGGTGGCTGAAGAGGGGCCCTGTGAGGGCGGTGCTCTGCTTAGGCTCCTGGGTTCCCGCCCTTTGTCTGAGCTGGGCCCACAGGAGACTCCCAGGCAGTCACTTTGATTCATGATCCAACAATTCAATGAACTCTCAGTCTGTTCACCAAATAACCAGCTTGAATTAATATGTTGACTTAAATTGATCAAAGCAGTGGTTCTTCTGGAGACTCACCACTGGGCATCAGTCTTGTCCAGGAGCACAGCTTTTTCTACTGTTTGGACATCTTCTGTGTTCCCTCTGGTTGAATAAAAATAGTTCTAATAAGTGGTAAAATGATGGTCTTTTCCATTCCAAAGTTAAGGAAATAAATGGCTGTTTAAGTCCTGGTGAGTCAGTCTGGTTGCCTCATATATACCCAGGAGACAGTTCTTCAGTTGAATTTTAATAGAGAAAGATGTGGAAACTTCCCTGTTAGGCTTAGCATTTTCCTTGTAGCATCATAAAGTGATGTAGCTCTGTGCATTTCTAGCCCATGTAGAGGACTGGACCGTATATGTACAGTGGCTTAAAAGCATGACTACCTGTTTTCCCAGCAAGCTAGTTTGCTTAATTGTGTGCTTTCTTGCGGGGTGATTGATTTCTGCACCTTTCCATTTCTGGAAGTATTCAAAAGCCATTGGTGGCACATGAAATTTTTGAGAAACATTTAGAAACCATTTGGCAGGATCTCTTCTTTCTTGGAGAACAGCCCTTCTATAGGACATTTTCAGGAAAACAAGACCCCAGTGTTTTAAAGATCTCGAATGGCCCTGATGGCTCAAATGGTAAAGAATTTGGCTGCAATGTGGAAGATCCGGGTTTGATCCCTGGGTGGGGAAGATCCCCTGGAGAAGCAAATGGCAACTCACTCCAGTATCCTTGCCTGGAGAATCCCATGGACAAGAGGAGTCTGGTGGGCTACAGTCCATGGGGTCGCAACAAGTCAGACACGACGGAACAAGTAAGCAAAGCACAGCACAAAATCAGAATCTGCCAAGGAATTACAATTAGGGCTTTAAAGATGTTTAAAATTGTGTTTTTCTCTTCTAAACTGGCCTTCTGCATTGATGGAGAGAGTGTTGCTCCCAACCAAGGGGGGCCACATATGTCGTATGACTTTGGAGACAGACAACAACGTCCTGCAGAACCTACAGTTGGGAGAGGTCATATAGAGCAGAAATCCCCTGACTCTTGCCAAGAGAACTTATCTTGAAGGGGTGATACCATGGAAGCAGACCTTGGGAGACTGGGGGCTGCAGGTTAGTGATAGTTGTGTCGTCAGTTAGCTGTCAGAACTTATTTCTTACCCCTTGTCTCTCTGCCCTATGGAATCATACATAAAGTCCAATAAAATCACATATGAAGTCCTAAAGAGTCATATGTGAGGCCCTAGAGAATCATACATGAGGATGTTGTGTCTTGCTTTCAGAAAAAGCCATCTTAATCCTCTGGGGTAACACTTAGTTGAACTGGATCAACAGCTGTCATGGAGATGATTAAAAACATGAAATTATCTTGATATTTTATATTTGGACAAACAAAGAGAGCACATGGCTATATTTAGCAATTCTTAATAGAGAAAATTTTTAATGCAAATGGAATTTATCCTAGGTTGGTTGTTGCCCAGGAGATTCTTGTTGAGTGGAAAGAGAGACTTATTTAAAAAGCAAATTCTTAGTAATTCATACCCAGAGCTGCTTAAAAAGACTTGTCTAGAAGACATGTGCCAAGTGTACTCATTTAATGTTCTGCCTTCAAGATGCTGGGAAAATCAAGTTTCTACCTCTGAGTAGCAATTCAATCAGTTTACATTAAAGGTCCAAGGTTAAATGTAACTGAGAGATCAGGACGATGTGAGGAGACAGCCTTCCTTCCAGATGCAAATGCCACCTGCACAACTGGTCCTGTCTTCAGACAAGAGTCTGAGCCCAAGCTTTTGAACAGACACTAGTATGTGTACAGCAATGTCCCACACAGAAGGCGAACAGTCTATGCAAGGTGGGTACACATCACAGGACGAAAACATCAGTGCACGGATTCACAGTTGCTTATTTACCACTGTAGCTGTCAATGGCTACTAAGAGGTTAGTAGATTACAATAAACTTCTAGTGTTACTATTCATGCATGGAATGCAGAAGATAAATTTTTAGCCTGTTCGAATCTTTTATTTTTTTAATTACTATGTCTTAATTGGAGGATAATTGCATTACAGTATCATCTTGGCCTCTGCCATACATCAACATGAATAAGCCACAGATATACACATGTCCCCTCCCTCCCGAACCCCCCCTTCCTATCTCTCACCCCATCCCACCCCACCCCACCCCTTTAGGTTGTCACAGAGCACACAGGGTTGAGTGCCCTGTGTCACACAGCCAATTCCCACTGGCTTTCTATTTTACATGTAGTAGTGTACATGTTTCCATGCTATTTTCTGTTTGTCCCACCCTCTCCTTCCCTCACTGCTTCCACAAGTCTGTGCTCTCACATCTGGATCTCCATTGCTGCCCTGCAAATAGGTTCATCGGTACCAACGTTATAGATTCCATACACATGAATTAATATGCAATATTTGTCTTTCTCTTTCTGACTTACTTCACTTTGTGTAATAGGCTCTAGGTTCATCCACTTGATTAAGACTGACTCAAATCAGTTTTTTTTAATAGCTCAGTAATATTTCACTGTATATGTGTTCCACAGTTTCTGTATCCATCCGTCAATGGACATCTAGGTTGCTTCCATGTGCTAACTATTGTAAAAAGTGCTGAATAAAGCATTGGTTTTATTCTTGCTTAGTAGTTCTCTCCTTAGCAAAATAGCAAAACTGACTACGATCAATTTTATATCATTAATAATCCACCTACTGTATAGCACAGGGAATGCTGTTTGATATTATGTAACAACCTAAATGGGAAAAGAATTTTAAAAAGAACAGATATATGTATATGCATAACTGAGGCCTTCCGAGGTGGTGGTGGTGGTAAAAAACCTGCTTGGCAATGCAGGAGACAATAAGAGATGTGGGTTTGATCCCTGGGTTGAGAAGATCCCCTGGAGGGAGGGCATGGCAACCCACTTCAGTATTCTTCCCTGGAGAATTTCATGTACAGAGGAGGGTTGAGAGGCTACAGTCCATAGGGTCACCAAGAGTCTGACATGGGTGAAGTGACTTAGCGTGCATGCATTCATAACTGAATTACTTTGGCATACACCTGAAACTAGCACATTATTAATCAGCTATATTCCAGTGTAGAAGGAAATGGCAACCCACTCCAGTGTTCTTGCCTGGAGAATCCCAGGGACAGGGGAGCCTGGTGGGCTGCCGTCTATGGGGTCGCACAGAGTCGAACATGACTGAAGCGACTTAGCAGCAGCAGCAGCATATCCCAATGTAAAAGAAAAAGGTAAAAAGAAACAAGTCGAAACCAAATTTGTTGCAAGGAGGTCTGTATACCTACGGGCATAAATTATTTTGCGAAGTAGCTAGGATTACTTACATTTATAAACAAGACTGTGAGATTCACATTAGCATGAAACATACTGTCTCAAGGATGAAAATAAAATTGCTTCCCAAACAAATGTTGGGGAGAACACAAGAGGCGTGTCCCGATTGCCAGTGTAACCATTTCAGACATAGGAACAGTGCTTGAATGCTATTTTTAAAAGACAGAAAGAGATAGCTAAATATAAGAATATTTGTTTCCTTTTAGGTAGGAAAAAAAAAAACCATCCACTCTCTTGGGCCCTCTTTAGGAAAGAGAGCATGTAAGGCTTATGCAGTTCTATAAAATTATATACCACCATATGCTTCCAACCTCAAATTCTGGTTATTTTGGTTTGGCTTACTGCTTTTATTCCATAGGAAACACAAGTACTTTACCCCAAAGGCTTGTTAAATATTCTACCACTCAGCTGGAGTAAAGAGTTAATTGGAACAAGAGCGGTCTCTCATGACCCTGAGTGGACAAGCACTTTTTCATTATTTTGCCAGATTGTCTTCTCCAAGCTCCAGAATGTGAAAAATACTGTCTTTGCCACAGTGATGTCACCAGCACATGGCTGGCTGCCCTGATGGGTGCCAGCTGGGTTTCCAGGCACATGGGCCATGCAATAAAAATCAAGCATGTTGCCTTCCTGTGCTGAACAACACACTCCACAAGCTTCCTGTTGCCAAGAGTGTCCATGACGGGGACTACACAGAGGTGTTTATTCGTTTTAGTTCAGTATTTTAAATAATTTATATAAAGTGACTATCACTTGTGCCCGCAGCCTCAGAGGCAGCTGTCCAAAACCTTTCAGCAAAGCAGCGTGTTAGACCGTTCTAGGGTCACCTGTGAGGAATGCTGGACGGAATCCCTGATGTTGCTGCAGGTATGGGTGATTTTCTGTAGGACACCCAGGAATTCCTGCCTGTTTCAGCAGCGCCAGGCATCTCTCCAGGCTGGTACTTCCTGGGTGATGCTTGTTTGTGTCAGGATCAGAAAACCACAAGGGGAATAAAAGGCAGCAACATGTACTTCAGCGGCTTGGCAGACTTCCTGGGGAAGGCTGGTTGGGAGGCTATAACAGTATTGATTCAATTTAGTTTTGGACAAGTTTATACATCCAGATGGTGAAGCCTGACCTTCATTAACTAAGGATAAATTTGATACAATTTTGCTTTAGTTACTTTGGAACTTAAGGATATACACAATTAGACAAAATAGTTCAAAGATTCCCAAATACCCATCACCACCTTCAAACACTCATCAATTTATAGCTAATTTCATTAAACCTCAATTCTTCTTATTACTCCTCCATCCCCCCACCAAGACAGCAACTCTGAAAGATGTAAAAATTTTTCTTGATATAATCACAATGCCATTATTTCTCCTAAGGTCTTAGTAATTTCACCAAATGTTCAGCATTGAAAATTCTGGTTGTCTCCTCAATGTTTTAATTTTGTAACAGCCCATTTGTTATAGAAACAGAATCCAAATAAGTTTCACACCTGCAATTGCTGAAGTTCTGTATATTTTCTTTAATTCATAGGTTCTCTTTCATCTCTTTTCTCCTCCACCTCCTCCTCCTTGTCCTTCTCGTCACTATTTGTTGAAGAAACACATTTTGTTTCTATAAAAATGTTTCCATTTGTCCTATGAAATTTCCTACACCTGACATCTTCATGTGGTCATTTAATATTTCCTGCTGTCATCTTATTTCCATCCATTGTTGGTTGGATTTAGAGGCTTGATCTAAGGCTGGGTTTGGGAGCAAGACTAACGCATTGATTTGTTAGGAGATGCCATCACCCTGTGCTGCAGATGGTGGCTGAACAACAGAAATATGCTGTTCACCGTCATAAGGCTAGACGTCCAAGATCTGGGGGTCAGCGGGGCTGGTTTCTCCTGAGGCTGCTCACCTTGGTTTGGAGATGGCCGTCTTCTCCCTGTATCTTCCCATGATCTTTCCTCTGTGTGTGTCTGCGTTCAAATCTTCTTCTTATAGAGACACCAGTCAGACTGGATCAGGGGCTAACCTAATGACTTCATTTTAATTTAATTACCTCTTTGACATCTCTCTCTTTAAATACAGTCACATTCTGGGGTACTGGGGGTTAGGACTCCAACATGGGAATTTTAGAAGTGAGCAATTCAACCCATAATAACTTTCCATGTGATACCCTTCCTTCAAGAGGTACATAAAATCAGATTGTTTATCTTTTTGTGGCTTTGGCAAGCACTGATGATCAATGCCTAGATTGATTAATTTGAGTTTGCAAAGTGGTGATATATCCTAATTCTGGTGTTCCTTCTTCATATATTAGCTAAATTCCTTTGTGTTTTTTTAAAGTTGCTTCATCTTCTCTTTGGTTTGCAATTTTATTGGAAAGGCAGAATATTTGATTCTATTTACTCATTTTCAAAATAATGGGTTGCTTCACTGAAATCCTCCAGTGTGATCAGTTTGTTGTGATTTTCTCAGTGACACATTGAACTCACGGATGTTCACATCTGTGTGTATGAAAGTGTGATGGCTAGTAATCCACTGTGGTTATTACCTTTCCCTCAAACTGTCGTATTTTTAGCCAAGGGAGGCTTTTCAAGCTAATACAGACCAGGGATTTTGGCTTTCACCAATCAATAGAAATTGATTAGAGGCCAGGCAAGAAATTCAGGCGAGGCTTTATTGAGGCCTCTAGTGCAGCAGCAGGGAGCAAGAACAAGTAACAGGTTCCCTTGTCGGCTCCCCGTGGGTGGTGGTGGGGGTGCATCAAGCTCTTTCCTTATGTGGCGTGAGAGTAGGGGTCTGTCCAGGGGTCGAGGTGCAGGGGTGCCTTAGGTGGCTTACCCCCCCTGAAGTGGCACTATGTGCAAGGGGCATGCACAGTACCCTGTTTTTGCTCCTGACACCCAGTTTTCGCTCCTGGCTCCTCAGAAATGGCAGTTGGGTCTCTTTGTCTTTGTATCTTTGTGTCCAGAATCTGCCGCAAGTGTACAGATACACTGTTGTTTTAGTCCATATAGTTTCTCTGTATATTGTCCCTTGAGGAGGGGGTGTGTCCAGGCGCCAGCCCTGCAGCACAGGGCCCCAGGTCCCAGCCTGGCTCGGGTGTGTCCAGGCGCCAGCCCTGCAGCACAGAGCCCCAGGTCCCAGCCTGGCTCAGCGCTTGGCCCTAAGTTCGCAGACAGGACCGCAGGAGGCCTGGAGCACTTCCTCGTCCAGTGCAGCGTGAGGTGCCAGGCTCCTGTTTTCCAATTTCCTTCTCCAGATCCAAGAAGTTCCAGTTCCTTTGGGTGGTTTCCACTATTTAGTGTTTGAAGAGTAGAAACTGAGCACCAGGGGAGCTCACTACTATCGGTTGGTTCCCACGTTCAGGCCTTCATAGTGAGTGGAACTATGAAAAACTACATATGCAAACACACATAATCATACATATGTGTACAAATACATCTTCCAGTCAAATCCAAGGTTTGTTTTATCTTAATATCTGCATTTCCTCTTTCCCTCTCCATGAATCCTGGTCTCAACCATAGCAGGAACGACTGACTAAGAACACTGCATTATTGCCCACTCATTTTTACCCACGGCACATCCACAACAAAGTCATGGTCACACAGCCAACACTCCTGCCAAGCTTCTTGCAGTTCATTTTGTCCTTAGATCTGTACTTAAATAATCATGTTTTTAAATCCCTGGGAAGGACTTCCTCAGTGGTCCAGTGACTAAGAATCTGCCTGCCAACGCGGGCAGGGTTCGATCCCTGGTCTGGAAAGATTCCACATGCTGTGGAACAGCTAACGCCATGCATCCCAGCTACGGACCCCATGTGCTGCAACTACTGAAGCCTGTGCACCTAGAGCCCTTGCTCTGAGACAAGAGAAGTCACATCAATGAGAAGCCCTTGCACTGAAACTAGAGAGTAAGCCTGCTTGCCACAACTAGAGAAAGCCCACGTGCAGTGACAAAGATCCAGGACAGCCAGAAATAAATTAAAATTAAAAATTAAAATAAAAGAACCCCTGGGAATATTTCTTCTTTATGGGTTAAACTACCAACTGGATACATGTTTAGTTTTTTACCATTTTATATATAAATTATTTTATAAATAAGAACTAAGATAATAAGGTATATACCTTGTAGATAGGGGATTTCCAGGTGGCACCAGTGGTAAAGGACCCACCTGCCAATGCTGGAGACCCAAGAGTCATGGGTTCGATCCCTGGATCATGAAGATCTACTGGAGTGGGAAATGGCAGTCCACTCCAGTTTTCTTGCCTGGAGAATCTCATGGACAGAGGAGTCTGGCAGGCTACAGTCCATCGGGTCGCAAAGTGACATGACTGAAGGGACTTAGCATGCACGCACGCACCTTGGAGCTAAGAGATGCACGTGTTTTCAAAGGCAAGCCAAGTGTGACACCAGCACGGCTTTCCTGTTTTTCTTGTCACCATATGTGTCTAAGCCAGAGAAAGGGCTGGTTTGTGTCGTGGCGGGTTTCGAGGAGGAGGTGACGCCTGAATCATGTCTTACCTAACAGCTGCAAAGAGCAACTTAGATTCTCAGAGAAACTGCCCCTTAGTTCTGCTCAAGGAAGAAAACATTTGTTCCAACGCCCACCATGTAATTCTTCTTTGAATTTTAATGAGTTAGCCTTTAGGCTGCTAGACAGAAAACAACGGCTCTGTTCTGTTTAAACTCTGCCATCTTTCTATTTTGCTGCAGAGGCTAGAAAAGAAAGGTTTTTTGCCAAATGTGTGGTCGTATGCTCCAAGGTAGTTCATCTGGATGTGTGAAGTTCCATCTCATGATAGCATTTTGGAAGCTAAATATAGCAGTGGTCTCAGTAAGTCCACTATCCATCCAATTATTCACACAACCTGGAAGCTGAAAACTGCCACTGCTTCCACCATTATCTTCATCCCCCACATCTGATACCTAAGTCCTGCCAAATCTACACTCCGTGATAATCCTGGAACCTGTTTCCCTTGTCCATCTTGCCCTCTTGTTTCCCTAGATCAGCATCCTTCTCTCATAGATGCCTGGCTGTTCCCGTCTCCACTGACTCCCCTATGCCCACCCTCTACTCAAAACGTAAACCTTATTTCGTCACTTTTGGTATTGTGTAGAAGGATGGATGGGTAACATGTAAATCCCTTCTTGGGGATGCTCTAAAGGCCAGAGGCAAGAGTGAACTGGTCCTGGTCTGAGTCCTAACTCCTCTGGCCTCACCTGTCCCTGGACGTTGAGATCTGGCGGCTCTGCAACACTCGCTGCACCAGGTGAAGCCAGGCTTTGGTACTGATGCCTGCTCTTCTTGATGAAACACTGATTCCCTGCCTCCCTGCTCATCCTTTGCTATCTAATCTCACCTTTTCAGACTCCTCTGCAGAACGTGCCCCCTGCCCCATCCACGTCTTCTCCTCACCCCTGTTAAATGCATAATACCCAGCGTGGCTGTACCACTCATCTGGCTGTGTGTTAGAATTAGTGATGTGTCCATTTTCCCTTCTACACTAGAAGCTGCTTGATAGAAAGGACAGTGATCCAAAATGATTTATTGATTTACTGATTCAATAAACATGTGGTCCAATTAAAGACTGTAAACCAAAGCGGTCAGAAAAGGGTATTTCTTCTTCTTCAAATATCAGTGGGTCTATTTAATCTGGGATAAAATGAATGTCAAGAAAAATGCAGATAGAATGCTGAACAAAACCTTTCCTTCTGACTATTAACTTCAAAACATCCTAGCTATAGGGACCCTTAGATTTTAATTTCATAGTCTTCAAATATCCCATCTGGGCAGTACACCCTTCTGCTTTATCACTGAATGTTTGGAGAAACACTTCAATCATGGAACTTTATAACACTGATGAGAAATGATGCACCAGGTGATAAATTCAAAACCACTAAAAGCTGATGTCTTTCCAAACTCATATTGTTTAAAGTGGTTTGACTACTATTGGGAAGGCAGAAGGCAAAAAAATGTTTTAAAGGAAAAATTTTTTTCTAAGTTTGTGTTTTTTAAAGCAGAAAGCAAATAATGAATCTCCAAAGAGTTCAGTGCCCTTAGATAAAATTTTATGGTAAAGAGTAAGATTGGAACTAGTCTATTTTGATGTGATAGTGGTAAAAATGAATAGAAATATTTAAGAAAGTGCCTCATCTGACAGTTATCTTGATACTTTCACAAAACGGGGAAGGAAGCCATTCTCCTGTGTATCAGATCCATGCTGTTTCCTTACACACTCACACACCATCCTCAAGACAACCCTATGAGTTCAATGTTACCATTTCCCCTTTTGCCCTTGAAACTGAGGTCTGAGAGCATCTACGTTCACAAGATGGAGGAATTTTGCCCTACTCTGTAAGCATCAGAAAACCTGAAAATTGCAAGCAGGTTTCAAAGAACAAGTGAAAGATAGTGAAAAGCACAGAGGATGGTAAATGGTGCACATA
This sequence comes from Nanger dama, assembly GCA_917880005.1. Taxonomy (NCBI): domain Eukaryota; kingdom Metazoa; phylum Chordata; class Mammalia; order Artiodactyla; family Bovidae; genus Nanger; species Nanger dama. Next base: position 40,912,295 of record CAKJTW010000009.1, on the reverse strand, counting down.
AAATGGACTGGGTGTTTATTCATCTGGTCGTGTAGACAAAAATGATATTAATGACATGTTTTAAATTATCTTATTTACTTGGCTGCACTGGATCTTAGTTGAAACATGCAGGATCTTCATTGCTGCATGATAGATTTTTAGTTGCGGCATGCAAGCTCTTTCATTGCGGCATGTGGAATCTAGTTCTCTGACCAGGCATCGAACCTGGGTCCCTGCATTGGGAGCATGGAGTCTTAGCCACTGGACCACCAGGAAGTCCCCTAAGTGACAGTACTGGCCTTTTGTAAACCACTTCTAGGGCTTCCCGGGTGGCGCTAGTGGTAAAGAGCCTGAGTGTCAATGCAGGAGACAAAGAGACTCAGGTTCCATCCCTGGGTCGGGAAGATCCCCTGAAGGAGGGCATGGCAACACACTCCAGTATTCTCGCTTGGAGAATCCCATGGACAGAGAAGCCTTGCGGGCTATAGTCAACAGGGTCACAAAGAGGAGGACACAGCTGAGATAACTCAGCAGTCACAAACCACTTCTACAGATACTGCTAATGAAGTAAGAGGTAGAGGGGCCTCCAGTTAACCTGTAGGTTTCATTCTGATTTTTGAGATAAACTACCAATGGGAATGACACCTCCTGATTGGATGAAAGACAAAGCTACCTACCACAGCCCCCTCATTTTTGTGATAGAAAGGGTTTCCCAGCCCAACACATGCAGAGAGGAGGCCTCAAGTTGTCCTCTAGTAACCATATCCTTAGCATTGTGAGTTTTTTCGGGAGGGGGAATCAAACCATTTTATTGGGGGCTTTGGGGGAAGGTGGAAAAGCTGGTAGAACAATGAGATCCGATGTCCTTCGGTGAGCCATCTACCCAACTTCTCAGCTGCTAAAAGAGCATTGTGGTTTTGACCCCTGTGGGTTGCACATGGATGCTGCTGGAAAAGATTCAAAATGGCGACTGGCAGAAGCCCAGATAGGGAATTACAGGTGACACGAGTGTAGGGGAAGAAACCCCAGAAGACTAACCCCATAATCACACATTATTTATCTGAGATGTACCAATACATTTTTTAGACAGTGATACAGTTAACATCACCATGTGAAGTCATTAGGGTTTAAAATTGATCAAAGTTTCATTATACAACTTATATACATGTATATATGGTGTTTCATTACACAACCACCAGTAAGGAGTCATCTGCCAATGCAGGAGACACAAGACACACAAATTCAGTCCCTGGGTCAGGAGGATTCCCTGGAGGAGGAAATGGCACCCACTGCAGTATTGCCTGGGAAATCCCATGGACGGAGGAGCCTGGCGGTCTACAGTCCATGGAGTCACGAAGTTGGACATGACTGAGCACACAAGCATGGGCGTGATTGCTGTTATCATTCATTTTGCTGATAGGTCTTTGTTCCAGCTTTGTATATATTATAAATGTAAAATTTTAAAAAATAGTGCATGGTGAAACTTTGAGTGAAGAATTCTTCAGTGAATTTTATGCAGGTACTTTCTCTGGTTGTCCGAGCAACACAATGTTTCAGAAGTGATAGCTCTTCAGAATATAGTTCTGATTCATACGATGTGAATATTAGGCAAACAAAAAGACAAAAGACTTCGGTGATTGATTCTGATACTGAAAGTGAACATTAAATACACGGTGCTAGAGGATGCACCTTTGCTTCTACAGAGAGTGGGTTGAAGGCAACATTTCATGAAAATTAGAAGACTTTACAGGTGTGTCAGGTGTAACTATTGAATGTAACAACCCATAAAATATTGGTGAAATAATTTTTGGCCAGCCAAAGGAAAAATCGCCAGCCACAGGCATTAGCTTCTGCAAAAATCCCCTGGTTAATAGCGAGTTAACAACCTAAGCTACCCCTATACGGTACACCTCACTCTGAGAATTCGCCCCTGTGCTCTGCCACATGTACTGTAATTCTAATAAATGCTGGACCTACTTTGCAGTCTTGGTCTCTTTGTCAAATTCTTTCTTCAAAGACGACAAGGAATGAAGTTCCTTTCTCTCAATGAACACAGTAATAACAGAATGTTTGAAATGACCACAGTTGCGGCATATTTGCCAGTGGGAGGGATGAGGGAAAGGATAGTTAGGGAGTTCAAGATGGACATATACACTCTGCTATATTTCAAATGGATAACCAACAAGGACCTACTATATAAGCACGTGGAACTCCGCTCAATGTTATGTGGCAGCCATGATAGGAGAGGAATTGGGGGAGAGGGCGGAATGGATACATGTATATGTATGACTGAGTGCTTTTGTTGTTCACCTAAAACATCACAACACTGTTAACTGGCTATATCCTCATACAGAATAAAAAGTTAAAAACACCTTGAATCGATCATAGCAAAATGAAACAATCAAAACACTAACACATCTTGCCCCTTTTTTTTTCTGTATGCTTTTCAGCCCATCAACTGTCTTTGTCTTTGCCTAACATCTGTATTGGATTGCAGGCCATGCTTGGATTTCAACACCATAAGCTATTACTTTAGGACCAGCAGCTGCTCTTTCAGTGACACTGGTCTCCTGAAACAAGCCCGAAGAGCCACTGTTCTGATGTATGTAATGCTGAGAAAGGGAAGAAAACAGGCCAGCAAGTCAGAAGTGCCTCTTTCGCACACACGTTGGACTTCAGTGTCTTTCAGAAATTCCGCAGAGAGTAATTTGCAGTGAAGGGTCCTCTTCTGACACAAACTGAATTTTCTCCACCTGGACATAGTGATTGCCCAGTAAGTTTTCTTAAGAATAACAGCACTGTCTCTTCTTCCAACACAGCTGTATCATATTCTGCTCTAAGTGCTCCATCCCAGGATGAATAATAACCTCTCATCCAACAAGAAACATTTATATGCAGCCTGTGCTTCTCCCCCTTACGAGAGGTCCTATAGTGAAGTGATTGGCCTTTACATTAGGCTGTGTCTGTCCTGTCTTTCCTGATAGAATATAAGGAAGGCAGGAACGATGTCTATCTTGTTCACTCCTGAACCTCCAGTGCCTGGCATGAGGTCAGCAGCTGGGTATTTACTGAATGAATAAATGGGCCTGCGCCAGCTATGTGGCCCCACGGTGGTGACCAGGATGGGAGCGCTGAGCTGTTTCTACTGCACCAGGTCTTCCTGCGAGGCCTCCCCCTGCACCACCCTGCTGGAGAGAAATCACAGGGGAGGAGCCTGGCGGTGGGTGGGTCCAGATGAAGAAGTACAGAGGCGGCTTTTAGGTATCAAAAATAAGAATGAGTGTGGACAATCTCAAAAGAATACAATGAAATATTACTTAGCTATTAAAAAGAATGAAATAACGCCACCTGCAGCAACGTGGATGGACCTAGAGATGATCATACTCAGTGAAGTAAGCCAGACAGAGAATGACAAATACCATATGATATCATTTATATGTGGAATTGAATATATGATACAGATGAACTTACTTACAAAATGGAAACAGACTCACAGACATAGAGAACAAACTTGTGGGGAAACAGGTGGGGAAGGGTTAGATTTGGATTAGCAGATACAAACTATTACATAGGAATAGATAGGGGACCTCTCTGGTGGTCCAGGGGCTAAGACTCCAGCTTCCATTGCAGAGGGCCTGGGTTTGACCCCTGGTCAGGGTACTAGGTCCCCAAAAGCCACAACTCAGAGTTTGCACGCTGCAACTGAAGATCCCACAGGCTGCAATCAAGATCAAGGATCCTGGGTGCTGGAACTAAGAGCTGGGAGTGCCAAATAAATGTATTTTTTAAAAGGATGGATAAACAACAAGGCCTATTGTATAGCACAGGGAGCAATATTCAATATTTTGTGATAAACCAGAATGGAAAAGAATATATAAATATTATATATACTTGTATATAACTGAGTCACTTTGCTGTACAGTAGAAATTAACACGACATTGTAAACTAATTATACTTCAATAAAACAAAAATTGTTTGAATTGCAGCACTTTGCTCCTTAATGCTTATGGAAATCCCTCCAAAGTGCCAGTCACCGACAGCCTTAAACATAGAAAGTTGTCAAGATTTATGGATGTTTCGAGGAAAACAACTCCAAGAGAAAAGCAAGTATTTATGTACCAATTTATTTTTAAATAGTGGCTTTCATTAAGTCTGTGCTAGTTTAACAACTGACTTTGGCAGTATTTCATTATGAAAGAAAACAGGCAATTTTCTACACACCCCTTAATTCATGCCAAATACAGGCACACCTTTCTACCTTTCTGAATAAACAGAAAGCCCTGTTTATTCCGGTCAGTGCATATTTCTTTAGTACTGAAAGCTGTAGTTTTAGAAATATTTTCAACTTAGGAACCCTAGCTACTAAAACTCAACTGAGTTTCTATTTCTCACTTTATAGTTCATTTTCATTTTTATCAAATAATATGCTTGTACTTTGCATATAATGTGATCCTAATTCCTTTTCTATTTGTGATCATTTAGGTACATATGCATAATACAGATAAATAGTACTAAAGTGAATCACAGTATTGTGGGACTTCCCTGGTTGTCCACTGGTTAAGAATCTACCTTTCAATTCAGCAGATACAGATTTGATCCCTGGTTGGGGAACTAAGATCCCACGTGCTTCAGGGCAACTAAGACCCCCTGTCACAGCTACTGAACCTGCATGCCCTAGAGCCTGCAAGTTACAGTTAGAAAAGTCTTTGAGCTTCAGTGAAAGACCCTGCATACTGCAACTAAGAATGAACACAGCCTAACTAATTATTTTTAAAAATCACTACATTGTACACCTGCAACTTACATAATATTGCAAATCATCTATACTTCAACAAAATGCATAAATAATAAATAAGTAGTACTAAAATGTTTATAATTAACAATACTCTCATCTCTCTCTGCTCCCTGTCCCAGCACTGTTTTCTCCAAAATCACCCACTTTCAGCTCATTTGCTTCTTCAGGACTTCACTCAATATTTGTATAAATAAGTGCCCCCTGGGGAGCCCCCACTTGCCCTGCTCCTCCTCTGGGCTCCTGCATGTCCACTTTCCTGGTCTTCTCTTTTACCATCTTGAGAATCCTCTTTGCCTGTCACCTTTGTTGGGACTCTTGTTTCTTTGATCATATTTCTTTCTTTTTCCTGGACTTTCCCTTATTATCTTGCTAGATGATATTCTCCAGTTGTTTCTTAAGAAACAATGCATTTTGGGAATACATACATGTGCAAAAATGTCTCTTTTCTACCTCCCCACTTGACAGTTGAGCAGGGTATAGAATTCCAGGTTGACAGTCACTTTCTAGTAGACAGAGCAGTCATTGACCAGTGTCTTCCAGAGCCTAGGACCCCTGGCAAGAAGTGTGATGCCTCATTGATTTTGGATCCTTTGTACCTGTCCTAGTCTCCCTCTGGAAGGCTTGGGAATTGTCTTCATCCCAGAAATGAAGTTTCACAGTGACATGTTGTTGTCATTTTTCTTTGATAGAGCCTTTCAGTCTGGAAATTCATGTTACTCCCTTCTGAGAAATTTTCTTACATTATTGATTTTCTTTCTTCTGTTTTCTCTGATCCCTTTTGAGGTCTATTAGACACTAGACTGATTAAATTTTAATTTCTTTCTTTCTTTCTTATTTTTTTCCTTTCTTCTTTTCTGTCTCTTGGAATTTCTGTTCCACTTTTGTAAGATTAACTCTATAGTGTGAAATTTCTCTCCCATACTGAATCTCTATACTGATTGTTTTTCCTAACAATGTAATAAGAATTTTAATAGATTTATTTAAATTTATTTATTTCAATGCATTTCATTTGTTTAACTAATTGGGAATGTTTATTAACAGAGTAGCCTGATTTGCTCAGGATACCTACAGGTTAGTCTGTTGTCCAGGTGACCTAATTCCATTAGCTTCCTCTTTTACTTTCAAAAGAGTCCTATTTCGGATAATAAAATATACGGTCACACTGTTTACTGAGCATTTACTATATGTACCAAGTGCTGTTCTGAGTGCTGCATGCATAACAACACATCTGTATAAAACATCTACTCCAGAGGAGCAGAGTCTGTTATAATCACTTTACAGACTGGAAATCTGAGGCATAAAGAGTTTAAATAACTTGTCACAGGTGTCACAGCTTCCAGGCGTTAAAATGGGGACTTGAATGTGGGAAGTGTCTTCAAGATTCCCTCCTTTCGCCTCTATGAACTATATTTATTTGTTTTTAAAAACATTTATTTATTCAATTATTATTGAGGTGTAATTGATTTACAGTATCATGTTAATTTCAGGAGTACAGCACAGTTTTATATATATATATATATATATACACAAACACATGTATACATATATATATATATATATGAATATACATATTCTTCTTCATATTAGTTTCCCTTATAAATTGCTACAAAATATTCAGTAAAATTCCCTGTGCTATAGAGAAGGATCTTGTTGTTTATCCATTTTATATATAGTAGCCTGTGTGCATTAATCCTCATCTCCTAATTTATTCCCCCTACCCCCTTTGGTAATCATAAGTTTATTTTCTATGTCTCTGAGTCAATTTCTGCCTTGGGTATGAGTTCATTTGTATCATTTTTCTAGACTCCACATATAACTGGTGTCATATGTTATTTGTCTTTCCATGGCTTATTTCACTCAGTATGACACTCTCTAGGTCATCCACGTTGCTGCAAATGAGATTGTTTCATTTTTTTATGGCTGAGTAATATCCCATTGTATATATGTACTACATCTCTTAATCGCTATAGATTCTACTTCACCACTGCTTGCAGTCCCTTATTTGGGGGATATTAGGCTATATCTCACTTTGGATCACTGCAAACACTTTTGGTCTCCTTCTAGCTCAACCTCCTTCATTTTTTTTTCCCCTGGAGGAGGATAAATTCCTGGTGAGACCAGCTTTTCTTGATTTTCATTTCAGCACTCTTTTAACTATGCCATGCTGTGCACCTCCTGAGAATGGGAGCTGACAAACAAATCCTTTGATTATAGGAAGGCAGACACAGAAGAGCCAACACACTGAAAAGAGCTGTGACTCTCAAATAAATGAAAAGTTAGGGGACGTTGTAGTTAATTTTGACTTTTTAAAAGTCATGTTGCTCCTCTCTTCTTGACTGAGACCTAGTTTGGTCACCCTCACTTTAGAATCTACAGCATCTTTGACACCCACACCTGCAACCCTACCATCTACTGACAGTGGCTGTCCACAGGACTGTGAACCACTCCTTAAGACATTATCCTAAGACAAATGACACACTGGCAAATAAATGGCAAAGAGGCAACTTCATAGTGACATTAGGGCAGTCATGTTGGCAGTGCCTTTCTGGAAGGAAGTTTGCCTGTGAATGAGTCTGTTGATTTCATAATCTCAGCAAGACTTCCATGTGCATGGATAACAAGTTTACCCAGGGAGGCAACCAGAGATTTTCCTAATGTTCTCCTTCTAAACCCAGCTTAAATTTCATCTCACTCTGGAAGTCCTCATGACCAAAAGTCCTCCAGTTTTTCCGGCTTGAGCTGTACCAATCTGTGCCATTCTGAGTACACTAAGAACAGGGACTTTGTCTTTTATATCTGATTCACCAAGTACTGAGTACCCCTATATGTCAAACTCTATGTTAAAGGTAAGGGAAATAAAGCAGTATACTGCTATGCTCTACAATTTTCAGTAACATGTAACTTTTACAGATTTCACTTCTCAAAACAAAAAGTCCCACTGATTCACTATTTGCAGTGCATTCTCTTATAAACTGACTCAATTTGACTGCAAACTGTTCTCCCAATTCCTATCTGTGCTTTTTATTCTTATTAAAATTAGACATATTGTTTGTATATATTGGAAAATACCCAGCTGTGAGAAGAGACCACACAAAAATGAGTTAATCATCAGGTCTCATGTCTACAGAAACTTACGTATTTAAAACAAAAGAATATTTCCTTTAATTCAGAAGGGAAAAGAACAAAGTCAACCCACACCCATTTATTGTGGTCATTCTCCATCAGTGGATGTTGTATTGAAATCTTTTTACATCTATCTGTTCTGAAAGTCTGTGAGTGACTTGGGCACAAGGATCCTGCTTATTACTTTATAAACTTTGAGAACTTGTCACATAGCAGACTTTCATCTCAAGTTTGCTGAAGTATGTTTTTACCAGTCTTTTGACTTCCCTGGTGGCTCAGAGGTTAAAGCGTCTGTCTGCAATGCAGGAGATCTGGGTTCAATCCCTGGGTCGGGAAGATCCCCTGGAGAAGGCAATGGCAACCCACTCCAGTATTCTTGCCTGAAGAACCCCGTGGATGGAGGAGCCTGGTGGGCTACAGTCCGCGGGGGTCATAAAGAGTCAGACACGACTGAGTGACTTTACTTACTTAGTAGTAATAGTGAAAGTCACTCAGTAGTGTCCAATTCCTTGTGACCCTGTGGACTATACAGTCCCTGGAACTCTCCAGGCCAGAATACTGGAGTGGGTAGTTTTCCCTTTCCAGGGGATCTTCCCAACCGAGGGATCAAACCCAGATCTCTTGCATTTACACTTGTAAATGAGGCTCAAAATCTTGGATCTCCTTCACCTACCCTCAAGGTCAGGACTGCTAGGGAGCTTTATTCAAATAACAATGACAATTTTAGATGCAATAAATTGGATAGCACACCACTGATTCAATAACAGATTAACTTAGGGGCAGAAAGAGAGTCACTACATCTGTAAACAACTACCATAAAACACATCCTGATTTCAAGAATGTTAAATTTTCAAAGTATACAAGGAAATCCTGTCATTGTCCTTGACTGGACTTCTGGTCTCAAAATCAGAGCAGTCTCTGGGCTCTATTACATCAGCCAACAAAAATTCTTCAATGCTGCTTATATGCCCTCAACTTATTCTTCTCTTCCTCCAATGCTTTTTCTGAGACCACTGATAACTTCCAAATATTTGTCTGTTATTGTTTTCTTGGATTTCCATTTCCTTGTATAAACCCTCGTCTTTGAGTTCTTCCCTGCCTTTTACAGCCTCCCATTGTCCTCAGGTCCCTGCCTCTGAGGCTCTTTCCTTCTTCCATGATGCTCACTCACCTTTTCCTAGGTGTGGGTGCCCCCAGGCTCATCCCTTTCTTCTTTCAGTCCTCACAAATCATTCTCAGCCCTGAATGATCATCAGAATCGCTTGACGAGCCTTCTGAAAAGATTCAAGTCCAGATCCCAACCCAGATCTGTGGAATCAGTCAACTTGGACCGAGATACTAGTTCTGTAACCTGTGTTTGTGTACCTTACTTAGCATCTGAAATTCAATTTCTTCTCCTGTAAAATTAAGATAATGCTAAAAGCTCTTTCATCCAATCTCTGAATACATTCTTACTCCCTGTTGTCACAGCAAACATTATCTCCTCTTTTTCTCATTTATTTAAAGCCTGCGTTCCTTCGAAAGCTGAGCTCAAATCCTTTCCTTCTCACAATGCTCATCATCACAACTGATTTTGGATTGTTTACAGAGCTCACTGAAAACTCAAGAGTGACTTGTTGAAATGAAATTGTTTCCTGGCTGAGCTTCCTACAACTATCTTGTCACTTTTCAATTTTTTTCTCCATGCAGCACTTCAATATTCCAGAGTGATTTTTTTTTAAATTGGATCACATTGTTCCCTATTATGAATTGTCTTTTTTAATGTATTTATTCATTTATTTTTATTTTTTTGGTTGAGCTGCACACAGGCTTTCTCTAGTTGAGGTGAGTGGGGGCTACTCTCTAGCTGGCAACGCAAGGGCTTCTCAACTGTGGCATCTTCACTTATTCAGAGCACAGACTCGAGGCACAAGGCCTCAGTAGGTTCATGCACTCAGTTGCGCACAGCATGTGGAATCTTCCCAGACTGGGGATTGAACCCGTGTGCCCTGCACTGGCAGGTGGATTCCTATCCACTGTATCACCAGGGAAGTTCCCAGTGACTTCTCTTCGTTCTTAGGCTTGTTCAGCACCATGGCTACAGAGTCTAGCAGTGCTTTGAATACAGGAGATGCTGGATTTATTGAGTGGATGCAGTTGACTGATGACAGAACATGCAAACAGTCGGGGAAGCTAAACACAAACCTTGCCCAGGAAAGAGATGGCTCTTGGCACAGCTGAGAGAATGCAATCAGGTGGGCACACCTGGACCTAGTAGAGTCATTCTCTTTCAGAGCCTCTGCCAAGCCTGAGAGTGAGGCCAGAAGGTTTTTAAGCAACAGTTGTGCTTAGTGTCCCAGAAGTGCAGAAACACTGACCTCCAAAAATCTAAGGAGAACAAAGACGTTATTTAATCTGCACTCCTGTAAGAGCAATGCTGACTGATCTCTTTTCCCTTAGATATCTGAATTATATGTTTGTTCCAATAGATGACAAGCATAGGTTTTGCTCTTTTCCTGTAACTGAACATACCTTGTGCTAGACATGTTTCATTTAGGTTACCAGCTGCCTTAAGAGAGTGTCAATTCAAGCCACTGTGTGACTTTAATAGGATTACATTGATTAACTAACATGATGCATTATGATGGTTTCTAGGCCAACAGCATGAAATGAGGGGTTTTTAACCAAAAAAGTTATATTTTTGTTCTTTCATTGAAAACAGCCATTTATATAGTTAAAGGCCCCACCTTCCAACATCCAGCTGCTGTTCTTAACAGGCTGATTCCCTTTTCCTGCTCTGTGCTCTCATCTCACTTGCCCTGCCCCATTCCTCCCCTTAATAAAATCCCTTGCTATTAGCAGTGGAAGTGAGAAATAGATTCAAGGGATTAGATCTGATAGACAGAGTGCCTGAAGGAGTATGGACGGAGGTTTGTGATATTGTACAGGAGGCAGGGATCATGATCATCCCCAAGAAAAAGAAATGCGAAAAGGCAAAATGGTTGTCTGAGGAGGCTTTACAAATAGCTGTGAAAAGAAGAGAAGCAAAAGGCAAAGGAAAAAGGAAAGATACACCCATTTAAATGCAGAGTTCCAAAGAATAGCAAGAAGAGACAAGAAAGCCTTCCTTAGTGATCAGTGCAAAGAAATAGAGGAAAAGAAAAGAATGGAAAAGACTAAAGATGTCTTCAAGAAAATCAGAGATACAAAGGGAACATTTCATGCAAAGATGGGCTCGATAAACGACAGAAATGGTATGGACTTAACAGAAGCAGAAAATATTAAGAAGAGGTGGCAAGAATACACAGAAGAACTATACAAAAAGATCTTCACAACCCAGATAATCATGATGGTGTGATCATTCACCTAGAGCCAGACATCCTGGAATGTGAAGTCAAGTGGGCTTAGAAAGATCACTACGAACAAAGCTAGTGGAGGTGATGGAATTCCTGTTGAGCTATTTCAAATCTTGAAAGATGATGCTGTGAAAATGCTGTACTCAATATGCCAGCAAATTTGGAAAACTCAGCAGTGGCCACAGGACTGGAAAAGGTCAGTTTTCATTCCAATCTCAAAGAAAGGCAATGCCAAAGAATGCTCAAACTACCACACAATTGCACTCATCTCACATGCTACCAAAGTAATGGTCAAAATTCTCTGAGTGAGGCTTCAACAGTACATGAACTGTGAACTTCCAGATGTTCAAGCTCAATTTTAAAAAGGCAGAAGAAGCAGAGATCAAATTGCCAACATCTGCTGGATCATCAAAAAACCACAAGAATTTTAGAAAAACATCTATTTCTGCTTTCTTGACTATGCCAAAGCCTTTGACTGTGTGGATCACAATGAACTGGAAAATTCTGAAAGAGATGGGAATACCAGACCACCTGACCTGCCTCTTGAGAAACCTATATGCAGGTCAGGAAGCAACAGTTAGAACTGGATGTGGAACAACAGACTGGTTCCAAATAGGAAAAGGAGTACGTCAAGGCTGTATATTGTCACCTTGCTTATTTAACTTCTATGCAGAGTACATCATGAGAAATGCTGGGCTGGAAGAAGCACAAGCTGGAATCAAGATTGCTGGGAGAAATATCAATAACCTCAGATATGCAGATGACAACACCCTTATGGCAGAAAGTGAAGAGGAACTAAAGAGCCTCTTGATGAAAGTGAAAGAGGAGAGTGGAAAAGTTGGCTTAAAGCTCAACATTCAGAAAGCTAAGATCATGGCATCTGGCAAATAGATGGGGAAACAGTGGAAATAGTGACAGACTATATTTTGGGGGGCTCCAAAATCACTGCAAATGGAGACTACAACCATGAAATTAAAAGACACTTGCTCCTTGGAAGAAAAGCTATGACCAACCTAGACAGCATATTAAAAAGCAGAGACATTACTTTGCCAGCAAAGGTCCATCTAGTCAAAGCTATGGTTTTTCCAGTAGTCATGTGTGGATGTGAGCGCTGACTACAAAGAAAGCTGAACGCTGAAGAACTGATGTTTTTGCACTGTGGTGTTGGAGAAGACTCTGTAGAGTCCCTTGGACTGCAAGGAGATCCAACCAGTCCATCCTAAAGGAAATCAGTTATTAATATTCATTGGAAGGACTGATGTTGTCCAATACTTTGGCCACCTGATGTGAAGAACTGACTCATTTGAAGACCCTGATGCTGGGAGGGATTGGGGGCAGGAGGATAAGGGGACGACAGAGGATGAGATGGTTGGATGGCATCACTGACTCAATGGACATGAGTTTGAGTGAACTCTGGGAGTTGGTGATGGACAGGAGGCCCGGCGTGCTGCAGTCCATGCGGTCACAAAGAGTTGAACACGACTGAGCAACAGAACTGACCGAGTAGATAGTGAAGACATTTTGTGCTTATTAGGATTAAAAATTCACAAATGTACAAATAAACCTATAGGACATAAAATAATTAAGAAAAATTAACTCTGTTATTGAGTGAAGTAAGTCAGAGAAAAGCAAAGATCGTATATTAATGCATATATGTGGAATCTAGAAAGGTAGTATAGATTATTTTATTTGCAAAGCAGAAATAGAGGCACAGACTTAAAGAACAAACATATGGACATCAAAGGGGGAAGGGGTGAATGGAAAGACTTTGAAGATTGGAGTTGACATATATACACCACTGTGCTGAAGTGACTTAGCACATATACCTGAGGGCAGGTACAAAGGAAATTAATCCGGAATATTCATTGGAAGGACTGATGCTGAAGCTCAAGCTTCAATACTTGGCCACCTGATGTGAGGAGCTGACTCATTAGAAAAGACCCTGATGCTGGGAAAGACTGAAAGCAGGAGAAGAAGGGGAGGACAGAGGACGAGATGGTTGGATGGCATTACCGATTCAATGGACATTAGTTTGAGCAAGCTCCAGGAGATGGTGAAGGACAGGGAAGCCTGGTGTGCTGAAGTCCATGGCATCACAATGAGTCAGACACGACTGAGTAATTGAAGGACAATGCAGGTATGAAATAGATAATGAGGTAATGAACCCATTGTATTGCACAGGGACCTCTACTCAATTTTCTGTAGTGACCTAAATGGGAAGGAAATCCAAAAAAGAGGGGATATGGTAAAATATATAGCTGATTCACTTTGCTGTACAGCAGAAACTAATCCAACATTGTTAAGCAACTTACTCCAATAAAAAGAATTAACTCTGTTACTAATTTAAGAGGAAAGATTAATTAACTGATGTAAATATACTTACCATGGGCTCTGGTATCTGTGGCTTAGTTTGTCAATAGCAGCTTGACTGAGCTCTCCATACTGTAAAAAGAAGAAAATCAATGTCCCCTGATTCCAAGGTCCCTCGGCATGAACATGTCTGAGAGTCTGGGTTCCTAGTCAAAGAGGAGGTCGGGTGGAGCAATTAAACAAGAAATGCTAAATTCATTTGAGGAAAGATGGGCTTTTGATTCTTAAACTGAGAAGAAAAGATACAAAAAGTAAAATAAATCTGACCCTCTGTGCTTTCCCTGCCCTCTCTATAAAAGGACAGGTGTTGGGTTTGCAGAAGAGTGTCATCTGCAATCTCTAAATATCTCATGATTCTGTATCTACATGAGCAGGCACTCAAAACCAGGACTTAACATTTATTTTTTGTTTTTCACAGTGTGTCCTTGTTGGTTACCAATCTTAAATATTGTACTGTGTACATACCCATCCCAGTTCCCTAACAATCCCTTCCCCCAGCAACTATAACATGACATCATTTAGACTCAGCTTAGCTTTTTTCACATCATCTTACCCTCATGTGAAAAGATGCTCAACAGCAGTAATTATTAGAGAAATGCAAATCAAACTACAGTGAGGTATGACCTCACACTGGTCAGAATTGTCATCACCAAAAAGTCTACAAATAGTAAATGCTGGAGAAGATGTAGAAAAAAGGTATCTTCCTAAACTGTTGTTTGGAATGTGAACTGGTGCAGCTGCAATGGAAAACAGTACGGAGGTTCCTTAAAAACTTAAACATACAACTACCATATGATCCAGCAATCGGACGACTGGGCAGATACTTGAAGAAAAGTATAATTTGAAAAGATATATGCACTCCAATGTAATACAGCATAATTTACCACAGACAATTTATCAGTTCAGTTCAGTCCAGTCACTCAATTGTGTCCGACTCTGCGACCCCATGAATCGCAGCACGCCAGGCCTCCCTGTCCATCACCAACTCCCAGAGTTCACTCAAACTCATGTCCATCGAGTCAGTGATGCCATCCAGCCATCTCATCCTCTGTCGTCCCCTTCTCCTCCTGCCCCCGATCCCTCCCAGCATCAGAGTCTTTTCCAATGAGTCAGCTCGTCACATGAGGTGGCCAAAGTACGGGAGTTTCAGCTTTAGCATCATTTCCTCCAAAGAACACCCAGGACTGATCTCCTTTAGAATGGACTGGTTGGATCTCCTTGCAGCCAAGGGACTCTCAAGAGTCTTCTCCAACACCACAGTTCAAAAGCATCAATTCTTCGGCGCTCAGCTTTCTTCACAGTCCAACTCTCACATCCATACACGATCACTGGAAAAACCATAGCCTTGACTAGATGGACCTTTGTTGACAAAGTAATGTCTCTGCTTTTGAATATGCTATCTAGGTTGGTCATAACTTTCCTTCCAAGGAGTAGGTGTCTTTTAATTTCATGGCTGCAATCACCATCTGCAGTGATTTTGGAGCCCCAAAAAATAAAGTCTGACACTGTTCCCACTGTTTCCCCATCTATTTCCCATGAAGTGATGGGACCAGATGCCATGATCTTCATTTTCTGAATGTTGAGCTTTAAGCCAACTTTTTCACTCTCCTCTTTCACTTCATCAAGAGGCTCTTTATTCCTCTTCACTTTCTGCCATAAGGGTGGTGTCATCTGCATATCTGAGGTTATTGATATTTTTCCCGGAAATCTTGATTCCAGCTTGTGTTTCTTCCAGCTCAGCATTTCTCATGATGTACTTTCCATAGAAGTTAAATAAGCAAGGTGACAATATACAGCCTTGATGTACTCCTTTTCCTATTTGGAACCAGTCCGTTGTTCCACGTCCATTTCGCACTGTTGCTTCCTGACCTGCATATAGGTTTCTCAAGAGACAGGTCAGGTGCTCTGCTATTCCCATCTCTTTAAGAATTTTCCACAGTTTATTGTGATCCACACAGTCAAAGGCTTTGGCATAGTCAAGAAAGCAGAAATAGATGTTTTTCTGGAACTCTCTTGCTTTTTCCATGATCCAGGGTTGTTGGTGATTTGATCTCTGGTTCCTCTGCCTTTTCTAACACCAGCTTGAACATCTGGAAGTTCACGGTTCACATATTGCTGAAACCTGGCTTGGAGAATTTTGAGCATTACTTTACTAGCATGTGAGATGAGTGTAACTGTGAGGTAGTTTGAGCATTCTTTGGCATTGCCTTTCTTTGGGATTGGAATGAAAACTGACCTTTTCCAGTCCTGTGGCCACTGCTGAGTTTTCCAAATTTGCTGGCATATTGAGTGCAACACTTTCACAGCATCATCTTTCAAGATTTGAAATAGCTCAACAGGAATTCCATCACCTCCAATAGCTTTGTTCATAGTGATGCTTTCTAAGGCCCACTTGACTTCACATTCCAGGATGTCTGACTCTAGGTGAGTGATCACACCATTGTGATTATCTGGGTCATGAAGATCTTTTTGTATAGTTCTTCTGTGTATTCTTGCCACCTCTTCTTAATATCTTCTGTTTCTGTTAGGTGCATGATAATGTTAATCTTAGATAAACCACTTGATACTCTTTTTATGTCCCCTGTTTTCTTCCCTTTTCCTCAAGCTTTGGTTTATAATGCCTTTCCTGATCAAGGGTTGTGTTGGGAAAGCAAATCTATTTAAGTCATTTCTCAGTGATGAGGATCTGAAAACTTGATCACTTCTAGATGTTTAACGTCCATATGTAAAATAATAAGCAAAAGAAGAGACAAAATAAATAAGATTTAAATGCAAGGCTAAGCCACTATTCCAAAAGTTTGAAAAGTGATAATCTGTGTTTAGGACTTCCCTGGTGGCTCAGTGACAAAGAATCCTCTTGTCAGTGCAGGAGATGTGGGTTTGATACCAGGTTGGAAAGATGCCCTGGGGAAGGAAATGGCAATCCACTCCAGTATTGTTGCCTAGAAAATCCCATGGACAGAGGAGCCTGGCAAGCTACAGTCCATGGGGTTGCAAAGGGTCAGACATGACTACTTAGGAACTAAATAACAACAATCTCTCTATAATAGTAAAATCTTTGTTTTTCAATTGCTTTCTTTTTTAACTTTTTATTTTATATTTGGTATAGCCAATGAACAATGTTGTGATAGTTTCAGGTGGACAGCAAAGGGACTCAGCCATAAGTACACATGTATCCATTCTCACCCAAACCCCTGAGTCTCAACTGACTCCTGACATCTATTCCATCAGTATCAATCTTATCAACTGACTTACAAATAATTTTATTATCAGTTTATGGGCAAATTTCCCAGGACTGGGATAATCTTTGATTTTTGTTCTCATTTTTAATAACCCAAAGTTTTACTGGTTTAATCTGGAAAGATTTTCCTTAGAAACACACAATACATTCTTTAGCCTCTAACCCTACCCCATTTCTCCTATAGTTATCAGCACATAATGTCATAGAAATTTACCTAAAATAAGCTGACCCTTCTCTGTCTTAATTAATGAGATTCATCATGATTTATTTGGACAGTTGTGCTCACTTTGTTATTAAATCTAATGAAATTCAGAATCAAAAATCCCTTTTTTTTTAAACTGGTCAGTTATTCATAAAAGTGAAGCAAAGACTGATTCAAAAACGAATTCAGCACCTTCATAGAAACAGGTAACAACTGAGTAATGTATGTTCTATGCTAAGGAGATCAGTAAGAATCTTTGCAGTTATTTTGCATGCTTTCGACTAGCAAAAATAATTATAACTTGAAATTGGATATTCCCTATTAAGCAATCTTTAAATAAGTCTAGGTATTAAGGAAAAAGAAATATCTGCTAATTACATTTAGATACTGTGAATTAGGCACAATTTCTCAAATGAGATATTAAATTTAAGTGAAATTAATTACAGACATTGGGGTCCATTCTAGTTAATAATGAAAATCACTGCTTAATGTTTTTACTTTTAATCACAAACCACCTCTCCTCTAGAAGTGACATTACTGAGGAATCCTCTTACTTTCTTGCCAGGCTTAACTCAGGATGTTTTTCCAAATATAGCCAATTGTGACTTTTCTTACTAGAAAGGACCATTTCCCATCTCAGTAACTAGGAGGGCTTTCTCTTCAGTAGGATGAGTACCAGGGCCGTGCATTTCAAGAACAGCGTAAGCACTAGAGTTTCTCTTGCCCTCCTCCTCCGTGGCAACATGGAGCTCTATACCAAACGGTGGAGTGGAAAATCCCCTAAGCCTACTTTTCTTATGCTAATGTAACTTTTTTCCTCACTTGCCCCCATTTGCAAAATATTACTGTTAACCCCTTAGCTGCTTTTCTTCCCACAGCCAGGGAGAAGCATTCTCATTGTTGGTGCCTGGCCACCAAATTGCATGATGCTGCCTATTCTCAGCTGGAACTATTGAAGGGAGAAAGGGGGCACCAAGCCTTTGTGTGGATAGAGCATTTGAAGCATGCATTTTACATTCAAGCAGGAATAGAAACAAAACAGAGATCTCCCTGAAAAATGTCGGTGTTTAAGGCATGGATTCTGTGATGCATTTTTCTTACTAAAAAGCACAAAGTGAACAGCAGTGCAGATGCCCATACTTCATTTTATGCCAAAGGATATGGAGGCTTGAGCTGAGGACCAATATGAACTATATCCTGATCTCGCCTTTTTTATTGCCCTGTTTTTAAATAATTTGAATTAGTTTATCAAATTTTAACAAACAGACTAAACCTTAAGTTTCCTGTGTTCCTTGACTCTGACCATAGTATGTGTTTTCTGCAGAGTATCCAAATAATGAGAAATATATTCCATTACATTTCTAAAGTGTTTATCATAATATAATTTTAAAATTCATGTAGGTAAGAAAACATAGTATAGTGAGGCATTAATAATACTAGAGCCCACTTCTTTAGACTTATTATACTAGATACTATGCTAAGCGCTTTACACATTTATCTCACTTAATCCATTTGACAATACTCTAAGATTATAATAATATTACATAACATTATTTTCCCTGTGGAAGACAGAATTCTAAAGACTTCCAAGATACTTATTCCCTTATATATACACCTTCTTCCAGATATTCAGCCAAATACTAACCTAGGTACTACTGTGAAGGGATTTTTAAGGTGTAATTAAGATTCCAAATCAACTGACTTTAAGAAAGGAAGTTTTACCTCGGTGTCCCTAACTTCATCATTCAAGCTCTTTAAAGGACCTGGGCACCTCTGGGTAAAAGGGATTTGAAATGTGAGAGGGATTTGGACATGAGGGAGAGTGTCTGTTGCTGGCTTTAAAGATAGAGGGGACCATCGACAAAGGGATGTGGGCAGCTTCTTGATGTTGAGACTGTTCCCTGCCTGACAGCTGCAGAGAAATAGGATCTCAGTCCTATAGCCACAAGGATCTGAGATCTGCCACAAACACTTGGAAGAGCCCCCAAACCTCAGATTTGATCATTGTCACAACTGACACTTTGAAATTCAGCCTAGTGAGTTCTGGAGCAGAGAATCAAGCCTAGACTTCCCTGGACTTCTAATCTACTTCTGATCTATGATTTGCTTCTGTGAGCAAATAAATGGTGTTGCTTTAAGATGTTCTTGTTTACTGCAACACGCCAGGCTTCCTTGTCCTTTATTATCTCCTAGAGTTTGCTCAAATTCATGTCCATTGAGTCAGTGATGCCATCCAACCATATCATCCTCTAGTATCCTCTTCTCCCCCTGCCCTCAGTCTCTCCCAGCATGAGTCAGCTCTTCACATCAGGTGGCCACAGTACTGGAGCTTCAGCTTCTAATTTAGCGGCAATAGAGTATGCTCAACAGAAAACTAATGCAATGCTCATTTTATCAATGGGAAAACTGAAACATTATAAAGAATAGTGGGCAGATTAGCATGTAAATAGGGGAAAAATGAAAAATTCTTCAACTGGCTCTTTTCCCATATTCAGTTTTTCATTAAGACCACACAGATAGATTTGTCTTGAAAAGCATTATAAATGCTAACTGCCTTATTTATCCTCAGAGAGAAGGCACATTTCTATTGTTTTTTTTTCTGTACTTCTCCAGGGAGATTAATGTTTTCCTTAGCCACGTGATAATTCAAGATACAGGAGGACTTCTAGCAACACTAGAACTTATTCTGTTGGGAACTGGTAGGATTTGTGATGAGTAACCAATCATTCTGCAACCAGTCTTTTGTCTATAGTTGGCGGATAGTCCCTACCAGGGTCTGAAATATGAGTGGACTCAAATATTCAGGTGACAGGAAAGCTACATAGGAGGTCCCCAAGTCTCTGCTTGTGCCCAGGCCACAGTTCCTGAAATATAATTAAGTGCCTGGTTGGCGACTGCTCTCACCCTTGGAGCTTTCTAATGTGTTGGCGCTGTTGTTGATTCAAAGGTTAGGAAGTGTGTTCCTCCCAAGTTAACTGTCCAATTAGCTTTACAGTACAGAACTGCACTAGGGGTGGAAACACAGGCATTGTGAACATAACTCAGCAAAGGAAAAAAATATATATAAAAGCTAAGTAGTCCTTGAATCACTATTGAATAACCTAGGAGGTGAATAATTCTCAAGCTCACGCACACTTAAAAGCTCATTCCACACCCCCCCCGTCCCCCACTTCCTTCTTCAGCTTGGTTTGTTATCAAAGACTGCATGAAAAAAAGAAAGAGATTTCAGTCTCCATTTCCCATCATTTTTTTAATGATCAAAGCACTAGGAAGAAGGCTGTGGATGCTGTCAATAGAAAGTCACATAAGACAGATCTCACACCTCAAGTTGCTTACAGCCATTTGAGATGTGGCTGGCACTGTGCAGACCGATAGTCACACTAAAAACTTCAACAATGACGACAACACAGAGAAACTTCCTACGAATTCCTCCCCAACTGCAAGAGCCCATATGGGCCCCAAAGCGCTTGTTTTCAGTGCCATTTTCTTTGTGTCCAGAGACAGTGGGACCACATACCAGGGGCCTCTCTATTGAATGGGGTGTTTTCAATTTGCTCAATTAAGATTTCTTGAGTCCTGGGAGAGAATAGCTAGGTCCAGATTGCTATGCATTCTGGGCACTTCAGAAGTGTTATATATGAATAATAGGGAAAACTATAATCCTAAATTTACAATGATATTAGAATTTCTTCCAAACATCTCAAAAAGCCAGGATAAATGCCAGATTCAGAAAACATATGTCCTGGTATTTTAGCCACCTGTGCCTGGGATATTAGATCAAGCCCAAGTTTCTGAATTCTTGACAGTATATATAAAGAAGCCTGATTGTAGAGTTAAATGTCAAGTTTACTAGAACCCATTCTGATTTATACATTTTTCTTAGCTTTGTATCTTGTTAGCATCATCAGATAATATTTGTTGAAAACCTATGGAGTATGCTTAATACTAATTTTAAGAAGTGCAATATTTTTTTAAAAGGTTATATTTTCATTGAAAAGCATACTCAACATGTATGTTAAACCCTAAAGAAGCTGGTAACCACCATGGCACATTTTTAGCCTTCCTTAATTAGAAATAAAATCACTCACTAGGCTCTAAATTGCTTTGAGTTTATTTCCTTCCTTCCCCCTTTCTTCTCTTTCTCTCCATCCTTTCTTTTGTTTTCACATTTCCACATCCTAACAAAAGATGTGAGGATCAGGTTGTCTGTTTTTTTCCAGTTCACCAAAAATCATCCATAAAGTCACAGCCAGGAGGAAGCCCACACTGACTGGGAAGCCAGTTACCTGGAGCTGGGGAGCCTGGTGATGCGTGGACAGGCAGTGCCCAGGTACCAACCTCTTGTCCACAGAACTGCTTTGGACGCAGCACAGAGTGCATGTCAGTGATACCTATCTCGCTTTTTGTTTTCATGGTCTGTTCCAGGAAGGAAGCATTGAACTTAAAATTTATTTTCCGGGAGTTCAGAGACAATTAACTCCTTCAGTCTACCTGAGGAATCCTATAGAGAGCCATGACTTCCCTGGTAGCTCAGTGGCAAAGAATCTGCCTGCAATGCAGGAGACACAGGTTCGATTCCTGGGTCAGGAAGATCCCCTGGAGGAGGATATGGCAACCCAATCCAGTGTCTTGCCTGAGAAATCCCACGGACAGGGGAGCCTGGTGGGCTACAATCCATGGGGTTGCAAAGAGTCAGAATGACTTAGCGACTAAACAACAGCAACAATAGAAAAGCCAAGTTTCATGAAATGGGGAAATACTAACACCTGTGTATTAGGGCTATGCCACCCCACTCCAGTACTCTTGCCTGGAAAATCCCATGGATGGAGGAGCCTGGTAGGCTGCAGTCCATGGGGTCGCACAGAGTCAGACATGACTGAAGTGACTTAGCAGCAGCATTAGGAAGTTTATGTTAATATGGGGCTAACCAAAAGTTAGATCAGATTTTTCCATAATATGTGGAAAACCCAAGTGAACTTTCTGGCCAATCCAATATACTATCTTCCAAAAAATGGAGGGCTATTTGGGCTTTGTAGCCAAGGTTTCTTCTTGCTCACAGATGGTCACTATGTGGCCTTCCCAGACTAGTGGCTTCCTGTGGTATCAAGAAAGCCACTACTTTATACAGCACTTAAGGATGAAAGGTGCTGATGTAATCATTTTTATATTAAACAACAAACTGTTAGGACTCAAATAACTTGTGAGAAGTAAACACACACACCCATCTGGGAAAGAAACAGCAGCCATTCCAAGGCACACCTAATTTTAGAAAAGCTATTTTCTATTTTGCTTTTATAACTTGGTTGAAAAAGGAAGCTTTGTTATCTTTTTAAAGTCTTCTGTGTTGCTAACAATATGAGTGTGAGATCTTAGGAATTTTAATGAGACTGTGATTCACCTAAATGAACCCAAACATAAATGAGAAATCTGTGGTGAAAAACACCCAGAAATTCTGAAATATGTGTGTCTGTGTGAGTCTACATACAGATCAACTCCATACCAACAATACTTGTCTATTTTAGGTTAATTTGAAAATTTCCAGGACACTGTTGTGTGAAGGTGGGATCTGGAAGAATGCACAGGGTGCGGTTGGAAGGAAGTTTGGGAGGAATCTCATTTCTCATTTTTTCCAAATTGCCAGAGATAATATTTGATGATATGCTTTAAAACACTGTAAAGAACTTAATACATAGAAGCTAGAAAATAATAAAATTAAAAATATAGTTACCATTTTATCCTGCAGTCCCACTTCTGGGCATATATCTGGAGAGCACCACAATTTGAAAAGATACAGGAACCCCAATGTTCATTGCAGCACTATTTGCAATAGTTAAGACATGGAGGCAACCTAAATGTCCATCAAGTGAGCAAAGGATAAAGAAGCTGGAGTACATATATATGTGATGGAATATTACTCATCCGTTCAAAAGGATCAAATAATACCATTTGCAGCATCATGGATGGACCTAGAGATTATCGTACTGAGTGAAGCCAGACATAGAAAGACAAATATCATATCATATCATTTATACAACAAGGAATTACTGTACAGCACAGGGACCTATACTCAATATTTTGTATTAACATATAATGAAAAAGAATTTGGGAAAATAGATATATGTACATATGTATGTATACATACAGTGATTCTGTATGTATAACTGAATCACTGCTGTACACCTCAAACTAACACACTATTGTAAATCTACTACACTCCAATAAAAAGTTTTTCAAGATTTAATAAAGGAACAAACAATACAGAAAATAACTATTACTGAGCTCTTTCTTATTATATCAAATAAGTGGGTTATATCTACTACTGATGACTCATTTTGGTATTATGAATGAAGCATCTCATGTGCAAATGATGCAGAATGGGTACCAGTAGACACTTGAGGCCCCATGAAGAAAGGAAAGGTGCTTATGAGACAAAAGAGCTGGGACTGACCCAGCCAGACCCTGCCTCATGCTCACCCAGCTAGGTGCTTCCCACTGTGGCTCCAGCCCCATGTTCTGACTTCATTTCCCCTCTCACATGCTGGACTCCCACTAAGTCCCTGAACCCACAGCCTAGGCTGGGATCCTGGTTCCATCACTGACCCCTGTGTACAGCTTCAGCAAGGGGCCTCAGCTGTCAATACCTCCATTCCCTCCTCCGAAAGGGAAAAGAACCATAGTACCTTCCTCAAAAAGTAAATAGTCAAGAGGAGCTTGATTTTTAAAAATCTGTTTTAATGGTGTACAGTTTATTTATAATGTTGTGTTAGTTTCTGCTACAAAGCAAAGTGATTCAATATATAAATACATGTTCATGTATACCTGTTCCATGATACATGTTCATATTCTTTTGGTTTTATTCTTATGGCTTATGATAGAATATTGAATATAGTTTCCTGTGCTATACAGTAAGTACTTGTTGATCATCTATTTTATATGTAGTTCAGTTCAGTTCAGTCTCTCAGTTGTGTCGAACTCTTTGCAATCCCATGAATCACAGCACGCCAGGCCTCCCTGTCCACCACCAACTCCTGGAGTTGACCCAAACTCATGTCCATCGAGTCGGTGATGCCATCCAGCCATCTCATCCTCTGTCGTCCCCTTCTCCTCCTGACCCCAATCCCTTCCAGCATCAGAGTCTTTTCCAATGAGTCAACACTTTGCATCAGTTGGCCAAAATATTGAAGTTTCAGCTTCAGCATCAGTCCTTCCAAAGAACACCCAGGACTGATCTCCTTTAGAATGAACTGGTTGGATCTCCTTGCAGTTCAAGGGACTCTCAAGAATCTTCTCCAACACCACAGTTCAAAAGCATCAGTTCTTCGGCGCTCAGCTTTCTTCACAGTCCAAATCTCACATCCATACATGACCACTGGAAAAACCGTAGCCTTGACTATGGACCTGTGTTGGCAAAGTAACGTCTCTGCTTTTGAATATACTATCTAGGTTGGTCATAACTGTCCTTCCAAGGAGTAAGTGTCTTCTAATTTCATGGCTGCAGTCACCATCTGCAGTGATTCTGGAGCCCCCAAAATAAAATCTGACACTGTTTCCACTGTTTCCCCACCTATTTCCCATGAAATGATGGGACCAGATGCCATGATCTTCATTTTCTGAATGTTGAGCTTTAAACCAACTTTTTCACTCTCCTCTTTCACTTTCATCAGAGGCTTCTTAGTTCCTCTCCACTTTCTGCCATAAGGGTGATGTCATCTTCATATCTGACCTTACTGACATTTCTCCCCACAGTCTTGATTCCAGCTTGTGATTCTTGCAGCCCAGCGTTTCTCATGATGTACTCTGCATAGAAGTTAAAGAAGCAGGGTGACAATATACAGCCTTGACGTACTCCTTTTCCTATTTGGAACCAGTCTGTTGTTCCATGTCCATTTCGAACTGTTGCTTCCTGATCTGCATACAGGTTTCTCAAGAGGCAGGTCAGGTGGTCTGCTATTCCCATCTCCTTAAGAATTTTCCACAGTTCATTGTGATCCACACAGTCAAAGGCTTTGGCATAGTCAATAAAGCAGATAAAGATGTTTTTCTGGAACTCTCTTGCTTTTTCCATGATCCAGCAGATGTTGGCAATTTGATCTCTGATTCCTCTGCCTTTTCTAAAACCAGCTTGAACATCTGGAAGTTCACAGTTCACATATTGCTGAAACCTGGCTTGGAGAATTTTGAGCATTACTTTACTAGCGTGTGAGATGAGTGCAATTGTGCGGTAGTTTGAGCATTCTTGTGTCTCTATTAATCCCAAACTCCTCATTTATCCCTCCCTCCATCCCCTCTCCCTTTGGTGACCATAAATTTGCTTTCTATGTCTATGAGTCTGTTTCTGTTTCATAAGTAAGTCAATTCCTGTCATACTTTAGATTCCACTTTTTTTTTTAATGGATCTGGTCAGCCAAATTATATAAGCTGTTTATACAAAAATATGGAGACTGGGACTTCCCTGGTAGTCCACTGGTTAAGAATTCACCTTCCAATTGCAGGTTCAATTCCTTGTTGGGGAACTGAGATCCCACATGCCTCAGTACAACTAAATCCATGCAGTATAACCAGAGAATCAATATCAGATGAGAAATCTCTTTCTCCATCTGGCTTACTTCACTTAGTCTGACAATCTCTAGGTCTTTCCATGTTATTGCAAGTAGCACTACTTCGCCCCCTTTTTATGGCTGAGTAATAATCTGTTGTATGTATGTACCACATCTTCTTTATCCATCCATCTGTTGACCATTTCCATTGTTTCCATGTCCTGGCTATTCTCTACAGTGGGTACAACAACTTACATCCCCACAAAAACAGCTCTGTTGTGTTTACTTTCTCTAAATAAATTCATGGCAAGAAAAATGTTTCATTAAGAAACCAACCTTGGATCAATTTATTGAACAGCTATCAAGAAATCTGTTCCTATGTCCATCAAACTCAGAGAAGCCCTCTGTGTTCACTCAGGAATTTGGGTCAAACAGAAGGCAGAAGTTTCAAAGCCTCAAAAAAATTTCCTTTTTATTATATCACACGGTATCCCATATACATATATTACTGATGCATCCCCATGGTTCTCTTTATTACCTCTACACATCATTCAAGGCGTGACATGGTATGATATATTCACTGTAATATCTGTTATGACTTTAATATGGTCATTGGGATTATACCTGAGAAGAGTCAGTCCTCAAGTCCAGTATCACATTGTTTCTGTGGAAAGCCAAGTGTCTTAAATTATCTAGCCATGAGGTTAGATGCAGGAGCAGAAAATGGACATGACAAGACCTGGATTAATGAAAGCTCATGGGTGGGATACATGCCCACCTATGAACCACTTAGAGAAGCTCCTCAGTTTGAAATCAAAGATTTCAATAGTCTCCATATATTTTTAAAAATATTTATGTATTTACTTGTTTATTTATTTTTGGCTGCTTTGGGTCTTTGTTGTGGTGTACAGGCTTCTCTCCAGTTGTGCTGCAAGGGTTTAGTTGCACCGAGGCAGGTGGGATCTTAGTTCCCCAACCAGGGATTGAAATTGCATCTCCTGGAATTGGAACACAGATTCTTAACCACTGGACTACCAGGGAAATCCTGGTCTCCATATATTGTTGTATAAACAACACATATAGTTTGGCAGAGACCAGATCCATTAAAAAACAAAAATGTACCGCTCTTAAATCTATGAAAATAACAAAAGCAGTGATCTTCACTGGTTTATTACACATGTATCATCATTGCAGTGTGGCCCCCCACCAGAGGAGGAAATAGTGAAACACATGAAGACCCAGAAGAGAGACCTGATGTTGTGATTTTTACTGACCTCTGAAAATGTGGGAAAATATTTCAGGTGTCACTCAACCTGCAAGTTATCTTTCTACCCAAATCCAGATGACCTACAACCCCTCTCCAGTGCCTCCAAAGAGGAGAGACCATGACCGAGCAGGAAGCAGCGGCCCCAGGCTTGTCACCATGCCTGCTGCAGGTGCCCAAGCTTTCTTAGCAGCCGGTCTTAGAGGAACCTGGAGCAATGAATTAGGAAGAGCAGCTGTTCAGGCTATAAAAACCCACTAGATGGAAGTTTGTGATTAAAATCCAGGTTCTGAGCTATTGCAGTGGGACCCACTGAAGAGTCTCTGCCACAGAAACAAAGTGCCACCTTGGTGGGACTCTTATAGATGCAGACGGTGGGGGGGATCAAAGACCACCAAGGACAGGCAGCCAGAGAGGGAAACAGGGCATGGATGGAGACGCTGCCTTGTGTTACATTGCGTGAAGGAATGGTCCAGCTCCTAGGCGAGGAGACTTGAATTCACGGCACAGGCACTCACATTTTACTTGTGATTAGGGACTCATTTCTAGGCATAGTGGATGAGTGTGTGTGTATCAGCTCAAATGTCACTTTCTTCTCATTGATCGGAAGAGGCTGCTGGAGACTTGCGAGGATACGGAGTCCAAATCTGGGGCTGTCCTGGATATAGGGGAAGGGGGAATGGAGCCAGGCCCTGGGTGTGGGGTTGGGCAGAGGGTTGAGAGGGAATGAACAAACTTGGTAACAAATCCTAGGCCTTAACTGGTAGGTAAATCATATGTGGTTCTTGACCTGTGCTGCCGCTGCTACTAAGCTGCTTCAGTCGTGTCCGACTCTGTGTGACCCCATAGACGGCAGCCCACCAGACTTCCCCCGTCCCTAGGATTCTCCAGCCAAGAACACGGGAGTGGGTTGCCATTTCCTTCTCCAATGCATGAAAGTGAGAAGTGAAAGTAAAGTCGCTCAGTCATGTCCGACTCTTCACAACCCCATAGACTGCAGCCCACCAGGCTCCTCCACCCATGGGATTTTCCAGGTGAGAGTACAGTATGTACAGTCATTCTCAGTGCATCCTTTTGTTCTCATGATAAAGTTTTAAGTCCAAGGAGTCCTTTAATCCTGCTGGTCCAGTGGTTAAGACTCCTTGCTTCCAATGCAGGGGGTATAGGTTCAATTCCTTATCAGGGTAATAGATCCCACATGCCACAGAGTACAACCAAAAGGAAAAAAAAAAATCAAACTTTAGACAGATACATCTTTGAAAATATTTACTGTCAAATGCTGGGGCACAGCTGACAAGCGTCACAGCCTGTGCCAAACAAGGTCAGCTTCCACATGAGCCTTAGGTGGGGAGAGCTCTGTCTGGTTCACACACAGTCCCACCAGGTTATGAGAACCACACAACCAAGCAGGGCTGAGAATTAGAACCATCTGTGACATTCCATCCAAAGAAACGGAATAAATCCCTTCCTAGAAGGCTAAGTTGTGGCTGACGTGGGTCTTGGATTCACAGCCCCACACACTCAAGACAGAGACAACTCGAGGGCTGTGCACAAAAGCTGGGCACCACCTGAGAAAAGCCACAACACCACCCAAGTTCTGGACTCTGCAAATTGGCTGCCTTGCTCTTGGTGCATTCTCTTCTCGCTAGTGATCACTTTTAGTATTGAACCAAGTTTCTGATCTTCATCTTCATTGCCTGAGTGGAACAGGGTGCAATTTAGGAACCTGAGCCTTCTTTCTGTGTCACTGGCACTGGCTCACATTAAATACAAAACCACAGTCCTAACTACTGACATTGGGGTGTTAACCTCTTGCCAGGCACTGTGCTGAGTGTGTTTCTTGTGTCCTTTATAACTCACAACAAGAATGATACCTAGAGAGTCTTTTTTTTTTGCAGAAGAAACGTTGAGATTATTATTGTAATTACATGCAAATTATTTTTATCAATCTGATAAATTTATGGTATAGAATCTTTATGATTCAGTCTTTATGATATTGAATCTTTCAATTCACAAACATGATATCTCTCTCCCCTTATTTACATCCTATTTCAATGGCTTTATCATTTTTCTCCATATGTAGAACACCTTTTATTGACATATAGTTGATTTACAAGGTTGTACCAGAACATCTTTTTTTTAAGATCTGTTCCTACATACTTAATATTTGCTGATGATATTGTTAAGTAGTATCCTGTTCTGCAGCATTTTCTGTTTGTTTCTGGTATATAAAAATAAAAGTGATTTTTACACCTGGATTTTGTGTCCTGTTGACTACCAAATTCGCTTATACTTTAAGGTATTCTAGGCAGACAAACATATTAGCAAATAATGATAGTTTTACTTCTTCTATTTCAATCTTTATACATTTTATACTTTTTTTCCTTACTGCCATGGTTAAGACCTCCAGGACAAAGCTAAATGAAAAAAAATCAGGATTTGGGGCATCCATGTCTTGTTCCTTGTCTTAAAGAGAAATGCTTTCACTATTTTATCAAGTATCACTATTGTAATCACCTTTTTGTAGATAATCTATATCAGATTAGGAAATTGCCTTTTATTCCAAACTTAAAAGTGTATTCATTTTGGGGGTTTAGTATGTTAAGTCAGAGAAGGCGATGGCACCCCAATCCAGTACTCTTGCCTGGAAAATCTCATGGAAGGAGGAGCCTGGTGGGCTGCAGTCCATGGGGTCGTGAAGAATCGGACACGACTGAGCGACTTCACTTTCACCTTTCACTTTCATGCACTGGAGAAGGAAATGGCAACCCACTCCAATGTTCTTGCCTGGAGAATCCCAGGGACAGGGGAGCCTGGTGGGCTGCTGTCTATGGGAAGTGACTTAGCAGTAGCAGGAAAACATTATGTTGGGAATTTAAGAAGCATACCAGACCTAGAGCCTGGCTGTATGGCAGACACTGTGCCCAGCAGTTGGCAGATATTTCTTCATGACAGCCCAGTAAGGCAAACGCTCGGGTTCATGATGAAGAGACACAGCGCTCTTGAGGAACTGGCCCAAGATCCCTTACAGCTAGGAGGAGGCAGGGGTGGGATAGGAATTCAAGTGGTCTCAGGAAGTGGACACCTAAACACCACCATGGGGCAGAGGAGGCTCGGAGACCCAGGGAGGTGAACTCAGAGCCCAGGGTCACAGAGCTGAACCTGACCAGAGGCAGGAGTGGAAGCCACGCTGTCTGACCCCAAAGCCTGAGCTCCCAGCTGCTCTCAGATACTGCTGAAGGTTAGTCCAGAAAAAGGCTTTGTTAGCCATTCTGTATAACACTGTGAGCTTCTCAGGTGGCTCAGTGGTAAAGAATCTGCCTGCCAAAGCAGAAGATTCAAGTTTGATCCCTGGATTGGGAAGATCCCCTGGAAGAGGAAATGGCAACCCAATCCAGTATTCTTGCCTGGATAACTCTATGCACAGAGAAGCCTGGAGGGCCACAGTTCATGGGGTCTCAGAGTCAGACGACTGAGCAGGCATGCACATGAGGTTGCACTAACTGCCTCAGAAATTAAGGCAATTGATACATATTCAATTTGCTGCTGTGTCACTGACACATATTCAATTTCCAGGCAAAGGCCTGGCAGGGAAAAAGTCTGAATCCTCAGATTTTGCTTCTAAAATCACCTGTGCTCTCTCCTGTTTCAGAGAAGACAGGCTGTGCTCCCGCCTAGATCCACATTACCGAAGGGAGGTAAGGCAGGCTTTCTCAGAGCCCTCCCGCTACCCACCCTGGATGGCCTGACTTAGAGGCACGATCCGCACAGTGGGTTTTGAATCTCTGGGGCTGGTTTCTAGGTTTGTGGATGACGTCCAGCACAGACTGCTGCTTCACCACCACCCACTCACAGTGCCGCTCAGGAGCTGGGGAATGTGTGTGAATGTCACCACATAGATGGGAATCTGGACGCATGCCAAAGCCAAGTGCAAATGCTTTTGCATTGCCTGCGGCTTCCTTCTCTTCACACCCCTCCTCCTCCCATGTATTCAAGGGACTTAAAGAGGGTGATGGCAGCCAAGTACTTTTATCCACACAGTCATTTTTCTGCACAAACTCCAATCCCTTTGCTTCTCAAGGACAAGTCCAGGACGCAACGTTTCCTATGGAAGCAAACTCAGAAAGCATTTAAATCAGAAAACAGTAGGGAGGGCAAGTGAAAGCTGTTATCATTTACTGTATTGATGGTGAAACAGAAGCCCTACAAATATAATGATTTTTTTCTGATTCCTAGATCAATACATTTGATGTGAAAAAGTTTAATGTCAAGAAGTCTTGGAGATATATTTAATATTATGGAAACCAAAGAGCTGTCACTTAGAGGTTTGTTGTTTTTTTTTTAACGATTCCTAGTGTTTATTTGAAAGCAAGTCTTTTGAAAATCTGACATATAGATTTTTCAATACATGATGGAGCATTTTACTAGTAACAGTCCTTATGACATTGTACCCAAGGCTAGAAATCACAGTGAGGTACTTAAAACTTTTTCTGTTTACTTGATTTTGACTGTATTGTTATCTGCTTCAATTAGTTTTAATAATAAATTACTTGTAAAATTAGTCTGGAAAAAATAAACTGACTATTCATTGGGAGAAAAAAAGCAAACAATGTTTGAGGAGGAGCATAAATTTAAGAGCAATACCTTGATGTGAAAGCCAGTCTGAAGCCTTGTTTTGTTGATAAAATCATACTCTGGTATTCCCCAGCCAATTTCACCAACATACTCAGATTTATATTTAGCTGGCAAGCTTCTGTTCGAGGCAGGCCTCCATAAATATCTGAGATCTCCAGTTTTCTCTAATGGAGGATGCTTTTCTCCTATATAGGCAGTGTGCTGAGCAACTTGAGGGAGGTGATCTTTTACATAATCTGGGCCTTAAAACAGAAAGAAAAAAAAAACAAACCTGAAAACTTCCACACTTTATTCTGAGATGCTTTGGTTATTTTAAATGGTAGAGATAATGCTAGCTAATGATTTTGTGCATTCACTAATGACTGTGTGCACTCACTATGTTCTAGGTGCTGCCATAAGCTTTTTAGATATGCTAATTCAGTTTCTCCTTATAATAACCAAATGAAGTATGGGGTATTATTTTTCCCAGTTTATAGATGGGGAAAACAAGGCCCAGAAAGATTAGTTACTTGTCCAGAGTCACAGCTAACAAGCCCTTCACTCCTTGACAGGCTGTCTCACAGATTGAGCTCTTAATCACCCCACTACACGGCTTCCTTTATAACCAATTTAATACAAACATGTTCTTTTTAAAATTTTTATTTTATTGAAATATAGTTGATTCACTATATTGTTAATTTTTTCTACACAGCATGACCTTGTTGTTTATCCATCCTATACATAAAATTGTTTGTCTGCTAATCCCAAACCCCCAATCCATCCTTCCCTGCTCCAAGCCCAGCCTGGCAACAATAGGTCTGTTCTCTAAGTCTGTGAGTTTGTTTCTGTTTCATAGATGATGCCATTTGTATCATTTTTGATTCCACATATATGACATTTTATATAATATTTGTCATTCTCTGACTCACTTCTCTTAGGATGATAATCTCTAGGTCCACCCATGCTGTTGCAAATGGCATTATTTCATTTTTTGTGGCTAATATTTCATTGTAAATATGACCACATCTTCTCTCTCCATTCGTCTGTTGATGGGCATGTAGGCTGTTTCCATGTCTTGACTGTTGTGAATAGCTGACACATTCTATACACTAAAACTTCTCACTTATACCACATTTGCAGGATGCTGGTCTTTAAACATTGGAATATTTTATCTAGAGAGATAAAAATCCTGAAAAGAGGATTAGAAAATTTCCCAAATGTATTAGAAGCCATGGGAGGATGGAGAAAATTGTCAGATTAAGAGGCCCAAAGGCAGGGGCATTAAATAAATATTGGTATTTTAAATGAAAGACAATGAACAAAAAGGAATCAATGAATGGTGGAAGTAGGCAAAACAAGCAAAAATAAGAGGAGATCTGGGAAAAGATCGCTTACATACAATTGGTGTTGAAAGTTGATGATGTAAATGTGTAAAGTGAAGCCAAGAAGGGTCCAATTAGAACAGACAATGAAGTGTGGCCCAGGAAAGGTCTCAGAAGACCCAGAAGCAAAGCGGCTGAGGCACCGTCTGGGCAGATTGGAGAGACAAAAATGAGCATCAGTCCTCTTACTGAAGGGAAGCCCAGACTTTGGAGACAGAGGCTTTGCTCTGGTCTCGGTGTCACTTGGTGCCTTCTGGCCCCAGGGGCCCTCTGGTTTTGTCTTGGGTTACCAAGCTCAGGGTTTTCAGAGAGTACAAGTAGTCGGGAGTTTGACTAAGTGCTCTGATGGAGAGGTCAGTATGGTAACAAATCTGTTCCTAGAAAAATCCTCCAAGCTTTCCAAGGAAACTGAAAATGAGAGAAGTCGGACTTCCCTAGGGGTACATAAGAATCTGCCTGCCAATGTAGGGGTTTGATCCCTGGTCCAGGATGATCCCACAAAACATTGAACAACTAAGCCAGTACATCACAACTACTGAGCCCGTAAACCGCAGCAAAAGAAACCACTGCAATGAGCATCCCCACTCACCACAACTAGAGAAAGCACATGCTCAGCAATGAAGACCCAGTGCAGTCAAAAATAAATCAAAATAAATACCTTGATGCTGGGAAAGATTGAAGGTGGGAGGAGAAGGGGATGGCAGAGGATGAGATGGGTGGATGGCATCACTGATGCAACGGATATGAGTTTGAGTAGGCTCCGGGAGTTGGTAATGGACAGGGAAGCCTGGCATGCTGCAATCCATGGGGTTGCAAAGAGTTGGACACAACTGAGCAACTGAATTGAACTGAGCTGAATTAATTTAAAAAAATTTTAAAAAGAAAACATGAGAAATGGCTCTCCAAACACAAGACTCGCGCAGATGATTCCCCAGCTTCCTAATCACCATGCTCCCTGGGATGCCTGTGTGTTGACTGGCTCGTTTTCTGTGATGAATCCATTATGACTGCAGGTTCTCACTCAGGCAAAAGGACTCTGTATAGAGTGTCCTGAGCATGAAAAACTGTTTTCTCTCCCAAGTTAACCAGTGCTGAGGGCTCACTTACAAAGCTCCTGCCATAAGCACAAATTTGCAATCTCCTCCAAAGAGGATGAAATTGTGACTGTTTTAGCCTTGCTGAAATTTCAGGGTATGCTTAGGCTGGTGTTTTCCCAAGCGTGAAAGTGAAAGTGTTAGTTACTCAGTAGTGTCTGACCATTTGCGACCTCATGGACTGTAGCCTACCAGGCTCCTTTGTTCCCGGGATTTCCCAGGCAAGAACACTGGAATGGGATGCAATTTCCTTCTCCAGGGGATCTTCCGGACCCAGAGATCAAACCCAGGTCTCCTGCATTGTAGGCGGATTCTTTATCATCTGAGCCACTAAGGTAGACCAGTGTTTTCCCAAACGTTCCCCTAATGCTGCTCCCATGAGTGATATGACAATGCCTGGGTGGGGGCGGGGTGCTCTACCATCGGGTACATTCGGGACAATGTCCATTTGCCTTTGAGAAATTCCCAGCCTACAAAAAGCATTTTAAAAGTTCTGAGAAATCCTGCACAAAATGAACCTGTTTGCAATTATGTAACCAGCTTTTACTAAACTGTTTAAACGTGTATCTTATTTTCCACTGGGTCACCTGTACACGTCCTGCACATACCAGCAGAGTTGGAGAAATAATGATCCTCTTTGTAATGTTTCAGTTGTTGCTGAAATTTTGTTATCCCCTCATGCCACTGCCAATGTGAGAGCAGATGTCTATCTGTAGTTACTCCTCCTCACTCAGTGGACCGCAATACATTTTTAAAAGAACACTTTTTTGACAGCTGAGTCTAAACACTTCATTTTAGACAGAATTGTGGAAAGTGCATGTGCTTTGCAAGTCAAGCGTGGGGAGAGGGGCTCTCCAGAGAATCAAGCTTCTCTTTGGCTTTTCAGTCGAGCCACTGGACTTTCCTGACCACCTCCCCCCCCATCTCCTGTGTGCTTTGAAAATAGCGTGATACAGTATGCGTGGTACAGGAACTTCTGGGACAATTCTCCCAGGCTGTGGAGCTGACACAGGCACCCACCTTCACAGCTGGTACCACCATCCTCAGTGAGCCAGATTCACAGCCGTTCCCTGGAGCCAGCCCAGTACTCATATAACCAAAAGATCTACCGTCACTGCCCAGCCAGCAATGCAGACATGGGGTTACCCTGATGGGCAGCTCCACAGGTGTCTAGCTTTGTGTGATTCATTATTCTGACCCTCATCCTCCGGAGCCAAGACTGTCTGCTGGATCCAATTGTCTGCCTGAAAGCAAAACTCCCAATTCCTGTCCAATCCACAGTCTCTCTATTTTTCCTTTAACAACTAAGATGTCTGTTTGACCACTGTTGCTGTATCCCTTAGGGAGTTCCTATTTGTTTATCATCCTATGGGAAGCTTTTTGGATCATTCATTCTCTCCCCAAAACTCCACCCCTCATTTGCCAATCGTGAAGTTGTCAGCTCCTGGGTTAATAAAATTGTCATGTGCCCATCTGTTTTGGAGGTCTCGTTCACACCTGAAGACCAGCTCCAGTGGATGACCTGCAGCTGTAATGTTTGAACAGAGCTGCCCAGCGCTGATCCTCTGCCCAGAGGCTCACATCATGATGTGGGACGGAGATGTACTTCCTTTCACACCTGGGCCAACTTCATGGGTTCTCATTTCTTCATCTTCCTGCCCTGGAGAAACTATGATCTCAAGGGCAGAAGGTAGATCCTTTCTCCCCTGTATACGCCCTACATTACCTGCTCATTAGTGTCTGAAATTCTAAAGTTACAGCTGAGGATGTAGTTTACGAGGTAAACTACTATAGGGTCAAATCCTGACTTTGTCTTATGCTGGCTTTGTGACCCAGGGAATGTTATCCAGCCTCTGAATTTAGACTCATCTATAAAATAAGAAAAAATACACACACTCCAGTGTTTACAATAGCCAGGACAAGGATGAAAACTAGATGTCTAATGACAGATGAATGGAAAAAAAGATGTGGTATAAATATACAATGGAATAACACTCGGCCATTAAAAGGAATGAAACTGCCATTTGCAGCAACATGAATAAACCTAGAGATTATCATACTAACTGAAGAAAGCAGACAAAGATAAATATCATAGGATATTACTTATAGTTGTCATCCAATTTAAAAAATGATACAAATGAATTTATTTACAAAACAGAAATAGACTCACAGACATAGAAAAAAAAAAAACTTATGGTTACCAAAGGAAAAAAAGGCGGAGGAGGGATAAACTGAGCTTGAGATTGACAAATATACACCACTATATATAAAATAATCAACAGAGACCTAATGTATAGCACAGGGAACTATGTTCAATATCTTTCAAGAACCTGTAATAGAAAAGAACCTGAAAGAAAAGAAAAGAAAAGCGATGCCTGTCCGATGGCCTTGTTGGAGGGAGAGGAGATAATTTTGTTGAAAGAAGTGCTTGTCTGATGATCCGGCACATAATATACATCAACATGACTATTTATGTCTCTTCCTCTTTCTTGTTTGTTCATTTCTCATTTTAATTTGATGCTTTGTCTTACCTGTTATATTTTTTAAAGTATATTTTAGGAACTTTCACTAATAATTTACTTCTTATTGTGAATAAACTTCAAAGCCTTTCCTGAGAGCTCTTCTAGTTCAGGGGTTGACAAACTTTTCCCACAAAGGGCCAGAGAGGAAACATTTTTCACTTTGTGTTTGGGTCATACAGCCTCTGTCTCAACTCCACGGACACTATGTAAACAAATGGGCATGGCTGGGTTCCAATAAAATTTTATTTATAGACATTGCAATTTTAATTTCATGTAATTTTCACATCTTAGCTGTTATTCTTCTTTGGCTTCCCCACTCCGCCACCCCCAACCATTTGAAAAAATAAAGAACATTCTTTGCTCACAGGTGGCAGGACAAATTTGACCCAGAAGCCATAGTCTGTCAGTCTCTGAAAATGAGGGACAGGAAAGAAGCAGATGCCATGGAGGCTGGAAAGAGCCCAGATCAGAAAATCTGATGGCTTTCCAGCAAGTGTCACCTGCTGCCAGCACCTGGAAAGGCCTGGCTGTGGCATGTGTCAGCAGAGAAAGTTCCATCCTGAGGCAGATGTTTCTTTCTGATTTCTCTCTTGCATTTGCAGTGTTTCAGTTAATTAATGAAGTAACTCATTTATTCACTTGTTCTCTCACTGACTTATGCATTCATTCATTCAACAAATAATTATTGAACTATATGCCAGGCACTGTTCCCAGTGTTATGCAAAGAGCAGCGAACAAAGCCAAGACCTGCCTTCAAGGAGCTTCTCGTCTCATTGAGAGGCAAGTGATATTAATAACCCATCCTTCAGCATCTCTCATCTGGCTTCTAACTTTCTAACTAGTCTCAGCTCTTATGTCTCCTAACAAACATGAAATGGTTTTCTCCAGGGCCTATATCTTTTTTCATCCAGATTTCTTAGGATGGCTGACTAGTGTCTTCATAAACTGGAGTCTTACTGCCCTTCACCTTTTCTCATGATCAGGACTCATCTTTCAAGGCTTACTGTGAGTGCTGCCTTTTCTGGAAAACATCTCAAATCCTGCCAAGTCCAAATTAGACACTCAGCATGCTGCCTTCACAGAAGTTTCTTTTGATTTCATCTTTAAAAATACTGTATTAATTGGATCTACTCTATTTGTAAGCTCCTAGGTGGTAAAGGTTTTTATTTATCTTTGTAAATACTTAAAAACTTTTTAATTGAAATAGATTTGACATAAATCCTGTATACATTTAAGGTGTACATCATGTTGAGTCGATATATTTATATATTCTAATATGACCACCATTGTAGTGATAATTAGCCCATCTATCATTTCCTTTTAGTGACTGGACTAAACTAATTAAAACTAGTCTCTTAGCAATTTTGATAATTCCATATTGTTGTCCATATTCACTATGCTGTACATTAGATCTCTAGGCTTATTTGCTATTCTTTGAATGTGTACCTTTTTTTAGAGTTTCTCTCTTTAAACAATATCTGCTTTATTGCACCAATTCCCAGCCCCTGATAACCACAATTTTACTCTTTAAGTGTGTGACTTTTTAGATTCCACATATAAGTGATATTATATAGCATTTTTCTTTCTCTGTCTGACTTATTTCACTAAGCATAATACCCACCAGGTGGCAAAAAAAAAATATTATCTTTTTCATGCATATAATATTTAGTTATTATATTTTTATATGCATAATCTTTATTTATTATATGCATGCAATGGCAACCCACTCGAGTACTCTTGCCTGGAAAATCCCATGGATGGTGGAGCCTGAAAGGCTGCAGTCTATGGGGTTGCTGAGGGTCGGACATGACTGAGCGACTTCACTTTCACTTTTCACTTTCCTGCATTGGAGAAGGAAATGGCAGAATCCCAGGGACGGGGGAGCCTGGTGGGCTGCCGTCTGTGGGGTCGCACAGAGTTGGACACGACTGAAGTGACTTAGCAGCAGCAATCTCTATAAAAGTCTTAATGACCAACACAGTGCTTGGAACATGTAAGTCCTCAAGAAACATGTGTTGAATGCTGAAGAGAACTGCTTATTGAATAAAGGAATTAAAGAATTCCATCAAAGGGCTTCCCTGGTGGCTCAATGGTAAAGAATCTGTCTGCCAATGCAAGAACACAGGTTTGATCCCTGGTCCAGGAAGATCCCATATGCCGCAGAGCAACTAAACCCGGGCACCCCAACTTCTGATCCTGTGCCCTCAAGCCTGGGAACTGCAACTGCTGAGCTTACCCAGCACAGCTACTGAAAGTCACACAACCCAGAGCTTGTGCTCCACAACAAGAGAAGCCAGCGCGGTGAGAAACCCAGGCCCTGCAACTAAAGAGTAGCCCCCACTCTCCAAAACTAGAGAAAGCCCACACAAAGCAATGATGACCCAGCACAGTCAAAAATAAATAAATTATATTAAAAAAGAATTCCAGCATAAGATGGCAAGTATATAAAGTCATACTGAGGGAAAAGCAAGCGATTCTCTAATTTTCAGAACTCCCTTAGGCCCTCCTTGTCTGGACTTCATGATATAAGAGTTTAAAATGAGGTCAGAGAAAGAATTGCTTTTCACAACACTTATTCTGAATAGTTGGAACAGAGAATGGTGGATGCTCACAAGAATATCACTTTATCCCATCATATGGCCTCATGAGGCTAATTCTCCACCTCAGTGACCAAAATGAAACACACCAAGGAAATAAATCAGAAGGTACTGAATGGAACATGAAACTGTTTTAATACACATATTTGAAAATATGTTGAGAATATGGGCATAAACAGGCCATTGCAAATGCACCATGCAGAACAGCAGGACTTGTTGGGGGAATCACACCAAGACAGAGGTCAGAGGGCAAGATGCAGATACTGAACTCTAAGGGACACCTGTCACACATAGGCACATGGGAAAAGGAGAAGAGACAATAACAGAGATTAATTGTTGTAACTGCTAGTGTACCCAGGATTCTCCATTTCCAACTATTAGCACAGGAGGAGGGACTCATGGACTGGAACATTTTAAAACCACATTTCAATCAAATTCATGCAATTATTCAATAGCTCTAGCCACTGAGTGAACTGAAAGACTCAATTTGTCAATATGTATTTGGAAGATGGCAGAGGGGAAGACTCTGAGCTTACCTCCTTCCATGGGCACACCAAAATTACAACTATTTAAAGACCACCTGTTGACGCAAAAATCCAGAAGACAAGCAGAAAATATCGTCTACAACTAGATATATAAAGAAGGAATCACAATCAGATGTACACAAGGGAAGGAGACACAGTAACCCCAGGGGGTGATCAATAGATGGGAGAATAGTCCTGAATGGACTGGGGTA
Organism: Nanger dama; assembly: GCA_917880005.1. Taxonomy (NCBI): domain Eukaryota; kingdom Metazoa; phylum Chordata; class Mammalia; order Artiodactyla; family Bovidae; genus Nanger; species Nanger dama. Next base: position 40,872,503 of record CAKJTW010000009.1, on the reverse strand, counting down.
CCATACAGTCTACAGAGACCACGTTCTCCTTCAGAAAGCATTGTCTGCTCTCAGGACAGATTTTATTATTCTCTGAAACTGTAAAGTACAGCTTGATCCATGTTTCATGTGTGAACTCAGGCTTCTCAGCTGTTTTAGGAGCTTTCTGTCTCTCTGCTCATCAAGTGGCCCCAAGTTAGTTCCCTTAGAGACTCCAACCGTCTTCTATTTGCTTTGAAACTTCCATAGCATTCTAGGCGGTGCAGTGCACTAAGCGAAAGCTTGGTAATGTTTGGTAAAAGAACAGCTACCTTATCATGAACTTGCTGATGTAATCTAAAAGTATATAATTCCGTGTTTTTCCTGGTGAGCACAGAAAGAAGGTAAAATCAAAACTTCTGTAAACATCTCGGGCTTTCACTTAGAAAATAAAACAGACACACTCATCTTGACAAAACTGCAACTAGATGATTCTCCATGCTCATCTCGTATGAAGAGAAAATCTAAGTAGACAATAAATAGGTTTTATTTTGTTTGGTTTTGACTTGGAATTTTCTCGTATAAATGTGCACAAAATGGTCGATTTATGATAAGAAACTCTTTGCCATTCATGAAGAGAGGCTCAAGATGTTCCCATGAGAAAAGATATTAACAAGACATAGGTATTTAGAACTAATTTTAAAGACCCACCGGAAAACTGCACTGCAAGTAACAGGAAATTCACTGCAAATGAATTAAATAATAAGGGAAATTACTGTGTCATATAGTAAGATCTTTTGAGGTTTAAAGAATCCAGACTTGCTTAACGCTGTAGCCCAGTACTGTTTTCAGAAGAACAGGCTTTACCTAGATCTGTCTCTGCAACCCCCAGGGGACCAGGCTGCCTTCAGGCAAGCTCCCCTTGAGGCTCCAGGAAGCTGTCACAGCTGCAGGTATCATAATACCCAAGGCAGCGGGTGGGGGAGAGGGTGGTCACCAGTGGAGAAGCGCTTCCGAAAACCCAGGTGAATTATTCTCTCATTTTTATTGGTGGGAATTGAATCATTTATCTCTTCCTAAAACCAAGACCTGGCAAGAGGACTGGATTTCAGTGACTGGCATGGATGAATCAGGGTTTTATTCCGAGTCATATGAGGCCAAATTATGTGACCAAACAAAGCGGCGGCTCCCTGGAAAGGAGGAACGTGTGAGCCCTCTGATTTGTCTGCTACGGAGCTTTGGGAAACTCATCACAGGAAAAAAATGAAAACACACACCCAATGCAAATTTTTTTTTTTTACTGCTTTGCAATCCACTTTTACAATTTTCTTTGTTTGCTGCAAGTGGGCTTTCTCTAGTTGCTGCAAGTGGGGCTACTCTCCAATTTTGGTGAGCAGGCTTCTCACTGTGGCGGCTTCCACAGTTGCGGCTCTCAGACTCTAGAGCACAGGCTCAGCAGTTCGGATGTATGGGCTTAGCTGCCACTAGGCATGTGGTAACTTCCCAGGCCTGAGACAGAACCCGTGTCCCCTGCATTGGCAGGGGGTCTCTAAACCACAGCCATGAAAGTCAAGTCGCTCAGTCATGTCCGACTCTTTGTGACCCCATGGACTGTAGCCTACCAGGCTTCTCAGTCCATGGGATTTTCCAGGCTAGAGTACTGGAATGGGGTGCCATTCCCTTCTCCAGGGTATCTTCCCGACCCAGCGATTGAACCTGGGTCTCCTGCATTCTAGGCAGACGCTTTACCCTCTGAGCCACCGGGGAAGCCCTAAAATCTGCTTTTATAACACATAGCATTATTTGAAGTGGCTACTTTACTGTCTGGTTCTTGATCACATGAATTATAATTCATTTAGTATTTATGCTTTCATGCTTGAAGAGATGACTTTATGCTGAAACAGAAAGGTAGAGGCAAGCCAGGGGCCCCAGATGAACTCATCTTCACACAGTACAAGGGAGAGAGGGCAGTGTTCCTCTCAGACCTTCTGAGCTAGAGCAGAGGTGGCAAACTGCTCTAGGAGAGCTGCAAAGGAACGGTTCAGGCTCAGGGGCTTTGCCATGTCTGTCACCACATCTCAGCCCTGACTCTGCAGCACAAACCATAGGCAGTATGTAGATTAAAGTGTGTCTGTATACCAATGAAACTTGACTTATGAACACTAAAATTGGAATTTTACATAATTTCACATGTTACAAAGTATTCTTTGAATTTTTTAAACCACTTAGGAAGTCAAAACCATTTTCAGCTGTAGTTAAACTAGAGGTTGAACCAGATTTGGTCCACAGGGCACAGCTGAAGACCCCTGATCTGGAGGGGGTCTCATATGTTTCTTTTATCTGACACTTTCTCCATGCGTGGTTTAGACAGAAAGCTTCTCTATTTGCTAGAATCAAACAGTTGGTTACATCGCTGCAAAAATAAACATCTTATTGAAATGACTCAGTTCAGTTCAGTCACTCAGTCGTGTCCAACTCTTTGCGACCCCATGAATCGCAGCATGCCAGGCCTCCCTGTCCATCACCAACTCCTGGAGTTCACTCACACTCACGTGCATCGAGTCAGTGATGCCATCCAGCCATCTCATCCTCTGTTGTCCCCTTTTCCTCCTGCCCCCAATCCCTCCCAGCATCAGAGTCTTTTCCAATGAGTCAACTCTTCGAATGAGGTGGCCAGAGTGCTGGACTTTCAGCTTTAGCATCATTCCTTCCAAAGAAATCCCAGGGCTGATCTCCTTCAGAATGGACTGGCTGGATCTCCTTGCAGTCCAAGGGACTCTCAAGAGTCTTCTCCAACACCACAGTTCAAAAGCATCAAATCTTCGGTGCTCAGCTTTCTTCACAGTCCAACTCTCACATCCATACATGACCACTGGAAAAACCATAGCCTTGACTACGTGGAACTTTGTTGGCAAAGCAACATCTCTGCTTTTCAAGATGCTAAGTTGGTCATAACTTTTCTTCCAAGGAGTAAGCGTCTTTTAATTTCATGGCTGTAGTCACCATCTGCAGTGATTTTGGAGCCCCCCAAAACAAGGTCACTTTTCAAAAAAATAATCAAAATGTATATTTATTTGGCTGAGTTGGGTCTTATTTGCAGCATGCGGGATCTTCAGTCTTCGTTGCAGCATTCTGGATCTTTAGTTGCAGCATGTAGGATCTTGTTCCCTGACCAGAGATTGAACCCAGGCCTCCCCCAGCTTCATTGGGAGCTCAGAGTTTTAGCCACTGAATCACCAGGGAAGTCCAAAAGTCCAAAAGAGGCTACTTTTTATTTGTACAAAAGGTCCCAGAAGAGAGTATTGCTTTATTCTACTTTCCTGGTGTTAATTTGGCCCCATCTCATTTCTGACTCTGTGATTGTTGATATTATTAAAAGTTGCATAAGTGACCGGTCAGGAGATGTAAATATAGTTAACCTGCCAGTGCAGATAAAAACCTAGAAAAGTAGGTGGGATGATAAATGATACAGATAGACTGTAAATAATAACATGAGTAAGAAGGGCACTGGTTTTACCCACCCCTGGAAGAGCTGAGTGGATACACATTGCTATCTGCTTATGCTCTGAGTAATGATGGTAATTACTGCCTAATCCAGAGAGAAGAGCTTAACTAACACAGGGCTGGATAGAAACAGCTGCTATGGGTTGTAAAACATACCATTGACTTAATACCGGGTTTGCTTCGAAAAAGAAAAGAAAAGAAACTTACCACTTTAAATGTAGGCATTGATAGCAAAGTACATCAAAATTACAGAGGAATTAGAATGCAATTTATGCAATTAACACTTTTTAGCCTCAATGAAATATGACCATTCCTTCTCTATCCCCCAGATAAACAGGACACCATGAAAGGGTTGTTTATTTCTAGATGGCCAAAAGTGACTCCAGTTTAGACCAGGGTAATTTAGACTAGAAAGTTGTATTTCTCCACCTTGTGAATTATATAATAAATGTGTAAAGATAACTTTAAGGGGACTTGCCTGGCAATCCAGTGATTAAAACTCAGTACTTCCAGTGCCTCCACTGCAGGGGCATGGGTTCAATCCCTCGTTGGGGAACTAAGATTCCACATGGTCCATATTGGATGGCCAAATAAATAAATAAGAATGGCTTTAAAATGACCCAAAGTAGGCTGCAAGAAAAACTTGTGACTCCCTATTGGGATTATTGAGAAATGTTTGATTATAAAAAGCAGGTAAGCAGTAATGGATACTCTGTACATTTTTGTATCTTTTTAAATTCATTTTTTATCAGAGTTGATTTACAACGTTGGGTTGATTTCTGCTGTACAGCAAAGTGACTCATTTATATATACATTCTTTTTCATATTCTTTTCCATTTTCTTTTATCCCAGGATATTGAATACAGTTCCCTGTGCTATACAGTAGGAACTTGTTGTTTATCCATTTGATACATTTTTTTAAAATATTTTTTTGGCCCTGCCTAACCAGGGATCAAACCCATCCCCCTGCAATGCTAGCATGGAGTCTTAACCACTGGACTACCAGGCTCGCTGTATCCTTTTATTACACCTTTACACGTTTCTCCTCAGCCAGCCAGGGGACTGCCTGTGTTCCCAGGTACTAGTCAAGGGGATTGAAATGAAACAAGTCCTTGTTTATTCCAAGAACAAATTCACAATACTGAGGCATTTTGCTTTAAAATGAGTTTGTATCATATGGCAAAGTGACACTGCTCTCACCTCTGGGTCCAGCCCTTACAACTGGCATCTACCACTTCTGCCTCTTGAGACACTCACCTCTGAAGCCCTGGTCCCCATTAAGAAGTTCAAGGCTGCCATGTTGTGAGGAAGTCCAGGCCACACAGGGAGACCAGGGGCAGCCTTGGTCTGACGGCCCCAGAGGGGTCTAAGTAGACAATGAACGTCAACCATTGACCTGTGAATGATGATGCCTCAAGAGGATTCTTGCCCATAGACTGACTCCTCCCAGGTGAGACCCTAGATATCACGCAAACAGAGACCAGCCACCCTGCTGTGCCCTCTCCCAATTTCTGACCCAAAGAATCTGTAATCTGTGAACGTGATAAAACAATTGCTTTAAGTAAAAATAAACGGGTTTGCGAACAGGTGAAATATCAGACTTCACACGTGAGGGCAGAGATTATACATTATAAACTAATTTAAAGTTTCTTGTCAGTCCATTTCTGAATGTCCATACTTTGGGGGTCTATTTTTCCCTCCTGGTGAGCAAACATTTTCTTCTTGAATCAGCTTGGAAGAGCAAGCAGAGCCTTTGAACTAGGGAAAATGGCATTGGGACTTTGGTCCCGGTGTGGCTGCCGATGCTGGGAGGACCTGGGAAAGTCATCACATCCTCCTTGGTTAATCCAGTTTCTTGTTTCTAGCAACTTTATCGAAGTGTAACTGACATACAATAAACTGCATACTAAGTTGTTTTAATGCATTTTTTAATTGGAGGATAATTGCTTTACAATGTTGGGTTAGCTTCTGCTGTACCACAAAGCGAATCAGCTGTATGTATGCATACACCCCTTGCCTCCCGCCCCTCCTTCTCCTCCCGCCATTCCACCCCTCCACAAATGTGTACATACATGAACCAGGGGTCATATAAATACAGAACATCCAGTTAAATTTGAATTTCAGATAAACAATAAGTAATTTTTGTACAACTATATTCCAAGCATTGTATGGTACATAATTATACTAAAAATAGTCTTTATCTGAAATTCAAATTTAGCTGAGTGCCTTGTATTTTCACTTGATAAATCTGGCAACCCTACCCATGAACTATCACCACAATAAAAATAAAAATCGTATCCCATCACCTCCAACTTTCCTCATGCGACTTTATAAATCCTCTTTTTCTCACTCCCTACCCTTTCCCATACCAAGGCAACCACATATCTGCATTCAGTTACTATAAATTAATTGCATTTTCTACAAGCTTATATAAATGGCATCATATAGCATGCACTCTCTTTTGTCTGACACTAAGCATAATTATTTTGAGATCACTCATATACCAATCGGTTATCCCTTTTATCAATAAATAGTATCTTATATGAATATGATAAATGAATATTCATTTATCAATGAATTGTATCTTGTATGAAAATGAATAGTGTATTCATTTTCCTGGTGATGGACTGTGGTGTTGTTTTCAGTTTGGGGCTGTTACAAATAAAGCTGCTCTGAATATCTGTGTACAGACCATTGTGTGCACATATGCTTTCATTTCTCTTAGGTAAAATCTGAGAGTGGAATGGTTGGGTCATACGGTAGGTGTATTAACCTAAAATATTGTCAAATTGATCCCCAAAGTGGTTATTTGTTTTATATTCTCACCAGAAGTATTCTACTGAACACGGCAGTGTTCTCTGCATCCACACCAAAACACGGTAGAGTCTGTCTTAATGTTTTGCCCTTCTAATAAGTGGGTGATGCTATCTAATTGCAATTTTGGTCTGCGCTTCTGTAACAACTAAGAATATTGAGCATTTTGTGCTGATTTGCCATCTGTATGTCTTCTCTGATAAAGGGTCCAAGTCTTTAGCCCTTTGTGTGTGTGTGTGTGTTGTTTCCTTATGGAGAGTTATGAGAGTTATTTCTGGATACAAGTCTTTTATCCATATGTATTTTGCAAATATTTTCTTCTAGTCTGTCATTCTATGTTTATCCTCCTAACAGTGTCTTATGGAGAATAGAAGTTTTAACTTTGATAAAGACCGATTTATAAATTAACTCTTTTATGGATCATCTTTAAGATGTTGAGTCTAAAAGTTATTTACCTAACCCAAGGTCACAAAAGTTTTCTCTTATGTTTTCTTTAGAAGTTTTATAGTTTGCGGTTTTTCATTTAGGTTTATGATCCATTTCAAGTCATTTTTTGTATATGTCAGGAATTCTCTGGCAGTCCAGCAATTAGAACTCTGCACTTCCAGTGAAGGGGGGCCCAGGTTCGATCCCTGGTCAGGGAACTAGGATCCCACAAGTTGCATAGTCAAAAAAAAAAAATGTATATGATGAGAGACATGCATTGAAGTTCAGCTTTTTGCATGCGGCCATTCAGTTGTAGCAACACTTGTTTAAAAGACTGTCCCTTCTCAAGACAAAGACAAATATCATATGATATCACTTAGATGCAGAATCTAAAAAATGATACAAATGAACTTATTTATGAAACAGAAATAGACTCCCACACATAAAAACAAATTCATGACTACCAAAGGGAAAAGAGAGGGGAGGGATAAATCGGGAGTTTGAGGTTTACATGTACATACTACTATATATAAAATAGATAGCCAACAAGGACCTACCATATAGCACAGGGAACTAAACTCAATATTTTGTAATAACTTAAATGGGGAGAGAATTTGAAATAGATACATGTATACATGTATAACTGAATCACTTTGTTGTACACTTGAAGCTAACACGCTGTAAAACAACTATTATTCAATATAAGATAAAAATTTAAAAACATATTTGAAATAAAAAAATAAATAAAAGACTATCCTTTGTCCAGTGAACTCCCTTTGCACCTGTACACACACACACACACACACACACACACACACACACACACACACAGCATTAGTTAACTGGGTCCCTGTGTAAAATAATTTTTTTACTCTGGGCTGCAGTCAGGAAAGCTTGAAAGCCACTGATATAATGGTCACCTGAATTACTTTTTCCCTCTGCTTTGGTCGCTTGATCATACCTATCACCTACACACTCAGTCCCTCCTGCTCTTCAGTTTTCCCTGTCCCTCTGGAGTCTCAGTCTCTGTGCAGTGTATTTATGGTGGTCTCGGGACACCACTGTTGTTACTGCCCCTTCAACTGGTCCCTCTTCTTTGTTGTACAGGGAAGTGATGAAATGCTTTATTTCCCCAACCAAGTTTATATCATATAATTTACACTCTGCCCTTTTATTCAATATGTCTTGAGGCTTGCAATGGGCTTACAGCAAACCATTTCCTTTTTCATTTATTTTGCTTTATTGGGTGGTTTCTGTTGTGGGGCAGAGAAAATGGACCATACTTTATCTGAATTCTATTGCAGACTAGGTTTGTAACCTTCTCAAAGACTGCTTCTCAGGCTGTTTCTTATCTGAACAATGAAACTACATCTGACAACCTCACGCAGTTGTAGTAAGAACTGGGAGCTATGGTGTGTAGGTAAGCTGTGTCTATACATGAACCTGGCACACAGCACAGGCCTGGCGTTAGTTATTACCATATAGCTATTACCATATAGCTATTACCATATTATCCACATTCTAACCATTTCTGCTATTTCCATCACCTTTTGCCATCCCTGTATCTTCTCTATTAATGCTAATAAACAAGATTAGGCCTGAGATAACTGAATGCAATGCCCTGAACTGTTATAGTGAGAAGTGTTTAATGATATTACACAGGAAGTATCATGGTGCCAATCAGATGAACACCAGATTTAACCTTGCTCCAAAAAGAAATACTATTCTTCCACAAAGAAGACCTTAAAATCTTCCTCCCACTGTCAAGGTGAACAGAAAAATATTCCTCTCTAAAGGGAAATGAGATTCAAATTGGACCCTGTTTTAAAGCTATCATCTTGCTCCAAAATCACTGCAGATGGTGACTGCAGCCATGAAATTAAAAGATGCTTACTCCTTGGAAAGAAAGTTATGACCAATCTAGACAGCATATTAAAAAGCAGAGACATTACTTTGTCAACAAAGGTCCATCTAGTCAAAGCTATGGTTTTTCCAGTAGTCATATATGGATGTGAGAGTTGGACTGTAAAGAAAGTTGAGTGCCGAAGAATTGATGCTTTTGAACTGTGGTGTTGGAGAAGACTCTTGAGAGTCCCTTGGACTGCAAGGAGATCCAACCAGTCTATTCTAAAGGAGATCAGTCCTGGGTGTTCATTGGAAGGACTGATGTTAAAGCCAAAACTCCAATACTTTTGGCCACCTGAGTCAGCGAAGAGCTGACTCATTTGAAAAGACCCTGATGCTGGGAAAGATTGAAGGCAGGAGGAGAAGGGGATGACAGAGGATGAGATGGTTGGATGGTATCACTGACTCAATGGACATGAGTCTGAGTAAACTCCAGGAGTTGGTGATGGACAGGGAGGCCTGGTGTCCTGCCGTCCATGGGGTTGCAAAGAGTCAGACATGACTGAGTGACTGAACTGAACTGAACTAAATCTTTCAGTCCTTTGTGAAGAAGGACAGGGAGCTATGAGCCTATTCTATATGTTTATGTTTTTTTTTTAATAAACATTAAAAATAATATAGGAGCCACACTATGATTTCCTAGATTCTTAGTCTAGGTAGACCCTACATGATCATCAATAGTTGAAATTCTGGTAGCCTGTATAAGTGTTCTATTTTTGTATTATATCACCACAGTAACAAGTTTAGTCATTTTTATTTATACACAGCAAGTGTCCAGATGCTCTTCACCATAATTAATTAATTATTATTCATCCTAATTATAAAAGCTGACCTCATGGAGAAGTCACAGGTCAAAAGTGTTTTGATACTTCTTGCAGAAACTTAGTTAAAAACCCATAACTGGATGCTTGTATATTTGGATATTCTAAGAAAATATTCATTTGAACTTTAACAAGTCTGACGCAGCACTTTCCAAAATGGTAACCATGCTGGTGGTTTTGGGAACTTGTTAAGGGTCCAGTCTAAACTGAGACATGCTGTGATTTAAATTCACATCACAGATGTTGAAGACAGTACAAAAGAAAGAATGTAAAACTTTCTATTTATAACTTTTGACATTAATATCATATTAAAATGATAAACCATATGGATATATTGGATTAATAAAATACATTATTAAAGTGATTTCACCTGATTTAACTTTTAGAATGTGGCTTCTAGGGGAAACTATAAGTATCTTGTAATAACCTATAAGGGAAAAGAAGTTGAGAAAGAATATATAACTGTGTGTATGTAACTGAGTCACTTTGCTGTACACCCAAAACTAGAATAACATTGTAAATCAACTACTACACTCCAGTAAAAAAAAAAAAAAAAAGGCATGGTTCCTAAGACATTTTGAATTATATATGTGGGCTGCATATGATTCTTATTGAACGGGGTTGGCGTGGAATGTGGAAACCTGTGAAATTCTATGGTACTTAAGCTGGTGGATCATTATAAACGTGGCTCATGATGAGTGGGGAAATTGTTGCAACGTTTGTTTGTTAGAGAGGGCGAGGTCTTCAGGGCACATTACGGGCTGAAGAGTCAGACAGAAGCAGTCTGGAAGGGTCTATTCAGGTGACCAAAATGAAACTGCCGTGAGCAACCGTGTTTATGCAGGGGAAGAGCTGGTGGCTTGGCTATGTGGCTATGTGACCACACCCTGTCTCTGCAAATACTGTGTGACTTGTTACTCATCCCTGAAACCTGCCCCCAGCTTTCTGTTGCTAATTGCTCACAGTCAGATCCCTTTTAAAATGAGATTACACTCCAGACAGGACGTGTTAGACATCCTGACAGCTTGGGAGCATCTGCGCTTTTATTCCACATAATACTCATGTTAGGTCACATGATGGCTTCAAATGAAGCAGCGAGCATGACAGGCAATCTAGGTGGTGACAAGCAGAAATCCTCAGGATCTGTAGTCCTTGGGGTCACACAGACACAAAAGAACCTTAAAGACAGAAGGTTTTGAAGCTAGAGCCATCATCTGTGTATGCTAAGTTGCTTCAGTCGTGTCTGAAACCCCATGGACTGTAGCCAACAAGCTCCTCTGTCCATGGGATTTCCCACACAAGAATACTGGAATGGGTTGCCATGCCCTCCCCTAGGGGATCTTCCTGACCCAGGGAACAAACCCGTGTCTCTTACGTCTCTCTCCTGCATTGGCAGGATCATGCTTTACCAGTATTGCCACCTGGGAAGACCTGGTTAAAGAATCTGCCTGCAATGCAGGAGACCTGGGTTCAATGCCTGGGTCAGGAAGACCCCCTGAAGAAGGAAATAGCTACTCTGCTGGCTCAGACAGTAAAGAATCTGCCTGAAATGCAGGAGAATCCACATTTCAGCTGCTATTCAGAGCCTCTGAGAACAGGTCATTAAGAGTTACCGGTTGTGGCTTCTGCTTCGGAGACCAGGGCAACGTTCCCATGTAAAATAAACAGACGCCCTGTTGCATTAGTGATATATTAATACACTTGGGTTGCCAGTAGGTTTTGGCCATCACATTAATATAGTCCCCAAAGCCAGTTATTGCACCCACAGTATTGGCAGAGACAGACACATTTCCAGTGTTTGGGGGTCTGGGATTGGTCAGCAGGTTTAACTCTCCTTGGGGGAGTTTAGGGCTCCCCCAAGGCTGCTGCCCATCCAAATGCCAAAATATTCCCAGCACAGAAGCACATTCCATTTTTGGACAGGCAAATTATTCTTTCTTATGTTGAACTGAAATATGCCTTCCTGTAATATGGTCTGAATTCTGAATCTTAGTTACTAATCCCTCTCTTGGGGGACCACCTGTCAGACATGGAGAAAGGCTCAGACTAAGTTATTTTGCAAGTCAGGCTCCCCACTTCCTTACAGTTTCCTTCATGTGATGTGGTCCTGGTGCCTCCCCATCCTATCATCAACATCTCCCTTAAAACATGCTGCTCATAGGAACTTCCCTGTAGCTCCTATGGTAAAGAATCTGTTTCCAGTGAGGGAGACCTGGGTTTGATCCCTGAGTCAGAAAGATCCTCTGGAGAGGGAATGGCAAACCCACTCCAGTATTCTTGCCTTGAGAATCTCCATGGACAGAGGAGCCTGGCTATAGTCCATGGGGTCGCAAAGACTCGGACATGACCAAGAGACTAAGCATAAATACACAACACTGTTTACAGTAGTCAAGACGTGGAGGCAGTCTAAATGTTCATCAACAGAGGAATGGATAAAGAAGACGTGATGCATATATACAATGGGATATTGCTCAGAAATAAAAAGAATGAAATAGTGCCATTTGCAGCAACATGTGTGGACCCAGAGATTGTCATACCGAGTGAAGTAAGTCAGACAGAGAAGGAGAAATATCACATGACATCCCTCATATGTGGAATCTAAAAAGAAATCATACAGATGAACTTACAAAACAGAAACAGATTCACAGACTTAGAACAAACTTATGGTTGCTGGTGGGGGGAAGGATGGGGGAAGGGAGAGATAGAGAGTTTGGAATGGTCATGTACACACAGCTATATTTAATATGGAAAACCGACAAGGACCTACTGTATAGCACATAGAACTCTGCTCAGTGTTATGCGGCAGCCTGGATGGGAGGGGAGTTTGAGGCAGAATGGATACATGGATATATATGGCTGAGCCCCTTTGCTGTCCATCTGCAAGTATCATAGCATTGTTAGTTGGGGATACCCCAATATAAAATAAAAATTTTAGAAAAACATGGTGTTCCTCACAACTGCTGCTACCATGTGGCCCCCTTGTCTGTTGAACAGAGACCCTGGATTAACCAGCTTTGTCAGCAAGGAGGCTCACCTCTGGGCTCAACCTGAGTTTGTAGTCGGCTACAGACTCTGCATCAGCCAACCACATCATGATATACCACACCATGAAATATCTTTTCTTGTGTTACTAAATTTCTAACCATAAGTACAAGGTTCATATTTCTTTCTTTTAAATTATAATCTTGTTGGTTTCAGTTCTAATTTGAAAATATTATCATTTACAACCCAAATTATCATCTAATTTTCACTCTCTTTCTCCTAGGTTGATTCCTTCTGCAAACTAAACAGTGTGCTTTTCCTCTGTTCAAATCACTCAGAAAACCATTGAGTAGAATGAGAGAACCTCTGCCTCCTCCCTCAATCAATTATTAAACATCAAAGCTTGAAACTAGAATAAAATGTCCAAGTGAAATGTCAGTTAAATATTGATTCTCACTCCTAATTTTACTCCAGCATGTTTCAGCTGAAGTAGCCTGAGAAATAAAAATACTGTAGTCATTGTAAATAATTCCTAGGGAACAGTTAGAATCTAGTAGAGCTATTTGAAATATATATCCCCATTCTTTGATATGTGCAGAAGGAGATAGTCTAGGAACAGTAGAGAATAATTAAAAGCTTTAAAGATGATCCAGATTCAGAAACTGGAATGCCATGCAGTGCTGGTGGGAACGTAAAACGGTGAAGTTGCTGTAGGTAAGTGTGATGAGTCTTCAAAAATTTAATACAGAATGACCATGTGATCCAGCATTTCCATTTCTGGGTGTATACTGGAAGTGAAAGCAGGCACTACGACAGGTGTTTGTACACCCATGTTCAGAGCAGTGTTACTTAACAATAGTCAAAAGGCGGACAGCTTAAGTGTTCATCAGTGGCTGGCTGACTGGACAAAATGTGATATATACATATCCTTTAGACTTCCAGGGCTGCCATAACAAAGTACCACAGGCTAGATGGCTTAAACAACTGAATGTATTTTCTCACAGCTCTGGAGGCTGGAAGTCCAAGGTCAAGGGGCCTTCAGGGTCAGCCTCTGGTGAGACCTCCCTCCTTGGTTCTGCAAATCCCCTTCTCTCCGTGTCTTCCTGTGATCTTTCCTCTGCACACAGACAGCGCTCTGGTGTCCAGCTTCTTATAAGGACACCAGTTCTCTGGGATCAGGGTCCCACCTTACTACCTCATTTAACCTTAGTTACCTTCATGAAGAATGAATGTCTAAAGAAGTCCACATTGACTTGAGGATTCAATACATGAATTTGGGTAGGGGGAACAGTTCAGAGGATGATGACCCCACACAATAGACTATTATTCAGAAGGCTTCCCTGGTGGCTCAGATGTTAAAGCGTCTGCCTCCGATGCGGGAGACTTGGGTTCGATCCCTGGGTCGGGAAGATCCCCTGGAGAAGGAAATGGTAACCAACTCCAGTATTCTTGCCTAGAGAATCCCATAGACAGAAAAGCCTGGTAGGCTACAGTCCACAGGGTCGCAAAGAGACGGACACGACTGAGCGACTTCACTTTCACTTTCACTTTCAAAGGGGGGAATTCTGACAGAAGCCGCTGCATGGATGAACCTTGAGGACAATATGCTTAATGAGATAAACTAGTTACAAAAACACGGGTATGTTTCCACTTCTATGCGATAACTAAAGATAGAACTAAAGTTAGTTCTGTCTCTTTCGGAGATGGAAAGCAGAGGGACTTCCATGGTGGTCGAGTGGTGAAGAATCTGCCTTCCGAAGCAGGAGGTGTGAGTTCGATCAGGTCAGGGGAACTAAGATACCACATGCCTCGGAAAAACTAAGCCTGTGCCCCAAACCACTGAGCCTGCGAGCCTCAATTAGAGAAGGCCGCATGCTATAATTAAGATCTGTTCTAGACATATGAGTAAATATTTTTAAAAGTAGAATGGTGGTTCAGAGACTGAGGAGGGGGAAATGGAGTGAGTGATTTGTGGGTATATTTTGCAAGATGAATATGTTCTGAAGATGGATGATGGTGATGATTGTTTAGTTCAGTCACTCCATCATGTCCGACTCTTTGTGACCCCATGGGCTGCAGCATGCCAGGCTTTCCTGTCCATCACCAACTCCCGAAGCTTGCTCAAACTCATGTCCATTGAGTCAGCGATGCCATCCAACCATCTTACCCTCTGTCGTCCCCTTCTCCTCCTGCCTTCAATCTTTCCCAGCATCAGGGTCTTTTCCAAGGAGTCAGTTCTTCACATCAAATGGCCGAAGTATTGGAGTTTCAGATTTAGCATCAGTACTCTCAATGAATTTCCAGGACTAATTCCTTTAGGATGGACTGGTTAGATCTCCTTGCAGTCCAAGTGACTCTCAAGAGTCTTTTCCAACACCACAGTTCAAAAGCATCAATTATTCACTGCTCAGCTTTCTTTATAGTACAACTCTCACATCCATACATGACTACTGGAAAAACCGTAAGTTTGACTACATGGGCCTTTTTTTTGGCAAAGTTATGTCTCTGCTTTTCAATATACTGTCTATATTTGTCATAGCTTTTCTTCCAAGGAGCAAGTGTCTTAATTTCATGGCTGCAGTCACCATCTGCAGCAATTTTGGAGACCAAGAAAATAAAGTCTGTCACAGTTTCCATTATTCCTCTTCTATTTGCCATGAAGTGATGGGACCAGATGCCATGATCTTCATTTTTTGAATGTTGAATTTTAAGCCAGCTTTTTCACTCTCTTCTTTCATTTTCATCAAGAGGCTCTTTATTTCCTCTTCACTTCTACCATAAGGGTGGTGTCATCTGCATATCTGAGGTTACTGATATTTCTCCCAGCAATCTTGATTCCAGATTGTGCTTCATCCAGCCCAGCATTTGCATGATGTACTCTGCATAGAAGTTAAATAAGAAGGGTGATAATATATGGTTTTTCCAGTAGTCATGCATGGTTGTGAGAGTTGAGAACTGTAAAGAGAGCTGAGCACTGAAGAATTGATGCTTTTGAACTGTAGTGTTGGAGTAGACTCTTGAGAGTCCCTTGGACTGCAAGGAGATCCAACCAGTCTATCCTAAAGGAGATCAGTCCTGGGTGTTCATTGAGGGACTGATGTTGAAGCTGAAATTCCAATACTTTGGCCACCTAGACCCTGATGCTGGGAAAGATTGAAGGCAGGAGGAGAAGGGGACAACAGAAAATGAGATGGTTGGATGGCATCACTGGCACAATGGACATGGGTTTGGGTGGACTCCGGGAGTTGGTGATGGACAGGGAGGCCTGGCGTGCTGCAGTTCATGAGGTCACAAAGAGTTGGACATGACTGAGTGACTGAACTGAATTGAACTGAATATACAGCCTTGACGTACTCCTTTCCCAATTTGGAACCAGTCCATTCTCCCATGTCCAGTTCTAACTGTTGCTTCTTGACCTGCATATAGATTTCTTAGGAGGCAGGTAAGGTAGTCAGCATTCCCATCTCTTTAAGAATTCCTCAGTTTCTTGTGATCCACACAGTCAAAGGCTTTGGTGTAGTCAATAATGCCAAAGTAGATGTTTTTCTGGAATTCTCTTGCTTTTTTGATGATCCAGTGGATGTTGGCAATTTGATCTCTGGTTCCTCAGCCTTTTGAAATCCAGCTTGAACCTCTGGAAGTTCACAGTTCATGTACTGTTGAAACCTCGCTTGAAGAATTTTGAGCATTACTTTGCTAGCATGTGAGATGAGTACAATTGTGCAGTAGTTTGAACATTCTTTGGCATTGCCTTTCTTTGGGATTGGAATGAAAAGTGACCTTTTCCAGTCCTGTGGCCACTGCTGAGTTTTCCAAATTTGCTGGCATATTAATTGCAGCACTTTCACAGCATCATCTTTTAGGATCTGAAATAGCTCAACTGGTATTCCACCACCTCTGCTAGCTTTGTTCGTGGTGATGCTTCCTAAGGCCCACTTGACTTCACATTCCAAGATGTCTGGCTCTAGATTAGTGATCACATCATCATGATTATCTGGGCCGTGAAGATCTTTTTGTATAGTTCTTCCGTGTAGTCTTGCCACCTCTTCTTAATACCTTCTACTTCTGTTAGGTCCATACCATCTCTGTCCTTTATCGAGCCCATCTTTGCATGAAATGTTCCCTTGGTATTTCTAATTTTCTTGAAGAGATCTCTAGTCTTTCCCATTTTATTGTTTTCCTCTGTTTCTTTGCACTGATCACTGAAGAAGGCTTTCTTCTCTCTCCTTGCTATTTTTGGAACTCTGCATTCAAATGGGTATATCTTTTCTTTTCTCCTATGCCTTTAGCTTCTCTTTTCTCAGCTTTTTGTAAGACTTCCTCAGACAACCATTTTGCTTTTTTGCATTTCTTTTTTGGGGGATGGTCTTGATCCCTGCCTTCCTATACAATGTCACAAATCTCCATCCATAGTTCTTCAGGCACTCTGTCTATCAGGTCTAATCCCTTGATTCTATTTCTCACTTCCACTGTATAATTGTAAGGGATTTGATTTAGGTCATACCTGAATGGTCTAGTGGTTTTCCCTTCTTCAATTTAAGTCTGAATTTGGCAATAAGGAGTTCATGATCAGAGCCACAGTCAGCTTCTGGTCTTGTTTTTGCTCACTGTATAGAGCTTCTCCATCTTTGGCTGCAAAGATGGAGATATAATCAGTCTGATTTTGAAATCAACCATCTGGTGATGTCCATGTGTAGAGTCTTCTCTTGTGTTGTTGGTGAAGAAGGTGTTACTATGACCAGTACCTTCTCTTGGAAAAACTCTGTTAGCCTTTGCCCTGCTTTATTTTGTACTGCAAGGCCAAGTTTGTGTGTTACACCAGGTATCTCTTGACTTCCACTTTTGCATTCCAGTCCCCTATGATGACAAGGACATCTTTTGGGGGTGTTAGTTCTAGAAGGGCTTGTAGGTCTTCACAGAACCATTCAATTTCAGCTTCTTCAGCATTACTGGTTGGGGCATAGACTTGGGTTACTGTGATGTTGAATAGTTTGCCTTGGAAACAAACAGAGATCATTCTATCATTTTTGAGATTGCACCCAAGTACTGCATTTTGGACTCTCTTGTTGACTATGATGGCTACTCCATTTCTTCTAAGGGATTCTTGCCCACAGTAGTAGATATAATGGTCATCTAGTTAAATTTGCCCATTCAGTCCATTTTAGTTCGCTGATTCCTAAAATGTCGATGTTCACACTTGCCATCTCCTGTTTGACCAGTTCTAATTTACCTTGATTCATGGACCTAACATTCCAGGTGCCTATGCAATATTGCTCTTTACAGCATCAGATCTTGCTTCCATCACCAGTCACATCCACAACTGGGAATTGTTTTCCCTTTGGCTTCATCTCGTCTTTCTTTCTGGAGTTATTTCTCCACTCTTCTCCAATAGCATATTGAGCACCTACCGATCTGGGGAGTTCATCTCTCAGTGTCCTATCTTTTTGCCTTTTCATACTGTTCATGGGGTTCTCAAGGCAGGAATACTGAAGTAGTTTGCATTCCCTTCTCCAGTGGACCACGTTTTGTCAGAACTCTCCATCATGACCCGGCTGTCTTGGGTGGCCCTACACGGCATGGCTCATAGTTTCTTTGAGTTAGACGAGGCTTGATCCATGTGATTAGACTGGTTGGTTTTCTGTGATTGTGGTTTTCATTCTGTCTGCCCTTTGATGGATAAGGATAAGAGGCTTATGGAAGCTTCCTGATGGGAGAGACTGACTCTGGGGGAAACTGGGTGATGATCGTACAACCATGTAAATGTACTTAATGCTGCAGAACTGTACATTTTAAAGGTATTTACCATTTCATGTTTTTAAATATTTTCAAATGTACCATTTTACATATGTTCATTTTACCACCATTCTTTAAATAAAAAATGAGAAGAGTACTCTTAAACATTCATGCTTTAGCATGTGAGACTAAATGGCACTTACTCTTGGTGAGTCTCCTTGTCCTGAAACACACTGAAACAAGTACACTTACTATGTTGCCTTGATGTGCCTTAAGTCCAACAATCAATGATCTAATTATTTGTTTATGCTGGTTTCTACATTGTCCTTTCAAATGTAGAGGATGGCTATGTCAACCTCGCCACAGAACCTCCTAAATTTTTAGTATGAATTGCAGCTTTTCTTATGTGTCTGCATCACAGGGATAGTAATAAAATTATCTATTTACTGAATTATGGGAAAATCATTTTGGGGACTTCCAAAGCTCTACAAGAATGTAAATAACTTAACAATATTTTTTTATGTGAGCTGACTCTAGCAAAATTGGAAAGTCCCAGCCTTGTTTTGCCCTTGGTCACTTTCCCTTCCTCAACCAATATACAAATGCAGAGAATGTCTGTTTTCTGACATACAGTAGATATTCGTGAACTAAATGAATAAATGTGTGAAATGCATGTTACAGGAAGAATTCCCTTACTGAAGGAAGGGAGAAATCCAATGTCTCATGCAAACCAGCTCAATTAGGGACTCCAGATCAGCACATCTTGAAATAGTATCATATTCTTATCGGAATAATGCAGTTTTTAAAATACAGCTGAAAATTATCCATTTAGAAAGAATCTTTTCAAGTGTAACAAGGCATTTAGAAATGAGGTGATAGATGGCAGAAACCAACACAATAATGTAAAGCAATTATCATCCAATTAAAAATAAATTTAAAGAAAAACAAAAAACAACAAAAAATAAATGAAATTTCAATACTACTTAGTCCCTTTAATAAAGTCAAAGCCAGGAATACTGGTATGGCTTCTGGGTATCTGTCTTAAAGTCTTTGCAGATACTGTAGTACAAAATTTCCAAGTTTTGCTAGATCGAGGGAAGAGAAATAATCTATTAGAAAGAAAAGAGTTGGAACAAAGAAATTCAGCTTTTTGTAACGTTTTGCATTTTAATTTATATGTAAATGTGAATAATACATATTACGATGTTGATAAAAGATTAAAACCCAGCACTTTATGTGATTAGACTGATTAATCTTTAAAAATTACAGTGACTACTTACTACATGTGCAGTGTTATGTTGTCCAGTGAGGCTAAGGAAAAGGCTAAGACTTGGTCTAGCCCTCAGAGAGCTGATAATCTAAGCAAGGAGTGGTAGCCACTGAAGAAAGTGTGAAGCTGGGTGACGCTGCCCAGCAGTGAGGGGAAAATTCACAGGGGGCAGGAGCAGTGAGAAGTAGTCATGACAGGGAGAGAGCAGGATAATTAGTGTAAAAATTCCACTAGGAGATTAAAGTACAGAAAGGGAATTTTAAGGGAATTTAGGAGACTGTTAAGCTAATGACCACTCAAGGAAAGAACCCAGTAACCTAGCAACAATCTACCCCAAAGGAAGGTGCATCCAAGCACCAGGAACAATCGGGCCACAAAGCCTGATAGTTAAAACACAGGACAATAGATTCAGGCTCTGAATCTTGTTACAGGAAGTCAGAGAGTTAATTATCCTTGAAGAGTAGCATTTCTGCATGTAGCCAAGATAGGGATACAGGTCAAAGGGGAAAGAAAGAAGTGAAGGGGGACATTATACTGAAACCTAAGATGAATTACCATATTTTATTATATGGTACCATTCTTTGCTAATATACACATGATTTAAATAGTGCCATGAAGATCTCCATTGGACAGTATAGGGTCAAAGGAGAAACTAATGATGTAAGCCTTGACATTTACCCCAAAATGAGGAAGAAAGTGGTCCTCTCAACTCCCACTTTTTCCTTGATTATAAAAATGTAGCCCTCTGTGTTCTCAGGGCTGTGCTCCCTTGCCTGCCTGCTTGTATCTCTCACAAGCGTCCTGTGCTAATAAACTCACTCTTTGCCTATTGCTTTGCCTCAAAATGAATTATTTGTGCATCAAGACCAAAGAACCTGAGCTTTCGTCAGGACAAAAGTCCTGACACTAGGCGAGTGGTTTCAATCAAAAGAAAGTGGATTCAAATCTCCTCCTAAGTCAGAGATTGTGGGTTTGAATCCCAATCTGAGATGCGGCTGCGTTTGAGTCCCACCTGAGAAGTGCAACTTCTGTCAGGGGAAATGTGGATCTTGAGCAGAATTTGGACAGGTTGATGAAGTCAGCACACAAGTCTGAACAATTAGAATTTGTAACTTTAAAATATAAGTATGGGACTTCCTTGGTGGCCCAGTGATTAAGACTCCACGCTTACAATGCAGGGGCACAGGATCAATCCCTGGTTGGGGAATTAAGATCCCATGTGCTGTGCTGCATGGCCAAAATATTAAAAGATTAATATACAATCAAATACATGATGAAATGTAGGGATGCGAAACCATTAAATGTTCCTGTGACCTGTGTAGGAGAAATGGAATGAAAAGCAGATTCCCAGCACCACCGCCAACCATTTCCATTAACCAGACCACTACGACATGAACAGGTTCATAGAGAACCACCTCAGAATTTTCCACCCTCTGCCAATGCTGGCTAGTCCTTACAGCAGATAAAGAAACCAAATCAATAACCAGGGACCAGTTAGCTGCCCTCTATTTAACCCACTTACTACTGCAGCATTTAAATTACAAAATAACAGCACCTTTGCACCATCAGGTGTTACTTTTTCATATTAATTACTATTGGGGAAAATGCAATAATTTTAAAATGACAGCTCTTTTTCTAGTTTCCAGTTTTCTAGTTAACAGGAGAGGGAAGAGATTCATTCTGCTATTGCTTCTTTTTCCTTTTCCTTTTTTGTTAGGGAGACTTTCTAGATTGTCATCTTTTCTGTTTCATTTTCCTACCTTTTCTCTGGCAGCCCTTTGTAGTTGCAACCTAGCTACTTCATGCTTGCTTGTCAGTTAAAAATGCTAGAGTGAGGAATCCTGCTAGGGTCTCAATTTCTCATTTTTACAAGAGAAATTACCCCCCACCCCCACAAGAAGATGCTGGGTGAGCAGCAGCTGGGCCACCGGTAGAAAGAGAAGGATAAATGCATTGCCTTTGAACTTGTATGAGTCCCTCCTGCGGCTGCCCGCAATGCATATGCAGTACTTTAATTTCCCATTTCCGCTAAAAGCAAATCTCTCCCACCCAAAGGAGCATGAACAGACATAACCACCTCCCTGGAACGGTTTGAGGTGCTGGGTGAGCAGAATGTAGACTGAAGGGAGCAGGTGGAAACTCTTTGTCTGAAATCTATTTCTGATGCCCGTCTCAGCAAAGTTTAATTAGTGACCACAGAAACCATAGAGAAAGGAAAGGTAGAGACATTTTGGATAAGAAAGAGATAGGCGACACCTCACAGGACTTCTGGGCTTTCCACAAACATACATCTACTCTCGGCAAAGCGAGCACAGACAGGATTTCCCTGGTGGTCCTGTGGTTAAGAATCTGCCTTGTAATATAGGGGACATGGGTTCAACCCCTGGTCAGGAAACTCAGATCCCACATGCTCTGGGGTCCCCATGCCACAACTAGAGAGTCTGTGTGCCACAACGAAGATCCTGCATGCTGCAGCTAAGACCCAATGCAGTCAAATAAATGAGTACTTAAAAAAAAAAATTGAACACAGAGAAGTAACTGATATGTTCCCTCTGCCTTGTCCTTTTATGCTGAGATAATTATTGACCCCGTTTAGGGCTTTCAAAGGTATGCAGAATGACTCTCTAGATAGTAGAATGATTGGTCCAACGTGTAAGTTAGTGCTGGAATAATGTAATAAAGGAAAATGCCAGACTACACTTCTCAAGGACTTGTCAGTTCATCAGTACCTTCTCGTTTTCCTTCCAGAAATGTTTTTGAAACTGTGCTCTACATTAGGCTGCCTTTGGTTCTAAGGCCATGTCCTATCTCCTTATCCTTTGAAGCTGGAACCATAAAGAAGGAGAGTCCCAGGAGTCCTGGTCCCCCAGCTCCACAGGAAATACTCTTCCTGTGATACAGACACTATGTATGGTCAGGAAAGTGATTCAGATGCTGGAAGACAAGCAGTAGATCAGAGGAAATGGTCAAGTCAATGTGGGTTTGAAAATGGTGAAGATAGAGTCTCGGGGCAGTAGGACACAGGGAGGTGAGATGGAGCGTGCATGGAATGAGCATGGGAATTAGTTGTGAAGATCCAGGATGCTGGCTACTGCATACAGGTGGGCTTTAGGGATGCACCACTCCACTTAAAGGGGGCTTTCCTGTTGCAGGGTAAACTGGAACCCACAAGGGTCGGCTGAACCCCACTGTGTCTCTCACAGCTTCCAAACCTCCAGATTGGAGGCTAAACACCACCTGGCCCAGGAGTCAGTGAGAAAGAAGGAGGCATGGAAGGTGAGCCAAGGTCAGTGGCCACAGCAGCACTGTGTCCCAGACATACTGTCGACAGCTTTTCTTCTGCCTTCCGACCTCACACAAAACAGCTTCCTGCCTAAAACTGTGGAGAAGGAGGTTCTGGGAAATGTAATTCCCATTTTCCTAAGCGACAAGACACAAACCCAGCTTATTTAGGTTGTGGCAAGTACAAAATAGCTAATGGATTATGCTGTCCTTCTTGTTTGTACTTTACGACTTGGAAATGTGAAAGTGTTAGTCCCTCAGTCGTGTGTGACTGCTTGTGACCCCATGGACTGTAGCCCAGGCTCCTCTGTCCATGGAATTCTCCCAGGCCAGAATACGGGAGTGGGTAGCCTTTGCCCTCTCCAGGGGATCTTCCCAACCCAGAGACTGAACCCAGGTCTCCTGTACTGCAGGCAGATTCTTTACCATCTGAGCCACTAGGGAAGCCCTTCCATGACTTACCCAACCCTAATGTTAGGTAAGACATTCCTATTGCTGATAGAGACTGGTCAAATACACGGACAACTGATCATTGAGAGCAAGGGTGGGGAAAAGCCCAAAATATTAAAAAAAATAAAAGATCTTATTATTACTTTTTGCCTCTAAGCAAGTATCTATGGTTTTTCGAGTAGTTATGTGTAGATGTGAGACTTGGATCATAAAGAAAGCTGAGCACCAAAGAATGGATGCTTTTCATCTGTGGTGCTGGGGAAGACTCTTGAGAGTCCTTTGAAGAGCAAGAAGATCAAATCAGTCAATCCTAAAGGCAATCAATCTTGAATATTCATTGGAAGGACTGATGCTGAAGCTGAAGCTCCAATATTTTGGCCAACTGATGGGAAGAGAAGACTCTTGAGAGTCCTTTGAAGAGCAAGAAGATCAAATCAATCAGTCCTAAAGGCAATCAATCTTGAATATTCATTGGAAGGACTGATGCTGAAGCTGAAGCTCCAATACTTTGGCCACCTGATGTGAAGAGTCAACTCATTGGAAAAGACTCTGATGCTAGGAAAGATTGAAGGCAGGAGGAGAAGGGGAGGACAGAGGATGAGATGGATGGCATCACCAACTCAATGAACATGAGTTTGAGCGAACTCCAGGAGATGGTGAAGGACAGGGAAGCCTGGTGTGGTGAAGTCCATGGTGTCGCAAAGTGTCAGACACAACTGAGCGACTGAACAACAACAACAACAAGCAAGTGTGGTAGCCCAGAATGCTGGTCTTGCCCCCTTTGTAAAATCTGAGGCCACCTTGGGTTATTGGAAACAATTTAGGATAGATTCAGGATCTTCTGTTTGTGTTTATGATGAACTCATTAGGTGATCTGGTACAAGTGGTCTATTTTATTTTATGTTTTTCTCTCAACAGTATCTTTGCAGTGCAAAAGTTTTTAAATTTCCAAAGTCCAACACAGTCTGTTTTCTCTCATGGGTTGTGCCTTTGGTGTCATGTCTAACAATCCTCTTTTCCTATATTTTCATAAATAACTTTTAAAAAATATTATTTTTAATTGAGATACAGTTGATTTACAGTATCATGTTAGTTTCAGGTGTACAACACAGTGATTCAGATACACATATATATTCTTTTATAGGTTCTTTTCCCTTATAGATTGTTATAAAAGATTGAGTATAGGTCCCTGTGCTAAACAGTAGGTCCTTCTTGGTTATCCAGTTTATATACAGTCACGTGTACATGTTAATCCCAACCTCCTAATTTATCCCTCTCCCCATGTTCCCTATAAAGAAAATGTGGTATACATATATATGAAATGAAATTTGCTCAGTCATATCCAACTCTTTTTGAGCCCATGGACTATACAGTCCATGGAATTCTCCAGGCCAGAATACTGGAGTGGGTCTTCCTGACCCAGGAATCCAGCAGAGGTCTCAGGCAGATTCTTTACCAATTGAGCTATCAGGGAAGCCTATGTGTGTGTGTGTGTGTGTGTGATACATACATATATGTGTAATGGAATATTAGTCATAAAGAATGAAATAATATCATTTGCAGGAACATGAATGGACCTGAGATTTTCATACTAAATGAAGTCAAACAGAGACAAATCTTACGATACCATTTATATGTGGGATCTGAAAAAAAAAGATTCAGTTGCACTTGTTAACAAAACAGAAATAGGACCACAGACATAGAAAACACGTGGTCTTTAGTCAAGAGAAACAGCAGCCCCAGATGAGAGAGGCAGAGGCCAGTGAACACACACGCCTGGCACTGAGTGAGATGCCCTCAGAGCAGAGGTGAGCATCTCCCTAGTGAATTCTGTGGCAGAGCTTGGTCCTGCTCATCTTCCTCTGAGTGCCAGGGAGGAAGGCCGTAATGGCATACACAGGAAAGCAGGAAGGAACTCTTGCTTGGTGCCCTGACAGCACCAACCCTTCCCCGCCCTGCTTTGTGCAAAATTCGGATAATGAATTCTATCCACATCTGCAAGTAAATGTGTTGGGGTTGAGGAGGCTGGCCAGGTGGGCAGCAGCTCAGGGCCAGAGGTTTGTGATGATCTCTGTGCAGCTTTTGTTTTGTTCTTCATTCTTCCTCCATCTCTTCGTAACTACAAAAGAGAAGATGAGGGAGATGAGGAGGGTAAGATAAAACAGTCATTAGACAAAGGTGGAAGTTGAGAGAAGGCCCCACTGTTTGTGATGCCTTAGGATGAGCAGACAGCAAGAAGAACCATCCTGGCAGAAGTTGTCTTTGGAGCCTCCTTATATTCAAATCATTTTTATCTTCTCAATTGCATCTGGTCAAGATGTGAGAAAATAGGTATTCTCTAGCTTAGACCCTCTGCCTTTCTGCCAGGTGGGGTGGGGGTCATTTCCTTTCCATTTGTATTTCACCTACTCTATCCCACTTTCTTCAAACTCTGAACTGTCTACTTAAACGCATGGTCCTAATTTTTTGTACAATCTCAGCCTTTGGGCACAATCTCAGCCTCAAATGTCTGTTTCAACTCCTAAACATTTTAGCTAAGACACCCTGCTTTTTTTTTTTTTAGGTGATTCCCAGTGATAAAGTGAGTGTTTATAGGTATAGTTTTTGTCTGTTAAATCATCAGACAAAAATGGCTAGACAAATTCCCACCTAAATCTGGAGATCATGTTTGAGAGATAGTCCAGCTTAAAATCATGGCTAAATCTTTCAAAGCCTTTCTCCAAGGCCGTGTGACTTAAGTTGAAGAAAGCCAAATAAAGGTGCTCAAACCCCCAAATCACAGAGGCAGAGGATTTCAGTCTTCTGCATTGATTGTGGACAAGCTACTTCCTCCAAGCCTTCTAGTTGGGGAGCAGTGGGAACTGTTTATTTAACAATGATTGATGGGATTCTTGACCAACATATAGCGTAGTGTAAATAACTTCCTATTTTATAGTCCTCATGTCAGAAATCCATACCATCAGATGGTTTTTCCACAACACTTCCCCTATGACAGGGTTGGGGATTTACTGCAAGTTCTCATTCAGTCTTTTCTGAGTAAGTATTTTCAAAGGTCAGTGATAAGCGATAACTTGGGTGGGGGTAGGGGGGTCATTTTAAGGAAGTCTGTGCATGTGTGCTAAGTCGCTTCAGTCGCGTCTGACTCTGACTATGGAGGTAGCCTACTAGGCTTCTCTGTCAGTGGGATTCTGCAGACAAAAATACTAGAGTGGGTTGCCAGGCCCCTCCTTCAGGGGGTCTTCCAAATTCAGGGATCAAACCTGCATCTCTTAGATCTCCTGCACTGGCAGGATTCTTTACCGTTGGCACTATCTGGGAAGCCCCTTAAGGAAGTTTAAGACATTGGAATTGAGGAAAAAAAAATCCCTGTGACCTGGAACTGAAAACCTAATTTTTAATCCCTGCAAACAAGAGGATCTGACAGTCCTCAGGTCATTTCCACTCTGGAAGCATGTGTGTGAGCAACGTGCATCCAGGCACCCATTCGCCCTCTAGGAGGTCCCCAGAGGGAGTATGGTCCAGTGGTGGGACCCATGTCCTAAGTGGCTGCACAATCCCCAGGAAAGGTGATGAATGAAATCTACCCCGTCAGTTTCGAGGACTGTCAAATCAAAGGCGTGTGCTTTTAAACATCTTTACTTAGCGCATGTGACTAGCATGTCTACTTTGTCCTGCTTGCACACTGTGAAAAGAAGGTGGCTACTTAGCTTGTGAACTGAAGTTTGAAAGAGTCTGGAAATCTGTAAAAGAAAGAGATGTGGGTGGTATTGTTTCCTTGCTATAAACAAAGAACTTATCTGACCCAATTGCCATTGGCATTTATTCACTAATCTTTTAACATCAGATAGCTTTGTTTGCATGTTTTAACTACTTAGATTCCTAATTATCCTGTTATCACGGCCATAATCCATTGGGCTGAAAGACATATTTCATTCTATATCATACAGAATGAAATAACACACACTAATTTGAACTATATAAATGTTCCCATCTTTGAAATAACTGAGCCTTTAAATTTACACTTAGAAACCTTTATATTTAAAAACACGCATGTGAGAACAGATACATAGATACGTATAACTGGGGCTTCCCAAGTGACTTAGTGGTAGAGAATCCTCCTGCTAGTACAAGAGACTCAGATTCAATCCCTGGGTTGGGAAGATCCTCTGGAGGACATGACAACCCACTCTGGTATTCTTGCCTGGAGAATCTCACGGACAGAGGAGTCTGGTGGGCTACAGTCCATGGGGTCTCAAAGAGTTGGACAAAAGTGAAGCAACTTAGCATGCATGTATATGTCTAACTGATTCACTTTACTGTGCACCTGAAACTAACACAACATTGCAAATCAACTATAATTTTTTAAATTTACATTTAATTAGAGGATAATTGTCTTACGATGTTCTGGTGATTTCTGCTGCACAGCAACATGAATCAGCTCTATGTATACATATATCGCCTCTCTCTTGAACACTGCTCCCACTGCTCCCGATTCCACCCTTCTAGGTCATCACAGGGGATGGAACTGAGCTCGCTGTGCTATACAGCAGCTTCCCACTAGCCATCTATTTCTATAGTGTATATATGTCAGTGCTACTGTATCGATTCGCCCCACCCTTTCTTTCCCCCTGTGTTCACATGTCTGCATCTTTATTCCTGCCCTACAAATAGGTTCATCAGTACTATTTTTTCTAGATTCCATATATTTGAAGTCGATCAGTCGTGCCCGACTCTTTGCGACCCCATGGGCTACAGCCTACCCGGCTCCTCTGTCCATGTGATTTTCCAGGCAACAGTACAGGAGTGGATTGCCATTTCCTTCTCCAGGGGATCTTCCCAACCCAAGGATTGAACCCAGGTCTCCGGCATTGTAGACAGACGCTTTACCGTCTGAGCCACGAGGGAAGTCCCTTATATGTGCGTTAATATATGATATTTGTTTTTTTCTTTCTGACCTATTTCACTCTGTATAACAGGTTTTAGTTTCACCTACCTCACTACCACTGACTCAAATTCATTCTTTTTATGACTAATATTCCACTGTATGTATGTGCCACAACTTCTGTATTCATTCATCTGTTGACGGACATGGAGCATCTAGGTTGCTTCCGTGCCCTAGCTACTGTAAATAGCGCTGCAGTGAACATTGTTGTTTTTAGTTGATAAGTCACGTCTGACTCTTTCGCGACCCCATGGACTGTAGCCCACCAGGCTCCTCTGCCCATGGAATTTCTTCAGGCAAGAATACTGGAGTGGGTTGCCTTATCCCTCTCCAAGGGATCTTCCCCACCCAGGGATGGAAACCGTATCTCCTGCATTGCAGGCAGATTCTTTAGCACTGAGTCACCACAGCAAACACTGGGGGAAAACAAATTTTTTCATTTAAAAAGTGAAAAACCAGCGGTTGTGAGCTGAGACTTCTGTTCTGACTAGAGGCCAGTTAGACCTCCAGCCTTGGAGGAACTGTGACCTTCCAGAGGAGGAATAGTTCCTGCTGCCTGAGGGGGCTATGTGTGTCCCACAAAGTGTCACGTGACCCCCGGGTCACAGACTCTCCATGTGCTTGAGTGCAGGTTCCAACTCCCCAGGAAAACTAGCCCAGGATTTGGGGCTTTCTACATTCGTAAATTCTTCTGCACATTCAGTTCAGTTCAGTTCAGTCGCTCAGTCGTGTCCGACTCTTTGCGACCCCATGAACTGCAGCACGCCAGGCCTCCCTGTTCATTACCATCTCCCAGAGTTCACTCAGACTCACATCCATTGAGTCTGTGATGCAAGAATAAGTGCCCTAACTCTGGAACTGGTTAGTTCAGAGTCCCCTGCAGGGAGGTCTTAGTATTGCTCATGGAAAGTGGATGTGGCTCCCATTTCCAGGGTCACCAAGTCTCCCTGTTCCTCAGTGGCCCCCACCCTCCCCCAGTTGTGTGCCGGTGGGTGTTCATCGTTGTCTAGTAAACCCGGGAGGTGCTGCACTCATCCAACCCACTTGGGGTTCCTGGCTCTGCCTCTGGTTCCCCCACCTTCATTCCCAGGCAGGTCCCTTGATCAATAAGAATGAGGCTTGGAAATAAACCCAAGCTTGCCTTTCCTCCTCCAGAAGCTTTCCTCAGGCTCCTAAGCCCTCATCAGAGAAAGTTAGTCCTGCTCAGCCCTGGCTTGGAAATGGGGTGCTGGAGCTCCTTGCCAGGTCTGTGCAGTTCAACCCCGGATACAGAACTTCCTCCTCTCAAATGACTGCCTCGCCTGCAATTCTGTAGCTTCCAGAAATTATTTCCTTATTTTAGAAAGTGCTGCCTCAGAGAAATGATTTGACCACTGTAAGTGTTTCGAGGTCACTTTCAGACCGCTGCTATTCTTAAAGTGAAAGTGAAGTCACTCAGTCGTGTCCGACTCTTTGCAACCCCATGGACTGTAGCCAGCCAGGTTCCGCTGTCTGTGGGGATTCTCCAGGCAAGAATACTGGAGTGGTTTGCCATTTTCTTCTCCAGAAGCACCATTATTCTTAAAGGAGTGGGTAATCTTCTACTTGTCTGGGACTCTTCCCTGGGGTGTAATTTTGTTAAAGATGATACCTGTGGGTACTTTCCTGGTGGCACAGTGGATAAGAATCCGCCTGCCAATGCAGGGGATATGGGTTTGATCCCTGGTCCGGGAAGATTCCACGTGCCGTGGCGCAACCAAGCCCGCACACCTAGAGCCTGTACTCCAAAACAAGAGAGGCCACTGCAATGAGAAGCCCAAGCACTACCAACATGAGTAGCCCTGGCTCGCGGCACAGGCAGAAAGCCTGAGCAAAGCAATGAAGACCCAGTACAACCAAATATAAATAAGTTAGATAAATGAGTGACTAAAAAAACATGATACCTGTAGTCAAAAGGGCCTTTAGTAGGAGCTGTGAAAGGTTCCACCTTTCTGAGATAACTGCTAGCAACTGGGGCTAGTTAACGTAGCAGGCACTTCATCCCTTATCACCTGCTGAGAAGTACAATTCACTAGCATCTGCCACAGCAGGCTTCCTCCTGCAGGAGAGTGGGGAAAAAGGGCAGGAAGAAGGACTCAAAGGAGACAGACAAAGAGAAAGACTTTACACCCAGAGCCCCAAGGCGACTTTTCCATCCTTCCTGACCACAAAATGACGGGTCATTTTCCTAACCAAGATCACAGGAATTCATGCAGTTTAAGGAAGAATTCCAAAATCTGCTATTCTATATTATGCAACATTGTAAATCAATAATGCTTCAGTAAAATTAATTAACTAATTTTTTAAAAACCTGCCATTCTCCCACATTGTTGTACTGCAACTTGCTTTCCTTGGTATTATTTAGATCAGGTTTATAGGAAGATACAAAAGGCCAATAGTTAGCAGCTTAAAAATGTATATGTGTGTGAGCTCTAAGTATTAGCATCACAAATAAACTTCCTGTTCTGGGCCTTTAGCCAGCAGTTGACTAGTTTACATCACTAGTAATCTGTGATAATAGATATACAGACAGTGGTCTAAATGCTCTGTGTACACTGACTCACTTAAAACTCCTAGCAGCCCTATGAAATAGATACTAATATTGCTGTTTTACAGATGATGTAAATGAGGCACAGAGAGATAAACACCTAGTCCAAGGTCACAACAGTGACTAGAGGGGCCAGAAGAGTTCAGGCCCTCGCTGCTCAAGGTATGGTCCCTTGACTAGCAGCTTGGGTATCTCCCGAGAGCTTAGTAAAAATGCAGGCTCTCAAGCCTGGAATTGGAATCTGCATTTTAACAAGGCTTACCAAGTGATTCACATGCACATTGAAGTTTAAAAGCCATGGGCTTAGATAGTCTTAGATTTTTTTTCTCTCTGTGCTCATTAAAAATTCAATTATAGCTTAAGACTTTAGGAAATAATGTGTACTTGGCTGATGTAGTATAAAAAAATAGGATCATAAGATGACTTTTGAGTCTTCTCCAAGATCTTCTGAAGAAGATAAATAGCATATATTATTTTTTAAGTCCAAAAAGTTATTGAATTCTTATTATATCAGGCATTCTCCTTTCATTAAGTCATCATATAATACGTCATGAAATAGATACTGTGCTGTGTTTAGTCGCTCAGTCGTGATGGACTCTGTGCAACCCCATGGACTGTAGCCCACCAGGCTCCTCTGTCCATGAGAATTCTCTAGGCAAGAATAGTGGAGTGGGTTGCCATGCCCTCCTCCAGGGGATCTTCCCAACCCAGGGATAGAACTCAGGTTTCCCACACTGCAGGCAGATTCTTTACTGTCTGAGCCACCAGAGAAGCCCAAGAATACTGGAGTGGGTAGCCTATCCCTTCTCCAGGGGACGTCCTGACCTGAAACAGTTACTACTAGCCTCAAATTACAGATGAGAAGACTGTGGGCGGAAGGATTAAGAAGAAAAAGACAATGTACGGACTGTGAGAGAGAATTTGCAAATGATGCAACCAACAGTATACAAACCGTTCACAGAGCTCAACATCAAAAAATAAAATCAAGAACCCAATCAAAGAATGGACAGAAAACCTAAATAGACATTTCTCTAAAGAAGATACACAGATGGCCAACAAGCATATGAATAGATGCTCAGCATCACTAATTATTCAGTTCAGTTCAGTTCAGTCGCTCAGTCTCGTCCGACCCTTTGCGACCCCATGAACTGCAGCACACCAGGCCTCCCTGTCCATCACCAACTCCCAGAGTTCACTCAAACTCAGAGTCAGTGATGCCATCCAGCCATCTCATGCTCTGTCATCCCCTTCTCCTCCTGCTCCCAATCCCTCCCAGTATCAGAGTCTTTTCCAATGAGTCAACTCTTCGCATGAGGTGGCCAAAGTGCTGGAGTTTCAGCTTCAGCATCATTCCTTCCAAAGAACACCCAGGACCGATCTCCTTTAGAAGGGACTGGTTGGATCTCCTTGCAGTCCAAGGGACTCTCAAGAGTCTTCTCCAACACCACAGTTCAAAAGCATCAATTTTGCAAATCAAATCTATGGCCATCAGCAAAATATCTAC
Organism: Nanger dama; assembly: GCA_917880005.1. Taxonomy (NCBI): domain Eukaryota; kingdom Metazoa; phylum Chordata; class Mammalia; order Artiodactyla; family Bovidae; genus Nanger; species Nanger dama. Next base: position 40,840,346 of record CAKJTW010000009.1, on the reverse strand, counting down.
AAACAATAAAAGCTGACGAGGGTGTGGAGAGAAAGGCACCCTCCTGTACTGTTGGAGGGAATATAAATCAGTACAGCCACGATGGAGAACAGTATGGAGTTTCCTTAAAAACTAAAAACAGAGCTACCATATGATCCAGCAATACCACTACTGGGAATATGTCTGGAAAAGATAGAACCTCTAATTCAAAAAGTACTTGCACCCCAGTGCTTATTGCAGCACTATTGACAATAGCCCAGACATGGAAACATCCTAAACGTCCATCGACAGAGGAACAGACAAAGAAGACGCGGTTCATATTTACAGTGAAATACTGCTCTGCCATAAGAAGAATGAAATGATGCCATTTGCAGCAACATGCATGGATCTAGAGATTACTGTACTAAGTGAAGCGAGTCAAAGGCAAATTATAGGATATCACTTATATGTGAAATCTAAAAATAATTATACAGATGACGTTATTTACAAAAGAGACTCATTGATGTAGAAAGCAAACATGGTTACCAAAAGTGAGAGGAGTGGGGGAGGGATAAATTAGGAGCTTAGGGTGAACATATATACATGCCCATATATAAAATAGGCTTCTCTGGTGGCTCAGTGGTAAAGAATCCACCTGCCAATGCAGGAGAGATGGGTTCGGTCCCTGGGTTGAGAAGATACCCAGGAGAAGGAAATGGGAACCTATTGGACAGAGGAGCCTGGCAGGCTCCAGTCCATGGGGCTGTAAGAGAGTCAAACACAGCTTAGTGACTAAACAGCAACATATGTAAAATAGATAACCAATAATGACCTACTGTATGACTCAGGGAGCTATGCGCAATATTCTGTAATAACCTACATGAGAAAAGAATCTGAAAAGGAATGTATATGTAATGTGTAACTCAATCACTTTGCTGTACAGCTGAAACGAACACACCATTGTAAATCAATTATACTCCAGTAAAAAGAACGAAAGAAAAGGGTTAGGAGGAGCTAGGACACGGCAGCTCCTTTGACAGCTCTGCTTCTTGAATCAGGCTCCTCACGTTGATTTCCTTGCAGGTGGCACAGTGAACCATCAGCTAACCTTTGACTAAATGGTTACTTTTCTCAAACCCTGTCTCCAAAACACAAAACATTTACTTAATCCTGAACACATTTCTCCATCATTTAAGGTAGTGATATTAATGTAACCTGGAGAAGGAAATGGCAACCTACTCCAGTATTCTTGCCTGGAGAATCCCATGGACAGAGGAGCTGGTGGGCTACAGTTCATAGGGTCGCAAAGAGTCAGACACGACTGAAGCGACTTAGCATGCATGCATGCAAGAGAGTATCAACCTTGGAAAATTAAGTTAAAGCCCAGGAAAGCAAATCAGCTCTTCTCCTTTAGTTGATACCATAAAGTTGTATATTGTCTAAAAAGCAAAACAAAAACTAGAGTATGAGACAAAGCTTCGTTTAGATGCCTTTCAGAGTGATGCCAGCAACTGATTTTTTTTTTTTCCTGAAAGTCACATTGGTGATGATTCACCCGGCCAGTTATTTAAGGTAGAATTTATTTGAAACTGCTGTCACTTGTAGATAAATTTTGATTCAGGCAAATCACATGCTACAATTACAGAAGAAAGTGCAGATTAGCCAACAAAATGTGTCAGGCCCATTAAAATGTGTAAGCTTTACCATGAATTAGTTTTTTACAAGGTGACATGTTTGCTTCCTGAATTACAAGATGAGACTTAAGCTGAATTTCCAGGAGGACTGTTTGGTTCTTCCTTCTAATAGGAAACCACTGGCAGTTTTGTATGAAGTCATTTTCTATTTTTAAAACAACTGCATTTGAGACATAACTATGAGTGTGACAGTTTCACAGGGCAGAAAGCAAGATGAATAAATGGGTCTGAAACCCAGGCTAATGGAGCGAGCTTTTCAAAATCACATACACATTTATGTACTTCATTCACTACTTATAGCTTCATTCATCATAGTGTTTTTTGGCCATTTTCTAGAGAGTATTTCCAATTCTAATATATTTCTAACAAAAGCCCCATTGTGGAATTCTGCAATATTCCTGGTTTACGTGTACAGATTTTCTAGTAGATCTCTGATGGCTGAATAAATACATTAATATATTTACCTAGTAATCTGGATAACTTGGGCTTCCCAGGTGGCTCAGTGGTAAAGAATCCACCTGCCAATTCAGGAGATGCAAGAGACATGGGTTCGACCCCTGGGTCACGAAGATCCCTCGGAGAAGGGAATGGCAACCCAATCTAGTATTCTTGCCTGGGAAATTCCACGAATGGAGGAGCCTGGCAGGCTGCAGTCCATGGAATCGCAAAGAATCAGAGACAACTGAGCATGCACGCACCTGCCTGGATATAACGTATATCATTCATCACACAAACAAGAAGCAGGCCTAGGCTGTAATATAGTCTTCTGATAAAGACTATGTGACCTTGAGCAGGTCGCTCAGTTCTCTGAACCTCAGTATTCTCATCTGAAAAATGATAAGTTAAATTAGATTATCTTTTATGGGGCCTTTTAAATTTAATATTCCATAGGAACTATTCCATCAGTCTCTCAATTTGGACCAAGCAGAAATTTATTTTAAAAATCTTAATAAAAAATGTGCCTTTTAAAATGTAATTTTATAACTTCAAAGCAGCATGGGATCTGGAATTGAGTAAACAAATAGTATCATTTGTTTGCAAACAGATGTAAAACTACATAACCAAGCTCTAAGATACTTTAAAATCACTTCAGAATTTTGTTTATGATATTAGTTTTCATAGTAAGGCCGTTTTAATGCCAAAATAACACTATCTATAAAATCTCTTCACTGTGTAATAAAACTTAGCAAATTGATAATAAAACTTACATGAAAGAATAAGCCGGCAAATAAAATGTTTCAAATATACAGACAAGAGAAGTACCCCCCATCAAATTAAACTCACATTTATCAAAAACATATGGATTCTAAAACATTAAAACAATGTTGGACTTTGGGGGAATTGGTTGGGAAATGATATAAAGGAACATTTTAGGACGGCAAAAATATTCATGTTCCTAATCTAAAAAGTAAGTGCACTGGTGTGTTCACTTTGTAAAATGTTATCTAGCTGGACACTAGGTGAATATATTTACTCAAGTATATGTTTCATATCAACTTTTAAAAAGTTTTAAAAGTTGGACCTACTGACACTTTTTTCCACAAGAATCTTTATCCCTTTATTAGTTGTAAAATAAATAAAATCTAAGATCCATCCATAATATAGGAGGCAATTTATTCTCTATTTATGCCAGTCAAAAGAAAGGAGTAGGAAACAAAGCTTAAAAAACCACAGGGAGTAGTTTGTGAAGCATCCCATGACGTAATGGCCCTCCATCCCCACTTTGTCTATTTGATTCCTCAAGGCCTTTTGAACTGGGTTTCTGTCTCCTTTTCATGTCACACTACATTCCCAGGACATCTGTGGTGAATATTTAGATTAAATAGGAAAATGGGACAACGTATGATGTTCTACCACATAACTGCACTCATCTCACACACTAGTAAAGTAATGCTCAAAATTCTCCAAGCCAGGCTTCCACAATATGTGAACCGTGAATTTCCAGAAGTTCAAGCTGGTTTTAGGAAAGGCAGAGGAACTAGAGATCAAATTGCCAACATCCGCTGGATCATCGAAAAAGCAAGAGAGTTCCAGAAAAGCATCTATTTCTGCTTTATGGACTATGCCAAAGCCTTTGACTGTGTGGATCACAATAAACTGTGGAAAATTCTGAAAGAGATGGGATTACCAGAGCACCTAACCTGCCTCTTGAGAAACCTATATGCAGGTCAGGAAGCAACAGTTGGAACTGGACATGGAATAACAGACTGGTTCCAAATAGGAAAAGGAGTACATTAAGGCTGTATATTGTCACCTTGCTTATTTAACTTATATGCAGAGTACATCATGAGAAACGCTGGACTGTAATACGCACAAGCTGGAATCAAGATTGCTGGGAGAAATATCAATTTAATTTATATGCAGAGTACATCATGAGAAATGCTGGACTGGAATACGCACAAGCTGGAATCAAGATTGCTGGGAGAAATATCAATAACCTCAGATATGCAGATGAAACCACCCTTATGGCAGAAAGTGAAGAGGAACTAAAAAGCCTCTTGATGAAAGTGAAAGAGGAGAGTGAAAAGGCTGACTTAATGCTCAACATTCAGAAAACTAAGATCATGGCATCTGGTCCTATTACTTCATGGCAAATAGATGGGGAAACAGTGGAAACAGTGTCAGACTTTATTTTGGGGGCTCCAAAATCACTGCAGATGGTGACTGCAGCCATGAAATTAAAAGACGCTTACTCCTTGGAAGGAAAGTTATGGCCAACCTAGACAGCATATTGAAAAGCAGAGACATTATTTTGCCAACAACAGTCCATCTAGTCAAGGCTATGGTTTTTCCAGTGGTCATGTATGGTCATGTATGGATGTGAGAAATGGACTGTGAAGAAAGCTGAGCACCAAAAACTGATGCTTTTGAACTGTGGAGAAGACTCTTGAGAGTCCCTTGGACTGCAAGGAGATCCAACCAGTCCCTTCTAAAGGAGGTCGGTCCTAGGTGCTCTTTGGAAGGAATGATGCTAAAGCTGAAACTCCAGTACTTTGGCCACCTCATGTGAAGAGTTGACTCACTGAAAAGACTCTGATGCTGGGAGGGAATGAGGGCAGGAGGAAAAGGGGACGACAGGGATGAGATGGCTGGATGGCTTCACTGACTGGATGGACATGAGTTTGATTGAACTCCGGGAGTTGGTGATGGACAGGGAGGCCTGGCATTCTGCAATTCATGGGGTCACAAAGAGTCGGACATGACTGAACTGAACTGATGATGTTCTAACAAGAGCAACAGATTATATGTATTTAAAAGACAAAAAAAAATCTTACTCATGTTCATTTTTGTTTCCTTTGAAGCTCATGGCCAACTTTTCAGTATTCAATAAGGATTCAATTTCTATTTGTTACACTCAATTTCAAATATATATGAATAAAATTTAGAATCAAAAATATTTTTAAAGGGAAAAATATTAAAATTGGGCAGAAAAATAAAATGTAATGCATCAGCAAATTAGTTCGTTAGTGGCAGTACACTAAGTAAATACACATGAATCATCTCGCAGAATAATGGAGTCTCACTAGAGGTGAAAGATTGAAATTTAAACAATTATAGCTATTAATAAGTATGAAGAGTGTTACACTTACAGCAAAAAAGGAAATTTTGATTTTAAAATTAAATTGAAAATGAAAGTGTTAGTCGTGTAGTTATGTCTGCCTCTTTGCCACCCCATAGACTGTAGCTCGCAGGGCTCCTCTGTGCAGGGAATTCACCCTTCTTCATGTGAACTTTTGGACCCAGGGATCAAACCTGGGTCACCTGCATTGCAGGCAGATTCTTTACCAGCTGAGCCACTAGGGAAGCCCCAAATTTAAATTAGGCTTTGGTAAAAACTCCATAAAACTCTTACAAGTGCTCTGAAATCATCCTCAAAATTTCTGCAAAACTTCTCAGCTATTTTCTCATCCTCTGATAATCCACTTAGTTTTTCCTCACATACCAGCATTCAGCATAAATTTTAAAATGATTTCTCATGATATTTGATTGCTTTTTCATTATTAATAGTGACAAAATATTTTCCATGTTTTTATTGCAGTTATATAATATTTGATGTAAAGTATGTAGCACATCAACTTTTTATTTGCCTAACCAGAGTTCATACCCCCCTACACCAATATCTGTACAAGAACCTGAGCTTCTCATTGAGATCAGTTCCAAATTCAGAAAGAAGAGAACTAAGTCCCAACAACTTAGAAAGGTCCTAAGTGATGAGTCTAGGAGAAATTGAAATTGTAACTTCTGATCTGCATATGATATGTTGACCACAGCAACATTCAAGCAACAAGCTTGCCAAAAGAGTTGACCTCAAGAGCGAGATTCCAGTTTTGGAAAACACAGAGGAGAGAGGAACACATTAAATGACATGACACCAGGCAAATTCAGAATGTTGGGTATTTCTGCTGGATGACCGACCCGGTCTCTGCAACAAGAAAAGAAAGAAGACTGTACCAGCTTATTGTTGCTGTTGTTCAGTTGCCAAGTCATGTCTGACTCTATGACCCCATGAACTGCAGTACACCCAGGCCTCTCTGTCCTTCACCTTCTCCCAGAGTTCAACCAAGTTCATGTCCTTTGAATTGGTGATGCCATCAAATCATCTCATCCTTGGCTGCCCTCTTCTCCTTTTGCCTTCAAGCTTTCCCAACATCAGGGTATTTTCGAATGAATCGGCTCTTCAAATTAGGTGGCCAAAGTACTGGAGCTTCGGTTTCAGCATCAGTCCTTCCAGTGAGTGAGTATTCAGGGTTGATTTCCCTTAGGATTGACTGGTTTGATTTGCTTGCTATCCAAGGAATTCTCAAGACTTATCCAGCATCACAGTTTGAAAACATCAGTTCTTCAGCATTCAGCCTTCTTTATGGTCCAACTCTCACATCCATACAAGACTACTGGAAAGACCATAGCTTTGACTATATGGACCTGTCTTTGCTTTTCAATACGCTATCTAGGTGTGTCATAGCCTTTCTCCCAAAAGGCAACCATCTTCTAATTTCATGGCTGCAGTCACCATCCACAGTGATTTTAGAGCCCAAGAAGAGAAAATCTGTCACTGCTTCCACCTGTACCAGCTTATAGGACATCAAAGGAGAGAACACAACCAGATGCAATGTGTGGACCTAATTCGGATCCATATTTTTGCAATCAACTGTAAAAATGCATTTTAGAGGCAATGAGGGAAATATTACCATGGACGAGTTATTACATGTTGTCAGAGGATAGTTTTGTATTTTGCTAGATGTGATAATGACAATGTGGCTGTGTAAGAATATGTTCATTTGGTGGGGGGTGGGGCACAGTGAAATACGTGGGGCTTCCCATGTGGCTTAGTGGTGAAGAATCCCCCTGCCAATGCAGGAGAGGTAGGAGGCTCAGGTTCGATCCCTGGGTAGGGAAGAACCCCTGGAGGAGGAAATGGCCACTCACTCCAGTATTCTTGCCTGTAAAATCCCATAGACAGAGAAACTTGTCCATGGGGTCTCAAAGAGTCAGACACGACTGAGCAACTTAGCATGCATGCTTGTGAAATATGTAGGATATAATAGAATATCTGAAATTCACTTTAAAATATTTTAGCAAATGAAAAAGGAAAAACTATGTGATCAAATGTGGGAAGTTTTTGATAAATTGTTGACTATGAGTGACAGGTAAGTGGGATATGTTTTAAAATATTCATAACAAAAATGTTTTAATAGTACAGTAAAAAGATTGATATATAACTTCCCATTATCAAAAATAAATAACAGTGATTTTTTAAACTCTTTGCAGATTTTAAATACAAATATATTGTTCATAGTCTTTTAGACACTCCTCTGGAGTCTCTGGCCTCAATAAGTTTGTATCTTTCACCACCTAATTCCACTCACTGTAAATATATCATGAGAAAATAACAGAGAAGGAAAAACACCCAAAAGTATTCATGCAGCTTTAACAGAGGAAATTTGGAATTTAAATATAAAATATAGGAGAACATGAAGTGAATTATTATGCATCAATATAATATAAAACCTGAAGCCTATCAAAAGTGATAAGAATTTGAGCTATGTAAACACACGAAACCAAGTACACACTGACACAGATTATAAGAAATTTTAAGGATCATTAAAACTCTTTCATGGTTGCAAGTGACAGAAAAGCCAACCCAGGCAGGCTTAAGGAAAAAAGGAAATCAATTGGCTGATGGAAATGAAAAGTTTAAAAGACTTGAAAATCACCATGAAATGAATGATAGACAAATGAAAACACAAAACAGGAAAAAATTTTAGAAGAAAACAAGGGCAAAAATCTAGGAGACTCTGGATTTGGTGATGGATTTTCAGATAACAATATCAAAAGCATAATGAAAGAAAAATCGATTATTAAAACTAAATTAATAAATGTTAAATATTACAGTGGTTTATTAAACTAAATATTAAAGTTGTTTATTAAAACTAAAACTTGTGCTCTGCTCTATCAAAGACTACAATAAGAAAATGAAAAGACAAGCCACAAACCAGGAGAAAATATTTGCAGAACATTTATCTGATAAAAGACTTGTCTCTAAAATACATGCAGAACTGTTAAAACTCAACAATAAGAAAACAAACAATTATTTTATAATAGGCAAACATTAGGAACAGACATCACATCAAAGAAAATATTCAGATGGCAAATAAGTATATGGTCATTGGCCATTACGGAATTATGAATTAAAACAGCAATGAGATATAACTATATCTGGTAAGAATGGCTAAAGGTGAGAACAGAAAGACCACCAAATGCTGACATGGGTGCAAAGTAACAGGGACTCTCACTGAACTCCAAGCAAGACCGCAAAATGGAACAGCTGCTATGCAAGACAATTTGGCAGTTTCTTTTCTGATCTTTTGTTGTTGGAGTATAGTTGCTTTACAATGTTGGGCTTCCCTGGCAGCTCAGAGGGTAAAGCATCTGCCTGCAATGCCAATGCAGGAGACCTGGGTTGGATCCCTGGGTCAGGAAGATCCCCTGGAGAAGGAAATGGCACCCCACTCCAGTACTCTTGCCTGGAAAATCCCATGGACAGAGAAGCCTGGTAGACTACAGTTCATGGGATCTCAAAGAGTTGAACACAACTGAGCGACTTCACTTTACAATGTTGTGTTGGTTTCTGCTGTACCACGAAGTGACTCAGCTATATGTATACATACATCCCTTCCCTCTGAACCGTCCCTCCCACTCACACCCACCCCACTCATCTAGGTCATCGCAGAGCACAGAGCTGAGCTCCCTGTGCTATACAGCAGCTTCCCACTAGTTAGTTATTTTCTTTACACATGGTAGTGTATATATGTCAATCCTTCTTTCCCTGCTCGTCTCACTCTCCCCTTCCTGCCCTGTGTCTACACATCTGTCCTCTATGCCTGCATCTCTATTCCTTCCCTGCAAACAGCTCATCTGTACATCTTTCTAGATTCCATTCATATACATTAAGATATGATATTTTTCTCTTTCTGACTTATTTCAACTTGGCAGTTTCTTACAAAGCTAAACAGAGACTTACCATATGATTCAGCAATCACATTGCTGAGTATGTACCAAATTGATTTGAAAACATATCCATGCAAAAGTCTCATAGAAGTTTTTTTTTTTTTCTCTCAGAATTGCCAAGATGATTAGGTAAGCAAACTGTAATACATCTCTACAATGGAAGGCTATTCAGCGATAAAAATAAGAGAACACTCCAGCCATGAAAAGACATGGAGGAAATTTCAATGCACATTGATAAGTGAATGAAGCCAGTCTGAAAAGGCTACCCACTGTATGATTCCAGCTCTATGATATCCAGGAAAAGGCAAAACTTTAGAGAGAGAAAAAGGATCAGCGGTTGCCAGGAACTCAGTGAGGGAAGAGGGGGATGTGTAGGTGAAGCACAGGGCCGTCTAAAGGGTTGAAAAGTACTGTCATGGTGGGTACGTGAGCTTACAAAGTTGTCAAAACCTGAAGACTTACAGCACAGAGAGCAACCTTGGTGTACACAAATTTTAAAAATCATTTAGGAGTCTGTGGGATTTTAGAATAGGATTCAGTGACAGGAGAATAACTGTGTTACAAATATATACACCAGTCTCACTGGAGGGAGTGGGTGAAAGGAGCTGACCTTTGGTAACTTTGACCTTAAGCAACTTCGGAAATGAGCAGAGCCCCAAGCCCAAAGGCAAAAGGAAGATAAGGAAGTGTTGTACTCTAGCTGACAAAGTTTCTTCTGAAGTACTGGTTAGCATTTCTGATACTTATATACACATATATAGGGCTTCTCTAGTGGTTTAGATGGTAAAGAATCTGCCTGCAATGCGGGAGACCTGGTGGGAATTAAACAGTTAAATAAATGGGTGGCAAAGAGTGGGAGACAAGCTTCTCATGATTGCAGTGAGAATTTACAGATAAGCAAGGGATATGCTTAAAAATAGGCTTGCGATTTTAAAACATAAAGGAAATAAGATAACGTGACATTTCTTGTAGAAATCACTATTCGTCATATTCTGCTTAACTACTTTAAAAAAACTGAAGTATTGTTTATTTACAATGTTTCCTTAGTTTGAGGTACACAGCAAAGTGATTTCATTATACATACATATAATTCCACACAGACATACCATCCAAATCATTTAAAGCAAGTTGAAGGAACAAAACACCAGCCAACATTTTACTAAGCTTACATCTTGCTCAAATTTTTATCAATCAAATATGTCACGTTTCTAAAAAATATGAGAAACTTATAATGAAAATGTGATTACTACTATAATTTGTATTAACATCAAAGCAGCCCCAGTTACACAAAACATAAACTGTACGATATGAAAAAAATTCCTAAATTAGTGAGAACAGGACATCACAAATCTTCTCAAGGCAAGTCAGCCTAGGCTTAGCGCATAGTAAGAGCAGCAGAATCCTGTAGAATAAGTGTGTGTGGTTCTTTCATTCTCAAGTCCATTGTCATTTGAGTGTCATATAGGTGAGCGATTAAGGAAGCTTCAGTCTCCTTGTGAAAGATACAGAAAAGCCCTTTACCTGTGAACACCATCCGCTTTCCCACTGTGGCTGATACTGGTTCTCGAAATGTTACACACGTCATGCCAAAGGTTGTAGCTGGGCTACTGGATTTTCTTTCCCAAGTTCCTCAGACCAATTTATCTGTACCAGAAAGAGCCAAAGACTCTGCTGCCTCTCCTTTCCCTGTCTGTGACCTGAACTAGGTGGTTGCTAAGGACTCATTATGACAGGAAGGCAGAGTGTTCCTTCTAACATTGTTCAGTATTCCAGCCTTCAGGAACAGACAGACACAGCTGCAGCATCTCCAGGAATGGTGCCCAATCATCTCTTTCCCTTATCTGTCAACATCAAGTCAAGATCAGACCTGTTAGGATACTAGAAATAGAGCAGCCTTACGGCACCCATGACCTGGCAGACTCAATCAACACCATCTTTCAACACAGCCCCAAAAAATGTTGTACAGAAGGGTGTTATCACAAAACCAAACCAAAAAATCACAAACTCGTGGTTAAAAGCTTTTGAGGAAGCCTGGCTAGATAAAATACAAATAAAAATTGTATTAATAAATAAGATAATTGCTATGTATTTCCCCCACATTTCAGTACTTCTTTAAACATAACCTGTGCCTCAGTCACATAGTCTATTTTTGGTTCCCATCATGTGAGATGTTCTTTCATTCTTCTGAGCCTTTACCCTTTCATTTGCTCTTCCTGTAACATTCCTTTGGGAATATTTTTTGTCCTCTGAGAGGTGGAGCCCACGTCTCCTCTCCCAGGAGGAGGTCTGCAGGCACAGCTGACCACTGGCTCTTTCATGCCCCTTTAACTTCTATGGCAACTTTTTTATACCTACCTGTTAAATTCCTTCCACTTTGTTTCATTTCTCTATTTTTTCTGCTTCCTACTAGAATCCAACTCCCCATTCAGGGGAAAAGCATCTTTATTCATATTTCAATTTCCAGAGACTACTATACAATAGATACTTAAGAAATGTTTGTGGGATGAATAAATCAACAGCTAACTCCAGCCTTCCTGGAAATATAATTTTGACCATTTGATAATCCATGGAATATAAACTCTAATGGCAATTTTGAATTCAATCCTTTACTGAAAATGTACGCCTTTTGTTTGTTGGAGAGAAATTACACTAAGAACACTGTGTTAACTATAGAGAGGGTTGCTAGCTGGCTAGCAAAGGGATGCGCTCCCAGGTCTCCCTTCAAGCGCATGCTTCAAGGCTTCCTGGCGGCTCAGTGGCAAAGAATCTGCCTGCCAATGCAGGAGACACGGGTTCGATCCCTAATCTAGGAAGATCCCACATGCTGCACAGCAGTTGAGGCCATGTGCCACAACTGTTGAGCCAGTGCTCTACAGCCCAGGAGCTGCTGCAGCTACTGAGCCCGTGTGCTACAACTACTGAAGTCAGTGTAATGAGAAGCCCACACACCACAGCTAGAGAAAAGCCTGCACAGCAGTGAAGAGCCAGCACAGCCAAAAACAAAAAATAAATAAAAATTTTTCAAAGGGCTGCTCTAGTTGCGGGAGCTGGTCTCTCTCAGAGGTCAAACCCTCCCTAGGCAGCGTGGTCAGAAGACTCAGTGAGGTGAGGGGATGGAGTCATATGTTTCCACCTGTCATGGGACCATTTTTCACCCAGTGAGCCAAGGCTTTGTTGAGCCTTTACCACAGTTCAGCTTCTTCCTTTGCCCAATCCTGCTTCAGCTTCTTTCTGTCCACAGGTATAGATCTCAAATAACTATCTTACCCACCACCAGCTTCCAAAGAGCATGACCAGACCACACAGAGGTGTAACAGGAAAGAACAGAACTGACTCCATATTGGATCTGTTCCTCTAGCTCTAACCCTTGTGCTCTGTTGCCTGTATTGTCTTGCAGGCTCTGACCTTTGTGAAAGAATGTTGCCTCTTGCCTAAAATATAGCCCATTCTCAAAGTTCTGATCTTTAAAGGTATAACATTCTTCCATTCATATGGATTAAAAGTTGCAGAACAGAGGATAACATTTGTCTTGTTGGAGGTTTATAGGAACATTGTGACCTGACCTACCTGGACAATTGCAAGAACAAAGGATTCTAGCACCAACAAGTTTGCAACAACCAGTCACAACCTCTCTCCTTTAATATAAAAGTAGCTGTGGACGGAGGAGCCTGGTAGGCTGCAGTCCATGGGGTCGCTAAGAGTTGGATACGACTGAGCGACTTCACTTTCACTTTTCACTTTCATGCATTGGAGAAGGAAATGGCAATCCACTCCAGTGTTCTTGCCTGGAGAATCCCAGGGACGAGGGAGCCTGGTGGGCTGCTGTCTATGGGGTCACACAGAGTCAGACACGACTGAAACGACTTAGCAGCAGCAGCAGCAGCTAAGATGGTTCTTTGGGACGTGAGTCCACCATCTTCCTGAATAAAATCACTATTCCCTGCTCCAGCACCTTGAGTCTAGATTCACTGGCCTGTTGTGCAGTGAGTAGGAACATCTTGGTCTCAGCAGCAGCTGCACATGCACAAGGGTGTTATACAGAGGGCTTTTCATTTTAACCACTCAACCCTTTAACCAGAAGTTATTCTTTTTCTCCAGCACAGGCAAGTCACGTCAGTCTTTTTGCTACTAGTCTTTGATCTGTTCAGCATGAACATGATCTGTTCATTCTTAATCTCTGCAGTCTCAGAGGCTTTTCGACTCTTCCTGAGGTTAGCCACTTCTTGTTACTATAATCGAGGGCTCTCTAATACCAGCTGAAAGCTTTTCTCTGAAAATTCCCTATTTGTGTCCTTGGAACTACCATTTTCCAAGTCAAGTTTGAAACCTCCTAGGAGAAGGCAATGGCACCCCACTCCAGTACTCTTGCCTGGAAAATCCCATGGATGGAGAAGCCTGGTAGGCTGTAGTCCATGGGGTCGCGAAGAGTCAGACACGACTGAGCGACTTCACTTTCAGTTTTCACTTTCATGCATTGGAGAAGGAAATGGCAACTCACTCCAGTGTTCTTGCCTGGAGAATCCCAGGGATGGGGGAGCTTGGTGGTCTGCCGTCTATGGGGTCACACAGAGGCAGACATGACTGAAGCGACTTAGCAGCAGCAGCAGCAGCAGGGGAAAACAGGAGCCCACCCATTCAGGTTTCTCACCATGGTTTTGGGTTTTTGTGATGGTGAGAGAGAAGGGAAGGAGGAACCTGAATGAGGAAAAGTAATTCTTTAGTAAAATACACTTTTGTCCAATGACCTCCGGTTAACCTACCCTGGAAATTCAGGCTTCCACTTTGCCTTAGAGACTGTTACAAACTTTTACAGTCTGTGGTGGGCTTAAGGTCAGCAATTCTGATGGCAGAATTTTCTTTCCCTCAGCTTTTGAGGGAAAGAAAAATAGAAGGAGAGAATTAGTTTTTCTCTGGGAGACTATTTCACCAACTCAGTACTTATTTTGGTTCATTTGTTGCGTTTTGTTAGTGATTGAGTCACTTTGCTGTACATCAGAAACTAACACAATATTGTAAATCTACTTTACTTCAGTTTAAAAACAAAGAAAAAAATAGTAAAAATTTAATAATTAAATGAAATATGTACATGGTTCCAAGACAAAAATCCCTAAAATAAAGGATATTTAGAGAAGTCAAGCTAGAGAAGTCTAGCTTGCCATCTACATCTTGTTACCTCTTTTTCCTTAAAGGAAAACTTATAAAAACTAAAAGAAAAACAGATTTATAATCATATCCTCCCTTTTCTTAGAAAAAGAGTAGCAAACCAAACGCATGTTTTCCGTCTTCCCTTTATTCAACTAGACCTCTATTAATGGTTATCTGGGCTGTTTCCAATCTCTTGCTCTTATAAAACGTGTTATAAAGTATATGCTCAGTTGCTCAGTCGTGTCCGATTCTTTGTGACCCCATTAATTGTAGCCCACCAGGCTCCTCTGTCCATGGGATTTTCCAGACAAGAATACTAGAGTGAGTTGTCATTTCCTTCTCCATTATAATGTATGAGTTTGAGCAAACATTTTGTTACATATTTAGCAGTGCATCTTTGGGGTAGATTCCTGGAAGTGTGATCCCCAGACCAGAGGGTAAGAGCATATATAAGTTAGCTCGGCATTGCCAAATTTCTCCCCTCATAAGGGCTGAAACATTTTGTTTCCAACCAGCAATGTTCAAGAATTCCTATTTCCACACACTACCCACAGGGTGTTTTATCAAACTTCTGGATTTATGACAGATAAAAAATGGTCACATTTATGCATTGGAGAAGGAAATGGCAGCCCACTCCAGTGTTCTTGCCTGGAGGATCCCAGGGACGGGGAAGCCTGGTGGGCTGCCGTCTATGGGGTCACACAGAGTCAGACATGACTGAAGTGACTTAGCAGCAGCAGCAGTAATTGACATTCTTATTTTATCAGTAAGTCCAAACATCTTTTCCTATGTTTAGGAGCTATTTTTATGGTTTTCTGAAACCCTTCTGGTCATAGCTCTTGTGTAACTTTTACTATCAGGCATTGGGCTTTTTCTACTTGTATAAGAATGAGCTAACAATCCAAAGAAGGACAGCAGACACACCGACAGATACAGAATCACAGGGAAAAGGAGCACTGATGGTGACAGGAATACACTGAATCCCTAGTTTGTTCCCATGGACACAGGGATAAAGGGGGCATCACCTGCTGTTCCTCGGGCAGAGGGTAAGCCTCACATCTGAACTGTCTCAAACAAAGATGAAGATCCGGGCAAAGAAAGGAGGCTTGGGGATGGGGTGGGCGGAGAGGGAGCTGTGGACAAAGAAGACAGTTTAAGCAACTGGCCCAGGGAGGAGACACAGCCCACAGAACTGTGCAGGGCACAGAGGGTAACAGGTAAGAAGGCTGCAGGGGCTCTGCCAGGCCCGTTCAGAGTGGAGACTCGACTCTGTATGCAGCGGGGCTGCCCGAAGGTTCAAATGGACAGAGACTGCTCAGTCTTGGGTTTAAACAGAAGATGCTAGGCTGGGTGGAGACTGAGCTTTAGGGAGCAGGAAGCAGTGTTGGAAGTGGTCCAGGCAAGTGCAGGTGAGGCAAAGGCAGAAGTGACAGAGCGGGCAGAGAAGGGATGCATTCGGGAAACGTGCTGAGTCAAGGTTGTAAGGAGTCGGGAGGACCTGGGTTCTCCAGGCTCAGTGATGGTGAGTAGTAGGACCACAAAATAAAACAGAGAAAACAAGAGAAAGAGAGAAAAGCAAGGCCAATAAGTAGAGCGATGGTGTTAACTCAGTGTGGACACAACAGGCTAACTGAGCAGCTAAAATGAAGCCCACATTGTCATCAAATGTTCTGACAGCCTCTAAACTCATTACAGGGGATTAAAGACTCTTTCCCACAGCTACCAGATGCAATTCTATTAGAGAAAATCCCTATTGTTTTCTAATCAGCAGCAGCCTCCCTGATGATGCTCAGGGTTTACTGCTCTGCACAAATGAAATGTTGGCTATTGTCTTACTTTGCTAATGTAACAGCTACTTGAGAGTTGAAAACTGTTTCATGATAGAGCTGCGAACGCCAGTGCTGAGCCCTGCAAAAACGCCTGGTCCAGCATTTGGCAAGGCATCAGGCTATACATTTAATGACAGAAAGTGACACAAACTAGAAATTCCCATAATACAGCAATGGAACTTCCCTCCAGGTGAATATAGGTCAGAACTTGCTAAAATTACATACTAATGTCAAAATATCCTATTACTAAGTACACTTTGCAAACTAGGGAGCTTTGCCACCCCTGCACCAGTGAATCTTTCTTTATACCATTAAGTGCCAAATATTTTTAGGTCCTTTCCTTACATTCCCGTTTTTAGGCAACAATCTGGGAAACTCACACGAAGGAGTCACGCACCTGGCCTCAAATGCCAGCAACTGTCCATGTGTCATTGGCAAGCTGATTTTCTGTAAAATGAGAATAATTGTGCCTGCTATAGGGCAAAGGGCATAATGTATATAAAATGCTTGTTCTGGTACCGAATGTCTAGTATATGTGCAGTAAATATTCGCTACAATATTAGTCTCATCACCTCCCCCTTACACTGGCTTCTCCCCAGTCTTCCCTTAGACATACACATGATGAATATACATTTAAAGTGTGACCATCATGGACACTGAGATTATCATATGATGTGAAATAAATCAGATAGAAAAAGACAAATATCATATGATATCACTTATATGTGGAATCTTAAAAAATGATACAAATGAACTTATTTACAAAGCAGAAACAGACTTATAGACAAAGAAAACAAACCAAAGGGGATAGCAGGGGTCGGGGGAGAAAAATGAGGAGTGTTGTTGTTGTTCAGCCGCTATGTTGTTTCTGACTCTGTTGTGACCCCATGGACTGTAGCTCATCAGGCTCCTCTGTCCATAGGATTTCTCAGGCAAGAAATACTGGAGTGGGTCTACAGCCATACCACCCTGAACGCACCCAATCTCATTTGATCTTGAAAGCTAAGCTGGGTCAGGCTTGGTTAGTACTTAGATGGGAGAAATACTGGAGTGGGTTGCCATTTCCTTCTCCAGGGGATCTTCCCAGCCCAGGGATCCAACCTGTGTCTCCTATATCGGCTGTCAGATTCTTTACCACTAAGCCACCAGGGGAGCCCAAAATTCAGAGTTTAGGATTAACATATACACAGCATTATATATAAAATAGGTAAGTAGAAAGGACCTACTATATAGCACAGGGAACTCTACTTAGTATCATGTAATAACCTATAATGGAAGAGATTCTGAAAAATAATATATATATGTATATATGCATAACTGCTGTTTACTTGAAACTAACAACACTGTAAATTAACTATACTTCAATAAAATAAATAAATAATGAAAATAAGTAAATAGAACAATAAAGTATGACCACTATAACCTTTCTTTTTATATTTGGGTTTTCTAGGCCAGTTCATGAAAGGGTCTGTGTTCTTCCTCCTTTTCTTGCAGTTAGAATTTGGATAAGTTGGCACCAGCAATTCTATTTCCTGCCCCTCCAATCAACCCAACTTCCCATGGCTGTGGTTAATACAATTCGAGATTATAGCACACATGTTTTTCTATAAAAACATTGTTTAACAAAATTAAAACCACAAAACATTAGAATTGCTATCACCTAACTGTTATAGTCTACATTAAGAAACAATAAATAATTAAACCAGTGCTTTAGCAGCCATATGGTGATGTCTGACAAATGTGAGAATTGTTATTGTGAAATGGGGCCTTAGTTACTCCTGAGACAGAGCCCCTTGGTTTCCACTGGAGCAATCTGATCATGGGAGGGGTCAGCTGAGGTGCCATCCCAAGGCGCAGAACTGGAAGCAGAGCTAGGACAAACTTACCCTCCTGGTCCCCAGTGCAGGACGCTTTTCTTGCTCCATCTTATACAAGAATCTGCCACCTCGTTTTCTCACACTTGGGTCAGTGGATGTCAAAGGCCCTTGGAGTTCTGCTCTAATATTCCTTCTGCCACTAGTTGAATTTTCTGGTGAAGGCTTTTTAGTGAGCAATGAACAAATATCACTAGACACTTCTAAATGTACCAGATACTATTTGGCTGCACAATTCTATGACACAAAAATGTTTATCCCTGATTTATTAGTGAGGTTGGCAAATTCCAGAAAGTTTGCTATCAAAGTCTGGTCTCACTGTACCTAACAGAGAATGTAGAGTCCCATATCTGGTTAATTATTTCTGAGTCAAATAAATGAAATCTAATTTTGATCTTCAATAAACATATTTGTCTCTTGTGATAAACCATACTGGAAAAGAGTAAGAATGTATATATAGGTATCACTGAATCACTTTGCTGTACAGCAGAAATTAACACAGCATTGTAAATCAACCATACTTCAATAAAATAATTTTTAAAGAGCACAATATAAGAATTTCTAATAAAAATAAACAAACATTTCTCAAAACTATGAACATGGTTACTTTGAATACAAGTGAAAATCTCCCATAAGTAGATACTATTCTTTCTGTGTGTGATTGCAACTTCTCAAATGTGATAGTAACATTCCATCCTAAATGACCCTGGCTAATACTCTTCCACTTTTGCCTTTAAAAAAGAATATATATATATATATATATATGTGTGTGTGTGTGTGTGTGTGTGTGTGTGTGTGTGTATATGTGTGTGTATATATATATATGTGTATATATATATGTATATATATATGTGTGTATATATATATGTATATATATATATATATATATATTTGGCTGCATTGGATCTTAGCTGCAGCACGCAAATTCTTTTGGTTGCAGCATATGGGATCTAGGTCCCCCATCAGGGATCGAACCCAGGCCCCATGCAATGGGAGCCTGAAGTCTTAGCCACTGGATCACCTGGGAACTCCCACCACCTTTGTCTTTGAGAAAATCAATCCCCTTCCAAATATATCTACTTCCCCTTCCATCAGCACAAATCTTCTGAGATCCTCAAATGCCCATACTTCCTCCTCTGTGTTCCTAGAGGCTTTAAGTTTTACTGTGGCTTTGAGCAGAGTCATCTTTGTGTAGGTAAGTATGCCTCTCCACAATGCACACCCCCAAAGTGAAGTTCTGCTCATTTCTGCTCCCCAGCAACCTTAGCCTCCTGAGGCACTTCTTGTACCGCCACTCAGACACAGGTTCTGACACAGCAGGAAGGAGAAAATTCCTTCCTCTACAAGATTCTCCCTTGGAAGGCCACCAACAGACTTTCTTGGACCCCAAAGGGCAACACAATCTGGGATGAAAGCTCTTCTGATTTTTTTTTTTTTGTCATGCTGGTGGAATCCTAGTTCCCTGACCAGAGACTGAACCCAGGCCCTCAGCAGTGAAAGCACTGAGTGCTAACCACTGGACGGTCAGGGAATTTCTCTTCTGATTATTCAAGGAGCACACTACGGACTGGGTAGATCAGAGGAGGCACTGGTGATCTGGAAATACCCCAGGCTTTCACTGAATCCAGTGCATCGCACCACGCTTCATCTCTGGTCTTGATGAAATCTTCCTCCTGCCTGGATGCATCTACCTGTGGGAAATTCTCCCATCAGCACTTCCCTCCACCCAGCTCATTTTTCCTACCCTATCCGGTCAGTCAGACACACTTCAAGCTATTTTCCTGAGACTCTCTCAGTTTCCTTTGGAAACACTGAATAACGACAGAGGAATAGCAGAGAGTGAAGTTTTCCCCAGAGAACAGCCAGGAACCAACTCGTCTTACCTTTCTGAGCAAATGTATTTTCGCCATGGAATATAAATATTTATAGTTAAGGGGGAGAAAAGCAATTAAATGTCATTTAGAATATGTGTGCTTCTATGGGTTCTTCTTAAATTCCTCCTTAGGATAAATGTCTGAAGTGCAGAGTCTCATTTTCATCTAGTTTCCTGAGACGAAGCACTACAGCCCAGGATTAATTTCAATGTTTGACATTTGATACTGGAAGAGAAGATGTAGCTCCTCAGCATTTGCCAATCATTTGGCAAATCATGACATAGAGCCTTCAAATATATGGATCCGCAAAAAGGGTCTTATAATTACAAAAAATATATATATAAAAACAGCATATTACTCAGTCATTGAAAAGAATGAAATAATGCAGCAACACGGATCAACCTAGAGGTATTCACACTAAGTGAAGTCAGAGAAAGACAAATATCATATGATATTACCTATATGTGGAATCTAAAAACTGATAAGAGGGAACTTATTTACACAGCAAAAGCAGACCCACAGACACAGAAAACAAATTTTTACCAAACAGGAAAGCAGTGAGGAGAGATACTTTAGGAATTTGGGGTTAACAAATACACATGACTATATATAAAACAGATAAACAAAAAGGTCCTACTGTATAGCACAGACAATGATATTTAATATCCTGTAATAATCCATAATGAAAAAGAATATTTATTATATATTTATAACTGAATCACTTTGCAGTATTAAACTTGAAACACCATACAAATCAAGTACAGTTCAACAAAAGTTTTTGAAATAATAAAATAGCTATTAGCTTTCTTTTGAAATGGATTATAAACTGGTTTATAGTAAAAATATTCTGTCTAGTCTTAACTACACTGCTTTGAAAATCTTCATTTTTTTTTAGCAAACCCCATTTAGGTTTAAATGGGAAAATAACTTTTCTCCTTATATATTTTCTTAGAATCTTTCACTTAATCTTTTATTAAACTGAAAGGAGTACACTGAGGCTGTATATTGTTAACCTGCTTATTTAACTTATATGCAGAGTACATTATGTGAAATGCCAGGCTGGCTGAAGCACAAGCTGTAATCAAGATTGCCAGGAGAAATATTAATAACCTCAGATATTCAGATGACACCAGCCTAATAGAAGGAAGCAAAGAGAAACTAAAGAGCCTCTTGATGAAGATGAAAGAAAAGAGTGAAAAACCTGGCTTAAAACTCAACATTCAAAAAACAAAGGTCATGGCATCCGGTCCCATTGCTTCATGGCAAATAGATGGGGAAACAATGGAAACAGTAACAGACTTTATTTTCTTGGACTCTAAAATCACTGAGGGTGTTGACTGCAATCATGAAATTAAAAGATGCTTGCTCCTTGGAAGAAAAGCCATAACAAACCTAGACAGTGTATTAAAAAGCAGAGATGTCACTTTGCCAACAAAAGTCCATATAGTCAAAGCTATGGTTTTTCCATAGCATATGGAGCTTCCCAGATGGCGCTAGTGGTAAAGAACCTACCTGCCGATGCAGAACTGAGAGTTGCCAGTTCAATCCCTGGGTTGGGAGGATCCCCTGGAGGAGGAAAAAGGTAATTCACTTCAGTATTCTTGCCTGGTAAATCCCATGGAAAGAGAAGCCTGGCGGACTACAGTCCATGGGATCGCAGAGTCGGTCACGACTAAAGTGGCCACACACACATGGTTTTTCCAGCAGTCATGTACAGATGTGAGAGTTGGACTGTAAAGAAGGCTGAGAACTGAAGATGCTTTTGAACTGTGGTGTTGGAGAAGACTCTTGAGAGTCCCTTGGATTGCAAAGAGACCAAAGCAGCCAATCTAAACGGAAATTAGCCCTGAATATTTATTGGAAGGACTGATGCTGAAGCTGAAACTCCAATACTTTGGCCACCTGATACGAGAGCTGACTTGTTAGAAAAGATCCTGATGCTGGGAAAGACTGAGGGCAAGAGGGTGACTGAAGATGAGACAGTTGGAGATGGCATCACTGACTCAACAGACATGAATTTAAGCAAACTCTGGGAGAGGTGAAGGACAAGCCGGAGGGTAGCAACTCAGCCACTGAACAACAACGGTGTAGCATTTTAAATCATTCTTTCAAACCTCTAGGGAAAATATGTCTAGGAATAGTTTGGGTGGGGTGGGGCGGGATGATAACATCTAGGAAAGGACACATGAATGGGTCCTCCTTAATGAAGAAGTTGAATCCACCCCTACACCCATTTCCACACCATCTGTGAAGAGAAGTTAATGCAAAACCAAGGTGAAATGTTTTGTAATGAGGAAAGTTAAAGGTGTAGCGGGAATGGATCTGGGGCTCCTGGACTAAAATGAAGGGTTTGGTAGCCTGGCGATGGTTAGTTGCGGGCAGCAGGGTGCATGGGGGCTTGGTTATCCAATAAACCAGCGAAGTCTAGTTTCAGCAAATGACCCCTTTAAACTTTAAGTTGTTTGTTATCTCGGACTTTGCTGCATGAAATTCCATTTGGCAGCATGTGCTGGTGGCCTTGTAGGGAAGTTGAAGAATGCAGAACAGGGCCCTTTGTAGAGCAAAACTCAGCAGGAAATGTACCTCAGCCTGCAGGGGCCTAAGGATGGAGGAGAGGTAATTCCAGAGAGAGGAGACACATGGGAAAGCGAACCTTCAGGGTATCCTCTGAAATCTCACAATAGAGAGAGAGCAATGTCCACAACCTGCAGGAAAGGAGTTTTATTGGGGCATTTTATTTTATTTAAATAATTTTGGAGAAGGCACTGGCACCCCATTCCCGTACTCTCACCTAGAAAATCCCATGGACGGAGGAGCCTGGTGGAGTCGCTAAGAGTTGGACAGGACTGAGTGACTTCACTTTCACTTTTCACTTTCATGCGTTGAAGAACGAAATGGCAACCCACTGCGGTGTTCTTACCTAGAGAATCCCAGAGATGGGGGAGCCTGGTGGGCTGGCGTCTATGGGGTCACACAGAGTGGGACATAACTGAAGCGACTTAGCAGCAGCAGCAGCATTTAAATTTTACTGATTTACTGTATTAATTTATAATTTAAAATTAATTTTAGTTTAATACAAATTCATATTTATAATAAATAAAATAATGTTAGTTTAGTTTATTTAAAGGCATATTTATTCACATTTTTATTTACTGTATTTAATTTATAATTTTAATAAATTAATTGTAATATAATACAAATTTATTATTTGTAATAAATAAAATAACTAATTTAGCTAAATAAAAGCATTTACTTTATTTACTTAAAGATATTTTATTGGGAGTTCTGAGGTAACTGCTAAGCCCAAATGCTGACAACCTGAGGATTTTGGGTGCAGACACCCCAAAGTAATGGGTAGCAATAATCCAAATCAAACAGCAAGCCAAAATAACTAAAATATTTGAGAATAATTAGTTTTATTACTATAAACATTTTAAGTGATCAGGGAATTGATTATTTAATCATCAGGTGTTTTATTCTCAATTTTATAAAATGTACCAAAGCAAGAGTATTTTTAAGTTAATGAAATCATATACACATTATTTATTTCTGCATAATTCAGTTTCTTAATATAAGCTGAAATAAATTATACTTCAATAAAAATTAATTTAATTAAAAAAATATATGAGCTGGGGACTTCCCTGGTGGTCCAGTGGTTAAGACTCTGAGCTTCCACTGAAGGGCACATGGGTTTGATCCCTGGTCAGGGAACTAAGATCCCACATGCCATGTGTGGAGGTCAAAAATAATAAATTGAATAAAAATTTTAGAAGTAAAAATACATAAGCTGAAAACTATGCTTACAGCAGCCTATACTAGAGTTTCTTATACTTCATAATTTTGGGGTCATTTCAGGTGCGAAACGGGAAATTCTGAAGGTGATGCCTGAAGGTGCTTGTGAAGCAGAGATGGTTGAAAACTGTCCTGAATAAAAAGTAAAGGAATGAGGTGGGGGATGGCCTTGAGAGGAACAGGGTAGAAGGTGGGGGGAGTGGCTAGAAGGGGACAAGCAGGCTATTAGCCCTGGTGCTGCATAGCAAATGACTCCAAAATGGAATGGCTTAAAACAACTACCATTTATTATGTCCATGTTTCTGTGGTCAAGAACCAGGGAGCTGCCTGGCTGGGTGCCTCAGGCTTAAAGTCTCCAGGAGGTCACCACCCAGCTGTTGCTGGGGCTGAGGTCTCAAGTGAAGATTTGGTGTTAAGAGCATGTTTCCACGTAGAATTTGGCTCCTTGAGGGCTACTGGGCTATGTTTCTGCCTCTCCATGCGGCAGTTAGAGCCAGACATCCTGGGGTGCGAAGTAAAATGGGCCTTAGGAAGCATCACTACGAACAAAGGTGATGGAATTCCAGCTGAGCTATTTCAGATCCTAAAAGATGATGCTGTTAAAGTGCTGGACTCAGTTGGCCAGCAGATTTGGAAAATGCAACAGTGGCCACAGAATTGGAAAAGGTCAGTTTTCATTCCAATCCCAAGAAAGAGCAATGCCAAAGAATGTTCAAACGCAAGCACAATTGCACTCATTTCACACAGCTACTAAAGTATTGCTCAAAATTCTCCAAGCTAGCTTCAACAGTACATAAACTGAGAACTTCCAGATGTTCAAGCTGGATTTAGAAAAGGCAGAGGAACCAGAGATCAAATTGTCAACATCTGTTGGATCAGAGAAAAGCAAGAGAATTCCAGAAAAACATCAACTTCTGCTTCATTGAATACTCTAAAGCCTTTGACTTTCTGAGTGAAAGTTGCTCAGTCATGTTTTTGCAATCCCATGGACCCATGATCCCCTGCCAGGCTCCTCTGTCCATGGAATTCTCTAGGCAAGAGTACTGGAGTGGGTTGCCATTTCACAAAATTCTTAAAGAGATGGAAATACCAGTCCACCTTACCTGCTTCCTGAGAAATCTGTATGCAGATCAAGAAGCAGCAGTTAGAACTGGACATAGAACAACAGACTGGTTTAAAATTGGGAAAGGAGTACATCAAGGCTGTGTATTGTTACCTTGCTTATTTAACTTATATACAGAGTACATCACGTGAAATGCCAGGCTGTATGAAGCACAAGCTAGAATCAAGATTGCCAGGAGAAATATCATTAATCTCAGATATGCAGATGACACCACCCTTATGGCAGAAAGCAAAGGGAACTAAAGAGCCTCTGGATGAAAGTGAAAGAAGAAAGTGAAAAAGCTGGCTTAAAATACAACATTCAAAAACTAAGATCATGGCATCCAGTCCCATCACTTAATGGTAAATAGACGGGGAAACAATGGACGGTGTCAGACTTTATTGTCTTGGGCTCCAAAATCACTGCAGATGGTGACTGCAGCCATGAAATTAAAAGATGTTTGATCCCTGGAAGAAAGGCTGTGACCAACCTAGATAGCATGAAAAAGCAGAGACATTACTTTGCCAACAAAGTCCATATAGGCAAAACTATGGTTTTCCCAGTAGTCATGTATGGATATGAGAGTTGGAACATAAAGAAAGCTGAGCACTGAAGGACTGATATTTTTGAACTGTGGTATTGGAGAAGACTCTTGAGAGTCCCTTAGACTGCAAAGAGATCCAATCAGTCAATCCTAAAGAAAATCAGTCCTGAATATTCATTGGAAGGACTGATACTGAAGCTAAAGTCCAATACTTTGGCCACCTGATGCAAAGAACTGACTCCTTGGAAAAGACCCTGATGCCGGGAAAGATTGAAGGCAGGCGAGAAGGGGACAACAGAGGAAGAGATGGATGGATGGCATCACTGACTCAATGGACATGAGTTTGAGCAATCTCTGGGAGCTGGTGATGGACAGGGAAGCCTGGCGTGCTGCAGTCCATAGGGTCACAAAGAGTAGGACACGACTGAGCGACTGGACTGAACTGAACTGAACTGACCTGGTGGCTGGCTCTTTTCAGATGGAGCAAGAGACAGGGAGCCACAGCCACTGTGCAATCTCCTCTTAGAGGTGGCATCCCATCCCCTCTGCCACATTCTGTCTGCTGAGACGCTGTCTGTGAACCTGTAGCCAGTGAGAATCCCACAGTGGTGGTGTGGCTTGGGGTATTTCAAGGGCAAAGGTGTTCACTACAAGCTTTCAGTTGCTTATAGAGCTGCTTCAGCCTCTTAAACATCAAAACCGACTCCTGCACCATCCATCAAGGGCTGGGGATCGACCCACCACTGAAGAGGTGGGGTCATCGGGTGGTGTGGGTGTGGAAGGAAGGGAGTCGGTGGCTAAAGAGCTGGAAGTTACCCAGACTTGGATTTGCTTGTCTCACTCTTTCATTCTTGTGTTTTCTGAGGCCTTTGGAGTATTCCACTTTTAGTGATCAGGATCTTATCAGCCCTGTTAGATCATTAGTATTCTGGAACCTACCACTGAGAAGGGTTAAAAACATTCTTCATGTTTTTCTAAAGCAAGCATCAATTCTTGTACATTTGAAAGTAACTTTTAAGAGCTATAAAAAGCAGGCTGGTATTGTTGACTAAATAATCAACTCCTAAATAACTCTAAATGTACTCTAAAAGTTAATTAATCCTGACAGGAAAGGAAAAAAACTCCCCAATACATAGATACATGTGTACCTTTATTTATGTTGAAAACCATTTATTCATCTATTTAAGCAGCACTTTTCTTCCTTAACTGTATATTTTAAAAATTCGTCCTGATTGTCTCTGATTTTGTTAAAAACAAAATTTACACTAGACTTCAGAATTGAAAAACATTCTTCTCATTCCTGCCTTGTTCCGTGACTTGATTGATTGCATTTTTATCTGCCAATGCTTATCATCCATTCCTAGAAAACGGCAGCCTCCATCAACATCTATCTCAGTCTCTTTATCTGTCATGTCACAGAGTCACATTACAACAGACTCTTGGTAATCTGAAAAATACCAAGATGCTCCTAGATAACTAGAAATCCCACTGGGTAAAAGTCCCTGCACCCACCAGACAAGCCCTGCAGGAAAAACCAGTCTGGAGCCCACAGGAACAAGAAGGATGTTTAAAGCATAGGATGCCCGCCCTGCTACGGGATGTTCGGTGATTTTTGTCCTTTTTGCGGTTCTGTATGATGTGAAATAAGTTAAAACGTACAAGAAGAGAGGGTTTCACACACGAGAACCATGATAAGACAGCATGTCATAGAGAACCGGACAAAGAGGAAAAGTATTTAAAAGGGCTCCAACTTCCAACACATGGCTTACCTGGTGGCGCACTTACCTTCTCGCAGAGATGCTGGTTCTTCTCAAGGTGATGTTTGTGGTCCAGAGCGTAATCTCTTTGTCTTCGCTATAACCCCCTGAACCGGCTCAGGTAGCCCTCTGACATCCTCCTCCAACTTCCAGAGCATGGTTCTGGAGGTCAGACTCGGCCTCTGTCTCAAAAAGGAGAGTTGCCCATCTCAAATTAACTCTTGACTGGGAAGGGTAGGGAAGGAAGCTTCCCTTGAGCGCGCGGTCGGGGCGCCAGCAGGTGCGCAAGCGAGAGCTCAGGTCTGTGCTTGGCCGCGGGGCTGCCCCCAGCGCCCGGCTTCTCTAGCAGGGTATCCAAAACCCCAGGTTTCCTGGAGATAGTCCTAAAGGAGTTCCATCCACGATGGTGACCTTTTGTCTTTTCGTCTTTGACCAATCTCAGAACTCGTTTCCTTTCCTCTGGCACTTCTAAACCGTGAGTACTAGGGAAGGGGTGCCCCCAGGCTCCCTGCACGGTCAACCTGCGGAAGGACCCTCCCTGAAAATGCCTACAGTTTACTTATGAGGATACCGTCAAAGAAGTTTGTTTACAATGATAACTAACAATTTTAAGAACCAAGATAATTTACCAGATGATAAAGAGTTCAAACATCAGAATATAAAAGGTAAGCTTTCAGGTTGAAATAAGAGATTTGAATTACTTGAAATATAGATGTCAACTGTTCACCGAATACACTAGTTATACCTATAAAAAATTATCCATCACTAATTTTCAAAGAAAGAAAATATGAATTCTCTTTTATGTTTTTCAAATGATAGAGATTTCTGAAAAATCACTGTCAAGAAAGATAAAGTAACATCAGTTTGTCACATTTCAATGGGGTCTACATCCAACGCAGATTAGTTTTATTATTATTATTATTTAATAACAAGAAGGTGGAATTCCGTGTTTTCTCATTGGTTAGCCCTCTGCGCTTCTGTTGCAGGGGGTACAGGGAACTAAGATCTTGCAAGCCTGGCTGGGTGGGAAAAAAATCAATTAAATTCAAAAACAAGCAAAGAGAAACAAGAAGGCACAGTTGGACCTGTTAAGCTGTTTTTGTGTTTTCTTTCACTACACAGAAAAGTCTTGGACGGTTTTGATTTCCTGAAAGCATGACAATAAATAGCTTTAAAAACTATTGAGATGAAGTAAGAAAGATGCTTGAAAATGTGTAAATAATATTTGAGATTCGGAGAAGTTGATTAAAGAATGGAATGCCGACCAAGTGATTTTAAACAGTCACCAAGTTTGATCCCAACTTAGGATTTTCAGTCAACATTTCTTGAAGGTATTTATTCTTCAGAATGTTCTGAATTTTTATGATTCTTTGGGAATATTAGTCACCTGTTCTCAATTTTTTATATTGGGTCAGGATCTACTTAAAAATGAGTTAAAAGCCACATGAATTTTGTGTCTGTCTGGAAAATAGGGTTTGACTTCCCCAGATGCCTTGGAGATCCCAAATATATACCAAGTTACAGCCCTGTTATTTTAGCTGTCACAGAAGAGACAAAAGTAAATTTAATATTGCAGAAATCTTGGTAGGGAGTGGGCATTGGAGTATGGGCTACTTCTGACTCCTAGAATAAATCTTCTAGGTAAAAAAGATAGTATTTTGATAACACATTAAGTAACATAGACATTATTTTTAAAACTGTGTCTTGCTGAAAGATACCCCTCCATGTTAGCGCATTAGATGATTTTTTTTTTTTGACCTAGCTGGGAAGGCAGTGAAAATACAGTTAACAGTGGCGTTAATCAAATCTCTCTTATTTTTTTAAACCTCTCTTAATTTTGACAGCATCTGGATTTCATTCTTCCTGGGTGGTGCTACCATCATTCTGCTTTAGTTTTCAACCATTTGTGCTTACTGATAAGCCCACCAGGCTTGAGAAGTGGCAGACAGGTGTGACTACCTAAGTTGGCATGCTGAGCCAAAGTGGGAAGTGATAGCATTTTTAATAGACAAAATATGTATGAAATTCATGATAGCCTGACTATAATAATCGGAACAAAGAAGGGTGGTGAAAAAAGGTGTATGGATTAGGAAAAAGGGTCACTGCGTATAATAGTTGAAACCTTCAGCCTAGACTCAGCCTTAAAATTAGATAAATATAAATCTATTGCTTAAAATCTTTAAAAATAAATAAAATCTTAAAGATGCTTCTAAGAAAATGCTCTTCTTTTCATCTCTTGCAGAAACATAAAAACCAACTGGCTATATGACAGGGTAACAGAGTTTTAGTAAATGTGGTTTGAATTATGATCAGATGAATGACGAGTGCTATGTTTTCTGGGAGAGGTGTGTAGTACATAAATTTTTTTTATTGCGTGAAACTGTTTAAGGTTTGAGATGAGCTTGGGTGGGGAGCTTTGTCCTTTAAAAACTAATACCACTAGACTATAATCTGCTCAAAAGAAAAGATTACATCTACCGATTCCCTGTGTCCCACCACAGCATACACAATAGGAGCTGAGAAATACTGTTGCCTGAATTACTAAAGCATCACATTCAGAAGCACTTTCATTATCAAATGCAGAGAGCAGAAGCCACTTACACCATGGCTATTTCCAAAATCTCTTGCTGCTAATGAAATCTTATCCGCCATGAAATGTAACATCTATTTAGAATGATGGAAAGAGAGTATCTTTGTTTTATTGTCATTTTTATTCCATCATTTATTTATTTCCGTAATAGCAAGAACATTGGCCTTGAATTCATTGTTCAAGTTTCTCTCCCAGCCAAGTAAAACCGTCAGCAGTGCTGGAAGAGATGTGTTAAGCCCTGATCCCCAGCTGTGTGCCAGAAGACAGCAAACCAGCACATGCTTATCGCCGCAGCTCTGTGGCCCATTCCTCTCTGTTTCATTGCTGTTTAATATTTACTGAGCACGTCAGCTCCATCCTTTCATTTCCTGTCTCCAGAGCAGCGCCTTGCCTGGCGCTCCCTCACCCTTCCTGCTCCTTCTTCCCCACCCCCACCCTTTCAGCTACCTGCCCCCCAGCCCACCGCCTCCACCACTTAGGATGCTAGATCAAACAAAACAGTCTTCCTTGGCCACCACCGGATTTCCTAGGGTCCTCCTCAAAGACTCAGGTGGAGGGAAAGAGGCGAAAGAGAGGAGGAACTCCGGGCAGACATTCAACCAGGTGAGCCCACTGGAGAGAAAGGTGAGGGGCAAGGGAGCAGACTCCAGACATCACCTTTACTCTGGCAGGGGTGGGGGGCGTAAGTCTGGGAGGGCCAGGGACAGACTGAAGGCAGAAGCCTCCCAGTGTTTAGATCTCTTTTCCTTTTCAAAGTGCCCACGTTAAAATAGCAGACTTTGTGGACAAATATAAATGTCCAGCTTCTCTTGAAAAATTGAAAGACCCGGGCCCACATTTCTGCAGGGTAACAGTCACCTAGTGCTAAGCAGAGCTTCCCACATCCCATGGCTTAGAGAGACCCTGGACACACAAGTGCGCGCACACACACACACACACAAATACATACCCACATATGCAGATGTATACACATGTACATACCCACATATGCAGATGTGTACACGTGTACATACACACACACCATACACATATCTGCACACAGATTAAAAATCCACAGGCACACACACAAATACATACCAACAAACATAGGCATACACACACGTACATATACACACACATGCACACACATAAAATACATACACATACACAGGAATACACACATGTACATACACATATGCATGTACACAGACATAAGAATCTACATGCACACACAAATACATACCCACAAATAGATATACATACACATACATATACACACAAGCAAATACATGCCCACAAACTCACGTGCACTCACATACATACACATATGCACACACATGTATATGCACATACATGCACACATGTCTACACACATGCACACACATATACATACACACACATCTTTTGCACATAATAAAAGATTTATCTACCCAGTGCCACAGACTGTAACTATCCAGTTGTGCAGATAAAGCAGACTGAATGGTAAAAAGCTTGGGCCTTGGTACTGGGCTCCTCTACTTTCTAAACATGTAACCTTGTAGACTTTGCTTTCCATAGGGGAATACCATCTGTGCTTGCATGAATCAGTCATTTGTTATTTAACGATTGGAGTGAACGTACCGAGTACCCACTGAACTGTGAGGCTGCCTGTTTTCGTTGGTCATTCTTTTGGGTTGTTATCTACTCTCTTAAGGTACAGACACAAATAAGTAATATGTTAATTTCCAAGTTTGTAGTAACGTCTAGGAGAACACAAACTTGGCAGGGACCCAGTACTCAGCACCTCATGTCCTTGGGTTCCCTTGGCCCACACCCCCCTCCTTCAGGCCCCCTCCAGGGATGTAGTAGCATGGGTCCCCCAAGCTCCACGTGGGTTTCGTTTCCATGCTCCTCTCCACTCCACATCACTCAGAGCCACTCCTGGGAGATGTGGACATGCTGTTGCTGCCCGGGCTCACCGTCAGCAGAGAGAAGCCCTGCAAGGCAAGGGACAGGCCAGCAGAGAGGCTCCTCTCTCTCCCTCCTTCCCCTTCTCCCATCCCTCTTTCCTTCCCTTTTTTCTTTTATTCAGTTAGAAACATATCAGTACTGTAGTCATTCTTATTCCAGTTTATCACCATGTCAGCTCAGTTCTTTCTCTAAAATCCATATAGTAACGCTCTTCCTCTCATTCCCATGCTTCCCCCACCTTACACGGAAGCGATAATGCTGCCCTAACACCCATCAGTTCCAAGAAGCCAGGGATCCTGTGTCCGTGCTCCACAAGCCCATCTGGCTGCCACTGTCCCCTCGCCCCAGACCACACCCTGCCTCTTCCTCTTCTGCCGAGACCTCTCCTCCTCTCCACTCCTCCAATCCCCACCATTCCTCGGGCACTGAACAGAAAGCAGCTCTGTTTGACATTCTCTACTGAGAGGTAGACAGTTAGCAGAGGGACATCACACACATCCTGGGAAACAACTCGAGACTTGGGTTTCAAAACCTTGTCTCTGGGGCACAGTGGCCACCCTCTTCTCAGCACCCCATCTTCTCAGCACCTTCGTCCTTCCCGAGCTGAGCAGCTGAAACCCCGGGATCCTTCTGCCCCCTCCCCTGGGACCTGACATCTCTCAGGGTCTTGTTCCCTGGCCCCTCCCACCCTGCCCTCCTCACTCATCCAGAAAACGCTTCAAACCATAATAATCTCTACCGCACGTGCTCCGTTCCCACTGGAGTCAGAGTTTTTAATCATTCAAGACAATATTGAACACCCCAGGCCGAGGCAGCTCAATTTAACCGATTCCCCCAACCCAACACCTCCACAAGAGAATCTGCATGACTGAAGAGGCTTATCAAAGCCTCCCCATCTCATAATAAAGTTTGATTTTGCCTGACGAACACATTTAAAGCCATCAGAAATGTGTAAGTCTGGGATCAAAGTATCTGAATGCTTTTCTATTTCAGGAGCAACCTTCCTTCAACCTCCTTAATGAAGGGCACATTAGCAGGAGCTCCGTGATCGAGCCCGGCTGCACGCATACCTCTGGCATCACCTACAGAAGGAGCGACAGGACATGGGGTGTTCCGTGATGCTTTGGTGGCACCACCCCACTTTCGTTTTCTTCCTCTTTTGAGAACTTCCAAATGCCATGGAAAACTGAACCATGTGAAGAAAACTCCACAACCAGAAGTTTTAGCTCTCATAGTCTCTATTGCTATAAGGAGGGAAAAAAAAAAAAAAAGAATTCATGAAACGTGAAGCTTATATGGTGAGCATCAGTCTCAATTACATTCTGATCAGATTCTGAATTTCAGGTGGATTCCAGGGAAGAGGTACCCCTCCCGGTCCTGGACTGTGCGTTTTTCAAGCCAAGGATAAAGAAAGCTTTCTCTGCAGAGACTGGCATCCAGCTCCCAATATGAATTTATGCCACTGACAGTGGCCAATATGCAGCTCACACCTGTGTCAGACAGGGAGGGGCTGTGTGTATCAGCTTAGATCTCCCCAGCTCTCAAGCATAACCCGTGCTCGAGCATAATCCGTGCTCCAGCACACCCTTTCTGCCTTCCTCATTTCCTTTTCCTTCCCAGAGGTATGTTTTATTTTACTGTAAAATGCTTGGAGACTATGCACCAAATAAATAATAAACGGAATGTGAGGATGGAACAGAGTTGGTCCTCCTGACTTTGGCTCCCATCCCAAAGCAGGCAGGTTTAGGCGTGCAAAAGCTGCTTCTTTGATAGGCTAGTCCCCCTCTCCTCTTTCTTAGAACCATCATTTCGTTTGCTTGTTGGGATTTTTGTGTGCCTGTTTGGAGGTGAGAAGTTCACAGCCTTCCATCTGCATGGTTCTTGGTGAATATGTTCAATGTAGAGGGTCCATGAGTGTGAAATATAAGGAATAAAGGCAGAGATGGGAGAAGAGTAGAAAAAGGCATGGAGTACAATGGGATAGAATTAAATAAAGTCAGCAGTAAGCAGGTACCTATTTTGTGCCAGGCACTGCCCAAGGGGATGTGGGAATGCACGAGTATTGAGGACTGAAACACCGGCTCCATTTCCGAGGGTGTGTGAGCCCTCGTACACCACCATCAACAGAGCAAGTTGATAAATGCTGGGAGGGAGATGGTGGTACAGAGAGAAATCTGTTCCAGTTAAAAGAGATGAGTCTGAAAAGACTCCTGGGACTTCCCTGGTGGTCCAGGGGTTAAGACTCTGCCTTCCAATGCAGAACTCAAGGGTTCAATCCCTGGTGGAGGAACTAAGATCCCACATGCCGCAGGGCAGTGAAGCCAGAGCACCATAGCTAGAGGGCCTGTGTGCTGCAACTGCTGAGCCCCGAGCTCCAGAGCCCACAAACCACAACTAGAGAGGAACCCGCACGCTGCAACAAAGACCCAGCACAGTCAAGAGAGAAAAGAACGAAAGGCTTCCTACCTGGGCCTTAAGTAGGACTGTAAAGATTCGAAGAACAAGCATTGGATGGAGAAAGTAGAAAAGCAAAGGTACAGAAACAGAAAGGCAACACGTGGACTTGGGGATCTGCGGTGGGTGGAGCAAGGTTGAACCTAGGTTGGAAAGAAAGCAAGGAATTCACACCCAGGAGGCCCTTCGTTCTGAGCCCTTTCAAACAAATTCCCATCTAATCTTCTACAGAGACTTGTGAAATAAATATGTTCATTTTCACTGTTCAGATAAGGAAATTGTAACCTTAAGTAAAAGCACAGGGAAGGGACTTGGATCCAGGTCTTCTGAGTCTGTGGCCAGAGCCAGGTCTCAGAATTTGAAATTTATCTACGAAGATTTGGAGCTATTGAAAATTTTTCCAAAAAGGGAAAGATACAGTCAGATCAAAAAGAGAGAACAATCCTTAGGATGTTCAGTTCTTGCATTTATAAAAGGGCCACCGGGGCCTCCTTGGTGGTGTGGTGGATAGGAGTCTGCCTGCCAGTGCTGGGGATAGGAGTTCGATCCCTAGTCCGGGGAGAAACCACATGCCATGGAGCAACTAAGCCCCTGCACCACAACTATGGATCCCGTGCTCTAGAGCTTGTGAGCCGCAATGACTGAGCCCCAGGCTACAACTACTAAGACCCATGTGCCCAGAGCCAGTGCTCTGCATCAATGGAAGCCACTGCAATGAGAAATCGGCTCACGGAGACGAAGAGTAGACCCTGCTGACGACAACTAGAGAAAGCCTGCCCAAGGCAAGGAAGACCCAGCATAGCCAAAAAAAAAAAAAAAGGGTCTCCAGAGCAAGGGATCCAGGTGGGGCAGCTAGCATGAAAGGAACAGATGATGCCCTTTGCTGTCATCTGAAGTTAATCTGAATTTTTAAAGAATCTGCTGTGTATAGCAGCTCCCTTTAATTCCCAAATGATTAATTACATCAGAGGCACCTATCCCACACTTAGTGCAAATAAAACCACTGAAACATTCAGTGCGGAGCCCTCATACTTGGATAAGGGTTAGAGAAATCAGGAGACTCATTTAGAAAAGCAATCTGGAATTATAGTCCTAGCCTTAAAAGCATAAATTTTTGGAAATTTAGATTAAAATACTTCTTCACTTGAAGCAAACTATGTAACCAAAAAAATTTATTGTCTCATTAGGTAATCATAGAAAACAGTCATAGTGCATTCAGTTAATGACCCATTATGAAGCTATTAAAATGAAAGATACCGGAATTCCCTCGTGGTCCAGTATTAGGACTTTGTTCTCTCACTATTGAGGTTCAGGTTTGATCCCTCTTCAGGTGACTAAAATATCACAAGCCACATGGCATGGCAAAATAAAATACACCAGCACCATGTCA
Source organism: Nanger dama (assembly GCA_917880005.1). Lineage (NCBI taxonomy): Eukaryota > Metazoa > Chordata > Mammalia > Artiodactyla > Bovidae > Nanger > Nanger dama. Next base: position 40,804,905 of record CAKJTW010000009.1, on the reverse strand, counting down.
GAATACAGAATAATATTTATAATGTAATGTTACATAAAAAGCTGAATATATCATAATTTTTTAAATACCAGTTTATGAGTTAGTAACTACAGGAGACTAATACGGAAAGGGGCACTGTATTGATTCGCCCAAATCAATACAAAGAATTTTCTTTATAATTCTTTTTTATTGGACATGGAACAACAGACTGGTTCCAAATAGGAAAAGGAGTACGTCAAGGCTGTACATTGTCACCCTGCTTATTTAACTTATATGCAGAGTACATCATGAGAAACGCTGGACTGGAAGAATCACAAGCCAGAATCAAGATTGCTGGGAGAAATATCAATAACTTCAAATATGCAGATGAAACCACCCTTATGGCAGAAAGTGAAGAGGAACTAAAAGCCTCTTGATGAAAGTGAAAGAGGAAAGTGAAAAAGTTGGCTTAAAGCTCAACATTCAGAAAACGAAGATCATGGCATCTGGTCCTGTCACTTCATGGGAAATAGATGGGGAAACAGTGGAAACAGTGGCTGACTTTATTTTGGGGGCTCCAAAATCACTGCAGATGGTGACTGCAGCCATGAAATTAAAAGACACTTACTCTTTGGAAGGAAAGTTATGACCAACCTAGACAGCATATTTAAAAACAGAGACATTACTTTGCCAACAAAGGTCCATCTAGTCAAGGCTATATTTTCCAGTGGTCATGTATGGATGTGAAAGTTGGACTGTGAAGAAAGCTGAGCGCCAAAGAATTATGCTTTTGAACTGTGGTGTTGCAGAAGACTCTTGAGAGTCCCTTGGGCTACAAGGAGATCCAACCAGTCTATTCTAAAGGAGATCAGTCCTGGTTGTTCTTTGGAAGGAATGATGCTAAAGCTGAAACTCCAGTACTTTGGCCAGCTCATGCCAAGAGTTGACTCATTGGAAAAGACTCTGATGCTGGGAGGGATTGGCGGAAGGAAAAAAAGGGGACGACAGAGGATGAGATGGCTGGATGGCATCACCGACTCGATGGACGTGAGTTTGAGTGAACTCCAGGAGTTGGTGATGGACAGGGAGGCCTGGCGTCTGCAATTTATGGGGTTGCAAAGTCAGACACAACTGAGCAACTGAACTGAACTACTTTACAATATTGTAGTTGTTTTTGCCACACATTCATGTGAATCAGCCATGGGTGTACATTTGTCCCCCATCCTGAACCCCCCTCCCATCTCCCTCCCCATCCCATCCCTCAGAGTTGTCCCAATGCACCAGCCCTGAGCACCCTGTCTCAGGCGTTGAACCTGAACTGGCAATTTATTTCACATATGGTATTATACATGTTTCTGTGCTATTCTCTTAAATCATCCCACCCTGGCCTTCTTCCACAGAGTCCAAAATCTGTTCTTTACATCTGTGTCTCTTTAGCTGTCTCGCATGTAGGGTCATTGTTACCATCTTTCTAAATTCCATATATTTGAGTTATTATACTGTATTGGTGTTTTTCTTTCTGACTTCCTTCACTCTGTATAATAGGCTCCAGTTTCATCCACCTCGTTAGAACTGATTCAGATGTATTCTTTTTAATGGATGAGTAATACTCCATTGTGTATATATACCACAGCTTTCTTATCCATTCATCTGCTGATGGACATCTAGGTTGCTTCCATGTCCTGGCTATTATAAACAGTGCTGCAATGAACACTGGGGTACACGTGTCTCTTTCAATTCTGGTTTCCTCGGTGTGTATGCCCAGCAGTGGGGTTGCTGGGTCATAAGGCAGTTCTATTTTCAGTTTTTAAGGAATCTCCACACTGTTCTCCATAGTGGCTGTACTAGTTTGCATTCCCACCTACAGTGTAAGAAGTTTCCCTTTTCTTCTCATCCTCTCCATATAATTCTTGTTTTGAACATCTTCTCATGGTATTATTTTCTGAATGTCATGGTTGATAGCAGAAGTAGTTAGGATGAAAGGGGGCAGAAAACCAAACCTATCCTAAGAACAGTAATATCAGATCGCGATCCGTGCTTCTTATGCCAAATACTAGCAAAATAAATACAAATTTCAGTTTGTTATGTTTTGCATTTGATCATTATTTATATTGTTAAACTAGAATGAGGGCAAGAGGAGAAGCAGGCAAAAGACGGTGAGATGATTGGATGGCACCTTCGATTCAACGGGCATGAGTTTGAACAAACGCTAAGAGATGGTGAAGGCGTGCAGCAGTCCACGGGGTTGCAAAGAGACAGACAGGACTGAGTGACCAAACAACAACAGCAGCAATAAAAGAAATATCTTATATTGAATGAAGGGAAGATTTAGAGCTTCTTTTTTAAAATGTATACCTTGTATTTATAAGCAGGAAAACATTTACTTGATTTTTTTTTCCAACTCTGTATGTCTTCATCTTCCTGAATGGATTTAAGGGCAGCTCTGCCTAAAGCCAGGGAAATGAAGAAGAGCTTTAGAGTCTCTTTAGGTGTGTGATTATATGACTTCATTCCAGAACCACAGCTATTACAGGATAAAGAAAACAAATAACTATAGAGAAAGTAATGAAAACATGGCTAACTGTGGCTTCTTTCCAGTTAAAAACATAATTAGAATACAGAGGGCGATACACTTCTTCATTTTAACTGGCACGTTTCTGAAAAATAATAGTATAGGAACAACTGAAATAACTTGAACAGTATTTTTCAAAGCATGGTCCTACCCATTATGTTTAGTTTTACATGAAGTAAGATACTGACCCACCTATAGCTAATCAGATCTTTAATTTGCCTTGACAACTTGGTTTTAGGATAGTGACTGCAGTGCAAATGTCCTTGTGACAGGTACTCTATAGCCTAATACATCTTTTTGAAAATTTTATTTTATTGAATAATAGTTGATTTACAATGTTATGCTAGTTCTTCTGTATAGCAAAGTGAGTCAGCTATACATGTGTTGTTGTTGTTTAGTCAATAAGTCATGTCCAACTCTATGCAACCCCATGGACTGCAGCACACCAGTCTTCCCTGTCCTTAACTATCTCCCGGAGGTTGCTCAAAGTCATGTCCATTGTGTCAGTGACGCCATCCAGCCGTCTCATCTTCTGTCTCCTCCTTCTCCTCCTGCACTCAGTCTTTTCCAGCATCAGGGTCTTTTCCAGTGAGTTACTTCTTTACATCAGGTGGCCAAGCTATTAGAGCTTCAGCTCTAGCATCAGTCCTTCTAATGAATACTTAGGAGGCACTTCCTTTAGGATTGCCTGGTTTGATTTCTTTGCAGTCCAGGGGACTCTAAAAGAGTCTTCTCTAGCACCACAATTTGAAAGCATCAGTTTTTCCATGCTCAGCCTTCTTCATGGTCCAGTTTTCACATCTGTACATGACTACTGGAAAAACCATAGCTTTACTATATGGGCTTTTGTTGGCAAAGTGATGTCTCTTCTTTTTAATACGCTGTCTAGCTTTGTCATGGCTTTCCTTCCAAGGAGCAAGTGTCTTTTAATCTCATGGTGGCAATCACGGTCCATACTGATTTTGGAACCCAAGAAAATAAACTCTGTCACTGCTTCTACTGAGTGTATTCTTTCTCAGATTCTTTCCCATTATGGTTTATCACAGGATATTGAATAAAGCTCCCTGTGCTATACAGCAAGATCTTGTTTACCCATTCTATTAATAAATTTAACAGTTTGATTTGCTAACCCCAAACTCCCAATCCATCCCCCTCTCACCTCCCCCCCCTTGGCAACCACAAGTCTGTCTCTGTCTATGGGTCTATTTCTGTTTCATAGCTAAGCTCATTTGTGTCATAGTTTAGATTCCACATACAAGTGATGTCATGTGGTATTTGTCTTTCTCTGACTTACATCACTTAGTATGATCATGTCTAGGTCCACCCATGTTGCTGCAAACATAGCCTAGGGACTTCCCTGGTGATTCAGCAGTTAAGACTCTTCACTTCCAATGCAGGGAGCCTGGGTTCAATCCTTGGTCAGGGAACTAGACCCTGTGTGCCGTAACCAAGGTCACATGCCACAACTAAGACCCAGCACAGCCAAATACATATTTTTTTAAATGTATAGCCTAATACATCTTGAACATCAATGTAATCTGTGAGAGTTTATGTTCTAAAAGGAGGAATGTGAATGTCAACATAGCTCCTGGGACAGCTCAGCAAGGAGGACAAAGCGGGAAAAACCAACAGCGGTGGTGAGAGAGCTGCCAGTAGACACACAGATGAGTCTATACAAAGCTCAATGCACGCGACACTTCCCTGAGCACGGGACTTCTATCAGGCTGGGTGAGGGCTCAGCTGTGTCTGAGACTCCTGTGACCCCATGGACTGCAGCCCTCCACTGTTCATGGGATTTCCCAGGCAACAATACTGGAGTGGATTGCCACTTCTTCAGAGGCTGGAAGCCAGATCTATTCTTTGCCACAGACACCAGACAGCAAGCTTTCCTGAGACTTTATATCCTCAAGAATGACTGTGAATCTAGGCATGATAAAATATGGAGTCAAATATCTTTAACACATTGTGGCCCCTGGCTAAGAGTTGATTTTAAAATGCAGATGAGTTTTGTGAAAACCTCCATGGGACACTTCGGGAAATAAAGCCAGTGCTGGGAGGGGCAGCCACCTCAGGTTTCATTGACGAGATGTAGCTGATGGCCTCCCGAAGATGAGGCAGAGACTGGAGGGACACCATCCCCCCACAACGAGGGGTGTAGAGATGCTTGGCTGCAGGGGCCAACCTCAGAGAGTCTTTGGAGTGAGAGAGGGAGCCAAGCACAATTCTCCTCTTTAGTTATTTCCAAGCCCATGCAGACCTAAGGTGGAGTGCAGGGCCCCCGGGTGTGCAGAGCTTGGCACAGTGTATCCTGCCTGGCCCAACTCTTGCCAAGGGCACCAGGCACTAGGTGGACCATGTTAATTTCCAGAAGAAATTGAGTGTGTTCTGAAGTTGCCGTTAACAGCGATTACAACAGATTTCTGACTTTCCTAGCCAGGCCAGATAAGGAAACAGACTTGGGCTGGAGGTTTAGGAAGGAGTCCAGTGTCATGGTGGGGCAAAGAGGGATGGAGCCAGAACCAGAAGCCCAGGGTTTAGAGCGGGGCACCAAACAGGAAAAGAGATTATCCTCCAGACATCGGAGGAGACTGAGTAACAAGGGCCGTGTAGACCTGGAAGATAAGCATCTTCTGAATAGTTGTGTTTGGATGGGGCTGTGAACAGTTACAAACCTGGGGGACTTAGGGGCATCCAGAGAGGTGCAGGTCCTGGGTTTAATTCCTTGCAAAGAAAATTAGCTAATATATGTTTTATCTGTGAAATGCCTTGGCAGGAAGCAGATGTAAATCCTACCCCCAAATCTCCTCAGTGGAGTGGTATTTAGTACATGGACTGTATCTGTATATGCTGACTGCACAGGACAAGCTGGGGAAAGGCACACAGCCAGAAACCCACAGCCTGAGGGCAGGCCTGGGAGTTTGGCCTCTGCTGGGAGGATCTGGCCACTGCCCAAGGCCCCCTTCTCTATCTTCTCCGAACCCTCAGGCCTGAAGCCAGACACCTGAGCCCTCCCTCCTCAAACACAGACACTTGCTCACCCTGACTCCGGGGACATAGCTAGCCCTTGGTTGGATCCTGAGACACTTGCTCATGGTGGGGTGGGAGAGCTGTGGGTCCTCCATGAATCCTTTGACCCAAATAATAGGTTTGTAAGAGAGATGAACCCTTAACAGATCAGAAACACCAGGAGCACCATGGAAATGGAGCTCTTCCCTCCAAGAGATGGTGAATGTCTTATGACTGATGGGGAAGCAAGGGGTACAACGTCAGCAGAAATGTGGTGTCACAGAGGCTGACAGCAACCAGAGAGCGACAGTGGGCAAGCACGACCCACATCTGCAGGGGCATCGGGATGGCACACACACAGGTGTACATGCAGAGAGCCAGACCTCAGCTGCCTGCTAATGGTAGACCCGGCTCCCCAGGGAACCTGCAAGCGGACAAACAGTTGCGGTGATTCCGATGTGAGCAACTGCAAGCAAGATGCTACTTTAATTCTCTTTGAGGCACTTACCCCTCGATTGTCCCCTGCCAGGCTGCTCTGGCCTAGGAAATACAGATTACATGGTTGTGAAACAAAGATAATTGGCTTTAGTTGCAAAAGTGAAAGTGAAGTCACTTAGTCGTGTCCGACTCTTTGCGACCCTGTGGTCTGTAGCCCACGAGGCTCCTCCATCTATGGGATTCTCCAGGCAAGAATGCTGGAGTGGCTTGCCATTTCCTTCTCCATTAGTTGCAAAAGCAGTTTAAATTATTATAGTTTTCCTCATTAATACGTCACGGATTTCTTAAAAAGTGAAGTATAATTGATTTATAATGTTGTGCTAGTATTAGGTGTACAGCAAAATGACTCAGTTATACATATAGTATATACATATGTACACACATTTCTAATTCTTTTCCATTATAGGTTATTACAAAGTACTGTGTATAGTTCCCTGTGCTATACAGTAGGTCCTTGTTGGTTATGTATGTTATATATAGTAGTGTGTATCTGTTAATCCCAAACTCCTAATATATCCCTCTCCCCCACCGTTTTCCCTTTGGTAACCATAATTTTATTTTCTATGTCTGTGAGTCTGTTTCTGTTTTGTAAATAAGCTCGTTTGTATCATTTTCTAGATTCCACATATCAGTAATATATGATAGTTGTCTTTCTCGTCTGACTTATTTAGTATGATAATCTCTAGGTCCATCCATGTTGCTGCTAATGAATTATTTGATTCTTTTTTATGGCTGAGTAATAATTCCATTGCATATATGTACCACAGCTTCTTTATCCATTCATCTGTTGATGGGCATTTAGGTTGCTTCCATGTTGTGGCTGTTATAAATTGTGCTCCAAAGAACATAGGGGAGCATGTATCTTTTTAGAGTTTTTGTACTTTCTGGATATATGTCCAGGAGGGGGATTGCTGGATCACGTGATAGCTCTACTTTAAGTTTTTAAAGGAAACACCATACTGTTATTCACAGTGCGTTATGCACTGTTTTAAAACACCTCTTTCATGCTAGTTATTATGATAGATAGGGTATTTACACACAAAGAAAGACTTAGCTATCCCCCCTTTTTAGGCAAGGACTGACACGCAGATGAACTGAGACTCAAACTCAGGTCTGCTGGTGCCTTGTTCCTGAACTTGCCTTCACCAGTGTTTCCCCACCCTCTCCGTAAACTTCTCCTGGGGAAACTCTGGTGCCTCATCTCACTATCTTGACTAGTCTTGAAAACTGATTCACCGTCTATGATATTGTTCCACTTATCTTCAGTTCATTCAGACTAATTGCATTTTAAGTTATCTATACCCAATAAGTTGATAAAAAATGCATGGAAGAATTACCATTTGGGCCGTTGATCTATTTATGACGCAATCCCACAAAGATAGTCGCAGAATAAGATGTGAGAGTGGCCTTGCAAGCCAAGTTTCAATGCTTTTGTTCTAAAGATTAACAAAAGGGAAGGTACTGAGAAAAAATAAGAGGTTTACAGCCTGAAAGCTGGGCTGACTCAGTAGTTATTCAGTTTCATTGTACTCTAAAAATAAATAAATTTGTCTTTAGGAGCTTGGCATTTTCCTTGCCTTTTTCACTGAAGCTTATTCCTTAAGCTTTAGCTTTTATGTGTTTATTTAGGTTTATTTAGGTGGTTGCAGGGATAATGTCAAAAGACAGCCCTAAGAGTGTTAACTTGGATATTTGTCATTTATGACTATGTATTATTAATAGGAGTTGGTGAATAAATCATGAATAGCAAGATGAACAATGAATATATTCAAATCAACAAAATTAGTTTGAGAAATGGTTGTAGAGTGACTGAGGCTTTGGGTGTCAGCAGTCTGCATCCCTCAGTTTTATCAAGGCAAAAAGATCCTGTGGAAACAGAAACATGTATTAGAACATCCTAGAACATTTCAAGTAAATTGCCTCTAAAATCTTTCAAAACAGAAACTCACATGGAAACAAAAGTGATCTATGAGTAGCTTCACTACCATTCTGTCTCAATTGCTTATTTAGTTTATTTGTTCACTGCTTATCTAATTTAGTTTAAAAGAAATTCTTCCATCATGTTTTCTGTCTTAATTTGAAAGATGACAAGTCAAGTAAGCTAAAAAAATAATTTCTGAGGAAAATTATAATTCTGGTGTCAGTGATCTTTTTGAAATTCTTCATTGTTTCTTGTTTGAAAGAAACACAAATGAATGGTTTCCCTCTATTTTACCCAAAACGATTACTGGCAGGATTGTTCTAAAAAGCATTTTTGGCTTTTTATATTAACTTTTCCTCTAACATTTATAATGTTTAGGGATTCTCCTGCAAAATTCTATTATTTTAATCATATTGATAAAATTGCATTACCCCCAAATTTATGAAAACTATGTTAAATATTAATAAAAAGTTCTTATATATGTATTCAGGACTTTTAGACATGTATATTGATTTTTAAAGCTTTTTTCATGAAAATGTCTTAGTCTAATTCCAATGAGATAACTCTCTTTTACCTGTGAAGTAGCATAGATTTTTCAAATCTAGTTCTAAACATGGAAAGGATATAGATCTGTACCAAAGGTATAAAAAGAAGCAGTTCTCAAGTTACCTTAATGTAACACAATGGTGTTTTCTGTTTGGTCCTATTGTATATATATTTGCATTAATAATGCATGCAGTTATTTGCAAAAAGACTTTTATCTTCTTGGAAAGATATATTTGGTCAGGGGCTTTTTAGTGTTTCAGTTCGTACCTGCTCAGGTAAACTGAAGCCACCCCTGCGCTTGCAGGCTTGTCGCTACAGAGTACTGAGCAATTTGACAAAAGTGTCTTGCTGGTTCCTCATAAACAGATATCCTCTTGGAATTCTATTTTAATCTTTCTGATTTTTAAGAGAGAGCGGTGAGTAGTCTTGAAGTTCATTGCCCAGGAATTAAACCTGGGTAACCTGCATGAAAACCAAGAGTCCTAGCTATCAAACCACCAGGGGCTAGAGGCTAGAAGCAAAGTGGCCCGGGCTCCTGCCCCTATTTGAGAACAAGAAAGTTTTATGGAGGCAAAAACAGTAAAAGCAGGTACAAAGTTTATTATGAAGCACAATGCATGAGAGAGTACACAGGCAAACAGCTTATCCAACTCAGAAGCAGGGCAGAGATACAAACCCAGAGAGAAAGGATATAGGCACCCTCTCTAATGAGGAGGAGCACAGTAAGTCAGAAACTGGCAGAGATACTCACTTGGAGAGGAGTGCAGGTGTCCTGAATGAGAAGAGGCACCGTAAATAGGTGATATAAATCCCTTATATAGAACAGTTATTCTGGCTCTTTGTTTCAGTTCAGTTCAGTTGCTCAGTCATGTCCAACTCTTTGCGACCCCATGAATCGCAGCCTGCCAGGCCTCCCTGTCCATCACCAACTCCCGGAGTTCACTCAAACTCACATCCATCGAGTCAGTGATGCCATCCAGCCATCTCATCCTTGATCGTCCCCTTCTCCTCCTGCCCCCAATCCCTCCCAGCATCAGAGTCTTTTCCAATGAGTCAACTCTTTGCATCAGGTGGCCAAAGTACTAAGAGTTTCAGCTTTAGCATCATTCCTTCCAAAGAAATCCCAGGGCTGATCTCCTTCAGAATGGATTGGTTGGATCTCCTTGCAGTCCAAGGGACTCTCAAGAGTCTTCTGCAACACCACAGTTCAAAAGCATCAATTCTTCGGTGCTCAGCCTTCTTCACAGTCCAACTCTCACATTCATACATGACCACAGGAAAACCATAGCCTTGACTAGACAGACCTTAGTCGGCAAAGTAATGTCTCTGCTTTTCAATATGCTATCTAGGTTGGTCATAACTTTTCTTCCAAGGAGTAAGCATCTTTTAATTTCATGGCTGCAATCACCATCTGCAGTGATTTTGGAGCCCCCAAAATAAAGTCTGACACTGTTTCCACTGTTTCCCCATCTATTTCCCATGAAGTGATGGGACCAGATGCCATGATGTTCGTTTTCTGAATGTTGAGCTTTAAGCCAAGTTTTTCACTCTCCTCTTTTACTTTCATCAAGAGGCTTTTTAGTTCCTTTTCACTTTCTGCCATAAGGGTGGTGTTATCTGCATATCTGAGGTTATTAATATTTCTCCCAGCAATCTTGATTCCAGCTTGTGTTTCTTCCAGTCCAGCATTTCTCATGATGTACTCTGCATAGAAGTTAAATAAGCAAGGTGACAATATACAGCCTTGACATACTTCTTTTCCTATTTGAAACCAGTCTGTTGTTCCATGTCCAGTTCTAACTGTTGCTTCCTGACCTGCATACAGATTTCTCAAGAGGCAGGTCAGGTGGTCTGGTATTCCCATCTCTTTCAGAATTTTTGGCCAATTATCTTGTTTCTTTCTTCGTATCTGACTAATCCATGGATCCTCCCCAAGATGCATGTACAACATTTTGCTAAGATAGATCCCCCTGAAGAGGCCTGTGGGTGCATGTCCACACTTTTAGGATCCCTCTCTTTTCAACCCCCAAGAAGCTTTCCTGTGTAAGTATAGACAGGAAAGTCTTCCTTGACCTCAGAAGTGGGCAGCTTATCTTTGTTTAAGCAGAGCTCTGCTTTTTACCACTAGCTTTGTCCTTGGAGAGTCTGAGTGAGAACAAATCTTGAAAAATACCAGGTGTCCTGGCCCTGAAGCCCACTGCGTCCTACCTCAATTTGAGTTCCTTATAACAAAACACTATAGGCTGCATGGCTTATCAACAACAGACACGTATCACTCACAGTTCTCGAGGCAGGGAAGTCCAAGATCAAGGCATCAGCAGATTGGGTTTCTGAGGAAGGCCTGCTTCCTGTTTCATAGGTGGCTGTGGCTCAGATGGAAAGTGTCTATCTACAATGTGGGAGACCTGGGTTCGATCCCTGGGTCAGGAAGTTCCCTGGAGAAGGAAACAGCAACCTACTCCAGTACTCTTGCCTAGAAAATCCCCTGGATGGAGGAGTCTAGTGTCCATGGGGTCGCAAAGAGTTGGACACGACTGAGCAACTTCCCTTTTTGTCTTCTCTTATAAGGGTGCTAATCCCATTCTTGAGAGCTCTACTGTCCAGATTTAATCACCTCCCCAAGGCACAACCTTCTAATACTCTCACACTGGAGATAGGGTTTCAACATATGAATTGGGGTGGGGCATGCATAGACATTCAGTCTATAGCAAACTGAGGTGGTTTTGACTTTTTGACAAAGTGGAGACCCAGCTGCAGCACCTATTTTAAAGAGAGGGGGTGGGGTGGGTGGAATTTACTCTACCTTCTGAGTAGATGTCTTGGATATTTCCAGCTCAGTTCATCCTAACCTACATTTCCTACCATGAGGAATAATATCTTTTCATAGTAAATAAAAATTGATTCTTAATGAAATAATGCAGTCAATTTTTGAAAGGCATTTTTCTCTAAGGAACATACATTTTATAATGATTGAAGAGATTTGTATTTTAGAGACAGAGTATTCAAGCATTTTATTGCTTTCTTTTTTTCTTCATGTGGTTGGAAATGAAATCACACCCTGTTAATTATGTGTTTAGAAATCATTAAAAATATATAAGCCAAGGGGACTTGTATCCTTATATTCATTATGATCAAATATGTTATAGTTGAAAACAAGTCTAAGATTTAAAAAATAAAGTGAAGTGAAGTCGCTCAGTTGTGTCCGACTCTTTGCGACCCCGTGGACTGTAGCCCACCAGGCTCCTCCGTCCATGGGATTCTCCAGGCAAGAATACTGGAATGGGTTGCCATTTCCTTCTTCAGGGATCTTCCCAACCCAGGGATCGAACCCAGGTCTCCTGTATTGCAGGCAGACTCTTTAACCTTGGAACTACCAGGGAAGCCCAAAAGCTACTGGTTAAATTACTGTAAGATAGAGAAAACTCATTTGGGAAAATGATTTGTATTCTGTGAATTGTGTCAGACCATAAAAAATTCTACCAGAAAAGATGGCTTGAGAAATAGACTTAGATGTAGAGAACAAATGTATGGAAACCAAGGGGGAAAAGGAGACAGTGGGGTGAATTGGGAGATTGGAATTGACACATATTCCCTATAGATATATATATATAATAGATAATTAATGAGAGCCTCTTGTATAGAACAGGCAACTCTACTCAGTGCTCTGTGCTCTTTCCTGAATGGGAAGCAAACAAACAAACAAAAAGAAGGTATTTAGTTACATATACGGCGGATTCACTTTGGTGTACAGCAGAAACTGACACAACATTGTAAAGCAGCTATACTCCAGTGAAAAAAATTTTTGAAAGAAAAGACTTTGAAAATATTGAATTTGAAAACAAAGCCAATCTAAAGAATTTATTGGAGGAATGAGCCATTGCTTTCTTTAGTGGGAAAAAAATGCTATGTTTGAATAAATAAGATGCCAACAAAGCGTGCGTACTGGCTTCAGTTCAGTTCAGTTCAGTTCAATTCAGTTGCTCAGTCGTGTCCGACTTTGGGACCCCATGAATCGCAGCACGCCAGGCCTCCCTGTCCATCACCAACTCCCGCAGTTCACTACACACCTTGTGTGATCAGCACAGTACTGAGCTGCTTTGTGCACAAGGGGTCTCCTCGCCGCCCAAGGAGTTATGTTGCTCCTTCTAGGCTGGACCATACCTCCCAACCCCCACAACCTGAGCCAACACCCTGCCTTTATTTCCCACAGCCAAGCATCTCCTTTGTCCTCATCTAGTATTTTCTGGATAATTTTCCCTTCTCATCCTACATAATGAGTAGACTCAGACAGATAACTTACACCAGTTTAAGACTCTCCTTAGAGGGCTGTGTAGGCATGATTACAAATGAGGCCAGATTGCTAAATGACTGGAAATTACCAAATAATTTTCCAAGGAAAAGAATTGATGACTACTTTAAGTTTTTATTACCACGTCTTTGGAATAACTCCTTCCTCATAGCCCTGAAAGAGTTATGAAGATCATCCTGAATAAGTGACTATAAATCTCTGATAGCATCTTTATGTGTTTTGCCCTTCCTCTCAGAGTAAGGTAGTTGCCATGGAAATGATGACAATGGCTAAATTCAGCCAGAAATATTTGCTGTATTATGTGCCACATGGTTCTTTCCTTCCTTCAAAGCAGGAGAGGAGTATTCTGAAGAGTGAATTGCATTCTCAAGATGCGTAATGCCCTCCAGTTAATTGCAAGGGTCATATGTTGAAATTTTTGTTGTATGTTAGACTGTGTTGTTGCTGTTGCTGTTTAGTAGTTAAGTCATGTCTGACTCTTTTGTGACCCACCAAGCTCCTCTGTCCATGGAATTTCCCAGGTAAGAACACTGGAGTGGGTTGCCATTCGCTTTCTCCAGAGCATCTCCCCAACTCAGGGATCAAATCCACATCTCCTGCATTGCAGGTGGATTCTTAACTGTCTGAGCCACCAGATGATCCTCTAGAAGCAGCATGCAGGCTTTGTTGCTCCGCAGCATTGGGATCATCCTGGACCAGGGATCAAATTCAGGTCCCCTGCACTGGCAGGCAGATTTTTCAACTGCCAGGGAAGCCCCTATTCTGATATTACAGGTAAAGAAAGTGAGGCTGTGAGAAGTTAAATAACTTTTCCACGGGTTACTTACATAGGAAATTCAAATGGAAACAAGTCCAATATCAGAGTCCCATCTGCTACGTAGTCTCCAGTCATCATGGTAAGATATATATCTTTACTTTCTTCATTGTTCACTTCTCTCTCAGTTTTCCTAGATGGCTTTCACCTTTATGGTTCCATATGAACCGGCCAGTCAGTTCAGTCGCTCAGTCGTGTCCAACTCTTTGTGACCCCATGAACTGCAGCACGCCAGGCCTCCCTGTCCATCACCAACTCCCCGGAGTTCACTCAAACTCATGTCCATCGAGTCAGTGATGCCATCCAGCCATCTCATCCTCTGTCGTCCCCTTCTCCTCCCGCCCCCAATCCCTCCCAGCATCAGAGTCTTTTCCAATGAGTCAACTCTTCGCATGAGGTTAGGATCTTATCCAAAATCCTACATTTTTTAGTAAAGTTTAAAAGTTTTTAGTTCTCCAAGATGCCAGTTACATTTTACACAACTTTTATTTCCCAGAAATATGACCAGTTAAGGGCTTTCCTGGTGGCTCAGTGGCAAAGAATCTGCCTGCCATGCCAGAGACCCACGTTCAATCCCTGGGTCCGGGAGATCTCCTGGAGAAGGGAACGGCTACCCACTCCAGTATTTTTGCCTGGAGAATCCCACGGACAAAGGAGCCTGGGGTCGCAAAGTCAGACACGACTGAGCTACGAACACTTTCACTTTTTCATAACCAGTTATGTAACTTGAGAAATATTTTGTTATAAAACACCTATAATTGCTGAAAAACTCTAATATAGGGACTTCCCTGGTTGTCCAGTGATTAAGAATCCACCTTCCAGTGCAGGTGATACAGGTTTGACCCCTGGCTGGGGAACTAAAATCCTACATGCTACAGGGCAACGAAGCCTGTGTGTCACAACCACTGAGCCTGCGAGCTCTGGAGCCCATGTTCCACAACTAGAGAAAGACTGCATGCTGCAACGCAGGGCCCGCATGCCACAACTAAGAGCTGATGCAGCCAAATAAAAAAATTGATGAATATTTTTTAAAAACCCTAGTACAGAGTTGATACATAAGTGATATCTCCAAGAATCAAAACTGAGCAGGGTAGGAGTTGTGGGTGAAGCAATGTTGTGGAGGGTGTGTTGGTATGGCAGAAAAATGTGCTTTCCTAGATTTTAGGAATGTGGATTTAAATGTCTGCAGGATATGAGGACTCTGGACTCATGCAAGAAAGAGTTTGAATCAGTAAGTCTGCATGAGTTCAGGACCATCAAAAATTATCTTCTTAGTGAAAGTATGAAGTGTAAGAATAAAAGGAAAAACACTCCAACTAGCACATGGAGTTAGCAAAGAAACTCATCAGCTTTGACTCTGAGCAGAGGAAACTAGTGTCTCCTGGAGAATCTGTAAGCTTCTACCAGCTCTGCTCTGGTTTAGGGTTTGAATTTATACCAGGGGTTCACAGACATTGTCTGTAAAAGCACAGAAAGTGAATTAGCAGCTTTGTTGGCCACGTAGTCTTTGCTGCAGTTCTTCAACTCTGTCCTTGGAGATGGATAGTTGTTGTTGACAATATGTCAACAAATGGGTATGTGTGTGTTTCAATAAAAC
Source organism: Nanger dama (assembly GCA_917880005.1). Classification (NCBI taxonomy): domain Eukaryota; kingdom Metazoa; phylum Chordata; class Mammalia; order Artiodactyla; family Bovidae; genus Nanger; species Nanger dama. Next base: position 40,789,684 of record CAKJTW010000009.1, on the reverse strand, counting down.
TTAATTTACAAAAGCAGATTTTGGTTGAATGTTGATATACTATCTGCCTGGGCCAAGTATCTGTAAGTTGAAAAATTGATATAAATTTGGTTCTGTCTGATGATAGGCTCTACTGGATAGATACACCTAAGGCTCCTGGAAGAAGCAAGCATAAAGCTGTACTGAAGGGACAGCTTGTTTGCTGAGGCTGTGAGGGCTTCCCTGAGGAAGGTGAACACAGATTCCTGAATACAATGCACACAAGGAAACAGCTTACCATGACTGAAAGTCAGCATGTGCAGTGCCTACAAGGGTTCATTTTCCTAAGACCACCAGCTAACACAGAACTATTATTAAATAGAGACTATGCATCCCATGGGCGGAGGAGCCTGGTGGGCTGCAGTCCATGGGGTCACTATGAGTCAGACATGACTGAGTGACTTCACTTTCACTTTTCACTTTCATGCATTAGAGAAGGAAATGGCAACCCACTCCAGTGTTCCTGCCTGGAGAATCCCAGGGACGGGGGAACCTGGTGGGCTGCCATCTATGGGGTCGCACAGAGTTGGACACGACTGAAGTGACTTAGCAGCAGTAGCAGCATGTGACTCAGACAGTAAAGAATCTGCCTGCAATGCAGGAGATCCAGCTCCTATCCCTGGATCGGGAAGATACCCTAGAGAAGGGCAACCAACCCACTCCAGTATTCTTGCTTGGAGAATTCCAAAAGAGTCGGACACAGAAGAGCAACTAATACTTTCACTTTTTTGTGCAATAGACATAATGTGATTAAGGGCATAAAGAAAGACTCTAAAATATGAAAAAAATAGGGACGTTCCTGGAAGTCCAGCGCTTCCAGTGCAGGGGTTGTGGGTTCAGTCTCTAGTTGGGGAATGAAGATCCTACATTTATGGCCAAAATGAGTAAATAAATGAAATGTGAGAAAATAATGAGTCTATGAAAAAGCAACACCTAGATTTGAAAGAAATAATCAAATACAGCCTCTATAAACGTAAAAAGCAAAAGAAAGTAATTAAACTGAAATACCAATAGAAAATTTAAAGAGCGGAAGTAAAACTAGGTGAACTGTAAATTACATTTAAGGAAGTTATTTGCACTCCAATGTAGAAAGATGAAGAGACATAGGTTGGAATAGAGAGAAAATGATAAGGCCTAACTCACTACTACCCTTATGAAATGTTCGTATCTCTTACAAGAGAGAATCAAGAGAATGGATGCAGAGAATATGTAAAGAGATAACATCTGAAAAACTTTTAGAATTGCTAAAGACATAATCCTCAGATTCGTGATTCACAGTAAGTCCTAAGCACTATAAGTAAAAATATATTTTAGTGAAGTTTCAGAATAAAAACAAAGAGAAGAGTTTATTTTTATTGAAGGATAATTGATTTGCACTGTTTTGCCAGTCTCTGCCATACAGCAAAGTGATTCAGTTAAACATGTATATAATTTCTTTTAAAAATTATTTTCCATTATGGTTTATCACAGGATATTGAATCTAGTTCTCTGTGCTATACAGTGGGACTTTGTTTATCCATTCTAAATGTAACAGTTTACATTTACCAAACCTAACCTCTCATTCCATCCGTCTCTCTCCTCACTGCCCCTTGGCAACCACATATCTATTCTCTGTATCTGTGAGTCTGTTTCTGTTTCAGAGATAGGTTCATTTTTGCCATATTTTGGATTCCACATATAAGTGATATCAGAAGATCTCGCCTTTCTCTGTCTGGCTCACTTCACTTTGCATGATAATCTCTAGTTGTATCCACGCTGCTGCAAATGGCATTATTTCATTCTTTTTTATGGCTGAATAATATTCCATTGTATATACTCACCACATTTTCTTTATCAGCTCACCCAAGGGACTCTCAAGAGTCTTCTCCAACACCACACTTCAAAAGCATCAATTCTTTGGCACTCAGCTTTCTTTATGGTCCAACTCTCACATCCATACATGACTACTGGGGAAAACTATAGCTTTAATTGTAAGGCCCTTTGTTAGCAAAGTAATGTCTCTGCATTTTAATATGCTGTCTAGATTTGTCATAGCTTTTCTTCCAAGGAGCAACTGTCTTTTAATTTCATGACTGCAGTCACCATCTGCAGTTATTTTGGAGCCCCCAAAATTAAGTCTGCCACTGTTTCCATTGTTTCTTCATCTATTTGCCACGAAGTGATGAGACTGGATGCCATGACCTTCATTTTTGAATGTTGTATTTTAAGCCAGCTTTTTCACTCTCCTCTTGCACTTTCATCAAGAGGCTCTTTAGTTCCTCTTCACTTTCTGCCACAAGAGTGGTGTCATCTGCATATCTGAGGTTATTGATAATTCTCCCGGCAATCTTGATTCCAGCTTTTGCTTCATCCAGCCTGGGATTTTACCTGATGTATTGTGCATATAAATTAAATAATCAGGGTGACAATATACAGCTTTGATGTACTCCTTTCCCAATTTGGAACCAGTCTGTTGTTCCATGTCTGATTCTAACAGTTGCTTCTTGATCTGCATACAGATTTTTCAGAAGGCAGGTAAGAGGGTCTGGTATTCCCATCTCTTTAAGAATTTTCCACTGTTTGTTGTGACTCACACAGTCAAAGGCTTTAGGATAGTCAATGAAATAGAAGTAGATATTTTTCTGAAATTCACTTGCTTTTTCTATGATCCAGCAGATATTGGCAATTTGATCTCTGGTTCCTCTGCCTTTTTAAATCTAGCTTGAACATCTGGAAGTTCTTGGTTCACGTACTGTTAAAGCCTAGCTTGGAGGATTTTGAGCAATACTTTGGTATCATACAAAATGAGTGCAATTGTGCAGTAATTTGAACATTCTTTGGCATTGCCTTTCTTTGGGATTGTAATGAAAACTGTCCTGTGGCCACTGCTGAGTTTTCCAAATTCACTGGCCTATTGAGTGTAGCACTTTTAGGATTTGAAATAGCATCGTCTTTTAGGATTTGAAATAGCTCAGCTGGAATTCCATTACTTTCACTATCTTTGTTCACAGTGATGCTTCCTAAGGCCCACTTGAATTCACACCTCAAGATGTCTGGCTCTGGGTGAGTGATCACACCATCATGATTATCTGGTTCATTAAGATTTTTTTATATAGTTCTGTGTGTTCTTGCCACCTCTTCCTAGAATTGTCTGCTTCTGTTAGGTCCATACCATTTCTGTCCTTTATTGTGCCCATCTTTGCATAAAATGTTCCCTTGGTATCTCTAAATTTCTTTAAGAGATCTCTTGTCTTTCCTGTTCTATTGTTTTCTTCTATTACTTTGCATTGGTCACTTAGGAAGGCTTTCTTTTCTCTCCTTACTATTTGGAACTCTGCAGTCAGATGGATAGATCTTTCTTTTTCTCCTTTGCTTCTCAGTTATTTGTAGGCCTCCTTAGACAACCATGTTGCCTTTTTACATTTCTTCTTCTTGGGGATGGTTTTGACCACTGCCTCTTATATAATGTTGCAAATCTCCATCCATAATTCTTCAATACCATCACTGGTTTACAGATACCTAAGATCATGGTCCCATCACTTCATGGGAAATAGATGGGGAAACAGTGGAAACAGTGTCAGACTTTATTTTGGGGGCTCCAAAATCACTGCAGATGGTGATTGCAGCCATGAAATTAAAAGACGCTTACTCCTTGGAAGGAAAGTTGTGACCAACTCAGATAGCATATTGAAAAGCAGAGACATTACTTTGCCAACAAAGGTCCATCTAGTCAAGGCTATGGTTTTTCCAGTGGTCATGTATGGATGTGAAAGTTGGACTGTGAAGAAAGCTGAGTGCTGAAGAATTGATGCTTTTGAACTGTGATGTTGGAGAAGACTCTTGAGAGTCCCTTGGACTGCAAGGTGATCCAACCAGTCCGTTCTAAAGGAGATCAGTCCTGGGTGTTCTTTGGAAGGAATGATGCTGAAGCTGAAACTCTTAGTACTTTGGCCACCTCATGCAAAGAGTTGACTCATTGGAAAAGACTCTGATGCTGGGAGGGGTTGGGGAGAGGAGGAGAAAGGAATGACAGAGGATGAGATGGCTGGATGGTATCATTGACTCAATGGACATGAGTTTGGGTGAACCCCCGGGAGTTGGTGACGGATAGGGAGGTCTGGTGTGCTTCAGTTCATGGGGTTGCAAAGAGTTGGACACGACTGAGCCACTGAACTGAACTAAACATTAAAACTTGGGAGTCATTTCCCAAGGGAAACCTCAATTCTCATATTCAATCTGTCACTTCATATTATTACATTTATTCAAAATATTAAATTATTCTTATGAGTTCACTTAATTCAGATATTCTTTCTCTCTATTCCTAAAAAAAGTCAGCAGCCTTTGTATTGACCTCCCCGATCCCAATCTCCATCTCTTCCATTCCAGTCTGAAGACAATCGCCAGGTTATTAACATTTTCTTCTTGGTAGTCACTTTCCTTGCCTTTTCACTCTTTATAAGTAAAAGTCCAGCTTTATCACATTGGCACAGAAGGTCGCTATATACCAGACCTGTAGTTTGAACTCACTCTATCAGTCTCATAACTACCGCCCCTAGCTACTTCTCACATCTTATTCTGGGCCATTCTGGTTTGCCTTCCTTACCTATATTTTTGTTTCATGTCTTGTGTCTTTATTTCCTGAGAACCTTGTTTGGTTCTTACCAAGACTAAGGTGTTGTTAACTGTATGAGCCCTTGTAAGTAACATATTTAATATTGTAAGAAGGGCTTTTAGGGATTCAGTTGTGTGTGTGTGTTCTTCATATCTTTACCTAAATAGAAAGCCTGAACAGGAGGGATGGCTCTAACACAGAGGACTTCAGAAAAACGTGCAGACCCAGGGTGTTCTGGAAAAGAGGGAGACCTGTGGTCCCTCAGATTGCATTATTAGAGCCTGAGATGGTTGTCCTGGGTTTCATGTCTCAGTTTTCCAACTAGACTAAAGTTCCTTGATGATTAAACACAAAATCAATAACATCCTCCATCAGGTCTGCATCTTCTTTCCCTTTCTCTATATCCAGACCTGGATTCAGAGAAGGTGCTTAATACATACTGGCTGGATTAGGAAACAGGCAGCATTTCTGAGTATTTGTACCACAACTCAGTGACTCTTCCTCTTAAACTGTAGAGCATCCTTTGGGATCCACCTCTTCAGGGGTAATGATGCAAGACCTCTGAGCAGACTTGCTCATCCTTCATTCTCTCCCATGCTGGTCCTTCCTAGAACATAGTACAAGCGCTCAGTCATGTCTGATTCTTTGCGATGCTATATACGGACTGTAGCCCGCCAGGCTCCTCTGTCCATGGGATTTTCCCAACAAGAAACTTGGAGTGGGTTGCCATTTCCTCCTCCAGGGGATCTTCCCAATCAAAGAACCAAACCCGCATCTCCTGCATTATGGAAGGATTCTTTAGTGCTGAGTCACCTGGAAAGTCCCTCCTAGAACATGTTTCCTCCTAATAAAAATTAAATCCTAGCTCTAGCCCCTTCCTCTTTCCCTTGAGATGCTTTTGAAATTAAACAATGGCAGAAGTCTTTAGGAAATGTGGATTTATGTTTTTAATTTAATTTCTAGCAAACCTGGATATACTGTTTTGCAATATCAACATTTCCTCACCCCCTATAGGAGCTCATTTGTTTCAATGTGAACATGATATGTATGCTAGTTTATTCAGTTGTATTTATTCCCTACCAAGCAAACATCTGAAATGCTCAATATCTCTTGACTAACGATTTCAATTTTGTCTCCATCTTGCTATTTTCTGACATTACCAAAGGTAGTTTCCACCTGTCTCTCACAATCTACTGAAAGACTTGGGAACCACGATACCAGAAACTGCGTGTTTAAGGCCACAGGGAATAAAGCATGTCATATTTTAAGCTCTAATACTCTAAAGGGAAGACATGGCTACTGCCTCTTGAAAACTCCAGCAAAGAGGTGTTTTTTTTTGTTTTTTTTGTTTTTTTTTTTGGTAATAGCAATTAATCATGACAGAAGGACTCAGATAGGGAGAGAGGACAGATGGTTCCTGTTACAACCTGCCCCTAACCTGCATTACCATGCCCAGCCATAAATAGAATGTTTGTATCAAAACCATGAGAGGAAAATAATCATCAGAGATAAAAATCTCCAATATGTTATGCTATCAAGTGATTTAAAGCCATGATGTAATGATGAGTACATGTATAATACAGCAAATACAGCAGAGTCAGGAAAACTTTGGGCATAACAAACATCAATTTTCATCAAGTATTTAATTGATTCAAAAGTAGTATAGAGGACTTCCCTTGTGATTGAATGGTTAAGAATCCACCTACCAAAGCAGGGGACACAGGTTTGATCCTGGTTGGGGAAGATACCATATGCTGCAGGGCAACTAAGCCTGTGTTTGGCCAACACTGAAGCTCACCCACCCCAGAGCCCATGCTCCACAACAAGAGAAGCCACTGCAATGAGAAGCACCACACACAGCTGGAGAGTAATCTCTGCTCATTTTCTTAACTAGAGAAAACCTGTGTGCAGCCACAAAGACCCAGCACAACCAAAAATAAATAAATTTGTAATATAGACACTGACAAGTGATAAGATGTAAATATGTTTTAAGTCGTTTTTTAAGATTTACTTAATAGTCCTATCATATTGTCTGGAGAATCTTGACAATTCCACCCTAAACTTAAGTTTAAAAAGTTTTAATGGTTCACTAAGCTTTGAGCTCCATGGAGTAAATTTTTCTGAATGGGGATTAAGTTTTAATGCCTTGCTGTTGTTGTTTAGTCACTAAGTCATATCTGACCTTGGTGACCCCCTGGACTGTAGCCTGCAGGCTGCTCTGTCCATGGGATTTCACAGGCAAGGATACTGAAGGGGGTTGCCATTTACTTCTCCAGGGGATCTTCCCTACTGGGATATCGAACCCACATCACCTGCATTGGCCGGCAGATTCTTTACTACTGAGCCACTGGGAAATCCAAGTTTTAATGCCTGGATGCTTTCAAAGGTAAAGTTACATATATACTTTGGAAGAACCTTAAATTATTAATATCAACAACATGATAGATGTGTGACCATTTTGCTGACTTTGTAGACATTTCTCAGGTTCTTCATATATAAATCAGGTGAAATTGTCCTCAGTATGGCTGTATGTAATGTAATACAGTGTATAGGGAAGGATGCTCTAAAATGGAGACAAGCTTTATATCATTTAAACATGTCCATCCCCGTGTCATCAGGGTTTCCAGTGTCCTGAAAGACAGAGTGATCGGTCTGTGTCAGAGCTCGCGTGTATGTGGCAGTTACTCATCTCTATGAATGTTTCAGGGAGGAGAGGGCTGCCAATGGAGGATTCACTTCCTAAGAACTCTGGATGACAAGCTGGAACCACTCACTGCGGACCGAGGCCAGGACTCCATGGTCAGCACTGATCCTGAGCACGGCTGGCAAGAAAGAACAACCAAAACAGACTTCATCTGTTGCCCTGTGGATCGGCCCCAAGGAACGCTTTTGTCTCTGGATGATCCAAGCATGGCCTGATAAGCTGAGAATGCAATAATTGGTGTAATTAGCCAATAATGTTGCAGGGAAAAAAGTTATTAGTGACTACTAGCTAACTACTTTGCATGTTAATGTTTTGAGGGAAAAAAAAGAAAATCTTTTGAGGTTTTTTTTTTTTTAATGTATGAGTTATTTCTGGCTTTGGTTGTTGCTGGAATACTGTAAAGGGGGTTGTGTTAGGTTGTGTCATCAGGGAATCTCGTGAGGAGGCTGGTAGGACATTTCTGTGGTTTCTGGCACCTCAGTTCAGGTCACCCAGGGTGACCTTTCCCTTGAGGTTCCGTGGAAGACAAAGAACCAGGGAAGTGGAGTAGCCTGGGATGTGTAGATGCTATCTTGTGCCCACAATGAAGGAGATTCCAAACTCCAGCCACTTCCCATGATTGACAAGCAACACAGCTATTTCTGTAAACTCAACCAAACGTAATGCATCAGTGACACACTTATTGTGAATGAAATTGAAGGAAAGCCCTGGCGTCAGCCCTTCCCAGGCTCTGAAAACAAACGTTGAACATCCCCAAAATGTCAGTCAGTGCCCTTCCTGTTAACACTGGCTACTTGAGAATGCTTTCTTCTTTGTCATCACAAGGGAAAGAACTCGTCTTCTCCTTCTTCTTCTTAAATTTGGCCACACCAAGAGGCATGCAGGATCTTAGTACCCTAACTCAGGATGGAGCACGTGCCCTTGCATCGAAGGTGCCACGTCCCAACCACTAGACTGCCAGGGAAGTCCCAGGAATTCTTCTTCTTTGGTGGCCCCGAAGGAGAAGAAGCTGCTTGCCAAACTGTGAGACTGTGTTGGAGGCAGTTTGGGAAATGGAGATATTCCAGCACCTGGTGGCTGGTTGGAATGTCTCTATTTAACCCCCAGGAACCAGTAGGCAGTAGAGTTCTTTATGTAGCTCCATGGGGCTAGCAGTTCTCCAAGGTCTGCTGGAGATCTAAACAGCATACTCAACATCAACATGTTCTTCTAAGCTCCAAGCGAATTCACAAATATCTCCCTCAAGAGTAAAAACCAGCAGTTGGTGGATTGAGAACAACTGGATTTGGACGTTTCCCTAGCCCATCTTCTCCTTGGGGAATATTTTTCCATTGTTCCCTCACCCTTCTTTGTAGTTATTTCTTCTTCTTTTTTTTTATTTTAATGTGGACCATTTTTAAAGTCTTCATTGAATTTGTTACAATATTGCTGCCGTTTTATGTCTTGGTTTGTTTGGCACGAGGCATGTGGGGTCTTAGCTTCCTAACCCGGGATCCAACCCACATCCTCTGCCCTGGAAGGTGAAGCTGTAGCCACTGGACCACCCAGGGGAGTCCCTGTATTTATTTCTTGATCTTGTCTTTCCTGTTATGGTGTTTTAATGATGCTCATTACTAATATTACAAACTCAGAGTCCTAACTTCTCTGAGAATCGCTTTATTGGTAACGATCTAAAAGTACACTTAGAATTTTAGTGAAAAGATGTGGTTTGATAGTGACGAAAACAAAAATAGCGAGTTGTGTTGGCTTACTACTTCTAAATGTAGGAAGATAAGCTATTATTAACAGCTGCACACCATTTCCTATCATTTCAAGGCCTTTGTTAGCCTCACAATGGTGCTGCCAGGGAAATACTATTAATACAGAGCAAAAGGAGAGAGGGTGGGGGACACTTTAATAATGGAGCACACGCCCCATTTGCCTTTTCTGCTGCCTTTGTACTTTTCCTGAAGCCATACAATGTAATACCTACAGAGGGAAGCAACTGTGTTTAGGAAAAATAAAATTTCTTCTATTATTCAATTTAACAAGCATTCAGGCTCTCTCAACCAAAAAACAAATAAGGAAAATTCCACAATGAGCATTAAAACCAAAACATCATTGTTAGTCATTGATACGCAACCATACTTGCTAGTTTAAAAATGAGAGAAGAAAGGGGCTTCCCTTGTGGCTCAGTGGTAAAGAATCCACCTGCCAATGTAGGAGACCTGGGTTCGATCCCTGATCCAGGAAGATCCCACATTCCTCGGAGCAACTAAGCTCATTCGCCACAAGTATTAAGCCTTTGCTCTAGAGCCCGAGAGCTGAAACTACTGAGCCCACATGCCCTAGAGCCCAGTGCTCTGCAACAAGAGAAGCCACTGCAATGAGAAACCCACGCACCGCAATGAAGAGTAGCCCCTCTTGTCACAACTAAAGAAAAGCCTGCACAGCAACTAAGACCCAGCACAGCCAAAAACAAACAAATAAATAAAATTATTTTTTTTTAAAGCTAGAAGAAAGAAAAACTCTCCTCTCTTTGCACACCATATTGACATACCTTGCCTCCCAAGCCAATCATTTTCCTCCCTGGGAAGCAATCTGGACTAGGAACCTGTCCAAAATATGCCGTAGAGTGTATTGAATTTCAGGAGAGGCTTTCTGAAGGCTCTCGGTAATAAAAAGTTCCACCAATTCTGACACATATATGGATGGACCAGAACTTTTCTAGTGCATTCCTTGCCAGCATCACTGAATTCTTCAAAACAACTGGATTCAAATATCAGAAACATATCAGGTCGCCAAGTTCTGCCATTGTTTGAATCAGTACCTTGATAAAAATTGCATGTAACAGGAACTCCAACTAGTTCAAGCAAAATGAGAATACAGTATGTTAGTTCACAGAAAAGGTGAAGGCAATTGTAAGAGAGGGTTGGAGGGACCAGGGGCTCAGGGTTTGGAACTGGACACACGGACCTCAGGAGCCATCTGTCTCTCATCCTGAGTTGTCTCTGCTGCGCCCTGGTCTACAGAGGCTCAACCTGAGATGAGGGAAGATTGTTAGAGAGCCCTGGGGTTACAGTCATCAGTTCTGGGTCTGAGAAGAGGGAAACCTTGACTCGTAATGTGGGAAGATCTGGTTGAAGAATCTCTATGGTCTGGCTTAGGGAAAGGTATTCATACAGCTGGCTCTTCATGGGCCTGGGGTGGTGGTTGTGGACAGGCAGTGGAGAAAGGGCATATATTTTAGGACGTCCACAGAAGAAGAAGACTAACCAGAAGAATGAGGATATTCAAGCTGGGAGACAGGTGACAATATTGCCTACACAGTCCTTTCTATCATTTCTATTAAGGGTTTATATCAATAAAGGGTAAGGACAAGAAACAGGAAATGCTCTTGTTGGGTAATGTGAAGAGACCTTAATAAAGAGACTATATTTATAAAAGTGTGAAGAAAGTGCAGGACATAGCCATGCGCCTCCCTGGGATGGTAAGGTCTTGCCAGTCTTCAGTCTGGACAAGGCATGTGGTCTAATGCTCCGTGCAGTGACCACACTGGAGTGTGTTCCCAGGAATAGATACTCCACACCCTTGCTGTCCCCTGCCTCCCATCTCGTGCCAATACACGCTGTTGGCTGAACCTATTGAGAGGGCAATGACTAAGGGAGTCCGCAGATGTCATCCTGAGAGGTCAGCCTGCTGCACAGAGGCCAGAGTCGAAAGGAGTGATGATATGGACCAACAGAACAGATGTTCAGCACAGCTTTACATATATACATAGACAGACAGCACACATACACACACATTTAAATTTTTAAAATTTTATATTGGGGCTTCCCAGGTGGCACTAATGGTAAAGAGATGCTGGTAATGCTAAGTCGCTTCAGTCATGTCTGTCTCTCTGTGACCTCATAGACAGCAGCCCACCAGGCTCCCCGTCCCTGGGATTCTCCAGGCAAGAACACTGGAGTGGGTTGCCATTTCCTTCTCCAATGCATGAAAGTGAAAAGTGAAAGTGAAGTTGCTCAGCCATGTCTGACCCTCAGTGACCCCATGGACTGCAGCCTTCCAGGCTCCTTTGTCTATGGGATTTTCCAGGCAGGAGTACTGGAGTGGGGTGCCATTGCCTTCTCCGAAAGAGATGCTAGTCTGCAGGAAATGTAAGAGATTCTAGTTCAGTCCCTGGGTCGAGAAGATCCTCTGGAGAAGGGAAAGGCAACCCACTCCAGTATTCTTGCCTGGAGAATTAAATGGGCAGAGAAACCTGGTAGGCTACAGTTCATGGGGTCGGAAAGAGTCGGACATGACTGAGGGACTAACACACATACACATTAGTTTCAGATGTACATCAGAGTGATTTACTTTTACATTTACTGAATCTTTTTCAGATTCTTTTCCCTTACAGGTCATTACTGAATATTGAGTAGACTTCTCTGTGCTGATTACATATAAACACATTTAGCATAAAGGTAACAACAATGCAATTGAATATTTAATAAATATTATTCTACACTGTGTGTGTGCATAAGTCGCTTCAGTCATGTCTGACTCTTTGATATCCCATGGACTGTAGCCCACCAGGCTTCTCTGTCCAAGGGATTCTCCAGGCAAGAATACTGGAGTGGGTTGCCATTTCCTCCTCCAGGGGATCTTCCCAACCCAGGGATCGAACCTGAGTCTCCTATGTCTCTTGCATTGGCAGGCTGGTTCTTTACTACTAGCACCACCTGGGAAGCCCTTATTCTACATTACATATTATGTATTGGGATAGCCAGAAAGTTCGCTCGGTTTCTTTCTGGAAGGTGGTTTGGGAAAACCTGAATGAATATAATTCCTAGAAGAAATCCAAAGGAATGGTGTGTCATAATGAAAGCTTTTGGAGGCAGCCTAACTTGGATTTGAATCCCATGCTCTAATCTCAGTCACCTCACCTTGGCACACACCTACCATGAGTAGACCAAAGAATGTATATTTGCATAAGCTGGGAAAGGAGGGGTCAGATGAATTGGGAGATTGGAATTGACATATATACGCTACTGATACTGTGTGTGAAATAGACAACTAATGAGAATCTACTGTATTGCACAGGGAACCCTACTCAGTGCTCTGTGGTGACCTAAATGGGAAGGAAATCCAAAATAGAGGGAATGTATGTGTTCATATAGCTGAATCACTGCCGCACAGCAGGAACTAACACAACACTATAAAGCTGCTATACTCCAATACATGTTTAAAAAGCAATTATATCTACAGACAGGATGAATGACAGACCAATGTTCTATAACTTCTACTATATAAAAACACCAACATTCGAATGATTAGCTCCAATTAAAATAGTGATGCCATGACTATCAAGCAGAATATAATTTGACTCATGTTTTTGAAAGTTCATTAGTATTGTGTAGTGAGTGTTTTGGGCTTTTAATTATGTTCATTCACAGACATTGCTGCTGCTGCTGCTGCTGCTGCTGAGTCACTTCAGCAGTGTCCGACTCTGTGCGATCCCAGAGATGGCCTCCCACCAGGCTCCCCCGTCCCTGGGATTCTCCAGGCAAGAACACTGGAGTGGGATGCCATTTAAGCTAAAAATTCTGTTTAACTCTTGGTAGCAGGATAAAAGAACTCTGCTGATGGGACTAATTTTTTTTCTATAGTCTACTGTTTTTGTCACTAACTAGGCCTTTAGATGGGCTCAATAAAGGACAGAAATGGACCTAACAGAAGCAGAGGTGGCTAGAATACACAGAAGAACTGTACAAAAAAAGAGCTTCACGACCAAGATAATCACGATGGTATGATCACTCATCTAGAGCCAGACATCCTGGAATGTGAAGTCAAGTGGGCTTTAGAAAGCATCACTATGAACAAAGCTAGTGGAGGTGATGGAATTCCAGTTGAACTCTTTCAAATCCTGAAAGATGATGCTGTGAAAGTGCTGCACTCAATATGCCAGCAAATTTGGAAAACTCAGTAGTAGCCACAGGACTGGAAAAGGTCAGTTTTCATTCCAATCCCCAAAAAGGCAATGCCAAAGAATGCTGAAACTACCGCACAGTTGCACTCATCTCACATGCTAGTAAAGTAATGCTCAAAATTCTCCAAGCCAGGCTTCAGCAATACATGAACTGTGAACTTCCAGATGTTCAAGCTGGTTTTAGAGAAAGCAGAGGAACCAGAGATCAAATTGCCAACATCCGCTGGATCATCGAAAAAGCAAGAGAGTTCCAGAAAAACATCTATTTCTGTTTTATTGACAATGCCAAAGCCTTTGACTGTGTGGATCACAATAAACTGTGGAAAATTCTGAGAGAGATGGGAATACCAGACCACCTAACCTGCCTCTTGAGAAACCTATATGCAGATCAGGAAGCAACAGTTAGAACTGGACATGGAACAACAAACTGGTTTCAAATAGGAAAAGGAGTATGTCAAGGCTGTATATTGTCACCTTCCTTCTTTAAATTATATGCAGAGTACATCATGAGAAATGCTGGACTGGATGAAGCATAAGCTGGAATCAAGATTGCTGGGAGAAATACCAGTCACCTCAGATATGCAGATGACACCACCCTTATGGCAGAAAGTGAAGAGGAACTAAGGGGCCTCTTGATGAAAGTGAAAGAGGAGAGTGAAAAAGTTGGCTTAAAGCTCAACATTCAGAAAACGAATATCAAGGCATCTGGTCCCATCACTTCATGGGAAATAGATGGGGAAACAATGGAAACAGTGTCAGACTTTATTTTGAGGGGCTCCAAAATCACTGCAGATGGTGATTGCAGCCACGAAATTAAAAGATGCTTACTCCTTGGAAGAAAAGTTATGGCCAACCTAGATAGCATATTGAAAAGCAGAGACATTACTTTGCCAACAAAGGTCCATTTAGTCAAGGCTATAGTTTTTCCAGTGGTCATGTATGAATGTGAAATTTGGACTGTGAAGAAAGCTGAGCACCAAAGAATTGGGGCTTTTGAATTGTGGTGTTGAAGACTCTTGAGAGCCCCTTGGACTGCAAGGAGATCCAACCAGTCCATCCTAAAAGACATCAGTCTTGGGTGTTCTTTGGAAGGACTGATGCTGAGGCTGAAACTCCAGTACTTTGGCCACCTCATGAGAAGAGTTGACTCATTGGAAAAGACCCTGATGCTGGGAGGGATTTGGGGCAGGAGGAGAAGGGGATGACAGAGGATGAGATGGCTGGATGGCATCACCGACTCGATGCACATGAGTCTGAGTGAACTCCGGGAGTTGGTGATGGGCAGGGAGGCCTGGCTTGCTGCGATTCATGGGGTGCAAAGAGTCGGACACGATTGAGCGACTGAACTGAACTGAGGCCTCTAAGCCAATAGTTGACTTCTAGTTTCTTTGATAGTACCATAGGAAGATGATAGTGATGTTAACATCTGTGTGTACTATGTCCTGTGTGCTTCACACATGTTAATTAAGATTAAAACTATGACTTAGGTACTGTTATACCCATTTTACAGGTGAATAACCTGTAGCTCAGACAGGGTGATTAAAACAAAGTGGCATTTACAACCACTATGGAGAACAGTATGGAGTTTCCTCAAAAAAAAAAAAAACTAACTAAAAATAGAATGGTACAATCATGCAATCCCATTCCTGGGAATATATCCTGAGAAAAACTCTATTTCTAAAAGACATGCACATGTATGTATATATAAGAGAAAACTACTCAACCATAAGAAAAGAATGAAATAATGTCATTTGGAGCAACATGGATGTAACTAGAGATTATTATAAGAAGTGAAGTTAAGTCAGAAAGAGAAAGACAAATATCATATGATATCACTTATGTGTGGAACCTAAAATATAAAAATATGAATGTATCTATGAAACAGAAACAAACTAACAGACATAAAGAACAAACTTGTAGTTGCCAAAGGGGACGGGGTGAGGGAGGGATGGAGTGGCAGTTTGGGATTAGCAGATGCAAACTACTACACATAGGATGGATAAATGACAAGGCCGTACTGTACAGCACAGGGAACTATAATCAATGTCCTGTGATAAACCACAATGGAAAAACTATGAAAAAGAATATATATATATCTAAGTGTAACTGAATCACTTTTCTGTACAGCAGAAATTTACAAAATATTGTAAATCAACTATATTTCAATAAAAAAAAAGTAAAAACAAGATTCAGTTCAGTTCAGTTCAGTCACTCAGTCGTGTCCAAATCTTTGCAACCCCATGAACCGCAGCACGCCAGGCCTCCCTGTCCATCACCAACTCCCAGAGTTTACCCAAACTCATGTCCATTGAGTCGGTGATGCCATCCAGCCATCTCATCCTCTGCCATCCCTTTCTCCTCCTATCCTCAATCTTTCCCAGCATTAGGGTCTTTTCAATGAGTCAGCTTTTCGCATCAGGTGGCCAAAATATTGGAGTTTCAGCCTCAGCATCATTCCTTCCAACAGGAATCCTGATCTCCTTCAGAATGGATTGGTTGGATCTCCTTACAGTCCCAGGGACTCTCAAGAGTCTTCTCCAACACCACAGTTCAAAAGCATCAATTCTTTGGTGCTCAGCTTTCTTTATAGTCCAACTCTCACATCCATACATGACTACTGGAAAAATCATAGCCTTGACTAGACGGACCTTAGTCGGCAAAGTAATGTCTCTGCTTCTCAATATGCTAGGTTGGTCATAACTTTTCTTCCAAGGAGTAAGCATCTTTTAATTTCATGGCTGCAATCACCATCTGCAGTGATTTTGGAGTTCCCCAAAATAAAGTCTGACACTGTTTCCACTGTTTCCCCATCTATTTCCCATGAAGTGATGGGACCAGATGCCTTGATCTTCGTTTTCTGAATGTTGAGCTTTAAGCCTACTTTTTCACTCTCCTCTTTCACTTTCATCAAGAGGCTCTTTAGTTTTCTTCACTTTCTGCCATAAGGGTGGTGTCATCTGCATGTCTGAGGTGACTGGTATTTCTCCCAGCAATCTTGATTCCAGCTTGTGCTTCTTCCAGCCCAGTGTTTCTCCTGATGTACTCTGCATAGAAGTTAAATAAGCACGATGACAGTATACAGCCTTGACATACTCCTTTTCCTATTTGGAACCAGTCTATTGTTCCACATCCTGTTCTAACTCTTGCTTCCTGACCTGCATACAGGTTTCTCAAGATTACACTTCTAATAAGTATAAAATCCACTTTCAAATTCTGGTTCCAATTCTTGCCCTGATGGCTGTAGCATACTGACTTCCAGTTGATTGTTCTTCTGACCTATTACTTTAATTCTGAGTGAATGTGCTTATGTTATTAGAATACTGCATATAGCAACCTATAGTTGATTTCACAATTATTTCAGATTATCTTTGTAACTGTTCTTATTTCTATTAGTTGAAATACACATATAATGCCACTAGAATATTAACAGAATAATTATTATATTAAGAAAGAAAGTTCTGTATTAAAAATTTTTTTCATCCACAAATTGAATATACCTCATTATTTAAAACAAAAAAATAGGGCTAAATCCAAATGTTCATTTTTTAAAGATAACATATACAAATGATAATAATAAACAATTTTTCTTTTCATGAGTTTTTCTCTTAGGATCGAGTTTGGGTAGGGGAGGGTTCTTCTTTATTTTTTAACCCGAGGTTTGAAGTTAATAATAGTTTTTATAAATTAATCACATTATTAAATAACCTTAAATGCTACTTCAACCCAGCTGTATTAGGAATGTATAAATGAAGTTTTCATTTACAGTTTTAAAATTTGTCAAAAAATAATTTCCTTCATTAAAACAGACCTCATTATCCTCAGAGGACCCAAGTTCACTTCATGAGCCACTTAGACTTTATATTCAAGAAAGATGTGACGAGATCTTTAATTACCTAGACAAAGCCTCTTAAGTAACAGAATAGTGGTTATTAACATCTGGGAGAAAAAATAAAAGCAGGGAAAAAAAAAAAAAACAAAGCCCAGAGGCTCCAATTTAATGGAACAGAGCATCATCCTCTCAAATGCACTCTTGAAACTGAGATGTGCAAATTTCTATGTGGTAGCAAGCAAGTGGTACTTTGATTTTATTGTTCATTTTGTCAGAGGCAATGTGATCAGGAATCTTAAGTCCATAGGTAAGTGACAAAGCAAGAAATTCAAGGTAGCTCAAAATATTTTCTTAAATATGAACTAAAGCAGAGGCTTGGTGAGACAGATCTTTCCAAGTTAAATCTAACCTATGATTTTAAATTTTGCTTCAAAAACTAAACAGAGAAAAAGACATTAAAAAAAAATGAACAGCATATGAAACACTTCTGTGAAATGAAGTTTTCAGTGTCTTATATGTTTTATTCCATGATTCCTGAGCAGGAATTGGGAGGACCAGAGGATGCTCTGAAATCCAAGAACAGTGTCTGCCCTGGAATGGATCCCCAGTACATACTCTTCAGACAAATGAAGTCCTTAGCAACCAGCAGTGTCCAGAATAGAACACAGTGATCTTGGACCTACGTGAACTTTGTGATTTTCCGGGTGATGGGTGTGGGGATTCCCCTGACCCTCTAATTGCCCTGCCCCAAATGCAAAGAGTGTCCCAGAGGAGAAACGTGGGGGTTCGGGGCTCTTTTCTTGCTAAATGCAAATACCTGAGGTCATGAGCCATGTTTAGTTGCTCAGTCGGGTCCGACTCTTTGCAACCCCATGGACTGTAGCCCACCAGGCTCTTTGTCTGTAGAATTTTCCAGGCAAGAATACTGGAGTGGGTTGTCATTTCCTACTCCAAGGGGATCTTCTCGACCCAGGGATTGAACCCGCGTCTCCTACATTTCCTGCATTGGCAGGTGGATTCTTTACCACTGAGCCAGCCGGGAAACCCATTGCTAAATGCAAATACCTGTGGTGAAGGTACTTATTTAAGCATTTTGGCACTTCCCTGGCGGCCCAGTGGCTAAGACTTCATGCTTCCAGTGCAAGCGTGTCCATCTCTGGCCAGGGGACTAGTTGCTACATGCTGCAACTAAAGATGGAGCACCCTGAGTGCTGCAACTAAGAACCTACACAGCTAAATGAACAAATATGCTGATCATTACTTCATCTTAAGCTGAGTGCATTTTTGAGAACGCTTCCCAAGCCTGGCAATTTTTAGCCGAGAATGGATGGGAGGAAAGAGATGAAGGGAGCTTGAGGAATGCGTGGGTAGGACAGTAAAGAGACAAACTTCTCACTTCCCCAGCAGAGACAGAGACGGTCATAACACAACCCAAGCAAGACCTGGTCACTAGATCAACATCTCAAGTTGATAAACCAGTTTTTCATCTAAAAACCAGCTGAATGCATTGAAACATATTGATTTTTAGTCCAGAGGACCTGGGAGTTTTGTTGTTGCTGTTTGGTTGGTATACTGGTTGATTTTACCAGCAAGGGCTCTACCCTGCCTTTAAAGCACAATTTTTGGAATGCTAAATTTCATTTTCATCTTTGCTTTAAATTGATGTTCTGTATAAGTAAGCATGGGCTTCCCAGGTGACACTCGTGGTAAAGACCCTGTCTGCCAATGCAGGAGACATAGATGTGTGTTTGATTCCTGGGTTGGAAGGATCCTTTGGAGAAGGGCGTGGCAACCCACTCCAGTATTCTTGCCTGGAGAATCCCATGGACAGAGGAGCCTGGCAGGCTACAGTCCATAGGGTGGCACAGATTTGGACACGACTAAAGTGACTCAGCACACACGTATGCATAAGTAAAATTGCCCCTACTTCTATTTCTTTTTTCCCTACTTCTATTTCTTTGTCTCTATTCATCCCTTTAAAAATTTTGCAGTTCATTGTAAATTTAGGTTTGGAGACTACTTTTTGATTCTGACTAAATACAATGTAAGCATATACTCATGTTAGGAAATAATATTGAAGATATGATTTTAATAGCTGCATTTTTGTATGCCAAGTTGCTCAGTCCTATCCAACTCTTTGCAACCTCATGGACTGTAACCCATCAGGCTCCTCTATCCACGGGATTCTCCAGGCAAGAACACTGGAGTGGGTTGTCATGCCCTCCTCCAGGGGGCTCTTCCAGACCCAGAGATCAAAACTGCGGCCCTTTGTGTCCTACATTTGCAGGTGGGTTCTTTACCACTAGTGTTATCTGGGAAGTGCTAATAGTTGCATAGTATTCTATTATAGTGCTTTGGCATAATTTGTTTAATAAATCCTTTTTACTGAATAATTAAGATTGCTACATCTTTTTTTTTTTTTTTTTGGCCACACTGTGCAGCTTGTGGAATCTTAGTTCCCAGGTAAGGGATTGAACCTGGTCCCCTCCTCCTGCCCCCCCACCCCACCCCACACCCCACACTGAGGGCCTGAGTCCTAACCACTGAACTGCCAGGGAATTCCTTGTTGTCCCTTTTTCATGATTATTGTAAACAGCACGGGAAATAACTCGATTATTTTCTTCTAATCAATTTCTGGAAATGAAATAATGAGACAAGAGGAGCCTAGGATTCTAAATGTGTAAAGTGTTATAATCTTGGGACTTCCCTGGTGGTCCACTGAGTAAGACTCCATGCTTCCAACTCAGGGGACCCAGGTTTGAGCCTAGGTCAGAGAACTGGATCCTGATGCTACAACTAAGACCCTGTGTAGCCAAATAAATAAATGAATATATATTTTTAAATGTTAGAATCTTGATTTTCCCATCTCCTCCCATCCCTCCTTGCTGAGACACAACACAGACATGTCATGCAGCTGGCTTATGTGAGTATGCTTTAAAAATTGTGCTTCTGCTCTAATCAAGGAGAAAATACTCCTAAAGGAAAAAATCAAGGAGAATGTAAATCTCACCATTCACCTTTCCTGTGTGTGTTCTGCTTCGTTTTGTATTTAGACCTGACAGCGTGGGTGAGGGGCGGTCGACCAAAAATGAGCCTGGAAAATATAAAGGGTCTCAAGACTAAGCGTGAGAAGTTAAGAATGGTATTCGAAAAAAAAAAAGATAGTGTCAGGGAGGATGTGCATTGGTTATATGAAAATATACCATTTTGCATAAGGAACTTGAGCATGCTTAGATTCTAGTATCTGCAGTGAGGCAGGGAAAATTTGAAGGGGAAAATTATATATGCTTTAGATGAAAATTTTTACAATTATTTTTAAACTGTATGTGTTTTTTATTCTTTGGATTATCTGCTCAATTACTTTTCAATTTATTTTATTTAATGATACATTAATATAATTAATGTATACTAATAAATAAAACAATTAACAGAATGGTATTTTGAAGTGAAGTATTACCTTCAAATATGTCCCATACAATTTAAGCAAAAAAATTTGTCAACTACATTTTCATAATGAAATGAATATGTTCATAATCAGAAAACTAGGCTTCAGGAGCCACTGTGGCTCTGAATTGGCAGGTAAGTAGTTAATTCATCTAGTCTGAGCCACTAGGGAAGCCCCTGTTTAAGCATTTACTAGGTATGAAATGAAACTTTCAAATCTCCCTAACCCCATCCTCTTCTGTTTGTTAGTACCTGACAGCAAAATCTGAGATGAAATTCTTGGTTCCTGGTATTTTAAGTTATATTCATATTTCTATTTCAATGTAGTTTTTGATGGTTTTTAATCATCTGGGAGATAGATTTGAAACAGTACAATTTTCTCCTTTAAATCGTGTGCTTAACTCTTGTCAATGTTAATACATATTATCTGTGCATATCAAAGTAAAGCTATGAATAGGGCATGCCTTGGGAGATAAAATGTTACAGATTTCACAGACACTGTCAGAAACTGCTGTCTTTCTTTCACATTTTGTTAATTCAGCAGAGTTCTCATGTATCCTAAGCATAAATGATGGTATAATTTTTTGAGGTAAAAATGCTGTTCTCCAAGAAATCATCTTTTCTGAAGATTCATTAGACTTTGTTTAAAACCATAGCTTTGAGGAGCAGTCATATTTTGAAAACATGTCAACTTGCCATAGTCATCATCCTTTTAAATTCTGGAAAAACGATGAAAGCTAGGACAAGTTGACTTTAATTAATATTCTCATCAATCTCTCCAGAGTGCATTGTAATTT
This sequence comes from Nanger dama, assembly GCA_917880005.1. Lineage (NCBI taxonomy): Eukaryota > Metazoa > Chordata > Mammalia > Artiodactyla > Bovidae > Nanger > Nanger dama. The sequence goes on along the minus strand of CAKJTW010000009.1, from coordinate 40,768,348 downwards.
CCATTACTTTTAAAGTGCTTCTGGAACCACAGGGGACGACATTCCTTAGTGAAACTGCATAGTTACATACAAGAAAGTGCAGTAAATGTTATTATGGTATTTTGACTTAAAAAAATATTGGTCACACCACCTGACATGCAGGATCTTAGTTCCCTGACCAGGGATTGAACCCATGAGCCCTGCAGGGTAACTCTTAAGCACTAGACCACTAGGGAAGTCCAGTAGTTTGATTTAAGAAACTCATTGAAGCTACTCAAAGCTGCTTGGTCAAAAACTAAGGATTCAGTTCAGTTCAGTTGCTCAGTTGTGTCCGACTCTTTGCGACCCCATGAATCGCAGCATGCTATCCCTGTCCATCACCAACTCCCGGAGTTCACTCAGACTATGTCCATTGAGTTGGTGATGCCATCCAGCCATCTCATCCTCTGTCATCCCCTTCTCCTCCTGCCCCAAATCCCTCCCAGCATCAGAGTCTTTTCCAATGAGTCATCTCTTTGCATGAGGTGGCCAAAGTATTGGAGTTTCAGTTTCAGCATCAGTCCTTCCAATGAACACCCAGGACTGATCTCCTTTAGAATGGACTGATTGGATCTCTTTGCAGTCCAAGAGACTCTCAAGAGTCTTCTCCAACACCAGAGTTCAAAAGCATCAATTCTTCAGTGCTCAGCTTTCTTTATAGTCCAACTCTCACATCCATACATGACCACTGGAAAAACCATAGCCTCGACTAGATGGACCTTTGTTGGCAAAGTAATGTCTCTGCTTTTGAATATGCTATCTAAGTTGGTCATAGCTTTCCTTCCAAGGAGTAAGTGTCTTTTAATTTCATGGCTGCAATCACCATCTGCAGTGATTTTAGAGCTCCCCAAAATAAAGTCTGACACTGTTTCCACTGTTTCCCCATCTATTTCCCATGAAGTGATGGGACCAGATGCCATGATCTTCGTTTTCTGAATGTTGAGCTTTAAGCCAACTTTTTCACTCTCCTCTTTCACTTTCATCAAGAGGCTCTTTAGTTCTCTTCACTTTCTGCCATAAGGGTGGTGTCATCTGCATATCTGAGGTTATTGATATTTCTCCCGGCAATCTTGATTCCAGCTTGTGCTTCTTCCAGCCCAGTGTTTCTCCTGATGTACTCTGCATAACAGTTAAATAAGCAGGGTGACAATATACAGCCTTGACATTCTCCTTTTCCTATTTGGAACCAGTTTGTTGTTCCATGTTCAGTTCTGACTGTTGTTTCCTGACCTGCATATAGGTTTCTCAAGAGGCAGGTCAGGTGGTCTGGTATTCCCATCACTATATGTTATGTTTTATGAACAAGTTAGCTATCTACACATTAAGAGTACAAATGAAGATAGATTATCTTTTGTCTGAAATAAAGAGGTATGCTTAAAAGAGAGGTTCAATTACAAAACCTCATGCACTATTCTATAAAGCATGGAGTGATCATATAGTTTGGATATGTGTGGGGCAAAGACATAGAATGTTTTTTGTGGTACAAAGCCTCCTCAAAGAATCCAGAACAATGCTTGACACCTGAGGGTAAACAGGGCTGAAATCTCTCTGCATCTACCTGGAAACAATCTATCACTCATCCTGTTATATAAGAAATTATTACCTTTTTAAAGTATGCATTTGCACTTGGGCACTCTTGGCTGATATCACACTCCCATTGTGGTCCTTGAAGAAGAGAAGCTGACTCACACCAGAGTATCACAGTTCCCATTAGGCCAGGTGCCCCCAGATCATCCTGGGCTGTCTTTTCATAGTCTCTGGTCACAGATCTTTAGAAATCCTAAACACTAGGAATGGATAAAAGAGATGTGGTACATATACACAGTGGAATATTATTCAGCCATGAACATGAACTAATGCCATTTGCAGCAATGTGGATGGAACTACAGAGTTTCATACTAAGTGAACTAACAGAAAAAGACAAATATCATGTGATATAATCTATATGTGGAATCTAGAAAGATAATACCAATGAATTTATTTACAAAACAGAAGCAGATTCACAGACTTCAAATACAGACTTTTGGTAACCAAAAATGAAAGGCAGACAGAAGAGGGATAACTTACGATTTGGGGATTAAGAGATATGCACTGGTGGTGATGTGGTGGTGAAGTTGCTCAGTCGTGTCTGACTCTTTGCAACCCTGTGGACTGTAGCCTACCAGGCTCCTCCATCCATGGGATTCTCCAGGCAAGAATACTGGAGTGGGTTGCAATTTCCTTCTCCAGGGGATCTTCCCAATCCGGGTATCGAACCCAGGTTTCCTGCATTGGAGGCAGACGCTTTAACCTCTGAGCCACCAGGGAAGCCCAGAGATATGCACTACTGTACATGAAATGAATAACAAACAGGGACCTACTGTAGAGCAAAGGGAACTCCACTCAATATTCTGTAATAAATTATATGGGATACAAACCTGAAAAATAGATATATGTGTAGTATATGCATATGTATACCTGAATTGGACTTCCCAAGTGATGATAGTGGTTAAGAACCTGCCTGGCAGTGCAGGAGATCTAAGAGGCCCAGGTTCAACCCCTACGTCGGAAAGATCCCTTGGAGGAGGGCACAGAAGCCCACTAAAGTATTCTTGACTGGAGAATCCCCATGAACAGAGGAGCCTGGCGGTCTACAGTCCATGGGGTCACGTAGAGTCAGATACAAGTGAACCAGTTTAGCACACATACACAGAACTGAATCACTTGGCTCTACAGCTGAAACTACACAACACTGTAATTCAACAATACTCCAACACAAAATAAACATTAACAGGAAAAGAAATCCTAAACACGGAAAAAACCAGCAATACCTCATCTCCACGTGTGATTCTAAACAAAAACAACACCCATTTATAAGATAGCGTCTAAAAGTTCTGCTTTTCCTTTTGACACTTTTTCGTTTTTCTTTCTTCTCTCCTTTCTCTCCCCCTCCCTTTGGTTTTTTTTTTTCCTTTCTTTCTATTGAATTCTCTCAAAATATATTTTAAAAAATTCCCCTGCTATGCTAGTGCCCTAAATATGTAGTTGTTTAGCCAGTCTGTTTGGTTATTCAACACTCCATTCAAAGGAACACACCTCAAAATCTCCCTGCTGAAGCCCTTACAAGCCATCTCTAGTATAAATTTCAATATTATGTCTAAATGTCTCTGCTCACTTAATTCATGAAATGAGTCCACTGATGCTCTTTTCTTCTTCCTTCAAAAGGGAAAAGAAACCAAATGAAATGCATAAACCTGGTTGGAATCATTGGCAACAATAAAAAGGTATTTAAGGGGTAACTGAGTGACTGATTATAGACCAAAATTTAGATATTATTGGATGAAATTTCTTAGAAATTATACTGGTATTGTGATCATATAGGAAATGTTCTCATCAGTAGGAAGTGTCTGCTGAAATATTTAGAGGTTTACTGTCACTGTAATGCTATTTGTAACTTGCAAGTTGTTCAGCAAAAAAAGAAAAAGTGTGTGTTATATTTATATATATATAGAGAGAGAGACAGAGAGAGAGGAAGGGAAAGACGAAAACAGATAGAGAATGCCAAAGTGTGACCAAAATATGTAAAATATTTACTTTTCTTTCAAGTTTTCTATAGAGGAGAAACCACATAATCATTCAAAGTAGAATGCCAAGTATCAGAAAAGACAGTTGATATTATGTGGAGCTAATATTCTGGAGTTTTCCATAGTCTGTAAGAGAGCTGGAAGACTATAGTTTTGATTCATTAGATTCATCAAAGAAATCTGAGACTTAAATATCATTTCAGTCATTTTAAGTCATTTAGATAAACGGATTTAAGCACACATATGTGTGTGCTCAGTTGTAACAGACTGTTTGCAAACCCATGGACTGTAGCCCACCAGCCTCCTCTCTCCATGGGGTTTCCCATGCAAGAATATTGGAGTGGACTGCCATTTCCTACCCTAGGGGATCTTCCCGACCCAAGGATCCAACATATGTCTCCTGAGTTGGCAGGCAGATTTTTTACCACTGCATCACCTGGAAAAACCGCTTAAGCACACACATAAGCACACACAGACTTGAGTTCAAAAGCCCTGCAAGTCACTGTCCAAATGCCCATTGCTTTCTAAGGAAGTCCAGCTCTTTAAAAGCTAGCTAACTGGTTTTTCTTTTGATGACTCTCTTTTACAACATCAGCTTTCTAGGAGCTCAGAAACTGCTAGGAATCAATAAAGTAATATTTTTTTACTATCCCACTCAATAAAATATTGTTGCTTCTTTAAGTCATCCAATTATTAAAAATTTAGCGACTGCCTGCTCTGAGCCAGGGCCAGCGTTAGGCTCAGAACATACAAAAATTCATGAACTCTGCTCTCAAGGAGTTCAGGGTCACCTGGAGAGGCAGTTGTACGACACATGATCAGAAAATACTGTAAAAATACTGTAATTATGGTACATATAAACTGCTTTGGGGCCACAGAGTAAGAAGCTGTCTACTGTCTGGTGGATGGGTAATGGTAGTGAGGAATCAAAGGATAAACATTCAGTAACAAACAATAACCATAACGCCAACAATAATTGTGGTCCTAGACCAGGAAAGTCTATAATAACTGTACTTAAGAAGAGGTAGAGGGGGGCTTCCTTGGTGGCTCAGTGGTAAGGAGTCTGCTTGCCGAAGCAGGGGACATGGGCTCTATCCCTGATCTGGGAAGACCCAACATGCCTTGGAGGAACTAAGCCCATCCACCAGAGCTACTGAGCCTATGCTCTCGAGCCTGTGAGCTGCAAATACTGAAGGCTGTGTGCCTAGAACTTGTGTTCTGCAACAAGCAAAGCCACTGCAATGAGAAGCCCACACACCACAAGTAGAGAGTAGCCCCCATTCTCCCCCCAAAACCTGTGCAACAACATAAATCTATTACAGCCAAAAATAAATAAATAAAAATTTTAAAAAAGGATTGACATTTATTTAGGAGGAAAAAAGAGAGAGAGAGATAGAGAGGCTTCCCTTGTGGTCCAGTGGTTAAGAATCTGCCTTTTAAGGCAATGGATACAGGTTCAATCCCTGGTCCAGGAAGATTCGACACGCCTCAGGGAAACTAAGCCCCCAAGCTCTAGATCCTGTGCTCCACAGCAAGAGAAGCCACTGCAATGAGAGGCTCTCAGACTGCAACGAAGAGTAGCCTCTGCTCACTGCAGCTAGAGAAAGCCGATGCAACAAAGACCCAGTGCAGAAAAAAAATAATAAATAAAGAAGGAGTAGAGAAGGGTGGCCTTGGCAGAAGTCAACTCAAATTACCAGTAGGGAAGGTGCCTGGACATATCAATACAAATCTCAGGAAAATATTAATAGGTCTGCCAGGCTAAATTATTTTGCTGTGACCATAAGCTCCTTTCCCAGGTGCTCCTCTGGTGTTATCTAGATGATACTGTGGGGTTTTTTTCCATTTAAACAGGCCCCGAGGCTCATGAAAGACATGTGTGTGGCCTCTGGACAAGCAGCTGGTATGTAGCAAGACAGAATCTAGGTTAGGACTCGTGTGTCCATCTTGTTATATAACATCACGTACCCACAGAGTTTTGCTCAGGAAGATCTTGAAGGAGGGGTAGGAATTTCACAGGCAAACCTTGTAGGGAAGGAGCTCTAGGCAAGAGGTGAACCCACAAGGCACTAAGGAATTAAGAGAGTTTGGCGAATCCTTGTAGACCTGGTTGTTAGGAATGATTGGAATAGACACTATCCTGGTAGAGAGTTTGGAGGAGAGAAAACTTGACAGGGCTCTTGAGTAAGATACAAGGGACCTGGGACTTCCCTGGTGGTCCAAAGGTTAAGAATCCTGCCTTGCAATGCAGGGGACATGAGTTCTATCCTTGGTTGGAGAACTAAGAGCCCACCAGCTGCAGAGCAACTAAGCCCGAGTGCCGCAATTACTGAGACCACGTACAACAACTACAGTCTGCACACTGCAATGAAAGACCTCCACATGCCTCAACTTAGACCCAATGAAGCAAAAAAAAAAAAAAAGATACAAGGGGTTTGTATCTCATGGAGGAAATGTTGAAAAGACGCTGGTTGGGGTTCAGCTTTCAACTTTGTGGTTATATGATCAATTTCTCTTTGTCAAAGATCCTTCTGTGCAAAGGTCCAGGCAGTTTCTAACAGGAGGGTAGCCCCCTGAGGGGCAGGAGCCAGGCACTGGCCAGGTACCCACTGGAAGGTGGAGCCTGCACTTTGACGGTAGACAGCTGCAGGATAAAGAGGTCTTATCTTTGCTTGCTGTTTTCTACCCGATCCTGCTTTCAACATGACTAAGCACAGTATCTTTTCATCATAATCATAAAAAGCATCATGGAAACATTCTTTTAAAAAATGATGACTAGGTATCACTTTTGCAAATGGTGTTTGGGAATCAATAGTTTCCTCTGCTACTTCTATAGGAATATTCTCAAATTCCCATGTTGCTCCTTTGGAGGCATTTTGTGTGTGGGGGTGGGGGGTGGGAGAAGGAACTAGAGATTAAGAGATAAGGTTCAGGGAGAAGTAGAGGTGGAGAATCCCATGGACGGGGGAGCCTGGTGGGCTGCCGTCTATGGGGTCACACAGAGTCGGACACGACTGAAGTGACTCAGCAGCAGCAGCAGCAGCAGAGGTGTAGGGAGCGTTGGATTGCAATTCCATATAATTTAATAAATGATTCAGCATTTTTTTTTCCTTTGGCCATACCATGCCTTTTGTGGGATCTTAGTCCCCTGACCAGAGAATGAACCCAAGCCCTCAGCAGTGAAACTACAGTCCTAACCACTGGCTCACCAGGGAATTCTCTGATTCAACGTAATTCTAAGGATAGAACTTGGAGGCTGAAAGTGAGTCAAAGATGGTTCTTGGTTTTGCCTGAGCAACCGGATGGATGGTAATGTCATTCTCCAAAATACAGGTGTATTTGGAGAGAGATTTTGAAATAAAGATATTTGAGTTCAAATTTGAACGTGTTAATTTTGCCTAAATGGGGAAACATGAACATCTTAATATTGTCTTACAATTTATGAACATGGTATTCTTCCTCATTTTCCTTAGACATTTTTTATTTTTTTAAGTTTTTTTTTAATTGAAGGATAATTGCTTTATAGAATTTTGTTGTTTTCATGATCAAGTTGGGTTTTGTATTCCAGGGGTACAAGGATTCTTCAATACATACAAATCAACCAACGTGACACACCATCTTAACAAACTGAAAGATTAAAAACCATACGATAATCTCAATCAATGCAGAAAAAGCCTTTGATCTCTTGTAGTAGAGCTCTTGTAGTTTTCTGCATATAGCTCTGCAAGTAATTTATCCGTTTCTCTTGGCTGTGTCTGTCTTGGAGGAGCCTGCGCACTTCTCTGTGGAGATGTCCTGTGGGCAAGCCTGGGGGTCTGGTGTACTGTCTGGGCTGGAATTTAGGTTTAATATAATCACATTTGTTATGACTGTCATATTTCTCAGGGTCAGAAGAAAATAAGATTGAGGATTAAAAGTCACCACGATCACTACCAAATGGTTAATTCTGGTGCTTAGTTTAAGTTTAGGAAATAAGTCGAAGAATAGCTGAGACCACCACAGTGATGGCTGAACACATGGGTTTTGGCACCAGAGAGCATGTATGTAGCTCCTGGCTCTGGGACTTTAAGTCCCAGGTCCTGCTAAGTGTAAAGTGTGTTTGATAACAGTGCCCACCCCACAGGGTCACTGGAAGATTGATTGGGGCAGTGCACCTAAGGCCTGAGAACACAGAACAGTGATTGTCACAGTGAATCCTCAATACATATCAGTAACTGTTGTTAGTTATATAACTGAATTGCCAGAACCCCATTCGGGGGATGCCTTGGAAAACCTTAATGGTCTTTGAGAGTCCTGGCACTGCTAGGTAGTGACTATTGATCTTCACAAGAAAAGATGATATTCATTGCCTGTGATAATTTTTCTTGCATAATATATGCCCAGGACTTGGTGACCTCTTTCCGAAGGTGAACTGCATGTGAGAAAGAATATGTAACATCTGAAATTTCCTGCTAAAAGCTCTTTGATTAGAAGCCATGCCTGCTTGTGATTTTTGACATGTGTTTCCAACCTTTCCCAAATGAAGTGTGAGAGTTGTGACTGGATAGCACCACAGACACAATTTCTTTCTGAAGGAAAACAAGGAAAGTGCTTGGAACTCATATCCTGATTTCTCTGCCTCTTCCCCACCAGTGGTTGCCTAGCTTTGTTCACAGGGGTTCCTTCCCTGGTTTAGCCTATTTCAGGCTTTGCATGAGTTGGCCCAAACTTGGACCCAGAGTTCCTCAAAAGAATCCCACCTCAGAGCAGGACAGAAATTGTGTAGTGACAACTGGATGGTCTGGACATTGCTTTGCGCTTGGTTCGATGTGACGTGGCAGCAGGGGTTAGAGGGAGATGATAGAACTTAAACTCTTTCAGAAAGTCTTCATTTTTTTCCAATTCCTATTTCATTGTGTTTAAAAGATGGGTCAAAGGAATGTCTTAGCCAGGAAAAGGAGTATACTCTAGTATTGCCAGGCCCCAGGAAAGAGACCCCCAGCTAACTTTACGACTGACATAGTAGCATTGACTGCAACTGCTTTAAACACACAGAGGAGCTGAACAGGTGCTCCTCCGAAATCTCTTGTGGTCTTATTGTCAGGAGAAAGCCAGTGGGTCTGGGACACAGAGCCCGTGCTGCACAGAGCCTTGTGTGTGTGTGCTCAGTAGCTCAGTTGTGTTCAACTCCGTGTGACCCAATGGACTGCAGCTCTTCAGGTTCCTCTGTCCATGGGATTTTAGAATACTGGAGTGGGTAGCCATTTCCTCCTCCAGGGATCTTCCTGACCCAGGGACTGAACTCGTGTCTCCTACATTGTGATTCCAAGGAAGCCCCCAAATCTATGGTATTTTTGTGTTCACAGATTGCCATAGTTCTTGATGGAAGTTGTCTTAGGCTGCAGAAAACGTGTGTTGAAAGTGTTGTGGGTTTTTTTTTTTTAATCACCATAAAGATAAATGGGGGAGAGCATGCAGCAATATTTCAAATTAGTTTGCACAGATTCTACTCAATTACACAGCTTGTAACCCTGCTATTAAACTTGGGCAGAGACTGTGGAGAGCTCCAGGGGTATTGTTCTTTGGCCAGTGATGGACCAGGTGAGGCACAGATTGATTTGATTTGAAAATCTACTAAAAACACGGGAGTTGTAACTGTCACAAGTATATCACTGTGGGAATGTAAATTGGTGGAGCCACTATGGAAACAGTATGGAGATTTCTCAAAAAACTAAAAATATAACTACCATATAATCCTATAATCCCACTCCTGGGCAGATATCCAGAGAAAACCGTAATTCAAAAAGTCACATGTACCTGTGTTCACTGCAGCACTAATTACAATAGCCAAGACATGGAAGCAACCAAATGGCCTCTGACAGATGTGTGGATGAAGAAGATGTGTTACATTTATACAGTGGAATACTACTCAGCCATAAAAGGAATGAAATTATGCTATTGGCAGCAACATGATCACAGCTGGAGATTAACATACTAAGTGAAGTAAGTCAGACGGAGAAAAACAAATATCACATAGTATCACTTATACATGGAATCTAAAATATGACACAAATAAACTTATCTATGAAACAAAAACAGACTCAGACATAGAGACCAGACTTGTGGCTGCCAAGGGGGAGTGGGAGGGTAGAAGTAGGAGTCTGGGACTAGCAGATGCAAGCTATCACATATAGAATGGGTAAACAACAAGGTCCTACTGTAGGGCACAGGGAGCTATATTCAATATCCTGTTATAAACCATAAAGGAAAAGAATTTGAAAAAGAATGTATATACACATATAACTGAATCACTTTGCTATACAGCAGAAATTAACACAGCACAGTAAATCAACTGTGAAGTGAAGTCGCTCAGTCGTGTCCGACTCTTTGCGACCCCATAGACTATAGCTTACCAGGCTCCTCTGTCCGTGGGATTTTCCAGGCAACAGTACTGGAGTGGATTGCCATTTCCTTCTCCATGGGATCTTCCCAACCCAGGGCTTGAACCCAGGTCTCCCGCATGGTAGACAGACGCTTTACCATCTGAGCCACCAGGGAAGTCAATTGTACTTGAATAAAATAAATTAAAGAAAAAAATGAAAACATTACTGTAAATATTATCTTAGTCTGTAATTAAATTGCATCTCTGGTTCACTTGATCTTACTATACATACTTTCTAGTCTTTTGAATGTGAGGTGCAGATTTATACATATTAATATTTTGAATCAGTAATTGTGACATTTAAAAATGGTGTAATAAATAAATAAATAAATAAAAATTTTAAAATAAAAATAAAAATGGCATAATAAAAAAGGGATAATAACAGACTGTTTGCGAGCTCAATCATATCCAACTCTGCAACTCTGGCGGGCTGTGGCCTATAGCCTGCCAGGCTCCTCTGTCCATGGGATTGCCCAGACAAGAATACTGGAGTGAGCTGCCATTTCCTCCTACAGGGGATCTTTGTGACCCAGGGATCGAACCGTGTCTCCTGCTGCTTCTGCATTGGGAGGCAGATTCTTTACCACTGAGCCATCCGGGAAACCAGTATGCAGACTAATAGGTGGTAACTATCCCTTGCTTTTTGAAATGGAGATAATCCTGGTAATGGATTCAATACTCGCAAGAGTCAATTGTGGTTTTTCATTTATTTGATAAGAGCAGAGATCTCTCAGACAAGAGTTTTGATGCATCTGACAAGCAGCTCCTATTCTCCCCTGTGGAGCGCAGGAGGCTTTCTTTCTAGAGATGGCATCCCTGCCTAGCTCTGCCAGCATTCTCAGCCTTGTGAAGCTGCTGATTGTTCCCAGTTGGAACCTCTGCCCCAGATAGAACATTATTTACATTTGAGGCTCTGGGTTCCTTGCAATAAGTGATTAAAGCTTATTTACTAAAATAGCCTAAATAAAAGAACTACATCTAAGTTCAAAATTCTGTAATATAAAGTCAACTAGGTCAATGTATTTTTAACCTAAAATCTTTCTTTTTGTAATTTGCAGGGCCATATCACAATTCTTTGACTAAAGCTATTTACTTTCAGCAGAAGAGAGAGATGAGACAGAGTATTTACTTTTATAAATCCTGTTTTGAGTCATTGTCATAGTAATCTAGCAAGGAAGATATTTTTAAACTGTTTTATAAAGATAGAAACTAAGACTCAGAGAGGTTAAGCTCTTTCCTCAAGGTCACAGAGCTCCTGTCTATCAGAAAAGGTTTTCAGATTTGACACTGTCTGACATTAGATTCTGTTTCCCTTGTAAAGCTGTGTTTTATTGACTCCATTGGGAGGAAAATGACATTTTCTTCCTCTGCAGCAACTAAAGTTCTGCTAGTCCAGTCACTTCTGTGTTATCTCCTGTGTCAACAATCCTGTCTCTGACGCACCCAGCCAGGTTGGGGTGGAGTGCTGAGGGTTTTCGCCAGTCTTTAACCTGATTTAATCACGTGTGGATTCCTACAGACAGCCATGATGCCACAGGCTCATTCCTGGTAGGTGAGATAAGCGTGAGGTGAAACTCGGTTTTACATGTCTTACCAGCACTTATCACTGGTCATACTTATGTGATAAGTACAGTGTTCATATAAGAACATGAAGGATGGCCACAACCGCCATGGCGTGCCCCTCAAGAGCTTGGAAGTTTCTCTTCTTCTGAGCTGCTCTCTTCCACCATCTTGGCTGCTTCCTCTTTCAGATCCCAGCCAATGTTCAGAGGCTTTTTCTTGTTTGTTTTTTCCATTTTCTTGTGCATTCCTCTTTTAAATCTCTAACTTGATATATCCTCATATTGAAGGTTCCTCCTAACCCCTTATAAAGGCAGTGTACCCTACCTCCTTTAAATTTTTGTGTTGCAAAATAATGCGCCCTTGACACAGGGGAAACACTAACTGGAACCGCCCACCCTGGCCAGGCACAACAGTAACCATTTGTGTGAGTTATTTTATGACAGGAGGTCTTGGTAAGGAACACAGAACAAACAAGCCACCACCAACAGGAAGAATTCGGGAAAGGTCAAAAGGAGATGTCATGTGTCCTACCACCTCCTAGAATCCTCCTTGTTGGAATCCATTTTGTCTGAGCAGTGGATGGGCCACCAAGAAGCACACTGAGTCAGAATAATTGGTCAGAGACAACCAGGAAACTAATCCTATCACCATAAAACTCTAGACTGTGGACCACATGGCAGAGCAGCCCTCCTGGGTTCCCTTATCCTCTGGTTCTCCACCCTTGCACTCCTTCCCTATAAAGTCTCTTTCTTTGTCAGCCAGTGTGTTGTGGCTCAGGTGGTAAAGAATCTGCCTGCAATGAGGGAGACCCAGGGTTCGATCCCTGGGTTGGGAAGATCCCCTGGGGGAAAAAGGCAACCCACTTCAGTATTCTTGCCTGAAGAATCCCATGGACCAAGGAGCCTGGTGGGCTACAGTCTATGGGGTCGCAGAGTCGGGCACAAACGAACGACTAAGATGTCCCTTGGACAGTTTATTTCCAAGTGTTAGACAACAGCCCACTCTCAGGCCCTTGAAGGGGTCCCCCATCCTGCAACACTGATAGTTAAAACTAAAATACAGTGCAATGAAATAGCCTCCTTTTCCAAACCAGCCCTAAGTGCATGTTTCCCATGCCCTTGTTTGCCCTTCACTTCCTTTGCCTAATTTAGATCTGTAAACTCAATGCACAGACTCTTTCCTTTGTTTACGTACATATGGTGCCTAGCACTAGTCTTGGGTTTAACAAATACTAACTAATCATGACTTCAGAATGATTATTATTAGTACTGGCATTAAAAAAAAAAATCACAGTTGGTCAAGAATATTAAATTTCTTTTTTCTCACATGACCTTGACTGGTTTGGGCGCTCCTAAAGCAGACAGCTGTATTATAGCTCGCTTGCTTGCCCCCTTGCAAGCAAGGTCTCTGCTACTTAGAGACTAGGGTTGGGGATAATTGTAGCTGCTTTTCTTTGTTGGAACACATTTACAAATTCTGCATTGCATACCAGTGTTCTGGTGGATATAATTTTAGTGTATGTAACCACCTTAACATAACCAGAGAAACCCAGATTCAATAACATACAATGTTCCATTATGACAGAATTATCTTGCTCGATTTATTTTGCATGTTTGAAATGGAAGGGCTTTGTTTTTTTTCCTCTTTGCATTATTAATTTAAGCATTCATGATAACCAACACGGGCTTTTAAAATTTATGCATTAAACACTGATTGTGTGATGGCATTTACATTGTTAGGTTTTAAAACGAAGTCCTTAATTTTACCGATTTTCAGGATTTTAAAGAACTGTGAATCTGTATACTTTACCTAAACGCTTTTAGAGGGCACCTTAAAATTGGCAGACTGATTTTCAGACTACAATTTCACAGGGCGATTCATAAAAATAAATGCCAAACCCTAGGCAACAATAGAAGGAATTGACAGTGGATCAGAAGTTTAACAACGCATTTCCTTTTAGAAATGTCAGCACCAGCTTTCTCACAATCAGGAAATACAGAAGTCTGTACTTTCCCACCGGCCCAATAGTTCAAATGCAAACACATCAGCGGAAGAAAGTGGTTTTGTCAGTGTGGGGGATGCAATCATGATAGAACAGTTTTATTTGTTAGCTAGATTGTCCTCTGATTTATATTTTTATAAAAAAATTTGTGGTCAAAGCAGAACCAAGGTCATCATAAATACATTTGGGAAAATGGTTTCTTTCTTTTAGAATCAGTTCTAAAATATCCACACATTAACATGACACCACATTAGACTCTTTCTTAGTCATAAGACAGCATCCTTAACCCTGAATTTACTAGGATTCCTAAAAAATCAAACCTAAGAGTCTGAGTCTAATTGTGCTTTTGATACACTTCATCTGACTTGTTCCCTGAGCTCTCTGCTATGTACTCATTGCTTCTTCCTGGGCTTGTAATTGTACTCTCCACCTGGGACTCTCTGGAATGCTATTTGCAGGTAGATACAATATTACCTAGTGGAGTGAGCTCATTGAAAGCAATCCATTGTCTAAACTACAGCCTTCCACTCTTCTGAGATACAAGTAACTGCAAAACAATGTAACTAAAAATTGTTTAGGAGAAGGGGGATGTATGTGAGGAAGCTCTTCAATAGAATTCAACCTCCTTCAGCTCTTAGCCTTGCTTCCAGAGGGTGGTAATCACTAGACACAATGGTAACCCGAGGGATCTCTTGTCTTAGAACAGGGAAGTTTCCTGGATCCTAGCATCCTGGTCTTTCTCCTAGGTAAGGGGAAGAAATTAGGCAAATGTCTAATGCATGGAGCCAGCCCCCAGAAGGTCAGGGGATAGACCATGTTTGTCTTACCCACCACGAGGACTCTAAGCACAGACATCAGTGGGTCCTGGCATACCATACACAATGAATTCTTATTGACTGACTGAACAGTAAACATTAAATGTGCTATTTTGGAACAAAATGACTCTTTATAGATAGATTGATAGAGATGTATCAATTCTATTCTTGTGTCATACCTGGACCAATATGAATTTTAGAAATTTATTTTACTCACTTTAAACACCTAACTTACATAAGGTATCTAGAGATGTATTAGAATTTACTGTTATAATCATTGAGGCTTTTGGAGTTATAGGTAGAATGGTATTAAGACCAGAACTTGAAATGTATTTCTAGAGTTAAAACTCAACATTCTATTTATCCCTTAATGACTTCCTAGATAATATGACAGAACATGCCTTAAACATGTCTTTAACATGCCTTTATGAGGCGGCCTAATAGATGGCTTACTTGGATTATGGTGACTGACAGTTTGGTTTAGAGTAACTGGCAAACTGGCAAGTTTGTGTCTGATTTTGTCACTTATGGTATACACTGCATACTGTTGGAGCTCAAATGTTAATAAAAAAGCAGTTCACACTAAGTATTAGGAGTCCTAGATGCTGAAGGGCGATAAGCATTATTGACATACTTAGATAAGTAGATTCTAAATAGTGGGGAATTAACTTTAATTGAAATTAAATGATAGCTTAGAGGTTGACAGTGAGTTAGTAATTTTGTTGGTGGATAAGACACACTATTAAGCCTCACTTGAGGTCACTGGGGTGATTCTGTATTACAGTAGAGCACTCAGAAAAAAACAAAACAAAACAAAACTGGGTTTGCAACTGTAACACACAACTTTCTGGGTGTGCAGTCTGGGTGAGTGTGTTCCTGCCCACTGCCTGGGCTTTGGGGCTCTGCTCCGGCTTCACCCTCCCTGTGGGACAAGGAATTCCATGCTCTCAGAACACCCTGGGCCCTGGAACTTACTGCCCTGCCACTTTCAGGCCTTATCATCCAACTCTGAGAGAAGGCAATGGCACCCCATTCCAGTACTCTTGCCTGGAAAATCCCATGGATGGAAGAGCCTGGTAGGCTGCGGTCCACGGGGTCACTAAGTCAGACATGGCTGCGTAACTTCACTTTCACTTTCCACTTTCATGCATTGGAGAAGGAAATGGCAACCCACTCCAGTGTTCTTGCCTGGAGAATCCCAGGGACGGGGGGAGCCTGGTGGGCTGCCATCTACGGGGCCGCACACGACTGAAGCGACTTAGCAGCAGCAGCAGCAACATCCAACTCTGGACCACAGCTGGAGAAATCACCAAGGGGAAGCTTTTGTGAGGGGTATGATGTTGTTTGGATGTATAGGCTGGGATGCTTTTGAGTGCATGAGTCTTTGGGTAGAAGGTAATGGAGCCGAGGTGGGAGGAAAATGAGGTGTGAGTTTCAAGCCCGAAGTAAAAGTCTGTGACGCAATTGTGTTCCATTTAATTTTTAGCTTTAAGAATTTATGATGAGGTCTATATTAGCTTGCCCTTGACCCCTCCAAACTTCAAGGCAGGCCTAGAACTAGGGCAAGTCACTTAGCCTATTTTAGTCTTAGTTTCCTCATCTGTAAACAGGATGGTAGTAACTGTTCCACTAACCTCAAAGGGTTGGGAGGATGAGAATGATCTTAAAAATATTATTAACTACTGTGCTGAGCACACAGCATGGTTCAAGCACTTTGTAAGGCACTTTGAATGGATTCTATTGGATCCTTGCAAATCGTCAGGGAATGCAATTTTTATCCCATTTTTAACGAGCAGCAAACAGGCTCAGAGAGGTTGCTTCTCTCTTAGCCTCTCCTCCTCCATCAGGGGCACAAGTGAGATAATATATGTTAACAGTCTCCTACACACACAAGGTGATATTATAGTTATTCATTAATTTACCTCATGTTGAGTGAACAAAAGGAACAAATATAATTGATCTTCAGAAGCTTACATCATTATGGAGGGAAACAAACAAGAAATAAATCAAGTATGTAAAATACGTAGCATGTCAGATGGTGGTAAGGAAAGCAAGGGAGAGAAAGAGGGGCATGTGGAGACAGAGGGAAAGTCACATTCGAATAAAGATACGAAGGAGGAGCAGAGGGCACATCATTCCAGGCTTTGTTTTTGGTGGCCTAGGGAAGCCGGTCACCAATGCAGGTGGCAGAGGAACTGCAAAGGGAAAGGCCATGAGACTGCGAGTTCTGGAAGCGGCGTGCAGGCCAGTGTAAATGGAAAATGAGTAGGGGGTTGAGTTGTAGGGGATGAGTCAGAGAGACAAGCGGGGGAGGACCACTCTGTAGGTCATCTGAAGTGAAATGAAGTCACTCAGTCGTGTCCAACTCTTTGCGACCCCATAGACTGGGGCCTACCAGGATCCTCTGTCCATGGGATTTTCTAGGCAATAGTACTGGAGTGGATTGCCATTTCCTTCTCCAGGGGATCTTCCCAACCCAGGGCTCGAACCTGGGTCTCCTGCATTGTAGACAGACGCTTTACCATCTGAGCCACCAGGGAAGTTAGGACATGATAAATAAGGACCTTGGCTTTTACTGTAAACGTGATGGATAACTAATGAACTTTTCTTTCTTTTCTGGCAGAAGAGTAGGGCTTCCCTGGTGGGTCAGATCACAAGGAATGTGCCTGCAATGCAGGAGTTCTGGGTTCAATCCCTGGGTTGAGAAGATCCCCTGGAGAAGGGAATGGCTACCCTCTCTAGTATTCCTGCCTGGAGAATTCTGGGGGCAGAGGAGCCTGGCAGAAGAGTAAGTTGAACTGGAATGAACAGATTCATTATACATGTTGGAGGCAAGGGGCAAAAGAGGGAGGCCAAGCAGGTGGTTATTGCAAAGTTTAGGCCAAAGATGATGCTGACGTGCACCAAGGTCATGGCAGTTTTCAAGACAGTGGGTAGAGGTTAGATTTCAGATACAGTACTTTGAAGGTTGAGCTGACAGGTTTATTGAAATTTGTAGGGTGTAAGAGAAAGAGTCAAGAAAGATGCCACGATTTCTCACCTGGGCACTGGGTGACTGGTGTAGGTGACTGTTGGCTGGAATGGGGAAGGCTGTGGGTGGGGCATGTTTGGGGCTGAAGATCTGGAGCCTGGTTTGCACATGTTAATTCTGAGACATCTACTGGGCACCAGATGGAGATGTCAGGTAAGTTTTCTCACTTCATTGGATTTGATTTTTCTTCTTTTCTCTCTTCACAGAGTGGTAATGACAACTTATTCAAGGTGGTGGTCTATGTCATAAAGAATCTGATGCTGGCCCTCAAGTGAGGAGTTTGAGAGAAACAAGGGGAAGCAGTTGGGGCAAGGGTAATATCTAGAGATACAAAGATCTAGAGATACAATTTGTAACTCAGATTCAGTTTCAGAAGGCTGGGCCAGGACGGTTTCTTCTCTTTGAAGCTGCACAGTCTGTTTAACACCACGCAGATGACTTCAGGAGCCTAAAATGTTTGTTCAAAACCTATTCCAACTGTTTAAAATAAACTAGATGTTGAAACAGTATGTTTGAAAATTGGAGGAAAGTCCAGCGTAGTAAGTAGTGCAAATAACAATCTTTCTCTGACTATGGCCTCCATACAGACAGCAAAACATGAACTTATTGAGGGTGAGCGAAAGGGAGGCAGGTAAAAATAAAACCCTAGGACCAGAACTCCAGAGCTGTGGCCGCTGGCTGGCTGACCTTGCACTTCTCGACCTGGCCCGGGGGTGGGGGGGCGGAACACAAGGGCCCTGTCCTAGTGTTTCTTAACCAATTAAGTCCAACTTGGGTCCCTGGTCTGGAGGTTGACTCTGCCTCATGCCAAGCACACCTACAAGGGTTTCTGCTTATGCCACAGGATTTGCTGTCTGAGTCTCGGGCAAAAGGCTGATCACCTTTAAATCTGGAGTGTTTGCCTGTCTAGAGGCGGTGTTTAGTCCAGTATTGAACCCGCACGTTTCCACCTCCTTAGTTTCGCGGTCACTTAAGTGTCAGGCGCCTGCTGAGCACGGGAGGCAGGAGGGAACGCTTTCCCTGAAGCAAGTCACAAATACACCTAATAAACCCCTAGAGGACTGATTGCCTCTGCAGCGACTCGGAGCCCAACCCCTGGGTTCAAAACGACTGCCCAGGGCGGCCCAAGCTGCGGCCGGACTTCGGTTCCAGGTCAACTTTCAACCTCAGCGGCCGAGACCTGGCGGCAGGGGGAGTGCGGAGAGGGGAGGGGACGCTGCAGATCCCCGGGATTCTGAGTGGGCTGTGGGGAGGGGGCGCGGCGTACGCCGGGGAAGGGGTGGGGAGTGGGGAGAGGGGGAGTCTGCGCCTTCCGCCCCGGCGCTGAGACTCGTCGCCTCCCCGAGGCCAGGTGGAGCGGGGGCCCCTCCGGCCCCGGCAGCCCCGCCAGGGCGCTGCCATCCCGGGCCGCCGGGCCACCCGGCTCACCTGGCCGCCAAAGGTGCCGCTCACCAGCGAGGGCGCGGCCGGCGGGCCTACCGGCTGGGGGCTCGGGGGCGGGCCCGGGCGCAGGACGCCCGGCCCCCGCCGACGCGGCGCGAGCCCACTGGCCGCAGACCCGTCACTCACTCTTCACCATGGTTGCAGCACAAAGCGACCGGCCCCGGAGGCCGCTTCCTCCCTAAGGAACCGCGGGGCGGCGCGGAGGCGCAGGAGGAGGAAGAGGCGGGGAAGAGGAGGGGAGTCGCCGCTTCCCAAACACTCTCCGGGGGCTGTGCGCGACGCCCGCCGCCGGGAGTCAGGACCCGGCTGCTCACGGCCCCTTCCCTCCGCGCCCTCAGACCGGGAACAAAGTTGTCGAGAGTCAGGCGGCCGAGGGCGCAGCCGGGGGCGCTCTGGCCGCTCCGCGCGCGCCGATGGGGGAGGCGGCGGCGGCGGAGCGCACGGCGGCTGCCGGGGCGGCGGCGGCGGCGGCGGGGCGGCCTGAGGGGATGCAGCAGCAGTCGGGGGCTCGGCGGAGCTCAGTAGACAGAGCTCCGGCGCGGCGGAGACAGAGACAGAGGCGATTCAGCTCCGGAGCGCGCAGACCTGAGCCAGTCCTCAGACGGCGGCCGCGGTGCCGGAGTGCTTTCCGGAGACCCCGAGAGGAGGGGGCGGCCCTGCGCCCGGAGGAGCAGGAGGCCTGCCGCCCCAGCCTCCCCCCTCACCGCGGCTCGAACGCCCTAAAAATAACTCAGGCCCAAGAGGGCCGGGAGGAGCCGCCGCCGTCCCCGAGAGGAGCCGGGGAGGCGTGTCGATCCAGGGCCCGGAGGGAGCCTTCCCGACCGCGCGGCGCGGAGAAAGCGGAGGAGGCGGAGGAAGCAGGAGCTCCCGGCTGCCGGGCGCCTCGGGGACCCTCGGGCCTCACGCCCCCCGCCCCGCCGCGCGCCCGGGGCCCCGCCGCCCGGCCGCCGCCGCGGTTTGGCTGGTTGGCCCGAGGCGGACGGGCGGAGCGCGCAGGGCGGAGGCGCCGGCAGCGGCGGCGGCGCTGGGCCGGGAGGAGGCGGCCGAGGGCGCGGAGCGGCCCCGGCCCGGGCCGCGGGGGAGATGGCGTCCTACGTGGATAACAGCTTCCGCCAGGCGGTGATGAAGAACCCGGCCGAAAGGACCCCCAGGTGAGACCCGTGTCGGCTGCGTCCTCCCAGCCCCCACCCCTCCCGACGCCGTTTGCCCCCGCACCCGCGCTTCCCATTAGGTCCCCAACTTCCAGTGGCTTCATCGGGTCGTCCTGGCATTATTTCCCCTCTCTTGGGTCGTCTTTTCGCTGCCCTCTCGGTACTGTCCTGCCCCGCGATTGTCCGGCGGGGCAGAGAGGTCTCTCCCGAGCGTCCCGGCTTCCCAGCCGCTCGCTGGGCCTGCGAGTCAGCGGGGGTGACCGCCCCTCCGCCGTCCTTCTTGTCCCACCGGTCGCAGTGCTTCCTTCCTCCGCGAGCCTATGGCCCCTTCTGCCTTCAGAGTTCTTGGGTGTTTGCAGAGGTGTTGAGGAAACTCAGAGGGCTCTGCGAAAGACAAATTCGCGGTGGCCTTCTAAAGTGAAACGTTGAGATGTTTGTATACTTACTGTTTTGCTTTTTTGGGGGAAAAGGATGCCGCTTTCCAAGGAAGGGAGGAGAAAGTCGGATAGCTAGGTTACTGCTAGTAGTTTCAATTGCAGACAGAATTGCAGATCAGGCATGTTCAAATACTAATCCCACCCCCCCTCCGCCCCCGGGAAGGGCGCCCTGCGGATTCTTCTGGTGTTGCACAACCTTGTCAGAATTAGGTAAGTTTGTTAACCTTTACACGTTTCTGTTTACCTTCAGGCTTATTTTTCTCTGGCTTTAAGTGGAGGAATTGCTGATGGTGTTGGATCTGGTCGCCTCTAGTTGGACTAGAAAGGGGGAGATTTATAAAAATGTGGTGGTTTGATTTTTTTTTTTGCTTGTAGTTGCTGACTGGATAATGACGCATGCGTTGGGATGGTGACTCCAGGGGATCCTGCTGCCAACCTTCTTAAGACAAATAAGCCCTCCTGATCCTTGGGACCATCAGACATTTAGGATCTAGTGCTTGAAAGAGTGGCTTCGCTTGTTAGGTGTTGGATGCCATCTGTTCACATCCGAATGCTCTCCTTCTCTGCCGTTGACGGTTGTTATTTAATGCGGGGAAAAGAGGATAAAATAGACTCTTCTACTGGCTGCCTTTGGGCAAGGCCCAGGAATGGCACCTGGTACCGTTTTTCATTATTTTTCTGATGCAGCCGTCACATCTGGGGAGTGTAGCTAGAGTGCGCATATTTACCAAACATGTGGAAGATGGGTGATAAATTTTACAAGGAAAATTCATTTCACACTGTCACTGGAAAGTTCCCGATCTGAAGGATTACTTTACCAGCACAGCAAAGCCTGTGCTGCCCAGGTCCTGTTGCACTGGCTCCCCTGTGCCTTCTCCACCTACTGTTTGTTTTGCGGTTGGCAATCACTCAGTCCTCTGCATCTAAAACTGTAGGTTCATAGCCACAGTGTGATGGAAAAGCTAATTTCAGTGAAGTGTTTCAATGCCTTTCAGTGTTTGAGGTGCCAAGTGAAATCACACATGCTGAGAATATTAGAACTCAGTAAGGTGGTCAGAAAATGATGTCAGAGGCCTTGGGTGGAAATTAAAGAGGAGGAAGTGGTGTGTTTGGTTGGTTGATTAGAATAGCAATGACTCAATACCTACTATCAGGTGGGGTGGGGGGGTAGTCAGTCACCAAACAAGCCTGAAAGAGGCAGAATGTCCACTGTGACAGTGCGTGGATTGTGCCAAAGAAATGAACTGTTAAACTTTCCTGTTTCCATGCCAGCTTTGGAGAACAAGAGTGAAAACCGACCAAAGTAGAACTTGGCCTGAGTCAGAAGTGGGCCAGTTGGTACTGACACCAACAGTGTGCAAACTTCACTGACAGCCTGAAACCAGCATATTTATCTCCCTCCCCTGAGCCCCTCCACACACACCTTCACAGAACAAGTCACCCTAAGGGAACTTACCAAACATTTTGAACTTTCGTAAGTGTCCACCCTATTAATTTTAAAGCTCAATGCAAACCTCCATGTTTATCATTCTAAGGAGAAAGTAGTTGGTAGGGTGAATGCTTCGCATCTTTACCTGGCTCATTAAAAGAATTACTCTTCTAAAAGTTTGAAATTTACTCAGAAGTTAAAAAAAAAAAAAGGCCACTTTGGTATCAGGTGGCTTTTCTGTTGAGTGCTTTGTGAATGCAAGGACTGGAAGTTTTCCTGCACTCTCTTTTCTCATGACTACTTGAGAGTTAGAATTTTGTAATATAAAAGCAAAGTTATTAAACCTATGAACAGACACGTGAATCAGGAAAGTTTTGATGTTGTGCTTCTGTTTCTCAGGATAGATTTGTAAGGAGTTTGTATGATTCTTATGACAAGCAAAAGAAAAGCGCTTTAAGAAAAAGATAGAGGGAAAAAAAAAATATATATATTTAAATTCATTTCCTTTTTTTTTTTTTTTAAATACCACCAACTCAGTCTCCTAAACCCCGAGAAGACATACTTTTGTACCAGGTCAGTCAGTTGCCTAGAAGTAATCATGCTGTCACTTGTATAACCTAAAAAGTTGGCTAAGAAGTTAAAGAGGCGTTTAGGGCAGGGAGAACCTCAGTGCAGACACAGGGACTTTGAAAATTATTATGAAATTAGGAACCTTTTCATAGCCACCTGGGAAATGGAATCCATTTTTCCCATTTATTTAGGCACTTCAATAGAGGGGGATAGTAAGGAGAAGCAAGCAAAATTGTCACCCGAATTTTTAGCCAGATGTTGCACATTCAGATTTAAGGGGCTGTCACTATTTCACCTGATATTCTGGGAAGAGGAAAAAAAAGCTATCTTTAATCCAGTTTGTATCCAGTATTGTGTGTCTGGAAAATGGCTAAGTTGTAGTCAATGGGGCACTGTATTCTCAGTAACAAACCTACTTGAAAATAAGGAACACTGCACGTTCTATTGAGATTTTTCAGTGCACCTCTTGGTGAAAAACAGGACTCTTAAGCAATTGCTTTATTAAACTATTTGGGTTTATGTCTTCAATCACTTAAGTGGGAAGCTTGGTCACCTAAGCAATTTAGTGAAGTAAAAGATGTAAATAAATTACAAACAGCTTCGCCCCCAAGGCTTTAAACAATAAAATGAGTTTTCCAAACCATTTTATTAACTTATTGAGTTCAGACCCTTTCAGGTTGCTTAGGTGGGGTGTTTAAATGTCTGTTTTTAGTCTTTCAGGTGAAACATCTATTGCAGAGTTGTTTTTTCTGCTTTAAAGATTTAATATGTGTTTTTAGCTAGTTGTAAAAGTTACTTTTTAAAATGATTTGTGTTTTAAAATTGTCTGTATTTTAAAAGTATTTTAAAAAACAGCTCGTGCCTCGCCTCTTCCTAGTTAATAATATTACTTTGTTCTTCACTGATTTTTAGGGGGAGTGTGTGGCTATTACACCTTTTGATTTAGTTGCTAATTCATGAATTTGTCATCAGAGAGCTCATCACAGTGCAAGATTATTCTTTGCAAAAGTCACTTGGTAGAATACCTCTTGAGTCTTAATGAGAGGGTTGAAAAAGTGCCTTTAGCATAGGGAACTTTAAATTGTGAGAATCTGTACAAAAAGAGTTTCTCTGGTGGATGTTTAACTTTCAGATCAAGTGGAAAATTGTCTATTGACACATCAAAATTTCCATTTCTTTTTATCATTGTTTATTAGCAGTCTTATATTTTCATCTGACAACTTATACTTTAATTATATTTTGGCTCGTTTGGGGGCTCCAGTAATAAATAATGTCTCAAGTAGTTTTTGTTCATAAAACACAACTAAATGATCTGGGTGCAATTTTGAAAAGTCTCACAAAGTAATGCCTCTTTGGCTACAAGCATTTAGCTCTCATAGCAATGATATTTGAATTTGGAGGTTAAGAAAATGCACATTTATTACTGAAAAGCTAATTTCAGACTGTATTAGCATGTGGCTCTGAACAAGGGAGGACTTAAGTTTGTGGTAAAAATTATTAACATTCTTGTGCATTATTGGTGGAAACTTAGTTGCCTTCAAATAACCTTTTAAACATTTAGTAATTAACAGTTCCATAATTAGCTTTGCATATCTTGGCTGAGATTCAAAATGAATCTAACTGCAGTGCTGTGTGGAGGCTGGTTTAATGTAGTCCTTCCACAGACCCTGGGATTTTCACAGACACTCAACCCCACCTCTCTCCCACCCAAATTAAAAAAAAAAAAAATGAAGAGGACTTCCTGGTTGCCAACTTGGTGCAGTTTTATGTTATGAAAACTCACCAAGTTTTTTTTTTTTTTTAAATAATTGAAGTATAGTTGCCTTACAGTGGTCATTTCTGCTGTACGACAAAGCAATTCAGTTAGGTATGCTGCTGCTAAGTCACTTCAGTCGTGTCCGACTCTGTGCGACCCCATAGACGGCAGCCCACCAGGCTCCCCTGTCCCTGGGATTCTCCAGGCAAGAACTCTGGAGTGGGTTGCCATTTCCTTCTCCAATGCAGGAAAGTGCAAAGCAAAAGTGAAGTCGCTTAGTCGTGTCCGACCCTCAGCAACCCCATGGACTGCAGCCCACCAGGCTCCTCCATCCATGGGATTTTCCAGGCAAGAGTATATATATAACTTTTTTTTGGCAGCACTGGGTCTTTGTTGCATAGGCTTTCTCTAATTGCGGTGCCTGGGCTTCTCATTGTGGTGGCTTCTTTTGCTGTGGAGCACGCTCCCTAGGTGCGTGGTCTTCAGTAGTTGCAGCACTCAAGTTTAGTAGTTGTGGTGCCCAGGTTTAGTTTTAGTTGCTCCTTGGCATGTGGGATCTCCCTGGACCAGGGATGGAACCTGTGTCCTTGGCAGGAGGATTCTTAACCACTGGACCACCAGGGAAGTCCCTATGAGATCCTCTTTAAAACATTTTTTTCCATTATGTTTTATCACAGGATATTGAATATAGTTCTCTGTGCTCTACACGACCTTGTTTATCCATTCTAGATATAATGGTTTGCATCTGCTAACCCCAAATGCCCAATCCATTCCCCTAGTTCCCTCCTGTTTGAAACCATAGGTCTGTTCTTTTTTTTTCCCTCTTAATTTTCTTTCAGCCTGAGAAAACTTCATCCAGGTACATTTGGGGGCGGGGAGTTAAATAAACACAGTAAGGTCTGCCTTTGATGTTTGAAATTCAAGGCATATAAAGTCATATTACATAATAGCAGCATTTGCTTCCGACATAAATGAATTATTTGAAATAAAGATACAGTAACCTTTTCGAAAAACAGAAAGACTGCCTTCTTGACTCTTTTGAAGAAATTTTTTTTTAGCTTTGTTACTTTGTAAGTTTTATAGGTAATGAAAAGGAATTATAATTTCCTCAAAGAACTTTGGTCTAGACTTGTGTAAAGAGATATGGAAGTGTGGACCCCAGTGATAGTTCCATGATATTGGTATTATATGAGCTGTTCCCTCTCCTCAACCTGTTTTTGGTAACAGTTTTCTAGAAGTTTAGAGTTTCTCAAATATTTAATAAGCACTAGATAAACTGCAATCAGAACTTACATTTTGATCCTGTTAACTGCTGGAAGTTCAGTTGACCAGCCAATACTTTCTGGCCCTTGGCAGCTTTCTGTTCTCCAGCTTGTGGTGCGTGTTCACGTAAAAGCTAATCAGAGAAGAAGAGATCCTGAAGAAGGATTAACCGTTGGTGGTTTATTCTGGGGAGGGCTGATAGTAACTTTCTTAGAAGCCAGCTAGCAGTCAGTGGAACTGAAGTGATGCACAGTGGTGATTCTGATCTCTGCTGAGTATTCATGCTAGAGTTGAAACTCATTCTTTTTAAAAAATAATTTGTGTTTTTAGTTTAATTGTAGATTCACATGCAGTTGTAAGAAATAATGCAGAGATCTCATTACAAAAACATTTGTAATGTTTTCCCCATTACAAATATCTTAAAAAACTGTAGTGGAACATCACAATGAGGAGAGTGGCATTGATAAAGCCTAGGTGCAGAGGGGTTCCATTACCACAAAAATTCCTCTCGTTGCCTTTTTATAAGCACGATCACGCCAGCCCTACCTCTGGCAAGGACTCATCTCTTCTCCATTGCTATAATTTTGTCATTTCAAGACTGTCATGTAAATGGAATCATACACAGATTGACTTTTGGATTGCCTATTTTTCAATTAGCATAATTAAGGCTTGTTACCTTTTGGCCAAGATGAGTTTAGTTACTATCGTCTCTGAGTGGTTTGGGCTGTGTTCTTGAGATACTAAAAGTATTTAGGGATGGGGACAGCACGAGGTAAGGTGGATTTAAAACAGTAACAGTGAGAAATTGTTATAATCATATGTATAAAATAAAGACCAAAGATCATTAGATCTTGGATTGAGCAAGAGTTGTGAGAGTACAACACATTTGGGATATTTCAATATATATAGTATTTTTTTTCATAAAAACATTTTTTTTCTGTGTATATAATGTTAGTGTAAAGGTAGTCTTACCATCTAGGATACATCATGAAAAGAAATTACCTGGTTTTCCTCAACCAAAGTGGTGTTTTACAATTCAGAAGGAAGTTTGATGGATGTCTTTATACAAAGGAGTTCCAGGGGGACAATTTGAACCACCAAATATGGAATTATACCTCTAGGGAAAAAATATCCATGAACTCATGCCAACATAAGTAAATTTTTAAATAAATAAATAGGGGAGAAGAGACAGCTCTTTGTTACAGTAGGATTCCCCCTCCCCTGCCCCCCCACCGCCCTGACCCACCAAAAAAAAAGTAGATGGTATGATGGAAGTGGAAAACCACTAGTAGGCAAACCTTACAGTAATAATGGCTGCAAACAAGAATCAGTAGATGCCAGAACTAGTGGGTGAGAGTATGATGACAAATATATATACATCAGATATCAGAATATTTGCTTAGTCTCAGAGTGTCTTCCCCACAAGATCAATTAATTAATTACAAAGGGGAAATCAGTACTTTTATAGTGAAGAAAATTATCAGATACCAAATTGACTAGGTGATCAAAGTTATATGACAAGATGTGTCGACATGATGCACCAAGAAGGGCACGTCTGAAGTGGTATTCTTACTAAAAAGCCCTTCAATTTGAGTGTCATAAAACACTAGGCAAATTCAAATTTTAGGATGCTCTACAAGACAACCTGGAGGAGGAAATGGCAACCCACTCTAGTATTCTTGCCTGGAGAATCCGATGGACAGGGGAGCCTGGCAGGCTATACAGTCCATGGGGTCACAAAGAGTCGGACACGACTTAGTAACTACACGCACAAGATGGCCAGTACCTAGAGGTGCGTTCAGGTTACAACAGGATGAAGTGCTGAAGAAGAGCCACAGACTGAAGGAGACCAAGGAAGCATTATAACCAAATGAACTGTGGGATTCTGCATGAGGTCTTGGACCAGAAAGTAAACACTGGGACAACCGGTGACATTTGAATCGATAGTTTTACTGTGGCAGGCTGGATGAAGAGTGTATAGGATCTCTGAACTACCTTTTATAAAAAAGATAACTTCTTTTAGTGTAAAGCTATGTCAAAATTAAAAGTGAAAGAAAACCAACAACCAGCTTTTGGGGTTGTTGTGACTCTGACAAGAGGCCACCAAATTAAGATATTTTTAAAAATAATCTTTTTTCCTGAGCTAATCTTAATGAAGAGCTCAGTACCTTTAGCTAAATATTTTGTGTACGTTAAGACATTAGTGACATGGCTGAATCAATATATTGGAATTAAACACACACACACATATCCCAGCTTGCAATAAATGGACAAGAAGAGTTAAAAATTATTCACCGTTTCCCCTAAATTTTGTAGATATTCCCATAAAAATGCAGTGTATTTTACTAGTTGTGAAGGTTTCGTGATCCCACATGTAAGTGAATTAGAATATTTGGTATACGAAAAAAATGTGCAGGAGAGAAAATATTCCATGCACATGAAGCAAGTAGAAAAGACGCTGTGGTAGTAGTTTAAGGAAGTCAGTTGAGATGAAATCAAGTTTGTAGCATCCCCCTCTCTTTCCTTTCCTGTGAACTTAAAAAGTCTTTAAATTGTTACTTTTGGTAGGAGTGAGGAGGTGGAAGGGAGGAAGGGTGGCAGTGGGTATTAAAGAGGCAGGTCAGAGGACCTATTACAGCTGGAGCTGCTGAGACCTCTGAGCTGCGTGTGCAGCGTTTCATTAAAATCAGTTCAAGACAGAAATACAAATCTTTTTTTCCATATATATATATTTTATGTATATATGTAAATGGAAAATCGAAACACAAAGGCATTATATATAATGCCTTTGCATTTCTGTTACAACCTCCCTTCCTCTGCCAGCCACCTACCTTTCTTTCTTGTAGTAAATATTGGAGAATACATGCTGTTTTTGTATACTATGTATTTTTTTCTGTAACTGAAACTAGCGCTGGAAGATTAGATTAAAAATGTAGGTAACATTTGAGATAACTACAAATAAACTATAAGCTGGGAGATATTTACTATTTTCAATTATAAAGATAAAGCCATTTGTTTTCTATATTTCAGTAGGATTTTTTTCTGTTTGATGTTTTCGGTAACTGCTTTTGAGGGCACAGCTGAAAAACAAGAGCTGGCCAGCCTGTGAAGTAACTAAAATCTTACATTAATAAAGTAAAAACAGTGAAAATATATAGATGTCAACTAGCCCTATTTAACATTTGTCCAGTTGTTCTGTATGTAAGTTAAGTATTTGAAGTCTTCAAGGCAGTAAAGTTTCTGATTTCTTCTGTGACATTATGCAGTCTTGCAAGCCCCACACTCAAATTAGAAAATTTTTGGTCAAATTGTTAGAAATGTTTGGCTAAGCTAAATAGTTACTGTATTAAGAAAGTGCTTGATCAAATTTATACATTTCCAAACAACTAGAGCTGAGTTTTAAAAACTCACGAGTTAAAAAAAAAGATTGAAATGCCAAGAATAGAAGTGAAGAAGACTTTGTTTGCATTTCAGTTTTTCTAGTCTTCATTTGTGCTGGATTCCCTTACTTTCATGGGACTGGAATAAACTGAGGGGCGAGCTTTAGGGGTTGGAGTTATCAAGCACTGCATTGCTCCTTCAATTGGGAAACCACAGACTTCATTCAGAGGCAGACAGTGTATGCAGAGACCCACAAGTTCTTCAATCCCAGATGTGAATCTCCAAACCTAAAGTCATCTGAGACTTAAGTTGGAATGGGTAAGAATTCCTATCTTGATTCCATTTTCTCTGGTATGGTTTAAATCTACATCAGTTAGAGGAAGCTCTGTGGGGGTCAGCATGGTAAAATCATTTCACTTTAAAAGTCCTTGTTCCCACTTGACATTTGGTGGGATGGCTGCTTTCCTTTGTAGTTGCACATTTGTATCTTTAAGTGCATTCACAGTATAGTTATTTTGAGTTTTTGAGTATATTCCCTTCATCTATCCTGGTGGCTATGACCCTGAACTTTGATATCCAGACCACAGACAGCTCTGTGGTCCTGAGGAGGTAACTTAACTTCATGGGGTCTCAGGCTTTTGGATTTCAAGGACTTTTTAAAAATCATAAAACTCTGGGCTTCTGATATTGATTTGTCACCTATTTATTTTGAGAAGTAAGCTTGTTTAAGTGAATTTAAACTCGCTCTCCACTATTCTCATTTCATAAGAGAAAGGACATTCTAATATCATAAGGACAGAAAGGTTATAGTCTCAGAATAAATTTAGCTGTGTTTCACCATATTCTGTTTTTGTCAAGGATTGTTAAAATTTTGCCACCGATGAGTATGGGGCTTCCCAGGTGGTGCTAGTGGTAAGTAGCCTGCCAAAGCAGGAGATACAAGAGATGTGGGTTTGAGCCTTAGGTTGAGAGGATCCCCTAGAGTAGAAAAGGGTAACCCATTCCAGTATTCTTTCCTGGAAAATTCCACGGGCAGAGGAGCCAGCTGGTCTATAGACCATGGGTTCACAGAGTCAGACCCGATTGAGCAACTCATATTACCAGCCTTACATGATTGTGTAGATTAAGTATGCTCATGTATTTTTAGTTTTTTTTTTAACAGTCTCTGACTTGAGTGCTTAATATTTATTATATTTTAAAACTTTTTATTTTCTGTTGGAGTATAGCCTATTAACAATGTTGTGATACTTTCAGGTGGACAGCGAAGAGACCCAGTCATTCATACATGTGTATCCATTCTCCCTCAAACTCCCCTCCCGTATTATTATTTTTCAGTTGTTGATGTTTATTTTTCCCTTAGATAATTTTTCATCATTCATCTATCTTACAGTTAATTCACTGAAGTGATCGTAACATAAATCTAATTGGTGGAATTGATTCAAGGCTTAGATTGTGTTGGCATTGCATTAGTCTGCAGGTTATCAGAAACCACATACATGGAGGCTTAGCGATGGGCTTATCTTTCTCACAAAGTAAGAAATCTCAAGTTAGGCAGTTCAGGCCTGATGGAGAAGCTCAAAGATTTCATCAAGGAAACTAGCTCATGCTACTCAGCAAGTGACTTTAGGTTTCAGAGTCCCAAGATGATGGCTGCATCCCAAGCAGGAGAGATGGGAGGAGGTTCAAACTCTTTCCTCTTTTGTTGGTAAGAGTTTGTTATTTTGAAGGGACGTCCTCTCCAGGTGTTTGTCATTGACCAGAGCTGGGTCACATGGCTACTCCTAGTTGCAAAGGAGGCTGGAGATGTGAGTATTTTGCACTTAAGCCTGTATATTGTAGAAAGACAGGAAAAAAGGGAGGTTAAGATGAATGAGCGCTATGAGCTGATAGTATTTGTCCAACTTACTTTGTGTAGGAAACGGATCATTGTAAGAAGTTGACAGAGTGATTCTCAGGGGACCTCTTTGAAAGTCATACTTCCAGAGGTCTTACAGTAACATATAGAGCTACATTACTATAATTGCAGTTTTGGAGTCACAGAGATATATTTAACTTTTTAGTTCAGTTATTAGATGTATGACTATTAATTTTCTGAAGCACAGTCTCTTATTTGAAAATAGAGGTAAAAATACTAGTGTGTGAACATTATATATAAATATAAAGAAAATACTAAATGTGACTTTTAAGTATGTTTTTAAGTGGGAACTGTTGATATATGTATTGATTTAAAATAAAATGTAGGTTTATATTTTCTACATTTTTTTTGCCTCAGTTGCACTCTCGTTTTAAAATTTTATTTCATTCCTTGTGTGTTCAGTTTTGTGTTCTGATATTTCTGTGTGTAGCAGTGCTTTGTTATTTTTCTGGGACTTTTAAGTTTTCAATTTGTCATTCCTCATACAAGCTGAATCATCATCATTTTATAAATATGCAATCATATATAAAATACTTGTAAAAGATAGCAGTTTAAATAGTTTTCTGTAATTTGTTGAATTCATGCTTATAAACTTATGTCTTTGAGAAAAGTGACTTCATATTGAATGTTATATGAGACTAGTGAAAGTGTGTGAAAGTGTTAGTTGCTCACTGTGTCTGACTCTTTGTGACCCCATGGACTATAACAAGCAAGATTCTTCTGTCCATGGGATTCTCCAGGCCAGAATACCGGAGTGAGTTGCCATTCCCTTCTCCAGGGGATCTTCCTGACCCGGCGATTGAACCGGGTCTCCCGTGTTGCAGGCAGATTCTTTACCGTCTGAGAAGACTGACTTTGATATTAAAACTTTAAGTATGCAGTATGTCTTGCTTTCAAGTAGATGTGCTTAGTTATGGGTTTTTAATGATAGCATTCAAGATTTATGTAGATAAACTGCTCTTATGTGTAGTGGAGTCAGTTAAACCATTTGCTATCAGAAGCTGATGGCTAGAAATATTACTTGAAAGAGTCTGGGGTATTTGTTATTTTAAAACATTATGGTTTTTTTTTTTGTAAGTTAGTTTTTGGGAGGGGGGCTAAGATCTAAAATATGCCTGAATCTGGAGTATAAACTAAGACTTTGATTTCATTTAAAATGGATTAATGTGTAAGTGTCTGTTGGCCTCACTGGAGAGATTGCTTGGCTGGAATTTGCTATGCATCTTTAAAACTAAGGTCTTGGCACACCCCATAGCACAGAACTGGAGCTAATAAATGCTGTTTAATGACTTGATTTTTTTTTTTCCTGAGAATTTGAGATACAGCAGAAAATGTAATTATATACTTCTACATTAATAGTGAATTGGATAAAAGCTGAATAGGAGAAGTAGTTCAGTTTCTGTAACACAGAAGCCCTCCTTTATAGAAACATGTAACTTTGTGGAGCAGAGGTTTTTTTCTTGAGTATCAGGCAGTTGCCTCCCCATAAGTTTAATCACTTTGGTGTTGATATACTGAACTGTCATTTACACTGTATTTGTTATAAATTCTTCCTCTGAGCTCCTTTGACATCTTTGTTCTATTTTGCAGTACCTTTAAAAAAAAATTACTTTGAGATTTTTGACTATGGTCAGGGACAGTAGTGTAATGGCAGACTTAAATTATAAAATTCAGTTCTAGTATTGAGAACTAGTTTGCTGATACAGTGTTACTAAGTAGAGATCTTAGCTTTGATCCATTTTATTAGATATGACTATTTGTATAGATTAACTCCTTGGGCTTCCCAGATCTTGCATTGGTAAAGAATCCACTTGCCAATGCAGGAGGTGCTGGTTCAGTTCCTGGCTCTGAAAGATAGGGAGTAGAAGAAATAACAACCCACTCCAGTATTCTTGCCTGGAAAATCCCATGACCAGAAGATCCTGGTACGCTACACTTACTGCATGAGGTTGCAAAGAGTGACTGAGCACACACATATTAACTTCTTAAGGAGCAGTTTCAGAAACAAATACCCTCTGCTTAGATCTTTACTTACAGATTATATATAAAACTTTAGAAAAAAGTAAAATGTACTAAGACTTATTCTGGGTAAAATATTTACACATTTGTAGTAAAAGGCATCTTAAATAAATACATGTATAGAGTAGAATTTAACTTCATTGATTTCTACTTTTAACCTGTACATTGTAATTTTTATTTTGTCATGTAATGATCTTTTTTTTTTTGGTCACACCGCCTGACTGGTGGGATCTTAGTCCCCCAACTGGGGATCTGACCTGGGTCCTTGGCAGTGAAAGCGCACAGTCCTAACCCCTTGACCACCAGGGAATTCCCATAATGCTCTTCTTTATGGGAAGGAATAGTGTGATTCTGGAGCATGAGAAAGGCATGTAATCCATAGACTGCTTCCCTTACCTGATGATGCCTGAAGGGACCTAGAGGAAAACAGACTTGTCAATATTGGTCCTTGACGCTGAGTGGAATCTTAGAATCAGCTCTCATTGTATCACAGACATGGTGGCTTCCAGCGGCCTATGGAGAGTCCTGGAAATCTGACCTAGTCTCCACCTTTAACTTCTATTAGAAAAGGGAGATTTACCACTAAAAAAATGCTGCAAATCCCTGATCTAGTTTGGGACTTCTGAGAAAATAAACAACAAGAGTAGTTGGTGAATTTCCCCATGCCACAGGGACGGAGCCGGCACACTGTTGAAAACTTAATCTCCTAGATCAGGACTGAGTAAACTATAGCCCTTGGGCCAAATTCAGCCCGTAGCCTGGTTTTGTGTATAAAGTTTTATTGGGACCCAGCCAGGCTCATTCTTCCTGTTGTCTGTGGCTGCTTTCGAGTTTCAGAGGCTGAGTATGGTCTGCAGAGGCTAAAATACTTACTGTCTGGCTTTACAGAAATTTGTCCTTTGCCTTACAGACTCTCATTTCTGAGAACTTCCAACTGATTTCAGGGCTCAAGGATTTAATATGTCTTTTATAGTTGCAGGTCTGTAATCAATGACGTATGCTTATACAAGGGGCTTTCCAAGTGGCTCAGTGCTAAAGAATCTGCCTGCCAATGCAGGAGTCATGGGTTCGATCCCTGAGTCAGGAAGATCCCCTGGAAGAGGGCATGGCAACCCACTCCAGCATTCTTACCTGGGAAATCCCATGGACAGAGGAGCCTGGCAGGCTGCATTCCATGAGGTCACAAAGAGTCTGATGGTGATTGAGCGTGCACACATCTTTATACAAAGGAGAATGAAGTAGAGGCGTCTCAACCCAGCCTAGATGCACTGTTATTTAAGCGCAGCAAAAACAAAGCTATTTTGTCAATTTCAATTATTTTTTTCTTTTGAGATGTAGCCAAAAAAGAACTGGGACTTTTAATCATTCTAATAAAGTTTCTCCTGGTGTTCTTTACAAATACAGTCTGAAAGGAGAAAAGAAATTTTATTATATAGTAACATTATTAACATAAGTGTTCATAAAATGTCTTAAAGTCACTGGGTGTAATATGTGTTATTTATTATTGTTCATCTGCTAATGTTTACCCAATATGCTTTTTTTTTTTTCCTGAGTCGTACAATTTTTCTCCCAGGAAGGACATATTTTTGTATAGGTTAATTCATCAGTTTTCCAGCCTGACTCTATTGAAACTGTGTTGTCTTTTTCTCGGTTTTCAAGAAATCTAGAGTTAGGTGAGAAGTTCTAAGAAAAATCCTCTTCCTGAATTAGGCTTTCATTAATGAAACAAAACTGAATTATATAAGCCCATGAGATATACCAGCCCCTGTTCTCGGCATCTGCTGGGTGCTCTGCTTAATAACTTTGTGTTGTACTCAAAGATGCTTTAATTTCATTGTGTTTGCAATCAAGAATGATTGTACTACTACCTTTAGCTTTTGAAAAATGATTTTTAGGTATATTATCTAAACCTTTAAATTGGATTCAGAGATAAAACTCTTTGCTTTTTATTATATTGTTTACCTTTCTCTGTCTTGCACCCAAACAGAAACTTGCTTGAGTTGATCTTTCCTTTTCATAGTATCTGCAGAATTGTCCTCAGTAGCTGTTACTTCTTGGCAATCACAAAAATAACTTAATTAGTTAACAGATGATAACTTGTACAGGTATGGTAATTAATTATATTGATGTGAGTAAAGAAAAGAGGCTATTTCAGTGAGACTTCTGGGGTTAGAAATGAAATTACTTTCTTGAGAAGATTTGCTTTCATCATGGTTTAGGAGAGAGACACTAAGGTCTGTAATATTGCAACAGTCTTGCCAGTGTTCAGTGAAACTTTGTAGAAAATGTTAATAGAAATCTTATTACAATGTATATAGTTTCAGACCTCCTCTCTCCTAGTAGAAACATTCCTAGTATTTAAGCTGCTTCCTTACTTAATCCTTAGAGGATAATCAGTTTTCATACTGTCAATTGCCTCCTTAGCTGTCTAGGAAAAGTCTTCCAGAAGACTACGATTAATGTAGTCTTCTGGAAAGGATTAAAAACTATTTAAAACTTCAGGGATATTGTACAGAATTTTGAACATTTCTGCTTGTGATTTTTTTTTTTTTTTTTAAGGAAGGGAGTAAATGTTAAACTTTTTGAGCCAATTTTTAGGAAGACAGTATTTACCTTCAAATTGGTTGAAGGAAATGCAGACTAGCACAGGGGAAAGAAGAAAGAAACTAGTATCTCCTGGAAATTTTGAAAGTCTGGTGAAAAGGAAACCATACTTCTCATCAAACTGGATGAAGTCTTTTAGAATTAAGAAAGATCTCACCCATAACTTAAAGTCTAGCCTTTTGTATTTGTTGTTACTCAGTCACTCAGTCGTGCCTGACTCTCTGCGACCTCATGTTGCAGAACGTGCCAGGCTTCCCTGTCCTTCACTGTCTCCTGCAGTTTGTGCAAACTCTTGTTCATTGAGTAGGTGATGCCGTTCAACCATCTCATCCTCTGTCTTCCACTTTTGTATATCTTACAGTTTTCTTTATGTTTGAAATAGGTTAAGTGATTTTTTTTGTGTGTGAAGTATCATTTACTCTCCCTTGCCCAAGGTTTAGACAAGGAAAAAAAAAGTGGTGGCCAATCTCTATCATCTCTTTCAGAAGGTTATAAGGATTTCTCACAATTTTCTTAATTTATTAGGCAAATATTCCCCATTGCTGATTGTGAAAATGAGCAAGTTAAAGATGTTTATGGGAACCCGTGCTGGTCCTCCCCCTCTGCTTTTAGGCTAGGTTGTAATTTACACTTTGCTTCATTTTTCACTCTTCTCAGTTGTTTGTATGATCAATAGTACAAGAAAAGAAACACTGCTGTGGACCTGTTTATTTCGGGTGGTATTTCAGAGAGAAAACTCCTAAGGCCTCATTTCTTGACAAGTAGAAGCCATTCCTGTGGATGGTAATTTTCAAGAATGATACTTGTAACCACAAAGAACAATACTCTTGCATTATCTTCTGGGTAAACTGCTCCTATGTTCGAACTGATTTAGTAAAAAGCTAACCATGGAGTTTGGGAAAGAAAACATCCATTTATTTTCCTTCCTGATTCCTCCTTTCATTCTCACTGCTGTCGTCCTCGGGTCTTTGTCCTCGTGCCACAAGCAAAGGGACCCTTTTACCCAGGGTCCCTTCATTCCTTGCTGTTCTTCCCTCAGAGCTGTCCTGGGCATTTTAAAAGGACTAACTTAAATGATTCCTCCTCTATGAAGCTTTTTCTGGTCACTTGAGCTAGACGTTGAATTTTTCTTTGTGAAAATTTTTATTGTTTTTAACTGCACCTCTCAGTAAGGCATTTATTGTCTGGTAATATTCTGAGTAATTTTCTATAGTGTGTGCACACACACACACAATTTATCTGTTCATCCCTCGGTAGACATTGAGGGTGTTTCCACATCTTGGCTATTGTATTGTAAATAACGCTAACTGAACATAGGGCGCACCTATCTTTTCAAATTGCTGTTTTCATATCCTCTGGATAAATACCCAGCAGTGGAATAGCTGTAACATATGGTAGTTCTGTTCTTAATTTTTACGTTAATCTCTGTATTGTTCTCCACAGTGGCTGCATTCCCATCAGCAGTGCACAAGGGCTCCCTTTTCTCCACACACCTGGTATTAATAAGACCTGTTATTTGTTATCTTCTTGATAATAGCCGTTTTGACCCATGGGAGGTGATATCTCATCGTGGTTTTGATTTACATTTCTCTAATAATTGGTCATGTTGAACATCTTTTATTTACCTATTGGCCATCTCTTTGTCTTTTTAGGAACAATGTCTGTTCAGTCCTTTGCTTATTTTTTAATTGGACCTTGTTTTTGAAATGTTGAGTTGTACGAGTTCTTTGTATATTTTGAGTTGTATACTCTGAATTTTACCAAAATATCTGGATCTGACCCCTTGTCATATTTATGATTTGTAAATATCTTTCCTCTTTCAGTAGGTTTCCATTTCACTTGGTGGATGATTCCCTTCATGGTAGAAGTTTTTAGTTTGATGTAGTCCCATTTTCATTTTCAAATTGTATGGGATGTGGAACTTCCCTGAGCAGGAGGACAAGGGATCGAACCTGGACCCCCTGCAGTGGAAACATGGAGTCTTAAACACTGGACCACCAGGGAAATCTAAATCTCATTTTTCATTTTTGCTTTTGTTTCCTTTGCCTTAGGAGTCAGATCCAAAATCATAGCTAAGACCAATGTCAGAAGGTTGTTGCCTATGTTTCCTTCTAGGAATTTATGTTTTTTAGGTCTTACATTCCAGTCTTTAATCTATTTTTAGTTAATTTTTGTGTGGTGACATATAATTGGTCTCTTTTCATTCTTTGCATGTAATTGTCCAGCTTTCCCAATACCAGTTTTGACAAGACTGTCTTTTCTTCCTTGTGTGTTCTTGGCTCCTTTGTTGTAAGTTAATTGTCCATGTATATATGGTTTTATTTTTGTGCTCTTATTCTGTTTCATTGATCTGTGTATCTGTTTTTATACCAGGGCCATATTATTTTGATAACTGTAGCTTTGTAATATAGTTTGAAATCAGAGAAGGTGATACCTCTACATTTGTTATTCTTTCTGAATATAGCTTTGGCTAGTTGGGCTCTATTGTGGATCCATATAAATATTTGTTCTAGTTCTATGAAACATGTCATTGGAATTTTGATAGGGATTGCATTGAGTTTGTGGATTGCTTTGGGTAATATGATCATTTTAACAATATTAATTCTTTCAATCCATGAGTGTGGAATATGTTTTCATTTTATTAGTGTGTTCAATTTCTTAGTTTTTAGTTTACCTTATCTCTTATTTTAAACTGCAAAAATTCCTTGAACGTGAATCTATCTTATAGACATTTATATTTCTATGGTGTTTTATAATACATACATGGGCTTCCCTGCTGGTTCAGACAGTAAAGGATCTGTCTACAATGCGGGAGACCTGGGTTCGATCCCTGGGTCGGGATGAAAGCATTTTCTAAATACTTAAACATATGAAGTGTGCACCAGACATTTCTATGTAATTCAATAAGCAGTACTGACAGCACAACCCAATTTGGTATAATTTTAAAATTTAACTCCTGGGAGGTTATTATTTTTTTAACTATTTGAGTATAACATAATTTAGGCTTGTTATTATTTTAAGACAGCCACAATTAACTCTTAGAATTGCTTGGATAGATGGTATGATTCAAATTTTACTTAGCCATCATGATTTTGGTGGGTCACATAAGTAAGTGAAAAATAGAAGCCTGAAACTCTAGGCATGATCTTATGAATTTCTAAGCCCTGGACTTCAGTTTGTTGCCTTGGATTTTGTTCGAAGGGTGTGTACATTTGCTTTTACTGGATTCTGAACTTTTGTTTTATACATCTACTTTAAGCTTTTATAAGTCAGATCGACAGTATTTTAAATTGTATAACTAATCTCTTGTAAGATCTAAGAGAAACAGAACTTGTAATGCCTTAACTTCTTTTGTATTGATGTTGCTTTAATGATGTCACTCATTTTAGGGTCTGTAATCTAATGAGGAAAAGTAGGTGAGAGAGAGGGGCTGGTGTGGCACTCCCTCTCCTCTGAGTGCCTTTGGCAGCTTTCCTTGGGCCCCAGCTTTCTGGTCTGTGAAACAGTACACTGTTTTCCAGGGTATCCGTTAAGGGTTAAATGAACATAACGTACGAGAAAGTACTTCTCAAAGGGAAAAGTCTACAGTAATGTAAGACATTACAATCACTGACACAATGAAAGTATCAGTGCCAGTAGAAATTGTGAGTCATTTTAAAAGATAAGAGACTATTTGGCTCTACAAATAATACTATTTGGCTAGTAGTATTTATAGAAATATGCCTCTTTTCAGTGTGAGTAAAGGCAGTAAGACCATGTTTTCAAATTATTTCTTTATTTGGT
Organism: Nanger dama; assembly: GCA_917880005.1. Classification (NCBI taxonomy): domain Eukaryota; kingdom Metazoa; phylum Chordata; class Mammalia; order Artiodactyla; family Bovidae; genus Nanger; species Nanger dama. Next base: position 40,729,184 of record CAKJTW010000009.1, on the reverse strand, counting down.
TGTCCAGATTAATACTTATCTGGGTCATTTTAGAAGCATAGGCTTCATGTTGAGCTTTCTAAAGAGCTTTCTTTGTTAAAGCACTTTCAGACTTCAAAGAACCATTGTGTTAGAACTCATCTACACCAATATATCTTGAGTAGTTTTGATTATTTTATGTTGAATAGAAAAGCTGAACTGAAAATTTTTTCACTTTCAGAAGTACCGAAGTGGCAAAGTCTTTCCATATGTGAAACATGTATATATATTCTCTTCTAAGAGTGTTTATCAAAATACATATTTTTGAAATAAAAGTTTTATATTTGTGTGCTGTGAATAGATATGATTTTCTGTTCTTTTCTGATTATTGAAATCTGTCATCATTCTGTGCTTAAATTTGAATCCTCTGTGAACTTAGAGATATAGCCAAAAACTTGCAGAAGAGTGTTAATAAGAATGTGGAATAGGAATTTCATGACTATTTTTGAAGAATTTGAAAAGGAATTGGAATTACTTTCATAATATAAATGTTCACTATTAAAAGGTACAACAGTAAATAAATCTTTATATTATGCTTCTAATTATCTTTTATTGAGTTACTTTTGTAGTGCTGCACCTTTGAAAGTTCGAGTTTCCATTCGCATAATAATACAAAATACTTAGAGTATGTTGTTCGCTCTTCATTTATACTTAGGGAGAATGCAACTTAGAAGAACTGAGGGACGATACGGAAAAGCAATAGAAAAGCAATATATATTTATTAAGTCTTCATTATGTGTCAGAAAGTCAGCTTGGTTCCCCCCCACCACCATTTTTAGTTGCTCAGTCCGACTCTTTGCGACCCCATGAATCACAGCACACCAGGCCTCCCTGTCCATCACCAACTCCCGGAGTTCACTCAGACTCATGTCCATCGACTCCGTGATGCCATCCAGCCACCTCATCCTCTGTCATCACCTTCTCTTCCTGCCCCCAATCCCTCCCAGCATCAGAGTCTTTTCCAATGAGTCAGCTCTTCGCATGAGGTGGCCAAAGTACTGGAGTTTCACCTTCAGCATTATCCCTTCCAAAGAACCCAGGGCTGATCTCCTTCAGAATGGACTGGTTGGATCTCCTTGCAGTCCAAGGGACTCTCAAGAGTCTTCTCCAACACCACAGTTCAAAAGCATTTTTAGTTTTTACATCATCCCAATTAAGCAGGAAATGCTTAATTACCAGTGAAGAAGCAACTGAGATAGAGAAGTTAACTCCTTTTCTTAAAGACACATAACTGTCTAATCGCAAAGTCCACACTTTTCCACTCTACCAGACTCATTCTGAAGTAAAATTGAGTATCTGGTCTGATGTAGTAAGGACTGTTACAAAGTGAAGTTCCTATTTGCTTAAGGTCTTTCTCTTTATTTGCCCATTTCTCTTTATGTAGAATGTTTCACTAGGTTACTTGTACTTCAGAGATGAGCTTCAGGTCTAAAATCTCATTTTATTGAAATTTTGGGACCTCCCTGGTGATCCAGTGGTTCAGACTGCATGCTTCCACTGCAGGAGGCCTGGGTTTGATCCATGGGTGGAAAACTAAGATTCTGCAAGCCACACAGTGTGGTCAAATAAATAATTTCATTAAAATTTTAATTTTTAAAATGATTGGAGTTCGTAGAGTAGGACTGGAAGGTCTATTTTTAACTTAGGTTCAAATACTTAGCAAATAGATAAGTCTCGATACGTGTTAAATATTGTTATATTAACTCTGCCTTTTAAGTAGCTTGTCTTAGTCATTAGGTTTATCTGAAAAAATACAGAGTTTTACATGATGGTTTTAGTGGCACCTAATATTTCTTGACAGTTTTGTCACTGGATACTGTTTTAAGGATGTAAAATGTTAGCTGCTCAGTCATGTCTAACTCTTTGCGACACCATGGACTGTAACCCTCTAGGCTCCTCTGTCCATGGAATTCTCCAGGCAAGAGTACTGCCTGGAGAATACTGCCTTAGGGTTGTCATTACTTCTCCAGGGGATCTTCCTGACTCAGAGATTAAACCCAGGTCTCCTGCATTGCAGGCAGATTCTTTACCGTTTGATCACCAGGGCAGCCCTAAGGATGTAAATGTATTATTCTTTTCCTCCTTTTCAGTACTTTGTTTTATCAGTGACATAGTAACATGATAAATATATTACCTTGGTATCTTCTTCTGATTAGTTGTTATTGGTTTTTGCTTCTTTTTTATTTTTAATAATCAACTACATTATTAAAGATTTTTGTCAGTTGAAGAGAATGGAAATGATGATTACAATTAGAATTCTTTGATCTTTGGTTTGGGCTAGCTTGATGCCTTTCAAGTTGTTATGTACTAGGGTGGGCGTTCAGGGAAACTAACCAGTTTTTCTCAGCAATAGTATATCCAGGCATCTGCTTGTTTGTCAGAAAAACACAGACTTGACATACCTCCTATTTTTGTTGCTTATGACATTTCCACATAGAATTATATTAATGTTTCCTTTCTGTCTGGAAACATAGTTGGAAGCCTTGGATTTCAGTGGTGACTGAAAAAGGTGGGGGAAAGGCTCAGGGGCTTGCTCCTAGGGACCAGATTTGAATGGATTGTAGTATCAGAACTAGAAAGTTGGAGAGTACAACATTCCTGGCACTTCTGCATCTCTGACTATTGCCATGAAGATGTCTTAACTCATAAGTGAATTTTGTTGTCTGATTACATTACTTAGGAAAGGGGGTAATTGAACTGAAATTTGACCAGATTCGAGAAACGTTCAGAAATTATCCAGATATGCTAAGAATTAATTCATAAGTCTGTATCTTGCAGAGAGGTACTGTTTATGTTATGTGACATTATCCGACACTATTTTATGATTGTACTTCTTGATCTCAACTATATAATGAAAGACAGATGCTAGATTGTGGAATGTGAGATCTTAAGGAGTCTTAAGTGCTTCTGAAGTGCTGAAATCCAGATGTTGTGGTGGTGCTGGGGCTGTATCTGTGTTTCAGTGATGTGCTCGAGGCGTTTCAGTTGAGGAGACCTGTGTCACTGTGTCTGTGGTAGCAAGTCCAGTTTGTTCCCCTTTGTCCTTACAAGACATAGAAAATGCCCTTACTATAGGGGTGGAAAGACACAGTAGTCTAGGGCAGAAAGGAGGTTTTCAAAGGGGTAACAAGGTCTTTTTTTTTTTAATTCTGAATTTTCTCATTTATGGCTCCTTTAAAAACCCAAACCATATCGTTTCCTTCTAGAACATTCTATGTTGACCATTCCTCAGGCTCCTATTTTTGAGGGGCATTGGGATCATAAAGGAAGGTTGAGTGCTACCTCCTAGGGGGTTGCTTGAAATTCACCCTGCATTGTAAGTGCACAGGATAATGTGTTGCTGTCTCTGGAATGTCTGCAGTGTTCCACAAATGTTCATCATTTGTACTTAGACTGTATATTTAAAAACTAGTGTTTTAAATAATATTAGGGTTGTGTGTGTGGTGTGTGTGTGTGCGCGTGCATAGTTCACATATCAAATATTATAAAAGGTGTACAAAGGAGAACCTGCCTTCCTCTTCTGCTCCGCATGTGCCTGGTCTCCAGCTCCAAAAGTGGTCTCAGTTGCTTATTTATTCTTCCACAGATTTTTTTTTGAAGATACATGCATAGACCTGTACAAAATGTTTTCCCCAACTCCCAGTTTATATCTACTTATCTATCTGTCCCTTGCTTATTTATTTACTGTAAAGTATAATTTGGGAATCTTTCTGGAACAGTGAACAAAGAACTCCCTTGTGGGGTGTGTCTGTGAGTGTGTGTTTAGCCAGTACAGCGTATTCCCAGTGCTACAAGGAATATCCCTTACATATGTGAGCTGATAAATTTCTGTTGGGCCAAAGGATTCTTGCATTTCTAATTTCGATAATTATTGTAGTAGCATACTACTGTCAACATTGTATTAGGAATTAAAAACACAAATTGTAATTAAGTTGGTTGCGACTTTTATAAAAGTCAGTTATAATCTTTAAAACAATATTAGTTATTGGCTGAGCTGGGTCTTAGTTATGGCATGCGGTATCTTTAGTTGCAACATTCAGACTCTTAGTGGTGGCAAATGGGATCGTGTTCCCTGACCAGGAATAGAAGCTGGGTCCCCTGATTGGCAGCATGAAGTCTTGGCAGGAAGTATGCAGGTGTAATTTATCTATAGTAAGAGTTATCCTTTCCCAGTGTAAAATTCTATGAGTTTTAACATGTGTCCAGGCACACCACCAGCAGTCAGCACAGTCAGAGATGTTCCCATCATCTGGAGCGCTCCCTGCCCCTGTCTGTAGTCAGTCCCCTCTGACTGACCCTGACTGTGGCGGCCGTTGGTCTGATGTCTCTCAGTACAGGTTTGCCTTTCCCGGAATGTCATATATTAACACATGGAATCATATAGTGGGCCATCTTCTTGTATCACTTCTTCATCAAGCATCAGGCTTTTGAGATTGAGCCATGCTGTGACATGTACCAGTAGTGTTTTTTTTTTTTTTCCTTCTTGGGTTTTTCCTGTTCATTGCTGAGTAGTATTTCGTCATATAAATGTACCAAAATTTGTTTATCCCCAATCCATATTTGAGTTGCTTCTAGTTTTTGGCAGTTATGAATAAAGCTACTATAAATTGTACATGTAAGAATTTATGTGAACATGTATTTTTGTTTTTATTGGCAAATACCTAAATGTGGGATTCCTGGGGCTACATGCTATTTAACTTCATGAGAAACTGACAAATTCTTGTTTCCGAAGCAGCTGTGTCATATGGTATTTCCATCTGCAGTGCATGACAATTCCAGTTGTCTTGCATCCTAATCAGCACTTGGATATGTCAGGTTATATTTTAAGACATTTTATTAATAAGCATATATTGATATCTTAGTGTTTTTAAACAAACAGCTTTATCGAAGTATAATTCGTATACTGTATTATTCACTCATTTAAAGCGTATGATCAGTGAATTTTAGTGTATTTACAGGAACGTGCAGCTACCATCACAGTCAATTTCAGAACATTTTTATCACTTCAGTAAGAGAATCCTTGTACTCTTTAGCTACTACCCCCTGAGCACTATGCTTCCTGTCCTAACTAACCAGGAGTTTACTTTCTGTCGCTATAGAATTTCCTATTCTGGACATTTTGTATGAATGGAATAATGTAATAGGCAGTTTTTGTGTGTGCCTGGCTTGTTTGATTTAGCATTATGTTTTCAAGGTTAATCCATGTTGTAGTGTGTATAAAAGATTCCATCCCTTTTTGGGCCAAATAATAATTCATCATGAAATATTATGAGTTACAAGCTGGAATCAAAGTAGGTGGGAGAAACATCAACAACCTCAGCTATGCGGATGTTACCACTCTAATGGCAGATAGTGAAGAGGAAATAAAAAGCCTCTTGATGATGGTGAAGGAAGAGAATGAAAGAGCCAGCTTAAAACTAAATATTAAAAAAACTAAGATCATAGCATCGTGCCCCATTATTTCATGGCATATAGAAGGGGAAAAGGTGGAACTAGTGACAGATTTCCTCTTATTGGGCTCTAAAATCACTGCAGATGGTGACTGCAGCCATGAAATCAGCAGACGATTGCTTCTTGGCAGGAAAGCTGTGGCAAACCAAGACTGTGTTGAAAAGCAGAGACATTACTCTACTGATGATGGTCCGTATAGTCAAGGCTGTGGTCTTCCCAGTGGTCATGTACAATTGTGAGAGCTGGGCTGTAAAGAAGGCACAGTGCCGAAGAACTGATGCCTTCAAACTGTGGTACTGGAGAAGATTCCTGAAAGTCCCTTGGAGCAAGGAGATCAAACCAGTCAGTCTTAAGGGGAATCAACCCTGAATACTCACTGGAGTATTCAGCTGAAGCTCCAGTATTTTGGTTGCCTAATGTGAACAGCCAACTAATTGGAAAAGCCCCTGATGCTGGAAAAGATTGAGGGCAGTAGGAGAAGAGGGTGTCAGAGGATGAGATGGCTGGATGGCATCACAGACTCAATGGACATGAACTTGGGCAAACTTTGGGAGATAGTGAGGGACAGGGAGGCCTGGCATGCTGCAGTCCATGGGGTCACAAAGATTCAGACACGCCTGGATGACTGAACAACAGCAACAGTATTTCATCATACCACATTTTGTTAATCTGTTCATAAGTTGTTGGACATTTGGGATGTTTCTGCCTTGAATACTGCTGCTATAAACATTCATGTACAGGCTTGCAGTTCCTTAACAGTTAATGATGAGAATCTTTTCATTTACTTATTTGCTATCCACATCTCTTTGGTAAAAGTCTTTGCAAATATTTTGTCCACCTCCTTTTAACTTTTGTTTTGAAGTAATTTTAGATTTACATAAAAGGTGCCAAAATAGTAGAGAATTTCTGGTACCTGTCACTCATATTCTACTGTTTACACCTTTCAGAACCATGGTATATTTCACAAAACTAAGAAATCAATGTTGGAAAAACACTGGTCACTAAACTATGGATTTTATTTTGCATTTTATCAGTTTTTCCACTAATGTCTCTTTTCAGTTCCGGATCCAACCTAGATACCGTGTTGCATTTATCATTTTGAAAAGTTATGTTTTTCCTGAAGTTGTGAGACTTCTATATTCTGGATGCAATTCTTTATCAGATTGCCACTTTGTATCTTTGCAAATAATTTTTATTTGTAGCAAAATCATTACTCATTTTACTGTTTTGGCCAAGTGCAAATCTGTGTATTTTTAAATGCTGATTTAATTTATGTGATATTAAAGGTTTAGTTTCCCCATTTATATTACAAATTGATATGTTCTAGAAATTGTGAGGAAATAATATTTCCTCCAGATTCCACCATAGATAGTTCTGTAGATATGTTCTAGGGAGAATATTTTCATAGTGCTAAAATGCTCCCTGTGTGATGTGAATAACTTTTCTGACAAAGATGGGGAAAGGCTCTTTGTAGCACCGGGGTGTGGCAACACAGAAAGGTCGGGGGTCTGGCCCAGGGACTTTGTACTTTGAAGCAGACTTTTTCTTTTTTAAGTTTAGTGTTTTCCTTTTTATGGTGAACCTCACTGCAGAAATATTTTTAGGTTATTGGTAAAACAGGTATTGGTAAACATTCACTACTCCTATGAGTCCTTATAATATAAATAAGTTAATTCAATACATGTTTATCAGAAGTCTGTTGTGTACCACCCCCTGTCTTAGGCACTAAGGATGCAGCTGTGAACAGCTGAGCCCTGCCTGTTTGGTATACAGTGCTTGTGAAGGGAATCTTGCAAACCAGAGGCTATAGAGTAAGTCAAGTGTTGACAAGTATCACAGGAAAAGCTTAAGGTGATTAAGGCCACATTTGGAAGGCTTCACTGATAATGAAGTGGTATTTGAAGAGGGCCTGCCTTGTGGGGAAGAGAGGGAAATGTCAGAGACTGCCTCGCATGAGGTGGAAGTTGCTGTCATGTCCAACTCTTGGGGCTTCCCTTTCATGGACTGTGACCCGCCAGGCTCCTCTGTCCATAGGATTCTCCAGGCAGGAATACCGGAGTGGGTTGCTGTGCCCTCCTCCAGGGGAGAGACTGCCTAGAGGGGCTCTTGGCTGCTGAGGGTGGAGGCTTCAGGGCAGGAGCAGTGAGGTAGTGACCAGTGGAAGGTGTCGACGTCAGAGGTTGGTGGAGAGCCCTGATTGCACAGGGAGTCTGGATTCATTCTGGGTGAGTTAGGGGCTGTTGGAGGCTTTGGGTAGAGGTGTGGTGAGGTCACCGTGAATGCTGGGTGGAGGACGGTCAGTGGTGGGGAGAGCATGGCGTTACGGAGGCCCGTCTGGGACTCATGCTGTCAGCTCGTGGAAGCAAGTGGTGAGAGAGCAATTATCGCATGTCTGTTTTATGCAATGAAAGAGAGCAGACGCGGTGTTCCATTTGAGTGGAAAGAAAGGGGACTCATGCAGGAAGGATGGGGTTATTGAAGAAAAGGACTTTGGGAAGATCAAGTTTGATGAAAAAGGTAGTGATTGGGAGCTCCGTTTTAGAACGAGGAGAGTTTGGAATGCCCTCACGTGATCCAAAGAATTGTCATGTACACACTTGCTGCATTTAAAATGGATAACCAACAAGGGTCTATTGTATAGCACAGGGAACACTGCTCAACATTAACAAGCTACTTGGGAAAAGAATTTGAAAACGCATAGATATATGTATGTGTACAACCGAGTCACTCTGCAGTCCCCCGAAACTAACACAAGATTGTTAATCTACTACACTCCAATATAAAGTAAAAAGTTTTGAAAAAAAAAGTTATTTATCATCATCAAGTAGTTTGGAGTTCACTGAGCTGGAGATTTGAAGCTCTGGTGCTCTTGAACTGACACCTGACATCTCTTTATCATCAGAAATTCATCGCTTAGTGACTGACATGAGTACCCCCATGCTGGGGGTAGGGTGGGGGTTGGGGGAAGTGTGCTTAATAAAATATTTGTTGAACAGATTGGAAGTGTAAATTTCCATACTGCTTTCTCTAGTGATATATTTTTACTGTAATAACAGTTTCTGGGATTTGAAGTGTGTATTATTTTCTTTCAAATGAACATGAATATAATCCAGTGTAATTCTGTCAAGTTGTGAGGAAGTTTGACAGCTCTTCCTGCACAGTGGTTTCTGGGACTGAGTAGCATTAATTAGAAAGGCGAACACGCAGCTGAGCTGAGGGTGTCCACGCTGCCCCTCACAACCTCAGCTCTTGACCAGCGTCCATGGTGCATCCTCAGCTTCAGCTTCTGGTCCCTGATGGCCACTGGTTTCTAATCTCAGACTATGGAAGAAGCTAAATGTATATGCATCCTAGGTCATTTGCAATTGGAAAAAGTGAGGGTTTTGGTAGTATCAGTGTTTTGTCTCTGTTCTATTTGAATATTTTATTTCATGTGCTTTTGAAACTTACTTTGCCTTAACTTTGCTGGATTTAAGAAACTTACTATATTAGTCAGCCCAGGCTGCCATACCAAGATAGCATAGACTGAGTGGTTTAGACAATGGCAATTCATTTTGTCATAGTTCTGGAGGCTAAAAGTTTAAAATCAAGGGTCTGGCTGGCTCACTTTCTGGTGAGGGCTGCCTTCTTGTTCTCATGTGGACTTTTCTCTATGAATGTAGGGGTGGGGGAAGAGGGAGAGAAAGAGAAAGCTGTGGTATGGCTCCCTCATTGATAAGGACACCTGTACCATTGGACCACGGCTTCACCCTCAAGACCTGATCTCACCCTGATTACCGCCTGAAGGCTCATCTCCAAATACCATCACACCGGGGGTCAGGGCGTCATCACATCAGTTCATAACACTCACCATGGCTGCATCTCTTAATTCTGGAGTTAGGAGTTACTTTGCATTTCCCTTGTGTGTGTGTGTGTGTGTGTGTGGGGAAACTCCAAACCTACACCCTTTAAAGGTATTTATACCTGAGGCATCATTAGGAAAGGAGAATGAATTTGTGAAAAGCAAATGCAAAAATAATTCAAAGATCCAAGTTTACTGGGAAGGATATTTTAAATTTCTGAAATGCTCAGATCCTATAGTATTTAAATACATGCAACTCATTATCTGTAAGCACAAAGAGCAACAATAATACTTTAAAAATATTTTCTATCCTTTTGGAATTGATTTAGTGAATTAAGAAATTGTTCATTTGTAACTTATGTTAAACTAATATACTGGGGCTCTTAAATTCTTAAATAGGGTAAATGTGCCCGCACACAGATTTAATTGCATTATTAACTTGCTTAGCATTTTCATGGTATAATCGAGTTTAGCCCAGACTGAATTACTACTTAATGGAACCTGAGTGAATACGGTTTAATTTTACCATATAATGTGGCCCAATACATCAACCAAAAGCATCAACCACAAACTTTCCAAGGGAGGTGCTGGAATGAGAAGTTTCTCCGTGGAGATTTTACCTAGGTACCGGTTTCATCCCAGTTGGCACTGCTGAAGGGACCAGTGACCAGGGATGGATGGAGATCTATACTCACACACATGTACAGAATGAGTCTGTTCCACAGAACACCTGAAAGCTATAGAGTATTCCCTTCTTTTTGATAAAAAAATGGGAAGTGTTACGTTCACAGTTTCATGACTCCATGTTATCCAGAGTAAGTTACAAAGACAGTGATTACATGTAGTCTGGATACAGTTTTTACTGCTACATTGAATAAAGTTTTATCTCTTATCAGCTTTTGAAATATAGATACCTTAGGATGTGGCCAACCTTTGTTGTTAAAATTCCACTCAGTTCAAATCTTGAGCTGGGCAAGGACTCTAGGATGCCAATGAGAGTAAAGTGACTCACTCCTCTTGTGGTGGTTAGTTAATATGTGACAAATAGATGCATATGAAGGGATCAAATTTTTCTTTTGGGGAGAATTTTTCCTCCCAGCTTTGTTGTTGTTGGTTTAATGATGAAGATAAGGGAATTTAGAATTTATATTTTGAGTTTGGTTGATATGAAGGGTTATGGAAAGCAGTGTAATAATCTTTCTTAAAAGAATTATTTGGCTCTGTCAGATCTTAGTTGTGGAGTGTGGGGTCTTTGCACTATCTTTCATTGTGGTACACGGACTCTCTAGTTGTGGCCCATGGACTCTAGTTGTGGCGCATGGACTCTCTAGTTGCAGCGCACGGAGGCAGTGCACGGACTCTCTCGTTACGGCGCACGGACTCTCATTGTGGTGCATGGACTCTCTCGTTGCGGCGCATGGACTCTCTAGTTGTGCATGGACTCTCGTTGTGGCGCATGGACTCTCTAGTTGTGGCGCATGAACTCTAGTTGCAGCGCACGGACTCTCCTTGCGGTGCATGGACTCTCTAGTTGCAGCGCATGGACTCTTGTTGCGGTGCATGGACTCTCGTTGCGGCACATGGACTCTCTAGTTGCGGCGCATGAACTCTAGTTGCAGTGCACGGACTCTCTCCTTGCGGTGCATGGACTCTCTAGTTGTGGTGCATGGACTCTCTCGTGGCGCATGCACTCTAGTTGTGGCGCGTGAACTCCAGTTGCGGTGCATGGACTCTCGTTGTGGCACATGGACTCTTGTTGCGGCACATGGACTATCTCGTTGTGGCACATGGACTCTAGTTGCAGCGCACGAACTCTCTCGTTGCGGTGCATGGACTCTCTAGTGGTGCATGGAGTCTAGTTGTGATGCATGGACTGTCTAGTTGCAGCGCACGGACTCTCTCGTTGCGGTGCACAGACTCTCTCGTTGTGGCGCACAGACTCTCTAGTTGCGGCACATGGACTCTCTCGATGCAGTGCATGGACTCTCTCGTTGCGGCACATGGACTCTGGTTGTGGCGCATGGACTCTCTAGTGGTGCATCAACTTATGAGTTGCAGTGCGTGGGCCTAGTCGTTCCGAGGCATGTGGGATCTTAGTTCTTGACCACGGATCAAACCCATGTCCCATGCATTGCAAGGCAGATTCTTAACCGCTGAACCAACAGGGACATCCCCCAGTGTCATAATCATAAGCTGTATTTTCATCTCTTTGTTACTGTTTCCTGAGACCATCTGAATAAAAAATAACTGGACTAGGATACCAGTCACCTAATCCTAGATTAGGGTTAGTCCATATACGTTGAAAGGACACCATCTTTACTACCCGAAGGGGATTTGCAGACAGGCATGAACTGAAATAGGTGCAACAGGTGCAACAGTGAAACGCTATCGGTTTCCAGGGAATAGAGGCTCACGTGGTTCTGGTGCATCTGGATGGGCCACATTTTTGGTGAATGTATTATAAGTCATAACTGTAAAATTCTGGGAGGCATGCACTTGCGCATTTCAGGCACTCTGCACATGTGCATAGAACACATCAGTGTACATGGCACTGTTCTGCCAGGCGCGCTGGGACACACAGATGAACAGGATGTGGAGCAGGAGCTCAGGGCCCAGGGAGGGCAGTGCCCATAGGGGAGAGTCTGTGTGACTGTGTGGGGGTGCTGTGATGAGGGAGCCTGGGAAAAAAAGAGAAGGAACTTTAATTAACAGGTGTCCCATCACAGACGCGGGTGTTTCTATCGAAAGGATTGTATTGACGGTGTCCTCTTCTACATTTACTTCAAGGTCATTTCAGAGTATAATTCAGTAGTACGTAGGGCTTTGGGAAGAGGATCTTGCCAAATGTAGAGCACACATTTAGGGCATACAAACGTGAAAGAGTCTAAGGTGTTTTGAGCAGTGTTTCCTGTATTGTCATTCATACACACCCAAAATAACATAGAGCACTTGTCATTTTTTCCTTACAGGCTATTTAGGTAATTTAAAATCCACGGTTATAATTATTGGAGGGATATTAAGCTCAACTGGGCTTCCCAGGTGGTGCCGCGGTAAAGAATCTGCCTGCTAATGCAGGGAAATGAGGGTTTGATCCCTGGATTGGGAAGATCTCCTGGAGGAGGCAAATAGCAACCCACTCCAGTATTCTTGCCTGGAGAATTCCATGGACAGAGGAGCCTGGCAGGCTGCAGTCCATGGATGGGGTCGCAGAGAATCAGACATAAGTAAGCATACACTCAACATTAAGCTCAAAATTATTTTCAAGTTATCTTTTGTTAATTGAGATTTGTTGAAAGATTTTCCTTTGTTCAATATTAGCAAGTGGACAGTGAACAAAGCAGGCAAATTTTGGTCAGGCATAAACAACTTTGTATCCTGTTGATTACATAGAAAATACTTAAGTGAATATCTGTGCTAAAAATAGATTCCTTCAGGTTTTTTATTTTGTCACACCAGGGGTGGAGGAGTCATTAAACAGGAAGAATGAAATCCAGTAAACAGGAATTGCGTGCAGAGAGGCAACTTTTTGAAAGGGAAATGGATACCCATGCTCTGAGAATTTCAACGGAATGTTTCACAATTATGAGGATATTTTTGAGAATGTTAGATTTGACAGTGTCTGGTGGGGCCTCCTCACAACTATGATGATAAATAATCTTTGCTAGGATTGCATGTTGCAGATTGGAAGTTGAAAGTTAATTCAGTTGGATTTTCAGGGATGAATCTGGTGGTTTAGCCACGTTTTCAACACTATACTGCAAGGAGATATTTCTTCATTTTAGATGGAGGTAGTTTTGGTATCATTTAGAATGATTAGTATACTTTCGGTAGAGTTAGGTACACTGTATGTTTATATATATATGTGTGTGTGTGTGTGTGTATATATATATATATATATAGAAGAAAGTTGGGAAAATGCCAGCTAGTATTTAAGAGGCACGCCCCTTCTCCTGGAAATCCCAGCAGGTAAATAGCACGCAAACCTGGGTTCACCTTTCTGTCTTAAAACACTTGTTATTTGGAACCTACATATGCACTTCAGTGACACTACTGGTTCTCAGAGTACTTGGGAGGCATTTAATTGCACAGTGTTACGTTGTGCAGTCCGCAGTGTCAGATGGCCCGGGGGTGTTGTGGGGTACGCTTCTCATTGTAGGGGTGGGGGGTGGTGATGTGAGGACCTTCTCTGTGCTGATTTTCTAGCAGATGAGGAGAAAATGAAATCAAGGCCAGCCTGGTATGTAGCAGATGGGGGCTGAGAAGAGAAAAGATAACGCGGGTGATGCCAATATAACCTCTAATGGGGACTTCCCTGGTGGTCCAATGGGTAAGACAGTGCTCACAATGCAGGGGGCCTGAGTTTGATCTCTGGTCTGGGAGCTAGATCCCACAGGCTGTAACTGAGACTTAACACAGCCAAAATAAATAAATGAACAGTAAATAGAAAAAAGAAAGAAGATAATTCTTAAACAACAACAACAAAAGTCTAATGGAAGATCTTATAAGCAGTATTATTGCTGGATCGATTTTGTACCTCATATTTTTTTAAAGTATTTTTTTAAATTAAGATGTAAACATCTTGATCTAAAACAATGTATGTAAAATTAAGTCTCCCTCCTAGGTATCACCATCCCAAAGTCTCTAATAATTTTTTATGTACTTAGAAACAAGTTATATGATCCCACAACACATTTTGATTAAAAAAATTAAGCAAGTGAAGATGTCCTGTACACATAGTTCTTGCCTCTTTTAAATAGCATTTCTGTGGATGACCCTGAGGCCAGCCTCATCCTGCTTAGGGGACATGCTGGTGTCCTGTGCGTCCTCGGTCATGTTTGTAGTCCCTCCAGGATGGACATTCATGGTGTTGCCAGTTGCCACATCCCCTTATAGATAAGACTGTGGCGAGCATCACTATATCTGTGTATGTATGTGTGTGTGGATGCTTTTTTGAGAAGATACATTAGATTGGATTCCTGGTAGTGCTTTACTGAGTCCAAGTATATGTTATTTAACATTTTGATAGATATTGCCAAATGGCTCCTTGAAAAAGTTGCACCAATTTGTATTTCCACTACAGTGTATAAAAATCCATGCCAGCAAAGGATTTCCATTAAGCGTTTCTAATTTTGCCGTCTGAGAAGTGAAAAATTGTATTTCAGGGTTCAGGTAACATTTCTTTAATTTTATGAAGTTGAACTTTTTTTCATAGGTTTACAGGCTAGTACTGAAGGGAATTTTAACCAGTTTTACCCATATGGCAATAATGCTTCCTTGTAAGTGAAGCAAGCTCAACAAACAGTGGGATTCTGAAAGCCCATAGCCACATAGGAGAAATGCTAACATAAAATAACAATGTAATATATTAATAGCATAACAATATGACAGAGTCTCTGTACCAGTGTTGTTTGGGGACATCAGAATGGAAGACAGAAGGAATTTCTTATAAACTTCTGAATATGTGTAACCAAGTATTTTTCTACATTGTATATCCATCTAAGATTATAGGACTAGCAATTGTATTCTTTATAGCAAAAAATGTTGTCTAGAACAATTGAAATATATGACTTAGTTTGAATAATTTTCTTTTTGAAAGGCAAAAAGAGATGGCCTTAATGCCCTTCAGGACATTGAAATTTAGGATAATATCTTTTGTTCTTTCCTTTTTATTATAATCAGAAGTTAATGGATTTATAGCTTTTACAAAATGAGGAACATTTTTCTCATATGTAGTGAATGATTTCTAACAACACCCACCAGTAATTTATTTACAATATTTGAAAATGTATTGTAGCATGGAAAAATCTTTGCTACAGTATATTTGCCAATGCATATAGTTGGTACATTGGCAAATGGATGGACCCAGATGATCAAATACTTCATTTCTGTGTCTACATTTCATGAGTCAGTTTCACACAGCAGCTGTTGTGGAGGACGGGTTGATTTACCAGAATACTTCTTGGTGTATACAAAAAAAAAAAAGAGAAAAATAGCATGAAACTCATTTGGCAATAAAAGGGTAAACCAAGCGAGTTTGTTGCTAGTGTTAATAAATAAAAAGATCACTTTGGAAAACATAAGAGTTCTTAAAAAGAGCCACCCTCCCTCCCCTTTTTGGTTTTTAGTGTCTTCAGTGTTTTAAATTACAGAAAACAATGGTTAATTTCTTAAAAATCTTCTAGCTAATGATAGCAAACATTTATTGAATTCTTCCCATGTAAAACATGTCACCTACATTGTATAAAGGACACTTTATGGGAAGAGGGTTTGGAAGAGCAGTGACGTGTCAGGGCTGGTGTAGACCATAGGTGGTGGGGCTGGTGTTGGAATCCAGGGTCTCAGGTTCTAGAACTTTCACTCTCAAGCATTGTGTTAGGCTGTATCCAAGTTAATCATCATGGGGAGTATATATAATTTGTGAAATTAGAATGAAAATCTATTTATTTTAAAACATTAAAAAAATTTTCCTAGAGTGCTTTGAAGGGTTAAGAAGAAAGTTGTTCTTTCTGCAATAAATACCCATTTCTTCTAATGTTGTTAGTCAAAAGTATTGGTGTTTGTGCTACTCTTGGTTCAGATCTTAATTTTCCCTTGTTTGGGCCCAAAGATTATGTGAAAAGTAAAAGTACTTGTTGCTCAGTTGTGTCTCACTCTTTGAGACTCCATGGACTGTACTCTGCCAGACTCCTCTGTTCATAGGATTCTCCAGACAAGAATATTGGAGTGGGTAGCCATTTCCTTCTCCAGAGGATCTTCCCAATCCACAGACTGAACTGGGGTCTCCTACATATTCCCACATTAAATGGAAGCCCATAAAGCGACAGAGACATAGAAATAAAAGTTTTGGAATGTCTTGTTTTTCCACCTTGTGTATTCATGCAGAATGTACTTTCTGGCACAGAATATTACCATTGAGCCCATGACTAGTTGATTAGTAAAAGGATTTGTAAGAACCATGTAATAATAGCGGTTTACCTTAACTGAGGGCTTGGATCAAAGTTTATAAATTTTTTACAGTTGCAGGGATATAATGCATAAGAGCATCAAATTTTACATGATTATTTTAAAGTTGATATTTTATAGGGAGTGAGTTATATGGAGATGGCATTTCTGACTTTTTTGGGGGATGGGTAGGGTGCTCTCGGGGAGAAGTATTTTCTCTGATTGTGAACAAACACCTCTTTTTGACAGACCATGTTGTTGCCATGGAGAACTTTAGACATTGTAAACTCAGCCTCCAGTTCTAGATGAGAATGTGCCCTTGGGTTGTGCGTGGGAGCTCTGAGAGCAGATGCAGTCCTGATGTGTAGAATCTGTTGAACGAAGTTATTCTTCAGTAGCCAGAAGCCCGTGGGTCTCTCTTACAGTTCCCTTTCCTTAGAATTCTTTTTTCCCTTTGCATACTGTGTGTGTGACAAAGAAACAGGGGAAAAGCATAGGGGAAGACCTTTTCCTCTTCTTGCCTCGCCTTCCTTCCTCTCAGAAGAAGTCCAAACACTCTTGAGAACTTGGGACATGTCCTTGAGTCCACATTTTTCTTCTTTTACCCCACTTGTATCTCCACAAGCCATAATTCCCCTCCCCCACATCTCTTTCTGCAACTTGCCTTTTTCTCAGCCGTGTTTTTGTGGTCTCTTCATGTTGATGTGTATCTGGTTCTTTTATTTTAGTTGGTGTCTAGAATGTCATTGTAGCATAATTAAACCAGTTCCTTAGTGATGGACGCTTAGTGTATTCTCCTGTTGTATTTCTGTGTAACTCTTCGCTTTCCATGTGTTGAGTTGTTCACTTTGCGACCTCATGGACTGCAGCATCCTGGGCTCCTGTGTCCTCCACTGTTTCTCAGAGTTTGCGCAAATTCATGTTCTTTGAATCAGTGATGCTATCTAACCATCTTATCCTCTGCTGCCCCCTTCTCCTTTTGCCTTCAGTCTTTCCCCTGCATCAGGGTCTTTTCCAGTGAGTTGACTCTTCACATTAGGTGGCCAGAGTATTGGAACTTTGGCTTCAGCATCAGTCCTTCCAAATAATATTCAGGACTGATTTCCTTTAGGATTGATAGGTTTGATCTTCTTGCACTCCAAGGGACTCTTCACAGTTCAAAAGCAGAGCTCAGCCTTCTTTATGATCCAACTCTCATATCCCTACATGACTATTGGAAAAACCAGAGCTTTGACTACACAGACCTTTGTCAGCAAAATGATGTCTCTGCTTTTTAATATGCTGTCTAGGTTTGTCACGACTTTCCTTCCAAGGAGCAAACGACTTTAAATTTCATGGCTGCAGTCACTGTCTGCAGTGATTCTGGAGCCCAAGAAAATAAGAAAGTCCCACACTGCAGGCAGATTCTTGACCGCTGAGCCATCTGGGAAGCCCCCAGAAGAGGGTGTTGTGATCAAATTATTTTTTGGATTTGAATTCAACTTGGATTAAACAAGTTTATTCCTTGCAGCATTTTTGAAGCCCCTGATTTTCAAGTCTGTATTTTTCTCTCTACTGTGAGAGTGGGTGGAGTGTGTGTTCCTAAACTTCCGTGCCTAGCTGCCTCTTTATGCAGCATTGTGGAACACACTCTGGGAAACAGTGTTTTCAATACAAATATGGACAGCAGCAGAAGGGAGAAAGAACTGGAATACCTACCTATCGAGGAAGAAGCAAAGTTGGCTCTTAAAGCTATATTGTGGACATTTTAAAAAAGAGCAAATTTAGTTAAAATTTCAGCTGCAGTTTTTCTTCCTTCTCCCTACATCTATCCCTCCTTTTTAAAAAATGAGACTGTGTTTTATGTAAATGATGGAAAATAACTAGAGAATTATGTTTTTCCCTTAAACAGGTCATTTCTACGTGTATTGATAATACGAGTGCTTAAAAATTGCTTTAAGTATTAAGTGTTAGACTGTCCAGTTTGTGAAAGCACTTGATAGAACAGACTTGTTAGGGTTAGGTAGGTTTTCCACTTGTTTGTTTGAGAGCTAAAATAATTAGAAGTTCATAGGAGACTGTTATCACACAGAGATGTGCCTTAGAACACAATTTTAAAAGTCTGTAAAATGTTGTGGCATTAATGTTATTCTGAAAGCAGTTGGGCAAGTGTTAGCCGAGTCTAGAAAATTCTTTCTGTAATCCTGGTTCTTTTACTTAGAATATTTTATTTGTTTTTGCCCTAGATTTTGCACATCCTAAGAGCAGGTTCATCAAGTAGTACTAATTTTTTAATGTCATTTGTTGTCATTAGTTATATTGTTACCGCTAGTAGTAGTATTAATGTATCCTGTGTTCATGGGAGTTATACTCTGTATACAGAGAACACTGACTTAGCCAATACTAAGCTGTTGCTCCTGGCAAATACTCAGCTAGGTTTTGGCAAGTTTCTGCAAGCCTCCGGTCACATTTTCATCGACTGATCAGTATAATTTTGTTTTGTCTGTGTTTCTGTTTAAAGACACGTTACTCAGTATAAATTTGTGGCTTCACTGATGTTGAACTTCGGGGCAGTAGCACTGTACCCTATACCTGAGCAAAACTCACCTAACATGTATTTTCTCCCTGAGGCATGTCACAGCTTTCTTGTACTTGGGATTACTAGACAGCACTTCAGCATCGTGCTTGGGGACCTGTGAGCCATGAAATCACCAAAGGGAGGGGCACACAATATTGAAAACTGTAAACACAAAATATATGCCGTCAAGGGCCTTTGTGTACTGCGTGGGAGCTGCAGCAAGAAGGTGGGCAAGCACTGCCCCCTTCCCACCCAGCTGGGATGCTGCACAGAGGGTGACTCATTTTTACTGCTCTGCACACATCCCTGAATGACTGTGAAGGGACCTTGAGTGTCCAGTGTGGGGTTACATTTTAAGGTTTCTTTGGCTACACTGTGTGGCATCGGGGGTCTTAGTTCCCTACCCAAGGAGGCTGCAGTGGAAGCATGAAGTCTTTTTTTTTTTCCCCCGATGAGGTCTTTTATTTCAGGCTTGCTTAAAAACATTTATTTGCTTATTTTTGGCAGCGCTGGCTCTTCCTTGCTTTGTGCAGGCTTTCTCTAGTTGCGGGAAGCTTGGGCTATTCTTATTGCAGAGAGGGCTTCTTACTGCAGTGGCTTCTCTTGTGGAGCACAGGCTCAGTAGTTGTGGTGCATGGGCTTAGTTGATCCGTGGCATGTGGGATCTTCCCAGACGAGGGATCAAACTGGTGTGCTTTGCATTGGCAGGTGGAATTCTTAACCATTGTGCCATCAGGAAGTCCGAAAGTGTGGTATCTTAACCACTGGACCACCAGGGATGTCCCTAATTTGGGGATACAGATAAAGTTAGTGAGTAGGCACCTTTACACATGTGGACTCCCCTGTAACGAGGGTCATGCATGCATGGGTTGGTTTGGGATCCTTTGATGACCTGGGAACTCAGGGTCAGGTTGGCCTGGCTGCTGTCCAGCTGGCTGCCCATCCCTTGCTTCCCGCCTTTCACGCTGTCATCCCAGCCTCTGTGTGAGGTTTGTGTTGATCCCTGCTGCTCTGGTAAGCAAGAAAAACAGAGTGTGATGGAGCAAGAAAACCTGAGCAGTGCCTAGAACTCAGGCTTGGCTTTGCTCCTCATTTGGCCAGCACTTGAAGGATAAATCAGAGGTCTGTACTGTGCTTTCCTGTTCCTTTACTTTGGGTATGAGTGTACTTTACGAGGAGTCGTAAATACTGCTTCCAAAGGTCGACTACACCATGGAAGCTTTAAAGCACTCTCAGTTCTGTTATGTGGCTGTTTGGCTGTGGCCCTATGGTTGTTTGGGCTTCCCTGGTGGCTCAGATAGTAAAGAATCTGCTGGTAATGCAGGAGACCTGGGTTCAATCCCTGGGTCAGGAAGATCCTCTGGAGAGGGAATGGCTCCCCCTCCAGTATTCTTGCCTGGAGAGAGTCAGGAAGATCCCCTGGAGAAGGGAATAGCTCCCTACTCCAGTGTTCTTGCCTGGAGAATTCCATGGATAGAGGAGCCTGGCTGCAGTCCAAGGGGATGCAAAGAGTCGGAAATGACTGAGTGACTAACTCTGCACTTGTTCACACGCGTGCCTGTGAGCTCAGTCACTTCAGTTGTGTCTGACTTTTTGTGACCTTGTGGACTATAGCCTGCCAAGCTCCTCTGTCCATGAGATCTCCAGGCAAGAATACTAGAGTGGGTTGCCATGCACTCCTCCAGAGGATCTTTCCAACCCAGGTATCAAACCTGAGTCTCCTGCATTGCAAGCGGATTCTTACCCACTGAGCTATCTGGGTAGCCCCCAGCAGTTGCTCACAGCTGCAGTCAAAGATACTGTCTTATCTACAGTAACTTGTTCAGTTCAGTGCTGGTCATTTGATTTGATGTGAAATGGAAAAAATGATTTGAAGGCAGTCAAATGATCGTTTTGAACAGATGATTGAGAATTTAACATCAGTACATGTTAACCGATGATTGAGAATTTTATTTTCTTTTTGGTTGAGATTTTCATATTGATTTAATGTGGAAATATTTTCAAGAAAATTAAAGGACATTTTCAGTACCTGTTATGCATAAACTTTAGTGCTAGATGATGGAGGATGAATCTGAATAAATAAGAATGGCTATTTCCTGGGTTTTAGGGGTTCATAATCCAATACAGGATGAAAAGTATTGGAAAAACAAAGCAAAACAAAACAAGCCCCAGTGACTTCCCTGTGGTTAAGAATCTGCCTGCCAGTGAAGAGGACACGGTTTTGGTCCTGTGCTCTGCAGCAAGGGAAGCCACCTAAATAAGCAGGCTCACTGCAGCGGGAGAATAACCCCCACTTGCTGCAGCTAGGGGAAAGCTTGTACACAGCAGCAAAGGCCTAGCGCATCTGAAAATAAGGAAATAAATAACATTTTAAAAACGTTTAAAGAAGTGCAGGTTAAGAAGCTATTAAAAATTTAAGAGAGAATTCACCTTGCAAAAGAGTGGGTTGCAGGTTAGACCCCTGGTTGCGGAATTAAAATCCACTTGAGCAGCTAAGCCTGTGTGTTGCGTCTCTAAGCCCATGTGCTCCGGAGCCTGAGTGCCACAGTCACTGAGTGTGTGTGCCACAACTGGAGAGTCCCTGTACTGCAGTGAGAGGTCCTACATGACGAAATGAAGATCACTGAGACCCAACACAGACAAATAAATAACAAACACACCCCCCCGCCAAAACCCTATAACAGGAAAAAAAAAAAGCCCCACAGCGCTGTGGGCTTTGGGAAAGAAAGTGTTTTGACTAGAGAATGAGCTGCTTGGGGAAGGAGTAGTGAGAGGTAGGTGAAGATCGGTTATTACTCTGTACTATGACTTTTAGTAAGAGGGTCTGTGTGTGTGTGTGTGTGTGGTGTCTGTGTTTAAGCTACAGTGTCATCAAAGGTCTGTAGGTTTTGGGTTTCAGAGGTTTAACAGTTGTGTGAAATTGACTAGGAGGAAAAGACTATTGTGGGAAACAAATTTCTAACCTCTCAGGGACGGAAGAGGTGGTGTTGAGGGTGAAGAATCACCAGGTCTTGATCCCTGGATGTGGTTAAGATGAAAGGAGAGAGTAAGTGGTTTAAGCTCTTAGGTCTTTGAAATGATGAATGTTTCTACTCTGCAAATAATTCCCAAAATAGAATCCAAAATCAAAGAATCAGACGTTGAGTGTCCACAGCCTGAACCTGTGAAGTTCTTTTGCGTTGTTGTTTTTTTAGCTGTGATGTAAGTGATTTTTGGATAGATCTGTCCATATGAATATAGTTTTTCAAAAGCAAACTTTCATCCTGGAATATTTTTAGTTTATAGAAGAATTGCAAAAGTTATTATAGCAAGTCCTTGAGTGTGCCTCACTGGGTTTCTGCTGTTGCCATGTCTTTTATTACCATGATTCATCCGTGAGAACTAAGGCACCAACTCTGGTGCACCGCTGTTAACCCTCAGTTTCTCACAAGTGTGCCTTCTGTTCAGGAGCAACCAGGAGATCAGACTTTTGTGTGTTTCTCACTCTTTACTTGCTACCCCTGACTTTGATTGCTTCAGGCCTAATGGTCAATTGTTTTTATAGAATGTCTCTCAGTTGGGTTTGTCTGGTGTTTTTCTCGTGACTAGAGTGTGGATGTGAAGTTCTGGGAGGAAGACCGTGCTGTTTGATCATATGATATTGAGGATACATCCTGTCCACGTGCCTATTACAGTTGGTGCTGACTTGATTACCTGGCTGGGCTGGTACCTCCCAGGTTTCTTTGCTGGTAACCGCCCACCCCAGTGGAGGAAACATCTTTGTAAATAATTTGGAATTCTTCTCTAACGAACATTACCTCTTCTCCCTCAATTATATTTTTCTTTTTTTACAGGTTTCTATCTTTGTTCACTTGACATTAGAATATGAATACTTTTTCATCTTTATGCATTTTATTTTGCTCATCTGTATTCAGTTATTTATGCCTGTATGGATTCAGGGATATTTATTTTATTCTTGAGTTATAATTTAATAGCACATTATTTTATTGCTCGACATTGAGGTGCTTGTGCTCATTTGTCATGTCCCTGTCTTTTTTTCCTCTTGAGCACTTTCTTACATTCTGGTACTTCTGAATGCTCCAGGTTCATCTTGTGTTTCCTGACCTGTCTTAGAATCACCTGCTTCTTTGAGGATCCCTGGTTCCTTTTATTGGATTAACTAAGATCTGGGTGCTGGATTTGCTTCTTGCTACTGGGTATTTCCTCTTCTGGGTTTCCTAGGTGGCTAAGTGGGTAAAGAGCCACCTGCAGTGAATAAGACACAGATGAGGTGGGCTCGATCCCTCATTGGGAAGATCCCCTGGAGGAGGGCATGGCAGCCCACTCCAGTATTCTTGCCTTGAGAATCCCCATGGACAGAGGAGCCTGGTGGGCTGCCGTCTGTGAGATCACAAAGTGTTGGACACGACTGAGGCGACTGAGCGCATTTCCTGTTCCAGGACAGAGCTTAGGAAGTAAATACCTATATATGCATACTGATACACATAGGTATAGTTTTGTGTTGTATCAAGAGATTTTTCTTTATGTTTTTGTTTATGAAGCTTAAAATTTTGAAATTAAAGTTATGTTTCTCAGGCAAAATGATGTCTCTCTGGGTGCAGTTTTGAGTGTCTATAAATCATGTAGGTTAGGCAAGACCGTTAGACAGTTGTCTCCCCCAAATCTTCTTTCTTATAAACATATAAAGTTATTTTGTTTACTATTGTAAACTCTTTTCGTATGAAAATTTGGGCTCACCTTTTTTTTTTTTTTGCTGCCTTAAAGAATAGTTATTTTTTCATAGATGAAGAGATGTTTGACTATCTGTCATTTTGGGGTTTAGTAAGTTACAAGCTGGGTCAATTGTTTTTTCCTATAGTTTATTATGAAAAGGGAATTCACATGCATGGATTTCCACATTGGCCTTTGCACTCACAATAGTAATAATTTTTCAGAAGAGTATATTTCAACTGAACAGTTAATCATCACTTCTGGACTGTGAGATACTCTGTTAATATTTTTCTAAATAAAAATAAAGAACTTTAATTTTTAGAGTAAGGCAGTTTCCTAACAGTGTAATGGTATTTGATACAAACTTTCAGAAAAATAGTTTTGAAAGTTGTTTACAACATTGTTAGAATTGCTTTATCTTATCTGAATGCAGAGTTCCAAAGAATAGCAAGAAAAGATAAGAAAGCCTTCTTCAGAGATCAGTGCAAAGAAATAGATGAAAAGAACAGAATGGGAAAGACTAGTGATCTCTTCAAGAAAATTAGAGATACCAAGGGAACATTTCATGCAAAGATGGGCTTGATAAAGGACAAAAATTGTATGGACCTAACAGAAGCAGAAGATATTAAGAAGAGATGGCAAGAATACACAGAAGAACTGTACAAAAAAGATCTCCACGACCCGGATAATCACGATGGTGTGATCACTCATCTAGAGCCAGACATCCTGGAATGTGAAGTCAAGTGGGCCTTAGAAAGCATCACTACGAACAAAGCTAGTGGAGGTGATGGAATTCCAGCGGAGCTGTTTCAAATCCTGAAAGATGATGCTGTGAAAGTGCTGCACTCTATACACCAGCAAATGTGGAAAACTCAGCAGTGGCCACAGGACTGGAAAAGGTCAGTTTTCATTCCAATCCCTAAGAAAAGCGATGCCAAAGAATGCTCAAACTACCGCACAATTGCACTCATCTCACATGCTAGTAAAGTAATGCTCAAAATTCTCCAAGCCAGGCTTCAGCAATATGTGAACTGTGAACTTCCAGATGTTCAAGCTGGTTTTAGAAAAGGCAGAGGAACCAGAGATCAAATTTCCAACATCCGCTGGATCATGGAAAAGGCAAGAGAGTTCCAGAAAAACATCTATTTCTGCTTTATTGACTATGCCAAAGCCTTTGACTGTGTGGATCACAATAAACTCTGGAAAATTCTGAAAGAGATAGGAATATCAGACCACTTGACCTGCCTCTTGAGAAATCTGTATGCAGGCCAGGAAGCAACAGTTAGAAATGGACATGGAACAACATGGTTCCAAATAGGATAAGGAGTACGTCAAGGCTGTATATTGTCAACCTGCTTATTTAACTTCTATGCAGAGTACATCATGAGAAACACTGGACTGGAAGAATCACAAGCTGGAATCAAGATTGTGGGGAGAAATATCAGTAACCTCAGATATGCAGATGATACCACCCTTATGGCAGAAAGTGAAGAGGAACTAAAAAGCCTCTTGATGAAAGTGAAAGAGGAGAGTGAAAAAGTTGGCTTAAAGCTCAACATTCAGAAAATGAAGATCATGGCATCTGGTCCCATCACTCCATGGGAAATAGATGGGAAAACAGTGGAAACAGGGTCAGACTTTATTTTTGGGGGCTCCAAAATCACTGCAGATGGTGATTGCAGCCATGAAATTAAAAGACGCTTACTCCTTGGAAGAAAAGTTATGACCAACCTAGATAGTATATTCAAAAGCAGAGACATTACTTTGCTGACTAAGGCTATGGTTTTTCCAGTAGTCATGTATGGATGTGAGAGTTGGACTGTGAAGAAGGCTGAGCGCCAAAGAATTGATGCTTTTGAACTGTGATGTTGAAGAAGACTCTTGAGAGTCCCTTGGACTGCAAGGAGATCCAACCAGTCCATTTTGAAGGAGATCAGCCCTGGGATTTCTTTGGAAGGAATGATGCTGAAGCTGAAACCCTAGTACTCTGGCCACCTCATGCGAAGAGTTGACTCATTGGAAAAGACCCTGATGATGGGAGGGATTGGGGGCAGGAGAAGAAGGGGACGACAGAGGATGAGATGGCTGGATGGCATCACTGACTTAATGGATGCGAGTCTGAGTGAACTCCAGGAGTTGGTGATGGACAGGGAGGCCTGGTGTGCTGTGATTCATGGGGTTGCAAAGAGTCGGACATGACTGAGTGACTGAACTGAACTGAACTGATTATCATAAATGAGGAAAACCTCATAGAAACTTAATGTGAACCTACTATAAAGGTCCTTGTAGGGTTTTTTTCCTTAAATAAATTACCATTAGTATAAGTATCATTATTTATATGATGTTTTTATAATAAAAATAGGGAAATAATTCCGAGTTTATTATAGTCTGTTTCTCATTTTAATTACTATTGGTCATAAACCCAAGCAGTAAGAACAGTCTCTGGTACCTGTGGATTTAATAGAAATATTTTCAGCTTTGTGACAAGAAATAGTAAGTGTAGAATGCAGTGAAGTACAGCATTTCAGGTGCTAACTTATGTTGACCACTTTTAGCCTCTTTCTCATATAACCATTTAAATAAAATTGCTCAGACTTTCTAACAAACTTAAATTGCTTAAATTTTGTGTGTTAAAAAAAAAAGCTAAGAAGTTGTATTATTCTCTTTCATTGTTTTCAGGTGAGAAAGAGTTAGCTCAATGAAAGTAAAGCATCCCGTCCGTATTCCCCAGAACACATAACAGCAGGTTCAGAACCACAAACCATCCAGATAATAGCCAGGCTTTTGTTCCAGTTTGTTCTCCTGATACTGTTATAGACAGTCATCTAACTTATTTTAAATTTCATTGAACCTGATAACCCCCTTTTCATTTGTTGTTGAACTGAAAGTTTGCCCTTTTATGAAACAAATTTCAGGGACCGTTTGATAATAGTTGGGCACTGTGCTTCAAAATCTTATGTAGACTCTGTCCCCAAAGATTTATTAGAATATTTTATAGAGTCAGGTTAGGAAGCAGAGATTAACCACATTTTATTATTGTTGGGGAATATTGAATCATGTCAGATTATTGAGCTTTAATTATGGAATAGAATGGATTGATGATGGCTTGATCTCAGGGTGAATTAATCTATCATTTATGTTTATTAAATGATCTGGGGTTTACATAGTGCTGTGTTTGCTATAACGAGCATAAACAGTCTGTCCATATATATATAAATATATGTTTTTCAGTATGCTTATCTTACTGATTTTGTAAGAATTACTTACAATATTAAAATACATTTGTATTTTCTACAACCCACTACATTGGGAAGAAATCGGCTTTTAGGTGCCCAAGGACTGAAGGTTTGTGTGCATTGTCATTTTAAAATAATTCAGTGACTAAATATGATTGTCTCATTTTGCAAAGGCAGGGTATTAGAAAGCATGATGATAGAACATATTTTATATTTTTTCTGACCTAGTGCTCAAGAAAAGGTCAGTCAGAATAAAACACAAGCTATATAGATCATTATTTTAATTTTTTGTTGTTGCTGTTTTTATTCCTTCTTGGGGAGTGGATGTGGCAGACAAATTACACTGTGAGGTGAATTAACAATGAAAGCTCATAAAGATGAGAAAAGTTAAGCCCAACATTAGGGCTTTTAATATATTTGTACAAAATGGGTACAGAGTTTCATCTTAAAGACTTTTATTTTCAGCATCAACTATGGTAGGAGATTATTGAGAGAAAGATTCTTTGGTATGTCATTTTAAAGTCTTATAAGCATTTATTAGAAAAAGGAAATTAGGAAATTACAATTGGATCTCATGTGTTATCTCAAATTTTTTAAGTGTTATGTATCTGAAATGTGTTCTTGGCTCAAATTGTCTTCTGTTTTCAGTTTCTAATTTTAGATTTTTCTGATTAGGTGGCCAGGGACTATTTGAATGCTTGTGATATGCCATTCACTTTGATTGTTCACACTTTTATGTTGGTGAATTACTATAGCTTTTAGCAGAGATTTAGTTACAGCAGCCAGCCTTTATTACCATTAGAATTACCTGGTCCAGTGGACATGAGTTGATTTAGATGTAGAATTTTGGAATGAGATTGACCCTTACTATCGTCAATGTTCATTTGACTGTGCGTTACAAACATCTGGGGAGATTTAAAAGCTACTCCTAGTCCTGCCCCAGGGATTCTGATGTAATCGATTTGGAGTGTGGCCTTGGCGCCTAACTTTGAAAGTTTTCCCAGGTGATTCTAATGCTAGTCAAGTTTGAGAACCACTATTACAATTCTTCCTTCTGTGAACAAGGTGCAGTAAGACCCAGACTTAGCAGGTCATTTCTACTTTGAGGATCCCATATCATGAATGAAATTGGTGCATTTAAAGTGAAAAAAGTGTAGTCACTCAGTCGTGTTCAACTCTTTGCTACTCCATGGATTGTAGCCCACCAGGCTTCTCTGTCCCTGAGATTCTCCAGGCAAGAATACTGGAGTGGATTGCCATTCCCTTCTTCAGGTGATCTTCCCAATCCAGGGTTTGAACCCAAGTCTCCTGCCTTGCAGGCAGATTCTTTACCATCTGAGCCACCAGGGACGCATTTAGCATCAGTCTTAAAGTAGATGTCCACAACGGTGGCTTTAATTATTTAGAAGATAACTAAAGGTAGTAAGTCTCATTTCTTCTTTCAGCTGAACTCGCCATGGTTTTCTAAAATGAGAACTCTGAATATGAGTGTGGGAGTGCCTAGATTTTCTCTGGCACGTGTAGCATTTCCTTCCCTGCCCTTGCATTTTTAAAAGAAAGTATTGATTTGCCTTTTTTTTTAAAAAAATGTCCATTCTTTGAAAGTTACTTATGTAATTCTTGCAAGCTGTTAAAGGAAGGGTACTGTGCAGATTCGTAGTGGATGTTTTAAATGAGACTTCAAATTAGTTAACCTTTCATCGGAAGGAAGCACGCAGGTCTCTGGTTGGCATGGTGTATGGTAGATGCTCAGTATGTATGTGTGTGTTTTTAATTTTTAAACATGTCTCTGCCTCTGAGTCCTTAATAATATAGCCAGGAAGGATCTTTGTCTTGGTTGGCTGGCAAGGTCATGAATCTGTGTTCAGTAAGTTGATTAACTTCTTTAGGCTTTAGTTTCCTTATAATGTAAGGAGTTGGATAGATTCTAGTATTTTAGTTTTAATGATGTTTTTGTTTTTAAAAATATTATTATTATTATTTTGGTTGCACCAGGTCTTGGTTGCAGCACACAGGATCGTCAGTCTTCCTTGTAGCATTTCCGTGTCTTCATTTGCATGTGGGATCTAGTTCTCTGGCTGGATATCACATTTGGGTCTGCTCCATTGGGAGCGCAGAGTCCTAGCCACTTGGCCACCAGGAAAGTCCCAGATTCTAGTCATTTATGACTCTGTAGCCATAAACGCATGATGGTATAATTGTAAGCAAATGGTAGTTCACCTGGAGGCCCAGAGGAGAGTTTGTCCCCAAAGAGATAGAATTCTGAGAGAAGCCAGTGAATTAGTCCCCTGGTGCGAGGGCAACAGTGGGATTTGGAAAGCATGGCAGTAGAGGTCCGTTCTCTCTCTGCACCATTCTGAGTGCTCCTTACGGCTGAGTATTGCCTGACTGATACCCTCTTACCTGCGCTTCCATCTTTTGAAATCCTTTCACTCACAGAGTTGTCTTTGTGCTTTGGAGAATACACATGCCTAGAATCCTTGAACTCAGATTACAGTCACGTTCTTGTGTAATTGCTCATTCTACTTACATTACGTTTGTTTCTTTCTTTTTTTATTTGTTTCTAATTCAAATTGCCTCAGAAATTGGTGATAGCATGTGGGATTTAAGAAAGATCTAGTGATTGATGTTTGGCCATGTTAATGTACTCGAAACTTTGTACAGTAAACTTTCTGGAGATGGATGGGGGACTGAGATAATGACTGACTAAAGAGATTTTAGAATTTAGAGACCCTGGTTTAACCATTTGAAAAAGAAATGCCTTTGGAATCAGAGACCCAGAGGAAATTGAAGACTTGCTCATGACCTCATATTTGATTCCGGATCTCATTCAGATTCCTTTCTGTATCACCACGCTGATTCATAAGAATCCTGTGTTAGACAGAGAGGGTGGAGATGGATGTTTTGTTTTGATAGTAGTATATGAGTATAACCCATGTGCCATAGTTACAATTCTCTTTGCCTAGGGAGCCAACCACTGTATAATCTATTATAAATATATGACTTTTCAGTAGCCTACATATTAATTTAAAGCAATAATTTTTAGGGATGAAATACTCAGCAGCACTAAAAGAATTGATATTTGGAATTCAGATGTCCTGTAATTTCCATAACACAACCACAGAAATTAACCCAGGAAAACATTTAGCTGGTGTGGTTACAGTGATTTTTAATTTGGAAATAGAGGACAATCTTAAACTATAGTGGAGACAGTGCGATTTTTAAGTTTTCCAAAAGTGTAGATGAGTAGGAAAAAGTTGAGAAACTTGGCAATTAAAGCCAGTATGGAATTCAAGCTGAGCAGTTTTAATTTTCCATTTTGATTGACAATCAGCCTCTTGCCCATTTTTTATTTCCTCTTCCTTGTTTTGACAAGATTTAAGAGGATTAGAAAATTAAATGTTGAGGTATTTTTTCTTTCCTTTGGCTTTGAACAAAGATAGGAATATAATTTTATCTTGAGAAGAAAAATATTCAATGGAAAAAGATAGTGGACTTCTTTGTGAGAGACTTCCAGGTAGCGGAGCACAGGTGATGTTATCTGTTTCTCTAGTAGGGCTATAACTGGGCATTCTTTTATTGTTCCCAAGCTCAGTTGACTCTCTCTTTAGAACAAGTGAAACTCCTGGAATTAGTTTGAGCAGTATTGCAGAAGATACTACAGTTCTCAAGTATGTCTTTTGATTCCTTCTCAAGGAATAAAAGCATACCCTTCTGTGTCTCGGCACACCTGTGTCATTCAATCGGTAAATGCATCCTTATACTTCAAGGTGGATTCATTTTTAAAAGTAAGAGCAAGATGATTAATTGATCTTGAAAAACAATAGATATTTGTCATGTATCTTTGTACAAAGTGTAAATGAGCTAAATAGTTATTTTGAAAATGGTCATTTTCTAACTGCCTTGCTCCGAAACCTTTGAGAAAGATTAACTTAATTAAAATAGACATTCACATTTTCCAGGCAGTCAAAAATTTGTATTATGAAGTTGACTTCTTTTTTGTTTGTAATTTCCCC
This sequence comes from Nanger dama, assembly GCA_917880005.1. Lineage (NCBI taxonomy): Eukaryota > Metazoa > Chordata > Mammalia > Artiodactyla > Bovidae > Nanger > Nanger dama. The sequence goes on along the minus strand of CAKJTW010000009.1, from coordinate 40,698,413 downwards.
TTTGCAGTTCTACTCAACTCTTCCCGGGATTCTAGCCTAAAATGAAGTTAACACCCAAATTCAGTTACTGGATTCAGTGGTGTCACACTCAAACTGCTGAGAATTGCTGTCTTCTAAAGAATCTGCCTTCACCGAGGGAGACCTAGGTTTGAAAGATCCCCTGGAGGAGGGAAAGGCTATCCACTCCAGTATTCTGGCCTGGAGAATTCCATGGACTGTATAGTCCATGGGGTTGCAAAGAGTCGGATGTGACTGAGCGCATGCACGCGCGCACATGCTGCAGCACACACACACACACACACACACACAGAGTGCTCAAGTATGTTGTTTTAATTAGTGATACACCTGTTTTGTTTTTTTTTTTTTTTAGTATTTATTTGGCTATATCAGCTCTTTGTTGCGCCAAGTGGAATCTTGTCGCTTCCTGTGGGAGCTTTCGTTGGGGTACACAGACTCTCCAGTTGTGTCACACAGGCTCCACAGAGTGCAGCCTTGAGTAGCTGTGGCACGCGGGTTTAGTTGCTCCAAGGCATGTGAGATCTTAGTTCCCTAACCAGGGATTGAACCCACATCCCTTGCATTGTAAGGTGGATTCTTAACCACTGGACCACCAGGCAAATCCTGGTATACCTATTTCTTACTTAATTATACTGGTAAAATCATTATTATCCCTTTTGGTAAATGAGAAGTTTGGTAACTTGCTTCTTTGTAGGAAAGCCAAGATTGAAATCCAGGCTTTCAAATTCCCAAGTCAGGCTAATGATACCATACTTTCCTATGCTGTGTATCTGTTTTCCTAAAGGACTAACAAATTCTTATATACATTTATTCCAAAAGTTTAGTGGGAGCTCACTGTAACCATTAACATAAGATGTCTTACGCTAACCTTTTCTGTTTAACTTTTATGGCATCTTTGGTTATTTATGTTGCTATATTATAGCTATAAAACGGACTCACCATAAACAAAAACCATGATTTTTATACCTTATCTGGAAAAAAAATGAAAATTCTGGCCTCTAAATGCGATCCAGCAGCATGAGATTCTTGAGGACCGCAGTGATTAGGTGCTTTTGACAAGGAAGAAGCCGCACATAAGAAGCCAGTGATCCTTCAAGTGTTTCCTCTTTCCTGTTTTTCCCAAACTCATCTGATTACCAGAATTCCCTGACTGGGGAAACAGATTCTGCTTGTAAAAATATAGATTCCTAGGCTTCCATGGTCAGTGATTTAGTACAGCTGGAGAGGGGCTCAGGCGTGTGTGTTATTTAAGAAGCTTTCCCACGTGGCACGTAGCTTGGTGCACTGGCTGTCCGCTGTGTCTCTCTCATCAGAATTCTTGTGTTGTCCATTCAAGGTGAGGGAAGGACATCATCACAAGGGACTATACGTTCTATAAATGTCTCAAGCTCTGCAGACTCCACTGAGGTTAGGGCAGCAGCTCTGCCTTTGTTGTCAGCCCCGCACCCCCCGCCCAACAACAGTTGTTGTTGAGCCTGATAGAAGTCAGGATGTAATACCAAGAACGCTAGCCTGGAGGGTGTTCCAGTGCAGGGTGGTGAGAGAGGGCATTCATGTTTCCAGCTGTGACCGCTGATACTCTATTGCTGAATTTTGTGCTCATTGTATTCTTCACTTTCCAGTTTGGGAATCATAAGCCCGTGACCCTTTAAAATGGTTTCTAGGGTTTCAGAGTCATGCCTTTGACTTGACTGTACCTGTTAGCCAAGATGAATGAATGGCTTTTTGGAAGAACAGGTTTTACAAGGCTACCAGTTTTGTTGCACTGGTATGTATAATCTACCTGTGAAAAGCAATTCTTCACTAAGTCCATTTTTAGGATGGAGGGGAAACTTAAGAAATCACTTCAATTTCTCTATTGCGATGGCTTCCTCTGCCCGTTAAAATGTCAACTTTCCCATTTTGAATTTTTTAAAAACCTCATATATATATCTGCTTCTAGAGTTGCATTCTAAGAAAGGAATCCTCTTTCTTGTGAGAATCCCTTAAGTGATTGAAACCATTCCACCCCCCTTTTCCTTTCTTCGTGTGTCGGTGGGAGTGGTGGGAAGGTGAGGTCTGGGGAGCTGGGGTGTGGAACAAGGCAAGGGCAGAGACAGCAAGACATAATGAAATCCTGTTGTGAAAGTAGCGTATGGTCATTTCATTTAAAAGTTGATTCTCCTCAGTAATTTTTCACCAGATTGGTTTATCCAGCATTTCAGAATTATACTGAAAGTAAATAATGTTTTGTTCTTAAAGAGATATATGTCAACTAGAAAGTCTTCATGATTTTTAGTCTTAGGAGTGTCTGTGTTGCGTTTTTGCCAGAAGTGGGAAGAGGGAAAGTTCCTGTTTATTCCTGGCTCTCTTCACTCCCCACCCAACAATACTTTGTAGGAGCTGCAATTCAGGGCTCTTTTCTCTCTCATTGTCCTCTGGGAAAACATTGTGACTTAGATGTAAATATAGACACAGACACAGACACTATATTTGGACAAAGAGCAAAGAAAGACATAGAAGTGTCCCTTAGCTCTCTTTCTTATACTCTGAGTCTGGAAGGCTTGTAAGACCACAGCGGGTCCCCTGCATAATGAATGAGCTCTGTTCCTAGAATGAGTTTGTGTGTCCAACAAAGTTAGCCTAGGTACCCAACTGCCACAATCAGCTATATAGTACTGTACTGTAATAGGTTTATAATACTTTTCACACAGATAATGCACAAAAGACAAACACAAAACACAGAAAACATGTTTAATCTTACAGTACAGTACCTTGATTAGTACAGTAGTACAATACAATATTGCTGGAATACAGGGGCTGGCATTGAGTGAACAGATAAGATGAGTTACTGACTAGAGGAGGCAGAGGAGGTGGGAGGTGGCAGAGCTGAAGGGTCATCGGCAACAGGAGACAGAGGACAAGCTGCAGTCTCACTCATGCCTGACGTTGATGGCATAGGTTCTGGTTCCTTGATGGATTAAGTTCTGTTTACCCTGCCGAACGAACGATCCAGCGATGTCTGGTAGTAACTCTTTTTTTTCTCATCATAGATGATGCCGTAGCCCTGGGTTGCGTTCTGAACGGCTGCTGCAACCTTCATGTACCATTGTCCGTTCAGGTCTGTGTCTCAAAATCTCATAGTGCCGCCTCAAATAAAATCCCTTGCCGCTTCCTGCATCATGAATCCCTTCAGTTCTTCACTTACTGCTTCTTCCTCTTGTCTCTCTTGGTCTTGTCTCTCTTGGTCCTGTCTCTGGGCCTCCAATTCCATCAGGCCTTTAGTAGTGAGCTCCTCGTGTTGCCCAGCAAGGAGTTCAGTGAAGTTGTCCTTCTGCACATCCAGCTTGAAATAAAGACACTGTACTATTTACTTTTGCAGAAGGAAATGGCAACCCACTCCAGTACTCTTGCCTGGGGAATCCCATGGAGGCAGGAGCCTTTACAGTGGTGTACAGTACGGTACACAAAAGCACAGCCACTCGTAGAGGATGCATGCACATGACGGTGTACACCAGACACGGGCACTAACTCACGTGATGGGATGTGTGAACATGTGTTCACCTCTTTGAAAGCTTGAAACTTGAAAGTTCCTGTGTAGGGACTTCCTCGCATCTAGTGAATCTCCACCCTTCCACTGCCATCTAAACCATCTTTATGGAAAGTGCTTAAAAGGTTATCAGAGGTGTCCAACCATCTCCTACCTAAATATCTCTAGTTTTAAGTATAGGACCCCTGTCATTTACAGAGTTCCATATTGGATGTTTTGTGCAAATGTTCCCTTCTTTGTGGACAAGGAAATGTAAGTAAGTACGAATGAATGGCACCCCTTGGTGTTTGCAGAAAAAAAAAAATCAGAGATTACTAGTCATTCAGGTGAGCATCCAGAGTGTCTTGAAAAGTACACAAAATTTAGTCTTCAGTTTGCTCATTTTGTATAATTTTAACTTCATTAAAAAGGATGAAATCTTACTGGCAGTATTTGCTAAATTGGACCTGGAATCTTGAAGGAACCAGAGTTTGTCATTGGCTACCTTGCTGGAAGGGTTCAGTCTTACTGGGGCATTGTAGAGGCTGGTTAATCATTTTTTTCCCTTAAATTTGACACAGTGGCAGTAGCCATATGATAGGCAAGGTGGAAGTGCCTTCTGTAACTCATTTGATCTTCATGGCAACAGTGTATAGCAGGTATTTTCAGTTCACATATGGTGAAGCTTCTGCTGAGAGTTGTTAAGGAAGTCTCCCAGCATCTCTCAGAAATAAATAGCAAAGTCGAAACGGAACCTGGGTTCCAATGCCAAGGTAGTTCCTCTTAATTGTTACCCTCTGCTGCCCCTGTCATTTGCAGTGTCTCTCTCAGTCTTTTTCCTTATGGATCATGCAGCTGTTTACATTCTGCACCATCCTTCTTCCGTTTACAAACAAGAATTCGTAAATTCAGATTCCACTATTTGACTAAGTGGCAGGACATCATATTATTCTCTTAGGGAAAACGTGTTGCCTGAATCTGTGTGGAGAATATTCTTTTGATATTAGGACTTGTAATGGGGTCAGCCTTACAGAAATTTCCAAGAAAAGCACGCAGTGGTGTTCTTTTTGGAATTAATTAATTAATGACTGTGCTGGGTCTTCATTGCTCTGTGGGGGCTACTCTTTGTTGCAGTGCATGGGCTCTGGAGCACAGGCTTACTTGCTCCATGGCATGTGAGATCTTCCCAGACCAGGAAGCGAACCCATATCCCCTGCATTGGCGGGCTTTCTTGGTGGCTCAGAACAGTAAAGAATCCGCCTACAATGCAGAAGACCCAGGTGCAATCCCTGGGTTGACACAATTGCCTGGAGAAGGGAATGGCTACCCACTCCAGTATTCTTGCCTGGAGAATTCCATGGACAGAGGAGTCTGGTGGGCTACAGTCCAGGGGGTTGCTAAGAGTTGGACACGACTGAGTGACACCTCTGCACTGGCAGGTGGGTTATTAACCGCTGGACTACCAGGGAAGTCCACACAGTGTCTAAGTGTCTATTAAAAATATTTCAGAATCAGGTTTGACCACTGCAAGATTCTTCATGGATGTGTTTTCACAAATTAGATTTTCCAGGCTTCGAATTTTTAATGATCTGCTATTTAAAAAGGATCTGTACATTGGGTGGGCCAAGGTGGAAACACCCAGGTGTTTATCAACCCATTCATTGCTTTCTGTGGTTTATTTTGCTCTTTTGTTAGGTACTTTCTCATAGTTCTAACAGTTTTGTTGCTTTTGAAAAAATTAATAGAAGATAACAATTCTGCAACTGGAACTCTTCATTAGAAATGTGGGGGTAATTTTAGTTGACGGCGTGAACAATGGTGGTCTGATTGTGTAGCGGGGTCCTAGCCGAGATGGAAGCAGCTGCATCCTTTTTCTTAATTTAGAAGGAATGAATCCTATTGTTCTCAGATCTCCAGGTGGACGCTCGTGGGAAAATGTGAGACAAGGATAACACAGGTAGTATAGATCTCCGTCTAGTCCAACTTATTATTGTAAATCTGCAAGGAAGGAGAATCACTTGTAAATCTAAAACCTAAGTATGAAATGTGGATTTGAACTCATAATAATTATACACTTACATTATTTTTAGTTTAACAAGATTTTTTCATGAAGAAACTGTCAACATTATGTTAGTGTTCTAGTTGGGCTGACTTTGAAGAGTCTTTTTTCTGTGTATCAAGTGAACTGAGCGTAAATGACATGTCTGTCTATCATTTTAAAATGTTATGTATTTTATGACATGTACCTTTTACTGACTGATTCTTCCTTGTTATTCCCCATCAATTACTGATGGTCATGTATCTATATGAAATGTTGGCAGTGGCTAATATTTAGGCAGGTTTAATCCTGTTTCAAACTGAATGAAGAACATACCTTTTATCCTTATTTTACAGATGAGGGAAGTTGAGGAATTTACTAAGGTCACATGGCCAGTAATGGTAGGACCAAGCCTCAAACCCATCTCTTCCTGATTTTTGAAAGCCCTGCTCAAAACAGGGGGAGATGCCTGTAGTGCTGGGGCTGTGGCTTGAAGGCATTTGTTGCCTTTATTCCAACAGCACACACTGGAAGAGTCCGCTTCAGTTGAGTGCAGTGCGGGCTGAAGAGCTTAGACCAGTGTGAGTGAGTGAAGTGAAAGTCGCTTAGTCGTGTCCGACTCTTCGTGACCCCATGGACTTTAATTCTCCAGGCCAGAATACTGGAGTGGGTAGCTTTTCCGTTCTCCAGGGGATCTTCCCAGCCCAGGGATCGCAGAGGCTGGTGCATATTCTTAACATGTATGCGATTTACCTGTTTCTGTATGTTAGAAGCTGTGTGGGTGAACATCTGCTATTTTGTGCTTTAAAGCAGTGCCTTCAGATAGAAGCTGGTAGTTTAGTTGGAGCGTAGGCTTTCTCTGTAGAATCCTGTAAATCGTCTTTTTCTCTTTCACAGTGAAACTTTTTGAGTACAAGACAGGAATTCATACTCAAGTTTTACTTATCCATGTTGACCCTGAAAAGGTGAAAATACTGCAACAGTTTCTTCAATAGTTTGTCCTATGGTACATTTTTGTTGTTATTTAGTCTCTGAGTTGTGTCTGACTCTTTTGCAACCACATGGTCTGTACCCCGCCAGCCTCCTCTCTCCATGGAATTTCCCAGGCAAGAATACTGGAGTGGGTTGCCATTTCCTTCTCCAGAGGACCTTCTTGACTCAGGGATCGAACTCAGGTCTCCTGCATTGGCAGGCAGATCCTTTACCACTGAGCCACCAGGCAAGCCCATGCTGTGTTTTCAGTCTTCTGCTACTTCCTTGTGATCATATATTTAGGGCTAGTTGGAAAGTAAAGTTCTTCAAAACTATAGGTTTTGAATACATAAATGCTTTTTTTTCTTTTTCAAAGATAATATGTAAATTATATGAGGTGGAGGAAGGAAAGAGGAAAAAGGATAATCACTTGAGGACATTCTTTAATGTATATGGTTTAAAAAATCTTGGTTGTAAACTTAAAAATGTATTGTTTTGTAGCACTTTAAACATTTTGAGATAGATTTTTTTCAATTATTTTCAGGAATTGACTACTTAACACAAATTAAAGATTCCATTAGTAAAACAGAATTTGCAATGAATTTCTTCTGTGATTTTGGATTGAGAAAGCAAGTGGTTAGAAGAGATCTTCGCTGCTTTTGAAGGTAGTTTTCTTTTAAAATTGTTAAATTCTGTTTTCAGAAGTTTGCATCAGACATAATTTATAGTGTCCTGATCGTTTTTCTTTCTGTGAAAGTGTTCTTTGATTGAAAGAAATAGTTTAGGTTGTGATGGCAGTTGTGTGGTAGTTTGTTAATCATAGCCCTAGTTTGTTAATCACAGCCCTACAGAATAGCTTATCTTCCTACATATCAAATTTGATCCTGGTGTGTGATTAGGTTTGATGAATGACTAAGGGAATGTGATCTATTTCAGGAATCTAATGGTTGCTTAATAGAGGCAGTTAAGACTTGTTTTTTGAGAGCTTTGGTAGTTTAGATGACTTCCCAGATATGTTCTAACTGTTCATTATCTTTTAAAGCAAGTATTGTAAAATTCTGAAGAGGAACACCCTCAGAACAGAGCGTGCCGGCATCTGTAAACCTTTCGTTCTGCTCATTTTTTATGCAGTCTCGTGTTTATTAAAAATCTGGTCTCTCTATGTATGTTGGAAAAATTCCTTTATGATAACTATCTTAATTACTATTAGAAAATAATTTTCAGCCTCCAGGGAAGCATACTCTTTAAATCTTTACACTTAAAATTTGAGGTGTTTGTGTAATGAAACCTGGACCAAAGCCTGCATAAACCCTGCCCACATCTTCATCTTGGGCTCCCATGCCATCAACTCAGTACCATATGTTAATTTTAGCACCACTTTTTCAAGTGGAACTGATTGTCTGGTTAAGTAACTTGTCCACAGTTTAAAAACATGCAAGAGGGAAAAGCCTTGAACCAGCCTGACACCAGGGCCATCTCGCTTGTTGTGCCAGCCTGCAAGGGCATGTTTCTGCAGATACTTCTGTTACTCCTCACGATAGATTTGTCTCATCACGAGACTCAGGCAGGGGGGCAGTGCCAGGGTAGCCAGTGCACTGGACCCCTGATCTGTTTGTTTCCTGCCATCTTTTACTCCCCAGGACCCCTCAAACAGGAAGCATTTCTGATGACTTGTGCACCACTTGCTGAGCTGTGTAATTTCTTTTTAATTTAAAAATTTTGTACCATATTATTCCAGAAAAAATGGTTAATTACTAGATATTTATGCCTATTAGAAGATGAGTGCCTGAAGTAAATGGCTCAGTAATTTTTTATTTATAGCAATACTGTTTCTTCTACCCAAATAATTTTGTGAATTAAGCTATTATTGCACCTATTTTACAGACTTATAAAACTGTGGTAAAATTCACGCTGCTCCCCACTACCCCCCACCCACCCCCACGCCGGTAACATCATGCTGGTCCTTCATATAATGAGAGGTAATCTTGGAAATGTTATCTTACTGTGAAATGTGAACAGTGAATGTTTAATAAGTACTTTATCTTGATAGTGGGTTTGTTGTACTTACTGATGGATGCCCTCTTTATTTTTTGAGGGTAAAATTGGTTGTTTATATTGATAGAATAATGCAGAAAAGAAAAATTGTAGAAGTTCAATAAAAATGCAAAAGAGCATTCAAAATATGTCCTTATTTTTTCACAATTCATTTTTATCTTAAAATTTTTTTCAGCTTTATTGCACTATAACTGACATATGAAATTATAAGATATTTAGTGAACACTGGTGATTTAATATACATACACATTGTGAAAGGAATCCCCCATGAAGTTAAGTGTCACATCTATCATCTAATAGATTTATTTTTTTACTGGTTTTAGAATATTTAAGTTCTACTCTTAACATTTCAATTATGCAGTACCACTGGCTCTCTGTGTCTGTGGGTTCCACGAATGAGGATAGAAAATATTCAGAAAAAAGATTGCAGAAAGTTCTAAAGAGCAAAACTTGAGTTTGCCTAGTAGTGGTGACTATTTACATAGCGTTTATCTTGTATAAGGTATTAAAATAATCTTGAGATGAGTTAGTCTTAGATTATATGCAAATATAGTTGCCCCTTGAAAGTTCAGGAGTTTAGGGGTGCCTACCCTCCACGAGTTTAAAATCCATGATGACTTTACAGCTGGCGCTTCCCAGGTGGCGCTAGTGGGAAAGAACCCGCCTGCCAATGCAGGTTAAACATGAGACGCTGGTTTGATCCCTGGGTCAGGAAGATCCCTGGAGAAGGGAGTGGCAGTCCACTCCAGTATTCTCACCTGGAGACTCCCATGGGCAGAGGAGCCTGGAGGGCTACAGTCCATGGGGTCATGCAGAGTCGGACACGACTGAAGAGACTTAGCACACAGCACCCGTATCTGTGGCTCCACTTCTTTGGGTTTAACCAGCCCCAGAGCCTGTGGTCCTGCAGGAGGAGCTTAGTGAAAGGAATCCAGTATGAGTGAACCCGCACGGCTGAAACCCATGTTGTTAAGGGTCAGCTATGCCTCCCCCATTGCCTGTAAGGAAAGGACTTGAGCATCTGTAGATTTGGTGCCTGCAGGGGTTCTGGATACCCTCTCACCCCGACAGAATACTGAGCACGACTGTGTTGTCAAACATAGTCACCGCATTATATGTTGGATCTCAGCCCTCGTTTATCTTATAACTGAAAGTTTGGGCCTTTGCCGTCCTCTCCCTATTGCCCCACCCACTTTTCTGTTTCTACATGTCAGTGATACTGTACTGCGCAGTATTTACCTTTCTTTGTCTGGTTCATTTCACTTAGCTTAATGCCCTCCAGCGTCATCCATCTTGTGGCAAATGAGAGGATTTCCTTTTTTTTTTTAAAGGCTGAATAATATTCCATTATACATATATAAATAAAATACCTCACAATTGTATCTATGTGTGTGTATATATGCCTGCAATACAGGAGAGCTGGGTTCAACCTCTAGGTCAGGTAGATCCCCTGGAGAAGTAAATGATAATCCACTCCAGTATTCTTGCCTGGAGAACTCCATGGACAGAGGAGCCATGGTGGGCTACAGTCTGTGGGGTCACAAAGAGCTGGACATGACTGAGCGACTAACACACTGTTAGTGTATATATATATATACACACACATGAGATGTATACAGTGTGAGGTATATAATGTGACATACATATCTACATATATGTATATATATGTATATATCACATTTTCTTGATCTGTTCAACCACAGACACTTAAATTGCTACTTTGACTATTGTGAGTACTCCTGCATTGAGTCCATATATTTTACATTCTGTGATTGTAGCTGACTCTCTGCGACACCACGGACACAGTCTGTGGAATTCTCCAGGCCAGAATACTGGAGTGGGTAGCCTTTTCCCTTCTCCAAGGGATCTTCCCAACCCAGGGATCGAACCTAGATCTCCCACATTGCAGGTGGATTCTTTACCAACTGAGCCACAAGGGAAGCCCAAGAATACTGGATTGGTAGCCTATTCCTTCTCTAGCGGATCTTCCCCACACAGGAATTGAATTGGGTCTCCTGCATTGCAGACAGATTCTTTACCAACTGAGCTATGAGGGAAGCCCTTTCACTTTGAAAAATGAAAGATCTGATTAAAAAATGGTGTTCGTCCTTCTTAGAGTCCATGAGTTAAATCAATCCAGTGGGACTAAGGTAATCCTAAGAAACTGATTTTAAAATAAATTTGTTTATCTAATTTTATTGATTTATTCAGTTTTGGCTCCACTGGGTCTTTATTGCATGGCATTTCTCTGGTTGGGGTGAGTGGGGGCTACTTTCTAGCTGTGGTCTGCAGGTTTCTCGTTATGGTGACTTGACTTGTAGAGATGCAAGCTCTAGAGCGTGGGCTTTGTCGTTATGGTGCATGGGCTTAGTGGGGTCTTCCTGTACCAGAGATTAAACCCTTGTCCCCTGCATTGGCAGGTGGATTCTTTACTACTGGACCACCAGGGAAGTCTGAAATCAATTTCTTTAAATACTGATTTGGTGGACATGAAAATGAGAACTGCCTTTTTCAGTGCCCTTGAAGAAACATTCTATTCATTGACTCAACACATATTAATTGAGGGCTTATTTTCAGCCTCTGTGTCTTAGTCTGTTCCGTCATGCAGTCTTATATAAAAAGATGTAGAGATGGATGTGTTGAACTAACAGAGAGGATCTAGATGGAGTGGACATGGAACCGTGGGAGCCATGGCAGGCGTCCCGGGAGTGTGAGGCTGCAGTGGGACGTATAAGATGACCAAAGCTTCAATCTCAGGCTCTGGAAGTGGCCACTTGCTTTGAGTATAATTAAAATTACTTTGGTTTATGTCAAGATACATAGTAATTTAAAAATGACAAACTTTTTTTTTTGAAGTTATATATTATGATTGGACTCGTATTTCTAAATACAGAATGCTACAGGCATGCACTTAATCTTAGCTTTCTGGAGAGGTGATTGTCGGAAGGTTATATCATAGTTGAAACAACACCAGGACTAATTGTAAGGTTTCACAAAGTACATATTCCTTTAGTTTTGAGTTTGTTCGTTAGGTTACCATGCCATGTGTCACTGCTGGTAGTTTTCTTTCTGTTTTTTTCTTTCTTAAAGGGGAGAGAAAAGAAGAGGGAGTGGGGAGATACTGAATAAATCTGGGAGTATGATAATAAATTATTAGAGTGAGAAGAGTGAATATGAGGATATCTATTTGGGATTTGAAAACTGCTGTAGCAGATACATAGTAATCTCGTTTATTGTAGAGTCTGATGTTTGCCTGTGTATGTGTGGGGTGGGGTCAGCAGTTTACAAAATGTCTTTGATTTCTTTCCCTTTGTTAATTGTTAGATATAAAGTGTCTGCATGGGGAATTGCTACAGAAATTATAGATAATAGATGTAGATCATCCAGTACAATGCCTGGCATATAATAGGTAGTTGTTATTGTTTATAAATAAAACATTATCCTTCCTATAACACGGGGGGGAGTTGGTTTACAGGAAAATGATTTGATGCCTTGAAACAATAGGTTTGAAACCAGTATTCTTCATAATTAGTATCACTAAGCTGTGGAGACATGGCATCACTACAAAAACAATAAAGTCCAATATCAAAACAGTTAACTGGATGCCACATCATAAAAATACAAATGTCCATTGTGTTTTGTGACTTTCTGGTTTGCTATTTTTGTATTAGTCTTAAGGAAAACAAGGCTCCAAGGTTCCAAAATACTGCAAATACACAGAATGTTAAAAACAAAAAGAGTGTTCCCTGCTGAAAATCTTCAATTTATGTACTCTTGCTGAAAATCTTTAATACTAGAATATATTCTGTAAACTAAAAAAAAAAAATCTAACACAAAGAGCCTTCTATGTTTCTTGAAGGAATTTGTTTCCCTTTGGGATAAGGGATAAGGTCTGTGGGATAAGTTTATTTAATATGACATCAGTTGAATAAAGCCAGCTGTGAGTAATTATATCTGATATTTGATTTCCAGCTGTTTGTTGAACTATTATTGGCTCTCAAGGTATTTGGATATTAACTAAATGAATACTTATTGTAAAGGAGTGTTGTTTGAAGTAATGCTGCCCCAAATGGAACATAGAAAATGAGCCACCTGCTGCAAAGTTTAAATTCTTCCTAGTGTAACTGTTACTCTGAAGTTAGCATATTTTTAACTCAGAGGAAAGCATATAGCTCAGATGTGTTTCAGCGGTAGTTTTCTTATGCTGTATGTGTATTGTTCAGTCGCTCAGTTGTATCCGATTCTGCGTAGCATGCCAGGCTTCCGCTTCCCTGTCCTTCACTGTATCCAGGAACTTGCTCAGAGTTGGTGATGCCATCCAACCTGCTTGTCCTCGGCCTTCTGTCTTTCCCAGCATCAGTGGCTTTTCCAGTGAGGTAGCTCTTCACATCAGGGAGCCAGAGTGCTGAAGCTTCAGCATCAGTCCTTCCAGTGAATATTCAGGGTTGATTTCGTTTAGGTTTGACTGGTTTGATCTCCTTGCAGTCCAAGGGACTCTCAAGACTCTTCTCCAGTACCACAGTTCAAAAACATGAATTCTGTGGGGCTCAGGCTTCTTTATGGTCCAACGCTTACATCCATACTCGACTACAGGAAAAACCATAGCTTTGACTATAAGAACCTTTGTTAGCAAAGTGATGTCTCTGCTTTTTAATGTACTATCTAGGTTGGTCATAGCTTTCCTTCCAAAGAGCAAGCGTCTTTTAAAAATTTCATGACTGCAGTCACCATCTGCAGTGACTTTGGAGCCCAAGAAAATAAAGTCTGTCACTGTTTCTATTGTTTCCCCATCTATTTGTTGTGAAGTGATGAGACTGGATGCCATAATCTTAGTTTTTGAATGTTGCATTTTAAGCCAGCTTTTTCCACTCTCCACTTCACCTTTATCAAAAGGCTTTTTAATTCCTCTTCGCTTGCTACCATAAGGGTGGTATCATCTTTTTATCTGAGGTTATTGATATTTCTCCCAGCAATCTTGGTCCCAGCCTGTGCTTCATCCAGCCCACTATTTCACACGATGTGCTCTGCTTAGCAGTTAAATAAGCAGGGTGACAATATACAGTCTTGTCGTATTCCTTTCCCTATTTGGAACCAGTCTGTTGTTCCATGTCCAGTTCTGTTGCTTCTTGACCTGCATGCAGGTTTCTCAGGAGGCAGATAAGGTGGTCTGGTATTCCCATCTATTTAATGATTTTCCAGTTTGTTGTGATCCACACAGTCAAAGGATTTAGTGTAGTCAATGAAGCAGAAGTAGATGTTTTTCTGGAATTCTCTTGCTTTTTCGATGATCCAGCGAATGTTGGCAGTTTGATCTCTAGTTCCTCTGCCTTTTTAAGTCTAGCTGGTACATCTGGAAGTTCTCTGTTCATGTACTGTTGAAGCCTAGCTTGGAGGATTTTGAGCATTACCTTGCTAGCATATGAAATGAGTGCAGTTGTGCAGTAGTTTCAACATTTCTTTGGCATTGCCTTTCTTTGGGATTGGAATGAAAACTGACCTTTTCAGTTTTGTGACCACTGCCGAGTTTTCCAAATTTGCTGGCATATTGAGTGCAGCACTTTAACAATATCATCATTTAGGATTTGAAATAGCTCAGCTGGAATGTATATATGTATACATGAATAGAATTAAATGTATCAGCTCTTTGTCTAAAGACTTTCAGACTCAGATTATCATTAGTGAAGAATTAATGTCAGATTGAGTATAGAAGAAGCAGGTTTTTTTTTTTTTTTTTTAAGCATGTTGGACTTTGTACCATCAAACTCTAAGCAGTTGATATTGTGGAAGATTTGAAAGAAAAAAATCACAGAGATTAAGAGAAATCAGTTAAAACCAAAAGAACTGAAGGAAGATAAATAAGAAATTGGGCATCGGAACTGGCCAGTTGTGAGTTAGTCCACCAAGGAGGTAAGGAAAGAACAGAGGCTTAAACTGGAGCCCTTAGCTGCTCTGGCAGGAGACATGTGGGGAGTGTGGTGGGGCCGGAGGTGGGGTGGGAGTGGCAGGTGAAGGGTGCACGTCCTGGGAGGAAAGTTGCTTGTGTTCTGTATGTAATAGTGACCATACTCGTGTGAGCATCTTTCTTCTGCATCAGAATCTCAGTGCATCACTTGGTGAAGTGATCCGAGCCTCAGGACCAGCAAGACTACAGAAGCTGTTGTGGCTGCTGGCCACAGAGCTTTCATCTGCTCATGTTCAGGATTCCAGAATTTCTAGACATTTCTGATTGTTGATGGCAAGTAGAAAGAGGCATGAGATAGAGTCCCTCCTGGTAGCAATTGTTCTTACCTAGTATTGCCCATATTGCCTTGTTCCCAGAGATATTTCATATGTATGTTGAAAAATGCCAACGGTACAAACAAATGTCAGTTGCTTATGGCTGATGCTTAAAAGAGAGGAACGTCAGACCACAGCAGTGTGGTATGAATAGGCATCTCAGAGGATATGAGTTGAGGTGCCCATCAGGTTGGGCTGGGTAGGAGGCCAGGCGGCAGAAGAGCCTCCATTGGAGGCTGGGGCAGAGGAAGTGGGAAGAGGCTGGGGTGGGGCCTCGGGTGCACCAACTGCTTGTGTGATGAGATGGAGATCAGCAATGGACCGAAGTGTTCCCCTAATGGAAGTGACAACAGCCTGTAAAGCTGTAAAGGCCCCTTATTTTGTTTGTGTGATGCATAGCAGGGGAGTGAGCCCTGAAACTGCCCATGTCACTGGAAATAGAATGGAAAAAGAATGATGGGAAACTTAACAGGATTGCAAAAACTAAATGTGTGAAAAAAGAGAAGAGCTGCTACAAGTAGTGACTACATGTGAAAGATAACTTACTGGGTTTTTGTTGGAAGGGCTGGGCCACTTGAACTTTGGCAGAAGAGGAATCAGAAGATATAGCTAGTCCAGGTGATGGGGGAGGATTTAGTGTGCATTTCAGCTGCAATTTGAAGTGATGCTCCAGTAAATGATTGAGGGTGACTGATCCTTTATAACGATAGTCAGGGTTGAGGAGTTACTTGTACAGATGGGCTGAGAGTGAGCACAGTTTCTAAGTGAAAGGAGCCTTATAAAGAGGAGCCCAGCCCAGTACTGACCTTAGGGGAGACTCGTGCAGCCTTCACGCCCCCTTGAGGGGCCTGGAGACCGGGGGAAGGGTGGGCAGTGCCGCCCCTTCCCTGCTATTCTGTACTCTCCTCCCTTTGCTGTCTTGCCTTCTTACTGCTTAGTCACTCTCTTCCCTCCCACTGGACCGGCCTATCCACAGGTCAGGGTTTTTTTTTGTGGTTTGTATGTGAATGTACCCCTAGCATCTAGAACAGTGCTTGGCACAGGGAACAGGCAATGCTAATTTTTTGAAAAGTGATCCTTGGTGATCTCAGAGAAGGGAATTTCTGCAAACTTAAGGGCAAAGATCAGATTCCAAAAGGTTGTTTAAGAAGCAGATAGTAGAGAAAAGGGATATAACTGTCACTCCAGAATCCTGGCAGAGAGACAGAGCTTTGCTGTGAGGACTTTGAAGGTCAAGTGGAGGATGGTCAGCCAGAAGCTCCTGTGTTTCTAAGAAGAGAATTGGAAGTGATGGGGAGAGCGCAGTGTTGAGACTTGAAAAACCTGGAGGTCTGGTTGTTGTGTGTGTGATTTTGTGTGTGTGCTTGGATGGCTTACTCTTTCAGAAAAGACTTAACAAAAGGTGGTACAGAAGAAATAGTACAGAAGAAATAATACTCATCCCACCTTTTTCTCTTTTTTCCTGTTCTTTTAAAATTTGTAAACATTTAATTTTCACTTAGGTCACTCATACTGGAGGCAGGATCAACATGAATGTTTGGGGGTGTGAGCAGGATTTTATTGCTATACCAGACTGTTTTCTCCATTTCAGATTTTTGCACTGAATATTCTACTCAGAAAGTAATTGGCCCCCTTTGGGTGAGACCTATGTATGTAGCTGGTAGAATCTCACTTGTATGATAAAGCAAGGGGTTTCAAAGGTTACACTTGGGCCACTTCAGTAACCTTTAATAATTACCTTCAGGAATAAAACTGTGCTTTGGGTCCAGAAGAATAAGAAATGTAACAGATAGTCTTTATTCACCATATATTTTAGAGTTCAGGAGGCTTAAATGACACATTGGACAAGTAGTCTAATTTAGTGGATTGAATTCCATAACTATCTCATGTTTGATTTTGATTTATTAACGTTTTCTACTAAAAATGAGGCTTGGCTATCATGAAGTGAAATTTAAAGTAAGGCAGGGATTGATGCACTTAAATGTCATCCCTAGCATTTGTCATTGGAGAAGGCAATGGCACCCCGCTCCAGTACTCTTGCCTGGAAAATACCATGGACAGAGGAGCCTGGTGGGCTGCCATCTATGGGGTCGCACAGAGTCAGACACAACTGAAGCGACTTAGCAGCAGCAGCAGCAGCATTTGTCATATTTCCAAGTGATACAGTTTGTATGAAAACCTGGTGCTATTGGTCAGAATATTTTTAGACTGTTTCTTGTGAATGTCTTAGGTTATCTCTTTACTTCATATCATTGTATTTTATTTTTGTCCCTGCTGGAGCAAAGAACCAACTTGTTCACTAGGCTTAGTTCTAGGTGTTGGGTATTCATAAAAACTGCTAGTGATAATATGCAAAAAGAATGTGTTTTCAGATAGTCTTTTTAAAAAAATTATTGAGGTATGGTTGATTTACAATGCTGAGTTTATTTCTGCTTATAGCAAAATGATTCAATTATACACACGTGTACATTCGTTGTCATATTCTTTTCCTTTATGGTTTATTATAAGATACTGAACACAGTTCCCTGTGCTGTTCATTAGGACTTTGTTGTTTATCCATTCTATTCACAATAGTCTGCATCTGCTCATCCCAAGCTTCTGCTTCTCCCCACCCCCAAGCCCCCTCCCCCTTGGCACACACGTCTGTTCCCTGTGTCTGTGCATCTGTTTCTGTTGATACGTGTATTTGTGTCATGTTTTAGATGCCACATGTAAGTGATATCATACGGTATTTGTGTCTGTCTGACTTCACCGTGTGACCATCTCCAGGTATATCCTGCTGCTGCAGATCGCATCGCTTCATTCTTTTATATGGCTGAGTACTATTTCATTGCATGTATGTGCCACATCTTTATCCATTCCTCTGTGGATGGGTGGGTTACCCAATTGGCCCCAGTGGTAGAGAACCTGCCTGCCAGTGTAGGAAACATTAGAGACGTGGGTTTGATCCCAGAGTCAGGAAGATCCTCTGGAGGAGGGCATGGCAACCCACCCCAGTATTCTTGCCTGGAGAATCCCCGTGGACAGAGGAGCCTGGGGGCTGCAGTCCACCGGGTCACATAGAGTGAGACGTGACTGAGCGATTGAGTGCGCACGCGTGCTGTGGACGGACATTTAGGTTGCTTCTGTGTCCTGGCCTCTGTAAACAGTGAGGCAGTGAGCACTGTGGTGCGTGTATCTTTTCCAGTTATGGTTTTCTCTGGACATCTGCCCAGGAATAGGGTTGCTGGACCATATGGGAGCTCTGTTTTTAGTTTTTAAGAAACCTCCATACCGTTTTCCACAGGAGCATCACCAATTTACGTTCCCACCGACAATGTAGGGGGTTCCCTTTTTCCACACCCTCTCCAGCATTTGTTGTTTGTAGACTTTTACTGGCAGCCATTCTGACTGGTGTGAGGGTGGTACCTTATTGTAGTTTTTGAATTGCATCTCCAAAGTAAATAGTTTAAAAGAAATCAGTGAAAAAGACAAATTACTCACAAAGAAATGATGGTCAGAATGACACAAGACTACTTAGCTCTACTAATGGAAGTCAGAGACAGGAATAATTTCAAAGTATTAAGAGGCCATCTGTCAGAATTCTGTATCCTGGAGACAAGCATCTTAGGCTGAGAAAAAAATTTACTGTTATTTAAACATTGTTGGTGATGGCTGTTCGACTGGTGTGAGGCGATACTTTATTGTGATTTTGACTTGCATTTCTCTAATAATTAGCAACGTTGGGAATCTTTTCATGTGCCTGTTGGCCATACAGATACTCTTCAAGCACTTGCAGCTTCTGTGGATGATCAGCTGCTGGAAGTGACCGTGGGTGGTGGTGTGAGAGGGAGTGGTTACGCCCCTGCCTCCGCATCTCCTCCGTCTGACTCTGACCCTAATTCATTGTATCGCTGGCACTCAGCTCTGACAGCAGGCAGGATGCAGGGCAGTGAGAGGCCAGGCCCCAGAGTTCATAATGGCCAGTGGTTCTGCTCTGTTGGAGTTCATCCCCAGAGGCATGCAAATTTATTTGACTTTTTGTCACAGGGCATTGCTGTATATTTTAATTATTGGAGTGTAATAAATTTAAATAATTCAATAAAAAATGTGCTTTGGGAATGAACTGCTTTTTTAGTAGTAAAAGGACTTGAAGCTAAATATGGAGTCTAATCACATTTTCCTGTGTTTGGTGGGTACTTGATGGCAAGTTGTGAAGAGTGAGGTTACAGATACTTAGGATTTCTGGTGTCGTTAGCTCACTTCATATGTGTGTGAGGGTTCTGGGCCCCCAGGAGCATGTGTGTGATGTGATTCAGATAAACTTGATTATTACTATTTTTTTTTTAAAGTTATTTATTTTTGCTGAGCTGGGTCCTCATTGCTGAACGTGGGCTTTCTCTAGCTGGAGAGAGTGGGGACTACTCTCTAGTTACATGTGGGATCTTCTTGGACCAGGAATAGAACCCCAATCACTGGACCACAGGGAAGTCCTCAGATAAACCTTCTGATGAACAGCTGGCAGTGATGGTGGGTTGGCACAGAGCATTTATTGAAGCTGAGAGTTAGAAAACTCATTTTCTGATGCTCGTGACTTTTAAGTGAATTTCTGTCTCACATTGTAGTTGTCTGTGAGAGAATTTTATCTGCTTTTATAGATGGAGTGACTTTTTTTTCCTTCCTTATTTCTAATTGTTTGTTGGAGAAGGAGAAGAGAGTGGCAAAGGATGAGATGGATGGCATTACCAACTCAACAGACATAAATTTGAGCAAACTCTGGGAGACAGAGGACAGGGGAGCCTGGCGTGCTATAGTCTGTGGAGTCATAAGGAGTCTGATACAACTTAGCGACTTAACAACAGCAATTCTTGTTGATTACCTTTTTTTCTCCTTAAGTTTTTATTGGAGTATAGTTGATTTCCAGTGTTGTGTGAGTTTCAGGTGTACAGCACAGTGATTCGTTTATACATATACATGTATCGGTTCTTTTTCCTGTTCTTTTCTGTGATGGTTTATCACAGGATGTTGAGTAGAGTTCCTGTGCTGTGCACTAGGTCCTCAGCAGTCATCTGTTCTGTATGGACAGGTGTGTCTTTGAGGACCAGGGTTGTATGGTACCGTCTTTGCATCTCCAGGTCGGCACCCAGTTAGGGCTGTGCAGAGCGGGTCTTCCATGCCTTGGCTTGCCTGTGAGCCGGGGAGGGGAAACATCTAAACCAGATTTTAGGATCGTCTCTCCCCTAGTCTCTGTTGAAACCTGGAACTAAATAGAAGTCATCATTGGTGTTAGGAAATAATTGTGTTTAGGATTCTTTATTTTCAAGTCCAGTTATTTGCTGCTTCTTAAGCTCTGTATCATTGAACTTGCAGCATTGTATTTTACTCTGAAACGAGAAATTCCTGGAGGAAACAGAAAGGAGAAACTCCAGAGCTGTTCCAAGCATGTCCCTCAGAGGTCTCTGCAGCTTGCCTCCCTCCACCCTGTGGCACCGGACTGTCTTAAGATTTCCATCATTGCCCTTCAAAATGGAGTAATAAAAATAGTAGCCAGTGCTCGTGCAGGGTGCTGCCCTCAGTGCCTTGCGAAAGTCTTCATTCAGATTCTGTCACCATTTCCACCTTGGAGATGAGCAAACAGCCAGGGAGGCTGAGAGGCTGCTGAGAGCTCAGAGCCAGGCCAGGGCTGGGCAGCGGGCTCAGACCAGTCACTCCAGCCAAGCCAGGGGAGAGGTGCCTTCAGGCTCACCACATCCCCCTGCCCTGCCCAGAGCATCTTGCCATGTTTTCTGCAAATTTTCCATTCTGTTTGAAGGCCCAGTATTCCACCAGAAGGTTATAATGTTACAGGTTTCTTTAATAAAAATGTATTGGAGAGAGGGTCTCTTTGGGGGAGGGTCAAAATGCCTAGAGTGCTTTTTCTCTGGAAAGTTTTGAGAATGAGAGCTGGAAGAAATGAATAATTTGGGGACTTTGTAGTCACTTCTCATCCCCATATTTAGCAGGCTCTTAGGTGGGTGCCCCAGGTTTTTGGAGTCAGACCCTTGGTCTTCCTGACCACCACTCAGAAATTGAGGTGCCAACATAATGTAGGCAGTTATAGAAAATTTCTTCTACTGGTGATACTAGACAAAGCAATGAGTTATCTCTTATCAATATGATTTCAAAGGATGATATTATAAAAGCAAAGAAAAATGGTGAGATCTTCCCCCAAAGTCAAGATCTGTATTTTTTTGAAATTGTATTTATTTATTTGGCTGTGTTGGTCGGGTCTTAGTTGGGGCACACAGCATCCTCGTGGCGTCATGCAGGCTCTTTTCCTTGTGGCGCATGGACTCTGGTTGTGGAATGTGGGCTTAGCTGCTCCACGGCATGTGGAATCTTAGTTCCCTGGCCAGGGATCAAATCTGCATCCCCTGCGTTGCAGGGTGAGTTTTTAACCACTAGACCACTGAGCTCTGTAAGTTAAGTTCCTTTGGTTCATCAAGAATCTCACGCAGCATCTTTGTTCTTTTACTTTGCCAAATGCTGGTGAAAACTTTACTATGGACCTATGTTACTGGGCCTCTTTGAAATTTGTCCTTTACCTGGAAAAGGAAATTTCACAGCCTCCATTTCCTTCTTTCTACGGGGATGTTCTAGTTCTGGGATGAAGTAGCTGATCAGCAAACCCATCTCCCCTTTGTTGCTTTGATCTCAGTGCCAGGCATTCTGCGTCGTGAACGTAGTTTACGAAGTGTGGGGGTGAGGGCCCCTTTGCCTTCCTTCTCACTCCCCTTCTGGCTGTAATGGCTCCTCTGTGGTAACTGAATTCACCAAGCGCTCTTTGCCTCCTTCTGGTTTCTGGAGCGTCTTGATAATGATGCCCAAAGGGCTCCATGTGTGTGTATGTGTGTGTTTAAGAGAGAGCAAGCATGCGTTGCTGTTGTGATGGCCAAAGGTCTCTTGATTTATGCTACTTAATTATGAATGTGATGGAGCCCATCATATAGATCAAGTGGACACATCCACAGATTTAAGCTGTCAGGGGTGGGTGGTATCCCCTGTACAGTTGTGGGAGGTAGGACAGATATAAGATAAAGATGTTACATGTTAGTGTCCAAGGAGAGTTTGAAACATCATCGAGAGGCAGGATGCTTCAGAAATTACGACTGTGGTTCTTTCTAAAGGAGCACTCCATTATCAGTATTTTATATATATGTTTACTAGTCCTTTGTCTTCTCTGCAGTCTAGTAATGCACTTCCTTTTTGTAACTGTGTGCCCCCAGCCCCCACCCCTAGTGTTTATCTTATGGGATGGTTAAACTTACCCTCACCCAGCCACTTCATCTCATATGGACAGATCTGAAAGAGATCAGTTTTGAACGGCACCTACAATGTCTTTAGCATTTAGTTCATTTCTGACGAACAGAGTTGGAAAGCTTTAACCGTGTCCACAGAATGTTTTTATGTGCTTGTCCTGTCCTCCTGAGAAACAGAGAAGTTTGAGAATAAGTAATACTCGGTTGACTCCTCAGTAAAACATTCAAGATGGGAAAAACAGATGTCCAATTATTTTTGTCTTTTGTCCTAGAAAAATGGCAGCAATGAGGTTTTCTATATTTAAAACCTGCTTTCATTCGGAAGCGCTTCCTTTCTGCGGAGAGCCTGTGTGTCCTCGGTGACCTGTTCCGCTTGGCTTTTGTTTTCCCAGGACTGTGTGAACCTGCCGCTGTGGGGATGCTGACATTGGCCTGGTCGTCTGCAGTTAGGTTGTCTTTGGACCTGGAGGTGTCCTGAGGGTGGTTTTGCAGCTCTGGGCCCTTGTTGCCAGGTTTTCAGTGGGCCGTGGCCCACCCCACCTTCTGCCACCCAACACCAGCTCGCAGGGCTTAATCAGAGCCAGACCATCCCTGAGAAAGAGTGCCACCCTGGGCCCAAGGTTTTAACTGTGTCCTTAGAGGAGAACTGGGCACAGGGGGCATGTATAGGTCCTTTTTTTTTTTTTTAAAAAGGAAGATGGTCCAGGAATCATTTATATGAGTTAGGTGGGGGGCATTGTGTGCATGTGTGTGTACAGCTGATTTACCTTTTTCCGTTGTACTTAATCACAATTTTAAATGATAACTTAAAATGTGCTCATTCACTACCTGCTCACTTATTCACAGAGAACAAAAGCCAGGCTGGCATTCAGTTCACGGCAAATCGTTTTCTAGTGTGTTAATCTCTATACATGGGCAGTTAACATTTGACTACGTGTTTTGCAGTCTGAGAGATTAAAATGAGAGAGTCATTTCAAAAGATCTGTTTTGCTGTTTGTCCTCGCTGCCTGAGATGTGAATTCCCGGGAGCAGCCGGCTTGGCCATGGGCATTGTTCTGAAGGGGAAATATCAACCCTGAAGCTCATACTGACTCTGTGATTTAGCCACTTGATATTTTTTTTTAATCTGTCCCCAGGATGACTTTTTAGTTACAATTATTGATTTTTCCATGAGGAATTTTGGGTTTTCCTGGTGACTCAGATGGTAAAGAATCCACCTGCAATTCAGGAGACCTGGGTTTGATCCCTGGGTTTGGAAGATTCCCTGGAGAAGGAAATGGCAACCCACTCTAGTGTTCTTGCCTGGAGAATCCCATGGCCAGAGGAGCCTGGTGAGCTACAGTCTGTGTCATCACAAAGAATTGGACACGACTGAGTGACACACACACACACAGTGAGAAATTTTAATCCTCAAAAACAATACTTGCTTCCTTCCTTGGCTGTTTTCCCCTGGGACAGGGCAGATGCAGCGTGTGGTGGGTATCTAAGTTGCTAAACGTAACACTGCTCGTTAGGAGCATAAGAGCTACCGCCGGATGGCTGTTGCTGCTGAATCACTTAACTCTTACGTTTTCTTCAATAAGAGATAAACTTTGAGGATGATGTGGTACTTCCACTGCTTCTTAGAATTTAGGAAGTACTTTTCTGCCTTCTCTAGCTCATCTCCCCTGAAATGTGAACACTTCAGGCTCCCTGCCACCTGGAAGCGGAGGAAGCATGGGGAAAGGGTGTGCTCTGCCTAACTCTGAGGTCTCTTTTGTCATTTTCATGGTTAATTCAAAAGGTAGTTACCTTAGAATTATTCTGTCTGAAGTTTAGGAACTATTCAAAAACTCTATTTTTTTTTTTTAAAGCTCTAAAGAACCCTTGAGGTAGTTTTGGACAAACACAATAACTTAAATCAGTATCTTTTACTTCTAGAATTCCTTATCTGCCTGTCTTAAAAGATGCAGTTGCTCAAGAGTCCAGGGCTGAAGAAATGCCTCCACACTGAGTTGTAGATGACTGAAATATAATCACAGATTTTCCTGCGTTTTGACTTGTGAATTTGAATGAAATTGCAGCTCTGGGGCATGGTCTTCCTTTTGGCTGTAAGTTATAGTCAACTCAGAAAGAGCCTTCGTAAGATTTAGGTTGAAATTGCTGTTTAAAAACAAAGTTAAACTTTGTTTAAGAACAAAGTTCACTGAATCACTTTGCCATACAGCAGAAACTAACACAACCTTATAAATCAACTATACTCAATAAAAATTAATTAAAGGTACTTTGTTTTTAGAACAGTTTTGGGTTTACAGAAAAGTTGAGAGGCTGGTACAAAGAGTTCTCATATATCCCCTCACAGTTTCTCCTATTGATATTTTACAAGTATTTTATAATACTGCACACAATTAATAAACTGATTAAATGAAAGTGAAGTCACTCAGTTGTGTCCGACTCTTTGCGACCCCATGAACTGTAGTCTACCAGGATCCTCCGTCCATGGGATTCTCCAGGCAAGAGTACTGGAGTGGGTTGCCACTTCCTTCTCCAGGGGATCTTCCTGACCCAGGGATCGAACCCAGGTCTCCCGTATTGCAGGCAGACACTTTACCGTCTGAGCCACCAGGGAAGTCCAAAAACTGACTATAACACAGTCAAAAAAAAGTTTTACTCAAAATCATAACAGTCCACCGTGGATTTTTCTGTAACATTTCCCTGAAGTATGTGATGACAGCAGTTATCAGTATGGAATATTTTTGTTTTAAAGGCTCTGGTGCTTTACCAAGTTGTGAGGGGTCGGGGTGGAGTACAGGTTTAAAATATGACTTTTTCCTCCTGGGGATGATAGAAATGAAATGATTTTTATCAAGAGTGCTGGTGGGCCTGTCTCCCATCCCCCATGCCCTTTCTTCAGGGACAGAGGAGAAAGGATGGTGGTGTTCTCTGCACAACCCTAAGGGATGAGGTAAAGATCCATCTCCTACTTAGGTGTGTAAGCCCTTGAAGGACTGCTAGTCCTCTCTGCCCCCTGGTGGCCACATGCAGAATTGCCTCAGCCTGTCTGGAAACCGGGGCTGAGACCGGCGTTCCCCCTGCCCTTTGTCTCGGTTGCTCCCGGGGTCGAGCTCACCGTGTGTGCAGGTCGTGTGTGCAGGTCGCGGATGCCATCGGCTCTGCAGGAGTGTGGTCCTGTTCCTTCTTTGCAGCACAGCCTGTTGCTAGATGCAGAGGTTAGAACATGTAAAGAGTGGCTTTGAGGCGTTTCTTCTCTGGTGGAGGAGGTGAAGTATAAAGTGTATGCACAGGGCTCACGTGGGGGCCCATGTGGGTGGCTCACGGAGCAGTCCCTGCCGCCGGTGGGCAGAGTTGCAGGACACTTACCCAGGGGTGAGGGAGGACCAGTGTGTTCGAGGGACTCTGCGTCAGGCTGGGCCCCACACTGCCAGCTATCTTTATGGGAGGGGTGCAGAGACTACTGGTGGGGGCTTTACTGGGAAGCCAGCCTGAGGGGCTTTGGGAGCAGGTGGTGACAGGCTCGAAAAGCGCAGGTAAGTCTGTGCTCTGAGGCTGCTCGGCTTCCTTTGCACCATCCGTGATAGAGAAGCTGGATTGATACAGGTGGTCATCCAGGGGCCCTTTGCATGTTTTATAAATAATTCATTTGACTTATTTTTGGCCAGATAAACATGTGAAAAGCATGCATTGATATATACAAATTCTAAAGTATATAAATTTCGGTAGTATTTAAAAGTTTATAATTCTTGATGTTACTGTGTGCCTGCCTTTCTGCATATCTCACAGGTCATGAAAGCAGCTGCCCTGCTCCCCAAGGGTCTGTATGTGCCGTGTGTCATTATGAAACTATATGTCTTTTAGTCATATGACCCAGTCAAGAAGAATCATGCACGCGTGTGTGCCCAGTCACTCCAGTCCTGTCTGACTCTTTGCGACCCCATGGACTGTAGCCCGCTAGGCTCCTCTGTCCATGGGATTCTCTGGGCAGGGATACTGGAGTGGGTTGCCATACCTTCCTCCAGATGATCTTTATGTCGGTATGCAAACAGTGTCTCAGTAACACATCCAGGGTTGCAGGCCTTCGCAGCAATGGGGAGGAGGACACCAGAGTACATGTTCTTTCCATTACCTTCCAAGGGTGGTTTTTAAATGTTTTAGAGAACCATGGCTTCTGCTAGGTAAAACTTTTAAGCTTACCCTGGCGTGGGTAGACACAGCAACGCCAGCAGATGTCCCCCAACTTTGGTCCTCCACCTCCTGGCTGTGGCTGGGAGCTTGAGCCTTGGACAGTTTGGCTTTTAACCTCCTTGTCATTATTGTGCAGGACAGAACTGTAATTCCTTGCTAGTGGTCTAAGGCTGGAAGGATGCAGCACCTTGTTGTCTTGGCAGCAGAGAGCAGTGGGTCAGCACTGCAGTCTCTGGTCCCGAGAAGCTGGCAGGGCGGTTCACTGTGTGGGCCTTGAGCTCTAGTGTGGTCTTGGCCTTAGTTTCTGCGATGATTGAGATGCAGTATTTTTAAAGGAATCAACTTTACCTCTTAAATTGATCTTATAACTAACTGGAAGGTTGTACCTTACTTGTGATTCTGGTTCAAATATGTAGCTTCATATGTGAAATAAGAACTCACTTTAAAGGAAAAGGATATATTGTTTCTCATAGTAGAGTATAGCAAACCTCCTCCCCTTCCCGCCCACTTCATTTGCAGAGCATCTGTGGAGGAGGGGGACAGGAAAGGTGAGGGATGGTCTCCTCTCTCAGCTCTTCAAAGGTCATGTTAAAATACATCCTTAGTGCTTAGCCAGTCCTCATGCTGGTAAACAAGGGGAGTTAAAACCTAGTTCCTGGTGAATCTTAAGTTTGCTCTGAGGCTGATTCCCTCCTGTGCGAGTCTCTTAGGAGGTACCAGAGAAGGCAGGCGCCCACGATGTGGAAAGCTTTCCTGACTTCTCATGCTGGCCCTGGGTTGTGTTTACAGACTCTGAGCAAGAGGATTCCTTAGGTTGTGAGCAGTCATTCTCTTCAGTGACCTACAGCAGGGATCCCCAACCCGGGGTCAGATTTTAAGGACCAGGCTGCACAGCAGGAGGTGAGCTGTGGGCAAAGTGCGTGAGGCTTCATCTGCTGCTCCCCGTTACTCCCATTATGGCTGAACCATACCCCCACCCCCCACCCCCAAATCATTCCTCCCCCTGCCCCAGTCTGTGGAAAAATTGTCTTCCACGAAACTGGACCCTACTGACCAAAAGGTTGAGTACCTCTGACTTAAGAGAATACTTTTGAGTTTGATACGTAGTTTATATTTGGGGCCAAAAAAGTCTTTTTCATGGAATACTGCATTCCTGTCTGTCCATCAGTGTTCCTGTCTACAGGGCTATAGCAGTTTTATGACTTTTCGCTGCTTTCAAATAACATCTATTTTTGAAAAAAAGGATGTCCTTCCTCAAAAAGATCTATTGTTGGAAAAATGCTGCTTCCTGGTTAAAGCAACATGTTCCTGTTTGTGTCTAAGACTAGAGAATTTTGTAAGGGGGTGGGGATCACTTATATTTTTGAAGGCCTTTTAAAATAGCAGTGGTTATGTGGATTTTATTTGTCATGGGAAGTGTAGCAGGAGGTTAGAAGGTTGTTTGCAAATCATGGTTTTTTGACAAATGACAGTTGGAGTATTTCAGGTGATGTAAGGCTCCAGAATTTTTTCCCTATAGTCAAGTTTGTTGAAAACTTTACTCTGAATGTTTCTTTGTGTAGAAAGGGGAAAAAAAGCATCCAAGAACGTTAAGTCCTGGAAAGGCATGTGTTTCCTTGTTCCTCTTACGAGGGAGTTTGCTCTGAGATGCCATCCATGTGGCAGGGCTCTGATGGATTTGAAGTAAGTCTCTTCGGCACCTGCCCTTACGCCTGTTTGTTTCCTTGCTGGGTGAAGGCAGTTCCATGTGCCAGCTCATAGGTTATTTTGGCAAAGGCCAACCCAGAAGGGCCGATGAGGGTTGAAACCTCTGCCTGAAAAGTGGAGGAAGTGTGAGGGGCTGGCGCTGAGCGGTGAGGCGGCTCCCGGCAGAGCCTGGATCCCTGGGTCTTGTCCCTCTTGCCCCAGTGTTATTTCGTTTCTGAAACCTCTGACCACCTGGAGATTTATTTGGACTGTGGAAATGTAGACGTCGACCGATAGTTCTTCTGGGAAGATACAAGACCCCTCTGATCACTCACATTTGCTTCAGGTCTTTTCTCGTTAGCTTGTAGACCAGAGTGGGGGCCTCGACTGAGGGTGGGGGTGATTCAGGCCACTGGACACCTGGGGAGAGGGTAGAAGAAATTGATAAGAAAGAAAAGACCACATTTGCCTATTTCAAAATACCACCCAGCCCACCTTGCTCCTAGGAGAGGAGAAGAAAACCTGTCTTTCTTTTTGCCTTTCAGTGTCTCTAAGTCCCCTGCAGTCCCCCATCTCTAGTAAATCTAGTCTTTCCTGCAATCCCTCATCTCTAGTAAACCTAGTCTTTGGGTCTCGGGCTCTGTGTTGCTAGAAGCCTGGCTACCAGCAGCTTTCCCCTTTCTTAGTCTGAATCTCTGTGGCTCCTCTATGCTCACTGTCTTTCATCCCTGGGAGTCTGAGACCAGAGATTTCCTGATGCCTGTTCCTAAGCTTTCCGACTCACCCAAACCTGTGCTGGTCACAAGAGAAACATAGGTCAACTTACTTGTTGCCTGCAGACGTCAGTGTGTTACACTGACTCTGTTAGTTACAGAGAAGAGATCTCAGGTTGAGGTGGACTCTCTGTGACGTCATCTAATTCCGGCTAGATGAAACTGCCTTCCCTGTGACAGCTTCATGTGGAAACATGGTTGTCTGTCCTGGAGTTGCCAAGCTCCTTGAGGCACAGACCATGAGATACAAGTTTCTTTTCTTAGACTCACTCTAGAGTAATAGAGGAAACCCTGGACGTCATCTGACCCTTTGCGACTCCCTGGTCTGTAGCCCACCAGACTCCTCCGTCCATGGAATTTTTCAGGCAAGAATACTGGAGTGGGTAGCCTTTCCTTTCTCCAGGGGATCTGCCTGACCCAGAGATCTGCACTTTTGAAAAATCCTATTTCTTTCTACTCCTTTGCTAAATAGACTTTTTCAGTGTAAACGTATGTGCCTGATTAAGGTTAATGAACGTAAATAGTCTTGCCTGTTAGAAGTACTATGGGCCTTGGGCAGCTTGTAACAGGCTGATCAATATTTCAATGAAAAAAATGTCAGACTTTCATGTTAGACTCAGATTATAAACTCTTCAGAAATGGGAGGGTAGTTTCTGTGTTCCTGTTTAAGGACTGCAGCAGCACACACATTTATAATACATAAAATAGAATGTGAATCTTAGCATTATTCAGAAGGACTTTCTATTATGAGGATTAAAGAAAACTCATTATTTGAGATATTTTATTGGCTTTTCCTACCTGCACAAAAAATATTATGATTGGGGTAGGATTGCTTCTAAAGAAGGGGTTTTGGACTGGATAGTGGGGATGGTTTTGTTTTAGCTTTCTTGTTTGTATTGAATTTTAGATCTACATGTAGATTTCAGTCTATAAATAGCTTTCATAAGATTGGTGGGAAATAAAGCTACAGATGAATAAAATGAAATTCCTTCACTTTATCTGAAACTTTACCATCAGAAGGTGCTACTTTAAATTTCTGTATTGGTAAGTTTTAAATTGGGACAATTGAGAATCATAAATGATGTCTTCCCTCCACCGCCACCCCCCAGCATATCATATATTGTTCTAAAATCTTCTTGGAATCTTCTTAGAAAGGTTTTAATTTCCTTGCCTAGTTTACTCTGTCAATCATTGTCCGTTATCTGTGCCCTTAATGTATAAAATCTAATTGCACACATAGTTTGAATTGTTCACAAAGGTACCCTTAAGGTTTCAAAATTTTTTTACCCGAGACAGAGGATTAAATTTAACCGACGTAGTACAAGATTTGTGCAATGAAAAGTACAGAACATTGTTGAAAGAAATTAAGGAAGACTTAAGTAAAGGGAAAAACATCCCATTTCGTGGATTAGGAGACAATATTGTTACAGGAGCAACACTACCTGAATTGATCTTTAGTTTCATTGCAATCCTTTTTAAAGCTGGCTTTTCTGCAGAGATTTACAAGCTGATTCTAAAATTCACATGCACCCAAGAAACTAGAATAAGGTTGAAACATTCACAATTTCTGATTTCACACTTGTTCTAAAGCTGCATAAATGAGACCTTATGTGGTTCTGGCACGAGGATGGACTTGTAGACCAATGGAATAGATCTCAGAGTACAGACATAAATATTTACATTTGTGATCCATTGAACTTCAGCAAGGGTAGCGATACAGTTCACTGGGGAAACAGTGATGTGTTTCAGTAGAGGATGATAGGATAACTGGGTGTCTACATGTAAAAGAATGAAGTTGAATGCTTACCTTACTGTACGTGTAAAATAATTAAAAATGGAGTATAGACTTAAACATAAGAGCTATGACTGTAGAAGAAGAAACTCTATGTAGAAGCAAATATATTAATAAATCTTTATGACCTTGGATCAGATAACTGCTTCTTAAATTTGACTATAAAAACATACACAACAAAAGAGTAGATAAGTTGAACTTCATCAGAATTAAAACCCTGTGCTTCAAAGGGCACTATCCAAGAAAGTGAAATGACAGCCCACTGAAAGGGAGAGAATGTTACCGATAATGTATCTGGAAAGGGCTTTCTATCCAGAACACATAAAGAATCCTTAACATGCAATGATGAAGACAAATAGCCCAATTAAAAAGTGAACAAAGAATTGAACAGATATTTACCCAAAGACAAATAAATGGCCAGTAAGCACATGAAGAATTGTCATTAGGGAAATACAAATCAACACCTTCAAACACACCTAGGAAGGCTAAAATAGAAAAGACAGACATTAGTGTTGGCAAGGATGTATGTGGAGAAATTACAGTCCTCAGACGTAGCCACTTAGGTAAACAAGCTAAAGAGTTATCTTGTGAATGAGCAGTTCTGCTCCTGGTATATACATTCCCATGAGAACTGAAGACAGGTGTGCAAGCAGAAATGTATGCATGAGAGTTGATAACAGCATTATTCATGCCAGTCATAAAGCAGGGAAAGCCCAAATGTCTATCAGCTGATGAATGGATGAACACAATGTGGCATCTGTCTACCGTGGAATATTATTTTGCAATACAAAGGAAGGTATCATTACCTGCGGCAGCGTAGATGAACCCTGAAGGTATTAGGGCAAGAGAAAGAAGCCAGTCACAAAAGAGCACATATTCCATTGTGAGATTCCATTTACACGCAATGTCCAGAGTAGGCAGTTCTGTAGGCACAAAACAGATTAATGCTTGCCAGGAGCTAGGGAAAGGGAGGATGGGGAGAGGGTACTAATGGTTAGGGGGTTGTTTTTTGGGTGGTAAAATGCCAGGAATTATGATGGTGTTTGACAAAGACAAACCATGGAATTACTCACAAGCGATAAATCTTGAATTCTAATGTAGCTGAGACCCTCTGGGCCTGCTTACAGCGACTCTCTAGAAGGAGGTGTAGCCTCAGTATGGGTTGGCGGTGGAGGTTTTGCACCCCCTACCTGGTCCTGTGGTCTCCCACCAGAAACAAAGTGTGAATATCTCAATAGGACTGTTGTTTTAAAAAGGAAGAGGATAATTTTACAGATATTTAAAAATGTTTGTTTTAGATTTTGGCCAAGATTTGGAGGAGGAGTAAATATCTATTCGAATTCTGGAGATCAGAAGCTGCTATTCATTGGAGTCTTAAAATACTAACTCATGTACACCTAAGACTTACATTGTATTATACATCAACTGTACTGCAATTAAAAAAAATGCTGGTTCCTTGCTGGCTTGTCATGTAAATCAGTATAAACAGGATTTTGAATCTTTCCCTGTTCTAAACGTTCATGAATTACTAGGACTCTTTTTTCTATGTATTGTAACATGGTGTGTTAAAACAAGGCAAGTGTCTCTTTTTAAAAAGATAATATTTAAATTTAAATATTTCTGTATGTAAGAAATGGCACTTGGTAAGAATTGGAAAGAAAAATTGGATTCATGCTCATCTTTGAGTGTAGGCCTGAAGTAACATGCATTAATTAAGAAAATAATGACTGAACTGGCAAACATTTGTACTTCACAATTAAAACCTTACTTTTGATATTTTATTGTTAAAGCCAGAAAATAATTGGTAACCACTTATGAGGAATTTATTTTCATAACTTTGAGCCAGTGTCATTTATATTTTTATGGCCTTTGTATGTGTCCCAAAGGCAGTTGTGATGGATGACATTGTGATTTCTCTTAAATGTGATTTTTGATGTCTAAAAAACTTGTATTTGAAAAAAGCTATCTTTAATTGGTCTGTAAATATAATGACTTATTTTAGAAGCCTCTTTTCCTGACAAGTCTAATAATTCCTGTCCTTTTTTTTTTTTTTTTCCAAACAGGATCTGGAAATAGTGTATTCCTATTTACATGGGATGGAAGCCTTGTCCAACCTGAGAGAGCATCAGCTTAGGTAAGTCAGTTTAAGATGAGTAACAGTGGGATGCTAGACTTTGATATGATCATTTATTATCCTGTAAAAGTAGGATTGTAGGATTAAAGATAACTTACTTCTGAGCACTCTGCCTCATCTGGCCTCTGTACTTGGCCTTGTAAGTTTTACATCCATGTGGTAATTTTTGACATTTCTGCCAGAGTGATCACCTCTCCTTCCTGTCACCTCTGCCAGAGTGATCACCTCTCTCCTTCTTCTCACCTAAGGTAATAAACCTCACTTGGTGAATACACCAAAGGAGCATTATTTGCCATCCTGGTAAATAAAAATCAATTTCTTAGCACTCAGATAGCATATGAAACCAGAATGTTTTTAACTGTTTAGAGAAGGACTCAGTTCATTGTTTTAGGTCTTTGTATGGAATGTATTGCATTAAGTTGTCTTCCCTTTTCTGGGAAACTCACTTTATGCCATAGATGGTTTTATGTGAGTCCACTCGTTAAACTCTCATCACTTCTCTAGTACAGCAACACATCAGCCTTATTTATGGTTATCTGGGCTTATACTAAAAGATCAAAACATCTTGGATAATCTAGTGATTAACTGGAACAGAAAAGAAAGGACCTTGGGAAGATGGACTGCATATAAACACCAACCAGGAAGTTATGGGAAAATTCTGTTTCCTCCATCTCCAGATGCTTTTGATACCAGCAGTTTTTAATTATGGAAGGAATACTTTTTCTATGTATTTCCCTTTTACTTTTTAAACACTAATTAATTTTTGAGCTTGTCAATTTCATATTTAGTTGTTAATTGAAAAACATATCAAGAGGATTGAATACTTCTAAAATTAAATTTTTAATGAAAATCATTTAAAATAGATTGTAGGTTAAGTGTTTAAAAATTCAGTCAAGTTTTATTAGAAAGGGGCCAAACCATTGGGAATTTAGAAGATGGCTCAAATTAAAGTGAGGATAATTTCTAAAGTGTGAATGAAATTTTCATTTTATGAATTTTGATGGCAGCTATCCTAGGAAAGGAGAGGGCAGTGGCAACCCACTCCAGTGCTCTTTCCTGGAAAAATCCGTGGACGGAGGAGCCGGGTAGGCTGCAGTCCATGGGGTCACTGAGAGTCAGACACGACTGAGCAACTTCACTTTCACTTTTCAGTTTCATGCATTGGAGAAGGAAATGGCAACCCACTCCAGTGTTCTTGCCTGGAGAATCCCAGGGACGGTGGAGCCTGGTGGGCTGCCCTCTGTGGGGTCGCACAGAGTTGGACATGACTGACGCGACTTAGCAGCAGCAGCAGCAGCAGCAGCAGCAGCAGCATCCTAGGAAAAGCCTGTAGTGCCAGTTATCTGTTTTACAGAGTGCAGTTAACCTGCAAATGCAAATTGATTAATATACAAATGCAATTATCTCTTTGCCGTATGCATATAAAAATTCACATAGGTAATATTTCGATAGTTAGATTATATTGATTATATAATGTGTGTCTGTAATATGTGTGGTCATAAAATTATTTAAGGTAATAGCAATTCTATGCAATAAAAAAGGAAAATTTTAATACATCTTATGAAGATTTCCAAGATTAAAAAAGTAGAGGTAATATAATAAAGCCCCATACACCCCTTAACCTGCTTCAGAACCATCAATTTCCTGCTGTTTCAAAAGTAAATTTTGGCTGGAAATAACTGATTACTTCAACAGTATAGTTTAGTGTATTTGTACCTTACAAAGTCCATTTTGGAGATCATTCAACTCTGTTGGCATGAACTTACAAGGAGACACCTTTAGGATGTTTATCTTGTTCTGCTTATGTTGAAAAGTAGTTTGTTTCTCATATTTATGAAAAACATCAGCTGAAACTAAGTCCTTTTTTAGAACAAGATTGGAATATCAAAATGAATAATAGAAAAGAGGTACAGATGAACTCAATGACTTGGATAAACTGCTTTGTAGTAACCACCATTTCTGGGGAAAATGCATCTTATTTAGATGCTACTTCCTTTGAATTTTATAAATAAATGTTTTCCCTGTGGGATTAAAGAGACCAGTTAAGACTTCCATGTAATGCAGTTTCCCAAATTTAGGAAAACAACAACAAAAAAGCAGCTCGTAAGATTTTCCAAGTCTGTTTCCTCGGTACTGGGCAGCAGGACTCTGGCATTTGGGGGCGGGTGGGGAGGCTCTCCTCTTTGGGAGCCCCACGTGGTACTCTGGGGGCCACCCAGTGCATGGACCCCGAGCACTTTGTCACGTGCAGTCAATTGGCTGTGTCGCTGTGAGGTTGCGCACTCGACACAATCTGAAGGGCTCAGAGCTTCACTGAGAACCTGGATGTCTTTCCCACACGGTGTCATTTTTCTAATGTTTACTCCCTTAATCCATATGGATTAGAGGCAGCATGTTCGCCAAAGGGGAGGAGGAAGCTCCAGTTGGGAGTTGAGGCCAAAATATCTTTAGAAAGCAGAGTAACTGTGGCCATTCAGTGCTGGGAACAAGAGCTTGCTAGGGGGAAGAATATATATATATATGTTTAACTATATATATAGTTGTATATAGTATACGTGTGTGTGTCCATGTATATACATTCTTCAGCATTATGGATGAGCATAATTATCATTACACAGGCAGTTTTAGACATTAAGGGACAACTGAGTGTGGCTGGTATATTCTTTAGGAATTCGGGGAAGATCAAACATTCTGTTAACAACATTTAAGAAAATTTGTTTGGTACTTTTCTCAGGTATTTACAGCTTTGTCATATAGATGATTTTGCCCTGATCTCCTGGTGCTGGTTAGGCTGATTTATGCAGTCATCAGTTGCCACCTGCATGCCTGCTATGAGCTGGAAATCAGGTCAGCCGTGGAGATGCCTCAGTGAAGTTGGACCAGACCCCTGCTGCCACGGAGCTTATGTTCCTAGTGGGGCAGACAGGATTTTGGGGTGTAGACCATTGTTGTAGATGTTAGCATGTTGGGCTGCTCTTACTTTGTGATGGAAAAGAAGGAACATTTGTGTCAGCTCAGCTGCTCAGAGATCCCCACGGTGCCGATGGGTCCTGATGCTCTGGGTGGGAGCAGGCAGGAGCCGTGGGAAGGTGAGTGTAGGTCGGGATGCTCAGTGCAGCCAACAGCACAGGGCTGTGTATTCAAGGACAGGGGCTTGGATTTTCTCCTGAAGGCAGTGGAGATTAAGAGCAGGTGTGAGGTGCTGTGACTGCACGTCAGGAGAACGGGCAACAGGTGTGCAGAATGGAAGCAGAAGCTACCTCTGTAGTCCTCGTAGGAGATAATAGTGGGATGATGGCTTAGACAGGTTTCCCAGGTGAGTCAGCAGTAAAGAATCCACCTGCCAGTGCTGGAGCTGCAGGAAACTTGGGTCCTGTCCCTGGGTTGGAAAGATCCCTTGGAGGGAGTAAAGGGCAACGCACTCCAGTATTCTTGCCTTGATAATTCCCTAGACATAGGAGCCTGGTAGGCCGTGGGGCCACAGAGTCAGGCAGGACTGAGCGACGGAGCACGCGAGCATGATGACTGATGCCAGGTTTTCACAGGTGGGTGGTGAATGTGGTCAGCCTGGGAGGATGTCTTTTGAAACAGGAACTGGTGGAAAGAGGGGCTGTGAACAAAAGAGAGGAGTCAAGGATGATGATGCCAAAGTTTTTGGCCTAGTTGGGTTCTGACTGGGAAAAACAGATTTGTGGGGTAGAAATTTAAGATCTTTTTGGATGTTTTGAAGATGAAATGGCTATTACACCAAGTAGGCATTTAGAGGAGTGGTTATCACAGTGAGGGCTTAGGTGTGGGGTGTGGCTTTGGAAGCCATCAGTTTATGGGTGATGTTAAAAATCACAGATTGGATGAGGTTACATGGTGCAGAGGAGAAGGTCTGACAGCCCCTGGAGGTGGTCCATTGGAAGTCAAGTAGGGAGTTCCCTGGTGGTCAAATGGTTAGGACTCTGCACTGTTACTGCGGAGGGTCTGGGTTCAATCCCTGGTCAGGAGACTGGCAGGGGAGTAAAAAGGAGTCAGAAAAAAATGCTCGGTAAGAAATAGAGGAAAACAATAGAATGGGAAAGACTAGAGATCTCGTCAAGAAAATTAGAGATACTGGGAGAACATTTCAGGCAAGCATGGGCACACTAAAGGACAGAAATGGTATAGGCCTAACAGAAGCAGAAGACATCAAGAAGAGGTGGCAAGAATACACAGACCTATACAGAAAATCTTCATGACCTAGATAATCACGATGTGTGATCACTCACCTAGAGCCAGACATCCTGGAATGTGAAGTCAGGTGGGCCTTAGAAAGCATCACTACAAACAAAGCTAGTGGAGGTGATGGAATTCCAGTTGAGCTATTTCAAATCCTGAAAGATGATGCTGTGAAAGTGCTGCACTCTATATGACAGCAAATTGGGAAAACTCAGCAGTGGCCGCAGGACTGGAAAATGTCAGTTTTCATTCCAGTCCCAAAGAAAGGCAATGCCAAATAACATTCAAACTACCACACAGTTGCACTCATCTCACATGCTAGTAATGCTCAAAATTCTCCAAGCGAGGCTTCGACAGTATGTAAACTGTGAACTTCCAGATATTCAAGCTGGATTTAGTAAAGGCAGAGGAACCAGAGATCAAATTGCCAACATCCATCGGATCATCAAAAAAGCAAGAGAGTGTCAGAAAAACATCTGCTTTATTGACTATGCCAAAGCCTTTAACTGTGGGATCACAACAAACTGGAAAATTCTTAAAGGCAGAAATACCAGACCACCTGACCAGCCTCTTGAGAAATCTGTATGCAAGTCAGGAGGCAACAGTTAGAACTGGACATGGAACAATAGACTGGTCCCAAATCGGGAAAGGAGTACATCAAGGCTGTATATTGTCACCATGCTTTTTTAGCTTCTATGTAGAGTACATCATGAGAAATGCTGGGCTGGATGAAGCACAAGCTGGAATCAAGATTGCTGGGGAAATATCAATAATCTCAGATATGCAAATGATAAACATGGTTATGGCAGAAAGCAAAGAAGAACTAAAGAGCCTCTTGATGAAAGTCAAAGAGGAGAGTGGAAAAGTTGGCTTCAAGCTCAACATTCAGAAAACTAAGATCATGGCATCTGGTCCCTTCATTTCATGGCAAATAGATGGGGAAACAGTGGAAACAGTGAGTATTTTGGGGGTCTCTAAAATCACTGCAGATGGTGACTGCAGCCATGAAATTAAAAGACGCTTGCTCCTTGGAAGAAAAGTTATGACCAACCTAGACAGCATGTTAAAAAGCAGAGACATTACTTTGCCAACAAAGGTCCATCTAATGAAAGCAATGGTTTTTCCAGTAGTCATGTATGGGTGTCAGAGTTTGACTATAAAGAAAGCTGAGCACCGAAGAATTGATGCTTTTGAACTGTGGTTTTGAAGACTCTTGAGAGTCCCTTGGTTTGCAAGGAGATCCAACCAGTCCATCCTAAAGGAAATTAGTCCTGAATATTCATTGGAAGGACTGATACTAAAGCTGAAACTCCAATACTTTGGCCACCTGATGCGAAGAACTAACTCATTTGAAAAGACCCTGATGCTGGGAAGGATTGAGGGCGGGAGGAGAAGGGGACGACAGAGGATGAGATGGCTGGATGGCATCACCGACTCAATGGACAGGAGTTTGAGTAAACTCTGGGAGATGGTGATGGACAGGGAGGCTTGGTGTGCTGCAGTCCATGGGCTTGCAAAGAGTCCAACACAACTGAGCTACTGAACTGAATGAATAAGAGGAAAACCGGGAGACTTAGAGAAGATAATGCTGTAAGGAAAAGAGAGTCATCACATGCTACTGAGAAGTGGAATTGGTACGAGGTCAGAAAAGACTTAGATAACAGAGAGGATGCTGGTAGTTCTTCAAGGTGTTGTTTTGTTTGTTTTGAGTTTCAAGGACCTGGTGATTGGGGAGTGGGAGGAGGATGAGAGAATGGAGACAGTTTATTAATGTAGACAACTCTAAAAAGAGAATTTCCATCATGGGAAAAGCAGAACGTGGATAGTAGCTGGAGGGGCTGTGGGTTCAAGAGTGTCCCCTCCCTCTGTATGGGCGATGGACGTACGGTATGTTTATGTATCCAAGGAAGCCATTCAGGAAAGAGGGAGAAACGGGTGACGAGGAGGGAGGAGCTGAGCGTGCAGGAGCACAGGAGCCACTGTAGCAAGACTGAGATCTTGGAGAGGATGCGACAGGAAGCAGGGCAGAGCCTGTTATATAATTTAAGACCTGGTATTTTTAGACCCATGACTTAAGTCTCTCATCCTTTCCTGGGAAGAATTCGTGTGATTCAGTCACTTAAAACTCTGTGTTTAATGTGTGTTCAAGGACCCATGCTGCCTCCCGGAGTTCAGTGAATGTTTCGGGGTAGGGGTTGAGAGGCCGAGGGACTCTGAACTAGGGTGGTGGTCGCAGGAGGAGCAAGGCAAAAGAAAACCCAGGTGAGGTGTTTTCAAGTGAAAGAAAAATCAAGAGTGAGTGGCATTGTTTGGAGTTTGCAGACAGGGAACATATCTGTGTGTGTTGATCCCAGTGTTTCACAGATTGGAGGTTGGTAGCCCCACTGACCAAAATGTAGATGCTGTTGAAATAATTGCTTTTATAGCCAGTCCTGATTATTCCTTCTTAGTTTCTCCTTAGGAAGAAATAGTCATTTTCTCTTTTGCATTTCTGTACTTTTAGGACATTTTACTCAGGCTTAATATAATAAGATGTGGTTTGAAGATGCTGTTCTTGAGGTAATTTTGAATATTTAAACATTCATGTTTTCCATAATTTTTCCTTCAGAGATGAATCAGCTGAAATAATAAATCTTTAAATTATAAAGCATATGTTTAGTCATTTTAGTCATAAAAATAATGACTTTAATGAAAGCCTACTTTTGTCTGAAATTCCATACTGTTAAGTAACATCAGTGTTAAACTGTGGATGATGTTATCACTTTATAAATTAATAGGTTTCCTTTCTGGTTTTCAGCTTCCTTTTCATTTTTATTTACCTTGGAGAACATTAACTTATCCACATGTCCTTTACAAAGTATAAAACACATACGATTTTGTTGTCTATGAAATAAACCTGGTGAAGCTGATATCTAACAAAATGTCTCTTTTTAAGCTATTCTTTGCCAGATTTCATTTTATTTTGTTAACCTAGGTACCATAAATATTTACCTTGAGGCCAATATATGGTCATGATAATTCATAGAAATAATCTTAATTTTTCTATGTAATGTCTCATTTACAGTTTAAAACTATTAGTGTGTTTTTTTAATGACAAACGATGAACTCGTCTTTATTTTTTGTGTTACAGGTTGATGTGTGAAACTGTGAGATACGAAAGACATGAAGCCAATGAAGTTTTGTACTAGTAGGTGTTTCCTTTTCTTTGCACCATGTGTGATATGGCAGCTAAGTGATGCACTCAGAGTATCGGAAAATTACTAGGGACACCTTGTCAAGTCAGCGTTACTTAATTTTGCATTAACTTTTATTGCATATTGTAGCAGTGGGAAGCATTTCAGCTGTTTTCGGTCATAAAGTAAAAGTTTGCAGCCCTTTGCTGATAAGTCTGCATGTGCATTTATGTGTCTCTCACGTGGTTCAGAGACGGTATTTGACATTATGGAGTATTTTGACTTTTATTGTTACGAAATGAGAAATAGTCTGGACTGGAGTTTTTCCAGAGGAACAAAATGCATATGTTCCCACCATCACACCAGATGAGGGGTAATGATAGCATAAATGCCATATTCTGGCTTGCCTTTTGTTTTGACTGCACTCTGTGGCATATGGGATCTTAGTTCCCCAACCAGCTGTTGAACCTGGGCCCTAGTGGTGAAGCCATAGATTTCTAACCACTGGACCACCTACAGGAAAAATAAACTGCCCGCTTCTCCCTGGGCTTACTTTCTTCCTTAAATCACACTGATATTCTGTTTAAAGTATGTAACAGACTCCTTGAAACAGTGGCAACTAGTTTCTTAAAGAATGTGATAAGCATGCAGTAGATAAATATTGGTGTATTAAGGATGTGTAAGTTCTGATTTACTAGACATATAATTTTGCTGATAATGTTTGCCATGAGTGATGGTTGTTCTGTTGACTTTTCTTCCTGCTTTTCAAGGCACTTACTAAATAATTACTACTTTTCATGCATATTATAAGGAGTCTTTATTGAAATAAATAAGATACAGCATCTTCCCCTAAGGAGACTTTAATCTTTTGGTAGAAGTACAAACAGAAAAAAATGGAAAACAGCAACAACAAAAACTAACCAACCAGAATGACTGAGACTATAGGTTTGCACAGAAGGGGTGCAGGGGAGGGTCTGTGAGAAGTGGCCCTTTGTCCTAGTCTCCTAGCGTGTCTGATGTCTCGAGAGAGTTTCTTGGCAGGAGACACCATGTATACAGGGGCACAGAGAGGGAGGGGCCTGGCCTCACATTTTGAACAGTGTGGCAAGTTTAGTACGAGTAGCCTGGGGTGTTGTGGAGGTCAAGAGAAGAGGTAGGTTATAGTCACGTTTGCTTGTGAATGTATTGTTAAAAAGTCATCCTTGCTTCTTTAGGCAACTGGAAATGAGTACTTTTCCTTCTCAATTACATTTTATTATGGAAAATCACAGATGTTCACAGTATTAGTGACATGGTAATAAAACAGACCCCCATGGATTCATCATGCCACACTGTCCACTGATCACCAACAGTGCTTTATGTCTTACTCCACCTCCAGTAGATTATTTTGAAGGAAATCCAGACATCAGTTCACCCAAAGTTGTTTTGATATGTGTTTTTATCTTTAAAAGATAGACTTAACACGGGGAAAAAAAAAGCTTAGCCATA
Source organism: Nanger dama (assembly GCA_917880005.1). NCBI lineage: Eukaryota > Metazoa > Chordata > Mammalia > Artiodactyla > Bovidae > Nanger > Nanger dama. Next base: position 40,656,835 of record CAKJTW010000009.1, on the reverse strand, counting down.
GTATTATCATCAAACCTCAAAACATAATTCTTTCATATCATGAAAATTAAATTTTTGGGGTAAAATTTGTTTATTGGTTGGGATCTTTCTTAAGTGTCTTTTAATCTGCAGGTAAGTGACTAGTTTTCAAGCAGCAAAATGATGTGACCAGAGGCCTTCCAGCCCCACTCATTCCCTCAAAGATAGGATCTGTGTCTGCCTGAAAGCACAGGGGGAGAGTTGGATTGAGTGGACTGGCAGGGAGATCTGTCAGGAGGCCACTGCCAGAATCTGAGATGATGATGCTTGAACTGGGGCAAAGACAGCAGAAACGGGACAGTCAGGGGTGGATTTTTTTCTTTTTAATTTTGGCTGCACTGGGTCTCCGTTGTGCTGCTCAGGCTCAGAGGTTGTGATGCACAGGCTTAGCTGCCTGAGGCATGTGGGATCTTAGCTCGAACCCGAGTCCCCTGCATTGGAAGGCAGATTCTTAACCACTGGACCCCACCAAGGAAGTCCCACAGATGGATTTTAGAAGAAGACACGGGTGGATCTGATGCAGGATGGTTCTTGGCTGTCTATATCCATCTTAGGCTTCAAAGGCCGTACATACATCCAATAGAGTAGAGTACAAAATAGCCAGATGTAATTGGTAATGAGAAAACTCACACTGGGGGCAAATGCCCTTAATATATTTATCCTTGAAGGAATCAAGATGTAAATAACTTAGACTATTAGTTCTCTTTTAGGAGCAATTAAAAGCTACCTGTGGAATGGGTGTACGCATGTTAGGGTTGATGATCTCTGATGAGTATTATTAATTTGTTTCAGCAGTCCAGTGGCAGTCAGTATCAGCTTTCTATTAGCGTGTCCTTTCCTTCTGAAACATGATCTGGGCCATGTTGACGATGAGATAACTGCTGCTGCTAAGTTGCTTCAGTCGTGTCCGATTCTGTGCGACCCCATGGACGGCAGCCCACCAGGCTCCCCCGTCCCTGGGATTCTCCAGACGAGAACACTGGAGTGGGTTGCCATTTCCTTCTCCAATGCACGAAAGTGAAAAGTGAAAAGTGAAATTGAAGTAGCTCAGTCGTGTCTGACTCTAGCAACCCCATCGACTGCAGCCTACCAGGCTCCTCCGTCTATGGAATTTTCCAGGCAAGAGTACTGGAGTTGGGGTGCCATTGCCTTCTCCGGATGAGATAACAGCAAACGTGTAACAAGCCCTCTGTCCATCCCGCATACGTGAATCCAAGCTTTGTGTGTATTAGTTTACTTCCTCCTTACAGCCGTCCTGGTGGATCTTTTCATCACCGCTGTTTTATGCAGGAGGGCCCTGAGGCTTGGAGAGAACATAAAGCTGCCCTGAGAGCACGGCTCAGCCTGGGGTTTGGACTCACCCGCCGCAGACCTGGTGACTGCGGCCTCAGCTGTCCCCCTGCGCAGCAGCAGCCCCACTCCTTTCATGCCTCCATAGAAGATGGTGTCCTGTGCATGTGGGTGAGGAACGCATTTCTCCATGTGGTGGAGGGCGCCTCGCCAAGGGGCACGGGCGGCCCCTGCAACTCAACAGCCCTTCTGCCCGCATTGTCCTGGCTTCTTAGCAGTTATTATTTACTATCCATTTAAATGGAAGGTAGATTGCAGTGTTTTAAATATACTTTTTTTTTTTTTTAATAGAGTCAGTTTAGGCCACGAATATGAGCTCTGCTGATCACACACAGCCATGACTTGGAATATCCTACGTTGACTGCATTTGGGCTGGAATGTGCAGCCTGAGTTGATTGTGTTAATTGTTCCTTTTGACGAATTAGAATCAGGTGGCAATGTAAGCAGTGAAGAGTCTGTGGGTCCTGATTTCATAATACCAAAAGTTCAGAGACTGAATGTAGATTCACCCAGCCACATCCCCAGGCTTTGGCCGACCTCGTGTGAAGGATGATCAGTGAACAGGCTTGTCTTTGCTCTGAGCAGTTGGTGTAGGTACAGTTTTAAAAATGAAAGAGCATCTGTATTTGGGGTGTGTAAAACTCCTGTGATGATTTAGTAATACCACTGCTTTTCTAGGGGCCTATTGTTTTTACCTCACAGGGGGAGTGACTTGTCTGCTTGAGCTTGGAGAATGCAGTGTAGTCGAAATATCAGAGACTTTCAGAATTTGGTTTTATAACCGAGAGATGAGTATTTTCCTTATTATGTTTGTGTGCTGGTGACTTCAAAGACTATAATTATCATAATCTCACCAAGTAAATCTAGTACTCCTTTAATCCACCTCTGTGCCTCGCTGTTCTCATGTGTCAAATAGGAACAGTGATCACAGGGTCCCCGCTTTGGTGCCAGTGTGAGGCTGATATGCAGGGCCCTGTGTGGAGGACGCAGAGCAGGCACGCGCAGTCAGAAATGCCAGCAGTGGGCAGTGCCCTCCTCCATCCCCTGCTCTCATCGTTTAGATTTTGTTCTCCCATTGCTTAAACTGCTTTAAGCGTTGTTTGGGAAGGACTAATGACACCAGTGTTCTATCAATAACTCCCCTGGTGTTATTTTAATATGAGCAGTATGACAGAATGCCATTTTAAGTTGTACTGTGATTCAGGGGAGCGTTGTGATTCTGATGAAATGAAATTTTTAAAGTGTAGACTTGCCCATTTAGGATCTCGTATTTGTTACCCTAGAAAGTTAGGTATCGTTAGTTGAGCTTTACACAGTGGACAAAAACATCAGGTCAATTCTCCCTCCCTTACATTTGTTATTGACTGCATATGGTGGTTTTGTTGGTTCGGAAGTGCTGAGTGGGACAGTATACATTTCATACCCGAGGGACTTCAGAGAATTTAAGAAAGGAGCTAAATAACTGTGTCCATTCTCTTTTTCTTTAATGGCCAGCCATCTTCACCGGTTTGGTTTAGTATCTAGTGAAGTGCTAAAAAAACCTTTGGGTAAGAAACTGAACCATCAAAATGTGTTTTGTTTTTTTAAATTTGAAGCACACACAGTAAACTCAGGGAACTGTACTGCACGCCCACTATCCACACACGTGTTGGAATGGGTGCTTTGGTTTCCAAAAGAGTTTTCATAGCACTTAAATATGGGATTTACCTCCCTTTATTACAGAAGAGGAAATGGTTCCTTTATTAGAAGAAGCTAGATTAAGATCAGTGGCATTTTCTAAGGCAACTTCCTCTAAATCCATATCTTGCAGAACTTTGGCCCGGCTGCCCCTCTCCCAGGACCTAGCGGTCTTTTCAGTCTGTGGTGTGGTTTCTGGTTTCCACAGTAGCCTGTGTCCAGATGTCCCCTCTCCCTGTCCCCTCCACATCTCCTTCCTGCTCCGTGGCCATCCTGCGCTCAGATCTGCATGAACCTCTGTCCCCTCCTCCTCCTAGAGAAGGAGCTGCCCTTCCCCGTGGTGCTGCTCCTCTCCCCCAGATCTCCCTGCCCTGGAGGAGGAGCTGCCCTTTCCCGTGGTGCTGCTCCTCTCCCCCGAGATCTCCCTGCCCTGGAAGAGGAGCTGCCCTTCCCCGTGGTGCTGCTCCTCTCCCCCAGATCTCCCTCTCCTAGAGAAGGAGCTGCCCTTCCCCGTGGTGCTGCTCCTCTCCCCCAGGTCTCCCTGCCCTGGAGGAGGAGCTGCCCTTCCCCGTGGTGCTGCTCCTCTCCCCCAGATCCCCTTTTTCCTGGAGGAGGAGCTGCCCCTTCCCCGTGGTGCTGCTCCTCTCCTCGAGATCCCCCTCTCCTAGAGAAGGAGCTGCCCTTCCCCGTGGTGCTGCTCCTCTCCCGAGATCCCCCTCTCCTAGAGAAGGAGCTGCCCTTCCCCGTGGTGCTGCTCCTCTCCCCGAGATCTCCCTCTCCTGGAGGAGGAGCTGCCCTCCCCGTGGTGCTGCTCCTCTCCCCGAGATCTCCCTGCCCTGGAGGAGGAGCTGCCCTTCCCCGTGGTGCTGCTCCTCTCCCGAGATCCCCCTCTCCTAGAGAAGGAGCTGCCCTTCCCCGTGGTGCTGCTCCTCTCCCCCAGATCTCCCTGCCCTGGAGGAGGAGCTGCCCTTCCCCGTGGTGCTGCTCCTCTCCCCGAGATCCCCTCTCCTAGAGAAGGAGCTGCCCTCCCCCGTGGTGCTGCTCCTCTCCCCCAGATCTCCCTGCCCTGGAGGAGGAGCTGCCCTTCCCCGTGGTGCTGCTCCTCTCCCCGAGATCCCCCTCTCCTAGAGAAGGAGCTGCCCTTCCCCGTGGTGCTGCTCCTCTCCCCCGAGATCTCCCTGCCCTGGAGGAGGAGCTGCCCCTTCCTGTGGTGCTGCTCCTCTCCCCTGGTCCCTCCTCCCCCTGGAGGAGGAGCTATAGCTTTGTGCTGTTACCCCCACCCCCATCTCTGGTTCCTTGCCCAGACTTACAGAATAAAGATGCTCAACTGTGAGCTTGGTATGTTGTGACGTACACATGTGCTGTGTGTAAGTACGAAAATTCAAATACTCGTGGATACATGCCTACTCACAAATAGACTTATTTAAGATTGATTTATGTACATATGGTGATAGTTTAAGGTTTCTCAGCAATACTTTTCAGAGAAGGCAATGGCAACCCACTCCAGTACTCTCGCCTGGAAAATCCCATGGACAGAGGAGCCTGGTAGGCTGCAGTCCATGCGGTCGCGGAGAGTCGGACACGACTGAAGCAATTTAGCAGCAGCAGCTGTACTTTAAAAAATACAATATTTTATATTTACTTTTAATCTTTGAAAATGTTTTATTTTTGTGATGACTCAAAGAGCAGTAAAATAAAAACATTTAAAAATGTATTAGTTTGTGCACTCCATCAGGGCAGAAACTACATTGGCTTAGATTGTGCTTGTGTTGCCCAGCACAGACATTTGCATCTTGTCTGTTCTCAGTTGTTATTTTTTTTGCATTTACTTGAAAGGAGTTATTCCTTTGCTTGATTGGCTGAGGAAGACCTTTTTAATGGTCTTTCAGGTAAAACAGCCTGCATCTTAGGGTTAGGGTTAGGTGTTAAGTCCTTTGTATTGATTTTCTATGAAACTACTTAGTGAGTAAAAACCTGAACTCTTCTTAAATTCAGCTGTTTAAAGTTGCATGTAGTTAGCAAATGAGGTTCCCTCCCTGTGCTTTCTGATCCGTGCAGCCGCAGCGCTGTGGTCTGGCAGTACGTGTCAACCCTGACCTTCGCAGTGGGGTGGGCAGGTTTGGTATGGGTTTGTTTCTGGACGGCTGCAAGTTCTTTTTAGAGTTTCTGGTGCCAGTTTTCTGTAGGTGAGGAGCAGGTTTACCCTGAAAATGAAACTGTAGTGTGTAACTGAAAGACGCAGACGTGTGAATTTCATGACCCACTGGTGGTTTCCAGAAGCGTTTTTGGCTGCTCTGTTAAATTTGAGAAGTTGTCCCTCAAGTCCTTGGGTTTAGCCGTCTGCCCTCCATATAGCTGAATCGCTGATGAATGGATTGTCAGAAATTGTAATCTGCATCGATGTTTTTTCTTTCATTCAAAAAAGTTTATTGAGTAACTTCATGACACTTAAGACCTTACTCCTTCATTTTGTTTTTAAAATGAATTTTATAAAGTTAAGACTGACTATATGGTGCTCGCTTCGGCAGCACATATACTAAAATTGGATCGATACAGAGAAGATTAGCATGGCCCCCGGGCAAGGATGACACGCAAATTCGTGAAGCGTTTCATATTTAAAAAAAAAAAAAGGATGACTATGTTGAGTCTATAGAATCTTTGGCTTTACTAGTTCTTCAGTTGTTTATATCATCCCCTTTGCTGGTTTAGTGAATTACCCCCTTTAAAAATTATGTCCACGTATTCCCCCATTTCAAAATACTGATTTTTAAAAATAAAAATATTTTCAAAATACTTTAATATATTCAAAATAAAATATTTTCAAAGTATTTAGCTGAAATAGCCTCAATATTTCCATCAGTTATCAGAGTTCTTACTGATTTGACTGATTTATCTTATTTGTTGGATTTAAGCCACTATATTTTGTTGAGAGGAAATTAAGGATTTTCTGAAAAACTTAATGTTATGATGATGCTGTTTTTCCTTCAGAGTTTTTAGTGATAAAAGTGAAGTAACTTCTTATGATTTGGAACTTTTAGGAAATGGAACAAAAAGTTAGCCTCTGCTTCTAATATGTGTTTCCATAAGTGTGGAAATTTGTGGTTATGTGCTTGGATATAATTAAATATTATGAAGTATATAATTTTATAGAACAATATTGCTGTTCTTTACGTCAGGAATGTGCGTGTTAACCCTTGGTAGAGGACTCTGTCACGTGTCCTAACTTGATGCCTGAGTGCGGCTGATGTGCGCGCTTCGGCTTTCTTTAGACAGTGATCTGGTGGGGTCAGGGTCGCACACTGCCGAGCTCCTTTAACTTTTCTAGTGAGCTTACTCTCTGCCATTGGCTGCACAAAAACGTATCATATATATTTTGTCTTGGAGCATAAGGCTTAGAGTCCCATCAGGGAACAACAGAAATTTTTATTGAACTTTTGGTAAATCCAGTAGCAGAAGTGGCAGTAATACATTTGTGAAAAAGAGCACAATTCTTATGTGTCTGTTCCATCTGCATGTTGGAATGTGGTGATCGTCAGGGCTACGGTTTTAAGCCCTGGAACACTTCGTTCATGGGAAATCCTCCTCGATTCCATCGTGGTGGCTGCTAGTGGTGGAAGAGCTGGATGAGGTTCTGTTCTGTCCCCTGGGGCTGGTCATGTCCCTACTGAGAACCTCTGGTCTGAACTCACTGCTGGGCTCCCATGAGAAGGTACAGGGTCATCTGGTGTCAAAAAGCAGAGTTAGTCCTGCTCTGGTTGTTGGTATAATTGTATATATGAGAGTACACGTCTGCACCGCTCAGAAGAGACTAGTGACTGTGTGTGTGGTGGGGAGCGGGGGCGGGGAGGTGGGTAGAATAAGATGTCAGACTTCAGCAGGGGCTTTGGAGGGGACCCCACAGGATGTGGTGGTGGGTTGTGCAGAGAAGGAAATTCAGGAAGACTTTTCTGTTTTATCCTTAGGCTGGATGATGTTACCAGGACAGCAGCTGTAGGAAAAGAAACAAGTGTTTTCCTAGTCGTGGCCTCAGAGTTCCTTGCTTGGGGGCTCCACTTACTCGGTAGAATCTGGATGGTCTTCATTTTAGTTTCCATTGACCGAAGCCAGTAGGCCCGGGAGGTAGCACTGCTCCCGGACGCCGGCGGCTGTTGTGTGAAGGTGGGGTTGCATCTGGGTAGTGAGCACAGTACAGTGTGGCCTCCCTTTCTAAACTGACCCAAACCCCGATGCTGGTGGGTCCACGTGGCTGCGTGTCCCCACCCCCTTGCTGAATGGGCACTCTCTACACCGGCAGTGTCACTCACCGTGTTCCTGGGTGGTGGCCACCTCTGTGCATCTGTGTGTCCTGATGCCCAGTGGCTGTCGCCCCCATACAGCCCCATAGGGCATCCTCCACTCCGGTCCCTCCTGCCTGTGCTGCGCTGACCTTGACCTACTCCTGGGGGAGACCCTTCCTGTAGACCTGATGTACTCCTTGGGCACTAAATTCTCATCCCGATGGTGTGTTTTTTGCATGGGGACCATGCCTCTAGTTTCTGTTGGCTGACATCCCCTCTCTCCAAATACACACACACACAGACCAGATGTCAGTTTGTGGCTGGTAGGGGTGGGTGTGAAGCTCTGTGTGCACAAGGACAGAAGTGCCCTTGCTTGAAGCCCCTTCCTCACCCCATCCCTCCTACCCTTTTTGAAGCCTTTTGGCCACTTGGGCTTCACTTAAATTTTTGTATTGTATTAGCAACTGAATTAAGTGGCTTCTCTCCAGTTACATTTTTGCCCTCTGATAATCCCCTTTCTAATAATTTGATTGGTGGCTCAGAGGTTAAAGCATCTGCCTGCAATGTGGGAGACGTGGGTTCGATCCCTGGGTTGGGAAGATCCCCTGGAGAAGGAAATGGCAACCCACTCCAGTATTCTTGCCTGGAGAATCCCATGGATGGAAGAGCCTGGTGGGCTACCGTCCACAGGGTCGCAAAGAGTCGGACATGACTGAGCGACTTCACTTTCATTTTCAATCCCCTTTCTGACTTAATCTGTTTTCTTTTGAGTTATTAGTTTATAATCCGCAACCCCCCTTCTCCTACTCCCCTACCTCCATCAATTTGCACTGGGTGCCGGTATTCAGTTTGCTTCCTAAAGGGGAACTGGGGCATGCAGCTGCTCACAAAGCCCTTTCATGGCGAGACACTGCCACCTTGTGGATATCTAGGTTATTGTCAAGGATGTTCTTTAACCCTCGCTTCATTTTTCTAGTTCCTAGTAAATTGAAATTCAATGGCTTTGACTTTCAGACACTTTAATACCTCACCTGAGTTAGTGTCTATTCAACTATTAATTAACTTATTAATAAAATATCTGAGTGCCAGTTGAGCATCGTCTAGTGTGTCCGTGGAGGTACTGAAGAGTAGAGGAAAGACTTCTGAGATAATGATACTCTGCTTCTTGTGAACAAGTCCAGAGTGGCTGGGAACCCAGCAGAGAGTGACTCACTTTATTTGGAAGGTACTAAGATGTTTCTCAGAGGAAGTGGTCGTGAACCAGGAATTCAAAGGATGAGTAAGGAGTTTACTAGGCTGAAGGTGCCCTTTAGGAGCTGGAAGAGCAGGTTTGTTCGAAGGCCCTGAGGCACAGGCGGAGGAACCGCTGTAGGTTGGTGAGTGGCGTGGAGTCTGAACCCCAGGTCTTGTTGGGGTTGAGAGCAGAGAGGAAAGGTGTAGGTGACCCTTTCAGAGGCAGTTGTGAGAGAGAGGGCGAGACCAGTGTTCTGTGTCCCTGCTATGCAGGGTGCTTGGTATGTATTGTGTCATTAAATCAGAGTGACGTTGTGAAGGACTAATATCCCCATTTCACATTTGAGGAATCAGAGCCCCAGGACCTGACGTCGCCAGGATCACATGGCTGGTATGACAGAATGTGTGTTCCAAACCTTTACTCTTTGCAGGGCATCAGACTGCTGCTTTTAGGTGCTGGTCGTCGGGGCTGGGCTTCCTCCTGTCCAGGTGATAAGCAGAAGCCTGTCTTGATCTCGGTTCCCTGAGCGGATGCTGCCAAGATCCTGACCCGTTCCTACAAGCTGCAGCTCCTGGCCCTGCCTGCAGGGGGCTTCCATGCAGGTGGAGGGAGACACCTAGGTTGCTCAGGGATGAGAAATGGATAGAGAAAAGCACAAAACAGAATAAATTAGATGGGATAAGTATTTTGGAGTGTGGGAATCAGTGAGAAGACCTTATTGAAGAAGTGGTGTTATGCCATTCCTTTGGGGCGCAGGGTGACTTAGAAGGGAGGGAGATCCCATCTAGGAAGGGGGTTTGTGCTGAGGAGCAGAGGGAAGTGAGTGGGAAGAGCGGGACCAGGTTACGGTGGCTTCTTCCCATCATTCCAAGGCTGCACCTGTCCTTCTGGTTTAGCCCAGGAGGTGTGGGCACCTAGACTGGTCAGTCATGAAGGCTTTTTAGGGTCCTTCTGTCTGATCACATGGCATGGCGGATCGGTCATTTTATGATGTCCTGTTTATATTTTGCTTGCTTGTTTTGTTTGGCTTGATTCATTTTCTCTCTGTTGACAGAATCAAAACAAGCACTGCTAAGGGCCTTATCATACCCTGGGCTTTGTGGCTTTCATCTTATTGGGTGTAGGACGGGAGGTGTTGGAATCAAATCTTTGTGTTGGAGTTCTTAGCTCTGTCTAAAACTTCTAGGTCTTCTCTAAGTGTTCATTTTGGTGATCAGAGGGGCCTCTGTAATCTCTAGGTGTCTCTTTTCTACCTGTTACTGGTGATGTAACACTAAAGTTATTTGCAAATGGTCAGTTACTCTGAGATTCTGCTTTTACTATTTCAGCAGTCCTTGATGGGACTCCTGAGCTCATAATTTTAAAACATTAAACAGCTGGGAAAAATATAAATGACATTGGTGAATAAAGTAAGTTGTATCCACAGTGACTGACGTGTAGTATTTTTTTCCCCTGGCCATTTGTTCCTGTGAGGCTTGTAATTGTTATTCTACTAGTCAGTCTTCTGTTAGCCAGCTGCGCCGCCACATATGTCTGCAAGTGAGATCTCAGATTCATTTTGCTTCCCTCTAAGTGTAGACAAGTTGGATGCTGCTACTGCTAAGTAATTTCATTCTCTTCTTTTTAAAAGTAGTCATTACTTGGCAGTATAGAGTCCCACGGTGACAGGTGCACTGTGGGAAGGGGCGTGATTGCAGATGATGAAGGAAAATGGGTTATGTCTACACTGAAACACTGCCTGCCTGATACATAATTATTATAAATGTAGGAGAGGGCAGGGTAGCACAGTGGTTTCTAAGGAACTCAGGAGACTTTTCTGGCCAATTGAGAAAACTATATTTTTTGGTGGCATCTCACTGTGAGAAACTTAAGCGACTCATTGTTTTTGTACTCTTGGTTCTATTCTCTTTTATAAGAAAGCCTTCCTCAGTGATCAGTGCAGATAAATAGAAGAAAACAATAGAATGGGGAAGACTAGAGATCTCTTCAAGAAAATTAGAGTTACCAAGGGAACATTTCATGCAAAGATGGGCTTGATAAAAGACAGAAATGGTATGGACCTAACAGAAGCAGAAGATATTAAGAAGTGGCAAGAATACACAGAAGAACTATACAAAAAGATCTTTATGACCCAGATGATCATGAAGGTGTGATCACTCACCTAAAGCCAGACGTCTTAGAATGCAAAGTCAAGTGGGCCTTAGAAAACATCACTACGAACGAAGCTAGTGGAGGTGATGGAATTCCAGTTGAGCTATTTCAAATCCTGAAAGATGATGCTGTGAAAGTGCTGCACTCAATATGCCAGCAAATTGGGAAAACCTAGTGGTGGCCACAGGACTGGAAAAGGTCAATTTTCATTCCAGTCCTAAAGAAAGGCAGAGCCAAAGAATGCTCAAACTACTGCACAATTGCACTCATCTCACACACTAGTAAAGTCATGCTCAAAATTCTACAAACCAGGCTTCAACAATACGTGAACTGTGAGCTTCCAGTTATTCAAGCTGGATTTAGAAAAGGCAGAGGAACCAGAGATCAAATTGCCAACATCCATTGGGTCATCAAAAAAGCAAGAGAGTTCCAGGAAAACATCTACTTTATTGACTATGCCAAAACGTTTCACTGTGTGGATCACCACAAATTTTGGAAAATTCTGAAAGAGATGGGAATACCAGACCTCTTGACCTGCCTTCTGAGAAATCTGTATGCAGGTCAGGAAGGAAGCAACAGTTAGAACTGGACATGGAACAACAGACTGGTTCCAAATCCGGAAAGGAGTACCTCAAGGCTGTAAATCGTCACCCTGCTTATTTAACTTATATGCAGAGTACATCATGAGAAACGCTGGGCTGGATGAAGCACAAGGTGGAGTCAAGATTGCCAGGAGAAACATCAATAACCTCAGATAGGCGACTGAGTGCCGAAGAATTGATGCTTTTGAACTGTGGTGTTGGAGTAGACTCTTGAGAGTCCCTTGGACTGCAAGGAGATCCAACCAGTCCATCCTAAAGGAGATCCATGCTGGGTGTTCATTGGAAGGACTGATGTTGAAGCTGAAACTCCAATACTTTGGCCACCTCATGCAAAGAGCTGACTCATTTGAAAAGACCCTGATGCTGGGAAAGATTGAGACTGGGGGAGAAGGGGACAACAGAGTATGAGATGGTTGGATGGCATCACCGACTCAACGGACATGAGTTAGCGTAAACTTTGGGAATTGGTGATGGACCGGGATGCCTGGCGTGCTGCAGTCCATGGGGTTGCAAAGAGTCGAACGGGACTGAGCGGCTGAGCTGACTGACTGACTGATAAGATACGAATCTTTAAAAGAGACAATTCAATAATAAAGACTTTATCAGCAACATGAATGGACCTAGAGATTGTCATATTGCGTGAACTAAGAGAAAGACAAATATATAATATCACTTAAATGTAGAATCTAAAAAAGGATACAACACTGCTGTATTTAAAATGGATAACCAACAAGGACCTACTGTATAGCGCAGGGAACTCTGCTCACTGTTATGTGGCAGCCTGGATGGGAGGAGAGTTTGGGGGAGGATGGATGTGTGTGTGTGTGTGTGTGTGTGTGTGTGTGTGTGTGTGTGTGTATGGCTGAGTCTCTTTGCTGTCCACCTGAAGCTATCACAACACTGTTAACCGGCTGTTTGTGTGCTCAGTCACTTAGTCGTGTCCGACTCTTTGCAACCCCATGAACTGTAGCCCGCAAGGTTCCTCTGTCCATGGGATTTTGCAGGCAAGAATACTGGAGTGGGTTGCCATTTCCTTCTCCGGGTGATCATCCTGACCCAGGGATCGAACCTACGTCTCCTACATTGGCAGGCAGATTCTTTACCACTGAGCCAAGCTAATACCATCAGCCATACTCCAATATAAAATAAGTTATTATTTTTTTTAAGAGTAAGGACTTCAAAATAAAAGTTTTTGCCACCGATACCCACACATGTTAAAAAAAAATGGTACAAATGAATTTATCTTCAAAACAGAAATAGAGTTACAGATGTAGAAAAATAAGCTATGGTTACCAGAGGATAATGGAGAGGAGGGATAAACTGGGAGATTGGTACTGAGATATACACACTACTATGTATAAAACAGAAAACTGTTTATGTTTTAAACACACACACACACACACACACACAAACACACGTAGCTTAGTTGGTAAAGAATCCACCTGTTATGTAGGAGATCCTGATTTGATTCCTGGGTTGGGAAGATCCTCTGGAAAAGGGGAAGGCTACCCACTCCAGTATTCTGGTCTGGAGAATTCCATGGACTGTATAGTCCATGGGGTTGCGAAGGTTCAGACATGACTGAGCAACTTTCACTTTCACAGATGTATATATAAAACAGATTCACTTCATTTTACACCTGAAACCAACAAACTATTGTAAATCAATATACTCTGATAAAATTTTTTAAAAATCAAGGCGTTTTGACTGTCATATTTGGCGTGGCAGGTAGTACGTGCCCACCAAATCCAGTCAAGTGTTGCAGTGGTCATTCTCTGCAAATACCTCCTGCAACAAACACAGGTCTTGTGAGTTAAGATTTGAATTTTTTGGAAAAGGGAGAGAAGCAGCTCATCCATCAGGCAAATGACATTATAGTAAGTGGGAGAGGTCTAGAGGACCAATTTCTTATCTTCACTTTTTAAATCCTTGCCGCGGCTTTCCTGGTATGAAGCATCAGCCCTATTTGTAGGGTAATTGGTGTGTGTTCAGGGATACTGAAGTGAGTTGCCATTCCCTTCTCCAGGGGGATCTTCCTGACCCCGGGATCAAACTCGCGTCTGTTATGTCTCCTGCATTGGCAGGCGGATTCTTTACCACTAGCGCCACCTGGGAAGTCTTGGTGTCCTTTAAAAACTTGCGGAATTCGTTTGCCAAAATAGAAAAGATTTGGCAGAGGTTGCTGCAGACTGTTTCAAGTGTGGTTTGCCAGGATGCAGGTTCCATGCCATCCTCTAAGGAAAGATGGGTGGGTGCGTACCTCTTTCCAGTGGTTAGAGTGTGCACACAGCGGGGAGGTTTGGAGCAGCCTCTTAGAGTCTGAGATGGGCCACGGGCTGGGGTGACCGAGCCACACAGCAGGAAGAACCTCGTTCCAACACTGCTTGTTACTGTACATGCGAAAGAAACGAACTTTCTCCGTGCTTCAGCTACTGCTGTGTTTGGCTCTCCGTTTTCCTAGTAAGCTGAGCTCTATCCTGACAAATGAATTTGGTAAACTTGGCTCTTTAAAATGAAAAGAATTCGGCACATGGCAAAAAGCACACGAAACAAAGTCAAAGCTGAAGCAGCAACCTGGGGAAAAGGTTGTCACAGCTCATGTCTTCAAAATGATAGTTTTAATAAAGTGCTTCCAGATAAGAAAAAGTCCCATGGCTTGTAGAGCATTGGCTAAAAGTTATGATTTCACAGAAAAGGAATGTGTAGGGCTTGTGAACATAAGCAAAAAGGTGCTTTTACAATAATAAGAGGAAATGTAAAAGTGAACTGAGATACAGTTTTTGTCGAGCAGATTGGCAAAACCCCCAAAGTGTGATAAACATCCAGGTTCAGGGATGGAATGCCCTCACCCCTTGCCTCGCCACACCCCCCTCAGCCCTGCCCAGCTGCCCAGCCGCCCCCGCCCGAGGCCTCTACACAACCTCCATGCCCTTGGCCGAGAAGCCTCACCATCTGGGAGCCACTGGCCCCTCGTCCCCTTTGCTCAGATGTGCTCTTTTCAATGAGACCATTGTGCTCTGCTCCGGGAGCGTTTAAAATGATCACAACCCACTCCCATTTTCCTTGCCCTACACACTAACTTATTCCCCAGACATGGATTTATAATTTACTAATTTATTATATTTATTGTTTATTTCTTCTTTTATTTATTTTTTAGCTTTCTGGCCATGCCACGTGGTATATGTGTTCTTATTAATAGTTCCCTGACCAGGGATCAAACCCATACCCTCTGCCTTGGAAGCGCGGACTTTTAAGCATGAATAGTCAGGGAAGTTAAGTGTATTTATTTTAGTGGTATTGTCCAGCCAGAATATAAGCCCTAGGAGGACAGGGATCTTTGTTGCTCTTGTTTCCAGAAGTCCCCTAGGCACCTAGAACAGCCCTCATTGAAAATTTGTTAAATATTTATTACATAAATAGACTCTACTAGCACGGCCTTGGGGAGGTGGTAGGCTCCTGAGTTACTCAGTGCTGCTGCTGCTAAGTCGCTTCAGTCGTGTCCGACTCTCTGCAACCCCATAGACGGCAGCCCACTAGGCTCCCCTGTCCCTGGGTTTCTCCGGGCAAGAACACTGGAGTGGGTTGCCATTTCCTTCTCCAGTGCATGAAAGTGAAAAGTGAAAGTGAAGTTAGTGGCTCACTTGTGTCCGACTCTTCACGACCCCATGGACTGCAGTCTACCAGGCTCCTCCATCCATGGGATTTTCCAGGCAAGAGTACTGGAGTGGGGTGCCATTGCCTTCTCCAGAATTACTCAGTAACCACTCAGTATTTATCAGAGTTATACTGTCTGTGCCCTTTGACTCAGCAGCTGCACATCTAGTTACTAATCACAGTTACTCCTGTAGGTACAAGATCACTCATTACAGTTTTCCTTTTATTTTTCAATGATTGCCTACGTTAAAAACCACTGAAATGATGGGCAGTATGGGCTTGCGTGGCTCCCCAGTGGCTCATAAGTAAGGAATCCCCGGAGATACAGGAGATGTGGGTTTGATCCCTGGGTCAGGAAGACCCCTGGAGGAGGGTATGGGGAAACCCACTCCAGTATTCTTGCCTGGAGAATCCCATGGACAGAGAAGCCTGGTGGGGTACAGTCCATGAGATCACAGAGTGAGACATGAATGAAGCAACTTAGCACACATGCACACACGCAGGGACTTGCTTAAGTCAGATGAGCCACGTCTAATAAGAGAGCTGTCGTCTGTTGAAAAGACCTCTGCGTCAGCACATAGGAAGGAACGGTGTAGCATATGCCCTCTTTTCTGTCTAAAGAAGGAAAGAGGGTAGAGGGAATGAGTGTTTGTCCATCCTTGTGTGGATGAGGAAGTTCTAAATGATGCCCACAACTGTGGTAGAGAAATGTGGGGGCTTGGTGGACAGGGGAGATGGTTGGGAAAACTCAGTTCTACTCTTTACCTCTTTGTATGTTTCTTTTTATGAAACAAAATAAAATATTTTCAGCTTAAAAAGATTAAACTAGAAAAAAAAACTTGGAATGAAAATGGCACATGCTGTAGCTCTAAATATACTGATAGATATCATTAGGTTATTTGGCTGTGAAAAATCATTTAAAAAAATTATTCCAGTGGTTGAAGAATGGTATTTTAGGTACATGTTTTATGATATTCCGTTGTTCTTCAGGATTCTGAGATTAACATGGGTACAGTGTGCTTTGTGTGTTTTTTTTAAATTTCTATTTGTTGGAGATAATCATCTGATGTTATTGTCTTTTCTTTTCAGTCCTGATGATATTGGAACCTGCTGGTACATCCTTCTCTCTGGTTCTGTGTTCATCAAGGAATCCATGTTTCTTCCACGAAGCAGGTATTGTATAGATGTTCTGGAGTAGATGATCCATAGAGCCTGAAATCCTTTTGCAGAATGAGTATTATTGCAGAATTCCTCTTTGCTTTAATTTCCTATTCTACTGACACAAAGTAGGGCAGTAGCTTGGGGTGTTGGTATGTAAATCTTAAGAAAGGACTCTCCTGTGTTGTACACACTGTTCCAGCCTCTGTAACAAAGGGCAAGGGTGAAGAACACATCTGTGATATGCTCCGGGAACCTGCCAGGCTAGTTGAGGTCATGTTTGTTCAGAGGGACTGAAGACTGCCTCTGTAATAGGGAGTCTCCTGCACCTCTAACGAGAGGCCGAGGGGGTTCCATGGGCCCATGTGGGGCGAGAAACCCGCCTGGCCGGGGCTGCCCCCAGGCTCCTGTGGTCTCATCTCTGGGACCCTTCCCCTCACCCAGGCTCTCGCTGTGACTTTGGCTCCCAGGTGCTGACTGTTGACTTGTGACCTGTGTCACTGACATCCATAGCATTTGATGGCCGTGTCTGTGTCTTTTCTTCTCATCTTCAGGCCACAATCTGAGGGGTGGGCTGGGGACATCTGTTACCTGGTTCCAATCAGCTGTGGCCAGAGAGGGTCAGGGCTCCCCAGCCACAAATACAGCTGCCTGTGGTGGGTTCCTGAGGCCTCCTGGGACTACTGAGTTTCAGGAGTTATTTTTCCCCAACGATTGTATATTTTTACAATTAAATATTTTAATTTTGTCTAAAGATTTAAAAATCTTAACTGAGTATCTTTATTTAAAATGACTGAACACATACTTTATTTAAATTTATTAAATGGTAGCAATCGGTGCCCCTCCAAGCTCCACCTTCTATAACCTAACTCTCTTATAAACATATTATGATATATTCTTGATAAATCATTCTGAATGGATGGGGGCACGTCAAGAATGTATTTTACACATTTTTCTAAGAAAGCGTGCACAGGATAGGGATGACGTTTTTATCGGCCGGGGAGGCACAGAGGTGTGGGGATGTGCCGGGGTGGCAGAAAGGAGGGCCAGAGGCCCCACCTCCAATGGGAGCGTCCCCCAGCCTCCCCGCCCTCCTGGCGGCCAGCGTTACTCTCCTGGGAGAATGGCCCACGAGGAAGGAAGCCCCGTTGCCTGTTTGTTTGTTGTTCTTACAGTGTAACTGATCCCAGTTGCGGGACGTTGAGGGTGCTGATGGGGGCCTTGATCGTAACAGAAGTCATAGTTGTCGTGGCATTGCAGTGATGCGAGAACAAGGCTTTGTCAGTAGTGCTTTTTTGCCAGGCATCCTTTGGAGAGCTTTATGTATAAATCATTTACCTTCAAAACTGTCCCTTGAGGTAGGTATGGTTGTTACCTGCGTTTCATAACTGATTTAAATGGCAGTGCAGGCTGGTGGGTGGTCGTCCATCCTGGAATTCTGCCCGGGAGGCCTGGTGTGACCCTGTGGGAGAGCCCTGTCATCCCTGGGATTTCTGTTTTCCAAAGAGATAGAGAATTGACTAGAACACACTCCTCCTTCCTTCAAACATATGACCTACTATTTGCTCCCTTTTGGGGGCCTCTGACTCTGTTTCTGAAGTTGGAAGTGAGTAGAGGCAAAAAATATTTAAGCATTGTTATATCTTAAAAATTAAATGTAATTTTCATGTAAAAAATAATGGTAGTTACCATATAAATGATCAAAGAGAAGGAAAATATTACCGGAAGTCTCATCCAAGATAGTGATCCTTTAATATTCTAGTCTTTTCCCACTTGGCCTTACATGTATGTGTTCTCCATACTTAAGACCATACTTAATAAACAATTTAATGTCTTGCTAATTTCAGTTAAAGAGTATGTATGTGCTTGGCTCATAATGTCAGAAACTCTTTATAAAGACTTACTCATTATGCATTTTGATGTCTGTTTAATGTTCAGTTATTTGAACTTTCCACAACTTGATTAATAATTGTAAAGGGTAAGTTTTTGATACCTTTTATTATAAATAATGCTATAGTGAATGGGCTTTGAAGTTTTTGCATCTTAGAGAGAACCGAGGTTTGCAACTTCATCATTGTGATGCCAGGTCTGTTGTTATGATT
Organism: Nanger dama; assembly: GCA_917880005.1. Lineage (NCBI taxonomy): Eukaryota > Metazoa > Chordata > Mammalia > Artiodactyla > Bovidae > Nanger > Nanger dama. The sequence continues at coordinate 40,638,612 of CAKJTW010000009.1, read as the reverse complement.
GAAATCTATAGACTTGAGTTCCCAGCATGGCAGAGGAACCCCATGGCTGTCTTTCTTGACTGCCAGCCATCGTCAGCTTCAAGTGACAGCTTGTTGTAACTTGTGGAAAGGGAACCCAATGTTCTGAAAACTGCTGTTCTGCAAGAAAGAGGACTTGCAGTTTGGACCTATTCCATGAACACATTGGCCCCCATTTCTAATTATTTTCAAAGATAACACAGGTTACTCTTTGGCTTTTAGATGCTGGCGAATCAGGGCTGTATTGGGATGAGGAGGGACTGTGTTTCTGACTGAGTGACAAGCCAGAGCTATTTATAGGTTATTTCTTCATGTTGCACCTGGTGACCTTTGCTGCGTCCAAGTTGTTTGTTTCCTCTGGGGATGTTGCCTTAGGAACAGTCCTGAAGGGCCCTCTGCTGGTCCTGCCTTAAAGGTTGACAGTGAGTCATAGATGCTTCCCTGTCCAGCAAACACTGAGGTTTGGCCAAGGCATCCTGTGGACTAGGTGTTAGGAGCAGTCTGGTTTTATAAAACGTCCAGGTCATGGGTGACTCTCTCTGTTTACCATGTCTTTCTCACAGTAGCCTGGAAATTGGTTATCAGTAACTTGACCATTCTCTTGAAAGTTTGAACTCATTTTGAAGGTGATTCACCCTAAACAGCTAGTTCTGTATCAAAACACTTTGAACAACATTGTCATATTTTTAACTAATTCTTCTGAAATTGCGTTGATACTGCCCAGTGGGAAGGGTGGTGTCCATGAAGAAAATCTGCCGTTTGGCTTCCAGACTTCATGAGCTTTACTGGATTCCTCAGTTGACGTTTAGGCCAGCATTTTATGTGTTTATTGTTTATTTTTGTTTTCTTTTTAGACAGATGAGGATTGTTCTTTATTTTGGTTGTTCAGGCGTGAGTACTGTTCTGTGATGAGCTGTTTAACATTCGTGGAGCTCACAAATTCCTTTGTGACTGTCAGTGACAACATGCCCACTCTGCCACACTGCAAGCCATGTCAGTAATGAGATGTTGTTTTACGAGTTTGGTTGTAAACCTATTAGATAGTTGCCAAGTTTTGAAACATGGATATTTGCACAGTGGCTGTCATGTTACTTAGTAATGTTACATATAAAGCTAAACTCTTATTTGGAGTACAGTTTGGCTTCTCGAAGCAATGTACAACATATCGTTGTTTTTCTTTTATTTAAAATAAATTCAGTGTCTTTGTATGACCAGAAGGAGGGTGAGCAAAGTAAGGCAGGAGTACAGCAGGGTTTGTTCTCTCATTTAGGAAAAGGCCAGAGCGGACATTTGCCGTAGATGAACATGGAAATGGTATAGACTGTGTGTGTTTTTCCAAGCCTATAAGCAGAGCAGCTGTGGTCACTAAGTGGTCCAGGCTTTGCCCTGCTGTTTACATCTGCCATTGTGGTTGGTGGGTTGGTATGTTTAGACAGTGACAGGCAAAGGTAGTGAAGTGTCTTGAGGAAGGCGTTTTTCCCCTAAGGCTTTCAGAGGCATCATTTGTAGTTACAGTGGGGCTGGTAAGCAGTGGATGCAAGTTATCTCAGCTGAAGGTGCAGTTGTAGAAATAGTTTTTAAAGGAACGTTTGTTTTTTGTACATAATGGGCAGGACAGTATTAATAATGTTTATTGCCCTGATGTGCTCCAAATCTATGTATTTAAGGAATTGTAATAGGAATTGCTATATTCTTAAATTTTCTTACTTCTAAAACTGCCCCACTTTACAAATACCAAAGTCTATTTGTAGTAAAGTTATAGAAAAGTAACTTGGGTTAATATTATTTTTCAGTTGCTGACTTCTTTGAAAGGCTAATAATTTTAGGTATTAAAGATAGGCCCAGACTGTTTCTAAACTTTCAGTGTGATTTGGATTGTTTATAGAGAAGGACATAGTTTGCCTAGATTTTTGTTTGTTTGGCCACACTACACAACTTGTGGTCTTAGGATCTTAGCTCCCTGACCAGGAGTTGAATGCTGGCACTTGGCGTTGAGAGCTTGAAGTCCCAACTGTTCAACCACCAGGGAATTCCCTTACCTAGGTTGTGTATTAACTCATAGGATTGGACTCTTTTTCTACTAATATAAAAATCATTTTTACACCTATTTGTTTAAAAAAAAAAGTAAAAAAAAAAACAAAAAAAAACAACCCAGTGCACCAGATGTTATAGACATGAAGCTTTACTGTTATACAGATTCTTCTTGAATTTATGTTGGTCATAATCTTGGGGCAAAAAGAAAATAAAGAACATTCCTACTAAAATGTTGCATCTAGGGACTTGTCTGGTGGTACTGTGCTTAAGACTCCATGCTCCCAAGGCAGGGGGCCTGGGGTCAATCCCTGGTCAGGGAACTAGATCCCACCTGCTGCAACTGACAGTTTCCGTGCTGCAGCCAAAACCTCATGCAGCCAAATAAAACACTGAATCTGATTTTTAAGTAAATTTAATCATCGAGGCCCCCAAGGAAGGGCCTTTCCATAGAAATGGTCATACATACCAAATTTAATTGTAAACAATGTTTTTATTGCTCTGACAGTTAAAAACTTTCTCTATTTTTAATATTTAGAGCAGTCAGTCAGCAGTCTCTGCCCTTCTGTATCAACGAAGAACCAGACATCTGGCTGAAGGAAAAGATAAGTCCAGACTAGCTGGGAGCCTTGGAACTTGGATGATGACAAGGGAAAGTTCATAATGAAAGCTGGGAGCCAAAAAGGTTGGGGACAGAGGCTACACAGAAGAGTGAAGGCTTCTCCCTCATGGGTCTTAGGGTCTGGGGACCAGATTTTGTTTGGCGGCAGACATGGTAGGTGAAGCAGCCTGTGCTCTGCATGTGGAATAAGAAATCAGATCAGTAACTGGCAAAGCGCTATCTGTGGAAACGGCTAAACATTGAAATGCCATCAAAATTTAGGATTGGTTTACTGATGCTTTTCATATTTGTGGGTTTTTTTCTTTTATTCTGAAGTGGGTTTGGTAGAGCTCCAATTCTGAGGCCTTTTCTGTGTTATTTCCAATATTAGTTGCAACTTGCCTTAAGCCCTACCATTTGGTCTCTACGTTCTGGCATCTACATGGAAGCCCGGTGGTCTCCACCCTGCAGACAGGCAGTTTAATACCTGGTTGGGAAGATGAGGCAGTCCTATGTGCAGCATGAAAGAACTGCATTAAATGGCATAGGATCATTAAATGGTATAAGATCATTAAATGGTATAGGATCATTAAATGGTATAATGTGAACCAGTTTGGCTAAGGCCACACCAAAGGCAAAATCCTCTCAGAGACAGGAGTATTTTAATGTATGTAGATGGTAGTTAAGTGTGGCTCTTGAGGAAGTGAATTTTTTCTTTAAAAAAAAAAAAAAAAAGTTATTTATTTCGTTGTGCCCTAGTCTTAATTCCAGCATGTGGGATCTAGTTCCCCAACCAGGGATTGACCCTGGGCCCTCTGCACTGGGGGCTAGGAGTCTTCGCCACTGGACCACTAGGGAAGTCCTGAGGGCAGGAATTTGGAATTAGGTTACTGGTTTAGACTGTTGGGCAGTGGTTGGAAAGGAGATCTGGATGCAGCAAAGAGCATGAGTGACAGCTCAAGAATACGAGTGAAGGAGGAGAGGCCAAGCCTGGGCAGTAGGTCCAACAGGGCCATGAGAACAGGATCATTTTTCTGGAATAGGAGTGCACCTCCAGGCGTGGAGCAATGAGTTGCTAAGCGTTGGTGACAGTGGCGGTGTTGGGAGCCCAGTTTACAAACCTGCATCCCGTGGCTGGCAGGCCAGGGCCGCTGGTTGGTTAGGTCTCAGGTGACACTGGCAGGGGCTGAAGGAGGAAGCACAGCATTGATTTGCACCTCGGTGGCCGCGTCCACGTGCCGTTAGCACTTCCCTTCCATTGACACCAGATACATCCACAGTGTAAAAATTAAAATTATGCTAGGGTGCTTTCAATAATCACATTTTAAATTAGATCTGGCAGCTCTAATGAGGATAAGTGGGGAAACAAGACATTTAACTAATCAGTTCTGAGAGGCTGAAATAACTATTCTCATTTTGATTCCTATGACAAACAATGACTTCTGGAGATTAAAAATTGCGGGCCTCCCTTCTGCTTGCCAGTGTATGTGATAAGTTAATTGATTGCTTTGAGAACGCGCTGGTGGTTTTCAGTAGTGAAAGGGGGTGAAACAATGGAAGAATGATTCTGTGTCTGTGCAGTAGGGACTTAAGGTACAGTTAAATATTCCTTATTCCCCGTAAAGGGCTGCGTAGGATTAGAACGTCATATTCCAGAAAGGGCACAGATTTGTTTTGTCATGTGATGCCATATTGGAGATGGAGGCTGGCATTTAAAAAATAACTCCCTGGTGAATTATGTCATGGAAGGGCACCTTTACCGGGCATGAACTGTATCCAAAAGGTGTGAAGGGCAGTGAGAGGCAGAGTGCCGGAAATTGTTCATCACAGGGGAGGTTTACCCCTAGCATTGGCAACATCCCAACAGTGGCAGCACAGATGAAGCCCCGAAGGGAGAGAGTGGTTATGAAAGGAGGGATGGGAAAATAGAAAAACAAAAGAAAACCATGAATCATCTTAAACTGCCACATTGAGTTTTAAAAATAATGTACTGATCTTACATACCTTCTCACGTGGGGAGATACCAGTAATGTATAACAAGATTAAATGAGGTGATAAATAAGCTTCTCAAAAGTTTTCTTTATAGCCAGTACTATTAGAAGTTTCTTGTATTTTTTTAAAAGAAAACATCATCCCTTCCTTCTTTCTCCCTTCTTTGCTCCCTCCCTTCCAACAGAAACCATAAGACTTTGATATTTGAGGTGACCTGACTTCCCTGGTGGCTCAGATGGTAAAGCATCTGTCTACAATGTGGGAGACCCGGGTTCGATCCCTGGGTTGGGAAGATCCCTTGGAGAAGGAAATGGCAATCCACTCCAGTACTGTTGCCTGGAAAATCCCATGGACAAAGGAGCCTAGTAGGCTACAGTCCATGGGGTTGCGAAGAGTTGGACACGACTGAACGACTTCACGTTCACGTTCAAAGTGACAACAGAGTTAGAAGGGCCGATAAGTTACGTTGTTGCTGTTGTGTAGTCTATCCTAACACTCCACTGTCTCCCAGTGGTTGCTTAAAGTCATGTACACTGAGTCGGTGATACCATCTAACCATCTCATCCTCTGCTGCCCACTTCTTCTTTGCCAGTATCAGGGTCTTTTCCAGTGAGTTGGCTCTTCATACCAGGTGGCCAAAGTATTGGAGCTTCAACTTCAGCATCAGTCTTTCCAATGAATATTCAGGACTGAGTTCCTTTAGGATTGACTGATTTAATCTCCTTCCTCTCCAAGGAACTCTCAAGAGTCTTCTCAGTACCACAATTGAAAAGCCTGAATTCTTTGGCACTCAGCTTTCTTTATGGTCCAACTCTCACATCTGTACATGACTACTGGAAAAACCATAGTTTTGACTATGAGGACCTTTGTTGGCAAAGTGATGTCTCTGCTCTTTAATATGCTATCTAGGTTGGTCATAGCTTTCCTTCCAAGGAGCAAGTGTCTTTTAATTAAGTTATAAGAACTGCCTGTTTCAAGCATTGTTTTGTGTACTCGACTATCATGCTCTTTTATCACCTTTAGGAGTAGGTGATTGGGACCTGTATTTGGCCAGTTAATGAAATAGTTGGTTAGGTAGGGAGTCATAGAAATGTACTTCTGTTTGCTTAAATGTGATCTGTTCATATAAACATAAGTATCAGTTCAGTTCAGTCGCTCAGTCGTGTCCGACTCTTTGTGACCCCATGAATTGCAGCACGCCAGGCCTCCCTGTTCATCACCATCTCCCGGAGTTTACTCAGACTCACGTCTATTGAGTCCGTGATGCCATCCAGCCATCTCATCCTCTGTCGTCCCCTTCTCCTCCTGCCCCCAATCCCCCCCTCCAGCATCAGCGTCTTTTCCAATGAGTCAGCTCTTCGCACGAGGTGGCCAAAGTACTGGAGTTTCACCTTCAGCATCATTCCTTCCAAAGAAATCCTAGGGTTGATCTCCTTCAGAATGGACTGGTTGGATCTCCTTGCAGTCCAAGGGACTCTCAAGAGTCTTCTCCAACACCACAGTTCAAAAGCATCAATTCTTTGGCGCTCAGCCTTCTTCACAGTCCAACTCTTACATCCATACATGATCACAGGAAAAACCATAGCCTTGACTAGATGGACCTTAGTCGGCAAAGCAATGTCTCTGCTTTTGAATATGCTATCTAGGTTGATCATAACTTTTCTTCCAGGGAGTAGGCGTCTTTTAATCTCATGGCTGCAGTCACCATCTGCAGTGATTTTGGAGTCCCCCAAAATAAAGTCTGACACTGATTCCACTATTTCCCCATCTATTTCCCATGAAGTGATGGGACCGGATGCCATGATCTTTGTTTTCTGAATGTTGAGCTTTAAGCCAGCTTTTTCACTCTGCTCTTTCACTTTCATCAAGAGGCTTTTAGTTCCTCTTCACTTTCTGCCATAAGGGCGGTGTCATCTGCATATCTGAGGCTATTGATTTCTCCTGGCAATCTTGATTCCAGCTTGTACTTCTTCCAGCCCAGCGTTTCTCATGATGTACTCTGCATAGAAGTTAAAGAAGCATGGTGACAATATACAGCCTTGATGTACTCCTTTTCCTGTTTGGAACCAGTCTGTTGTTCCATGTCCAGTTCTAACTGTTGCTCCCTGACCTGCATATAGGTTTCTCAAGAGGCAGGTCAGGTGGTCTGGTATTCCCATGTTTTTCAGAATTTTCCACAGGTTCTTGTGATCCACACAGTGAAAGGCTTTGGCATAGTCAATAAAGCAGAAATAGATGTTTTTTCTGGAATTCTTTTGGTTTTTGATGATCCAGCGAATGTTGGTAATCAGAAGATATTAAGAAGAGGTGGCAAAAATATACAGAAGAACTGTACAAAAAGATCTTCACAACCAAGATAATCATGATGGTGTGATCACTCACCTAGAGTCTGACATCCTGGAATGTGAAGTCAAGTGGGCCTTAGAAAGCATCACTATGAACAAAGCTAGTGGAGGTGATAGAATTCCAGTTGAGCTGTTTCAAATCCTGAAAGATGATGCTGTGAAAGTGCTGCACATATCAATATGCCAGCAAATGTGGAAAACTCAGCAGTGGCCACAGGACTGGAAAAGGTCAGTTTTCATTCCAATTCCAAAGAAAGGCAATGCCAAAGAATTACCGTACAATTGCACTCATCTCACACGCTAGTAAAGTAATGCTCAAAATTCTCCAAGCCAGGCTTCAGCAATACGTGAACCTGTTGACCATAACGGTGTTCAAATGTGATGTGCATAGTGACTGGAGCTAACTTCCAGAATAAACTGTCAGCCTAGGCTGCTAGTTATGTCTCTCTGAGAGAACTTGAAGCTTAATTAGTGTGCAGCGGCCCTTCTGTGCTGACCTCTGTCCTGAGTGGCTCCCCTGCTGTTGTTCACATGCATCTTCTGCCTTAGCCACCCTCCAAATGTAACTGAGCCTCCGAGTGCCTGCCTGGAGCACGGAGCTGACAAAGGCCAAGGGATATTGGCATTTTGAGAAGGGAGGTGGTCTGTTAGTCTGCTTTTTCATGGAGTATCACTAGGGTGAGACTGGAAAATGACCTTGGATTTAACAGCATGAAGGTCACAAGTGACCCGGGTCACTGAATAAGCCCATCTCAGTGAAGTGGTGGGGCTACTTGTGGAGCTAAGTACTGGTGAAAGAGAAAGTTTATCATTTCCAGAAATTTCACTGTGCTGAGGAGGGAGGAAGTGGTGTTTCGGCTGGAGTTGAGGGGTCACGGGGGATGTATCTCTTTAGCAGATGCGAGTGTGTCTGTGTGTCGATGTGAGTAACCCAGCGAAGACGGCTTATACAAGAGGGTGGGGAGTTGTGGCAGAAGTGGGTGAAGCCCACGACGGGGCAAGTGTTGGCTTTGGAAAGAGTGAAAGCGCTTTACCCTTTTATAGGCCCACGATCAGAGTCAAGGTCCAGGTGTGGTTGTGAAGCGCAGTGGTGGGTGCTGAGGAGTTTGGGCAAGAGAGAAGTTGTGAACAACAGGAGTGTTGAGTGCCACTTGATATCAGTGCTCACTGACATGTGATCATTTATGTCCCTCCTCAGCCTAGCAAGTGTTTGGGGGCAGGCATGGGACAGGTGGCTGTGGGGGCTACTGGGCGTTGTTACTCTTGCACACGGCGAGGGGGCGAGGCGAGCAGGGTGTCCAGGCCCTGGCATTGGAGATACCGTATCTGGAATGCTGCTTCTGTCATTAATGGTTTTATAAACAGCTTGTCACCTACTCGAGCAATTTCTTTGAGTCTCAGCTCTGACCTTTCCTTTTTCCTCTGACAGGGTTTTTTTTTTTTTTTTTTCCTTTTAGCTAATAACACCTTAGAGTTAGCAGTGACCACATTTGCCAGGTCCCATGCCTTCATCCCCACCAGCAATGCCTTTATTGTCACCTGCTCTGTGTAGCTCTCTACTTGCCCTCAAGGCTCTTCCATGGTGAAATCATATCGTCATTTAAAAGCCCAGACTCTTCTTGTTGATCCCTTGCATAATGAGCTTAAATGACACTCAGCTGCCGAACAGGCAACACCCAGCTTCCTCAGTGAGACGGTCTTGGGTTGCTGTTCTCTGCTGGGATGGCCACCTCACTGTTGCCGCCTCCCCTCCAGCCCCTCATGCCCCCTCACCCACTGTGAAAACCACACGCTTTCTCAATTGCAAAAGTCTTTAAAGGCCTCAGCTGTGTATATTCATCTTTACTGCTGCAGGACCTAGCCCAGAGCATGCATATAATAAATATTCATTGAATTGTATTGGTTCAGGATTCTATTTTTATTGTGCCCTTTAAAAAGACCTTAACAATACTATGGGAACATAATCCCTCTGAGAAATCACTTGTAACAAGCTATAATTTATTGAAAGTCAGGTTCGTAAAGAAAAGTCAGGAGGGAATGGGGCTGCAGCATGTTGGAAGAAGGCATCTGGGGAGCCTGGGCTGAGGGCACCACATGATCCATTTGGGACGTGAAAGAGGGGAAAGGGCAGGTGGCATCTTACTGTATGTTGTTTGCTCTCTGTATTAATTACAGTGAAGTTATTCATTTAGATTGCATAAAGCAATCACTTAAATGCAGTAGGAGTTACTTTTCTCTCTCCCGTGAGAGAACCCTGAAGATCACCAGCCAGAATGGCCCCAGGTCCCATCTTTCTTCTTGGCTCATAGCTTTCTTGGACTCAGCATCCATTCAGGGCACAGACTGGCTGCCGAGCTCCCGCCCTTACATCTGCAGTGGGAGCCAGAAGCAGGGGAAAGGCAGATGAGCAAAAAGTTAACCTCTGTCCCTGAAACAAAGTTTCCTTTCACATCACATTGTCCAGGTGGAGTCATATGGCTGCTTCTGGTCACCCAGGAACCTAAGATCTGTCTTATTCAGAGATACATTGTGCCCCTGAAAATAATAATATACAGATATCCCCCTAAGAGACTTCCCTGGTGGCTCAGAGGGTAAAGAATCTGTCTGCAGTGGGGATACCCACGTTTGATCCCTGGGTTGGGAAGATCCCTTGGAGAAAGGAATGGCAACCCAGTCCAGCATTCTTGCCTTTAGAATCCCATGGACAGAAGTCCGTGGGGTCACAAAGAGTCAGACACAACCGAGCGACTTTCATTTTCACTTTTCATCCTTCTAGGGAGAAAGATTAGAGCAGGAAGCCAGCAGCCCCTTTTAGTTTCCCTCACTCTCTCCCTGTTAGTTTTCTCTATCAAATCTTCTGTTCCTCAGCCCTGTGCCTCCCTCCTCAGCTCTTGCATCATCTGTAACTGTGCTACTTGAGAGTGACTCAGGTTCAAGTATTCCCAGGACACACACAGAAGGTAAACATATATGTTTAAGATTTTAAAGGAAGCTGGGAAAGAATTCCAAATAAAGCAAATACATCTTGAACCAAATGTGAACTTGGTTAGACTAGAGTTAATGCTATTGAAGGCAGAGTTTAGTTGTGCTTGATGTAAATATATCCTGTGTTAAATTTGAAATAAGGTAGATGTCTAAATTAAAGGTAGAGTGAAATATGTTAAAAACTACAGTGGGATGTACTAAAACATTCCTCCTTTGGCTGTTGGCTGTACTCTCTGCTGTAGGACACAGCATCTTCATCCTGGAAAGCTAGCATTGATTTAGCATTGTTTCACCCCTATTCCAGTATGATACCCGATGCACAGAGCAATATAGTTCTCTGGAGAGGGAGCTCGTGGCTGGGTCAAGTTGGGAATTCGGTTGCTATAACTACAGCTGCACAGGTGAGCTGTGCATGAAAGTCAGGCTTCTGTGGTCCTAGGAATACCAGCATTGGTGGTGTCCTAACAGAGTAAGTAGTCTTCAAGGGAAGCGTTCTGACATATATGTATGTAGAGTTGATATTCTAGCGCCTCTGATGCTTAAAGTCTTCAGTTGGGGGCTTGTCATCTAGGCCCTTTGCATAAATAAGCATGTGATTTCACCCTGGAAGTCCGTGTTGGCAGTGATATTTGGTTCTCTTGCAAAAGTAGATATTCTACTTCATAAAGGTTTCAAAGTTTGATATGTGTCAATGAAATACAACATTGTTGTTCTCTGTAAAATGTCGAAATTGTTTACTGCTTAAGGGCAAAGGAGCTCGCACCCATTGTGTGCACAGTTGTTCTGGGGAAGGGTTGATTTGGAGGGGTGTGTGAATTACTGCTCCACCTGTATGAATTCATGGTGTCTTAAAATCAGAGCAACTCAATTTGGTTTTGTGTAAAGAAATACCCTTTCAGTGTTGGGAACACTGAGAGAAAATGGTAAGAGTAAGGCTCTCTCTAAGAGAGAAATTGATAGATGAAGCAAATTATACTTTGTAAAATAGGAAAGTTGTTATTAAAATTCAGTTTCTAATTAATCACAGTCCCAGGACCCTCTGTTTTATTTTACTATTACTATAAAATTACTACTATATATAGGTGTGTATATGTAGATATATAAATAGACAGCAAAGCTGTATATTTCAGTGTTACAGAAAATGACTTTATGCTATACTATGTACCACATTTTGTTTTTCAGTACTTTAAAAAATTGTTTAAAAGTACTTCAAGAATTAAGAGATAGTTAAAATAAGTTTAAATATAGCTTAGACATGTATATCACTGCCTTTTATGTTAAAATTTAATTAAGTATAATGTGGCTTTAAAAACTATATGCTTAATATTTATTACTGATTAGAATGTTGAAATTTAAGTTTAAAATAAAAAGATTTCTTTTCTTAGATATTTCTTTCTTTTGTCACACATATATGGCTTAATAAGTATTGGATAGTTTTGCAATTAAATATATAATTTCTGGTATTGAATGTTCATGTGTTATAGGTCTACACAAACATTAAATAACTGGATGTTCTTAGTTTAGCCTTCATCTAAAATTTTTTGAGTGAGTCTGATATTTAAGGATAATTTTTACTTTATGATGACTTATTTTACATTTTATATCTATAACCTGCTTAATGTGTCAGTTTCAAAAGTTTGCTATTTCTTGGGCATTTTCAGGTAATTTTAAAAACTCAGGCATTGCCCCAAATCTGTCCAACATTTTCCTATATTTTATTATTATATTTTTAGTTCAAAAGGGTGCATTTAGAAAACCACCATTAAGTGTTCATATTTTATTCAATCTAAATCATATACGGGATATGTGTGTGCATATGTGTGTTTATGTGTGTATGTGTGTATATATATACACACACACACACAATATACATATATATGTATGTGCATATTTACTTTATATAGTCTAAACTAATAATTATTATTCAGAATCTTGAGACCATTTCAGTTTGCCACTTAGTCATCTGATCTTTGATTTTAACTTATAATTTTGGAGGCCCAGAATGAAGCATTATCTGTGATTAGCTTCTTCTGGGTTTTTAAATCATTATCCTATTTAAGTGAACTTAAAAAAATTGAGGTAATATCAATACACAAATTTTATATGGTAATTTTACATATTGTTAATGTGTGTTTATATCAATATACACACATATATAGTTTGTATGGAAGCATCATTGTGGCTAAAGCAGTGGTTTTATTATCTATGCCAGAGTATAGCATAAGTGCAGGAGACCTGGGTTTGATCCCTGGGTCAGGAAGATCCCCTGAAAAGGAAATAGTAACCCATTCCAGTATTCGTGTCTGGAGAATCCCATGGACGAGGAGCCTGGTGGGCCACACCCCATGGGGTCGCAGAGAGTTGGAAAGGACTGAGCAACTGACTCACGTAGCCCTTCAGCTGTATGGAGAAGAGCCACCTTATAATGATCCAAGCCTAAGCAGTATGTCCTAACTTTTCTTAGAAAGTGCTTGTGAGACAAAAGTAGAAAAGATCCTGGATCAGAGTCCTTGTATTTGGCAATAAGGGGCTTCCCAGGTGGCTTGGTCGTAAGTAATCTGTCTGCCAATGCAGGAGATATGGGTTTGATCCCTGGTTTAGGAAGATCCCCTGGAGGAGGAAATGGCAATCCACTCCAGTATTCTTCCCTGGGAAATACCATGGACAGAGGATCCTGGTGGGCTACAGTCCATGGGGCCACAAAGGGTCAGACACGACTGAGTATACATTTGTCCATAAAGATGGTTAGGAGCAATATGAACGATAACTGACCAAACTGGGCCAATTATTAGATTCACTTGGCTTAGGATGAGTGCTACACTGAGGCCCTAACCCTAGAGACTTTCAGTCCCCACAATCTGGGCTGGACCTTAACCTCTCTTTTCAAAGCTCACAAGCAGGTGGTCAGCCAGATCTTAACTGAGCAATTGGGCTAATGACTGTGGAACTAGCAAACACTGCAGTTTTATGATCAGTGAATGAAGAGATCCTGGAAGATGATGTAAAGCTGGGACCAGAGACAGGAACCCTATCTCTAGGGACCTGACTAGTGTTTTCATAGAAATAGAATTTGATAGGAGGTGCCTGTGAGAGTAGTTTAGGAAGACTAATGATGGAATTTAGTGACTGGAATTACTGAGAAGGGAGAGGATGGAATAAAAGATGCTTTGAACTTGCATATTGGGTAGTGTGATGCCTTTGATTGCTACAACATAATTTAGAGGGGTTGGGGTGGGTGGTTTAGTTTCAGAAAACTAAGATCATGGCATCTGGTCCCATTACTTCTATGGCAAATAGATGGAGAAACAATGGAAACAGTGAGAGACTTTGAGGCTCCAAAATCACTGTAGATGGTGACTGCAGCTATGAAATTAAAAGACACTTGCTCCTTGGAAGAAGAGTTATGACCAACCTAGACAGCATATTAAAAGCAGAGACATTACTTTGCCCACAAAGGTCCGTCTAGTCAAAGCTATGATTTTTCCAGTAGTCATGAATGGATGCAGGGTTGGACTATAAAGAAAGCTGAGCGCTGAAGAATTGATGGTTTTGAACTGCGGTGTTGAGAGAAGACTCTTGAGAGTCCCTTGGACAGCAAAGAGATCAAACTAGTCCATCCTAAAGGAAATCAGCCCTGAATATTCATTGGAAGGAGTGATGTTGGAGCTGAAACTCCAATACTTTGGCCACCTGATGTGAAGAACTGACTCACTGGAAAAATCCCCGATGCTGGGACAGATTTGAAGGCAGGAGGAGAAGCAAATGACAGAGGATGAGATGGTTGGATGGCATCAGTGACTCAATGGACATGAGTTTGAATAAACTTTGGGAATTGGTGATGGACAGGGAGGCCTGGTGTGCTGCAGTCCATGGGGTCACAAAGAGTCAGACTCGACTGAGCGACTGAACTGAACTGAAGTGGGTGGATGTCAGAGGCGAAGTGAATATGGTGGAGGGGCAGGTAAATAGGGAGAACACAGAGGCCAAAAAGAGATGCTTATCAGGTCAGAAGGCTGTAGGGACAGGCTTTGACAAATAACTTTGCCTTACTGTTCATTCCAATGTAAAATTATCTCATCTGCTATTGTTAGCAAGCTGTGCAGTGTATTGCCAATTCTGATATAAAAGGGATGCCAGATTTCATAAATCCTATTGAATTTTATAAGCAAGATGGTATTCATATTTTACAAAACACAGTTTGAAAAGGATGGTTTGGGTTGCCTCCCCTTTTTGGCTTCTGTCAACATTCATGAACATCTGTTTGTGTGGACATGTTTTCATGATTTCTTGAATAAATCCTGAGAGTGGGATGGATGGGTTATGTAGCAAATGTATGTTTAACTTTGTAAGAAGCTGTCACACTGTTTTCCCTACTGGCTGTAACATTTAGCCCTCCCACAAACAGTTTAAGAGTTCTGGTTACTGCATATTTTCTGCAACACTTGGTATTATCTGTCTTTCTAATTTTAGCCACTTCAGCATATATATGGTGGTTATTACACTGTGGTTTTATTATGTGTTTCTCTGAAGACTAGTGTTGAGAAGTTTTAATGTGTTAATTGGCCATTCATGTATCTTCTTTGAAGTGTTAGTTCACCCATTTGAAGCCCTATTTTAAAATTGGATTTTGCATAAAATCCAAATTTTGTCCAAAAAATGGAATTGACTGTCTTACTTTGGAGTATGTTCTTTATATATTCTGAGTACAATTCCTTTGGATGTGTTTTGCAAAGATTTTTTTCCAGTCCCTGGCTTGGCTTTTCCTTAGCTATATATTTTAGAAGGAAAAACTTTCTCACCTTCATGACGTTCATTTATGTCAGCATTTTCTTTTTAGTTTCTACTTTTGGTGTCCTGTTTAAGAAATCTTTTTAACTTGATGTCATAAAGATTCTCTCATGTTTTTCTCGTAGAGATTTAAAAGTTTTCAGCTGTTCCACTTAGGCCTGAGATCCATTTTGATTTAATTTTATGTATAGTGTAAGATAAGGGTTGAGATTTTGTTTATGTTTTTTGATACTGATATTTGCCTGTTCCAGAACCATTTATTGAAAAGAATATTTTTTATCCATTAAGTTACTTTAGCATATTTATTAAAAAATCAGTAGACTATCTTTGGGCTTCCTCATAGCTCAGTTGATAAAGAATCTGCCTGCAATGCAGGAGACCCCAGTTTGATTCCTGGGTCAGGAAGATCCACTGGAGAAGGGATAGGTTACCCACTCCCGTATTCTTGGGCTTCACTTGTGGCTCAGCTGGTAAAGAATCCACATGCATTGCCAGGGACCTGGGTTTGATCCCTGGGTTGGGAAGATTCCCTGGAGAAGGGAAAGGCTACCTACCTATTCTGGCCTGGAGCATTTCACGGACTCTCTAGTCCATGGGGTCTCAAAGAATTGGACACAACTGAGGGACTCTTCACACTTAGACTGTATTTGTTTCAGGTCTCTTTCTGAACTCTGTTTTGTTCTGTTGATCTACATGTCAGTTCTCATACCAATACCCTGTGGTTTTATAGTAAAAACCATGTAGTGTAAATCCCTCACCTTTTTCTGTATTAAAATTATTTAACTCTTCTATGTCTTTTGTTTTTCATATAAATTCTAAAATCAGCTTGTCAGTGTTAGGGTTTGATTAGAATTGTGTTGGATCTGTGGATCAGTTTGGGAGGTTTGCTATCTTAATATTGAGCCTTCCAAGCCATGAACATGGTATAGCTCAGAATTGATTTAGGTCTTTTACTATTTTTCTTTGTAGGATTAAGTATCCTTTTGTGTTTTCAGTGTACAGGTCATGCACAGCCTTCATTAAGTATATTCCTAAGTATTTTATTTTTTAATGATATGTGGTAAGTTTTTAACTACTTCATTCTATAAGAGTAGATTTGAAATAAGTTAAACAGTATTGCCAGGGTTACTGTTGGTAGAATTAGAAGGAACAATTATTTATAAAACAAGGAAAAACAGGATAAGTATGGTTTGTGAGACATTCTCACATTTCATTCATATGAATTCAAGAAATTGACATTTTGTTACTTGATATCTTTGTGAGAAGCTACTGATACGTGTCAGTATATGCTTTTCCTTTCTTGGAAAAGTGTTCTTTTAACTTCCAAGAGTTTCATGAATGCAGTACTATTCAAGTGACCCGAACTATTGTTGAGGTCCTATCTTACAAAGACATGTGCTATTTCAGCATATTTTATGATATGTGCCAGATTTGGGGAGGGCTGGGGTTGGGTTTTGGTGCCATTTATGTGAGCCTTAAAAAGAATATCAGATGTTTTGTTGCAGTTACTTGAGATGTGTGATTCTTAAGATCAGTTCAGGTTCTTATTGGTTAGGATCAATCTGAATTCATTTGAATTCATCTACCATTTTTCTCATTAGCAAGTTACATAGGTCTGTTAAGCTATTTCTTCTTTTAAAAATTAAAAATTATTTATATAATAGGCCACACAGTGATGCACGTGGGGTTCTAGTGCTGGACTATGGATTTAACCTGTGCCTCCTGCAGTGAAAGAATAGAGTTTTAACCCTTGAACTGCCAACTAAGTCCTCAGTTTCTTCTTAATGATTTATTTTACTTGTAATGAATTTTATAAAAATAAGACTTCAGAGCTGAGAGCTTCCTTGTCTCTTCAACTTCTCCACAGTGAGCTTTGTGCAGTGAAACAGGGAGCACCCCGTAACAAAGGCATTCTGGATAAGGCGTGCATCCAGAAGCTGAAGGGAGAGCTGTATGGACCATAACTTTCATACAAACTGATCAGCTGCCATCTGTGCGCAAAGCCCTGTGATCAGCAGAGACCCGTGCGTGCCGCTGATGGCACTGAGCAGACTGATAGCAGCAGATCAGTTTAGCTGAGCTGTCCTCCAGCAGCTGGTCACGAGGACACAGACCCCACCAAAGTGTAGTCATCATCACTCTTTCAGTCCTTTGCTGGGTAGATTGTGGCGGGAGACAAAAGCTGCTTGCTCTCTTCACCCCCATACAGCAAGGTAAGAGCCACCTTTTTTTCTCTAGAAGGGAAAAATAAGGGCAAAAGCAGCCACTTTCAACTTTTCCCATGTTGTTTGGATGTAGATTTATGCTCATCTTTCCCAGGATAATTGTTCCAGCCAGGTGTACAATTCAGCATCCCTTTGGTGGTTGAGAGTAGTATGTGTAGTACAGGTTGGGTAAATGTCAGTAACAAAATTACCCTGCTCGGCACATCTAAGCATTTGACCTTGAAGACTCAGAGGAGAACAGACACTGCAGATTTCCCTACTTGCTCTTGACTTACAAGAGTGGATAATGAATTAATAGAAATTGATAAGGAGTGACTGTCAGGCAGCTGCTGTGGTCATGAGGCTGGTATGCGGAAACAGTACCCGCTTGCACAGCATGCGTAACTCTGAACCGCAGCCAGGAGGGGTGGGTGGGTCACTGAAGCAGGAAATTGGACTCCGAGAGGAATGCCGGCTCCCCACACAGGCTGAAGCCTGGTGCATCCAGGGAGAGAAAACACAGGGGCGATGGGGTGAGCTGGTGGCCGTGGAGACCCGGCTCCTCTAGGAGGAGGCAGCGCTGGTGCTTCAGAGGTACTGAAGACAGTGCAGGTTAGATTTTATTTTAAGGGATCAAAATGTTCATAGCGTAAGTAGCAGATGTCTAGTTGTTCTATAGTTAAATAGACCACAGGCTACAGAGCGAGGAACACATAAAACATGGCTCTGAGGCTTTCCCCTAACAGGTTTTTTTTTTTTTTTTTTTTTTTGCACTCTATTTTTATAAGCAAAGGTTAAATGTGGAGATTCGTTCTGTGGAGAAGCAAACCTCTGTTCATCTGTGCAGGGTGATGATTATTAGAATACTTCTAAATGAGCTTCCAAAGAAACTGCCTGTTTCATTTTCCCAAACAGTTCTGAAATAGCTTGTTCCAGGCTACACTTAAAGAACCGTTTGTAGATTTAGACACACACAACTTTAGTGTGTACTTGGTGTGTGTATGTTTTTAGTATAAATAGCTGTTGCTTTTTTGGGGGGGCGGGGCTTGTTTGTTAAACTAACTAGTGAGGACAAAATATTTTTTAAGAGATTAAGTGATGCCTTTCAAACCATTTTGCTCTTCTGTTAAAATGTATTGCTGTAGAGTCTACTGGTTTTTGAGAATGGAATTGATTGCATCAGCAGTTACTTGTTAGATTTTTCTTTTTCTTAACTGTTCATTGCTGTTTTGCTATCTAAAGACAGTTTTTCATGTGAGTATTTTTGGTAAGTCCTACATAGATATTACTGGTTTTGGTTTAGGAGCATCAGGCCAGTCATTTACTTAGATTTTTAAGGAGGAAAGAACATTTTAGCAACTGTCTTCATTTTTTAGAAATGAAGATATGAAGACTTGGTATCGGGAAATCACATATTCAAACATTCTGTAAATTAGGACTGCCCACCAGTTGATGGCTGTGTGAATGTAGCCTGACATGAAAAAAGTTTACATTCCAATACTGAGGAGTTGCATTCCACTGGGCAGTTCTGACGCACAGCAGGAATGCGGGGGCCCTTGTATACAAAGGGCAAGTTTAGGGCCACTGACAGAAGAGGCTTCTGTGCTCAGCCACTCACTGCCTTTCGCAGACACACACACAGTGGCAGCAGCGCTCAGGACTCCACTTGGGAAAATGTGGTCACAGAAGTGCAGGGCAAGGTGGCCTGACCTCAGAAAGAGCCTGCGGAACCCTGTCCGGTGAATCACGGCTTGTGGGTATCTGTGACAGCTAGGTAAGATTTGATACCTGCAGACAACTGGTGCTTTCTTGTCCTGAACCTTGGACTTGAAAGTTTATCAGACTATTAACTTTTTTTTTTTCCTATTTTACATTATATAGGAGACTACATTTAGTAAATTTTTTGTCTGCGTATATTTTAATTTTTAGTTCTGTAAGGAAAAAAAGCTTAATGAGAATGAAGATCTGGATTGGTAAACTGTTTTTGGAACAACCATTCTTCAATTTGTTTTACTGAGGACCGTGAACATTTAGGTATATTGTATTTGTTATGCTGCAGGTAGTCTTTTCATTAATCACTTTTTGTGAGTTTAACTTTTAAAAAGAAATATCACAGAAAACCAAGAGGTTGACCTAAAGTGAGTCTGCATCACTTCTGGTTGTCATCTTTGGTGGTTTAATCTCAGATTATCAGGAGGTTCTGAAATTATACTGAGATTAATAGTTGGAAGCCAGGCTATATGCTGCCCTTTGACAGAACAATTTAGAAGGATTTAGAGACTATAGTAATTAAATGTTCACACTGTGTAGAATCAGAAGCCTAATGGTGTTCTTATAACACAAATGCCCTACTTCTCTGTTTCTCCTTATCTCTTTCTAACTTTCTGGACTTTTGTGAAAGGCTGGCATCAAGTGTAGAAAGAGCTAACAGGTTTTTAACTATTCAGACCAAGTCTTATTGATAACTGTTACCTACTTCTCTTTTGGAAAGACAGTTAAATAAATATTTGTGTCTCGTACACAAATGCATGTGTATGTAGAAAGGCTGAAGTTGCCAGAAGACAATTTTATAAAGAATTTAAATTCAGAGTTTAAAAAAGCTGTGTCACTTTAAAAATTAAGGGGCTTAAATTTTAAAAATATCTTTGTTTATCTTGGAACGTCATATTATGAGTGCCATTTCAAAGAAGCAGATGTGCTAGTAGTTGAATTTCTGGCAGCAGCTGCCTGAGGAGGCTTGGTTTTTATAGATTTGACTTTCAAACTTTTGACTCTCCCAGGGTAACCCTCAAACACTTGATGGTCATTTGTAATTTTGCTGAATTCGGATTGCTTTCTGAATTGCAAAAGCTGATTTGTCTTTTTCACTCAACTAGCCAGTGTGTGAGCCAGCCTCAGAATCCACCTTTCCACAGAGCTCTGTTCCCCGCTTGTTGCATTTGTGCTTTACAGGTAACTGTGATGCCCTGTAGCAGTACTCCTGAGGATGTCTGGGAATTAATACTCATACGTGTCACGCTTAGCAAGGACCAGAGTTTTTATATTTTTGAGTGTGGAAAAGGGCTGTTGGAGAAAGTGAAAGAAAGGGTGAGGTCAGTGTGGGATCACAGAACCATGCCATGAAGCCTGATGGTGAATTGGGGCATCTCTTTTAACCTATTCTGAGGTAGGTTGGCTGTGTTTTCCCACTTACGGAGTGAAAATTGAACATTTCTCATGAGCAGAGTAGGACGGTGGGTCATACGTATTAAAACTACTTGGGGGCCTTTTTCTAAATCACAGTGTTTGAGGGCCTTTGATGTGGCACACTGGATTCTGGCATACCTTCATGTGTGAAGCTGAAGGGGAAAAAAAGGCCAGGAGACCCTGGACTGTATGGTTTTCTAAGTTTTTTTCTCAACTCGGACATTCAAGAAATCCATTTTGTTTTTGAGATGCCTTGTAGTCAGCAAATATGACATTCTTTTTATAAAACTGATAGTTTGCTGTTCTGCCTGTCATTACCAACCTCTTGGGATTATAATCTTCCATAGATTATAAATTAAGAATAGGGGTGACATTGAGTGAGTTTCTTGTAACCTCTGTGTTGACTGCATAGTTTATGAGTTTGAACAAACTCTGCGAGATAGTGAAAGACAGGGAAGCCTGATGTGCGGCAGTCTATGGGACTGGAGAGAGTCAAACATGACTTAGCAACTGAAGAATATTGATTATGTAGTTTGTGTGCAGTAAGTTTTTGGAAGACAAATAGGCAGAATTGTACATGAGTATCTTTCTCTTTCTCCCACTTTCTCCATATGTATATGAAGACTGGGCTGGCACAGTAGGGATCCCCTCTAATTTATGACCAGGAGTAAAATAAAAATGGAATAATGCTGGCTGAAAGAACATGTTGGTATAATTGACTCTTCAGAACTGACTTCAGGTTACCAGGGATGAAGGATGGACGATAAATTGGGAATTTAGGGGTGAATATATATATATACACTATTGCATGTAAAATTGGACTTCCCGGTTAGTGCTGGTGGTAAAGAATCTGCCTGCAATGCAGGAGACACAAAGACAAGAGTTTGATCCCTGAGCTGGAAAGATCCCCTGTAGTAGGAAGGGCATCCATTCCAGTATTCTTGCCTGGAAAATTCCATGGACAGAGGAGCCTGGTGAGCTATTGTCCACAGGGTCACAAAGAGTCAGACATGACTGAGTAACTGAGCACATATATTAAGTGGATAAACAAGACGAACCTACTGTATACTACAGGGAACTCTGCTCAGTATTTTGTAATAACCTAAATGAGAAAATAATTTGAAAAAGAGTAGGTAAATATGTAAGTATAACTAAAACTTTGGCTGCACACCTGAAACGAACACAGTATTATTAATCAAGTGCACTCCAATATAAAATAAAAACTATAAGCAAGGAAACTATAAGCAAGGGGAAAAGGCAGCCTTCAGAATGGGAGAAAATAATAGCAAACGAAGCAACAAACAAATAATTTATCTCAGAAATAGACAAGCAATTCCTGCAGCTTAATTCCAGAAAAATAAACGACCCGATCAAAAAATGGGCCAAAGAACTAAACAGGCATTTCTCCAAAGGAGACATACAGATGGCTAACAAAACATGAAAAGATGCTCAATATCACTCATTATCAGAGAAATGCAAATCAAAACCACAATGAGGTACCATCTCACGCCAGTCAGAATGGCTGCGATCCAAAAGTCTACAAACTGGAGAGGGTGTGGAGAAAAGGGAACCCTCTTACACTGTTGGTGGGAATGCAAACTTGTAAGCCACCATGGAGAACAGTGTGGAGATTCCTTAAAAACTGGAACTAGAACTGGCATATGACCCAGCAATCCCATTGCTGGGCATACACACCAAGGAAACCAGAATTGAAAGAGACACGTGTACCCCAGTGTTCATCACAGCACTGTTTATAACAGCCAGGACATGGAAGCAACCTAGATGTCCATCAGCAGACAAATGGATAAGAAAGCTGTGGCACATATACACAAAGGAGTATTACTCAGCCATTAAAAAGAATACATTTGAATCAGTTCTAATGAGGTGGATGAAACTGGAGCCAATTATACAGAGTGAAGTAAGCCAGGAAGGAAAACACCAATACAGTATATTAATGCATATATATGGAATTAGAAAGATGGTAACGATAACCCTATATGTGAGACAGCAAAAGGGACACAGATGTATAGAACAGTCTTTTGGACTCTGTGGGAGAGGGCGAGGGTGGGATGATTTGGGAGAATGGCATTGAAGCATGTATATTATCATATATGAAATGGATTGCCAGTCCAGGTTCGATGCATGAGACAGGGTGCTTGGGGCTGGTGCACTGGGATGACCCAGAGGGATGGGATGGGGAGGGAGGTGGGAGGGGGGAAAGATTTGAAGTAAAATAAAAATAAAATAAAAAATTTTAAAAAAGATTTCAAATATTTCATTAACCTTTCTTTACCATGTCTTCATATCTTCCTAGTTCTTTCACCCATACCTCTATTACTTAATTGTAGACTTAGTATAGAAAAGAGATTGATTCCAAGTTAATCAGTGGTGTAGCTCAGTCATCAAACTTAACTTCCTTTGCCCTTAACATGGGTTATTTTTTGGGGAAAGTGGAGTTACCACTTTTTTTATTGAAGTCCTGAATTTTTCCAAAAACTTAAAACCCCTAAAACAAACAAAAGTCTTGATAAGTTTCTCTGATAATACATTTTTAAAGAAATTGTGGATATGCTCCTGTGTATCACATAAAATGTCATTTTAATCATTTAAATGTTACTTACAATCACACTATTGTGCAATTAATTACTGCTACTTTGTCTCCAAAACTTATGTTCCATAGCTCCAAACAGAAACTTTGTAACTGCTAGGCATTCCCCTAACACCCGGAAACCTCCTTTACTTTCTGTCTTTATGAATTTGCCTATTCTAGATATCTCATGTAGGTAGGCTCTTATAAAATATTTGTCATTTTGTGACTGGCTGTGGCACTTAGCATAATGCTTTCAAGTCTTATCCATGTTGTAACACTTATGAGCTCTTTAATCCTTTTATAGTTGGATAATATTCCATTGTCTGTATATATCACATCTGTTTATCCACTCATCTGTTGGACATTTGTGGCGTTTTTCACCTTTTGTTATTGCAAGGAGTGCCACAGTGAAAACTGGTGTACAAATGTTTGGGTCAGTATTTTTAATATTTTTGGATGTTTATCCAAGAGTAGAATTGCTGGGTCTTCTGTTAATTCTATGTGTAACTTTTGGAGGAACTCACAAACTCTTTTTCACAGTTATGGCACCATTTTACATTTCCACAAAGGTTCCAGTTTCTCTTCAACACTTGCTATTTTTAAAAAAATTATTATTACATAGCCATTCTAGTATCTCATTCACATGCAGTATCAGATGTGAAATGGTATCTCATTGTGAGTTTTTGTTTTGTGTGTGGTGTGTGTGTTTGTGTGTTTAAAATTTGTTTAGTTTTGGCTGTCGGGGCCTTTGTTGCTGTGCTGGGGCTTTGTCTAGTTGTTGCAAGTGGGAGCTGCTCTTTGTTTGGGTGTCCGGCTTCTCACTGCAGTGATTTCTCTTGTTGCTGAGCATGGGCTCTAGGTACATGGGCTTCAGTAGCTTTGTTGCTCGAGGCATGTTGAATCTTCCCAGATCAGGGATTGATCCTGTGTCTCCTGCATTGGCAGGTGTATTCTTAACTGCTAGACCACCAGGGAAGCCTGTTTTGGGTTTTAATTTATTTTTCTGTAGAAAGCATAGCCAAGATTTATTAAGTTGTAGTACACTGCAGTCTGGGGGAGAGTGGGCAACGAGGTGAGTGGCTCCTTGTGTTTTCGATTTACTTTTTCTAATAACTAAGGATGTTGAGCAACTTTTCATGTGCTTGTCAGCTGTTTGGATAAAAGTCTATTCAAGTCATTTGCCTATTTTTTAATTGGGTTTTCTTTTTGTTGTTGAGTTGTAGGAATTATGTACTCTGGATCTTAAACCTTTCTCAGATAATATGCTTCAAAAATATTTTCTCCTATTTTGTAGACTGTCTTATTCATTTCTTGATAATGTCCTTTGCATCAAAGTTTTTAATGTCAATGAAGTTCAATTTATTTCATTTTCCTTTTGCTGCTGATGCTTTTGATGTCATATCTGAGTCCACTGTCAAATCCAAGGTGATGAAGACTCATCCTTGTCCCCCCCCTTAGAGTTCTATCACTTTTGGCATTCTTACTTAGTCAGCGTTCCATTTTCAGTTTAATTTTGTATGTCACGAGATGTAGGAGTCCAGGTTCATTGTTTCAGTGTACTACTTAAGCCAGTAGTTTGCAGCTTTGGGGTAAGTTTTGAAATCAAAAGCATACTTTCTCTGACTTTGTTGCTTTTCAAGATTGTTTTGGCTAATTAGGGCCTCTTGCATTTTTGTATGAATGTAAAGATTGCTTTTTCCATTTCTGCAAAAAAATATTTTGGGGAGGATTTTGATGGGGATTCCATTGAAATTGTAGGCCACTTTGTGTAGTCTCTTTGTTGTTCAGTTCCTAAGTCATGTCCAACTCTTTGCAGCCCCATAGACTGCAGCATACCAGGCTCCTCTGTTCTCCACTATCTCCCAGAGTTTTCTCAAAGTCATGTCCATTGAATTGGTGAAGATATCTAACCATCTCATCCTCCATTGCCTCCATCTTTTGCCTTCATTCTTTCCCAGCATCAGGCTCTTTTCTAATGAATCGGCTCTTTACATCAGGTGGCCAAAGTATTGGAGCTTCAGCATGAATCCTTCCAATGAATATTCAGGGTTGATTTCCTTTAGGATTGACTGGTTTGATCTCCTTGCAGTCCAAGGGACTCTCAAGAGTCTTCTCCAGTACCACATTTTGAAAGCATCAATTCTTCGGTGCTCAGCCTTCTTTATGGTCCAACTCTCACACCTGTACATGACTACTGGAAAATCCATAGCTTTAACTATGCAGACTTTTGTCAGCAAAGTGATTTCTCTGCTTTTTAATGTGCTGTCTAGGTTTGTCATAGCTTTCCTTCCAAGGAGCAAATGTCTTTTAATTTCATGGCTGCAGTCACTGTCTGTAGTGGTTTTGGAGCCCAAGAAAATAAAATCTGTCTCTGTTTCCACTTTTCCCCCTTCTGTTTGCCATGAAGGGATGGTACCAGATGCCATGACCTTAGTGATTTGAATGTTGAGTTTCAAGGCAGCTTTTTCACTCTTCATTATTATTTAATATACTTATCTAAGGCTCAGAGAGATGAAGTGACTTGCCCAAGATCACACAGCAACTGTAGTAGAGTGTATTGAGAAACAATATTCTCAACTACAGTAACTGCTCTCTTTCCATTATATCAGCCCCTGGACTCTAAATTCCAAGTCAGTAGGGGGTTAGTATGTCTTAGTTCCTCTTCACTTTCTGTTATTAGATTAGGGTGGTATCATCTGCATATCTGAGGTAGTTGATATTTCCCCTGGCAATCTTGATTCTAGCTTGTGAGTCATCCAGCCTGGCATTTCACACGATGGATTCCACGTGTTAGTTAAATAAGCTGGGTGACATTATACAGCCTTGTTGTATTCCTTTCCCAGTTTTGAATCAGTCCACTGTTCCATGTCTGGTTTTAGCTGTTGCTTCTTGACCTGCATACAGGTTTCTCAGGAGACAAGTAAGGTAGCCTGGTACTCCTGTCTCTTTAAGAATTTTCCCCACTGTCAAAGGCTTTAGTGTAGTCAGTGAAGCAGATGTACATATTTTTTCTGGAATTCCCTTGCTTTCTCCATTATACAACGAATGTTGGCAATTTGATCTCTGGTTCCTCTGCCTTTTCTAAACCCAGTTTGTACATCTGGAAGTTGTTGGTTCACGTACTATTGAAGTATAACTTGAAGGATTTTGAGCCTAACCATGCTAACGTGAAATGAGCGCAACTGTTTGGTAGTTTGAACATTCTTTGGCATTGCCCTTCTTTGGAATTGGGAATGAAAACTGACCTTTTTCAGGCCTGTGGCCACTGCTGTTTTCCAAATTTGCTGGCATATTGAATGCAGCACTATAACAGCACCGTCTTTTAGGATCTGAAATAGCTCAGTTGGAAGTTCATCACCTCCACTAGCTGTGTTCATAGTAATGCTTCCTAAGGCCCACTTCACTTCACACTCCAGGATGTCTGACTCTAGTTGAGTGACCACATTATTGTGGTTATCTGGCTCATTTAGACCTTTTTAGTATAGCTTTTTTGTGTATTCGTGCCACCTTTTTTTTAATCTCTTCTTCTGTTAGGTCATTTTTGCCCTTTATGGAGCCCGTCTTTGCATGAAATGTTACCCTTGGTATCTCCAATTTTTGAAGCTATTGCTAGTCTTTCTCATTCTGTTGTTTTCCTCTGTTTCTTTGCATTGTTCATTTAAGAAAGCCTTAATTATAAGAGTTAAAAACAAAAAGATTGTGTTTGATAGGAGTAACTTCATTTTTGACAGTCGCACCAAGGAACATTTGGAGGAGAATTTAGTCAAGTGACTTTGGAACAGTCTATTTCTTTCTTTTCTTAAAGCCCTCAGAGATTGGAAGTGAAGTGCAAGTCACTCAGTCGTGTCTGACTCTGTGACACCCACGGACTGTAGCTCACCAGGCTCCTCCATCCATGGGATTCTCCAGGCAAGAATACTGGAGTTGGTAGCCGTTCCATTCTTCAGGGGATCTTCCCCACCCAGGGATTGAACCCAGGTCTCCCACATTGCAGGATGCTTCTCTGCCATTTGAGCCACCAGGGAAGCCAGGTTATAGCTGTACTTTTAAAATTAACCAAGTTCTTATTTAATCTGTATCATTTCTAAATTTCCTTAAGTCATGATTTTAGCAATCTAAATAATACCAAGTTTCAGCTGCTGTTAATAAGACTGAATGAAATATTCTTTTAATTTATGCCTCTGGTTTTACAGGAATCCCTTTGGTTGTCCTTAAATTTTTCACTGGAAACTTTGCAGCTCTGTGGTTTTCCCCTTAGAAACTTTTCTAGCCCAGTGCTCTATTGTAGATTTATGTGGCTTCCTATGATGGTATGTATGGTAATTTTGGGGTTTTATTTTTCCTAGTGTGTCTTTCATTTTGAGGTGTATCTTCGTTTATTATTTGTTATTTATTATGTATGCAGTTTGCTGTGCTAATGACTTGAAAGTCTAGTTTTCATTTGACTTCTAACTGAAACCTGAGAACCCTTTGTTTGGTCTTACATACTGTGTATATTTGATCACTTTTCACATAGGGTATTTCCTTGTGCAGATTGGGTCCTTACTGCTGTTTTACATGCACATAAAACTTTATGAAAATGTCTTGTACTTTATTCTTACTAGCTTTGATTTTGTGCTGTACTATCTAAATGTCTGTGTCATTTGCACATCTGAAGATTCTGTCCAATTCTTTCTACTAAATCATCTAAATATTTAAACGAATTGATCTTAGTATTATCTGTGGGTGTTTTTTTCTCCTATATGTCTCTATCTGTTTTTTTTTTTTTTTTTTTTTTTTCTTTTTTGGCTGTGCCATGTGGCTTGCAGGATCTTAGTTCCTTGACAGGGATCAAACCAGGGCCTGGAAAACACAGTAGTCCCAACCACTGGACCACCAGGGAATTGCTCCCCCCGCCCCTGCCTTTTTTAAAAATCTCTATACTTAAGTTTTCTAGTATCATATTTTTAAAAGTTTATTTATATAGAACTTGGTCAAAACGTAGTAAATAATGGTGCTTACTTTCTTTTGTTCATATATTTTTTGAGTCAAAGAATCAGATAGTAGAAGCAGAAGTATTTTGTGGCTTAATGGGTTTGTAGCTGACATATTTCATTCCTACCTTATAGCTTCTGGATTGTAAGCTAAGAGTAACTCTTCTCTGCAGTGGAGCCAAAAGGCCTTGCATTAGCCCAGTGAATGCATTCATGAACTGTACCTATCTCTCTCTCTCCCTGTTTTTTTTTTTTTTTTTTGCTACATTACTCAGCTTGTGGGATTGTAGCCCTCCAACCAGGGACCTACCCTGCACTTTTAGTAATGAAAGCCAGAGTCTTAACCACTGGACAACCAGGGAATTCCCTATGCTTTGTCTTTTTGAGGCCACTCTTTCCTTTTGCGTTTTTGACTGTGTTTGAAACAATAATTTTTGGATAAGCGATGTAATTTATTCTCCTTTGGTAGAGTATGTTCTCCGTGTATTTGCCTTTTCCCCCTCAATGTAGTCAAAGAATTAATCTGACGGGAGTCTATTATTTCTCCTATGGTTTACAAGTATGTGACAGTCAGTAGAACTTGAGTCTTTTGTGGCTCCAAAAGAGTTTCGTTAGATTTTAGCACAGCTCACTTTGTAAAAGGTGTAGAAATGTTTGTTTGTTTGTAGCACATTTTAGGGGTGCAGACTTTTCATCCCTAAAGTAATAGTGTTGCTGCTGCTGCTAAGTCACTTTAGTCGTGTCTGACTCTGTTCGACCCCATAGACGGCAGCCCACCAGGCTCCTCCTGCCCTGGGATTCTCCAGGCAAGCACACTGGAGTGGGTTGCCATTTCCTTCTCCAAAGCATGGAAGTGAAAAGTGAAAGTGAAGTCGCTAAATTGTGTCCTACTCCTAGCGACCTCATGGACTGCAGCCCACCAGGCTCCTCCATCCATGGGATTTTCCAGTCAAGAGTACTGGAGTGGGGTGCCATTGCCTTCTCTGAAATAATAGTGTTAGTGCAACTAAATATTTGAGTGTCACCTCCGCCATAAAGTTCTGTTAACTAGTAGCTAATTGGTAAGAGGATTAACAGCCTTAATTCTGAAGTAGGGAGTTGGTGGTGTAAGAATTAGGCATAAAATAAGTACCATGTAGTTTATTCATATGGATGTTACTACTTTTGTTGCTAAAATTTATAAGCAACTCAGTTTTAGCAGTTTAAGAAAATAATTTATGTTTTTGGCTGCACTCGGTCTTTGTTGCTGCATTGACTTTCTCTAGTTGCAGAGAGTGGGGCACTCTGAGGTGCGTGTGCAGGCTTCTCATCACGGTGGCTTCTCTTGCTGCAGAGCGTGGGCTCGAGGGCATATGGGCTTCAGCAGCTGCAGCACGTGGGCTCAGCAGCTGTGGCTCCCACAGTCTAGAGCACAGGCTCCATAGTGGCGGCGCACGGGCGTGCTGAGATACTCCCCGGCACGTGGATCTTCCTGATCAGGGATCCTGCTGTGGCAGGCAGATTCTTTACCACTAAGCCTCCAGGGAAGCCCAGTTCTAAGTTTTTATTTTTTATTTAAACATATGAACATTGTATGCATTACATACATTTGTTTTTTTGTTTGTTTGTTTTTTTACTACATGAAATTTTTAAAAAGAAAACCACTCTATCATTACTTTTGTGACACTTGTCTGGTTCTATAATTTAATAAAATAGGAAAAAAGCTTAGAGTCATATGATTTTCTTTGGATTTTAATGTTGTTTGGATTTAGTAATAAACTTTAAGCATGCAACATATGTTTTTACCCAGTCCTAAAACAGGATTAAATGGGCAATGATGGCTTGAAACCTACTACATATTTTGCTAATATATTGAGATTATTTCTTAACTTGTAGTGTATCATTAAATTATAAGCATCATTGTAAAAAAATTAAACTGCAAGTGAGTAGTTTCAAAAGCTAGAAGCAAATTTTTGTGTGTGTTGAAAATTTTTGTAATTTTAGTGGTATTTAATTGTTAAACTAAGAGAAGAATATTTTCAGTTTTAGGTCATTTTAATTACATGTGAAATAACATGACAAAGGATAAGATAGTTATAGTTTTCTATTTTTTTCAGCTTAAAAAGCACTTTAATATTTGTATGTTTATGAGAATAGTGTGTGTGAATATTTTAAAAGAATTTTTCAGATATGCTAAGTTGACTCTTTGATTTCCATAGAAACAGAATTTTGGAGGAGGAAATGACATAAGTGATGGCCTAGTCTCACTGGTAACCTTAGAAATGAGTGTAGTTGAGACTGTGAGGGTAGTCAAGCTGGTTTGCTGGAGGTCACAAGCTGATAGCGTGAGAATGTTGACTTACCTGCTTTCTTCCTCGAGTGAGCAAGTAAGCTTGGTCACTTCAGTTGTCTCTGACTCTGTGCAACCCTGTGGACTGTGGCCTGCCAGGTTCCTCTGTCCATGGGATTCTCCAGGCAGGAATACTGGAGTGGGTAGCCATGCCCTGTAGGGGGTCTTCCCTACACAGGGATCGAACCTGTGTCTCTTAAGTCTCCTGCATTGGCAGGCCGGTTCTTTACCACTAGCTCCACCTGGAAAGCCCAAACAGAACTTTTTCCCCTAGCCCAAGTTGTGTTCTAATATGTGAAACATTCTGTACTTTACCATGACACCAAGAAACTTATGAATTTCCTATGGAAATTTTCGTAGCAGCCACTCGAATACCTAATTTACTTGGGGGAAAATGCTCGATAAAATAATTTTTTGGTAGAGTTATTTTCTCATATTTTTCTCAAAGGTAGATTATTAAACATGGTTACTGTGACTTCCCTGGCAGTCCAGTGGTTAAGATTCTGTGCTTCCACTGCAGGGGGCACAGGTTTGATCCCTCATCGTTGGGAGCTAAGGTCCCACATGCCTCACTGCACATTCTCCTCTGCCGCCCCCCAAAATTAAAGTTACTAATAAGTGGACTAGAAGGAAGAGAGAATTTTTGGAGTAGTTAATGGCAGGGGTAGGGGGGTATGTTAGCGGAACAAGTCATGACTACTTAGAACTCCTTGTGGCTCTAGTTGGCGCATATCTATGTCAGAGAGAATGAATCTGCTCTAGTGTTAGGTGGATATTTCCATAGATAAGGCAGGGTACCCTGTCTGAGGTCACTAGTACAGTTTTCAGGAGAAAAAGGGCTTTTAAGAGTGCATGTCTACTCAAGTCACTTTGTAATTGAAACTCCTGAGTTGAATACCTGTTCCTTAAGCTGATTTTAGAATAAGTAAGATATGAAAATTTAGAAAAATACATTTTTAAGTGGAAGAAATGTTTAACCTAAGCAAGTTAAGTTATAGGAGAGAATTATATGCATTTCATACGTTGTATGTTGCTCTGGTTTGCGATTGATGCAGTTCCCACGCCTGTTGTTTAGTTGCTGAGTTGTGTCCAACTCTTTCATGACTCCATGCACTGGAGCCCACTAGACTCCTAGTGGAGTACATGAGATTTTCCAAGCCAGAATACTGGAGTGGGTTGCCAGTTTCTTCTCTATTTAATTGTGTTACTTCTACTTGTTTCATAGACAGTGTAAATAATACACATACTTGTAGTTTTCCTTAGGATCCCGTTTTGGAATTAAATCAGGTTTGTTCCCCCACGCCCCTTTTGCTTATTTCCGTATGTCAGCTTTTTATTTGAGATTCACTTTGTAAGATTCTTTTATAAGTTCTTAATAACTCTAGTATATAAAATTGAAATGTGTTCTAACTACTTTTGGTAAAAATCATACTCGTGTAGGCTGCAATGACTTATGTCTCCTGTTTCTCTGTATTTGCTATTATTATACTTTTTATTTGGAAAGCTTACTTTTATAGAGTTGATAAGCGGTCTCAACTCCAATTATTTAGGAACTCTTACCTTCCTACATTGTTTCATCTTTGAAATGATAAACAGCTAGCAACTGTGTATAAGGAAAGAGAGGCCACAGTCCTTAACTTTGTAAAACTCCCTTGGCACCCAGTCTTTCCCCTTGGTTATTACATGCCTGGATAGCTAGCAGCTCCTCAGTGGTCCCACTCCTATTAGGGTATCCTAAATCTTCACTTAACTGGGAGTGAACTAAAACAATAACACAAAACACATTCACAGCGATTCTTCAGTACTTACATTATGAATTCAAAAAGGCTATTTTGTAAGTTTACAGAAAAATATGTCTGAGATTTAAAGATTTGAATGGTTCCTTGTCATTCTGGTTAAATAATGCTTTGAGATACTTGCTCTTTCTTCAATGCGCATTTTTTTGTGGTTGTTTTATTTCTTATTTTTATTTATCTGAAGGGCTAGCCTAAATTCACAATTTGTATTTCTTCAATCTTTTTTTCTTTCTAGTTTTGGCAAGCGTTCTGCAGGAAGCTTTAGGCGTGGCTGTGAATGCATTGTGTTAGAGCCTTCTGAAATGATTGTGGTAAGAAAACTTCTGTGAAGACTTTTTCCCCCTGAAAAAGTTATGAAATAAAAGCATTTTCACAAACTGTATATAATAGTGTATTATGTGTTTATAACTTTAGATATATTTATTTCATAACTTTTGAGTTTGAGTTCATAATCAGTATAATTATTTATGGGATTCAGTTAAGTGAAAAAGAAAATTTAAAGGAGGGCAAGCACCTAAGTATTTGGTGCTTGAGCTTTATAAATCTGTGAAAATGCCACTTAATTGAAACTTGGGGAGAAAGTGTAGGGTTTTAGAGCTCCAAATATTGACTGGAATGAGATACTTTAAATGAGTCACAATGATACATATCCAGGCAACAATTAATATAAGGAAATCACTTCATTTCCTTTAACTAATTGAAAGAAATTTGGGGGAATTTTATGCTGGTTAAACATTCTGTTGAGATTTTTAATCTCTCTTTTTAACTGTGTGATTTTTAAAAAATAGCTGAGATACATGGAAAAAAGATAATGTTAAAAGAGGTATTAGCAACATAATTATTTTTATTGATGCTTTTTTTTTTTAAAAAGCTTGTCACAGTCTTAATATATAAACATGATTTAAAGAGAGGACAATATGTACCCCTTTAAAAAGTCAGCCACAAAAATAAAATTGGAGAGAGCACTCACTGGAGACTTCAGTTGATTTGAAGTGCATTATGTTTCCCATCCAGCACCCATCTGGGAGGGTAAACTTTGTCAATAAATGATGTCCTAAAATAGATGATGATGGGAGTTTCTTATTCACATTTAATAAAGTATTTGGTAAATACATCTGTTTTCATATGAGAGATAGGTTTTTCCCCCATGATGGAGGAGAGGAATTCCTCCTCCATCACAAAGAGAGATGGGAACTTCCTCACAAAGCCAGTGGAAACTTTTGGTGAAGTTTCATAAAGTTTACTGTTAAGTAAAAATGTGGCATGGTGGTGAGAAAAGATTTAGGATTGAAAGAATATAGGCAGATATGTTAGACTCTCCAGCCATGGGTCTTAAAAAGGGTTTTAGATATTTCCTCAAGAATCTGGTCTCTGTTACTGCTATTGTGTGTTTATCTGAAGGATTTTTGATCTGTAGAATTCCTTTAGGATTTTTTACTTGTCCATATACCAACTACTAAGTTTGCCAGTGTGAGAACCATATGAGAATCTAAATATACTTCTTTCTGTGAGCAATCCCATTTTCCTTATGTAAGCACGATGAGGATTAGCCAAATGTAACTTTTCTTCTCTGTTAGTCCATTCATCACTTTCTAAATGTTTAAAATGAGGAAATTGTTTTTTGAAAATAATGCTATTTATAAAAAGAAGAAACTGAATCCATAGAATGAAAGTAGGAAGAAAAACCCTTAAGTAATCTACCAAAGTCATTCTGCTAGTAGCCGTGTCTGAGTCATTAGGGATTTTGGTTTGTTTTATTTTTTTTTTTAAAGGCAAAAACCAGATTTACTCGATCAGAGTTTTTGTGCTTTAGTTAAGACAATGGAGCTGTTGCTTTCATAATACATGGTGATGTATCCTGTGAGATCTTTCACTAATAAATCAGGTCAAAGACTGCTGAAAATATCCTACCCTTTGAAACTACAGGAAATTCAGGAGTTAACCATATTGTCCTAAGTGGAACTGAAAATGCCTCTCTTATAAAGACAAGTTACTCAAAAGCAATTAGTTCCAGAGAAGCTCAAAAGCAGTTGAAGTCTGTTGAGATAGTTTGTCTACAGATGTCTTTGCACAATGAATGAATGTGGACTACCCGTAAGTTTTATTCTGCGTCTAATCTTAATATGGAACGTGGTGTTTGAGGAAATGAAATTTTGGGGGATTTTATTTCAGGTAGACTATATGGATGAAAATGAAGAATATTTTCAGCGTCAAGCTTCTCATCGACAGTCTCGAAGGAGATTTAGAAAAATCAACCAGAAAGGGGAAAGACAAACTATTATTGACACTGTGGATCCTTATCCTGTGGGCAAACCACCTTTGCCTAGAGGCTATCATACGGTAAGTTATATAAGTATAATAATTGTATTTATATTTATAATCTTTTGCTGGGAGTTTTGTGAAAAGATGTGAATTTTCTATTTTTGACCATTAATTTCTTTTTGTGGTATTACTTGTCCAAAGTGCAGATTTTTCTGGAAACACACATAGTATGACTAGTTAAAGGAACCTTGAAATAAGTTGTCAAAAGATGTTGTTTAGCCTTTTAATTTCTTAAAATGCTCTCAGGATTAGCTTTGTGATCAGCACGTACAATTGTAACTGGGATACTTTTTTCTTACCTTAATGTAAAATTTTGTTATCTCCCTCCCCATTCCCAATGATTAGTATCATACCTATTTTTTTCAAAAGTTAGATAGCTAAAATTTGCTTATTCTCGTAGCTTTTCATACCATTGTGTGAATATTACCTGAGAATTTTTTTGTTTAAATTGTTTAATTTGTTTAATATGATGACCTGAGAGATTAATTTGAAAGGTTGCTTCTTTAAATTCCAGTGTAAAGATGATCTGAAGCATTTCTAATAGGTTCAGAGGTTCTCTTCAATGGTTTCACCCACTTAGTTGTCATTTATTTTATACATGTTAGGTTAATAAGCTACTTTTTATGTTTGAGAAAACCGAGGCAAAGATAATGAGCAATTTATACAAGACCCCAGCATAGTCAGCGTGGGTGGCTGTATTTCTGACTCCTCTCTCTCTGCTTGGGTGCACTGGGTCTATGTCCTCCGGAGGCCCATACAAAATTGTGACAAATATATTTGAGGATTTCTATTTTCAAGGAAAAAAAGTAACTTGAATTCTTACACATCATAATTAGGTCAAAGATGGCTTATCTATACTTACAATACCATTAAACGTATACTCATTTTTGAAATTAATTTTAAAATGGAAATATGAAAAATAAAAGTAGATAATTCACAGCTATTTTATAATTTCTCTCTCTCTCTCTTTTTTTTTACCTAGCCTCTTTCTTTTGCAAATAAGTATAAATGTAAAACACATGGGAAAATGTATATAGATGTAAAATTATGTACTTAATTTTCTGGGAACTTGAAGATGCATTTTGTACCCACACTTCATGTGTTCTGTTTCTGAGAGCTCTTTGTATTTGAATATTTAAGCAGTTTTGACCACCAGCTATCTGCCTACTCCTCTTGCTGCCCATGCACGATTTTAATTTAACATGAATTTCATAGTTGAATCATTTCATTGAGCTCCTTTGGAAAGGGTTGCTTTTGCTCATCATAAAGCCAGCTTTGTTTGCCTTTCGGAGAGACTTAGTATTTTCTTTTTTTTTAACCTATGAAAGGTTTTTTGTTACTATTGTCTATAAAAGAAGGTAGTATTTTTAGTGTTGATATAGTATCATGGAATAAGGAAATATGGATTAAAAATAGTTATACACATTAATAGTACAGACTACTCATACTGTTTATACTCTTTCTGCTTTGGAATTATTTTTCCAAATCATATTCTATGCTAAGATATTTAGCAGCAATGTGAGTTACTAAAAATTTCGTCTTAAGGCTGACTGGTATGATTTTATAGTTATATATTCCTCTCACTTAACTTGGGAGGGCCACTTTATAATTATTTCTCCTATCCCTGTGTTTTCCCCCTTAATGGATTTCTTTACTTACCTCCCCAACATGACTTCTCTTTTTTTAATCTGAGTTTTTTAAAAATGTATACTTTTTAAACAAGATTACTTATTTTTTTTTAGTGGTTTAAAAAAATGTTTTCTCTGGTCAACAGGCCAGAAAATTTAGTACTATGGTGAAAAATTTAACTTGCTTAATGATGGATCAGGCACCAGTTTACTAATATATGTGACATGTGTTAATTTTCCTAAATGAGTTCAGATGGGCAACAACAGAGTCATAATTGAAAATATTGAATCCCATCTTTTCATGCAAATTGTGTTTTATCATATATTATTATTTTATCTAAGTACAAGATTTTAATATACGAACAACAACATTTTGTTTTGAATTTTTGGTACCTCAGGGTATAAAGAATTAAGTAAAGAAGATCATTATTCTTCATTAGCCCTAAGTCACCTTTACTTATTCTGAGCAGAAATACTCCTTTTGAAAGAACTAGGGTAGGAACCAGGGTGAAAATTTTTTTGAAAAGGTGCATGGTCCTACGTCACCGATGATCTCAGTGGTTGCAGGTGCATTTCAGGTGCATGGCTAAGGAACATAAGGACATCATACATGTAGTCAATGCTGTTTGGTCATTCTTAACCTGATTTAACATGATCTTCATTTTGGCAGATGTACTGTAGCATGTCTGATAATGTCATCTTTTCCTTTCCTCCTCTATGGCACTCATTTCATTTTGGCTCAAAGGAATGCACTAAATCTCAGGTATTGTAATTTGTGTGGTCTCCTAATACTAACCTCAGTTCATTTGTGAGTTTGCATTGTAACTAACAAGTTTATAATATTGACTGTGTTTTGCTTGGTCTTCTTTTGTATTTTGCCCTGATTTAGTAAAATCTCTTACAACTTTGAAACTATCAGTGGTTTAAGTGATGTCATAGGCTGCTTTATTTATGCAGACATAGGGGTAAATTACCTACTTTGAAGAAAGAATAAAACTGCAGCCTACATAGTTTTAAGAATGAGTGGAGCATTATTCTTAACTAACCTGCTTTGTGCTTAAAGAAGTGAAGAAAGACAGGCTGATAGACGTCATGGATGTTTCATTGCTTTTTGTGTGAAAGTTTTACGGCAAATCCATTAGACATTTACATATTAAAGGCTATAGGTGAAAGCTTTAAATTTCAGGAATCCCAATGTAAGAGCATTTTGTGAGACCACTGGTAAAATTTTAGTCAGAATAAAGGCTTAGTCAAAAGGAAATAAAAATTTAAAATCCATTTGTATTTTCTTATTTGTGTTGATTTTTAACCAGATTTCATGCTTTTATTTCATTCTATCTATGTTTTAATTGAGTCCTGTAGTAATTTGTTTGCTCATTTCTTTCATGCCAGTACATAACTAATTTACATTTTCAGTATTACTCATTTGAAATTTTCTGTCAAATTTGGGGTTATCGGGAAATTTGGAGTCAGGGAAGAAAAACTGATTTCTCTCTCAAAACTTTTTATGGTTGTGTTTTCTTATTGCCCAGGGAAAAGATCATGGATAATTTAATTCACATTAGAAGAGGGCTACTGTCAGTATAATGTCTTTGGCTACTATAGTAACCTCACCTAAAAGTATAAAATATTTGTATACCTTTTGAAATTAAAATGAGGCTGTTACTTTACATTCTGTGTAAGAAGATGCATATTAAAATGGCACAGGTGACATGATTGCTCTACTGTGTTTTAGAAGCACTGCTAATTTTCAGTGATGTGGCATATCTTAAAAAGTGACAGGTTTTAAATTTGATAAAATTTTGATAAAATTATATACTTTTTTTCATTGCGCCTGTGTTTTGAGCTTTTGTGTGGTATATACTTAAAAATATGTAACTTTACTATTTTAAAAGATACTATTTTAAAATATAATTAATCCTCTTCTTTTTCATTGATAATATGAGAAATTACCTGTTAGTCTAATTCTCATTTAGAATTAGGAATTTAATTGAAAATGTGCACTAAATTACAATGTATACCTTATGTACACTTTTTAAACTTAGATGTGTCACAACAGTTTGACAGATTATAATAATTTTCTTCAGTAACACGAATACTCATATAGTCCATGTAGAGTGTTTTCAGGTCACTTTTTCAAGGCAAGTGTATGAGCTTTGCAGAGAATAAGCATTTTAAAATGCAGTGAGAAGGCAAGATTGGAGATGGCTTTCATTAGCATTTTCTTATATTTTGATAAGTTGAGTTGAAGCTGTATTTAAGAATGCCAGAAAATAGGATGTGACATGAATTTTTAGTCTTTTAGTGGGTAAAGGTGGTAGAGGGTCAGGTCATGGATAAAATTCTTGGCAGAGGCTGGAAAATTGGGGTCATTCCTGGGCTGATTTGGAACTTTGGGCAAGTTTACCTTGTCAACAGGTTCAGAATAGGATGGGGAAACCTGTTTATTTTACCGCTAATTACAGACTCTTTCTGCAGTCATGGGTAATTTATTTTAGAAGTTGGGTGGGTAAGAAAATCTGAGTTCCATAATAAAAATGGAGAGGAGAAGTGGAAAGAAGGACTTAAAAGGCGGATTCTAAATGCATGCTCAGCTATGTCCTACTCTTTGTGAGCCTATGGACTGTAGCCCACCAGACTCCTCTGTCCATGAAATTCTCCAGGCAAGAATACTGGAGTGGGTTGCTATTTCCTGGGAAGCCCCTAAAAGGTGGAAGGACCCTCTTACTTTTACCTGACTGCAGAGATTGGGAAGCTGGCACATGCCTATTTTGTCATCTTTCATTCCTCTTATTTTTTTAAAGCAGAAAAAGGAAAAGAACAGCTCTGTCCTCTTCCTAGTTTGGAAAGAACAGAACTTATACGGAGATAGTATATTGCTGATGGGGACTGTTATCTGTTTGATCATGGGGTTCAGGGTTCTTCTCATGTGCATGTTCTTATACTTAGTATAGGCTGTCTCTTTGAATGCAGTGTATATTTTTGACAGTGGATGCACTCACATTGACATCTCATTGTCACGCAAGTCCATAGTTTTTATTATTGGTGTATGAAAATATTAAGATAATGATCTTTGAATTAGATAGATGGATAGATAGATATTACAGATTCTTTTTATTTTTTAAGATTTATTGATTTATGGTTGTACTAAGTCTTTGTTGCTGCATGGGCTTTCTCTAGTTGCAGGGACCAGGGGCTACTCTTTGTCGTGGTGCTTGGACTTTAGGCCCCACAGGCTTCAATAGTTGTGGCTCATCGGCATAGTTGCGGCTCATGGGCTTAGTTGTCCCATCGCATGAAAGGTCTTTCTGGACCAGGGATCGAACCCATGTCCCCTACATTGGCAGGCAGATTCTTAACCACTGGACCACCAGGGAAGCCCACAGGTTCTTAAATGCGTTCTTATGTTTAATTTTATTAAAACAAATATATATTATACAGATATGTTAGACTGAAGACTAAAGAAAGCTTGTCCTGTCTACAGTGTGGAGTTTATATGTATCAACTGGTTCATATGATGGTTCCTACCTTTGCAGCCTTCCTGGGCTGGTTGCATAATTAGATGCTCTCCACACTTTGAGGTTCTTATTGACTTCCCACCTCTACTCCTACTTAACTCCCCAAATGTGGCTTTACTTCATACTAATTTGAATTAGGATTCAAACACAATATAACATGAAACTTACAAAGTCTTGATCGATGAAAAATTTTTGAAATAATGAGAACCCATTGGTCATAGCTTCCAGGCTTCCTTGGTACCTCAGCTGGTAAAGAATCCTCCTGCAATGCAGGAGACCCTGGTTCGATTCCTGGGTCAGGAAGACCTGCTGGAAAAAAGGATAGGCAACCCACTCCAGTATTCTTGGGCTTTGCCAATGGCTCAGCTGGTTAAAAATCTGCCTGCAATGCGGGAGACCTGGGTTCTATCCCTGGGTTGGGAAGATTCTCTGGAGAAGGGGAGCAGCTACCCACTCCAGTATTCTGACCTGGAGAGTACCAGAGGCTATACAGAATCTCAAAAGAGCTGGACTTGACCGAGTGACTTTCACGTATCAATTATAGAAAGAAGTATCTCCCACAAATTCTGTTAGTAATTCTTTTCTACAGTGGGAATATATTCTTCAAGGCACTGTTTAATAATTATATATTGAATTTTTCAGTGGATTAGGCTTATTTTAAAGTTCTTTGTGCAAGTATTCAAAAGTAATAACAATACTCCATAAAATTAATAAGTTGAATACAATGTAATATAAAGCATTATGGGATTAATTTTTTTATTATAGTCAGTGATAAGACAATAACATGTAGCACCAATGTAATAAGTCTTATAAAAATGAGTCCTATTTTTAATAAGCTTATTCTTCATGATGATATAAGACAAGTCCTATTTCTTCTAATGGTTGCAGAATCATTCCTAGGTTATATTTATCTTATATCTCTCTGAAGTAGATTTTTTTAAGTGATAAGATTTAAGTTGGTTTCATCTTCAGTTAAGGACTTCTTGGTAGATTAATTATAAAAAAGCAGATATTGAAACATGAAAAATTACAGTGTTCGTGTGATTGTGCACATTTATTTCACTCTAGACTTTTGACTAGAGCTCTTTTTCTTGTGTTAGAAATAGACAGTATTTTCCCTCATGTCATGGCTTTGCTTTGTCACTTATTTAATTTCTTACTGAGGTCTTCCTACTTTAAGCCAATACATGCTACTTACCAGTAAGAACATGTATTGTGTACCAGTGACTTGTGTATCTACTAAATTTCCTGGAATATCTAGGTCTTAGGGTTTTAACGTCTAACAATCAGTTCATATCTCACTTGACAAATTTGTTCATATGATGATATTCACCATTTGTTTATATCCATATAAAGAAATTATTCAAGTATAGGAAAACGTCTTAATTATTTGAGTAGTTTTATTCTACATCTTTCATCAAGTGTTTGTTTGCTTAATTGAATCTAAAGACTTTGTTTTCAATTTAGTCATCAGTACCTCTCTGAATTACAGTAGGATGGAGTTTTAGGAAATTAGTGTGTTGTATTTCTTGTATCATACAGAGAAGAGCTCAGTATTTTCAGTTATGTATTTTTATTCATTTAATGAATATTTAATAAGTATTCACCTTACTTCAAGGTTGTGCCAGACTCCATGGCTATACAGGTATACAGGACAGAGTCTGCCCTCATTGACTTCACAGTCTCACACAGAATACAGATAAATCAATGGGCAGCTAAAATGGAAGGGAATTCAGATACTGTGCAGGCTCAAAACCAGGCTTCTTGAGGAATCAGGTATGGCTTCTTGAGTGGCCTTACTATCTTAGCTCAGAGGAGACTCTTTCATCCCCAAAAGCCCAATAAAAGTAAATGTGAAAACAGAACTGGAGAGTGAAGAATGAAAAGAGGGCATGTGCATAGAGTGTTAGAGAGGCGTGATAGATACGCTCCGACAAAAACCCCCCATACATTCTGGTAGATACAGTTTGCTGTATGCATGCCTTATATTTTACATTTACTTCAAAGACTTTTTAAAAGAGAAGTGTCCAGAGTACCCTTTGTTTTTCATGCTTATTTTCAGCCGCTTTACTCACCCCTCCTCACCTGGATCATGTTGCATTTTAAAACCCTGCAGAAAGCTCCCTGTGGAAAGGTCTCTGAACAATAGTGGACATAGCAGCACTGTGCCGTATGCACTGCATTCCTGGCAAAATGCAGCCCCTGAAAGCTGCTGCGGTGGTCTCAGTCTCCTTGCTTTGGGGGACCGTTTCTCTTTCTTGCTGTTATAATCAGGTATTTATGTTGATTTAATTTATACAGATTGAGAAATTACCCTATCGAGTCTGTTTAGAAGTCGAAATGTAAATCAGGAAATGGTGTAAAACATGAAATGATTTATCTTGCGCTATTAACAGCAGGCATTGCAAATTCATGCATGCAAGGTGGTTGAGAATACTGTGCAGCATGCTGTTTACACAAGTTTCAGCTTCTGTTAGAGGATGTCTATTTTTATATATGACATCATCGCTGCTGCAGAACTCCCGTGGCCACTGGGATTTACTGTTCTTTCATTCCATTCTGAAAGAAAGCTTGTATTGATGTCATAATTGGACCCATCTTTTGGTTGCACTTGGAAATGGAAAGTAATAAGGGTGTTGTGTAGCAAGTCATGCAATATTTCAAGCAATTTATTTGTCAGAAAGATCACTGCCACTTTGTCCTGCCTCAAATTGTGAACACTAGTGGCTCTCTGTGCTTGTTCATGTTGTAAATATACTTGGCTAAAATTTAACTTTTAGTTTCAACAGCAAAGGTCCTTTCATCTTCAGCCATTTCATCTCTTATGTGATATTTTCTTTTCCTTCCTTTTTTATTTATTTAATTTTTGTCATGCGATTTTGCAATGTTATATGCTGATTTGAAAAATGTCTTTTTTTCTTTGGAAAAATCTACTGTGATGTTCAGACCTATTTCCTACCAGTGCTGAATTAACCTTTCCTACCAGTACTGAATGGATTAAGTTATCCATTCTAAGTTGTCTGTTTTCACTATTTGCAATATAGGGGTACTAGAAATGTTCTTTTTTAATTTTGAATCCTGTGTTAAAACATCATTGACTTGAAATACCTTTGTGTTAAAAGTTATTGTCGACTGACCGCAGGGAGAAACTCTAGTATGTGAATCAGTGTATGGGTGTTAGGTTGACATTACTTGTGAAATGAAAATATTAATGATTCATATTAAAATAGTTTTTAAACACCTACTCGATTTTGTACATTTTTATGTATATAAATTTTCCTCCTTATCCTCTCAAAAAATTTGTCATTATATCTCAGTAGGAAACTTTTTTCCCTTTCTTTTACAAAAACTAGGAACAAACTTACTGATTAAAAAAATGACAGCTTTATTGAGTTAGAATTCATATGCCACACAGTTCACCTATTTAACTTTTTTTTCCTTGTTTTATAAAAAATATGTAACACTAAATGTACCACCATAACCATTTTAAGTGTACAATTCAGTGGTGTTAAGAGTACCAGTAGTAACGACTGACTTGAGCATACCCAATTAACAGATGTACCTTTCAGCCTTGGTGATTGTTTAAATTACATGTAGGCTGAAAAACAACTTTAAGATATTTTAGAAAAAAATAATTATAGAATTTATTGGGAAAGAAAGGCATACTGAACAATTGTTTGTATTAGAACAGTTTCTTATGGACTTAGTATGGAGCCAGTAGTCTTTATTTTTCCTGTGTCTTCCTCTCTCTTTCTCAAGTGTAATATTGGTTGTGGTTGGATGTGAGATGGGGTTTAGAACTGCTAGCCTCGAGGAGAAATGACGTGACCTCAGAGTGGTCTGGATCTGAAAATGAATTGCTAATTGCAGTAAACGATGGGGTAATTCGGAAGGGAAAAATTTGAAGATGAGAAAGAAAGTATTGGGGCTGTTTTGACTCTTACTCAGATATCTGTGAAGATAGTGTTACTTGGTCACCCGTGGTTTTGGCACAGTCTAGAAGGCATTTAGGAGTGTCCGAAGATAGGTTAAAATCTTAAAATAAGTTGATTTGTGTACTTCTACTTTCTATCCATTTCTTTATACAGAATTTTAAACTGAATCTTCA
Organism: Nanger dama; assembly: GCA_917880005.1. Classification (NCBI taxonomy): domain Eukaryota; kingdom Metazoa; phylum Chordata; class Mammalia; order Artiodactyla; family Bovidae; genus Nanger; species Nanger dama. Next base: position 40,595,198 of record CAKJTW010000009.1, on the reverse strand, counting down.
AAAACCTGTTTGAATTATCAAGAATTTCAGAATACTCAAATATTATTAGGAAAAAGACTATGTTGCCATTTGTTAGTTCTGAAATAAGCACATCCCAATTCTCTGATGCAGAGAATGCTTGGGCCTCAGTGATATTCTTGGTGATATTGATGCCCTTGACAATAATGGGCATTCTTTTTTTTTCCTAAGAATGAATTTTTACTTTATTGATGTATAGTGCATGTACAGTATTACAGGTATACAATGTAGTGATTCACAGATTTTAAAGGTTATACTCAATTTATACTTTCTATAAAGTATTGTTTTTCAAATGTTAACCCATTCCTGAGTTCCTAGGATAAAAGCCACTTGATTATGACATCCTTTCAGCATGAATTTAACTTTCTCAAATTTTGTTTAAATTTTTGCATCTATGTTCCGTTTTTTTTTTTTTTTTTAGTTAAACATTTTGTGTTGGAGTATAGCTAATTAGCATTGTTGTGATAGATTCAGGTGAACAACTCAGCCAAAAATATATGTGTCTCTGTTCTTCCTCAATCTCCCCTCCTATCCAGGCTGAATAGTGGACATTCTTAACAAGTACTTCAGTGTTTATATTGCTCCTTGGTGCAAAAGTTTGCCTAACTTTTGGGACTAATTTTAGTTCCATTGGGAGAGTATGGGCAGCTAGTGTTCCTGCAAGTGGGTTGAGTGTTTAGAAGTTCAGCTGAGGTAGGATCATACTGGGTTTTGTCTTCCAAGGAATGTAAGGACAGCTGACAACCGGATTAAAAAAAAGAACTAAGAGGCTGATTATTTTCTGGTTCATCTCTCAGAGCAGCAGTTGTCAAACTTCTCCATCCAAGGACTCCTTTCTTTGCACTCTTAAAACTTTCTGAGGGCTCCATCAGCTTTTGTTTATATGAATTATCTATATCATTTCTTGGCATGTTAGAAATTGAAACTGAAAAACTTAAAAATATGTATTTGTTAGCTAAACATAATAAACCCATTCAAGGTTTTTTTTTTAAGTGAAAGATAACTGTATTTTACAAAACAGAAAAAAACATAAGCAGAGTGGTAGTGTTTTATAGGTTTGTGAATCTGTTCAATGTCTGGCCTAATGGAAGACATTTGGATTCTCCTATCTTCTTCTGTTTTCAGTCCGTTGTGATGTGTTCTTTGGGTTAAAGTATATAAAGTATGGAAAGGGAAGAAACTTTTACCAGCTTCTTCAAATAATTTTACTGTTACACTCCATCAAAATTTGACAAGTGGTAGTTCCTCAAAGGTTCATTGCCATGAGGAATATAACACCCTGTCAGTAAACTTTTAAAACTCGTTGTCCTTACTGACACATGGAATAGGTCTTGCTATTCATGTGTGATTTTATAATATCACGCATTGGTCATTAAATTTAGGTCTTCTGAATTTTGGCATGTTATACAATATTTTAAAAATATCATGTTTGTTAATATCACTACCAGTCTTATTTTAAAAGACCTTAATTATTGGGAAGCCGTAAAGCTTATGGTATTGGGTATGTTTTCCCAACGTCTAATTTTTCTTGAAAGCTAAAATTTTATCCTTGGCAAAGTACTGTAAGCCATTTTCCTCAAGGTGACAAGCTCGGTTTGTTCACTTACAAGAAATTATGGGCCAAGTACCCAATTTTGAGTAACCCCAGCTTGTCCATTTTGTTTTCTTTCACATAAAATTTGTTTTCATGAAAAAGCAAGTGCAGGGCCCTTCTGAGCAGTGCCCTTAGACTGTACACCTGTGAGGCTGCCTGTCCTCATTTCCTGTGAAAGTCTTCCCCTTACCTCTTTTTCCTTCTTCCTTAATCCCCTTATAGATTCTAGGAGGAAAAGGAAAGGTCCCAAGCTAACTTGGGGGTGGAATCAGAAGAGTTTAAAGATGCTTCACATTAAATAATTGTTTTAAATATATTAATTGTAGTGGATGGTGGCCAACAATCCATTTTATAGTTACTGTGTGAAAGGAAAAGTGTTAACCACTCAATCGCATCCAACTCTTGCGATCCTATGGACTGTAGCCCACCAGGCTCCTCTGTCTTGCCTGGATTTTCCAGGCAAGAATATTGGAGTGGGTTGCCATGCCCTCCTCCAGGGGATGTTCCTAACCAGGGATCGAACCCAGGTCTCCTGCATTGCAGGCAGATTCTTTACCAACTGAGCCACCAGGGAAACCCAAAAGTAATCTTATCTTTAAAGGTAGATGTTTTTTTTACTTTATTTATTTAGCATTTCTCATTTAGAGAATTTTTCTCCTTAGGAATTTTATTTTGGGGTCTCCTCAGAAAGTTCTGTGACTCCTCTTCCCTATTAAGATAATTATGAGCCATTATGTTGAAATTATAAAATATTTAGAAATTTAATGCAAACATTTGTGTGGCATGAAAGTATGATATTGTAACAGTCATTAGATCACCTTTAAAACTTGAATTTTTGGTCTTATGATAATGTCAATAAAACTAGTGTTTGGTCTCCCTAACCACCCTCATACCCTCAGAAAAAGATAATCACCAGGAGTGGTTTCAACACCCTCCTTTGGATGATTAATACTTAATGTTCAGGATAATCTATTACAGATTGTTTCAGTTTGATAGTGCAAAATAAATAAACAGTACCTAGCAGTGTGTTTAAAACTTCTGAAAATTTCTTACTAGTTTTCTAGAATTCTGTTTTTATCCTCTAGTTTGAGTATTTCTTCTTTTTCTTTTCTTTCTTACTGGCTTCCTTTTTTCTCTTTTGGTCTAAATCAGTATGCCATCTTCACTCTTTTCTGCTTGTCCTGCTTATGTTAAGACACCTGTGGCTAGTTTCCTTTGTCTTCACAACGTGCTCTAATGCGGTGCAATTCAGCAGTCATCTGCTCTGGCAAGATGTCTGAAAGGGTAAGCACCGTCTTTGGGAAGGGGCTGGAAGTTTCCCCTGCTCCTGACTTTGAGTTGGTGGGTTTGCCCTGGTAAGAGCTGGAGTGTCTGTCTACACGTGCATTCCCCACAGGGTCAATGGTCCCTGTAGATCGTGCATCACTTCTCGCTTAGAGAAACTTCCCTTTAGCTGACTCCCACTTTCTTCCTTATTGGTAAATACCATGCTTTCTAGTAGTTTGTATAATATTTTTTAAGTTTATTTTTCATTTAAGTATAGTTGAATTTACAATGTTGTGTTAATTTCTGTTGTACAGCAAAGTACTCAGTTATACATACATATATATATACACACACACACAAATTCTTTTTCATATGCTTTTCCATTATGGTTTATCATAGGATATTGAATATTGTTCCCTGTGTTATACAGTAAGACCTTTTGGTTGATCCATCCCGTGTATCAGGGGTCCCCTACCCCCAGGCCGTAGGTCACTACCGGTGGCCTGTTAGGGACCCGCTGCACAGCAGGAGGTGAGCAGCAGTGGAGCTGGTGCCACTCCACCTGTGTTTACAGCTGCTTCCCGTTGCTCGCATTACCATCTGAGCTCCACCTTGTCAGATCAGCGGCAGCATTAGGTTCTCATAGGATTATGAACCTGAACGTGAACTGTGCATGCGAGGGATCTAGGTTGTGTGCTCCTTATGAAAATCTAATGTCTGAGGACCTGAGGTGGAGCTGAGGTGGTGATGCTAGCACTGAGAAGTGCCTGCAAATACCGATGATCATTAGCAGAGAGATTTGACCACACAGAGACAGTTATAAATCAGTTGCTTGCAGACTCACATCAAAACCCTATCAGTGAGTGGCAAGTGACAACTGTATAATTATTTCATTATATATTACAATCTAATAATAGTAGAAATAAAGTGCATAAGAAATGTAATGCGCTTGAATCATTCAAAAACTGCCCCACTCACCACCTCCTGAAACCATCCCCCCACCCAACCCACTCCATCGCCATCAGTCCATGGAAAAATTGTCTTCCATAAAACCACTCTCTGGTGCCAAGAAGACTGAGGACTGCCACTGTATATACTAGTTTGCAGCTGCTAATCTCAGACTCCCAATCCTTCCCTCCTCCCCCTTGGCAACCGCAAGTCTGTTCTCTATGTTTTGATTCTGTTTCTGTTTCATAGATAGATTCATTGTGTCATTTTTAGACTCCACATAAAAGTGATACCATATGGTAATTGTCTTTCTCTGTCTAACTCACTTCACTTAGTATCATAATCTCTAGTTGCACCCATGCTGCTGCAAATGGCATTATTTCATTCTTTTTTTTATATAGCTGAATGTATAATATGAATATTTTATTAGTTTTGGGTTTTGTCTTTAAAAGTCCACTGGATTGAATTGTGTGTTTTAAAATTTTGGCCCAACAGATTTTTTGTTTATTTTTTGCTTCACCTCCTTGAAAAAACATCGCCTATAAAATAACATGCCATCAAGAATAATAGGTTTTCTTATACATTTGCTCCAAGGCAGTCTTTTAGTAAACATTTCATATGACACACTGTACATTTTGCTTATGTCCACCACACTGTTTACTAATCAGGATGATTTCTGAGGGTCATTTCTTCTTTCTGATTTCTTTTTTCCTGTCCTATCCCAGTTTGTCTTGCAGGTCAAGTGTAGAATGAATGAGTGAATGCTACTTACTCTGTTTAGTGTTTCATGATAAGATTTATGTTTATGTGTTAATACCATGAACTGCTACTGTATGGTACGATCAAGAGATATAATTGTCCATGAATGTGATTCATCTGGCCAGTTGTAAGTAGTTCTAACAGTTGTAGTTACCTGATATTGATATGTACAATTAAATATTATAATATTTTTCTTTAAAAATATCTGCATGGTAGTAATTGAAAATTTCAAAGTACAACTAAAATATGAATAGGTAAAGTACTCTGTGTTTTTAGTTTTTAAGGAGAGGAAGAAAGTAGATGTGTGGTTTGGGCTTTGTTTGTTTATTCATTATAGGAAAGGAAAATTGAATATTGTCATCTTAAGCTCCCCTGGTCCTATTGGGAGGCTGGCTTCTTTTTCAAGGGGACATTTAAAAATTTATGTAGCACCTAAAATATCTTCTATATTGAGTCCATCTCTTCTATATTTAATTATTTTCCAGGCAAATTAACTTGGAAGCATTTCCTGTCTGGAATATATTTAATTACTTCAGACAGGCAGTCACAGTTCTATTCCTGGGGCATGAAGTCCATTGATGAATTCTGCCTTCTAGAAATACTGTTATTTTCTTGTAGAGTGAAGATTATTGAACCATTATAAAAACTTACATATCGATACTTATTTGAAAACAGATTAAAAAAAATGAAAATATGTTTGTTAGAAATTAAATTTCCTGAAGAGTCAGCAGAGGCTTCAGAAGCATAGTATCTCCTATGCTATTGTATGCCTTTTGCACCACATATGTGCTGTTTAGTAGGTCCTCAGCAGTATTGTGGTTCTGTACTGAGGTCTTCGAGTCAAATTCCCAGCATTAGCCTGGGTTAATAGTACTAGGAGAGACATCGTAGGTCCACCCGCATTGGCAGCTCTACGCAAGGATACATGCCATCTGTATAACATTAATTAATGGGTTGTCCAAACCTTGAGTGCCAGTGAATTTTTCGAATTTCTTGGAAGGAATAAAGTTGACCCTTATTGAATACTTATGACATACACCAGTCAGCTGGGTGGTTTTTTTTCCTGGTTACTTAAATAAGTTTTGGTTGCACAGTCTTCGTTGCTGTGTGCAAGCTTTCTCTAGCTGTGTAGAGTGGAGCTACTTTCTAGTTGCAGTGAGCGAGCTTCTGTCTGTGGTGGCTCCCCCTGTTGTGCAGCAAGGCTCTAGGTACACGGGCGTTCTTAGTTGCAGCATGGAAGTTCGGTTGTGGTGGTGTGCAGCTCTGGGGCCCGAGGGCTTCAGCAGTCGTGACCCGAATGCTCAACACAGGCTCAGTAGTCATGGTGCACAGGCTTAGTTGCTCCAAGGCATGTGGGATCTTCCGGGACCAGGAATCGAACCCATGCCCCCTGCACTGCCCGTCAATGATAGGAATCTGTCATCTCTACCGCCAGCACAGTCCATCGACTGGGTGTTTTTTCACACATTTTCTCAATCTTTCTGCAGTTTTGAAAGCTTGGTGATAGTGTCTCCACTGTTAGGAGATTACCATCCTAAGCCCAGAGGTGTCAGGTAATGTGTTCAATGTTCATGGTCACACAGATAGAGTCAAACAAAGACATAGGTCTTTTCTGTCCCTGGTACATAAAATTCCTCATTTTTAAAAATAAATTTAACATATATTGCTTTTATGTTACTTAAATTTTAAAGTTGATCTAAAAGATGTATCTCAAATACTTCAACCACCTTAGATGCCTACAGTTTAAGTACCTTTAAAGAAATAGACTGGAGCATAGAAAGTCCACTGTAGCGGAGGCTGAAGCTCCAATGTTTTGGCCACCTGATGTAAAGAGCCAACTCATTGGAAAAGACCTTGATGCTGGGAAAGATGGAAGGCAAAAGGAGAAGGGGGCGGCAGATGATGAGATGGTTAGATAGTATCAGCGACTCAATGGTCATGACTTTGAGCAAACTCAAGGAGAACCTGGACAGAGGACCTTGGCATGCTACAGTCCATGGGATCTCAAAGAGTCAGACATGATTGAACAGCAGCAACAAGAATATCCACTGCTATAGGTGCTGGTTGATTCATCAGGTTTTTGTTGTTGTTGTTGTTGCAATTAGATGTTTTCCCTTTTTGAACCATGCATCTCTCATTAGTAAAGCAAAACATTTCTGGCCTGCCCCACCCCGACCCCACCCACCCCCAACCCCGACCCCTGCTATTTAGCTGGACAAGGCAGTGGCACCCCACTCCAGTACTCTTGCCTGGAAAATCCCGTGGACGGAGGAGCCTGGTGGGCTGCAGTCCATGGGGTCACTAAGAGTTGGATACGACTGAGCGACTTCACTTTCACTTTTCACTTTCATGCATTGGAGAAGGAAATGGCAACCCACTCCAGTATTCTTGCCTGGAGAATCCCAGGGACAGTGGAGCCTGGTGGGCTGCCGTCTATGGGGTTGCACAGAGTCGGACACGACCGACGTGACTTAGCAGCAGCAGTAGCAGCTTCATTCTAATACAGAAATGGGTTTTCACTGGCAACTAGTACCATTTCATAACAAAGGATGACTGTGTGATTAATTAGTGTATTTTAAAAGTTAGATCCACTTAAGCCAAGTCTTTCTTAAAGATCTTTTTAAAAAGTATGACTTTCTAATGAACCAAAACAGTTCACAACTGTCTAAAAATAATGGTTCTTTTAGAGATAAAAACACTGCCACAAAATTACTTGTATATGAGAAAATATTGGTAGTGTTTTGGTAGTATTTAAGAATATTGTGCCTCTATAAAACTGATTGTCTAGTTATATACAGCTTTTAATAATACAAATTATTGCTACCATTAAGAGAAACACCTTTTACTTAATGTTTTTCTAGGTTTGACAGCATTTAATTTGCAGATTAAGGGATGTTGACAAGAAAACCTTTAAACTAGTGTCCAATTAGCACTATAATTTTTTTTTAAAAGTGAGGACATTTTAATATTTTCTTCACAGCTGCCAAAGTAGGAGGACAAAGATCTCAGAATAAAGGAAAGTTGCCACCAGGAAATCTTATTCCATGATAGATTCAATTTCATTCAGATGGTCTTCTCTATCTTATTGTCTCCTTATCACCCCCATCTTGCTACTAGCTAATGTTTGGGAACAGCGAAGAACCTAAAAGGATTTTAGGAATCTGCCAGCAAACCACTTAATACAATTTATTTTTTTCCTGTGTAATCACTGACATTCATCCTGTGCTTTTATTATATTTTTATTAAAATTACACTTAGCACTGATATTTGTGAGATTCCATACATAATGTGTCAAAATTGCACACTACTGCTTGGTGCAAAGAAAGAGTTTTGTAAATCATACCAGTTATTGTTTATTATAGGAAAAGCCTTATTATTCAGAAATTTTCCTCATGCTTAGCTAAAATTTGCCTGTCTATAATCTTAGTTTAGGTTTCTTGAAGGTTCTAGATATCTCTTAAAGCAGCACAATTAAATATTCATATTCCATTTTCCTATAACTGTGCTTCAGGACACGCTGCTTTGTTCAGCCTTTCATCTAGGTTAAACATTCCTAACTTTTTGTAACTTCTCCAACACCTTAGCATCTGGATTTTCTGCTGTTCGTATGTGATAACAAGTTGCTCATTATCTCTCCTGATGTCTAGAATGGGTTGCTGTCAATTACGTGAAGTTGTGCACCTTCATCTTCTCCTATCCTAGCTACAGCAGACCTTACTGTGTCCCCACCGTGCGCCTTACATGTCTGATAATGTAACTTGAGATTGTATTAGGGTTTCCCGACATTGTGGAGCTCACTTTTGCAGATAACCTTTGCCACCTCCTACCCTGCCATGAATTGTTCCTCTAGCCTGATCTTCCCTATTTTATGTTAATACCTGTATGAATGACATTTGGATGGTATACATTTTAAACTGTTGAATTTAGACTTGCTGGTTTTCATCGACTCTTTTCACCTGTCAAGTTAATTAAAACACCTAATTTTGTCATTTAGCAAGTTGGACATATTTTTCAGTTGCACAACTATCCTGTGTCTTATTTCCTCATTTTACAGCTGGTATAATACTGGGTTGCCCCTAAAGTTCATTCGTTCAAGGAATACATTGTTCAGTACATTTCTTGATGAAAATGGAAAACATATCTTTTATTTTTTACTTAAAACTGAACACCCTTTGTTGTTTTCAGTCACTAAGTTGTGTCCAACTCTTTGCGGCCCCATGAACAGCATGAATGAACTTCTCAGTCAATCCAATAACATTTCACAGGTTACTTTTGAAAAAGTTAAGTGAAATCACGCATTCATTCTTCAATTAAACAATTACTATGTGTTAAGTAGTAGAGATAAAACATAATTTATCATTAACAGACAAATAAAATGCTGTATGGTCCCTGGCTTCAACTAATTTACATTCCAGTTTGTGGTCAGTGTTTTTCCTTTTGTTGAATAGAAATAGATAATTAGCAATGTATTGTGCTCATGAAAACATACTAATCATAATGGAATAGGTTACATACCAAATTACTAATAAAGATAATAATTGACATTTATATTTGGAGTAGTGTTGCTCTCTGAAATACTGCAGTCAGAAATACTGAGGCCTTGTCCTTAGAACAAACAGTGAAATGATTACAGTTATAAGAGTTCTGCCTTTGAACTTGAGCAATTTGAGATGAAGTCTGGTCTTTTCTTAAAATAGGTTCTAGAGAATGAGGTAAGCTTTATGAAATCAGCTGTTGAAGTCTGTTCATTTTTCAAATAAGTGCATTTTGAAAAGACCCATTCTGTGTGTTGGAATTTCTTACTTGCTTACAGACTTCTTTATTTTTTTTCATTTTTCTGCATGTCTTCATTTCATGCCATTTTTTTTTAGGCCATGCTGTGCAGCTTGCAGCATCTTGGTTCCTGAACCCCTGCCGTGGCAGTGAAAGTGCTGAGTCCTAAACGTTTGACTGCCAGGGAACTTTCCATTTCATGCCATCTTTTAATCTTTCTCTTCTATCATGAGCCATGTAAATAGTTTATTTATTACAGATTGGTTAATTAGTTTTTCAATTATGAGTCAGATTCAGCATATGTAGTTTGTTTTCAGATACCTTTTGTGAAAGAAAGACATTGCCTAAATATTTCTTTAAATATATCTTGAAAGTGTATCTGGCTTGAGCATATCTTTTTGAACTCATAATTAGGTTCTTTCTGATAATAAGAGGAGAGGAGATGGCACCCCACTCCAGTATTCTTGCCTGGAAAATCCCATAGACAGAGGAGCCTGATGGGCTACTGTCCATGGGGTTGCGAAGAGTCAGACATGAATGAATGACTTCACTTTCACTTTTCACTTTCATGCACTGGAGAAGGAAATGGCAACCCACTCCAGTGTTCTTGCTTGGAGAATCCCAGGAACGGGGGAGCCGGGTGGGCTGCCATCTATAGGGTCGCACAGAGTCAGACACGACTGAAGCGACTTAGCAGCAGCAGCTAATAATAAGTGCTAAGTCAAGTAATGGTTCCAAGTATTTCTAAAGCCCGCATTACACTAAACTCAGATATTTACTCAACAGTTTTTACATCAGGCATAGTGTCGATATCTCTCATTTTATTTCATAAATTATTTTAAACAAAGAACCTGAAGTTCCTTTTTATTGGTCAAAGTAGAAGAAATAAAAATTGTAGCCCAGATTTCCTCTGTGAGAAGGATGTGTGTATGGGACCTGTCTGAAGTTTACCCAAAGGTGGATTCATGTGAAATCAACATTTCTTTCTTTCTTTTTTTCAAGAAAGAAATCATAATACTAATGGGATATATTGGGTTTAGGAAAAGAGAAGGGAATCTTTGACCATACCTAGCACAGTTTTGCTTTGGCTTGGTGCTTATGGATTTGGTGTGGTCATATAGAAAATAGCATTTAAAAATGTCATTTCTTTGATGAACAATAAAACATTAGGATTTATGTTTAAAAATTTTGTTTCCAGTGTCGAATAAATTCTTCCTTCCTTTCCAACAGATTTTCTCCAACCTCTGTAGTTTTTTCTCTGAGGAAGGGAGAAGAGAGAAAACAAATGACCGTAGGATAGTGGATAAGTAAAATAAATGATATTAGAAATGTAGTTTCTATTTTATCTTCTTCCAGACTACTAACTGTGTAATCTTATACACTTTATTTTTCTGTGAAAGATGCATACATTATTTTATTGTTTCCCTTGGGTTTTGACCAAGCTTAATTAAATGTTTGTAAAGCACTTTGAGATCTATGGATAAGCACTGTAGATAGTATAAATAAATAAATGCATATTAATCCTAAATGTGGTTAATAATTACTGAGAAGAGCAGACCATTTTTCTCAACTTCATAGTAATTAAAAGGGAATACTTTAGGTAGAAAAAAGTGTAAGTGAATATGATGGATTTAAATTTAGCATGGAGATTTACATTAAGTGATTTCTTGATGTGTATGTAATCTCTATCTTTTGGGTCATTGTTACTGATGTGGCTCAGTGGCAAAGAATCTGCCTGCCAGTACAAGAGACACAGGAGACATGGGTTTATGGGCTCAATCCTGGGTCAGGAAGAGCCCCTGGAGAAGGACATGGCAACCCACTCCAGTATTCTTGCCTGGAAAATTCTATGGACAGAGGAGCTTGGCAGGCCACAGTTCATGGAGTCACAAAGAGCCAGGCATGACTAAGCACGCACACAGAGACGTTCTCAACATGGGCAGAAGGTTGTTACGTGGTCCCTTTTCAGTAGCTGAATCTATTGAGTGCTATTTGCTAAACCTCGATGGTTAAGAAATAGGGTAAGTGTAACTAAATTCAGCCTAAGTGTGATTTTTTTCTTATTTGTGTAAAATCTGTAATACTGGGTTCTCTTAAACTTTCATATTTTCTGTTTGGCATATCATAACCTGGTGTAATTAAATTTCTGTGCACAAGGTAGTATGGATAGTAGAATTTCAGTCCTGCCATCGTGTGTTTTCCAAAATGTGGAGGTTGTAGGCGTGGAGCCAGCTTGGGAGAGAAATCACAGCAGTCTTAGCACAAAAAGCATCCAGTGTCTGAGGATGTGTGATTCTGAGTTCATCTACCAGGGTCCCCGATGAGCTTAGTTTCCTCCTTAGGAGAAGTGACAGGTTTTCCCTCCAGAACGGGCAATGTGGAACTTTCTTCCTAAGGTCGGCTGCCATCAGCATGGCGGTTATTTGCCTTATCTTGGAGAGGGGCTTCTGTCATCTGAACCTGTGGGACACGGGCTAGATGGTGAACGTCGTGTGACTTGATCATTTAGTTCTTGAGTTGCCGTTGACTGTGTGTGTGTGTGTGTGTGTGTGTGTGTGTGTGTGTGTGTGTGTTAGTAGTAGTAGTAGTGGTAGTAATAGTAGTAAATGCACATACGTTTAAATTGATCATTTTAACCATTTTAAGTGTACAGTTCAGTAGCATTAAGTACATTCACCTTGTTATGCAACCATAATCATCCATTTCTAGAATGCTTTCCTCTTACCAAACTGAAACTCTGTACCCACTGAACATAACTCCCCATTTCTCCCTTCTCCCAGTGCCTCACAGCAACCATTCTCCTCTCTGACTATGAAGTTAATTATTCTGGGTGCTTCATATAAGTGGAATCATACAGTGTTTGTCTTTATGTGACTAAATTATTTGCTAGGCATAATATCTTCAAGGTTTGTCCTTGCTGCAGCTTGTGAAGGATCTTGGTCTTTTTAAGATTTATACATACTATCATGTGTATAAATTATGCCATACTTTATATATACATTCATTCATAGGCGGACACTTGGTTTGCTTCTAGCTTTTACTTTTTTTCTTTCAAGGTTTTATTTTTTTAGAGCAGTTTTAGGTTTACAGAAAAATTGAGGAAAAGGTACAGAGATTTCACAGGTATCTCTTCCCCATGGATCATAGTCTTACTCACCAGAATGGTACATCCTTTCTTAAAACCAAGGATGAGCCTACCATATTCATGCAAAGTCCTTAGCTTACCTTAGGGTTCAATCCTGATGTTGTGCAGATGGGTTAGGACAGATATATAGTGAGACATGTATCCATCATTTTAATATTATACAGAGTATTTTCTCTGTCCTAAAAGTCTCCTCTCTGTCCTAAAGGTCTTCTGTGCACCACCTCTTCATTCTAGCTGCACCCCGTCACTCCCAGCTGCAACCCCTGATCTTTTACTGTCTCTGTAGTTTTGCCTTTTGCAGAATGTCATATAGTTGGACTGTACGTACTCTTTTGAGATTGGCTACTTTCACTTAGTAATATGCACTTAATGTTTCTCTGTGCCATTTCATGGCTTCATAGCTGGTTGCTTTTTCGTGTTGAATGATATTTCATTATCTTGACGTACTACAGTTTATTTATACATTTATCTATTAAAGGACATCTTGGTGTGGTTTCCAAGTTTAGGTACTTACAAATAATAGCTTAAATATCTGTGTGCAGGTTTCCATGTGGACGTATGTCTTCCACTGCTTTGGTGTATATCAAGGACTGGGTTGCTGGATTGTCAGATAGAAGCATGTTTAGTTTTGTTAGAAACCACTCTGCCTTCCAAGGTGGCGTACCATTTTGCCTTTCAGTCGACAGTGATTCAGAGTTCCTGCTGTTCCATCTCCTCACCAGCGGAGGTGCTGTTATCAGTGTTCTGGATTTTGCTCATCCAACCAGTCCATTCTGAAGGAGATCAACCCTGGGATTTCTTTGGAAGGAATGATGCTAAAGCTGAAACTCCAGTACTTTGGCCACCTCATGCGAAGAGTTGACTCATTGGAAAAGACTTTGATGCTGGGCGGGATTGGGGGCAGGAGAAGAAGGGGACGACTGAGGATGAGATGGCTGGATGGCATCACTGACTTGATGAATGTGAGTGTGAGCGAACTCCGGGAGTTAGTGATGGATAGGGAGGCTTGGCGTGCTGCGATTCATGGGGTCGCAAAGTCAGACACGACTGAGCAACTGAACTGAACTGAACTGAATAGGTGTGTAGCAGTATCTCATGGTTGTTTTGATTTGCATTTCCCTGATGATATAAGATGTGGATCATCTTTTCATGTCCTTATTGCCATGTGTACATCTTCTTGATGGGGTTTCTATTAAGGTCTTTGGCCCATTTTTAAAACAAATTTTATGTTATTGTTGAGTTTTAAGAGTCCTTTGTAAATTTTGGACAAGTCCTTTATCAGATCTCTTTGCAAATATTTTTTCCCAGTCTGTGGCTTGTCTTCTAGTTCTCTTAATATTGTCTCTTAAAGAGCCAAAGTTTTTAATTTTATGGAAGTCCAGCTTATCTATTATTTCTTTCATGGATCATGTCTTTGGTGTTGTAGCTAAAAAGGCAGTAGTGTACTCAGGGTCATTTCTTTCTGTCTTGTAGGAGTTTTATAGTTTTGCATTTTGTATTTAGGTCTGTGTTGCATTTTGGGTTAATTTTTGTAGATAGTGTAAGGCCTGTTTGTAGATTATTATTATTATTATTTTGCGTGTGGATGTCTATTTGTTACAGCACCATTTGTTGAAGAGACTATCTTTGGTCTATTACATTGCCTTTTCTCCTTTGTCAAATATTAGCACTGACTACTTTAAGTAGTTTATTCGTCTGCTATAGAAAGATATTTGGTATTTTGATAGAGACTGGTTTACAGGATCAACTATGATCTTGTCAGTGTCCATTCCTAGTCACTGAGGATTTCATTCATTCAAAAACCACGTAGCATGCTGTGCACTGCAATACCAGGGGCACAGAGGCAAGCATGATGCCAGTCCTCATAGACAGGGGCGTGTAGTAGGGTAAGCACATACTAACTGCTCAAATAATTAAGTGTAAAGTCACAGCATGGCAGGGAAGTGATCCACAATATGATGGTAAACTTAGGGCATTTCATCAGGGTGTTGTGAGGGGGTGGAGTAGAGTCAGTCCGGATAGAGAAGTCAAGGCGGAGGAAATAGGGTGCAAAAGGTCCTCTTCCTCTTCAAGGAAGCAGTGGGAAGCTATGGGTTTTCTTGATGTGGAAAAGGGGGCTCAGTGGATTCAGGTGAAATGACCAGATTTTAGTCTTTAAAATATCTCAGATGTTATTTGTTAAACTGGTTGAGTGGATGAAGTTAGAACTGAACCCAGAGAGTTTCCTAAGGAGGCTTCTGCAGTTTTCGAGGCAAAAGAATAATGACTGGAGTGTGATGATAGTGACGGAGAGGAAGAGAAGTCTGAGTTTTAGAGAGAATGTCATTACTGGGACATCGTGGAGGATTGGATGTGGAGAGGGTGTTAAGGGTGACTTGCCGATGTCTCAGTCGTGTCTCAGGACCGTGGCGGTCCTCCATCGAGAGGGCAGTGGGATGAGGGATGATGGAACCAAAGCAGGTGATTCCTGGAGAGGTCAGGTTGTGAAGTGGGGAAGCCATCAGACAGTAGTAGCCTGGTAACCTCAGGAGAATGCAGGATCTCGGCAGGATTTCTAGGTTTGGTTTTGCTTTTGAGATGGGAGAGACCTGACTGGTTCAAAAGTCAGTGTGGAGAACCTCTAGTGGTGAGAGAGAGGTTTGAGTATATGTGGGAGAGAAGGGGTAATGGATAATATAAGAAGTCTGTGAACGGGGCATGTCTGGGGGAGAGGGATCCAAAATAGAGGTGTGGGGGCCCGGCTGCCTTCACGTGTGAGGGGGAGGAAAGAAGATAAGCGCTGTGGGTGTGGCTTAGGTAGGGAGAGAGGGAAACAGGAGTCAGCAGGCGCCAGCAGGTCCAAAGCCAACTGTTCCAGTGGCTAGATGTTCCATATTTATTTTCTGTTATGTACTCCATTTATGGGTAGAGGTGACTGTGAGAAATGGACCCGGGCTTCCAGATTAAGATGTCCACTATAATGCTCTCTTTTCACATAACCTACTTACCTGGGTGGAGTTCAGAGTCTGTGGCAGAATAATACAACCTTATTAAATTTCAACCTTCTGCCTCTAAGTTTTGTTTTTTTTTTTTAATCCTGAGCAGGTTTATTTTGATATTGTTTGCAAGGTGCTATATGTGTGTGTGTGGGCGCGCGCACGCATATGTATGGGTGTTTGTGAAAAATCACATCTTCTAAATTTATACAGAGCTTGCATTTTGTGAATTTTTGGTGGTTTCCTATAGCACAGCGATATTTGAGGGTGGGGAAAGTGGTCACATCCATTTTTGTTTCTTCACCTTGGTGAAAAAAATCATATTTTAGTTCAAAGCTGTTCAAGTAAGTCCTTGCTCTGCCTTCCCACCCTGTCTTCAGTGATATTATTTGGAGTCAGCAATCAATGGATTCCACCCCTCTGAGACTTGCTTAACCTACAGCTGCTGATACAACACAGGCAAGAGCACGTTACTTTATCTGAATTGTCCATCGCTACCTTAATGAGTGAAATGGTTAAGGAGAGGAGGGGGCGAGCCTTAAGGAACGTGTGTACCGTTTGAGCTGAATATTTCAGTGTATATAGGGGAGGGAGGGCGAGAGAGAAATCCACTTACATCACTAGAACTGCATTGACTGTGAGCCTTGCAGGTTAAGAGACAGACTCCAGTGTCTTGCTTTCTGCAGGAAGCAGCAATGCCGCCTGTTTCCTAAGAGGAATTTTTATTTAGAAAAGGAAGCTTTCTCTCTACCCAGGAAATGGCTTTCCTTGTGCGTTGCTATGCCAACTGCCTGCAGCCATGGTCCTCCAAAGTAAGCACAATAATGTAATTATATTGGTGTATTGCATTCAGACTCCTGCTTCTCGAGACTGTGTATGTGTGTGCATGTGCCGTGTTTCTGTTAGTGACTCTCTCGCTGGCAGTCATGGTTGTGTTGAGTGTGAGGGACAGACATCATTAGATCAAATGTCCATCAGTGTCATGCCGCTGAGATTAATTGTGCAAACTTGGTTAGTGGAGTGGGACAGAGATCACTGGTCACTGCTCCGTCAGCATCACTGGCAGCCAGGGAGGAGGTCCCGATTCACACGCTCTGCCCTGGTTCTTTCTTTCTTCCTCTTTCTTCTTTTTACCATGGTCGGAGGGTTCCGTACATGTGATTGCAAATGAGACAAGAGTGTTAACAATGCTTGGCTGAATGCTGGAGACTGGTTCCTCCACCACCCTGATATCATTCTGTAGGAAGCCTTTTGGAGGAGAGTCTGTGTGCAGTCAGCCATTTTAGCTTTTTTTTTTTTCTTTCCTCCTTTTCTTTTGCCTCTTGTTCTTCAGTCTCAGAAATGATCTTGCTCTCGGGGAAGACTGAAAGTTGGATAAGATTTCCTGGGTCTCGCTATAGCTTGAGACAGTTAGAATTTCTGTGTTATAAAAATGGAGACCAGCAGGGTCGGGCAGATCCCTTTTCTGGTCCGCAAGTGTGAGGGTTTTCAGCTCACCGGTAGTGAGACTTGAGGCTGCAGCTGACTCTCCTCCTCCTCCTTTTTTTTTTTCTTCTTGCTTTCTGTTTCTTTTTTCTTTTAATTCATTGCTGTCAAGGGTGACTTGCCGTCCATGAGAGACTGTTACATGATGTGTAAATTCAGCCCAGCATATGTTTCTTCATTATGAAACCACTAGCAATCCCAGCTAACCATGGAGTTATGGGCCAGCAGGAGAAACATTCAGTAAGTACCTCAAATGCTGCTTCTGCTTCCATCGCACGTCATAGAGAACGGCTTTAAAATGGGGATGATCACTGCTTCTCTTCGAGGAGGGGCAGGGTTTTGAGAGGGTATGACTTTCTGCTTGGAGGAGGGAGGGTAAGTTACAGCTGGCTTGTTCTTCCAATTTTATTGTGATTAAAAAAATTTTTTTTAAAGCCGAGACCAGTAGTCCACTTAAAGCAAGATCACGAACATTGGTAGATACTGGATGGCTGCTTTTTATAATCAGAAATTAAAGCTTGATAATTCAGCTTTAACTTAATACTTGAATAGTTTTTTAAAATATTTGTATAGTTGAATTTCATGAGAGATCACAAAAAGGTTATTGGAAACAGGCGTCTGTAGTATGGAATTCACATGTAGGCTTGGGGGAGGGAGGAGAGCTTTGGCTATTGATTTGGTAATAAAACGATCAGTGAGACTCATCTGACTTCTTAATGTGTATTAACAGGTGATGAGAACACAAGGTTCTTTTTAATGCCACGAGTGTTGCTTCTTTATAATTGATCCCATGAGTCAGCCCTGCATTTGTCATGCTGAAATCCCACAGGCAGCTACTGCTGTTTGCGAGAAGCACTTTTCTCTGGTTAATCCCAAGTCCCAGACTCCTGCTCCAGGAATGCAAGTTCTCACTTTGCTGCCTTCATATCACCATGTTGGAAGTTTGCTGCCATCACACTGATTCATATGTGTGTAAATATATATATTTAACTGTCCCGAATGAAAATGCATATATTTAGGCAGCTTATATAGTCATTAGTCTAAATATTTTTAAAACATCTATTCTTATATCCTGGCATCTGGTGAGTATTCTACTAGGTATAGGAATTATCTTTTACGTATACTAAAATGGTTGAGATGTTAAACTTCAAAATGGAGATAAATCACTGAGGCTTTGAAAATGTATAGACAGAGGCCATGAATTAGCATGTTTAGGTGCCTGGATTTGTCTAATTTGGTTTTGTTCACCGTCATGAACAACATTATTAACTAAATCTGAGAGGCTTTCTGGGACGCTGCGGGTGCAGTCCCAGGGTGGGAGCCATGGATGGTCCCGGGCTGCGGCCGTGTTGGAAGCGTGTTATGATGCAGGGCTTGGAGCCCAGCCCCGCTGTAATGAGATCCTTGTGGTACCTCTCTAATTAAATCTCTTCGGATCAGATCCAAAAAAAGACCAGCCTTATACTTAATTTCACTAATAAGAAATGTTGTTATAGAGAAGTTCCACTCTGGTTAGATTTTATTAACAGGGCCTCTGACGTGAAGCTCCTCTGCACTCTGGAGTTTTCCAGGGACCAGTAAGCACGTTCCTTAAACAGCACCTGAGGAACCTTAGAAGCAAAGTTCAAGTCACAGGCTCCTTATTTACCTTTTCATTGGTCCTTTCTCAGAATGGAGAGATGGGGTCACTGAAATTAATAATAATATGATCACTTTTATTTTGTTCTGTCTGTGCTGGGTCTTCGCTGAGGTGTGTGGTCTTCTGTAGTGGAGGTGCTCGGGCTCTCTAGTTGGCATGTGGGCTTGGTTGCTCCACAGCATATGGCATCTTAGTTCGCTGACCAGGGATCGAACCTACCTTCCCTGCAATGGACGGCAGATTCTTTACCACTGAGCCATCAGGGAAGTCCCAATAATAATATGATTTTAATGAGCAGAAAAATTGTTAAAGTATTTACTGGTGACTACATTTGTGAAAATGGTATTACCTGTTCAACCACTCAAACAGTGCATAGAGGCGTGTTCCCAAAAGCGTATTTATTTCTTGACAAGTGTTTAATGTTTTACTAAATTCCAGGGTCATGATTTGATAAAAGTAGCCCTAGCCATAAGATTTCTGTGAGTCAAGTGCTGTGTAGAAAACATGTCAGTGGTGTCTCCTACGACACTTTTGTGACAGATTGAAGACCTGGAGTTCTCTGTCCAGAGCAGCCTCTGGGGCGAGGCTGTCAGGATCCTGCTACCTGGTCCTCGTTGATGAGGCCTTTGGTTATCTAGGCTCTGCTGGTTAACTGCAGACTTTTAAGATTTGAATGTTTGAAGGAGTTGAAACAGGAGAATCTTTTAAGATTTTAATTTTGTGCAGGAGTTGAACAGGGGAATAACTTTCCGGCTCTCACATAGTAGGTGACTCAGTAAATAGCTGTTGAGCAAATGTGAGTGGGACGCCCCTCTTGGCCCTGTGAGGTTTTATGAGCTTTCACGAGGATAATGTCAGAGCTAATTTTAAATGAGTAAAACTTAGTAAAGTCAAAAGTAATTTCCATTTTTTGCCTCTTCAAAAAGTTTGTGGCTGTTAAGTGGCTTTGTTTCTTTGACTTCAGAAGGGGGTGAGATGCTGAAAGGCAACACCGTTACACTGGGGGATTTTTCGCTATAGCTGTGGCTGAGCTCAAGGAGTAAACTCAGTTTTCGTACCTTGTAAGAATATTCAGGATCTTAGGGGCTTTTATTCTTGCCCCGTCCTGCTCTGTGTGTCATCTCAGCTGCTGACACTTCTCAGGCGCACATTAAACACTGTCGAATTTCCCATGTGCACGAGTTTGGGGGCCTCATTTAACCCTTTACACTAGTGTATTTCATATGTGTTGCCACCTCTCCTCACTGGTCCTCTCCACCTGGCCAGGCGTGAACACCTGGGCGTCACCAAGACCTCGCCTACATCTGGGCTCTCTTCTCACCGCCTCGTGCTCACTCTCCAGGGGAGCCTTGTGATCTGAGGAATTTTGACAATAAGAGATTATTAGCATTTTAAAATGTATCATAAAACTGCATTTCCAATAGACTACTATGGGACACTAGGGGTACAGACTGTTCAGTTCAGTTCAGTCGCTCAGTCGTCTCTGACTCTTTGCAACCCCATGAATCGCAGCACACTAGGCCTCCCTGTTCATCACCATCTCCCGGAGTTCACTCAGACTCATGTCCATTGAGTCAGTGATGCCATCTAGCCAAGCCATCTCATCCTCTGTCATTCCCTTCTTCTCCTGCCCTCAATCCCTCCCAGTATCAGAGTCTT
This sequence comes from Nanger dama, assembly GCA_917880005.1. NCBI lineage: Eukaryota > Metazoa > Chordata > Mammalia > Artiodactyla > Bovidae > Nanger > Nanger dama. The sequence continues at coordinate 40,574,937 of CAKJTW010000009.1, read as the reverse complement.
TTCCAATGAGTCAGCTCTTCTCATGAGGTGGCCAAAGTACTGGAACTTCAGCTTCAGCATCATTCCTTCCAAAGAAATCCCAGGGCTGATCTCCTTCAGAGTGTTAATAGGTGTTATATGAGAAAAGCTTCACAGGCTTAGTAAGTTGGGGGAGACCTAGGGGTGACATGTGAGAGGTTGTTACAAGCTGTTTACAAGCTGTTCTGCCTTCCACCTGCCTTTTCACCTCCACTTTGGATGAACTAGCGGAGGAGGGCCCCTTAAAGTTGTGCCCTATAGAGTGACTTAGAAACTTTGTACATTTTTAAAAATTAGTCCGTTAAAATAAGTCAGCTTGATACTACTGAACTGATCATCTGTTTTCCAGTTGTACTTTTTGGTAGAATTATTGATATGTGTAGTGCTCTGTACAATAAGTGAGACTTCAGTTGTGATTAAATGATAGTTTTAAAAAAGTGGCTGATATAAGAAAATGCCTACTTAAATGCAGGGAATAAACAGTGATAGCTATCATTTATTGAGCACTTAATGTGACAGGCATAATACCACATGCCCTGACGTTATAACAACCTGCTAAAGAAAGATTTATTATCACCCTTTTAGATATGCTGAAAATGAGCATTAGAAAGGTTAAAAAAATACTTTTCCTTAGGACTAGTAAGTGGTGGCAGAGAAGGCAATGGCACCCCACTCCAGTACTCTTGCCTGGAAAATCCCATGGATGGAGGAGCCTGGTGGGCTGCAGTCCATGGGGTCGCTAAGAGTGGGACACGACTGAGCGACTCCACTTTCACTTTTCACTTTTGTGCATTGGAGAAGGAAATGGCAACCCACTCCAGTGTTCTTGCCTGGAGAATCCTAGGGACGGGAGAAGCCTGGTGGGCTGCCGCCTGTGGGGTCACACAGAGTTGGACACGACTGAAGGGACTTAGCAGCAGCAGCAGTAAGTGGTGGAGCATCACTGGAGCCCAGGTGTATCTGATTTCATAGCCCTGCTTTACCCACTGCTTTCTATGGCCCAGTTTAATCTAAATCAGTTGTGTGGATTGTATACATATCAGAACTGATGTGAACTATTGGAATACACAACTTAAAAAAAAATGCTTGCTTTTCTCCTGCTACTCCTGTTTCTCCTGGTATGTGTGACATTCCAAGTTTATATATTATGATCAAAATTATCTTACAAACTTTTAAAAACATAGTTTTGTAAAACTATCTGAGAGATAATAATACTTCTGTCAGCCCATCACAGAAGGACAAACACTGTATGATTCCACTTATAGGAGGTCTCTAGACCAGCCAGATTCATAGAGACAAAAAGTAGAATGGTGATTTTACAGGTTGGAGGAGGGGAAGAGTGGAGACTACTTCTTGTGGGTATGGAATTTCACTTTGGGAAAATGAGAGAATTCTAGAGGTGGATGGTTGCCCAGCATTGTGAGTGTACTTAATGCATCAGAACTGTACACTTACAGGTGGTAAAAATGGTTAATTTTATGCTTTCTATATTTTACCATAATAAAAGAAAATGTAAAAAAACAATAGTGCTTTGGTGTCTTTGGATGTTGTCTTGAGGCTGGAGTTGGGATGATCAGGAGCAGTTACCATGTGGCCCGATTCCTTTCCCGCCTGCTCTTCTGTTTGGTCCTGTTGGGACCAAACAGTTTTAATTGCTGTTTAACTCTTTCAGCATAAACTCGATGCCTCAACTTCTGCTTCCTTTGTAACTTCTGGACAGCCTGCCCCTGGCTACCTGTGCTCCACGGGCAGCCCTGACCTGGCTGTTCACAGCCCTGTTTCTGCTCACGACCATCTCTCTGAAGTCCACACTGGCCCTGACTCATCTGTAGCCACAAGCCATCATTTTATGAGCCTAAGTTCCCACTGGTCACCAAGACCCTCTGTAATCTACCTTCTCTAACTAAGGAGCACATTTTCCCCCACCTGTGCCTTTTTCATTTAGGACAAGATGCTCTGATTACCGACACTAAGGCTCATTTTCTTTGCTTGCTTCTCAGCCTGCAGTGCTGTGTGCTTGACTTTCATTTGCTCCTTGCTTCTATTCATCTCTGCTTCCTCTGAATGATAATTTAGTGGCACTTAATATGTAATTCTTAATTTTATTAATTTTTGTAATTGGTTTGGTCTTTACAGTTAGATGAGACATTGTATCTTGAGTGAATTATCCATCTTCCTGGTACCAGGTGTGAAGGATACAGTTGGAATGAAAAACAGTTTATCAACTGTTGAGAATACAGAATAGAGAAGCTTTTCTAGGATGGAAGAGTCACAAGTGAGGCTTCCAAGGATATGAGGAATTAGGAGGTTATGAGAAAAACAATGAGATCATCACCATTGGAATGAGTGGATTATGTCAGGGAGAATAGGGCAATGCAGGTGGCGGAGGAAGGTGTTAACCCGACAAATTAATGGCCATGAAGGTCCAGCAAAGGAGTTAACCAACCACCTCTTTTCTGACTCCCAACTCTCTGTCTTTAACTAGAAAAGATCTAAGAAAACGTAATTTTTAAAAAAATTGCTTTTATCCTACCGTGGCAGTCTGACCTTGTCTATAAACACTGGGTAGTGTCTTTTTAATACAATTTTACTGATGCATTTTCCTTAGCAGTGTGGAAGATAGTGCTGAGATTAATCATAGCTGTTAGACTATGCTTCTTTTGGGTTAAGATTCCACCTCTTCTTTATCTGATCTTCATTTTGTCTATTATGACAGATATATTTCCTGAGATGAAATAAACTTATCTTTGGGGGAGGTTTTCCACTGTGCTAGCTCACAGAAGCCTGAGAGGAAGCAATATCCTATTGTTTTATTCAAGGACAAGGTCATCTTGTCTTGGATTTGGGCCAAGAAATCCTGGCAACAAATAATAGATCTTTTACCCCCTTAGAAGTAAAGAAATAAATTGTAGGGACTTGCCAGTGCGTTGTATACACTGCTTATATGGGTAAGATTGAAGAAAGCTCTGTCCCATTGTAGGATGTGTTAAAGAAAAATCCTTACTTTTGGTCAAAAGAAGAAGGATACTTTCCACCTTTGCTTTTAAATATTGTTTAGTAATGAGCCATTTAAATACAGAGTACATAAAAATAAAACCAATTAAGATGAGTAGAAAAGAGAATTCTCAGAATGCATATTTTTAGAATATCAATTACTTCTTTAATCATGGTAAAATAAAAACTATAGTTTTAATTTCTTATTTAAAATATCATATTTTATATGTTTGAAATGCTGGTATTTAAGCCAAAGTAAATACTCTGTAAATTTGGTCACATAGATATAACTGGAGAAGGAAATGGCAACCCACTCCAGTATTCTTGGCTACAGAAACCTGTGGACAGCGGAGCCTGGTGGGCTGCTGTCCGTGAGGTCGCACAGAGTCGGGCATGACTGAAGCAGCTTAGCATGCATGCATGCACTGGAGAAGGAAATGGCAACCCACTCCAGTGTTCTTGCCTGGAGAATCCCAGGGATAGAGGAGCCTGGTGGGCTGCTGTCTGTGGGGTCGCACAGAGTCAGACACGACTGAAACGACTTAGCAGCAGCAGCAGCAGATATAATTATCCCTGAACTATGACCTGAAATTTCTTTAGTCCTTGATTTTAGTCCTGACCATACTCTTAAATATTTTATTCAGGCAATCTGTTTAAGAATCCTTCTAAGAGTGATGACTCAAGTTTTCTTTTTCCTGTGCTTAATAGTCATTTAAAAATTATTTTTATTTAATTTAAATCCTTGATGAAGAATGTTTTAGTGCTTACTTTATGTTGTTGTTTAGTCACTAAGTCATTTCCGACTCTTTTGTGACCTCATGGACTGTAGCCCACCAGCCTTCTCTGTCCATGGAATTTTCCCTGGCAAGAATGCTGGAGTGGGTTATCATTTCCTCCTCCAGGGGATCTTCCCAACCCAAGGATTGAACCCACGTCCCCTGCAGGTGGGTTCTTTACCTCTGAGCCACCAGGGAAGCCCTTACGTTATGTACCTAGTGGAAAAAAGTAACTTATGTATGTAGCAGTCTTTTCAAAATTTTTCCTACTAAAAGCAAATGACCACTTTATCATTATCCATGTATTTTATTTGGATTATGATTTAGTTATGAACTTAAAAAAATAAGATTTTAAAAAGAAAGGAAAATGAGTGTCTGGATGAGAGAAATACCTGTGAGAGAAAGTGGGGTGCAAGCGTGTGTGTGTGTGTGTGTGTGTGTGTGTGTGTGTGTGTGTGATTTAAATGAAAGTCAGTGTCCTCCAGGTCTCTGTTAATTTCTTTGTTCTACGATCTTTGCTTTCTATGACCTCCTTATTTTTCTTCACCATTAAGACATGGTCTTTATTTTTGGAGACCTGACACATGCTTATGATTGTTTCCATGTACAGTATTAAAATGCCAGGACTATTAGTCCTCCCTTAGGTGTTACACAGAGCGAGTTAAGTTAAAGTGTCTATTTTGGGGAACATAGATAAGCTTGTTCAGAAACACACGAGACCATAAATGCACATTTACACACTCAAGCACGTAGAGAAATGATGTAAGAGAGCTCCCCCATAAAGTATCCTGTCCTTCTGCAGACCATAGCACACACTGGCCTCTCAGACCCGTGGTCCCTGGCCCTCCCTTTCCTGCTGGTCTGGAAACACCCTGGCCACATAGAAAGGGCCAGTTGTCAGCCTCTGCCATTTTGCTTGTTGACCAAACCTCTCGAATGGGTCTTTAAAAAAAAAAATATTTATTTACTTTTGGCTGTATCGAGTTTTCATTGCTGCACGCAAACCTCTTTCTAGTTGTGGCATGTGGGAGTCTTAGTTCTCTGACCAGGGATCAAACACATGTCCCCTGCAGTGGAAGGCAGACTCCTTTTTAAAAAAACTTTTTATTTTGTGTTGAGTTATAACTGATTAACCATGTTGTGGCAGTTTGGGGTAAACATTGGAGGGACTCAACCATATGTATACATGTGTCTCTTCTCTCCCACACTCCCCTCCCATCCAGGCTGCCACATAACATTAAGCAGAGTTCTCTGTGCTCTACAGTGGATCCTTGTTGGTTATCCATTTTAAATACAGCAATGTGTACATGTCCATCCCACACTCCCTAACTATACCTTCTCCTTATCTGGAAGGCAGATTCTTAGCCACTGGACCATTAGGAAAGTCCCTAGTATGGATCTTTTATGTAAATTATTCTGTGTTCTCTCTGTCTCATATTGGTATCTATCTATCTATACGAGTGTATATTAAATATAAGGATATGTATTTGTATATGCTCAGTTACGCAGTTGTGTCTGACTCTTTGTGACCCCATGGACTATAGCCCACCAGCCTCCTCTGTCCATAGGATTTTTCAGGCAAGAATTCTGGAGTGGGTTACCATTTCCTCCTCTAAGGGATCTTCCCGATCTAGGGATCAAACTAGTGTTTCTTGTGTCTTCTGTACTGCAGGCAGATCCTTAACCACTGAGCCATCAGGGAAGCCATATATAACAACGGATTTTGTTTTTTTGTACAGTTTGTGATATGTCATATTTGCACAGTTTATCCACCAACCTCCAGTGTTTATACTTGAAGACATTGTACAAATAACCCCACGTGCTACAAATCTCCTCATTTTGTATCAGGATACCATGCCTTCTTCATCACCTATACTACATACTCATTATAAGGCTGTTCTCAGAGCCATCGTGGGCATGGACTCACTTTACAACATTTAATCAATAAAGTGCCAATCTGAAAAACATTTTTGAACTACTAAGGTACATATTCTTAGTGAACTATGGAGAAGTATGTTACTAATTTATAATATTGACTTGGTTTGATTGTAAAATAAAGCATACCTCCATATGTATATATGTTATTTCATGCGTGTGTGTGTGTTTATGTAAATATGATTGGTCCAAAATTTATATGTAATTTACATATGTATAAAAAGCTTAGAATTCTGTAAGTTTTTTGGCAGAGGCTTATTTTCAGGGGATGGCAGAGGATAAGATGGTTAGATAACATCACTGACTCAATGGCATGAATTTTAGCAAATACTAGGGGATAGAAGAAGACAAGGAAGCCTGGCATGCTGCAGTCCATGGGGTCTAAAGAGTTGGGCACGACTTAGCAACTGTAACAATAACAATTTTCAGGGATATCTGAAAATGTGTGTGATCTTCTGTGATAATCATTTTATTTTCTTATAGCTCTATTTGGAAGTGAAGTTTGCTCAATCATGTCTGACTCTTTGCAATCCCATGGACTTTACAGTCCATGGAATTCTCCAGGCTAGAATACCAGAGTGGGTAGACTTTCCCTTTTCCAGGGGATCCTTCCAACCCAAGGATTCAACCCATGGATCGAACCCAGGTCTCCCACATTGCAGGGGCTTTCCTCATAGCTCAGTTGGTAAAGAATCCACCTGCAATGCAGGAGACCCTGGTTCAATTCCTGGGTCGGGAGAAAGGATAGGCTACCCATTTCAGTATTCTTGGGCTTCACTTGTGGCTCAGCTGGGAAAGCTCTATTTTAGAGATCTGAAAAATACAGATTAAGATGGGAAGCCCTTATTATGGATTATCTCCAGTAGATCAACATTTCACTAATTTTAAGTTCCAGTGTACACCGTCATGGCCTTTGATAAGAGACAGTGAAATATGGCTATAGAAAAGGTATATAATTATAATCTTTTAATTGTCTCTCTTCTCTAAGGAAAAAACATGAGTTCAGCCTAACAGTTTTACTCTTTTAAGTATTTTTAATAAGTGAAATCACTCTTTTTCATTTTTCTCAGTAATTAAGAAAACTTTAGAGTTAAGTGGGAGTGTTATGCCATGTAGTATTTCTGAGTTTTCTGGAACTGAGACGTTCACAGTACCTTTAATATTAGTGAAAAAGATTGCCTAGAGATGTCAGTAAGAATTCAGAAGTATTCTATAGTTACTGGGCTACAGTGGCTGGGTTAATAGGGCAGGGTGCAAGGTTTGCAGAAATTGAGGGATGGGTACAATTCACATGTCAGGTTTCCAGTAATTGAGAATGTCAGGGATTAAATTAATTTTTCTAGACTTATTTGTTTTCTTTTCTTCATTTTTAAATGGCAATTTAAAAATGTTAATTTTTTATAATACCTTCATACTAACATATTTCTTATGATTTCCTGTTTCTTATTGATCACTTCCTGGTGGCTCAGATGGTAAAGAATCTGCCTGCTCTGTGGAAAACCTGGGTTCAATCCCTGGGTGGGGAAGATCCTCTGGAAAATTGGGGGCAGTATTCTTCCCTGGAGAATTCCATGGACAGAGGAGCCTGACGAACTACCGTCCATGGGGTTGCAAAGAGTCAGACACAGCTGGGCAACAAACACACACACATACACGTTTCTTATTGAAAACTTCCATTTGTGGAAATAATCAAATGTCAAAATCATACTATTTATTTATTTTGATCATGCCATGCAGCATAAGGAATCTTAGTTCCCAATCAGGGATCAAACCCACACCTCCTGCCACTGAAGCACAGGATTGTAATCACTGGACTGCCAGGGAAGTCCCAGATCACATCCCAGATCAGCTTTAGGGATAGCATTTACCCAAAAGTGAAAATGAAAGTCTCTCAGTTGTGTCTGACTCTTTGCAACCCCGTGGACTCAAGCCTGCCAGGTTCCTCTGTCCATGGGGATTCTCTAGGTAAGAGTACTGAAGTGGGTTGCCATTCCCTTCTCCAGTGGATCTTCTCAACCCAAGGATCGAACCTAGGTCTCCCACATTGCAGAGGGATTGTTTCCCAGCTGAGCCAACAGGGAAGCAACATTTCCCAAATATAAAAATAATTTTAAACCATTTTATTTATAAGAGGTATCCTTTGAATAGATACACTAAATTTTACTGCTTGTTTTGTCTGATGTTATGGCTGTTTAGGTGGTAGTTTGGTCTGTGGTTTGTCTGTTATTTGTTTTGTTCATAATTTATAATTAAAAATTAAAAATACCTAGCTATACATATGCTTATTAAAGAGAAATAGAAAACAGATAAAGATGAGAAAAGGATTACCATTTTACTACCCAGATAAAATCTTTGGTAACATTTTGATACATATCTTTGTATTGTGTGTGTGTGTGTGTGTGTGTGTGTGTGTGTATATATATATATATATAGTACATGCATATAATATATATATTGTGTGTGTGTGTATATATATATATGGTGCCAACTTATTAAAGAGACACATTTTTACTATTATGAAACTTCTGTCATAATCTGCCTTGTCTGTTTTATAATGTTAAAGTTTGCCATATAATATATATTAATATGTAACATGGCATGTGTGTTGTAGATAATGTAGCATATGAAATATATAGAAATTAAAAATTGAGGGAAACGTTATTTACTTAAGAGCTTCTTTAATTAGTGTTAGAATTCCATTCCAATATGGGAAAAAAAGAATCCAGCGTGGTTTTAATGAAGTTTGCTGTAGTCATGCTGCTGCTGCTGCTAAGTCACTTCAGTTGTGTCTGACTCTGTGCGACCCCATAGACGGCAGCCCACCAGGCTCCCCCGTCCCTGGGATTCTCCAGGCAAGAACACTGGAGGGGGTTGCCATTTCCTTCTCCTATGCATGAAAGTGAAAAGTGAAAGTGAAGTTGCTCAAATCCGACTCTTCGCGACCCCATGGACTGCAGCCTACCAGGCTCCTCTGCCCGTGGGATTTTCCAGGCAAGAGTACTGGAGTGGGGTGCCATTTCCTCCCTCCAAATAGATGACATGCTTCAGATAGAATTGGATGGGGTGCCATTGCCTTCTCAGGCTGTAGTCGTACTGTTGTGCTTTTCTTGAAGCTTATGCAAAATTTTAAGATACAAAAGTGTCAAAAGAAAAAGTGAACTTTCAAATAGCTAAAGAAAATATAAACATCTGTGGCAACGCTTCTTTCCTTTTCCCATTCTACTGTAGAATGTGATTTTGTCACTGAAATTCTGTGTTCTTTTGAGTTGGGCATGTTTCTAGACTTCTCCTGTTTTATTTTGCCTCTCTCCTCCCCTCAAAATTAACACCCTGATTTGTAACTAAGATTTAAAGAATATCTTTGGTGAACAAGCATCACAAAAGTTGATAGTAGTGCTATTAACTGAAAGGTTATTCTGCTCTAGAAAAAGAGCTATAGATAAACTATGCTGCTGCTGCTAAGTCGCTTCAGTTGTGTCTGACTCTGTGCGACCCCATAGACGGCAGCCCACTAGGCTCCCCCGTCCCTGGGATTCTCCAGGCAAGAACCCTGGAGTGAGTGGCCATTTCCTTCTCCAGTGCATGAAAGTGAAAACTGAAAGTGAAGTCGCTCAGTCGTGTCTAGCTCTTAGCGATCAGATGGACTGCAACCTACCAGGCTCCTCCGTCTGTGGGATTTTCCAGGCAAGAGTACTGGAGTGGGGTGCCATTGCCTTCTCCATAGATAAACTATATGCCTCCTAATTTTTTCTCAGAGCAAGAGAACAGAAGAGAATATAGATGTAGTTCTCACTTAATAAAAGCATCTTCAGTATTAGTGGAATGAAATGTCAAAATAAATTGAGCACTCATTAAATTAGAAGTCTGTGTTGATACGAAAGTATGTGGATTAAAAGAAATGCATCCTTATGTAAGAACACCTTTGACTAGTGCAGCAGCATTCTCAAATCATTGTGAAACATGAACTGTTATGGGAATAAAAATTACAAAAAGTTACATTATTCTTGTGCTTTGCTTATTTAAGTTTAATTGTGTTTGTTTTGAAATTATATGTTCTACTTAATTGTCTTTTGAAAAGAGAAGATTAATAATGAAGCAATGTATTTTGAATGTTTTCTTGTGGGTTTTATCCAGGTTTCTATAAAAATAGTTTAAAAATATGGTTTGAAAATCATGCATCTGGTTGGACTAGCATGTATTTAAATGCTGGGTGAGCAGCTGGGACAGAAAATACATAGGAGAGCCCTGGCAGGACTGTCACATGTGATTCAGCTAGACAAAGAAGGAAATAAGACTTTAACTGTGTTACAGACAGGGGTAGGAAACAAGATAAAAGGAAACGGGTGGTGGAAGGGGGAGCTTTTGCAAGACAGAGTACGCTCAAGCACTGAAGCTTAAGTGTCCATATTCAAGCAAGGAAGAGTGAGTGGACTGGCATGACTGGTGTGGAGGGGGCACCTGGGGGATGTGGGTTGATGCCGGAGAGGCCTTTGAATGTCAGGTCAGAGAGCTTTGGCCTAATGCCGTCAACTTATGTAATAATTAAAAAGCCGTTCACTATAGAATATAAGGAAATAAAAGTGTGATGCGGGATTCCAGTGGCCGTGATTTTGGTTTCTGAAGTCTGGGCTCTCTTCCTTCAGGGTAGCTGGTAGGCACGCTGTCTCTGTTGATCTGCACCTAGTTGACCAATCTTAAGACATTGTGGCTTGGTTCACCTGATTGTCAGAGGTGGATCCCAGTTTCAAAGATGTTAAAATAAGAAACAAGCTGTGCATCTTATTTATTTATTTATTTTTGGTGTATAGAAACTAATTTTATTTTTTGAAAAATTTTATTGGATGTTAGTTTCTACCATGGGCTTCCCAGGTGGCGCTAGTGGTAAAGAACCCATCTGCCAATGCAGGAAACATAAGAGATACAGGTTTGATCCCGGGGTTGGGAAGATCCCTTGGAGGAGGGTATGGTGACCCAGTCCGGTATTCTTGTCCAGAGAATCCCATGGACAGAGGAGCCTGGCAGTCTATAGTCCCTGAGGTCACAAAGAGTTGGACATGACTGAAGCTCTTAGAAGCAGGAGCAATTTCTGCCATACAGCAAAGTGAGCCAGCTCTGTGTAGTGTGTATATATATGTGTGTGTGTATTTATATATATAGAGAGAGGAGATTTTATATATATATAATCTCTATTTTTTGGATTTCCTTCCCATTCAAGTCACCACAGAGCACTGATTAGAGTTCCCTGTGCTATACAGTAGGTTGTCACTAGTTGCCTATTTTATACATAGTATCAATAGTGTATATTATGATTGGGATTGACATAAAAGCTATGCATTTTAGAATCTGTGAAATGTACTCTCAGCCCCATTAGTATAACGATGTGCTTAATGTAGCGGTATTTGTGTATTACAATAATAGTAGTGAGCAGTAAGTTGTGGAGCTAAATGTACAACACTTGTTTTAGGGAAATGTGTCCTGTGTTTGATCCTGAATATTTGTGAGCCAGTTCTTAGCCCCTGTCTTAGACTTACTCATAGACGAGTAGCAGGAAAGAGACCTGCTGACACTTACTCTAAGACTCACAGATGGGAGGCAGGGGAATGTGCCAGGCAGCTGGAGCCCGCCAGGTGGGTGAGTGTGGACGTGGGAATTAAGGGTGTTTCAGGCAGACAGATTTTGGAGATTTCAAGTAGTGCATCAGAGTTGTCCTGATAAGAGAGTGAGAAGCCCAAGGTGAAACATAGTTGGAGATGCCTGCTTCCACATTTGTTTCAACACTATACTCTCATCATTTATAGGATGCTGTTGTTCCTACCTTGGAGGAACTTGAATCCTGAAATACTCGAGCTTCCAGAACTTAGGAGGGGATGGGGGAGGGAAATACCCCAGAGAAAGTGATGATATTCCTAGTAACCCATTTATAAATGTAACCAATGTGGAAGATGAAAACTGTAGCCTGACCAGTTGTAAACTTTGCAAAGAAAGTTACATGAAGAGAAAGGTTAGTAAAACCTGTAGCCTTGTGGTCAGAGCAAGGCTCCAGAGACCAGGAACCTGGATCTATTGAGATGGCCAAAAAGTTCAGTCAGTTAGGGAAGACGTTCAATAAAGTTCTTGGTGAAAAATGTGTGTGTGTGTGTTCTTAATGTTTTACTTAAAACTGAATGAAATTTTGGCCAACCTAGTATATTCTGGCTTCACTACAAGTTGTATGAACCTGGCTAAGTTCTTTAGCTTTCCTGCTACATGGAATCTTCATTTGTAAACTGGAGATAAAGGGTGATGTGAAGATTAGAGGTAAACTCTATAAAATGTTTAGAGTAAAGCATGGCCCATAAGCACAATTCTTACATTTTTTAAAGGTACTGTTTATCCAGGAAGTGCGCTTTCCTGGTGGCTCAGATGGCCAAGAATCCGCCTGCATTGCAGACACACATGCTCACACATGTGCCACATGCAGATCTAGTTTTGGAAACTCCGTGAAGTACCTAAATTTTCTCCTGTTATGTTACTGCAAGGTTGGACCAGTGCTTTGTTTTCTGTGTGCCTTGCAGATTATAGTCCTCATCAGAAAGTTTGACATGAGGTTATTCCTTCCCCTAGATTGAGTTGATTTCCTTTAGTGTAAATTTCAAAAGGATTGCATATGCGTGATGTAGTAAGTACCATTCTTACCATAAAATCTAGAGTACTTTGATCTTGAAGGAAATAAAAGGAATGCATTTTATCCTCCTTCAAGGTTGACTAGAATCACAAGGATACAATTTTGTATTGAAGAAATTCTCTAATTCTTTACATGGAAGTTTTCTTAATGCAGCTTTTTACAGGAAGGTTACCATGCTTATCGGAGATTTCCCATCTGTATGGTTCTCTAGAGGTCTCTTACATTACTCTGTTTTTAGACTTGAAAATAGAAAAGAATCTGTTTTTTGACTTACTGTTTGGATGATATGATTGCTCTCTTGTTTCCAGTTAGGTAAGTAATTTATAAGGAGCTCATTTTAGCATATGGCCAGATGAAAGAGTTTTCTTATCCAGACAGATTTAGCAACATTGTCTTAGCCATCTTAAAATACAGATAAGTGAATAATAATTAGATCCATCTTTATTATAATTTTGACATTTTCTTTAGGCTCCATCACTGTTAACACATACTTGGGATTGTGGAATATAATTATAACTTGTAGAAAGCTGTACTTTCAACTGAACATCACAAAATGATCTAAAATCCAATGATCGTCTTCCTTGTGTTAAGAACATTCTTGTATCTCTCTATATATGTATGTATATATATTTAATTTTACTTATAAGTGGTAACATATGATATTTATCTTTGATTTACTTGTTTGGGATTGACATGTATACAATGTCTTAAAATGGTTGACCAAGAAGGACCTGTTGTATGGCACAGGGAACAGTGCTCAATATTCTATAATAACCTAAATGGGAAAACAATCTGAAAAAGAATACATATATATGCATGTATAACTGAGTCACTTTGTTGTACACCTGAGACTAACACAACATTGTAAATCAACTATACTCCAATTAAAAAAAAAAAAAATTCTTTGTCTTGGCTCTGCTCCTGGGCCTGGGTTCAGTGTACATCCTCAGTAAAGAGGAGGGTGTGTGGGGCCTCGTCCTTGGCCAGACGACAGAACATCCTTCAAGGCGTAGGTTTGAAGTACTGGCGCTGTTAGCCATGGGTATATTCATTACTATATATTATTTCTTCTCTCTCCTTTGTTCGCTCCTTCAAGTATTATCCAAAGATGCTGTGGGAAAAAAGATACTGACTTTAATTGCTTTATAATAAAATTAATGAGTGGCTTTGCAGCATTAGCCTGAGTCAGAGCAAAAGGGATACACAATGAAGTGTCACGTGCTTCAAAACTCACTTATTACCACTGCCCCAGTGCCTGGCATTGTCAGGCGCGCTGATAAGGGCATTTAAAGCAAAATCGTCTTCATTTCAGCTGTGAGCCTTTCTCCATAGTAATAGAAAGGAAGGAACTATTCCGACGAGGGGTTTTGTTTAGTAGGACAATAAAATACATACTGAGAACTTGCTTTGAGCCCTTATTCTGAGGTTGGCTAGCTGTACAACTATTAAGCAAGTCATGAAAGTTTCTCTTTTCTCAATTCACAACAGAGATCATGCTTACAATACCTGGTTTTCCCCCGACAACATTATTTGAAGATTATGGATGATTATGGTAATACGTTATTTTACTTAGTGCTCTGCATAATAGTATTTTCTTCAGTGATCAAAGTGAGATTAGGGGTGAAGTGAGATTCTCTGAGTCTTACAGGTGATAAACTTGAGGTTTAAATAAGAACAATATAAAAAGAGTTAATTCTATCAGAATCTTTTTGCAAACTGTAAAGCCTATGTGAGTGTCAGTTATCAATGTTAGATGATAGCACTCCAGGGTCATTCCTGTGTGGGTTGGAGTCCTGCCTCTTCTTTGTGGCTGTGAGGCATTAAGCAGGTGAATTAAGTGTCCTGAACCATTTTTCCTAGTCTGTAAAGCTCTCTTCATGGTGCTCACTTCATAGACTACTTGTGAGGGTTCCATGTCTGGCACAGGGTCTGGCTCACGGTGGCATCCATGAACTGGACTCTCCTTTTCCAGCCAGAAAATTTCCCTTCTTTCATTTTTAAACAGAGTGTTGACAGCGATTCAGACATGTATTTTCCCTTATCTAATTTTAAGTTCATGGAATATGATTCTCTCTGTCGGACATCACAGAGCTGTGATGATTTGCTTTCAGGTTCATCATTAGCTACTTTTTGCAGATTGGTACTGGTTTTCAAAATAGCTCATAATAGATTTTAGTTGCTAAGAAAAATTTCTATTTCATTTTTCACAAGTACTTTAAAAAATTTCCCCACTTATTAAGTGATTTTGTGCAAGCAGAGCTGCTTAGTAAGACCTGTCTTTGTAGTCATTTCGTGTGTGTGTGTGTGTGTGTGTGTGTGTGTGTGTGTTTGCAAGGAGGTATTTTTAGATAGTTTAGCTGAACAGCAATCTGACGTCTTTAGAGGAGACATCAGTTCATTATGTGGATACAAATTCTATGCTTTCAGCTTTTATACACCAAGTCTTAATTTAAATCTGTTCTTCCTGCTGTTTCTAACGAAAGAGACTCTATCATGGTATGTATTCTGTTTCTTCCTAAGGCTGGCCTTTCTAGTTAACCTTTGCTTAGAGAAATGATCAAGGTAGAAATGGCTTTATTTGCTCACAACTTAATATAGATTATGGAAGCAGAGGATTTGGGGTCATATTTAAATATGCCATTATATATTATGCTACACAGTATTTCTCTATTGCAATGTGGTTCAGGGGATTTAAAATAGTCATTATGGACTCATAAATGCTGCTTTCTTAGAAGAGGAACATTTTAAAGGCCAGGATGTGGGAGTTCTATACCTCTTAACTGTACATATTGCTTTATCGGTTCAAAAAAAATGCCTTTTGCTTGGTGAAAGATAATTTCATGCTGAGCATGTAAGAGAATATGGTTATTTACTTTCGTGTTTTTCTAAATCCAGTGTTATATATTAAGTTGTGATGATATGTTTTCTCTCTTTTTTTCTTTTTCATACCTTTTAAAATTCTGGGAAAAGAAGCTCTTGCAGCTTAAACAAATTATGTTAGTTGTTTGTGGCACTTGTTCTCACAAAAGATGCCTTGGTTAATGACAAGCATAGAACTTATGTATTTGTTTTTCTGATTTTACTGTTGTTAATTTGGGAAAGCTATTCATACATAAATTCAAAAGGTTTTTAAAATTAATTTTCAGAAATATTCTTTGTTCATTTTCCAAAATTTAAAATTTTTATCTAATTCATGCTAAAATGTCAAAGTTTGAGTGAAAACTTTTGTTATTCATTCAAATGTGTTATCTGTGTGGGGTAAAGCTTCCAGAATTTGAGGCACTAATTTATCATTTTTAACTCAGTTATTTGATAATGTGTGAGCCAACTGGGATTTTAGTAATATTTTAGTTTTTGCAATGGGGTTCTTTAATTTTACCTGACTTTACAGACATAAAGTATTATCATAGAGAGGTAAGTTACTTAACCTAAAGAAAGACATGATTTTGGAGAGTCAGGAGATAATGGACATGGATCTTAAGATGCAGAGCTTTCATACTTAGGAAAAAGCAGTAAGCAATATCTACATATCTGGAGGGGTCAGACAGGACATTTTTATAGTATGAAAAACAGGAACTCCTAAAGCTTTGACATTTTAAAAAATGCATTCTTGTTCTTAAAAATTAGTGGCGTTATGTAACCATTTAAGAATTTAGCTGAAGCCTGATATTAAGTGACTCAGATTCCTAGCTTCTTAATGATGCTTCTTTACAGTGAAATTCAAGCAGTTGCCAGATTCTTGAGCCATGAGTTCATTCTCCCTCCCCCCAAAATTTGCATGCCATCAAAACTGAGACTGCTGCCAGAAGAGGTGTGAGTGCTGAAATTCTTATATGCTAAGTGTAACATACTCCGTATCAGGCTGTTTCTCAGTGAAACCATTGATATTTTCATTTAAGAGAAGTGACCATCTTCGGGCTAAAGTTTCTTTACTGGGAAGTGGCATAAAAGCTCCTGACTCTGGCTTTATTGGTCTCTTTTCTTACTTCCTCCAGGAGAATAACCATTGCTCTTTCAGGACTGTTGCCCCCAAATCAACCAAGAAAGGCCCCTGCCTTCTTCTGACACAGGCAAAATAAGATGTTGAAGTTAACTTTACATTAAAATAATTGAATTCTCGTTTACTTCCACTTTTTGCTAGTATGTATCTAACATGTTTGAGGCTTCCCTGATGGCTCAGTGGTAAAGAATCTGCCTGCTAATGCAGGAGACACTGGTTCGATCCCTGGGTCAGGAAGATCCCCTGGAGGAGGAAATGGCAACATACTCCAGTATTCTTACCTGGGAAATCCCATGGACAGGGGAGCCTGGCAGGCTACAGTCCATGGTTGCAAGGAGTCAGACACAAGTGAGTGAACAACAGCAATAGCTAATATGTTTATTTACATTAGTGACTTAGCTCAAAAGGGACAGAAAATTTGAGACCTTCTGCCTCTTATTCCTCCATCTGTTTGTTGACTTCCAGAATCATTACCTCATCACAGTAGAGGAACAATGTATCCTCTTCCTCACTGTCATAATTGTCTCAATCATCATTCATTATTATTATTTGTATGTATATTAACCTGAAAACACTTAACAAGAAGGTGAAAACTTTTGCAAAGTTCCCCGCCCCCACACACATACAACCAGACATCCACTGGTTGATTATATAATAAAATTCAGGACTGTATATTTCATTGCCCAAGAGATGTGACGTGGATGGTGTCACCTTGAATTTAATACAACCAAAATAGAACTTCTGAGTATTTTCTCAGTCACCAACCCAAGAAACAAACCCAGCTAACCAAGCAAGCTGCAAAGGCTTACAGCTGTACAGTTTTCCTCCCCTCCCATTATTGATATTACCATTTAGTGAGAGATTAAAGTCCCAAACCCACGAGTTAGCTTTGGTCTTTTGGGTTACTCTAGACTCCATGCTCTTCTGCAAGTCTTGTTTTATCCATCCTCCTGACCTTGGTTCCTTCTCCAATGTCATCACCCTGGTCCAGGCCACCAGCATCTTTTTGCTTCAGCTGTTCCCACTGACTCCTGCATTTCCGTGATTTCTATGCTCGCACTACCCCATGCCATTCTTCACAGAGCAACCACCTTATCTTAAAAAGATGAATCAGACCATGTCATTTCTTTTAAAACTCTCTAGCAGTTGCAATGAAATCTGTACTCCCTGCAGAGCTGGGGCACAAACTGGTCTCATCTTAGTTTCCTCTCTTATCCACTCCCCCAGCTTCTTGACCTTCCTTTTGTTCATTGAACAGACCAAACCATGGAGTCTTTACACTAGTTGTTCTTTTTGCCCAAGTTCAGTCTCTTGGGACCTTCTGGTTCCTAGACTCTCTGATCCCAGGTGCAGGAGGGTCTCCTGCCAGGCGAGTCCAGGGTAGCCATGCGTACATTTCTGTTACCACACAGGGTAAACATGATCTGTCAGGCATGTATTATGACTGTGTTGTTCTTGCTGTTATGGTTTGACTGCTCATTTATTATGTGCCTGTTGAAATGTAAAGCCTCAACAAGTGTAGGGACTTCAACTGTGAGATACAGCACTTTATCTAGAGTGTCCAGGATATTTTTACCATGAAAAAGCCCTTTAATAAGTATTTATTGTATGTGACCAGTGAAGTAATAAAAAAGTACAACAATGCAGATATAGGCAGACATCAGGATTAGTAGATCATTGTTTCACCTTGAGAAGATTCTTTCCCCCTTGGTTAGATGAACTTAGATGAAACTGAATAAGCTCTAAAGGCTGAAGGCAGTAAGGACCCAGCAGACATCAACCCATGAATGTTTCCTAATGCACTGACAATCCTTATGATCAATTAGGACTAATACTGTTACTTATAAGAATTTTGTTATAATAAGTCATACAATTCTTTAATATTATATAAAATATGGAAATTTTATAATTAATTAAGATTAACAAAATATGGAAATAAATAGCAGCAAAACTTTTCTAGTATAAGCTGTTTAGGAATTTTAGACAACATGAGGTTGTAGAGATCCAGTCTATTTGGAAAGAATATTAATATGGATCATATGGAAGATCAATCTCCAAAGGTCTTAAAAGTGCCAGAAACAGGTTAACATACTTGCTTGTGTTTTTATGTGGTGAGAACGTGACTGTCTAAGATTATGAAAGTTACTTTCATTTCTAAGAGTATTTGTCTTCACATACATAAATCATGAAGTTGAGGCTAAAACTAATCCTACCTTAATTTTGGTCTATACAACATAATAGCTCATAATGGGAACTCTTTGTCGCCCTGTCCTGATAAAACTTCTATGGGCCACATCATCAGTGCCCATTGTTTTATAATCCCTAATAATCTTCATTCTGAATCCAAGGAGAAGAGTCTTTTAACTTAAGCATCTCCAAGAGGGCTTTCTTGTGCCTCAGAATTTGAAAGCACCCTGAAATTTTTTTCTTTTAAAATTCTCTGTACTTTGTTTTGTGTGCATGCTATAACATTCTTGCATGTATTATTCTATGATTAAATCTTCAGATTACTATAAATGATACCTAAACTCTGAAGAGTCAAATCTAATTATCTTAATATGACCTTAAGAAAAGTAAGGGAAAATAAAAGTAAACTTTTGTCTGCTTTTTTGTTGGACTGAAGTATTTAAAAGAGTAAGGTAGAAAGAAGAGACAAAATCCTAAACCTTTCAAAATGGAAAATTACTTTTAAACTTAAAAGTGTGTTCCTTCCTATGTTGATACTGTCTTTGCATAAGTGAATAAATAGAAATAAACTTTTTTCAAAGAAAAGTTTCTTTTCCCTTTTACTATTTTTTTCAGAATACTTGTTTAAAAACATTAATGTTACAATTTACATTGTAGAAAAATTGGAAAATAATTCAAGTTAATTTTATTATATGGAAGTAAGATCTGAATTCTAGTGTCAGGCGTGCCACAGCTAGTTCCTTTTCTTGACATCAGTTCCCACAACTTTGAAATGAGAAGATTATGCTAAATAAATCCCTAAAAACCCTTCCAGGTCTATAATGGTTCTTTTATACAAAAAGTTGCATTTGCATAATGCTTTATATTACTAGAGTTCATTCACATTGGTCCTCCATTCTCAGAACTGCCTTGTGGGCTGGGCAGGACAGACCTTGTCATGTCTCCTCCACATGGGTGAGGAGGTAGAGCTGTAAGGAATTAAAGTGATTTCTTGAGTCACATAAACCGCTTGGAACGAGCCATGTATTGTTTCTACAATTTCATGTTGTAATTTATGACCTCCTAATGCTAATTGCTGGTTAGGAGCTTGGTCAAAATAATTACTCATTTTGTGAGGATATTTAATAAATTAGCCACTCTGTAGTTAGGAACTTGAGTATTTTTATAATCTGACCCCTTGTTCCTGGAAAACTTGGTCAGTCACTCCCATCTCTTACAGGAGGCTACAGCTAATTACAAAAGTGGTGTAGCTATCAGTGACACATAGGTAATCACCTCGATAGCAGTTTACAGAATTGGAATTTTATCTTTTGTGAAAGTTAGCCAATTGGTTCCAGAAGCACCTGTAAGCATTAGGTTGGGTTTTGAAAGTCCGTTGTTAAGTTTGTTTGCTGTGGTCCTGAAGACAGACCCCACTCCATCCTGACAGTCCTCCCATTTCCATTCTCCCTCTCCACCACCCCAACAAAATGATTTATCTGTTTTAGAAATTTGTTTTACTGAAGTATAGTTGATTTATACTCTTGGGTTCATTTCTGCTTTACAGCAAAGTGAGTTATACATGTACATATTCTTTTCCACTGTGGTTTGTCACAGGATATTGAATGTAGTTCTGCATCCTATACAGTGAAGTGAAGTCGCTCAGTCGTGTCCGACTCTTTGTGACCCCGTGGACTGTAGCCCACCAGGCTCCTCCATCCATGGGATTCTCCAGGCAAGAATACTGGAGTGGGTTGCCATTTCCTTCTCCAGGGGATCTTCCCAACCCAGGGATCGAACCCAGGTCTCCTGTATTGCAGGCAGACGCTTTAACCTCTGAGCCATACAGTAGGGCCTTGTTTATCCATTCTGCATCTAACAGTTCGCATCTGCTAATCCCAAACTCCCAATCCACTTCTTTCCCAACTCCCTCCCAGTGGGCAGTCACAGGTCTCTTCTCTCTGTCTGTGAGTCTGTTTCATATATAAATTCATTTGTGTCATATTTTAGACTCTACATGTAAATGATATCATATGGTATTTGTCTTTCTTTGTCTGAGTTACTTCACTTAGTATGATCAGCCCTAGGTCCATCCATGTTGCTTTAAATGGCATTATTTCATTCTTTTTATGGCTGAGTAGTCCATTGGTATTCCATTGTATATGGGTACACATGTTCTTTTTGCATTCACCGAGACACAATGATGTAGAAAGCCTTACTGGATCCTGTTAGGTGCCTGTTTAAAACCCCAGTGACTTCCCATTGCTCTTATAATAAGCCTTCTTCGTAGTAGGACTGATTTTTACTGTTCCAAACCTCTTTACACTTCTCTGCCTTTCAGTCACCTTGAGCATGGTTGTTTCCTGAGCATCCCCAAGTTCTTCCTACCTTGGGGCCCCTGCCCTCCGTGTTCCATCCATCTGTCAAGCTCGCCCCTGGTTCCGTGTCTGGTGGGGTCTTTTGTGTGTATTCACCTCTTGTCTCAAATGTCACTTTCTCAGAGCAGCCTCCCCAGGTGCCCCATCTAGAATAGTCTCCCCAGTCCTAGGTATCACAGTCCATTGCATCACCCGCCCTTTAGTGTTCTCTTTATAGAACTGATGATATGTATAATTCTTTTATTTGTTTATTATACTTAACCCTTCTTCACCTTCTACCCCGAAGCCCTCCCACCTCCAGAAGTGTTAATTCCAGAGACCAGGGCCAGTCAGTGCCAAATGACAAGCTCCTAAAACTGTGCCTGGCTCATCGCAGTCAGTCAGTGAATCCTTGTTAAATAATTAAGTAGATGGATGAATCTTAACAGTTCTGAGTTCAAACACTCCTCATCTGCCAGGTTCCTCTGTTGGAATCTATACAGACAGGAACTCAAAAGTTTTGAGTCCACAAGTTTTGTCCTGACTTGCAGGAAATCCAAACTAAATACATTGCTTTACTATGCTTATTGTTAGCCTGGGTTTAGTATGAGCTCGTCTGTCTCGTTCTATTCCTTGTCTTCTCACTTTTTGCTGGCAGTCTTAACCTGTAATTGCTGAAACACAGGAGTGATTGTTGAACTGGATGGGGAGAGGCATCTTGATTCATTTTGTCTTGGCCTTCAGAGTCTTCAGCTCTAGACAAGGGTTAATAGTTCAGTGATTTGTGTTTTTATTCAGCAGTGACTGCATTTCAGGCTCTTTGAGACACAGGGAAGAATGATGGAAAGGCACGCATGAGCTCTTTTGGACTCATCCAGGGAAAGCTGGGGTGGGTGGAGTAGTGGCTTCTGTGAAGGGTGATTGAGCTCTGGGAGTGTCTGACAAGAACCCGCCTTCAGGAGAAGGCTTCAGGAATTCGGCTGCCCTGGCTGAGGGTGTCCTGCTAGGAGAAAGGAACAACAGAGGCTGAGGAGAAAGAAACTCAGCATGATATTTATTACTAAATAACCATAAAGAGCTTCCACACCTAGGGCAGAGAATGAGGGGCTGAGAGTAGTGTGCAAAGATCACCAGGAGAAGAGGTGGGTGCGGAGGTCAGGGGTGTGACCCTCTCCCTGCGGTAAAGAGGGTCCCTCACTGGCTACCAGCTGGGGATTGGCATGATCAGGTGCGTATTTTTCTGTCCTTTTTAGACGTTGACTTGGTTGCAACTTGGAGAGGAGATAAAAGGGACATAAGAGATTGATGCAGAAGGTGGGGACATAAGAGATTGATGCAGAAGGCGGTGTCCCAGTAGTGTTAGATGAAGTGGGAGAATCTCTGCAAATCCCCATCAGAGGCTCTGGTGCACAGTGGGTGCTTGGCCAGTTGTCTAAGGTCTTGGTTCTGCTGAGGGGGAATTGAGGCTTTGTAACTTCTAGGCTGCGGAAGGTAAGCTGTGTGTATCTGAGGACGTTTCCAGGTTGTTTATGCTGTGTGTGCATGTGTGTGCATGCACATGCAAGCACTAATGACACCACAGATTATATGAAACTTGTAATAAGATTCCCTAAGTGTATCTTCTTGATTAATACAATTCTGTTTCCCCAATTTAAACTTGGAATTAATAAATGAATACGCATACATATACAGACTTAGAAGTTCAGAGAAAGTAGTTGAAGTTTAAGACAAGTAAAAGCTTTGTAGAGTACTGGATGTTGGTGTTCGTTTAGGAAGAGTGTGCTTTCTAAGACAGTTGCTCAGTTGATGTTGTAAATAGACCCTTGGCTCAGATGGTAAAGAATCCGCAGGCAAGGCGGGAGACCTGAGTTCCATCCGTGGGTTGGGAAGATCCCCTGGAGGAGGGCATGGCAACCCACTCCAGTATTCTTCCCTGGAGGATCTCCATGGATAGAGGAGCTTGGCGGGCTACATCCCACGTGGTTGCAAAGAGTCGGACATGACTGAACGACTAAGTATAGTACAGTAACTGGGAAATGCTGGAGCACTGACGGAAGTGAGGGTGTTAGGAAGGAGTCTTCTTGTGAGGTCACATGTGCTCCACTGTTTCCTGGTCACTCATACTATTTGCCTGGTGATACACTGTCTGAGGTTCACCAGTCTAAGCAAACAAACAAATGAAAAAGGAAGACTGGAGGAAAAGAAAATCTGTTAGCCTTTGTGCAGTTTTGGTAGCATGTGTCTTTGCTGGCCCCAGGCAATGAGTAATGCACTGCAAATGTTCAGTTAATTCTCCCCCAGTGCCCTCCAGACAGAGCTAAAGCAATGACATTATCTGATGTGCCAGGGTTGGCACACAAAGCCCTTGAAAATAGATGTTAAATTAAATGTCTTATCACTGAAGTCCTTGGAAATAAATGCTAAAATGAGTATCTTTATCATTGAAGGAAAGGGGAAAACTGGTAATACTAGACACATACCTACTATTTTTTGTAAATAACTTAAGAGGGATAATGTTTAATTATTTTTTGGTTTAAAGATTATTGTCTGGCTAAGTTGTAATACTCCTCACTGGAAAAGCAGCAGTTGTGGTTGTGTTTGAGTGAAATCTAGAAATGAACCACGAGCAGTAGAATCTGAGATATCATTTGAAATCTAGGTAGTTTCCTCTCGTGTATGTGTGACATAGATATAAGAGAAATGGGGTGGGATTTTTCAGTAAATTGAGGTATATAGCCAGTGTACCCGGAAATGTGACTTAGAATAGATACAGCTTCACAGATGAGTCGTTGACATGGGACTTCCTCAAAGATGAGCTGGGAGGCCCTTGTTTGTGGATGGTCTCTTGGTACAAGTTGTAATAAACATCTTCTTTGTATTTACATTATGTGGAATTACTGTTGAATATTTCTCCAAATGGCAATAATAAATGTCTACGTTAACCATTTAAGGAAAATGTTTAAATTCATGATGCTGTATGGTGAGTGCTCAGAACCTTCCAATCTTTCCATTTCACTCAGGAGGAAAGTCAGCATCATTCCTGCAGCTTCCGCACATGATTTCCCATGAATCTCTCCCTGCCCTAATTCCCTCTGGTCGTCTTGGGGCTGATGCTGACTCCTAGCTGTTCCTAAACACACTAGGGCCACCGTGCCCATGGCTTGTGCCCTTGATGAAATGCCTGTTTTCACATGTGTGTCTGCAGGGTGCAGGCATTCACTCTACTGTGGTCTTTACTCAAATGACATCTGAGCAGTAAGGCTTCTCACCCTCTACATCCCATATCCTACTTTATTAATTTTCACTTTCAATTTACTTACCTCTTTGTGATGTATTCTTACCTGTTTGATGGTCTTCCCTCCCCACCCCCACCATCCTACAACCCACACACAAATGCTAGGAAATAAAGGATTCTATTGGGCTTCCTGGTGGCTCAGAGGTTAAAGCGTCTGCCTCCAATGTGGGAGACCCAGGTTTGATCCCTGGGTCAGGAAGATCCCCTGGAGAAGGAAATGGCAATCCACTCCAGTATTCTTGGCCTGGAGAATCCCGTGGATGGAGAAGCCTAGTAGGTTACAGTCCACAGGGTCGCAAAGAGTCGGACACGACTGAGCGACTTCACCTCACCTCATCCTCATCATGGAATCAAGGGTTTTGAATACATTCAGGTTTCTTCCTAGGGAAATTAAGTTTCATGAATTCCTGTTTTTCCAAAGAATATAGTTTATATTTCAATACAAGTATTTTTTCCTTGAGCAATCAGTCTGTTCAATGAATTTTTGAGTACTTAAAATCAGTTGACTAAGTAGGTAGGTGGCTTCTAGAATTAATTTTCCATTAAAGCTGTTAAGTGGTACTTTTGGAGGACAGATAATTATTTTGGAACCCTTACATTCCCATCATGTAATATTTTCATATTGAAATTTGGTCAGGTATTAATGCCCTCTGAGCCCTAGGGTGCTGAACAAACCTGAATCTATTTTATACTCTTTTGAGGTCATAAGGTACCATCATACTTAGCTGGTTTTGTTTTGTGGTTGCACAGAGAGCCTAATAATTTTTCATAAGATATTTAGTAATTGTATTTCTTTGGCTTAAGGATATACTAGGTTTTTTTCGTTTTACACAGACACAAATATATACTTTATAAATATATGAGATGTAATATATGTGTTACATGTATAAAGTATGTGTATATATCTGTGTGGCTTCCCTGGTGGCTCAGATGTATGTCTATATATGTGTATATATATTTATATAAGATATATTTGTGTATTAGATGTATATGTGTAAGATATAAAATGTATATTATATGTGTGTATATGTATACTTATCTATCTAGTAAAATGACATATATATCTAATAAAGCAATATGATTAGAATGGCCCCTTTGGGAAGTAACTGAGAATATAAAAACCAGTGTTCTCCTGTCATTGTCATATCTTTGATCTTTCCTGGCTATCCAGTCACCCTTCTGTCACATCAGTCTCTCTTAGTCTTTGCTGAACACAGTACTTAGCACTATTTAACAGTTTTCTTCATTAACCTTTTATTTGTCTCTGTACACTATTTGTAAGATCCACGAGAGCAGGGAGTTTATCTCACTTGCTGCTCTGTTAGAAAGCCAGGAACAGTGCTTGGCATAAAGTAAGTTTTCAGTAAATGTGTTTGACTGAGTAAGTAAAGGAACTCCAATGTAGATTTTATCTGAATGATACATGACACTGTGAGGTCAGGGTGTTATTAGAGTGTTATCCTGCTTCTCCTTAAAGAGTTTGGAATTTTCACCAAGGAAGATTTTTCATAAATAAATCACAAAAAAAGTATCATCATATTTGTATTTGTATGAATTCAGATAATGTGAGCCATTGTACCAAACCAAACAAAACACAAGGGTTCAAGCACAATGAAAGTTTATTCTCTGTTGCATAGAGTCTGAGGAGAAGGAAATGGCACCCCACTCCAGTGTTCTTGCCTGGAGAATCCCAGGGTCGGGGGAGCCTGATGGGCTGCCGTCTATGGGGTCGCACAGAGTCGGACACGACTGAAGCGACTCAGCAGCAGCAGCAGCAGCACAGAGTCTGAAGCAAGTACTCTGGATCACTGGGTGGGCAGTTACCCTCTAAGTAGGGTTCCAGGGTCCAGGACCCTCTGCCTGCTGTCTCAGTAGTCCCGCCTTCCCGCAGAGCTCCGGTGTCTTCTGCCAGAGCCTCTCATGATGTGAGGAGAAGGTCATGGCACAACTGTAGAAACCATAAATAAGTAGGGTGTGGACACAGTGTCCATTGCTTCTGTATGTATAGTCATCCTCCAGAGGCATGAACGCAGTTGTGAGCAGAAGAATACTTGTGGGGTAACGTCTTTAATTTTGAGTGAGGCTCTCTTGCCAATCCAATTATTAATATTTATTTTTGTTTGAAAAGAAGGCAGCTTAAGACATCTGTGGATCCTGTAGGAATCTTTTTTCCTTGACTTTAAACACTCATTTCCCCAATTCCATATCCCCATGAGCATTTTCACAGCTGGGTTAACTGCCCACACTCCCTCGGGAGCTCATCCGGGCTGTTGCCTAATTGGTCCTAGAACCTGTCTTCTGATATCGCCAGTGGCTCCACTTCATCTCTGGGGATCACCTCCACAGAGCATCGATCCCACTTGGTCCTGGAAAATACGAGAACTCAAGTTTTAGTAACTGTTGATGAGTGTTATCATATGGATAATCACAAATTTTGCTAAAAATACTCCTATTAGATTGGTTCTTTTAATAGAAAATGCAGCTATGGTTATATTAGTGTAATATTTTTTCTGGATGTTTTCTGTTTAAATAAGGGAGAAAGAAGATGGATGTCAAGACTAAATTAGAATTTGGCCCCAAATGACAAATTTCTAGAGTCAAGATACAAAGTGAAAAGTGTGTAGTTTTGGAGCCTTGTACTTGGAAGCTTTGGACATGCCCTTTGAGCTGTTTGTTGGCATTGTTTCTTCCAACAATTAAGTGTAGTATCTGGGCTTTTTATATATATTAGAACAAGTAGTCTTCACATATTCACCACATTGCTCACCATGTAATACATGAACCCCAACTAATAGTGGTGATTATTCCTAACATGAGGAGAATATACACAAAGGCGTTGGATTTCTGTAGGTGAAATGCTACCCAGAAAGTGCTTTTTCAGTTACCTGACTCAGTGCTGACAGTTGCCCTGTATTTTATTGAATGTATCTTAGACTAAATGATCTAGAAATTTTTTTTTAATCTCTCAGAGAAAGGTGTGCTTTTCAGAAAAGGGATTATATGCTCTGCGTGTATGTGTTTCAAGTGAGAATGGAGTGGCTGTACCTTGAAAGCCATCCTGAAGCTATGTTTCTTAACAGACAACAATATATACAGATTAATTAATCAACTACTTCAGTATTTCTGTGGAAGATTATATAGTTTATTTTAGGTCCCACATAAACCTTTTCATTTTGGAAAAAAAAAAGCAACTGTCTTTCAGATGACAAGCTTTCAGTGATTCTGATTTATTATAGAACTCTTCTCACTCTGCCAGGTGTCTTTCTTTAAGGTGATGAAATTAGTTGACTAGCTTATAAGTGATCTGCATGTGAGTGTGTGTATGCAGGCACACACTTTTTCTCTGGTTGTCAGATGTTAGGGTTATTGTATATTAGGCGAGATTTTGTTCTGCCAGAGTTAACTACCAAAGAAGTTGCTTTTGTCTCTTAAAAGCAACCTCTGGGCTGTGGACCAGTACTTCCTGTCACATCAGCAGTGGCATTAGATTAGAAATAAAGTGCACGATAAATGTAGTGTGCTTGAATCATCCCAAGACTGTACCCTTCTCCCCGATCTGTGAAACTGGTCCCTAGTGGCCAAAAAGTTGGGGACTGCTGTCTTACATTATGCGGTTCTCTCTCAATTCATTTTACTTTTATTTTTTAAACAATGACGTACTCTTCTATAAGGAACATAAGCAGTAATGACCTCAAACAATGCCCGCTTGGAGTGATGTAAGGGTCTGCGGTAGAGCTGAAACAGAGGAGTTACAGAATTTTCCTGTTTCACACAGATTTAATACTGATTCTTGGATATGTGATCTCAAAACTGCAAATACTGGATATTACCACAACATTCTGAAGATTAGCTTATAAATAGTAAATGATATTGTAAAGAATCTGCAGGACAAATGAAAAACCAACCTCACTTATGTTTTAAGGTATATCACATACTATTCAAAAAAATGGTGGATCTCAAACAATTCAGAAGGAATGAAAACTCTACTGGATGGCTCAGAAAGTGGCGTTGTGATGTTGTTGGTACTGGAGATAAAGATGTAAAGTTTTAGTTTGTTTCATGAAAGTAAGAGTGAGCAATTGTTTCAGATCTATTTGATTTTGAAATTTGCACAAGAAACGACATTCATAAATTGATATAAGCAGCCATTTGAGCATTTCATCAATATCCATGAGAGTTTTCAAGTCAACCAATAAATTAATAAATACATTAAAGTTTAATGCTTAAGTGTATTCATTGCAGGGCCAGGCATCCAGGAATCTGTCTCTGCCATTTTTCACTTTACAGTCTTGATGGCAATGACTTAACTTTTCTGTATCTTGTTTTTTTTAATCTAAAATAGTCATAATAATACCTAGTTCATGAGATTCTTTTAAGAACAGGGCCTGGCACACAGATGATCTTACTGTTGGCTACTCCTGGAGAAAATGGGCCACAGCCTTACATTTTGGCATATATGGTACTTAGATCATGGACTTTCTCCTCCTAAGAAAGGAGTCCACTTTTCTGTTTTGAAGTGAAGTTCACACAGGTTTTCTGTTCAGTGTTTTGTGTTCAGATTGTGCTTATTTCACGAATGTAGGAATTAAGTTTTAGATTGTAATACATGCCACTTTAGCCAGTGAAATTTATGATTCATGTGTTACAAACCCTTAAAAACATGAGGGTGGTGTTTCTGCCCTGGAGAGAGGGCTGGGTGACCACTGCAATTCAGGAGCTAATTCTCACATATAGAAGTATGTGTTTGGACAGAAAAGTGAAATGCTAATGTATATAAAATTTAACTAATTATTAAGTCCTATTTGTGATACCTCGCTCCAAAACATTGTTTTAATGTAGGGAGATTGCAAGGAACTTTTGGAATAATGCATGACCACACTTGGACCAGTCCCTCCAGTAGTGTGCAAGGATGGTAAGAACCATGCACCTTGTGTCGTGGCCAAACACACAACTGATGTAGAGGCTTTGTAAGTCAAATGTAATGGGCTTATTCACACAAAAGCACAAACTCTTCAAGGTGTTATCACTTTGAGAGAATTCTCAGCTATGAATATTTGAACTTTTATACAAAAGAGTAATTGAACTGTAAGCATTATCATGACAAGGTTATTTACTTTGCAAAATTTAATATGATAGTCTAACAGTGAGCTCTTCCATATAATGTGATTTGTTTTAAATGTGACATGTAAACTTTGGGGGAATATAATAAGTAAATTACTGTGAAGGTGATGGCAGGTAGGACAGTGTCAAAAATAAGTCCCCCTCCCCCCCATTGAATTTGAAAACTATCTGATTTAAGCTGGTTGAAAAATGGCAGAGGGAATAGAGAGGGAGAGGGGCAGCTACGGGCGGAATCTGCTGCTGCTATTTAGTCGCTCAGCCATGTCTGACGCTTTGCAGCCCTATGCACTGTAGCCCGCTAGGCTCCTCCCTCTCTGGAATTCTCCAGGCAAGAATACTGGAATAGGTTGCCATTTCCTTCTCCAGGGGATCTTCCCGACCAAAGGACTGAACCCGCGTCTCTTCTGTCTCCTGCATTGGCAGGTGGATTCTTTACCACTGTTGCCACCTGGGAATCCTGTAGGTATGGTCTACAGGCTATTTTATTTAGCCACTGGACTACGTTATTGAATATATTCATTTTACAGAAGAAAGTAAGGTGCACATAGGTTCGTTAACTTGCTCATAGTTGCTTGACTTAGGAGGAAGTTGAACAGAAGATAACTCATTATATAAAATGAGGCTTATGTCTTCTGAGCCTGACAGGAAGCTGGGAGAATATTAAGTTCTTACAAATTGCTAATCTTTTGCAGGTTTCTCCACTAGATAAAAGCAGATTTTTGTAGAACTGTTCCTATAAAGCATAGTCATACCAATGTTTTAAAATGCTTACCTATGTTTTAATGAGAAATATTATTAGATTTATTGCATTATTATCTCATGACCCTTTGAGGAAAGCTCTGTTTCTTGCCTTAATTTATGAACAAAAGAAATTGTGTACTATGCAGGAGTCTTTCTCTTTGCTTTGTGGAATACTGGTGATGGATGATGTCTTATTCAAGGATGAGTCCTGGGTCTAGACCATGTCTTAATGGGATATGAGAAGTAAAAATGATTTCTCATGAATGATATCCAGCATCCAAAAGCTCACTTTTTCTGGTGTTCTTAAATACTATGAATTATAGAAGTAAAAGTTGACCATAGTATAAAGTGATCTTAAAACTGAGCTACCAAATATTATTCCTGCCTATTCAAGCTATGTGTAGAAACAGATCAGAGTGTGTCAGAACTTAGTGTTAGATCAGTTTTGGTAAAGAAAAGCTGTATGTGAGTGTGTGTGTGTACACACACACACACACACACACACACACACATATACGCACACACAAAGAAAATATAACTTGCTTTTTAAATTTTATTATCATTATTATTTTTGGCTGCACTGTGCAATATGCTGTATCTCGTTCCCCAACCAGGGATCGCACCCATGCTCCCTGCTGTGGAAGCATGGAGTCTTAACCACTAAATTGCCAGGGAAATCCCAGTATGACTTGATTTGAAGGCACAACTTGAGTCCTACTTTAGTTGAGGTACTGTGTCTGGAGCTGGGTGATGACTGACTGCTGCGGCCCTTTCTGGGAGCTGCTCAGTACCTGCTGGCCTCTGGACTGGATTCCAGCCACAGGAGTCTGGAACTGGGGGAACCCTGTGTCTCCCTGAGTCTGCATGGGGTAGTTTATGGCTGACTTACCACTCTGCTAGTTTCTGAGTGCCAGGCCCTCCTCCGTTTGCTTTATACCTGGTCATTCACTTAGGTTTTCCATAAAACCTAAGGTTTCCATTCACACAGGTTTTCCATAAATGAATGAATGAATGGAAAATATAGGATACTGTATTTTCACTAACACGTCAGGAAAAAAAATGGGAAATGTGTTCAGGGATATACCAGCTCCTCCCCACACAGCTTGGAAACATCAGCATGAACAGCACTCACAGAACTCCAGTGATGATCTGGGGAGACCAGTCATGTGGGTAATGGATACAGCTTACATGAAGCTCCCCTGTAGCTCAGTGGTAAAGAATCCACCTACAATGCAGGGGATGTGGCAGGAGCCGTGAGTTTGATGCTGGGTGGGGAAGATCTCCTGGAGAAGGAAATGGTAACCCACTCTACTATTCTTGCCTGAATAATCCCATGAATAGAGAGAGGAGCCTGGCGGGCTACAGTCCATGGGGTCGAAACAGAGTTGGACATGACTGAGCGACTAAACAACAACAAGCAGTTTGTAGTCACTGAGGATAATACTTACCTTAGGTGGCGTCCTTACTCGAGATGAACTGCCATGGAGGATTGGATAGGCTCTGACAATCACTCCAGACCTTGTGTGTTGTATTGTAACTACTTTTTGTAATAAAGTGATTCTGGGATTGGTTGGAAACATTTTTAGTTAGGTAAGTTTCAACTGATGACAGTGTATTTTCTGTTTTATTTTGAACTGTTGGATTTCTCAGCAGCCTGTAAAACTCTATTATGTTTCTGTTACATATCCAGGGATACACTGGCCCTTTCTTGTAGAGCTGGAAAACATGAATATAAGATGTTTTTTTCTGGGAAGGAAGGAGGGGGAAAAGGGTAAAACCCTAGTCTCTACTATGCTAGCAAAACTTTGGGTAGTTTTACCAATTCAGCAAAGTATTTATCCAGTAATGTCAGAGATTTCAGTTCTTACTCACTCATTTCATCTCAAACAGAGTTCATTCAGTAGCTTGTGATTTTATAAATGCCATCTTTACATTAATAAATAAATCAAAGACTATCAAATGCCTGTTCATATATGAACCTGAAGTCTTCTGTAACACTTCTTACTTAAAGCTAATTGTTAGAGCCTCCTTGTTTCTCCAGAAAAAGAAAACAAACAAGTTATTAAATAATTGATACCTGGATTTTGAAAAACTGTGATTCATATTAAGTTTATGCTTACTTTATGCATTTAAGGATCTGATTTAAATATATATTACCATTCCTATTTCTTATGTAACTAATAGTGTTTATGGTTAAACTATGATTCAGTCATTTGCCTGACACTACAACTGTGATTCACAAGTACCATTTTTTAGGAATATAGATTACTTGATTGAGGAAAAATTTGAGTGGTAATGTATTCATATAATCAAATATTTTTTTATATATATATATATATAAATAGATTCCTTTGAACTGTGTTCTTAATGAATTGCTATTAAATATATTGGTATTAAGATCAAAATGTATAAAATGTATCAATTTCCCATTTACTTATTATTTAATTTTATTCAGGTAACTACTGTGTGTAGTCCTGGCTTCAAAAACTTTTCTTATATTTTGAACAGAATTTCTGTGATAAGTGGTGATTAGAGTCATAAGATAATTCACAGCCTCATTTTAATCTGAAATTTGACTGTATAGCATAGTGACAGTAATTCAAGTAGGTCCTTGATCAAGCCTAGAAAAGCTAGGAATAAGTGAATTTTTATTTTTGGCATGTTATACTTTTTTTTTTTTTTTTTTTTGTATAATTGGTTGTCTGTACCCGTGTTTGCCCCCTGCCTCCCAGTTCCAATCTGGTTTGTTTCCCTCTAAAAGACCCATTTTCCCTAGGTCTGTTGGTTTTGTGGCTGGGCCCCATCTGTGCATTTCAGACTCTTCCCTTATGGGAACCAGCCTGCACACTCCTCCATTCCATAACCCTGACTGATGTGTCCTGTCAGTGACATTTAATCGTGAGACTGTTATCCCTTTCTACGGGAAAACATTTAAAGCTTCCTCAAACATGACTTCCCTGGCAGCTTAGCTGGTAAAGAATCTACCTGCAGTGCGGGAGACCCTGGTTCGAATCCTGGGTTACAAAGATCCACTGGATAAGGGATAAGCTACCCGTTCCAGTATTCTTGGGCTTCCCTGGTGGGTCAGCAGGTCAAGATCCACCTGCAATGCAGGAGACTGGGGTTGGGAAGATCCCCTGGAGAAGGGAACGGCTATCCACTCCAGTATTCTGGTCTGGAGAATTCCATGGACTATTCCATGGGGTCACAAAGAGTCGGACACAACTGAGCAACTTTCACTTTTTCAAACATGATATCTATTCTAATATAAAGAAATAGTTAATGCTGAAGTTTATATTCATTTATATTCATTAATGAGTTTAACATTGTTTCATTGTCTGCAAAGAACAAAAGTAGTGATGGGGAGAGGAAAACCCATGTCTAAAAGCCATGCTTGATGCATTCTTCTGTTGTGCATGACACCGACTGTAGTGGCTTTGGGGAGAGCAGAAGTTACCTTTGGAATTGGGGGTGTCTTATTTAACTTAGTATTTCCTGTCCCCAACAGAGTGTCTGACATAGCAGGTACTCAATAAGTCTTTACAAAATAGAATTGAGTTAAGCATGGAAGGATTTCTTCTTTCCTCTTTACGTGGTCTTTTTGGTTCTTAGCCTGACAAACACGTAATTCTGCTCCTTGTGGCTGTGAGCGAGCGCAGATGACTAGACTGTGGCCTGTCTCTGTTGCTGGCTTCAGAGCTCGGGCCTCCTGGCGCTCTCCTCACGGTGCATTTAGTCGGGAGAGATGACCAGCTGGGGGACACTGGAAAGGAGCGTGTCCGGTGAGACTTGAATAAATAACTGAGTAAACGTTGGTTAGATAGATACATCTTTATTTCACATATTCAGGTTAACTATTAAAAAGTCACACTGTGTGGCCCATGTCAAGCTGAGTTACCTCCGTAAAAGACAATCAGTAGAAATCAATTTATTGTTCTCTAGTTGCATGTATTGAGTAATGCCTTTTAAAGTCAGTCGCGTTTCTTCAGGTGCGTTTTGTGGCGAGTGACTGCATTAAACGAAGTGTAGCCAGAGTGATGAAGGGGATTCATCCTGCAGATATCCTGCATTGTGGATAAAATACATACATTCTCAATTTAGGAGTTTTTGCATATCTATTCTTTGCTGGGAAGTTGTTATTTTCCCAGTTTTATCCATTTCACATTTTCAATTATCGGGTAAAAAAGCATTCATAGTGAAACATACATCATTTTTACAATGATTTCACACATTTGTATAAATATCTCACTTTTCTGAGCTTCTACAACATATGTCTTTTTATCTGCTTATATGGCATCTGTTTATATGCCCCTTAATAAATTTATGTTTAAATTTCTTTGTGTATCTTGTCTCCCATAATGTTAAAAATACAAAATTTCTATGCAGACTATTAAATGTTTTTTATGAAGAGATAGTTTTTTTTATTTTAAACTTTTTATATGATTTAAAGATTACTTTCCACTTACAGTTATTACAAAATATAGACTATATTCCCCATGTTGTACAATACACCCTTTAGCCTGTCTTAAACCCAGTAGTTTGTGCTTCCCTCTCTTCCACTCCTCTGGTTCCCTGCCCCCGCCCCCCACCCCTGCCCCACCACTACCTGTTTCTTCCTGTTAACTACCTGTTTCTTCTCTATATCTGTGAGTCTGCTGCTTTTTTTGTTATATTCACTAGTTAGTTGCGCTTTTTAGATTCCACGTGTAGGTGATACTATACCACTTCTGTCCTCTGTCTGACTCATTTCACTTAGCATAATGCCATCCAAGTACATCCATGTATTATGTACTATTATATATCATGATCTGCTTATTAAGTCAGATCTGAATGGTGGTGGGTATAGATACACTGTACCTCTTTGGAACCCCAGGTATAAACCTCAATGATCCTTGCCTTGAACCTGCATCACCTCCCCTGTGAAGAAATAGCGTCTTGATTTTGGAAGGAGAGAAGGGCAGAGGGTCCTGAAAGAGAAAAGAGTGTTGCCAAGGCAAACTCTTATGAGTTTTATTTTAGCAGTTAGTCTTTGTTATTCAATAGCCAAATAGGATCAACGTGCCAGCAGGAAAGAGAGATGTTATCAGTGTGCATGGTGTCAGTTAACATATATTTTGAAATATCAGGTTTATTATTGTCAGTAGTTTGTGTGATATCATAGATAAACAGCACCCTTTTTGAATTCAAAAGAGTTAATAACTTACAGGAGTCTAAGATCTTACAGGGAGTATGTTCTTAGCATCTCATTCACTAACTAGCAGATAGTAAGAGGAAAGGGACTCAGTAAATACTTGTTGAATGGGTAAATGTGTGAATGTTTCATTTTTCAATGTATTTTCTCTGCTATAAGGGGAGTGATAGAAATGTTTGAGGAATGTTAGTAAATCTGTTCAGTAGATGCAGTTTGTATGTGAAGTTTAATTATGAACAAGTAGAATTTTGATTTTAATGTGTTTGTGTAGAGATAGATAAATGTTGTCCATAACCTTCTTGATTCTGCATTTTCTGGAGTTGATTCTGCGTTCTCTGAGAACATGCTATTCTGTTTTCTCCATAGTGCCTGCATAGTTACTTGTGTAACCATATACTTCCTCAGTTCTAAGATCCTCATCTTTTTAACCTTTAAATGTCATTGGGGGCATACATGAACCTCAAATCTGTTTTCTTATTTAGGCTGTCTCTTGCCACAAAGTTGCATTTGTGCTGGCTGACAAATAGTAGACTAATTTGCTCATTGATGTATAATTTGAAAATTGTAGCCCATTGGACCAAGTTAATCTTAAGCCTAAATCTACCTATTTAAGCATTGAATTGAGTATGATTTAAGGCTCATTGAATGCCCTTAAACTTAATTTTGTGATTTTTGGTAAATAGGACAGTGTTTAGTAATTGTGAACTTAAAAAATGAAGGAACTTCATAGTACTTTGGCCAAATGGTGTGAAATAGAGTATAATATGATTTTTAAATGTCTTCTTAGAGTTCTTGATTCCAGTCGTAACTTGATGTCTCCTGCTCCTTCCCCAGCTTCCTGCAGATTTCACAAAGCTACACCTCACTGACAGTCTCCACCCACAGGTGACCCACGTCTCCTCCAGCCACTCAGGATGTAGCATCACTAGTGATTCTGGAAGCAGCAGTCTTTCTGATATCTACCAGGTAGGAAGGTATTTCCTTATCATCGCTTCATTTTCATGTGTTCTGAGGAGTTCTGTGATTCTTTATTGGTAGAATCTATGAGGTAAATATATGTGCACAAATGGACATAAATGTTAATGTTTATGCTTCACACAGACATACAGTATGTTGTATGTTTGCTTTAGGAAGTCAGATTTCAGTCTGATTGTATTTGCCTCTGCTAGGACCTGTTACCAGAATTTTAAATAGAGTGGTCGCAATGGAAATGTTTCCCTTGACTAAAATATTAGTAAATATTTTACTAATTTGACTATAGATGTACTAGGTTTATGCCTCTTTCTTGACTAAAATTTTAGGGGGAAACATCATTATTATGCTTCCATACTAAGTTTTTCTTAATAAAGCCTTGGGTATGACAAAAAGAAGAGATTATTAAGATTGGATCACTGAATTATTTTTTTTGTGTTATTTTTATTAACTGTAGATTTGGTTATTTGTTTAAAATGAATTCTTATGATACTGATGGATAGAAAAGAAACTAGAGCTATGGAATTTCAAAACCTTTTTTTTTTTTTTTTTGTTTTGTTTTTTTTTCAAAAACCTTTTCAAAGCAAGACAATTTTAATTTTCAAGGAAGAGTTCATTTGCTTAGAAAATGCAAATTTAGGCAAAGTGACTAAAATAGGCGAAAAAAAGGTCCTTTTGGTAGTCTCTCAGTACATACAACTAATATGAAATTTTGGATGATTTCAGACAAAAGAACATAATATGTACTTACCTTACAAAGTATAGTTTTTGTCTCCTTAAGAATTGTGATATGAGATGTCCATAAAAAAAACCTTTCTTGAAAACGTTATAGTTGATGTATTCAGATGATGCTCAGTTTCGATTTAAAAGAAAAAAAAAACTTAACTAAAAGTAACTAAACAGAATACTGTCAGGGCAAAACATTTCTTTCTAAGTCTTAAATTTAGTAGCTCTTAAAAATTAATTTTCTTTTCAGGACACACTAGGTACCCACTTTTCTATAATTCAGAAGTGTTGTGGAGAGCTCACGGCCTAATAAGTGAAAGCCACAAATGCAGTTATTTGCAGATTCTTGGCTGATTGTGAACTTTAAAGAAAAAAATTGCTCTAAAGTAACTTTCAAACTTCTACTTTGATGCATTATAAGTTAACTTGTAATTAAATCTTTCAGAAGTAATCTCATTTTCATTCCCCACTCCCCCATAATACCTGTTTTTAGAAGTTGATTTAAAAAAAAAGTTTATTCAAGAGTATTCCTTACAGTAGAACAATGAGCAGTGTAAGTAAAAGTCTTGCTTTTGGCTTGTGTTAATCAAAACATCATGATAGAGCCTTTGCCTTCTACACTTTGAGATGATTGTACACTTTGAAGATCTGTAGTAAGAGAGAACACAGGTTGAGATCACAGAAGTTGCTCCTGTTTTCTTCAGGTATAGTATCAGCCTGAACAGAGCGCCTAGAAGGTCAATTTATAGTAAGAATGAAGTGAGTCGTCTATATCCTTTATGGAGGCATGTTTTGAGGGGAACTTCAGCTTATGTGTTATTACCTTGGGTAGGTGGGGAAAAGGGGTGCAGAGATTCCTGATGGTGCCTGCTGCCTCCCTCACCCCCCAGCCCCCAATCAGGATGTCTGAAGATCCAGACCGTGGTGAGAACTCCACCTTGCTCTGAGGGGGTTGGTGTTCACAGCTTGCAGTTTGACTTTATTTTGGGATGTAGTCGGAAAAGAAGACTCCTGTGTATTTTGATTTATTTTTGTTGCGTTTCAAGGCCATTCATTTCAAACTTGATGACAGGCATGTATCCTGTTAAGTTTATATCTTTCATAAGGAAAAATCCATGGATGTATCCAATATGTTACTGATTTTATAAGACTAACGTTAACTAGAGATCCCCAGGAAACCATTTCTGTTGCCTTTAAGTCAGAAATTCTTAAGGCGAGAAGAAACCTGGCAGATGCACCTGGTTCAGTGGCCAGTCTTGTGTTTGAATCCCCTACTCCTTTCCTGTCAATCAAGCATCCAGTTGACTCTTGAACAGTTGCAATGATGGACAACCAGCTCCCATCGCAACCCCTTTCACCTTTTGTACAGATCTGACTTGGGAGAAAGCTGTCATGTTGGACTGGTCTAATGCTCATGAGGTGGATACAAAGAGGCTGGAATGAAATGCTCTGTGCAGGAGAGAAAAGGGTAGAATACTTTCCAAGAGGGTTGGAGGGGAGAAATTCAAGAGCAAGGTGAAGTCACTAGCTTTAAGAAAAGAAATGTCCTCTGTTTAAACAGGGGCTTATGAAGGTGGATTTGGAGTGGGGAGTTTGTGTCTGCTGTACCTGAATTATCTTGCTCAGAGTGAGAGGGCTGGCAGATAGAGAGTTTCACGGAAAGACACATTTTGAAGAAATAGTTTCAGAGAGCAGGGGAGCAAATTGACCAGAACATTGAAGCTCAATTGAGTTGGTGAACTCAAATACAGTGATTTCCCTCTGCCCTGATAAATAATTTTCTTCACAGCAAGCACAAAGAAAGCAAAGATTTGGCTCCCCCTGGGATTGACGCCTTATTAAATAAGTGTAGCAGAAAGACAGATGGAGCCGCGTGTCCAGCTCTCTTTCTAGTGCAGGGCTTTGTTCTTGCAGTCCTTCTGTCCAGGCTATTTTCTCCTAGCTTGATCCTTTTCAGCCTTCATTTTTAAGGACCATCTTCTTGGAGAATTCTTTCCTTATTACCCTCTGAAAAGTAGATCCTACATTTTGATTCCTTTCCTGGCTGGTCTTTTTTTTTTTAAGCTTTAATAGAAACAGTTATTACTTTCTAATTTGTTATGTCTGTCCCCCTAGAAGAAGGCAGGAACTTCTCTATCTTGTCTCCACCTTCTCTCTAGAGCCTGGAATAGCACCAGGAAACCATAGGCATTCAGGAAAATGCCTGTTGGATGAATGGGATTGTAGTACTAGACTAGGGAATAGAAGCTGGAGTATGAGAGCATGAAGGAGGTAGAGTTTGGAAGACTGAGGATCATACGTGTTTGGACAGATAGCTGCCTCAGAAGGGAATGGAAGCAAGTGGAAGAGTAGGAGGTTATGGGTGATAGAAAGCGGAATGCCAAAGTTGATAATACGAGACAGGACAGTTTCCAGCCATGGTAAGGTTCTGGTTAAATGGTGTGATTATCAGAACAATGACTTGGTGGGTTGGAAATAAGTGTATGAAAATAGATCAATGGAACAGAGAGTTCAAGCAAAATGAGATTCATGTGTAAGGATGTGATATGTAATGGAGGAAACCTCACAAATAATGAAGTGATGGGTTATTCAAAAATGGTCTTGGGGGCCTACATTATAACCTTACTTTATATCATAATTAAGATTAAATTACAGATAAACTAAAAAATTAGCAAACTCTTAATGGTCTGGTGAATGATCAAAATTTTAATAATTAAAAGATCGATTGAGACAAAAATATAAAATCATGCTATTAACCCACTTATGCAAATTAATAAGAAAAATACTTTATAACTATTCAAAGGCAGGAGTAGTAATTTGCACAAGAACATGCAAATGTCCATATCTTAAATAAATATTTAAGATATAAGTAATTGAGTATATAAAGATTTAAACATGAAGCTATTTTTCCTATAAAATTAGCACAGACTTTCTTACTTATAATAAATATATATAGGCATTTTTACACTTGTTAGGATTGTAGGTCTTGAAAAGAAACCTAACAATTTCCATTAAGAGATTTAAAGAATTGCTCTTTTAGGTATGTCCTATAGAAAAGCCGTCCTAGTATAAAATTAGGAATGGCATAAATTATGATGAACAAACTGGACTTAATGCAAATATTATACTTATTTCCAAATACATTTTCAGATTTTCTGCACATAATGTGGTTTTGTCTGCAGTGCCTGCTTACTTTGTTGTCTCAGTTAAATTTAGCATCAGTATAACTTTCTAGCCTAACTTTATATCAGAATCTGACTTTGGGTTAAATATGTATGTTTGAAATTCTCACAAAATTTATTTTCATCAAAATTACTTATTAAGCAGCTCCCATAAACATAAGGATATGTGTGGATGCTGAATATTTAATAAGCAAAAACTTTTTTGGTAAATGATTTTTAAGTACTTAATGATAACAACATAGTAGTTATATTGTTTTGGTTTTAAATTAACTCTTCACTAGATCTGTATACTTAATATTTCCTCAGTTTTTTTCATTTACTTTATATCCTTAAAAATGCAAAAGAAACTGGTTTTAAGAACTGTATTCATAATAACAGGTATATATTTGATTTAATAAATCAAGAGTTTTCAACATTGACCTGAATCATTACTGTTTTTTGAGACTGTTACTATTTAACTGTAATGAAAGTAGCTCAGTTGTGTCCGACTCTTTGCAACCCCATGGACTATACAATCCATGGAATTCTCCCGGCCAGAATATTGGAGTAGGTAGCCTTTCCCTTCTCCAGGGGATCTTCTCAGCCTAGGGATTGAACCCAGGTCTCCTA
Source organism: Nanger dama (assembly GCA_917880005.1). Classification (NCBI taxonomy): domain Eukaryota; kingdom Metazoa; phylum Chordata; class Mammalia; order Artiodactyla; family Bovidae; genus Nanger; species Nanger dama. The sequence goes on along the minus strand of CAKJTW010000009.1, from coordinate 40,534,190 downwards.
CATTGCAGGCAGATTCTTTACCAGCTGAGCCACAAGGGAAGCCCCTGTAATGTGCACCTAAATCTATGTTTTACTTATGGAAGATAAATTAATTTAGGACAGGAGTTATTTGACTAAGTGACTTTATTCTTGCTCCTATGACCAGTATAATCAGATAACTTTTATTTTTTATTGAAGTATGCATGTGTGCTAATCACTTCAGTCGTGTCCAACTCTGCAACCCATGAACTGTAGCCTTCCAGACTTCTCTGTCCGTGGGGTTCTCCAGGCAAGAATGCTGGAGTGTGTTGCTATGCACTCCTCCAGGGAATCTTCCCGACTCAGGGATTGATTCCCACATCTCTTATGTCTCCTGCATTGACAGGAGGGCTCTTTATCACTAGTGCCACCTGAGAAATCTGTTACAAGTGTATAGCAAAGCAATTCTCTTATATATGTATAATCGTTTTCAGGTCTTTTCCTTTGTAGGTTTACAAAATACTGAATATAGTTCTCTGTGCTATACAATAGGTCTTTGCTGTTTATCTACGTTATACAAAGTAGTGTGTATATGTTAATCCCAAATTACTCAGATATCTTTTAAATATAAAGTATATGCATATGTTTATTTAGAATGAAAGGGTTTAAAGACTAGCGTAAATCTCAGTATTGTAGTTTGGAGGAAGATAGAAAATAGCAGATTTTATGTTTACATACAAATAAATATTTTAATACTTTGTATTAATACAAAGTATTTAGTAGTTTGTGTTGGTTGAACCTGATTTTGATGACTGGCACAATTACTATGTTTTGTTTTGAACAGTTTATTTAGTTTCCCTTCATGTTTTCTCATCTGAAAAATAGTGGTAATAATCCTGATTTGCTGAATTGTTATGAGGATTAATTATTATGTACTAAAAGCATCAGATGTAGTACTGCATACATGGGTAGTCGTTCTGTATAGGATCACTGTTTTTTTAATTACTGTGTGAGTCATTTAGCCAGAACTTAAGGGCTTCCCTGGTGGCTCAGAGGTTAAAGCGTCTGCTTGCAATGCAGGAGATCTGGGTTCGATCCCTGGGTCGGGAAAGTCCCCTGGAGAAGGAAATGGCAACCCACTCCAGTATTCTTGCCTTGAGAATCCCATGGACGGAGGAGCTTGGTGGGCCACAGTCCACGGGGTCGCAAAGAGTCAGACACAGCTGAGCTACTTCACTTTCACTTTCACTTTAAGGGGTGCCACTAACTGGAGAAGACAATGGCACCCCCACTCCAGTACTCTTGCCTGGAAAATCCCATGGGCAGAGGAGCCTGGTGGGCTGCAGTCCATGGGGTTGTGAAGAGTCGGACACGACTGAGCGACGTCACTTTCACTTTTCACTTTCATGCATTGGAGAAGGAAATGGCAACCCACTCCAGTGTTCTTGCCTGGAGAATCCCAGGGAAGGGGGAGCCTGGTGGGCTGCCATCTGTGGGGTCGCACAGAGTCGGACACGACTGAAGCGACTTAGCAGCAGCAGCAGCATTAACCTGAGAGAGATTTTTACAATATGTAAGGGACTGGAATATTTAACAAAGTTTTTTTCTTTTTTCAGATAAATACTGCCAGTGTAAATTTTATTCAAGGCTCATTGCTAGGGTGGGGCCAGGTAAAGGGATGCCGGCACAGAGGTGGAAACTTGTCACCTTGAGGTAGGGCCTTTTGATGTGCCCTGTAACTGGCTCCCTTTTCTGTTATTTGATCCAAGAACAGTCCTATGAATGACGAGATACAACTCCAGCTTCCTGATGACAAAACTGGGTCCATAGAGGTTCAGGGACTGTGTTACAGTCACATGATGAATGCTGGAGCCGAGATTTGAACTAAGGACCTCTGATTTGTCCGCTCATTCAGCCGAAATAAATCCAGTGACTCAGTTCCAGGCCCTCAAGTGTAGCTCTCTCATCCTGTTGGCCAGTCAGCATTCACTAAACGTATAACTCAGCTCAGTCGCCAAGTGACTCATTGTTCGTAAAGTTAATAGACTACTAAAAATCTGTTCGAGTTCTATTTAAGATGTATTGCTAAAAGGAATTTTATAGCATTTTAATATAAGAGGTATATATATTTTAGTTTGAAAGGGATATTTATTTTAAATAAAAATTTCTAAGTTACTGGGTTCATGATATTTTATGAATAGTTTCTTAAAGAATGGAATACACATAGCAGGACTAGAAAACAACTAATGATTGTTTATGCAGATGGAGTAGGGGCTCAGTTTTACAGAGATTAATCCAACTCATACTGGTAAATCTGTTCTATTTAAGACAAATAGAATTCATTTAAATGATAGTAATGACTTCTTTGGGATGGTATAAAATATAACTTTCATCTCCAACCATATGTTAAATTTTTAAAAGCTTTCAGTTGTATATTACTTAAAAATGTTTTGTTCTTATTTCTGTCTTCAGTACTACCTCTTCATTCTAGGCTGATATTAAAGAATGTGGATATAGAGGACTGTATATTTGAAAATATGAGGTGATGACTAATAATCACCAGTGTTAAGATGAGGCTAGGATGAAATGTGATCATAGCAAGCATTAGCAAATTGTCACATTTCTAGGCTTTAGGAATAAGGTGATGATAACAACAATATTGCTGGGAGAAATATCAATAACCTCAGATATGCAGATGACACCACCCTTATGGCAGAAAGTGAAGAGGAACTAAAAAGCCTCTTGATGAAAGTGAAAGAGGACAGTGAAAAAGTTGGCTTAAAGCTTAATATTCAGAAAATGAAGATCATGGCATCGGTCCCATCACTTCATGGGAAATAGATGGAGAAACAGTGGAAACAGTGTCAGACTTTATTTTTGGGGCTCCACAATCACTGCAGATGGTGATTGCAGCCATGAAATTAAAAGACACTTACTTCTTGGAAGAAAAGTTATGACCAACCTAGATAGCATATTCAAAAGCAGAGACATTACTTTGCCAACTAAGGTCCGTCTAGTCAAGGCTATGGTTTTTCCTGTGTATGGATGTGAGAGTTGGACTGTGAAGAAGGCTGAGTGCCGAAGAATTGATGCTTTTGAACTGTGGTGTTGGAGAAGACTCTTGAGAGTCCCTTGGACTGCAAGGAGATCCAACCAGTCCATTCTGAAGGAGATCAGCCCTGGGATTTCTTTGGAAGGAATGACACTATAGCTGAAACTCCAGTCCTTTGGCCACCTCATGCGAAGAGCTGACTTATTGGAAAAGACTCTGATGCTGGGAGGGATTGGGGGCAGGAGGAGAAGGGGACGACAGAGGATGAGATGGCTGGATGGCATCACTGACTTGATGGACATGAGTGTGAATGAACCCTGGGAGTTAGTGATGGATAGGGAGGCCTGGCGTACTGCGATTCATGGGGTCGCAAAGAGTCGGACACGACTGAACGACTGAAGTGAACTGAACAACAATATTGGCCTAGTTTCTCTGCTCACAGCCTTGGCATGCCATATCACACTTGGTTCTGCTTCAGTTTCATTCTAGAATCTAGAGACAATTTGTCAAAAATATGAGCCAGTACAAATTACTATACATAAAATAGATAAACAACAAGATCCTATTCTGCAGCACTAGGAACTGTATTTCAATATCCTGTGATAAACCATCATTGGAAAGAACATGAGAAAGAATATATATATGTATATGTGTGTGTATGTGTATATGTATATGAATAAATTATATATGATATATATAAATGATTTATATATGTTATATGTATTATATACTGTTAAATATGTAACATACATATAATTGAAATCCTTTGCTGTACACCTGAAACTAACTCAACGTTGTAAGTCAACTAGAATTCCATTTTTAAAAAAATCATAAATTAGAGATGTACTGCTGAGCACACCACAATTAATTCTCTAGCCTTGGTGGCAAGGCCTTCTCGCTCTTCCACCTGGAGGAGCATCTCTGCTCACGTGCTCCAACACGAGCAGCAGTGTTCACTGCTCTTTCAGAGGCCACTGCTGGAGCTTTTGTAGGGGTTGTGTTTTCCATTTTCATTTATTCTGTCTTCATTAGGTATTCTGTCTTCAATTATTTTCCCCTTATGTTTTTCATATAATGTACGTATTTTAGTTCAGGAAATTGTACCTAAAATTTGAAATTCTTTTTGTTAAAGTTTAGAAAATATTAACACATGCTTGTATTGCTTCAAAATATAGAATTAAATAATATTTCTATAATATAAGACTTCGGAAAGGGGAAACTGTTGATAAGAAAATAAGACAATTTATTCTTTAAATGTTGACTTAAGCTAAATGATAGAAAAATATATATATTCATCCTTCTATAAGCTTCATTCATGTATTAAGTATCTCTTATAAAGAAACAGATTAGGTTGTAGTTGTAACTTGGGAGCCAGAGTTCTTGGTTCTGTTCTTGATTCCACAGTGACCCAGCTACACAATCTTGGAAAAATAATTTCTCTTTACCTGAATGTTTGGAGAATAATAAATGTCGATGATGGCACTTACTTCATAGGATTTTTTGAAGGATTAAATGAGTGAAACACATGGAACAGTTCCTGGCATATTGTCAGGATTTGGTGTTGGCTTTTTATGTATTGGGTTCAGCATTTTATATTTTCTTCTTTTGTTTATATATTTTAATCTGTATTTGCTCATTCTTAAAAATAAGATTTCTTATTGTCTTTGAAAGTCATATGGGCTATTAATAGTTTTATAATAAAGTGTTTCTACGAGTTTATTATTTTTTCTGGAAAGCCATGTTTATGATGCTTGAGATTGATAACAGTTAATATTTAATTGTACTCATTCTTACTATTCTTAAGCAATTAGTGAAATCTGGGTACATAATGTCAAGTAAGGCCAGTGTGACACATATGTACTGTTGTTGAGATGAGCATCACAAAAATGTATGGAACAACCTTCAGAGGATGGTGGTTGTAGGCTTGAGATAGCCCAACAGAAGAGACTGTTTTGAAACTTGTGAGTCTTGATTCAGGCTAAATATTTGTTTTTAATCACAGAAGCATGTTAGACCTGATAGGAATCTCTCTCTAGAATTAAAAAGATAGTTCTAAAAAATTTAAGAGATTGGATCATTGCATTTTTTTTTTAACAACTTTTTTCAGCCACAGAGAGTAGCTACCAATTTGCAGCTATGACTAAAGAGATCAGTATACTTAGGCGTTCTTCCTTCTTTTCATTCCTGTTATACCTGGCTCCTTAAGAGATATCTGAGCAAATAATTTTACTTTTTCTTGATTCTTTCTTGATCTTGATTACTTGAAATTTGATTGGTGCTGCCGTCAGCAGTGTTGAGGAATGGGAAGAAAGACTGTCACCTGTAGACATACAGGGTCTTTCACACCTTTGGTGTTGTATAGTTGCAGAGTGACACTGGAATAATCAGCTAATTATTAATGTTTTATTTGCATATTTATCAAATTACCTTTGATTTGGGATTCACTTTTTCATAAAGACTCTTAGTAAGAGAGAAGTGGTTCAGTCTTCTTGGCATTAATAAACCTACACCTTTTCTTTGGGGGAAGGAATTGATCAGAATTGTCGCCCTCACACTCTTTGTTTAAGCCATCCTCTTTGAAAAATAGAATGAAAACTGGTACCGTCTTTTTCTTATTCTATTGTATTTCAAATACCAGGTGACAGCTCAGTTAAGAAATCAAAATTATTGTGATAAAACCATTAATTCTAACTAAAAATTCCATGAGATAAAAATCACTCGTATTTTGTTGATGTCATGATTCTACATAGTGCCCAGTTCATGAATATCTGTTAATGTGAATACATACAGCTTAATTATGGAGAGATTCATATCATAAATTTAATATTTCAAGCAGGACATTTCTTTTGGATACAAAAGGTTTACTGAAAAACAGCTTGTCTATCCATCCATCCATCTGTTTATTTTTGGTCTGTTTTAAGGCCACAGAGAGTGAGGCTGGTGATATGGACCTTAGTGGGCTGCCAGAAACAGCAGTGGACTCTGAGGACGATGACGATGAAGAGGACATCGAGAGGGCCTCAGACCCTCTAATGAGCAGAGACATCGTGAGAGACTGCCTGGAGAAGGACCCCATTGACAGGACAGACGATGACATTGGTGAGTCTGGGTGAGAAAACAAATCTGAGAGCAATTTATTTATTTATTTCTTGAAAATTTTATTTATTTTTTAAATTACAATACTGTATTTGTTTTGCCATACATTGACATGAATCAGCCACAGGTATCCACGATCTCCCAATGCCAAAGCCCCCTCCCACCTCCCACCACACATCCTCTCCCTGAATCATCCCGTGCAGTTGAGAAGTAACACTGTCTGGTACAACAGAGCCCAAGAATATTAGGCTTTAAAAGGTCATTTCTCTCGGCATTGTTGAAAACATCTTTGAAAAAATTAATTTTACTCAGTCCATAGTTTCAAGAGGCCACAACTGATAAAACTTCCAAATAAAACCCTTCCGACATGAGCTGTTTCTTAGCTTACTCTAGGACAAAAAAATAAATAAAAAAGTCAAAGTCATCTTCCAAACACTACCGCATCTGTCAATCTTGTGAGCACTGTTCCTGGTAAGCTCGAGCTTCTCTCTGTGTGAATGTCAGTCAGGTGGCAGTTGGTAGAGCTGTTGTTGAAGTGACTGTGCTCCTCTTGTGGTTCCATAGAGAGGAGAGGCTAGGGGAAGAAGTGAGCAGAATGTCAAGTGAGCCCCACATGAGCATAGAGGTTGGGGCTTAAGGTTATGGGTCTAAGTGGCTGTGCGTCGCTTTCCCCTTCCTCAAGGTTCCCTTAACCCAGCTTGGCCATCAGAATGAGAGTTGATTGTGTAATGATTGTTTAGTGTTTGACTCTGCCTTCTAGACCCTGCTTCTTCCTTAGATGCCGGGAGTGAGACCAGCTTCCTCTGAGAGCAACTCTGCCCTGCAGGTCTGGAATCTATGACACCCTTGCCTGAGCCCCAGTTATCTGCTCTTCCACGCCCCCAGCTCTTTCGGGCCAATATGTATTTGAAAGAAATTCAAGGAACTGAGTCTAGTAGGATTAGATATAGGACAGTACGGCCATTGTTACATGTGAGTGGCTTGCTTGTTTCTTGTGTTTTGATGGGAGCCAAACATTATGTATGAGGAGAACCTTGTACCATTGAAGATCTGTACATATGCTGCTGCTGCTGCTGCTAAGTCGCTTCAGTCGTGTCCGACTCTGTGCGACCCCATAGATGGCAGTCCACTAGGGCTCCTCTGTCCCTGGGATTCTCCAGGCAAGAATACTGGAGTGGGTTGCCATTTCCTTCTCCAAGTACATATGCTAGGAATTGAAGTTGGAAAACCAGGTATTCTAAAATACCACTGAAAGCACTGATAGAAATTGCCAGCTATTTAGAGAGACTATTATGTGGGGTGAGTTGTCACTGTCTAATGTGGCTGCACCTTGTATGGACTGGAGACTTTCCTAGGTCCTGGCAGCCCAGTGGAAATGAAGCATGGAGGCCCTGATCCTGCTGGCTGTGAGGAATAGAGTCGGAGTTGGGGTCATAATCTCAGGGAGTGCACCAAACAGGAGGCTGTTGCAGGAATGAAGGACTGTTGGCACCCTTTGGAAGCTCAGACCTGAAGAGAGGAAGGAGGAGCCAGCCGTGCCTGTACCTCAAGCGCAGAAGTGCCTCTGCAGTAACCCTTTCTGGGTTACAGGGTTTCTGTTGGAGAATATAGCTGCTTCTCCCATGCCCATCCCTGTTCCTCCATACTTCATCCCACTTCCTGCCCTACCTGCTCCACTCTCTGGTCCAAAGGCGCTCCTAGTCACAAGTCTTCCAAGGCTTCTGCAGCATAATGTCAGCTGGTCCTGTGTCATCCTTGAAGACAGGGTTTAGCTTCCTTGCATCTGATAACACATGTTCATCTGATTTCCACTGTCCAAAATGTGTTTCACTCTCCTGTCCTCTTTGTCTTTGTGATTTCTCTGTCTCTCTTTTTTAAAAATTTTATTAGCATGTAGTCAGCTTACAGTGTTGTGTTAATTTCAGGTTATGGCAAAGTGAACCACTTACGCATACATCAGTAGTGTGTATATGTCAGTCCCAAACTCCTAATTTATCACTTCCTCCCACACCTCCCCTTTGGTAACCATAAGTTTGAGTTTGAGATCCGACATCATTTTCAATGTCTCTTTATTGTAGCTTTAAAGAGAGAATGAAGTTGGAAGTAGTGTGTTTGGTTTGCCATCTTAAAAATTCTTGCTCATAGAGTTTATAAAAAATAGAACATTGCTTATGAACAGATTAACATGAAGGTTATCCTTGTTTGAATATGCTCATTTTAGTATAGTTACGGAAGAAAGTTATGATAAGTAAAATATATGAAGCATGTCATTTCTGGTAATTTAAGGCATTCACTTCATATTTGAGAATTTTTCTCTCCTAGAATTTCTAGAAAGCAAGACCTATGCTGATTCCTACAAATGAATACCAGGCTAATTATTTTAAGGTGCTTGTTGATATAATCCCTGGATGAATTACTTGTAGTTGAATACCAATACCCTTGTAAGCAGCGACGACTCAGATGCTTACTCCTATCAAATATATTTTTATTTAAAGTAGTAAATCTTGCTCATTAACGATAAGGTATAATGGCATTGTTTGATCTACACAAGGGCTTGGAGGATCTTATATTCCATCTCTTCCAAATACAGCCACGTGTGAGAACACTTTGGTTTGTTTGCCATTACTCTTGGTAAATCTAACTCAATCTCCAGTGTTTAGTTAAAGCAGAAACCTTTCTTATGAACTACAGACATCTTTGTAACTGATGTTTGTCTAAACGCCTCTCTGCCTAACTACCTTCCTCGACTCAAGGGATGGGGTGTGTTTGTGTTTTATGTTTAGTCAAATCAAGCTGCTTATATTTAAATATATTTTTTAAATTTCAGGAATTAAAAATTTCCCCTTGGGGTCCCATAGATTCTTGGGTGTGCCTTTGTTTCAGTACTTTGAAGAAAGACACGTTATTCATGTTTGCTCTCGAGCTTATAACTCTATAGGTACTCAATTATTGAATACTTTTTTTTTTTTAAGATTTTGAGGACTTGACATGTAAAGGGAGAAAACTACTTTGATCCCTTTCAAGGAACTCTTTTTTTTCCCCCACACTTGGTACCCCACACACAAATCCTCAAGTTTTACCTTAATTATTTCTTATGTAAAATTAAACCAAAGCAATAACATAAGGATTTTTCTGAATTGGCTAAAGCTCCTGGTGTCTATGAGTTGATTTTTGGCTTTTCTTTGTGTTACATTGAGTAGAAAAAAAGTTTTATTGAGCGTCTGATATTTTTACAAACAGGATTATTTCTTTCCTGATGAAGTAGGGTAGGTCACACTAATGTATTATTCAGACAGTCTTGCAAGCCATTTAGAATAAAGTGATTCTGTTTCTCCATCCACAGAACTTCTCCCCATACCCTAGGAGCTCTCTCCTTACCTGTCCCATGCTCTCAGTCCTCAGCTGCCATAACCCCTGCAACTCTGTATGTTTCCTGTGGCATCAGGGTTTATGTCGAGCTCCTGAATCAAATGCTTCTATTTTACATTATTATGTTTTCTTTAAAGATTGGTGATATAAATTCTTTATTTTTTAAATTCTTATAATCCTCTGGTATAATAAACAAGTTATCACACAACTGATGATATCATTATTGAATCCTTGAGAGTTTTAAAACCCTTGCATATTTGGCTAAGTGTTTAATTTTTCAATTGAACTTGGAGAAAAATGGGTATTTACTATTATTATATCTTCTTTGTCTTCTTTGTTATTTATCCTTATTATATGTGATACACAGATATTTTCTATCCCATTGTATTTTATTAATGTTAGTCACTTACTCATATATCACGGACTGATTTCATGACCCATTAATGGTGTAGGACATTGCTAAAAATAAGACAAATGTCCATGCAAGCACTTCAGATCATTATTGCAAGTATTAGTGAGTATGCTTCATACATTCATATGCTTCATATTCACCTACCATATATGGTGGCACTTTAACTTTTATTTTTGTCCAAACATGTTAAATTTAAAATATTTCTGACAATTAATGTCTAGTCTCATATTTTTCTTAATATCATACTTCATTGTTATAGCTGGTATTTTAATAGCTGTATTTTAGCTATGATTCTAATAGCTAGTGTTAGCTAGTATTGTGTACCTTGTGGTGAGGAGTGGGGGATGGTAGTTAAAGAAAACAGAGAGTGGTAACAGCAGTGTTAACTGTGATGTGTCAGCCAGAGGACCACGATTGCTTCATCTGCCTTTATGTTGCATATCAAAAGCATACACATTTGTAAAGCAAGGAGTCCTGCCTCCTGTAGTAGATGTAGGTCATCTCTTACAGCGATCTTCAAAATTGGCTCACAACTGCCCTCGGGTATATTTTATGACACAACACAAACACATCTACTCATTCCAGGAATAAAAGTTTCACTGAACAAAACTTAGCTTTTTCTGTAATTGGTACACTTTGATACTCTTCTTCCTTCTTTTTAAAAATGCTGTTTGCAACAGTCAGTTGATTTCCTGATACCTCAGTCTGGGTCAGGTTGAAGAGCACTGTCTTGTTGGACAGAGTCCCTGGGTACCACTTACCACTGTTCTTCTTCTGATTACCAAAGCCACCCCCATAGTGAAAAGTCTTACACAGCAGGGATGACGTAAGGGTCTCCACAGAACAGACATTACCAAGCTAGATCAGAAAACACCGCCTCGTCTGACCTTGTAGGAATGTAATGTCTTCATAAAATACATCTTTGTATTATTATACATTGCTTTAGCAATTAGCAAACTATATCCAACAACTCAAAACTTGTCATTAAATCCTCACAGAAGGAATGTGCATGGAGGACAAGGGAAATGGAGTGAAATTTTCATTTAGCCAAAAGTTTGAACAGTGCCATGGATATAATATTGAATATGTAATCATAATATATATGATAGTGACAATAATAGTGGTTCTTATTTGCTGAGTATTTACTCTTTGCTGAGGACTTTGTCATCTGGACTGCATTTGATCCTCAGAACTGTCCAGTGAAGGTAGGTATTATATTACTCTTTTTCAAGTGAGAGAAACATGTCTAAAGGAAATGAATTGACTCCCCGAAGTAATTCAGCCAGTAAGTGTCCACACGCTGTCTAACACATGCCCCGTGCTCTTCATTACCTGTGAGGTCCAGCCTGAGCATGGAGGTAGACAGTCCTGAATCATCTCACTGCTACCTCCTCCTTATGTGCCTTTGAGCCTCGATTTCCTCCTTGTGAAATGAAAAAGAAACCATGCATCTCACAGAGCCATGGTGAAGAGGAAGGAACTTAGAAAGGAGTTCTTATTGAAAAGAATCTGCCTGTCCACAGCATTGCCACTGGGAAGAGTGGGCAGACTTTGTCAGTCTATGAGATCCGAATTAGCACATCCATTTCATTTGCATTCATCACATAAAGTTATGTTAATTGATTCTGGGTTTGTCTGATCCACAGAAAATATTCCCTGCTTTCTAAATCCTGGCGTATCTTTAGAGTGAGGGTGGTTGTTTCTGCCATCTGTTTTGGGCACCCAGTTGCCCAGAGGCGCCAGAATGGACCTACTGACTTTCTGGAGAATTCCCAGTGCTCTGTTTCATTTCAGCTTATCATTTCATCCTGTAATAAACCTTAACAAGATCACAGCTCATTTTCAGTAGCAATCCCCCATTGAAGTTTATCGATCTCTTCATTGGAATTTGAATCCCACTGAGTCCTGTTGCTCCTGAATCAACAAGGAAATGTGACCCTTTCCACAGTAACAAAACTCTTTGTATACCTACAAGAAATTCAGTGTGCTAAAGATGTTTAAAATAATAGTATTGTTCAACAGGCAGAATTGTAGGGCATTTAAAAAGAAAGGACCCCAGAGCCTTGTTTCTGAACGTTTGTTTTTGAAATTAGTTGTCATTTTCTTTGCACACCTTCTGCTTTTCAGAACAACTTCTGGAATTCATGCACCAGTTGCCTGCTTTTGCCAACATGACGATGTCGGTGAGGCGGGAGCTGTGTGCTGTGATGGTGTTCGCTGTGGTGGAGAGAGCTGGGACCATTGTTTTAAACGACGGTGAAGAGGTTAGGAAATATTTATGCCACTTAACAATGTCTCTGTGTGAGGCTCCCCTCAATGCAGTAGCGAACAGAAACTCTTGCTTCTTTAAAAACAATGGGCAACAATAAGTTTGCATCACTCAGAGTTATGATGCACTCATTGTTGTGTCAAAGTCTTTTCCAAGTCCACTATTTTATTTTCTATTATTTGTAATATTTAGATGATATTGATAGAAATATTTTGAGGTTTTAGCTTTTCAGATTTTGCAGTTTAAATGTTTATGATATAATGCCTCTTGTCAGAACAAAATGATGTTCTTTCAAGGCAATGGTGGTCATTTTATCTTGTTTATATGTGTTTTGGGGAATAGAAAAAAATTTTTTCCCTTGTGGCATTTTAGAGAGTAATACCCAGTCATTAGGAAAGTGGAATGTCATGGACCCCGTGCAGGCACCTGGAAACCCGTGGGTCAATGGCTGAGCTTTAGTTCTTGTTCTGTGAACTTGGTGAATGGTCAGCTGTACTTGGGGTATTTTTCCTCTTTAAAATAAAAGATCTAAATCATTTGTAGGGACCATTCCAGCATTTACAGCTTCATGATCGTGATGTTATTTTCTGCTTTGTCTTTGTTTTTTGGAACTAGCTGGACTCATGGTCAGTGATCCTGAATGGTTCTGTGGAAGTGACTTATCCAGATGGAAAAGCAGAAATACTATGTATGGGAAATAGTTTCGGTGTCTCTCCCACCATGGACAAGGAGTACATGAAAGGCGTGATGAGGACAAAGGTGGATGACTGCCAGGTATAAATTGTCATTAAAAATGTATGTCTTATGCTTAACAAAGAACACTTACACATGCAGTTGTGGTAAGGTTTTTTTGACCTGTATAAATAGGTCATCTTTTAGAATTATAAAGAAGATTTTAAAGTACAATTATGATTTTTAGTGTTATCATATGCCAGGAAATTAAAAATAAATCTCCCGTAAAGTTATTTGAACTCCACAAACTAAGCATGTGTTCTATTAAAAAACAGGTCTTCTATAAATATGATATCTTAAAATTGCCATCAATAATAGATAATCTAGTCAACAGAAAGTATTGAAGTGAAATGCCTGTCATGAACAGAAATTATATAGAGATTATAGTAAAGTTGCTGTGATACAGTTACACGGTGTTTTTATTTAAATACATGCAAGTAGTCAAGGCTATGGTTTTTCCTGTGGTCATGTATGAATGTGAGAGTTGGACTGTGAAGAAGGCTGAGTGCTGAAGAATTGATGCTTTTGAACTGTGGTGTTAGAGAAGACTCTTGAGAGTCCCTTGGACTGCAAGGAGATCCAACCAGTTCATTCTGAAGGAGATCAGCCCTGGGATTTCTTTGGAAGGAATGATGCTAAAGCTAAAACTCCAATACTTTGGCCAACTCATGTGAAGAGTTGACTCATTGGAAAAGACTCTGATGCTGGGAGGGATTGGGGGCAGGAGGAGAAGGAGACAGCCGAGGATGAGATGGCTGGATGGCATCACGGACTCGATGGACATGAGTCTGAGTGAACTCCGGGAGTTGGTGATGGACAGGGAGGCCTGGTGTGCTGCGATTCGTGGGGTCGCAAAGAGTCGGACGCGACTGAACTGAACTGAACTGAACTGAACTGAAGATAAGGAATTGATTTTGGAAGTCATGAAAATTAATCATAGTTGAATTGGTAAAAATACTTGCTAGTAAAGAAATGACTGCCAATGAAAAATACAATGTCAGTATTGATATTGTGTTAATATTCATTATTTAAAAGCACTTAATAAAAGACTGGAGAGTATATTGAGACCAAATGTGAAATATAATTTGATCAATTTAACAGGTAACCTCTATATTAGTGCAAAATAAATTTAAGATGCTTTTATTATTATTGCATATTTATAATTCCATGTCTTAAAAACTGACCTTGAAAGATAAAATATTTTAATATAGTAAACCAAAAAAGTTGACTTAAACTAATTAATCTTATATGCTCACTGTATTTATTAGTCTACAATCTTATATACATCTGAGAATAGTTTATGCTAAAAGAACATCATTGAATTTTTATAGTGTCTGATAAATATAAAGTAGTGTTCATTTAAATTTTCAGTTTTAAGTGGTTTACTTACTAAAAAGAAAAATGACCATGGCTATAAATAAAATTGTCTTACCTAGAGAATAATTTTGCTAAATAATTCCTCCAGTGAGCACTATAGAGAATAAAAAGTGGCTATGAATTCAGTGTGTTGAATATGTAATGGCAGAGGAGCATTCTAAATATAGGCAGCTCTCAATTATTTGGCATATTAGAGCAAAACAAAATGGTAGCTAAATCTCAAAGTTTTGGCCTCAAAATCTCAAATTATTTCTTTTAAGAGGGGTCATATATGACATTTCAGCTTTAGAATTATATTCCCCCCACCAAAACAACAAAGCCAAACTGTGAGTCAAAATGAACAGAAAAATTGTTAAGGATTTTTCTATCCTCCTCAGTCCTACCCGCGCCCCCACCCCCCACCCAACCCAAGCCCTTCTACAAGTCACTACAGCACCTGAGTCAGTCTCTGTCCTTAAAGTGCAAGTGAAAGTTATTTCTGAGAATTCAGCTTCTATGCTATCACCTCGAAATTGGCCAACCCCTTTTATTAGAAATTTTGTAATCATGGAACTGAAATGATACAGGAGGCTTAGAAATGTTTCAGAATAATTGATAAAAATATTATATGAGTTAATATTACAGATTATTTAACTAATGTCAGATGTACTAGGTAACATTGAATATTTATCTGGGAATCTGTAGAAAAGAAAAGAGGAGGTGAATATTAGGAGGAGAGTTCATCTATTTGCTGGATAAGGAATCAACAGGTAACCCAGAGTGATAGTTCGTAAAGTAGAGGCCAGGAGAAAACTCTGAATGAGAAGGAAAACTCTGATTAAGGTAATATTAGGCTCCTGTTGCTCCTGATATGAGACTTTGATGTACAGAGAGGGTCATGGGTGCAGTGCCTGCTGGAGCAAATCTTTTCTTACTCTTCAGGCCACTCTGCATGCTATAAAAGGAACAAGAGTCATCCTTGTGCTTCCACTCATCCCTCGCAGACCCTAAGTTCCTTCCTTCCTTATTGGAATAGGCCTGGAGAAAAAAATTAGATATTTTAATGCTTATTGGGGATGGCATTTTGCTGTATTTCTGTTAAAATGTTACGTATTTGTCAGAAAGTGCACACGTCACATCCTCCTCTTGTTGGGGAAAGTCAATAGTGAGAACCACATTTTTATCCATAAAATGACTGTAGATAATCAGTATTGATTAAATGAAATGAACAAAGGTGGTGTCCATTCCAAGAGGAAGCAACCTTAGCAGGTTGACCCTCATTTGCTGGCCTCTCAGTGGGTTCCAGAAATACATCTTGGGTAGTGTGGTTAAAGTGGAGCCCACGATCATTCTGAGGACACGGTGTGAATGGATTCAACTGGACACTTCTTTCTTTTAATTATTATTATTGGAGAGTAATTGCTTTACAGTGTTGTTTCTGCTGTTCAACAGCATGAATCAGCTATAATACATACATCCCCTTCTGTCTTGAGGCTCTCCCCACCCCAATCCAACCCCTAGGTCATCATAGAGCACTAAAACCATACTTCAAATGATGTTTATCTCTGCCTGTTTGGGTCCCGTGATGCCCCCAACACTGTGCTCTATCTTGCTCCCTTCTGTGTGCTTCTTTTCCCAGTCTTGTCCCATACTGGGTTTGTAGGACAAAGGCAGGGCCAGGCAGACGTCTTTTGGTACTGGGTGATGGCTCCAGTTTTCCATTCCCCATCCATGTCTTTATTTTTGTCACCCTCTGCCTGTCCCTCTTTTCCTTTCCTGCTCTTCCACTTTCTGTCTCCTGATCCCCTCTCCCCGCCCCTAAGTCTCGGGCCTGCCAGAAACACCCAGGCATGGCTTAACCCCTGCACTCTGCCCTTCAGCAGATAAGGAACACTTGAATGCCCATGTGAACAGTTAGCTACAGCTCCCTTGCAAGCACAGAGTACCAATTTAAATAGAGCTCACCTCTTAAGGTAAAATCTGTGAGACTCAGTTTTTCCTGAGACTGAGAGCTGTTGATTAAAGTTTAACTTTACTTCATTTTGTCATTTTCAATATGTTTACTAAATAAAAGCTGTGAGGTCCTGTGCCCAAAAGAAGCTTATCCTGTGACATAAATTGTTTTTGCCCTTTTATAAGAGAAAGCTTAGTTGAGTTTTTATTTCATATCAAAGTGGCAAGATCGTACAGGGTGAACAGCCGTCTTAAAGTATAAAAACCTCTCTAAAACAATTATGTGTTCAGTTCAGTCACTCAGTCATGTCTGACTCTTTGTAACCCCATGGACTGCAGCATGCCAGGCCTCCCTGTCCATCACCAACTACCAAGAGTTTACTCAAACTCATGTCCATTGAGTTGGTGATACCATCCAACCATCTCCTCCTCTGTTGTCCCCTTCTCCTCTTGCCTTCAGTCTTTCCAAGCATCAGGGTCTTTTCCAGTGAGTCAGTTCTTCCCATCACGTGGCCAAAATACTGGAGTTTCAGCTTCAGCATCAGTCCTTCCTGTAAATATTTAGGATGGAATGGTTGGATCTCCTTGCAGTGCAAGGGACTCTCAAGAGTCTTCTCCAACACTACAGTTCAAAAGTATCAATTCTTTGGCGCTCAGCTTTCTTTATAGTCCAACTCTCACATCCATACATGACTACTGGGAAAGCCATAGCTTTGACTGGACACACCTTGGCTCAGTTCAGTCGCTCAGTCTTGTCCGACTCTTTGTGACCCCATGGACTGCAGCATGCCAGGCCTTCCTGTCCATCACCAACTCCTGGAGTTTACTCAGACTCATGTCCATTGAGTCAGTGATCTTTGTTGGAAACTCACAGATTTTCAACTGGCTTTATCATACCTATTTTTTTCTTTGAATTTAATGTTATGTCTAAAATTTCTTAAAGCAAATATAAATTTGCTAATTAAATAATGTTTTCATCTAAAGTGTATTTCTTTTGTGATGTCAGTGCTATGTGGCCATATTGGAAATTCAATTTGGGATTCCTTTTTTTTTCATTTTTGGATGGTATTTCAGTTTGCTGCAGAAGAAATGCCAAAAATGTCTGTCTAGACACTAAGAATTTCAAATTAAATTTATTCTAATTTCTTTAAGTCCTTAGTCAAGAGGATTAATTTTAGTATATTTCAAAATGCATTTTCTTTTATCTCTCTACTTGTTTTAACTCAAGAATATATTTCTTTTTTAGGAGATAAACAATATAATTATGTTCTCTAAAAATGAGTATAAGAAAGAACACCTAAAATTGTTTGGAGACTCTGAGAACAGCTTGCTGCCCTGTAAAAAGAAAAAAAAATTAAAAATATTTTTCAAGCAAGAACCACATATTTCAAACATATGCAAACCTGTGGTCAGTGTTAAAGATACGAGTTTAGCGGTAGTTTTGGGCATTAGAATTTTTTTTTACTTAGCTATCCATAATTACTTACAACAAAAGCATGTGCTTTTGAATTTTAACTTTTTGATTCTAAACTAATAAAATAATTAGTGATACTATATCAACCAACTCAGTGGAAGAAGCAATGTTGTAGTATGCTATTTTTTCCATGTGAACTGCTGCTGCTACTTCTGTAAAAAGCTTTATTGATTATGCAGAAAGTATGCAAAATATAGAAAAGTATATTAAACAATGAAAATTGCTTGTTACTTGTATTGCTCAGAAATAATAATATTCTCCTTTGTGATTGGTACCCTTTATCATTAAAAATATTCATCTTTTTTCATTTAAAAATAAATAATTCTCAAAAAGTAATAATAATTGATTTTGTTATATCCCACAATGTTTATATGCATGTATATAATTTTAAATTAGCAAGCACATACTTATGAGACATTGGGAGACTAGCATGATGCCGGTATGGCTGGCTGTCTCCTTGTCTGTGCAGTGCGGATAATAGCACCTTCATGGCATCCCGTGAATGCCATGGGAGGCTGGGAGGATAAAGTGAGAAAGTTCCTGTCAGGCAGCCACAGTGTTACAATAATGATGTCATCATCACTATTCAGATCATTGTTACAATATTTGGTTTAAAATTTTTTAAAAAATGATATAACATCAAGAATACTGAGTTGAAAGTTTGGATGTTGTTTGAAAACATGATTTTAGATGGCTGTAGCATCTTTCATCTGCCATATGCTATAATTTAGCCATTCCCTCTCTTACTCTTTTCACATTAAAGGAGAAAAGAAATGTTCATTCTTCCTTCATTCCTAAATGATTTATTTGCAATTTTAAATATATATATTTAATTGAAGTATATTTGACTTACCCCAAAAATGATTTCTAAAATAAGAATAAATTATTCAAAAATTATAGAAGACAAAAATTTTAATTTAAAAATCTATTATTGCCTCATCACTGGCTTCTGTTTACTTTGTGTAATAATTGATTTCTGGAATTCATTCTTCGCTTTCTTTAAAACTACTAAGAAATATAATTAAATGGATTCCCCTGAGTCCTGAATTTTTTTATCTTTGAGGTCATGGAGGAGTAATTGCTTGATGTGCACATTTTTGTTAACTTCTTTAAGAGCAAGGATTAACCTTAATATCAGTTATGAGGAATAATGATTTGAGCTTAAAAAGTATGTGGCTTCCTTTGTAGATCTTTTTTAACAGACTTTCTAAGCTGATTTCTTTTATAATGTAATCATTTATAATATCTACTGCATGGATATCTTTGAATTTTGATATCATTTATTAAAATTATCTTTTAAAAAATCGTTGCTCTCAAAATCTTTTCAAATTTTTAAAACCCACTAAGTGATAATTATGTTTTTACATCATTTTAAAATAATAAAATTTATCAAGCACATATTATGTATCTAGCACAGTGGAGGAGCTTTACCTGGATTATTTCATTAAACCTCCACAACCACCCTTTGAGGCTGGTGCTATTAGGATTATTTCCCCTTTTCAGATGCAAAATAAGACCCACAGGTTCTTTTCTCAGGATTCCACAGTGAGAGGTAGTAAAGCTCATGTCTGAATCAGTTAACCTGGCCCTAGAAGCTGCAGTGAGGCAGGATGGGGGCAGTTAAGAGAATTTCTTCTTAAAAGCAATTCTGTGATGATTTGATTAGCAGGCTAGGATTTCTTAAGCACCAGAGAGTCCCAGTTTTTTACCTGCCCACTGACAGTAAAACAAAAAGTCACAGCCTAAAAAAAGTGGTGGTTCCTTAGCTTAGTGCCCTGGATTCAGGTGGCACATTACAATTCTTAAACCAGAAACGCCGCCCAGCAGCTGCCCTGATGGACTGGATTAAAATCCATTATTGCATCCTTCTATTCTGAATTCTTTTCATATTATTCTATTCTTTTAGGACCATGAGCCTAATAGATAATTAAACAACCATCTGTTGACTCTCTCCAAAGGTTTTTTGCTGCTCTGCCCACCAACCTAAACCATATATTAAAAAGCAGAGACGTTACTTTGCCAACAAAGGTCCATCTAGTCAAAGCTATGGTTTTTCCAGTAGTCATGTATGGGTGTGAGTGTTGGACTAAAAAGAAAGCTGAATGCCGAAGAATTGATGCTTTTGAACTGTGGTGTTGAAGAAGACTCTTGAGAGTCCCTGGGACAGCAAGGAGATCCAGTCATTCCATCCTGAAGGAAGTCAGTCCTGAATATTCAGTGGAAGGACTGATGCTGAAGCTGAAACTCCAGTACTTTGGCCATCTGATACGAAGAGCTGACTCATTAAAAAAGACCCTGATGCTGGGAAAGATTGAGGGCGGGAGGAGAAGGGGACGACAGAGGATGAGATAACTGGATGGCATCACCGACTCAATGGACATGAGTTTGAGTAAACTCCAGGAGTTGGTGATGGACAGGGAGGCCGGGCGTGCTGCAGTCCATGGGGTCGCAAAGAGTCAGACACGACTGAGTGACTGAACTGACTGACCACAGTTGTAAGGATACGCACTTTTTTCCTAGTTTTTGTTGGTGTATAATTAATTTACAATGCTGTGTTAGTTTCAGGTATACAGAAAAGTACATCATATAATATATCTACATATGTATATACACACACACACATATATATCCTATCGTCTTTTTTAGGTTCTATCCTAAGAGTCCACTCTCCTCCCCCAGTGTTTTCTTACCATCCCAAAAGGGACATGAGGAAGGAATATTCTAATTTTATCTTCTGATTTTTTTAATTGTTAGGATTTTTAATATAAATTACATATAATTATTCTAAAAATGAAACTTTTCTTGACCAAGGAAGAAATACATTAAAAAGCAGAGAAGTCTGGTGAAGGTTCATTACCAAGCTCATTTAGAAAGTCCATGGGAAAGACATGGAAAAATGTCAGTCTTAAATATTTAAAACACTGAATCATTAGCGCTGCTAGGTCTCTTGCAAGCACTTTATCATTAACATGTGACTTACATTTATTTTAGTTTGTCTGCATAGCCCAGCAAGATTACTGCCGTATCCTCAACCAAGTAGAAAAGAACATGCAAAAAGTTGAAGAGGAAGG
The DNA here is from genome assembly GCA_917880005.1 of Nanger dama. Lineage (NCBI taxonomy): Eukaryota > Metazoa > Chordata > Mammalia > Artiodactyla > Bovidae > Nanger > Nanger dama. Next base: position 40,513,448 of record CAKJTW010000009.1, on the reverse strand, counting down.
CGAGATCGTCATGGTGAAGGAACACCGAGAGCTCGATCGGACTGGAACAAGAAAGGGGCACATTGTCATCAAGGTGAGACAGACAAGCCACATCCCGAGGGAGCAGGGTTTTGGTAGTATCGCTTGTGATGATTTAGGATGCCCCCTCCTCATTTTTCAGTATAACTTCTCTTAAATGTATCAGTTGTAAAGAATCTTTGAATTTCTGTGACGAATAGCAGTCTTACTCATTATTGTATATCTTACTACCCAGTTCATCTTATGTTGAAGATTTGAAATCAAGGTACATATATCTGCCATGCATGCAGGATGCTTATGACACATTTGATTTGTTACAGGGCACCTCAGAAAGGTTAACGATGCATTTGGTGGAAGAACATTCAGTGGTGGATCCAACGTTCATAGAAGACTTCCTGTTGACCTATAGAACTTTTCTCTGTAGCCCGATGGAAGTGGGCAAAAAGTTGTTGGAGTGGTTTAATGACCCGAGCCTCAGGGATAAGGTTGGAAGATAACGTTCTAGTTTCCTTTCAAATGTGAAACATTCAGATATAAAGTTAAAGAACTTTAATATATATGATTGTTACACCAGTTCTGTTCAAATTATGTTGGTGGGTTAAGAGAATGTACTTTTTAAGCAAAAGAAAAGGGATGCTATAAATACTAGTTCTTGTTATAGATTCTAAGTTCAGCCCTAGAATTTTCTTTTTTTAACACAAAGGCCAATACATTGGGCAACAAATGTTTCAGTAGATTTTCTGTGCAAATCATTCCATATGTAGATGTATTTTTGATGTATTTTTGGGAAGAGGTGCGCTCCATGTCCTTCTCCTCTGCCATCTCAATTCCTTTCCCTCAACAAATGTTTAGACTCTAGTTCTGTTGAAAATTCAATTAAAACACAACCCCCAAACACCTGGGTTCCTTGGGAGTGTGCATCCTCTGGTTCAGTAGCTGGCCAGTGTACACCACATAGAAGTTACAGGTTTTCAGTTGCCCCAAAACAGCATCTTCTTTCAACCATTGTGGGTGGGTAGGGCCCTGTCTTATAATTCCAAACTGATCCTCTTCACCAGCTCTTGAGTCAGGCTCTTTTCAAGGCCAGAGAGGGTGATGAAGTTCCTAGTCTTGTGAGGTTTGAGAATTAACTAGCCTATACTCATTTCTCCTTCCATATGGCGGCCTTGTTTCTATGAGGCCCCACATGGGAGAGGCAGAGTGGGAAACCCAGAACTGGGGACAAATAGCAAAAGGCTTCCAGCTCCAGTGCTGGTCCTGCTGCTGACTACCCCTTGGCCTGAGAGCAGTCACTGGACAGTGATGCTCTTCATGTCATCATAGAGAGCCACAGGCGTAGAAGACCTCAGCTAAGGTCCTCTGCTGTAAAACTTGCTTTGAGTATTTCCTCTGCCATTTTTCTCCTGCCACCCATCTCTATTTGTAAAATAGTAATCTGTGTCCTTTGGGGGTTGTTGTGAAGATGAATAACTTGGTACTGTCTGGCTCGCAGTAATCTCTTACTGCATCTTAAAGGTATTGGTGGCGGTAGTTGGAGTATTCAATTCATGATTTACAAATCTGGTTTTTCTAACCTGGAATATGGCTAGTAGACTTTTAAGGTGGCTTCTCAGCTACAAAATTCCATATGTATTATGGAAAGGTCTGGTGTTAAGGATATAGTTTCAGGGGAGACAATAATCTTGGTTTCTTCAACTTGAAAAATGGTCAGTAGTGATAATAAATGACAAAAAATTAATATAAATGTCAACTTGACTCCTGAGTGTTTACTCAGATTACATACTATAATTTGTCCCACTGTATTTAACTATAAAAAGTATTTTAACTGTAGTTTAAAGATTAAGTGCATGCTGTCACATCTTTTTCTTTCCTGCTAGAATAGCATATTCATTTTCCTGCTTTAAGAGGTTAGTTAATGCTTGAAAACAATGCTACGGAAAATTTCTTTTATCTTATTATTCAAGATTGAGAAAGTTAAACTCATATAAAATAAAACAAGAGCTTTTAATTTAAAGTTGCGTTTATACTCCTTTCATTTGGTAAAATTTTATTGAGAGTTTACTCTGAGCCAGGTGTTTTTATAAATATTAAGGATGCCCTTAGAACATAACAGATAAGGTTGTCTTCGTGGAACTTACAGTCTAATGAAGGTTGCACAGTTCTTGCTGGTATAAAGCAAATATTCCATAGCTGAGTGTGTGTATTGTGATGTATAAAGTTGTAGGGCTCAGTGAAAACATGTGAGCAGAGTAAGAAAAGGCAACTCATTTTTCCTGCAGAATTGTAGATGTTAAAGTTTCTGTCTTCTTGTGTATTAACTTATTTTGATTCTTTTTTTCCTTTAGTTTTTGTTGTGACTTGTTTCAAATATAAGCAAGATATATGTTAAGTAAGCAAGATATATGTTAATTACCATCCTTCAATATAAAGTCCACATTTAAAGTATTAATATATATTTACAGAAAGTTATCCTCATCAATAAAATCTAAAGTTTTTGCTATTGTTTTTCTTGTTCATTGTTCTTAGGTAAATTGTCTAATATCTTTTTTTGCAATGACCTTAGCCACAAATCTTTAGCACTAGAAAGAAGAAAACCTATTGAAAATTAATTGATTTTTCAGGTTACACGGGTAGTATTATTGTGGGTGAATAATCACTTCAATGACTTTGAAGGAGATCCTGCAATGACTCGATTTCTAGAAGAATTTGAAAATAATCTGGAAAGAGAGGTAATATTTGTGATTTTTTTTTTTAAATCACAGCTTTAAGTTCATTTTATTCAGCCCATCCTTGAAACCACTTTTTTGAACTCTTGTAGAAAATGGGTGGACATCTAAGGCTGTTAAATATTGCATGTGCAGCTAAAGCAAAAAGAAGATTGATGACGCTAACGAAACCATCCCGAGAAGCTCCTTTGCCTTTTATCTTACTTGGAGGCTCAGAGAAAGGATTTGGAATCTTTGTTGACAGTGTAGATTCAGCTAGCAAAGCAACTGAAGCGGGCTTGAAACGAGGGGATCAGGTATGGTATTTCTAGTTGGAAACATAATGGTAAACACTGGTGTCTTCTTTTCCTTCAGTCATTTGGGAAACAAATTAATTTTATAACTTCATTTTTAGATACTAGAAGTAAATGGTCAAAACTTTGAAAATATTCAGCTGTCAAAAGCCATGGAAATTCTTAGAAATAACACACATTTATCTATCACTGTGAAAACCAATTTATTTGGTAAGTATTTTGCATTTTTTGCATAGTCTCATTTTTCTCCTTTTGATCTTTTATTTAAACATTTATATCTTAATCATGAAAAGTCATTGCTTATAATTCAAGCATCATAAGAATTGAAAATTTATAGTAAAATGCATAGATACAGAATTAATTATGTAAGCATATGATTAGATGTAAATAAAAGCCTACTTACTTGAGGACCATAACATTTAATTTTATTGATGTTTTTATTGATAAATATTTTAAATATCTGTAAAGAATAAAAATCTGTCAATAAATAGCTGTAACTTATTCTGAGTAGAAGTGGCAGAAAACATATAAAACAGATCCTTGGTGTCATTCATTCCCTGTAGGAGTGTTTTTCTACAGGATTACAGTTTTGATCACTGCAGTCTATACTTAGTATCTGTTTTCAAGTTCTCCAGTTGTCTTTGAATTATTCAGATTTCCAATAATGGACATTTTTTGGTGTTTGTTTCCTTTTCAGTATTTAAAGAACTTCTAACAAGATTATCAGAAGAGAAGAGAAATGGTGCCCCTCACCTCCCTAAAATTGGAGACATCAAAAAGGCCAGTCGCTACTCCATTCCAGATCTCGCTGTGGATGTAGAACAAGTGATAGGACTTGAAAAAGTAAATAAGAAAAGCAAAGCCAACACTGTTGGGGGAAGGAACAAGCTCAAAAGATACTTGACAAGACTCGGATCAGTATCTTGCCACAGAAACCATATAAGTAAGTGTCTGTATAAATTTTCTCTGCATTCTATTATTGTACTAAAATAATAAGCAAAGGTAGTGATGTAATGTTTACTCAGGAGTGTAAAAATTGTTTTAGCTTTTATGGCAGAGCTGTCTTAGAAGCAACTGGACAATTGTTTTTATCCCATTTTTGCCACTTGCTTGCCTACTCCAGTCTTCTTAGAGATAGTTAGCATTTCTTTGTTTGAACTATTTTATTTCTTATTTGGACTTTTAAAAAGCAAGAGTGTGACTTTACTCCTGTCTCCCCCGTGGCATGATGGGGCTGTTTCTGCTCTTGTTTCTTCGTTTCTAGGTGTCTTTTCCACCATCAGCATCTGCTTTTGCCAACTGAGTCTTTGTGGCTCACAGCTGCTACTATCTACCCTTGCCTTTCTCTTTTTGTTTCTGTCTCTTGATTTCAGTTACTTAACTGTTGACAAGACATCACCAACCAAGCACAGAATTCCTTTTTTTTCCTCCTGCTGGGCTCTGCAGTCAGCATGTCAGGTGTATTCTTGAATCTTTTCTTGGCTGTTTGTTTATGCCAACAGCTCATACCAGACAGAGTTGCAAGTGTCACACTTTTAAAACTTTGCTTGTTTGCTCATTTTTTCTTCACTTTAGCTTCTTCTAGGTCTGTGGATACTTTATAAACCTCGGTTGGTGGTGGTGGTTTAATTACTAGGTTGTGTCCAGTTCTTTGAGCTCACCAGGCTCCTCTGTCCATGAGATTTACCAGGCAAGAAGACTGGAATGGGTTGCCATTCCCTTCAGGGGAATCTTCCCAACCCAAGCATCCAACCCACATCTCCTGCTTGGCGGGTGGATTCTTTACCACTGAGCCACCTGGGAAGCCCCATAAATCCCAATTACCATCAGTCAAAATTTTTTAAAATATTAAATTACATGAGTGCCCAAAATTTATTTGTTATATATTCCTCTAACTACAGTAATATGAGATAACTTGAAAACATAAGGGTTATTTTTTTTTCCTTTCATGATCTAATAGATCTTACAAAGGAGCAATACATATAACCATTCAGACTTTATCAAGTCTTTTTTCTAATTCTACTTCTGATAAACATTTCATACAAAGATTAGAGAGCTATGTTCTAGAATATGCTGTTAGTGGATTGAATGTCAAACTTGTGTCCCTATTAAACTATAATGATTGGTTCTTTCATATTAGCTAGAAATGACTGCTACGGCAGAGTCCTAAGGATAAGCAGTGTGTACAGTGCAGTACTTATAGACTTGAGAGTGTGTTTGTACCAAGTAAGTTTCTAAGAGACAGTGGATTAGGCCTGCTGGCATTACAGAAAATAGGAATTGATTTTTTAAGTCACCCTTCATAATGAAAAACACATTTTTAAGTGGATAAGAAAATTACTTAAATGTAGAATTATTAGCAGCACAATAACTAAAAAAAAAACTTAGAGCTATATCTGACCATGAGTTAAATATGAACCTTTAAAACAATCTAACACAAGTCAGCATGACCCTGGAGAGTATTAATAGAAATGTGACATGTAAGAGCTGAGATGAAATCCATCCTTAGTACAGGGTGTTGGCAAAGGACACAGGATGAGAATACTGTGCATAACATTATTATGTGTATTTGGAAAGATACTCAAAATCTAGAAAAGGGAAAAGAAAAAAGGATGATAAATAGATTGTTGATTTGGAAGCACTGAGGAGACATCTTAAATAATTTGCATTGAAGAACATATATGACTGATTTAAACATTTCATTATGGACCACATCTTTATCCATTCATCTGTCAGTGGACGTGTCCCGGCTATTGTAAATACTGCTACAGTAAACGTTGAGGCTGCACATGTGTCTTTTTGAATCATGGTTTTCTCAGGGTATATGCTCAGTAGTGGGCTTGCTGGGTCAAATGGTAGCTCTCCTCTTAGTTTTATAAGAAACCTCCATAGTGGCTTTATCAGTTCACATTCTTCCCAATAGTGCAGGAGGATCCTTTATCTCCACATCCTCCTCAACATGTATTTTTTTGTAGGTTTTTTAATAATGGCCATTCTGACTAGTGTGAGTTTACAATACCTCACTGTAGTTTAAATTTGGGTCTCTCTGCTCTTTGATGAACTAGATTGGTGGGATGAGAGAGGGCGGGGTGGCAGGTGGTGGGAGGGAAGTCCTAGAGGGAGGGGATATCTGTATACATATGTCTCATTCACTTTGTTGTACAACAGAAACTAGCACAACATTGAAAGCAGTTGTGACTCAATAAACATTTTATTATGAAAAATATTTGAAATAATCTGTATACGTAATATAATTGAAAAGAATAATTATATTTCAAAGAAGGCTCAGTAGACTGTAGGAACTTTTATGTTGGTATATAGACTTGATTTAATAGAAGCCATTACTTGAGGCTTCCCAGGTAGTGCTAGTTGTAAAGACTCTTGACTGCCAGTGCTGGAGATGCAAGATACGCAGGTTCCATCCCTGGGTCGAAAAGATCCCCTGGAGTAGAAAATGGTACCCCACTCCAGTATTCTTGCCTGAAAATTGCAAATCTTTCCTAATAATCAGCATATGTTTACAAAGATTTTTTTTTTTTCCTAACAAAGCTTATCAAAGTAGTCAAGCAGATAAATATTCTAGATATAGGTTTTTTTTTTTTTCTTCTTCTCTCTCTCTCCAAACATTATCAGTATCACAGAAGCTAAGGTGCCAGACGGTGGCCACCTGGCAAGGACAGGCCTGGTAGAGGGATGTGAGTAGAGGGGGGTAGGACAGTAGAGCTCAGGTCCAGTTGTTGAGTAAGTGGAGAAACACTGCTGAACCCAGAGGAAAGAAAGAATAAGCCAACAGACTACATACAAAGTTAACCAAGGTCAAAAAAATCTCAGTAACAGTGAGAGTTTGAGAGGTCCAGCAGGAAGAGGCTGCACTCAAAGGCAGACCTTTCTGAGCCTGATCTTTACTTTTAATAGAGTTTCAATCCAGGAGTACTCTTGTGTCTGTGGATGGCAGACACACAGGTGAGAGTAGAGTGTTAGATCACCATGTTGGGTGTGACTTGTTGCTGGGAAACAGGTCTGAAGAAGGCCACCTTTGGGGATACCTAGAGTGTCTGACCAGTACTGACAGCATCTGCGCCAGCAGGAGCCCAGTTGACTCTGTCTTTGGCCTGAGTCCACAGCAGTTGTCTCGAGTCCTGTGTGACATCTCATATTTTGGGCAGTAAAGGCTGCTTTATAAGGTTGAAAGATAAAGTTTCACTAATAATGTGAATGTTTTAATGGACATCTTTTTGTCTATATATTCATGCCTCTATGCACTTAAATAGAAATACGGTTTTGTTATGAATATAGCTAAGAATTTTCAAAATTTTTATTGAAATATAGTTGATTTATAATATTTCTTAGTTTCAGGTATACTGCACAGTGATTCAGTTTTACATGTATATATATTTGTGTATTCATTCTTTTTTAGGCTCTTTTCCATTATTATTAGATTGAGTATAGTTTCTCGTGCTATATACAGAGGGTCCTTGTTAGGTTTTATATATAGTAGTGTACATATGTTAATGCTAAACTCCTAATTTATCCCTCCCCCTCCCTTCTCCTTTGGTAACCGTATGTTTTCTGTATCCATGAGTCTATTTCTGATTTGTAAATAAGTTCATTTGTATCATTTAAAAAATATATTCCACACATAAGCAATATAATAGATTTGTCATTCCGACTTCCTTCCCTTAGTATGTCCATTGCTAAGTCCACCTGTATTGCTACAAATGGCATTATTTCATCCTTTTATAGCTAAGAAATATGCCATTGTGTGTATATGCCATCTTCTGTATCTGTTCTTCTGTTCAGTGGCACTTAGGTTGTTACCACATCCTGGCCATTGTAAATAGCGCTGCAGTGTAAATGTATATGGAGTGCATATGTCTTTTCAGATTGGTGTTTTCTCCAGATATATGCCCAGGAGTGGGATCTCTGGACCATGTTTACATATGAGTTTTGAAGAATTTATACTAACATCATCCCAAGTCTTGTCCTTACTTATTTGCCTTTGTAATTTCCATTTCTCTCCCAAATAAAAAGGAAGAATGCTGCTAGGTTTGGTTTTTTGTTTTTTGGTTTTTTTGTTTTTGCACAGCCATTAAAAATGGTAGGTAGTAGGTATTATGATCAAGCTGTCATGTCTAAAAACTAAATGATGTTGCATCTTAATTTTATGACACCTTGATTTATGTCTCAACCTTAGTATGATCTTTCTCTTCATTTCAAGGTACTTATAGAAATTGGTCAGAACTATAACCATTTGCTTGTGTTCTAGTTAATTTTGTGTTTGTGCTTTCTGCTTTATTCTGATATTTTGTTTTGGAAATAGTTGGCCCTTCAAATCTAGAAATAGTTTTTATGTATTATTAAATCATGTTTCAAAAGTTATGCCCAGGCTTTTATAAATGGAAGTGAGTTTGTAGCTATCAATAGTAAGCAGTACTCTTGCAGCTTAAATCTAGAACTAGAAATTTTAAGTAGAGAGTTAAAAGTAAAAGTGAGTCATTGGATTTCCACTGCCTCTTCTTTGGTGCCAAGAAGTGTCACCCTGCACCACTACTTTTTATGCTCCATATAATTAAGAAATAATGTCTGTGTCAGGCTTTCTTTACATTTGACTCTGTCGTGATCTCATTTATCTCTCTGAAACACTGGAGGATGAAATTGGGACAGTTTGGACTTTTTTTCCTCCATTCATTTTACTCAATTTCTTCAGTTCTTTAAAGATAAGATTATAAAACAACTTATCATTCTGAGGCAGAAGTCATCATTTGAGTGACTAAATGCCTTTCTTAAAATGTGCTTTTTCTTAACTCTGTTTGCATGACTAACTCGGGCTTATCTTTTCTTAAATATATGTCTGTAACTCAGAAACTACTAATACTCGTTATGATTCATCTAGTTAAAAAGACAGGTTTTAGAGAAACATGCACTTGAGTTGGATACACAAGCAGTAGTTGCTTTTGTAATTTACAATCAAATTTATTAATGATATTTGTACATAACTGCTAGTGTTCTGAAATATGGTTCATTTCTTATCTATGTGCCTATCTATTGGTGAGTCATAACTTTTTAACTTGCTGATCATTTATTTTGTACCTTTTGTTCTTGGTTCAGTGATATCGGGATTGGCCAGTCTCAAGATGACAGCATAGTAGGATTAAGGCAGACTAAGCACATCCCAACTGCACTGCCTGTCAGTGGAACCTTGTCATCCAGTAATCCTGACTTACTGCAGTCACACCATCGCATTTTAGACTTCAGTGCTACTCCTGGTGAGCACCACTCATATAGTTTTGTTTTTTTATCTTTTTTCCCCTAATGTAATGGTAATGCTAAATGTATCTCTCTTGCTTTGGCATGGACTCTGTCAGATGCTAAAAGTCATAATAAATGTAAATTTCAAACAGTTGGAACTGGGTTTTTTTATTATTACTCAGACTATTTTAGTATGCCCATAAGCAAATGGATCCCTCAGATGTTCCCTTTCATAAAATGAAGTTAACATGGTACCATGCAGATATTACCAGGTCATAGTAAATTAAAAGTAAGAGGCATATTTTAGATCAGCTTCCTGGAGTTTTCATTATAATAAAGATGAACTTTAGATTTAAATTTTTTCCTTTCTGCTGCCAACCTGACAACTTTAACTGCTGCTCTTGTGGTCTGATCTGTTTGTGGATCATTTGTTTATCCTAGGACAAATGTGCTCATTCACCGTGCCTGTATGTTGACTGAATCAATCTTTGAAGAAGAATTGTTGATGTAAGGGAGAGGTGGAAGTTTAGCATTATCTTTTCTGAGAATTTCTTTCACATTGCTTTGTTTAACTTTATTACCACATACTGAAATCCATATGACTGACATAGGACTCTTCTTCCCACCAGATTTGCCAGATCAAGTGCTAAGGGTTTTCAAGGCTGACCAGCAAAGCCGATACATCATGATCAGTAAGGACACTACGGCGAAGGAAGTGGTCGTTCAGGCCATCCGGGAGTTTGCCGTGACCGCCACCCCCGGATCAGTACTCGCTCTGTGAAGTCTCTGTCACTCCAGAGGGAGTGATCAAGCAAAGAAGACTTCCAGATCAGCTTTCCAAACTTGCTGACAGAATACAGCTGAGCGGAAGGTAGACGTTATTCATCCTGTTGGGTTTCTCTACCCCCCTCCTCAAACCCACACCAAAGGCCGGTGAACACTTTTGAAAGGTTTTTTTAATAAGTATCCCTGAAGATTAAAAAAGATTTTCCTCATTCACTAAGCATTGCCATATCAAAGGGAATGCACACAGAAGACAGTTGACCTTCATAAGGATCTCTTAGGAACTTGTGCAAAACAAGGGTGCTGTGACCTGACCATTCCTTGCTGCTCACCAGGGCTCCCATCAGGACACGGGGCTGGCAGAAAGGCACAGCCGTCTCCTGGGAGATGCACATTCACAACACACCTTCCACCTTCCTGTGTCGTTTGCTTCTGCCTACCTGACTTTTCCAGGCGCTTCATTTGTTTAGGTGGAGATACCTATGACAGTGTGGTTGGCTAAAGCTGCCTATTACTGTTCATGACACTAATGAAATATCCTTCTTAACACTGGAAGCAAAGCTTAGCTGCTTCAGGGCTTGGCCTTCTGCTGCCTTGTATTTGCAGAAAAACATTGTATGGGATTTTGTCAGCCTCTCAAATGGTTTTGTCAGTCTCTTAAATGGTGTTTCCATTAATATTCTCAAATCACAAATTAGGGAAAGTTGGAAAAGTAGTTGTCTTGGCTTTCGTATATTGACTAGATTTTGCACTTTCTGAAAATTGAGTGTTTTCATAAATCACATTTTTTCTTTTTTTTCTCATCATATGAAGTGTTTCATTGTATTCTTGCCTTTTGTGTTAAACATCTAAACCTGATTTAATTCATTCAGAACTTCTGTTAGCTTGCTGTCAACTATCACTTTCTTGCTCTTCTTCACTTTAGGTAGTGTCCATTTTTCTTGTTATCATTTAAATAACATTGATCTATCTGTGATCATGATGGAGTTCTCCAAATCTCCACTGAGGTGCAGAGTCCTGATTCACAGTCATTGCTCAACAAAATTATAAATGGATTCACATCATGGGCTTTGTGAGTAATCAAAGCTGAGAACCTCTATGACCGTCAAGCCCCGAGGGCTGTGTCTTCTGTCACATCAGCTTTGGTGAAATATGCAGAAGGCCAGTTTGACAGGACCACAGTTCTCATTCTGTTTCTTCCTTTATGGAGTCTGGCTTGAGAAAGCATCTTTCTATAAAATCAGTTAAAAAAAAAAAAATCACAGAGTAAACATCTGCATTCTCTTTGGACAAGTTGCTGACAAAGAGAAAGGTACACTGACCCTGAGTGCTCTCTCTACAGCTGGTGTTCATCTTTCTGAGCTTCTGTTTCTTCATCTGACAAGCAAGAAAAACACACACCCCACTTATGTGGAGGGTTTTTGTGAAAATCAGATATTCGAAAGTCAAAGTCCGTCTTAGGATCGTTCTCCTCATAGCATCAAATAGAGGGAAATGGCTTACAGTTTTCTTTGGTATTTGAATAAATAGGTGAGCTTGGGTGGATCAGTAGTCACAGAGAATCTCCAGGGAACAGAGTGATCACTCTGTGTTGGATTCCCGCTTCTTTCCTTGGATCCTATTTCTTTATTTAAACCAATTATCTAAGTTCAGCTATTTTCTGTCCTTATTAGCCAAAAAAAAAAAAAAAAGATAATCTAAAAGGAAGGAAGTGTAGTAGAAAATGGATTGCAGGTGATACAAATGCAGTTCCGTGTGATGTGTTTGCTTCTGTCAGTGGCTTCTGGATGGGGTCCTGTGGTCTGGAGTCTGAAGAGCCACTGACTCCTCCATGTGCCAAGCAGCGTCCCCGCATCATTCAGCAGCACGTTCTCATTGCTGTTCTGTAGACAGTGCTGTTCTTCCAGGAATGTCTTGAGATTGCTGCTCAGGCTTTGGATTCTGTGTCTCTCACAGGTATTACTTGAAAAACAATATGGAGACGGAAACCCTTTGCTCAGACGAGGATGCACAGGAGCTGCTGCGAGAGAGCCAGATCTCGCTGCTGCAGCTCAGCACCGTGGAGGTGGCCACGCAGCTCTCCATGCGCAACTTCGAGCTTTTCCGCAACATCGAGCCCACTGAGTACATCGATGACTTATTCAAGCTCAAATCAAAACCAGCTGTGCCAACCTAAAGACGTTCGAGGAAGTCATTAACCAGGAGACATTTTGGGTAGCATCCGAGATTCTGCGGGAGACAAACCAGCTGAAGAGGATGAAGATCATTAAGCATTTCATCAAGATAGCTCTGCACTGTAGGGAGTGCAAGAATTTTAACTCCATGTTTGCAATCATCAGGTGAGAGCATGTTCATCGTAAGAGTCGATTCAGTTTGCAGGTTAAAAATATGTCAATCCAGGAAAGCCATACAATTTGTAGGAGTGCAGTAGTTTTTTAATTGCGTTATATGGAATAATTCTTTTCTCTGAATCCTAATTGTAACCCTTTATTTAAGTCTCTTATAATGGATGGACCTGGAGATTATCACGGAGAAGGCAGTGGCACCCCACTCCAGTACTCTTGCCTGGAAAATCCCATAGACAGAGGAGCCTGGAAGGCTGCAGTACATGGGGTTGCTGAGGGTCGAACACGACTGAGCGACTCCACTTTCACTTTTCACTTTCATGCATTGGAGAAGGAAATGGCAACCCACTCCAGTGTGCTTGCCTGGAGAATCCCAGGGACAGGGGAGCCTAGTGGGCTGCTGTCTATGGGGTCACACAGAGTCGGACACAACTGAAGTGACTTAGCAGCAGCAGCAGCAGCAGAGATTATCATACTAAGTAAAGTCAGGCAGAGTAAGACAAATATCAGACAGAGTAAGACATATATCATATGGTAATCATTTATATGTGGAACCTAAATATATATATCTATGTGTAAATGAACTTATTTACAAAACAGAAGGAGACCCATAGACATACAAAATAAAGTTATGGTTAGCAGATGGGAGAGAGATGTGGGAAGGATGATTTAGGAGTTTGGTTTAAAATATATACACTGTTATATATAAAATGGGCTTCCCTGATGGCTCAAATGGTAAAGAATCTGCCTGCAATGCAGGAGACCTGGGTTTAATCCCTGGGTCAGGAAGATCCTCTGGAGTAGGAAATGGCAAGCCATTCCACTATCCTTGCCTGGAGAATCCTATGGACAGAGGAGCCTGGCAGGGTACAGTCCATGGGGTCACAAAGAGTTGGACTCAACCGAGCAACTAACATATTTAAAGTAGATAAACAACAAGGCCCCTACTGTATAGCATAGGGAACTATACTCAGTATTTTGTAATAGCCTGTAACAGAAAAGAATCTGAAAAATAACAGATATATATGTATGTGTGTGTGAGTGTATTGATATATATGACAAATCACTGTGCTGTACACCTGAAACTAATACAGCATTGTAAATCAGCTGAACTTCAATTTAAAAAAAAAAACAAAACCTTGTATGCTGATTTAAAGCCCAGAAAATCTGTATTTGCCTTTTTTTTTTTTAGCTCTGTGACTTGGGGCAAATTATTTGAATTTCTCTGGATGTCAATTTATTTCTGTATAAAATAACAATGACCCAAACAGTTATCAAGTAACCTAAATAGTATAATGTGTATAGAGTTCCATCAGTTGCACAGGACAGATGAATGCCTGCTGCTGCTGCTGCTGCTGCTGCTGCTAAGTCACTTCAGTCGTGTCTGCCTCTGTGTGACCCCATAGATGGCAGCCCATCAGGCTCCCCTGTCCCTGCGATTCTCCAGGCAAGAACACTGGAGTGGGTTGCCATTTCCTTCTCCAGTGCATGAAAGTGAAAAGTGAAAGTGAAGATGCTTAGACATGTCTGACTCTTAACAACCCCATGGACCCAGGCTCCTCCGTCCATGGGATTGTCCAGGCAAGAGTACTGGAGTGGGTTGCCCTTGCCTTCTCCAGATGAATGCCTACTAAATGTTAATTTTTTTTCCTCTAAGTGCTTAGAGGCTGGAAGAAAATACAGATTGAAACAATGAACAAAATTGATGCTGATGATTAAATTAGTCATTTTTTCTAAGAATTTGATCATACTATTATTGTTCTTATAGCTTTTAAATTATTATCATAGGATATATATATATACACACACCTATTTTTATTGGGGTACAGTTGCTTTAAAACATTGTGTTATTTTTGTACAACAAAGTGAGTCAGTCATAAGTATACATATATCCTCTCCCTCGTGGACCTCCCTCCCCTCTTTCCCCATCCCACCCCTCTAGTCATCACAGAGCACAGAGGTGAGCTTCTGTGTTATATAGCAGCTTCCCAAGAGCTCTCTATTTTACACATGGTAGTGTTTATTAATATATGTCAATCTTAATCTCCCAATTCATCCCCCTCCTTCTCATATCCATACATTCATTCTCTACATCTGCATCTCTATTCCTGTCCTAGAACTAGGTTTACCTGTACCATTTTTCTAGATTCCACATATAAGCAATACGATATTTGTTTTTCTCTTTCTGACTTTCTTCACTCTGTATGGCAGACTCTAGGTCCATCCACGTCTCTACAAATGACCCAGTGTCACAGGACATTTGTTAATCTGCTTTATCAAATGCCTGCTTGGTGCCAAGTACTTTATGTACGGAGATCAAGCAATGAAACACAGCCCTGCCCTCATGACACTTGACATTGCAGTAGTTCTGCCTGCAGTAAACAGACCAGAGGCTATAAACGGAAAAAGAGGGAAATCCCAAGGCCCTGCCCTGCTTCCATCCTCAGTTCTCATTACCCAGAATTATTAATTGTCCTTCGAATCCTGTACTTCCTGTGGATACACAGCATGCACGCAGAAGTGTTCTATGTTAATAAATAAGCAGTACATTCCTACCGTCCTTCAACAGGACGAGTCATTTAATTTTATACCACTTTTCTTTTTTTCCCTCTCAGTGGCCTAAACCTGGCACCAGTGGCAAGACTGCGAACTACCTGGGAGAAACTTCCCAATAAATATGAAAAGCTGTTTCAAGATCTCCAAGACCTGTTTGATCCTTCCAGAAACATGGCGAAATACCGCAATGTCCTCAACAGTCAGAACCTGCAGCCTCCTATCATCCCCCTGTTCCCAGTGATCAAGAAGGATCTTACGTTCCTTCACGAAGGTAAATATATAAGTTGGAAGGTTTCTCTCTCCACCGGTGGAAGTATAGGATGAATGCCGTGTGATTCCCTTTTCCTTCTTTACCAATTACAGGGAATGACTCCAAGGTTGATGGGCTGGTCAATTTCGAGAAGCTAAGAATGATTGCAAAAGAAATACGTCACGTTGGCCGAATGGCCTCTGTGAACATGGACCCTGCCCTCATGTTCAGGACTCGGTGAGTGTCTCCCTCAGCAGTGTTCCTGGGGTTAGAGAAGGTTGAGCTTAGAGCTTCCTAATCAATGAGAGAAGGGTTTGAATACATCCATCTGTGGCGAGATTTATCAGGGTGTGTACAGAATCTCTGTTGAGCTGTAATTCAGAATGACTGTCTGATCCCACATCTGGTGCACTTTGGGCTGTCAGTGAAAACAGTTTGTCCCTCAGACACTTTTCATTGACCATGAGACACAACTATTCTTATTTTTCAGAATGCTGATTTGCAGAGCTAAAAGGCATAATTTGATAGTATGAACTAAAATATATAAGTGATCCAAGTGGTATTGTCTCACTATCCACACAATGGATTGAGCTGTCAGTATAGCCAAAAATAATGAATCCAGTGAAAGAGAGAACAAAAAGTCTTTACAACAGAGTATTTACTTTTATTTGTCTTTTGAGCCAGAAAGCTATTGCTGGTCCAGTTGTGTGTGTGCGTGAGGCGATTATGCAGTTTATGGTTTGTGGGCTTCTAGTACTGCTTATCCAGAAGTCTGGTCCTTTCTTTCTGAGCTTGTGATCTCTCTGTCTCTCTCTACACCCATGCTTCAACCTCCACGGCTCTCACTTACAGGAAGAAGAAGTGGAGGAGTCTGGGGTAAGTGGTGGGGGTACTGCACACCCACACAGTTCTCATCCTGCTCGTGGCATTGTGTTTTTCTTACCCGCTGTGTTTCCTGATGCTTTGCAGTTTTGCTTTTTTTTTTTTTCCTTAACCCTCTTGCTCTAGCAGAATTTCAGTTGGCAAACTGACTTCAAGTTTAATCTACTGGGGCTTTTGCTTTTGAGGTCATGACCCATGAGAGCTGTGAAATGATTGATGACTGTTCTGGGGAACCACAGGCCAGGCCTTACTCCTGAGCTTACAAAAAGATTTAATTTTAATACAATTTGTGTGTTTTGAAATGAGAAAAGTCTAACCTGGGGTGAGGGGAGAAAGGGTGTTAGAAAGGAAAATTGTGCAATTTAAATACTGTTGCACAGATTTTTGTGAAGTGAATCTATGTAATACAGAAGGTGCCCCTACATGTTAAAACTAAATTTTTACAGCTCAACTAACTACTGTTTTCATTCTATAAACCAGTCCTTTTCAAAAATAATTCTTAACAACTTATATGCTAGTTCCTGTACATGTGTTTTTACATTTGCATGACCATTTTATTAACAAATTGACCATATTACTCGAAAAACTCACTACACTTAACCCAAGCAATAAGAAAACAATTGTGAACATTGTGGGTAAATTTCTTTAAATCTATGTAAGACATCCCCTTTAGGAGAAATAAATTTAATGTCACTCTTAATTATTGTAACTGTGTATTCTTGCATGAGCTTTTATATATAATAATTATTAATTGCTGGCTTCTACAAGAGAATTGCCTTGGATGTTTTCTAGAGGCAAAAAGTAGAATTTTTAGTTTGAACAGAACAAGTACCAAACATATATGTATACATATAGTGTATGTAGAATTCTTTTAATTTGAAAAATTATTTTAATCTATATATTATGTGTTAATCTGTATGATATGATATGATTCTATATTCTTTTGTGACAGTTTACTTACCAGAATGAGGCATGTGGCCTCTTGAACTAGACTGTTAGAGAAGTCTTGGCACATTTCCTGTGGGTACGGTGACCCTGTGCTGGAGCGAGCTGCATCTCTGCTTTTTCATCTTCCAGGTCGCTCAGCCAGGGTAGTACAAACGCAACCGTGCTAGATGTTGCTCAGACAGGTGGGCATAAAAAGCGGGTGCGTCGTAGCTCCTTTCTCAATGCCAAAAAGCTATATGAAGATGCCCAGATGGCTCGCAAAGTGAAGCAGTACCTGTCCAATCTGGAGCTCGAGATGGATGAGGAGAGTCTTCAGACGCTATCCCTGCAGTGTGAGCCAGCCACCAACACATGTGAGTTTCTCCTTAAAGTGGCTGCAGGTCCAGTTGGAATGCAGATAAGTTTCCTGTGCCAGCACAGCAGGGCAGGGTGCAGGGGCATATAGCATCCTGAGACACGCTAGCCTTCCCTGTCATTACAGCATACAGCGCAGTCCTGGGCTTGGGCTTGTGTCCAGGGGGTTAGCGTGGAGACCACGACACCATAGACTACTTCAGGGTGACTGGCTTATTTGGTTTCATCCCAGTGCCACCAGGGTGCAGACAGGGGACACATGGGCAGATAGAGCGCCCATTCCCACCCCTCGTTTTCTCACTAAGATACCTGCAAAGGGATGGGCAGCCTGGGAGGGACACAGACAGAGGTGTACTAGCTGCCCCTTAGCCCTTAGCCCAGAAGGCACCCAGTAGTCAGTTCAGCTGCCACGTAAGGCAGGCATTCTGCTCCACAGGGAACCGTAGCTCAGCCTAATGCATAGATCTGGCCTGGTGAGAAATGGGGGTTGCTTTCTTTGTCTTGGCATTTGTGTTTGTAAGACAGAGGCATTTTCCATTTAGGACACTTCGGGATCTTTTAGGGCTGCCCTGGTAGCTCAGTGATAAAGAATCCACCTGTCAATGCAGGAGACACAGGTTCGATCCCTAGGTTGGCAAGATCCCCTGTTGGAGGAAATGGTTACCCACTCAAGTAATCTTGCCTGGAGAATCCCATGGACAGAGGATCCTGGTGCACTACGGTCCATGAGGTCACAAAAAGTCAGACACAACTTAGCAACTAAATAACAATGGGCAAGTTTGAAGATACCTTCTACAGAGTTTAAATGTTGGATAATTGAGAGAATTCAGGTTATTAATATTAGATTTACCCAAGTACTATAAAAGCATCATGTATCATGGTGAAGAGCTTGTCCTCAGCAGTCAGATTGGTCTGAATTAAAATCATGTTTGTTCCTTGTCCTAACAATGCCACCTTAGGCAGCTTATTTAAGCTCCTTTAATGTGTAAAATGGAGGAAGTCAAATATGTCATTGAGTTGTCTTGAATATTAACACACTTTAAATACAGCATTTGATTGCCCTGTTAAATTGGCTTGCCTTCTATCTGTTATGGAATTATACACTCAGTATAATACTCAAGCAGTACCGAGTGCTGTTAGCAACATAGATAATTCTAACCCAGAGGAGAGAGAATTTGGTAGTAAAAAGATTGTAGCTAATATTATCCATTAACTTAAAACATAATTTGGGGTACCATTTTAGGAAAATAATTTCTAACAATTTTCCTCTTATAATTTTATAATATGTTTGGGTTTTTTATAAACATACTTATATTAAATTATCCACACTTTTTTTAATGTGGTACTTAATAGTTAAATCATACTTTGAGATGGCTAGCTTCATAAAGTAAATCTTGTCCTGTTGTACCTTTTTTCTGTAACAAAAGTTCTCCTTCTGCCTTTGTTTTTATCCTTTTATGAGGAACAGGAAAAAGATACACATTTCTGTATTCTAACTGCAGAAAACGCTCATGCAGTTCTATAATTATATGTGGCCACTAACCTCTTCAACTTCTTGTTCTATTTTCAAACCAAACAATTACCAGTGCCTAAGAATCCCAGTGACAAAAAGCCTGTCAAATCGGAGACCTCCCCAGTGGCCCGAGAGCAGGGCTGCAGCCAAAAGCACAGCCGCAGCCCCCGCCGGCGCAGCCGCCACACAAACTCAACCAGGGACTGCAGGTTCCCGCCGTGTCCCTCTACCCTTCACGGAAGAAAGTTCCCGTAAAGGACCTCCCACCTTTCGGTAGGTGACTCCATCACACCCTCTTTTTCTTTTTCCCCGTTTATTTTTTTATTGAAGTATAGTTGAATTACAAAGTTGGGTTAATTACTGCGGTCAGTTAATCTTCAACAGAGTCAAGAATATGCATTAAGAAAAAGACAGTCTCTTCAAGTGGTGCTAGGAACGCTGGACAGCCCCATGTAAATCAGTGAGGTTAGAACATGCCCTCTCACCATACAAATAGAAATAAACTCAAAATGGCTTGAAAACTTTAACATAAGACCTACCATCATAAAACTCCTAGAAGAGAACATAAGCAAAAATACTCTCTGACATAAATCGTAGCATCGTTTTCTTAGGTCAGTGTCCCAAGGCAATAGAAACACAACCAAAAATAAACAAATGGGACCTAATCCAACTTACAAGCTTCACATGGCAAAGGAAACCATAAACAAAATGAAAAGACAACTGACAGAATGGGAGAAAATATTTGCAAACAGTGTGACGGATAAGAGCTTAGTTTCCAAACTGTACAAACAACTCATACAACTCGACCACAAAAACACAAACAACCCACACGCCCTTTTGGCACTGTTCATTCACCACCTGCTTCTCAGATTAGGGAGCAGTGCTTATTTTGGATAACTTCATCTGATATACCTGAGTTTTCCCTGATTGTCCCCTCTTAATAACACGTTAATGTTCATGAAGTTAAACTTTTGCTAGTGGGAAGAACTGTTTTTATAGAGCATCTCATTCAGTCATGCTCCTTTGTCATAGCGATGGGGGCAGAGGCAGGCCATGGGGCTTTTACTTATTTAACTTTTAGCAAGTACAGAAGCTGCTTTGCCCATATACCTCATTTAAACTAGTTTAACCTTTTGATCAGTGAGTTGCTGGAATTTGGGCAGAATATTTCTAAGTGAAATGATTTGTCTGGAGGCGTAACTCTGATTTGTTGAATCATCAATTCTGTAACTTGGAAGGAAAATAGTCAGCTCCAGTTAAAGGAGCTTCATCTTTCCTATTAAAAGTAAAGTATGGATTCGTTTAGTCCTTTTATGTAAATGGAACAAAATTATTTTTCATAAAATGTTCTAGTTCTTTTTCTGTCTGTGTATGTGTGTGTGTGTCTGTGTGACAGGAAACAATATTAATAAAAGGAAAGAAATTTTAAAAAGCAACTGGCAGCTAAGAGTTGACTCTCGATAGAATAGGGTGCTGGTAACTGGCATAGTCCCAGCCAGCTGCAGGCTGTCCATGCATCGGGCAGGAGTCCTGATGCTCTGTGCGCCCGCTCACGAGTGCCCCTGTCACTGGCTCCTTCCTCCTGATCAGCAGGTTGTCCCATTTGTTGAACTGGGGAAAAGTGAAATATCTCCCCTTTATGGGACATTTTCCTCTTCGAAATACTTGTTTTGCTGCCTCTGTCACAAACAAACTGAATTAATATTCCTTTGTCCACTGTGTTATTTTTTTAATATAATTTTATTTATTTTTTGGCTGCACCATGTGGCATATGGGATCTAGTTCCCCCACCAGGGATGGACCCAAGCCCCCTGCAGCATCTTAACCACTGGACCTATAGGGAAGTCCCTCCACTTCCCTGTTATGAATATCCTTGTACTCCTGCAAGTCAACCTCTATTGCCTCTTTTCTGCTTCTTTTATGGGCACAGCCTGTTACTCCACATGGAGGCACACCTAATAGAGAGTCATCCCCCTTTCCCAAGAAGACTGTCTCTCCAATATTTTTAGGCCTGTTTGAATTGATGAGCTTCAGGAATATGGATGAAATAGTCATGTGTCTTCTTAAAAGAGTTTAACAAACATTTAAAGTCACATAATATAAAATATTAACTTAGAGTTGCTGAGTTCACCCACCACCCCCATTCATGAACCAAGTTTTATTCTGAATACTTCGTACAATTTTTTTTTTAATATTTTTTTAATGTGGACCATTTTTTAAAGTCTTTAGTGAATCTGTTGCAATATTGCTTCTCTGTTTTGGTGTTCTGGCCATGAGGCAAGTAGGATCTTGGCTCCATGACCAGAGACCAGACTTGCAACCCCTGCATTGGAAGGTTGTATCTTAACCACTGGACTGCCAGGGAAGTCCCCCTTCTTGCATTTTTTATTTTAATGTCTTTGTCATCAAAGTACTTTTAAAGTGGAACAGAGTTTTCTAAGGCATAGCATCTTCACATCCATCTACATTGTTCAAATGCAGTACTTTTTCATTCTGTGTGTGATGCTGTCTGGGAATTTTTTTCCAAATTAAAGCTATTCATTCATGTAGCTTTAGTGTAACTAGTGTTTCATGTATCCTGTGTATATTATTATTTGTATGCATAATTAAAAGATTGCTTGAAAAATGATTTTTTAAAGATTGTATTAAAAAGTAGTATCAGACACTTACATGAGGTAAAATGAAGGATTAAATCTTGGTTAAATCCTTGGTTAAATTGTATGGCAAAACCAATACAATATTGTAAAGTAATTAACCTCCAATTAAAATAAAAAAGTTTATATTAAAAAAAAAAAAGAATCTGCCTTCCAGTGCAGGGGCTGAGGATTTGATGATTCCTGGTCAAGGAACTAAGATCCCATATACTGCAGGGCAACTAAGCCTGCGTGCCACAACTGAGACCCAAGCTGACAAAAATAAGTATTCAAGGACTTCCCTGGTGGTCCAGTGGTTAAGAATCCTCCTGCCAACGCAGAGGACACAGGTTTGATCCCTTACCTGGGAAGATTCCATATGCCTTGGAGCAGTTCAGCCTGGATGCCACAGCTGTTGAGCCTGTGCTCTAGAACCTGGGAGCAGCAACTGCTGAGCCCACGTGCTGCAGCTCCTAAAGCCCACAGAGCTCATGCTCTACAGTCAGAGAAGCACCACAATGAGAAGCCTGCACGCCGCGGCTAGAGAGCAGTGCCTGCTCGCCTCAACTCGGGAAAGCCCATGCACAGCAGTGAAGGCCCAGCACAGCCAAAAAGACCCATAAAACTAGTGTCAATTGAGGTAGTCTCAGCCTCTAATGCCTCCCTTAGGTCTCTTTATTGTTCAAAATACGGTAATTAGAGTGCCTCATAATAACGCTGCAGACTTAGCAGCATTAGTAGCAATCTCCTCATGTGACCTCCTCACATCTAAAGGCGTTTTTAGGTGAACACCACCTGGCAGAAGCACATGGAATCCCTTTCCTTCTGCCCCACATCCTCCTGCTTGCTCCTGCACTTGGTGCTCAATGATTCCCCCAGACACCTTCTCCCTGGCACTTTCAGGGTCCCTTCCTGCTGCTGCTCCTTCGTCTGCTTATTGATCAGATATTAGTGTGGAATTCCTTAATGCTCCTTCAGCCTCTTTCCTGCTCCTTCCGTTTGCCTCTTGGCTCAATCCTTTCCTGCCATCACTTCCACTTCCCACACACTAGCTTTTCCAACACCAAAATACCTCTTTCCAGCCCATTCTCGAGTTCTGATAATTCTGAGCTGCACCGCTTTCATCCTAACTTAAAGTATTTCCAGATTGTCTCTCTTTTTTTCTTCACTGCTGCCCAACATATTGTTGAATAATGAATGTGGTGGCCAAGATTCAGAACCTAGCATGGAATACCGGAAGCAGCCTCTCTCGTCCCGCGCTGCCGTCCCTGGTGCCTCTGTGAGGTACCTCTGTTTACCTGGGGAGAGCACACAGACCTCTGAGACTGCAGACAGCCTGCAGCAGGATAGAATATTAAGTCTCGGCCCAGAAAGGTGTTTGGGTTCTTCCGGTTATTCTGCACATCGAAATTCTTTCTCTTACAGGCATCAATTCTCCACAAGCTTTAAAGAAGATCCTTTCTTTGTCTGAAGAAGGAGGGCTGGAGCGCCACAGGAGGCCAGCGGAAGACACAATATCCAGCACGTCGTCCCAGCTCTCCTCCCCGCCCACCTCCCCACAGAGCTCCCCACGGAAAGGTGACTGGGCGGCTCATGTTCTCCTTCCTGGTGACCTGTTCTTTCGGCCGTGATAAATTCCAGTTAGAGATTCCATCATTGCTGACAGTATAGTCACTTAAAACGACTTTGGGAATTCTCTGACCGTCCAGTGGTCAGGACGCCGAACTTTTGCTGCCGAGGCGAGGTTCCATCCCTGTTCAGGGAACTAAGGTTCCTCAAGCCCACAAGGTGCACCCAGAAAAGCAAAAGTGACCTGATGTGTAACACCCAGTGGATTTTTTTCTCCTCAGTTTATAAATTGTGAAGAATTTTGGTATTCTTGAATATGATAACTATAAATAGTGTTAAGCTTATAGAACCATATAAAATTCATTTTTAGTAATGTTATAATTTTTATAATTCATTATAGGTATGGGAATAATTCTTTTTATACTAACAGTTCTGACTAAATATGATTATATAGCATTAATTATGGAGTAAAGAGCTATATAAACATAAGAAAAACTATTATCTTCCCGATTTATTTTTTTCATTGTATTAACATGGGTCTTGATTATCTTTTTGTTACTATCTTGTCTTATTTTTAAGGAGATTACATTTTAGACACTCAGGCTCACCTTCCAATATTAATGCTTTCTTATCTTAAAATACTAGGTAATTCTCTGCTGCCTAACTTCAGAATTATTTCCACACCCTACCTTTTCACTGAATGGGCATAAGTCCATAATAAATGGCCAGACCTTTCTCACTAGACAAGGCCAAAGAGATTAATCCATTGTGAGATTTCACTGGTACAACAAATACCATTCCTGCTTGACCTAGCTTTTTTGGACACCTGTGCATTTTTTTGTGGTATCAGTCTGTAGTCTGTTCAGTGGGTGTGTCTGAACTCTTCTCTCATCCCATTGTTAGGCAGCAGTGGCAGTCAGCTGAGATCTTTTGGCTCCGGGCAGTTGGATTTAACCAGCTCCTCCTCTTCCCTTGGAAGTGAGAACAGGAACAAGAATAACAATGCGCCGCGGACCTTTGGGATAGGTGGGGTTTACAGAGCCCAGAGCCAGGGGGCAGGACAGGGGTCGGCTCATTAGCTGAGGAAAGCGAACAGGCCCTCCCTCCACGTGTCCAGGGCACCACCTGAGTGGTTTTCTCAGGTGATTTTTGGGCAGACTGTTCAGGAAATCTTGTCTGTCAGAACTCGTAGTGTGGTTTATAAAAGACATTTCATAGATGGACATATTAAATCATATCAAGACCTGTGAAACCTTTAAAAAATAAAGAATTCATAATTTACTGAAGCGATGAGAAAATACTCTTTTAGAGAGTAATGAACAACATTTAGGTATTCTAGATTTCTTTTTTTTTTTTAATTAGGTAGATGGCTTTGAAAATTTTGCACTGTACACATATAATCATATAAAATCAGTATTTTAAGTAGCATTAGATTCTTAGTAATGTTAAAAAGAAATGAGTACTAAGAAGGAAGATTTGGATTTTTTGTTGTTGTTAAAAATGTCAAGACAAGCATCTCTTCCTTTGTGACTTTCAGAATTGTTTTTAGCAACAAAGGAGAGTTAATGGTCCTTCATACCAGAAAATGGACATTTGTTTGGACACAGTGATGGTCTAGGGAGAAAGTGGAGATTTTGTGCATTGTATCCTTCAAAACAATTGGCTTTTATGTGATTTATCCAATGTATTATTAATGTTGACAAATCAAATGGCAAAAACCCCAAGATACCTTCTTCAGGTCTTATTTATTATTCCTATATGTCTGCTTATAATGTGGATCTTCCTAATGGAGTTATTCTCTGCCATAAAGTTCTAAAAAATAATAATGCCTTTGAAGGCAAAATTGCTCACTTTTCAGGTTGAGGGAAAAAAACACATACTTTTAAATATGATCCTAGTCATTCTTCATAGTTTCATTTGTATAGATGGATGTAGTATAATTTATATTTAAGAGAGCTAAGATGAGTCGGGTCATGCCATAATCTCTGCATTAGTTCCTGGCTCATATAATGGCATTTTCTTTTTCCTCTCTAAACTTTCATTAAACACACTAAAGTTCATTTGAGTGAAAATTCGCGATATCTCCGTCCACAAGTAGAGTGTTCAGTCCCCACTTCTGTGGCGGCTTCCGTAGCCTGCATTGTGGACGCTGTGAACCCACAGCATTTACGGACTGGTGTGTCCCTACACAGGCTACACTTTGGCTCCGAGTGGCACCGTGGATAACTTCTCCGATTCCGGCCACAGCGAAATCTCCTCGAGATCCAGTATCGTCAGCAACTCCTCCTTCGATTCACTGCCCGTCTCGCTGCCTGACGAGCGGCGCCAGAGGCCGTCGGTCAGCATCGTGGAGACCAGCCTGGCCTCGGGCCGGCTGGAGAGGCGGCCGGCGGTGGAGCCTGACCAGTACAGCCTGGGGTAGGGGCTCCTCTCCTCCACGTGTGCACTGCTGTTTACTGTGCGTGATGCCCAGGCGGTGGGTGCTCTCCCACCCCAGTTCTGACGCTCAGCATTTCCTGAAAGCACTGTGCGGTCTCTGCCAGGCAGAATGTTTTCGAGTTAGGGCTGGTCCTCACCAGTACCCGTTTCTCGGTGGTGAGGGCAGGGGGCAACTCTGGCATGTGTCTCAGTCCTTTTGTATGAGCTGCCCTCCCCAAATAATCAGACTGTGGTGAGCCGTGTAAGGGGACGCTTCCTTTATTGTAAGCAACTGGTTGCTCTTTTACCCGCTGTGTTGATGCTGAGCTGACATTGCAAGGCCCCGGGAGGAAGCTGAGCAGGACAGAGTAGCTGCTGTCGTGGGAGCCTTCATCCTCTTTCTGGGGGAAAGGAAGCCACCTCTTGAGGGAAAAGGGCTATTATTGTAGACTGATTAGTTAATCTTGCTCTTTTCTTCCCCTCCCCTTCTCGTCTTCTTTCTTCCTTATTCTTTCCTGTTGGCCGCCTAGGTCCTGTGCGCCACTGTCTGAGAGCAGGGGTCTGTATGCTGCAGCCACCGTGATTTCTTCCCCCAGCACAGAGGAGCTTTCCCAGGACCAGGGGGACCGAGGCCTCCCTGGACGCTGCTGACAGTGGCCGGGGGAGCTGGACATCGTGCTCGAGCGGCTCCCATGATAACATCCAGACCATTCAGCACCAGAGGAGCTGGGAGACGCTGCCCTTTGGGCACACTCACTTTGATTACCCAGGGGATGCTGCAGGGCTGTGGGCCTCGAGCAGCCATATGGACCAAATAATGTTTCCTGACCACAGTGCAAAGTACAGCAGGCAGAGTCAGAGCCGAGAGAGTCTCGAGCAGGCCCAGTCCCGGGCCAGCTGGGCCTCATCCACGGGGTACTGGGGAGAGGACTCGGAAGGGGACACGGGCACGATCAAGAGAAGGGGGGGGTAAGGACGTTTCCCTTGATGCCGACAGCAGCAGCATGACGGCCGTGACCGCAGAGG
This sequence comes from Nanger dama, assembly GCA_917880005.1. Taxonomy (NCBI): domain Eukaryota; kingdom Metazoa; phylum Chordata; class Mammalia; order Artiodactyla; family Bovidae; genus Nanger; species Nanger dama. The sequence goes on along the minus strand of CAKJTW010000009.1, from coordinate 40,486,885 downwards.
AAACCAAACCTGCCGCCGTGGCTGCCCACATAGCCCGTGACACCCAGCGCCGCCAAGGGGCTCATTGGTAAGCTGACCGCCGGGCTCTGTCGTGTGTGGGTCATGGCTGCACCCTGACTTATTTCAAAAGTAAAAGTCCGTGTCTGTGGGTCTTCTCGTTCTGTCCCACCCACTGCCCCTTAGGGCTTCCGAGTTAGCAGTGCACTCAGCATTTTGAAGTGAATGATGGTTACAAGAGCCCAGGTTCTGGGCTCTAGTGTTTATAAATACTCTGCAGCACAGGAAACCTTCCGTGTGTTCTAGCTGTCAGGATCAGTAGGTTGTCATTATGGGTATTCTCTGCTCTAGTATTGATCTAGGCTGAAAGTTACCAGAAAGGGTGGCCATTCTCTCCAGAGGAGGAAGTTTTTTGTTTAATTGGAACCGGTTTTAAATGTTTTATGATTCTGGTTTTTTCCCTTGAATTGTATTTAGAACTTTATACATTGCATATTTTAAAATCTCCTATTGATATTTTTTATGTAGGTAAGCTGTTTTCTGTGCTACACAAATTCCCTCTGCACAGGATAGAACATGGTGGGGAGGGTGCTAAGAGGTAATTTCATCAGTAAGAGCCTGGGAGTCAGGCTGGCTGGGATTGTGCTGAATCAGAGCTTTGCCACTGTCCTAGTTTTGTGACACTGGGTGAGTCACTAAATGGTGCCTGTTTCCTCATCTGTAAAATGAGTTTAATAATTTCTATCTGTGCAGTTGGTAAAGGAAATATCTGCAAAACCCTTTGAACACTAGTGCCTAGATAATACTTCCTAAGTACATGAATGTCACTATCAGTTTGCTGCTGCTGTTTTCATTGTAAAGTCTGTTATTTTCTCTTAACCCTATCAGAATATATTCTTTATGGCATGCTCAACACTGTATGATTAAAGTGTAGGGATGCATTATAGGATACAGAGTGAGAAATCGGGAATATAATTTGTCTTCTCAAGATGAATAAGGAAAAAACAATACCTATTCTTAGCTTGCAATTTTTAAAGCACTTTTTAAAAACTGAAGTGTAGTTGATTTATAATACTGTGTTAGTTTCAAGTGTACAGCAAAGTGATTCATATATATATATTATTTTCCATTATAGGCTATTACAAGACATTGAATATAGTTCCCTGTGCTATACACATGTATATGTTAATCGCAAACTCCTAATTTATTCCTCTTTTTCATTTTACCCTTTGGTAACCATGAATTTGTTTTCCATGTCTGTAAGTCTATTTCTATTTTGTATATAAATTCACTTGTATTATTTTTTAGATTCCACATATAAATGATATCATATTTGTCTTTATCTGGCTTACTTCACTTAGTATGATAATCTCTGGGTCTATCCATGTAGCTGCAAATGGCATTATTTCATTCTTTTTATTGACTAATATCCCAGTGTGTGTATGTATGTGTATAACATCTTCTTTATCCATTCATCTGTTGATAGACACTTGGAATGCTTCCATATCATGACAATTACAAATAAAAAGCACTTTGTTTTTACAAACATACACAAAATTTTTATTGCAAAAGAAAGAATGATCTAAGTTCCTAACAGTTGAGTGTAGAAAGTTCAAATAACTTGGCCTTCACCTGCCTTTACAGATTCATGTTTTATGTCATGAAGTTACTATAAAAGGATTTTAAGAAAAAATACATACATACATACAGTCTTAAGTTTTGAAATTTGCATCATTTTGGGTACACTTTTCCAACTTTATTTTGACTCCCTGTTTTCCAAAGTGAGACCCAAGGCTTGAAAGTAACATGGAATGGATCCTCTGCCTCGTGGGGATGCTGCCCAGCACAGGATGATAGCCCGCCTGGCCAGCCCCTCTCCCGGTTTGCTGGCCTGGGCCTGGGTGCCTTGCTGGTTCCTTTGCCTGGTGTTTCCAGTAAACCCCAAGGTTGGGCGTTGGTTACTCTGGGACCAGCATAGGCGCTCTGCAGGCACCCGGTTAGAGTGACAGGTGCTTAGATTGCTTAGTCACTTGTGCCACCAGAGGTGACTGGTGAATAGCCAGTTTGGTAGACGTCCTGCCTCCCACTACACCACCCCCCGGAACCCGCTCTGCAGGCCTACGTGCTGCTACACCGCATGCACACAGTTGATCGTGGGCCTCATTCTTTCGGATGAGTGCACGTGGCCCAGGATGCGCTTCCCTAGATGCTGACTGCGGCGCCTTTTCTCTCCCAGCAGCCAGGAAGGAGGGCCGCTACCGGGAGCCGCCGCCCACTCCACCAGGCTACGTGGGCATCCCCATCACCCGACTTCCCGAGGCCCACCCCCACCCGGCCCGGAAACCGCCGGACTACACTGTGGCGCTGCAGCGGTCCAGGATGCTGGCTCGGCCGGCCGAAGCCCCCGCCCCAGGCAGCGCCAGACCTGCCCCCAGGCCGCAGTGGCACCGGCCTGGTGATGGTGACCCACGCGCCGGCCCCTGTGCACCCCCGGGCCTCACCGCCGAGGAGGACGGTACATGCGCCTACCCCCACCCAACCCTCCGGCCCTGCCTCTGTACCCCACCTCTAGCATCCCGCATCCTGGCTGCTCTCCCTCTGGACGCTGCCCACTCAGGGCTCCACACCCCATGCGCCTAACCTAGTGTGCGCAGTTGGGCTGCGTTTTGCTTCTTCCTAAGGGGCTTGAGGAATAACTAAAGATTGCAGCGGGGGCCCCTGTAATAACATGTGTGCATGGCTCCTTTTGCTCCCCTAATCCTCAGTTTTCTGGGAAAATGTTTGAACTTGTAACAAGTTCCAAATGAAAGTCTAGTGAAGAAAAACCCACTTCTCTAGAGCTTTTTTGCCTTCTCTGTATGAACCCAGCGGGCCATTTTTGGGTGAGAATGCAGAGGGGCAGACTGTGCCACCCCTTCCCCCTTCTGCCTTTATGTTATTCTGCAAAAAATTGTTACAGAAGAAAGCAAAACAATTAATGAAAATTACTTATAATCCTGCCATTTACAGACAACCACCATTAGCATTTTGTTATACATCCCTCTAGACTTTATGTGTGAGTGTATACTCTGAAGGGTCACATGCTGCTTTATAGTGTCTGCCTGCAGTGCTGGAGACCTGGGTTCGATCCCTGGGTCGGGAGATCCCCTGGAGAAGGCAGTGGCAACCCACTCCAGTACTCTTCCCTGGAGAATCCCATGGACGGGGGAGCCTGGTGGGCTACAGTCCACGGGGTCGCAAAGAGTCGGACACGACTGAGCCACTTCACTTCAGTGAATTTACCGCCAGTGATTTTCCAATCAGTAAATATAACAATATGGACTTCCCTGGTGGCTCAGATGGTAAAGCGTCTGTCTGCAATACGGGAGACCTACTTTATTTTAAACTTATCATTGTGAATCATTAGGGAGAAAAAAGATGAGTATTGTAAGTGACTTACAAAATAGCTACTATACTACTGTATAGTGACCTAGACTTAGAAAATAGCTATGGTGTTTTTATTTTATATCGGTGAATGTATTCTCTCTAAGCGCAAGAAAATGACTTGCTCACTCATTGATTTCTTTCTTTCTTTCATGGTTGTTTTAGCAGAAGATGAACAAGTGTCTGCTGTTTGAGGCGCGGGCTTCTCTGGACCCGAGTCAACTGCCCAAAGGAGAGCACAAGAAGACGCCCCCTAGCGTCGGAGCCTTGGAACTCACACTCTGAGGATGGTGGACCAGTTTGCCTCCTTTCCTGCCTTAAAAGCAGCATGGGGCTCCTGACCCCTCTTCCTGTCCCCTTTGCATGTGAAATACTGTGAAGAAACCGCCCTGGCACTTTTCCGACTTCGTTGCTTGAATGCACAGCGCAGCCGTCTCCCGAGCTCCCCCGTCGCTGCCTGCCACGTAACACAGCATCATTCCAGATTCCAAGGTCATCGCCACCGATGATTCACCCTGGCTGCACTTATCCACGCCGGGAAGGATTTTTTAAAAATCTCCCTTTTAGATTTCAATCCAGTCCTAGCACTTGGTTTCATTGGAATCGTGAGAAAAGTCAGCCACGGAACTACTTGGGGCCTTTAACCCACCAAGGAAAACAAAAACGAAATCCTTTGAGTACAGTGCTCGTCCGCTTGTTTACAATGTCCTCTTTTTTTTTTTCTCCCCCTTTAATGAGTTTAAAGATTGTGTTCAGAGAGTAAATGTTATATCCATTTAATGATTACAGTATTATTTTGAACCTTTAAGTAGGGTTGCCAGCCTGGGTTTCTCAAAAACCAAATATGCCGGACAGGGTGTGGCTACACAGGAGGAGAGGAGGCGGGGCACAGCCCCTCTTCCTGCGTCCTGGCCGCCCCCAGAAGTGCCCTATCCTGGAAGCATGAGATGTTAGCCAATTACCTAGATCCCAGGGCTCCCGCCCCCTCCTTCCTCAGGGGCTGGGGCTCTACTGTACAAACTGTTTGCACATGGCCGGGGAGGGACTGGGACTCTAGTGTCCTGTGTCTGAGCCTTATGGAGCTCAGGGCAGCGTCACCCTTGGGCGTGCCCTGCTCCATCGAGACAGATGGCAGACCCCCTGTTTTTTAAATTATGTTTCTTTGATTTCTGTTCATTTAGCTTTAGGGCTTCTCTCTCTCTTTTTTTTTTTTAAGAGAAACGTTTATAACTGGATAGCATTGCAGTGAAAGCAGCTTGGGGTGTTGGCACTAACGCCAGCCATTCATACTGCTCTTTCAAGACAGCCTCCCTGTATCGATCGATCGGCACGAGGGAACACACGAGCCTTTAACATGAAAAAGATCAAAACGGTCCAAAACCCGATGCGATCCGCCAGCCTTTGCAAGGCAGGTTGGCGGCCAAAGACTGGCCCGTAAGTGGCTTTACGGACACTGAGATGGAGAAGGCCTGAGTGTAGCAACCACCTGCTCACAGCTGCTATTAACCCCAGAAGGACTGAACCCTCCACTCTATTTTTGTGTTGTTTTTGCACAGACTCCGGAAAAGTGAAGGCTGCCAATCCGAGTAGTACTCAGATGTGAGGAACTGCTGGTCTTGGATTTTTTTTCCATTAAATTCAGCTGATCATATTGATCAGTAGATAAACGTAAATAGCTTCCAATTTTAAAAGTCGAATTGCAGTGTTTTTTCACTGTATCAAAGCAATGTCAGTGCTTTATTTAATGATTCTCTCCTGTATCATGGCATTTGTCTACTTGCTTATATATTACATTGTCAATGATGCATTTGTAATTTTACATGTAAGATGCATTATTTGCCAGTTTTCTTCTCTAGGCTATGGACCTCATGTGCATATAGAAAGACAGAACTCTCGCTCTACACAAGTTGCACAAATGTTACCTAAGCATTAAGTCACCGTAGAACATAGGACTGTAACCTCAGTTCGCTCTGTGATGTCAAGTGCAGAATGTACAATTAACTGGTGATTTCCTCATACTTTTGATACTACTTGTACCTGTATGTCTTTTAGAAAGACATTGGTGGAGTCTGTATCCCTTTTGTATTTTTAATACAATAATTGTACATATTGGTTATATTTTTGTTGAAAATGGTAGAAATGTACTATGTTTATGCTTCTACATCCAGTTTGTACAAGCTGGAAAATAAATAAATATAACATAACACCTTGTCTATAGTCTTAATGACTTGTGCATGCTTTTTCTAACTAAAGCATGGGAAAGCCCTTGGGTCTCTGCAGGAGCAAGTCTTCAGGGCACTGCGGAGGTACAGATGACATCGCCTAAGAGAGAAGAAATTAATATCATTCATGTTAGTAGAAAATAAGATCATTCATGTGTCCAGAATTCATAGTGTTCAATGAAATTCAGTGAAAAATGGTATCATTGTATATCTACATAGCATTTATCTCTTCCCAATTCTTTTCCAGTAAAAATCTTTGCAGGACATAATATTTTGATTCCCAATATATGTACTAAGAAATAGGACCTCAGAGAATTTAATCTAGCATTCAAGATTATGGCCAGTAAGTTAGTACAACCTAGCCAGTGACTTGGAAGTTCTAACGAGTACATCAGGGCTTCTTGGTGGCTCAGTGGTAAAGAATCTGCCTGCCAATGCAGGAGACAAAGTTTGATCCCTGGGTCGGGGAGATCCCCTGGAGAAGGAAATGGCAACGCACTCCAGTATTCTTGCTTGGGAAATCCCATGGGCAGAGGAGCCTGGAGAGCTACAGTCAGTGGGATCACTAGAGAGTCGGACACAACTTGGAAACTAAACAATAACAAAGAGTATATATAATATCTTTGTTCTGTCTGTGAGGCCTCATGTAAGGTAGGTCTGAATAATACTTAAAGTCCATGAGAAGGGCATTTATATTTAAAAAGGTGAGAGTCAGTTAAGCAAAACATGAGGAAATGTGAGGGCGTCTAGAAATATGGCAGGACTTCAGTCCTGATGCTAAAGGGAAGATGACCAAAACTTAAAAGTCTGACTGAGGCATTTGTACAGTCTTGGTGAGTAAAGTTTGACAGTCTGGCCACCACAGCAGTTCGGAGAATTAAGACCATTTCTGTAGCTTCAGCTCTACCCGTTCAGAATGCAGGTGCCCTATGTGAACACCTGTGTTCTCGTGTGCTCGCCACCATCAGCTGTTCACTGTAAAAACCCTTAGCTCAGGGACACCCTATCACAACAGCAACCCACGCTGTCAATTTCTGTCATTCATAAAGCTTGCTTTTCTCTAACGTGTTCAGAAAAATATTAAGGAACTGATGTTTTGAAGAATAACCCTTAATCACTTTTTGTATTCTGCTGAAAATAAAATGACAGCCACGACGCCTGTTCTTGCGTTTATGTTTTAGCTTACCTTTAAGTAGCAAAGACTCCACTCACTCCACTCCAGGGCTGTAAGAGGTATGTGATCAGTGGCTGTGACCTAGCTTCCTTGGTGTCATAGTAATAGAACTTTGCCATGTTTTAGGGATATTGCCGTAAGCTCTCCTCCCTAATCAAAAAGACTAAACAAACCTGTTCCGTGTTCATACCTGCAGGTCAAATCCCTCCAAATAGTCCCCTCAGCTTTAACCCTTTCCTCCTCCTGGGAGGTGTAGAGTTTATGCTCATCTGTAATATATTTGGTCTCCAAATCACTGATAATCTCTCAAACTGGTCTTGAAAGATGCAAGCTGCTAACCAAGCATGTATCGGCACATCTGGTAGGTCTGTGTCCTTATGTGCTTATGGATTTTCAAGGAATTACCACACTTCCATTCTTGCCAAAGAAAAAGAGGAGCTCTGTCCTTGATTCCCCGATGCTGTTCTCCTTGAAAAATAGCTTACTCAGAGAATAAAGCAAGTGCACTTGGAAGGGTCAAGTTGTTGACTGGAGAGGCGAATGATCTTGCAAATATTCACAAAGGATGTCAGGCAGCGGAGGCTGAAGTGGGCAGTAATGGAATGGAAATGAGTAAGGCATACTGCAGCCAGGGGGGCAGGGCCCTTCAGAAAGATCTTACAGTGAATAAGGGTTTGCCCAGCTGACAGAAAGCACTGATTGGAACAAAATAACAATTTGTGAATTGCACTTTTTCAACATTCACATTTTAGCCAAGGACAAAGCAAGCACAGTAAATTCCTGCCTGTTTTTGAAATGATGTTTTCTGCCCATAGATTTTACAGTGCCATGGCTACATAACAGAAACGTTTATAGAAGCTATCAAAACATTGCATGAAAGGCTAAAAATCTTAGAAAAGGCTTGTTTTGCAGGCACTCAATAAGATCATAATAATTTTCATTATGGGAAAAAGTAAGCATAGAATATAATATCTGAAGTAAATTTTTTAAAAATCGGAAGTAAATTTAGAATCAAATGACCAATTTTTACAGAGGAGAGAAACTAGTGAAGTAATTTCCATGTGGGGTATTCAACACTGCAAAAGTCAAAGCTAGTTTCATTTTCTTTTTCTGTAGCTAGTTTAATACAATTTTGGAACTTTTAGTTTTAACTCTGACCATAGTTGACATGTGGTGTGGTTTGATGGGAACCAATGCAATAAAGGCATATCCCAGTATTTGAAGTTTTCCTTAATTTATATAGATTGGAAACCTTTTTTCAAGTAAAATTATAAAATTGATTTAGGTGGACTTACCTGGTGGTCCAGTGGATAAGACTCCTTGCTCCCAGTTGTAGGGGGCCCCAGTTTGATCCCTGGTTGGGGAACTAAGATTCTCCTGCTGCAGCTGAGCCCACAAGCTCTGGAGTTGGCACTTGCTGCTAGCCCTCGAGCTGCAACAAAGACCCATCACAGCCAAAATGAATAATAAATAATAAATAAATATTTAAAAATTGATCAAGTCAGTGTCACATGTAACATGCAGGTGAAATATGTATAAACCTATCAGAAGTGGTTTAATGAGCTAATTTTATTTGTGTGCATTTCCTATGGTACAGGCACTTTTCTTGATGCCAGATATTTACAGATTTCACCAAAGTGCCCTCCAGTTATAGTCTTCTTTTGGCTGAATGTCTCCCATTTCTCAGACCTGAGAGGAGAAAACGTCATGACCTCAGGATCATAAGTGAGTATCTTATCAATCAGCCTTGATCACATCGGATCGAAGATGTGAGATGCCTGACCTCAAAATTGCCTGGCTTGCCAACCCGTCTAAAAGAAGTTCCTAGAAGGACACTGTGACTGATAAGGAAAGTAAACTGACTTGAACTCATCACTTTCTCTTTGGGGAATTTCTATGTGAAGGCAAAAAAGAGCAAATGCTGTATCTAATCAAGATGCAGAAGCTGTGAGACAAGAGAAGTGATGAGTGCAAAAACCGTGAGTAAGAGGGTTACAAGGTCAGGAAAGTGATGCATTGATGGCAGCGGTGTTCAAAGCCAAGTACAGCAGACACTCATCTCTTGGGGGAGCAACCAAATGCCAGGGTGTCATTGCCTTTGGTTGGTGAGTATCCGGCCCCAGAACCACTCCCTGCAGCTGGGCTCTGTGAGCTGTTCTTCCTGAGACATAGATGGAGAGTCATTCCTGCTCTTCATGCATTCTCTCTTGGTTACCTATCTCTTCAGCACCTAGAACAGTGCCTGGGATAGTGTAGAGGTTTTAGTAAATGAACAACTTCAGTTCAGTTCGGTCACTGAGTCTGTCCGACTCTTTGCAACCCCATGAATCAGCAGCACACCAGGCCTCCCTGTCCATCACCAACTCCCGGAGTTCACTCAGACTCATGTCCATCGAGTTGGTGATGCCATCCAGCCATCTCATCCTTTGTTGTCCCCTTCTCCTCCTGCCCCCAACCCCTCCCAGCATGAGTCTTTTCCAGTGAGTCAACTCTTCACATGAGGTGGCCAAAGGACTGGAGTTTGAGCTTCAGCATCAGTCCTTCCAATGAACATCCAGGAATGATCTCCTTTAGAATGGACTGCTTGGATCTCCTTGCAGTCCAAGGGACTCTCAAGAGTCTTCTCCAACACTACAGTTCAAAAGCATGAATTCTTCGGTGCTCAGTCTTCTTTATAGTCCAACTCTTACATCCATACATGACCACAGGAAAAACCATAGCCTTGACTACATGGACCTTTGTTGGCAAAGTAATGTCTCTGCTTTTCAATATGCTGTCTAGGTTGGTGATAGCTTTTCTTCCAAGGAGTAAGTGTCTTTTAATTTCATGGCTGCAACCACCATCTGCAGTGATTTTGAAGCCCGAAAAATAAAGTCTGACACTATTTCCTCATCTATTCCCGTGAAGTGATGGGACCAGATGCCCAAATTATAGATAAACTGGGCCATCAAAATCAGCCATCATGCATTTATGTATTTATTACTTTAAAAACATATTTTAGAAAACATTAGGTTCACAGCAAACTCGAGTGGAATGTACCCTGAGAAATCATTTGGAATGAGCAAGGGAGTGTGCGATTACATGGGACAAAAATGTTTTAGATATTGTATTTGTTATTTGAGGGGCTCAGTCAATGCTCATAAAAAGAAAAAAAGGAAGGAAGGAAATGAGCGGAAGAAAGGATCTGTGATGAGACAACCATCTGGAAAGAAGATCTGTTTGGGGGAGGAGAACAGGATTCAAGGGTGAGAGAGGAGAAGTGGGGGTCACCCAGGCTGGGAGGCTTGGGGCCAAGACAGGAGGGAAGAACAAAAACAATTCAAGGGAAAAAAAAATCAGTAGTACTTGATGTTCAACAGGATATGAAGAATGAAAGAGAAAAAAAAAAATCAAGTCACCTCTCCCACGGCCACACAGAGGAAAATACTTTAAAGAAAATTAAAATTCCTGGCTTGAGTGCTTAAGATGAAAGAAGCAGCATCGACAAAGGTGGAGGCATTACTGAAAATGATGCTGATTTTTATCTATTCATCTGTCCGTGGACATTTTGGTTGCTTCTGTGTGTTGGCTATTGTAGACAGCAGTGCAGTGAATTTTGGGATGTGTGTATCCTTTTGGACCATGGCTTATTACTCAGCCAAGAAGAATGAAATAATGCCATTTGCAGGAACCTGAATAGACTGCCATACTAAGTGAAGTAAGTCAGACAGAGAGAGACAAATATCATATGATATCACTTACATGTGCAATCTAAAAAAAAAAAAAAAAAGATACAAATGAACTTATTTACAAAACAGACATAGAAAACAAACTTATAGTTACCAAAGGGGGAAGGGGAGGGGAAAATTAGGAGTTTGTGATTAACATATACACACTATTATGTATAAAGTGGGCTTCCCTGGTGACTCAGACGGTAAAGAATCCACTTGCAATGCAGAACACCCGGGTTCGATCCCTGGGTTGGGAAGATCCCCTGGAAAAGGAAATGGCAACCCACTCGAATATTCTTGCCTGGAGAATCCCATGGGCAGAGTGAGCCTGGTGGGTACAGTCCATGGGGTCACAAAGAGTCGTACATGACTGGGCAATTAGCACACACGTATAAAATAGATAGAACCAACAAAACCCACTGTATAGCACAGGAAAAATTCAATATTCTGGAATAACCTAAATGAGAAAAGAATTTTAAAAAGAACAGATACACTTATATATATAAAACTTTGCTGTCCCAGGTGATGCAGTGATAAAGGATCTGCCTACCAATGTGGGAGACGGAAGAGGAAGATCTCCTGGGGGACGGTGGCAACCCACTCCAGTGTCCTTGCCTGGGAAATCCCACGGACAGAGGAGCCTAGTGGGGGTTCAGGGGGTCACAAAAGAGAGACACCACAGAGGACAAGCACAGGCATACCTGAAACAACATTGTAAAACAACTATACTCCAATAAAAAAAAAATTAAAGAGAAAATGATACTAATGTTCAAAACAAGGTCAAGAAGTCTTCTTGTCCAGGGGTTCAAAGTTCCATGCAGTCTCCATTTTCCTTCCTGCACCCTTGAGTAAGGGATGTGTGTGCTGAAGAAAGAGCTTCACATCCCCAACCCCCTCAGAGGTACAGAGCTTAGTGAGGTCACATGGCTTATTCACTGCATTTGCCAACATATGTTCAATTCATCCTTTCATGTCACTGTCTACGTTTCAAATCTCTACATCCAACCAAGCTATTTCCAGCCCTGCGGACCCCAGGGTTACTCTTCAATGATAGAATTGGTGTGATCTTGGATGAGCTGGGAGGCTTTTTTATAGCACTTTAAAAGACCAAACAAAATAGCCAAATAGAATGTGAATACATAGACTAGAAAGAGTCAGGTAGGGAAAAAGAGTCAGGCAGGGAAGGTGAGTGGGGTGGCTTAGGCCACAGACCCACACAATTTAATTTTTTTCTTAAAAAGTGTAACTCTTTCCTGGCATGCAAAATGAGGCCCAGAAAGGAACATTTACAATGTGGAGTTTCTAAGATTCACCTCAAAAGGGCATACCCAGAGGGCCAGGAGGATGAAAATCCTGCTAGTGGAGAGTCCGGAATCTCTGAGGGTCCTTCATCCTTGAACTCTCCTGACGAGGAGGCAGCAGGGGGTGGGGTATAGGACAGGGAGGAGAGACTGGTGATCTGGCCTTTCACGTGCCACTGTCATGCCCTCCACCACCCAGGAAACAGGGCAGGTGTCCTTTGCTAAAATCCTTACTCTCCACCCAAGAGTTCTGGGACCTGACCAAGTCTGCAGGTTTCTGAAAACAAACCCCCCAAAAAAAAAATTTTTCCCCCAAAAGTTAGCTTTGCAATGAATAGACGCCAAGATTTCTCTGACAATCCAGTTACCATTCTTTTTAGGCTCAAGCATTTGAATTCTGAAGTTGAACTGCTTGGTTTTCATTTTTTAGCCCATAAGATCCTGGAAAAGAACCTGAATTTCTACACCTCAGTTTCCTCATGTGTGAAGTGAAGTGAAGTGAAGTCGCTCAGTCGTGTCCGACTCTTTGCGACCCCATAGACTATAGCATAGCAGGCTCCTCTGTCCATGGGATTTTCTAGGCAACAGTACTGGAGTGGATTGCGATTTCCTTCTCCAGGGATCTTCCCAACCCAGGGCTCGAACCCAGGTCTCCCGCATTGTAGACAGACGCTTTACCATCTGAGCCAACAATGATAGAATCTATCTCCATGGTAAAGCAAACAGAAAGTCAGATATCACACACTAAACACCATGCAGCATGTGGCACAGGTCATCGAAAAATGTTAGCTGCCTTTAGGTTTTATATAATAAAAAGTATTCTCCTAAATAGTATATGCACATTAATAACCTAGATATTGATTTGTAATTAAAGTATGTTGTTAAGCATAAAATTTTATGCAAATAAGCAAGATGTCTGCCATTTTAGGAATGCAAATTAAAACCACAATGAGGTATCACCTCATACCCATTAGGATGGCTACTGTCAAGATAACACTTCTATGTGGAATATAAAGTATGATGATACAAGTCAGCATATTTACAAAACAAAAACAGACTCACAGACATAGACAGTAGACTGTGGTTGCCAGGGGAAGGATTGGGAGTTTGGGATTAGCAGGCACACACTATTATATATAGAATGGATAAACAGCGGAGTCCTACTGTATAGCCCAGGGAACTATATTCAGTATCCTATAATAAACCATAATGGAAAAGAATATGAAAAAGTGCATAGATATATATGTAATGTAAATGAGTCACTTTACTGTACAGAAGAAATTATTACAACATTGTAAATAAACTACATTTCAATAAAATTTAAGAAATAAAAGGATAGTTACTGTAAGGAGCAGTAGGACAGGAAGAAGCTTGTGTTTGTGATAAGATGTGGAGAAACTGTAATCTTTGTGCACTGTTTGTGGGAATATGAAATGGTACAGACACTATGTAAAACGGCAATATAGCGGTTCCTCAAAAATTTAAAAATTGAATTACTACATGGTTGAGCAATTTCATGTTTGGATTTATACCCTAAAGAGCTAAAAACAGGAACCCAAAGGGATATTTGTACACACATGTTCACAGCACCATTATTCATATTAACCAAAAGGTGGAAGCGAACAGTGTCTGTTGACAGATGAATGGATGAACAAAATGTGTATCTATGCAATGGGATATTGCTCAGCTTTAAAAAGGAAGGAAATTCTGATACGCACTAAAATGGATGGCACTGGGGACATTGTGCTAAGTGAAATAAGGCAGTCACAAAAGGACATACTATACTGTATAATTCCCACTCACGTGAGGTGCGCGGAATCATGACCCTCATAGACAGAAAGTAGAGTGGCAATTGCCAGGGGCTGGGGAGGGGGAGTGATGGTATAATAGGTATGGGATGGTGGGGATGCTGGCAACGCAAGTGAATTACAACCACTGGACAGCACTTAAAAGTGGTTCAATTTTATGACAAATGTTATGCTATGTGTATGTTACAACCATAATTTTTTTTAGTTTATCATTAATTTTCAGTAATGTGACATCTATTAATATATATATAATTCTAACCATCCTGTCACTCATACCCATCTTTCAGATGTAGAAACAAAATTGTACCAATCCCTTCTCTGAGAGTGGAAATATGAAACCAGGAATGTTTCCCTCTAAGAAAGCAAATCAGGGGAGTTCTCTGGTGGTCCAGTGGTGAAGATGATGCACTTCCACAGCAGGGGGCATGAGTTCCATCCCTGGTCGGGGGAACTAAGATCCCACATGCTGTACAGTGCAGCCAAAAATTAAATAAAAAATGAATCTTTTTTTTTTTTTGCTTTTGCACCCATTTTAATGGAAAAGACACCGTGAATCAGAACACTTGAATCTAAAAAATAACAAAAACAGCTTGCTTATTTACATCCTGTGTCCAACACATTGTACTGATGCTTTAAGAAAGCAGAAAGATACTATATATGTGTGATGCAAGGAGTTAAACAGAAAATCTACTAGCTAACCAATCAAGCTGGGGGTATAGCATCAATTAGGATTGAATTCAAATTCTGTTCTTTAATATTAGAAGTAGAAGTTCCAATTCTGGTTGTGGAAGAAGAGCTTGTGTTGGACTATCCCTCTTGCTGATAACAATTATCAGTGCTGGACAAAATATAAAAACAACAACAACAAAACCCAGTTTGAATACACTGAAGAGCAACCCAAAGCAGGATTGATCAGGCAACAATCCTTGAGGGAAGGGAAGCAAATGAAGTCACATCTCTACATCAAACAGGCATTTCCCTTGTGGGCCCCTCCCAGTCACTGTGGCCCCCTTGGGACTCAGTTCAAGCACAGGGTCAGTGTGCTCAAGAAGGTCAGACTTCCATCTCCAGAAGATGAGAGAGGAGACTCACAGAGGAGAGAGTGCTGAGTCTGCATAACAATGCCCTTCCAGTCACTGGCAGACTCCAGAACCGTGCACATCCAAAGTGAGGGCCCAGGATATCTAGAAGAAAGCAGCTGCTGGGAGGCTGAGGAGTTGAGCAGACACTCCCGCTGCTGTCTAGGCCTAGGAAGATGGAGACGGGGGACAGGATTTCATCAAGTTAGAGGGACTCCATGAGCACCTGGGACGTCCAGTGAAAACCACAAAGGTCCATTAGCAGGAGTGAAAACCATGTCCCCAAACTGAGGGCTGTGTCCTCTGACCAACAAAGCCCATAGCTCAGCATCTGTTTGTAATCTGTTAGAAGAAAAATAATCCAATGGTCTTCAGAGGAAAATAACATAATCCAGACTCTACAATGCTATCACTGATGACAGGATGTCAAGAATATAACCAAGTATTACAAGACATGGACAAAAACAGGAAAAATAATAAACAGTGGTGAAAGCAGGTGAGAGGGGCAGGGAAAGAAGGAGGTAAGGGGAAAGTGGGAAGAAAAAGCAACCATACAAAAGAACCATACAGTGGAAATACATTAATAACATCTTCAAAACAGAAGAAAACATCACAAGGGTTCATATTCATCCAATTAATTCAATATCATGCATTAATCATAATACATGAAAATCTTACCACTTGATTGATAATATGATTATCACCACAATAAAGAGAAAAAATCAATAAAAGAAACAAATTTTTCTTTTGGTTGTGTTTTGTGGCATTTAATAGAAAAAATGTAAGGGACTCTGTTACACTCACTTTCTCACTGAAAGAATAACCATGGCAATTCAGATGTGGATTTATGGCAAACCTTCTTTTCAAAATTAAAATGCTGACATATACAGTATAGAGCAGGGCACCCTCCTCATTTGAAGTTGTAGTCATGACACTGAGATTTACCCTTTAATAATAGTTAATGTGGCTTACCTATTGGATATATCTGATAATAGCAAAAAAACGGTGTCTTTCAGTTCTCAGTGTATTGAATTAGTTGAGGGTTGAAGTACATAATTTTGCACATGGCAGCAGAATCCAAAGTTTTCATTGAGAGTGGCTTCCTCTTTATTTTCAAGTACCTTTGAAGGTCAGTCAAGTATGACTGTACCTAAGAAATCTGAATAGCCATGTTTCCTTTTACTCCCATGGAGCTCAAGATCCTCAGAGTTTCCCCAAATGATGGGGTCTTTACAGGGAGGGTGCAATAGGCTACACAGACCCACTTCACTTGACATTTCACTTGACCTGGTCAGCTCAGGCAGAAGCATGAATTTATCTATGGCTTTAAGAGACAAAATGTTTATAAATGTTTCCAATTGTTTTCTCTAGACTCGGTAAAGAACCCGGCGTTGATCAGCTTCACACACCAAAAGCCTTCAACTTCTGAGTTAATCTCTAACCAGTGACTCTAACTAAGGGAGATTTTCCCTCCTGGCTCAGCTCTCCTGGAAGCTGCCCCTTTACCCTCTTCACATGGATCAAGAACTCCCCACTGGAGATCACATTTTGGTAGCAGATTCTTGGAGGAATTATTCTTATGACAGTGATGCAGAATGCCACCATTTCCTGCTTTTAATGCCAGGGAGGCATTGCTGTGCCCCTAAGTCACGCTTTATCCACCCAGACAGGAAGGTTCAGCCCATGGTGACAGAGCACTGAAGGATTTGGTGAGCTCTAAGTGACTTTCAAGCCAGCATTTTAAATGTGTTTTTGGAATCAAGTGAGATAGAAGTGCATAATACTTATTAACCATTGTGGTACTTCTGTCTCTTTTGAATAGTCTATTAATTTATTTCTACCATAAACAGTTCTTTCTCCCTTCTCTCCACTTCACCCTTCTCTTTGTGTTTTCCACCTCCTTTACCACCTCCCATCCTGCCCCAGATCTTTTCAAGTATTCTTCTGCTCTGATCCATACCTTACTGAAGGTGGTTCTCATCACAGAAGTCTGTAAACACATGAATTCCTCAGGTTCAGTGTGAATCCTCTATTGCCAAATCAAAAGGATCTTTGAAACCAGTGTTTCCAACCCAGGTGAAGCTCTTGGCTGCCCATTCTTGCTCAAGACCTCCGTTCATCACCCCACACAGAAGCCTGGAGAAAGTTCTTTCCATCCCAACAACAAAATAAGCATTTGTCCCTCCCCCTTTTAAGATATTACTCACAGCAAATGAGCATCAGCATTTCATTAAATTAATTTATCACTTGTTAAATTAGGCTGGTATTTGTCTTCTGAGAAGCTCCTGGCAGTGTGGAAGAGCTGGAAGTGTGTTCGATGCAATGTAAGTGTGAGAAAGAAGATAGGTGTGTTTCTACATGTGAGTGCAGGTGAGGAAGCACAGGTGTAAATATAGTGGGGAGGGGTATAAAAAGATATGTTAAGAGGGGGAAAAAAAGGAAACAATAGATACTTACATGTTTTATAGCTTCAAAAAATGATTTTTGTCAGGGTACCACAATGCATTTGGAAAACATTCTAAAGCCCTTAAGACCTTCCCCACCTCCCACTCCCACCCCCACCTGGCTTCTTTCTAAATGATGATAAACTTTCATCTTGGAAAATTAAGTACATTGTTTGTGGGCATCCTGCAAAGGGGCTATTTCTCTGTTGAGTACTCTTTCAGATACAAGATAGTGAGTGACTCAAAATTTTCAGTTGTATCTACTCTTCCTGTAGTGTTTGTGTACATAAAATTGTGTATCAGTGTTATCAACCAGGGTTCTTAGCCTACTTAATCAATAGAAGTTGCTCAGATAACAGACACAAAACATTTAGGTAAGGCTTTATTGGGGCCCGGCTGCAGCAAGAGGAAGCCAAATCAAGTAATAAGTTTCCTTGCTCATTATCTGAGGTGGAGGCAGTTCCTTAACTGGGGTGAGGGTAGAGGTGTGTCCACGGGTCAGGCCAGAGGCATGGCTTAGGTGGTCTGCCCATGTCTTTGGTGGTATTGTGTGCAGATGGTTAGATAGCATCACCAGTTCAATGGGCATGAATTTGAGCAAACTCCAAGAGATAGCGGAGGACAGAGAAGCTTGGCATGCTACAGTCCATGGGGTTGCAAAGAGTCAGACACAGCTTAGTGAGTGAACAACAAGAAATCCATAATTTGCCCCAACTGCTTATGCAGGCAGTTATTTTTAGTCCTAAATAGTTTCTTTGTATTTTGTTGCTGGAGGAGACATCTGTCCAGATGCAACCATTAAAGCAAATGGTCCCAGGTCCCAGGTCTCAGCCTGTCTCATAAATGAGCTTCCAGACAGAATCTCTCCTATAAGAGAGTGGATTGATTTTATACTTGCTCTCTCTCTATCTATATATTACTATGCGTTAATATATATATTATTAATATACTTTAATATGTATATAATATAATATACATTAATATTAACATAATACATATTTATATATATTAGAGAGAGAGAGAAAGAGGAAGAGAGGATACACAAAGCACCCAACTGATAGCTGAGAACAAGCTTTGTCTTCACCAGGGGACTTCTTTTCACATTAATATGTATATGTAATATATTATAATATTATTGTATTAATGTATATTATATATAACATACATTATAATTATGTATATATATATATTTATATTTATATAATGGCTTGGGGGCTGGCAGAGGGAGAGGGCTGGGATTAGAATATAAAGGCCCCTGGGTTTATCCTGGATTGCTCTCTTTCCTTTATGCTCCCTGATTTAGTGTACTAGGGCTGCGATAACAAAATACCAAAGGAAAGTATTTTCTTGTAGCTCTGGAGGTTGGAAGTCCAAGGTCAAGGTGCTAGCAATTGGTTCTCTGAGTCCTCCTCCCGAGCTGCAGATGGCTGCCTTCTCATTGTGAGCACATCCCTGGTGTCTCTTCTCCTCTTCTTTTAAATACCTCAAGTCCTATTGTTTGGGGCTCTACTGTTATGCCCTCATTGTAACCCCAACAACCCCTTTAAAGGCCCCATCTCCAAATATAGCCACACTGGGGATTGGGGCTTCAACGTATGGATTTGAGGGGTACCGTTCAATCCATAGCATAGGCCACGAAACCGCCAGGTGGTGAAGAGGGAGCTCTCAGGTTCATGATGGCAGGAGCCCCTATGTAGCTCAAAGGAACATTCATGAAACATTCTTCATCAGTGATGATGCTCCAGGCACACTTCCTCTCTGCTCATGATGGGTGAGATCCTTACAGACTGACCTGTGGTCCTTTGGGTCCCTTGTAACGGCCCCCAGTACTTGTGTCTTTCTAGGAAATGCTCTGCTGAGGTTGGGGTCTCAGTTTTGTAGTTGGCTTTTAGCATCACACAGCCCTTCCTGGAAAACAAATTTTAGCATACTTTTTGAGGCATTTTAAAAAGATTGAAGTAGAAGCAGAAGAGATGAAGAAGAGATGGCAAGGATACACATAAGTACAAAAAGATCTTAGTGACACAGGTAACCATGATGGTGGGGTCACTCACCCAGAACCAGACATTCTGGAGTGTGAAGTGAAGTGGGCTTTAGGAAGCACTCTATCAATAAAGCTAGTGGAAATTATTTAATTCCAGTTGAGCTATTTAAAATCCTAAAAGATGATGGCATTAAAGTGTTGTGCTCAATATGTCAGCAAATTTGGAAAACCCAGCAATAGCCACAAGACTGGAAAAAGTCAGTCTTCATCCCAATTCCCAGGAAAGGCAGTACCAAAGAATGTTCAAACTATTGGACAATCACACCCATCTCCCATGCTACTAAGGTTATGCTCAAAATCCTTCAAGCAAGGCTTCAGCAATATGTGAACTGAGAACTTCCAGATGTACAAGTTGGGTTTAGAAAAGGCAGAGAGACCAGTGATCAAATCATCAGCATTCGCTGGATCATAGAGAAAGCAAGAGAATTCCAGAAAAATATCTATCTCCGTTTCATTGACTGTGCTAAAAATTTTGACCATGTGGATAGTAACAAACTGTGGAAACTCTTAAAGAGGTGAGAATGCCAGATCCTCTTGTCTGTCTCCTGAGAAACCTCTTTGTGCATCAAGAAGGAACAGTTAGAACCTTATAGAACAACCGACTAGTTCAAAATTGAAAGGAGTAAGGCTGTTTATTGTCATTATGTGAAATGTCAGGCTGGTGAGAAACAAGCTGGAACAAAGATTGCTGAGAGAAATATTAGCAACCTCAGATATGCAGATACCACCTTAGTGGCAGAAAGTGAAGAGAAACTAAAGAGCCTCTTGATATGATGAAGGGCAGAGTGAAAACCCCAGCTTAAACCTGAGTATTAAAAAAACTAAGATCAAGGCATCTGGTCCCATTACTTCATTGCAAATAGGGCAATAGGTGAAAGCAGTGACAGATTTCCTCTCTTGGGGCCCTAAAATCACTGTGGATGGTGATTGCAGTCATGAAATCAGAAGCTGATTTTTTTCTTGGCAGGAAAGTTATAACAAAGACAATGTATTAAAAAGCAAAGACATCACTTTGCTGACAAAGTCCATATAGTCAAGGCTATGGTATTTATTTCCAGTAGTCATGTACAGATGTGAGAGTTAGACCATAAAGAAGGCAGAGTGCCAAAGGATTAATGCTTTTGAACTGTGGTGGTGGAGAAGACTCTTGAGAGTCACTTAGACAGCAAGGAGATCAACCCAGTCAATCCTAAAGGAAATCAAGTCTGAATATTCATTCAAGACTGATGCTGAAGCTCCATTACTTTGGCTACTTGATGTGAAGAGCCAACTCTGGAAAAGATCCTGATGCTGGGAAAGAGTGAAGGCAGAAGGAGGAGAGGGTAACAAAGGATGAGACAGTTGGATGGCATCACCTATTAAATGGACATGAACTTGGGCAAACTCCAGGAGATGGACAAGGAGGCCTGGCATGCTTCAGTCCATGGGGCTGCAAAATATTGGACATGACTTGATGATTGAACAACAACACTGTTGATTCACAATATTGTGTTAGTTTCAAGTGTATAGCATAATCATTCAGTTATATTATATATATATATATATATACTCTTTTTCAGATTCTTTTCCATTTTAGGGTATTACAAGATACTGAATATAGTTCCCTGTGCTATACAGTAGGCCCTTATTATTGTACTTTTTGTATATATAATTCTTTTAAAATATATACATGTATCTATTCTTTTCAAATTCTTTGCCCATATTGGTTGTTACAGAATATTGAGTGGAGTTTCCTGTGTTCACTTGGTCCTCATTGGTTATCCATTAAAAATATGGTAGTATGTACATGTCAATCCCAAACTCCCTAACTATCCTTCCCTCACACCCTTTCGCCTATGTAATCATAGGTTTGCTTTCTATGTCTGTGAGTTTGATTCTGTTTTGCAAATAAGTTCATTTGTATCATTTTTTAGATTCCATGGACAAGTGATGTTATATGATATCTGTCTTCCTCTGTCTGGCTTAATTCACTTAGTATGATCATCTCTAGGTCCACCCATGTTGCCGCAAGTGGCATTATTCCATCCTTCTTATGGCTGAGTTATGGTCTTTCGTATGTGTGTGGCCTCATCTTCTTTATCCATGCCTCTGTTGATGGACATTTGATTGCTTCCGCGTCTTGGCCACTGTAAGTAGTGCTGCAGTGAGCATTGGGGTTCATGTATTTTTTTCAAATTAGAGTTTTCGCTGGATGTATGCCTAGGTATGCGGTTGCTAGATCATGTGGCCACTCTGTTTTTGTTTTATAAGCAGCCTCCATACTGTTCTCCATAGTGGCCATTCCAATTTCCATTCGCACTGATAGAGTAGGAGGGTTCCCTTTACTTCATGCCCTCTCCAGCATGTATTATTTGCAGACTTTTTTCTTGAAATGTGGAGGGAGGTTTACAAGTACACAAATACACACGCAACAGTGAATGAACAAGTGATGCCTAAGGACAATGGGTTTCATTATCAGGCAATAGATCACCTCATGGCCTGCAGCCAGATGCGCAACTGGAATCCACAGCTTCTGCTATAGGACCTGAGGCCAATACAGAGCAGACCTCTTGTGAAGGTCCAGGGTGGACAAGAATAGTAGCCGCTTCTGCCAGTTCCCTAATGCTTGGAGTGAGCATGGGGCCAGCTGGCATGGTCTGCCTGGCATGGGATGTGGTTGGGCTACCATCATGGCAGGGGTGGGAGTGTGAGCCCAGAACAAGAGCTCAGGCAGCAGGATTAGGAAAATGTCTCAGAAGCCCTTACAAAGTCAAGCAGATGTTTTAAATGATCAGAGTCTAACGATTGTCCCAATTTGAAAGCAGTTATTCTCAAGACACTCAAATTCTGCATGGTCAAAAAATTCACAAGTTTTGTTATTATGGAAATAACACTAATACATCTTTTGCTCTTTTACCCTTGTTGGCATTTGCACTGATATTACTTATATTCAAAAGCAAAGGTGGTACTTTAACAAGAATGAAGGCAGCAGCACCAAACTGAATTGTTTTTCACAATCATGTATTTTCAGTAAAACAAACAAGCCAACAAATAAAAACACATCAGTGTTTGATGAGGCAGTAAAATGTTTAAATTTTCATGAAATTCTGTCTTGAGTACTTGTCTTTTTAACATTCTGGATGAAGAGATGGAAATATAAACTAAGCACTTCTGCTATATACCAAATTTCAATGATTGAAAAGGCACTTTTTTGTTTATGTGTCAATCATATTTCAATAAAGTGGGGCTTTCTTTAAAAAAATCAAGTGCAACTTTTTGATTTAACATAAGTTTAATTGGCTGCTTCTTTTCATGGAACTTCAGAAATAAAGTTGTTTTATTTTTCCCCCAAAAGAATGACTGCTATTATTCAGACTTGGATATTTGATATGTCACCAAAAATGCATATGATGAAACCCTATTCCACCATGTGATGCTATTAAGAGGAGGACCCTATGAGACATAATCGGGGTTAAGTGAGGTCATGAGGGTGGAGCCCTCCTGAAAGAGGTTAGTGCCCTTCTAAGAACCAAAGGGAGCTTGCTGCCTCTTTCTGCCTTCCACCTACCAGGACATTAGGAGAACTCATCAGTCTGCATCCAGGTAGAGAGCTCTCTCCAGAATTCATCCACGCTGTCAACCTGATCTCAGACTTCCAGGCTCCAGAACCCTGAAGAATAACTTTCTGTTGTTATGAGCACTCAATCTATGGTAATTTGTTATGAGTGAGTGAGTGAAGTCGCTCAGTCTTGTCTGACTCTTTGCGACCCGGTGGACTGTAGCCTACCAGGCTCGTCTGTCCATGAGATTCTCCAGGCAAGAATATTTGAGTCGGTTGCCATTTCCTTCTCCAGAGGATCTTCCCAACCCAAGGATTGAACCCAGGTCTCCCACATTGCAGACAGACGCTTTAAACTCTGAGCCACCAAGAAAGCCCTAATTTGTTTATAGAAGCCCAAACTAAGACATAATGAAATGTGTCAACATAAAAAGATTGAAAACCAGTTCCATAAATTAGGTTGGGATCCTATTATCCAGAGCATTTTGATCCTTCCTTACTAAAATCAACTAGACATAAGTTACACACAGGAACACTATGAGTTTTTACTTGAGAGCAATGAGCAGCGGAGCTGTGAGGGTGAAATTTGAAGGAGTGTAGGTATCTAGGGTCATGTGAGAACAAGATAAAACCCGTTTATGTGTACAAAATATAGATATGAAACTCTTATAAAAGTTAGTCATTATAGTCTTATAAAAAGTTAGTCCATTTTTCTTGTCATTTCATTGTAAGAGAAAGACCTATAACCTTGACAATCCACACTTTATCTTGGTTTGATTATACTGGAATAATTTCTGGAGTCACATAGATCTTAGCTTAAAACCCGAATCTTCCTGCTTCCAATTATTTGAAATTTACATCTCTGAGCCTCCAAAAGAGCCCTCCATAATCTGTTTCCTGGTTTTTATACCCTTGTATCCCTTTTATAATGGATGTTGGTTCATCTGACTGACAGAGTGTGGCAGAAGTGAAGTTATACACAGTGAGTCCCCTACATGTTGTGAATTTTCAAAGATATGAACGTATGTTCACATGTCCAGTCAAGTAAGTTAGTTCACTTGTCTGGTGTACATTGTCGCCTGTGTGCATACTCTACAAGTGGTGGTGCTTTTGCATACTTTATTGTACAGTACAATAGTACAATGTCTTTATTCCAAGCCCACCCAGGATGTCCAGAAAAAGCAGCGGTGCTGTAGCTGGTGTGTGCTGTGCTGAGTTGCTTTAGTCGTGCCCAACTCTGAGACCCTATGAACTGTAGCCCACCAGGCTCCTCTGTCCATGAAATTTTCCAGGCAAGAATATTGGAGTGCATTACCATGTCTTCCTCCAGGAGATCTTCCTGACCCAGGAATCCAAACTGAGTATCTTATACCTCCTTTATCTGCAGGTGGGTTCTTTATCACTGGGCTTCCCTGGTGGCTCAGAGGTCAAAGCGTCTGCCTCCAATGCGGGGAGACCTGGGTTCGATCCCTGGGTTGGGAAGATTCCCTGGAGAAGGAAATGGCAATCCACTCCAGTATTCTTGCCTGGAGAATCCCATGGACGGAGAAGCCTAGTAGGTTACAATCTACGGGGTCGCAGAGTCGGACACGACTGAGCGACTTCACCTCACCTAACCTCACCTCACCTCTTTATCACTGGGGCTTCCCTGATGGCTCAGTGGGTAGAGGATCTGCCTGCAATGCAGGAGACATAGGAGACAGGGGTTTGATCCCTAGGCTGGGAAGATCCCCTGGAGAAGGAAAGAGTCAGATATGACTTAGTGACAGGGATAATATATCACTAGTGCCACCTGGAAGCCCCATTGTAGCTGGTATTACTGAACTTTTCAGGGTACAGTACTGTAAGGTTAAAAATGTTTTCTTTATTTTCTGTACTTGTTTTTATGTATTATTTGTTTGAAAAGTATAACCTACTACAATATGGTACTCTATAGATCATTGTGTTAGTTGGGTACCAGACTAAATTTGTCGTACTTAGAAATAAATTGGACTTATGAATGTACTTTCAGAACAGAACATTTGTATGTTGGGAACTTACTATAGCTTCCAAGATTAGGTTATAAAAGATGATGTTTGTCTCGAGTTCTTGCTTTTCTTTTGGAGCACAGCTCTTGGGGATAGCAGGTGCCATGCCCTGATGCCACTTAGGCAGCCCAGGCAGAGGGCCATGTGGTGAAAAACAGCCAACAACCAAGCGAGTGAGCTTGGAAGAATGTTTCAAGCTCCACTGAAGTCTTGAGGCGCTTGGTGCCCTGGTGGGCAGTTTGCTTGCAACATCGTGAAAGCCTGAGAGGCAACAAAACAGCTAGGCTGCTCCCAGTTTCTTAACCACAGAAATTATTTGTTGTTTTAAGTTACTGTTTTAAGAGTAATTTATTGGGCAGCAATATGTATTAATTATCTACAGTTTGCTAACAGGTTACTTTCATTATTTGAAACATACCCTGAATCTCTCAGAAATGTTTTTCCTTAGAAAGCTGGTAAAAGTTGACCTAGTTGTCTGAATCTAAACTGATAATGTCAAATCCACTAAAGCAAACAATTCTTTGCTTGAAACCAGATGTTTATGGTCTGGTACAAAATTATAGAAGTTTTTCTGAAAGATATGGGCCAGGCTCACAATCTTAGGTATATTTCACCATCCCTATGATACTATTTCTCTGGTCATTTTGGTTATCTGAAGTTAGCTGTTTAGAAGTTTCATTAGGAAAGATTCCTAGAGGAAGGTCTGGCATGTGAAATTCAGTTTGGCTGAATCTAAAATCCGTAGCTCACATTTTTTTCTTGTCTTTAGCATGTTAAAAAGAGTATGCCATTGTTTTCTTGCATAATGTAGTCTAACTCAAAATCTGGTGACAAATTGCATTTCTTTTCCTTTTAAGTACAGTTATCCCTTGGCGGGCTTCCCAGGTGGTGCTAGTGGTGAAGAACCCGCCTGCCAGTGCAGTGCATAAGAGACTCGGGTTGGATCCCTGTGTTGGGAAGATCCCTTGGAGGAGGGCACAGCAACCTACTCCAGTATTTTTGCCTGAAGAATCCCTTGGACAGAGGAGCCTGGCAGACTACAGTCCATAGGGTCACAAAGAGTCGGAAATGGCCTAAGCAACTGAACACAAATGCACACACACATGTCCCTTGGTATCAGTGGGGAACAGGACTGCCCCTTGGATACCAAAATCCACAGCTGTTCAATTTCCTAATATTAAATGGTGTAGTATTTGCTTATAACATAAACACATCTTCCTGTATACTTTAAAATCATCTCCAGATTACTTTTTAAAATATAAATTTATTTATTTTAATTGGAGGCTAATTACTTTACAATACAATGTGAATGATTTGTAAACAGTTTTAAATACAATATAAATACTAGGTAAATATTTGCCAGTTTATGGCAAATTAAAGTTTTGCTCTTTGGAACTTTCTTGAATTTTCTCCCAATATCTTTGAACCAAAGTTGGTTGAATCTGCAAATATGAAACCCTTCGATATGGAGGGCTGACTACACTGTAGTCTTTTTGCATTGATGCCTAAAGGACATTTTCCCCCTGAAAATTTATAGTTTTGTTCTGTGATTGGTTGGCTACTATTTCATACAGGCAGGGGGCACATTCAGTAAATAGTGTCATACCCTTCCTAAAGAAAATTCTATTGAATTTTAGATTTCAGCATTTGTTTATTCAAGTTATTTGGTTTTCCTCTGCGGTGAAAAGTGAAAGTGTTAGTCGCTCAGCCATGTCCAACTCTTTGCACCTCACAGACTGTAGCCTGCCAGGCTCCTCTGTCCATGGTGATTCTCCAGGCAAGAATACTAGAGTGGGTAGCCATACCTTTCTCCAGGGGATCTCCCTGACCCAGGGATTGTACACAGGTCTCCTGCATTGCAGGCAGATTCTTTACCAGCTGAGCTACCAGTGGAGCCCAGAGTCCCTTATAATACAGGTTAAATCTTATTTGCTATTATATATACATATATAGCTACCACTTTCGATCGATCTTTTTATCTCTTTCTTCATTTTCTTTTGATATTTAAAAATTTCCTTCTTTGCTGTCTTCTATGTTCCTTAAAGCATTTTGTGTTATGTTTCTTACTGTGTTTCATTTGGTTTATCTTTGTTTCTCAAATGATTTTTTTTTAAGTAATTTCTGAGTTCTTTCACTTTTTGTTTGGCATTTTCTTTTTTTACTCTTATTTATACAATTTAAAAATTCTGATTTATTATGTTTTATCTGTTTATATTAGCTTGAATATACAGTAGTTTTCCTTATTTAATGTATTTTGAAATATTAAGTTTACAGTTCTCATTTACTCTGTGAGCTTATTTCTGGCATTATTTCATAGCATGTACTGATTTAGTAAACTCTTAGTTCTCTTTTTCTAATAATAGCATCTAGGTTTCAGTTAAAAAATTTTTAATTTAGTTATTTATTTTTATAGTTTACTCATATCTGGTTTGGTTGTGCTGGGTATTTGGTACTGCACTCCAGCTTTCTTCTAGTTGCTCTGGACGGAGCCTCTCTTCGTTGCTGTGTGTGGGCTCCTATATCGTGGCTTCTCTTGCTGTTGACCATGTGCTCTAGGCACACGGGCTTCAGTCTCAGGCTCAGTAGTCCTGGTGCACCAGCTTTAGTTGCTCCTCGGCACATGGAATCTTCTCGGACCAGGGATCATATCCATGACCCCTGCACTGGCAGGCAGATTCCTATCTGCTGTACCACCAGAGAACTTGGGTCTGAGATTTAGCAAGTCCTTTTCGTTCTCATTTTTAAGTGAGAAGAGTATTTCTGTCTTTTTAAAAGGGATGGATGAGGCAGGACAGTGTTTCTAACTTCGACTCTAGGCTTTTCTGTTTGGTTGTTTTCAGAAAGTGAACTTCCTGGGATTTTTATTTTTTCTCTTCTGCTCCTCTCCTCTGATCGTATCTAGACCATCCCTTGCTCCACCACTACTGTTCCTGTGCTGCTTATCGAGGACTCTGCTCTTAACACCTTCTCCTCAGCACAGGGATTTGCCAGGGAGAGTGTGTCTGGTTTGTTACCATCAGCAATTCACAGGCACCAGCTCCTGGATGGATCCAGCATCCACAATCTTCCTGCTGCCCTGCTGGAACCTTCCCCACTTTGAGGCCTGCAAAGCACCCTCCCATTTCTGCCACGGTTCTCGGAATAGTCTACCATGTTTTTCAGGGAGTCAATGACAGTACTTTGGTAGGTCTGTCATTGGTTTTGCTTTCTTGGTTGTTCTGTTTTATAGGGAAATTCAGAGAGATTAAAAAGGTGAACTGCCATTGCTACCTAATTCCCAGAATGGTATTTTCTTTTGTCAACTACAAATTTGCACTTGTCATCTACTTCCACAAGGATTAAATCATGTGCTGCTGCAGCTCCTGACCTTCAATACCCCCGAAAGGAGTTCAGGGTGGAGAGCAGAAATGAGGCACTCTGTGCTCGGGAGAAAATTGGTAGGACAGGTCTTCAGATACAAATTTTCAGCAGGAGCTGATTTTGAGTCCAATTTTTGTATCTCCTCATATCTAGAAAAGCACTAAAATTATTCATGGGAATGACTGTTCTTCAGGACTAGCAGAAAGCTTCATGAGACTAGCAGAAATCTGGAAAAATATGTGCTTGATTGCATGTATTCTCCTTTCACCAAAATCACATCTGCATTAACCTTTCCCCTCCCCCACCTCTTTGGAGCAGTTTCCCAAGCTATCTGAGATGCTGTCTTCCAGGCTGCAGTCATCATTTTCCCCCAAATGACACTTAACTTGTAACTCTCAAGTTGTACATTTTAAAAAGTTGACATATTGCTTTTTTTTGCAACAAAATTTCCTTAGAAATTTTTAAGAAATTTGTGCAACTACCTAATTTGTTTTTAATTAGTTTAAAAATAAGTTTTCTTTTATGTTGGGAAGATCCCCTGAAGGAGGGCATGGCAACCCACTCCAATATTCTTGCCTGGAGAACCCCCATGGACAGAGGAGCCTGGCGGGCTAGGACTCACAGGGCCGCAGAGTCGGACATGACTGCGCGACACAGCACACAATTCATTATGTAAATTTTTAAACATACACAGAAGTAGAGAAGATAGTATACTGCTGCTCCTGCGTGCGCTCATTTTTATCAGTTATTCACAGATGGCCAACGTTATTTCATATGTAGGCCTATAATACTCCCGCTCTCTTGACAGAATACTTTGAAAAAAAACTTAAGACATCCTGTCATTTCAACATAAAATGCTCTCATTTTTCAATTATTTTTGAATGCTGTTTTATTTATCTTATAGATAACATCAGGGTGCAATGATTTACGACTTTACACAAGTACAAGTGCATAGCAGAGCCTTAGTTTTGTATGCTGTAGGAAAACTGTGAGATCAAAATTAGGGAGAAATCTATTCTTAGAGATTTATGAGAGGACAAAACTAAACAACAACATTTAAAACCATCCATCCAGTTTCTAAGTCAGAAAATCTGGGAGGCATTCTCATTTCCCTCTTCTCTCCCCTAACAGGAGCAGCATCTAAAGTTCTCTCTACTCAACATCTGGATCCAGTATCTCTGTTCCCATCTTCACTGCCTTAGCTCAGGACTCCACCATTTCCTTCCTGGACTCTGGCAACAGGCCTCCAACGCATCTTGGGACCTCCAGTCTCACCCGTCAGCTGCTCCTCCAAGAACATCAAGATCTTCCTTAAATGTAAATCAATTCATTTGCCTGTTCTGCTTAGAAGCACTTCGTGGCTTCTTGTCATTGAAGCCCTAAGGAAAACACTCCTTTCGAAATAAACTAGGCTTCCTGAGATTTGGATTTTGTTTCTTTCTTCAATCTCCCCTCTTCCTCTGTCTGTACAAACACCACCTGTGTTTCCTTCAGTGTTTTAAGTAAGAAGACTGTGCTTTCTTATATGTTGTTCTATTTTTACCAGATTCCTTCCCTTACACTGCTAGCCAACTGTAAGTTCCAGCATTGGTTCTCCCAGATTTGGAAAATAGTTATCTTATAGGGTAAAATGTTTAAAGTTTGTTCACAGAAAAAACGTAAATATTATTTTGGACTTTTTGACATCCTGCTTGCATTCCTTACCTCATTTGTTCCTCCACACCCTCCATGAAGCAGGTAAGGCGGGCGTTGGTTTCTATGGATGAGTAAGAAGCAGCAGTAAGCAGGTGGTTTTAGAAGAAGGTACTGGAAAACCCCAGCAGGTATGCTCTAGCGCATCCTGAATACCAAGCAAATCTGCCTTTGTTTCATGGATCACTTTCAACTCACTGCAGGGATGTCTTTCAATGTGCAGACTTTTTTCCCCCTAAGCTGTCAAGACCGACCACTAATTCTGAGTAACAAGCAATTGAAAAGTTTTCTATTGGAATAAAGTCAGTTTTTCCTCACTGTCTTCACTCACAAAAGCACACAGGTCAAAAGTTTAGGGAAGCTTTGTTTAAAATGGCATCCTGGTCTTGTTATGGTAATTGTTGATTTCTAAATACAGAAGAGATTTAACAGTAAAATCTTGCTGGTCCAGTTAGAGGTCATGGGAATGCCTCTGTTTGAAGGGAAAGAATTGGTTTAAAATTTGGGGATGGCTGAAGGCTGATGAGAGCAGGGTTAGAGAAGTTTATGACCTTTACCTACACTTGAACTGAAATGATAATCTATGTTTCCAAAGGCACTAAGAGTTCCCATTGGAATTTCTGTGGTGACACTTGGAAAGACTGATCACTCTATTCTGAAAGGAAATGAAAGAATGTGGATGAGAGGTTACAACAGCAACACTGCCAGTGGGAGCTGACAGTCAATTGGAATAGCCCCAAGAAGTCTCAGGTTTTCTAGATGCAATATTTAGCTCATGTTCTGGTCTGCACTGGGTAATCAAAAATTTAGAAATTGAAGTATTGTGACATTTTTGCCTCATTCCAGCTGGCAAGATTTGCTAAAATGGAAAAGGTTTGTGTATGTGTGAATTGCCTTTCTTCAGGTTGTGGGAATAATTTAGGTTTTTAATGAATTTTTAAATGAAAGATACATAAAATAACAAAGTCAGTTTCAAAATCCTGAAACGTTATTTTAAGTTTTACTTTGTAGTTTTGTTGCAAGAAGGGGGACTCCCTTCCAGGGCTGGAAACTGTGCTCTTGTCTAACACTCGGAAATGAATTGTCCGAGAAGACACATGTGCTGACAAAGCAAGAGATTTTATTGGGAAAGGGCACCCGGGTGGAGAGCAGTAGGGTAAGGGAACCCAGGAGAACTGCTCTGCCACGTGGCTCATAGTCTCGGGTTCTATGGTGATGGGATTAGTTTCCGGGTGGTCTTTGGCTAATGATTCTAATTCAGAGTCTTTCCTGCTGGCGCACGCATCACCCAGCCAAGATGGATGCTAGCAAGAGGAATTCGGGGAAGTGGATGGACACGCGATGTCTCCTTTTGACCTTTCTCGAGCTCTTCCGGTTGGTGGTGGCTTATTATTTCCGTATTCCTTACCGGGATCTCCTGTCATAAAACAGCTCATGTGAATGGTTACTGAAGAGTGGGTGGTTTCAGTCAGTGTGCTTCCCCTAACAGTTTCAGATTGTAAAGTTTCTACAGGCAGTGATATGTTTCCTTCAAAGACTTTGCGCGTTTGTGTTAAGTTGCTTCAGTCAGTTGTGTCCCATTCTTTGCAGCCTTGTGGACTGTATATAGCCTGCCAGGCTCCTCTGTCCATGGGACTCTCCAGGCAAGAATACTGGAGTTGTTGCAGTTGCTGTTCAGTGGCTCAGTCGTGTCTGACTCTTTGGGACCCCATGGACTGCAGCATGCCAGCCTTCCCTGTCCTTCCCATCTCCTGGAGCTTATTCAAACTCATGTTCATTGAGTCGGTGATGCCACCCAACTTCTCATCCTCTGTCATCCCCTTCTCCTCCTGCCGTCACTCTTTCCCAGCATCAAAATCTTTTCCAATTAGTCCATCTTTACATCAGGTGGTCAAAGTATTGGAGCTTCAGCCTCAGCATTAATTTCCTCCAATGACTATTCAGGATTGATCTCCTTTAGGATTGACTGGTTGGATCTCCTTGCAATCCAAGAGACTCTCAAGAGTCTTCTCTAACACCACAGTTCAAAAGCATCAATTCTTCAGCACTTAGCTTTCTTTATGGCCCAACTCTCACATCCATACATGACTACTGTAAAAACCATAGCTTTGACTAGACAGACCTTTGTCAGCAAAGTAATGTCTCTGCTTTTAATATGCTGTTTAGGGTTGTCATAGCTTTTCCTCCAGAAGCAAACGTCTTTTAATTTCATGGCTGAAGTCACTATCTGCAGTGATTTTTGTGTCCAAGAAAATAAAGTCTGTCACTGTTTCCATTGTTTCACCATCTATTTGCCATGAAGTGATGGGACCAGATGCCATGATCTTAGTTTTTTGAATATTGACTTTTAAGCCAACTTTCTCACTCTCCTCTTTCATTTTCATTAAGGGGCTCTTTAGTTCCTCTCCGTTTTCTGCCATAAGGGTGGTGTCAACTGCATACCTGAGGTTATTGATATTTCTCCTGGAAATCTTGATTCCAGTTTGTGTTTCATCTGACCCAGCATTTCACATGATTTACTCTGCATATAAGTTAAAAAGCAGGGTGATAATATACAGCCTTGACATACTCCTTTCCCAATTTGGAACCAGTCCATTGTTCCATGTTCTGTTCTAACTGTTGCTTCTTGACCTGTATACAGGTTTCTCAAGAGGCGGGTAAGGTGGTCTGGTATTCCCATCTCTTTAAGAATTTTCCACAGCATTGTGATCCTCAAGTCAAAGGCTTTAGTGTAGTCGATGAAGCAGATGTAGATGTTTTTCTGAAATTTATTTGCTTTTTCTATGATCCAAATAATGTTGGCAATTTGATCTCTGGTTCCTCTGCCTTTTCTAAATCCAGTTTGAACATACGGAATTTCTCAGTTCATGTACTGTGGAAGCCTAACTTGGAGAATTTTGAGCATTACTTTGCTAGCATGTGAAGTGAGTGCAATTGTGTAGTAGTTCGAATGTTCTTTGGCATTGTGCTTATTTGGGATTGGAATGGAAACTGACCTTTTCCAGTTCTGTGGCCTCTGCTGTTTTCCAAATTTGTTGGCATACTGAGTGCAACACTTTCACGGCAACATCTTTCAGGATTTGAAATAGCTCAGCTGTAATTCCATCACCTCCACTACCTTTGTTCATAGTGATGCTTCCTGAGGCCCACTTGACTTCACATTCTAGGTGAGAGATTACACCTTTGTAGTTATCTGGGTCGTGAAGATCTTTTTTGTGTAGCTCTTCTGTGTATTTTTGCCACCTCTTCTTAATATCTTCTGCTTCTGTTAGGTCCATATTGTTTCTGTTCTTTATCGTACCCATCTTTGCATGAAACATTTCCTTGCTATCTCTTAATTTTCTTGAAGAGATCTCTAGTCTTTCCCATTCTTTTGTTTTCCTCTATTTCTTTGCATTGTTCACTTAGGAAGGCTTTCTTCTCTCTCCTTGTTATCCTTTGGAACTGTGCACTCAAATGGGTATATCTTCCTTTTTCTCTTTTACCTTTCGCTTCTCTTCTTTTCTCAGCTATTTGTAAGGCCTCTTCGGACAACCATTTTGCCTTTTTACATTTCTTTTTCTTGGGGATGGTCTTGATCACTGCCTCCTGTACAATGTCACGAAGCTCTATCCATAGATCTTCAGGCACTGTCTATCAGATCTAATCCCTTGATTTTATTTTTCACTTCCACTGTATAATCATAAGGGATTTGATTTAGGTCATATCTGAATGTCCTATTGATTTTGCCTACTTTTTTTTTCAATTTAAGTCTGAATTTGGCAATAAGGAGTTCATGATCTGAACTACAGCCAGCTGCTGGTCTTGTGTTTTGCTCACTGTATAGAGCTTCTCCATCTTTGGCTACAAAGAGTATAATCAATCTAACTTTGTTATTGACCATCTGGTAGTGTCCATGTGTAGAGTCGTCTCTTGTGTTGTTGGAAGAGGGTGTTTGCTATGACCAGTGTGTTCTCTTAGCAAAACTCTGTTAGCCTTTGCCCTGCTCATTTTGTACTCCAAGGTGAAACTTGCCTGTTAACTCTGGTATCTCTTGACTACCTACTTTTGCATTCCAGTTCCATATGATGAAAGGGACATCTTTTTTTGGTGTTAGTTCTTGAAGGTGTTGTAAGTCTTCCAAGAGACGTTCACGTTCAGCTTCTTTGGCATTAGTGGTTGGGGCATAAACTTGGATTACTGTGATACTGAATAGTTTGCCTTGGAAGAGAACAAAGATTATTCTGTCATTTTTGAGATTGCACCCAAGTACTACATTTTGGACTCTTTTGTTGACTATGAGGTCTATTCCCTTTCCTTCAGGGAGGAAGCCAATTCGGATTCCATGTTGTAAACTTTCTTTGATTTGCTTTTTGTTGCTTTTGTTATTATAATCATACTCAATGGCTTGCCTGGGGACTCTGCCCCTCTTCTTGACTGTAAACTAAAGTGCCTTTGTTCAGTTTATGGAGAGATAGTTTGTCCTTGGCCATCTGTGAATAGAAGAGATTAACACACCCCTTCCAAAGGCTGGCCATTTCCTTGGAGATGCTTTACAAGACTGAAGACCCTTTCACTTTACTTCCCCACTGCCTCTCCCTCTCTATTCTGTGTTTTGAGTTTAGTTTCTCATTGCCTCTCTCTCTGATCTATAAAAGAACCTGAAATCCAGACCCTAGTAAAATGGTTATTTTGAGGCACTAGCCTGCCATCTTCTCGGTCTGCTGGCTCCCAGCATAAAGTCTCTGCCTTGCCCCAATACCTTATCTCTCAGATTCATTGGCTTGTCATGTGGTGAGTAGAGTGAGCTTGGACTTGGTAATTGAGTATGCTGCCATGACCTCCTCCAGGGGATCTTCCAGATCCAGGGATTGAACTCATATCTCCTGTGGCTGCTGCACTGTAGGTGGATATTTTACCACTGAGCCATGGCGGAAGCCCCTCAAAAACTTTAATGACTATAACATTTCAAAAATAAACTGATTAATGTGGATGAATAATAATGCATGTGTGCTAAGGCACTTCAGTCGTGTCCGACTCTTTGTGGCCCTATGGACGATAGCCTGTCAGGCTTCTCTGTTCATGGGATTCTCCAGGCAAGAATACTAGAGTGGGTCGCCATGCCTTCCTCTAGGGGATCTTCCTGATCCAAGAATTGAACCTATGTTTCTCATGTGTCCCGCATTGCCAGGTGGGTTCTTAACCACTAGTGCCATCTGGGAATAAATATAATTCCCCAGTTTACTTGGGCCTATAATCTTTCCCACTGAATAATGTTATCTTGAGAAAATAATTAGATAAAGCTGTTTTTTTTTAAGATGAAATTTAAGAAAAGTTGGATATTTAAAAATTGTAAAATAATACACTGATTTAGTCCTTCAGAATTATGTCTGAAAATTAGCTTTTTTCAATAAAAAAATTTTTTTTTAAGTATGTTAGAAGAGACCTCTGGTGTTTATAGTAGCTTACTGCGGTTTCATTTTTAATAAAGTCTTCCTCTGGGAGGATGGAATAAATGTATTTTTCCTACTCTTCTCAGGCTTCCCTGGTAGCTCAGTGGTAAAGGATCTGCCTGCAGTTCAGGAGCCTCGGAGACGCGGATTCAACCCCTGGGTCAGGAAGATCCCCTGGAGAAGGAAATGGCAACAATTCCAGTATTCTTGCCTGGAGAATCCGGTGGACAGTGGAGCCTGGTGGGCTACAGCCCATAGGGTCCCAAGGAGTTGGACACGACTGAAATGATTTAGCATGCGTGCATACTTTTCCCGGACTAAGTAGAACTAAAAGCTCTCACATTATATATAAAGCCAACATAAGATGACTCTGGGAGGTGGAGAGAAGAAGACAAGCTGGCTTGAGATCTCAGGGTCAGAGGTAATGTGCTCTCTGTGTTTTCTTTTTTGCTTCATATATCCCTGACTTGGAGCTAAGGGAGCTGGCAACCCAGAACTGCCAGTGAATTCAGACCAAACAAAACAAGCCTATTCTGTAGCCAAAGAACCAAGGAATGGGCAGCTAGCAAGACAGAAAACTGTCAGGTAGTAATTGCATTGAAGGAGGAAACAGACAGAGCTGGACTCCATCTCAGGCCAGGCTGTGAACATTAGGCTACACGCATGGTCACTCTCCCAGTGGACTCTGAACTTTGTGCCTGGTGTCTATAGAAGCGGCCTACCAGTGGTAAACCAGACCCCCTGGATAAAAGAGCCTCAGGACTTGTACTTGGACTCTCTGATGCCTAAAAGAATATGCTAATTATCTCTGTAACAGAACAAAGCCGTAAGTTCCTTTATGTTTATTGAGCTATGACCACAGGCCTATTGATAAATGTCCACTGTTTATATAGTCTTGTGACACATGAATCATGGGTTAACTTTGATCGTATCTCTCTTTTACCTTGTCCAGACTAGTTTCAAGGAATCTGGGGAGGTGGGTTGAGCAAGTACGCTTAGGATATATAAGGTTTTCACAAAAACAGGTCGGGGTCCTTGGCTAAGAGGAGACTCTGCCTTGGGCCGCCGGTGTAATAAGCTGCACTCCACTCTCTGCACTGTCCTTCTGAGTGAGTTTGTTTCCCAGAACGTGTGGCTGCAACAGCACTGCTCCAGTGAAACACTGCAGAAAAGAACTGGAGCCCCACTTTACCCAATCCAGCAAAGGCAGAGTTGGGAGCCTAGAGTCCACTGTCCTCAGGCTGTAATGGGAGTGCCATCAACCTCCCTAAAGCCCTTACTGGTCTAGTGTTAGAGAGAGCCGAGGAGGAGCTGGGGCTTTCCTCCCTCCCAGGAAGTGCCAGTGGGGACCACGTAGATTTCCACACCTGTCCAGCAGTATGACAGTAATGATATACCCGGTCCCTCTTTGCTGGGGTGGTTTCAGAGGAGGCTGACTGGAGAGCTGGGGCTTTTAGCTCCACTCAGTAGTAATGAGGCCAGTCCTCCCCTGTGATGTCAGTGGAGGCCACAGGGGAGCAGTAGCAAGGCCCCTTGGCCTCGCTCACAGGGGAGGAAGCAGTGGCAGCTGAGTGTGGGAAAGAGGCTCCAACAGTAATGAGCAGCCCTTCCCTTTAGGTGTCAGCAAAGGTCAAGTGAGGACCTTGACCGCCCCTTCTGGAAGAATTCCACCCCATTTGGAAGAATGAGGTAGTGCACCCTCCACTTCAGTTTGTCCTTCTGGAAGAAATTACCTAAAATAGAAGATTTAAATAAAATCCAAATCCCATTATATAAGGTCCAGTTTTAAATTAAAAAAAAATCACTTATACTACCAACCAGGAAGGTCTCAAACTAAATTAAATAAGGCAATGAATAGATGCCAACATTAAAATGACAAAAATGTTCAAACTATCCAATAAGTGTCTTGGAGAATTCATTATAAAAATACTTCAACAAGCATTGCAAATGTGATTGAACCAAACAAATGTAGAAAATATCACCAAAGAAACAGAAGCTATCAAAAGAGAAATGGCACACTTAGAACTGAAAAATACAGTAACCAAAAATTAAAAACTCAGTGAATGAGCTCAACAACAGAATAGAGGGCATAGAGGAAAGAATCAGTGAACTTGAAGACAGGGCAAGAGAAATTACCCAATTAAAACAACAGAGAAAAATAGATTTAAAAATGTAGACAAGCTTTCAGGAACCTGTGGGACCATAATGAAGCATTTAACATTTTTGTCATCAGAGTCTTTAGAAGAAGCAAAGAAAGAAGATAGAAGTGAAAAAGCACTTAAAAATTAAGGTTGAAAAATAATGATTGAAAAGTGAAAGAGAAAAGACATCCTAACTCTACAGGAAAAACAATTTGAATAACAGATTTATCATGAGAAACCATGGAATCCAGAAGGAAGTGATGCAGCATTTTTGAAGTGATAAAAGAGAACCGTAAACATATAATGCTATACTCAGCTAGATATCCTTCATGAAAGGAGATGAAATCAAGACATTCTCAGATGAAGAAAAAAGGATGATTTCTCACCAATAGACCAATTCTAAAAGAGTGGCTAAAAGATGTTCTTAAAACAGAAAAGAAATGATGATACAAAGGAATTTCCAACTTTTGAATGGAAGAAAAAAACATTGGAAAGTATAAATATGTCATAAATATAAAACACTTTTCCCTCCTTTTAGATTTCCAAATTATGTTTGAGAATTAAAACAAAAGTCATAAAACTGCTAGATATTGTCCTTAATGAGTGTAGAAAAAAATTAAGTGAATTACACTATCAACAAGGGAGAGTAAAATGACATAAAGATAACATTTCTATACTTTCCTTAAACTAGTAGAATAATGACACCAGGGGATGAAGCTATGAAAATATAATGCAATACCCAGCAATCGTTACAATACTACTCAGAAAGGTGCATTAAAAAACACTAGACGGTGACTTGCTTGGTGGTCCAGGGGTCGAGAATCTACTTTGCAATGCAGGGGACTTAGATTCAGTCCTGAGTCAGGGAACTAAGATCCCACAAGCCCTGAAGCAATTAAGTCCACGAGAAATCCATGCACCACAAGAAAAGATCCCACATGGCACAAAGAAGATCCTCTGTGCTGCAACTAAAACCAGATGGAGCCAAAAAAATCAGTATTTAAAACAAACAAATAAAAACACTAGATGAATCAAACTGGAGTACTAAAATACATTCAAGTAACACACAAACAGGTGGGAAGAGAAAACCAAGAAATGAAAAACAGAACAAGCAGAAAACAAATGGCAGGGTCTAACACATCAATAATTACATTAAATGTAAATGGCCTAAATACATCAAATAAAAAGATTAGCTGAGTGTATCAAAAAACCTAAACCACTTGTAAGCTGTCCACAAAAAAAATTCATTTGACACATAACAATATAGGTAGGTTTAAAGAAAAAGGATAGGAGGAGATATATTATGCAAATATTAATCAAAAGGAAGAAGGAATAGCTATATTAGTAATAGATAATCAGACTTCAGAGCAAAAAAATTGCCAGAGAAAGAGAGGATATTATACAAGTGTAAAGGAATCAATCTACCAAGATGTAGCAGCACTGAATGGGTATTTGTCAAACAACAAACTTTGAAAATACATGAAGCAAAAACTGATAAAACTGAAAGGAAAAATAGATATATCTACAATTATAGTTGGAGACTTTGACACCCTTGTTTTTTGTTTGTTTTGACCACACTGAATGGCTCTGAGGGATCTTAGTACCCAACCTGGGATTGAAGCTGGGCCACAGCAATGAAAATCCAGAATCCTGTCCACTAGGCCACTAGGGAACTACCAACATCCTTCTTTAAATAACTGATAGAACAAATAAGCTGAAATTTAGCAAGGATGTTAAAGAACACCCTCAACCAGCAGAATCTAACTGGCATTAATAGAGCAGTCCATCCAGCAACAACTAATGCACATTAGCTTCAAGTATCCACAGAACACATACCTAGTGATATACATATCTTTAGTTATAAAGCAAACTTTGCCATAACAGACAAAACCAAAAGTCACGTGATGATATCAATTAATGCAGAAAAAGCATGTGACAAAATTCAACACATTTTCATGATAAAAACTCTCAGAAAAATAGAAACCAACAGGCACACCCTCACCTTGCTAAAGGTGTGTTTTCAGTTCTGGATAAAACCTTAGATAAGAACACTAAGATTTCAAAATGTGGACTGACCTACCCATAACTGGTGATAGAGTGGAACTCATACAGAACTCTTACATTAACCATTTCTCATTGAAATTAAAAATGCCAAAGCATCATATTATCTGTTGCTTTCTACTGGAGAGAAGAGATAAATATAATATGAGATGGTAATTTTGGAGCAGAAAATAAAAAGTAAGTCCAAATTTGGAGCAGAAAACAAGAGAAGAAACTAAAGATACTTCCAAGAGCCATAAAAGCATTAAAGTTCAAAAACACAGTCACCTTCAGAATCAGCAAATTGGAGTTAACCAAATGAATCTGAGTCTGTGGCAACAATGAATGAGGCTCTATGCCAAGTAATATCAAGTAGTCTACGGAAGAAAACGGGGTGATCATGGAGCCTAATCTTGACCCCAAAGCAGCTCTGAGGTCAAGACTGAAATTTCAGATTGGAATCCATGTTCCCAGAACCTGGAATTGCAACAGCTTCACATTTGGAAAGAGCAGGACACCCGCCAACTATATGTGTGTCAAATGGTAAATTCCAAGGAAATTTCACTCTGATTTATTTATGGAAGTAACATCCATGTATATCAGCTTTTCTCTTGTTATTCAGTTGCAAAGTCATGTCCAACTCTTTGTGATCCCATGGACTATAGCATGCCAGGCTCCTCTGTCCTTCACTGTATCCCCAAATTTGCTCAAATTCATGTCCATTGAGTTGGTGATGCTATCTAACCATCTTATCCTCTGCCATTCCCTTCTCCTTTTGCCTTCAATCTTTCCCAGCATCAGGGTTTTCCCAATGAGTTGGGTCTTCCCATCAGGTGGCCAAAGTATGGAGTTTTAGATTCAGCATTGGTCTTTCTAATCAATATTCAGGGTTGATTTCCTTTAGGAATGACTGGTTTGATCTCCTTGCTGTCCAAGGGACTCTAAAGAGTCTTCTCCAACACCACAATTAGAAAACATCTTTCGCGCTCAGTCATCTTCATGGTCCAACTCTTATATCCATACATGACTACTGGAAAAACCATAGCTTTGACTATAGAGCTCTTTGTTGACGAAGTGATGTCTATGCTGTCTTGGTTTGTCATAGCTTTCTTCCAAGGAGCAAGTGTCTTTTAATATCATGGCTGTAGTCACTGTTCACAATGATTTTGGAGCCCAAGAAAAGAAAATCTGTCACTGCTTCCATTTTTTCCCATTCCATTTGCCATGAAGTGATGGGAACTGATGCGATGGTCCAAGTTTTTTATTGTTGAATTTCAAGCCAGCCTTCTCACTCTTCTCTTTTACCCTCATCAAGAGGCTATTTAGTTCCTCTTCACTTTCTGCCATTAGAGTAGTATCATCTGCCTATCTGAGGTGGTTGATATTTCTCCTGGAAGTCTTGATTCAGGCTTATGATTCACCAGCCCTATATTTCACATGATATACTTTGCATATAGGTTAAATAAGCAGAGTGACAATATGCAGTTTGTCATATTCTTTTCCCAATTTTGAACCAGTTAGTTATTCCATGTCCATTTCTAACTGTTGCTTCTTGACCCACATACAGGTCTCTCAGGAAAAAGGTAAGATGGTCTGATATTTCCATCTCTTTAAGAGTTTTCCAGTTTGTTTTGATCCACACCATCAAAGGTTTTAGTGTAGTCAATGAGGCAGAAATTTTTCTGAAATTCCCTTACTTTCTT
Source organism: Nanger dama (assembly GCA_917880005.1). NCBI lineage: Eukaryota > Metazoa > Chordata > Mammalia > Artiodactyla > Bovidae > Nanger > Nanger dama. The sequence goes on along the minus strand of CAKJTW010000009.1, from coordinate 40,445,750 downwards.
TATGATCCAATGAATGTTGATAATTTGATCTCTGGTTCCTGTGCCTCTTCTAAACCCAGATTGTACATCTAGAAGTTCTCGATTCAGGTACTGCTAAAGCCTGGCTTGAAGGATTTTGAGTATAACCTTGTTAGGATGTGAAATGAGTGTAACTGTACAGTAGTTTGAATATTCTTTGGCATTGCCCTTCTTTGAGATTAGAATGAAAACTGACCTCTTCCAGTACTGTGGCCACTGCTGAGTTTTCCAAATTTGCTGGCATATTGAGTGTAGCACTTTAACAGTATCATCTTTTAGGATTTGAAATAGCTCCACTGGAATTCCATCACCTAGTTTTGTTCCAACAACTAGCTTTGTTCTTGGTAATGCTTCCTAAGGCCTACTTGACTTCACACACCAGGGTGTCTGGCTCTAGGTGAATGACCACATCACTGTGGTTATCTGGGTCATTAAGACTTTTTTGTATAGTTCATTTGTATTTTCTTTCTACTTCTTAATCTCTTCTGCTTTTGTTAGGTTCTTAGCTTTTCTGCCCTTTAATGTATAATGGACATCTACGTACATTAGCTTTTCTCTTAGGAGAGGTAATCTTGCTTGCAGGAGACTCTGAGTATTACTATGGTTTTCTAGTCTAGGTAAATACTTTACATGAACCCAGAAGTGCACAGCATATCTGTTTTAGAGCCTATAGAAATCTTTTTATACCATGAACAATATACAATATGTTAATGTCCTACAGCACTGTGTCTACATAGCCTTCATGAGAGTGGATGTGAATGGTAATAGCCAAGGTTCACTGAGCCTTTCCTGTGTGCTTGGCACTGGCATAATCAAGTCACATTTAGGGACAGGTTGGTCTGTCACAACCCTGAAACACAGAAGGTCTTATTCTAACCACCTATCAGATGAAGAGGGTGAGGCACAGAAAGGTAAGCATCTTATTGAAGCTGCAGTTAGGATACTTAGAACCAGAATGTGAACACAGCCAGCTTAACTCCAGATTCTATGCTCTGAATCATTGTTCTGTGAATAGTTAGACAGTAGGCATTTGACTTGCTACATCCAAAAATGTTGCACAAATTGTTTTCCTTGAAATTTCCTTGGCACCCATGATTTGGGGGCAATAAGGAAGACTTTTCAGTTCAGATTCAGGTTGGAGTTTTTCTTTACAAAAAGCAGATGGCTGTCAAATCCCTTCTAACCCTGTTCTTGGTTGATCTCTCACAGGCTTGAACAAGAAGCAGCAGCAGAAAATTCTGAAACATCAGTGTTGAAAGCTATGGAAACTTGATGGACAAGGCTCAGTGCTGTGTAATATTCCTTGTTCACTTCTCCCATTTACCTCTCTCTGCCTTCAGGAAATTTTGTTTTCTGTGTAAAGAATCTACTATTCCTTGCCTTTTGGAAATTATTTTAACTTAGCTTCTGGGTTTCCTGGTATTAGTCTTTTCCGGTATTCAATATGTGCAAGAAAATGTTGGATTCCCTTTCAAAATATTTTTGCTTTCTGGTTGAGTGTTTATGAATGCAGCTGTGAGCAGAAACCTGCTGCAACAAGGAGCTCCTTGTTTTACTAGGGTTTCCCATAGTTTGATAGAGAAAGACAGCTCCAGTGACAGATAGGTTATTGCAGGGATTTTACAGAATGTTTTGAAGGGATAAAACTTAACATATATGCATTATAATGTATAAAATAGAAAATCAACAATGACTTACTGTATAGCACAGGAACTCTACTCAGTATTCTATAGTAACTTGTAAGGTAAAAGAACTTGAAAAAGAATATATATATATATATAATGTACATATATATATGACTGAATCACTGCGCTATACAGCTAAAACTAACACAACATTTTAAACCAACTATGTTGTTATTGTTCAGTCACTAAGTAGTGTCTGACTCTTTTGCAATCCCATGGACAGTAGGCTCCTCTGTCCATGGGATTTCCCAGGCAAGAATACAGGAGTAGGTTGCCATTTCCTTCTCCAGGGGATCTTCCTGATCCAGGGATCAAACCAGTGTCTCTTGCATTGGCAAGCAATTCTTTACCACTGAGCCACCAGATAGAGAATAGATACCTTGTATTTAAGATAGCAAGTTGATGCAACTGTAAGTTAAAATTTTGTAGACTTCACTTAAAATTAGAAACAGAAGAATCCCAAATCAAGAAAAAGATAATCAGAAAAGAGTAAAATATTTTTAACTGTATGTGGGTTTAAGTAGCTTCTGAGAAGAACTGGAATGTTAAAATCTCAAGATTTATTACTTATTGTGCATCCTTTGTGAACTAGTTAAGTACGACATATATTTATGAGAATTTGTGATTCAGATTTACTTTTGTTAACTTTTCAGTTATTTATATGGCATCCTCATTACAACTCCCCCTTTGTTATTTTCATAGTTAATCCCATTGGGTAAAGTGCAGTAAAATTCTGTCACTCAAAAAAGAAAAATCATGGAAGCAACTCCCCCTTCAGGCTGATTCCATAATTCAGCAGACATGTGCCTGATTATGCTATGTTACAGTTATTTAACAAAGAAATTGAGAAACCAAGGCTAATAATTTCATAATAGAAATAGCACATTTATCAATATAAAAATGCTTTAACCGTGATCTTGCAGATTCCTTTATCCATGTAATAATTTTTCTTATTTCTCTACGTCATCTCTTCCAAATAAAAGAAAAATTTAAATCAAGCTACAAATACATACCTACACTTGGATAAAGAGAGAATACTCTATCTAGAAATAAATTTTTGACTTCAAGAATCTAAAGACTAGTTTATGAAAATCTAAGTCTATGAAGACCATGACATGGAAATCTTTATTGGTCTCTTTTTTCCTTCATTTAGTCAGGAGAGTTTTGCAAATCAAGAAACTTAAGTTCAATTACTCTTACCATTCTCTGTCTTACTGAAGATGAGAGTATTGTGCTCTATACATAATGTTTTATTTTGCTGGTTAATCTGTTGGACAACTGCATTACTTATTTTTGCTTAAATTTCCCCAGGCTTTATAGATTTGACTATGGGCTCAAATTTTTGTGATGTGGTTTTGCAATCCTAAAGTATTTGGTCATTTTAGTTAAAAAAAAAAAAAAAATAGTCCTTTCATGATTCAGCCTGGAAAAAACCATGTCTCCTCTGACTCCAGTGTTATCTGAGGCTCCACAAATGACTGATTGGCACTGTAGCTCAAGGATGGAGGGAGGTAAGGGTCTGGATTTCAGAAACAATGGCTATTTTTGCCTTCCGAGACAGTCTAGATTTATCATTAGATGTTCTGCACAAAGGTGCCATTTGAACCTGACAGAGGTGTAGTGGATGTGTTAATTTTGTTTGGTCATTATCCATGAATCCTTCTTCTATTAACTGCACCTTTATTTGGGTGAATGAGCCCATTCCTTTCTATTATGTGGCCCAGACTATGTATACACTCACTCCAGGCTTCAAGGAGAGCACATAACTCAGCCTGGCCAATCAGAGTACCCTATCCCATTAAGGATGGACTGGGTCAGGAATGCACTCCTGACCTCAGCTGAGTTTAGAATTCTTACTGGAACTTTTAGGAATGAGGCAGTGTCTTCTTCTTCAGTTAGAGTGCCCAACCAGATACTTGGCACTTCTGGTAGCCTTTTTTTTTTTGCAAATGCTTGTAAGCATTAGCCTTTGCTGAGGAAAAACAACCCAGAAGGATACAAATTAAAAAGATCGGGCAAGTAAGAAATTCATGAAAATGAGATTAAGTACTTGCTTCGCTCTGGGCCCAATCCCATCCATATCCTTGCACTGCTTTGTGAGCCAATACTTATTTTTATGTTTTTAATTTAAGCCAGTTTAAACTGAGTTACATTGGCTACCTGGAGAAGGTGATGGCACCCCACTCCAGTACTCTTGCCTGGAAAATCCCATGGACAGAAGAGCCTAGTAGGCTGCAGTCCTTGGGGTTGCGAAGAGTCGGACACGACTGAACGACTTCACTTTCACTTTTCACTTTCATGCATTGGAGAAGGAAATGGCAACCCACCCCAGTGTTCTTGCCTGGAGAATCCCAGGAATGGGGGAGCCTGGTGGGCTGCCGTCTATGGGGTCGCACAAAGTTGGACACGACAGAAGGACTTAGCAACATTGGCCACCAAAAGAGTTTTGATCAACACAACTTCTTTTCTGTGAACTGGAATAGTTGGTCATGACAAGGAATGAATTTTATGAGGTTTTTACGGTCCTAGGGAAAAATAATGGAGGAAAATCAGAGTAAAGGACAGAATTTCAAATTAGCTATTGTAATAGTGAGCCTGCCAGCCAGACAGCAAAAACTTGGTTTTGTCAATTGATCCATATTGTAATGTGTGAAACAAGACATTGTTTAAAAAAATATTGCAGGCTGGTCTACATTGTTCAAAAGAATAAAAGCCATACATGGAAGGCTGAATAATAGCCTCCCAGTGATATCTGCTTAATTCCCAGGACCTGAGAATGTTCCTTTACTTGGCAAAAGGGACTTTACAGAGTAAACAAGGTAAGGATCTGGAAGTGGGGAAATTATACTACATCACCTGGATGAGCCCTAAATGTAACCAAAGGCACTGATCAGAGTGACACAAGACGGCAAGGGGGAATAAAGTTGAAGAGAAGACAGACGCAGAGTTAGGAGTGATATGACTCTGAGCCAAAGGATTCCAGTGCAGCTTCTGGCTAAGGCAAGGAACAAATTCTCCCCTGGGTCCTCCAGAAGGAATCAGCTTTCCTTGTAAGATGAATTTCAGACTTCCGATCCCTAGACTCAGAATAAAGTCATGTTGTTCAAGCCACTGCATTTGTGGCAATTTGTTGCAGCAGCACTAGGAAACTTATGCACATTAAGGTAAGTGGATCTTTTTGAAATGGGCCAAATATTTTGCCACTTGAACTACTAGCACCTATTAGCAGGAGAATGATCTCCAGATATACCTGGGCCTTATTCTCTGAGCTAATTAAAACAATATTTCTAATTAGGGAGAAAGATGGGGATTTCCCAGAGGTTGGATGACTTAAAAGAATTATCAGGTTCAGATTATATCATGGTGTTCGTGATCCGAACACCTAATTACCCAAGACAAACATGTTAGGAGGCCTTCCAAGGACACGGGGATGATTCTCCAGCTAACTTGAAACAGGGAGAGACAAGAAGTTTTAAACTTCCCCTCAGGAGACAGTGTGTCAGTCAGGAAACTATTTCCTGTCCATTGACATATCTTTTTATAGCTGGAGAAAACTTGGGAAAATCTGCTTGTGAGCCATGGAGAAAGATTTCTCTTGTTTATTGACTTTGGCCTTTGGAAATGTCCTTGGACGTGAGTAGACATTGGACTTTGGGGAAATCAGGCCTGAGGACAATCACAGATGTGGCTCTGTGCAGGCTGGCATTGCCCATCACTGCCCGTGAGCAGGCCTGTCCCCACAAATGCAGGCCTGTCCCCACAAATGCAGGCCATACTCCTGCTGACCTTTGCACAGTAGGAGCAGGCCTCAGCTGAAAACTCCCTTTCCACCTCACCTGTAACAGATGCCTTGTCCTAGCTTGTGGAAATGCTGTTTTGTTTAAAAGAACCATCCTGAGCATAGACATCTGAGATCCAGAAGAAACCCGCCCCAGAAGCCCATTAGCCGCCTCTGTGCCAATTCCTCTCTGCTGTAAGTTCTTCTGGAGACAAGGCCTGAAGTTGATCCTTAGATTGGCCTCAACACAGTAACTCTTCGGCAAATCTAGGGATAAGAGTCTCTCCTAAACCCTCCCATACTGTGGACAAGCAGTAGCAGATATTGGGTTAGCCCAAATGTTCACTCTTTTTTGAGTGAAATTTTTGGCCAAGCCATTACTTACCCTGAGATGAGGAGTCCAAGTAAACCAGGCTTGTCCATGGATTCAGGATCAGAGGGGACAGATAATGGTTTCAGATATTTAAGTTTCTGGTGCCACTGGAGGATTCTTTTTTTTTTTCCTTCTCCTTTCTGACTTAGAGTCTTCAAGGGATGGTGGTGGTGGTAGGCATAGGCATGAGGAGTGTGTGTGTGAGAAGCAAAACTCTTGAAGTTCTATGTGCTCATTAAACTGAAAGATTCACTTAGATTCAAGACAAGCAGCTGCAAAGAAGAGACCAGGAGTAGACAGAGGCTTCCAGTTGGCAAGTAAAGATTTCCCCATCAACACAGCTGATCTTTCCTGGGTGCTTGCTCTCAAGGGGAGGCAGTCTTTTACAAGCTTTAACCCACCTGGCATCTCTGTGTTGAAAGTCTTGTCATTTTGCCATTTAACAGATGGAATGCTGGAGGCACCCAGGCCAACGAGGTCTAGAGTCACCGGAGGAAAACCAAAAGGGGGTTCACGGGGTCAGTCAAGAATAGATCCTGAGGGAATTTCCCTAGTGGGCCAGCGGTTGAGACTGCCTTCCAATGCAGGGTGCAATCTCTGGTGGGTTAACTAAGGTCCCACATGTTAGTTGCCACTAAACCCACAAACTACAGCTGGATCAGCCTGCGTGCCAGGAGGAAGAGCCCAAGTGCCACAATGGAGACCCAGCACAGCCGAAAAGAAAGAAAGAAAGAAAAGAAAGAATAGACAATGATGCTTCCAAGCCAGAGGGAATCTGTGGCTGAGACCATTCATGTCCATGGGCATGTGGTCCCTTGACTGGAGGATGGAGGCACCGGGTGACTCAACCCCTGCCCGATTGCTTGAGGAGGCCATCTTGCTAGCTGGAGGGCAGGGGGTGGAGGGCGGCATGGAGATGGCACTGGCACTCAGAACAGACCCTAACAGCCCTCTCTTGCCTGAGGTGGGCTCGTCTGACTTCCCCAGAGAATGAGATTCTCTTTGCAATCAAACCAACTTGAATCAACTTAGCTAGTGTTAATTGTTTCCCTCTGAACTGTCAAATGCTCGTCTAAAATTAGACTAACTGGTGAAACCCTTTCACAGGCTTTTTTTTTTTCTTCTTTAACAAAATCTAGATCCAGCTTCAGGCAAAGATGCTGCTGGATGACGTAGTCCTTTTTAATCACAGTGAAATATCCCCCGACGATTTTGATGTCTCTCGCACTGTGTGGAGGCTTGCCTGGGGGATGTGTCCCTTGGGTGAGGGGGTTTCCTGTGAGACCGGCCGTCCCCTTGCTCACCCTCTCAGCCTTTCCCTTTCAGAAGGGGTGCTGGACCCTGGTTTCACCTTCCCTTTGAGAATAGCTCATGGATACCGTCCCATGTCTAAATATTGAAAAATAGTTTGGAATGAAATGAGAACTTTGGAGATGCCGTTGTGATTGTGTGGAGCCTTGGATGTGAATGGAGGAGGCAGGCGAGCCATCATGTAGTCGGTGACTTAGAGGAAAGGGCTGAGAGGGCTGGGGAGCAGCCCGCTTCTTTGAAAGAAAGGAGCTTATTTACAGAAAACCTTTCTTGACTTTACTGCATTGCCTTCTAATTGTTTCTTGAACTTTCTGTGCTGCTGAAAATCAATCTCCTGGGAAGAGGTGTCCACACTCTTGGCCTCTCCTCTGCCGGGTCTCTCCTGAGCCACTGCCAGCAGACATCCAAGCACACGGGGCAGAGCTGGCATCACCACCAGCAGCAACGTCGCGTGGCATCTTCTCTGTCTCTGGCATCCTGCCGGGATGTTTAGCACCTTTGATCTGGTGGCTCGTTCCCTCTGGGGCTGTGTTTCCTGCTTTTCTGTTTCCCTCCCTGTGTTCCTCTCAGCCTCCTTTACTGACCCCCTGCTCCTTTTTCCTCTCCTTTGAATACTGGCGCATCCACAGGCTCCGTCCTTGGACCCTTCCTTCTTTCCCACACTTATTTTCTCCAGGTCAACCGCATACAGTTCTGTGGTTTAAAAGACCTCTACGTATGCTCAGAGCATCCAAGGGTAGCTTCCCAGCCTGGGAATCTTTCTGAATCTCTAAACTCCTAAATCAAACTGCCTGTTCCACATCTATACTTGATTTCTAGTGGGAATCTTGCTTATTACATATCTAAATCCAAACTCTTTATTTCCCTTCCCAAATCTCCCTGCCCTCTTCCAGCAGTGGTCCATACATTAGTAAATGCAACCGCATTCACCAGTTAATTACACAATTCCCTAAACTTGGAATGGATTCCCTTCTTTTCTCCAGGACTCACATACACCCCATTATCACATCTGATGGACTCAAAATACATCCTCTCCATCTCCTCACCACGATATAGTCCAAACCCCAGTTCTTTCCTTCAATAACCTCCTTGGTCATATTCTTACTCCCCCACTAGTCTATTCTCTGCACAGCTGTCAGATGGATCCTTCTGAAATGTAATCAGATCATGTAATGATCTTCTGACAACTCTGTGATCGCCTAACTTATGGTGCGGTTTAACTTTATCCTCTCATCAACGTGACTAGGCCACGAGATGCCCAGACATTTGGGCAAGCTGTGCTTCACACAACACTGCTTCTGATCAAAGAACTCGCTATGCAGCAAATCCAGCCCAGCACTGGGTCTGTGCTCATGCTTGCCATGCTCCCCATGGTCTTGAAGCCCCAGGGACAGTGCCAGATGGGCGGCAGCACCTGCATAGCTGGGGCAATGCTCTAAAACATGCTCTGAACCAGTGTCCACGATATGGTGGTGTTTCTCCCATGGCCAGGATTCGTGGGTCTAGGGATTAAAGGGTAAAAAGGAGAGCACCAGAGCACCACTCTTTTTATCCCTGATGACTCATTAGCAAATTTTTGCTTCTTGTTCCCATGACCTTATATTCTTCTGGCCTAGAGGTCTTAATTCCAAAGGGAAGAATGCTTCCACGTGGAGATTCAACAATGATTCCATTGAACTGGATTTTAGAACTACAGCCCAGCCAGTTTGGGCTCCTCATGCCTCTAAATCAATGGGCAAAGAGTTACTGTGCTAGCTGGGGTGATTAATCACCAGGGGGAAATTGGACAACTACTCCATGATAGAGTATGCAAGGCAGGCTATGTCTGGGATACAGGAGTTCCCTTAAAGCATCTCTTAGTATTAATTACCATGTTCTGTACTCAAGGCCAGTGGCAAATTGCAGCTGTGCAATCCAGGTGGGACTATTAATGGCCCAAGACTGTCCAGGAATGAAGGTTCGGGTCACCCCCCCACCAGATAAGGAACCAGCTGTTGTGCTTGCTGAACCAGAGGGGACACAGAATGATTTGTGGAAGAAGCTACAGCCATGTGGCCAGTTACAGAAATGAGGACTGTAATCATCATGAGGATTTACTTCTTATTTTGTTATAAAGTAAGTGTGTGTGTATAATCTCAAATATTTTTTTTCTTCCAGCTCTCTTATTCTCTTATCATGTAACATAAGAAGTATTGACTTTACATCATGGTATTTAAGTTACAGGAGCTCAGGAGAAGAGAAAACATTACCCAATGACTTTACCTCCTCTTCTGGATTTTTGTTTTTACACAGGACACTTTTATCATGTGGGGAAGAAACAAGGTCTTGTTAGTGTCTTTATTTTGAGATTAAGTATGGTTTAAGGAGATAAGTATGGGTGCCACATGACAAGAGTTGGACTTGTGCAAAATTCATTTTATGGATTAACCATAAATTTGCCACAGGGTACCCAAACATCTAGCCAAGCATTCTGGGTGCACCTGTGAGGGTGTTTCTGCAAGAGATTAGCATTTGAGTCAGTAGACTGATCAAAGCAGATTGCCCTCACTGATTTGGTGGGCCACATCTAATCAGATGAAGGTCTGAAGAGAACATAAAAGCAGAACTTCTTCCAAGTAAGAGAAAATTCCTCCTGCCTGCCTGACTCCAAGCTAGGATGTGGGGTGTAATCCTTACTTCGGACTGGATCTGAAACATCAGCTCTTTCTGGATCTCAAGCTTTCAGGTCTTCAGACTGGAGCCGTACCGCCATCTCTGTGGTCCTCAGATTTGTACAGATACAGAGGCAGCAGCTTTCCTGGGGCAGCAGCTCAAGAACTGCAGATTTGGGGACTTGTTGGCCCCATAATCACATGAGCCTTTTCCTTATATTCTCTCTCTATGTATATGTAGATACATGAATTTATGTATATAATCTCCTACTGCTTCTGTTTCTCTGGACCATGACTAGAACACTTGTTGCTTAGTCACTAAGTCGTGTCTGACTCTCTCTGTGTTCCCAAGGACTGTAGTCTGCCAGTCCCCTCTGTCCACGGGATTTTCCAGGCGAGAATACTGGAGTGGGTTGCCGTTTCCTTCTCCAAGTACACCTGGTATGAAATGAAACTCCTCCCTGTGGGTTGTGTGGCTCTCGTGATGGCATCTGCACATTTCCTCACTCTGCTACTGCCACACTGGCCTTCTTATTTCTCTTCACTTCAGGTTCTCTGGACATGCTCATCTCTGTGCTTTCTTTTCTTGGGGTATTTATTGCACAGCCCCTTCTGCAGAGGTAGCCCCTAACCACCCCATCCACAATAGGGCCCTGCATGATCCTGCCTCCTCTCGCTGCTTTTTTCCTTCTTCTTAGCACTTATCACTCCCTTACATGATATTTTTAAACAATATTTGCTTCTTCATTTCCTGTGAGTATATAATTCCCACCGAGGAAAAACCTAGCCTCTTTTACTTGACCAGAATGATCCCATTCAGAGGAGCTCTGAGCTTTTCCCCTACAACTTATTTCTTAGTAACAGATGCTGTCCATGAAAGTTTCAGAAGGAATTAATCACTTTTCCTTATTTCAAATAACTTTTATAGTAAAGCTAATTCAAGCATTTTAAAGACAACCCTTGCCGCCTAGCAACACACTTTTAAAAAGCTAATTAAACGTTGTTAGATGTTTCATAATTTCCTAGTTACCTAGTTTCATAATTGCCACCCCCCATCCTATCTCCCTTTTAATTTACCAAACAGACTATAGTCAGTTTTGAACAACTTCTCTAATATGCAATTTAATTGATTCCCTGAAAGCAAATTCCTTATAATTACCAGGCCAACTGCCAAAGAAGTATGTAAGAGAGCGTTGTGTGGCTGGACCATAACTATGCTCAAAGAAGATTTTTAGTGTTTTCCTTCTGACAATTTCTTCATTTATTTTCACTTTGAGCCTTGGATTATCCACTTCATATCATGGAAAAGCCACAGGCTTGCTGTTAGTGTCTATGCCCTGTCTGCCCTTCAAATGCCATGTGACCTTGGGCAGGTACTAAACTTCTCTGAGAGCCTATGTCCTAACCCTAACCCTAACCCTAATTCTAAAAATGAAACAATATCAATAGTCTCTACCTCACAAGGATGTTAGGATGATTGCTTGGCACCATATGTAGGGAAGGTTGAGAAGAAAGTTTGTTGCTACTAATGTGTCTGGGACACAGAGGGTGCTCGGGGAATTTTCTGAATGATGAATGACTGGAGTCATATTGGTTTTGTTCCCTCTTGAAGACATAGAGGTGATGGCTGTGCTGATTTAAGGCAGGATGAACCAGAGACAAATACTGTGATATTTTATTGAAGGTCTTTTATCCTGTCTGTCTTCTACTGCTATGCAGTCCTCTAGTGAGATTTTAAATTTCCCCAAGTTAAATCTGAGGTAAGGGAAAATACTGATTTTACAGAAGACCTGTAAATTATCTAGGTAACAAAGAAAGAACAAAGTGAGATTTTGTATATATTATGTGTGTCATATTGTATGTGTGCATAGTTACACACATATACATATACACTTGGTTGCATATTACTCAATTTTTATCTGTTTTCATTGATTTAAAATATAAATTCATTAAATCTGTCTATCACTTTAAGCTGTAGATAGTTTAATGGAGACAGTAATTGAAAAACAAAGTAGAAAAAGAACAAAAAGTTAAGTTGATCAGAAATGGACAGTTCCTAATGTTTTTGTACTGAAATTTCAATTTCACTTCAAGGGCTGAAGAAATGAACTTTATCATTGTGTTCAACTTGCTGTTTTGTTTTATTTTTTTCTTGGCCATGCTGCTGGCTTGTAGGATTTTAGTTTCCTGACCACAGATTGAAGCTGGGGCCCTGGCAGTACAGTGCTGAGTCCTAACCATTGGAATACCAGGGAATTCCCTCAACTTGCTTCCACTGGTAGAGACCCTGTACTCCACCTGTTTCTCCTCCACTCTCATTGTTTTACAGCTTTCTCCTTTGACTTGTTCTATAAGCTTGCTGCTGTCTGTGACTGTGACAGAGAACCTCAGCCACCATTTCTTAAACATCCATTCAAGTTATTTTGACAAATGTCAGTTTCTTCCCCTTGAACTTCCTTAAACACACACATACTTCCCTCAAACCACCTCAAATACATATTTGGTTTAAAGCAGTTGGGACCCCAAGTCACTAAGTCATCGTCCTTTGTGACTCACTCTGAAGCAGATGTAGAACTGCTTTTAAATTTTACCTGTGAGACACAGCCCTCTCCAGCATCACTGAAAAGAAAACTAGGAGCTGAAGGTGGATGAGAGACACGAACCACCTGAAAACCTGCAGGGTCTACACAGCCTCGCACCAACAACACCCAAAGGCCAGACAGGGCCCATCTGGGGGTGCAAACCAGTGATCAGTTCTTTGCAGCGCACAGGCTTCTCAGTGTGGCGGCTTCTGTGGTGCAGACCTCTAGGGTGTGTGCAGGCTTCAGTAGCTGTGGCTTGTCGGCCCTAGAGCACAGATTCAGTAGTCGTGGCACACAGGCTTAGGTGCTCAGTGTCATGGGTGATCTTCCTGGATCAGGGATTGTACCTGTGTCTCCTGCACTGGCAGGTGGATTTTTAGCACTGAGTCATGAGACAAGCCCCTAGAGATGGATCTTTAACTGTGTATCAGCACTGAAGCTTTCTGGGAATATCCACTGGGAAGCTTGGGGGATTTTCTCTGCTTCAAAAGCCTCCAGATTATACAAATGTTCATCTTCTGAGTCATATTTAGAGTGTGCATGCTCTGAAAAATATCAACTGAATGGAAAACCTTCGCTGCAGAATTATGAAGGACTCCTACCAAATGCTGCCAGGCCCACGCTGTCCTGCTGTTCTCCTTGGGAGGCAAGTTTACAAACAAGGGAGTCATCTGGTCCCTTTGATCATGACAGATCTGAGTACTGAGCAAACAGAAAAGTTGTGTTGATAAACTACAAAGGAAAAGAACTTGGGTGTTCTGCTGCTTGATTAGAAAGATCTGGTCTAGCTTTGAAGTGATGGTAGAAGCTCTGAACATTCGAGAGATGATGTCTTAAGGCGGGTTTATTCATCAAATCCACAGATACTCACTGGGCATCTGTCTAGTGCCAGGGTCTTAGGCTCAGAGGACAAGCTGAGTTTCCTGCTCATCAAATCCACAGATACTCACTGGGCATCTGTCTAGTGCCAGGGTCTTAGGCTCAGAGGACAAGCTGAGTTTCCTGCTCTCATGCAGCTTACAGAATATGACTTCAAATCAGAGATACCAAGGCGATAGATGTTCTTGCTTTCTGACTGTTACTAGCTTTTCAAGCATAGTACACATTTGGAGATCATGACGATGGACTGTAGGTTAGTTATATTTTTTAATCTTGACATCTAGTTGGTTATTCAACTTGGATATAAAATGCTTATTTGAAAGCAGCTGCTAACCACTTCTTGAAATTTTTCATGGAGTGGAAGTCTATGGTTGTTGATGATTTTTAAAAAGCATAACTTTAGTGAATCTTGTTTCAGGGAATATAGCTATTAATTTATAAAAACTTTGTAAAGTGTAAACTGTGTAACTTTGTGGAAGAAAGTTATTTTTCTTAAGTATCAGGCAGTTACCTCCCCACAAATTAATCACCTTGGTGGTGGTATGTTGAACTGTCATTTACATGATATTTCACTATTATTTAACAGAGTATGCAAATTTTTCCTCTGAGCTCCTACGACAGCTTTGTTTCTACTGTGAAGTATCTATTTTTAAAGAATTACTTTGAGATTTTTGACTATGGTTAAGGACAGTAGTTTAATGACAAAACTAAATTATAAAATTCAATTCTAGCATTTAAAACTAATTCGCGGATTAGCTGTTACTAAGTAGAGATGCTAGCTTTGATCCATTTAAATAGATATGACTATTTGTATAGATTGTAGAATGATTTATGTACGAATAGATATGACAAATAGTTTTTATTAATTGTAGAATGATTTACCTACAAAGATGTTAACTTGGAGTTTCCCAGATGTCAGAGTGGTAAAAATCTGCCTGCTAAGGCAGAAGACACAAGAATATGAGTTCCATCCCTGGGTCAAAAAGATCCCCAGAAGGAGAAAATGGCAGCCCACTCCAGTATTCTTGCCTGGAAAATTCCATGGACAGAGGAGGCTGCTGGGCTACAATCCATAGAGTTGCAAAGAGTCAGACACGACTGGGCACACACATACATTAACTATCATTAGATAAACTGAAGCTTATAATGTTTAATTTTTTTTTGCAGAAAATTCACTTAAGATTTAAAATCTTTAAAAACTTATATAGGTAAGAAGGACCTATGGTATAGCACAGGAGCTATACTCAATATCTTATAATAATGAATAACAGAAAAGAATCTGAAAAAGAATATATATATACATACATATATAAATATATAAAACTGAGTCACTTTGCTGTACACCCAAACCTAAAATAACATTGTAAATCAAAGACACTTCAATGAAATTTTTTAAATAAAAAAAATAAAATAACTTAAAATGACATAGGGTACAAATTAGTAACCCCAAATAGCATGAATACATTTGCCCCATCTGTTCCATTTGTCCTACTTTCTGGTCTGCTGATTCTCTGGATTTCTAAGGTGATTTTTTTCATTCATTCTTTATAACAAAATTTTGTAATTGCTGTACCAACTGTATATTCATATCCCATTCTCTGAGCTACGTTAGTCTTCTTTCATTTACTCAATCTTCAGAGCTGGGTTTGTGCAGATGGTTGGGAGAAAGTAGTCCAGGTGGTTCACAGAATTTGATGCTAAGGAGATTGTGGGGTCTAATGTCTCCATGGCCAGAAAGACTTTCAAAGGGGTATAATTAGCAATCACTAGTTTAACAGAAATGAAGAACATGGATTCAGAATTTAAAATAAGACTTTGTCATTTACTAAGCACTGTGTTGCAGGGAAGAAAGAAAGAATGACTCAATAGTCAGTAACTGGGCAAATATCACATCCCAGTTTCTTCACATATCAAAATGAGAGGCTTTCTAAGGAGATAGAACCAAAAAAACCATTTTTTTCCCAAGGCCTATGTCATCAACAGAGATAAAGAACTTATACAACTGAGTATCAAAAACCCAAACAACCCGATTAACACATGGGCAGATGACCAGAATAGGCATTTTCCCAAAGAAGACATACATGTGGCCAACAGGCAAGATGTTCAACATTGCTTATCATCAGGGAAATGCAAGTCAAAACCACAATGAGACATCTCCTTATACCTGTCAGAGTGGCCACCGTCAAAAAGACAACAAATATAAATGCGATCTGGTATCACTCACATGTGTAATCTAAAAAATACAACAAACTGCGACTATAAGAAAAAACAGAGAGGCTCACAGTTAGAGAGCAAACTAGTGGTTACCAATGGGGAGAAGAAGGTGGGACAATATAGGGATAGGGGGTTATGGAGTACAAACAACTAGGTATAAAATAAAAAGATACAAGGATGTACTGTGCAGCACAGGGAATATAGCCGATATTTTATAACTTTTTATGGAGTATAATCTATACAAATATCAAATCACTATGCTGTACACCTGAAACTCTAGTATTTTGGTCATCTAATATGAGCAGCTGGCTCATTGGAAAAGTCCCTAATGCTGGAAAAAGATTGAGGGCAGAAAGAGAACAGAGTGTCAAAGGATGAGATGGCTGGATGGCATCACTGATGCAATGGATATGAACTTGGGCAAACTTCAGGAGACGGTGAGGCCAGAGAGGCCTGGCGTGCTGCAGCCCATGGATCACACACAACTGGGTGACTGAACAACAGCAACAACACCTGAAACTAATATAGTACTCTATAAATCAACTGTATGTCAGTTTAGAAATGAGAGACTTTCCTTTAGGTACCGATACAGTCTAGTTCAGTTCAGTTCAGTCGCTCAGTCATGTCCAGCTCTTTGCGACCCCATGAATCACAGCACGCCAGGCCTCCCTGTCCATCACCAACTCCTAGAGTTCACTCAGATTCATGTCCATCGAGGCAGTGATGCCATCCAGCCATCTCATCCTCTGTCGTCTCCTTCTCCTCCTGCTTCCAATCCCTCCCAGCATCAGAGTCTTTTCCAGTGAGTCAACTCTTCGCATGAGGTGGCCAAAGTACTGGAGTTTCAGCTTCAGCATCATTCCTTCCAAAGAAATCCCAGGGCTGATCTCCTTCAGAATGAACTAAGACCCATTCTAAGAATTGCCTTATCACCAACAGAAGGAAAAGGGCCTTGTCATGTCCAGGTAGACTAGAAAAAAAAACTTGTGATACTGACACAGCAAGGGAAAGTGGACTATAAGCCTGTTAAGCAGATTTCAAAAAGCCTATTTCAGGAATTATCTGGCAGTCCAGTAGTTAGGACTACATGTTTCCAATGCTAGATTCAATCCCTGGTCCGGAAACTAAAATCCTGAAAGCTGTGGAGCCATATTTTTTATTTTTAAAGCCTATTTGTGAAGGGTATTGATAATGCTTATTTGAAGGAGACTGCTGCTTTTAGTCTTTTAATAGCAAGACTGTAATGATATATCACCTTGTTTAGATTTCAACTTTCTCTAACTGCTTCATGCAGTGTCTTGTTATGAAGGGCTTCTTCCTTTTATTGTAAGACTTTTGGGGAAAAAATATCGTCCTAGGTGCTTGATATTTGTTAGAACCCTAATATCAGTTACCCATATGTTTCCCATCCTCCAAGCCTCTGTGAACGATTTTTTCCTGTAGTACTTCAATAGAAAGATTTTGAGGTTTCCTTTAGAAACAAGGCCACATTTGAGTTTGTTAGAGGACAAACACCCAGGAAGCGTACCCATTTCAGCCAGCAGAGCAGCGTGGCCAGACTTGGGGACTCGAGGCAGTAGTCAGAGTGCATTCCCATCATTGCCCGTTGTATACTGGCCCAGGGCAGAGAGTTCCAGCACCACAGGATGAGAGGCAGACCTCAACATCTGGACTCAGCCTTGTTAAAATGCATGACCAGTGAACTACCAGACTGTCCTTCGTGTGACCAGGACACTGAGAATCCCAGGTCAGCCCTATCCTGAGAATTCAGCATTTAGGCCTGGGAAAATACTGGCCTTTGCCCTGGTATGGTCAGGGCCGGGTGTTCAGGATGTGTAATTACAGCTGAACATTAACATATTAAGAATCAGTGAACTAACATGGAACTGGAATGGATGAATTTAATTCAGATGACCATTGTGTGTAGTATTGTGGGCAAGAATCCCTTAAAAGAAATGGAATAACCCTCATAGTCAACAAAAGAGTCCGAAATGCAGTACTTGGGTGCAGTCTCAAAAAGGACAGAATGATCTCTGTTCATTTCCAAGGCAAACCATTCAATATCACAGCAATACAAATATATGCCCCAACCTGTAATGCTGAAGAAGCTGAGATTGAATGGTTCTATGAAGACCTACAAGACCTTCTAGAACTAACACAAAAAAAAGATGTCCTTTTCATTATAGGGGACTGGAATGCAAAAGTAGGAAGTCAAGAGATATCTGGAGTAACAGGCAAATTTGGCAATGGGGTACAAAATGAAGCAGGGCAAAGGCTAACAGAGTTTGTCTAAGAAAACACACTGGTCATAGCAAACACCCTTTTCCAGCAACATAAGAGAAGACTCCACACATGGACATCAGTTCAGTTCAGTTCAGTCGCTCAGTTGGGTCCGATGCTTTGTGACCCCATGAATCGCAGCACGCCAAGCCTCCCTGTCTATCACCACCTCCCGGAGTTCACTCAGATTCATGTCCGTCGAGTCCGCGATGCCATCCAACCATATCATCCTCTGTCATCCCCTTCTCCTCCTGCCCCCAATCCCGCCCAGCATCAGAGTCTTTTCCAGTGAGTCAACTCTTCGCATGAGGTGGCCAAAGTACTGGAGTTTCAGCTTTAGCATCATTCCTTCCAAAGAAATCCCAGGGCTGATCTCCTTCAGAATGGACTGGTTGGATCTCCTTGCAGTCCAAGAGACTTTTAAGAGTCTTTTCCAACACCACAGTTCAAATGCATCAATTCTTCAGCACTCAGCCTTCTTCACAGTCCAACTCTCACATCCATACATGACTACTGGAAAAACCATACCCTAGACTAGACGGACCTTAGGCGGCAAAGTAATGCCTCTCCTTTTGAATATGCTATCTAGGTTGGTCATAACTTTTTCCAAGGAGTAAGCATCTTTTAATTTCATGGTTGCAATCACTAACTGCAGTGATTTTGGAGCCCAAAAAAGTAAAGTCTGACTCTGTTTCCACTGTTTCTCCATCTATTTCCCATGAAGTGATGGGACCGGATGCCATGATCTTCGTTTTCTGAATGTTGAGCTTTAAGCCAACTTTTTCACGCTCCACTTTCACTTTTATCAAGAGGCTTTTTAGTTCCTCTTCACTTTCTGCCATAAAGGTGGTGTCATCTGCATATCTGAGGTTATTGATATTTCTCCCGGCGATCTTGATTGCAGCTTGTGTTTCTTCCAGTCCAGCATTTCTCATGATGTACTCTGCATAGAAGTTAAATAACCAGGGTGACAATATACAGCCTTGACATACTCCTTTTCCCATTTGGAACCAGTCTGTTGTTCCATGTCCAGTTCTAACTGTTGCTTCCTGACCTGCATACAGATTTCTCAAGAGGCAGGTCAGGTGGTCTGGTATTCCCATCTCTCTCAGAATTTTCCACAGTTTATTGTAATCCACGCAGTCAAAGCTTTGGCATAGTCAATAAAGCAGAAGTAGATGTTTTTCTAGAACTCTCTTGCTTTTTGATGATCCAGTGGATGTTGGCCATTATCTCTCTGGTTCCTCTGCCTTTTCTAAAACCAGCTTGAACATCTGGAAGTTCACAGTTCACATATTGCTTAAGCCTGGCTTGGAGAATTTTGAGCATTACTTTACTAACATGTGAGATGAGTGCAATTGTGTGGTAGTTTGAGCATTCTTTGGCATTGCCTTTCTTTTGGATTGTGATGAAAACTGATGTTTTCCAGTCCTGTGGCCACTGCTGAGTTTTCCAAATTTGCTGGCATATTGAGTGCAGCACTTTCACAGCATCATCTTTCAGGATTTGAAAGAGCTCAACTGGAATTCCATCACCTCCACTAGCTTTGTTCACAGTGATGCTTTCTAAGGCCCACTTGACTTCACATTCCAAGATGTATGGCTCTAGATGAATGATCACACCATCGTGATTTCTGAGTCATGAAGATATTTTTGTATAGTTCTTCTGTGTATTCTTGCCACCTCTTCTTAATATCTTCTGCTTCTGTTAGGTCCATATCATTTCTGTCCTTTATCGAGCCCATCTTTGCATGAAATGTTCCCTTGGTATCTCTAATTTTCTTGAAGAGATCTCTAGTCTTTCCCATTCTGTTCTTTTCCTCTATTTCCTTGCATTGATCGCTGAGGCAGGCTTTCTTATCTCTTCTTGCTATTCACTGGAACTCTGCATTCAGATGCTTATATCTTTCTTTTTCTCCTTTGCTTTTCACCTCTCTTCTTTTCGCTATTTGTAAGGCCTCCCCAGACAGCCGTTTTGCTTTTTTGCATTTCTTTTCCATGGGGACGGTCTTGATCCCTGTCTCTTGTACAATGTCACGAACCTCATTCCATAGTTCATCAGGCACTCTATCTATCAGATCTAGGCCCTTAAGTCTATTTCTCACTTTCACTGTATAACCATGGCAGCCGAGAGGAGCTACCCCACATCCGAGGTCAAGGGCGACAGCCTAGAGGAGCCACCCTGAGTCCGAGGCCAAGGGCGGCAGCTGGGAGGAGCAACCCCATGTCCAAGGAGCGGTGGCTGTGCGGGCGCAGGAGGGCCTAGAGAAGCCATCCTATGTAGAAGGTCAGGAAGGGTGGCGGTGAGGAGATACCCCCTCATTCAAGGTAAGGAGTAGCGGCTAGGCTTTGCTGGAGCAGCCGTGAAGAGATATCCCACACTCAAGGTAAGAGAAACCCAAGTAAGATGGTAGAGTGTTGCAAGAGGGCATCAGAGGACAGACACACTGAAACCATATTCACAGAAACTAGTCAATCTAATCACACTAGGACCACAGCTTTGTCTAACTCAGTGAAACTAAGCCATGCCTGTGGGGCAACCCAAGACGGGTGGGTCATGGTGGAGAGGTCTGACAGAATGTGGTCCACTGGAGAAGGGAATGGCAAACCACTTCAGCATTCATGCCTTGAGAACCCTATGAACAGTATGAAAAGGCAAAATGATAGGATACTGAAAGAGAAACTCTCCAGGTCAGTAGGTGCTCAACAAGCTACTGGAGATCAGTGGAGAAATAACTCCAGAAAGAATGAAGGGATGGAGCCAAAGCAAAAACAATACTCAGCTCTGGATGTGACTGGTGATAGAAGCAAGATTTGATGCTGTAAAGAGCAATATTGCATAGGAACCTGGAATGTCAGGTCCATGAATCAAGGCAAATTGGAAGTGGTCAAACAAGAGATGGCAAGAGTGAACGTCAACATTCTAGGAATCAGCGAACTAAAATGGACTGGAATGGGTGAATTTAACTCAGATGACCATTATATCTACTACTGCGGGCAGGAATCCCTCAGAAGAAATGGAGTAGCCATAATGGTCAACAAAAGAGTCCGAAATGCAGTAGTTGAAAAACCAAATGATCTCTGTTCATCTCCCAAGGCAAACCATTCAATATCATAATAATCCAAGTCTATGCCCCAACGAGTAATGCTGAAGAAGCTGAAGTTGAATGGTTCTATGAAGACCTACAGGACCTTTAGAACTAACACCCAAAAAAGATGTCCTTTTCACTATAGGGGACTGGAATGCAAAAGTAGGAAGTCAAGAAACACCTGGAGTAACAGGCAAATTTGGCCTTGGAATGCGGAATTAAGCAGGGCAAAGACTAATAGAGTTTTGCCAAGAAAATGCACTGGTCATAGCAAACACCCTCTTCCAACAATACAAGAGAAGACTCTACACATGGACATCACCAGATGGTCAACGCCAAAATCAGATTGCTTATATTCTTTGCAGCCAAAGATGGAGAAGCTCTATAGAGTCAACAAAAACAAGACCAGGAGCTGACTGTGGCTCATGAACTCCTTATTACCTAATTCAGACTTAAAATGAAGAAAGTAGGGAAAACTGCTAAACCATTCAGGTATGACCTAAATCAAATCCCTTATGATTATACACATGGACATCACCAGATGGTAAATACTGAAATCAGATGGATTATATTCTTTGCAGCCAAAAATGGAGAAGCTCTATACAGTCAGCAAAAATAAGACTGGGAGTTGACTGCAGCTCAGATCATGAACTCCTTATTGGCAAATTCAGGCTTAAATTGAAGAAAGTAGGGAAAACCATTAGACCATTCAGGTATGACCTAAATCAAATCCCTAATGATTATACAGTGAAAGTGACAAATAGATTCCAGGGATTAGATCTGATAGACAGATTGCCTGAAGAACTATGGATGGAGGTTTGTGACATTGTACAGGAGGCAGGGATCAAGACCATCCCCAAGAAAAAGAAATGCAAAAGGCAAAATGGTTGTCTAAGAAGGCTTTGGAGAAGGCAATGGCACCCCCACTCCAGTTCTCTTGCCTGGAAAATCCCATGGACGGAGGAGCCTGTAAAGCTGCAGTCCATGGGGTTGCGAAGAGTCGGACACAACTGAGCGACTTCACTTTTACTTTTCACTTTCATGTGTTGGAGAAGGAAGTGGCAACCCACTGCGGTGTTCTTGCCTGGAGAATCCCAGGGACGGGGAGCCTGGTGGGCTGCTGTCTATGGGATCTCACAGAGTCGGACACGACTGAAGTGACTTAGTAGCAGCAAGGAGGCCTTACAAATAGCTGAGAAAAGAAGAGAAGTGAAAGGCAAAGAAGAAAAGGAAAGATATATCCATTTGAATTCAGAATTCCAAAGAATAGCAAGGAGATATAAGAAAGCCTTCCAAAGTGAACAATGCAAAGAAATGGAGGAAAAAAAAGACTAGAGATCTCTTTAAGAAAATTAGAGATACCAAGGGAGTGTTTCATGAGAAGATGGGCACAATTAAGGACAGAAATGGTATGGACTTAACAGAAGCAGAAGATATTAAAAAGAAGTGGTGAGAATACACAGAACTATACAAAAAGATATTCATGACCCAGATAACCATGATGGTGTGATCACTCACTTAGAGCCAGACATCCTGGAATGTGACATCAAGTGGGCCTTAGAAAGCATCACTTTGAACAAAGCTAGTGGAGGTGATGGAATTCCAGTTGAGCTATTTCAAATCCTAAAGGATGATGCTGTGAAAGTGTTGTACTCAATATGCCAGCAAATTTGGAAAACTCAGCAGTGGCCAAGGACTACAAAAGGTCAGCTTTTATTACAATCCCAAAGAAGGGCAATGCCAAAGAATTTTCAAACTACCACACATTGCACTCATCTCATACGCTAGCAAAGTAATACTTAAAATTCTCAAGTCAGGCTTCAACAGTATGTGAACCGAGAACTTCAGATGTTCAAGCTGGATTTAGATAAGGCAGAGGAACCAGGAGATCAAATTGCCAACATTTGCTGGAACACAGAAAAAGCAAGAGAGTTCCAGAAAAGTATCTACTTCTGCTTTGTTGACTATGCCAAAGCCTTTGACTGTGTGGATCACAACAAACTGTGGAAAATTCTTCAAGAGATGGGAATATCAGACCATGTGACCTGCCTCCTGAGAAATCTGTATGCAGGTCAGGAAGCACCATTTAGAACAGGACATGGTCAACAGACTGGTTCCAGATTGGGAAAGGAGTATGTTAAGGCTGTATATTGTAATCCTGCTTATTCAACTTATATGCAGAGTACATCATGCAAAATGCCAGGGTGGATGAACAGACTGAAATCCAGATTGCTGAAAAGAGATATCAAAATCTCAGATAAGCAGATGACACCATTATGGCAGAAAGTGAAGAGGGAAATAAAGACCCTTTTGATGAAAGTGAAAGAGGAGAGTGAAAAAGCTGCCTTAACATTCAAAAAATGAAGATCATGGTATCTGGTTCCATCACTCCCTGGCAAATAGGTGGGAAAACAAAGCAAAACAGTGACAAACTTTATTTTTGGGCTCCAGAATCACCGCAGATGGTGACTGCAGCCATGAAACTGAAAGATGCTTGCTCCTAGGAAGAAAAGCTATGACCAACCTAGACAGTATATTAAAAAGCAGAGACATTATTTTGCTGACAAATGTCCATCTAGTCAAAGCTATGGCTTTTCCAGTAGTCACATATGAGTATAAGAGTTGGACTATAAAGAAAAACTGAATGGCAAATAATTGATGCTTTGATCTGTGGTACTGGAGAAGACTCTTGAGAGTCCCTTGGACTGCAATGAGATCAAACCAGTCAGTCCTAAAGGAAGTCAATCCTGAATATTCGTTGGAAGAACTGATGCTGAAGCTGAAACTCCAATACTTTGGCCATCTGATGCGAAGAACTGACTCATTGGAAAAGACCCTGATGCTGGGAAAGATTGAAGGCGGGAGGAGAAGGGGATGACAGAGGATGAGATGGTTGGATGGCATCACTGACTCAATGGGCATGAGTCTGAGCAAGCTCTGGGAGTTGGTGATGGACAGGGAAGACTGGGGTGCTGCATTCCGTGGGGGTTGCACAGATTTGGAGCTGACTGAGTGACTGAAATGAACTGAACTGACCTGAATTACAGCTGAATTGAACTGAACTGAACTAAATTACAGAAAGCAGCAAGTTTGACATTCTGGCTTCTGCGGTTGGAGAGACCCCTGCCCTCTGCTCACATGGTTGAGCAGTAAGGGTCCCAGAGTGTCACTGACGAGAACTGATTTCCACATAAGGCCATGGCTGGAGTACATGGAATTTTGTATACAGCCAGCTTCCTCTCTGAGAAGTCAGCTGCAGAGGTCAGTTTGGAAAACTTTATGTTAGGAGGAGAAAAGTTTTGGTCTGTGAAAAACAATGGGAAAAGCAATGTGCAATTTATAAGAATTTCCCATTTGTTCAATATCTCTTGTTCCATCCACTTATGGCAAAAAGTTCTTGGAATAAGACTAAGGGTTTGTCAGTGGTTTACAAGGGGAAGTGGTATTTGACCCTTGCTAGGATAAGGCTTAGGCATTGGGTTGTTTTTTCCCATTCACATCAGGTTATGGAACCAGATCAAGCATATGATGACAAAGTCCTGGCCCCATGAATAGCCATTTAGAGAAGGGCCCCTGCTTAATTGGAGCTATTACCTGATGCTGCTGCTGCTAAGTCGCTTCAGTCGTGTCCAACTCTGTGCGACCCCGTAGACAGGGGCCCACTGTCTCTGGGATTCTCCAGGCAAGAACACTGGAGGGGGTTGCCATTTCCTTCTCCAATGCATGAAAGAGAAAAGTGACAGTGAAGTCCCTCAGTTGTGCTCGACTCTTAGCAACCCCATGGACTGCAGCCTACCAGGATCCTCCATCCATGGGATTTTCCAGGCAAAAGTTGGGTCTCTGCCAGAGCAACTTAGCTTTCATTAAGGCTAAGGCTGAGTTTAAGGATAAGGCTATAATTAATTATAAAATGCTTGACAACAGTGAGACACCACACAGGAGAAGGAAATGGCAACCCACTCCAGTACTCTTGCCTGGAGAATCCCATGGATAGAGGGAGCCTGGTGGGCTATAGTCAGCTACGGTCGCAATGAGTTGGACACTACTGAGCAACTAAACAACAGACACCACACAGTGCAGGCTGGAAAGTATATTTGTTTGCATCATGGCAAAATATTTGCTATAACTTTTACTTGAAAGCACATTACCTTTTTCTAAGGGAAATGATTGGAAAGAACAGAATATGAGTATGCTTTGGGTTCTCTTGGAAACTTTTAGCAAAGATTTCAGCAGAGAGCTAAGGCAAGAATTAGCCAGTTTGGGAATTTCCCTGGTGATGCCAGTAGTTAGGAATCCACCTTCCGATGCAGGGGACACAGGGTTGATCCCTGATCAGGGAACACACAGGACAACTAACTTTGAGTGCCACAGCTACTGAGCCCTCAGACCACAGTGACAGATGCTGCATGCTGCAATTATCCTGCTCAAATAAATGCAGCCAAATAAATAAATATAATTTTTTTAAAAAAGAACTGGCCAGTTTGAAATGATAGAGGTTAAGGGAAATAGTCCTTATATTTGAGGCCTCATGAGGTTAGAAGGGTTACCTACAATCGAACTCCTCAAAGTTTTCCTCAAAGACCCATTCATATTTTTCTGTAAACAAAGGGAGACAGGTCTGTGGCAAAATTTGGTTGGGGTGTGGCTTTCCTACCCAGCCAATGACTTCACATGGCCTCCAGGTAACCTTCATTAAGACAAAGAGGAGAAGCCAAGATTGATCTCAGAGGATAAAACATAAAGCATTTTCTAGAAATACAGCTGGAAAGGAATGTTGGGTGTGGGCATGGCATATGGAAAAGTTTATAAAAAAATATACCCAGAAGCCTATAAAGATTTTGAAGGAATTGTACTGCCAAAGAAATGACAAGCCTTGCTTGTGAAAGCTTGCTATCATTCAACTCTAAACCAGTTCTGACATAGGACATAAATTCCAACACCCACTTTAGATTTGGCTCTGGTGGTAAAGAACAGGAAAGAACCTCTTATAATGCAAAACTGAGTCCATGGAAGACATGAGAGTTATTTCCAGAGGGCAGGTTGGGCTGACTAGACAACTTCTTTCCCTGGCTGGCGAAGTTCTATGGTTTTGTGCTTGAGATTCGATCACTCCTATGCACTGTGGCCTCTGTGTTTCCTATGCTTCCTTTTCTCACGTGGGAGTTTTCTCATGGTTATCTTGTTTCTGCACTGTCTTTGCATGTTGGGTTTGTGAATCAGTGGAGTAGGGAAATGGGGCAGGTGGACACAAAATTTTTCTTTTATAGGTCCAAGACCTGAGCACTCATATTCAGTGCTTCTTCACAGTATCTGACTCTCCTCGGTGCCCTTGACTTCCTGGAATTCTTCACTTCTTCTGTTATGTGCTAGTGACAAGAGTACTTGGCAGTCTCCTTGCTGGCCTTTCCTCAACTCTTCAATGAAAATGTTTCTCAAGATTGAGTTCTTGATTCTCTTTTCATTCCACACTGTCCTTGGGGAATCATGGTCATCTTCCCTTCCTTAGATCTCAGTTTCATGAGGATGATCCCCAGACCTACTTCTCTGTCTCTGACTTTTCTCTTGGGCCCCATCTTGCATTATGGACTGTTCAGTATTATGGCATAAAGGTGTTTTTTTTTTTTTTTTTACCATATCAAACACACGTATTTATAGATTTGACAGATATACTTTAGACATCTATTAAATACTGTGCTAGGCATTGGGAGTACAATGTCAAGTAAAATGGAGAAGGTTCTTGTCAATTGAAGCTTATATTCTATTGAGTAGGGATGAACTGAGTGGTCTGGGTTTGGAGCACATTCTGGGCAGAAAGCAGAGATAAATCTGAATACAGGCTGTGTAGTAGAAGGGAAAGATCAAGGGTGGTTCTGGCAGAAAGGAGAGGGTAATTTAAGCTCCAGACACATAGGAAGGACCATGCAGAACTTGCAAACCATGTCAAAATTTGCTTTTTATCCTGAGATGTATTAAAAGCTGTTTGAGATGTTTTATACAGACTTGATCATGTTTTCACTGAAAGGATTGCTCTGGCTCTGGGGAATGGATCAGTTCTTTGAAGAGAAACAGTGGGTAGGTTAAAAAATAAAGGCTACAAGGGATATTTAGTGGATAAGATAGGTAGATTTTGATAAGAAACTGAATATGTGGTATGGGGAGAAAAGGAGGTATTATAGATAATTGCTAGGTTTCTGGACTTGGATAATTGAACAGATGGTGGTACATTCACATACACGTGAATGGAAGAGGACCAGGCTGAAGAGGGAAGATAGATGCTAAATAGGCAGTTTGATACATGAGTTTATGCCTTACAGTAGAGATCTGGACTGGAGATGTGAATTTGTGATTTTATATGGTAATTAGATGGAGGATGTGGATGAAATTTCTGAGGAAAAGAGTATATTTTAAGAAAGAGAGAGGACTTCAAAATTTAATGGCTCAGGGGAGGAGACTGAGCCAGAAATATGGCTGAAAGGGATGACCTGAGCAGCAGGTGTGAAATCAGGAGTGGAAAGCAATGTTTTAAGAAACAGGGTGTTATGAGACTTCCTTGGGGTCCAATGGTTGAGAGTCTGTCTGCTGGTGTGGGGGACACTGGTTCAATCCCTGGCCCAGGAAGATCCATATGCCAAGGGGCAACTGAACCCGTGTGCCACAATTACTGAGCCTGAGCTCTAGAGCTGGGGAGCTGCAGCTACTGAAACCCACATGTCTTAGAACCTGTGCTTCACAAGAAGAGGAGCCACCACAATGAGAAGCCTGTACACCCCAACTAGAGAGTGACCCTTGTTCTCCGCAACTAGAGAAAAAAGCCCAAGTGCAGCAATGAAGACCCAGCACAGGCAAAAATAAATAAATAGAATAGAAAGAAACAGGATGTATGGACACTGCATGTTTCCCCTTCCCTCAATTCATATGTTAAGACCCTAACCCCCAACGTGAGAGGCCCAGGAGGTGGGGACTTTTAGAGGTGATGAAGTCATGAGGGTGGAACCCTTGTGAATAAGATTAGTATCCTTATAAGAGATACTCCAGGGAGCTCTCTTGGCCTTCAAACCAGGAAGCAGGCTGACACCAGTCAATGGCTCTGTAGGTGTCTTGACCTTGTACTTCCAGACCCCAGAATTGTGAGAAATAGATGTTTGTGGTTTAATCCACTCCTTCTACAGGACTTTGTTGTAGCAGCCTGAATGGACTAAGAGAGATTGGTCAACATTGTCACATGTAGGAGGTTCAGAATATCCACTGAATTTAGTGGAGTGGAGGTCTTCTGTGACATTAGTGAGAATCCTTCAAAAAGATTAATGGAGTGAAGAGAGATTAGAGATGCTGGGAAAGTGAGTGAGAGCATAAAAGGGAGATTGTTCATCCGTT
Source organism: Nanger dama (assembly GCA_917880005.1). Lineage (NCBI taxonomy): Eukaryota > Metazoa > Chordata > Mammalia > Artiodactyla > Bovidae > Nanger > Nanger dama. Next base: position 40,417,517 of record CAKJTW010000009.1, on the reverse strand, counting down.
TAGGTTATTGAGGTCTAGGAAGAAGAGGCAGGGGAGAGGCTAGAAGAGACATGTGGGGTCTGGGGAGGTCTGCTTATTAGTTTTAATGAGAATTAGCTGGACCTGATTAAATATGAATGGGAAGGATTCATATCTGAATCCAAGATAATTCAAGAATTCATATCTGAATTCAAGATAAAGTAAGTTTGAATTCTCATTCTCCACTCTGCCCCCATTGGCAACTCAAATTACCTTAGAAAAGTGCTTTCCTGCTGTGATAGAAGGAGAACTATAGCTGTAGGTGATGTGGTATGTTTGGTGGAAGTAGACAGAGGGTTCTAATTTGATGCTTTTATTTTTATGGAAAGTAGGAAATAAGGCAATTTTCTGAGAGTGAGAAAAGCAGTTCTATGACTTTCTGTGTGTGGAGGGAGTGGGTGTTACTAGGAGGATTCAATGGACTAGAGAAATACAGAGTTTTCCAGTTTTCTACCACCTATTACAAAGCACCTCTCAATGCAGTGGTTTAATCATTTGTGTTCATGGACTCCATGACTCAGGAATCTGTATAGAACACATAAGGATAGTCTGTCTCTACTCCCTGATATCCAGGCTTCCATCAGAAAGATGTGAAAGCTGAGGGTAACCTGATGGCTGGGGAGCTGTTATCATCTAGAAGATTCTTCCTTTGCACTTCTGGTAGTTGATCCTGCCTCCTTGCTGAGATCGCAGCTGGGCCTGCAAACTGGACAGACATATGTGCCCACACCATGGGTCTGACCTTCCTCACAGTATGGTGACTGGGTTCTAACAGTGAATGATGTCCCAAGAGATTGGGAGTGGAAGCTGCCAGTTTCTAAGGCTTGGCCCCCAGAAGCATCCCTCCTCCTGAAACCATGTATCTCTGATTGGGACTTGAACCCAAAGTTGAGGACTCAAACCCAGCTGAAACCCTAGCCTGGGGACTTGGACCCAAGGTCTTTTAAGTGGGATCAGATATGGTCTCAGGACTTAATGAAGCTCAGGTTCTTCATGTCTCAGTTCAGAAAAATTTAATGAGAGACAAAGTGATAGGTAAAAGTTTGATTTATTTAGAGAGAAACACACTCCACAGAGTGTGGGCCATCTTAATAGATGAGAGTGGCACTAGGGTATAGGGTGGTCAGTTTTTATTGGGGTGGGTAATTTTGTTGCAAAATGGTGTCTTGTCTAACTCAGAAATGAATTGTCTGAGGAGACACATGTGCTGACAAAGCAAGAGATTTTATTGCGAAGGGGTGCCAGGGAAGAGTGGAGAAGGTGATGGCACCCCACTCCAGTGTTCTTGCCTGGAAAATCCCATGGACGGAGGAGCCTGGTAGGCTGCAGTCCATGGGGTCGCAAACAGTCGGACATGACTGAGTGACTTCCTTTTCACTTTTCACTTTCATGCATTGGAGAAGGAAATGGCAGCCCACTCCAATGTTCTTGCCTGGAGAATCCCAGGGATGGGGGAGCCTGGTGGGCTGCTGTCTATGGGGTCACAAAGAGTCTGACACGACTGAAGCGACTTAGCAGCAGCAGCAGGAAAGAGAGCACTAGGGTAGGGGAACCCAGGAGAACTGCTTTGCCACGTGGCTCACAGTCTCGGGTTTTATGGTGATGGGGTTAGCTTCCAGGATGTCTTTGACCAATCATTGTGACTCAGAGTCTTTCCTGGTGGTGCACGCATTGCTCAGCCAAGATGAATGCCAACGAGAAGGATTCTGGGAAGTGGTCGGACACATGGTGTCTCCTTTTGACCTTTCCTGAACTCTATCAGTTGGTGGTGCCTTATTGGTTTCATGATCCTTATCAGGACCTTCTGTTAAACAATTCATGCAAGTGGTTACTATGGTGTCTGGCCAGGGTGGGTGGTTTCAGTGAGTGCTCTTCACCTAAAAATTTCATAGCCTAATGAGTGGAAAAAATATTCCAGTGGTTTTGGGGAGGAGGTGAGGATTTCCAGAAATTGGGTCACTGACCACTTTTTGAACTTTATGACCAGTCTTGTAACTGCTTGCCTGTGGGTGTCATTTAGCTTGCTGATGTGTGATAATGAGCATATATACTGAGGCTCACGGTCTATTGGAAGTTGATTGTCTCCCATCTTGGACCTGTTTGGGTCTAGTCAGTTTATGCTGTGTCCTCATGGGAATAGTCTCTGATCTGGTTTATGACAGTCCATGCTGCCATTCCTCCAGATGCTGTGTCCTTCCCCCTTCCGTCCTGCTTCATTCATTTTCTATTGGTCAGTGAGTTCATATTCAAGGAAGAGAAGCACAGATCTCATCTTTCCTTGGAAGAAATATCAGAGAATTGGGGTGGTGAGGGACTTAAAAATGCAAAAGGAAGGTTTGGAATAGATTTTTAGAAACTACAAGATTGTGTACAGTGTAGAAACGCAGAAGGATTCTGAAGAACCTGGTTCTTCATAGCCTTACATATCTATTTTCCAACATTCTGTTGAACTACTTGTTGTTACTTAACTTATATGCCCTTCTAGGTGGCTGCTTTTGTGATACTGTTTATATGATGGCAAATTGCGTAAAGTCAGACTTACATGCTCATTCACAGAAATCATATTGAATACTTAGGCTGGCATACTTGCTTTTCTTCTAACTCCATTCCTCTCTTTTTATTTTATCACATTTTAGTTTTGCTGTATGGCATTGACAGTTGGCTGTAAGGGACAGAAGTACAAACAAATATAGAACATACAATTTCCTTTCATTCTAGAATTGCCTTCTCCCCCGCATGTCTATTAAAAAGCTTTCAAATCTCAGTTCGAATGTCATCACTTCTGTGAAGTTTGAACTGATTTCATTCCTTGTTGGTGCTTGCCAAGCACTTGGTTTGTGTTTTTAAGTACCTGGCCAGTTGTCTCCAAGTTTGTCTGTGCAGTATAATCTGCCACAAAAATCATTTTAAAAATGCAGATTTCAGGAGGACACTCCCAAACCTACTGAATCGCATCTTTTGGACATGCAGTGACCAACAATTATTTAAGCATTAACTGATTTATTGGCACTTGTATCTATGTTTTTAAACCCATTACACTCTTCAGCCCTTAAAGTCAGAGATTGTTTTCTTTGATATCCTCTGTGGGGATGGGCATAATGCTTGGCACATGGATGCTCTTTAGATGTTTTTGTAGTTTGTCTCTATTTTCTCTTAGAATTATTGTTAACAAGAGACTTCCTCTGTACTATTCTTTCCCTCCTGTGTGTCCAGCAGGTGCCACCAAATGAGATATATACTTGTACCTAGCCATTTGGGGCCTGATAATCACAAACAACAATAACAACAAATCATTGGGGTGTGTAAAATTTGTAATTCAAATTAGTAATCCTATAATTGGGATTTTTGCTTGTATTTAGGGGAACTCTTTTATGTATGTCAAGAGTCAAAGACGTTTCATATTTTGAAAATGTTAAAGGCAATATATTTGATGTCATCAAGGTAAGATTGGTGTCTATCATGGAGATAAATGAATTTTCCAGTGACTGTGTTGGTAGGTGTTGTTTTGTTTTCTCTTAGTTTTATGATAGGTTTGTACTATCTGGAAGACAGCCTGAACATCTTGTTCCCTGAGATCTGCTCACCCTGCTTGGCAGGGTAGTTGGAAACTGGCTCTACCAGCAAGTGTTGCTGAACAAAAGTCATGTGCCTGACACACAGTGAGGCCAAACAAACCAAAACGCTAAATTTCAGAGCAGAGAAAGCAGGGCCAAACAGGGAGAATGGGTGGCACATGCTCAAAAACCCTGATCTCCTAGCAGTCTGAGGGAATAAGTTATTTTATAGGCAAAATTTGAGGTGAGGGCTGCAAGATGTGTGACTTTCTTCTGATTGGTGGGTAGTAAGGTAACAGCGTGGTGCTCCAGGAATCTGGTGTTCAGCCTGAATTTACATCCTCTCCCTGGGTAGGGATCTTAGTCCCTGCAGAAGAACTCAGAGGTATTGCTATGTTTATTCCCTGAGGAGGGACCAGGAACCTGACCCAAGCCTGTATTATTGTTTCATTTCTTGTCTGCTTCCTTGTTTCTCAGTTCAGTTCAGTTACTCATTCATGCCCGACTCTTTGCGACCCCATGAAATGCAGCACCCCAGTCTTCCCTGTTCATCACCAACTCCCGGAGCTTGCTCAAACTCATGCCAACCAAGTCAGGGATGCCATCCAACCATCTCTGTTATCCCCTTCTCCTCCCACTTTCAATCTTTCCCAGCATCAGGGTCTTTTCAAATAAGTCCGTTTTTGCATCAGGTGGCCAAAGGATTGGAGTTTCAGCCTCAGCATCAATCCTTCCGGGAGAAGGAAATGGCAACCCACTCCAGTAGTCTTGCCTGGAGAATCCCAGGGACAGAGGAGCCCCGTCTGTGGGGTCATACAGAGTCGGAAATGACTGAAGTGACTTAGCAGCAGCAGCAGTCCTTCCAATGAATATTCAGGACTGATTTTGTTGCAGGAAAGGGGACCCCTTCCAGGGCCTGAAACTGGGCTCTTGTCTGACACTCAGAAATGAATTGTCCGAGGAGACACATGTGCTGACAAAGCAAGAGATTTTATTGGGAAAGGGCACCCAGATGGAGAGCAGAAGGGTAAGAAAATCCACAGCTTTGTCACATGGCTTGCAGTCTCGGGTTTTTATGGTGATAGGATTAGTTTCCGGGTTGTCTTTAGCCAATCATTCTGACTCAAGAGTCCTTCCTGGTGGTGCATGACTTGTTCAGCCAATATGGATGTCAGAGAGAAGGATTCTGGGAGGTGGTCAGACATGTGGTGTCTCCTTTTGACCTTTTCTGAGTTCTTCTGGTTGGTGGAGGCTTATTAGTTCCATGTTCCTTACCAGGACCTCCTGTTGTAAAACAACTCATGCAAATTGTTACCATGCTGCCTGGCCAGGGTGGGCGGTTTCAATCAGTGTGCTTCACCTAACAATTTCCTTTAGGATGGACTGATTGGATTTCCTTCCTTGTTTCTACATTCCTTGATTAGCAACTGTCGAAATCTGCCCTTTAACCCAGTTAACATAGTGGCTCAGACAGGAAAGAATCTGCCTGCAATGCAGAAGTTCAGTTCAGTTCAGTTCAGTCGCTCAGTTGTGTCCAACTCATTGTGACCCCATGAACTGCAGCATGCCAGGCCTCCCTGTCCATCACCAACTCCCGGAGTTCACTCAGACTCACGTTCATTGAGTTCGTGATACCATCTAGCCATCTCATCCTCTGTCGTCCCCTTCTCTTCCTGCCCCCATCCTTCCCAGCATCAGAGTCTTTTCCAATGAGTCAACTCTTCACATGAGGTGGCCAAAGTACTGGAGTTTCAGCTTTAGCATCATTCCTTCCAAAGAAATCCCAGGGCTGATCTCCTTCAGAATGGATCTCCTTGCAGTCCAAGGGACTCTCAAGAGTCTTCTCCAACACCACAGTTCAAAAGCATCAATTCTTTGGCGCTCAGCCTTCTTCACAGTCCAACTCTCACATCCATACATGACCACAGGAAAAACCATAGCCTTGACTAGACGGACCTTAGTTGGCAAAGTAATTTCTCTGCTTTTGAATATGCTATCTAGGTTGGTCATAACTTTTCTTCCAAGGAGTAAGTGTCTTTTAATTTCATGGCTGCAGTCACCATTTGCAGTGATTTTGGAGCCCCCAAAATAAAGTCCAACACTGTTTCCACTGTGTCCCATCTATTTCCCATGAAGTGACGGGACCGGATGCCATGATCTTCATTTTCTGAATGTTGAGCTTTAAGCCAGCTTTTTCACTCTCCACTTTCACTTTCATCAAGAGGCTTTTTAGTTCCTCTTCACTTTCTGCCATAAAGGTGGTGTTATCTGCATATGTGAGGTTATTGATATTTCTCCTAGCAATCTTGATTCCAGCTTGTGTTTCTTCCAGTCCGGCATTTCTCATGATGTACTCTGCATTTAAGTTAAATAAGCAGGGTGACAATATACAGTCTTGACGTACTCCTTTTCCTATTTGGAACCAGTCTGTTGTTCCATGTCCAGTTCTAACTGTTGCTTCCTGACCTGCATACAGATTTCTCAAGAGGCAGGTCATGTGGTCTGGTATTCCCGTATCTTTCAGAATTTTCCACAGTTTATTGTGATCCACACAGTCAAAGGCTTTGGCATAGTCAATAAAGCAGAAATAGATGTTTTTCTGGAACTCTCTTTCTTTTCCATGATCCAGTGGATGTTCGCAATTTGATCTCTGGTTCCTCTGCCTTTTGTAAAACCAGCTTGAACATCAGGGAGTTCACGGTTCACATATTGCTGAAGCCTGGCTTGGAGAATTTTGAGCATTACTTTACTAGCATGTGAGGTGAGTGCAATTGTGTGGTAGTTTGAGCATTCTTTGGCATTGCCTTTCTTTGGAATGGGAATGAAAACTGACCTTTTCCAGTCCTGTGGCCACTGCTGAGTTTTCCACATTTGCTGGCATATTGAGTGCAGCACTTTCACAGCATCATCTTTCAGGATTTGAAAGAGCTCAACTGGAATTCCATTACCTCCACTAGCTTTGTTCACAGTGGTGCTTTCTAAGGCCCACTTGACTTCACATTCCAAGATGTCTGGCTCTGGATTAGTGATCACATCATCATGATTATCTGAGTTGCGAAGATCTTTTTGTACAGTTCTTCTGTGTATTCTTCTGCAATGCAGAAGACCTGGGTTTAATCCCTGGGTCAGGAAGATCCCCTGGAGAAAAGAATGACTACCCACTCTGGTTTGCCTGGAGAATTCCACGACGAGAAGCCTGGTGGGTTACAGACCATGGGGCAGGAGAGAGACATGACTGAGTAACTAATAATTTCACTTCACTTTGGAACCCAGGGAAGGTCAAGGAGGCTGAACAAAGCTTATTTCCTACAAAAAGAAACAGGCTACATGGAAAGGATTTGTACCCACAGGGTCCTGCTCGATTTTACAAGGACTGCCAAATTTTTTTGTCAGTCTGACTGACAAATGGAATTGGACATTTCTTTCAGTTGCAGTCCTGGCTAATCACTAAACAGCTGGATAATGATCTCAATGCAGTGGTTAAAAATTGTTGGCTCACTAGGGCAATGGCTGACAATCCTGCTAAGTCTGCGTGACATATGCGGGAAGCAGTTACTTTCTCCTGTATCTCAGTGTCACACACTGACAGTTGTAGCCACCATCCTTTCTCTTTTCCACCCTCAAGTCTTTGTTTGCAACTCCTTTATAATGCCAAGCACTTGTGCTAAAAATAGCTGCTCCATTTTCTTGTGACTCCACCCAGGTTAGTCTGCCTGCTTCCCTTCCTCCCAGGAGGCCATATCCTCAGTAAGGATTTGTTAGCAAGCCTTTGTATTTCTTTCCCCCCTCCAACTGCAGACAGCCCACCCCACCCTTCCTCCGTAAGGCTGCGGGCAGCTTTCCGAAACAGCGCCTTAGAGTGGATATAGGGGCAGCAACGGCGCCATGCCAGGGACTCTCAGAGGGAGTGGGCACCAGAGGAAACATTCAGGTGGCAGAAGGTCTTTGCTGAGGGAAGCGGTCTCTTTTAATCATTGTAAAATGTTGAGAGACCTTGTTAGAGAGAGCAGAGGCAACACCATGTGAAAGGAAACCCAAACAATGGGGTGAGGGGGCGTGGGGGGCGTCACTAGACAAAGAAACAGGAAGGCACTTGTGAGGAATCCGTGGTCTTGATTCTCAGATGGACATTTTTTTCATATTTCTGTATTGCAGACGTTGAAACATAGCTTATGCTTGCTGGGCAAGCTTCATATCGTGGTAGTGCTTCTTTTCTTCCCTGCTACCCTTCCAGCCTCACCACACTCCCATAATAAAAGCATTATTAAAGAGAAGGCATGCCTCTTGCAATGTCTGGTGTCCAGATTTGAAGAAACAATAATAACTTCACCAAGGTAAATTCAACACTGTCCAGGGTTTACCTCTAGCCGTGTGAACCAAGAATCTTAATTTGTAAGCACAAAAATGGCATTTTCTAAGAAAAAAGAAATTCTACTATTTCTTTGGTTTACAAAGGCCAAAGTATAAATTTAGATTGTCCATTGAATAAACATAACAGACACACTGGGAAGGGTGGAGGAGTGCTCATGTCAGACCAACCAGTTTTCCCTCCTACAGCTGGGAGTGGGCCTTAGGAAACATCACTACAAATAAAACAAGTGGAAGTGATGGAATTCCAGCTGAGCTAATTCAGACACTAAAAGATGATGTGAAAGTGCTGCACTCAACAAGCTAGCAAATTTGGAAAACTCAGCAGTGGTCACAGGACTGGAAAATGTAAGTTTTTATTCCAGTCCTAAAGAAAGGCAGTGCCAAAGAATGTTCAGACTACTGCACAATTGCGCTTATTTCACATGTTAGCAAAGTAATGCTTAAAAACTCTCCAAGCCATGCTTCAGCAGTATGTGAACCGAGAACTTCCAGATGTTCAAACTGGATTTAGAAAAGGCAGAGGAACCAGAGATCAAATTGCCGACATCCACTGGATCATAGAAATAGCAAGACACTTTCAGAAAAATATCTACTTCTGCTTCACTGTCTACGCTAAAGCCTTTGATTGTGTGGATAACAATAAACTGTGGAAAAATCTTAAGACAGGGTAATACCATACCACCTTACCTGCTTCCTGTGAAGCCTGTATGCAGGTCAAGAAGTAACAGTTAGAACTGAACATGAAACAATGGACTGGCTCCAAATTGGGAAAGGAGTATGGCAAGGCAGTGTATTAGCACCCTGCTTATTTAACTTATATGCCAAATACATCATGAGAAATGCCGAGCTGGATGAAGGACAAGCTGGAATCCAGAGTGCCAGGAGAAATATCAATAACCTCAGATATGCAGATGATATCACCTTTATCACAGAGAGCAAAGAGGAACTAGAGGGCCTCCTGATGAGGGTGAAAGAAGAAAGTGAAAAGGCTGGCTTAATACTCAATCTTCAAAAAACTGAGATCATGGCATCCGGTCCCATCATTTCATGGCAAATAGATGGGGAAACAGTGGAAACAGTGGCAGAATTTATTTTGGGGGCTCCCAAATCACTGTAGATTGTGATTGCAGCCATGAAATGAAAAGGCAGCACTTTCTCCTTGGAAGAAAAGCTATGACAAAACTAGACAGTGTATTAAAAAGTAGAGACATTATTTTGCTGAGAAAGGCCCATCTGGCTTCCCTGGTGGTTCAGAGGTTAAAGTGTCTGCCTCTGATGTGGGAGACCCGGGTTCGATCCCTGGGTCGGGAAGATCCCCTGGAGAAGGAAATGGTAACCCACTCCAGTATTCTTGCCTAGAGAATCCCATGGACAGAGAATACAGTCCACAGGGTCGCAAAGAGTCGGACACGACTGAGTGACTTCACTTGCACTTCACTTTAATCAAAGCTATGGTTTTTCCAGTAGTAATGTGTACATATAAGAGTTGAACTATAAAGAAGACTGAGCATTGAAGAATTGATGCTTTTTGAACTGTGGTGTTGGAGAAGACTCTTGAGAGTGCCTTGGACTGCAAGGAGATCAAACCAGCCAATCGTAAAGTAAATCAGTTCTGAATATTCATGGGAAGGACTGATGCTGAAGCTTCAATACTTCGGTCACCTGATGTGAGGAGACAACTCATTAGAAAAGACCCTGATGCTAGGAAAGACTGAAGGCAGGAGAAGGAGACAACAGGGGATGAAGTGGTTGGATGGCATCACCAACTCAAAGGACATGAGTTTGAGCAAGCTCCGGGAGTTGGTGATGGGCAGGGAAGCCTGGCATGCTGTATGCATGGAGTTGCAAAGAGTCGGACATGACTAAGCAACCGAACAACAACAGCTGGGCTGATACACAGATGCCTCCCTTTCATCAGAAGACGGCTGGTTTGGTCTCTAGGTAGCCTGAAAAGTCCATCTCCACAGGACAGAGAGCCTTTCCAACAAGTCTATAATTTTCCTCTCTGAATCCTGAGTTGTAGTCACCTCTGAAACAGGAGGCAAGAGGGCAGGGCACAGCATTTTAAGGAATGATATAGTGGACAGGATGGGGCTTCCCAGGTAGCTCTGGTGGTAAAGAACCCAACTCCAAATGGAGGAGACATAAGAGACATGGGTTCGATCCCTGTGTTGGGAAGACCCCCTGGAGAAGCGCATGGCTACCCACTCCAGTATTCTTGCCTGGAGAATCCCATGGACAGAGGAGCCTTATGGGCTACAACTGATAGGTTTGCAAAGAGTCAGAATGACTGAAGCTACTTAACACACATGCACACACATGGTGAGAGGACATGATGAAAACTGGTTAGAACCAACTAGGTCCATGGTGGTAGAATATTCAGATTCCAGGGGATCTGAAGCCTCATCATATGCTCACTGTAATACCATGAACTAAGTGACACGCCTACTAGCACCGTGATAGTTCCCAGACTGACCATCAAGAGAGAAATTAGGCAGTGGCCCAGTTTCTGAAAATCTCCACCCCTTCCCCCAAATAGTTGGAATAATCCTCCCACTCATTGGCCTATGAAATTACCCAGCCCATAAAAATTAAACATGCCGTATTTTAAGGCCTTTATCACCTCCTGAGAAGGTCCACACTCTGTCTGTGGTGTGTGTTTCTCTCTAAAAAAATCCCCTCTCCTTACCCATCACTTTGTCTCTCACTGAGTTCTTTCTGAGATGAGACAACAGAAACAACAAAACACAAGAGCAAAACCTTTTTAAAAAGGAGTTTTAAAATCTCTGGGTAGAAATATTTTACCCTTAGATGTTAATCACTTTAAAACATATGGTGTTTTTTTTTTTAAAATCACACTCTCTTAAAAAGCAATATAGGACTTATATCATATATGATCTCTCCTCTCTCTGTATATCCATACAGAAAAATATTTTCCTTTAGCTATACTCAGTATTGAGGCTTCTCTAGTGGCTCAGACGGTAAAGAATCTGCCTGTAATGCAGGAGACCCAGGTTTGACCCCTGGTTGGGAAGATTCCCTGAAGGAGGGCATGATAACCTACTCCAGTATTCTTGCCTGGAGAATCTCACAAACAGAGGAGTCTGGAGTCTGGTGGGCTACGGTCCATGGGGTCACAAAGAGTCAGACACAACTGAGTGACTAACACACTTTGCACTCAGGATTGCAATGTTGAGAGATTCTCTGTTTTTTATGGTATTCATTATATCACACTACTGATTTTCAACCTTGGCTTCAAATGATCTCTCCACCAAACCCCTCCAGTCCTTTTTCCAGGTGAAGAGTTATTTTTGTACATTGGCATTTGATTGCTCAGTTGTGTCTGACTCTTTGGTGACCCTATGGACTGTAGCCACCAAGCTCCTCCGTCTGTGGGATTCTCCAGGCAAGAATATGGAAATGGGTTGCCATTTCCTTCTCCAATTTTTGCACATTATATGGCACTATATGGTATTGCTCTTTCTTGCCTGGTTTCTTTCATGCAATGTAATATTTGTAAGAACATCAGTGTTGTTGCTTGTGATTGTAGGTTGTCAAATCTTGCAAGTGTACAGGGTTTCATTATATGAATAGTCTATGCATCTGCTCTGCTATTGGTGGACATTTGGGTAGTTTCCAGCTTTTGTCCATTTTGAATGCTATGGATGTTCTAGTCCATGCCTTTTTGAGATCATGTGTACATATTTCTGTTAGGTATATACCTAGGAGTGAAACAGATGGATTGTAAGATTTGCCTCTATTCTGGCTAAGTGTACATAGAATATATTTTTAAATTAACACCAGACCACGTGACTCACCTTGTTTGAAACCCTCACTGGCTTGCTTTTATAGTTTTTTTGTTTTAAAGTGAAAACAAATAACATGCCTCTCCAAACCTAGCATTAAAATCAATACTTAATTTTTATCACAGTCTTAAATTCTACATGCATGCTTCTGAATATCTAAACTGCGTGTTAAGCAGATGAATACATTCTACTGACATTTCAGATCTTTAAAAACCGACAATCTATTAATATAGCCATTACTCCAGGACGCATTTGGATTAGAGTTCTTAGAGATCTTAGATCATTTTTAAGCTCACTTGAAGAACACCAATCATTAACAATCATTTTGCATTTTTTCATAAATGTGGATATAATTTATGATAAGTATTTTCTTTAAAAATGAATGTGTATTAGTTTCATTGTTCAAGTAGGCTTTATTCCAATCTCTGTTTAAAAAACACACTATTTTCACAATATTAATATCTACTTTTAGATCATCTTTTCCATCATTGCTACAAGATATTTTTTTGAATTATCAGAATTATTTTCTTCAAAGAGAAAAATAATCAAATTTGGCTCTATACATCCTTTTTTAAAACATTAGTTAATTAATTAATTTTTGACTGGGCTGGGTCTTCATTTCTTCTCATGTGTTTTCTCTGACTGTGGTGAGCAGGAACTCTTCTTCCTTGCAGTGCTTCGGCTTCTTATTTTGGTGGTTTCTCATGTTTCGGAGCACAGGTTCCAGGTGCATGGGCTTCAGTAGTTGTGGCTCACAGGCTTAGCTGCCCCTTAGCAGGTGGAATCTTAGTTTCCCAACTGGGGATCAAACCCATGTCCCCTGCACTGGCAAGTGGATTCTTAACCACTGGACTGCCAGGGAAGTCCCCACGCCATACATCTTACACCGGTTTTACATCTGACACACTCAGCTATGCAGTGCCTGACTATAGGACCCTGTGTCGAATTTGTTCTCTGCACTCAGTCTTTTTCTCCCATTTACATATTTGTCTGGATGCTTTTCCCTCTCTTTTGAATATTCTTTTGTCCAGTACCCTGCCTGGCATGCCCATAGCCCAGACAGCTCACCTAGTAGGTAGCCCTTCTCATTCTGCAAATGTCACTTTTGGGCGAAGCTTCTTAAGATCGTAATTACTTATGTTAAGTACTTCTATTTTATTTTTGCCTTTTCTACCAATTTTTTCATAGCACTCATGACAAATTTGAAACTCTACACTTATTTTTCTTTTTGCTCATCTGTGTCTTCTTCTAGCCTTGGGGTACTTTAAAAAATACATATGTGTATACTCTACTCCCAGATATTATGGTATAATTAGTTTAGTGGGGAATCCTGGCCTTAAAAAAAAAAAACCTCCCAAGTTAATTAATGTGTCACATGTACAGCATTATAAATACTGGAGGTATGATATAAACAATTTTTAGTGATTGATGTATGCAATTCAAGGGGCTTCCCAGGTGGTGCAGTGGTAAAGAATCTGCCTGCCAATTCAGGAGATGCAAGACTTGGGTTCGATCTCTGGTTTGGGACGATCCCCTGGAGTAGGAAATGGCAACCCACTCCAGTGTTCTTGCTTGGAAAATTCCATGGACAAAGGATCCATGCATCCATGGGGTCACAGAGAGTTGGACATGACTGAGCAAACAGCGTACATGCAATCCAAAATATTTGGATCCCACTGGGATCACTCATATAATACCTCATTTTATGTAGGTATTATAGGGAACAGTGTTACACAGAATTCTGTTACACAGAATTTCTGAGTTAGGTTCACAGTTACACAACTGGTTACTGCTATAGCTAAGATGATTCCAATTTCCAATCTCATTGCTTTTCCACTGTGTTGCAAACTCTGGGTGTTTCATATTCTAGTTATCTGTGCATGTCTCCCTGAATTGTAAGAACCTGGGCTGTGTCTCCTTCATAATTTCACTCTTCTTAGAACCTGTTGCATGTAATCCTCTGTCTAACAGACTGTCAATAAATGTATTGAGAGCAAATAATATGATAATGTAAATCATTTACATGACACCTATATAACGTACCTCTCTGAGCTGGTTTGGACACTGTATACCTTGGTCATTGATATTTCATTATTTCAGAATCTTTTTCTTTGCACAATAAAGTGTTAAATTAGTTTTAAGAGTCTTGAAGTCAAAGAGGTTTGAGGATGTTTGAAAGTACAGTACCGTGTCTGGAGTATTAAGTGTCAGTAGCAAGAGGGATTATCTTGGTCCACGGTTGAACTATTTTTAGCCGCAATATAGGGCAGTGTCAGAGTATAAAGAATCTCCTTAATCAGACTTGTCATTTCAATAACTACACAGTACCATGAATTTAGGGGCATCATTTGACTCTGTATTTTGACTCAAATTAAAATGAAAAAAAAAATCATTGTATAGTTAAGTAGTTTCTGATGATTTGTATTTTGTGAAAAGGCAAAACAAAACAATAGTTAAACTCTCAAGCTACTATCTTAAATTAATGAGGTAGTTCTGGCTTTAAGAATTTTTGGTCTGGGCTCTTTCCAAAGAGAATGAAAATATAATTGCCAATAAAATTCAAGGAATTTTGTGGTTGGAAATATATGGTAAACACCTTCTCTTAGCTGGTCTGGAGATTAGGTTTCTAAGAAGTAGAGTACTTGGTAATTTTTCTCTGGCAAGATTAAATGCCATTAGAAAACAAAATATTAGGGGAAAACAACTAAAATAGCCTTATAAGTTTTTCTTCAATGTCAACTACTTCACAATAAAATTATTTTAAAGAAAAACACGATTAATAAAAAATACAAAAGGAACCCATTTTATTGATATGACAGTCTGCTCCAGAATCATCCCCTTTAATTGATCAGGAACTATTGCTCTTGGCTTGATGATCTGCTGAAGCCATAGGTTTTGTTTCATATGAAATATGCTTCATTGAAAATTTTCCAGGCTTGTCTTTGCTGGCTTGAAAGGTAAGGTCATATGCTCTGGCATTCTTGTTCTTGCAAGTCTTGGCATTTAGCTCCTCACAAATTATTGTGGTACCCAAGGGCATGCTTTCCAGGCTTGATCTTCTGGCCATTTAGCTGGAGAGTTAAGTAGAGATCTTTCTGCACTTCTACTCAGCCTTGGCCTCTTGAGAAGCAAGGATTGGGGGCGGGGATAAGCATGTGCCAAGAGGAACTTCAAACCCATGGAATAATAATAAAAACCTAACTGTCCCCAAACCACTGCTGAAAAGATCTAGAGGATCTTGACATGTCACCCTTTCCACTCTTAAGGCCCTTGAGAGCTATGTTTTTTTTTCCTTTTTACACTCCTAGCTCTGCTTAGGTGTGTAAGTGACTATCAGTGCCTATTATGCAATTGTTAAATGAATTATACACGTGACATTGAAAGAGTATTAAAAGAATAGCCCCTTACTTGTCTCTTGCACCTTTGCAAATCACCTTTTCTCTGTAATTTTTGCAATCCCCCTCAAGAAGCAGATCACATCAGAAAGTGAATTAATTTTTGCTTCTCATTGTCAGTAAGATTTTATTCTGGAAGTAACTTATCCACTGAATGAAATTTAAGGCACGTCCCTTAATGTCTCTCATCACACTCAGGGAATAAAATTGGTCAGTAATTAAAATGCCCAGTTGCATTAATAGTTAAACTTGTATTCTAATTCCACTAGAAGGGAAGTGGCAGGAGACAGGGAGAGAGGAAGGGTCTGGATTCTGATCCGGTGCTGGTTTTGGCCTGAGTTCAAAACTTGTTCTTTTCCTTGTGTTCCTTACTCAGCTCTCTTAGGATTTCTTACCAGCAGCTCCCAAGGCTCCTGGCTAATGCCTCTTTGCCCCCACCAGGCGCTTCATTGTAAATAAATTCACGTTCTCTGCCCAAGTGTCTTTCTGTAGGGCATGCAAAGCAGCCACTACTTGTCTGATTAATCCTTACTCTGTATTTTCCAGGGCATGTACTGAATCACCAAGGATCCTACATGACATCAATGTTCTTCTACATCCCTCTTGGCATGTGATGAAAGGAGGAGTTTGCTTGGGATTGTCCTGGTAACAGTGAACACTCCCAATCCCTAGAGCCCCTCCTTGGGAAGCAAAAGTCCTGGTTTTCTGCAGAGGGCATGGTAGGTTGGGAGAAAAACACAAAATTGATGTGAGTTTTGGGGCACAACTCCCCTCTATTCCCAAATAAGGACTGAAAACAACATAATTTCAGTGTGGAGCAGATATGGGCGCAGATTATCCATCTCTTATAATTGTAGTCACATGATTTGTGGGGCAAAACAATACATCATTCATTATAGTATCACTCCAGGTGCTAACAAAGACTCTCTCCTTGACCACATTTTAGTCAGCCTCCTCTGAGTCCTCTTCTTGACTAGTCCTCAACTTTGGCCCACGAGAACTGCAGGGTCTTAGCACCAGTGACTTCATCTGCTCCCCACCTTAAGAGATTTGAACAAACACGAGTCTAGTTTATAATAGCCTGAGGTCACATCCTTAAGATGACTCCAGCTGCCATAAGAACCTTCCTGTGAAAGCCCAACCCGACCAGAAGGATTTACTGTCTGCTCCAGCCAATGTTTCCCTATAGGAGCTTGACCTTCCTTTTCTTAGAAGTGTTTCCTTAAAAAAGAAAAATACAAAAACTTGCAGTTACAAATCCTTTCAATATACATTTGCAATGTGTCGTTTACAACTCAAGGGTCTTTCTGAAGAACCTGGAGGGGAGGTGTCATCCTTTTGAAATGTAACCATCAAGATAGGGCCCCTGCCTCCCAGTGTTTGTTGGGGGTAGGAGCCTAAGCTTGATAAGATAATCACGTCGACTTTCTCCTTTCAAACCTTCAGAGTTTTTCCTTTAGCTCATCAATGACACCCCACTCCAGTACTCTTGCTTGGAAAATCCCATGGACAGAGGAGCCTGGTGGCTGCAGTCCATGGGATCACGAAGAGTCAGACACGACTGAGCAACTTCACTTTCACTTTTTCACTCTCAAGCATTGGAGAAGGAAATGGCAACCCACTCCAGTGTTCTTGCCTGGAGAGTCCCAGGGACAGAAGAGCCTGGTGGGCTGCCATCTATGGGGTCGCACAGAGTCGGACATGACTGAAGTGACTTAGCAGCAGCAGCAGCATTTCAGAAGCTTCTCATCTTTTGTTTTGGCAAGATTGTTTTTTCACAATTCATATTTTATCTTAAAATTTTTTCAGCTTTATTGAGGCATAATTGACATATAAAATTGTAAGTTATTTAGTGAGCACTGTGATGATCCTGTTCACTGATTAGTGAACACATACACGTTGTGAAAGGAGTCCCTCTGTGAATTTGTCACATCCGTCATCTAATAGATTTATTTTTCTATTGGTTTTTAGAATATTTAAGTTTTACTCTTAACATTTCAGTTATACAGTACAACTGGCCTCCCATATCTGTGGGTTCCACAAATGAGGATAGAAAACATTCAGAAAAAACAGTGCAGAAAATTTCTAAAGAGCAAACTTGAGTTCGCATAGTGGTTGGTGGTGACTATTTGCATAGCATTTGTCTTGTATAAGTTATCAAAATAATCTTGAGATGACTTAGTCTTAGATTATATGCAAATACAGTTGCCCCTTGATGGTTGAGGGCTTTAGGGGTGCCTCAGTTCAGTTCAGTCGCTCAGTCATGTCCCACTCTTTGTGACCCCATGAATCGCAGCACTCCAGGCCTCCCCTGTCCATCACCATCTCCTGGACTTTAAGGCAATGGCACCCCACTCCAGTACTCTTGGCTGGAAACTCCCATGGATGGAGGAGCCTGGTGGGCTGCAGTCCATGGGGTCGCTGAGTCAGACATGACTGAGCAAATTCACTTTCACTTTTCACTTTCATGCATTGGAGAAGGAAATGGCAACCCACTCCAGTGTTCTTGCCTGGAGAATCCTAGGGACGGGGGAGCCTGGTGGGCTGCCGTCTGTGGGGTTGCGCAGAGTCGGACACGACTGAAGCGACTTAGCAGCACGTTCATTTGAGTCCGTGATGCCATCCAGCCATCTCATCCTCTGTCGTCCCCTTCTCCTCCTGCCCCCAATCCTTTCCAGTATCAGAGGCTTTTCCAATGAGTCAACTCTTCTCATGAGGTGGCCAAAGTACTGGAGTTTCAGCTTCAGCATCATTCCTTCCAAAGAAATCCCAGGGCTGATCTTCTTCAGAATGGACTAGTTGGATCTTCTTGCCATCCAAGGAACTCTCAAGAGTCTTCTCCAATACCACAGTTCAAAAGCATCAATTCTTCAGTGCTCAGCCTTCCAACTCTCACATCCATACATGACTACTGGAAAAACCATAGCCTTCACTAGATGGACCTTAGTCAGCAAAGTAATGTCTCTGTTTTTGAATATGCTATCTAGGTTGGTCATAACTTTTCTTCCAAGGAGTAAGCGTCTTTTCATTTCATGGCTGCAGTCACCATCTGCAGTGATTTTGGAGCTCCAGAAAAATAAAGTCTGACACTGTTTCCACTGTGTCCCCATCTATTTGCCATGAACTGATGGGACCAGATGCCATGATCTTAGTTTTCTGAATGTTGAGCTTTAAGCCAACATTTTACCCTCACAGTAACTTTACAGCTGGCGCTTCCCAGGTGGCGCTAGTGGTAAAGGACCCGCCTGCCAATGCAGGTTAGACATAAGAGACACTGATTTGATCCCTGGGTCAGGAAGATCCCCTGGAGAAGGGAATGGCAGTCCACTCCAGTATTGTCTCCTGGAGACTCCCATTGACAGAGCATCCTAGAGGGCTGCAGTACATGGCATTGCACAGAGTTGGCATGACTGAAGAGACATAGCACACACTATTCTCTATTGAAAGATTACTCAACAAAATCTCCCCAACCTTAAACTAGCATCTGTTTCTTTTTGACAGTGTGTAACTTTAGTGTGTTATAGTTGTGTCAACAGTCCACCTTTGATTTTGGATTGACTGTGCTTTGCGCTGAGATGGAGCCCGTTTACTGTTTTAAATTGGAATACTGTGTCTGTGTTTACCAGGGATTCAGTTCACAAAAGCGGGAGCTATGGCAAAAACCAATGCCAGCATACCCAGACATCACTGGTGGGGGAGGAGGGAAAGAGTGGGATGTATGGAGAGAGTAACATGGAAACATACCTCACCACATGTATGGAGAGAGTAACATGGAAACATACATCACTGCATGTAAAATAGATAGCCAATGGGAATTTGGTGTATGACTCAAGGAGCTCAAACAACCTAGAGGGGCGGGATGAGGAAGGATGTGGGAGAGATGTTCAAGTGGGAAGGGACATAGGAAAACCTATGGCTGATTCATGTTGATGTTTGGTAGAAACCAGCACAATACTGTAAAGCAATTAACCTTCAATTAAAAATAACTAAATTTTAAAAAGAGTAACTATGTCATTTTGATGACAGAAAGATATGTAAAAGCAAATGAAGGAGCTGAGCATGCTGCACAAAACAGAGCATACTACACAATACTTGGAAAAGAATTTGGGTCTGGGCATGGTGAGGAAGGAGATGTGAAAACTGTCAATGAAAATTCAATAAACTATCAAGTTAAGAGGAAAAAACTTTATGTGAATCAAACTGAGAACTATAACCCTGGAGACAGACTCTCAGAAGCTCTGAGAACTTTTAGAAGCTGAAGGCACAGTCATATACATTTTTGAGACTAAGAATCTTACATCAAAACGACATACTGATATTTTACATAAAGTTCACCAAGGATATGTAGCCTAGGTAAGTAGCTGCAAAGTGAGCAGCGAGGTCCATGACCCCTTACACAGCTGGGAAAGAAGGTTATTCTTTTAATAAGTTACATTGCTATCATCAGAGAAAGGGGAAAATTTATCTTTAAGATGGAGGAGGCACTCTCATCTTTGAGGAGCTCTGGGTAATGCATAATTCAGAGACATCCTACACATTAAGAAAAGAGGGAAGAAACCCAAACAAACACACAGAGAGAATTTTATGTTTAATTATTTATTTTCCTGCCTTAAAATATAAATTCTATTTCATCAAACCACATATGGACCTCAATTCTCACAAGTCTGGGATACACTATGAGCATACTTTGAAATCAATAAAAAGTTTTATTAATTCCACCAAAGGTGCCAGTAACATAGTTGCCATTGAACTAGCTTTGGCATTCTACAGGAATGAACAGTTACAGCAGTCCTTGATTGTTCTATGAAACCTGGTGGAGCCACATTTCCGGAGTGGAGGTTGCAACTGAAATGTCCAACGGATGAATAAAGGAAATTTTGATCACAGATGCTTTGGCCCTTCACAGTGTACACCTCATTCTGTCAGATTTCTCTGTAGAAATCATGGTTTCTATAGTGTATCAAGTGATGTGTTGAATCAAGACAACAAACAATGTTCTTGCTAGCTCTTAGATACTTTGATTCAAGAAAAGGAGTTTCAAATCTTCTTAATGTCTTTTAAGATGCCAATGAAACCACAGAAAATATAGAATAGAAGAGGTACTTCCCTGGTGGTCCAGTGGTTAAGAATTTGCCTTGCAATGCAGGGGACTCAGGTTTGATCCCTGGTTGGTGAGCCAAGAGCCCACGTGCCATGGAGCAGCTAAGACTGAATGCCACAAGTACTGAAGCCCCAGTGCTCTGGAGCCCACATACCACAACTAGAGAGAGAGAGTTCATGGCCTCACTTAAAGACCCCCGCATGACACAGCAAAGATCCTGCATGCCACAACAAGACCTGACAGATAAATAAATAAATATGTTAAAATGTCTATAATATTGAATCCCCAAAATGACAGAATGATTTGGTTCATTTTCAAGGCAAACCATTCAACATCACAGTAATCCAAGTCTATGCCCCAACCACTAATGCTGAAGAAGCTGAAGCCAAACAGTTCTATGAAGACTTACAAGACCTTCTAGAACTAACAGTCCCAAAAGATGTCCTTTTCATCATGGGGGCTGGAATGCAAAAATAGGAAGTCAAGAGATACCTGGAGTAACAGGCAAATTTGGCCTTGGAGTACAGAATGAAGCAGAGCAAAGGCTAACATAGTTTTGCCAAGAGAATGCACTTGTCATAGCAAACACCTTCTTCCAACAACACAAGAGAAGACTCTATACATGGACATCACCAGATGGTCAATACCAAAATCAGATTGATTATATTCAGTTGAAGGTGGAGAAGTTCTATACACTCAGCAAAACCAAGACCTGGAACTGCTTGTGGCTCAGATAATGAGCTCCTTATTGAAATATTCAGGCTTAAATTGAACAAAGTAGAGGAACCCACTAGACCATTCAGGTCTGACATAAATCAAATCCTTTATTATACAGTGGAGGTGATGAGCAGACTTGAGGATTAGATCTGGTAGACAGAGTGACTGAAGAACTACGGATGGAAGTTTCTAACCTTGTATAGGAGGTAGTGACCAAAACCATCCCCAAGAAAAAGAAATGCAAGAAGACAAAGTGGTTGTCTGAGGAGGCCTTACACATAGCTGAGAGAAGAAGAGAAGTGAAAGCAAAGGAGAAAGGGACAGATATACTCAGCTGAATGCAGAGTTCTGGAGAACAGCAAGGAGAAATAAGACAGCCTTCTTAAGTGAACAATAAAAAGAAAGAGAGGAAAACGATGGAATGGGACAGACTAGAGATCTCTTCAAGAGAACTGGAGATGTCAAGGGAACATGTCATGATAAGATGGGTACAATAAAGGACAGAAACGGCAAAGACCTAACAGAAGCAGAAGAGCTTAAGAAGAGGTGGCAAGGAAGACAAAGAAGAATTGCACAAAGAAGGTCTTAATGATGGGGATAACCAACAGTGTGGTCACTCACCTCGAGCCAGACATCCTGGAGTGTGAACTCAAGGAAGACCTTCAGAAGCCTTACTATGAACAGAGCTAGTGGAGGTGATGGAATCCAGCTGAGTTATTTACAATGCTAGAAGATGATGCTGTTAAAGTGCTGCACTCAATATGCCAGCAACTTTGGAAAACTCATTTTTCATTCCAGTCCCTAAGAAAAGGTGAGTTTTCATTCCAATCCCTAAGAAAGGCAATGCCAAAGAATGTTCAAACCACCATAAAATTGCCCCTATTTCACATGCTAGCAATGCAATGCTCAAAATCCTTCAAGCTAGGCTTCGGCAGTACCTGAACTGAGATCGTTCAGATATACAAGCTGGATTTAGAAAAGACAGAGGAACTAGAGATTAAATTGTCAACATCTGTTGGATCATAGAAAAATCAAGTGAATTCTAAAACACATCTACTTCTGCTTCATTGACTACTCTAAAGCCTTTGACTGTATGGATCACAACAAACTAGAAAATTCTTAAAGAGATGGGAATCCCAGACCACCTTACCTGGCTCCTGAGGAACTTGTATTTAGGACAAGAAGCAACAAAAAGGGATGCAGAACGATGCACTGGTTCAAAATTGGGAAAGCAGTACAACCAGGCTGTATATTGTAACTAGGCTTATTTAACTTATATGCAGAGTACATCATGCGAAATGCTGTGCTGGATGAAGAACAAGCTGGAATCCAGATTGCCTGGAGAAATATCAATAACCTCAGATATGCAGATGATAGCACTCTAATGGCAGAAAGTGAAGAGGAACTAAAGAGCCTCTTGATGAGGGTGGAAGATGAGAGCGAGAAAACTGATTTAGGACTCAATATTCAAAAACAAATGATGGCATCAGTTCCCATCACTTCTTTGCAAATAGATGGGAAAAAGTGGAAACAGTGAAAGCTTTTATTTTCTTGGGCTCCAAAATCACTGTGGATGGTGACTGCAGCCATGAAATTAAAAGATGCTTGCTCCTTGGAAGAAAAGCTATGATCAACCTAAACAGCATATTAAAAAGCATAGACATCAGCTTACTGACAAAAGTCCATATAGTCAAAACTACGGTTTTTCTAGTAGTCATGTATGGATGTGAGACTTGGACCATAATGAAGGCAGAGTGCTGAAGAATTGATGCTTTCAAATTGTAGGGCTGGAGAAGACTCTTGAGAGTTCCTTGGACAGCAAGGAGATCAAACCAACCAATCCAACTCATTGGAAAAGACCCTGAGGCTAAAAAAGACTGAGGGCAGGAGAAGCAGAGGCAACAGAGGATGAGATGGCTGGATGGCGTCACTGACACAATGGAGATAAGTTTGAGCAAACATCTGGAAGATGATGGAAGACAGGGAAGTCTGGTGTGTTGCAGTTCATTTTGCAAAGAGTCAGACACGACTTAGTGACTGAACAACACCACCACGTAATATTGAGACAAACAAAATATTATTGATATTTTATTTATGCAAACTATTAATAGACTTTCCTCATCTATCTGCATATTACACAGTGCAAGTGTAAATGCTGCCAAATTCTGTTTTATCTATAAATTTCTTACAAAATAAAGTGAAAAAACCTCACCTGTTCAATGTCTAACATACCTTGTATATAACACTGATGAGATGGGTGTGCTTTGCTTTCCTGTGACACTGAAGCTTTGTAATGACAGTTTTGGTCACTCTTCAATTTCCCAGAATGTACAGAGGCAATTCATGAGATTTTGGATTGTGAAAAAATGGAAAACTAGTCCCTTAGACATGCGCCCACAAGCAGGTGTCAGTATTGTCAACCAAAGGAAAGATGTAAAAATATTGGTCTGCTGTCAAATCAACAGATTTTCCACTTTGCTCTTTAGAATATGGGTCAAAAGTGTGTCTTAAATACGTTGAGGATAAAAACCAAAAGGGGTTACAAACCAAAATGTATTTGCTGTTTTTCTAAAACTGCTTGATGATCTTTGAAGGGAAACGAGTCTTTAATAAACATGAGTTGATTGTACCCGGCTGTTCAGTGCTATGTGGGCTGCAACCGAAATTCATATAGGAAAAAACAAAAAAACCCAACAACTAAAAATGTCTAATTTCTTTGGAAACAATATTGCTTCAAAAATCAAAGTGAAGTCACCAGGAGAAGACAAATAAGTTAAACGGGGATTTCTTGGGAGTTCCCCGGTGGTCCATTGGTAAAGAATCCGCCTTCCAGTGCAGGGGATATGGGTTGGATCCTGGTCAGGAACTAAGATCCCACACTGTCAATGCTGTTTTTGTTCAACCACTAAGTTCTGTCTGACTCTTTGTGACTCCATGGACTGCAGCGTGCCAGACTCCTCCGTCCTTCACTGTCTCCTAGAGTTTGCTCAAATTCATGTTCATTGAGTCTGTGACGCTATTTAATCATCTTATCCTCTGCCACCCTCTTCTCCTCCTGCCTTCAACTTTTCCCAGCATCAGGGTCTTTTCCAGTGAGTCAGCTCTTCACATCAGGTGGCAATGGTATTGGAGCTTCAGCTTTGGCATCAGTCTTTCCAATGAAATTTCAGCATTGATTTCTGTTAGGACTGACTGGTTTGATTTCTTTGTTGTCCAAGGGACTCTCAAGAGTCTTCTCCAACACCACAATTCAAAACCATCAATTTTTCAGTGCTCAGCCTTTTTTATGGTCCAACTCTCATATCTCTAACATGACTACTGGAAAAACCATAGCTTTGACTATATGGACCTTTGTCAGCAAAGTGATGTCTATGATTTTTAACACACTGTGTAGGTTTGTCCTAGCTTTCTTTCCACAGAACAAGTGTCCTTTAATTTCCTGGCAGTGCTCATCATCCGCTGTGATTTTGTAGCCCAAGAAAACAGAATCTGTTGCAGCTTTTTCCTTTCTATTTGCCTTGAAATGATGGGACCTGATACCATGATGTTAGCTTTTTGGATGTTGAGTTCTAATCCAGCTTTTTCACTCTGCTCTTCCACCCTCATCAAGAGGTTCTTTAGTTCCTCTTCACTGTCTGCCATTGGAGTGGTATCATCTGTGTATCTGATGATATTTCCTATTGTTTTCTTTCAATGATTTATATCTAACATTTATGTAACAGCAAAGTAAATACTATGGAATCAAAAGTGTTTCAAAGACATCTGTTTTCATATTTTTATGTTAAAGTAATAACTTTTGTATATGAATACTTATTAACTGCTATATTGTTATGTGGGATTTTGGGTCTTATGTGGCTGTGTCATGATTCCAGTCTTAAAGAGCTGATCATCCTAACCCCTTTCTGTTGGTATAGAATTATAGTTTGCCAACATCTGTCTTTCTAAAAATATCTCTCTTACCACCATGCACACACACACACAGCAAGTCTGTCATATCATGCCCTTGATTTGGGTGGGTGCTGCCACAGAAAATGCTGCTTTGAAATCTTGACCTACACCTTGGTGCCTCAGGCGGCGTTTCTGAGAAGCATCTTTTGACTTCTTTTCTAAATTTCTAATAAGTTTCTCTTACTCTTGGCTGCCCTGTGGATTGTCCTTTCCCTGAATACCGATTCAGTGAAGCTTTGTGAATTCCCTGGCTTTGTATGATTAGGAACAAGCTTTACCAGGACTGTGGTTCATGTGGTTCATCAGGGAAATGCTGGGGAGACTTGTGCCTCCAATGATGCACCCATCAGCCCTGGGATGAGCTCACCTGCTTTAACAGATCCAGGAAAACTCTTTATTTATTTTTATCATATTTATTTATTTTTGGCTGTGCTGGGTCTTCATTGCTTCACCAGGGCATTTCTCTAGGTGTGGCAAATGGGGGCTACTCTCCAGTTGCAGAGCTTGGGCTTCTCATCACAGTGGCTTCTCTTGCTGCAGAGCGTAGGTTCCAGGGCACATGGCCTTCAGTAGCTGCAACACGTGGGCTCAGTAGTTACGCTCACGGGCTCTACAGGGCTGGCTCAGTAGTTGTGGCACACGGGCTGAGGTGCTCCTCAGCATGCGGGATCTTCCTGGACCAGAGATGAGCCCATGTCTTCTGTACAGGCAGGCAGATTCTTTACTGCTGGGCCACCAGGGAGGCCCCATGCCTGTGTGCTAAGTCACTTCAGTCGTGTCCTACTCTTTGAGACCGTATGGACTGCGGCCCATCAGGCTCCTCTGTCCATGGGATTCTCCAGGTGAGAATACTGGAGTGGGTTGCCATGCCCTCCTCCAGGAGATCTTCCCGACCCAGGGGTCAAATTCGCATCTCTTTCATCTCCTGCACTGGCAGGTGGCTTCTTTACCACTAGCGCCACCTGGGAAGCCGAAAGAGAACTTGATTTACTGTGATGGATGTTTGAAAAGCTGCCCATGTCTTTGTCCATTTCAACGCATACTTTGCTTACAGTTTTTCAGTATTTAATGTTTAGAAGAAAAATGCACTGGATTCATTAACAGAGGCTTTGTATGGTTAACTTTTTGGTGGACTGTGTTCTCTTGAGTCTGGCCTCCCTGGGTGTGTGGTTTTTCTTCTCCAGGGGATCAGTCAACAAGAGCATATTGCCTTCCAAATTTGTTTATATTTTCATGGGTAATACATTCTTACAGTTCAGAATCTAGGATGTATAAAAAGTGCAGGATAAAAACTCTATTTCCTGTCCTGCCGCCATGACATCCTTTCCCTGTCTGCTTCCTTGGAGACAACCAATGATAATCAGTTTCTTGCAAGCCTTCCAAACATATTTTATGTATATGCAAGCAAATATATTCTCTCCTTTTTCTTCCCATGAAAAGGGTAGCTTATTATTATATACCCTGTACTAAACATGACTTTTTTTCTCTTTCAAAATACATCTTGACTATCTTCAAGAACCATGCTTAAATTTCTCATTCTTTCTAATGGTTTCAAAGTATCCATGTTATGGATGTACCCCAAATTACCTAACCAGGTGTTTGTTGAGGAATACACAGGTAATCTAATCTCTCATTGTTACAAGCAGTGCTGCAGAAGAGAAGATTATGTATCAAACTTTACCCAAATTTATGGATATATTCTATGATAAATTACAAACAGACTTGATGGATAAGAGGGATATGTTTTTAAATCTTGCTGTATATTTTTAAATCACTGTCCACAGAAATTATATTTACAAATTTAACTGCCTATAGTAATTTATGGGAATACCTAGTTCCTATCCTCTTGCTCACATAGCATATTTTTAATTTTTCTCTTTGCCAAGCTGACAACTGAATAACCAATATCTTGATAGAATTTTAATACACATTTCTTATGAGTGAGGCTGAACATTTTTCAGGCTCCACTGCTGCTGTATAACAAATTACAATGGATTTAGTGGTTCTAACAACACAAAAACCTATGATCTCAGTTTCCGTGGATCAGGAGACTGGGCATAGGTTAGCTGGGTTCTCTGCTCAGGGTCTCATCAGGCTGAATTGAAGTGATTACTGTCTGTATTCTCATCTGGAGTTTCAGCAGGAAAGGGCTGACCTTCCGAGTCTCATAGGTTGAAAATTCAGTTCCTTGCAGTTGTAGGGCTGAGGTCACCGTTCTCTTGTTGCCTTTCAGCAGGGAGATCCTCTCAGGCCATAGAAACTGACATCATTCAGTGCCTTGTATCCCAAAAACACAGCAGCTTACTGATTCAAAGTTGGCAGGAGAAAGGCTCGCCTTAGTCTGCTTGGATAGAGTCCTATAGGACATGTTGCCACCAAATGAGTGACCGTCCACCATCTTTGTCTTGTAAAGTAACTTATGTAAGGGAGTGGCTGTCCCGTTAAATTCCCAGTTCCACGCACACTCCAGGGGGTGGGATTGCTGAGGCGGTGCACACCACAGGGCAGGGATCAGGGTCATTTTAGACTTCTGGCTGTCACAAGCATTTTTGCTTAAGTTTACTTTTATTAATAATTATTATTCTTTTATAATATTTACTTCTTTATTTTTGTCTCCTGCATCATGTGGGATATAGTTCCCTGACCAGGGATCAAACCCAAGCCCCCTGCACTGGGAGCTCTTAGCCACTGGACCACCAGGGAAGTCCTCCTTAGGTTTAAAGGCCATTTGTAGTTCCATTCTGTAAGCTTTCTTTTGCTATTCCTTGTCTATTTTTTCACATATTCGGAAAATAGCAAGACTGCAGAAATGAGTACGGACAAGTACAGGGGAGAATCCAGTGGACAAGCTTTGCTTGTCCTTCAGAGAAAGGCAAGTGGGTGAAGAGATACCTTTCTCTGAGAATCCACTTCGGAGGACCAGTGTTGTGTCAAATAGGCCAGCCCTCCGTCTCTGAATCCCTCTTCTAACTGAGGATGCACTCTTTGACTCCCCATCAAGATCTTAATAGGGAGTGGGCTGTGAGAAGCAGATTCTATTCCAACACTAATTGAATATCAGAACTCTTCTATCAGCATATTTTCTTGAAGAATAGTTGACTTATAATGTGCTAATTTGTTCTACACTGAAGGTTGTCAAGAGACCAGTAGGTCTGCTTATCCCCTGGGAGAGGCTGGCAGCAGATGCCTCAGCCGCCTGACCCAGCAATGCCAGGCTCGCCCCTGGCCCAGGGACCTGTGCAGGTAAGACGGTGGGAGGGAAAGCAGAGCCTTCAAACACAGTCTCCAAGGCCCCAAGGGAGACCAAAATGTTAGCTTCCTGTTTTTTCCTAGAAGCAATATCCTACTTCTGCTTCCAATCCAGAGAAATGAGAGTGATCTCAATTTGAACAAAATCTTTTCCAGTCCAGTCTCATGCATTGGGCATGGTTAGCTTCCACACTCCAACCCCATTGTCTTCCATGGGTCCCCCTTGATGCTGCTTCTTCTGAAAATGGAAACGCCTATGTCTCACAGGCTCCAGAGAGGCGGATGAAGTTATGGATAGGAAGGCACAGTGCTCATGAGATGTGGGTCTGCACAGCTGCTACAGTCAAGGGCTGAGTTGGAAATTTCCACAAATATCTTGGTTCAGCAGATAATGAGATTTTATAAGGAAAGCATCCAACTAGGGATGGGCCCCCTGACTATGTTACTTTCCTTTTCAAAATATCCCTGGGGTTCTCCAGTGCTTACAGAGTCAAGTCCCAAATCCATGAGGCTGCTGAAACCAAACTCCAACCATGCTTGTCAGCCACTGGAGCCTTCTAGAGATGCTTGTGCAGCTGGCAAGTGGAATACACATCCTGGGGGTGAAGCTTTGATCAGAATCCCTTTTCCACTTTCACACAAGATAAGATTCCGACCTCAGATGCATTTTGTCCCCCCGGATGCAGCCGTGGGCTGCACTCAGCAGTGGTCAGCTCAACCACATCCTTGTCCTGCCCCCTGCCCTCACTTCTGCTCTCCAATACAGCAGTAACAGTGCATGAGGACTTTCCTTCCTCAGACTCTGCTTTCTGGAGAAACCAACTAAGACGTCCTTATTTCCACCCAACAAAACACTCACCACTAATTTAATCATCGTATTTTGAGACCATTGTGTGTTTGAGGCCATAGAAGGAAAGGGTCAGAATCCACAGTGTATTTGAATACTGGTCCCATCACTTACTGGCTGTGCAACCTTGAGCAAGTTGCTGTGGTAGATACTGTGGATCAGTTTGTCCAAACGTCATTCTACACTCCTTCTAGTGGGGCACTGAAATGTGTATCTACTTTCTGTTGTTGTTTTTAAAAATTCTTTTATTATACTTATTGTTAGTTTATTTATTAATACTTTTATGTGTGGCATGCCGTTTCTTAGTTTCCCACCCAGGGATTGAATCTGAGCCCCTGCATTGGAAGCATGGAGTCTCAATCACTGGATCTCCAGGGAAGTCCTTGAAATGTGTATTTTCTCCATAGTGATGCAGCCAGCATTCTGGATGTGAGTCAGAGGTGTGAGACTTGAAAGGCAGAACTGAACTGGAGACTATTTTCCTCCTTGTGGGCTTCTCCTGGTGAGCAATCTGTGATGACTTTATCCTGTGATGATGCTCCATTATCCTGGGTGTTGAGAGGCAGCCACAATGACAGGATGGTCTGCATGCTTGCTCTTCATACCCCTAGTTAGAACGAAATGAACAGGCTGCTATTTTCAGTTGGTGAAAGACTATTGGCTGAATAACCGGTGAATCTGAAGGTAGAACTTTCAAAACAACAGCTTTCAAGGAGTAACACCTGAACTGGCCCTAAGATTGGCGTAACTGCAAAAGTCAGCGTGAGCAGAGATTCCTCTTTTGGAAATGATGCTTCTCCTTGCCAGAGGACTTCCTTCGAGCATACTCTCAGCTCTACTGTCTGTTGCGATGTGACTGGGGAAAGCACTTGGACACTCTCAACTGTTCCTGTCTATAACAGATCAGTGATGATCCTGACCCCGGGTGAGGTCGTGGGTGCAGGAGTGTCTTTGGCAGACTGTCTGCCAGAAAGTCCTTGGCTGTAAGTGTGTCTATCCAAATCTGTGTCTGTGTGTAGATGGATCCACGTGGGTCTATATGTGTGTATCTGGATGGATCTTTCACGTCTGTAAATATTTAGCTGGTGAATCCGTGTGAGTTTCTAGGAACACGTGACTGTGTTCATGACCAAATTTGTGTGCACATTGCTGGTGGGTATATCTATCTATGTTGTGGGTGTGTGTTGTGTATGTGATGGTGCATGCAGTGTTCGGCAACGATTGTGCATGGATATGTCTTTGCCTGCACATTCTCTACCTGAATGATTTCAGATGAATACATCTAACTTTGCCATCAGGTTGACCAGTTGTCCTCCTATACTTGTGTGTGGAGTGTGGGTATGTGTGTATACACACCCCCGCCCCCAACACACACATCGCTTCCAGTGCTCACCAGAAGAAAGCGCCTTGCCCACTACGTCACAGCAGGACTTGGACTGCCTACAATAAAGCTGGTTTGTGGCTTGCTCCTCACATCCACATGACCAAGTTTCCACGACTGTCCTCGAGTGGCAGAGGAGTATTGTACCTTCTGGAGTTGGGAACCCAAGCATGAGAGAGCATTGTGCAGGCTCCAACCCACAGGAAGTTCTGAAGAGTGGGAGGTGAAATATACACCCCCTGGAGGTGGGAACACATCACCAGGGAGTGGGCGGGGTGGTGAGTGGAGGCTGTTACACCATGTTTCTGTTTGGTGAGTCAGTCGGCAGTTGATGGTGGTGGAAAGAACCTTCCTTCTGGCCTCTACATGCGAGGGTTTCTGCCCCTGAGAAGTGGACCCCAGAATACGCTATCTTCCCATGTGACTCTGCATAGGAAATGGTGGAGCTACCAGCAACCCCACTACCCAGGAGCTGTTTATGGGAGGTGTACTCTGTGCCAGGCACTGAACTAAACCCTTTACACACTATCTCATTTGATTCTCCAAACAACTCTATGCAGTGGATACTATTACTGGTTCCATTTAAAAAATGAGAAACTGAGGCCTAGTAAAGCTAAATAACCTGCCCAAGGTCACACAGTTGAGAGGTAGTAAAGTCAGCTTTTGGATTAATTCACGCAGTCTAAACTCAAAACACTATTCATAATAATCACAGGGCATTTCATGGTCTCCTGCCTCCATTTTTCAGAGAACACGAAAGTAGGTGGCAGGGTGCTTGCTAACAATTTGAAGTAAGACAAGTGTAAGGAAGGTATTGGTGCCTTTAAAAAAATCTTAAATTTTTTTAGCAAGGGTGCAAAGTCTATGCAGTCTTGCCAACAAAAGATGTTGGGACAATTGGAAAATGATTTTGGACCTAGGAGCCCTCATACTAGCAAACTATTCACTGAGTGTGAGGGTGGAGCACAGGCGTTTTCAGACATGCAAACATTTTACTTCCTGTATACGCTTTCTCAGGAAACCACTGGAGAATGTGTTCCCATCAAAACTGTGGGAAAAAAATAAGAAAAAGGACCACACAACACCCAGGAAATGGGGTTTTGCTATAGGAAAGCAACAAACGAAAAATTGTGGCTGACAGCTGGACAGTAGGTCTGGAAATACCAATCCATACAAAAATAAAAACACGGAAAATTTTAGGAGGAGGTATTCAGGGCAAAAACACACACATAATACTCTGATGGTTTAGACCATGGAATAAATAGGTCTGAGAGAAAATATTTTTAGAAAATGAAGTAAATGAAAAAAGTGAGGAAATAATTGACTCCAGAAAAAAACAAATGTTGTACACAAAGTAAACACAACTGGAGCATACTACTTCATTCAAGAGTGAGTGTATTTAAAGTTACATTAAGGTGGATAAACATTAATTCAATAAAAATTATCATATAGCTGTATGGGTAGATGCAGAATAAAAGCCTTCGCTACTATTGTAAGCAGTCAATACGTAAGGTGCAAAATGAATGAGTCAAGGGATATTGATAAAAACAATATTTATAAAAAAGAGTAAAATAATACAAGCAGCAGTTTAACTTTTTTTTTTTTTTTTAGGATTTTAAAATGATTGCTCTGGGACACAGGAGTTTAGGTCATAGAAAGTAGACAAGTCCTTTTTCCTATATGACTTTTAGTACCTTGTGCACACACTTGGCTAAAAAAACTAATGTAAAAATCAGCCAAGAAAAAACCCACAAGTGTTTGGCAGAGGATTCTTTGTAAAATTTACTAGTAACCTTGATATAGAATATAAATTAAAAATAAACTCTTGACATTTCTATGTCCAGCACTTTATTGAGAATGGACATTCTGAAATGCACGTCCATGTCAAAATACAGATATTAGATAAATGAGAGCAAACATATTTTTAAGACATTGCTGAACTTACGAGTCAAAGAGAGTCTTCAGTGAACAAAGAATCAGACGTTTAACAACAAAAATCAACGTGGTTCAAACGCAGAATGAAACATACAGCTGAAACCAGTGTGACAGTCAGAAGACTGGCCCAGGTTAATCTGAGCCAGGTCTCTAGTCAAGACTAGGGCACTGTTGGTTAAAACTTCCTCTTCTCCACAAGCAGAATTTCAACCTGGCGAAGTAGGTTAACCTGAGAGCCCTCACATGAAACCAGGTCTTCAGTTAAAAAGATAAATTTAGAAATCTGCCTGCTCGTGATGTAAACCAACAAGAAAGTCAGTCTGTCTTCACTGATACTGGATTTAAAAAATTTCAATAGTATTTCCTAATGTTTTGCAACACAGTGTTACTCTCATATAAAGCTGGGGTCAGAATTTCAGCACATTCCCAGACCGGGAAAGCCCAAGGCAAGAAATTCAGCTGAAATGGCACTCTTAGTTGGTAATACCCTCTAGCAATTGGCAGAAACCAAAGCAATTCAGGTAATTCAGGATTCCCTCATTTAAAGTTCAACCAAATTTGAGCTCAGCATAAAATCTAGTGAGTCTTCAGTTCAGTTCAGTTCAGTTCATTCGCTGATGTATGCAAAACAAGCCAGCAGGAGCGAGGCTCAAAAGGAACAGAAGGAGTGACTGAGGCACATGCAGAGACTAGACAGTGAAATTGTTAAGCAAGTATATAAAGCAAGTATGTTTAAAGTATTTGAAAAGGATGTTTAAGATGAAAGAAAGAAGAGGCATTTATCCCAACCAGAAATTTCAAGGTAGGTTTCCTAAGGGGGATGATGACTGAGCGAGATGTGGACAATTAAGAATGACCCAGGTGAATGGGGTGCGGCAGAGGCACTTGCGTGATCCTGGCTGTCACCCACAACCCCCTTCCCTCCAAAGCAGTGGGGCCCACTGACTCAGCGGACCTCTGAGATAAGGGAAAAGTCCACCGTCCCTCTGCAGCGGGCGACCACTGTGATGCTAGGGACGCCGGGAACAGCAAGGCACCGAGAAATCTAGGGGCACAAAAAGCAATAACACAGGCACAGAGCCAACACTACTGACAGAGGCAGCGGAGCGGGGAAGGTGCCAGCCCTCAAACCCTACAAAAACCAGAGGCAGCGCAGGCAGGACGATCCCAAAACTTGTGCTAAAGCGCCACCTAATGGAAACCAGAAGAAAAGACCCCAACTTCTAAATTGAATCCTTGTTTAGTCGCTAAGTCGTGTCTGACTCTTGTGTGGCACTGTGGACATAGCATGCCAGGCTCCTCTGTCCATGGGATTTCCCAGGCAAGAATACTGGAGTGGGTTGCCATTTCCTTCTCCAGGGAATCTACCCGAACCCCGGGTCAAACCTGTGGCTCCTGTTTTGTCTCCTGCATTGCAGGCAGATTCTTTACCACTGAGCCACCAGGGAAGCTGGTTGAATCTTTAGCATCAGGCAGAAGGATGCTCCCAACTTCAAATGGCAGACAGATCATCGGACATCATGAAGAGCTACGTTAAAACTGTACAACAATAATAAAATGACAGTCCTCCATAAACCAAACTGAAAGATGTGGGATATTGCATTCTAACCGATGAAGAATGAATTGGTTCTTGGTGAAACAGCTATCATGATGAAACGCAACAAACTACAAGAAAACTCAGAAAGGCAGTCCAGTGAATTTAGGAATAAAATGAGTGAACAGAAGACTTTACCAAAGAGACTGAAACTCTAAAAAAGAATCCAAATAATTTTGTAGTGAATAACTCAATAAATGATATGAAGAATGCGTTAGAAAGCACTGGAAATAGAGCAGACCACATAGAAGAAGAAATCTAGAAATAATACGTGGAGAGGAGGAAATAGAAATAAGACATAAAATACAAGGAAATTCTACAAAAACTATATGACTCTTTTAGGAAGGACAACATTAAGGTAACAGGTATCCCAGAAAAATAAGACAGGGAGAAGGGAGCAGTCAATGTAAGACATAAATAAATAAATAGGGAATATAAAATTATAGCTGAGAACTTCTCAAGCATGGGGAAGGAACCAGATATACAAGTCCACAAAGCCAGTGAAAAGAAAGCAGATGTAGCCATACTTAGAACAGACAAAACAGACCTCTAGAAAAAATGGACAGTATATAATGTTAAAGGGGACAAGTCATTAAGAAGAAATAGCCGTTATGGCACCCATTCCAGTACTCTTGCCTGGAAAACCTCATGGGGGAGGAGCCTGGTGGGCTGCAGTCCATGGGGTCTCTAAGAGTCGGATAGGACTGAGCGACTTCACTTTCACGTTTCACTTTCATGCATTGGAGAAGGAGATGGCAACCCACTCCAGTGTTCTTGCCTGGAGAATCCCAGGGATGGGGGAGCCTGGTGGGCTGCTGTCTATGGGATCACACAGAGTCGGACACGACTGAAGTGACTTAGCAGCAATATATATGAAGACAAGAGCACTAATATATATAAAACAATTATTAACAGACCTAAAAGGAGAAATTTACAACAACATAATATTAATAGCAGTAGGGGACTTTAATATCCTACTTACATCAATTAATAGATCGTCCAGAAAGAAGTTCAACAAGGAAACAGTGGCTTTAAATGAAACATTAAAACAGTTGAATTTGATAGATTTGTATGAACATTCCACCCAGATGTAGCAGAACATATTGGATTGGCCAAAAAATTCTCTCAGAACATCTTACAGAAATGACCTAGTGAACTTTTTGGCCAACCCAATACATTCTTTTCAAGTAAGCATGGAACTCTCTCAAGAATAGACCATATATTGAAAGTTTTATATGAATTTAATAGCTTAATTTCTTGACTTAAGGGAAAAAAAAAACAAAAAACAAACAAACGAAAAAACCCAAATCAAGTCAATAAGTTTTGTTGTTGTTGTTCAATCATTAAGTCATATCTGGCTCTTGGTGACCCCATGAACTGCAGCACTCCAGGCTTCCCTGTCCTTCATTATCTCCCAGAGTTTGCTCCAACTCAGGTACATCTCATCCTCTGTTGACTCCTTCTCCTCTTGCCTTTAATCCTTCCCAACAGCAGTCTTTTCTAATGAGTCAGCTCGTTGCATCAGGTGGCCAAAGTATTGGAGCTTCAGCATCAGTCCTTCCAGTGAAGTTCAGGGTTGATTTCCTTTAGGATTGACTGGTTTGATCTCCTTGCTGTCCAAGAGATGATCAAGAGTATTCTCTAGCAGCATAGTTTGAAAGCATCAGTTCTTCAGTGCTCAACTTTTTTATGGTCCAACTCTCACATCCATACATGACCACTGGAAAAACCATAGCTTTGACTGTATGGACCTTTGTTGGCAAAGTGGTGTCTCTGCTTTTTAATAAGCTGTCTAGTTCTGTCAAGTCAATAACTTTAAGAAGATTGAAATCATATCAAGCATCTTTTCTAAATAAAATAGTATGAAACTAGAAATCAACTACAAGCAAAACGCTGGAAAATCATAAATATGTGAAGACTGGATAATATACTGATGAACACCTATTGGGTAAACAAGGAAATCAAAGGAGAAATAAAAATACTTGAAGATAAATGAAAATATGATATCCCCAAATCTATGGGATGCAATAAAGGTGGTACTGAGAGAAAAGTTTGTAGAAATACAGGGTTATCTGAAGAAATAAGAAAACTTTCAAGTAAATGATCTAACCTTACATCTAAAGGAACTAGAAAAAGAATAAATGAAGCTCAATGTCAGTAGGATAAAGGAAATAATAGAGAGTAGAAATAAACGAAATTGAGACTAAAATAATAGGAACAAGCAATGATACTGAGCCAGTTCTTTAAAAAGATACACAAAATTGGCAAACTTTTAGCTAGAATCACTAAGAAAAAGCTTTGATAAATAAAATCAGAAACAAAAGAGGAGAAATAACTCAGATACCACAGAAACACAAAGGATTATCAGAGAACATTATGTACATCTATCCACCAACAAATTGGGGAACTTAGAAGAAATGAGCAAATTCTTAGAATCATACAGCCTTCCAAGACTGGATCACGAATAAACAGAAAATCTGAATAGATTGATCACTAGTATAGAGATTGAAAAAGTAATGAAAAAGCTCCCCCAAAATAAAAGTCCAGGACCAGATGGCTTCACAGGTGAATTCTACAAACATTCAGATAAGAGTTAATAACCATAATTCTCTACAATAGAATATTACTCAGCCATAAAAAGAACAAAGTTTTGCTATTTGCAGCAAGGTGGATGAACTTGGAGGGGACTATGCTAAGTGAAATAAGTCAAAGACAAAAACAAATATTGTATTATATCACTTATATGTGGAGTCTAAGACAAAGAAAGCAAACTAATGAATATAACAAAAAGAAGCAGACTCACAGATACAGAAAACAACCTAGTGGTTACCAGTAGAAGCTACATGCTTGGGTGTAAGATAGGCTACAAGGATTCACTGTGCAACTTGGAGAATACAGCCAATATTTTGCAATAATTATAAGTGGAGTAACCGTTAAAATTTGTATAAAAAATAATTATAGATAATTTGATGACAAAAATTCCATTCTTTCAAACTATTCCAAAAATTAAAAAGGAAGGAAGACTTCTTAACTCATTTTAAGAGGCAACATCACTCTGATAACAAAACCAGACAAGAAAACACATAAAGAGAAAATACAGGCTAGTATCACTGATAAAAAAAAATAGATGGCAAAAGTCCTCAACAAAATATTAGCAAACCAAATATAGCAATAGGATTATACACCATGATCAAGCGGAATTTATTGTAAGAATGCAAGGATGGTTTAATGATTTCAGGTCAATCAATGTGTTATACCACTTTTCAAAAACAGAGGAAAAGGCCATATTTTGATCTCAATAGATGAAGACAAAGCATTTAACAAGATTCTATATACATTTATGATAAAGATCTGTCAATAAAATAGGGATGAAAGAAATGTACTTCAAGATGATAAAAGCCATATATGACAAACCAGTTTATGGTTCAACATAATAAATACTCAATGGTGAAAAGTTGTCCATATAAAATTACAAAAAGACAAGAATGTCCACTTTGGCTACTCTTATTCAACACAGTATTGGAAGACATAGCCAAAGCAATGAGGCAAGAAAAGGAAATAGAAGATATTCAAATTAGAAAGGAAGAAGTAAAACTGTTGCTGTTTGTGCATGACTTGGTCTTATATACAGAAAGCCCTAAAGACTCCACCAAAAAACTGTTAGAAATAATATACAAATACAGTAAGCTTATAGTGAAAAAATCAACATACAAAAGTCTATTGCACTTCTACATGTTAACAATGAGTCAGCTGAAAAAATTAATAAACAACCCCATTTATAATCACAACAAAAAGAATAAAATACCTAAGAATAAATTTAACTGAAAAGGTTAAACTGAAAACCATTAGACATATTGTTGAAAGAAATTGAAAAAGACAAGAACAAATGGAAAGGTACTCCATACTCATGAATTAGAAGAATTAATATTGTTAAAATGTCCATATTACCTAATAGAACTATTATATGGTCCAGCTATCCCACTTCTGAATATTTATCCAAAAAAAAAACCCCATTAATTCAAAAAGTTGTACATGGGCTTCCCTGGTGGCTCGGTGGTGAAGAATCCACCTGACAATGTGTGAGACATTTATTCAATACCTGATCTGGGAAGATCCCGCATGCTGCAGAGCAACCGAGCCCATGCACCATGGCTGCTGAGCCTGTGCTCTAGAGCCTAAAGGAGCTGCAACTACTGAGTCCTTGTGCTGCAGCTACTGAAGCCAGCACACCCCAGAGCCTGTGTTCTGCAACAAGAGAAGCCACAGCCAGGAGACGCCTGTGTACCACAACTAGAGAGTAGCCCCCACTCATTGCAATTAGGGAAAAGCCTGCACAGCAATGAAGACCCAGCATAGCCAAAAATAAAAATAAATAAAATTATAAAAAAATTATGTGCACCTCTATGTTCATGCAACACTATTCAAAACAGCCAAGATACAGAGATAACCCAAGTGCCCATCAACATATGAATGGGTAAAGATGTAACACACACACACATACTTACACAACGGAATATTACTCTTCCACAAAAGATGAAATTGTGCCATTTGTGACAATGTGGATTGGATGCTAAGTGAAACAAGTCAGAGAAAGAGAAATATCATGTGATTTCACTCATATATAGAATGCAAAAACAAACAAAACTCCCACACAAAGCAAATCAACGAAAAAAACAAATCAAACAAAAACAAGTATATAGATACAGAGTAGTGGTTGCCAGAAGGGAAGAAAGGGAGGAAGGTGAAATGTTTAAAGGGGACCCACTGCATGATGATGAGTGGAAACTGAATCTGAGGTGATGAGGATGCTGTAGGGTAAACATGGAAATAGAACGTTGTACACATGAAACTTACATAATGTTATAAACCAGTGGTACCTCGGTTAAAAAAAAAAATATATATATATATATATATATACACAAAAAGGGAGAAGTATTACCCAGGTGAAGAAAAGTGTGAAGGGAACTGAAGGGAATCCAGTGTGTATCACCATACACAAAGACATGCCAGCACTGAGCAACAGGAAGGGCTCATGGGGAGCCAAAGCCTTTCTCAGTTCAGTTCAGTTCAGTCGCTCAGTCGTGTCCGACTCTTTGCGGCCCCATGAATCGCAGCATGCCAGGCCCCCTGTCCATCACCAAAGCCTCTCTCTACTGCTAGAGTGAAAAGTGCAGAGCAGGGTGCAGTGGTGGTAGAAGCCGGAAGGATGCCTAGCCGAAGGCTTGAATACTCTGTCAGGGCTTCTTCCCCAGTGGCGCTGGCGGTGAAGAATCTGCCTGCAATACAGGAGACCCGTCAGGACTCGGGTTCGATCCCTGGGGTGGGAAGATCCCCTGCAGAAGGAAATGGCAGCCCACTCCAGTATTCTTGCCTGGAAAATTCCATGGACAGAGGAGCCTGGCGGGACAGCCCACGGGATCGCAAAAGAGTCGGACACAACCTAGCAGCTAAACAAATGAAACAATGCTGTATTAAGAAGCACGGACTTTCCTTAGTAGGCAATAGAATCACTGAAGAGCTGGGGGAATGTCACGGACATTTGTGTTCTCGGTAGAATGCTCTGAGACGCATGAGAGGAAAGAATGGATGAGGGGAAAAGCTGGAGGGGTGGAGACTGGCCTGCACAATTTAGGGGGAGCCACGATGGCTTGAATTACCAGAAGAGAAACACATCTGAGAAGTATTCAGCACATAAGACAGACAAAACCTTAGTTATGGGGAGATCGAGAGGGGAAGGACATAGAATTTCCCTGGTGGTTCACTGGATAAGAATCTGCCTAGCAATTCAGGGAACATGGGTTTAACCCTTGGTTGGGGAACATCCAACAGCCCTTGGAGCAAAAAAGCCCAAGAGTTGCAACTAGTGAGCATGCATGCTCTGGGGCCTGTGTGCCACAGCTAGAGTCTGTGCATCATAACAACAGATCCCACGTGATGCGAGTTAAATCCTGCACGATGCCACTAAGACTCAATACAGCCACAATAAATTAAAATAATTATAAATCACTAGTTCTTATATCCAAGTACCTGATTTTTAATGATTCTGATAGTCTAGCAAATCGATATACCAGAAACCTGAAAATCCAGTCTATTTTTGATGCTGCTTCCTGGACTACCTGGACATCAGGACGGAGGGAAGGGAGGCTACTAGCTTCTGAAGTGGAGCAGGACCCTACGGTCCATACCTATCTCCCCAACTGCCACCCCATGTCCTCTGCTTGCCTTTTGTCTGTGGAAAATTTTAGTCAAAGAGTAAATTAAATCAGAGAAATGAGAACTGCAGAAACAAAGGAAAACAGTCAAGGAGACCAAATAATAGTCACGTAGTCATTAAGAATAACCCAAGGAGCTTTAGTTCTCTCTCAAGGGCTACAGATAATATTCTGAGCCACATCCTACAAGCTGTCTTATAGATACTAGACATCAGAGTGAAGTTAGCTATGTGATGACCAGACTCTACCCATGGCATGGGGTTCCACAGTTCCAAGAATTGGCCTCAAAGAAATGGAAACAAACTGACTCTGGAACTGAAGATTAACCGTACCTAAAACAACCAAGATGATGCAGGTCAGACCACCAGTGACCCATCTGAAGATGACTGTGAGAGCTGGCTATGCTCTGACATGGAGCCCCCTCCTTCTGCCTGTGAAAGCTCTTACCCCACTGGTTGTTTTTGTTTGGGGAGAGTTGGCCTTTGGACACATATCCACAACCCGACCCCCCCGTTGCTGGCATCTAAAATAAAGCGAACTTTTCTGTCCACCAACCTGGCCTGTTTATTGACTTTGAGA
The DNA here is from genome assembly GCA_917880005.1 of Nanger dama. Lineage (NCBI taxonomy): Eukaryota > Metazoa > Chordata > Mammalia > Artiodactyla > Bovidae > Nanger > Nanger dama. The sequence goes on along the minus strand of CAKJTW010000009.1, from coordinate 40,376,810 downwards.
GATGAGCAGCTGGTCCCTCACCACACTCTTTTGGTAACAGATTTTGGAGCCCAACCTGGGGCTGGCTACTGCTGGCTACCTTTGGCTACAGCTTGGTGCTATGCTTTCATGGCACCTGGCTATCCTGGGTTTTCCCGGGGAGAGCTGTGGCCACGATGGTGTATCAGACTGCCGCTCGTGGCTAGCTAGCCCCAAGTTGGGGATTTGGGCGACATTCCTAGCAGCTGCCAAAGCTATTTGTTTTGAGGATCCTCTCTTTTTCTTCCCTGCTTAGTACTGGCTGCCAACTTATATTTCTCCTTGGTGGAATGGAAACTTGTATTTGGGATGAGCTGATGAGCTCCAAGACCAGGTAAGTCTGCTGATGTGCACATAGGCAATATTCCCATTTGTGAGTGCTAGTGCTACTTGGGCATTCTTGCAACTGGTTCTGGGATGTGTTTGATGTTGAGAACTGTTTGTGGACTTGAAGTGCTATTTCAGCCTTATGCCAGTTGGTTCTGATGTGTGTCTGAAGTTGAGGACCGTTTGTGAACACTGATTGGTATTTGGGCCTTTTTGCCAATTGATTCTGACATCTGACTACTATTAACAAACCTTTGTTTGGGACACTGGTCACCGTCAGAGAGGGTTTACGACAAATCTGTCCTTTGGTGTGTGAGTGTGTATTCCATTTGTGTGAAATGAACACTGACCTTTTCCAGTCCTGTTGCCACTGCTGATTTTTCCAAATTTCCTGACATATTGAGAAACCCATGAACAAAATGAAAAGGTACATATATACAATGGAATATTACTCAGCCAGAAAAAGGAATGCATTTGACTCAGTTCTAATAAAGTAGATGAAATCAGAGGCTATTATACAGAGTGAAGCAAGTCAGAAAGAGAAAAATACATATCATATATTAACACATGTATATGGAGTTTAGAAAGATGGTACTGATGAACCTGTCCGCAGGGCGGCAATGGAGATGCAGACGCAGAGACCAGACTTGTGGACACAGTGAAGGAAGGAGAGGGTGGGACGAATTGAGAGAGTGGCATTGAAACTTCTATGTTACCACATGCAAAATTAGATAGTCAGTGGAAATTTGCTGTATGATGCAGGGAGCTCAAACCCAGTGCTCTGGAACAACCTAGAGGGTGGATGTGGTGGGTGGTGGGAGGGAAAATCAAGAGGGAGGGCACATAGGTATACTTAAGTGTGGCAGATTCATGTCGATATATGTCAGAAACCCACACAACATTGTAAAGCAATTATCCTCCAATTAAAAGTAAATAAATTAAAAATTTTAAAAATGGTCCATCTTGGATACAGGCAAAGGATGTAGATATCGTAGTGTATCAACAAAAAGGAATGTAATAAATGCATTTTAAAGGAATTAACTAACATTACATCTACAAAGATGAATAAATATATTAAATTAAATATATTAAATATATAATATATTAAATAAACATTATGCTGAAAAGATATTCAGTATGATACCAAATCAAGCTTAAAAACATGTAAAACAATAACATAATTTTGTAGAGATTCATATGTTGGTATTAAAAGTACAAAGATTCATCACTGATGTGAGCTCCAAAAAAGAAAGAGGAGTTAATAAATATAATAATCAAATCAATGCAAAACAAAACAACAACAAAAAAGAATATCCAGGGCTTTGTGCCAGACTACCGGTTATGTCTCTACCTGCTTTTTTTTAAAAAAATTTTTAAAATACTTTATTCTACATTACAATACTGTATTTGTTCTGCCATACATTGACATGAATCAGCCCCAGGTGTCCACGATCTCCCAATGCCGAAGCCCCCTCCCACCTCCCACCCCACATCCTCTCCCTGAATCATCCCGTGCACCAGCCCCATGCATCCTGCATCCTGCATTGAACATAGACTGGTGCTTCATTCTTACAAGATAGTATACATGTTTCAATGCCGTTCTCCCAAATCATCCCACCCTCTCCCTCTCCCTCAGAGTCCAAAAGTCCGTTCTATACCCCTGAGTCTCTTTTGTTGTCTCACATAGAGGGTCATCATTACTCTCTTTCTAAATTCCATATATATGTGTCAGTATACTGTATTGGTGTTTTTCTTTCTGGCTTACTTCACTCTGTATGAGGCGTTTCTCCGGCTCTGCCCCATTTTTATGGCTCACATTCTCCCTCTGGTGGTAGCTTTCTGCAATGGCAGATTAATTCCTCCTGATGCAGAGGAAACAGACTCAAAGCTCTCGGTAAACCTTGTAAACTCCAAGACTTGCTGTTCTCAAAGTAAAACGATAAATATCTCCCCCAAATATTTAAGAAGTTCCGTCTTCCTGAGAACTGCACAATTAAAGTGGATTTGCTTGGTTACAAATGGGGATGTGGATTTGGGGTGTGGTGTAGTTTAGTTTGATTTTGGACATTGAGAATTAAAGAGGAGAGGAATCTGGAGAAATATTTGAAAGAGCAGGTAGAACGCTGTGCACTTGCATGCTCATCTGCACTGAAGCTTGCTTGACAGTTTGCTTTGCTTGTTAACCTAATTTTTCGTAATGATAACTGAGCCCGTGTTTCTCTCATTTTTCTTTCCTCATAACAGAAAACAAAAGTTCACCATTATATGTATATTGTTCGTTCACAAACTGATATTTCTTATCAAATTTTTCCTGCTTCTTATGTCTCGGAACTAAGTAGTTCTTTTTGAGTATATTGGGCATAGGATCGGTTTCCAGTGCGTTTATTTCGTTCATTCACTGTACTTGCCTTAATTCTTTCCGTGTATGTTCACATTCTTTTATGAAGCAAAGGCTATAAGCTCAACCATTTACTATACTAAAAAATATTTAATTTCCCTTTCTTTTCCAAGCAAATTGTTACAATAACTTCTTGCATTTCAAATCTTAAACTCGACTCCTGAATACAGTTTGCAGTGTTAATATTATGAAAGTGGAAGTGTTAGTCATTAAGTCTTGTCTGTCTCTTTGGGATCCCATGGACCATAGCCCACAGGCTCCACTGTCCATTGGATTCTCCAGGCAAGAATATTGGAGTGGGTAGCCATTCCCTTCTCCAGTGGATCTTCCCAACCCAGGGATCAAACCTGTGTCTCTTGCATGCAGGCAGATTCTTTACTGTCTGAGTTATATGTCTATGTTAAGGATGAATTATGGCAGAAGAAATTGATTGGCTCCAGATGTCTGGTTGTTGGTCTCCCTTGCTGCTTGCTGGTAATCTTGCTTTCAGTTTCTAAGTAGACCTTCTTCCATCAGTTCAGAATCTGTTGAGAGGTTTTTCATTCTAAAACTCGTTGTCAAAAAAATTAGTTGATCTAAGAATGAAATGGAAAATTCTATTTGAGCCAAATTTGAGGGTCAAAACCCGGAAGAGCATCTCAGAAAGCCCTGACAACTGTTCCTCCCATTAGAATTCAGCACACAATTAAATAAGTTTTTTAAGACAGGGTGCTATACATTAAATGACATATTATTACTATTTTCTAAAATGTATTTTTAATTGTACAATAATTACTTTACAATGTTGTATTGGTTTCTTTTGTGCAACAGCATGAATCAGCATAAGTGTCCCTATGTCTCCTCCCTCTTGAACCCCTTTCCCATCCCCCATCCCACTCCTCTGGGTTGTCCCAGAGCCCCAGGTTGAGCTCCCTGTGTCACACAGCAACTTCCCTCTAGCTATGTGCTTTATATTTGGTAATGTATACGTCTCAGTGCTACTTTCTCAATTCATCCCACCCTCTCCTTCCCCTGCGGTGTCCACAGATCTGCTCTCTACATCAGCATCTCTATTTCTGCCATGCAGTACCCTTTTCCTAGATTCCATATACATGCTTTTAATATTTGATACTTTTTCTTTTCGACTTACTTCACTCTGAGTGTATTATTGACAATTTACACAATCCAGATCTTAGCCTCATCATGGTGAGTCATGTGACCCCTTACAAGATCGAGAAGAAAGGTCTCTTAACGAGTTGGGTTGTTGATGCTGCGAGAATACTGCCCTTCTTGGCTGAGCATGTATTTCTGCCAATGGGTGAAGTCTGGTTGTTGCATAAATGTAGATCCACAATGCAGAGTGAGAGGAGCGTGCTCAGTCACTTCAGTCATGTCCGACTCTCTGTGACGCTGTGAACCATAGCCCATCACGCTCCTCTGTCTGTGGGATTCTCCAGGCAAGAATACTGGAGTGGGTTGCCATGCCCTCCTCCAGGGGAATCTTCCTGACCAAGGGACTGAACCTGTGTCTTCTGCATCTCCTGCATTGCAGGTGGATTCTTTACCGACTGAGCCACCAGCAGAGAGAGAGGATACCAAAAGGTAGAGAGGAATTTTTTAGGTTTATATTTTTCTTGTTTTGCCATAGAATATGAATTTTATTTCACAAACCCTTATGAGGAAAACACTGGGCTGATACCAGAACTGTTTTCCCCCTTCAATTGTGGTAGCTGGTCTCCCTTTCTGAAAATAAGTAATATTATATTTACATCTTGGGAATATACACAATGACAAGTTTTTACATTCGAAATGTGATGTGAAATATCACTTGCAAAATAAAATTAAGTCTGAGTAAACAGAATAAAATTGAGAAGGAAATGCCCAATGTGTCAACAGGAAAGAGAGTTGTAGCAACAGGATTGAATGTCAGGGAAAGGGGTGGAAAAGGGAGCCCTACACTGTGTAATATTTAACTTAAATGTTAATTATTAAATATTAAACTTTGTACAATATTTAAACAGTCTACAAATACTTAGGGTAGTTCTTATTACTTTTGGTGTTTTTTACTTTTTAATTATTTTCAAGATAAATGATATTTAAGAAAAGGAATGAGAGGAGAAAAGATGGCAGAGGAATAGGATGGGGAGACCACTTTCTCCTCACTACTTCATCAAAAGAACATTTCAACACTGAGTAAACCCCACAAAACAACTTCTGATTAATGGCAGAGGACATCAGGCCTCCAGCAAAGCAGATCACTGGCTTCAAAAACAGGTAGGAATAAATATAAAAGATGAAAAAAGAGACAAAGGAGGTAGGGAGGGAGCCCCGTCCCTGGAAGGGAATCCCGTCCCGGGAAGAGACTCTTAAAAAGAGAGGTTTCCAAACATCAGGAAACACTCTGGCAGCAGAGTCTGTGGCGAGCCCTGGAAGCACAGAGGGCAACATAACAGGAAGGAAAAATAAATAAATAATTAAACCCAACAGATTACGAGTTCAACAGTAAAACCCCCAGCGGATAAGCAGCGCAAACGCCTGCATCCGACAGCAGCAAGTGGGGGTTGGGCAGGGAGGAGTGCGAGGTGCCAGCGACAGTGCTTTCTAAGAATTGGGCTGCGGGAGACGTAGGCTGCAGGGCTTTTCTCGAGGATTGGGTCGTAACGTGGCCAGGAATCGGGTCCGCGCGTGGCCAGACAAACTATCTTGGACTAGCGAAATGCTCGAACATAAGACACCGACAGGCCCGGGCACAGAACAAAGGACGGATCGGCGGAAATAGCCAGCGGCAGACCATCCCCCTCCAGTGACAGGCAGCCAGAGCCTTAAGTGCTGGAAGGGGGGCAATCGCAGCTCAAGAGAGACGTTACCTACCAAATTGCAAGCAGGTTTCTTTGCTAATTAAGACTTCTGGGGGGCTCTGGACAGTCATCATCTGCCTGAGAAACAGCCCCAGCGGCACTCCCAGAAAATTGGGCTGCACAGAAAGGCCAGAAATCACAGCAATTGCGCTCGCCAAACTCCCTAGCTACTCGGACCTGGGAAGGGCACAAAGCGCAGGCTCAACCAAATCTGCGCCTCGGAGGGCTTCCTGAGCACCGAGCCAGAGTGGCTTAGACCCGGGAGGTGCACGAAGCCTAGGGCAGGCCTCAGACGGTTATCCGCGAGAAGGGGCAAGCCCAGCGCAGAGTCCAACACCACCCTCCCTGGGTCAAGATGGAAATCAGACACCGAAGAGACCAGCAAACAGAGGAAGTCAAACAGAGGGAACTGCCTTGGTAGCGACCCCAGACAGCCCACAATGCCAGAGAAAGTGCCAGATATACCTTTACTACTTTTATGATCAAAAAAAAAATTTTTTTTGGGGGAGGTTGATGTGGAAGCGTGATTTTTGTTTTTTAAGAATTATTTTTTAAATTTTCTTTTTGAAAAATTTTTCTTCTTTTATTTTTCGTCTTTTTCCCCTAAACTTTCTTAAATTTTTAAGTCTTCTATATCTCTATTTATTATTTTTATAATCTATTATTACTTTTCAAAAAAACCCCCTATTTTTAAAGCAAACGCCGTATATAGTCTTTTTGGTGGTGGAAGTTGTCTTTTAATAATTCTGGAGTCTTTTTTTTTTCCTCCTTCTTCTTTTCTTTATTAATTTATTTTTGAAAATCCAATCTCTACTCCAGATTTTTAATCTTTGCATTTTGGTATTTGTTGCCAATTTTGTACATTTAAAAACCTAATCTTCAGTACCCAATTTTACATGAGTGCGAGATTACTGGCTTGACCACTCTCTCCTCCTTTAGACTCTCTTTTTTCTCCACCAGGTGGCCTCTGTCTCCTCCCTCCCCCTCCTCTTCTCTACCCAACTCTATGAATCTCTGTGTGTTCCAGAAGGTGGAGAACATTCAGGGAACTGGTTACTGGCTGGACCTGTATCCATCCTTTTCATCTCCCTCTTTTATCCTCCTGGCCACCTCTGTCTACTTCCTCCCTCTTCTCTTCCAGGTATAACTCTGTGACCACCTCTGAGAGGTCCAGACTTTGGAGCACACACAAGAAAGTGGTTACGGGCTAGCTTGCTCTCTCCTCTTTTGATTCCACCTCATCCCATTCCACTCACCTCTAACTACCTTCTCCCTCTTCTCTCCTCCAAGTAACTCAGTGATCCTCTAGGGGCGACCTTCAAGGTGGAGAAACCTATCATCTTTAACCTAGATGTTTTAACATAAGTGCTGTGTAGATGGAGAAATCATGAGGCTATTGTAAAAATAAATCTGAAAACCAGAAACAGGAGGCTTAAGTCTGAATCCTGAGATCATCAGAGAATTCCTGAATACAGGGAACATTATCCAATAGGAGCTCATCAAACGCCTTCATACCTACACTGAAACTGAGCACCACCAAGGGCCAACAAGTTCCAGAACAAGACACACCACGCAAATTTTCCAGCAACACAAGAACAAGCCCCTGAGCTTCAATATACTGGCAGCTCAAAATACTCCAAAACCATTGACGTCTCATAACCCATTACTAGACACTTTACAGCACTCCAGAGAGAAGAAATCCAGCTCCATCCACCAGAACTCCAACACAAGCCTCCCTAATCAAGAAACCTTGACAAGCCACTGATACAACCTCACACACAGTGAGGAAGCTCAATAATAAATAGAACTCCACAAATTCCCAGAATATAGAAAGGCCACCCCAAATGCAGCAATATCACCAAGATGAAGAGACAGAGGAATACCCAGCAGGTAAAAGAACAGGAGACATGCCCGCCAAACCAAACAAAAGAGGAAGAGATAGGGAATCTACCTGAGAAAGAATTCCAAATATTGATAGTGAAAATGATCCAAAATCTTGAAATCAAAATGGAATCACAGATAAATAGCCTGGAGTCAAGGATTGAGAAGATGCAAGAAAGGTTTAACAAGGACCTAGAAGAAATAAAAAAGAGTCAACATATAATGAATAATGCAATAAATGAGATCAGAAACACTCTGGAGGCAACAAATAGTAGAATATCGGAGGCAGAAGATAGGATTAGTGAAATAGAAGATAGAATGGTAGAAATAAATGAATCAGCGGGGAAAAAAGAAAAACAAATTAAAAGAAATGAGGACAACCTCAGAGACCTCCAAGACAATATGAAACGTTCCAACATTCGAATTATAGGAGTCCCAGAAGAAGAAGACAAAAAAAAGACCATGAGAAAATACTTGAAGAGATAATAGTTGAAAATTTCCCTAAAATGGGGAAGGAAATAATCACCCAAGTCCAAGAAACCCAGAGAGTGCCAAACAGGATAAACCCAAGGTGAAACACCCCAAGACATATATTAATCAAACTAACAAAGACCAAACACAAAGAACAAATATTAAAAGCAGCAAGGGAAAAACAACAAATAACACATAAGGGGATCCCCATAAGAATAACTGCAGATCTTTCAATAGAAACTCTTCAGGCTAGGAGGGAATGGAAAGACATACTTAAAGTGATGAAAGATAATAACCTTCAGCCCAGACTACTGTACCCAGCAAGGATCTCATTCAAATATGAAGGAGAAATCAAAAGCTTTACAGACAAGCAAAAGCTGAGAGAATTCAGCACCACCAAACCAGCTCTCCAACAAATGCTAAAGGATAGACTTTAGACAGGAAACACAAAAAGGGAATATAAACCTGAACCCAAAACAATGAAGTAAATGGCAACAGGAGCATACTTATCAATAATTACCTTAAATGTAAATGGGTTGAATGCCCCGACCAAAAGGCAAAGACTGGCTGAATGGATACAAAAACAAGATCCCTATATATGCTGCTTACAAGAGACCCACCTCAAAACAAGGGACACATACAGACTGAAAGTGAAGGGCTGGAAAAAGATATTCCATGCAAATAGAAACCAAAAGAAAGCAGGAGTAGCAATACTCATATCCGATAAAATAGACTTTAAAACAAAGGCTGTGAAAAGAGACAAAGAAGGCCACTACATAATGATTAAAGGATCAATCCAAGAAGAAGATTTAACAATTATAAATATATATGCACCCAACATAGGAGCACCACAATATGTAAGACAAATGCTAACAAGCATGAAAGGGGAAATTAATAATAACACAATAATAGTGGGAGACTTTAATACCCCACTCACACCCATGGACAGATCAACTAAACAGAAAATTAACAAAGAAACGCAAACTTTAAATGATACAATAGACCAGTTAGACCTAATTGATATCTATAGGACATTTCACCCCAAAACAATGAATTTCACCTTTTTCTCAAGTGCACACGGAACCTTTTCCAGGATAGATCACATCCTGGGTCATAAATCTAACCTTGATAAATTCAAAAAAATCGAAATTATTCCAAGCATCTTCTCTGACCATAATGCACTAAGGTTAGATCTCAATTACAGGAGAAAAGCTATTAAAAATTCCAACATTTGGAGGCTGAACAACACCCTTCTGAATAACCAACAAATCACAGAAGAAATCAAAAAACAAATCAAAATATGCATAGAAATGAATGAAAATGAAAACACAACTACACAAAACCTGTGGGACACTATAAAAGCAGTGCTAAGAGGAAAGTTCATAGCAGTACAGGCATACCTCAAGAAACAAGAAAAAAGTCAAATAAATAACCTAACTCTACACCTAAAGCAACTAGAAAAGGAAGAAATAGAGAACCCCAGAATTAGTAGAAGGAAAGAAATCCTAAAAATTAGGGCAGAAATAAATGCAAAAGAAACAAAAGAGACCATAGCAAAAATCAACAAAGCAAAAGCTGGTTCTTTGAAAGGATAAATAAAATTGACAAACCATTAGCCAGACTCATCAAGAAACAAAGAGAAAAAAATCAAATCAATAACATTAGAAATGAAAATGGAGAGATCATGACAGACAACTGAGAAATACAAAGAATCATAAGAGACTACTATCAGCAATTATATGCCAATAAAATGGACAACTTGGAAGAAATGGACAATTTCTTAGAAAAGTACAACTTTCCAAAACTGAACCAGGAAGAAATAGAAAATCTTAACAGATCCATCACAAGCATGGAAATTGAAACTGTAATCAGAAATCTTCCAGCAAACAAAAGCCCAGGTCCAGACGGCTTCACAGCTGAATTCTACCAAAAATTTCGAGAAGAGCTAACACTTATCTTACTGAAACTATTCCAGAAAATTGCAGAGGAAGGTAAACTTCCAAACTCATTCTATGAAGTCACAATCACCCTAATACCAAAACCTGACAAAGACGCCCCCAAAAAGAAAACTACAGGCCAATATCACTGATGAACATAGATGCAAAAATCCTTAACAAAATCCTAGCAATCAGAATCCAGCAACACATTAAAAAGATCATACACCATGACCAAGTGGGCTTTATCCCAGGGATGCAAGGATTCTTCAATATAAGCAAATCAATCAATGTAATTCACCACATTAACAAATTGAAAAATAAAAATCATATGATTATCTCAATAGATGCAGAGAAGGCCTTTGATAAAATTCAACATCCATTTATGATAAAACTCTCCAGAAAGCAGGAATAGAAGGAACGTACCTCAACATAATAAAAGCTATATATGACAAACCCACAGCTAACATTATCCTCAATGGTGAAAAATTGAAAGCATTTCCCCTAAAGTCAGGAACAAGACAAGGGTGCCCACTTTCACCACTACTATTCAACACAGTTCTGGAAGTTTTGGCCACAGCAATCAGAGCAGAAAAAGAAATAAAAGGAATCCAAATTGGAAAAGAAGAAGTAAAACTCTCACTGTTTGCAGACGACATGATCCTCTACATAGAAAATCCTAAAGATTCGACCAGAAAACTACTAGAGCTAATCAATGAATATAGTAAAGTTGCAGGATATAAAATCAACACTCAGAAATCCCTTGCATTCCTATACACTAATAATGAGAAAGTAGAAAAAGAAGTTAAGGAAACAATTCCATTCACCATTGCAACGAGAAGAATAAAATACTTAGGAATATTCCTACCTAAAGAAACTAAAGACCTATATATTGAAAACTATAAAACACTGATGAAAGAAATCAAAGAGGACGCTAATAGATGGAGAAATATACCATGTTCATGGATCGGAAGAGTCAATATAGTGAAAATGAGTATACTACCCAAAGCAATCTACAGGTTCAATGCAATTCCTATCAAGCTACCAGCAGTATTTTTCACAGAACTAGATCAAATAATCTCAAGATTTGTATGGAAATACAAAAAACCTCGAATAGCCAAAGCAATCTTGAGAAAGAAGAATGGAACTGGAGGAATCAACTTGCCGGACTTCAGGCTCTACTACAAAGCCACAGTCATTAAGACGGTATGGTACTGGCACAAAGACAGAAATATAGATCAATGGAACTAAATAGAAAGCCCTGAGATAAATCCACACACCTATGGACACCTTATCTTCGACAAAGGAGGCAAGAATATACAACGGAATAAAGACAGTCTCTTTAACAGGTGGTGCTGGGAAAACTGGTCAACCACTTGTAAAAGAATGAAACGAGATCTCTTTGTAACACCACACACAAAAATAAACTCAAAATGGATTAAAGATCTAAATGTAAGACCAGAAACTATAAAACTCCTAGAGGAGAACATAGGCAAAACACTCTCCGACATAAATCACAGCAGGATCCTCTATGACCCACCTCCCAGTATACTGGAAATAAAAGCAAAAATAAACAAATGGGATCTAATTAAAATTAAAAGCTTCTGCACAACAAAGGAAACTATATGCAAGGTGAAAAGACAGCCTTCTGAATGGGAGAAAAATATAGCAAATGAAGCAACTGACAAACAGCTAATCTCAAAGATATACAAGCAACTTATGCAGCTCAACTCCAGAAAAATAAATGATCCAATCAAAAAAATGGGCCAAAGAACTAAATAAGCATTTCTCCAAAGAAGACATACGGATGGCTAACACACACATGAAAAGATGCTCAACATCACTCATTATCACAGAAATGCAAATCAAGACCACAATGAGGTACCATTTCACACCAGTCAGAATGGCTGCGATCCAAAAGTCTACAAGCAATAAATGCTGGAGAGGATATGGAGAAAAGGGAACCCTCTTACACTGCTGGTGGGAATGCAAATACAGCCACTATGGAAAACAGTGTGGAGATTCCTTAAAAAATTGCAAATAGAACTGCCTTATGACCCAGCAATCCCACTGCTGGGCATACACACTGAGGAAACCGGAATTGAAAGAGACACATGTACCCCAATGTTCATTTGCAGCACTGTTTATAATTGCCAGGACATGGAAACAACCTAGATGTCCATCAGTAGATGAATGGATAAGAAAGGTGTGGTACATATACACAATGGAGTATTACTCAGCCCTTAAAAGAATACATTTGAATCAGTTCTAATGAGATGGATGAAACTGGAGCCGATTATACAGAGTGAAGTAAGCCAGAAAGAAAAACACCAATACAGTATACTGACACATATATATGGAATTTAGAAAGATAGTAATGATGACCCTGTATGTGAGACAACAAAAGAGACACAGAGGTATAGAATGGACTTTTGGACTCTGAGGGAGAGGGAGAGGGTGGGATGATTTGGGAGAAAGGCATTGAAATAGGTATACTATCATATAAGAAACAAAGTGCCAGTCTATGTTCAATGCAGGATGCAGGATGCTTGGGACTGGTGCACGGGATGATCCAGGGAGATGATGTGGGGTGGGAGGTGGGCGGGGGCTTTGACATTGGGAGATCATGTACACCTGTGGCTGATTCGTGTCAATGTATGGCAAAACAAATACAGTATTGTAACGTAGAATAAAGTATTAAAAAAAATAAAAATAAAAAGCAAGCTGCAGAGTAAAAAAATATGCACTTAAAAATCATTAAATAATAATATCATGTATTGGACAGACAAAAGTTAAATGAGTTGAGGTCCATTATTAAGTGAACATGTTAATATAATTATCTAAAAATGACATTTTCTCCTTCATGTTATACCTATCAAGAATTCAATGGAAATGATTGAGTGGTTAAAAAAAAAAAGAATTCAGTGGAAAAAATAACATAATTTTCCAAATTTTCAATTTGGACAGTCTTTTCAAAGTTCATGTATCCATTAAAGTGCACCTTAATCTTTCATATATTTTATTATCTTTTCCCTGATAAATGTCTTCAATAAATGTTCCTATTAAGAAACTCAAAAAAAAAAAAAAAAAAAAAAAAGAAAAGGAATGAATGAAAATATTCCAAGATCCAGGTAACTTTCATGTTAGCCTTGGAGGGAAGAGGAAAGGAGTTTTGTGGGGATCATCAGATCTAGAAGGAGTCGAGGTGTGACCCCATATGTTGGTGGGTTGGGGGTGGCATTCCCTCTGCTGGCCCTCCTGCAGGGATAGAGGGTGGTTTCAGGGGTGGCTGGACTGTGAATCACCTCCCCATGCATCCTGGTCGGAAGCAAACTCCTGCAGGACGTACCTCACGTCAGCCCTCAGCCAACTGACAGCAAGAGAGGGGAGATGTGCCTCCCCCTCCCAGCCCTTCTCCCTAATTTGGTCCAGCCGACTCCTCATCCTTCGAGTCTCAGCCTAAACACCTCTTTCTTGTGGAAGACTTGTCAATTTCTACCTCCCCACCTAAATCAGATACCTGCACTGCTGTGATCGTGGCGTTTTTCATGGTGCAATTGGCAGTTTGTACATGTCTGTTTGTTTCCCCCAGATTGTAAACTCCACAATGGAAGAGCCCCCATCCATCAGATTTAACAGTGGATTCTTCACACGTCACTACATCTGTCCTACAGCTGTGCTCAGTAACAGATTAAATACATGAAGAGCGGCCGTATCTGTGAGACTATTGAATGGTTCATGAATCTAGTTACAGTTCACCACCTGAAGTGACACTTTTGAAATTCTCATGTGAATCTATTTTGCAATTAAATCATTACCCTTTCTACAAGAGAAACATCCCACCTGTCTTCAGCACGGATAGATGCTTCATTGTTATTGCTATTCAGTCGTTCAGTCATGTCTGACTCTTTGTGACTCCATGGACTGAAACACACCAGGCTTGCTTGGTCTTCACCATCTCCTGGAGCTTGCTCAAACTCATGTCCATTGAGTCAGTGATGCCATCCAACCATCTCATCCTCTGTTGTCCCCTTCCCCTCCTACCTTCAATCTTTCCCAACATCAGGGTTTTGTCCAATGAGTCCACTCTTCCCATCAGGTGGCCAAAGTGTAGGAACTTCAGCATCAGTCCTTCCAACTCAATATTCAGAGTTGATTTCCTTTAGGATTGACTGGTTTGATCTCCTTGCAGTCCAAGGGCCTCTCAAAAGTCTTCTCCAACACCACAGTTTGAAAGCATCAATTCTTTGGCACTCAGAAGGCTGATATTCGTACAAGACTACTGGAAAAACCATAGCTTTGACTAGATGAACCTTTGTTGGCAAAAAATGCTTCATGGTTGGCGTATATCAAAAGCTTCTCTAAGGACCATAAATATGACATGAAGGCATTGTGCTGAGAGTATTAGCAATATAATAATTCCTACAATAGATATTTGCTGATGGGCTCATCATTTCAAACCATCTCTCTCATCTTATTGTTTACCTGTTCAAGAACATATAATGGCTTGCTCTTGGGCAATCATATTAAATCAGAAGACTGCAAAGTAGGTGACCAGTTGAGCTTCTCAGTTGCCTCACTTCTCTTTTTTAATAAATGAGGGCTCCAGGTCTGGGGAGGTCTGTGGTTTATCTATTCCCAGTGGTCCAGTGGTTAGGACTTTGCCTTCCAACACAGGGGGTGCAGGTTGGATCCCTGGTTGGGGAGCTAAGATGCCACATGCCGCAGGGCCAAAAACAGAAACATAAAGCAGAAGCAATATTGTAACAAATTCAATAAAGATTTTAAAAAATAGTACATGTTGGGAAAAAATCTTTAAGTAACGCTAGAGCTGGACGGGGCAAAGAAAGCCATGCTTATCTGTTTGCCTTCTCAGGCTGCCCCTATTCTAGTTCTCTTCTGTCTGATATTCCTTGCCAACACCCATAATCCCCCACCCCCTTGCCCGCCCCACTGCCCCCATGCCCTGGGTTAGCTATTCTTTGACTGAAATAATCGCTCCCTTGCACAGGTCCTGAGCCTGGGTTCAGTTCAGTTCAGTTCAGTTGCTCAGTCATGTCCGACTCTTTGCGACCCCATGAATCGCAGCATGCCAGGCCTCCCTGTCCATCACCAACTCCCAGAGTTGGTCCATCGAGTCAGTGATGCCATCCAGCCATCTCATCCTCTGTTGTCCCCTTCTCCTCCTGCCCACAACCCCTCCCAGCATCAGAGTCTTTTCCAGTGAGTCAACTCTTTGCATGAGGTGGCCAAAGGACTGGAGATTCAGCTTCAGCATCATTCCTTCCAAAGGAATCCCAGGACTGATCTCCTTCAGAATGGACTGGTTGGATCTTCTTGCAGTCCAAGGGACTCTCAAGAGTCTTCTCCAACACCACAGCTCAAAAGCATCAATTCTTCGGCTTGCAGCCTTCTTCACAGTCCTACTCTCACATCCATATATGATGAAAAACCATAGCCTTGACTAGACGGACCTTAGTGGGCAAAGTAATGTCTCTGCTTTTGAATATGCTATCTAGGTTGGTCATAGCTTTCCTTCCAAGGAGTAAGCGTCTTAATTTCATGGCTGCAGTCACCATCTGCAGTGATTTTGGAGCCCCCAAAATAAAGTCTGACACTGTTTCCACTGTTTCCCCATCTATTTCCCATGAAGTGATGGGACTGGATGCCATGAGGTTCGTTTTCTGAATGTTGAGCTTTCAGCCAACTTTTTCACTCTCCTCTTTCACTTTCATCAAGAGGCTTTTCAGCTCCTCTTTACTTTCTGCCATAAGGGTGGTGTCATCTGCCTGGGTTAGGTCTTCGTTATTTCTGTGGTGACCTCCTGTTTGGGATCCCTTGTCAGCTTTTCCTTGTTCCCATTATAAATTCTTCTAGAAGCAGAGGCTGGCACGTGCTTCTCTTGCTGGAAAAATGTGGACATTGTCTAACGTCCAGACTCTTTGGCCTCACCATCTGGTCTTACAACTTTTCTCTTTTAGTTTTGTCTTCTTCCCTGTTAAACATTCTGCTCTTAGCCTAGCCAAGTGAAAATGACTCTGTGTTTGTCATGCACGTTCCATGTCGTGTTATTCTAAAATATGATTCCCTTCCTCTTGAATTCTCTGTGTCAGGAATTTTTAGCCCCCCTTCTCCATCTGGCCTTTTATGTGTCCTTTGCATGTCCAAATCCTACCATTTTTTTTAAGTCGAATTATTTACCTTTTTGTAAGAGGCCATGTATATTGGAGATTAACTCCTTATCAGAACTACAGTTTGCAAGTATGTTCTCTCATTCTGTAGGGTGTCTTTTCATTTTGTCACTAAGACAGAAAGTTTTCAGTTTTTACCACTGAGTGTGATGTGATGTTAGCTCTGTGCGTTCATATTTATATAGCCTTCTAATGTTGACATAAATTCCTTCTGTTCTTAGTTTGAAAATTTTTACATGAAAGAGTGTTGCATTTCGTCAAATACTCTCCCTGTATTGTTTGAGATGCTTGTGTGCTCTTTATTCTTCATTTTGTTAATATGGTGAATCATATTAATTATGTATGTTGAACCATCTTTCCATCCCAGAGACGAATCCCACTTGGTTGTGGTGTGGGATCCTTTTAGTGTGCATCTGCATTTGGTTTGTAGCATTTTGTTGAGGGTTTTTGCGTCTGCATCCATCAGGGATATTGGCCTGTGGTTCTTTTATTCCTGCAGCGTCTTTATCTGGCTTTGATATCAGGGTAATACTGGCCTCATATAACGTGTCTGGCAGTGTTCCCTCCTCTTCTATGTTTTGGAAGAGTTTGAGAGAAGGATTAAAGTTACTCCTCAAATGTGTGAAGTTGCCAGTGCTCCCATCTGTTCCTTGGCTTTTCTTTGTTGAGAAGTTTTGATTCCTGAGTCAATCTCCTTATTTGTTATTGGTCTGTTCAAGTTTTTTGTTCCTTCATGTCTCAGGAAAGTTAGCAGTTTGTATGTTTCTAATAATTTATGCATTTCTCCTAAGTTATCCACTTTTTTGGTGTATAACTGTAGTCTCTTTGTATTTCTATAGTATCAACTGTAATATGTTCTAGACTTTGTGCCAATGTTTCCTATGTAATTTACCTAAAGATCTTATCTCTTTGGTATTATAATATGTGAATATTTCCTTAAGTTGGGAAGTAACATGACACAGTGGAACACTGGTCATCAGAAATTCTCAGATCAAATGAAGGCTCACTCAGTAAAAGCCAGGGGTCATCTGGGGCCACCTGGGGCAATCCAATGTAGCCTTAAATTGTTTATAAGGTTTCACTTTCAAATGCTTGAGCCACTAATTTATAAGCCAATTGAGTGACAAATTACAGGGCAGGATAATAAGTAGTTAAGAGCCCAAGGCTGAGAGTCCCTCTGGCTAGACTATAATTCTGGCTCTACCAACCACTGGCTTCCAACGTTTACTCAGTAACTGTTGGAAAAGGTTTTCCAGGAGCAGATGCTGAGAAGTTTGGGGTGCAGAGTGTTTAGGGATGGACCCAGGTGAGAGGAATTGCAAGTGTGCAAGACTAGTAGAGAGAGAAGTCAGACTGTGATGCAGGCTTGAGAAAGAAAGGAATTGCAAGTGTGCAAGATTGGTAGAGAGAGAAGTCAGACTGTGATGCAGGTTTGAGAAAGGCTTGGCCGACCCCATGGGGGAGTTCTGGGTGGAATACACATGCTTGTCACAGTTGTCCCATGATGGGGTCAGGCCTTTAAACCTTTTCGTGATTCATTACTTGATATGGGATTCCTTGTAGACGATGTCTTTTTGGGAAGGATGGCTTCTGCTGCTGGAGAAACAAGAAGGATCTTGGTGATACATTTCATTGCAGCTACCTGACCCTCTCAGAGCACATTTGCCAAGGAGTGATGTTAATAAAATTACCTGCCAGGATATTTTGCTAATTAAATGGATTATTCTACATAAAGTGCTTCGTACAGGAATAGGGTCACAGGGTAAGCTCTTGATGTACACTACTTGAGGATGATGAGACTGATGACAAGGCTTAGAATTTTTGAACTGACAGGAAAGCTGAAATTCATCAAGTTCAGTAGTTTGCAGTGCTCTGCATGTATCAGAATCACTTGGAAGTCTTGTGAAAACTCAGGTCTAGCCTCCAGAGTTTCTGACTCAGTAGGTCTTGGATGAATTTGCATTTCTGATTAGTTCCCAAGTGATACTGATGTTGCTAGGTTTATTATCACACCTTGATGGTCTAAATGTTTCTTTCTCAGTGGAGATTGCTGGTTATGATTGGCCAGTGTCTTGTAGTTTGGTTGAGGCAGACGTGGGATTATATCCAGAATCAATATTCTCAGTCTGCTGGTCTTCCCACTGTTTGTAGCATCTATAGTTATCATGTCAGCATTGAAATGACTTCTTCAGAGCTGATACTGTCTGCTCTGGAGGATGAAAGTGTTTGTATTAAGATTTTTGAATGGGACTAATATCATGTGTAACACTGGAATCAGTACATCTGTTTCATGAATTCCTACAGCGAATTGCTTTTATGGAATAATTCCTGGTGGTACATTTCTCTTTTCCAGCACTCCTGAGGTCATCTGAAGTAAAAATCAGGCAGTTTTACTGTAAACTTTAATTAAGAAGTTTCATTAAGAGAAACTAAGTAGCATATATCAAACTTTCGTGTACTCTGCAGATGGGAGTCATGAGGGTTCCCGGGTCACCTGAGATCCTGGAGCTTGTTCACACTTGCAGGTACCTCAGTGCCATTCCTTCCAGACTGTCGTCTGAGACACTGAAGCCTGCTTGCTTTTCTTCTTCCTTTTTAACTTTTCATTTTGTACTGAGGTATAGCCAATTAACAATGCTGTGATAGTTTCAGGTGCACCGCGAAGGAACTCAGCCGCACACACATTATCCATTCTCCTCCAAACTCCCTCTCCATCCAGGCTGCCACATAACATAGAGCAGAGTTCTCTGTGCTATACAGTAGGTCCTTGTTGGTTATCCATTTTAAATACATCTGTGTGTCACATCCATTCCAAACTCCCTGACTATCCCTTCCCCACATCCTTCATTCCAGCAATTGTAAGTTCATTCTCTAAGTCTGTAAGTCTGTTTCCATTTTGTAAATAAGCACATTTGTATCATGGTAGATTTCACATGCAGGGGATGTCGTATGATGTTTCTCCTTCTCTGTTTGACTTGCATCACTGAGTATGACATTCTCTAGATCCGTTCATGTTGCTGCAGATGGCATTATTTCATTCTTTTTAATGGTGACACCTGCTTGCTTCTGCACTTTTCCTCCCAACTTTCTCAATCCTCCTGGCTGACGTGACTTCCATCTTTCCTGCCTTCCCCCATCACATATATCCAACACCCTCTCTGAATAATCCTCCTGCCAACCAATCGCTCTCCCCTTCTCTTCCGCTTGCATGTGGTACATGTGAACCTTGGGAAAAGTCAGAGTTACATTTGCTAAATTGCTATCTCTTCTCCCTTTTGACCCAAGACAAAACTCTTACTTGTTCAGCCTGCAATATGGCCTATTTTCTCAGAAAGCTGGTACGAGGGCCTGACCATTTTGTACCCTTTGGTCATGATTCTATATCATGGAACAGAGCTGATTCTGCCAGGAGCAGGGGAACTGGGTCACTTTCTGGGGACGTCATCCTCTTTGTGCATTTACACCTTCCTAAGTGTTGAAGATCTCTTTTCATTTCTTTCTGGAAAGCCACCTGCACTTCTTTTAGTCTCTCCTTCCTGGCCTCCTTCCAAGGACCTCATGCTACAAGCCCATTTCTACTTTGCAGTTTCCTTACATAAAATGGATCTTTCTAGTGAGTGTGAAAAAAAGACATGAGTTTATATTTTACTATTCAGTTTCTTATTTGAAATCAGAGCAGATTGAAACTGAGGAGTCAATGGGCATAATTTTAAGATGCGCTGAATGGCTCGGGCTGGGTAAAGGGGGCTGGGAAGGGAGAGAAGAATCTTAGGGTCCCCACAGCCCTAATGGATCATCGACTGCTTTAACTTTGCCTGATTATTCCTTTTCTATTCTTGCCTCACGACCTAGAAGAAGAACTGACAAAAGATCTGGCTAAATAATTTCCAGGGTCCCATGCAAAATAAAAATGCAGAGCCCTTATTCAAAAATATTTAAGGATTTAAGGTGGTGACAGCAGAGCGTGACCCAGCTCCAGACACTTCTGATGGGACCTTGTGTGACTGAGCAGGTTGTATGCCCGTAAGGCAGCCTTGGTGACAGTTAAAGCCTGTGACCTTGTGTGACACAGGCTGTTCCATCAAAGACTTCAGGTATATTTGCCTTTCTTAATCTGCTCATGACTTCCAGCCAGAAATTTCTGCTGCTCCACCTCACTTTCCTGGCTTGGTCAACTAGAGGCATTAGCAGCTTCTTTAACCACTGTCCTTAAAGTGCAGCTTAAGGGGTCTTCAGGGCAGAATATTCATCTATACCCCTTCGTGGATCACAGCCTTGTCATGGGGAAGGGGCTTGCATAACTCAGTGAAGCTGTGTGCCATGCTGTGCAGGACCACCCGAGACCAATGGGTCAGAGTGAAGAGTTCTTTTTTTTTTTTTTTAACCCTCCTCCCACCACCTTCCCCATATCATCTCTCTGGGTCATCCCAGTGCACCAGCCCCAAGCATCCTGCATCCTGTATCAAACCTAGACTGGCGATTCATTTCTTACATGATAGTATACATGTTTAGTTCTCACAAAACATGGTCCACTGGAGGAGAGAATGGAAAACCATGCCAGCATTCTAGCTGTGAGAACCCCAAGAGTCATACACAACTTAGCAACTGAACAACAATTCATCTATAATATCATAACTACTGACCACACTTAACACCATCAGCTGGAAACTGTTCCTCAGGAAGCGACAGTTAAGAGACAATAATCTTTAAAAGAAATATTTATTGGAGAATAGTTGCTGTATAGTGTGTTAGTTCCTGCTGCACAGCAGTGATTTAGCTGTATGTATTCATATATCTCCTGTTATTTTTAGATTTCCTCCCCATTTAGGTCACCACAGAGCACCGAGTTAGAGGTCCCTGTGCTGCATAGTAGGCTCGTTAGTTACTTATTTTATGCATAGTATCAATAGTGTATATGATCGTAGTATCAATATATCAATAGTATCCATATTGATTCTGTTGTCCATAGTATCAATAGTGTATATGTGTCAATCACACTCTTCCACTTCATCCCACCCCCTCTTTCCCTCTTGGTATCTATTAATTTGTTCTCTACACCTGTGTCTGTGTTTCTGCTTTGAATATAAGTTCATCTGTACCATTTTTCTAGATTCCACATATAAGTGATATTGTATGACAATTGTTTTCTCTTTCTGACTTATTTCACTCTGTATGACAGGCTCTAGGCTTAGCCAGGATGAGATAATGATCTTGAGACAAAGATATGCTCAGACTCTTGTCTGCTTAAAGCTGGTGGGGTTTCAAAGTTCAGTTTTGAACTGAGTTCACTAGGACGGATGACCAGGATTGAAGAATTGATCATGACCTGGATGTGCCTTTGAGCTGTGGTCCAGGGGCCGCAAACCTCGTGTTCTGTGAGTCAGCAAAGACTGAGGAGAATTCTTGTCTCAAAATGTCACAGCATTGAATGCACGGGCTTTTTGTCCCTCCTCTAACAAAACACCTTAGGAATGCCCAAAATCCAGAGAGGAAGGGGAGCCCATCAAGTGATATGAAGAGCAGTTTTAACATCTGATTTTTCTTACAGTGTTCAAGAGAGGCTGGACCCTGAACTTTCTCAGACAGGTTCCTGAAGTTCAGCAAAGAAAAAAGCAAATACAAAACCTGCTGGTACAAGGCTGACTCAGTGATTAAGTGAGGCAGAGCTCTAGAAATTTCAAGAGGTGCAGGTGAGAAGTCATCTCTTATAGGGTTTTATAAGATGATAAAGTTAATTCCATAGGGCACCTGAGATCATATATCTTGATCCTGTTGTCCTGCCTACCATTCATGTTTGTTGTAACTTACATTTTTTTCTGAAGAAGCAGTCCACATGAGGTATGGATGTTTCTAATCCTTTAATTTAAAAATAACTTCTAAAACAGTTTTCCAGAAAGAAAACAATATGTTTCAAGCTGCAGCCACTGTTTTGTGAGACACCGACAGTCAGAACTTTGATTTCACTATGTTTATAATGGCATAAATTGGAAGGAAGGAATGAAAGGTTGAAGGAGTATTTAGTTTGGTCACAAAAGGTCAGGGGCCATCTGAATATTATTCTGACCCCACTAAATTATTTCCAGGATAAGGAATTTGGAGAGGAAGACCCAAGACATCCTGGAGAAGATAGGTGGAAAGTCTCAGGATGGAAGGTTCTTGGCAATCAAGGCAGCTCATAGAAACTGAACATCTTCAGAGCAAAAAGTGCCTCCGCTCTTGTTGTTTCTGTCTCTTTTGCTTCTTTTCTTAGTGGCATCTCAGTGCCACTGGGTGAATGAACTTTGGAGTGCTTAAGTGAGTTTCAGTGCACTGAGCTGAGGGCAGTGAGGAGGACTCCATAAGCAGCGATGTGGTTAACCTTGGCAGTTGACCTGCTGTTTCAATTCACAGGTCAGGTGTTCATCTCTGAAGCTTAGCAACTGTCCCCACCAACTCAGTGAAGTCCGCTGTAACCAGTAAAAACAGCCGAGATGGCAGAGTGAGTGTACAGGAAGAAGGGGTCTGTAAAGTGCTGGAGTTTTTCTTAAAAATGTTGTGTGGCATTCTCATGACATGTTTTAGTCTTAAAAATATGGCAATGGACTGTACTGTATCATAGTAATTGTTTTATTCTAATACTTCTATAGTTCTTTGAATCTAGATCTAACTGAACTTTTGCTTTAAAGAATGAAATGGAGGACTTCCCTGGTGGTCCAGAGGTTAAGAATTTGTCTACGAATGCAGGAGACATGGGTTTGATCCCTGGATTTGGAGAAGGAAATGGCAATCCACTCCAGTACTCTTGCCTGGAAAATCCCATGGACGGTCGAGCCTGATAGGCTACAGTCCATGGGTTAGCAAAGAGTTGGATACGACTGAGAGACTTCACTTTCACTTCGGGAAGATCTCACATGCCTCAGGGCAACAAAGCCTGTCTGCCACAACTACTGAGCTGGCATGCCCTAGAGCTCATGCTCTGCAACAAAAGAAGCCACTGGAAGAAGAAGCCTGTGTACTGCAACTAGAGAAAGCCTGTAGGCAGCAACAGAGACGCACTGCAGCCAAAAATAAATAAATGTAAAAAAAAATGAAATGGGGATCCAGCATTATTTTACAACATTTGCTTTGTTGCATTTGCATCACTTTGCTTTGTTTGGTTTACAGGGTTTAATTGTTTTGATCTTCAAACCATGTGTAATTAATGCCTGGGTCCCCTGGATCTCCTGGTTCAGCTGTTTTGATTGCATTAATTGTCATTTAATAAAGTTAGGTACTTGAACTCACTATTCTAAAGGATTTTGATTTCCTCTTCAATTTTACCCTCTTTCTTTCAGGCTCAGGAGATAAGATGCCATTTCTAACGTTTAAGGTCAGTCTGTCCTTTGACACCATACTCTCCTCCAGGAACCTGCTACACTAAGCATTCTGTCTTTTGTCTATAGCTTCAGCTTTATCCCCTTGAATGACTCTTTCCTTTCAAGACTGTAAACTTAGTAATGGAGGTGTGTTTTACTACTTTATCTACCAGAAGTCTGGAGTTTATTCTTTACACTTTGACTTGAATCCAGAGGTAGGGTGGATTTCTTTTCCTAACAGCCAAAGCCTCTTCAGGGCACCAAGGGGAACTGTTTAGGGGTTGAGATTGAAAGCTATGGTTTTTCCTGTGGTCATGTATGGATGTGAGAGTTGGACTATAAAAAGGTTGAGCGCTGAAGAATTGATGCTTTTGAACTATGGTGTTGGAGAAGACTCTTGAGAGTCCCTTGGACTGCAAGGAGATACAACCAGTCCATTAAAGAAAATCAGTCCTGAATATTCATTGGAAGGACTGATGCTAAAGTTGAAACTCCAATACTTTGACCACCTGATGTGAAGAACTGACTCACTGGAAAAGACCCTGATGCTGGGAAAGATTGAAGGCGGGAGGAGAAGGGGATGACAGAGGATGAGATTGTTGCATGGCATCACCAACTCAATGGATATGAGTTTGAGCAAGCTCTAGGAGTTGGTGATGGACAGGGAAGCCTGGCGTGCTGCAGTCCATGGGGTCAGAAAGTGTCGGACATGACTGAGCAACTGAACTGAACTGAACTGGGACAACTGAAGAAGGAAGCCACCATATAATTAGGCTGGATGTGCCTTGGCCTTACAAATCAAAATGTTTTTCCCAACTATTTTCTAGTAAATGGATTTCAAAACCTTATCCTGAATTTATTGGGATTCTAGACAGAGAAAGGTGGGAAAACCCCAGGATGTTGGTTTCCTCCTGGGAGGGAGAGTTGACACAGAAAGGGGAAGGATGGAACTTTTTGGATAATGATATTACTTGATATCTTGATAGGGTTATATAGGTATATACAAGTATTCTCACCCAGACATTTTTAGATCTACTCAGATAGTCATCATCTCTAATGATCTAATGTCCCTTCTGAAGATCAAAGTTTTAGTCTATATCATTTCTCTCAGCCTGAATAAAACTTTAAGGCTTTTTTGTAGAGGAGCTTTACTGGCAATGAATTCTCTTAATATTAAAAAAATACGAAAATGTCCCTTCATCTTTACATTTAAAGAATATTTTCACTGCATATAAGATTCTTAGTTGTGAGTGCTTTTGTTCCAGCAATTGAAAGACAGTGAAGCACAACCTCTGTTTGCCATAGTTTCTGGTGATAGATTTTGAACCTTTGCTTACCTGAATGTAATAGTTCTTTGTCCTGAGGCTGTTTTGAAGACTTTAAGTCCAGTGTCAGCAGTTTGCTTATGATATGCCCGGATGTATTTGTTTGTTTTTCGGTTTTGTTTGTTTACTTCTTGCTTGGGTTTTCCTGAGCTTTTTCAATATGAAAATTTGTCTTTTATCAAATGTGAGAAATTTGGGGACATTGTCTTTTTTTCGATCTTTGTTTGTTTTTAAAGAAATAGATCTTTATTCCTGCGAATTGTTTGTATCTTTTGTGGCTTGGTAGATGCATGTATGCTTCCCAGGTGGCTCCGTGGTAAAGAACCCACCTGCCAGTGCAGCAGACATGGGCTGATCCCTGGGTCGGGGAGAGCCCCTGTAGGAGGAAATGGCTACCCACTCCAGTATTCTTGCCTGAGAAGTCCCATAGACAGAGGAGCTTAGTGGGCTACAGTCCATGGGGTTACAAAAGAGTCGAACATGACTGAGCATGCACGTAGATGCGTGTATGCATTATATATCTTACCAAAATATCTTATAATATATAATTATCTTACATATTTTACAATGCTTCTCTTATATAGTCAACCAGTAAAATACTAGACCAATGGGTCTTTTTAAGATGTGTCATCTGTTCTTCTTTGTATGTTCAGTAATTTTGGACTTTATCTCAGGCTTCATGAAAATTACTTTATGGAAACTGTCAATTCCGCTCTATTCCTGCTACGAGAGTTTTACCAATTTGCTTTTTTAAAAATGGAACAAAGTTAAAAAAATATTTATGTATTTATATAGTTATTAATTTTGGCTGCACTGGGTCTTCATTGCGGTGCAGAGTCTTCTCTAGTTGTGACACTCAGGCTCTGGAGTGCTTGGGGTCAGTAGTTTCAGCTCACATGTTTAGCTGTGGTTTATGGGATCTTAGTTCTGCCACCAGGGATTAAACCCAGGTCTCCTACATTGGGAGTATGATGCCTTATCCACTGGACCACCAGAGAAGTACCCAATTTATTTTCTTGGACTCAAACTTAAAACAATTTTTTTGATGGAGGTTCAAATCAGTTTTCAATTCTTTTAATTTAGCTACACTATTTTAATGTGGGGCAGCCAGAGACTTTGGCAGAAATTATGTACATAACATGGTGTTGATGCACTCTGCTTCTCTATTTCTTTATTTTCTAGGATCTAAGGCTATTGTGAACTGTTTTCTTTTTCTTCCAGCCAGAAGTACGTGAGTTTTTATATCAAACTTTCAGTTACTTGTTGCCATCTTCATCCTGCTTGCTAGTTAAAATCCATAAAAACGCAAGCATGACCAAATCTTCTTCCAATTGTTGTCTTTTCTTCAAAATTTCCCTTTTATTTTATTTTTTAAAACACTCCAGTGCCTTCACATCATTGCTGTATTTTATTTTACTCACAGTTCATAGCTAATATCTGAAGAAAGATTAGGTCCAGTAAGGACAGACTTAGCTGTACTGGAAATGGGTGCTAGTTTTATTTTGAAAGAAGTATCATAATCATAACCCTTCCAGAATTTAGAGTATTTACAGCAAGACCAGCTATACGTGCACTGCAAATACCCAACAAATGTTTGCTGAGTGAGTAAATGAGCTAAACATCTGGGGTGATTACTTTTTCACTGAAATAGAAGGTTGTCTGATTTAATTAGATTCACCGACTCTTTGACTTTTGTTATTCTGTTAACCCAGTTATGGACTTGGAGAGAGGGAAATAGTGATTTCTATTTATCACCATGCTATTTGTTTGGTGGATTCTTACTTTACTTAAATTAACATTTCTGAGAATACCTGCCATTGTTTCTCAGCAGTGAAAATCAATCAGCCAGAAGGGAAGAATATCTTTAGTTTTGGAACAGATAAGCTTTTGTTGTCATTGTTCTTAAGAAACAAGATTTCAATTAAGAAGCAAGTCACTGGGGTAAGTAAAATTGCTTTCAGTTCAGTTTAGTCACTCATTCATGTCTGATTGTTTGTAACACCATGGACTGCAACATGCCAGGCCTCCATGTCCATCGTCAACTCCCAGAGCTTACTCCAACTGATACCCATTGAGTTGGTGATGCCATGCAACCATCTCATCCTCTGTCTACCCTTCTCCTTCTGCCTTCAATCTTTCCCAGCATGAGGGTCTTTTCAAATAAGTCAGTTCTTCGCATGAGGTGGCCAAAGTATTGGAGTTTCAACTTCAGCATCAGTCCTTCCAATGAATATTCAGGCCTGATTTCCTTTAGGATGGACTGGTTGGATCTCCTTGTGGTCAAGGGACTCTCAAGAGTCTTCTCCAACACCACAGTTCAAAAGCATCAATTCTTTGGCGTTCAACCTTCTTTATAGTCCAGCTCTCACATTCATACATGACTACTGGAAAAACCATAGCTTTGACTAGACAGACCTTTGTTGGAAAGTAATGTCTCTGCTTTTTAAGATGCAGTCTAGTTGGGTCATAACTTTTCTTCCAAGGAGCAAGTGTCTTTTAATTTCATGGCTGCGGTCATCATCTGCGGTGATTTTGGAGCCCCCAAAATAAAGTCAGCCACTCTTTCCACTGTTTCCCCATATATTTGCCATGAAGTGATGGGACCAGGTGCCATGATCTTAGTTTTCTGAATGTTGAGTTTTAAGCCAACTTTTTCACTCTCCTCTTTCACTTTCATCCAGAGGCTTTTTAGTTCCTCTTCACTTTCTGCCATAAGGGTGGTGTCATCTGCATATCTGAGGTTATTGATATTTCTCCTGGAAATCTTGATTCCAACTTGTGCTTTATCCAGCCCAGCATTTCTCACGATGTACTCTGCATATAAGTTAAATAAGCAGGGTGACAATATACAGCCTTGATGTACTCCATTCCTGATTCGGAAACAATCTGGTGTTCCATGTTTGGTTCTAACTGTTGCTTCCTGACCTGCACACAGATTTCCCAAGAGGCCAGTCAGGTGATTTGGCATTCCCATCTCTTTAAGATTTTCTACAGTTTGTGGTAATCCACATAGTCAAAGGCTTTGGCATAGTCAATAAAGCAGAAGTAGATATTTTTCTGGAACTCTCTTGCTTTTTTTCAATGATTCAACGGATGCTGGCAATTTGATCTCTGGTTCCTCTGCCTTTTCTTTCTTTCTTTTTTTTTTTTAAATTACTCAGCCATTAAAAAGAATACATTTGAATCAGTTCTAATGAAGTGGATGAAACTAGAGCCTCTGCCTTTTCTAAATACAGCTTCAATATCTGGAAGTTCACAGTTTACATACTATTGAAGCCTGGCTTGGAGAATTGTGAGCATTACTTTGTTAGTGTATGAGGTGAGTGCAATTGTGCGGTAGTTTGAATTTCTTTGGTATTGCCTTTCTTTGGGATTGGAATAAAAATGGACTTTTCCAGTCCTGTAGTCACAACTGAGTTTCCCAAATTTGATGGCATATTGAGTGCAGCACTTTCACAGCAGCATCTTTCAGGATTTGAAATAGCTCAACTGGAATTCCATCACCTCCACTAGCTTTGTTCGTAGTGATGCTTTCTAAGGCCCACTGGACTTCACATTCCAGGATGTCTGGCTCTAGGTGAGTGATCACACATTGTGATTATCTGGGTTGTAAAGATCTCTTTTATTCTGTGTATTCTTGCCACCTCTTCTTAATATCTTCTGTTTCTGTTAGGTCCATACCATTTCTGTCCTTTATTGTGCCTATCTTTGCATGAAAAATTTCCTTGGTATCTCTAATTTTCTTGACGCAATCTCTAGTCTTTCCCATTCTATTGCTTTCCTCTATTTTTTTGCATTGATCGCTGTGGAAGGCTTTCTTATCTCTTCTTGCTATTCTTTGGAACTCTGCATTCAGATGCTTATATCTTTTCTTTTCTCCTTTGCCTTTCACTTCTCTTCTTTTTCAGCCATTTGTAAGGCCTCCTCAGACAACCATTTTGCCTTTTTGCATTTTTTTTTTCTTGGGGATGGTCTTGATTCCTGCCTCCTGTACAGTGTCATGAACCTCTCTCCATAGTTCTTCAGGCACTCTATCAGATCTGATCCCTTGAATCTATTTGTCACTTGCACTGTATAATTGTAAGGGATTTGATTTAGGTCATACCTGAATGGTCTAGTGGTTTTCCCTACTTTCTTCAATTTAAGTCTGAATTTGCCAATAAGGAGTTCATGATCTGAGCTGCAGTCAACTCCCAGTCTTGTTTTTGCTGATTGTATAGAGCTTCTCCATCTTTGGCTGCAAAGAATATAATCAATCTGATTTTGATATTGACAATCTAGGGATGTTCATGTGTAGAGTCTTCTCTTGTGTTGTTGGAAGAGGGTGTTTGCTAAGACCAGTGCATTCTCTTGGCAAAATTCTATTAGTCTTTGCCCTGCTTCATTCTGTACTCCAAGGCAAAACTTGCCTGTTACTCCAGGTATTTCTTGACTTTCCACTTTTGCATTCCAGTCCCCTATAATGAAAAGGACATCTTTTTTGGGTGTTAATTCTAGCAGGTCTTGTAGGTCTTCATAGAACCATTCAACTTCAGCTTCTTTAGCATTACTTGTCGGGGCATAGACTTGTATTACCATGATACTGAATGGTTTACCTTGGGAAATGAACAGAGATCATTCTGTTGTTTTTGAAATTGCATCCAAGCACTGCATTTTGGAATCTTTTGTTGACTACGGTGGCTACTTCATTTCTTCTAAGGGATTCTTGCCCACAGTAGTAGATATAGTGGTCATCTGAGTTAAATTCAGCCATTCCAGCACATTTTAGTTGGCTGATTCCTAAAATGTTGGTGTTCACTCCTGCCATCTCCTGTTTGACCACTTGCAATTTGCCTTGACTCATAGACCTATCATTCCAGATTCCTATGCAATATTGCTCTTTACAGCATCAGACTTTACTTCCATCACCGGTCACATCCACAGCTGGGTGTTGTTGTTGCTTTGGCTCCATCTCTTCATTCTTTCTGGAGTTATTTCTCCACTGATCTCTTGTAGCATACTGGGCACCTCCCGACCTGGGGAGTTTATCTTTCAGTGTCCTATCTTTTTCCTTTTCATACTGTTCACAGCGTCTCAAGGCGAGAATACTGAAGTGGTTTGCCATTCCCTTCTCCAGTGGACCACATTTTGCAGAAATCTCCACCATGACCCGTCTGTCTTGGGTGGCCCACATGGCATGGTTCATAGTTTCACTGAGTTAGACATGGCTTTGGTACATGTGATCAGATTGGTTAGTTTTCTGTGATTGTGGTTTTCAGCCTGTCTGCCCTCTGATGGAGAAGGATAAGAGGCTTATGGAAGCTTCCTGATGGGAGAGAATGACTGAGGAGGAACCTGCAGTTTTGTTCTAATGGGCGGGGACATGCTCAGTAAATCTTTAATTTAATTTTCCATTGATGGGTGGGGCTGTGTTCCCTCCTATTATTTCAGTTCAGTTCAGTTGCTCAGACTTGTCTCTTTGCGACCGCATGAATTGCAGCATGCCAGGCCTCCCAGTCCATCACCAACTCCTGAGTTCACCCAACTCATGTCCATCAAGTTGGTGATGCCATGCAGCCATCTCATCCTCTGTCGTCCCCCTTCTCCTCCTGCCCCCAATCCCTCCCAGCATCAGAGTCTTTTCAATGAGTCAACACTTCACATGAGGTGGCCAAAGTACTGGAGTTTCAGCTTTAGCATCAGTCCTTCCAAAGAACACTCAGGGCTGATCTCCTTTAGAATGGACTGGTTGGATCTCCTTGCAGTCCAAGGGACTCTCAAGAGTCCTCTCCAACACCACAGTTCAAAAGCACAATTCTTCGGTGCTCAGCTTTCTTCACATCCATACATGACCATAGGAAAAACCATAGCCTTGACTAGACGGACCTTTGTTGGCAAAGTAATACCTCTGCTTTTCAATATACTATCTAGGTTGGTCATAACTTTTCTTCCAAGGAGTGTCTTTTAATATCATGGCTGCAATCACCATCTGCAGTGATTTTGGAGCCCGAAAAATAAAGTCTGACACTGTTTCCATTGTTTCCCCATCTATTTCCCATGAAGTGATGGGACCGGATGCCATGATCTTCGTTTTCTGAATGTTGAGCTTTTAGCCAACTTTTTCACTCTCCACTTTCACTTTCATCAAGAGGCTTTTAGTTCCTCTTCACTTTCTGCCATAAAGGTGGTGTCATCTGCATATCTGAGGCTATTGATATTTCTCCCCACAATCTTGATTCCAGCTTCTTCCAGCCCAGCGTTTGTACTCTGCATATAAATTAAATAAGCAGGGTGACAATATACAGCCTTGATGTACTCCTTTTCCTATTTGGAGCCAGGCTGTTGTTCCATGTCCAGTTCTAACTGTTGCTTCCTGACCTGCATACAGATTTCTCAAGAGGCAGGTTAGGTGGTCTGGTATTCCCATCTCTTTCAGAATTTTCCACAGCTTATTGTGACCCACATAAAGGCTTTGGTATAGTCAATAAAGCAAAAATAGATGTTTTTCTGGAGCTCTCTTGCTTTTTTGATGTTCCAGTGGATGTTGGCAATTTGATCTCTGGTTCCTCTGCCTTTTCTAAAACCAGCTTGAACATCTGGAAGTTCACAGTTCACGTATTGCTGAAGCCTGGCTTGGAGAATTTTGAGCATTACTTTACTTGCAAGGAGATCCAACCAATCCATTCTAAAGGAGATCAGCCCTGGGGTTCTTTGGAAGGAATGATACTAAAGCTGAAACTCCAGTACTTTGGCCACCTCATGTGAAGAGTTGACTCATTGGAAAAGTCTCTGATGCTGGGAGGGATTGGGGGGCAGGAGGAAAAGAGTATGACAGAGGATGAGATGGCTGGATGGCTGGATGGACCATTGACTTGATGGTCGTGAGTCTGAGTGAACTCCAGGAGTTGGTGATGGACGGGGAGGCCTGGCATGCTGCGATTCATGGGGTCACAAATAGTTGGACACGACTGAGTGACTGAACTGAACCGAACTGAACTTACTAGCATGTGAGATGAGGGCAATTGTGCGGTAGTTTGAGCATACTTTGGCATTGCCTTTCTTTGGGACTGGAATGAAAACTGACCTTTTCCAGTCCTGTGGTCACTGCTGAGTTTTCCAAATTTGCTGGCATATTGAGTGTAGCACTTTCATAGCATCATCTTTCAAGATTTGAAAGAGCTCAACTGGAATTCCATTACCTCCACTAGTTTTGTTCGTAGTGATGCTTTCTAAGGCCCATTTGACTTCACATTCCAGGATGTCTGGCTCTAGATTAGTGATCATACCATCGTGATTATCTTGGTCTTGAAGATCTTTTTGTACAGTTCTTCCATGTATTCTTGCCACTTCTTCTTAATATCTTCTGCTTTTGTTAGGTCCATACCATTTCTGTGCTTTATCAAGCCCATCTTTGCATGAAATGTTCCCTTGGTATCTCTAATTTTCCTGAAGAGATCTCTAGTCTTTCTCACTCTGTTGTTTTCCTCCATTTCTTTGCATTGATCGCTGTGGAAGGCTTTCTTATCTCTCCTTGCTATTCTTTGGAACTCTGCATTCAGATGCTTATATCTTTCTTTTCTCCTTTGCTTTTCGCCTCTCTTCTTTTCACAGCTATTTGTAAGGCCTTGCCAGACATCCATTTTGCTTTTTGCATTTCATTTCAATGGGGATGGTCTTGATCCTTGTCTCCTGTACAATGTCATGAGCCTCTGTCCATAGTTCCTCAGGTACTCTATCTATCAGATCTAGTCCCTTAAATCTATTTCTCACTTCCACTGTATAATCATAAAGGATTTGATTTAGTCATACCTGAATGGTCTAGTGATTTTTCCTACTTTCTTCAATTTAAGTCTGAATTTGACAATAGGAGTTCATGATCTGAGCCACAGTCAGCTCCTGGTCTTGTTTTTGCTGATTGTATAGAGCTTCTCCATCTTTGGCTGCAAAGAATATAATTAATCTGATTTTGGTGTTGACCATCTGGTGATATCCATGTGTAGAGTCTTCTCTTGTGTTGTTGGAAGAGGGTATTTGCTATGACCAGTACATTCTCTTGGCAAAACTCTATTAGTCTTTGCCCTGCTTCATTCCGTATTTTAAGGCCATATTTGCCTGTTATTCCAGGTGTTTCTTGACTTTCTATTTTGCATTCCAGTCCCCTATAATGAAAAGGGCATCTTTTTTGGTGTTAGTTCTAAAAGGTCTTGTAGGTCTTCATAGAACCATTCAACTTCAGCTTTTTCAGCGTTACTGGTTGGGGCATAGACTTGGATTACTGTGATATTGAATGGTTTGCCTTGGAAGTGAACAGAGATCATTCTGTCGTTTTTGAAATTGCATCCAAGTACTCTTGGATTTCGGACTCTTTTGTTGACCATGATGGCTACTCCATTTCTTCTAAGGGATTCCTGCCCACAGTAGTAGATATAATGGTCATCTGAGTTATATAATGGTTATCCTGTTATTTTCCTGGGGCCAAACTATGGTGGAGGTAATAAAGATAATGGTGACCTCCTTCTAAAGGTCTGATGAACGAACTGCTACACTCAGTGCCCCCAACCCTGCAGTAGGCCATTGCCGACTGATGTCTCCACTGGAGGCTCCTGGACACTCACAGGCAAATCTGGGTCAGTCTCTTGTGGGATCACTGCTCCTTTCTGCTGGGTCCTGGGTGCACACGAGTTTTGGTTGAGCCCTCTGAGTGTCTCTGGCAGGTATGAGGTTTGATTCTAAATGTGATGTGACTTTGCCCTTCTTACCATCTTGCTGGGGCTTCTCCTTTGCCCTTGGACATGGGCTATCTGCTCACAGCCACCCCAGCGCTGCGCAGCAGCCCCTCCAGTGCCTACTGTCTGGCTGGGGCTTCTCTGCCCTTGGACTTGG
Organism: Nanger dama; assembly: GCA_917880005.1. Taxonomy (NCBI): domain Eukaryota; kingdom Metazoa; phylum Chordata; class Mammalia; order Artiodactyla; family Bovidae; genus Nanger; species Nanger dama. The sequence goes on along the minus strand of CAKJTW010000009.1, from coordinate 40,343,232 downwards.
GGTATTTCCTCACAGTCACTCCAGCACCAGGCCACTGCTGCTCCAGCACTGCACAACTGCCACTGCTGAAACAACAGAACCAGTGATTTGCATAAAAAACAACCTGCTCACTTAAGTGTCATAAGGGACATGAAATATGAACAAATCAGCAGTCTATGAGAAACTAATTTGATTGCTTTTCCAACAGGAATTCAATTGCTGAAGTAATAGTCAAAGAAATGGAACAGATGTTTGATCCAGTACCTCATAAAATACTTTACTTAGCCACATATGAATGAATTAAAATTGATTTTTATGGATGTCAGTTCAAGAGTTGCTATACTTTATAATTGAACCCCAAATTACTCAGAAGATTTATTTTTCAACAACACTGTGTAACTTGGAGTGGAGAAAGTTTATGGAAAATTGGAGAAAGGAATTATTAGCCAAGATTTGAAAACCATATATTGTTTATGGGGATATTTAAAATCTAGGAACTTAGTGTTTTAAAAGTCTTTACTTAATCTTTGCTCAAGAGAGCATATTACTAAATAGACAGGTGTAGTCCTCTTTACTATGAGTAAAATCTAACCCTCCATCTTTCTATTTTTAATGTGAATGACAGTGACCTTCTTCTCAACAAGAAAATATAGCAGGAATTGTGGTGAATGGCCTTCAAGGCTAAGTCATCAAAAACATTTCTGCCTTGCTTACACTGGAATCACTCACACAAGGGGAATCCCAGCCATGGTGAAGTTAGGATACCTGAGAGACTCTACTGAGAAGTCCTCATGTGATGGATCCTCCTGCCAACAGCTAGCAGACTTCCTGGCCACATAAGTGAGCCTCAGATCTAATTTCAGATGAGCTCTCAGAGAACTTCAGATGGCTGCAGCTCCAGGGGACAACTTGAATAAAACCCCAGGAGAAACTCTGAGCCATATCAACACAGATAAGTTACTCTTGAGATGCTGACCCATGGAGACTGTGAGACAAATGTTTATTGTGGTTTAAACGATTGGATTTTGAAGTAATTTGTTATGTAGCAATGGGAGGTCACAAAAGTCTAGTTTTCCATAAATTTCCATCTATGCTTAGAAATGACCTGAAAGCTTACCTTACATTATGTTATGCTTAACTAGATTTTTTACTGTCTCTTTTTAGATTTAGAGGCCAGTTTCTTCAAATGAGGGCAGAGATTCTCTCTGTATCTCTCTGAGGGAGATTGCGTGTGGGGTGGAGGGGTGCGGTGATGGGGTGTGTGTGTATGTACGTATGTGTGTGTGAGAGAGGGAGACAGAGAGAATATATTACAGATAAACAGGAGCTAAATGGAAGAAAAAATGATGTCTTTGAGTGGAATGTGGTGAAAGATGAAATGTGTACATGAAGGACAGAGTAGAGATGTTGGCAGAGCAGTCAGGACAGAAACTCGAGGCTGCTCCAATGAATGGCTACATCACTAATTAATTTCATAGTGTGCTCAGCTGGATGCTTTGCTTTCAGGGAGCTGACATGGGGACTAGATTTAAAATAATAATGCTTATTTTAAGGATGGAGAAGGAAATGGCAACCCACTCCAGTATTCTTGCCTGGAGAATCCCAGGGACAGAGGAGCCTGTTGGGCTGCCATCTATGGGGTCGCACAGAGTCGGACACGACTGAAGCGACTTAGGAGCAGAAGCAGCATTTTAATGATCTGTGGGCACCGGAGCGAAGATTAGGGAAGCTAGGCCATTCCTAGCTTGGAAGGACCAAGGCCATTCCAAACGTCTGTGCCCTCTCCCTTGGCTTGCTTTTCCTTCTCTCCGACTCCCTGGCCAGACACACAGGTTTTCTAGTCTTCAACGTGAAGGGAGGCAGCTCTGCAGGCTTTGCTGATTACCACCCTCTGCTGGGCAGAGAGCCCGTGGGCTGGGACAAATGAGTCGTCCATTCTGTACCTGTCCTGCTTCTAAGAGCCTGGGTAGCTTCCTTGAGTGAGTGTCATTTCCATGCTGGCGGGAGGTGGCACTGTGGTGAAAATGTCCAGTTTCACTATAAGTGATTATCAGAAAGGAAAAGAAAAGAAAACCCTGAATCATGTTTACAGGCAACCCACAGCACAACACAAAGAACCAAACGTGTCTAAAAAGACAGTTACTCCTGTCACTTCTCCCTGACTCCCTACACTATTTCATACACTCCTTTTAACTTGTTTCAGATTTTCTCCAGCACGCTAAGCCCTGCACCGTGTGCGCTGGATGGTTTTTCAACTTTTCAGTGATGCCCTCTTCACGTTGGGAACAATGGAAGTATATGCAGCTCTGTGGAGATGAAGCAGGCGAGCTCTTCTGACTCTGTGGGTGGGCGTGCAGAGACAAATGACTCCACACCTGACATCTGCTTCCCTTACTACCCTTCAGGGTCTCTGCCCTGTATTTCTCAAAACCCCTTCAAAATCACACCGAACCACAGCCGGCTGTTTGGGACCAGTAAACACTCCTGCAGCATAAATAGTTGTTCCTGTCAAATTGTTCGACTGTGTCTTAGGGAAAAGAATATGAATGCCTTTTCCCTCATACCTTACAAGCAAAAATTCATTAAGGCAACAGGTAAGTCACAGAAACATATTTCTCTCGTGAGCTTTTATTGTTACACTGTGGGAAGTAAATGTTCCTGATGCTGTAATTGCTGGTATAATAAAAACCTGAGTGAGGATGGTCTTGAAATTCCAGGTGCTAAGGACTTTTTACTAGCCCTCTCTAGGCACCGTGGACTCATTGAGTTTTAGAGTTCTCTTGTGTTTACACCCAGCTGATAATAAGGTCCTTCTTGGAATCCCAGTGGGCGTGGAGCACAGTTTGTGCAAAGCCAGTGTGTGACAGGCTCCAGAAGACCCAGAGGAGGGCCGGCACTGGTTGAGAGGACCACAGTTCACATCTGCTGTATGCCTTGCCTCAGGTGGTTGGAGTGATGTCTCAATCCCAAAGGATCTTGAAAAGCAAAAGGCAGCTCCAGGCAGACAGGGGGAAACAGGATAAATCTGTTCAATGTAAAGGTTGTTTACTCTGCATCTCAGCCTTAGAAGTGCTCTGATCCCACTAGGATAGAAGGGAGCTTATAGAAACATATTGTGAGTGGAGCAGACAGAGGGGAATGATTTTCAAAAGTCTACTATAACCTTCTGGTTCAGTGTTTGTTTCCCCGAGGGCGAGGTGGTGAGATTTTGTAGTTTTGTCTTTGTAGGAGTTCACATCTAGATAAAGCATACCTTAGTTCCTTGGGTGAATAATTGAAGAGATTGTTTATGTTTCCAGGGTGAGGGTAATCTTGGAAACCAAGGTATGTTGATTGATGACGCAGAGCTTAGTGGTATTGAGCTAAGTTTTGCATCAGCTGGAACAGGCTGATAGCATGACGACATGTAACTGACTTGGACAATTGCAAAAGAGAGTGATTAAGAGACCAGGCTTGGGGGCCAGACTGCCTGGGTTTCAACCCTTCCTCTACTACCTACCAGATACATGACTGTTCCGCAGTCCAAACTTGTACTGTTCGCCATCCAACAGGCCAATAAGTTGAGAGATGACTTGTTGGAAAAAGGAATAGTGACTTTATACAGAAAGCTAGTTGACAGAGTAAATGGTGGACTCATGCACCAAGGAACTACCTTGCCTGAGTTAGAATTCAAGCTTCTCTTACACTAAAAGTGGAGGGAGCAGTCAGACATTTCCTGGTTCCAGCCAGACTGGAGCTGCTGCTGCTGCTAAGTCGCTTCAGTCGTGTCCAACTGTGTGACCCATGGACGGCAGCCCACCAGGCTCCCCTGTCCCTGGGATTCTCCAGGCAAGAACACTGGAGTGGGTTGCCATTTCTTTCTCCAAAGCATGAAAGTGAAAAGTGAAAGGGAAGTCACTCAGTCGTGTCCAACTCTCGGTGATCCCATGGCCTGCAGCCTACCAGGCTCCTCCGTCCATGGGATTTTCCAGGCAAGAGTACTGGAGTGGGGTGCCATTGCCTTCTCCTAGCCAGACTGGAGGGGAGGTGTTAATTCCTTCCTGCAGTCATTCACAGGTGGGCCTGGTCAGGATGTTTCCTCTGAGCTAAACAAAGGTATTTGAGCTTAATGCTCATCACCTGGGGAGGCAGGTATTTCAGTAAAGGGGGGTGATCTAAGCTCCATCTTAGCTGTGCAAGTCTGTGACCCTCTCTTAGTGTTTGGAACTGGTAGTTAAGGCATGGAGAACACGATGGAAATAAATAATCATCTGCCGAAATAAGTGGAGGTGATTCAAATGCCTCTCCATTTTCCTGGTATCTGAAAGCACGGAGTGGTCTGTAGGTGATCTCAGATTTAGGAGTTGATCAACATAAGCAGCTGCCAGATAAAAGGAACAGACAAGTGTCATTAATGATGAGATTCTTTTCCATCAAAAGTGAAAACTTGATGATCCAGACTGTGTAAAGTCTGCCTAAAGTTAAGATGAGGAAATATCTACATCTTAGAAGAAAAAAAAAGCCAAAGATTTAAAACAGCAGGAATGCTTAGCCACCATCCAGGCTTAATTACCAGTGCAAGTGACACAGACTGTCCAGCAGACTTCCACTGATGCTCGGGTGATGCTTCAGGTGATGCCCTCAAGGAGGAAACTGTGAAATGAAGCAACTGAGGCAGCTGCTTTTTATGACAATAGATTCCACACTATTTAGAGAATTCATATCTTGTGAAACTGAACAAAGTTTAAATCCTCAAATTGGGTAGAAAAAGAGAGACAACCAGAGACCACATCATTTCACTTCAAAAAAGAATGGTGTATTTTATAATGTATACCTTATTAAGTCAGAGTATCTTTAGGATTCTTAAAATGTTTTTCCATTTTTATTCCTCCTTCATTCTTTGGTTGAAATCAGAGGTGTGCTTTGAGTGTGGCCTTAGCTCTTGCTGGTGAATTTGAGCTCCCTGCAAAGAAAAGAACATTGCTGAAAGAGCCATAAACGAACAAGAAGTCAGTGTATATTTGCAAATATTTCCTCAAAAGTCTAAGGGTCACTGAAGTAATGGAAAATGGGACAAAGGAAGGAAGAACATCAACAAAAAATGAAGACTTCAAGAGGAAATACACAGAAAGAGAAATGGTTAAGTTAGCATCTACTGAAGGGGCAAGATGTTATTGTAAGTCGCTTCAGTCGTGTCCGACTCTGTGCGACCCCCATAGACGGCAGCCCACCAGGCTCCCTCGTCCCTGGGATTCTCCAGACAAGATCACTGGAGTGGGTTGCCATTTCCTTCTCCGATACATGCAAGTGAAAAGTGAAAGTGAAGTCGCTCAGTCGTGTCTGACTCTTTGTGACCCCATGGACTGCAGCCCACCAGGCTCCGCTGCCCATGGGATTTTCCAGGCAAGAGTACTGGAGTGGGCTGCCATTGCCCTCTCCACAAGATGTTACAGGAACCGCAAAAAGTAGAGAGATCTTTGAGAGAGAAAAAGACAAACCAATAAATAAAAAGCCCTGTTGTGGTAAGACTTTAAATGGGTAAGGCTGTGAGTGAACTTACTGTTTTCTAAAACAGGCTGATTTTCAAAACCTAGGTGCAGGCTTTACTATTAGAAAGTCATGAAGACTTTGAAAAAAGCCTGGGATGTTGTATTCAGTTTGAGGCATTTCAGTGCCAGGAGGATGACGGCAAACGGATGAGAATTCAGAGAAAAAAAAAAGCACACGACAGAAATATTTCAGGGTCTATGGAGGACAGACTTTTCAAGAGAAAGTAGGAATAAATAGAATAAATAGCAGCTCAGTTTGCAAAGTCTAAAGAGAAGGAGGTGATATGTTGTATGTGCCTAAAATTTAACAGATGAAAATGGCAAGGTAACAGACAGTGTCTCATTCAAGTCCCATAAACTTAGTTATCAGCGTGATTCTCCCATTCATGTTAGGATTTGGACACTTATCAGTGTTTGCGTATGTGGAACATTTGTACACACACACATCCATATACCCATTTTTCTTTTCCTTTTTCCTGCATTTTATTCTTGAGTTAACCTCTAAGACTAATGAAAATGATGCTTTTTACATTTCCTCTAAAGGGATTTAAGAAATCCACATCCTTGGCTGACCTGAAGGTTGCCAGTCTCAGGTCTGCCCAAAGTGAGCTGCTATTGTTTTCCATGAGATTATACAGTACACATTTTCAAAAGGTCTAGCTTTGTTTACCGTGAATTATTAAAGGAAGTTGTTTTAATTAAGGGAATTAAGTATACGTTATTTTTTACTCTCACAATAAAGAGTAAAACAGAATCTCAATAGAGGACACTGAAATCCACCAAAATAAATTACTGAACATATATGAACAAGTAAGAGGCTCAAAACATATAGACCTGATGCTGCTGGACATACATTACCACGTTCTATTTTCTATTACTCAGTCATTCTCTTTCCTGCCCTATTTGAAGCCTTTTACATAGTAGGCGCATTAAAAGGAAAAAAAAAATTCAATAGACAAATGCCACTGGTTTTACAGATGGAGAGGTTTAGGGAGGCTACGCAGTTGATTTCTGAAGCGCTGGGATGTTTCAGCCTTATTTACAATCCTCTCTGCTGTGTAAATCATAGATTACCTTGCGCTATGGTTGGGTAGCTATGGATGTTCCATCAGTGGGAGCATCCGGCCGAGGCTTAAGCAAATGTTGTTTTGTGCCGCCAGCTGGGCTTCGAAACGTGTCAGTCCCCGTGTTGGCTGCCGACTCGTATTTTTTAAGAAAATATAAAAATTGTCATCTCCTCTGTCAGCACGAGATCACTGAATCATTAAGACTCAACAGCACAGAGATATTTTCCTTTGCTGTGGATTTCAGCAAAGGAACTCCTTTCTACAGGGAGCAGTTTTCAAAACCGTGAGTTTAATGCGATGAAAATGACATTTAATGCACGACAGGTATTCATAGAAGCTATCACAACTAAGTAAAGGAGAATTGAATCTCAGAAAGCGGCGGTTACAATCTAATGACGGAATTAAAGCCGGAACAAAACGAGCAAAGGCGGCAACATCTCCCAGTGACCAGCAGGGGTCGCCCGACAACCAGAAAACGGACAGGAAGCGCGTGCATTCGGGCAACTGAATCCGCGAACCGAAGATGTTCGGATGCGATACAGCAGGATGCCCTCCCGGGACACACAAAACCCACTCAATATCCTAACTCAAAACTGAAAAACAGAAATGCACTTCTCAGAAACGACGTTTTCCGCTATGTAAAATGGAGAAACCTCGGGGCCAACTCGGGCTCTGTGTGGAGTTTGTGGGGCTGGAGTCCAAGAGGGTGGAAAAGACCCGAGGGAAGAAGTTCTCTGCTGGGTTGGATGCTATTGATCCGACTTCAGAGACGCAGAACAGAGAGCCCAGCCTCCAGGCAGGCTGCCTTTGCCATGTTTTAGTGCAAACGATTAAAAACGGCTCCTGACCTCTTGTGTTTCAAAGATTTTTGTAAAACGCATTTTAAAAACATTTTTCAAAAGTTCAGATGGCTATTTTTTTTTTCTTTTTTAAACAATGACTCTTTTATTCTTCTTGCAGCTGCTCTGTATTCTTTTCCTCTTCAATGTCTACCGTAAAAAAAGGCGTGTCCGCACTGATGCTTTGTGTTTGGATTTCTGAATCATTGTCTGAAAGGACCTTCAAGAGGACAGATGAGTTGAGAAGGGAGCAGTAATGTTCCTGAGAATGTGCTGTGTTTGGCTCTGCCCTAAGTGCAGCTGATCACCTCCAGTGGACCCTGTGATGTGGACATGGCTTCAAGGATGATGGGAAGAACAGCTCCACAGGGCCCAGTTTGCCGGATGAATGTTCTCAACCCTCATGCTGTTTGATGCTAAATCTCAGGCCAGAGGAGATAACGGAACTTAAAATTCAACTGTTCCAACCACCTGTCTGATGATCACTTTCCTTCCTGTGGCACCTCTGTCCACTGGTGGCCTGGCTGTGGTTACAATTACTGTGATGGGGACCCACGGGCACATCTCTGGCTGTAAGAAATGTCTTATAGCTGGCTGGAAAAAACCTTGGCACCTAGAAGGTCAATAAAAGAAGATCAGTTTCTCTTCCGCTGACACACATTTGAAGGGTGTTATTCTGAATTTCCCATGTGTTAGTCAGCATTCTCCAGAAAAACAGAACCAACAGAACGCACACACATGTGTGTGGAGAAGTCGGCAGGAAGGGTGATTCATTCTCTCCGAGTTGTCCATCCTCTGCCCTTGGACATCAGCCTTCAGACTCCAGGGACCTACACCATCAGTCCCTGATTCTTGGGTCTTTGGATGTGTCCTGGAACTCACAGCACCCCCAGCTCCCCAGGATCCTAGGACTTCACTCAGATTGAGCCACACCACCAGCTTTCCTGGTTCTAAGCTTGCAGATGGCCGATCATAGACCTTCTCGGCCTCCACTTTCACATGAGCCAGTTCTTATAAGCTTTGTTTTCCATTCAGACCCTCAACAGATTAGATGCTGTCTACCCTCCTTGGTGAGGATGGAGTTCTTTCCTCAGTCTACTGATTCCAAAGCTGAATCCACTCTGTACCCTGACACTGAACTGAATCTTGGAGACAGAATTTTGAGAGAAGGAGAAACGAATAACCTTACTGCTTTCTCAGGCAAAAGGGGCCACAGCAGGCCCCCCAATGCCCTCAAAACTGTGTGTCTCCACCTGGAGAGGTTAGTAAGGAGTTTTATAGGAATGGTTCAAAGAGGAGAGCTTGATCAGCTCATGGACATTCTTCTGATTGGCTGATGGTGAGGTAATCGGGAGCCAGCATCATCAAGTTCTGGTTCCAACCAGTCTAGAGTCTACACACTTGTGGGCAGCAGACGGTTAACTTCTCCCATCTGGTGGGGATTTCTGAATCTGCAAAACAGCTCAGAGACATTTTTATGTGTATCCGTGGATGGCATCACTGACTCAATGGACATGAGTTTGAGCAAACTCCTAGAGATAATGAAGGATAGGGAAGCCTGGCATGCTGCAGTCCATGGGGTTGCAGAGAGTCAGACACAACTGAACGCCTGAACTGAACTGAGCTAGAGGAGGAACCAGGACCCTGCCCCAAAGAGTTATTGTTTCTTGGCTGCTCCTTCCTGGTCTCCTCATCCCCTCTCTTCTCTGATTAGCAACTGTTTGAATCTTCCTGTTGAAACTCAGGGAAGGTCATGGAGGCTGAATGGGACCTATTTCCTATAATCAAGATATGGGGGATTACAGAAAGGATTTTGTGCCCAGCAGCCCCACAATGTCCTGCTTGGTATCAGTTCCAATGCCAGCTTCTTGTGGAGACATAGTCACAGACAAACCAGAAACAATATTTTACCAATTATTTGGGTATCTCTCAGCACAGAAAAACTAAACATTACACCCTGAATCTTCTCTGTCAAATATGTTATGATCTCTCAGAGGTCTTTTTTAAAACATGATATCAGAAGTCCCCAGGTGGCACAGTGTTGAAAGAATCTGCCTGCCAAAGCAAGAGATGCAGGAGGTGTGGGTTCTAACCCTGGGTTGGGAAGATCCCCTGGAAAAGGAAACAGCAACCTATTCTGGCACTCTTGCCTGGAAAACATCTTGGTCAGAGGAACATGGTGGGCTACGGTCCATGGGATCGCAAAGAACTGGGCATGACTGAGTGCACGCACATGTCATTTTCGATTCTTCCTCCATCTGAATGACCCTAATGCTCTATGTTCTTCCTACATGTGGTCCTCAGAGTGGAGCTGAGGTCAGCATACGGTAGTTCTATCATCTCAGCTTTTAGATACATGTTTCTATTGATACCTCTTTTCTAAAGTGAAAGTGAAAGCCTCTTTTCTAAGAAACCCTCAAATTGCTATTTTTCTCCAGCTTCTTGTGTATTTTCACTTTACTTCCAAGAAATGTTTTGTTGTTGTTGTTGAGCCCTTATAATCAGATAAAAAGCCCACACAACAAAATGATGAAAGATAACTTAGCAATGGCATATAACAAAAGGCAAAAATGTCTTCATAATATTAGGCTCAGTGCTATTCAATGGCAGGATTCACCCTCAGAAACATTCCTTGAATTTTATAGCATCTGCGCTAACTGTGCTTTACAAATTATGGTGAACATTCTAGGCTTGTTTGAAGTAATAAAGTTTAGGAAATTAACACTAAATTCTTGGCCAGTTATCTCTATGCTTTTATAAAAATTCATATTTAAATAACCTTAGTTGTATAGATTATAAAGATAACATGCTAAAGCCATTGCCTTCTTAGGCACAATTCATAAGTATAATTTAGAAAAACTACTCAGCTATCCCAAGAGAGTGTTTTGAACAAGTTGGAAAACAGAATTAAACAGCGTGTCATGCAAAGTAGTGACTGAGTAAATGTTTCTTTTTTCTTTCTAAGGGACTCTTAGAGTGTTATATGCAAACAGTCTGAACTAAGGTTGCCTAAGATGTCAATTCAAAGTTATTAGAGCCACTTTATGGGCATTAAAAACGCCTGATGTTGTCTTTTCATTCTCAAATTTCATAAATGGACAAAATCTATTTGTATTTGGTTGTGCCCAGACGACATTAATTTTTAATGCAGTTAAACTCCATTTGAATGTATACCAAGGTGGAAGCCATGATTAGCTTATTTTGCAAATGACCACTTCACTCTTTCCCATTATCAGATAATCTCTGGTGGAGAGAGAGCTTTCTTGACATCTTGTATGACCTCTTGAATGGTCATAAAATCAAAGTTCTGAGCCTGACCTTTAGACATCATGTTGACCCAAGGTGAATTAGACCTTCTTCAGGACTTGAAAGATACTGAGCCAGTGCTTGGAGGAGTCATTATAGAGCTTAAGTCACAGAGCAGAAGAAAATAAAGAACATAATTTAAGAACATTTTCCTGCTGGTAAGGAAAAGGACCTTCTTGACATGAGAAGGTCAAAAGAGAAAGATAGGGATGGAATCTGGTGGGACCCTGAATATCTCAAAAAGAATCCAGTTCTGTAGCTCTTAGAGTCTCAAACAACAATGAGATGCTCAAAACCTAAGATAAGTAGAGGGGCTTCAGAGATCTGTGTCCACCTGAAATCCAGAGAAGAAACACCCTTGCCAAGTGCCTCATACCACATGGGCAGCTTTAGAAGGAAAGAAGAGGTGTGTTCTGAAGTGGTGATGATCTCATTAAATTGCACAGTTCTTGAGGTGGTGCAGAGAATCCATCCATGCTGTTAGCACTCAGGGAGAAAGGGCAGGTGTGTGGGGTAGAGAGTGGGCAGGTCTGATGGGACGTTATCAGACATGGCATAATCAGAGACCAAGAAAGAACATGGGGTGTCTCAGAAAGCTACAAATGCAGATACTAACAAGGGCTGGTATGTAACCTGGGTGATCCAGTTGGTTTGACCCTCTGTTCCTCCCTCTGCAGCCCCGAGTCCACTCTGGGGAGGAGCCTGGGTGAGCCTCCTGGAGGATAACAGAGTGTATGGAGCAGAGGCTGCCCTCCAGCTGAGGCCCCTTAGACCAACAGCATGTGTCCACACAAGGTGTGAGAGTGAGGCCATCTGGGACCATCCTGCCTCAGCTGCCAGCTGACCACAGAGAGTAGCTCAACTGCCCAGATTAGAGGAACTGCTCAGCTCATCCAGAGGAGACAAATGACAAATGACACCAAGTATACTTAAGTACTGAGAAGATCACTGTTTCAAAGAACAGAGCCAGATTCACCTGTGTTCAGTAGCCTCTGAAGGCAAGGGCTGAAGATACACTGACTAAGTGAAAGTGGAATTTGCTCAGATGTGTCTGACTCTTTGCGACCCCATGGATTATACATTCTATGGAATTCTCCAGGCCAGAATACTGGGGTGGGTAGCCTTTCCCTTCTCCAGGGATTCTTCCCAACCCAGGGACTGAACCCAGGTCTCCCTCATTGCAGGTGGATTCTTTACCAGCTGAGCCACAATGGAAGCCCAAGAATACAGGAGTGGGTAGCCTATCCCTTCTCCAGCGGATATTTCTGACCTAGGAATCAAACCGGGGTCTCCTGAATTGCAGGCGGATTCTTTACCAACTGATCTACCAGGGAAGTCCATATATTGACAATGTCCACTTTATCTTTTGGTCTGAATTGGGCCAACTTAATTAAAATTCTCCATGTAAATTCTTGCCTTTTACTCAGTGAAAGGCATGTTAGTATGGTTTACGTATAGCATCAAATAAATGGCATTGAAACATGTATACTATCATGTAAGAAACGAAGCTCCAGTCTATGTTTGATACAGGATACAGGATGCTTGGGGCTGGTGCACGGGGATGATCCAGAGAGATGATATGGGGTGGGAGGTGGGATGCGGTTTCAGGATTGGGAGCTTGTGTTCACCTGTGGCTGATTCATGTCAATGTATGGCAAAACCAATATAGTATTGTAAAGTAGAATAAAGTAAAAATAAAATTAAGAAAAATAAATTCAATATGTAAAATTAAAAATAAAATTTGTTTATTTTTAGCATTAATGTAAAAATAAAAAATGAAATGTAATTCAAAATAAAAAAAACTTATTTTCAACTCTTAAAAAAAAGGAATACTTAGCATTTCTAGATGAAATTTGCTCAGTCATGTCCAACTCTTTGTGACCCCATGGACTATACAGTCCACGGAATTCTCCAGGCCAGAATACTGGAGTGAGTAGCCTTTCTCTTCTCCAGGGGATCTTCCCAACCCAGGGATTGAACCCAGGTCTCCTGCATTGCAGGTGGATTTTTAACCAGCTGAGCCACAAGGAAAGCCCCACATTTTGCAGATGATCTTTAAGATTAGATGCTTTTAAAATTCACTGTGATAAGATATGTTAGCAAACTTTGCAAAAGCAAAACAAATAACACATAACGTGAAGAATGACAAATGCTTGATAATTTTAAGAAGACCTTTTGTTATTATCCTCCAAGTTGCATAATCAGAAAAGATTTGTTTGCACAGTCTTTAATATAACATTAGTTAGTGTTAGTCACTCAGTCGTGCCTGACTCTTTGCGACCCCGTGGACTGCAGTCCACCAGGCCCCTCTGTCCATGAGATTTTTCCAGGCAAGGATGCTGGAGTGGATGGCCATTTCCTTCTCCAGGGGATCTTCCTAACCCAGGGATCAAACCCAGGTTTCCTGCACTGCAGGCAGATTCTTTACTGACTGAGCTACAATTTTCCAGGCAAGAATACTGGAATGGGTTGCCATTTCCTTCTCGAGGGCATCTTCCCGACCCAGGGATCAAACCCAGGTATCCCACATTGCAGGCAGATGCTTTAACCTCTGAGCCACTAGGGAAGGTAATATAACATTACCCTGATGATATTGATTTTATTTATATATATTTTATTGAAATATAGTTGAATAATTAATATAATGTTGTATTAGCCTCAGGTGTACAACAAAGTGATTCACTTATACATCTATATGTGTATATGTATATATTTTTACAATGATATTAATTTTAACATAGCTAAACTCTATTTAAATTTGGGTCATGATAAAAGCAACAATTTATCCTTAGAAATGACCACTTTCAGGTTTCACCACATCAGAGAGCTTCAAGTCTTACAAAAATGAGGTTAATCATATACATTGATGTAATATTTATTTGCTGAAATTTGAAAGACACTCAAAACAACCTGATGGTACAAACTAACGCTTACCTCGGATCTGCCCTTTGGTCTAGAACTCCATAAATTTAGCAATTATGTCCTGAAGATGAAGGCATCTTAGATTTCCCTCACAGTTTAAGAGCCGGAGAAAAGCCTCGGAGATTGTTGAGTCCAGAGAGTACCAACCAATCCTTCACAGACTAAATCTGCCTGGCAGATGTGTTTTGTTTGGCCTACACAGTGCTGGCTCACAAATATAAAAAAATTTGAATTAGTTGCATTGCCAAATTTTTGGAAATTGGATAATTATGTACAAAATCTGCATTTCCAAATTCTCTTGAAAAATGTGGATGATCTGGCAACACTGAGCCTGCAGAACAACAGTTTATTGAAGCTGGATATAGCTGGGGGCTGGCTAGGTCACCAGGAAACCATCCTGCCTCTGCTACCCGACACCCGGTGTGCATCACTCTCCCGCAGCCGCAGCCTTCCTAGGTATGTGAACGTATGACCTCCGATCCACTCCAGTGAGTTTGCTCTTCAGATAAGCAAACATAGGTTTAGATACAAGTAGCTTCAACATCAGCCAGTGAGGGAGTGATGCTGGAAAGGTAAAGCTCTGTAAGTTGTGGAAGTGGCATTAGCTCTCCTTCCCGCCTGGCATCTGGCTGAGGGGAGTGTTGACTTTGAATGGGTGTGAGCAGAAGGGAAGAGTCTGGGATTGTCCAAGAAGGACAGGCTGGAAAGCAGCTTGGGGGCCCCAGTGTCAGTGTCAGACCCTTGGGTTAGGTGGTGGGGGGCCCCAGAAGGCAGAGCAGGAGCTAAAAGACCTAGAGAGCAAAGAAAACAAATCTCTGTTCCATTGGTTATTCCCCACCTGCCATGTTGGGCTTATCATCTTCATTGGATAAACACTGTGCTGCTCATGACATTCATAGGCTTTGGAATTCAGGAAAGTCTCTAAAAACACAGAAGAGACTGTGAAATTCAAGCTAATCCCACCGATGGACAAGTCTTTTTGTTTTTAACTTTTATTGACGCATAGTTGATTTACAATGTTGTGTTAATTTCTGCTGTACAGCAAAGAGACTCAGTTATACATATATATACATATGATATATATATATTATATTCTTTTCTATTATGGTTTATCACAGGATATTGAATGTAGTCCCCTGTGCTATACTGTAGAACTTTGTTGCTTATTCATCCTATAGATAACAGTTTATATCTTCTAATCCCAAACTCCTACTCCTTTCTCTCCCTCCCCCCCCTCCTCCTTGGCTGAGGGAGGGCATGGGCAGGAGGGGGACCTTGCTGGACCAGGCTGGTTCGCTGACCTAGAACTTCTGGCCTCCAGAGCTTTGGGAAATGCTTCTTATCTAAGTCATCCATTCTATGGCGCTCTGTGAGAGCCGGATAGACAGACTCTAGGCCTGTCTGCTCCACTTCTCTCCATCCCTCAGGTTTTATCTGATAGGTTGTTTCCTTGAGATGTTTATGTGACTTCCTGAGTCTGGGTTGGTTACTCTTCCTAACAGCCTCCATAACACCTTGCATTCACGTTCACATGGTTGCTTCACTATACATCTGTATCTATAGCTCTATCTATCTATATATATCTTACTGTTCTTTATCTTCTGCTTGACCTTAGGCTCTGTCAGGGCAGAGATTGTGTCTGGCAGGTCACAGTTTACCTTTAGCTTTTAGCAGGTGGTAACAAATATGAAAAGATTTCTAAGTATTGGCTGGATAAAGGAAGCAATTAAGCAAGAAGCAGCAGAGATATTTATGACATCAGTCAAGCAAAGGAAAACAACAGAAGAAACTCTTTTACTTCTGATAATTTTTATCTTAGATATTCTTACACCTTTAAAGATAATTTTTACTTGGCTATGGCCAGATAAAGTAATTAGCTGGTAGATTTGTTATGACCAGTCTAATTCCTTTGAATTTCCTGCCTTTATATTCTACAACTTTTAAAAATTACACACTTTACAAACTCAGCAAGAGGAGGACTTCACAGACTATGTCTTCCAACAACTATATTTTTATATACATTAGGCACTTACCCTTTGCAAGCTTGGGGATTCTTAGGGCCTGCAAGGGATTCTATTAATCTAAATTCTAATCATTTCCTTTGGCATAAAAATTCCAGCAGTTAAGAAGAGGCCAAAGGCCCGAGTAGCCATCTTAACACAATTTGGATGGATGCAGATGAAATTACAGAGTCACATTTTACTTGCTGGATGCGGTCCCAGTTATGAGCCTGGTCACATCCCAGAGTTCAGAGGGCTCAGAGACAGGGCTAGGGGAGGTACACAGCTCCCAGTAATTATTCCGTGATAAAATGGGCTTTCCTCTGCTCTGACCAACACAGACATGAGCTCTGGAACTCTGACTGTCTGATCCTGTGTGGTTTAAAAAAAAACATTCTCCAATCTTCCCAAAACACTCATTATCTTCCCTTTGTGAGGTTTCATGCTTAGGCAGCTGGTGGGAGGAAGGGGTTGGGGCAGGACTGGGGGAATGGCTGTTTCAGATGCTGCAATTATTTCAGGACTGGAAACAGAATTGAAGTGACCCAGATGGCTGGCCTAATGAAGCTGAATCAAAATCTATGCCAAGAGGAGCCAGAGCTGTGTTTCATCTCTCTCTGTGTATGTGTGTGTGTGTGTGTGTGAGAGAGAGAGAAAGAGAGGAACCAGTGTGCATGCATGGTTGATTTTTGGCTGAAAAGGGCTTGGGGATTGTTGGAACAAAAGAGCAGCAGGCTGAGATGAATGCGCTTAAGCAGAGAAGAGAAATCATAACCAAACACAGAGCTTTTTCCTGCCCTGGTCTGGCCTCTGGCAGGCCTACTCCATCTCAGTTGCACCCACATGGAAAATCCACTTTCCTTTGGCTTCTAAAATAAAACGTGTTTCCTGGGAGTGTGTGGTGCTGTTTGGAGAAGGTGCTTGGGGTGATTAAGCTGAGTGGGGAGTTGGGGGAATCATGCTGCCGACTTGTGTGGGGGCATTGGCCCAGAACCCCAGGGCTAGCGGAAAACCACGCTGTGCTATCTGCTGGAGCCATGGCCACGGTCACCTCGTCAGTGGACTCTGACCTGCTGGCACTCGCCTCCCCCGCAATCCCCCTCCCAAACACTGTGGGCAAGAGTGAGGATACGGCTCGGGAACAACTCCGTATCTCCTTAGGTTTTGGAACCATAAGAAGATCTTTTATTTTAACTCCGGTAGTTAATATAAGTGAATCCTTAGAACATTACCTGTTATATAATATACACTGATTGCATTTTGGCTATTATTATTGTAGGTAGCTCTTTGCAGGAATCTACCCTTAGCGGGAAGTTCCTTTTCTTGTTACTTTAGCAAAGCTGCATTGCAAGTAACTTTTACTTATTTGACCGTTCCACCATCTTAGTTGTGGCAGGTGAGCTCTCGCTTGTGTCCTGTGGAATCTTTCCTTGTGGATCCACATGAGCTCCAGAGCACACAGGTTCAGCGACTGCAGTGCCTGGGCTTAGTTGCTTTGTAGCATGTGGGATCTTATTCCCTGACCAGGGATTGAGCCCATGCTCCCTGGATTGCAACAGAGGACTCTTAGCCAATCAACCACGAGGAAGTCCCTGTAACTAACTTTTAAGCCAGGCACCGTGCTGTGCTCATGTCTGGCCCTAGCACAGCTTTCACATCTTTTGATCACACAATACTTTGCCGAACCTATTGGTTCTCTCTGTAGATCAAAGAGGTAGGAATGAAGAATAAGTAATTAACAGCTGACTGGATCTCTTCCCTAGCTTCCCCTTCAGCGATCTCTTGAACAAACTGTGTGAATAAGACAATATCTAAAGAGAGATCATGAGGAGTTGACAATCCTACACACAGTGGGGCATGGTGATGAATCTGATCCCTCCCATCTCAGTGATTAACTGAGATTACTTCCTTATTTCCCTTTAAAAACTTTTATGGCCCAGCTGTTGGTTTTGGGGGTACATTGAGTCCACCTTCTCCCCAGATTGCTGACTTTTCTGATTAAAAGCAACTTTCCTTTCTACCAACACTTGCCTCTCTACATTGATTTTCCACCAGTGAGCAGCTGGACCTGAGTCTGGCACTATTATTATTATTTATTGTCTATTTAACATCTTAGCCTTGGGACTTACTGTGCTTTTCAATGGAAGGCAACTTCTTTAAGAAAAATAAAGCGCCATGAACTGCAAGTTGGAGCAGAGAGGAAACTGACTTCAGAAGTGATACGGCAGCTCTGGACCTGAGATAACCAAGGTTAAGCCTTAGTTTCCCTATCTGTAAAATAAAATTAAGAAGGCTCAGAGGAGCCCATCTACCCCTCGTTGGCAAAAACAAAAACAAAAACATTATTGCCCATCTATCTATTATGATCATGTGGTATACTTTACATATATTACTTCATTTCAGTTCAGTTCAGTTCAGTTCAGTCACTCAGTCATGTCTGACTCTGTGACCCCATGAACTGCAGCACACCATGCCTCCCTGTCCATCAACAACTTCCGGAGTTCACTCAGACTCATGTCCACCAAGTCAGTGATGTCATCCAGCCATTTTATCCTTCATTGTCCCTTTCTCCTCCTGCTCCCAATCCCTCCCAGCATCAGAGTCTTTTCCAGTGAGTCAACTCTTCACATGAGGTGGCCAAAGTATTGGAGTTTCAGCTTTAGCATCAGTCTTTCCAATGAACACCCAGGACTGATCTCTCCCAGAATGGACTGGTTGGATCTCCTTGCAGTCCAAGGGACTCTCAAGAGTCTTCTCCAACACCACATTTCAAAAGCATCAATTCTTTGGCGCTCAGCTTTCTTCACAGTCCAACTCTCACACACATACATGACCACTGGAAAAACCATAGCCCTGACTAGACAGACCTTAGTCAGCAAAGTAATGTCTCTGCTTTTTAATACGTTGTCTAGGTTGGTCATAACTTTCTTTCCAAGGAGTAAGCATCTTTTAATTTCATGCCTGCAATCACCATCTGCAGTGATTTTGGAACCCCCTAAAATAAAAATGGTAACCCACTCCTGTATTCTTGCCTAGAGAATCCCATGGACAGAGAAGCCTGGTAGGCTACAGTCCACAGGGTCGCAAAGAGTCAGACACGACTGAGCGACTTCACTTTCACTTTCAAAATAAAGTTTGACACTGCTTCCACTGTTTCCCCATGGGACCAGACGCCATGATCTTAGTTTTCTGAATGTTGAGCTTTAAGTTGACCTTTTCACTCTCCTTTTTCACTATCATCATGAGGCTTTTTAGCTCCTCTTCACTTCTGCCATAAGGGTGGTGTCATCTGCATATCTGAGGTTATTGATATTTCTCCTGGCAATCTTGATTCCAACATGTGTTTCTTCCAGCCCAGCGTTTCTCATGATGTACTCTGCATAGAAGTTAAATAAGCAGGGTGACAATATACAGCCTTAACGTACTCCTTTTCCTATTTGGAACTAGTCTATTGTTCCATATCCAGTTTTAACTATTGCCTCCTGACCTACATATAGGTTTCTCAAGGAGCAGGTCAGGTGGTCTGTTATTCCCATCTCTTTCACAATTTTCCACAGTTTATTGTGATCCACACAGTCAAGGCTTTGGCATCATCAATAAAGCAAAAATAGATGTTTTTCTGGAACTCTCTTGCTTTTTCCATGATCCAGCAGATGTTGGCAATTTGATCTCTGGTTCCTCTGCCTTTTCTAAAACCAGCTTGAACATCAGGAAGTTCACGGATCACGTGTTGCTGAAGCCTGGCTTGGAGAATTTTGAGCATTACTTCACTAGTATGTGAGATGAGTGCAATTGTGCAGTAGTTTGAGCATTCTTTGGCATTGCCTTTCTTTGGGATTGGAGTGAAATCTGACCTTTTTCAGTCCTGTGGCCACTGCTGAGTTTTCCAAATTTGCTGGCATATTGAATGCAGCACTTAAACAGCATCATCTTTCAGGATTTGAAAGAGCTCAACTGGAATTCCATCACCTCCACTAGCTTTGTTCATGGTGATGCTTTCTAAGGCCCACTTGACTTCACATTCCAGGATGTCTGGCTCTAGGTGAATGATCACACCATCATGATTATCTTGGTCATGAAGCTCTTTTTTGTACAGTTCTTCTGTGTATTCTTGCCATCTCTTCTTAATATCTTCTACTTCTGTTAGGTCCATACCATTTCTGTCCTTTATCGAGCCCATCTTTGCATGATATGTTCCCTTGGTATCTCTAATTTTCTTGAAGAGATCTCTAGTCTTTCCTGTTCTGTTGTTTTCCTCTGTTTCTTTGCATTGGTCACCAAGGAAGGCTTTCTTATCTCTCCTTGCTATTCTTTGGAACTCTGCATTCAGATGCTTATATCTTTCCTTTTCTCCTTTCCTTTTTGCTTTTCTTCTTTTCACAGCTATTTGTAAGGCCTTGCCAGACATCCATTTTGCTTTTTGCATTTCATTTTAATGGGGATGGTCTTGATCCCTGTCTCCTGTACAATGTCATGCACCTCCGTCCATAGTTTCTCAGGCACTCTATCTATCAGATCTAGTCCCTTAAATCTATTTCTCACTCACTTACACTGTATAAGCACAAGGGTTAGGTCTTCACCATTTACTTGAATTTGGTTTTTTAAGAGAATGAAATTTATAGAGCCCAAGAAACCTTAAAATAGTAATTATTTTCACTTATTGAGTGCCTAATATGTGTCAAATTTTCTACCCACCATATTTTATTATTTCCTCATGGTCACCCTGCAAGTTATTATTATTGTCCAGATCTGTGAGTGAAGCCTGAGGCTCAGAGTGGGTAGTAATTCATCCTGGTCACACAGCCAGTAAATACTGATGCAGCGATTTGAACTCATATCTCTTCAGTTCTTGAGCACACATTCGCATGATTAAAATCGGGCTGCCTTTTGAGGTTGTCTTCTTATTAAATCATATTGGTTCTAAACCTACTTGAATGGATCCAAGATGCACTTTCTTGGTAATAAATTCTATTGATGCTATGCAAGAGTTAAGGGAAGGAAAGTGTCGTAGGGAGAAGCATGGTTCAAACAGCACATTATGCCATGTGTGCAGAGGAGAAGGGGTAAGTGGGAAGAAATCAACGGTTGAGAGTTTCCCAAGATGTGGTGATAGAAACAATTTCTAAACTGGAGATATGCTGGGGTATTGGCCACAGTGAGAACGTGCCCTTGTGTTGAGGGGAGGGGTGCAGGTCTGGGTTTGTCTCTGATGTGTGCACAGTGGGGATGAGGGTGAAGACAGGTGGTGAGGAGGAGCATGACCACCCGGATGCCTGCTCTGGCTTGGAGGACACCACCACGTGGATTCCCTCTCCAGCTTCCAATGTGGGAAGGATCTCTTTAGGAGATATATTGAGGGGAGATGGTACGATTTTCAGTTCTGTTGGAGTCTGGACCCCTGGCCTCTGCTGATAACTGCCAGAGTCCCAGTTCGACAATCCCAATGGTGTCGGTTCACCTCACAGGACACTTAGGACAGCAATGAGCTTATCAGAGGTTCTTGCTGACTCCCAGGGCTCCTGCAAGGAAGGGACAATAAACATGAATATCAGTGTTACAAAAATGCCAAGTATGGCCATCTGTCCTCTGGTGGGTGGTGGTGTGCCCATCCAGTCTGCTCAGTCTCTCTGGAGGGCCATGAACACAGGGGCTCAGGAGAGCACATTCTTGCAGACACACAGCTAAATCCACAAGGCAGTCATGTTGGAGGTCTGGCTGTAAGCAAGGAGATGAGTGGAAGGAGATGAGGCTGTAGAAACATCACTAAGGTTGTGTCCAGGCTCTAGAGTCTGTCACACACCTTTCCCCCATGCTTCACCGCCTCTCTGTTTATGAAGTCACTTCCTCAGAGTGCAGATCTTTACTCGCTTTCATCATTCTAAACAAAGCTTATATTCTCAAATTGAGTTGCACATGTCTATAAGAAAAATTGCACTGGATGTGCAGAATAAAGGCGGGGACATGTCTGCCTGATCTTCCTGTGTGCTCAGATCAGACTGAGCTCAGTTCAGACTGCCTGATCTTTCTGTGTGCTCAGCTGCTGGCAGTGATATTGGAAGCTGCTGGCTACCCTGGGATCCTAAGTGGTTTTGAAGCTGCTGGAAACTGGAGGAATGCACAGCAGAAGGAAGACAGCCATGCCTGTTGCAAGGGAATCTGGGCTCCGAGATGCTGGCTCTTCTTCACATTACCCTCACAGGGGCTCTGTGCTGATGGTGAAAAATGCCTCCTTCCAGTGGGATTCTGGTACATCCATCAATCTTGAACACACACGTGGTGAGCCTATTTCAACCAAAATGGTTATTGCTTCAATTTGCAACATGTATAGTTAACCTTTAACTTAACTATACATGGACAGAAGAGGCTGGCAGGCTATACAGTCCCTGGGGTGGCAAAGAGTTGGGCATGACTGAGCGACTAACATGCACACACACTTAGTTAACTTTTTAAGATGTAGTTTGGAGCTTCCCTGGTGGTGCAGAAGTTAAAGCATCTGCCTACAAGGTGGGAGACCTGGGTTCGATCCCTGGGTTGGGAAGATCCCCTGGAGAAGGAGACGGCAACCCACTCCAGTATTCTTGCCTGGAGAATCCCATGGATGGAGGAGCTTGGTGGGCTACAGTCCACGGGTCCCAAAGAGTCAGACACGACTGAGTGACTTCACTTTCACTTTCAAGATGTAGTTTACTTTCTCTTAAGTGTATGATGTATAACTAACTGTTTTAAAACTAGGATGAGGGAGACTTCCCTGGTGGTCTAGTGGCTAAAACTCTGCACTCCCCAACGCAAAGGGCCAGGGTTGCCTCCCTGGTCAGGGAACTAGATTTCACATGCTGCAACCAAGACCCAGAGCAGTCAGTTAATTAATTAGATAAATATTTTAAAAATATCATAAAATTAAGATGGAGACAGATATTCTTATCTTCAAATGGGACTCTTTGGTCTGATGTCCAAAGCTGGAATGTTGCTGCTTCTGGAAACTGTCTTTCCTGGGTTCTGTGGCATCACACTGTCCTGGTTATTAGTCATCAGTTTCTTTTCACTGGCTCCTACTGGATCTCTAACGGTTGGGTTGATTCAGTCAGTGCTTGGCCTTTGACCCTCTTCTCTTTTTGGACCCTCTTTAATTAAATATTGGGAGAGCATTAGATATTAATAACTCTTAAATTTACATCATGACCCTTAACTTCTGCCTTGATTGTTGTTTTCATACATCCAACTCTCTGCTTGAGTCTCTACTAGGATATTGAATTAGAACTTTCTTTTTAAAATATTTTTTAACTGAAGTACAATTGATGTACAATGTTGAATTAATTTCTGCTGCACAGCAAACTGATTCAGTCATACATATATAAACATTCTTTTTAAAAATATTCTTTTCCATTCTGGCTTATCATAGGATACTGAGTTTCCTATACAGTAAGACCTTCTTGTTTATCCATCCTATATATAATAATTTGAATCTGTTAACCCTAACCACCCACTCCATCCCTTCCCCAACCCACTTCCCCTTGGGGAGTCTATTCTCTATGTTCTTGTAAACTGGAACTTTCAAATGAGCACATCCAGATCTGAACTTTTGATTTCTCTTTCCCCAAAGCTGCTTCTCTCCTGTCTTTCTTAAAAGCAACACCATCCATTGGGTTGCTTAGGCCAGACACTGGAGGATTGCCTTGTTCTCTTTCCCTTCTGTTCCTGTTCAACCCACCTCCAAATTTGAATTCCAGCACTTCCCACCATCTAATTATGCCCATCTCTCCTTTGGGTCATCTTCAGATAGGCTCCTAAATCATACAGCCCTCTATCAGTCTTATCTCTTAGATTATCCTCCATATCGCACAGGTGGGCCTTATCATTCATGTTTATTATTTATGTTTATAGAAGAGACATCAAGTCACACAGACATAAGTAGAGTAAGGACTTGAATCCAGTTCTCCACAGTCCTAAAAAAGTAAACCTTTGAATAGTTTTTATCTCATCATCTAATTATTTAAATTATAAAGTTTACTCTTAAGGTTTTACTAATAATGGCTAATAATCGTATGGCACTTAGTGTGTACTCAACAGAGTTCCAAGAGCTTTACATAATTTAGACTCATTAATATTAAAATAGTCAAACAGACCATGTGCTATTTAGAATGAGGAAACTGAGGCTCAGAGCTATTAAGTGGCTTGTCCAAGTTTGCACAGCCAGTAAGCAGGAGAGGCAAAATTCAGACCCCAGCCACCTGGCTCCAGAGTTGTGCCTTACTGGCTGGGTTACACCAACCCTCAACTGAAGCCATAAGTTTGATCCAGCATGAGTCATTAGTCTCTTTGGGGGCATTTATTTTTCTTTGTGGACATTGGTTGCTTTATTGGTGAGATGAATTGACTGTAATAACAAAATCTGTCCTCTGTTTTACCAGTTTTGTTTTTCAGATGCAGCTGAGAGAAGAACTGTAGGAACTTTCCGGTTTTTTTCTATGTTCATGTGATCTTGGGCCCATATTTTTGAGCTTTAGGTGATATTTACCCCAGGGGCAGGCTCCAAATGAACTCCCAAATTGCTTCAAATATTTTTCTATTTGGTAACATTTTCCCCAAAGGCTCTGCCCTGAAAGCTGCTCCATGAAACAGCAAATTCTATTACATCGTGGTTTGAAAAATAGTTGGTCTCTCTCTCTCTTGCACCTGTGCTGTGTTCTTAGTAGATTTATTTAGCCAGGAAAAAGTTCAAAAGGATTGGGGATTTGAACTGAGCCTTGATAAACTGAAAGGATTTTGAATATCGAAGGAA
The DNA here is from genome assembly GCA_917880005.1 of Nanger dama. Classification (NCBI taxonomy): domain Eukaryota; kingdom Metazoa; phylum Chordata; class Mammalia; order Artiodactyla; family Bovidae; genus Nanger; species Nanger dama. Next base: position 40,318,812 of record CAKJTW010000009.1, on the reverse strand, counting down.
GTTTCACCCATGCCAGCTCCACACTGTGGGATGTATAGAAACTGTGCACCTGTTTGCTATTTAATTTAACTATTTTTATCCTAATCTCTTTATGTCCCAAAGGCAACACACTGCTAGTTCACCTGGCTCATCATCTGTAATGTCACGGCACCCAGAAACAGAATTTCACTTCCTTTCAATCCCTGCCTGGCTTGCCAGCCACTTCATCCTTATGAAAAGTTCTTTGTTAATAAGGGACCATTCTCATTATTGATTGGGCTTCCCAGGTGGTGCTAGTGTTAAAGAACCTGCCTGTCAATGCAGGAGACGAAAGAGACAAAGGCTCTATCCCTGGGATCCCCTGGAGCAGGGTGTGGCAACCTGCTCAGGTATTCTTGCCTGGAGAATCCCATAGACAGAGGAGCCTGGCGGGCTACTGTCCAGAGGGTTGCAAAGAGTTGGACCCGACTGAAGTGTCTTAGCAGCAGATCACTATTGATTAAGTTTTGCCATCTCTGTTGGGTGTGGGTGAGTCCTTTGCTCATTTTACTCTGTCTCTAGACTGTATTTTAATTTGTCACTAGATTGGTTGGCCCAGTGCTGATGTGAAGATCAAGGACCATCTCGGTGGTTGGTTTGGAGATATTTCATGGTCTTGGAGGGAAAGCTTGGAGTTTCATAAACAAAACTTCTCTCTGTGCCTGCTGCTGTGAACCTAGACTCATAAAATCAAGCAGGGAATACATTCCTGTAATAAAATCTTTATTCTGCTTCCATCTTTAACTCAGGGGTGAATTTTTTTTTTAAAAACCTCAATCCAGAACACTTTTCTTTCTCTGGGGCTGTCTGTGGTTCTAAGTAGTAATGAAAATCTCTCAGTCATGTCTGACTCTTTGCAACGCCACAGACTGTAGCCCATCAGGCTCCTCTGTCCATGGAATTCACCAGGCAACAATACTGGAATGGGTAGCCATTCCCTTCTCCAGGGGATCTCTCTGACCCACGGATCAAACCCAAGTCTTCGGCATTGCAGGCAGATTCTTTACTGTCTGAGCCACTAGGGAAGTCCCTAGGCACTTCTAATGACCTCTGCAAACATCACTGCAGATTACGATGAATCTAGAATTTTGTCATAGGCTTGGAAGATGATGCTATTTGGGGGTAACATTTCAATTTGAAATAATTTCACATGTAGAGAAAAGTTGTAAGAATAGAAGAACAAACTTCTGTGTACTTATTGCCTAGATTCCCCAGTTGCTGATTTTTACCACACTTGCTTTCCACAATCCTGTTTGAAATGATCATCTTTTAATTCTCTGAATTCTAGCTAGTTCACTACCTGTAGAGCATAGACGTCTAAATGTGAAGGGTCTCTGGAGGCTAATAAAAGGAGGATTAGGGGGTTGAGAGTAGTAGTACTGGGGTAGATGATGAAAGGTGGATCATTATGAGAAGAAACAGCAGCAGAGCCGGAGCTCTGTTCCTGGCGTGCACACTCCTCCAACAGGCATTCCAGAAACAGAGCACCAGGGACACTGTTTCTTCTTACCTACTCAGGATGCCTTACTTTCTAAAGAAGCTTGACAATGTATGGCAAAACAAATACAGTATTGTAATTAAAAAAAAAATAAATTTAATTAAAAAAATAATTAAAAAAAAAAAGAAGCTTGAGTGTCCATTTTCCCATATAAATTGGTGCCAACCGTGGTGCTAGTGGTAAAAGAACCTGCCTGCCAATGTAGGAGACATATAAGAGATGCTGGGTTAATCCTTGAGTCAGGAAGATCCCCTGGAGAAGGGAAACGGAAACCCACTCCAGTATTCTTGCCTGGAGAATCCTGTGGACGGGGATCCTGGAGGGCTACGTTCCATAGGATCACAAAGAGTCAGACACGACTGAAAAGACTTAGCACGCATTTCTATTTAGAGAGTTAAGAGTGATGTAGAAAACAAAGTCAAGTGCAAAAGTCACAGAAATACATAGGATTTTCGTTGCTGCTATCCACTGAAGACCTCTCTGTGGAGCATTCTGGGGTCTCCCCATGGACCCACAGGTCACACAGCAGAGACTGTCAGGGAAGCGGAGCCTTGCCAGACCTCTTGCTGCTGCTGCTGCTGTGTCTTAGCGGTGTGCAAGCACCCAATAGGTGCAGCCTCTGGCTTTGCTGCTAGGCCTGGGCGGGGAATGAATAATGCGATTTGAATTGGCAAAAACCATGATTTTCACTTTAAAAGGGATCTTTATTCTTGAACCAAAGCCAATTGAAATGCCCCGAGCCTGGGCCTTTTTATTCAGACAAGAACAATGAGATCAATTTCCCAGAGAAAATGAGGAAAGGGGAGAGAGAGACGGCAGCTGAGGTAATAGGCTGTAAAGGACAAAGTCTGAAATTAAATATTATGGCTTAAATAGTCCTGCAATTCAAACCACCCCGTCTCTCTCCCACCTCCACACCCCCACACTCTTGCATTAAAGAAATAAAACAAAAAACTCGTCACAGCAAAAGGGAAGACAATCTTTTTTTCTAATAGCAGAAAATTCTCTCTGCGACATGAATTTGAGCTATGGCGATTTGATTTCTATGGAGATAAAGAGGCAGAGAAAGTTAGTGCTGTTTGGAACAGAATGGAAATCTGGGGTTGAGGAGGAAAGGAGAGGGGAGGAAAGCTCACGCGTGCTGGGTTATTAGGATGGGCCATATTTTATCCTGTTTTCACTGAGCAGCAGAAGGGATGTAGGGAGCTTTTTATTTAATTTGGGGGCAATTAGGAAATGGAAACTCAGTCTGAGTGACTTAAGACTGCTCATTACCTTCTGGCGGACAGAAGGAGAGTACATATTTTAAATGTTAATATCTGATTATTTGTAAGCTTCACTCTGAAATTCAAGGGCATAGAAGGACCAGTGACTTGATTAACAGAGGAAGCAGCCTTGTGCACACAGCTGGTTTCATCTCTGTAATAGGTCAGAGTCTGAACAGCAGCCTTTCCTAGTGTCTTCTTGGAAATGACAGATGCTGGGGAGCCAAGGAAATTTAGAAAAAGATAGCAACTTTTGAAACCCCCACCCTCCCCAAATCATTTAAGTAATGTTATGATGCGGGTAGTTGTTCCTAGAAGATCTTGCTTGGCCATCCTAGAATCACAATTTCAATTCTGCACTTCACCTGGGATGAATTACTGACATCCCTGGAAGTAATTGGAAGCCTCTCACATCAGTAATTTCGATATCATGTGTAACAAGATGTTTTGAATTGCTCCATAAAATGAATGCATCTCTATTGCATATGAGAGAATTCATGGGCATTTCATTTTCTGGCAATAGTGGCTGACTCCCTCCTTGACCAGAGGACACAGGCTGACCTGAATCTTCTAAAAAAATAAAGTGCTGATTTTTCTATCCTGAGAATTTGTGTGTGTGTGTGTGTGGGGTGGGTTATCTGAAGGCTTTGTTCATCAAAGGTTTTTTAGGAAAAAGTAATAAAAATAAACACTACCTGGTTTAAGTAGCAAACTTTGGGGTATCCACTAGATCCAAAAAGAGCAGACCACCTTGGAGAAAGAAAAGGCAACCCACTTCAGTATTCTTGCCTGGAAAATCCCATGAACAGAGGAGCCTGGCGGGCTACAGTCCACAGGGATGCAGAGAGTCAGACCCAGCTTAGCAACTGAGCACGCATAAACGTAAGTGACAATGGTTCTTGTGCATGTGTGCTAAGCTGCTGCAGTCGTGTCCGACTCTGTGGCCCTGGGATGGTAATCTGCCAAGCTCCTCTGTCCATGGGATTCTCCAAGCAAGAAACTGGAGTGGGTTGCCATGCTTCCCTTCAGGGTATCTTCCTGACACAGGGATCCAAGCAGCATCTCTTATGTCTCCTGATTTGATAGGTGGGTTCTTAACCAGTAGCACCACCTGGGAAGCCCCAACAATGGTTCTTAACTGAGATTAATTTTGCCCCTCAGGGACAACTTTGAAGCCAGTATGAGGACAAAAACAAAGTGAAATGGCTTGAGAGTTATCTTGTGTATAATTTGGTCTAAGAACAATCTCATAAGACATTATTTTAAGGGCATGACATTTTAAAAGATTTTGCCAAAGTACAACATGGTTTTAACTTTCTGCTCCCACCTGAAATTTTTACCTTATTTTTATAAACTGTTAATTTATCAATACTTTTAAAAATACCCGTAGTTTAAGAAAATCAATAATGTGTTTTTAGCTAAGTTTAGTTCTGTAGTGTGATGTTACTATCAATTCCTTTTTGGGGGCATTTAAAAAAACGTGATTCTTGTGTGACTTTTAATCTCTCTGTGTATATTTTCAATTATTAGATTACATTGTATATAAAAAAACAAAAGAATAGACCAGCCTCACCACAGGCTTTCACAAAGCTCTCTCTGACTTCAGGCCCTGTGTTTAATTCCTGGCCCCAAGCCCTCCAGTTTCCATCAGGGGTCCCCTCTAGGCTCTGCAGACATGGCTGAGAATGGGGAAGAGTTATAGAGGACAGATGTGGCCCCACCCACCATTCCCACATATATGGGGGTCCTTAACAGAGGATCGGAGCCTCTTGAGATGGCAAAAGCCCTTAAGAATTGTCTAGCATACCGGACTAGTCTTTGTGGGAAGGAAAAACAATTTGTTATTTAAACTCCTAGCAGACTGTATCCTCTTCTAATCCTACAGAAGTGGCAGAATTTCTCTTTGGAGTAGATGAGCTGTTTAGCTGTGAAAAAAGATAAGCTTCAGAGAATGGCTTGGAAATAATAAAAATGAGAAAAAGAACTAAAGTGCCTTTACCAACAAAAGGAATTTGAAGGTTTCTAGGGACTGGACAAGAAAGAGAAGGACAGTCCATCTGTGATGAGGAAGCTAAGAACTTACAGGTAGTTGTTATGGTTGGTGGACATAGCTGAAGGGGATTTGTAATATGAATGCCTTACGTACATTAAAAAAAAAGAGATTATTTTTACTGAAGTATAGTTGATTTACAATATTGTACCAATTTCTGCTGTACAACAAAGTAACTCAGTTATACATATATATGAATCTTCTTAAAATTTTCTTTTCCATTATGGTTTATCATAGGCTTCCTTGGTTCAGACGGTAAAGAATCTGCCTGCAATGTGGAGACCCAGGTTCGATCCCTGGGTGGGGGAGATCCCCTGGGGAAAGGAAAAGTGACCCACTCCAGTACACTTGCCTGGAGAATTCCATGGACAGAGGAGACTAGTGTACCATACTCCACGAGATCACAAAGAGTCAGATATGGACTGAGTGACTAACACTATTGAATATAATTCCCTGGGCTATGTAGTAGGACCTTGTTGTTTATCCATCCTATGTATAATAGTTTTCATCAGCTAATCCCAAACTCTCAATCCACCCTACCTCCTCCCCCACCTCCCCTGGCGAACTACATGTTTGTTCTCTATGTCTATGAGTTTGTTTTTGTTTCATAGATAAGTGCATTTTTGTTATAGGGCTGCTTTTTTTTTCCCCCTAACCTGTTACTGTCTTTGCAGGAGAAACAGAGGTGTGATTCCCACAAGTCCTCAGGCTGCCATCCTTGTGCTGGATGTAAACTCAGAGAGGAGAAGTAAAATAGGTTTGTAGAAAATTCAGGTTAGTTAGTTGTTCTGAAAAGATGTTTTGTTTCATCAGTTTCCAATTTATCATTCTCTGGATGACATTGAGTTTCTAGGTGTCATTTTTAAAGGTGACAAGAAAACCAGGTTAGTTCCACCAGGGTAATGAGTTCCTGCTACTGACGTCTTCATTTATTCAGTCAGTCCTTTATCAAGCAGGTATTTAATGCATATGGTGCTTAGAAAGATGCTGGGTATAGAATGCATAAAATGGCAGACAAATAAGATATTAAAATATGATATAAGTCACAATAGAAGGCCACAGAAAATGCTAAAGGAAATACTGAATGCAGTCAAATAAAATAATCATGCTTGTAATGATCAGGATAGGATAAGATGGAGAAGAGAGAATATCATGTCTGCTGCATGCTACCTTTTTTTTTACCACTTATCAGAAAGGGTATCCTTTCTTTCTTTTTTTTTTTAACTGCTTCTAGGCCACTATGTCACGTCTTTTAAGACATTGCTTTTGTTATAGAAATCTCATTTTTATGATAGTTTATTTTTGTACTTTTTTTTTTTTTCTGTATTAGGCTTTTGTGGACTAGCCTTAGGCCTGTGACCACCAGGCATAGCACTGCTTCAATAAGAGGCTGGTTTGGGGGTTTCAAATTAAAATGGAGCAAGACGCTATGGTCCTTGTTCCCTGTGCTCTCCACCTACTTTTTGTCGGTGGAAAAATTTTAGCCAAAGAATAAGTTTGATCAGAGAAGTGAGAAAATGCAGAAACAAAGGAGGATAGTCGAAGGAGACCAAACAATGAAAAAGTTTAGTCATTAAGCAAAGTCAAGCATCTCCAGTTCCTTTTCAAGGGCTATAGATAATATTCTGAGCCATATCCTGTGAGCTGTTTTACAGATACTGAAACCCCCATCGGGTGGAAGAAGTTAACTACGTGATGACCAGACTGTAGCCAACACATAAGTTGCCACAATTCAGAGAGTGGGCCTCAAAGAAACGGAAACAAACCAACCCTGGAACTGAAGATTAACTGTATTTATTTATATTATTATTATTATTTTTAAATTATTTTAATTGTAGGTTAATTACTTTACAGTATTGTATTGGTTTTGCCATACATCAACATGTGTCTGCCACAGGTATACACGTATTTAAAACAGTTACCACGATGCTGGTTAGACCACTGATGACCAATTTTAAGATGACTGTCTGAGCTGACTGCTGTTTCTGCATGTAGCCCTCTTTCTCAGCCCTCGAAAGCTCTTGTCCACTGGTGGTAAGTTGGGGCAATGGGCTTTTGGACCAAAGTTCTCCCTCCTCCAGCCCCCTCCCCCTACCAGTGTTTCTGGCATCCAAAATAAAGCAAACTTTCCTTTCTTCTAACCTGGCCTCTTTATTGGGTTTTTGAGCAGCAAGCAGTTGGATCCCACTTTTGGTTGCAAAACGAACTTTTTCTTGAAGTAGAATTTAAGTTGGAACTGTCTTTAGTGGTGATAACATTTTAAATATTAATTCATAGTCATTTTGTGGTTGTTGTTCAGTTGCTAAGTCCTGTTAGACTCTGTGACTCCATAGATTGCAGCACACCAGGTTCCCCCTGTCCTTCACTATCTCCCAGAGTTTGCTCAGATTCATGTCCATTGAGTCAGTGATGCTATCTAACCATCTCATCCTCTGCTGCCCCCTTCTCATTTTGCCTTTAATCTTTCCCAGCATCAGGGTCTTTTCTAATGAGTCTGCTGTTTGCATCAGGTGGTCAAAGTATTGGAGCTTCAGCTTCAGCAACACTTCTTCTAATGAATATTCAGGGTTGATTTTCTTTAGGATTAACTGGTTTGATCTCTTTGTTGTCCAAGGGATTTTCAAGGATCTTCTCTGGCACCACAATTTGAAAGCATGAATTTTTGGTGCTCAGCCTTCTTTATGGTCTTTATTGTCCAACTCATATCTGTAGATGACCACTAGAAAAACCATAACTTTGACTATAGGGGCCTTTGTCAGCAAAGTGGTGCCTCTGCTTGACTGCAGTAACTGTTGGAAGTGATTCTGGAGGCCAAGAAAATAAAGTTTGTCACTGCCTCCACTTTCCCCCTTCTATTTGCCTTGAAGTGGTGGGACCAGATGCCATGATCTTAGTTTTTTGAATGTTGAGTTTTAAGCCAAATTTTTCATCCTCCTCTTTCAACCTCATCAAGAAGCTGTTTGGTTTCTCTTCACTTTCTACCATTAGAGTAGTGTCATCTGCATATCTGAGGTTGTTGATATTTCTCTTGAAAATCTTGATTCCAGCTTGTGATTCATCAAGCCCAGCATTTCACATAGAAATATTATTGAGTTAATAAAAAAAATTATCTCTACCCTTACCCCAAAAACCTGCAGCACCACATTTGGGTTACCATATTACCATTACTTTAATTCTTTGTATATTATTTAGGCTGGAGAAATTAAACTTTTGAATTCAATGTTGAATAGCGATTTAAAAAGCCTATCCATTTTCAACAACAAAAATCAGACAGCCAGGTTCAGAGTGGGCAAGGGACTTGAACAGACATGTTCCAAAGAACATATCCAATTGGCCAAGAAGCACGTGAAAAGATGCTCAGCATCACTAATCATTAGGGAAATGCACATCAAAAGCACAAGATAACACTTGACACCCATTAGAATGGCTAACATTGTAAAAACAGAAAATGACAATCATTGCCAATTATATAGAGAAATTCATACCATTGTTGGTGAGGCTGTAAATAGTGCAACCACTATAGAAAACAATATGGCAGCTCCTCAAAAATTAAAAATAGGATTACAAGATGATCCAGCAATTCCACATCTGGCAATATACCCAAAATAATTGAAAAGATTTTTACTCTCATGTTCATAGTAGCATTATTCATAATAGCTGAAACATGGAAGCAACACAAGAGTCTATTGATGGATAAATGGATAAACAAAATGTGGTCTAAACATACAGTGGAATAACATTCAGCCTTAAAGAAGGGAATTCTAACACATGCTATAATATAGATGAACCTTGAGGACATTTTGCCAAGTGTAATAAGCTAGTCATGAAAAGACTAATACTATATGATTCCACTATTATGAGGTGTCTACATTAGTCAAAATCACAGAGACAGTCAAATACTGATTCCCAGGGACTGGGTGGGGGAGGGGAAATGGGAAGTTACTGTTATGTATTATGGGCAGTTATGTATATAGAATTCTAGTTTTGCAAGATAAAAAGATTTATGGATATTGATTCTGGTGATGGTTTCACAATATGAATGTATTTAATACCATTGAACTGCACTTTTAAAAATGGTTGGGATGGTAAATTTTATGTTACATATACTTTGCCATGATAAAAAAGAAGAAGAAAAAGAGGAAAAATAGTTTACCCATTTTCTTTCCAAAACTGTGAACTCTTGTTCAAGAATAATCAGTAGTGTTGTTTTTTGATTCAGGTCTCATATGTTACATTTGTGGCTGTATGCTCCGGATACCCATGACTCACAGCTGAGTCCCTCCCCCAGGAGCTACTCCCAGCAGAAGGGACTTAACATCACTCAGAATGCACCCCTCATCTAGAAAAATGGTACTGATGAACCTATTTGCAGGGCAGGAATATAGACACAGATTCAGAGAACAGACTTGTGGGCATAGCAGAGGAAGGAGAGGATGGGATGAACTGAGTGTAGTATTTAAATATATGCATTATTATATGTAAAATTGATAGCTAGTGGGAAGTTGCTATATAACACAGAAATCCCAGCCCGGGGTGCTCTGTGATGACCCAGAGGGGTGGGATGGCGGAGTAGGAAGGAGGCTCCAGAGGGAGGGAATATATGTATTCTTATGGCTGATTCACAATGTTGTATGGCAGACACCACCACAACATTGTCAAGCAATTATCTTCCAATTAAAAATTTAAAAAAAAACAATAAAATACATTCTTGTCTATATTTATTAACTGGTTGATGTTGAAGTCAGAGTGCCTATCTACTTTGCTTCAATTTGGGACAATTCTGAAGGGCTACCTGTAATGGGGAACAAAATATCATGCCTTGCTAGAGATGGTGTGTCTGAGCCTGGTGTTAAGAGTTAGTTGTCCACTGTGAGGTAGGTTTGGTCAGACCCACAAGGTCCTTGATGCACAGGATCAGAAACAATTTACCAACAGAAGGAAATGATACATTTATGATCAGTCATGAGTAGGGCCAGAAGGCACAGGAAGTGTAGAAACCCCTGCCAACTACCAACCCTACACTGGCATAAATCCCTTTGCTCACTCCCATGGCCTCATGGAGGATGTTTTATAACCAGCTATCAGTCAGTTCAGTCACTCAGCTGTGTCTGACTGTTTGTGACTCCATGAATCACAGCACGCCGGGCCTCCCTGTCCATCACCAACTCCTGGAGTTCACTCAGACTCGCATCCATCGAGTCAGTGATGCCATCCAGCCATCTCATCCTCTGTCGTCCCCTTCTCCTCCTGCCCCAAATCCCTTCTAGCATGAGAGTCTTTCCAATCAGTCAACTCTTTGCATGAGGTGGCCAAAGTACTGGAGTTTCAGCTTTAGCATCATTCCTTCCAAAGAAATCCCAGGGCTGATCTCCTTCAGAATGGACTGGTTGGATCTCCTTGCAGTCCAAGGGACTCTCAAGAGTCTTCTCCAACACCACATTTCAAAAGCATCAATTCTTTGGCGCTCAGCTTTCTTCACAGTCCAACTCTCATATCCATACATGACCACTGGAAAAACCATAGCCTTGACTAGACGGACCTCAGTCGGCAAAGTAATGTCTCTGCTTTTCAATATACTATCTAGGTTGGTCATAACTTTCCTTCCAAGAAGTAAGCGTCTTTTGATTTCATGGCTGCAATCACCATCTGCAGTGACTTTGGAGCCCCCCAAAATAAAGTCTGATACTGTTTCCCCATCTATTTCCCATGAAGTGATGGGACCAGATGCCAGGATCTTTGTTTTCTGAATGTTGAGCTTTAAGCCAACTTTTTCACTCTCCACTTTCACTTTCATCAAGAGGCTTTTAAGCTCCTCTTCACTTTCTGCCATAAGGGTGATGTTATCTGCATATCTGAGGTTACTGATATTTCTTCCAGCAATCTTGATTCCAGCTTGTGCTTCTTCCAGTCCAGCATTTCTCATGATGTATTCTGCATATCAGTTAAATACTGTTGCTTATACTCAGCTAATTAAAGCAGAAAAGTTGTAGCTTGGTTTATGGGTAAATCAACTTAGAACATGGATGCAAACTGAAAGCAGACTGTTTCTTCGTGACAGATGGGGCCACTGAAAGACAGCAATGGAGGGAATTACCACTACTGTGAGTGTTTTGTAAACAAGAGAGATGAGCAGTATGTATAACAGACTGCTGATTAGTGGCAAATGTGCTGCGCTTGTGCTTAGTCTTTCAGTTGTGTCCAACTCTTTGCGACCCATAGACTATAGATCACAAGCGCCACTCTATCCATGGAGATTCTCCAGGCCAGAATACTGGAGTGGGTTGCCACACACTCCTCCTAGGGATCCTCACAATCCAGGGATCTAACCCAGATCTCCCACATTGCAGGCAGATTCTTTCTCTACCATCGGAGCCACCAGAGAAGCCCCCAAATACTGGAGTGGGTAGCCTGTTTCTTCTTCAGGACATCTTCCTGACACAGGAATCGAACCAGGGTCTCCTGCATTGCAAGTGGATTATTTACCAGCTGAGTTACCAGGGAAGCCCTAGTGGCAAATGGCTTACTATTAAAGCAGAAACTGAAGAAGAAGGATCTGAAAATCTAGGACAAGGAGATCTGACCATGTAGAAATGGGCATAAAGTATAAAGATTCTTGTAACTCTTTAGCTCTTGTAGCTCTTACTTCCCACTAGAGAATATCTACTACAGAAGGGATGCTACCCACCAAAGAGACCCTCAGTGGCAGCCAGGCCCCATTATCTATTGCTATTGCTGGTAGAATGTAGGAGTCATTGTGGTGGGGTGAAGGTCATGCATGGCTCCCAATGCATGACTTGTCACTCACAAAAGCTGATCTAGTGACTATTGCTACTGAATGTCCAACGTGCCAGCCACGGAGATCATCATTGAGCCCCACAACAGAGCATGATTCTCTGAGGAGGTCAATAAGCCAGTTGGTGGTGGGTTGATTGGGACTGGATTCTTTCTGCCGTGAAAGGGACAGCTATTTGTTTCAACTGGAGATGATACATATTCTAAGGATGGATTTGCTTTCCTTACTTGCAGGGCTTCACTGTCTGAAGGCTTGACCCACCAACATGGTAACCCAAATCACATCACCTCAGACCAAAGGTCACACATCTAGGAAGGAGATGGACAATGGGCTCATGACCCTAGGCTTGCATTGACCATGAAGATACCGCACCATTCAGAATATCCTGGCACAGTGGAGGTGATGAAATGAAACTCAGAAGGCTCAACTCAAGTGCTTGTTTGTAGCTAAAACTGAGAGTAAGGCAATTTTCTCCAGTCTGTGTTATGTACAGCAAGTGAATCACTAATCTCAGAGGCAGAAATGACCCTGATCACTACAAGCCTTAATGATCCACTTGGGAAATCCATGCTTCTTTCCCCTGTAATTTTAGGTATTGACCATTTCCATCAGAGGGCATAGGAAGAGATCCTTTAAATGTTCACTGTGACTGTCACATAGGCACCTTGGATGTCTTGTGTTAAGAGACTAATAGGCAAGGAATGGAGCCATCATACTGGCAGGGAAGCTGCCCTTGGTCATTGAGAGCCAGGAGAGAGGCTCTTACAAGATGGTAACAGGAAGAACCCACATACCACTCAGATGATCTGCTGGGGAATCTCTGCATACTCAATTTTGGTTTTATTTATTTATTTTTGGCTCTGCTGGGTCTTTGTTTTTGCTCAGGCTTTTCTCTAGCTGTGGAGAGTGAGGGCTGCCATCTAGTTGCGGTGCATGCCCTTCTTATTGTGGTGGCTTCTCTTTGTTGTGGAATACAGGCTGGAGGTGCGTGGGCTCAGTGCTTGTGGCTCCCAGGCTCTAGAGCACAGGCTCAGCAGTTGCGGTGCACAGGCTTACTTGCTCCACAGCATGTGGATCCCCCAAATCAGGGACGGAACCTGTGCCCCCTGCAGTGACAGGCAGAGTCTTTACCACTGAGCCACCAGGGAAGCCCCTGGATATACAGTTTTAATGACAAGTGTAGCAATCATAAACTTAAAAGGGCCTAATGTCTAGGGGATCAGATCCCTCAGGGATGAGGGTCTGGGTTGCATTGAGATACGTTATTTAGACAACTATCTCAGTCGTGAGATAGTGGATGAAGAAGAAGATGGATTCAGTTACGGTCCTAAGACTGGCTTCAGTGGTTGCTATAATGTGTTCTTTTGCAAATTTCCTTGGAAAAAATGCCAATTAAAACCTGAAGGAGTTCTTCCCAGGAGAGCGTGATTACCATATGATACAAACAGATCTAAGTGGTACCAAGGATGGACTTTAATCGACAAGGTGGTGGGTCTGGCTGCTGTCCCCTCCAAGTTGGAGACACTCATTCTCTACCTGGTTGGAGTATTGGCTGTGACAGTTCCCAGATGAGCTGTCTTGGAATTGTCCTTGCCAGTGTGAATTGTCTAACCCAGGCACTTCCTATTTCTGGGGAGGCCTTGCCCTAATGACTGGTCCATGCAGAGGATAGGAAGACTCAGGCCTCTTTGCTTCAAGTCAGGCCAACTCTGAAGGGCCATTCCACCTCCAGACCTCCTTGTAGGACTGGCAACTGTACACGCAAATTTCTGGTGCATGGTGTGTTTCCTAGGAACCTGACCCAGGCCCAAGGGGATCTCAAGGGTGCACAAAACCCAAACTCAGGAAAAGCTGAACCCCCCAGATTCAGGAACCAGAGGAATCACAGTAGAGCTGGACCATGTGGAGTCATAGTTCTGGAAGAGGTTTTGATCTTCATTTCAGGGATTTGCCACAAATCTGAATTTATGGTGCTGTTTGGATCTGCTCTTCTCTGTCTCTGTGTGGTTCCACCACTCAAATTCTTTGCATACTCCTGGGTCAAATGGTATGAAGAGAGAATCTGTGTCTCTCCCCCAAATAGTAATCACATATCAAGGGGGAAATCACAGATTTACACTGGAGTAATCTGGCACATACTAGCTGGATCACACAATCAACATGCACCTCACCTTGGGACAGGTCAGCACTAAAGAGATCATTCCAGAACAAAGGACACTCAAAAGACATTATGAGCAAGAGCAATATGTGTTTGCAGGTGGAATTCCAGCTCACAGACGCCATTCAAATGGGGGCCATCTATGGGCATCAAATTAGTCATCTGTCTAAACAGTGGCTCTTGCACTTTTCTAGTTTAGGATTCCATCTGCAAACACATATTGCTTTGAGTTGCCATGTCTTTTGAGTGTCCTTTTTCTGGAATGGTTCTTCAGATTTTTCCTGTCTCTGCTCTTAGACAGCCTAAGAGCACAGGTCTTCCTTTCTACAAGCTGACTTCATCCACTGTTTCTCAACCAGGACCAAGCCACACATCCACAGCAGGAATGCCAGCAAGTGACGATCTGAGTGTTGACCTGTCCCAAGGTGAGGTGCACCTTGACTACAATTACCAGCTGGTATTTGCCAGATTTCTTCAGTGTAAATCTGTGAATTGAATTGGATGGTAGGATTGTGTCAACTGGGCTTCCCTGGTGGCTCAGCTGGCAAAGAATCTGCCTGCAATGTAGGAGACCAGGGTTCAGTCCTTGGGTTGGGAAGATACCCTGGAGAAGGGAATGGCTACCCACTCCAGGATTCTTCCTGGAGAATCCTCGTGGATAGAGGGGCAACTTGTGGGCTGGAGAATTCCATGGCTTGTATAGTTCATGGGGTCACAAAGAGTGGGACACAACTGAGTGACTTTTACTTCCTTTCATTTCACTTCATTGTATCAGTGCTTATTTCCTGACTGGGAGGAGTGTGTGGTAATAGTAATATAACCCCTTGTTTTGGAGAAAAGCAGCACACACTGCAGTATTTAAGGGTAATGAGTCAACACACTTTTCTTTCTCTCTCTAAGGGAAGAGAGAGATAGATGGGCCAAATGAGGTCAAGTTTAACAATTAGGGAATGTGCATGAAGGGCTTGCAAGTACTATTCTTACAACTTTTCTGTAGGTTTGAATCTACCTGACAATTAAAAAATGGAAAGACTTGAGAGAATTTCAATTCAACTGGCAATTGAAAAGAAAGAGAATCTGATTAATGCAGCTAATAACCACCCTTTCTGTTTACACGTGTCCTTTCACTTTCCCCACTGGACAGTGCCAGCCAGCGGATGGTTGGTTCCAAGAGGCCTGGCTGGTCTTGGTTCTGCTGAGTGGCTTGGGTGGCCTGGCAGCTGCAGACATGAACTGTTTGCCTGTCTCCCCAGTGGAGCCTGGGACGGGAGCCACTGTCAAGGGTGTTTTGTGTGTTTCTTCACAAGGAACTCTAAATCTTTCTCTTCATTAAAACAACAAACATTTTTTTTTCCCCAGGGCATTTATATTCCCAGTGTTCTGTTTCTTGCCTACCAGGTTTTGTGTGTGTGTGTGTGTGTGTGTGCTTTAATTTTTTTGATTGAAGTATAGTTGATTTGTAACCTCTAAGGTATAGAGCAAAGTGATTCATTTATACATATACACAGTCTTCTTTTTCAGATTCTTCTCCATTATAGGTTATTAAAAGATACTGAATATAATTCCCCATGCTATACAGTGGGTCCTTGTTGTTTATCTATTTTATGTATAGTAGTGTATATCCTAATTTTTCCCTCCATGCCCTTTCCCTTTTGGTAACCATAGGTGTGTTTTCCATGTCTGTGAGTCTGTTTCTATTTTGTAAATACATTCATTTGCATCACTGTTTTTAGATTCCACATATAAACTTACCAGATTTTACATTCAGATGGATCCTTATTTGAATATCAGCTCAACTACTTACTGTGTGATCTTTAATTATTAAGTTCCTTTTTTTTTAAAATAAGATAGGTATAAACATACCTAGCTAGGGGTGTGTTTTGATGAGTGAATGATGGAAGTACAGTGCTGGGCACAATGCCTGGCATACAGTAAGCCCTCAATAAGTCAAAAAGGTGGTGGGTTATTGTAGTTTTTGTTTTCATTACTTGCTGTGTTTCCATCCGGGAGACTTTTTTTTTTTTCTTTTTCATTTTAATTATATTTGAGTGGTAAACCTTTGACACTTCTTTCAAGGAGAGAGATTTGCTTTGGAAATTGTCAGCCATTTTTTTCCATCTCTATGCTTTTAGGTCTGTAGTCAATGTTTTTACACTATGAAGGATTAAATGACACCACAATATTGCTATTATAGTGTAGCTCTCAGCCTTTTGGTTCTATTTTCTTAAGTGCTTTATGATCCATTTTATTTGTTGGTTCCAACCCAGCCTTACGAGGTGCATAATTATTTTCATTTTTACTACATAGAAGGCTTTTTAATTAGTTTGAGTTTGTGCAACCTCAAGAAGGTCAGGGATGATGTTTAAATCCAATTCTTTCAAATCCTAGCATTTCACCTGGTCCTTTGGGCCTTGCCATTTCTCTTGATTTCTGTATTTTTGACATGGTTATACATATAAGCTATTGTTCAAAAGGAAAAGGTAAAAGCAAAGAAAGCCATATGACATAAATGAAAGAAGTTAAATCAAGCAAGACCCATTAAGTGACATTGATTTTTTTGTTTTAGTTTATGAGTGCTTTTCTTGAGTTTTTCTCACATGTCTATTTTTTTTTCTCCTTGCAGATTCATGTGTCAGACCACTCAAATAGTTTCAATATTTAATATTTGACTTTCTGTGAATTTACTGCCCACCAAAGAGTTGCAGTGTTTTTCTTGGCAGGTGCTTTTCTTCTGCTTTCAGGACAATGTAAAATTGGCTCTATTCTCACCTTCTATTGAAGAGAATGAGAGAATTACAGAAGTAATGCATTTGAAATGCTGCTAATACTATACAACGCTATGCAATTTTGAGATCTTAAAATGAAGGCTTGGCTCTTCAGAAACCCTGGAGAAGGGATTTTTCTGGAAGAGGTTTTTAGAAATGTGAGGCAAATTTTTTGAAAGTCAAAGATTTTAATGAAAAAGTAGAGATTCTCGCCCCACCTCTTCCTATTCCCTAGTCCCGAGATACAGAGGCAACCACTTTCAACTTTTTACCTGTGCTGTATGCTCAGACTCTCAGTTGTGTCCAACTCTTCACAACCCAGGATCTGTAGCCTGTCCACGGAATTTTACAGGCAGGAATACTGGAGTGGGTGGCCATTTCCTTCTCCAAGGCATCTTCCTGACTCAGGGATCAAACCCAAGTATCTTGCATCTCCTGCATTGGTAGGTGGATTCTTTACCACTGTGCCACTTGGGAACCCCTTATGTTTTTAAATAATAAGAAAATAATGTTATTCCTTGATTGTTTTCAATTTTTAACATTATCTAATGAAATAATTAGATGAATTAGATTAGACTTTTAAAGGTGGCATATTTATTACATTGTACTGTGTAGCAAATTACCTCCAAATTTAGAAGCAACAATCATTTATTTTCTCACAGTTCCTCTGAGTTAGTACTGCATGTGCAACTTAGCTGGCTAGTGCTAGGTCAAATTCTCTTATGAAGTTCCCATCCAGCCACCGGCTGAGGTTGTGGTATCATCAGAAGGCTCATCTGAGAGAGGAAAAATTCTAAATTTATCCAGGTGGTTCTTGGGAAAATCCAATTTTGCAGACTGTTGGACTGAGGAGTCACTTCATTGCTGGATGTTGGCTGGAGACCTCTCTCTTGTCTTTAGCATATGAATATCCCCACAAGGCAGTTCACAACATGGTAGCCAATTTACTTTGGAATGAGCAAAAGAGAAGGCAAGAGACAACATAAATTTGAGAGCCCCAGTTCTCTGTGTTTTTATTGTAGGAGTCAGCAAATCCAGCCAGCACTCAACTGGAGCATATGTAACTAGGGCTTGAATACCAGAAGAACTATTGGGAGGCATCTTAGAAACTCCTTTCTATAGTTCATCCTCTAGGGCCCAATAATTCATGTCCTTTTCACATGCAAATACATTCGCTCCAACCAATAAGTCCCCAAATTTTATCTCATTATGTAACATTAGCTTAAAATCCAGAACCTTACCAAATTAGATCCATCATCATCAAGGACAGTTTCTCAAATACAGCTCCTTAAGTATATATCCATTCAATCTGTAGGCCTGTGAAATGAAAGAAAGAAAGTGAAGTCGCTCAGTCATGTCCAACTCTTTGCAATCCCCTGGACTGTAGTCTACCAGGCTTCTCTGTCCATGGGATTTTCCAGGCAAGAGTACTGGAGTGGATTGCCATTTCCTTCTCTAGGGAATCTTCCTGATCCAGGGATTGAACCCAGATCTCCTGCATTGCAGGTAGACGCTTTACCCTCTGGAGACAACTAAAGAGACAGATTATTTGCTTCTCCCTTTCCCACCCTTCTGGTCTCCACAGCCAATGAACAAAGGTGGAATAGACATAGTCTATTTATTATAAAAATTTATGTTAATAAAGGGAGTGGGGAAATGGAATGCATTAGTCATTGCTTGATGGAAATTCTGGAATCCAGCTAGGCAAATTTTGAAGATTAATTCATTCTTGAGGTATGGAATAATTCTTTATGGCTTTTGCCTGTGCTCCCTGGGTTTTTAGTTCCACCTCATGGTCATCCTTTCTTCATGGAAAATGTCATATGTTTAAATAGTCTTCTTTTTCTGTCCAGGATTTTGACCTTGTTCCAACTGCTTTCAATGTCATAGCTTCTTGTTTATCTCATAATTCCTTGAACAGTTCCCTGTTCAAAGTCTAAGACATTGAGTCTCTTTGGCAAATCATAGATCATATTGACCTATTTCCAAGGGAGGTAAAAACTTAAAAATCTTAAATTTTTGAAATGGAATGCCGAGTCTCCTGAGAATTCTCCCACACAAGGGAAGGGCTAGTCAATCATAAGATTGGCAAATGTTCCTTACCAGTGTCTTTTGTGCTTTAAGAAATGCATTTGCTTACATATTTATCTTTGAGGTATACTGATCTTTATAATGATACTTCACAACTGTTGTTTTTATTTTATTTTAAATCTGTAGTGATGGAATTCAGAACAAAGCCCCATAGCTTCTGCTGGTCTACCAGAATTCAGCTGAAACCTTGCCTCCTCCGTGGAAACCTCCATGTGCATCCTTATTCAGAGACACCTTCCTCCACTCTTCCTTCAGCATCCTCTGAAACAGTGGGCATGTGACACAGTATCTTTGAAGGCTCCAGTATCTCTGAAGAGTGAAATGCTCCACACACAGTATTCTCTGCATGAAAGTGAAATAACACCATCATTAAAACTGTCATTTGTTATCACAAGGATGTTAAAGCTAAAAAAGAAATACAGCAAGGACAGCAGAACTATCATGACCAGGAATGTGTGTTATTTCTTAGGCACTGGGCTAAGAGCCTTACATGAATGGATTCTCACAATACTTCACCAAGTTTTGCTATCTTTTTAAAAAAGTTTTATTTCTT
The DNA here is from genome assembly GCA_917880005.1 of Nanger dama. Taxonomy (NCBI): domain Eukaryota; kingdom Metazoa; phylum Chordata; class Mammalia; order Artiodactyla; family Bovidae; genus Nanger; species Nanger dama. The sequence continues at coordinate 40,299,621 of CAKJTW010000009.1, read as the reverse complement.
TATTGTGGTAAAATACAGCTAGCAAGGTTTCTGTTACAATAACCACTTTTAAATGTACGTGTTAACCATTTTAAAATGTACAGTTCAGCAGTGTTAAGTACATTCATATTTTTATGCAACCTTCACCACCATCCATTTTCAGAACTCTTTCCATCTTGCAAAACTGAAGCTCATCACACATTACACAATAACTCCCTATCTGCCCTTCCCACAGCCCTTAGAAATCACCATTGTACTTCCTGTTTCTGTGATTTTTGACTTCTCTAGTGGACTTATGGTGTATTTATCTCTTCTGATTGGTTATCAAATGTTTATATTATATAGGTTTATAATGAAATAGTGTTCTTAAGGTTCATCCATTTTGCAGCATGAGCTTCCTCCCTTTTTAAGATTGAATTATATTCCATTGTATATATGTACCACATTTTGCTTATTCATTCATCTCTTGATAGACACTTGGGTCGTTTCCACATTCTACCTATTGTGACTAACACTAGTGTGAACACAGTGTACAAGCATCTCTTAGAGAGACGGGGTCACTTTGCTTTACTCTTTAGGATGATTGTCTGGCAGTGGCTTCCACTGAAGTGACACATAATTTACACAGCAACCAAGTTAGCTGATTATATCAGCTAGCATCCAGTGGAAAACAAAATTTAACTCAAGTGATGCAAAATATTTTGATGGAGAGAGTACTTACAGAGATATGTGTGTTTGCATGTATGGGCTTAAGAAAATTTATTAATAAGGAATGTTGTGATATCAAGATATTAGTAACAGTAGGAAGCTGTTAGCATTTTTAGTCCTGAATGGGCAAGGAGAGGAAATAATATCAACAGAGCTCAGTGAGAGATGAAACTAAAGAAAATGAATCACAGTTAGCAGCTGAGCCAATTAAAGAATGCAGCCATCACTATAAGAGTGGCCCAGAGTAGGTAGACAGGGGGACAAAATACCTCAGCCTCTTTTTCCTCCTGCTAATAAAGCCCATTGGTTAAGCCCAATCAGAAGTCAGGTAGCCTCTATGGAGAGCAATATGGAGTTTCCTTAAAAGACTAAAAATAGATATGATCTTGCAATCCCACTCCTCAGCACATACCTGGAGAAAACCATAATTCAAAAATATACATGCACTCCTATACTCATAGCAGCATTATTTACAATAGTCAAGATATGAAAGCAACCTAAGTGTCCATTAACAGATGAATGGATAAAGAAGATGTGGTGTATACATGGAATGGAATATTACTCAGCCATAAAATTATGAAATAATGTTATTGCAGCAACATGGATGAACCTAGAGATTATCATACTAACTGAAGTGAGTCAGACAGAGAAAGACAAATATCACTATGCCACTTACATATGAAGCCAGAAAAAGTGATACAAATGAACTTATATACCAAACAGAAAGAGACCTACAGACATAGAAAACAAACTTGTGGTTACCGAAGGGAAAAGGAGTGGAAAGGGATAAATTAGAAGGTTGGGGTTAACATATATATACTAAAATATGTAAACAACAAGGACCTACTGTATATAGCACAGGGATCTATACTCAATATTTTGTAATAACCTATGAAGGAAAAAAGTCTGAAAAAGAATCAGTTCAGTTCAGTTCAGTTGCTCAGTCATTTCTGACTCTTTGCAACCCCATGGACTGCAGCATACCAGGCTCCCAGAGCTTATTCAAACTCATGTCCATTGAGTTGGTAATGCCATCCAGCCATCTCATCTTCTGTCATCCCCTTCTCCTCCTGCTTTCAGTTTTTCCCAGCATCAGGGTTTTTTTCAAGTGAGTCAGTTCTTCCCATCAGGTGGCCAAAGTATTGGAGTTTCAGCTTCATCATTAATCCTTCCGATGAATATTCAGGACTGATTTTCTTTAGGATGGACTGGGTAGATCTCCTTGGAGTCCAAGGGACTAACCAGAGCCAGAGTCTTTGAATCACAGTTCAAAGCATTAATTCTTCAGCACTCAGCTTTCTTTATACTCCAACTCTCACATCCATACATGACTACTGAAAACCATAGCTTTGACTAGATGGACCTTTGTTGGCAAAGTAATGTCTCTGCATTTTAATATGGTGTCTAGGTTGGTCATAACTTTTCTTCCAAGGGGTAAGTGTCTTTTAATTTCTTGGCTGCAGTCACCACCTGCAGTGATTTTGGAGCCCTTCAAAAAATAAAGTCTGCCACTGTTTCTCCATCTATTTGTATGAAGTGATGAGACCAGATTCGTTTTCTGAATATTGAGTTTTAAGCCAGTTTTTTCACTTTCTTCTTTTACCTTCATCAAGAGGCTCTTTAGTGCTTCTTTGCTTTCTTCCATAAGGGTGGTGTCATCTGCATATCTGAGGTTATTGATATTTCTCCCAGCAATCTCGATTCCAGCTTGTGCTTCATCCAGCCCAGCATTTCTCATGATGTACTCTGCATATAAGTTAAACAAGCAGGGTGACAATATATAGCCTTGATGTACTCCTTTTCTTATTTGGAACCAGTCTGTTCTATGTTTTCATGTTCTATTATGAAAAAGAATAGATATGTATATGTATATAATATTTCTACAATTATATGTATATCTCTCTGAGTCATTTTGCTGTAAACTAGAATTAACACAACATTGCAGATCAACTATACTTCAGTGTAAAAAAAAATAGATAAAGAGATAAGAACTAACTGTCCAGGTGATGTGAGCTCACATAAACCAGTCTCCTGAGGAAGAAGCAGGGCAGAGAACGGCAAAGAGTTATGAGAAAATATCTCAGAAGAGGGAGAACTCTTCACTGAACAATTTCAGATGTTAGAATTTAAAGGCACGGATTCATGACTTACTTTTTTCTTAGAATTGAATTAACTTAGAATTTAGAATTTCTTAGAATTTCTTAACTCTACTAAGATGCAAGGAAATGAACCATATTATTTATAAACTGTCTTTGTTTTTTCTTTTTCTCACAGCAATGTGCCTTTAGGACCTGGATTAGAAAGTAAAATGACCAAAAATGGATCATTTAGCATTACATGCTAAAAGACCTGAACATTTTACAATTTATTTATATCAAACCTACTCCCAAGAAAGAACTGAAGGCTGCTCTGTACAGGCTGTAGTCACAGCTCCTGTTTCTGGGCAGCTCATGCGTGGGTGAGGAGAAATGCTGACTGAGGAGAAAAAAGCTGAAATTGAAGTGATTCTGTCAACATGATGAAAAATGAATTGTCTGGGCTTTTAAACACACTGGATGGCCAGATGGGTAAAATTAGAGATTGTTTGAAGAAGCTTCTAAAAGAAAATGTGATTGAATGAAAAATTTTGTGATGTGCAAAATGCAAAAAATGATGTATGAATGTTCATGTTTCTGGAGAGATGTGTAAGGGGAAGGAAGATTAATAATACTGAAGGCAACATACAGAGAAAGTGTTACAATACCTAAATTTTCATTAGCTAGGAAGGTGGTACTGCAAGAAACCCATGGTGAAAGAATTTCTATATTCATAGGAGCTTTCAGATATTTTCGACTCTTTTTTCATCTTGTAGAACCACTATCAATATCCTATCAATTGTCCAGTTTTCCAGGAAGGCAATAGCAGGGAATAGGCAATTACAGGATTTGCACACAAGAGAGATAGAGATAGATTCAGATTCTGACTCAAGTTGAGATTTCAACAAAACTTTCTGCCCTTAAATTCAGTGCTGAAAAGTAGATCTTGCTGAATTTCATTGTCCTTAAATGACGTTTGCCCTATTGATGTAAACACGTCTGTCTATCACATCTTCCCAATGCAGTTTACTGTGGGTGATCTCATTTCAATGCAATGTTTGTTTAGAAAATGTAGTTTTCCCTGGCAAAGTTTTCTAAATAGCTCATAGATGATTTCTAGCAACTGAGAAAGAAATATTGATCTCCATATATGAAAAAATAAATAGTGAATGTTTATCTTTAATTAGACAGAGTGCCTTCATCAAAGGGAAAAATATGTACCTAAAATTTAGAAATAATTAGTGCAATTTTCATAATGCTATTACCTGTCACACAAAGTGACAAATAATTGTCAAAGCCTGTAGAATAATGGGAACTGTTCTACAGCTTGAAATTCTGTTTCTTGGTGTGGAGGTGTTGGAGTATTGAGCTCATTTGTATTGAATATTTACACCATCAGAGAATAGCTTAACACTTTGTGACTCTATCCTTAAAACAATATGCTACCAAATTATTCCCACTTATCTACAAATTTGAAGTAAATGAAAAGTGGAATGAGAAAGAAGCAAAAATACTGGGAATCAGTATTGCAAGTTTACCTTCTGCTACTTCAGGCTTATGTAACTGCTTGGAATAGACCTCATTCAAAATTTTGCTGTTATTTTGTAACAACGCTGAAACTGAATTAAACCCCCAACACTAGACTTAATGAAACTAAGGATGCTTTGACATCCCTAAGTATAGAAACTAATCAGTAATTTAGAACTCTTCATTTACCATGACTTTAAAGAAATGATTGTAGAAAAAAGTCAATCCTTAAACAAGTCAAAATTTATAAGAATGTGCACTTTATGGCCTTATCTTAATGTGAATATCTTTAGTCCTCTCAACTACTTGCAGTTCTTAATAGCTTCATGCTTTTTGCTTTTGGATGTTTTATCTTTTCTTTTCTCCCTGTGTCCTGCCTTCACTGGGTAAATGATGCATTATAAGTCCCTTCTGCAAGCTGGATTAATTGATTCTGAATGAACCTCATAATTGTATAGGCAGTATGTCTGTGTCAGAGTGGTAGCAATAAATAGTTCCAAAATCTCAATGGGCTTAACATAATAAGTCTTTAATTCTCATCTGTGTGACACACACAGTGTTGGTTCACAGGAGTTTTCTGCTCATTGTAACTGCTCAGACACCCTGGCAATGGAAGCTTTACTTGGTAAATATACTGATGATCACCTGTTCCCTATAGTCGATGATGAAAACGACTCATCACTGCTCATTTATCATTGGCCAAAACAAGCCCATAGCCACCTCTGCAAGTTCAATACTTGTTCAGTAACACCAGTGAGCACCAGCTATCACAGTAGTGAAGGTTAAGACTGGCATCCAATCGCTTAACTCAAATTCTATCTCTGATCCTTGCTGACTGATTTTCAGAGAGTTATGTAATCTTTCATCTCAGGTTCTTATCTGTAAAATGATGCTTATAATAGTACCTTCTTGAGTTTTGAAAATTAAATGAGTTAATACATGTAAAACACTTATCTTACAGCATTGCTTGATGTTAAATCAATACTAGCTATATTTAAATTTACCCTGTTTGCAGCTTTTACTGCATCATAATATCTTATTTATAGGATCATCACCCCTACTGGAGTATTCTCTTTGTTGGTGAGCATCTCCTTGTTGATATTGTAACTTTAGAGCTTGTAGAGTATGAACACAAGTTTTCAGGTATCTGCACTAACTTTTTCAGATCATTAGAACTCTGTGCAGCAAACTGCACTTGAAGATACACTTGAAGATTTATAAGAATTTTTCTTATAAATTCGACCAACATCAGAATGCCTTATCCACTGAGATATTTTTGTTTAGATAGGAGGCTCACAGAAGCAAGCAACTACTTTCTTCTATCTGTTTATCTCTTATTTCTGAGAGGTTAGAAGAATTTGTGAAAGAGGAAAACACTTCTAAAATTCATGGTTTCACTAAAAGTAAAACAGTTCTGAAGTCTTAAAATTGGAAAATAGTTTCTTCTTCCAGATGTTTTCACTACAGTTTCATGAACAATATATGAATTACATGAAGTTTAAATGACATGTGAGTAACGAGAACATCGAACTTCAATACAATTTCACTCATGATTTGATTTGGCAAGGTGAGAAAAATAGGTTACTTAAAAGCTGTCAGAATTGCAGTACAGGGCTGTCGACAGCTGTGAAAAAGTTGAACAATGCTCTGCTGAAAAGGTCAACGTTTCCTGTTGATACTGGTTGGTGGGATGGGAAGGGACCCTGGGATCATCAGTGCTCCCTCTGGGGGCATGCACTGTGTTGGAAAATTTAGAAGTCAGACTCTCTGAGATAAGGGGCAGATATTGTTTTCTCACAATAGTTCTGAATTCAGAACGTCATTCATGAACTCTTTTGAGTCACTTTTCCCCAAAGGCTTAAGCAAAGAATGTGGTTTAATAAAACTGGGTAATAGTAAGGTTTGCAGGAGACATGGGAATCATTATCCTGTGCCTTTTAACTGAGCTTAATATCTTGTTTGGAGAGAAAGTAAAAATACAGAAAAACCAATCTATCTATCTGTATATACATATTAAAAAATAAATGTATCTGGTTCAAATCTTTTTTTTTCATTAAAAATGCCATCACTGTGGATCAGTTTCCTTGAAATATCTTCTTTCTGTCCAAGTTTCATGGTTTTTGAGGACAGATCTATAGTCCAAACAAAATGATTGGCTATTGCCAAATAATTTCAGAGTTTAATGTAAAAATTAAATGTTTTTAATATCAAGAAGCTATTTAACTTATATGCAGAGTACATCATGCAAAATGTGGGGCTGGATGAAGCACAAACTGGAATCAAGATTTCCAGGAGAAATACCAATAACCTCAGATATGCAGATGACACCACCTTTATGGCAAAAAGTGAAGAAGAACTAAAGGGTCTCTTGATGAAAGTGAAAGAGTGAAAAAAACTGGCTTAAAACTCACCATTCAAAAAACAAAGATCATGGCAACCAGTCCCACCACTTCATGACAAATAGATGGGGAAATAAGGGAACACTGACAGACGACAGACCTTATTTTGGTGGGGGGCTCCAAAATCACTGCAAATGGTGACTGCAGCCATGAAATTAAAAGATGCTTGCTCCTTGGAAGAAAAGCTATGACCAACCTAGACAGCATATTAAAGCAGAGACATTACTTTGCCAACAAAGACCTGTCTAGTCAAAGCTATGGTTTTTCCAGTAGTCATGTATGGATGTGAGAGTTGGACTATAAAGAAAGCTGAGAGCCATAGAATTGATGTTTTTGAACTGTGGTGTTGGAGAAGACTCTTGAAAGTCCCTTGGACTGCAAGGAGATCCAACCAGTCAATCCTAAGGGAAATCAGTCCTGAATATTTATTGGAAAGACTGATGCTAAAGTTGAAACTCCAATACTTTGGCCACCTGATGTGAAGAACTGACTCCTTGGCAAAGACCTTGATATTAGGAAAGACTGAAGACAGGAAGAGAAGGGGGTGACAGAGGAAGAGATGTTTGGATGGCATCACCGACTCGATGGACATGAGTTTGAGCAAGCTCCGGGAGTTGATGTTGGACAGGGAGGCCTGGCATGCTGCAGTCCATGGGGTCACAAAGAGTCGGACACAACTGAGCAACTGAACTGAACTGAACTGTGCTGAATATCAAGATGAGCATCAGCTAATAAGGAAATATGTCTTTTGGCCAATAATTCTTTCTGATCCATGCCTTGCCTAAGTAGTTTGCATTTAGGAGCTTAGAATGTTCTGTGAGATGTATCAGTATAGCTTTCCATTCACTTAATAAATATGGATATTGATACTATAAAACTGAAACAGGAGGAAGGGAGCAGGGCACAGCCTGGCTGATTCATGTCAATGTATGGCAAAACAAATACAGTATTGTAATGTAGAATAAAGTCTTTAAAAAAAAAAAGAATGATATAGCTGGACTTCCCCGGTGGTCCAATAGTTATGATTCTGTCCTTCTGCTACAGAGGGCATGGGTTTAGTCCCTGGTTGGGAAAGTTCCTCATTCAGCCAAAGAGGAAACAAAACAAAACAAACAAAAAAAAGAATAATTGTTTTTTAAAAGAATGACAGAGCCATGACAAAATCTGGTTAGAACCGACTAGGTCCAAGATGGCAGAAGATTAAACTTCCAGTAAACCTTGAGCCTCATTATATGCTCTTTTTAATTCACTAGTATCTATATGACACACCCACAGTCACCATGACAATTCCCAGGCCAACCCAAAAAGTGACTGATGGCCCAGTTCCTGGAAATCTTGGCTCCTTTTCCAAAATAATTGGAATAATCCTCCTATTTATTAGCCTGTGAAATTACCCAGTCCATAAAAACTAGCCATGCCACATTTCAGGGCCCCTTGCCTTCTGTGAAGGCTCACACTCTGTCTGGGGAGAGTGTTTCTCTCTAAATGAATCCATTTCTTACCTAGCACTTTGTCTTGCATTAATTCTTCCTGTGCTGAGACATCAAGAACTTGAGCTTCATGAAGTCCTGAGACTAGGTGTGTGATCTCAATTATAAGACAATGAGTTCAAGTCCCAACTTGAGTTGTATGGTCTCAAAATCACATGACAGTAAACATTGGAATGAATTGAAAAAATAATTGATACCTTTCATTTAAAAAATACACTTGGAGGTTTTAAGATTGATGGTGTAAACATTTTTTAAACATCTTTAATCCAGGTGTTCATATTGTACAGACTTGGGCCAGTGGCAAACTCAGGCTACCCTTCCTGCTGTTCTAAAGCCTAGCTCAATACTATAGCAGCAGGAAGATTCACCAGTCAGTTGAGTCATCAGCTGTCCTGCAGGTCATGAATACAACTTTCCTGACATTCTCAGAGCCATAGAAATTGGCCACAGGCTGCAGGAATGTAATAAAACTTTAATCTATAGGAATAAACATCTGTTTCACAGACAATGGAAGTGGTTGCCAGGGACTGGGGGTTGGGGAAAATGGGGAGATGTAGATCAAAGGACAGAAACTTTCAGTTAGAAAAAGCATAATGCACAGCATGATGACATAGCTAGTAATATGGTGCTGTATATTTCAGTGTGACTGAGAGTATGTTTTGTAAGCTCATCACACACAACAAAGAGTTAACTATGTGGGGGTGATGGATGTGTTGATCCATTAAGATCAAGTAACCTGATCTTGGTCATTGTTCCATGATGTCTATGTACATCAAGTCATCACCTTGTACATTTTATATGCAGCTATATTTATCAATTACTTCTCAATAAACTTGGAAAAATGAACATCTGCTATTTTAGTCTACTGTCCCCCTTATCTCATTCAAAGTTATTCCCTGTAAAAACGTTTTGATAGGTTAAATATTTTTCTTTGATGTTTGGTCAGAGGTTTGCAGAAGTCAGTATTAAAATTCTGTAACTCCTAGCATTTAAATAATAACAAAGTTGAACTTCAATGATATCCATCCACATCAGGTAATTAATTTGCTGCTCCAATGGTTTCTTCTCAGAGACCAGATAGGAATATACTGTCAGTCGGTTTTGAAATACTTTTTAGTAATTATTTACTTATTTATTTGGGGCTGTGTCTCATTGCTGCCTGGGATTTCATCTAGTCGCGGTGAGCAGGGGCTACTCTGCAGCTGAAGGGCACGAGCTTCTCAGTGTGGTGGCTTCCCTTGTGGACCGCAGGCTCTCGGGTGCATGGGTTTCAGTAGCTGCAGGGCGCCCTTTCAGTCATCGTGAATCATGGGCTTTAGGGCACGGGCTCAGTAGCTGTCATGCCTAAGATTAGTTGCGCTGAGGCACATTCCTGGACCAGGGATCGAACCTGTGTCTCCTGCACTAGCAGGCAGATCCTTGACCACTGAGCCACCAGGAAGCGCTATTCTTTTTAAAGAAAGTTTATTAGAGTATAGTTGACTTACAATATTGTGTTAGTTTCAGGTGTAGAGCACAGAAATTCAGTTGTTTGTATCTATTCTTTTTCAGATTGTTTACCCATATAAGTTATTTACAGAGTGTTCAATAGAGTTTCTATGCTATACACTAGGTCCTTGTTGGTTACCTGTTTTATGAAGTGAGAATGGGCATGGAAGGCATGAGTGAGAAAGCAGGATTTAATTTTCTCTAAATATCAGTGGCCTTCTATCACAATTAGAATATGGAAAGTCTAAAACGACATGGCAATCTCTTTTTGTTATCAAATAAAACACTCAATAATAGTTAAAGCAAAGCCTAGATGTTAACTGAAACAAATTTGCCTAATATATTTTGCTATTTATGAGTTCAAAGAATGTGAGGTGTCTGAGACTCTGTATTTCTGAAGTGAAGGAGGATTATTATAGAGCTGAACAAAAAGGATGAGAATCTAGGTAAAGAGGCTAAACAATAATTTTTATCAAAATAAAAATTTTAAAACAATCCGGAAGGCAAAAATGTGCATTAATTCTGTTCACTTTATGCAGTCAAATATCTAATTGTATCTCTCAGTCTTTCCATTTTTAATGTTCCAGGCAGGTGTCATGTTGGCCAATGTTTGTCATAATTATACCACATTTTACCACCTGAGTAGAAAACTGCTGAAATGTTGCATATAAATCTTTCAGTGTAATAAAACTGTGTATCAGGACATACATCTAAAGGTAGAGAAGCTGCAAGCAGAGCACTATATATATTTTACTAACAGTGATTCTATAATTCCTTGAAAGATTCACAGTCTTGTTGACTTTCTCTTACCCCTGTTCTCTGGACAAGAGTCAGACAGACGTTCAAGGTCAACGCCATTCATTTTCCATAGTCCCAGAGAACTTTAAATGATTCAGCATAACCAAGTGGCCGTACAGTTGTAAAAGATATTAGCATTCCTATTAAGCTCTTGAGAATTCTGACCTTTCTTAAATGTCAGAAAAGGGATATTCTGCAGATAAATTGTGATTGACTGGATGCATAATACACCAAGTGTTTGGGCTCCTCTGTCTACCTCAGACCCCATGAGGGTGATACGTTGAATGAAATGCTGTTTTCTATTATGTAGAATACTTGATAATTTTCTTAGGAGCTCTCTTGGCAGAGAAAATGCTACAAGATCTACCATTAGTGATCATAGAATTATATTCATCTAAACCAGTCCTCACGTTTTACAGTGGGAAAACTGAGACTCAGAGAAATGAAATTATTTGCTCCAAGTCAGTCAGCCAGTTAGCAGCAGAGCTGAGCATAGAATCCAAATCTCCTGATTCCTAGTCTGATGTTCTTTCTACGTTATCATGCTGAACAACACTTTTTCTCCCCTGTACTTTTCTGTCCTTTTAGGCAATTCATTATATGCTGAAGTTCCAAGCAGAAGAATAGAATTTTTCATTATAATTTTAATAAGGTGCCACAAAACATGAAATTCACATTTGAATCCCAATTTTCATTCCTAGACTATAAAGAACCCTGAATAGTAAAAACAAATGTAGCCACATAAATTACTGTTGTGTCTGGACTCCTCAATTTCGATGGCTATATACATGTTATTATAAATCCAAACACAGCTCTTATAGTACATTTTAAAGGTTTACAAGCCTATATGCAGCTAATTATCAGCCGTACTGGCTCTTTGACTAACTTTGCTTTCTTATGGTTCAAATATCCTGGCTTAGGTCCTAGAAATCTCTGGATTTCTTGAAGAATAGCAAAATATCTTTCAAGAAGAATGAGAATGTGCTGTGTGCATGCTTGTATGTGTATCTTTTCTGTCCACAAAACCCAAGGAATTTACTTTTTCCTCCTTAAAACAGCCAAAGTATTACCACTTTCTAAGTTTGATTCTCTGCGCTTTAATTGCTGGTTTCTTACACATACAAGCCTGGGTAGAGTTGTTTTTGGCAGTTGTCGATATGGTTGGCATTCACTGGAATTAAGTGAAAAATCCATTGCCTAAAAGATGACATTTAAAAAAAAGGATGTTCTAAACCAAATAGAATTGATGCTTTTGAAATGTGGTGTTTCAGAAGACTCTTGAGAGTCCCTTGGACTGCAAGGAGATCCAACCAGTCCATTCTGAAGGAGATCAGCCCTGGGATTTTTTTGGAAGGAATGATGCTGAAGCTGAAACTCCAGTACTCTGGCCACCTCGTGCAAAGAGTTGACTCATTGGAAAAGACTCTGATGCTGGGAGGGATTGGGGGCAGGAGGAGAAGGGGACAACAGAGGATGAGATGGCTGGATGGCATCACTGACTCGATGGACGTGAGTCTGAATGAACTCCAGGTGTTGGTGATGGACAGGGGAGGCCTGGCGTGTTGCAATTCATGGGGTCGCAAAGCGTTGGACATGACTGAGCGACTGAACTGAACTGAATTGAAACCAAATAGGAAACTATATGAAATCAGATTTATTCTCTCTTAAAATTAACTGGAATCCCTGTAAACTGCACTTTAATCTCAAAGAATATACTTGTAAGGTTATCTCTAGAGCTAATTTTAATACATGCATGGTATTTCAGAGTTCTGAGAAAGTGTCTTTATCTGATTTAAATTGATTATACAGAGCGAAATACCATTGTTTGGACAGCGTGCCAGTTTTCACATTATCAAGATAAATTTTGCACTGAAATGGCATTCCTTGGCCTTCCTGTTGGCTGGCAGCCTCCCGCACTCTTACTGTCAGCTCTAAAAACCACTTTGCCTTTTCCCCAAATCCCCTGCTGGGTAGTCATCTTACTAACTGAGGAACAGCTTTGTTTTTGTCTTTTATTTACGACCGGTTCCTTTCCCCCGTTCTCAGAGAGAACCATATATTATTACCAAAATAAATTGTTAGATCTAAAAAGGCCCTTGACAATCATCCAGTCCAGGCTTATTATGTGATAAATGAGGACCAGGGATGGTAAGAGCCTTGTCCAAGTCCAGAACTTCTCGGTGGCAACAGTGGGAACAGAAGCTTTATGTGTCCACCTTCAACGTCCCACTAGCTTTGCTTCTCCTATTTTTTTCTCTTGATAGGCTATAAAAATTCAGACAGATTTGGTATGATAAACTCCTGATAGATTGGATGGGTCATTTTAAAGCAACAAGGCTAAAATCCTCAGAAAGCCCCAAAGTACTCATTGGTAGCAATCTTCAAATATTTCTTTGAATGTGACAAATTGCACTCTTCTATTTTAGCAGATTCTGTGGCTCATGTGATTTCTGCATCATATTTCACTGAGGGCTCCCCCTTGAATCTGACCTTTGCACTGCACACTGCAGGGTTGAGGGTGTTAGGTCTGGTGGGTGGAACTGCCAGGAGGATATTCAAGTAAGAGATTAAAGAGCATTTTGGAAATGAAAGGAATCTCTGCTACAGAATGAAGAGGGGTGAAATATAGAAGCTGTCTTGATAGACAGGCTCACTGAGGAATGAATGGGGATTAAAATATGGGTGAGCCGGGCTAAAAACAGCAGAGTTCCCTCAGTAATAGTCATCCTCTGGCCAAGCCACAAGAAGTAACCCAAAGGGGTTCAGTTAGTTCAGTTCAGTCGCTCAGTCATGTCCGACTCTGCGACCCCATGAATCACAGCACGCCTGGCCTCCCTGTCCATCTCCAACTCCCGGAGTTCACTCAGACTCAGGTCCATCAAGTCAGTGATGCCATCCAGCCATCTCATCCTCTGTCGTCCCCTATCCTCCTGCCCCAATCCTTCACAGCATGAGAGTTTTTCCAGTGAGTCAACTCTTCACATGAGGTGGCCAAAGTACTGGAGTTTCAGCTTCAGTGTCATTCTTTCCAAAGAAATCCCAGGGCTGATCTCCTCCAGAATGGACTGGTTGGATCTCCTTGCAGTCCAAGGGACTCTCAAGAGTCTTCTCCAACACCACAGTTCAAAAGCATCAGTTCTTCGGCGCTCAGCCTTCTTCACAGTCCAACTCTCACATCCATACATGACCACAGGAAAAACAATAGCCTTGACTAGATGGACCTTAGTTGGCAAAGTAATGTCTCTGCTTTTGAATATACTATCTAGGTTGGTCATAACTTTTCTTCCAAAGAGTAAGCATTTTTAATTTCATGGCTGCAGTCACCATCTGCAGTGATTTTGGAGCCCCCAAAATAAAGTCTGACAATGTTTCCACTGTTCCCCCATCTATTTCCCATGGAGTGATGGGACTGGATGCCATGATCTTCGTTTTCTGAATGTTGAGCTTTAGGCCAACTGTTTCACTTTCCACTTTCACTTTCATCAAGAGGCTTTTAGTTCCTTTTCACTTTCTGCCATAAAGGTGGTATCATCTGCATAACTGAGGTTATTGATATTTCTCCCTGGAATCTTGATTCCAACTTGTGCTTCTTCCAGCCCAGCATTTCTCATGATGTACTCTGCATAGAAGTTAAATAAGCAGGGTGACAATATACAACCTTGACGTACTCCTTTTCCTATTTGGAACCAGTCTGTTGTTCCATGTCCAGTATTAACTGTTGCTTCCTGACCTACATACAGATTTCTCAAGAGGCAGGTTAGGTGGTCTGGTATTCCCATCTCTTTCAGAATTTTCCACAGTTTATTGTGATCCACACAGTCAAAGGCTTTGGCATAGTCAATAAAGCAGAAATAGATGTTTCTCTGGAACTCTCTTGCTTTTTCCATGATTCAGTGGATGTTGGAAATTTGATTCTGGTTCCTCTGCCTTTCTAAAACCAGCTTGAACATCAGAAAGTTCACAGTTCACATATTGCTGAAGGCTGGCTTGGAGAATTTTGAGCATTACTTTACTAGCATGTAAGATGAGTGCAATTGTGTGGTAGTTTCAGCATTCTTTGGCATTGCCTTTAGAATTAGAATAAAAACTGACCTTTTTCAGTCCTGTGGCCACTGCTGAGTTTTCCAAATTTGCTGGCATATTGAGCGCAGCACTTTCACAGCATCATCTTTCAGGATTTGAAAGAGCTCCACTGGAATTCCATCACCTCCACTAGCTTTGTTTGTAGCGATGCTTTCCAAGGCCCACTTGACTTCACATTCCGAGATGTCTGGCTCTAGATTAGTGATCACATCATCATGATTATCTGGGTCGTGAAGATTTTTTTGTACAGTTCTTCCATGTATTCTTGCCACCTCTTCTTAATATCTTCTACTTCTGTTAGGTCCATGTCATTTCTGACCTTTATCGAGCCCATCTTTGCATGAAATGTTCCCTTGGTATCTCTACTTTTCTTGAAGAGATCTCTAGTCTTTCCCATTCTGTTCTTTTCCTCTATTTCTTTGCATTGATCACTAAAGAAGGCTTTCTTCTCTCTTCTTGCTATTCTTTGGAACTCTGCATTCAGATGCTTATATCTTTCCTTTTCTCCTTTTGCTTCTCTTCTTTTCACAGCTATTTGTAAGGCATCCCCAGACAGCCATTTTGCTTTTGTGCATTTCTTTTCCATGAGGATGGTCTTGATCCCTGTCTCCTGTACAATGTCACGAACCTCATTCCATAGTTCATCAGGCACTCTATCTATCAGATCTAGGCCCTTAAATCTATTTCTCCCTTCCACTGTATAATCATAAGCGATTTGATTTATGTCATACCTGAATGGTGTGGCAGTTTTCCCTACTTTCCTCAATTTGAGTCTGAATTTGCTAATAAGGATTTCATGATCTGAGCCACAGTCAGCTCCTGGTCTTGTTTTCATCAACTGTATGGAACTTCTCCATCTTTGGCTGCAGAGAATATAATCAATCTGATTTTTGTGTTGACCATCTGGTGGTGTCCATGTGTGGAGTCTTCTCTTGTGTTGGAAGAGGGTGTTTGCAATGACCAGGGCATTTTCTTGGCAAAACTCTATTAGTCTTTGCCTTCCTTTATTCTGTATTCCAAGGCCAAATTTGCCCTTTGCTCCAGGTGTTTCTTGACTTCCAACTTTTGCATTCCAGTCCCCTGTAATGAAAAAAA
This sequence comes from Nanger dama, assembly GCA_917880005.1. Lineage (NCBI taxonomy): Eukaryota > Metazoa > Chordata > Mammalia > Artiodactyla > Bovidae > Nanger > Nanger dama. The sequence goes on along the minus strand of CAKJTW010000009.1, from coordinate 40,283,979 downwards.
CATCTGTTTTGGTGGTAGCTCTAAAAGGTCTTTTAGGTCTTCATAAAACCATTCAACTTCAGCTTCTTCAGCGTTACATAAACTTGGATAACAGTGATATTGAATGGTTTGCCTTGGAGATGAACAGAGATCATTCTATCGTTTTTGAGACTGCATCCAAGTACTGCATTTCAGACTCTTCTGTTGACCATGATGGCTACTTCATTTCTTCTGAAGGATTCTTGCCCGCAGTAGTAGATATAAATGGTCATCTGAGTTAAATTCACCCATTCTAGTCCATTTTAGTTTGCTGATTCCTAGAATGTTGACGTTCACTCTTGCCATCTCTTGTTTGACCACTTCCAATTTGCCTTGATTCATGGACCTGACATTCCAGGTTCCTATGCAATAGTGCTCTTTACAGCATCGGACCTTGCTTCTATCACCAGTCACATCCACAGCTGGGTATTGTTTTTGCTTTGGCTCCATCCCTTCATTCTTTCTGGAGTCATTTCTCCACTGATCTCCAGTAGCATATTGGGCACCTACTGACCTGGGGAGTTCCTCTTTTGGTATCTTATCATTTTGCCTTTTCATACTGTCCATGGGGTTCTCAAGGCAAGAATAGTGAAGTGGTTTGCCATTCCCTTCTTCAGTCGACCACATTCTGTCAGACCTCTCTACAACGACCCGCCTGTCTTGTGTTGCCCTGAGGGCATGGCTTGGTTTCATTGAGTTAGACAAGGCTGTGGTCCTGCAATCTCAAAAATGACAGAATGATCTCTGTTTGTCTCTAAGGCAAACCATTCAATATCACTGTTATCCAAGTCTATGCTACAACCAGTAACACTGAAGAAGCTGAAGTTGAACGGTTTTATGAAGACCTACAAGACCTTTTAGAACTATTATGCCCGTGTGTCCGAATCCCCTGACTGAGAGAGACAAGACCACCATGACAATGCAAGAGCAAAAAGGGAATTTATTTCTGACTCGAGTCAGGGCCCTTGGTGCTTTCCACACAGTGGAGCAGAGCAAGAGCCCCGACTGTTGGGGAAGAGTGATATTTACAGAGTACAGACTAAGGCAGAGGATTTGTGATCGCGGATTGGGGGAATCAGTCTCTAGGGCATCTTGTCATCTTTGGATTGGCTGATTTCAAATTTTTCATCTTGTCCCTGACTGGTTATGGATTGGTGCCGGCGGGACTTTTCTGGGGTGTGGTTTCTAAGGAACTATGACTCAGCTCCTCTCCAGGAATCCAAAACTTGGGCCTACTTATCTTTTAGAAGCCTGTCTTGGCTGCTGTCTGGTCACTACAAGAACTAACATCCGAAAAAGATGTCCTTTTCATTATAGGGGACTGGAATGCCTAAGTTGGAAGTCAAGAAACACCTGGAGCAAAGGGCAAATTTGGCCTTGGAATACAGAATAAAGGAAGGCAAAGACTAATAGAGTTTTGCCAAGAAAATGCCCTGGTCATTGCAAACACCCTCTTCCAACAACACAAGAGAAGACTCCACACATGGACACCACCAGATGGTCAACACAAAAATCAGATTGATTATATTCTCTGCAGCCAAAGATGGAGAAGTTCCATACAGTTGATGAAAACAAGACCAGGAGCTGACTGTGGCTCAGATCATGAAATCCTTATTAGCAAATTCAGACTCAAATTGAGGAAAGTAGGGAAAACTGCCACACCATTCAGGTATGACATAAATCAAATCCCTTATGATTATACAGTGGAAGGGAGAAATAGATTTAAGGGCCTAGATCTGATAGATAGAGTGCCTGATGAACTATGGAATGAGGTTCGTGACATTGTACAGGAGACAGGGATCAAGACCATCCTCATGGAAAAGAAATGCACAAAAGCAAAATGGCTGTCTGGGGATGCCTTACAAATAGCTGTGAAAAGAAGAGAAGCAAAAGGAGAAAAGGAAAGATATAAGCATCTGAATGCAGAGTTCCAAAGAATAGCAAGAAGAGAGAAGAAAGCCTTCTTTAGTGATCAATGCAAAGAAATAGAGGAAAAGAACAGAATGGGAAAGACTAGAGATCTCTTCAAGAAAAGTAGAGATACCAAGGGAACATTTCATGCAAAGATGGGCTCGATAAAGGTCAGAAATGACATGGACCTAACAGAAGTAGAAGATATTAAGAAGAGGTGGCAAGAATACATGGAAGAACTGTACAAAAAAATCTTCACGACCCAGATAATCATGATGATGTGATCACTAATCTAGAGCCAGACATCTCGGAATGTGAAGTCAAGTGGGCCTTGGAAAGCATCGCTACAAACAAAGCTAGTGGAGGTGATGGAATTCCAGTGGAGCTCTTTCAAATCCTGAAAGATGATGCTGTGAAAGTGCTGCGCTCAATATGCCAGCAAATTTGGAAAACTCAGCAGTGGCCACAGGACTGAAAAAGGTCAGTTTTTATTCTAATTCTAAAGGCAATGCCAAAGAATGCTGAAACTACCACACAATTGCACTCATCTCACATGCTAGTAAAGTAATGCTCAAAATTCTCCAAGCCAGCCTTCAGCAATATGTGAACTGTGAACTTTCTGATGTTCAAGCTGGTTTTAGAAAGGCAGAGGAACCAGAATCAAATTTCCAACATCCACTGAATCATGGAAAAGCAAGAGAGTTCCAGAGAAACATCTATTTCTGCTTTATTGACTATGCCAAAGCCTTTGACTGTGTGGATCACAATAAACTGTGGAAAATTCTGAAAGAGATGGGAATACCAGACCACCTAACCTGCCTCTTGAGAAATCTGTATGTAGGTCAGGAAGCAACAGTTAATACTGGACATGGAACAACAGACTGGTTCCAAATAGGAAAAGGAGTACGTCAAGGTTGTATATTGTCACCCTGCTTATTTAACTTCTATGCAGAGTACATCATGAGAAATGCTGGGCTGGAAGAAGCACAAGTTGGAATCAAGATTCCAGGGAGAAATATCAATAACCTCAGTTATGCAGATGACAGCACCCTTAAGGCAGAAAGTGAAGAGGAACTGAAGAGCCTCTTGACAAAAGTGAAAGATGAAAGCACAGAATGACGAACTTGAGTCTGAGTGAACTCTGGGAGATGGTGATGGACAGGGAGGCCTGGTGTGCTGCAATTTATTGGGTCACAAAGTGTCAGACAAGTCTGAACAACTGAACTGGACTGAACTGAACTGTGGTCCTAGTGTTATAGATTGACTAGTTTTCTGTGAGAATGGTTTCAGTGTGTCTGACTTCTGATGTCTTCTTGCAACAATGACCATCTTACTTGCCTTTCTCTTACCTGGGTGTGGGGTATCTCTTCACAGCTGCCCCAGCAAAGCACAGCCACTTCTTCTTACCTTGGATGAGGGGTATCTCCTTACCGCCGCCCTTCCTGACCCTCAAGGTGGGATAGCTCCTCTAGGCTCTCTTACGCCTGTGCAGCCACCGCTTCTCCGCTGCCCCTGGTCCTCAGTTCAGGGTAGCTCATCCTGGTCATGGCCCCTGGCCTCAGGCGGAGGTGGCTTCTCCCGGTCGCCCCGGCCAGGGAGGAGCTACCCCACATCCGATGTCAGTGGTGGCCGGGAGGAGACATCCTGCATCTGAGGTCAGGGGGCGGTGCCGAGAGGAGCTATCCAAAGGAGAGAGGGGTTAAATAAAAGTAAAAAGAAAATACATCAGAAAAAGCTATTTTAACTGAAATCTCTGTAAGACATTTTGGAGTATAAATCAGCATCTTTTGGAACGTATGTTAAGGTAGGAATGCACAGAAAAGCACAAGAAATTCAGTCTTTTAGCTTCCATGTGGAATTCAGCCTTGTTTAAATCTCTCCTGGCCTTTTGGTAACTCACAGCTCTGAAGTCAGTGGGATCTCTTCCTTACTTTTCCCCTGGAACAGACCCCAAACACTTAACAAAGCTCTTGTGTGAGGAAGATGACAGATGGCTTGAGGAACATGGGCATTGTTTGGGTGAGAGGCAGGACAACTTTTGGAAGAGGGATTTTTCTGGAAGATCTGGGCAAAAACAATTGTGCTTTGATGTCCCTCTTAGAGAATGAGCCAAGAAAGGAAAGAGAAGAAATTTCTCCTCTTTGCCACCCACTGCCACTCAAGTTTTGCATTGGGAAGGGCCCCATGCTGCCAATGGGGGCTTCCCCGGTGGCTCAGCAGTAAAGGATATGCTGCAATGCAGGCAATTCAGGAGACTCAAGTTCTGTCCCTGTGTCAGGATGATCCCCTGGAAGAGGGCATGGCAACCCACTCCAGTATTCTTGCCTGGAAAATGCCATGGACAGAGGAGCCTAGAGGCAAACATGACTGAGCACAGCACAGAGATTAGAAATGCTGTCAGTGGTGGGGATGCCCAGCCTTGCTTGCTGTAAGATGATAGTCGTGCCTGGTGGATGGCATGGGAATTGCAGGGCAGACTAGCTAAGCAAAAGGTGATTTTGGGACCTATTCACAGTTGAGGTAGGTAGCATCTTGCCCAGAGGAGACACCCTTCAGAAGATGTGGTCTTAGTACCTGAGGATGCTCATCAGAGTCTCTGCAAAAACTTGGGACACATTTCATGGGACTCTTGGGAAGAAAAGCTCAGAAGCTGCTAAAAGTTTCTGTGAGTGGGTAAAGGGATGATGGAAACTTGAGTTATGTTTGCTCTCTCCTCAGGTCTTCTGATCCTACTTGTTTTGAGATTAGAGACACGTTTATTTACTTGTGATTTCAAAGTTATAAATTAAAGAACATTTCCATGGAACAGATTTGTGGTTGTCAAGATGGAAGGGATTGGGGGATAGAAGGATTGTGAGTCTGAGATGAGCAGATGCAAATTATTATACACAGAATGGATAAATAACAAGGTTTTACTGAAAAGCACAGGGAATTATATTCAATATTCTGTGATAAATCATAATAGAAACAAATACTTAAAAATATATGTATATGTACAACTGAATCACTTTGCTGTACAGTAGAAATTAACACGACATTGTAAATCAACTACCATAATGAAAAAGAACACTGCTATGAATACTAGCATTATCATGAATGATTGCAATATATTTTTATTATTTTCTCAATTTTCTTAAAATACTATCCTCTGAATGAGTAAATCACATGTTAAATGCTCTGTACCTCACACTAGACTCTTACAGAGTTTATTTATCTTGTCTTTTATAGCTTTACACATCTAGGTTTTAAAGGAAAATTTCAGTTTTTGAATTTTCAGTTGCCTCTTTGCTGCAGTGACAAGCAGCAAAAGAACCCCGAGAGAAACAGAAAGACTTCATCAGCATACTTTTCAGCATCTGTGTCAAACTTTCCTTAAGATCTCACGTCCTTGGTCAAACCAGGTCTCCAGATGGCACTGTTGTCAGAAAGACCTAAGCAAATAGATGACCCAAATATATTTTTACATTTGTGCTTCAGTTTATAAATCACTTGTTTCCCTTTTGAAATGTTTTTCAGGTCATAACAGCTTTAAGATCCCTCTTCAGCAGTTACTTGCCATTCTTGCCCTATTCTTCCTATTTTCTGTGTATTAGAAACTTTTTCAGTCTGGAATTTATAGTTCCCAGTGCAATACAAAGACTTTGTTGAGAATCCACTTTTCCTTCCCGGGTAAAGTTGTTTTTGGTGGCAATGAAAGCACTTAACTATTTTGTTTTACAGAATTTTTAATCAACAAAATTGCTGTAATCGACAAAATCACATATCTCTGTGGACCCATAATAGTGTGTCTTAAAAAAAATCTTTAAGAACATTTAATGTTAGACATACCCTCTTTACAGATTTTTAGTTTTTAAATTTTAACTAATGAGACTTTTAAAATTTTATATTGGTGTGTAGTTGATTTGCAATCTTCTGTTGATTTCAGTTATACAGCAAAGAGTTCCAGTTATACATATATAAATCTATTCTTTTTCAGATTCTTTTCTTTTTATAGATTATTACAGAATATTGGGGATAGTTCCCTGTGCTATACAGTAGGTCCTTGTTGGTTATCTATTTTATATATATGTGTGTATATGTTAATCCTAAACTCTTAATTTATCCCCTTCCTGTTCCCCTTTGGTAACCATAGTTTGTTTTCTATGTCTGTGGGTCTATTTCTGAATTGTATATAAATTCATGTATATCTTTTTTTTTTTTTCCCCACTCAGCAGGCATTTTGGAATCTAAGTCCCTTGACCAGGGATCAAACCTGGATTCCCTCCAGTGAAAGTGCCAACTTCAAACCACTGGACCACCAGGGAATTCCCTATTATTTATTTGTTTTAGATTCTGAACATAAGCAACATCATATGATGTTTGCCTTTCTCTGTCTTACTTCACTTAGTATAATGATCTCCATGTCCTCCATGTTGCTGCAAATGGCATTATTTCATTCTTTTTAAGGACTGAGTAATATTCCGTTGCTTATATGTGCCACATCTTCTTCAACCATTCCTCTATTGATGGACATTTAGGTTGCTTCCATGTCCAGGCTATTGTAAACAGTGGTGCAGTAAACATTGAAGTGAATGTATCTTTTCAAATTACAGTTTTCTCCCAGATATACAGGGGCTTCCTTGATAGCTCTGCTGGTAAAGAATCTGCCTGAAATGCAGGAGACCCCAGTTTAACTCCTGGGTTGGGAAGATCCGCTGGAGAAGCGATAGTATACCGACTCCAGTATTCTTGGGCTTCTCTTGTGGCTCAGCTGGTAAAAAATCCACCTGCAATGCAGGAAACCTGGGTTCGATCCTTGGGTTGGGAAGATCTCCTGGAGAAGGGATGGTTACCCACTCCAGTATTCTGGCCTGGAGAATTCCATGGATTGTATAGTCCATGGGGTCACAAAAAATAGGACACACTGAGTGACTTTCACTTTCACTTCCACCAAATATATGCCCAGGAGTGAGATTGTTGGATCATATGATAGCTCTGCTTTTAGTTTTTAAGGAACTTCCATATTATTCTTCACAGTAGCTATACCCATTTACATTCCCATCAGTACTCAGGCTGGTTACAGATTTTCTTAAAAATATAAATTTATTTATTTTAATTGGAGGTTAATTACTTTACAATATTGTATTGGTTTTGCTATGCATCAACATGAATCTGCCACAGGTATACACGTGTTCCCCATCCTGAACCTCCCCCTCCTCCCTCCCCATACCATCCCTCTGGGTCGTCTCAGTGCACCAGCCCCAAGCATCCAGTATCATGTATCGAATCTGGGCTGGCAATTCGTTTCATATATGATATTCTACATGGCTCAATGCCATTCTCCCAAATCATCCCACCCTCACCCTCTCTCACAATACAAGCGTGTTCATTTCTGTTCAGTCATTCAGTCATGTCTGACTCTTTGAGATCCCATGGACTACAACATGCCAGGCCTCCCTATCGCCAACTCCAAGAGTTTACTCAAACTTATGTCCATTGAGTCGGTGATGCCATCCAGCCACCTCATCCTCTGTTATCCCCTTCTCCTTCCGTCTTCGATCTTTCCCAGCATCAGGATCTTTTCAAATAAGTCAGTTCTTTGCATCAGGTGGCCAAAGTATTGGAGCTTCAGATTTAGCATCAGTCCTTCCAGTGAATTTTCAGGACTGATTTCCTTTAGGACGGACTGGTTGGATCTCCTTGCAGTCCAAAGGACTCTCAAGAATCTTTTCCAACACCACAGTTCAAAAACATCAATTCTTCAGTGCTTAGCTTTATAGTGTGTTACCTATGGGCATAATCTTGAACAGCAAGTCTGTAAATAGAGTGTGTTTGTTTGTATTTCAGAGTATTTCTGAATTCTTTTCCAGGAGCCGCCTTTTTGTAGCATATAAAAAGTTATATTTTTCAATAGCCTTTGCAAACATCAAATATCCAGATGATAAGCAGAAGCGGGCACTTCTGAGAAAGTTAGCCAAACATTGTGTACTTTCTTTCCATGCAAATGATTGTATACCTCTGTTCTAGGACTTACTTCTTTGGGTCAGGGTAAGCATTGTGAGGACAAGAGGGCAAGTGTTTTCTGGTGTACACTAATTTGCAGAATTTATTCATTCTTGTTTCTTACAAATATCATCTCATTAGCATGACAAATACAAAGCCTAATGGCATATTCTTAGTTGGATAAGTAATTCAGACAGTTTCATTAATAAACAATCTCAGAGTATTGCTAGGTTCTGCCTCCAATCCACCTGCCCTGGTTCTAAACCCATGCCACTGTATCTCAGCCTCTTCAACAGCAATCTTGTGTTAACGCTTTGGTGGAAGGTCTCCTGGAGGTCCCAGTGGAATGCCCACACTGTCTGGGAGGAACAGGAAGCCTGTTTCTTTACCATAGACTGGCAAGCTGCCACCTTCAGTCACTTTACATCTGCTCACTGAGTTCCTTTTCTGTGCAAGGCTGTGTAGTCAAATGAGGAGAGAGGTGGTTCCCCGAGGACATGGTGGGTTGTTAATATTCGATGGTCACAAAGGAAAAAAAAATATGAAGCAGGATGCCCCAAGGCCCAGAGATACCTTGATAGATTACTGCAGTCGGGCTCACTCACAGAGCAGTGTGTATGAGTGGGGAGTAGAAGGTGATTGTAAATAATACTGAAATGGAGGCAATGGCATTTTTCTTTTCCTTTTTTTCAGGATTTTAATTTTGTATTAGAGTTCAGAAGGCATAAAGTATGTAGGATATAGTACATTTATTTACACATGTTCATACATTTATAGACTGCCACAAGCCTCAAAGTTCTGATAACTATTTGTTGAATGGATAGAAAGAGTCTAGAAAAATGCCATCCTGGCCTGGTGCTCTGTGATGGCATTTGTGTAGTCTTTCTATTCATTCAACAAATAGTTATCAGAACTTTGAGGCTTGTGGACAATCTGTAAATATAAGAACAGATAAATGAGTAAGGGCAGATAAAGGGAACAGAGAAAAGACAGTGAAGTGGGAAGATGGGCAGTGGTAGGTGACAGGCTGTGAGTGCTGGGGGAGGAGGTGGTTGCTATTTTCTTTAAGGAGGGCAAGTGAGGCCGGATGGAAGTAAGGGACCAAGCTTGCAGCTGTGGGAGGGAGCAAATGGAGCATTCAGAATCGAAACCACAAGTTCAGTGATCAGTGGCAAGAAAGCACTTGGTGTGTTCAAGGAAGAGGAAGGAGGCCAGTGTGGGGAGCTAGGAGGAGAATTTAGGAGAGGGAGTTAGAAAGGAAGGAGGTTGGGGGCACATACAGAGATCCTGGAGATCTAGTATAGACTTGGGATTTTACTCTGAATGAGCTGTCAAGAAGCAACATTAGAACTAGACATGGAACAACAGACTGGTTCCAAATCGGGAAAGGAGTACATCAAGGCTGCATATTGTCACTCTGCTTATTTAACTTATACACAGAGTACATGCGTGTGCATGCTAAGTCACTTCAGTTGTGTCTAACTCTTTGGGTCCCTGTGGACTACAGCCTGCCAGGCTTCTCTGTCCAGGGGATTCTCTAGGCAAGAATACTAAAGTGATTGCATGCCCTCCTCCAGGGGATCTTCCCAACCGAGGGATTGAACTCGGGTCTCTTACATCTCCTGCCTTGGCAAGCGGGTTCTTTACCACCTGTGCCACCTAGGAAGCCCCCTATATGCAGAGGACATCATGCGAAATGCTGGGCTGGATGAAACACAAGCTGGAATCAAGATTGCCAGGAGAAATATCAGTAACTTCAGACATTCAGATGACACCATCCTTATGGCAGAAAGTGAAGAACTAAAGAGCCTCGTGATGAAAGTGAAAGCGGAGAGTGAAAAAGTTGGCTTAAAGCTCAACATTCAGAAAATGAAGATCATGGCATCCGGTCCCATAACTTCATGGCAAATAGATGGGGAAACAGTGTAAACAGTGACAGACTTTATTTTGGGGGGCTCCAAAATCACTGCAGTTGATGACTGCAGCCATGAAATTAAAAGAAGCTTCCTCCTTGGAAGAAAAGCTATGACCAACTTAGACAGCATATTTAAAAGCAGAGACATTACTTTGCCAACAAAGGTCCATCTAGTCAAAGCTATGGTTTTTCCAGTAGTCTTGTATGGATGTGAGAGTTGAACTATAAAGAAAACTGAGCAAAAAAGCAACAAAGAATTGATGCCTTTGAACTGTGGTGTTGGAGAAGACTCTTGAGAGTCTCTTGGACTGCAAGGAGATCCAACCAGTACACCCTAGAGGAAATAAGTTCTGAATATTCATTGGAAGGACTGATGCTGAAGCTGAAACTTCAATACTTTGGCCACCTGATGTGAAGAACTGACTTGTTGGAAAAGACCCTGATGCTGGGAAAGATTGAAGGTGGGATGAGAAGCGGATGACAGAGAATGAGATGGTTGGATGGCATCATCGACATGATGGACATGAGTCTGAGTAGGCTCCGGGAATGACAGGTGTCGGCCAGGAGGCTGCTGGGCGGGCCAGCCCCCGTGGGCCCTGGCTCGTCAGGCGCACGGTGGAGGTGCTGCTGGGCCTGGCAGCGGCAGCGGTGCCAATCCTGCCACCAGAGCTGCCATTTCCTGGTCCACATCAGCTCCTCCAATTTTTCCTTTGCAATCGAGTGGCCACTTTGCATTTCTGCTTGGCCTGATCAAGATCCCCTGGAGGAGGGCACGGCAACCCTCTCCGATATTCTTGCTTGGAGAATCCCATGGACAGAGGAGCCTGGCGGGCTATGGTCCGTAGGGTCGCTAAGAGTCAGACACGACTGAAGCAACTTAGCTTAGCCCAGGAGTTGGGGATGGACAGGGAAACCTGGTGTGCTGCAGTCCATGGGGTCACAGAAAGTCGAACACAACTGAGTGACTGACCTGAACGCAACTGAGTTGGTCACTGATTGGAGGATGTTCAGCTGGTGAATGACAGCATTGGACATATTTTAAAAGAACACACTGGCTGCTGTGTTGAGATTAGACTAGATTATGTTCAAGGACAGAAGCAGGAAGATGGAAAGTATTACAAAGATCTAAGAGAGGAATGATTGCAGCTTTGATCTGAATAGTCTTGCTGGAGGAAATGATTAGAGGTCAGCTTTGGGATTTTTGTTTGAAGGCAGGATTGGCAGTATTTGCTGTTCTTTACTTTGGACATTACATGTCAGTACTTTTTTTCTTTGAAGGTGAAGGTGTGTAGGGTGGGCTCTGAGCAGAGAGAACATCCCTGGGCTTCCTTTAGCTAGAACTTAGGAATCTAAACTCAACATTTACAGTTATGTGGTCCTGGAGTTGTATATAAAATATCCAGAAACTGAAATTCCCTCCTCCATGACTGCAGTCTATTCTGGGGAGTCCACTCTGACAGGGTATATTTAGGAGCCATGAGTTATTCTAAAGAACCCCTTGTTAACAAAAGCAATGCTACATTTTCCTCTAGTTCCAATATAGTTTAAGAATTTTGGGAGTTATGGTGGTTAATTTCATCAGTCAACTTGGTTGGGCCATGGGGTGGCCAGATGAAACGTTATTTCTGGGATGACTGTGAGGATGTTTCTGGCAAGATTAGCATTTGAATTGGTGGCTCAGTAAAGTAAATTACCCTCCTCAGTGTGAGTGGGCATCATCCAATCTCTGGAGGGCCTGCATAGAACACAGAGTGGTAGGAGGGAGGGCTTGGTCCCTTCCTGCCTATCTGCTTAAGGTGGGACTTCAGAATTCCCTGTCTTGGCCTGGGGTTTATTCCACTGGTTCCTGGTCCTCAGACCTTGAGACTCAGACTAGAGTTACACCTTGGACTTTCCTGGATCTCCAGCTTGCAGATGGCAAATTAAGGGGCTTCACGGCTTCCATAGCCAAGTGCTCCAAGTCCTCAAAATAAATCTCTCTCTCTCCATGAGGAGCAATATGCTGCTGCTGCTGCTGCTAAGTTGCTTCAGTCGTGTCTGACTCTGTGCAACCCCATAGAAGGCAGCCCACCAGGCTCCCTGTCCCTGGGATCCCACAGGCAAGAACACCACAGTGGGATGCCATTTCCTTCTCCAATGCACGAAAGTGAAAAGTGAAAGTGAAGTCACTCAGTCTTGTCCGACTCCTAGTGACTCCCTACCAGGCTTCTCTGTCTGTGGGATTTTCCAGGCAAGATTACTGGAGTGGGCTGCCATTGCCTTCTCCGGAAGCAATATGCTATTGGTTCTATTTCCTGGAGAACTCTGACTAACATAAGAATCCTTTAAGCTGGAGGAGATTTCTAGCTGAAGACAGAGTCATTTGAAAGTCAAGAGGGATTCTTAAATAAATTTTAAAGGCAGTCAGAGCTACCTTTGATCCAGCTTCACATTCAGGGGTTTCTTTCTGTCTGTAGGTATCTTTTTCAAGTATGTGTTCTACCACATTCACATTTATCTTAGCCCTACCTAGCTGCAATTCCTAGCTAAAATATTCACTCATTATTTACTCTATTTAACAGACATCAAACATCAGACATCAAAACCTTATTTGACCTGCAGAAAATTTCCAGAAGTAATTTTTATTTTGAGTGGGTGGCAGATACCTCTGCCATGTGCCCACAAATCATATATTTCCTTTGGAATCATTTATTGCAAGTGAGACGCACAGTTCTGCTGAGCACAGATGCTAAATCCAAAGGGCCATTTCTTTATCAACAAACGTCTACTGAGAGCTGCCTGTGTTTCAGGCCTGGTGCTCAGTCTGAGGTCACAGTTATAGTGAGACACTCAAGACAAGGATTCACGTATCATGATTTCTTAGGGAGTATTCCTGGAAAAACACTTCTTTTTTATTTTTACTTTATTTTGCTTTACAATACTGTATTGGTTTTGCCATACATTGACATGAATCCGCCACGGGTGTACATGAGTCCCCCATCCTGAACCCCCTCCCACCTCCTACCCCATATCATCTCTCTGGATCATCCCCATGCACCAGCCCCAAGCATCCTGTATCCTGTATCGAACATAGACTGGTGATTCATTTCTTACATGATAGTACACATGTTTCAATAAAAAACAGTTCTAAGGGAGTGGAAATGTCACTTCTATGGTGAGAAAGGAGGTCTAGTCAAATCTTCAAAGAAAATTTCTTAAATCTTATTTAAAATCTTTAAGATTAAAAAAAACACAACCAACTCTTTGAGGACCAGTGAAGCCATTTTCCTGTATGGCATGTGGGTCCTACTTATCTGGCCAGATATCAAACCAGTGCCCCTACACTGGGGGTGCAGAGTCTTAACCACTGAACTGCCAGGGAACTCCTTTTTCTTTTGGTTTTCTTTGAAGGAGACAATCTGTACAGCTAGTACAGCTCATCCAGCTATCAGACTCAAATTCACATCATCAACTGAAGTGCACAAAAAGGAAAATTTAAAGAATCAGGCTAACAACAAGACCAGAGAGGGTTAGCAATGTTGCAAGGCTTTACTGGGGCCCTGGGAAAATGTAGCTTTCTCCAAAGGGCTGCCCCCACCCTCCTACAGTATTAGCCAAAGTCATTTAGGGGGTAACTTTGGGTCAATTCCATAAGGAGCCCCTGGAGACATTGGTCAATTTAGCGTTGTCCTGAAACTGGAGCAAGGAAGATGCTCCAAGAAGAGGGTAAATGCCAAGATACTTCCTGTTCTCTCATTCAAGCAGGCCAAGTGAGTTCCAGAAAGCTCAAAAAGGTGCAGGAGTTTGATGTTGGGAATAAAAGCTCACCTAAATACCCCTTGGCCTGAAAGAGGTGAAGGGATCAGAGGGCAGTTAGTGGAGTTCCAATAGCGCCCTCTTCAGACTACCCAATGCGCCATATGTTGAACTGTTTGCACACACAAGCACTTTCGGCCAGAGAAGCAGGCTGGCGCTAGAACTGTGGAGTGGGTCTAACTGAATAAGCTTGCCACCATCTGGCTGCTTGGTCTCCATGAGGAAGGGCATCATACTGAAGGTTCAGTATCTGTCTCTGGGGCTGACTGGTTGGGTCTTCAACAGCCTCCATCACTAGACCAGCTTTGAGTGAGTGGCAGCACAGGTGGTTGGGTCCATGGGTAGCCTCATATCTGCTGTGACCGGGTCTGCCATGCTGGTATCAGGAAGGCCAAGGACAGAGGCTACCTGATATTCACATGAGGCATTCCACCCACAGGTTATTTATCTCATGCTCTGCAGTGGATAGTATCCTGTGGACATCGACACGCAGAGCAAAAGTTCATGGATTTTGTGTACATTTGCACAGAACTGCCCAAGCGTCAGGGCCACTTACACTGTAGCCTAAGCCTGATGCAAACCCCTCTCTTGAGAAGACAGCATCAGATAGTAAAAGAGATGAAACAACTTTCCTAAGTGCAAAACCTGAAGAGGGCTACCAACTTCTGTTCTTTATCCTAGTGGTACCTGGAAGAGGTATAATGTATAATAACTTGTTCTTTATTTTGCAGAGGATCTGTCACTTGTTCCAAATCAGCTACTGCCTAAGAAGATCACTGATGTAGCAAGTCCCTGAACCTTAGTGGGTTTTAATCTTCCATCCCACATATCACCTTTGCTTATCAGGCACCCAGAATACTGCTAAATTAGTATTGTAGATTGGGTACAATTGATTCAATGAGCCAGTGTGATGCTCTGCAGAATATCTAGCTGATAAAAGCCCTTCTGAGTCATTGTTAAAAGGAAGAATTCTACCCATTCACTTGAATGAAATTTTCTGATCCTTCTTATTGATAGTTATTGAAAATAATGCATTTGTTTTAGAAAAAGTTACTATCAGTGGTACAGCTAACACAAGAACTACAACTTAGTTGTAGTCATGTGCCACAATGAATTGGTTTTTCCCAAGGGCCAGATGAGTCCAATAAAAGGAATGTGATGGAAATTACCCCTCTGTATATTTTAAATATTTGAGTGGATCACTAGTTGCTTATATTCCACGTGGCATGGCTGTGGTACTGTTTCTGATTTGTTATCTTTGGGCACAAGTTCAGGGGCTTATACTTGGATTTTTCTAATATGATGGCCTTTATTCCATAGGTCAAAGAATCAATGTAATCATTGCTGGCTGCTAAACACATTATCCTGTGACTGTGTTCAGGATCACAGAAATGTCACTGAGGGGCCAGGGACACAGTGTGAGAATGACTTGGGTCAACATCTCATTATCATCTGGTCCCCATCTACCCCTGCTCTTATAAGTGTTCTGTGGTGATGTTTGGAAATTCCTGGTACCAAATGTTAGTGTAGACTCAGGATTTAAAGTCCAAGGCACATGTAGGTACCCCATGTTTCCTAGTGTGCTATTATTTGTGTAAATGTTCATAGTTCTCTTTGGGGAAGAACAAGAGAATCAGTATTGTATTTCCTTGCTGTGGATTGCAGGATCCTCTTTCAGGGGGACTTGGTCTTCCCTCTAAACAATGGACTCTATGTCTGAGGACTGACTCAAGTCTGTACATTAGGGGAGGAGGCAGTGATTTGTTCATTAGTACAGATGACATCAGCCTTCTGTTCATTTGCTCTTCATCTTCTTGAAGAACACTTTTAAATTAAAACATCTTTTATTGTATATTATCAGGCAATGCGTTTGTTTTCTGCTCATCTATCTTGTCCTAGAAATACCGTGGCTTATTAGAGATCACCATAGGGACTTGCGGCTTTGATATCTATTGTGGTAACTGTTCTCCTTGCCTATAACTGTTCTCCTTGCCATCTTCTTCTACCCTTCTTACCAACACAAAGCCATCAGTTCTATAAGAGCATCCTACTTCCAACCTACTGAGAATGATCACCAATAAGCTAACAGCATCCTACTTCCAACCTACTGAGAATGATCACCAATAAGCTTCTCAAGGATGTCTCCTCACCGGAGGACACTTTATATGTGCACTCCCTGACTCATAGTGGAGAGGTGTCCTCCAGAACTTCCCAGGGTAGATAGCCTCCTGGTAGAGTCTTAGATGTTGCATAACTACCTTGACCCCCTGTTTTGAGCCTGCTGATTACGTTCTCAAGTTCCACCAAAGGAGTTCTGGTATTTCTACCTCAGTTAATGGGATTTGCTTTTTTTTTTTTTTTTAAAGTTCCTGGGAACAAAGCAAGCAAAATACATCAGGACTGGCTGTTGCTTGGGTGTTAGGGTCAAGAGCATACCCCTAAGCAGCAAACTCTCCCCATGCACCCTTCTGGTCTACCACACTTCAGTGACCACTTCCAGGCACACCTTTCAGTTCCTCTCATGCCTCTAAGTCAGGCTTCTGTATTTCTTTGAGTAAATAATTCCTTTCATCCCTTAGCAGAGGCATACTTTGCCAATAAGCTCATGCTGGTCTGATAGTCAGGAAGGGAGCCCATCTTGACAGGCAAGTATGATTTTGCTAAGCACTGGTTTCAGCTGAGGCTTCTGCAGTCTGAAATTGACAGGCAAGTATAATTTTGCTAAGCATTGGTTTCAGTGGAGGCTTCTGCCATCTGCAGCCAGAGGAAGCTGCTATTCTCCAGTTAGAAAGAATGGAAACACTTTTTCAGGCTCAGGGTTTTAAGGGTGTTGTGGGGTTCAGTGATTCTGGGTGCATCCAGGTTATCTCTGTCCCAAGTCCCAGGATCCTATCCCTTCTCCATCAGAATCTGCCTTCAGTGTGAATAACTTGCCAAGCTGCGCTCCAGCCTCCCTGCAGCTTTGCTGCTCTCACACTCCAGTCTTGGTCGAGGTCCTCAGCGTGTTTTCCCTGCAGCTACAGACAATGATGTTCTCCTCAAAGGCCATCATGGAGAACTTGTGGCTTTCACACTATGTTCTGAACTAGTAATTGGCTGATCTAAATGTGTAATTTTCTTTCTACGGCCCATGAATGGGACTTCATAATAACTAGGAATCCTACAGTTCTTGTAATTACCCTCCCTACCATATGTCCCAAATGCTAGAGATACTGTACAGTCCAGGAACCACTTCCTCTCATATCTCACTCTAATTTGCCACATCCAGAAGTTTTAGCAGTAACCCCTGTTTTGTCACTTTATCTGTCACTAATAGTGGGGTTCCTATTGCCATCGAGCCAGTGGGTCAACCAACTCCAGAATCTTATCTTGAGTTTCAGTTGGATCATTTTTGATATCTGCTGTCTCAGGCTGGCATTTCCAGGAGCAAATCCTGAGATAAGGATTTTTGTGAAAGTGACTTATGAAGAAGTGTCTCAGGGAAGATAGGCAGAAAAGTGGGAAGGTGAAACCAGGAAAGGTGAGGTGCCAGACAAAGTATCACAGTCAATGGTGAGGTTCCAAAGAACCACTAGGAGAAAGGTAGACTCCTTCCTGCAGGGAAGGTCCAGAGATGCCTCAGGGCAGTCATGACTAAGAGGCAGCAGAACCAAAGTGTTTGTGCCTCTGCAACTCTGGACCAATGGTGAAGGTGGTTGTCACTACTGGAAAATTAATTTCCAGGCAGGTGGGCACAAGAAAAGGGTTCTGGTCTTCTGAAGTCCATCCTTCTTTGGACTTTGGACTCTGGACTTTGAAGTCCATCCAAAGAGATATGGTTCCTGGCTGTTGGGAGTAAAACTGCATTGCTGGACATTCTAATATGCACAAAAATGTAAAGAATACTAAGAGGATTTGGGGGAATCACTGAGGCTATCTTTCATACAATAGACAAACAGATAATTAATTTCAGAGGGAACGATAATTATTGATAACATTGTTCAGCATAAGTAATACTGTAATACTCCTTTCCACTACCTTTGGACATTATTCTCCAGAGTAGATTTTTAGCCTCCAAATTTCCAGATAGTCTCTCACTGTTGAACTCTGTCACTTAACTCACTCCTTCTCTTTACCTCCTTTTCATTTTTTGTTCTTTACTGTACCCATTAAAAAATCTATGCAATGATGAATTATTGACCATTTATCATATTTTTTGATGTTTAATCTTTTTCTGAACATAACTTTTAATAATTTTATTATTTAAACTATTTTTAAATGGTTGTCTTTGTTCAAAAGAAACGACTAATATGGAGGAATCATTCAATAGAAATGTATTGAGTACTTTATACATGCATGATAATGTCCAGTACTGTGGCCACCTCATGTGAAGAGTTGACTCATTGGAAAAGACTCTGATGCTGGGAAGGATTGGGGGCAGGAGGAGAAGGGGACGACAAAGGATGAGATGGCTGGATGGCATCACTGACTTGATGGATGCGAGTCTGAATGAACTTCGGGAGTTGGTGATGGACAGGGAGGCCTGGCATGCTGCGATTCATGGGGTCGCAAAGAATTGGACACTACTGAGCGACTGAACTGAACTGAACTGAATGTTCTAGCCACTGAGGTGACTAAAATAAACAAAATTGGCAAAAATACTTGTCCTCTAGTATGGATTCAAAGATAATGAACTAATATATACCATGTTCGATGGAGAGAAGATAAATCTGAATGGGAGTAGGGGGGGATTTGTGCATATGTTTGTGTATGCTTATGTGTGTGTCTTTGGAGTATGATCAGAGTGAACTCCTGGATTTGGGGTGAGAAGGGGTCTAAAAGAAATGTACCAGACAAAGGCTATAATGAGCACAGATGCCTTGAGACGGGAGTATGTTGGATGGGGTCAGGGAACACACAGGAATCTGGTGTTAGAGCTAAAACTGACTTCAGTGGAACAAACCAGGAGGAAAGTTGGGCTGCTGAATATACAGGATTTAGGGGCCATTTTAAAGACTTGTTTTACTCTAAGATGGGAGGTCACAGGAAAAATTTGAAAGAGAGTGTCATGATCTGACTCATATTTTTAAAGAGTCACTTTTAATGCTTTGTGAAAAGACACTCTAGGGACAGAAGCAGAAGGTTGTTGCAGCCATGACAATAAGATGAGGGGGATAGCATTGGATGAGTGAAAACAAGTCAAATTGTGGGGAAAATGGTAATAGGATTTGCTGATAAATTGTATGAGTTAGATACAGAGTTTATAACTAGACTGGTAGGAACATTTCATACTTTTAAATATTCATCTCCAATTCCTATTTCCCCTATGCTGTACTATAGTTTCTAACTTTAGGGAAGACAAATTCACTTACAGAGAGAAATGGTAAAACTAAAAGCATATCTGTGTGTTACTAATAACTTAGAGTAGCAATTCAGCAAGGAAGCATAGTTTTAAGTTGTAGAGGGAGCTGCACAGAAAGCAAGACTTATCCTTTGCTTTTATGAACTATTGGACTTTTGATAATAATGAAGATATGAGGTTAAGATAGACAGTGCATGTCATAATACATCTGGAGAGAGTTTCATCTATGAAACACCTGTGTAAAATACACATGCACACACATAAATTCTGTACGTGACTTCTTCAGACTCTAAGTATGCTAAGAAGAAATAAGGTGAAATCAATCTGGGCGAAAATCTGTCACTGAAGTTTTACCAAGGAGGTACTTTATAACTGCTTTGAGAGAAGGGCAACCCATACAATAGGGAGCCAGGCCAACGAAATTAGTCAGAAGTGGAAATGGGCAAGGTGTGTAACGGGACAAAGGTTGGCCTGATGAGAGTGGATGAACAATACTAAAATAAGTGTGAATGACTTTTCCTGAGATAAAAGCTGTGTAAGAAGCATTAGTTTTAGTTTCTTTTCCTTGTATGATCGAAAGACTCAAGGATGCTTAATCTGATTTGGCTTGCAGAAACTTTGAAAATCTAATAAGTGGTGGGAAATGAACATTAACACAAAATTTTACATTTGGTCTAAGGAGTTTGTAGGTATTCTGAAGCAGGAAGGTCCATGGAAACTAGCTGGCAAATGCTCAGAATGTTTTGCTAGTAAGCAGCAAACTAGGCTTTAATATCTCTTTCCTCCTAAAATATTTCAACTAAGTTTGCCAGAAACCTTATCAAAATTAGAACATCGTAGATCCAACTGAAAGTTACAAAATAGATTGACTGTGTCACTGGAGAATGAGTAGATCTCTAAATTCCTCCATTTTTGAGCATAAAGAAGGGAAAAGATGCTTTGATATCTTTAAATACTTGATTATGTCCCCTATATAGAAGGATTGCTGAATGTATTGTTATTTATGCATAGATGAAGTTTTTAGTGAAATATATTTAATTTTAGAGTAGAGATGAGTAAAGACATTTAAGGAAAGCTTAGGAAAGATCCATCAACTAGCAATTTTAAAGAATAAGCTAAAAAATGAAATCCAGCTTTTCTGCACCATAGAATTCTGCAAGTAATCACTGGAGGCATCAGGTTATGGACCACTAGGGCAGCGAGTCATGGCTGCTTTTTTGCTAGTACATTACATATTACCCATGAGCTGTTTATTTATTTACCTATTCCAGGCTCTTTAAAATGCACCCTTGGTAGAGCTCTCTGGGCACAGGTACAAAATAATAATGGCTTGGTAAGCCGTGTGCTCTGGAAATGCTGCAAGCAAGTAGATTCAGATGGAATTGACACAGCTGAACTGGTGGCTGTCAGTGAGGTGTGGGCTGACCTCCAAAGATGTAAGCTCAGCGAAGCACTCTGTGAACAGAATGAGACGAACAGCAATTATCTCTTTCGGAATAGCCATCTTGGGAACAGTCATTTTCTCTTTCTGATTTCTGGGTTGAAAACTGTACTGCATGCTTTAGGGAGACGCCTTGAGTTTTATGTAGTACCTTATTCTTTTGCATGGCACCCTGCCGTGGATATCCATATGGCAACCAGGTGAAATTAGTCTGAGCCAAGACAAAGAAGCAGGCTGCACTGATGTGACTAAGACCTGAAAAATAAGTGAAAAAAAGTACAAAGGCAGTGCCCACATTATTTACTCTGACATATAAAATGGCTAAAATATATGGTTTTGGGGATCACACAGGTCTGAGTTCTGGTCTTGGCTTTGCCATGTACTAGGTACTTACTCAGAGAAGGCAATGGCAACCCACTGCAGCACTCTTGCCTGGAAAATCCCATGGACGGAGGAGCCTGGTGGGCTACAGTCCATGGGGTCGCTAAGAGCAGACACGACAGAGCGACTTCGCTCACTTTTCACTTTCATGCATTGGAGAAGGAAATGGCAACCCACTCCAGTGTTCTTGCCTGGAGAATCCCAGGGACGGGGAGTCTGGTGGGCTGCCGTCTATGGGGTTGCACAGAGTCGGACACGACTGAAGCGACTTAGCCGCAGCAGCAGGTACTTACTGGCATTAACTTCTTGAGTGTTGGTATTTTCATCTCAAAAATGGAGATAATAGTATTTTATTCTTAAGGTTATTTTGAGGATAAAACAAGTAATTTAAATGTAAAGCAGATTGCCTGCTGCTGCTAAGTCGCTTTAGTCGTGTCTGACTCTGCGCGACCCCATAGACGGCAGCCCACCAGGCTCCCCCGTCCCTGGGAGTCTCCAGGCAAGAACACTGGAGTGGGTTGCTGTTTCCTTCTCCAATGCGTGAAAGTGAAAAGTGAAAGGGAAGTCTCTCAGTCGTGTCCAATTCTTGGTGACCCCATGGACTGCAGCCCACCAGGCTCCTCTGTCCATGGGATTTTCCAGGTAAGAGCACTGGAGTGGGGTGCCATTGCCTTCTCCAAGCCTAGTATATAGCAAACTCTCTTTTCTGGTCAGTGTGACCTTGGGCTCACCTCACTACTGTGAACACCTGGATGTAGTCTCCTAGGGTTGCCCCCTTTCTAGAAACTACTAAGGATGTGTGGGACTCTTTATTCTTCTTGACTGCTCTTGCAGTTGTGGTAATGTCCCTGCTGCTAGGAGTCCAAGAGAGAGAAGAAAAACCCTGTGCTCATTGTCAGGGCTCCATGCAAAGAGGTGTCTAGCCTGGTCTCGCAGTTTGTAGCTTAGATCAACTTTCCCCATGAACATGGCACGATGAACATTTTTGTTCAAAAATTTCATATTTAGCTTCTATGTATGAATAAATTTAGAAGACCACAGTTTTGCTGCCTATACTGGTTAAGAAACCAGTTGAAAACTGACCATGGGCATTTCCCAATGTGATGAAACATCTCTTCAATATGATTTAAGTAAAATTTAAAATGAGTTGTCTTGTATATTTTCTGAAAATAAAGACATCTTTATTTTAAAGTAATATATGATAAACAATGTCATCACACTCCTCTAAAGTAATTGCTATTAAAAATTTTACTTTATATCTTAAGATGCATCTGCAAGTATAAACTGCATACTTTATAATACTGTATACTGTATATATTTTATATAAATGTAGTTACACTATACAGTCTAATACCTAACCTGTTTTTTTACCTCAACAAAATATTGTCGATATCTTTCCATGTCAATATAAAAGTCTATCTTGAAAAAAAAATGTTAAGTAGTATTCTATTATATGGATGTATCCTTATTTATTCACTCAATCTCTTATCATTGGATATTTTGATTATTTTATCCATTTACTATAGACCATTCAATGAACATCTTTGTATAACATATTTTTATACTCATACATTTATTTCTTAAAAAATAAGAAAGGGAATTTTAGTATCAAATGGTATGCACATTTTTAATACTGGTAGAAATAGCCCTCCAGAAATGTTGAATATTTTATATTTCTTTTCAAAATGCATGAGATGTCCCATTTCCCCACACTTTTGCCAACACTAGACTAGTTTTTTTTTTTTAAAGTTTTAATTCTTTGTTAAATTTAATGTGTCCTTGTAAGCTGTGCTACACCTGTATCGGAAGTCAACAGTGTGAACTTGAGAGCCAAACATTTCGCAAAATAATGTGGTCTATTAGTCCTTCTGTGCAGACTTTCCTCTTCCTACAGCAGCCTACAGGTTATTTCCATGAGAAAATATTTTCTATTTTCCAGACCACTGGAAAAAAATATCAGGCTTGTAAACTTTTTTGATACAATGACTGAATTTCTCAATAAATATTTATTCCACATATGACTGAGTGACTGAACTGAACTGGTCAGTGATTTCCTATCAGTTCATTAATCTGGCTTCCATTAAAGGTATTGTGATCTATTTTTAACATTTTAGGAAACGTAAGAAGTTATCTCAGTAGGTTAACTTTCAAAGACTTTACTAAAAGACTTCAGGAAAACTTGAGGGCTCAGTTATTCCTTCTAGACAGGCTACATACAATGCGTTTATTTTGTCTGAGGCTGTATTTATCTTGGGACCTCATTATCTGGGAAAGTGCCATGGCTCTGTGGCTTGAACTCCTGAGGGAGATATTTTCACCCACCATAATATCAGCCTCTCAGTTTTGAAAGTGGAATATGAATCACAAATTTATACTCTTGTCTCCAATTTGTGGAAAGATAGTGCATAGAGAAAATGAAAGCAGTAAGTAGATGAAAAAGCTCTTGTGCTTGTCTCCAGTGCGTAAAGAATCTGTGCCAGGCGTTCACCACATGCTCATGTTCAGGAAAACTCTGTTCATTAGAAAGAGTATCTGAATAATTCTGGCCATCAATGAGTAAAGGGAGGATATAAAAATGCTCCACAAGTCTCTGCAGAAGATATCATTTGACAACAGGCAAGTTGTGAAAGAGGAGAGTGAAAAAGTTGGCTTAAAGATCAACATTCAGAAAACGAAGATCATGGCATCTGGTCCCATCACTTCATGGCAAATAGATGGGGAAACAGTGTCAGACTTTATTTTTCTGGGCTCCAAAATCACTGCAGATGATGACTGCAGCCATGATATTAAAAGACGCTTACTCCTTGGAAGGAAAGTTATGACCAACCTAGACAACATATTAAAAAGCAGAGACATTACTTTGCCGACTAAGGTCCGTCTAGTCAAGACTATGGTTTTTCCAATGGTCATGTATGGATGCGAGAGTTAGACTGTGAAGAAAGCTGAGCGCTGAAGAACTGATGCTTTTGAACTGTGGTGTTGGAGAAGACTCTTGAGAGTCCCTTGGACTGCAAGGAGATCCAACCAGTCCATTCTGAAGGAGATCAGTCCTGGGTGTTCTTTGGAAGGAATGATGCTAAAGCTGAAACTGCAGTACTATGGCCACCTCATGTGAAGAGTTGACTCATTGTAAAAGACTCTGATGCTGGGAAGGATTGGGGCAGGAGGAGAAGGGGATGACAGAGGATGAGATGGCTGGATGGCATCATTGACTCGATGGACGTGAGTTTGAGTGAACTCCAGGAGCTGGTGATGGACAGGGAGGCCTGGTGTGCTGCGATTCATGGGGTCACAAAGAATCGGACACGACTGAGTGACTGAACTGAACTGAATTGAAGTTTCAGCCTTCGGTTAAAGGGCTACTCAAATCCTTACAGAATATGAAACAACTATGACCCTTGGCAGGTCCCTGAGCATGTATTGTTTAAAAGTGCTTCTCTTCCTCATTCCCTCTCCCCCTTCACTTCCTTTTTTCCCTCTGGAGTAAATTCATGCATATAGTTTGGCATGATACTGAAATGTGGTTTTTATCTTTTCACATTTTGAAAGAGTTACAATAAAAAGTTTCCTTTCCTGACTGATGTTAAAAGTCTTTCATATAATGGTAAAGAAATTTAGAAAAGAGTAAAGGAGAAAAAAGGAATCTTTTGTGACATCATGCAGTTATTTTAGTATAATTATGTTCATGCTGCTGAACAGTACTTACCATATTGTGCCTTCCACCAAGTTATTTTCTTTGCACAGAACCACTGTCTTATTCCTCTTTGTTTCCCAAGAACATCTTACACAGAATGAGGCATAAATAATTTTAAGAAATATGTTTAATAGCATCTAAAAGAATAAATCACCTCAGTATAGTTCAGTTCATTTCAGTCGCTCAGGCATATTGAACTCTTTGCCACCCCATGGACTGCAGCACACCAGGCTTCCCTGTTCATCACCATCTCCTGAGCTTGCTCAAACTCATGTCCATAGAGTTGGTAATGCCATCCAACCATCTCATTTTCTGTTGTCCCCTTCTCCTCCTGCTTTCAATCCTTCATAGCATTAGGGTCTTTTCATATGAGTCAGTTCTTCACATCAGATAGCCAAAGTATTGGAGCTTCAGCTTCAGCATCCATCCTTCCAATGAAAATTCAGGACTGATTTCCTTTAGGATTGACTGGTTTGATCTCATTGCTGTCCAAGGGATTCTTGAGAGTCTTCTCCAGGATCAAAACTTTAAAGCATCAATTCTTCAGTGATCTCCCTTCTTTATGGTCCAACTCTCACATCCATACATGATTATTGGAAAAATCATAGCTTAGATAGACCTTTACCAGTAAAGTCAAGTCTCTGCTTTTTAATATGCTGTCTAGATTGGTCATAGCTTTTCTTCCAAGGAGCAAGCATTTTTAATTTCATAGCTAGAGTAACCATCTGTAGTGATTTTGGGGCCCTGAAAAATAGCCTGTTTCCATTGTTTCCTGATCTATGAAGTGATAGGACTGGATGCCAAGATCTTCATGGTTTGAATGTTGAGTTTTAAGCTAGCTTTTTCACTCTCATCTTTCATTTTCATCAAGAGGCTCGTTAGTTCCTCTTTGATTTCTGCCATAAGAGTGATGTCATCTGCATATTTGAAGTTATTGATATTTCTCCCGGCAATCTTGATTCCAGCTTGTGCTTCCTCCAGCCCAGCATTTTGCATGATGTACTCTGCATAAAAGTTTAATAAGCAAGGTGACAATGTATAGCCCTTATGCATTTTTTTCCCAATTTGGAGCAAGTTTGTTGTTCCATGTCTGGTTCTAACTGTTGCTTCTTGACCTGCATAGATTTTTCGTGAGGCAGGTAAAATTGTCTGATATTCCCACCTCTTTAAGAATTTTCCACAGTTTGTTGTGACCCAAACAGTCAAAGTCTTTAGCATAATCAGTGAAGCAGAAGTAGATGTTTTTGGAGTTCTTGTGCTTTTTCTATTATCCAATGGATGTTGGCAATTTGATCTCTGGTTCCTCTGCCTTTTCTGAGTCCAGAATGAACATCTGGAAGTTCTCAGTTCACATACTGTTCACGTACCATTGGTGCGTAGTTTGGAGAATTTCGAGCATTACTTTACAAGAGTGTGAGAAATAAATGTAACCAAGGAATTAAAAAAAAAAACCTATACACTGAAAATGATAAGACATTGATGAAAGAAATTGAAGATAACATAAATAAATGGAAAGAAATACCATGCTCAGGGCTTGGAAGAATTACTACTGTTAAGATGTTATACCACCTAAGAAAATCTACAGATTCAATACAATCCCTATTAAAATATCAATGGCATTTTTCACAGAACTAGAACAAATAATCAAAATTTGTATGGAATCACAAAAGACCTCAAGTAACCAAAACAGTTTTGAGAAAGAACAACAAAGCTGGAGGTGTTGTTACTGAGTTCAAGCTGATTCTGTCTGCCACAAGAAAGGCCAGTAAGTCAGGAGACAAGGTGTTGGGGCAAGGAATAGTGACTTAAACAGGAAAACTAGCAGACCAAGGAGATGGGAGACTAAAGTCCAAAAGAATCATCGTTATTGAGGGTAGAATTCTGGCTTCTTTTATGTTAAGGAAAAAGGTGAAGCCAGAAGATTTATTATTAAATGGTAAAGGCAAATTTTAGACTTCTTAGCACCACTTGGCCTTCAAAGAGAGCATAGCATTTCTTTGTTCTTCTGCTTTTTCATGTAAGCTGGATCACAAGGTTCCTGCAAAGCATGAAAGTTGTTAGCTTCACTTTTATTTTACCAGACTCATATCTGCTTATTTGCAATGCTTCTAGGCTGAAAGTAACCTTATCAACAACAAATAATAGGTATAACTACCCAAGACTGTGGGATGAGAACTTTCATAAGGAAATTTAATGAGCTATTTGGACATCAGCAACATTTCTCTAATGTTTAACTCTTGATGGGCAGGACTAAAGTAATGGAATATGGCCAAAGAATGGGGTAGGCAGTTTCAGTGTGGTGTGAGTTCTGTTTTTCCTCTTTACAGTATCAAGATTCTTGATCTCAAACTACACCACAAAACAACAGAAATCAAAACAGTATGGTGCCAGAATAAAAACAGACACATCAATCAATGGAACAGAATATAGTCCAGAAATGAACCTACATTTACATGGGCAATTAATCTACAGCAAAAGAGGCAAGACTATACAATGAACAAAAAAACTTCCTCTTCAATAAATGATGTTGGCAAAACTGGAAAGCTCCATGCAAAAGAATCAAAATGGACTCTTCCCTGGTAGTCTAGTGGCTAAGACTCTGCACTCCCAATGCAGGGGCCTGGGTTTCATCTCTAATCATGGAACTAGATCCTACATGTCACAACTAAGAGTTCAGTTGCCACAACTAATAATCCTGAAAGCCACAGTGAAGATCAAATATCCCTATGTGCTTCAACTAAGACCCCATGTAGCCAAATAAATAAAAAAGATCAACCTGGACTACTTTCTCACACCATACACAAAAATAAGCTCAAAATTAAAGACATCAATGTAAGATTTGCAACCATAAAACTCCTAGAAGAAAACATAGGCAGTAAACTCTTGGACATTGATCTTAAGAATTATTTTTTCAGATCTGTCTTCTGAGGCAAGGGAAACAAATGCAAAAGTAAACAAATGAGACTATTACAGATGAAAAAACTTCAGTACAGCAAAAGAAAACATCAACAAAATGAAAAGCAACATATTGAATGGGAGAAGATATTTGCAAATAATATGTCTAATAAGAGATTGATATCCAAAATATAAAAGGAACTCACACAATATAAAAAAGAAATCCAAAACAATTCATTTAAAAATGGGCAGAGGACCTGAATAGACTTTTTTTCAAAGAAGACATACAAACAGCTAATAGACACATGAAAAGATGATCAACATTGCCATTCATCAGGGAAATGTAAAGTAAAACCATGATGAGACATTACCTCACACATGTCAGGATAGCTGTTTTCAAAATGACAGCATGAACAAGTGTTGGCAAGGATGTGGAGAAAAGGGAGCCCTCATGTACTGTTAGTGGGAATGTAAATTGATACTTCCACTATGAAAAACAGTATGAAGTTTCCTAAAAAGTTAAAAATAGAATTACCATATAATCTAGCTATTTCACTTTTTGAGTATTTACCCAAAGAAAACAAAAACACTAACCAAAAAAGATATGTGGAGCGCTATGTTCATTGTAGTATTATTTATGATAGCTCAAGATGTAGAAACAATGTGTGTTCATTGGTAGATGAATAGATAAATTAGACATGGTCCATATAGACAATGGAATATTGCATGCATGTGTGTGTGCTAAGTTGCTTCAGTTGTGTCCAACTCTGTACGACCCTATGGACTTAGTCCACCAGACTCCTCTGTCCATGGGATTCTCCAGGCAAGAATACTGGAGTGGGTTGTCATGCCCTCCTCCAGGGGATCTTCCTGACCCAGGTTCAAACCTGCATCTCATGTCTCCTGTATTGGCAGGTGAGATCTTTGCCACTAGTGGCACTTGGGAAACCCACAATGGAATATTACTCAGCCATAAAAAAGAATGAAATCTTGCCATTTGCAACAACAAATGGCGTGATCCAGAGGTATTATGATAAGTGAAATGTCAGAGAGCATAAGACAAATAATCAATGATCTCACTTATATGTGGAATCTAAAAACAAACAAACAAGCAAATGAACAAACAAAAGAAAAAGAAGGTAGACTCACAGCTACAGAGAACAAACCATTGGTTGCCTGATGGCTGAGTTGGGGTAAAATAGGTGAAGTAGTTTAAGATACCCAAGATTCTAGTTATAAAATAAATCACAGGAATGTAATATACAGCATAAAGGATATGGTTAATAATATTGTAATAAATTTGTATAGGGTCAGATGGTTACTAGACTTATCATGGTGATCATTTCATAATGTATTTAAATACTAAATCGCTATGTTGTATTCCTAAAACTAATATAATATTGTACATCAACTATACTTCAGTTAAAAATAGTATGTTCAATAGTTGAGTAATTTATGGTTTACAAATATAGAAGCTACTAGCAGCCTTTCCTTTTAACAAAAAAGGGGAGATTTGTAATGAGAAGGGCCCATATAGATAAAAAAGAAAGTTGATAGATGAAAGGAAAATATAGAGGGAAATTTTAAACAATAGTTGAGTTGGAGAATGAATTTAAAAATGTTGGAAAAAACAGTTTAAAAAATAGTTTAGTAGGAGAATGAATTGAAAGAAGAGGGAAAAAATGGAAGTTGACGGTTCTTAAAAAGGAGCTTTGGTGAGGATAAGAATCATTTCAATGATAATGTACTCCCCAGAAGACTAGTTTTTTCTCTAATGTGAGAGTAGTGATGATTGATCTCTACTTGAGATACATTCCAATATTCATAGGTCTCTTGGTGTGGAAATCGTTATCTTGTTGAAAATAATGAGTAATATGTCATAAGGCTATTCATGTAAAACTGTTCACTAATTCAGTGCTTTTTTTCTTCAAAATAAACCTTCACTAATCAATTAAACAAACAAATCTACCAAGTGTAACCCAAGAACAACCATAGAATCTGGCAAATAAGCCCTAAGTAGTCTATACATGAGCTGTTTTCTGACCTACATCACCCAAACTCCCTGCTCCTCTTAGGAAGTGACAGCTAATTCAATTCTGCCTGGCAGAGCACTGTAAGCTGTGGGGCTTTTGAACAGCTGTGGAAAATGGCTAAGACTGTGATTCTTAAAACCTGTTTGGAAGATTAAACAGGGATTTCATGCAGTATTTCAAGTATTTGTAAGCAATTTCTATTTGGATACTTTTCAACCTTTTTCCTACCTTATATTCAGCTATAGACGATCTCACCGGAACAAAATTAAGTTTCTGGGACAGAATCTCAATTCTGAGCTAAAAATATGTTTCAGAACTGCTTCTTAACTCATAGACTACAACTGATACCTGCAGCTTTTCACTTTTCACCTCATTTAACGCAGAGAGATCTTGCCTGAAGAAATATTTAATCACTTCTCTCCTTTGGAATCTTAGTGCTAGGAATATTTGCAGAGAGGATGTGCAGAGTGGGAGTGATGGTTGATAATGTCTTCCATGAGAAGGGTAAATTTGAGACTTCGTACTTAAAATTATACAGTCATGGTTTTTCTTTCTTATTCATATTGACTCTGAAGATAGCTAAGGCAGGCTAAAGGTAGGCAGGCAATTTCCCCACCTTGTTTCAGAATGAATTTTTATCTGGAATTCCACAGCTTTCCTGAAAATGATTGAGCAAATTAAGTATGCAAACATTTTAATGTTTCTTCTCTTCCTCCTTCTTCAATATCTATGGTCATGGCAATGTAGGTCAAATGTAACTATCATAATTTACTTATTCCTGGCTTAGAGAAATATTTGTTGAATGGTTTTTGAATTACAGAAGTTCTATCTAACAGTGATACTGAGTTTTCTCCTAGATGCCAGGGCTCTTTCACAGTCCACTCTCAAATATACATATTGAAGGGAGGCTACATTATTTTAATCATTTTAAGAGAAAAATTGAAGCTAAGTCAAGGGTCAATTGTACTTTCTGAACCATTTGAGATTAAGTTGCAAACGGTAGCTGCTCTACTCCTAGATGTTTAGCAATTATTTTCTAAGAAAAAGCTATACACTTATGTTATCATAATTCAATTAACATACTTGGAAATTTTAACCTTCATATAGAATTGTTCTTTCTGTAACAGTGGTTTTGACTTCTTGCACTTTTTTTGGATACTTTCTTAGAATTTTTTTCTCTTGGCTTACATCACCCATTTGTTCTTGCATGTTGTCCACTTTTCCCATTAGAAATTTTAGAATATTAATCAAAAATATTTAAAATTCCCTGTCTGTTAATTCCAAAATCTCTGTCATATCCGGAGTCTTGTTCCAGTGCTTCGCTTGTACCTTAAGATTCTTTCTGAATTTTTAGTATGTCTTGTAATTTTTTGCTGATAACTGAATGAGATGCACTGGGAGGTTGTTGTTGTTTTTAACTGGGAGGTTTTGATTACTGATTCAATTTTCTTACTGGTAACAGTTTTGTCTGGACTTTGTGTTTCTTCAGGACTCAGACTTGGTATGTTTTACGATTCTAGGAGCTTATCCATTGCTTCTAAGTTGTTCATATGTTGGTGTATAATTGTTCAAAGTAGTTTCTCATGATATTTTGTGTGGTATCAGTTTCTTCTTTTTATTTATAATTTCATTTATTTGTCTTCATTTTTTTAGTCTAGTTAAATATTTGTACATTTCATTTTTTCCCCCAGAAAATCCACTAATTTTACTGATTTATTTCTTTTGTTTTCCATTCTCTAGTTCATTATTCTTCTATAAACCTTATTATTTCCTTCCTTCTTTCAGCTTTGATCTTTTCTTCTTGTTCTAGCTATGTGAGGTATAAAATAAGGCTTAGGTTATTTATTTGAGATTTTTTTCATTATTAATGTGGGCGTTTATTGCTAAAAAAATTTCTGCTAGTACTGCTTCTGCTAATTCCTGTATGTTTTGATATATTGTGTTTTCATTTGTCTCAAGATATTTTCTAACTTCTGCTTTGGTTTCTTTGATTCACTGGTTGATCAGAAGTGTATTGTTTAATTTCTACATATTTGTAAATACTCTAGTTTTCTTTCTGCCTTTGATGTATAGTTTTCATTACATTTTGGTCCTAAAGATACTTGGTATAATTTTGATCTTTTAAAGCTTGCTAAGTCTTGCTTTGGGGCCATTAGCCATCATATGATCTATCCTGGAGAGTTTTTTTTCTGTGTTTAAGAAGAATGTGTATTCTACTTCTGTTGCATAGAATTGTCTATATAAATCAAGTAGGTGCATTTCACCTACAGAGCTGTTCAAGTCTTCCATTTCTTCATTGATTTTCTGTCTGATTGTTCTATCTATTATTAAAAGTGAAACATTCAAGTTCTCTACTATTACTGTATTGTTCTATATTTTTCACATCATGCCTGTTAATGTTTGATTTATAGATTTAGTATTGTGATATGGGGTTCACATATTCTTGTTTTTAAGTTTTCTTTTCCTTCTCTTAGCCCTTTTAAATTTAACATCCTACTTCCTTCTGGCCTTCATTCATGGTTTCTACTGAAAACATTGCTCATTTTTTTACAGGGCCACATGTATGTGACAGATCTCTTTTCTCTTGCTGCTTTCAAGATTCATTCTTTGTCTTTAATCTTTGACAATTTGATTATAATATGTCTCAGTGTTTATGTCTTTGGGTTTGTCTTATTTGTTATTTTTCAGGCTTTCTGGATTTCTTTGTTCATTTTCTTCAGTAAGGTTGGGAAGTTTTCAGCCATTATTTCTTTGATTAAGCTTTCTGTTTCTCTCTCTTTTTTTTCCTCTCTCTTCTTCTGGGATTCTCATAATGTCCATTGAATGATGTCTTATAAGTCTCTGTCTATTGAATGATGTCTCATAAGTTGCTTAAGCTTTTTTTTTTTACTCTTTTTCATTCTTTTTTCCTTTGCATTTCTAACTGAGTAGCTTCTAGTGATTTGTCTTTGCATTCATTAAGCTTTTATTATGCACAGCAGCAGAGGATATGAAGGTTAGACAGCATCACCGACTCAATGCACATGAATTTGAGGAAACAGTGGAAGATAATGGAGGACAGGGAAGCCTCACTTGTTTCAGTCCATGGGATCACAAAAAGTTGGACACACCTTAACGACTGAACAATAACAACAAAATGCTGGCTCTAACTTCTCACAGAACTCCTCTAGTGAATTTTTGTTGTTGTTGTTCAGCTACTTTATTATTTCAATCATTCTATGATTTGTTTGGTATTTGTAAAATATTTTCTATCTTTTTGTTTAAATTCTTGCTTTGTATAAGCATTGCTCTCTTGACCTTGGTGAGTGCCTTTATGATGGTTATTTTGAATTCTCTGCGAGGTAAATTATATAACTCCATTAAAGTCAGTTTCTGGAAGTTTATCTTTTAGAAGGATAAGAGTATGTGGCATATTTTGCTGCTTTTTTATTTTCCTTGGCTCTCTGTTTGGTGTGCACACATTCAACAAAACATCTACCTCTCCCAGTCTCAAGAGAAGACCCTCTACAATCACCCAGCCAGAGATTCTGGGGAAACGTTCATACTAATCCAGACTCCTTGTTACTAGCAGTCCCCAGGTGTCTTGCATATACCAGGTCTCACCAGTACTTTGAGTCAAATGACAATGAAGATATTTTCTTGGGCACTTCCCTGAAAAGCTGAATCATTGGGTTTCCTGTCCAGCTCTTTCCCTCTGTAGGGAGGATGGAATATGGCATATTTCAACTGCTTGCCCTGTGTTGAATTTAGGTGAAATACTATGGTAACTGCAAGCCCAAACATCTGTCTCTGTTCTTACTAGCTTCCTAGGTGGCTAGACTCTCCCGAGTCTTGTCATCACCCTGAGACAGGCAAGACAGAAGCTGGTCCTTTGTGAAGCTCCCAGAAACTTTTGGGTATTTGATAAGCAGACCAATTCTTTTCCTTCCCAGGGAGATGCTGGGAGCTTGGAGGTTTCATCTTAACTGTATGGTGCTGAGCTGGAGGTAGGGATTACATTGAGAAGATGTCTTACATTTGCCTACCATTTCAGTGTATTTGATTTCATGCTTGCCTGGTGTGTGTGAGCCTTTCATCTAGTTTCTGGATTTTCCATGAAGGGAATTTGTCTGTGACTTGGTGTGTTCTTGGAGGAAAGGAGGGTCCAGAGCTTCCTTCTGCCATCTTGCTGATGTCCTATATCTAGGCCTTGATCTTTTAGTAAGTCTGTGCCCTTGGGATGGGACCTTCACAAGTGCTTCTCAGAATTTTTCCCCCTTAAGTAAGATAGGAAGGCTATAGGGGGCTGGAGATGAATATTTTCTTTCCCTCAAGTTAGTTAGGCTCTGGTAAAAACCCAAGTGGATTTGGCTCTTGCAAAATAATTTTCCTTGGGAAGGGCTATTGTTAAGCAGAACAGAATGCTCTGAATTCATTCCATGTTGGCTACTTTCCCTGCTCCCTGTCAGAAGCATAGGAGATTTTTCTGTGATCTTCACTCTGAGAACCCAGTGGCATTCTTAGATGTAATTAATTCTAATTGTAGGAGCCCCAGATGGCCAGTAGGCACATGAGATGATGTTCAACATCACTAATTATTAGAGAAGTGCAAATCAAAACTACAATGAGGTACCACTTTGCACTGGTCAGAATGTGGAATGTTTCTTAATATGAGTTTGCCTGTTATTTCTTCAGGATAAAATTTTGGGTATGGTTTTTGGGCAGAAAAATTACTTAAACGAGTTATGTACTTCTTTGTGCATCATTTACAGGAGACACATGATGCCAGTTTGTTCAATAATTAGTTATAATAACTTTGATGAATTAATCAAAATTAGAAGTTTTCTCCACTTCAGAGTTTTTCTTATTCTATCATTCATTCTATACTTACTATTAATATTTGACATTCGACTGTAAGGAAGAGTTCTATTTCTTTTAGTATGAATTCAAAGATTCTTGTAATCCATTCATTTTTGATGTCCAAATTTCACCAGATTTGTCTAGTGGGGGTGGCTCAGAGGGTAAAGCATCTGCATGCAATGCAGGAGATCTGGGTTTTACCCCTTGGTCAGGAAGATCCCCTGGAGAAGGAAATGGCAACCCACTCCGGTACTCTTGCCTGAACAGAGAAGCCTGGTAGCCTACAGTCTATGGGATTGCAAAGAGCTGGACATGACTGAGTGACTTCACTCCTTGTCTAGTGGGAACAATTTCAAACTGACTACTATGTCCTTTTGATGTTTCTCCATAAGTTGTTGTTGTTGTTTTTAAATTTCCTTAGCAGCTTACCATAACAATCCAGATTCATCTTGATCTTCCTTGCTAAATCCCTGGAATCAGCCTCCCCCACCCCACCAAAAAAAAAAAAAAAAAATCATGCTCTCTTTGGTGTGGAAAAGTGTTTAGAAACCAAGATCAATGCATGCTTTATGTTTTTGATTGTTTCTATGTCTGTCCTTATCTTACAAGGTTTCTGGGTCAGGAGGATCCCTTGGAGAAAGGATAGGATACCCACTCCAGTATTCCTGCCTGGAGAACCCCCATGGACAGAGGAGCCATGGGGTTGCAAACAGTTGGACACAACTGAGTAACTAAACACTACAAGTGTCTTTGAAGGACTTTGATGAAGTTTGCCCAGTGTCTGATTATATATGTTTATGTATTCCATAGGATTTAGTAAAGCAACTGCCTTTTACAGTATATTAGGATTTAGAACTGGAATGTGCCCTTAGACGTCCCTTGTTCATTGTTCCATCTTATACATGAGAAAAGTGAACTCAGGATAAATAAATGCTTTGACTCAGACCACTCACTGGTGACAGATTTGATCCTAGAGTTTCACTCTTTTGGCTGCCAGTTTACTTATCTTTCTGTCATATGACACATATGCTCAGTAATAAAAGTGTTTGCTTATTGCTGTTGTTTAGTCACTAAGCTGTGTCTGACTCTTTGCAACCCCATGGATGGCAGCATGCCAGGCTGCCCTGTCCTTCACTATCTCCCTGAGTTTACTCAAATTCACGTCCACTGAGTTGGTGATGCTATCTTCTCCTTTTGCATCTTTCCCAGTATCAAGGTCTTTTCAAATGAGTTGGCCTGTACATTAGGTGGCCAAAGTATTGGAGATTCAACTTCAGCATCAATCCTTCCAATGAACATTCAAAGTTAATTTCCTTTAGGATTGACTGGTTTGATCTGCTTGCTATCCAAGGGACTGGTGGTGGTGATGGTTTAGTTGCTAAGTCGTGTCTGACTCTTGTGACCCCATGGACTGTAGCCTGCTAGGCTCTTCTGTCCATGGGATTTTCCAGGCAAGCATACTGGAGTGGGTTGCCATTTCCTGCTGCAGGGGATCTTCCCGAGGCAGGAATCGAACCCAGGTCTCCTGCATTGCAGGCAGATTCTTTACCGACTGAGCTATGAGAGAAGCCCATCCAAGGGGCTATCAAGAGTCTTCTCCAACACTGTAGCTCAAAAGCATCAATTCTTTGGTGTTCGGCCTTCTGTATGGTCCAGCTTTCATATCTGTACATGACTACTGGATAAATCACACCTCTGACTATACAGATCTTTGTGGCAAAGTAATGTTTCTGCTTTTAATATGCTATCTAGGTTTGTTATGGCTTCCCTGGTGGCTCAGATGTCAAGAATCTGCTTGCAATGCAGGAGACCTGGGTTTGATCCCTGAGTTGGGAAGATACCCTGGAGGAGGGCTTGGAAACCTACTCCAGTATTCTTGCCTAGAGAATCCCCACGGACAGAAGTGCCTGGTTGACTACAGTCCATGGGTTGCAAAGAGTTGGACACCACTGAGCAACTCAGCACACAGATTTGTTATAGCTTTCCTTTCAAGTAGCAAGTATCTTTTAATTTCCTGGTGTTAGGGAAATTAAATAGTCTTTTTAGGCTTCAGAGACAAAGCAGAGCTCTGACCTTGCTTCTAACCTATCTGGATATTGCCCTGATTGGGAGTGACTGTGAGTTACTGCTTGTTGCAAGTGCAAGACTTGCAGCACCATAGATAAGATGGGGCAGAAATCTTGACATTGTTGAGTCCCTGGAGGGGGCCTGGCCAGCCAAGGCCCAGGGCTAACTACATTCTAAGTTTTATACAACAAAACAAGCACCATTAACAAGAAACCAGAGCTGAAATTTGGTCACAGATTGCTGGTGATATCTGTTTACATCCTGGGATTATAAGTGGGAACCCTGAACTGCAATCTTTGAAGTCTCACCCATGGAGCAGACTCGCTGCCTGGAACATTTTCCCACATTGTGACACAGAACTTCCCAGAGCTGTTAAGTCTGGATGTTGGTGAAAACTCAATTTGCTTTGGCTGCAGTCATCATCCACAGTCATTTTGGAGCCCAAGAAAATAAAGTCTGTCACTATTTCCATTTATTCCCCATCTATTTGCCATGAAGTGATGGGAGCAGATGTCATGATATTAGAGTTTTTAATGTTGAGTTTTAAGCCAGCTTTTTCACTCTCCTCTTTTACCTTTATCAAGAGACTCTTTAGTTCCTCTTTGCTTTCTGCTATTAGGATGGTGTCATTTGCATAACTGAAGTTATTGATATTTCTCCTGGCAATATTGATTCCAGCTTGAGCTTCATCCAACATGGGATTCACATGATGTACTCAGCATAGAAGTTAAATAAGTAGGATAACAATATATATCCTTGACACACTCTTTCCCCAGTTTTGAACCAGTCCATTTTTCCATGTTCACTTCTAACTGTTGTTCTTTGACCTACATACAGATTTCTCAGGAGTAAGGTAAAGTGGTCTGGTATTCCCATCTCTTTAAGAATTTTCCACAGTTCGTTGTGATCCATGCAGTCAAAGGATTTAGCATAGTCAATGAAGCAGAAACAGATGTTTTTCTGGAATTTTCTTACTTTTTCTATAATCCAATGGATGTTGGAAATTTGATTCCTAGTTCTTCTACCTTTTCTAAATCCAGCTTATGCATCTGGAAGTTTATAATATAGTATTAGCTTTAAAATATTGGCACTCTGAACAGTACACTCATTTCTAGGAATCTCTCCTTATAAGATAATCTGAGATGCAGATGAAGATTTATTTATGAAGTCATTCATATCAGCATAGTTTTATTTTATTTTATTTTATTTTTTAAATTAAATTTATTTATTTTTTTAATTACAATACTGTATTTGTTTTGCCATACATTGACACGAATCAGCCATAGGTGAACACTATCTCCCAATGCCGAATCCCCTCCCACCTCCCACCCCCATCCTCTACTTGAATCATCCTGTGCATCAGCCCCATGCCTCCTGCATCCTACATTGAACACAGATTAGCGTTTCGTTTCTTACAGGAAAATATACATGTTTCATTGCCATTCTCCCATACCATCCCACCCTTTCCCTCTCCCTCAGAGTCCAAAAGTCCACTCTATACCTCTGTGTCTCTTGTTGTCTCACATATAGGGTCATCATTACTGTCTTCTAAATTCCATGTATATGTGTCAGTATACTGTATTGGTGTTTTTCTTTCTGGCTTACTTCACTCTGTATAATTGGTTCCAATTCCATCCATCTCATTAGAACTGAGTCAAATTTATTCTTTTTAAGGGCTGAGTAGTATTCCATAGTGTATATGAACCACAGCTTTCTTATCCATTCATCTGCTGATGGACATCTAGGTTGCTTCCATGTCATGGCTATTATAAACAGCGCTGCAATGAACATTGGGGTACATGTGTCTCTTTCACTCCTGGTTTCCTCAGTGTGTATGCCCAGCAGTGGGATTGCTGGGTCATAAGGCAGTTCTATTTGCAATTTTTTGAGGAATCTCCACACTGTTTTCCATAGTGGCTGTACTAGTTTGCATTCCCACCAGCAGTGTAAGAGGGTTCCCTTTTCTCCACACCCTCTCCAGCATTTATTGCTTGTAGACTTTTGGATCGCAGCCATTCTGACTGGTGTGAAATGGTACCTCATTGTGGTCTTGATTTGCATTTCTCTGATAATGAGTGATGTTGAGCATCTTTTCATGTGTTTGTTAGCCATCCGTATGTCTTCTTTGGAGAAATGTCTATTTAGTTCTTTGGCCCATTTTTTTATTGGATCATTTATTTTTCTGGAGTTGAGCTGCATAAGTTGCTTATATATCTTTGAGATTAGTTGTTTGTCAGTTGTTTCATTTGCTATTGTTTTCTCCCATTCAGAAGGCTGTCTTTTCACCTTGCTTATTGTTTCCTTTGTTGTGCAGAAGCTTTTAATTTTAATTAGATCCCATTTGTTTATCTTTGCTTTTATTTCCAGTATACTGGGAGGTGGGTCATAGAGGATCCTGCTGTGATTTATGTCGGAGAGTGTTTTGCCTATGTTCTCCTCTTAGGAGTTTTATAGTTTCTGGTCT
Organism: Nanger dama; assembly: GCA_917880005.1. NCBI lineage: Eukaryota > Metazoa > Chordata > Mammalia > Artiodactyla > Bovidae > Nanger > Nanger dama. Next base: position 40,245,203 of record CAKJTW010000009.1, on the reverse strand, counting down.
TACATTTAGATCTTTAATCCATTTTGAGTTTATTTTTGTGTATGGTGTTAGAGAGAGGTCTAGTTTCATTCTTTTACAAGTGGTTGAAAATCATATGATTATCTCAATAGATGCAGAAAAAGCCTTTGACAAAATTCAGCATCCATTTATGATAAAAACTCTCCAGAAAGCAGGACTGGAAGGAACATACCTCAACATAATAAAAGCTATATATGACAAACCCACAGCTCACATTATCCTCAATGGCGAAAAATTGAAACCATTTCCCTAAAGTCAGGAACAAGACAAGGGTGTCCACTTTCACCACTATTCTTCAACATTGTACTGGAAGTTTTGGCCACAGCAATCAGAGCAGAAAAAGAAATACAAGGAATCCAAATTGGAAAAGAAGAAGTAAAACTCTCACTGTTTGCAGATGACATGATCCTCTACATAGAAAATCCTAAAGACTCGACCAGAAAACTACTAGAGCTAATCAGTGAATATAGTAAAGTTGCAGGATATAAAATCAACACTCAGAAATCCCTTGCATTCCTATACACTAATAACGAGAAAGTAGAAAAAGAAGTCAAGGAAACAATTCCATTCACCATTGCAACGAGAAGAATAAAATACTTAGGAATATTCCTATCTAAAGAAACTAAAGACCTATATATCAAAAACTATAAAACACTGATGAAAGAAATCAAAGAGGACACTAATAGATGGAGGAATATACCATGCTCATGGCTTGGAAGAATCAATATAGTAAAAATGAGTATACTACCCAAAGCAATCTACAGATTCAATGCAATTCTCATCAAGCTACCAGCAGTATTTTTCTCAGAACTAGATCAAATAATCTCAAGATTTGTATGGAAATACAAAAACCTCGAATAGCCAAAGCAATCTTGAGAAAGAAGAATGGAACTGGAGGAATCAACTTGCCTGACTTCAGGCTCTACTACAAAGCCACAGTCATTAAGATGGTATGGTACTGGCACAAAGACAGAAATATAGATCAATGGAACAAAATCGAAAGCCCTGAGATTAACCCACATACCTATGGACACCTTATCTTCGACAAAGGAGGCAAGAATATACAATGGAGTAAAGATAGTCTCTTTAACAGGTGGTGCTGGGAAAACTGGTCAGCATAGTTTTAAAACAGAAAATATCTGTCATATATTAAATATTAAACATTGCAAAATAGATATTATGAACTATTTATACCATGGAATATTATGCAACCAATAAAAACAATTTTAAAAATCACTCATTAATGTTTACATTAAAAACTACATTAAGTAGTGTCAAAATGGAGCACAACCCTATGATCCTTGCCCATGATGTCCTCAATCTGTCTTTTGGTTGTGGAAAAACTTTAACCAAAGAATAAGTTTAATCAGAGAAGTAAGAAAATGCAGAAACAAAGAAAAACAGTCAAGCAAAACCTAATAATAATAGTTTTGTCATTAAGCAAAGTTAAGTACCTTTAGTTCCATCTCCAGGGCTATGGATAATCTGAGCCACATCCTATGAACTATCTTATAGATGCTGAAGCATGATGCCCAGACTGTTGCCTTGACATAAGCTGCCACAATTCTGAGAACTGGCCTCAAGCAAATGGGAACAAACCAACCCTGGACTGAGGATTAATTGTACTTAAAACAGTCAAGATGGTGCTGGTCAGACCACCACATGACCAATTCAAGATGACTGTCAGAGCTGACTGTTCTATTTCGGCAGGTAATCCCCTGCCTCTGTCTGTAAAAGCTCTTGTCCACTGATTGTCCAGAGGGAGGAGGAGTCAGCCTTTGGACATGAGTTCACCCTCCTCCTCAGCATCCAACATATAGCAAATTTTCCTTTCCACCAATCTGGCCCCTTTATTGGCTTTTGAGCAGTTAGTAACCAGACTCCACTTTCAGTTACAATATGAATTCAATTTTGTAATATGCAAAATATGTTTATCTCTGTGTATATATATATATATATATATTATAAATGTAAGCGCACACACACACAAACTCAAAAGGTAATATATCTTCATTGTAACAAGGTTTCTCAACCGGATTACAATTACTTTTCTAAAATACTTTTCTCTGTATTCCAAATATATTCAAAATTAAGCTAATGTAGTCTCCTATGAATAATATTAAAGATGAAAAAATAATTTCAATCAGCTTTTCAAAGTGCAGTCTATCTATGTTTACATATAATTATGTTGTTCATGAATCAGCATTTCTAAAGTAGTTAAAGAAGTTCACATTCCGCCCCCTCCCCCAAAGAAAGATTTCCTTTGCACTTTTACTTACGGTAAGCAGCAGTTTATTTTCCTCCCCATCTTCAGTTCAGTTCAGTTCAGTCACTCAGTCGTGTCCGACTCTTTGCGACCCCATGAATCGCAGCACCGCCAGGCTTCCCTGAGAATCACCAACTCCTGGAGGTCACTCAGACTCGCGTCCATTGAGTCCGTGATGCCATCCAGCCATCTCATCGTCGGTCGTCCCCTTCTTCTCCTGCCCCCAATCCCTCCCAGCATCAAAGTCTTTTCCAATGAGTCAACTCTTCGGCATGAGGTGGCCAAAGAACTGGAGTTTCAGCTTTAGCATCATTCCTTCCAAAGAAATCCCAGGGTTGATCTCCTTCAGAATGGACTGGTTGGATCTCCTTGCAGTCCAAGGGACTCTCAAGAGTCTTCTCCAACACCACAGTTCAAAAGCATCAATTCTTCAGTGCTCAGCCTTCTTCAGAGTCCAACTCTCATATCCATACATGATGAAAAACCATAGCCTTGACTAGACGGACCTTAGTCAGCAAAATAATGTCTCTGCTTTTTAATATGCTATCTAAGTTGGTCATAACTTTTCTTCCAAGGAGTAAGCGTCGTCTAATTTCATGGCTTTAATTACCATCTGCAGTGATTTTGGAACCCCTAAAATAAAGTCTGATATTGTTTCCACTGTTTCTCCATCTATTTCCCATGAAGTGATGGGACTGGATGCCATGATCTTTGTTTTCTGAATGTTGAGCTTTAAGCCAACTTTTTCACTCTCCTCTTTCACTTTCATCATGAGGCTCTTTAGTTCTTCACTTTCTGCCATAAGGGTGGTGTCATCTGCATATCTGAGGTTATTGATATTTCTCCCAACAAACTTGATTCCAGCTTGTGCTTCTTCCAACCCAGCATTTCTCATGATGTACTCTGCATGTAAGTTAAATAAGCAAGGTGACAATATACAGCCTTGATGTACTCCTTTTCCTATTTGGAACCAGTCTGTTGTTCCATGTCCAGTTCTAACTGTTGCTTCCTGACCTGCATACAGATTTCTCAAGAGGCAGGTCAGGTGGTCTGGTATTCCCACCTCTTTCAGAATTTTCCACAGTTTATTGTCATCCACATAGTTAAAGGCTTTGGCATAGTCAATAAAGCAGAAATAGATGTTTTTTTTTTTCTGGAACTCTCTTGCTTTTTCCATGATCCAGAGGATGTTGGCAATTTGATCTCTGGTTTCTCTGCCTTTTCTAAAACCAGCTTGAACATCAGGGAGTTCACCGTTCACGTATTGCTGAAGCCTGGCTTGGAGAATTTTGAGCATTACTTTACTAGCATGTGAGATGAGTGCAATTGTGTGGTAGTTTCAGCATTCTTTGGCATTGCCTTTCATTGGGATTTGAATGAAAACTGACCTTTTCCAGTCCTGTGGTCACTGCTGAGTTTTCCAAATTTGCTGGCATATTGAGTGCAGCACTTTCACAGCAATCTTTCAGGATTTGAAATAGCTCAACTGGAATTCCATCACCTTCACTAGCTTTGTTTGTAGTGATACTTTCTAAGGCCCACTTGACTTTACGTTCCAAGATGTCTGGTTCTAGGTGATCACACCATCGTGATTATCCGAGTCATGCTTCCCTCATAATAAAAAGTAAACCTCAGACTAGATTTAGTTGTAATCATAAATCTAAACTGATAAAATCAAAGCTAATTATCTAATAATGAGTTTAATATATCATTAATAATCTTTAAATCTTTCTTTTAGAGAAGTAATATCAAGTTTCTCCCTATTCAAAATAAACTTAGTTTAAATAATGTGTTTTCAAGATTTCTATTTAGAAATAATTGGCAAATTTGCAATCAAAGTTAAGGTTTTTCTATATTTATGTCCTTTAAAGATATGTAATGCCATCATAGTATCAATATTAACTTGAATTTTCTTCAAAACTTTTTCCCTTTTCCACTTTAAAAGACATGATAAGTTTCAAAATACTATTAGCTGATGTTATCATCATAGCTTTTACTCATATGCCAAATAACTGCAAATGAGCAATCAATGTAGAAATCCTCAGCACCAAATCATCTACTTTACATATTCATACAGTGAAGGCAAATATATGATTAGAGTTGGGTCATGTATTTTGAAGGTTCAGAGTTTTTTTTTATGTCAAGTATTATCCAAACATATCCCAAATATGTGTATGAGAGGCAGAAAATAATGTCAAACAATTCTGAATTACTGAGAACATTATAGATGTTGTCTTCATACACATTTCAATCTCAAAATATTTTATAGAAGCAATTTTGAGATAAAAATGCTGTAGCTTTTTAAAAACAAATTCACTCACTGTTTAGTGAAGTTTTACGTGAGTTCTTAAGAAAGAAGAGAGTAGAGGGGCTTTGAACAAGGTTACACAATTTACTTTCTCCATGAATTTTCTGCTACCCTCTGGGCCTTAAAAGGTAGAAGCTGGACGTTGACAGTAATTATTTTGGATTGCACTGCATGAAGGCAGCTACACGTAATTCTATACTTCAAAGAAGCGCAGCCACATGCCACTTTGAACAACCATCATGAATATAACTTGAGGTGTTCAGGGATGCCTGTAGAGAGATATCTGTGTCGATAAATGGTTTTCCCTAAGTGTTAGATATAACCACATGCATGTTCATTTGAATTTTTTTTTAAAGAATAGTAAAGTTGTGACTGTGAACCAAATAATCTGCTGAAAATATTGAGTCAAAATGAGATTTTAAGTACACCATTAGAAGGAGTTAAAAACCACAAGTAGTACTAAAATAGATGTTGAAATTTTTAAACAGGATATTGGTAAGATAGGTTTCTTTTGACTCCTCATAAAGGCAACCCTGCTCAAACTCAGCTCTGAGTAATTTGGAAAGAATTTTACTTTCATTTTTGTACACCAGAAAAATATGAGTATAAAACTAACTTCTTTCCAGTGAGAACTGTCAAACTGAAAGCAGCAGGCTCACTTCTCTTAAACTCATTCACACATGTGCATTTTACACACGTACACCTGCATGCACACACACACAAAACACATGAAAAAGTTTCCATATTATTTTACCAAGGTAAAACTATTCAAAACTTGACATTTTTTTCATAAAGCATTTCTAAGCAATTTTTGCAGCAGGCATTCTAATAGAGTGTGGATTTAAGGATGAATAGTATATGAAAAAAAAAAAAAGATCCTGCCTTAGAGAAACATGATCTAGTGATTGAGATAGATATGTGATCAGTTTAATTCCTAACAGTTCAGAGTTTGCATTCCTGAAAAACATAGATATTGGCAATATTCCTGGAAAGATCAGAATCTTACGGAAAATAAAAGGAAAGCAACAAATATGAATTCTTTTTCAAACCAATATGAATACAGTAATAGAAGCCACCCGTTTCAAAAATAGAAGAAAGACTTGACTGAGGTAGTAACATTTTTCTAGGCCATATTTCTCTGCTATTCAGGAAGTAATAATGCATCATCAGAAAATATGTTCATAAGTTTTGTAATTTTTGTTTTGCCTTTTCTTTTGTATTGCTATCAGGCTTTAATTTGTGTCTTTCATAACTGTTGTTGTTTAGTTGCTAAGTCATGTCCAACTCTTTGTGACCCAGTGAACTGCAGCACATCAGGCTTCCCTGTCCTTCACCATCTCCTGGAGCTTGCTCAAACTCACGTCCATTGTTTTAATGATGCCATCCAACCACCCCATCTTTCAAGGAGAAGGTTGTCCCCTTCTCCTTCTGCCAGCAGATTTCCCCAGCATCATGTTCTTTTCCAGTGAGTTGGCTCTTCACATTAGATAGTCAAAGTATTGGAGCTTCAGCTTCAGCATCAGTCCTTCCAATGAATATTCAGGGTGGATTTCCTTTAGGATTGACAGATTGATCTCCTTGCTGTCCAAGGGATTCTCAAGAGGCTTCTCCAGCACCACAGTTTGAAAGCATCAGTTCTTTGGTGCTCAGACTTCTTTATGGTCCAACTTTCACATCTGTACATGACTACTAGATAAACTATAGCTTTGACTATACAGACCTTTGCTGGCAAAGTGATGTCCCTACTTTTTAATGCACTGTCTAGATTTGTCATAGTTTTTCTTTCAAGGAACAATTGTGACTATGGAATTAGTTAAAGTTTTGAGGTACTAACTGAGACCACTTTCCTTTGGGCTTTCTTATCTCTTTATTCTTTTCATGGAGGAGAGATGGTTGAGCCAAGAAAAGTCAAATTTTTAGTTTTAAGTCCCCAAATATGCCCTTGAATCCCATGTAGGAAAGTAGGAAAGACAACATTCTTCAAGGCCAAAACTTTCATTGACAAAAGCCAGGTTTTCTGAGAAATAAATCACTTCTATGTGGGAAAAGCAGCAAAGAATTATGGCCATTCTTATTCTATTAAAACTAAATGTAGTAATTTGCTTATGCCAACTAACGTACCTTCGGCAGTGGCCACAGGACTGGGAAAGGTCAGTTTTTATTCCAATCCCAAAGAATGGCAAGGCCAAAGAATATTCAAACTACCATACAAGTGTGCTCTTTTCATATGCTAATAAAGTTATGCTCAAAATCCTTAATGCTAAGCTTCAGCAGTATGTGATCTGAGAACTTGCAGATGTAAAACCTGGGTTTAGAAAAGGCAGAGGAACCAGGGATCAAATTGCCAACATTTGTTGGATCATAGAGAAAGCAAAGGAATTCCAGAAAAACATCTACTCTGCTTCATTGACTATGCTCAAGCCTTTGATTGTGGTGTTGTTCAGTTCCTCAGTCGGGGCCAATTCTTTGTGAACCCATGGACTGCAACACACCAGGCTTCCTTGGTCTTCACCATCACCCAAAGTTTCACCATCACCATCACTCAAACTAATGTCTATTGAGTCAGTGATGCTATCCAACTGTCTTATCCTCTGCCATCACCTTCGGCTCCTGCCTTCAATCTTTCTCAGCATCAGGGTCTTTTCTAACAAGTCAGCTTTCCGCAGCAGGTGGCCAGTGTATTGGAGCTTCAGCTTCAGCATCAGTTCTTCTAATGAATATTCAGGATTGGTTTCCTTTAGGATTGACCGGTTTGAGTTCCTTGCAGTCGAGGGAGACTCTCAAGAGTCTTCTCCAACACCATAATTCAAAAGCTTCAATTCTTTGGCATTCAGCTTTCTTCAGGGTCCAACTATCACATCCATACCTGACTACTGGAAAACCATAGCTTTGACTAGACAGACCTAGGTCAGCAAAGTAATATCTCGGCTTTTTAATACATAGTCCATGGGGTCGCTGAGGGTAGGACAAGACTGAGCGACTTCACTTTCACTTTTCACTTTCATACATTGGAGAAGGAAATGGTAACCCACTCCAGTGGAGAATCCCAGGGGTGGTGGAGCCTGGTGGGCTACTGTCTATGGGGTTGCACAGAGTCGGACACGACTGAAGCAACTTAGCTGCAGCAGGATAGTTTTTCTTCTAAGGAGCAACCATTTTTAATTTCATGGCTGCAGTCACCATCTGCAGTGATTTTGGAACCCAAGGAAATAAAGTCTTTCACTGTTTCCATTGTTTCTCCATCTATCTGCCATGAAGTGATGGAACTGGATGCCAAGATCTTCATTTCTGAACGCAGAGTTTTAAGCCAGCGTTTTCACTCTCCTCTCTCACTTTTATCAAGAGGTTCCTTACTTCTTCTTTGCTTTCTGCCATAAGGGTGGTGTCATCTGCATATCTGAGGTTATTGATATTTCTCCCTGCAATCTTGAGTCCATCTTGTGCTTCATTCAGCCCAGCTTTTCCCATAATGTATTCTGCATAGAAGTTAAATAAGCAGGATGACAATATACAGCCTTGATGTACTCCTTTCCCAGTTTGGAATCAGCCTGTTCCATTTCTGGTTCTAACTGTTGCTTCTTGACCTGCATACAGTTTTCTCAGGAAGCAGTTAAGGTGTCTGGTATTCCCATTGAGAGAGTCAATTCCTAGGCAGGTTGATAGGAAGTCCTGGGTCCCCAGGGAGGAGATAGGGATCTGGGGACCTCCAAGAGGAGATAGGGATCTGGAGACCTCCAAGAGGAGATAGGGATCTGGAATTGTGAAGGAGGAGGAAACAACAAGCTTTTTTCTTACATTCCTTAGTAAGGGTTATATAACAATAACGTAAATCTGTTTGAGGACATATTTCTTTTTCCTGAAAACCTTCTGATAAATCCTGTTATCTTAAAATGTATATTATGGGAGTGGGTCTAGTAAGATCTTTCCAACCTTGAGACATTCTTTTGATTTATTGTAATAACAATTAAAAAGTATATAATTGCCTTGCTAAGACTAGGGATTGGGGCACTCTCCATCCTCGTTCTGATGTCTATATTGGAAGCATTCTCTATCCCTTTTATATTTTAATAAAACTCTGCTACACAAAAGCTCTTGAGTGATCAAGCCTGGTCCCTGGTCCCAATGCTAAATTTGCTTTGGAGATCAAGAATATGACACCATTCACTGTAACCTATCACCATCTCTTTAAGAATTTTCCACAGTTTGTTGTGATTCCCATAGTAAAAGGCTTTATCATAGTCAATGAAGCAGAGTAGATGTTTTTCCTTTTTCTATGATCCAATGAATGTTTGCAATTTGATCTCTGATCCCATTGACTTTTCTAAATCCAGCTTGAACAACTGGAAATTCTTGGTTTACATACTTTTGAAGACTGGCTTGGAGAATTTTGAGCATTACTTTGCTAGCATGTGAGATGAGTGCAATTGTGTGGTAGTCTGAACATTCTTTAGTATTGGCTTTCTTTGGGACTGGAATGAAAATTGACCTTTTCCAGTCTTGTGGCCACTGCCGGATTTTCCATATTTATTGACATATTGTGTGCAGCACTTTAGCTGCATCATCTTTTAGGATTTGAAATAGCTCAGCTGGAATTCCATCATCTCCACTAGATTTATTCATAGATGCTTCCTAAGGCCCACTTGACTTTGCACTCCAAGATGTCTGGCTCTAGGTGAGTGATCACACTATCATGGATACCTGAGTCATTAAGATATTTTTTTGTGTAGTTCTGTGTATTCTTGCCACCTCTTAATATCTTCTGCTTCTGCTAGGTCCATATCATTTCTGTCCTTTATTGTGCCCATCTTTGTATGAAATGTTCCTTTTGCACTGCGAATTTTCTTGAGGGGATGTCTAGTGTTTCCCATTCTATTCCTTTCCTCTATTTCTTTGCATGTCAGGAAGCAACAGTTAGAACTGGACATGGAACAACAGACTGGTTCCAAATAGGAAGAGGAGTACATCAAGGCTGTATATTGTCACCCTGCTTATTTAACTTATATGCAGAGTACATCATGAGAAATGCTGGGTTGGAAGAAGCATAAGCTGGAATCAAGATTGTTGGGAGAAATATCAATAATCTCAGATATGCAGATGACACCACCCTTATGGCAGAAAGTGAAGAGGAACTAAAAGCCTCGTGATGAAGGTGAAAGAGGACAGTGAAAAAGTTGGCTTAAAGCTCAATATTCAGAAAATGAAGATCATGGCATCTGGTCCCATCATTTCATGGGAAATAGATGGGAAAACAGTGGAAACAGTGTCAGACTTTAGTTTTTGGGGCTCCAAAATCACTGCAGATGGTGATTGCAGCCATGAAATTAAAAGACACTTAACTGAACTGAACTGACTGATTTCTTTGCATTGTTCACTTAGGAAGATTTTCTTCTCTCTCCTTGCTCTTCTTTGGAACTCTGCATTCAGTTGGGTATATCCTTCCTTTTCTTCTTTGCTTTTTTCTTCTTTTTCTTTTCTCAGGTATTTGTAAGGCCTCCTCAGACAACCATTTTGCATTTTTGCATTTCTTTTTCTTGGGCATGATTTTGATCACCACCTCCTGTTTAATGTCATGAACCTCTGTCCATAGTTCTTCAGGCACTCTGTCTATCAGATCTACACCCTCCAATCTATTTGTCACTTCTACTGAATAACTGTAAGAGATTTGATTTAAGTCATAACTGGATGGCCTAGTGGTTTTCCTACTTTCTTCAATTAAAGTCTGAATTTGACAATAAGGAGTTCATGAACTGAGCCACAGTTAGCTTCTGGCCTTGTTCTTGCTGACTTTATAGAGCTTCTCCATCTTTGACTGCAAAGAATATAATCAATCTGAGTTCAACATTGACTATCTGGTGATGTCCATGTGTAGAGTGTGGAGTGTTCTCTTGTTTTGTTGGAAGAGGGTGTTTGCTATGACCAGTATGTTCTCTTGGCAAAACTCTGTTAGCCTTTGCCCTGCTTCATTTTGTACTCCAAGGCCAAACTTTCCTATTACTCCAGGTATCTCTTGGATTTCCTACTTTTGCATTCCAGTCCCCTATGAAGAAAAGGGCATCTTTTTTTTTTAGTGTTAGGTCTAGAAGGTTTTGTAGGTCTTCATAGAACTGTTCAACTTTAGCTTCTTTGGCATTAGTGATTGGGGCATAGACTTGGATTATGGTGATATGGAATGGTTTGCCTTGGAAATGAACAGAGACCATTCTGTCATTTTTGAGACTGCAGCCAAGTACTGCATTTCAGACTCTTTTGGTGACTATGAGGATTACTCCATTTCTTCTAAGGTATTCTTGCCCACAGTAGTAGATATAACTGTCATCGGAATTAAATTCACCCATTCCAGTCCATTTTAGTTCACTGATTCCTAAAATGTAGATGTTCACTCTTGCTATCTCCTATTTGACCACTTTCAATTCACCTAGATTCATGGACCTAACATTCCAGGTTCCTATGCAATATTTCTCTTTACAGCATCAGATTTTACTTTCACCGCAAGATGCATCCACAACTAGGTGTTGTTCTTGCTTTGGCTCAGCCTCTTCCTTCCTTCTGGAGCCATTTCTCTGCTCTTCTCCAGTAGCATATTGGGTACCTACCAACCTGGGAAGTTCATCTTTCAGTGTCATATTCTTTTGCCTTTTCATACTGTTCATTGGTTTCTCAAGGCAAGAGTACTGAAGTGGTTTGTCTTTCCCTTCTCTAGTGCATCACGTTTTGTCCAAACTTTCCATCATGACCTTTCCATGTTGGATGGCCTTACATGGCATGGCTCATAGTTTGATTGAATTTGACAAGGTTGGGATACATGTGATTAGTTTGGTTAGTTTTCTGTGACTGTGGTTTTCATTCTGTCTGCCCTCTGATGGATGAGGATAAGAGACTTAAGGAAGCTTCCTGATGGGGGAAACTGGCTGTGGCTAAAATTGGGTCTTACTCTGCTCTGGTGGGCAGGGCCATGCTCAGTAAATCTTCAGTCCAATTTTCTGCTGATTGGTGGGGCTGTGCTCCCTCCCCGTAGTTTGGCCAAACTGAGGGTAAGGACAGTAATAGTGGCCTCCTTCTAAAGGTCTTATGCCAGCACAGCGTGTGCCCCATGACTGTTGCAGTCAGAGCCCCTGACTCTGCGGCAGGCCACTGTCGACCCACACCTCTGCCAGAGACTCCGGGACACTCACAGGCCAGGCTGGCTCAATATCTAGCATAATATTTCTGTAATACTCTTAGCTTCAGTTTTCTCTCCGTGAATGTAATGACAGTGCATGCACGTGTGCTAAGTCGCTTCAGTCATGTCTGACTCTGCGTGATCCTATGGACTGCAGCCAGCCAGGCTCCTCTGTCCTTGGGATTCTCCAGGCAAGTATTCTGGAGTAGGTTGCCTTGCCCTCCTCCAGGGGATTCTCCTGACCTAGGGACCCAATGCGAGTCTTTTCTGTCTCCTGCACTGGCAGGCAGATTCTTTACCAGTAGTGCCACCTCGGAACCTCAGAATAGTGCATATCTAAAAAACAAACAAACAAAAGATTGGTCATACTGAATGCTGATAGTTAGTGTTCAGTAGGGGACCTGACTGAACACTCAGTAGTAAAGTTATTGGTAGTATTTAAGTATGTGAAAATAACTTAAAGATACTTACTAAGTATAAGCTTTTATTAATTTATAATTCAGATAATAAGCCAATTATCCAATTTGCTTAGGGACTTTGTTTCTTTCCATGGCATTTTGGCATTGCTTTATGCACAAAATATTGAATTGCTTTTAGAAATAAAATGTGTTTTGAATATAATCATGGACATAGAGATCATAGTATTAAAAACACATTTGCTTGCAATGAATATTACCATCAGAGTGTAGCATGTTATATTGAACATGCCTAGTTATAGTTTTCTTTCTCTTTTTCTAAAATATGCAGTCATTTTAAAAAGTGAGTTGATGAAGACTCTCTTTTGACCAAACATGATTTGGGCTCTTCTGAGTCCTCTTTTGACTTACTCTCTCCTTGGCATATTTAGTCAGGTTTTAGAAAGAATCCTGCTGGGTCATTTTATCAAAAATCCCCCATGATCTGACCAAATTCCTCAGCTCCTCCCCAGTATCCTGTCAACTTTACCTGCCTTCTGCAAAATTCCTATCAAGTTGGCTCAGCCTTAACCCCCCAGACTTGAGGTTTCCTCAGTAAATTTTCATCATTGATTCCCACCCTGCTCCTCGGTTATAAACCTCCTGAGTTGAACTTAATCTCTTTCCTCTACTACAAAACCCACTGTAGTAACCCTACTTGCCATCTTTAACAATTGTCTGAACATTTTTTTTTTCTGTATAGAGTTTAAGATCATGAAGTGGGCACAAAAGATTGAACACAAATTTGAATTGCTGATATTTCAGCAATACTTCAGCAATAATACAAAAATAATTACTATTATTCACAGAAATTACTGAACAGCAGAGGAAGAAATCTGCATTTTTTATTTGGGTTGGGCAGTGGTTCTTTCCAAGGAAAAAGCTGAAACAATGACTCTGATCTTTGGTCCTGAAGTTTTAAAGGCAGGAACACAAATGGTTGTTATTAACACAGGCTTGCTCTGTCTGCGTGGATACTATGGAAAGAAAGAAAAAATGGAGGGGACAGTACAAATCTGCATTTCCCCTATAGAAAGCCTCTCCTGCTATTTTCATTTGGCCTCAAGGTTTTGGAGAGATCAATACTGATACTTTTCAGGGAAGGAAATAGGAACATGTGCCCTGGTGGAACTACTTAGAATATTGAATAGTTTTTGACATAACTTGAGTCGGAGGCAAGGCATTACTCTCCAAGGAGAGAATTGCTACTACAGTGTGAAGCTCATGGGGAAAAAAGAAACTAAATGGAAGTTGGAAGGAGAATGAGCTGAGGCTTTTACTCCTCTCTACTTCTCAAGTTCACAAATCAGATGGTGAGTTGAGAATACAGGAGCTCAAAAGAGCACTTTCCTCTGATGAAAACTGTTTCCCAGCCCATCATCACTATGGCAGAGGGCAATGAAAATGCCTCTCCCTCTATTTTAAATCAAAATTCATTCTTTAGGGTAGTATTTGCTTTTTCTCCTCTTTCATTCGACGGTTGCACTGCTGACATGGATTCACAATGGTTACTAAAATATTCACTGCAAAGAGCTGGTGTGAAACAGTCTCATTTACTGCTACTCTTTTACTCATCTGGATTAACCTTTCTCCAGCAATCACAGCATTGTAAACATCCCTCAGCATTAAATAAAAAACAGCAGTGTGCAGGCTTAAACGATTGCTTCAGCTGTTTTTCTGGCCCAATGCGTGACTTGTTTTATTTAGCAGTTTCTGCATTCCCCCACTGTTTAACAGTCATGCATAGCTGAAAGCTTTGTCTTCACTTTCTTTCCCTTGTTTAATGAGACCTAAGATAAAACACTCTCTCCTCCCATTTTTCCCTTAAAGGTCAAGACTTGAATCAGAATCAGATTTGTAAGGTCAGTGTTCAAATGTTACTGCTTTAGCCTGCATAGTGCCAAGAAAAATGGAAGTCAATTGCAGAGAGGCAAAAATTAAGTTAAGGTTGACTTGAAAAAAATCCAACTTGTATGTATTAATGCAACATTGTGGCTGAGAATTTAAACTCATAAAAGTCAAGAAAGTCAAAATTATGATCCTCCCAACTATTGTTATTCATTTCTTGCACACATGATAGTATTTTATGTACTGTATTTGCTGTTATATTTATGCCCTTATATAGAATGTGCCAAGTTATAGTTACTAAGGGAAACATAACTTTTCATTTCTAACTTTCCTGCATTCTAATTCTTCAGTACAATTAGCATCAGCCTTCTCTTCCCTTTCCCCTTATTTTATTTCTCAAAGGGAAAAAAAAAATTGGATGACCATGTATCTCTCTGTTTTAACTGTTCACTGACTTTTTGGACTTATACATTTGAGGGTCAGATTGCAAGTAAGGTAGAAAATTTCCTTTGTTTGGGAGAAGAGCTTTCTGCAGCTTGCAGACAAAAACCCACTGATTTTCCTTTGTGGAGGAGGCCTGCAGAAAGTTGGCAGAGCTCTCCAAGGTTCTGATGCTCTATCTGTGTACTGTTCATAGCTTTGTATATGCTGCTTTATACTGTTTGGCAAATAAAATAAAATTTACAAGTTAAAACACAGTCAATAGTAGAGTACAGGTCTGTGAAGTTTCAGAGCAAAGTTTTAAGAGAAAATAACAAGTTTCTACTAGATTGGATAGTGTTCTATTTTCAGAAGAGAAACTGCTTCAGAATATTTGGTACAGATAATCCACATCCAGCGTAATTGAACAGAGTAATTAATACCTGCATAGATACAAGAGGTTTATTCAGTCATTTTTAGGCTCTATTTATTTAGCAGAATATGGTTGGTGGTAGAAGAGACTTTGGAATCAGATGGATCTGTATTCAAATCTTGATTCTGATACTCATTTGATTTCTGGTCCCATTTGGACAAGTCACTTAACCTTTGGAGCCCTGATCTCCTAGCTTTTTAAACTGGTAACAATTTCCCCCTCTTGTAGGATTCTATAAAGATTACATGATAAATTTAAATAATCTGTCTCATGACAGGTGCTCATAAAAGTATAGCCGAGTGATTAGCAGCAAGATACTAAAACCAGACTGCCTGTGTTTGCAGTCAAGCTATGCCACTCAACTGTGTGACCTTGGACACACAGGTTAATATCTCATTTTACTTTTCTTATATGTAAAGTAGGGATAATAATGAAATTCTCATGAAAATTGAATGAGTTAACTTACATAATTTCTAAAGGCATTGCCTAGAGTATATTAATATTGGAGAAGTAAATGGCAGCCCACTTCAGTGTTCTTGCCTGGAGAATCCCAGGGATGGGGGAACCTGGTAGGCTGCCATCTCTGGGGTCGCACAGAGTCGGACACAACTGAAGCGACTTAGCAGTAGTAGCAGAGTATATTAAACACCTTATTGATGTCAGTTAATAATACTGTTGCTCTCTTCTAGATATTGAGTGTCACAATCAAAAATAACTTGAGTGATTTCTTGCTTATTAAATAGCTTTCAAATTTTCCAAATTGCCACTTTTATTTTCCGGCATTTAGAATTTCCATCTATGATAAGTAATTCACTTTCAGCTTAATTCTAATATATGGTAAAACTAATGGATATCTATTTCTAGTTAGAATTGGAAACAAAGGCAAACTTTGTGCGAAATAAAGTGAAAGTGTCATTCTTTCAATTGTGTCCAATTCTTTGTGATCCCATGGACTGTAGCCCACTGGGTTCCTCTGTCCAAGGAATTCTCCTGGCAAGAATACATAGTGAATGGATAGCCATTCCCTTCTCCAAGGCATCTTCACAACCCAGGGATTGAACCCAGGTCTCTTGCATGGCAAGCAGATTCTTTAGCATATGAACCACCAGGGAAGCCTAACTAGTTAAGGTATGATGCTACTAGTCACCATTATAGCTCCTTTAAAAATCTTTTTATTTTTTTTTCATATAACTTTTTGGAAACTATTAACTTCACTAGAGTTGAATTTTGATTTAACCTACTTAAATCATGACTTTGCATAAATTACTCATGAAATAAGTGCCTCAAATTTCACATTAATTATGTTGATTTTTCAGTTATATCGCTACCTTGCTTATGAACAATATACATCAGTTCTTTTTCATGATCATTACATCATATAAATATATCTCCCTTCTTTGCCTTTGGTTTTGCAACTTTAACCAATACTTACTCTGTTTTAATCACAATTCCTTTACTTACCAAATATATTTCCCTTGACACTTACTTCCTTTAGGTCTCAAACATGCAAATTATTCATTTCTGAATGCTAATGGAGCATTTTGATTTCCTTGGACAAGAGTCCTTGGATAGATAATTGTTTTTACTCTCAATTGTCATTTTATTTAATTAATTCTTACTGAGCACATACATTAGCCAGAGACTTGGGGTATTTAAAGCATGTGCTGTGCCTTCCTTGTTTGATGCCATTAAAATGTCAATATCATTGCTCTCACATAACAGTATAATATATGGCAAATATAAAAAATTTTTATTTATATATAAAAAAGAAACAGGTGAAATTAATTTTGATAAAGTATTTTATTTGGTCCAATACATTCACAATTTTGTCATTTCCATGTATAATTTATATAAAATTATTGATGAGATATTTGCATTCTTTTTACACAGTTAATTTTAGTTTATGGTTGTATTGAAATATAATTGACAAATAAAGTTGTAAGATATTTTGAGTATCCAATGTGATGATTTGATATACATAAAAATTTACGAAAGATTTCCTCACAGAATAATAAATTAAAACACGTCCATCACCTCATAGTGTTACTTTTTTTTTTTTTTTGGTGTGAATGCACCCTGTTTTTAAAATCTAATGTGTGTTTTACATTTTTAGCACATCTCAGTTCTAACTGGCCACATTTCTACTGCTCAATACATGCATGTGATTATTGGCTAAAGCTTTGAACAGCACAGGCTCCTTTAAGACAGAAGGCTCATATTAAACACCGTAGCACAAAAGTAGGATTAAATAGCATCTATTCAATAAAAGGGCTTCCCTCTACCTTCAGTAAAGCATTTTAAAAAAATATTTCCCTTAAATCAGTGCATGCTAGTTTTCCCAACATAGCAATCAGCATTAAAATGAAATTATTCAAATCAATAATATGGTGAAGATGTTGCAGTTAATTAATAAATTATAAAAGCCATTTATAGTTGAGATAGTGTTGGGGACTAATGCCTTATTATCTCTGATGAGTACTTTCTAGATTTAAGAAAATAGCTGAAGTTTAGATTTTAGAGTAGCATAAATTGAATTGGAAGTAAATTCCTGGAGTCTAAACTGTAATGACTTTTTTTTTTCTTTAAGAAAGTAACATAGAAACATACATGATCAAAGATAAAGTATACACAGGCAGGAAACATTGGTAGTGAAGGATGTTTCATTTTCAAGACATTCACATATTCAGGTATCCAGGAAATCACCTTTAAAAAAACCCAAAATAATGGCTTGAGCAGTCCTAACATGGGAGTTCCAGAGGTGTTTCAGAACACTGGTTATAACATTACGTTTCAAGGTAAGTCTTGGTTCCCATGGAAATCTTCAAGTGTGTACTGTAAGTTACTGTATAGCAGAGGGAACTCTGCTTAATGCGCTGGTGACCTGAATGGAGGGATGTCTAAAAGGAAAGAGATATCTGTATATGTATGCACAAATCATTTTGCTGTACAGTACATACTAACACAACATTGTAAAGCAACTATACACCAATAAAAGTTAATTTCAAAAGAGAATCTCTATACCAGTTTATCATACTAGTCTTTTCTCTTTTATTGTTGAGTGGAGGGGAGAGCTGTACTAAAATTCCCTGAAGGCAAGTGTGGTATAAATCTGTAATGGGGTAGCGAGGGGTCTGAAAGAGAGAAGCCCTTCAACCATCATTTTCACTCTGGCCATTACCCATGAGAAATGTGAAATCAGACAAGAGAGCAGAGTGAAAATTAACTTGAAGTCTTAGAAACTGACGCGTGTTTTCTGTGATTTAGAGGAGAGTGATGTCAAGTCTGGTGTTGAAATAAGAAACATGGCAGACAGGCATTTTTATGTTGTCTGTAATTGGATAAATGAAGATGATTTGTTGAAGGTGATGCTAATGACAAGCCAAAGTCAAACCTTGAGCCAGGAGGCAAAATAAAGAAGAGAGAAGGAATATATACCCAGGTTCAGTTTATGGGGGAAAAGATTTTGTTCCAGAGGGAAAATTCTTGTTGACCACAAAAATGAATATGGAGAATCATCTCTCTGGCTGAGTTTTAATTTTTATTGGTATCTCCTCTCTTGTGTAGCTGACTGTTTCACTAAACACTCCCAGCTTGCTATGCATTGCTATTGCAGGTCGTGTTTAAAAACTACCTATTTTCAATTATGATAACAATTTGCCATCCTGTTGGACTGGAGATAACTTTAGTTTTCAAAAATAGGCAAGCAGTTTAGCAATATTTTTTTTTAGTAATAATTAGGGTTACATTTTATTTCCCATTATCCCAGACACCCTTCATCTCTGGGCCACACTCAACATAGACATAATCACACACCTGCCTCATTTACATTTATCTTTGCTATCAGCTCCTGCCTCCTCCTGCCATTCAACTTCCTCCTGGGCATAACCTTGGGGACGAATCCATGGCTCTTTGAGTTAGAACTGAACATTTTCCTCTGGTCATAACTAAAGAGCTTCCATATTAAAACAAACAAACAATCAAAAAACAAAAATTAACCATAAAGAAAATGGGAAACGAAAGGTTAAAGCGTCTGCCTGCAATGTGGGAGACCTGGGTTCGATCCCTGGGTCGGGAAGATCCCCTGGAGAAGGAAATGGCACCCCACTCCAGTACTCTTGCCTGGAAAATCCCATGGAGGGAGGAGCCTGGTAGGCTACAGTCCATGGGGTGGCAAAGAGTCAGACATGACTGAGCGACAAACTACTACTACTACTAAGAATATTTAATTTCACTTAAAATTTCTAACCTGATGTTAAAAGATTCTTTCCTTTTATGTCCCCAGTTTTCTACATGGCCCCATTTGAAACATTCTCTCCCAGGAATTCCCTGGTGGTCCAGTGGCTAAGACTCAGTACTCCCAATGCAGGGGGCCCAGATTCAATACCTGGTCAGGGATCCCATTTACTGCAACTAAGATGGCAGATCCCACATGCTGACCCAGCACAGTCAAAATAAATAAACATTTCAAAAATAAAATGTTCTATTCCAGTGTCAGACCGTATGTTAGACCAGGCCCCTTTATGTGAAGAGAGATACAGTAATTATGTCCCAGTAAAGCTTACAACTTGATGTTGAGCAGGCTGAGCTAATTCCACACAGACCTTGGGAAAAGGCTGGATGTCCTTACCTGTGTTTCTAGACAAGCTATCCAATGATGTCTCATTCTGAGAGAAGATGAGGGATGGAGTGGGAGAGTGTGGAAAAGCACTTAGGAGTCTGCAGAAAGGACAATTTCTAAGAGCAGCTCAAACAAAAGAGCATTCCTACTTTTTTTTTTCCCTCAAAAAATAATTTCGGTTATCTTTGTCCATTGCGATGAGTTACAGAGACTTTTAACAGATGAAATTCATAGATTTTCTACATGTCTTATTGTGTCAAATAGTGATGGAAGCCTTCTTTTGACTTTTAGAAATTGTTTCCTGAGTAGATGGTAATTATATGCTTCCGAATGCAAGAATACCAAGGATATTCATCATAGATTTTCTCTCCCATTTCTCTCCCTCAGGCATACAATTCTCAGTGTAGCAAACCAATATTATCAGTTTCTTATGTGTCATTTCTTTATTCTTGGTTAGCTTTCTTATTTCATATTTTCCCTATTTTTTTACAAAAACATCTGCATACTATACATGCTGCTCCACACTCTGTTTTTTTTGTTTCAACCTGGTGGTGTATCTTGATGGTCAGTTTATTTGAATATACAAAGAACTTTATTCTAAAATGACAGTGTAGTATTCCCTTATGTATATGCCTTAATTTAACAAATCCACTTTATGTGAACTTTTAGGTTGCTTGCTCAGTTTGTTCTTAAAAAGATACTACTCACAGTGAATGTCTATTTCTAAGTTCATGAGTACATCTATAGGATATATTCTTGGAAGTGGCATTTCTGGATGTATACGTATGTAAATCTGTGATATATTGAGATTATCTCCCATATAAGTTTTGAAACTGTGGACTCATCAGCATTGTATGCCAGTGTCTATTACTCTATGTCACCTATAGCATGTTATTAAATCTCTGGGTCCCTGCTAGTCTGATAATAAACACTGGTATCTTGGTATCATCGTACTTCCACTATGAATGAACTTGGGCATTATTTCATTTATTTAAGAGGGATATTTACTTTTGAAAGTGAACTGTGCGCTCATATTTTTGCCATTTTTCTAACTGTTATTAGACTTTTGAAGCTGATTTGTGGAAGTTCTGTATGTTAAATGAGAGATAAATCTCTATGACATGGTTGTGTTTTTCTTCCAGTTTTTCATGTTTTCACTTTGCTTGTTGAATCTTGCCATGCAGTTATTTACTATGTAGGTAGCTAAATTTATCCATTTAAAAATCTTAGGACTTTAAATTATGATTAGAAAGGACGTCCCCCTCTGAGATATGGTAAATTCTCCAAAGATATCTAGTACTTCTGTGGTCTTCCCCATCCTCCTTTAGAAACACATCTCCATACACCAGCAAAAACCCCTGCACATCCTAAAGGTGGCATTTGTATAAATACGGAAAGGAAAAAGGAAGCTTCTCTGGCATAGACACAACTGAAGCAGAGGCTCTCAGAGGTGTCTCCTTGAATCCACTCTCTGAGGTCGTCTGGTCCAGCCCCTGCTTTCCTCATCTACCAGCTCTTTAAACTGAAGGCAGCTGAAGTTGACAAACGTGCTATACAGGTTATAATTGAAGATAATGTCTCTCCTCTGCCCACAGATACTACTAAAATGAGAATGTAATATTAGTTTGTGCAGTGCTGTAGAAAGCAATTGGAGGCACATACACTGTGGAATAGATCTGATATCATTAACTTTAAGGTTAAATGCCTTCTCAGTGAGTTACCTGCACCAGTAAATTAAATCAAACATTTAATGTTAGCTATGCGGGTTACTTCTTTTATGAAGGTTAAATAGCTGAATTTCAATATAATTTTTTAGCTTTGAGATGGTGGAGATCTGGAAAGGATTCCTGTTGTATATACCCTTCTAAATTGCTTAAGCAAAGTGTCTATGCATATTAATGTCTTATTTTCTCGCCTTTTCAATGTGGTAATGAAATGCCTGTGGGGGGCAACTAATATAAATTAGCTACTTATTTGACTAGTTAAAAGACTAGAAAGCAAACAAACAAACAAAAAAATGATCACCCTTCTTTGTAATAAGTAACACAGTGGATAAAGGAAATCCTAAATAGTGATTGCACCAAGAATGCCAAAAAGATTAAAAAAATTCTTCCCCAAGTTAAGAGGTTTTTCAGAGCTTCAGATATTTTAATTTTATCAATGTCAAATGTATACATTAAGGTTGCAGGTGCATGCTCAGCCATTTCAGTTGTGTCTGACTCTGTGACCCCATGGACTGTAGCCCGCCAGGCTCCTCTGTCTATGGCTTTCTCCAGGCAAGAATACTACCATTTCCTTCTCCTGGGTATCTTCCCGACTCAGGGATCAAACCCATGTCTCTTGCATTGCAGGTGGACTCTGTATCCACTGAGCCACCTGGGAGGCCATAATACTGCATGTGTCTGTGTGTGCTAAGTTGCTTCAGTCATTTCTGAGGGCTCTTTGTGACCCCACCGACTATAGTCTGAGGCCTCTCTGTCCATGGGATTATCCAGGCAAGAATACTGGAGTGGACTGCCATTTCCTTCTCCAGGGGATATGCCATACTTAAATTAAGGCTCATGAGATCATTCCAGATAACTGTCCACACTCTAAATTCAATGACAAGTGTTCTTATAAAAAGAGAGAAGACAAGAAAAACACACAGAAAGCCATGTGAAGCCAGAGGCAGAAACTGGAGTCAAGCTGCTATGAGTGAACAAATACTTGGAGGCACTAGAACTTAGAAGAGATTAGAAAAGATTCTCCCTAGAGCCTTCTGAGGGAGTGTGACCCTGACAACATTTTGGTAGCCTTTATTAAACATATGATACACTACTGTCCAAAGTTACCATTTTTATTATAGCAGAATTGCACTTTTCTCAGACCTCACTCAATGAAATGCAGAGACCCCTTTCTGGCAAAGATATCTAGTGCAATAAGAAAAAAAAATGTCATCATAGTCTGCCAAAAAATTCCATCTGTGTGGACTCTCTGAGTGAAATGCCAGTGGATTAATGAGAATGCTTGTACAAGGAGGGTAATTTCAGTAGTCTTTAGCTGAAGAAGGACCTCTTTTACTGGGGGAACTTGTAAGCTCTTCCAGATTAAAAGGAGTGGATATATTCATTGATTTTAATAATTGGTTATTCTTTAAAAAGAAACTCTTAGGAAAGTAAGGAAACAGGGAATGATGTCCACAGCTTTGGAGAGGCTGGACTTTCTTCCAGGTCAATGAGGATAGATGATCATTCCAGCATCCAGATAATGAGACACAGGAGGGTGAGGAGCCAGAGCAGAAGTCTTTGCAATAGTTCTGGGGGACGTGACAGGCTGGGACCAGGGTGCTGACAGTGGGGAGAAAGACTGCTTTTGGGCACCAGGGAGCAGGTTCCTGGACTGGTGTGACAAAGAGTGGGAATGTGGCAATTATGGTTTATTCAACAGAGTCACACACTCACACAAACTCAGCATCTAGCAGTTGGAGAATAATGACTTACAATTCCCGGTGAGCACTGTACTGAAGCCAGGAAGTGTAAATACAGTATCAATTATTTATTAACCACAAGCATTGGCTTCATAGTGTGATATTGCACCCTGTGATTTTTATCCATGACCATGCGGTCTTCATTTTGGAGGGATTCACAAATGGACTTCAAAGTCCAAGGTTTTCTGGGAGGTTTGTAGAAGAACTGCAGAAGGCAGGAAGGGAAAAAAGTGTGCAATGTCTCCCACTGTGGAAATGTCACAGAATACATATTAATCTGACTTAATATTGCATGGAATCAGTTTTTCTGTAAAAGCTAAAGTTACTTGTAGGAAAACTTAATATCACATATAAAACAGACATAGTCTTGTTCCCTGTATCTCTTGCACATGGCTTCCAGACAGGGATCTTGAATTTCCTGAGACTTCATTGTGTGTTTTTCCTTTACTGCCTAGCTTCTTGGGGGTTGAGTGAAGCATGAATTCCTGTCCTTTGACCTCCTCCAAGGAAAAGTCATAAAATGCCAACTTATAACCTGTGCAAGGTTCAACTCAACAGTCTTTAAAGGTAATAGCCAAAAGCAGGAATTTATTGTTAAAAAGAAGAAATGAAACAGAATGAAATGAAACTTCAGTCTCTAAACTGACTGCATTAAAATGGAATCTATCTTTCATGGCTCTTTTTAGATTCAATGGTTAATCAACTATTAACATTTTCTAATTATTTCATTTTATGCGTGTACTTTACTGCCACATGTTTTAGAATTATAAAATAAGCATATAAATAACTTCTAATGTGAGCAAAAACCTTTTTATTAGATTAGCTGATGACAGAAACAAGTTTTCTTAAAAGGGCAAAGGAGTTACTTGAATTTTATGTGACTTAATCAGCCAGATTTCTGGGTGTGGTTTTTTTAAAGATGCTTTATCATTATTCTGGCTGAATTTAACTCTTAATTCCTACTTGCATGCATGGAACTAAGAGCAATAGGTCTCTTTTGATATGAAGAGAGAAAAATTTTCTTTTCCTCTTTCCTGTTTGCTTCCTTAGGAAATTTAAAGTTTATCAATGGCAAAATGAATACTAGATATTTTTCTAGTTTGGATATAGGAAAGAAATTTAGATGTGGCATAAACGTATATTAGTTGAGGCCATATATATGGTCCCTTGTTAGTGTTTTGCCTTCTGGCACACTTGAATTTTCATAATTTATGTTGGATCTGCTAGGCTGAGTGCCATGTTTCACAGACATTCAGTGCTGGCCAGTACAATGTACATTTGCAGTGAACCAGCTTGTTTTGGTGCCATGTTCCCTTTTCAGAGAAGCAGTCCTTGTCTTCCTGCTCATAGATATTGACCACAACAAGCATCTTGATGTCATGCTGTTATATTCCTTTGCAAAAGTAGCTCAGGGCAGTAATGAATAGCAAGCCAAAGAGGTTAAATCAGATTTACTCTTAGAGACAAAACCAAGCCTATAGAAAACAACGCGTGTGTGTGTGTGTGTGTGTGTGTGTGTGTGTGTGTATGTAGCAGGGGTGGAGAGAGAGAGAGAGTGGTTTACATTCTGATTTTTTTCTCCCCAGATCTTAGATCTAGTTCTTTATGAGGCTTGGTTACATTTGTGCTGTTGTTCAGCTGCTAAGTTGTGCCTGACTGTTTGCAATCCCATGGACTGCAACACGCCAAGCTCCTCTGTCCTGCACTATCTCCTGGAGTTGGCTCAAATTCATGTCCCTTGAGTAGGTGATGCTTCTTAAAAAAATTCCTCCTTTGTGATTGAACTAATTTGAGTGGATTTCTGTATTTTACAACCAAAAGCAACTTGACTAAGACACAGGGAATGGTGGCAGAGTGGTTTGCACCCCTCTTTTTGGCATTCCTCCTTCTAATTAAGTCAAACATAAAACAGTAAGAGGACTGATTGTTGTAGCATTTCAATGTTATATGAAGATGTTCTAGTATTGACAAAAACTCTCTCATTAAGCTTGAGTCATGATTCTCTGAGTCCTCAACAGATAAGGCCATGAACTTGGGATTTGTCCTTAGATGATTTAAGTTCATCAAGAATCCTGTTAAATCAGATTATCAAAAATTGCTCACCCTCTGTATCTGATGAAACCCCTTACTCCCCACCCTGGGTGCTTCATCACTCTGCTCTACCTTCAATAAGAAAGCTGAGTCAATCTAGTAAGAATCTGTCTAGCCTAGATATTTCCTCTTGATAATTTTCCATCCACTGTTCCATGGATAAGTCTTCTCTTGCTCTTGTTCTATTCAGAGTTGAGCCCAATTTCTCTCTGTTAGGGAATCATTGATCAAAACTGCCCGCCTTGCCCAGGCATAAGAATAATTACTTACACGAGTTGTCTCACAACAGAAGTCCTGATAAGGAATATGATGCTGCTGCCAAAAACTAACTGGGAGGATTTCAGAGGGGCCTAAAGAAGGGAGGAGACAGGCCATAATATGTCCTGCCACTCTCTCAGAAACCATCCCAGGTGGAAACCATCTTGACTGAGAGATGTGTGCTTTGCCAGGAAGGTTCTTGAGTCAGAACAAACTTGGGCACAGGCAAGATGCTTGGCCAGAGGCAATCTGGGAAACGAATCCCATTGTCATAACACCTGAGACTGCGAGTCATGTGGCAAGCAGTTCTCCTGTGTTCCTTTACCCTGCTACTCTCCTCCTAGGCTCCCAGTGAAATCTTTTGCTTTGTTAGTATGTGTGTCTCCTCAGACAGTTCTTTTCTGGGTGTTAGACAAGAGCCCATTCTTGGGTCCTAGGAGTGATTCCCTTCTGGTAACGTACCCTTACTGCAGGACTATCATTGCAAGATCCTCTTGGTTTCCCTGGTGGCTCAGCTGGTAAAGAATCTGCCTGCAATGCAGCAGACCTGAGTTCGATCCCTGGGTTTGGAAGATCCCCCGGAGAAGAGAATGGCTACCCACTCCAGTATTTTGGCCTGGAGAATTCCATGGACTGTATAGTCCATGAGGTCGCAAAGAGTCAGACATGACTGAGCAACTTTCACTTGCAATAAAGTTTTCCTTGCTGTTTTTTAATATCTAAATACATATTTTTAAAACTACATACCTACATGGAATATGCTCATCTCAAACTTCTTCATAAAGTCTTTTAAAGAAATGAGTTTCCAACCAATCTCTGAGAAGGAGCGCTTGACCCTTTGAGAAAAGGGCTTCATATTTCTTTAGTGTTATTTAAGAAGGGAAGACCCATTCAATGTTGAAGAATAGGCGAGATGGCAAGGCAGGAAATTGATAAGGCCCACGTGGGGTCTTCTTTGCTTTTGAATATACTGCATATATTCAAAAGCAGAGACATTACTTTGCCGACTAAGGTCCGTCTAGTCAAGACTATGGTTTATCCTGTGGTCATGTATGGATGTGAGAGTTAGACTGTGAAGAAGGCTGAGAGCCAAAGAATTGATTCTTTTGAACTGTGGTGTTGGAGAAGACTCTTGAGAGTCCCTTGGACTGCAAGGAGATCCAACCAGTCCATTCTGAAGGAGATCAGCCCTGGGATTTCTTTGGAAGGAATGATGCTAAAGCTGAAACTCCAGTTCTTTGGCCACCTCATGTGAAGAGTTGACTCATTGGAAAAGACTCTGATGCTGGGAGGGATTGGGGGCAGGAGGAGAAGGGGATGACAGAGGATGGGATGGCTGGATGGCATCACTGACTCGATGGACGTGAGTCTGAGTGAACTCCTGGAGTTGGTGATGGACAGGGAGGCCTGGTGTGCTGCGATTCATGGGGTCACAAAGAGTTGGACACGACTGAGTGACTGAACTGAACTGAACATGTGATCTCACTTATAAGATGGCTGTTATGTCAACTTTGCAAACGAAGAATAAAATCACAATGATCTGTGAGGCTGACCAAATTGCCCAAATGGCACCCTGTTTTGTCACTGGCACTTATCTTCTCAAAGCTGCAAGACCACCAGATTCCAGACCTTCAGCTATGTGATCATCCCTTCAGAGAATTTTTCATTGGTGAGTATAAGAAGAACTCTATCAGAAAGGGAGAATTCTCCTTAAGAGCCAGTCACCCTCTCTTTTCCCTCCAATAAATTTTCTTTTTCTTGCCTGACTGCCTGGCTCACTCTCTTTTTCTCTGCACTTGCCTTACAGAAATGATTAAAGAGGAGTGGTTGATGGCAAAGGTTAAGGGTTTTATTATCACAACCTGATAAAAACTTGGTAACCTCTGAATTAATTTTGGAAAAAATGAGACTACATCAAAATGCCAACTGAGCATTTAGCACACTCTATCATCCTGAGACTTTACTTTTCTGAGTAACCCAAATCAGGACTTGGTGAGGCTAGGGCACATGTCAGAAAATGCCGTAAGCAATGTGGTTTTCCTTCTCTTTTAGAGTGTGATATTAGGATCCATAACATTGTTTGGATGATATTTTGTGCCTATTATCCCCCAAGTGATGCTAAAGTGAATTCATTAATTTTTAATCTGAAAACACTTTAATTAATTCAGAATGTGAAAGGTTAGTTTGAAAATAAGGTATGATACAAAGGGGATGGCAGGCACCCTGGTGTGCAGCAGATTGACTCTGATCTTTTGCAATCCAAGTGAGAGGCTGTTGTTCTGTTATGGATGAAAAGGCTCATTATCTCAAAGATAATTGCCCAGATGCCATACCAGTGAGGTCACACTAAACAGGGTTGTGGTTTTTGAACCAAATATTTGAGCTAATTAACAGTTAAAGGTGTAGGGAACCATTTTTAATGTGTTATAGAGAACAACCAATAAATATTTCTTTTAACCAAAAGATTTAACCATTCCTGAAGACTGGATGCAGCTACATCATGAATTTGCAATAAGTTGGAAGAAAAGCCTTTTTTTTTTCTTTTCCCATTTTAGAATGTAGTTAAATGTTCACTGCTCAAGTTTTGTTGGACATTTTTCCAAATGTGCAATACTTCTGTCAACTTTTAAAGAAAGTCATGCAGCATATGGGAAATAAAATTTATATTTTATGTCATGACAAAAAATTTTAACATTAAAAATGTTTTTCTGTCCTTTGCATGCATGCTAATTCACTTCAGCCATGTCAGACTGCTTGCAGCCCTGTGGACTGTAGCCCACCAGGCTCCTCTGTCCATGGGATTCTCCAGGCAAGAATACTGGAGTGGTTGCCATGCTCTGCTCCAGGGGATTTTCCCAACCCAGGGATTGAACTAGCATCTCCTGTGTCTCCTGCATTGGCGGTGGGTTACTTACCACTAGTGACACCTGGTAAGCCTCTTTGCCCTTTGCTCAACATAAAGAGTAACATTCTCTTATCATCAACAAAACAGTTCCTTAGAAGATAACATTACTTCTTGATCTTGTAAGTGGTCATGTGATGACCCCTACCACGATGATAATTAGATCTGGGCGATGTAAACTGGCATTAACACATCATTTGATGTATAGCCCTCTATCTCCAAAAACTTATACACCTGTGCCTTGGAGATTTCTGAGATGCTCTTCCTGGGATACAATCCTCAAGTTTGGCTCGAATAAAAATTTCCATTTCTTTCTTAGATTGGCTGATTAATTTTTCATTGACACTTAAGAGGAGAGTTGTAAAATATCTTAATATCTTTAGGTTCTATTCTACATTTTAAAGGTAAGTCTTTATGTTACAGGGCTTATGAATATATTTGAAATGTTGAAGCACTAGACATTGAAATTTTCTGGAAAATATGTTTGTAGAAAACTGCAATTCAGTGGGTAAAAGTAAGGCTGGAAAAAAACATAACTTCTGAGAATCTGACCTTATAGTCTCTCTCTGACTCTTCCAAGGAAATGCTATGCTTGCTTGGTGTTTTGAATTGCATCATCTCATAAAGACTCTGCAGGTGGTGCTATCTGAATTGAAATTGAATTTTATAGTTAGTCACAAAGGCTTTTTCTATTAGGAAAGCTATTAACACTTTCAAAACTAAGCAAGTTGAATGTAGATTGTGTGATTTGTATGTGATAAAGATCAAGACTGACCGTTTCCATAATTGTATGTGTAAATTTGTCCTATTCTATTTTTGCAAAAATTTCTGTAGTAGACAATAAAGAGCAGCAATCATTACAGTAAATAGCCAAGTGTGAAATTTTGAGCATTTGCAGATAGACACAGGGAAGGAAAATCTGCATAAGGTCTGGTGTGGGATATGGAGTCAACTGGAACACAAGATGAGACAAATTAGCATCATAGAACTGGCACAGTGAAAGAATCTTTTTATTCAACCTGAAACTGACTTAATGCTTTATTGATTATTCTTCTGTGAGGTGGCTTAGAGCTTCAGTACTGGAATTGTAGATGATTTTATTGTTTACTGACATAAGGGAATTGTAAATAATTAAAAAATATTTTGCATAGTTATCAATCACATTGAGTTGTTTCTTGGAAGAGATTGCTTGTAATTGACCTCCTTCTCTCCTTTTGGGTGACAACGTCCCTCTGCATGACACAGTGACACAGCGAGTCAGGATCGGTGGTCCATATTTTTGGCCATAGAGATTGATTCAGGGATGTGCCAAGCTAAGTTGGTTTTTGGAAGAAAGTGATGGGGAATTATCCATTTCATCTCTTTTGTGGGATTACAAGATCTTGCCTGCAGAGATGTCTCCATCATTGTCACTTTTACAAAGAGAAAGCCTGAAAGATGAGGCTGATGCCCAGGTTTAGGCTAGCCCAAGCGAATCTTCAGTTCAGTTCAGTTCAGTTCAGTCACTCAGTCGTGTCCCACTCCTTGAGACCCCATGAATCACAGCACGACAAGCCTCCCTGTCCATCACCAACAAATTCCTGGAGTTTACTCAAACTCATATTCATTGAGTCGGTGATACCATCCTGCCATCTCATCCTCTATTGTCCCCTTCTCCTCCTGCCCCCAACCCCTCCCAGCATCAGAGTCTTTGCCAATGAGTCAACTCTTTGCATGAGGTGGCCAAAGTATTGGAGTTTCAGCTTTAGCATCATTCCTTCCAAAAACACCCAGGACTGATCTCCTTTAGGATGGACTGGGTGGACTTCCTTGGAATCCAAGGAACTCTCAAGAGTCTTTTCCAACAACACAGTTCAAAAGCATCAATTCTTTGGCTCTCAGCCTTCTTCACAGTCCACCTCTCACATCCATACATGACCACTGGAAAAACCATAGCCTTGACTAGATGGACTTTGTTGACAAAGTAATGTCTCTGCTTTTGAATATGCTATCTAGGTTGGTCATAACTTTCCTTCCAAGGAGTAAGCATCTTTTAATTTTATGGCTGCAATCACCATCTGCAGTGATTTGGGAGCCTCCCAAAATAAAGTCTGACACTGTTTCCAAGGTTTCCTCATCTATTTGCCATGAAGTGATGGGACTGGATGCCATGATCTTCGTTTTCTGAATGTTGAGCTTTAAGCCTATTTTTTCACTCTCCACTTTCACTTTCATCAAGAGGCTTTTTAGTTCCTCTTCACTTTCTGCTATAACAGTTTTGTCATCTGCTTATCTGAGGTTATGGATATTACTGTATTGGTTTTGCCATACAGCAACATGAATCCGCCACGGGTGTACATAAGTTCCCACTCCTGAACCTGCCTCCCACCTCCCCCCCCATATCCCTTGGGGTTATCCCAGTGCACCAACCCCAAGCATCCTGTATCCTGCATCAAACCTAGACTGGCGACTCATTTCTTATATGATATTATACATGTTTCAATGTCATTCTCCCAAATCATCCCGCCCTCTCCCTCTTCCACAAGTCAAAAAAATCTGTTCTGTACAAATGCATTTCTTTTGCTGTCTTGCATACAGGGTTATTACTACCATCTTTCTAAATTCCATATATATGTGTTAGTATACTGTACTGGTTGGTGTTTTTCTTTCTGGCTTACTTCACTCTGTATAATCGGCTCCAGTTTCCTCCACCTCATTAGAAATGATTCAAATGTATTCTTTTTGATGGCTGAGTAATACTCCATTGTGTATATGTACCACAGCTTTCTTATCCCTCCATCTGCTGATGGACATCTACGTTGCTTCCATGTCTTGGCTATTATAAACAGTGCTGTGATAAACATTGGGGTACACGTGTCTCTTTCAATTCTAGTTTCCTCGGTGTGTATACCCAGCAGTGGGATTGCTTCCAGGCAACCTTAATTCCAGCTTGTGCTTCTTCCAGCCCAGCATTTCTCATGATGTACTCTGCATAGAAGTTAAATAAGCAGGGTGACAATATACAGCCTTGAGGCACTCCTTTTCCTATTTGGAACCTGTCTGTTGTTCCATGTCCAGTTCTAACTGTTGCTTCCTGACCTGCATATAGGTTTCTCAAGAGGAAAGTCAGGTGGTCTGATGTTCCCATCTCTTGAAGAATTTTCCACAGTTGATTGTGATCCACACAGTCAAAGGCTTTGACATAGTCAATAAAGCAGAAATAGATGTTCTTCTGGAACTCTCTTGCTTTTTCCATTATCCAGCAGATGTTGGCAATTTGATCTCTGGTTCCTCTGCCTTTTCAAAAACCAGCTTGAACATCTGGAATTTCATGGTTTACGTATTGCTGAAGCCTGGCTTGGAGAATTTTGAGCATCACTTTACTAGCGTGTGAGATGAGTACAATTGGTCGGCAGTTTGAGCATTCTTTGGCATTGCCTTTCTTTGGGATTGTAGGCATCCACTGTGGGCCAGAGGTTAAAGTGAATGCCTCTAATGTGGGAGACTCGAGTTCGATCCCAGAGTCAGGAAGATCCCCTGGAGAAGGAAATGGCAACCCACTCCAGTATTCTTGCCTGGAGAACCCCATGGACAGAGGAGCCTGGTAGGCTACAGTCCACAGACTCACAAAGAGTCAGACATGACTGAGAGACTTCATTCTCACTTCTTTGGGATTGGAATGAAAACTGACGTTTTCCAGTCCTGTGGCCACTGCTGAATTTTCCAAATTTGCTGGCATATTGAGTGCAGCACCACATTCTGACAGAATGTGGTCCACTGGAGAAGGGAATGGCAAACCACTTCACTATTATTGCCTTGAGAAACACACGAACAATATGAAAAGGCAAAATGATAGGATACTGAAAGAGGACTAACCAAGACAGTAGGTGCCCAATATGCTACTGGAGATCAGTGGAGAAAGAACTCTAGAAAGAATGAAGGGATGGAGCCAAAGCAAAAACAATACCCAGCTATGGATATGACTGTTGATGGAAGCAAGGTCCAATGCTATAAAGAGCAATATTGCATAGGAACCTGGAATGTCAGGTCCATGAATCAAGGCAAATTGGAAGTGGTCAAACAAGAGATGGCAAGAGTGAATGTTGACATTCTAGGAATCAGCTAACTAAAATGGACTGGAATGTGTGAATTTAACCCAGATGACCATTTTATCTACTACTGCAGGCAGGAACCCCTCAGAAGAAATGGAGTAGCCATCATGGTCAACAAAAGAGTCTGAAATGCAGTACTTGGATGTAATCTCAAAAATAACAGAATGATCTCTTTTCATCTCCAAGGCAACCCATTCAATATCACGGTAATCCAAGTCTATGCCCCACCAGTAACACTGAAGAAGCTGAAATTGAACGGTTCTATGAAGACCTACAAAACCTTTTAGAACTAACACCTAAAAAGATGTCCTTTTCGTTATATGCGACTGGAATGCAAAAGTAAGAAGTCAAGAAACACCTGGAGTAATAGGCAAATTTGGCCTTGCAATGCGGAATGAAGCAGGGCAAAGACTAATAGAGTTTACCAAGAAAATGCACTTGTCATAGCAAACACCCTCTTCCAACAACACAAGAGAAGACTCTACACATGGATATCACCAGATGGTCAACACTGAAAGCAGATTGATTATATTATTTGCAGCCAAAGATGGAGAAGCTCTATACAGTCAACAAAACCAAGAGCAGGAGCTGACTGTGGCTCAGATCATGAACTCCTTATTACCAAATTCAGATTTAAATTGAAGAAAGTAGGGAAAACCACTAGACCATTCAGGTATGACTTAAATTAAATCTCTTATGATTATACAGTGGAAGGGAGAAATAGATTTAAAGGCCTAGATCTGATAGATAGAGTGCCTGATGAACTATGGACAGAGGTTCGCGACATTGTACGGGAGACAGGGTCAAACCTACCCCCATGGAAAAGAAATGCAAAAAAGCAAAATGGCTCTCTGGGGGAGGCCTTGCAAATAGTTGTGAAAAGAAGAGAGGCAAAAAGCAAAGGATAAAAGGAAAGATATAAGCATCTGAATGCAGAGTTCCAAAGAATAGCAAGAAGAGATAAGAAAGCCTCCTTCAGTGATCAATGCAAAGAAATAGAGGAAAACAACAGAATGGGAAAGACTAGAGATCGCTTCAAGAAAATTAGAGATACCAAGGGAAAATTTCATGCAAAGATGGGCTCGATAAAGGACAGAAATGGTCTGGACCTAACAGAAGCAGAGGATATTAAGAAGAGGTGGCAAGAATACACAGAAGAACTGTACAAAAAAGATCTTAACGACCCAGATAATCATGATGATGTGATCACTAATCTAGAGCCAGATATCCTAGAATGTGAAGTCAAGTGGGCCTTAGAAAGCATCACTACAAACAAAGCTAGTGGAGGTGATGGAATTCCAGTGGAGCTATTTCAAATCTTGAAAGATGATGGTGTGAAAGTGCTTCACTCAATATGCCAGCACATTTGGACAACTCAACAGTGGCCACGGGACTGGAAAAGGTCAGTTTTCATTCCAATCCCAAAGAAAGGCAATGCCAAAGAATGCTCAAACTACCACACAATTGCATTCATCTCACATGCTAGTAAAGTAAGTCTCAAAATTCTCTAAGCAAGGCTTCAGTAATACATGAACCGTGAACTTCCAGATGTTCAAGCTAGTTTTAGAAAAGGCAGAGGAACCAGAGATCAAACTGCCAACATCCACTGGATCATGGAAAAAGCAAGAGAGTTCCAGAAGAACATCTATTTCTGCTTTATTGACTATGCCAAAGCCTTTGACTGTGTGGATCACAATCAACTATGGAAAATTCTGAAAGAGATGGGAATACCAGACCACCTGACCTGCCTCTTGAGAAATCTGTATGCAGGTCAGGAAGCAACGGTTAGAACTGGACATGGAACAACAGACTAGTTCCAAACAGGAAAAGGAGTGCCTCAAGGCTGTATATTGTCACCCTGCTTATTTAACTTCTATGCAGAGTACATCATGCGAAACACTGGGCTGGAAGAAACACAAGCTAAATCAAGATTGCCGGGAGAAATATCAATAACCTCAGATATGCAACATGATAGCACCCTTACGGCAGAATGTGAAGACGAACTGAAGAGCCTCTTGATGAACATGAAAGAGGAGAGTGAAAAAATTGCCTCAAAGCTCAATATTCAGAAAACTAAGGTCATGGCATCTGGTCCCATCACTTCATGGGAAATGAAAACTGACCTTTTCCAGTCCTGTGGCCACTGCTGAGTTTTCCAAATTTGCTGGCATATTGAGTGTAGCACTTTCACACCATCATCCTTTAGGATTTGAAATAGCTCAACTGGAATTCCATCACCTCCACCAGCTTTGTTCATAGTGATGCTTTCTAAGGCCCACTTGACTTCACATTCCAGAATATCTGGCTTTAGGTGAGTGATCACACCATCGTGATTATGTTGGTCTTGAATATCTTTTTGTACATTTTTTTCTGTGTATACTTGCCACCTCTTCTTAATATCTTTTGCTTCTGTTAGGTCCGTACCATTTTTCTCCTTTATTGTGCCTATCCTTGCACGAAATATTCCCTTGGTATCTCTAATTTTCTTGACGAGATCTCTAGTCTTTCCCCTTTCTATTGTTTTCCTCTATTTTAATACACTGAAAATTCCTGGCTGTAGTTGCAGAGGTCCTCAAGGCTGCCCTGCTTTTCTTTAGTACTTCTCATTTGTGGCTACCACAGGAGATATGCGATTTAGGACACATTGAGGCAGCAGATCGATGTCATCTCTGTCTGCCCTGCCTCGTGCACAGGGTAATGCAATTGGAGATTTATTCATAATGATCTGAAACTCCAAGATGAGAATAGCAGGACAATTAAGAGGGGGCTCGGCCCTGTTTGGACCACGTATGTCTCATTCTCAAAGTCAGGAGATCTTCTTGACTACACATGCTCAGAAATGCTCCTTGGAGGTCAAAGGGGAGTGATGTCAAAACATGTTCTACCCATATGCCTCTTCAGTAGAATCCATCTTGGCTAACAGATGCATGTGCACACATAGGAGGATCCTGAGATTTACCTCATGTGGACTGTGAACATGGCAAATTAAAATGACTGGGCAAAGGAAACCCAGAAGTGATTTAAACTACCCTAAGTGATTTAAACCTATATTGGACTATCTCTGAGTCCACCCATGTGTCTGTTAGTTAGTTAGAATAGAAAACAGGAGTCCAAAATGGCAGTGGCTAAAAGACAAGGAAGGGAAAAGCCCTCGAAAATAGAACAAAGGAAGATCCGAGGACCGGAGTGAGGCCTTCAGGCAGAACAGCACTTCTGGCCAAGCCCAATTTGCATAGGGCAGGCCCAGAGGGAAGAAAAAAACATATAAAAAGAGGAGCCAAAGGGCTCTCTCTCTCTCTCCTGTGAGCTGGGGCGCTCTTCTCTTTGCGTCTTTGGATCGACCTGCCCTCACAACTGAAAGATGGATTTTTCTGCTATCTTCTAAATAAAATAGAGCTGCAACACTGAGTTGTAACGCTGATTTGTCTAAGAGCTATAACACGGTCTATGTGTGACAAGCCGAGGGGGCTTTAATGTCCATCACTCCAAATCTTTGTTGTGACCAGAAAAAACTGAGGAGCATACACTTGCCTGACATCTACGGTGCCTTGACTTGGATTTAACCTGGCTGAAACGACCTCTGTGTG
The DNA here is from genome assembly GCA_917880005.1 of Nanger dama. NCBI lineage: Eukaryota > Metazoa > Chordata > Mammalia > Artiodactyla > Bovidae > Nanger > Nanger dama. The sequence goes on along the minus strand of CAKJTW010000009.1, from coordinate 40,209,283 downwards.
GTAGAGGCCAAGCACAGTAGGAGCCCAGCTCAGCGAAGCTCCCATGGTAGAAGTGGATGCGAGGAAAAAACTCAGTGCTGGAAACCAGGACAGCGAAAAACAAACTCAGTAGAAAGCTCATGTCGCACATCCTCAGATTCCAGAAGACCTCCAGTTAATGTAGGAGGTCGTCCCTCCTATGGCTGGAGAGACATGCTTAACAAAATCTTAATTCTTTTCAGTTCAGTTCAGTTCAGTTCAGTTCAGTCACTCAGTTGTGTCTGACTCTTTGCAACTCCATGAATTGCAGCACGCCAGGCCTCCCTGCCCATCACCAACTCCTGGAGTTCACTCAGACTCACGTTCATTGAGTCAGTGATGCCATCCAGCCATTTCATCTTCTGTCGTCCCCTTCTCCTCCTGCCCCCAATCCCTCCCAGCATCAGGGTCTTTTCCAATGAGTCAACTCTCTTATGAGGTCGCCAAAGTACTAGAGTTTCAGCCTCAGCATCAATCCTTCCAAAGAAATCCCAGGACTGATCTACAGTGGAAGTGAGAAATAGATCTAAGGGCCTAGATCTGATAGATAGAGTGCCTGATGAACTATGGAATGAGGTTCATGATATTGTACAGGAGACAGGGATCAAGACCATCCCCATGGAAAATAAATGCAAAAAAGCAAAATGGCTGTCTGGGGAGGCCTTACAAATAGCTGTGATAAGAGAGGCAAAAAGCAAAGGAGAAAAAGAAAGATATAAGCATCTGAATGCTGAGTTCCAAAGAATAGCAAGAAGAGATTGTAAGACCTCACGGCCTTTTCTCGGGAAGCGTCGCCACAAAGACCACAGTGACTCGAATTCGATGCAATCAGCAGGAGGATTTATTTAGCCAGCGCGCTGGGGTTCACTCCCGTTTCCAGGAGTGAACCCGGAACACTCACCGAAAGGGATTTTTATACAGAAAGATCAAAGACAACTGGGAATGAGATCGGAATGTAGGGAACAATGTGATAAGGGGGTCTTAGGATGAAGCGGAGACATTTGATTGGTGGGGATGATTTACAGGTAATTAAGTTGAAACGGTTGGCTGATCACCCTGCGGCATTTGGTACGGGGAAATGCATTTTTGAGGAAAGGTCAGTTACACAGTGGAAACTAAGTCACAAGTTATCAGTTAAGAATAGGGAGCAGTCAGGAGGCTCTGAGTCATCAAGATAAGGGGGAAAGCTATGCGTTGCATTCTGCCTTCCAGGTTTAACTCTTAACCTAGGAGTTTTCCAGTGCCCTTTTCAGAAAGCACTAAATGAAGTTACATTTTTACAGAAAGACGAATACAATGATTTACAACAAAGAGAAATTCATTATCCCAAAAAGCCTTGTTTTGCTAACATCAAAACTACTATAATTCCTCAATCTAAAAGTTCTTCATTCCCCTCTTCTTCTTGTTCATGATTTCAATCTTGAAATCATAGAGTGAGCGGCTTTCAAGATTTAGCCCGTCACAGACGATTTTCTCGCAGCTCCCTCTTCTCTATCTTTTAGGCGCTCTAAAAGATGGTGATGGTGCAGCATGTTACGGTAGACAAGCACCTTTATATGCAGAAATTCTTTTACAATGCCTTTAATAAGGCATGGTGCTAGGCACATCAGGGCAAGGATAGCGACTAACACGATGCCTACAGCCGCCATGCTCTGCCACAAAGAATGAAGACTGGGAAATTTAGAAGCCAAATTTTTTTACAAAATTTTCAGCAGCTTGAGCAATATCTAAAGTGGCTGAAGGCGCGTTTTCTATATCTAATATTTCATTGTGTAACTGCAGTAAATCAAGAGAAATATTAGAATTATACCATATGCCTTGTAAATGTCTTTTGATCTTTTCCCACGGGAAGTCAGATATATTATAAGGTTTTTTTGTGACACAGATCCACTTGTAATTAACATGACATTGAATTTTCATTCTGAGTCCTAAGCTTTGGACCTCTTCTCCTAAGACCCTGAGGGTATCATACAGAGCAGACAGCTTATTTTCTATTTTTTTTTATCAATATCCTCTTGTGTTCCCATAACCCTTGTGACATTATAAGACAGAGAATCAACAACCTTGGCATCTTGCACGGACTGAGCAAGGGAAACAGAGGCAGTAACAGCGGTCGCTATTAAGGTGATCAGCGAAACCACACCCAGAGCAATTAATCCCAGGCCTCTTTTGGGCGGCCGAGGGCGGCATTGATGTGTTGTAGTAATTGCAATGCCGTTTCATCATACCAATCTTCTTCTATTTTGACGGGGAGCATAACAAAAGCGGGTTGTTTTACCACTAATATCTGCTCTCCGACGCTCATGCCTCTGATACAATTAGTGAGAGTGCAATTAAAACAAGACATATGGTAAACATTCTGGGTGACATTAACAGAAACATTTTCAACCAAAATCATAAAGGGGTAAGGCACACATGATCTAGGATATCTAAATCCAGTAACCCCTATTATCCCAGTGGCCTCATAATACGGCGGAGGGACGGTGTAACAGGGCCAGCAAGATTTTGTAACTTCCGGGTTGGTGTCATTTAAGACTCGGTAGGCACTGTCTACAAGAGCCAATTAAAAACTTTGACAGACAACATAGACCCTGCCCGCATCTCTTCCGCCAGGCGCCATCTTAGGTTTTCGACCGCAAAGCTAGCCCCTTTGTTTTTAAGGTTTCTCATTTAGGGCCCCACATATCCCCCTTTTTTAATATATTTTATTTAAGCCCTCGAGACATTTGTATTGCTGTTCTGTAGAGCAAGGCATAGAGCTGTAGGCGGCCAACCTCCAGCCTCGCCAGCCCCTCTCGCGGCTGTGCCTGTCTTAGGTTGCCCTCCTCTGAGAGTCTTACCCGTCATTGGCTATCCAGCCACCTCTTGGGGGCTAGGCGGAATCTCTCTAGATGATGAGCATCTAGAACTCTTATTTTTATTTATCTGTCTCGGTTAATCTCTTGAAGGGCTAAATTAATCCAGGGGTTTTGTGGGTCCCCAACGTGGGGCTCCTCTTTCATGACCTGGGCAAGCATAACCTTTTTTTTTTTTTTTTTTTTTTAACACTACAACAAGCAGAATAACAAAAACAAGCAAATAGAAGGCATTTTTAAACCAGGTGAATCGAGTTTGTATCCAGTCCCATAGATCCATTGCTCCCTTTTTTACCTGTTAAGAGTCTCATTTAACATTGGAAAAGCTGTCAGACAAAAGCTGGAGTATCTCATGTCGCAGTCTATGAGTGCCAGAACACAACGCCTCGATCGCTCTGGCATGGAGAGCGTGGAGATCAAGCTGTTATTGGAGTCCCATCATAGCAGATCTCAGATATTCAAGCTGGTTTGAAATCCCTGAGCAGAGGCAGTGGGGGTTGTAAGCAGAACAATGTAGGGTCCTTTCCACCTGGGCTCTAGGTTGTTCTGCCGATGCCGACGAACGTAGACGGAGTCCCCCACCTGGAACGGATGGGCCTCCTCTGGGGTACCGGGTTGGTAGGCCGCAGCAAGCTGAGTCCACACCTCTTTCTGAACCAGCTGGAGTCCCTTCAGCCTAGCACATAAATCACCATTGTTAAAGTTTCGGGGGTCAAATCCCTCTCTAAGTGTCAATATGGGGGGGTGCTCCATACAAAATTTCAAAAGGGGTGAGACCAAGGTGAGAGGGCGTGTTTCTCACCCGGAACAGAGCCAGAGGAAGGAGCACCGTCCAGTCAGTACCGCCAGTCTCTAAGGACAATTTAGTTAAGGTCTCTTTTAGAGTTCTATTCATTCTTTCTACCTGTCCTGAACTCTGGGGTCTGTATGCACAATGTAATTTCCAATCGGTCCCCAGAAACTTAGCTAACTCCTGGCTTATTTGGGCAATAAAAGCCGGCCCATTATCTGACCCTAACATCTTTGGCGCTCCGAAGCGGAAAAATTTCTTCTAGGATCTTTTTAGTTACTGTGAGTGCACTTTCATTTTTGGTGGGAAAAGCTTCTACCCACCCTGAGAAAGTGTCTACAAAAACCAGCAGATATTTATTGCCGTACCGCGCAGGACATACCTCGGTGAAATCTACTTCCCAGTAAGTCCCCGGCCGGTCTCCACGCAGCCGCTTACCTTGGCCCGTCTTGTTTCGGCCGGCATTTACCTCTTGGCAAGGTCTGCAGTTCAGGACCACTTGCTCAGCCAATTTAAAAAGTCCTGGCACCTCATATCCTGCTTTAATTAAAAGAGAGACTAGCTTTTTAGCCCCTAAGTGAGTCCAATGGTGCATTTGTTTTAACATTTCCCTGGCTTCTCCTTCCGTCGTAGGCTGTTTCCCTCTGGGCCGCGGAGAGGGGCTAGGATTACTTTTATCTTCTGAGCATATTGCCAGCAATCTCGATAGCTCGTCTTTTGTTGCCACCTCTCTCGCAGCTTGATCGGCCATACTGTTTCCCTTAGTTACCAGGGATCGATCTCGTTGATGCCCGGGGCAGTGGATTATACTAATCCTTTTGGCAACATCAGGGCAGCCAACAATGCCAGGATTTCATTTTTGTTTTTAATCTCTTTGCCGGCCGATGTAAGTAACCCTCTCTGTTGGTAAATAGCTCCATGGACATGTGCAGTTGCGAAGGCATATCTACTATCAGTGTAAATGTTGGCCTTTTTCCCTCGGGCCAGCTCTAAGGCCTTAGTGAGGGCAATCAGCTCGGCTTTTTGGGCTGACGTACCTTGAGGCAGGGCAGCTGCCCAGATTACCTCAGTCCCATCGACCACCGCTGCCCCTGCCCGCCGCCTACCTTCTTCAAGAAAACTGCTTCCGTCCGTATACCATGTCACCTCGGCATCCTGAAGCGGCTGGTCCGAGAGATCATGACGAACTCCATGTACTCCCGCCAGAATTTCTTGACAGTCGTGGGTCACCTCGGACTGGCTGGGGTCCGGCAGCAGCGTGGCAGGGTTAAGTCCGGTAGCCGGCGTGAACCTGATTCGCTCAGAGTTTAGGAGCAGCGTCTGATAGTGGGTCATCCTGGCGTTAGTTAGCCATCTCTCGGGGGGTTGGCGAATCACACTTCCTAAAGCGTGGGGCGCAGTGACAATTAAGTTCTGCCCCAGTGTCAGCTTGTCTGCATCCTTTACTAGGACTGCCACGGCAGCCACTATACGCAAACAATTCGGCCAGCCAGCAGCCACGGGGTCCAGTTTCTTTGACAGATATGCCACCGGCCGATTCCATGGTCCCAGCTTTTGGGTGAGGACCCCTTTGGCGATGCCATTATTTTCAGCCACATAGAGATGGAACGGCTTGTCCACATCTGGAAGTCCCAGGGCAGGGGCTGACAACAAGGCGTGCTTAATGTTGTCAAAAGCCTTTTGCTCGCTCTTTCCCCAGACGAAGGGTGTACTGCCCTTTGTCAGGGGGTACAAGGGAGCGGCCATCTCTGCGAACCCCGGAATCCAGAGCCTGCAGAACCCTGCAGTGCCCAAGAACTCCCTAACCTGTCAGGAGTTTTCGGGGGCGGTATTCTGGCCACCGCCTCCTTTCTGGCCTCCGAGAGCCATCGCTTCCCATCTCTGAGTTGGTACCCCAGGTAACTAACCTGTTGCCGGCAGATTTGGGCCTTTTTGGCAGAAGCACGGTAGCCGAGGGTGCCAAGTTCGGTCAGTAAGGTCTCAGTCCCTTCCCTGCACTCCTCTGCGGTATCTGCGGCCAGAAGCAAGTCATCTACATATTGGAGCAGAGTTACCTGGGGATTTGTGGCGCGGAAGTGCGCGAGGTCCTGGTGGAGGGCTTCGTCAAAAATTGTTGGCGAGTTCTTGAATCCTTGCGGCAGCCTGGTCCACGTTAGCTGTCCGGAGAGTCCTGTAAGGGGGTCTTTCCACTCAAAAGCAAAAATAGGCTGGCTAGCGGGGCTGAGTCGTAGGCAGAAGAAGGCATCTTTCAGGTCCAAGACAGTGTACCACTTCCGGCTGGGGGAAGGGTGCTCAGCAGGTTGTAGGGGTTGGGCACTGTTGGGTGTAGGTCGGATACCCGCTTGTTGACTTCTCTCAGGTCCTGTACAGGCCGGTATTCGCCCGTTCCAGGCTTCCGGACTGGAAGCAACGGGGTGTTCCAGGCCGATTGGCACTTTATCAAAATTCCCAGATCAAGAAACCTTTGAATATGTGGGCGGATCCCATCTCGAGCCTCTTTACTCATCGGGTACTGGCGGACTGAGATGGGAGTGGCAGAGGCCTTGATTTCTACCACCACTGGGGGCTGGTGGACGGCCATTCCCATGCCCGAGACTTCAGCCCAGGCTAGGGGGTCTTAGTCATCCAGTCCTGCATATTCATGGTCTCAGGGGAAGGGCTCTTGTATAGCCTGTATTCATCTTCTAGCCTCAGGGTCAAAACCTGCAACGGCCTTCCTTCCCCGTCTGTCACCGTGGTGCCCTCGGTGTGAAAGTGGATCTGAGCCCCCACTTTCGTGAGCAAGTCCCCGTCCCAGCAAGGGGTAAGGGCATTCAGGGATCACAAGGAACGAGTGGGATACCCGGCCCACGCCAAGGTCCACTGTTCTTCGGGTAGTCCATGGGTATTGTCGATACCCTGTAGCGCCCTGTACCCATGCCTTTTTGTGGACAATGTCCCTCCGGATTGTAATAGGACGGAGTGTTGGGCTCCTGTGTCTACCAGAAACTGTACAGGCTTCCCCTCCACCTTTAGAGTTACCCTAGGCTCGGGGATGGGGTCCGAGCCCCGTCCCCCTAATCTTCCTCTTCTATGGCCAGGATTTTGTTGGGGGTGGCGGACCTTCCCCTCTTCTTCTGAGGGCAGTCTTTGAGCCAATGCCCCTTCTCTTTACAGTACGCACACTGATTTTTGTCTAGTGGTGGTTTGGTTCCTGTCCTGCTTTTACTGCGGTCTCTTGGCCCAGTTCTATCATCTCTCTTTCCTTCTTTAATCACTGTAGTCAGAATTTTTGCCAAGTCTTTTGCCTGTCTTTTCTCTCTCTCTCTCTCTCTCGTTCATCCTGCTCCCGGATCCTTCTTTCCTCCTTTTCCTCTTCTGTTTCCCTCTTATTGAACACCTTGTCTGCTTCTCTGATCAAATCTTGAAGGGAGAATCCCTGTAACCCATCTAGTCTCTGTAACTTTCTCTTAATATCTAGAGCTGACTGATCAATAAAAGCCATGGCCACTGTAGCCCTATGTTCCTCAGATGTGGTATCATAGGGAGTAAATCTCTTGAATGCCTCCATCAATCTGTCTAGGAATACAGTAGGTGACTCAGTAGGCCCTTGAGTCACTTCCCTTACCTTAGCCAAATTAGTGGGGCGCCTTGCTGCCCCTCGGAGACCCGCCACCAGAGCCTGGCGATAGACCCTCAGGTGCTCCCTACCTGCTGGAGAATTGTAGTCCCAGTCAGGTCTCGTCAGGGGAAACCAGCATCTATTTCATTAGGAAGCGCTGTGGGACGTCCGTCATCTCCTGGCACATTTTTGCGAGCCTCCAATAGTACTCGCTGTCTTTCTTCTGTAGTGAGCAAGGTCTGCAACAATTGCTGACAATCATCCCAAGTGGGCTGATGTGAGAAAACAAGAGATCCTATTAAGGAGGTTAGGGCCTGGGGGTTATCAGAGAAAGAGGGGTTGTTATTTTTCCAGTTGTAAAGATCCGAGGCAGAGAATGGCCAATATTGGAGTGGCCGAACCCCACGGTCATCAGGGGGCCCATTTTCCCGGAGGGGGAGAGCGGTGGAGTCCGGGGTGACAGCTCTACGGCTCCGCGTTCCTGCCGCCGGGCCCATTTCTTCCCCTTCTTTTGGCTGCTCAGGCGAGGCGGTCGCTTGTGCCCTCTGAGGTGCCGGAGGTGGGACCTGTACAGGTGGGTAGGGTGGGAGAGAATCTAAGAGTAAGAAGTCAGTTTGCAGGTCTGGATATATATTCTTGACGGGAGCCTTTGTCTCTTCCTTCCTTGCCGTGGATTTTAGGGCAAAGATCTCTGCAGCAGGCTCCAATGGCTTTCCTGTGGGGAAAACGAAAGGTCGAACCCACACCGGGGGTGAACGGACCAGGTCTTCCCAGACCGTAATATATGGCACCCGGTCCGGGTGCTCAGTAGCAGGGGTGAAAATTACAGTTTTAACCTGTTTGACTTGTTCTGAAGAGAATGACCCTTCTGGCGGCCAGCCGGTATTAAAACTGGGCCAATCTACTGCGCATAAACTCTGCCATTTTCCTTTTTTCACTGTCATGGAAAGATCATGGGCCCGATTTTTTACTTCTGTCCAATGATCTACCGTCAGAGACAACGGGGTTGTCACAGTCTGTCCCATCGTCAGTTTGTCACAAAAATGAACACTTAACTAGTACTAAGTAAGACGAATAATAGCGGAGAAATCAAGTAAAAGCGGCTGCTGTAAGCTTTTGCCCTCGGCAAGTCTTAAGCAGATGAGCTTCCTAGCTCCACAGACACAGGATTCAGACGGAGAAGGATCTCACGACCCCCACTCCCAGGTCGGCGTTCCAGGCGTCCCTGGCACACGCCACAGATACAGGCGGAGGGGAATCTCACGACTCCCGCTCCCAGGTTGGCGTTCCAGGCGTCCCTGGCACACGCCACAGATACAGGCGGAGGGGAATCTCACGACTCCCGCTCCCAGGTTGGCGTTCCAGGCGTCCCTGGCACACGCCACAGATACAGGCGGAGGGGAATCTCACGACTCCCGCTCCCAGGTTGGCGTTCCAGGCGTCCCTGGCACACGCCACAGATACAGGCGGGCCCTACAGATACAGACAGACAAGAGCGCGAGGGCACAGATCTTTGTTTCAGCAGCCGAAAGAGACCGGGAGGAAAGTGAGATAAGATGACTGAGGATAGCCACCGAAAATCCTGCCGGGAATGGTGGCGGCCAGAGAGGTGGACTTACGGCGTGCTTTGAGTTCACTCGTGTGCCTATGCCGTTGCACGGAAGTTGTCTTGCTGGGGGCGGGCGCCCTAGCGGCTTCTGGCCCGTTCCGCGACCCCCTTATCCTGTCACGGGAGTCTTCAAGTGGCAGGCGCCCTAATGGCTTTTAAGTGCCTGACCCGTGCCCACAAAAAAGGTAATATTAGGCCAGATCCTCACAAGAAAGACAGGGAAGTTTCACCCAGCCGGGCGATAGTTAATGGGGCTCACCTGTCGTAAGGCCTTCAAAGTCCACCAGGGAGTAGCCCTGGCCGGGACTAATCAGTTGCCCCACAACCGCTCGCCCGTTCACTGAAACTTCCGAAGGATTAAGTCAAGCAGCAGGAGAGAAAAGTGAGACAATACAGATTTAACACAGAGCAGACTAGTCACAGACCTTTTACAGACATACACGGAGACACAGAATTGCTCGAGCTTACCTCCGAATTCAAAAGCCAAAGGGTCTGAGTGAGCGAGGCGATCCCGGACGAGCCCCCAAAATGTAAGACCTCACGGCCTTTTCTCGGGAAGCGTCGCCACAAAGACCACAGTGACTCGAATTCGATGCAATCAGCAGGAGGATTTATTTAGCCAGCGCGCTGGGGTTCACTCCCGTTTCCAGGAGTGAACCCGGAACACTCACCGAAAGGGATTTTTATACAGAAAGATCAAAGACAACTGGGAATGAGATCGGAATGTAGGGAACAATGTGATAAGGGGGTCTTAGGATGAAGCGGAGACATTTGATTGGTGGGGATGATTTACAGGTAATTAAGTTGAAACGGTTGGCTGATCACCCTGCGGCATTTGGTACGGGGAAATGCATTTTTGAGGAAAGGTCAGTTACACAGTGGAAACTAAGTCACAAGTTATCAGTTAAGAATAGGGAGCAGTCAGGAGGCTCTGAGTCATCAAGATAAGGGGGAAAGCTATGCGTTGCATTCTGCCTTCCAGGTTTAACTCTTAACCTAGGAGTTTTCCAGTGCCCTTTTCAGAAAGCACTAAATGAAGTTACATTTTTACAGAAAGACGAATACAATGATTTACAACAAAGAGAAATTCATTATCCCAAAAAGCCTTGTTTTGCTAACATCAAAACTACTATAATTCCTCAATCTAAAAGTTCTTCAAGATAAGAAAGCCTTCTTCAGCGATCAATGCAAAGAAATACAGGAAAACAACAGAATGGGAAAGACTAGAGATTTCTTCAAGAAAATTTGAGAACCAAGGGAACATTTCATGCAAAGATGGGCTCAATAAAGGACAGGAATGGTCTGGACCTAACAGAAGCAGAAGATATTAAGAGGTGGCAAGAATACACATAACTGTACAAAAAGATCTTCATGACCCAGATAATCATGATGGTGTGATCACTCATCTAGAGCCAGACATCCTGGAATGTGAAGTCAAGTGGGCCTTAGAAAGCATCACTATGAACAAAGCTAGTGGAGGTGATGGAATTCCAGTGGAGCTCTTTCAAATCCTGAAAGATGATGGTGTGAAAGTGCTACACTCAATATGCCAGCATATTTGGACAACTCAGCAGTGGCCACGGGACTGGAAAAGATCAGTTTTCATTCCAAATCCAAAGAAAGGCAGTGCCAAAGAATGATCAAACTACCACACAATTGCACTCATCTCACACTCTAGTAAAGTAATGCTAAAAATTCTCCAAGCAAGGCTTCAACAATACATGAACCATGAAATTCCTGATGTTCAAGCTGGTTTTAGAAAAGGCAGAGGAACCAGAGATCAAACTGCCAACATCCACTGGATCATGGAAAAAGCAACAGAGTTCCAGAAAAACATTTACTTCTGCTTTATTGACTATGCCAAAGCCTTTGACTGTGTGGATCATAATAAACTGTGGAAAATTCTGAAAGAGATGGGAATACCAGACCACTTGACCTGCCTCTTGAGAAATCTGTATGCAGGTCAGGAAGCAACAGTTAGAACTGGACATGGAACAACAGACTAGTTCCAAATAGGAAAAGGAGTGCCTCAAGGCTGTATATTGTCACCCTGCTAATTTTACTTATATGCAGAGTACATCATGAGAAATGCTGGATTGGAATAAACACAAGCTGGAACCAAAATTGCTGGAAGAAATATCAATAACCTCTGATATGCAGATGATACCACACTTATGGTAGAAAGTGAAAAGGAACTAAAAAGTCTCTTGATGAAAGTGAAAGAGGAGAGTGAAAAAGTTGGCTTAAAGCTCAACACACAGAAAACGAAGATCATGGCATCCGGTCCCATCACTTCATGAGAAATAGATGGGGCAACAGTGTCAGACTTTATTTTTGGGACTCCAAAATCACTGAAGATGGTGACTGCAGCCATGAAACTAAAAGACACTTAATCCTTGGAAGAAAAGTTATGACCAATCTAGATAGCGTATTCAAAAGCAGAGACATTACTTTGCCGACTGAGGTCCGTCTAGTCAAGGCTATGGTTTTTCCAGTAGTAATGTATGGATGTCAGAGTTGGACTGTGAAGCGGTCTGAGCACCCAAGAATTGATGCTTTTGAACTGTGGTGTTGGAGAAGACTCTTGAGAGTCCCTTGGACGGCAAGGAGATCCAACCAGTCCATTCTGAAGGAGATCAGCCCTGGGATTTCTTTGGAAGAAATGATTCTAAAGCTGAAGCTCCAGTACTTTGGCCACTTCATGCGAAGAGTTGACTCATTGGAAAAGACTTTGATACTGGGAGGGATTGGGGGCAGGACGAGAAGGGTACAGCAGAGGATGAGATGGCTGGATGGCATCATTGACTTGATGGACGTGAGTCTGAGTGATCTCCAGGAGTTGGTGATGGACAGGGAGGCCTGGCGTGCTGCGATTCATGGGGTCACAAAGAGTCGGACATGACAGAGTGACTGAACTGAACTAAACTGAACTGAACTGATCTCCTTTAGAATGGACTTGTTGCATCTCCTTGCAGTCCAAGGGACTCAAGAGTCTTTCCAACACCACAGTTCAAAAGCAACAATTCTTTGGCGCTCAGCTTTCTTCACAGTCCAACTCTCACATCCACACATGACCACTGGAAAAACGATAGCCTTGACTAGATGGACCTTAATTGGCAAAGTAATGTCACCTCTTTTGAATATGCTATCTAGGTTGGTCATAACTTTTCTTCCAAGGAGTAAGCGTCATTTAATTTCATGGCTGCAATCACCACCTTCAGTGATTTTAGAACCCCCAAAATAAACTCTGACACTGTTTACACTGTTTCCCCATCTATTTCCCATGAAGTGATGGGACCAGATGCCATGACCTTAGTTTTCTGCATGAGCTTTAAGCCAACTTTTTCACAGTCTTCTTTCACTTTCATCAAGAGGCTCTTTAGCTCCTCTTAACTCACTTTCCTCCATAAGGGTGGTTTCATCTGCATATTTGAGGTTATTGATATTTCTGCTAGCAATCTTGATTCCAGCTTGTGTTTCTTCCAGTCCAGCATTTCTCATGATGTACTCTGCATAAGTTAAATAAGCAGAGTGACAATATACAGCCTTGATGTACTCCTTTTCCTGTTTGGAGCCAGTCTGCTGTTCCATGTCCAGTTCTAACTGTTGCTTCCTGACCTGCATTTAGGCTTCTCTAGAGGCAGGTCAGGTGGTCTGGTATTCCCATTTCTTTCAGAATTTTCTAGAGTTGATTGTGATCCACACAGTCAAAGGTTTGGCATAGTCAATAAGGCAGATGTTTTTCTGGAACTCTTGCTTTTTCCATGATCCAGCAGATGTTGGCAATTTGATCTCTGGTTCCTCTGCCTTTTCTAAAACTAGCTTGAACATCAGGAAGTCATGGTTCATGTATTGCTGAAGCCTGGCTTGGAGAATTTTGAGCATTACTTTACTAGCGTGTGAGATGAGTGCAATTGTGCAGCAGTTTGAGCATTCTTTGGCACTGCCTTTCTTTGGATTTGGAATGAAAACTGATCTTTTCCAGAACTGTGGCCACTGCTGAGTTTTCCAAATCTGCTGGCATTTTGAGTGTAGCACTTTCACACTATCATCTTTCAGGATTTGAAATAGCTCAACTGGAATTCCATCACCTCCACTAGCTTTGTTCGTAGTGATGCTTTCTAAGGCCCACTTGACTTCACATTCTAGGATGTCTGGCTCTAGGTGAGTGATCACACCATCGTGATTATCCGGGTCATTAAGATATTCTTTGTAAAGTTCTGTGTATTCTTCCCACCTCTTCTTAATATCTCTGCTTCTGTTAGGTCCATACAATTTCTGTCTTTTATTGTGCCTGTCTCTGCATGAAATATTCCCTTGGTATCTCTAATATTCTTGAAGAGATCTCTACTCTTTCCCATTCTGTTGTTTTTCTCTATTTCTTTGCATTGATCACTGAGGAAGGCTTTCTTATCTCTTCTTGCTATTCTTTGGAACTCTACTTTCAGATGGTTATATCTTTCCTTTTCTCCTTTGCTTTTCACTTCTCTTCTTTCCACAGCTATTTATTAGGATTGTTAATTCCTTTACAGTGTCTCATTTCTTGTTTCCTTGAACCCCCTGCGAACAGGCAGGTGACAGTGGGCACAACTGAGGGTCTCTGGAGAGGCTACTCTTTGGTATGTCCCAAAGGTGCTGTCTGCTGTGCCCCAGTAACTGTTACCCAAGACGGTGAGGGTTCTTCTGTCCTTACTCTTCTCTGTGCCAAGAATCAGACCAATGAAAACTCTGAGCACAGGTCAGAAATTTAGCAGATTTTCCAGCAGGCTATGAAGGGGATTCCTTGGCATGTGTTTCCCAAAGCTTATTCCTCCTGTTCTTCAGCTCTATTCCGGGACTTGAACCCAGCCAAAAAGTAAGAGATGGATTTGTTAGGATTCAGAGAGAAGCCATGCTTCAGGTTGTGGGCCATTGCTGAGGACAAGGGCTAGGGTCATGGAATGTGGTCTGGGTAGGTTTGGGGAGTGGAGTGAATTCATATGCTAATGAGTGGGAGGACCATCCCAGCCATTGGGGAACCACCCATTCCTCCATCTTTTGATAGTGCTTTAGAGCTGTCCTGCCACCTCTGGGTGTGTCTTTTGGCTTACAGATTGGGGATTAAACTTAAATTTTACTTGTCATCTTGGACCCCGTTGATTTTAATTGATTTACATAATGCCCTTGTGCTATGCCATTCTTTCAAAGGTTGTGCTCTGACTCCTTTTCTCTGTTTCATGCTCCTTTCCTCAGCCCTATCAGGGCCCAGAATGTTGCCTCTACAATCTTCTGGAGGGACAACCAGAAAATAGCTGGCCTTGGAAGGGAAATATTGTATAATATCAAACCCCTTAATCCTACCCAGCACTGATCACACTGGAGACCTTGGGGATGCTCAAACTCCATTCTGGGGGTCCCAGGAGGTCAACCTGCTTTGACCTGCCAAGGGGTCTAGTCCTCAAAAGTTGTCATGCCTCAACCTGCTCAGGGATCCGCCAGTCCCAGGGGGTCCCAGGAGGTCATCTCGCCTCGACCTGCCCAGGGACCCAGTTCTCTGGAGGCTGTCATGCCTCGACCTGCCTGGGGATCTGCACGCTGACCCGGGGATGCCTGGCTCTCAGGTTGCAACAGTACTGAGTAGGATATGTTTCAGAAAGACTCACCCCTAAGGAAGTCCACCCATGGAAAGTGAAGGAGGCCTATTAGTTTTTCTTTTCCTCCTTGTCATGACTGTCTTTCAGATGGGAAATAACCAATTCACTTCCTCGCAGATGCCATTTGAGATGCATCCTTGATAACTGGAAGCTGTTTGATCCTTAACTCTGAGGAGGAGTTGTTTAAAATTTTTTGAGCCACTGTGTGCCACAATATCCACTGGGAGATGAGGAACACTGGCCTGAGGATGGGAGTTTAAATTACAATACCATCCTGCAGCTAGAATTATTCTGCAAAAGACAAGGAAAATAGACAGAGATTTTCCAAATTTTCCAAATTTTCTTTTTACTAAGATATGAAGGAACTATGTCTTAAGTATGGGATTGTTGTATGTCCTAAACGTGAGCCTACTAGTCAGATGGTGTTAGGCATAGGCAACCAAGAGGAGGAACCCTCCTCCTATAAAGGCTTACCTCCCATGCTCCCAAAGAGACTGGAGCCTCCCGTAGCTCCCGAATTGTCTGGTGCTTCTTCCTTGTATCCAAACGTGCCCCCATATCCGGGAGCACCCCCTCCACAAAAGCCAGCTCGAGTATGCCCCTTAGTTGAAACTGGAGGAGAATTTGGACCAACCTGGGTCCATAAGCCCTTCTCCTTCTTAGAATGAAGAGATCAAACAAGACCTGGGAAGCTATACAGATGACCTAGGGAAATATATAGATACATTCCAACATATTACCTTGGCCTTTGACTTGACGTGGAAGGACATCATGGTCATATTTAGTTAAACCTTATCTGACCCTGAACATATTAGGGTCTAAAAGGAAACCCAAAGGTACGCAATGGGGCTTCACATACCCAGTGATAGAAACCCAGGAGGAGAAAGTGTAGTCCTCTCCTCGGATCCTAATTGGAATTATAATGACCTTGAGCACATCTGGGAAAGAGATCATTTTCTAATCTGTGTGAGTGTTAGTGTTAGTCGCTAAGTCATGCCCGACTCTTGGTGACCCCGTGGACTGCAGCCCAACAGGCTCCTCTGTCCATGAGATTTTTCAGGCAAGGATAGTTGAGTAGGTTGCCATTTCCTTCTCCAAATCAGTGTGAAAGCAGGACTAAAAGCAGCTCAACAAAAAGTAATCAGCTATTCCCGGGTCTCAGCAATAACTCAGGAGCCCAACGAGAACCCTATTGCCTTTCTGGAAAGGCTAAAAGAGGCCCTCCAGAAGTTTACCAATCTGGACTTAGACTCTTACGAGGAACAGGTGATTTTAAAGGGACAAATTCTTCTCTCAGTGTGCATCAGATATCAGAATTAAGTTACAACAGCTACAGCAGCAGGACTCTGCTGCCTCTTTAGATGAGATGATCCAGACAGCCACCAATACCTTTTATAACAGAGAACAGGAGCAGGAGGCCAAGGCCCAGGAGAGGGAGAAAAGGAAAGAGACAAGGCATGCCCAGACGCTGGCCTCCCTTCAGAGAAGCCCCATGGCACACCCCGATTCCTTGAAGGACAAGGTATGGGGCAAATGCCTAATCTGTAGACAGGTGGGGCACTGGGCCAAAGAGTGCCCAAACCATGACAAGTCTCCTAGAACTGCTTGCAACAAATGCTACCAACTGGGACATAGGGTGGCACTTTGTCCTCGGGACCCAAAGGCCTCAAGGTCAAGTGCCAAGCCTTCCCTCATGATGGTTCAAGAGGACTGAAGCAGCCCGCTTTGGCCAGCCTGCCTGTCACAGATAACCATTATGGAGCTGGAGCCAATGGTGCAACTGGACATGGCAGGTAGGTCTGAGAATTCCTTGGTTGACACAGGGCTACCTACTCTGTCTTGATCTCCTATTCTGGAGCCTTCTCCTCCCAAACCTGTACCGTTTTGGTTGCTACAGGAAAAACTACTAAAAGATTAACCTGAGCACTTCTTTGTTGCTGGGATGGACATATATTTCCCCACCAGTTTCTGGTGGTCCCTGAGTGTCCTACTCCCTTATTGGGAAGAGATATATACTCACTAAATTGGGTACCACCCTTGTGATGGGAAGTTTTTCAGCCCCTCTATGGCTCCTGGTTACTAATGAAGAACCCATTACACCTTCAACAGAGAGGGACCAAAAACTATGGGAAGACAAAATTAACCCCCAGGTGTGGGACTAGGGAATTCTGGGGCGAGCCCACCAAGCTGAACTGGTCATCACTGTCCTCCGAGACTCCACTCTGTTTCCTAACTGGAAACAATATCCTCTGAAAAGAGGCTCAGGAGGGACTACAGCCTTTAGTAAATAAATTCCTTGCTTGTGGACTATTGGTCCCTACCAATTCGCCATGTAACATCCCAGTCCTCTCAGTAAAGAAAAAGGACGGAACCTGGTGAATAGTTCAAGATCTCCAGATCATAAATGAAGCTGTGGTCCTCCTCCATCCCACAGCACCCAATCCCTATGTAATCTTGGGAGAAATCCCACCCAGTGCCAGGTGGTTTATAGTCTTGGATCTCAAAGATGCATTTTTTTTTTTTTGCATCAGTTCAGTTCAGTTCAGTTGCTCAGTTGTGTCCGACTCTTTGTGACCCCATGAATCGCAGCACGCCAGGCCTCCCTGTCCATCACCAACTCCAGGAGTTCACTCAGACTCACATCCATGGAGTCAGTGATGCCATCCAGCCATCTCATCCTTTGTCGTCCCCTTCTCCTCCTGCCCCCATTCCCTCCCAGCATCAGTCTTTTCCAATGAGTCAACTCGTTGCATCAGGTAGCCAAAGAACTGGAGTTTCAGCTTTAGCATCATTCCTCCCAAAGAAATCCCAGGGCTGATCTCCTTCAGAATGGACTGGTTGGATCTCCTTGCAGTCCAAGGGACTCTCAAGAGTCTTCTCCAGCATCACAGTTCAAAAGCATCAATTCTTCGGTACTCAGCCTTCTTCACAGTCCAACTCTCACATCCATACATGACCACTGGAAAAACTATAGCCTTGACTAGATGGACCTTAGTTGGCAAAGTAATGTCTCTGCTTTTGAATATGCTATCTAGGTTGGTGATAACTTTCCTTCCAAGGAGTAAGCATCTTTTAATTTCATGGCTGCAGTCACCATCTCCAGTGATTTTGGAGCCCCTCAAAATAAAGTCTGACACTGTTTCCACTGTTTTCCCATCTATTTCCCATGGAGTGATGGGACTGGATGCCATGATCTTAGTTTTCTGAATGTTGAGCTTTAAGTCAAGTTTTTGCTTTCCTCTTTCACTTTCATCAAGAGGCTTTTAGTTCCTCTTCACTTTCTGCCCTAAGGGTGGTGTCATCTGCATATCTGAGGTTACTGATATTTCTTTTGGCAATCTTGATTCCAGCTTGTGTTTCTTCCAGTCCAGCATTTCTCATGATGTACTCTGCATATAAATTAAAGAAGCAGGGTGACAATATACAGCCTTGATGTACTCCTTTTCCTATTTGGAACCAGTCTCTTGTTCCATGTCCAGTTCTAACTGTTGCTTCCTGACCTGCATACAGATTTCTTAAGAGGCAGGTCAGGTGGTCTGGCATTCCCATCTCTCTCAGAATTTTCCACAGTTGATTTTGATCCACACAGTCAAAGGCTTTGGCATAGTCAACAAAGCAGAGAAATATTACCATTGGCTAAAAAAAAAAATCCCAATATCTTTTTGTCTTCGAGTGGGAGGCCCCAGGGAGAAAAACACCAACGGATGACTTGGACAGTATTACCTCAGGGCTTCAGAGATAACCCCCACTTGTTTGGACAGGCCCTTAGATGGGATTTCCTAGATCTCGACTTGGGACCTAATGGGAAGATACTACAATATGTATATAGATGACCTGCTAATCTGCTCTCCAGATGAAGAAAATGCCCAACAACATGCAATTCATGTTCTAAACTTTTTGGCAGAAAGGGGATATAAATCTCCCATGCTAAGGCTCAGATGATAGAGACAAAAGTCACTTACCTGGGAGTTCAGATTACACAGGGGTCCAGGAGGCTATCCTGTGATCGAGTACAAGGAATCCTCCAGTTGCCCTCCTCCACGACTCGAAAACAATTGCGAGCTTTCCTGGGGCTAACTGGGTATTGTAGAATCTGGATACCCAACTATGGTCTAATTGCCCAGCCTTATATTAAAGTTTAAAGGGACAGGATGATTCAATCCCACTGATGTGGGGAACTCCTCAAAAGAAGGCAGAGGCTAAACAAAAACAGACCTTAACTCAGGCACCTGCCTTGAGGTTGCCAGACCCAGAAAAAGCATTCCAACTCTATGTCCATAAAAGAGAGGGAATAGCCTTGGGAGTGTTAACTCAAATGTTGGGATCTGAGCCCCAGCCTGTAGCTTACTTATCCAAGAGACTCGATCCAACCACCCGAGGCTGGTCCTCCTGCCTTCAAAATTTCACAGCTATTGCAGTCATGATAGAAGATGCTTTAAAACTCTCCCTTGGGGGCTATTTTTACCAGCCATCAAGTAAAACAACTCCTAAATGGGAGAGGCCATATATAGATGTCTGATCAAAGAATCCTCAGATATCAAGTAATGCTGATGGAAAATCCAGGCAACACTATAACCCCTTGTGAGGTTCTTAACCCAGCCACCGTCCTGCCTACCCCCCGAGGGGTCTCTCCCCTTTCACTCTTGTCTAGAAACCTTGGACCACTGGACAAAATCCCGAGAGGTATTGTCAGAAGATCCTTTGACCAATCCTGAGGAAATCTGGTACACTGATGGAAGCAGCTTTGTCTTGGATGGAAAACGAAGAGCTGGATATGCAGTAGTCTCCAATTTTGAGATCATAGAGGCTAAGCCTCTGCCACCAGATACTTCAGCCCAATTAGCTGAGCTCATAGACCTGACTCAAGCTTTAGAGCTGAGAAAAGGAAAAAGAATAGCCATTTACACTGACTCCAAGTATGCCTTTCTGGTGCTACATGCACATGCTGCTATTTGGAAGGAAAGGGGCTACTTGACCACCCAAGGGTCCCCAATCAAATATGGTGATCAGATTCTCAGACTCTTGGAGGCAGTCCATCTTCCCACTGAGGTTTTAGTCTCCTACTGTAAAGGACACCAAAAGGGAACATAGAAGTGGCACAAGGGAACCAAGCAGCCAATCAGGCAGCTAAGAGAGCAACATTCCAAAACCATGACCTAATAGGGGTTGCCACCTTAGTTCCACAGACTAATTTGCCAGAAACTCCTTCATATACTGTTGAGACTGTTAAAGCTAAGAGTGGGGGCTTTCAAGAAGATTGCATGAGGTGGTTCCAAAAGGAGGGACTCCTTTTTCTGCTTGGGAACCTCCAATGGAAGTTGGTTAACTCCTTACATGCCACCACTCATTTAGGAGGAAAGGCCCTCCAAAGATTACTAGAAAGGTCCTTCAGAGGAACAGGCCTCCAAACTATAAGACAAGTGGTCTCCTCTTGTCCCACTTGCCAATTAAACAACCCCCAAGGAGCCCAAAGACCCCAGCTGGCCTAGCCTGTCCAATGACCTGGGGCCTACCCAGGAAAGGATTGGCAGATGGACTTCACCCAGATGCCAGTTTCTCAAGGGCATAAATACCTATTTGTCATGATAGATACATTCACAGGATGGATTGAAGGCTTTCCCACCCAGACTGAGAAGGCTGAGGAGATAGTAAAAAAAAACAAACTGCTCCATGAAATCATTCCAAGATTTGGTCTGCCCACGTCATTACAAAATGACAATGGAACATCATTTACTTCTAAGGCCACCCAAGGGGTCTATAAAGCCTTGGACATTACTTATTATCTCCATGGTGACTGGAGGCCACAGTCTTCAAGAAAAATAGAAAGAGCCAACTAATTCTTAAAACCAGCAATAAAAACGATAACCCAGGAGACCTCCCTGAGATGGAAGGAGGCTTTATCAATAGCTCTCCTCTGCACCTGTATTGCCCCTAAGGAACAATTTGGTCTTAGTTCTTATGAGATGCTATATGGGAGACCTTTTGTTTATGTCAATGACTTCTTCCTAGGTCCAGAGGTTCAGACCCTCCAGTCTTATACCATGGCCATTGGGCAATTCCAACAGGATATATGCTTGTGGGGTATGAACCAGGACCCAAAAGAATCTAAGGAGTCACCACTATATGCTCCAGGGACACAAGTCCTAGTTAAAGTATGGAAAGATGGGTCCCCAAAGGCTCAACTCCAGCCCACACGGAAAGGCCCCTACCCTGTAGTACTTTCTACCCCTACAGCAGTCAAGGTACCAGGACATGACTCCTGGATTCACTACTCATGAGTTGAGTCATGGAAGAAAACAAGACACTCAATACACCTGTGAGCCCCTGGGAGATCTCAGATACCTATTGAGAGCTACAAATGAGTGCCATTCTAATGAACAACCCAAAATCTGGTTTCTGAGGATAATATTTCTCAGGATAGCTCTAAGGAGCCAACACAGCTTGGCAGAGATTGTACTCCAAAACATACAGGAGATAGATCTTCTGATCCCTGAACAAGGAGAGACTTGAGATGTCCTGGCAACAGGAATTTAAAGTTGGCTAATGCCCCTACTAGTCCTTGTTACACCATACTGATGTTGCTTATGATTGTTCCATGCATTATCAACTGTCTAACTTGTTTTGTCTCTGCTCAGGTCAACAAGCTACACCGTGCAGTGCCAGTTCAACAAAGATATAAAACTACAGGCAACCACGGAAAATATCACTCATCCTTAGATAGACGCCACTATAAGGACTCTGAGGCTTGAGACTAGCAAGAGGGGGAGGCCCAATACCCCTCGCCACCCCAGTTCAGCAGGAAGTAGCCAGAAAGACCTTGACATCCCTATTCCCAAAGAATTGGGCCTCCCATCTCTTGAGGGGGGAATGTTAGGTAGTTCGAATAGAAAACAGGAGTCCAAAATGGCAGTGGCTAAAAGACAAGGAAGGGAAAAGCTCATGAAAATACAACAAAGGAAGGCTTGAGGACCAGAGTGAGGACTTCAGGTAGAAGTCCCAGCACTCCTGCCCATGTAAAATATGCATAGGGCAGGCCCAGGGGGAAGAAAAGACATATAAAAGGAGGAGCCAAAGGGCTCTTTCTCTCTTTCTCCTGTGCACTGGGGGGCTCTTCTCTTTGCGCCTTTGGATCGACCTGCCCTCATGCCTTGAAGATGGATTTTCCTGCTATCTTCTAAATAAAATAGAGCTGTAACATTGAGCTGTAACACTGATTTGTCTAAGAGCTATAACATGGTCTGTCCAAGACCCGAGAGCTGTGACATGCCGAGGGGGCTTTAATGTCTGTCACTCCAAATCTTTGTTGTGACGAGACAAAAACTGAGGCGCATACACTCGCCTGACATGTCTATCCACATGTACTGTACTCTTTTTCCTCTTCATAAATACTTTACCTACTTCACTACTTTCTGTCTTTGCGGAAATTCTTTACTGCAAAGCCAGAGGGCCTGAGACCTTGTCACTGACCACTGGTCTAGTGTCTAGAATTTGGTGCTCTCACTGCCATGACCCAGCCCAAGTCTCCGGCTAGGAACCTGAGCCCTGCTTCAAGTGGTTACAGGCTGAGGTCACCTGAGATCAACATTACTCTAAAGTATGTCACATTGACTTAGAGCTCTATGCTGAAGTCACAGGTGTGGAGCCCTGTACCAAGGTCACATGACAAAATCTCTGGAACTGACCAAGCCTCAGAGCAACTGATACCATAAGCTTCTGAATCTAAACTGGCCAGTTTCCTGACCCCATATTAAGTAATATATCTATTTTATTACCCACCCTACCAATCACCCAATGCCACCACTCCAATAGGAATTTTGTCTTGAGGTTATAAAAATTGGCTAATAGCCCACTAAGGGCATCTGCTCTCTGTTCAGTGGCCCGCTGATCAAACAGCATCTCCCATTCTAGTAAACTTTATTCTCTTTTATTTTCTCATTCTGCCTTATGTCTGGAAATTCTTTTCCAATCCACATACAGACCACGACAATTGGCCTATTCACTGTTTCAAGTTCAAAGAGTTTGGGAAACGAGTAGGTACGGGAAGGACTTTCTGACATTTCCCTGAGTCAGATTATGAAACACTCAAGTGAGAAGTCCCTTCCTATCTATGTTTGGAGGAAAGGAGCACCTTTATCCCTGAAGAAGGGAGGGAGCTTACAGAGGAATTAAAGCCAAGCAGAACACTTGTTCTGTGGGGTCCTCTTGAGTACAAAAGCTCTTATGTGTCCCCAGTTTCTTATTTGCAGGACAAAGGCTTCAGTCTCTTAGACCTTCCTTAATACCAAAGAGCAGACTGAAGCTGTTACTAATCAGGGGAGTAAAGGAATGCAGAAACAAAGGAGAAGCAACCAGGAAACTATAATGCAGCCATTAAAGCAGGATTCTGGTTCCTTCTCAAAGAATATACATAAGGATATCTTTGAGTTCTTCTGAAGGAAATAAGGCCCCTACCCTGGTAGAGGATGTTAACTTTAGGCTCGGCTCAGCATTCCTGGAGCATCACCCTGCTACCTCATCACCAACCAAACAGAAGAAAATCACACATGCTGCAGCCCCACCCCAAAGTTTGCCTGTAAAACCTTTTCCCCCAAACCATTGGGGAGTTTGGTAGTTTTGAGCATGAGCCACACATTCTCCTTCCATGGCTCTGCAACAAAACCTTTCTTTTGTCCAAACTCTGATGTTCTAGTTTGTTTGGCCTCACTCTGCATTTGGCATATGAACTTATGTTCAGTAACAGGATCTGAACCAACAGGCCATGCTAACTTTTCCCCAGTTTATTATACTCAGCTCAGTTTTACTCTACCATGGAAAGATATTTCATGACTTTCCACTTTTTATCAAGCCTAGCATAAGAAACTCAGGTTTAACTGTTTCTTCATGTCTTCATCTTTTGAAGATGCCTATAAACATCTACTTCTGCTTTCTTGACTATGCTAAAGCCTTTGACTGTATGGATCACAACAAACTGTGGAAAATTCTTAAAGAGATGGGAATATCAGACCACCTGACCTGCCTTCAGAGCAATATGTATGCTGGTCAAGAAGCAACAGTTAGAATCGAACATGGAACAACAGACTGGTTCCAAATTGGGAAAGGAATATGTCAAGACTGTATATTGTCACCCTGCTCACTTAACTTATATGCAGAGTACGTCATGGGAAATGCTGGACTGGATGAAGCACACGATGGAGTCAGATTGCTGGGAGAAATATCAATAATCTTAGATATGCGGATGACACCACCCTTATGGCAGAAAGCAAAGAGGAACTAAGAAGCCTCTTGATGAAAGTGAAAGAGGAGAGTGAAAAAGCTGGCTTAAAACTCAGCATTCAAAATTGAAGATCATGGCATCCGGTCTCATCATTTCATGGCAAATGGATGGGGAAACAATGGAAGCAGTGACAGACTTTCCTGGGCCCCAAAATCACTGCAGAGGGTGACTGCAGCCATGAAATTAAAAGACACTTGCTCCTTGGAAGAAAAGCTTTGACAAATTTAGACAGCATATTAAAAAGCAGAGACGTTACTTTGCCAACAAAAGTCAGACTAGTCAAAGCTATGGTTTTTCCAGTAGTCATGTATGGATATGAGAGTTGAACCATAATGAAAGCTGAGCATGGAAGAACTGATGCTTTTGAATTGTGATGTTGGACTCTTGAGAGTCCCTTGGACTGCAAACAGATCAAAACAGTCAATCCTAAAGGAAATCAGTCCTGAATATACCTTTGAAGGACTGATGTTGAAGCTGCAATATTTTGGCCACCTCATGTGAAGAGCTGACTCATTAGAAAATGCCCTGATGCTGGGAAAGATTGAAGGCAGAAGGAGAAGGGGATGACAGAGGATGAGATGGTTGGATGGCATCACTGACTCAATGGTCATGAGTTCGTGCAAGCTCTGGGAGTGGGTGATGGACAGGGAAGCCTGGTGTGCTGCTGTCCATGGGATCAGAGAGAGTCAGACATGACTGAGTGACTGAACTGACTGATAAACAGGGAAGAGCAAAACCTGACTCCATGTTGGATCTGTTTGTTTTACTCTAATCTCTGATTTTCATTGCTTTTTTAATCACTGAAAGGATACAGTTTATACTTGTAAGCATACATAATGGCTTGCTTCAGGAAACCTATCCCTCTGCATAAATGTTAAAGTGACTTTGTTCAGCTCACAGGGAGGCATTCTGAGCTTGCGAATGAGCTTGTGAATGGTTGCAGACAAGAATCAAGCACATCTCCTCTCTGATACGAACCAGGTCAGGAGATATTTTGCAAGATTTATGGCTTTAAAATTTTCTTCCTCACCTCCCCTGCCTCTTTGTTATATAAAGGAAAACAGCACCCACACCTTGAAAAGATGGTACTCTGGGATACTAGCCCACCATCTTCTTGGATACTTGGCTTTCTGAATAAATTTACTATTCTTTGTCTCACCATCTTGTCTCCCAATTATTGGCCTGTCATGTGTTGAAGAGACCAAACGGGTTTGGTAACACTCCCATGTCATGTATAACTTATATTAAATAAGTTTGTATTATTTTCTCTTACATTAAATAAATTTGTGTAGTGTTAATTAGGCTTCTCAGGTGGTGCTAGTGGTAAAGAACCCTCCTTCCAATGCAGGAGACACAGGAGATGCTGGTTTGATCTCTGGGTTGAGAAGATTCCTAGAGGAGGGCATGGCAACCCACTCCAGTATTCTTGCCTGGAGAATCTCATGGACAGAAGAGCCTGGAGGGCTATGGTCCATAGGGTTGCAAAGGTCAGACATGACTAAAATGACTTAGTCATGCATACACACATGAATGTATACTGTTAATCTGTCTTTTATTATAGGATTCCCAGTAGAGAACTAAATATATATATATATAGTGGAAAAGATATTTTCCTCCCACAGAGAGCTTTGCAATACTTCTTTTAAAGTGGGTTTGTCTTGGCTTCTGTTAATGGCAGTATATTAAAGCCAACTGTCCAATATCTCACTAAAGAGATAGGACCTGTTGAGGGGAAGCAGAATATGCCGCCCTAAACAGTGCCATGTTGGCATGTGGACTGTTGTGAGCTGAAGGCAATCAAGACTCAGCAGACTCAGGAAAACTTAACTGCCTGAAAGAATTTAGACAGGGTGGGTGCCTATTACTAGAAAGAGAGCCATTTCCAGAGATAACTTCTTACTTCATAAAGACTCATCTGTGTGGCAGGACACACATTGGTTTACCAAACATTTGCTCTTCTCACATTCCTCCATTTTTCTTCCTCCCTTTGAAGCCCCAGGACCCTGTCCCCTTTTTCCTTGGCTCAGGATGGTATATTAGTTGCTGATTACCACTGAATTTCATGTTTTTGTGGGACTCTCATACATACATCGTTAAACTTAATTTTTGGCTGTTAATCTGTCTTCTGTCAATTAAAATATCAGACCAGCCAGAGATCCTAGAAGGGAGGAAGAGAAATAGTTTCTCCTCCAACACTATGCAAGGGGACTCCCTCAGCTTGTTGCTACTTTTCTGCATCTGGAAATTCCCTTGCTTTTTTTCTCTTGAGTCAGAGGAGGAAGTTGTGGAGCCCTACACCAAGGTCACAGATGCAAATCTTGGTACAAGGTCACAGGACCAAAATCTCTGGAACTGACCAAGCCCCATAGCTTACTATGAACCTCCTGATTTGAACTGGCCAGTTCCTCAACTCATATTGGATAAAATACCCATCCTATTTTCCACCTTATTGCATCCTAACCAGTCACTTGATACCACCCTTCCAGCAGGAATTTGCTTTGTCTTGAGGCTTTAAAAATTGGCTACTAGCCTGCTAACAGTATCAGCTCTCCCTTGGGCTGGCCCACTGTTCTAACACTGTCTCCCACTCTAATAAACTCTTTTCTCCTGTCATTCTGCCTCATGTCTGGAAGTTCTTTTCCAACCTGCACACAGACCACAACAGAAGTGTCTGTTCCATACACAACAGCTTCTGTCCTGTGTCAGGACCTTCTCATGCTTTTTCTTCTGCCCGGGGTACTGTTTTCCACCCAACTTCCTTTCATCATCAGCTCCCCAGTAAGTCTGAACCACTGACTTCAGGAGCTTCCTCCACATATTATCCTCTTACAGCTTATGGTTTCATTTCTATCACACTCATCTCAGTCATGTTTGTGTTATCATTTATTAGCTAACATTTTGTTAGTCTCTCCTACTATAGTGGAAACTCTATGAGAGCAGGGACCATGATTTATGTTATTCTAACACCTAGCTGATGTTTAGTGCACTGACTAAATTAACAAATGAAAAAACAAACTTTTTCTCTTCTAATGAAAATTACCTAATCTGAGTAAACTTCTACCATCAATTATAATCACTATTCTATTCTTTAAATGGACAAATTGAAGAAAAAAGTACTCATAGGATTGATTTCATTTGGTTGACTGTCAAGTTCTCTTTGACTCTGATTCCTAAAACAGATCTTTGAAATTTTCCAGGCATTCATTTGCCTGAAGGAGGAGAAGTTGTTCCCTCCTCAGCACCAAGCAACATCCTGATTAATTGAAGACAACCCTCGTGGTTCTGTTCCTTTTTCCAGTGACTCAGGAATGAGTATGACTGGGGAGGGCTGTTGGAATGCTCTGTGGAAGTTTCCATCTCTCTTAAGAAAAGAGGTCCAAAGTGTTAAAAATGATTAAAGAAACTAATTTAGAGATACAAATAAACATTATTTAGTACTTCATGAAGTGAGCAGTTTCCATTTAGAGAGTTGCAAAATGGGGTGGAGAGCAGGAGGCTTTTATAAAAGAAGAAGGAAGAGAAAAATAGAAAATATCTGATTGGCTGGGGTCACACAGTTGACCTTGCCCGCGGTGAGAAGGAACAGGAAATAAGTATAGAGTTCAGAGGTGGCTTAGTGTTTGGGGATTGGCTGGCTGGATATACCACATTTCTGGTCAAGTGAACCATTTGCAGAGGCACAAAAATTATCTAAGTCTTGGTTTGTCAATGTGATTCCCTGTCAGTGTCAGAGGGAGTGGCTCCATCTTGGACCTGGAAAGTTACCCCAGCAAAGAAAAGAAACTACTTTTTTATGGATTTGAAGGTTGTTGACTAAATATATGATGTATAGATCTTCTGAAGTCATTTTGGGGTCTTGAGATGAACAACCAACATGCTGAGGGTAGCAGAGGGGAAATTGGAAAAGAGTTATAGAAAAGCCCATCCACAAAAACACCCTGCCTCCAATTTCTTGCTACATGAAATGTAAGACTTATTTATATCTAAAGGAATTTTAATAGGTCTTCTGTTATTTCAAGTGCATACTGTTACTCTTACAGAAAGGTTTCTTAATAAGGGACATTTATAGTGATAGATATGCAGATGACACCATCCTTATGGCAGAAAGTAAAGAGGAACTAAAAGCCTCTTGATGAAAGTGAAAGAGGAGATTGAAAAAGTTGGCTTAAAGCTCAACATTCAGAAAACTAAGGTCATGGCAACCGCTCCCATCACTTCATGGGAAATAGATGGGGAAGCTGTGGAAACAGTGTCAGACTTTATTTTTTGGGCTCCAGAAACACTGCAGATGGTGATTGCAGCCATGAAATTAAAAGACGCTTACTCCTTGGAAGAAAAGTTATGACCAACCTAGATAGCATATTCAAAAGCATTACTTTGCCAATAAAGGTCTGTCTAGTCAAGGCTATGGTTCTTCCTGTGGTCATGTATGGATGTGAGAGTTGGACTATGAAGAAGGCTGAGTGCCGAAGAATTGATGCTTTTGAACTGTGGTGTTGGAGAAGACTCTTGAGAGTCCCCTGGACTGCAAGGAGATCCAGTCAGTCCATTTTAAAGGAGATCAGCCCTGGCATTTATTTGAAAGGAATGATGCTAAAGCTGAAACTCTAGTACTATGGCCACCTCATGCGAAGAGTTGACTCATTGGAGAAGACTCTGATGCTGGGAGGGATTGGGGGCAGGAGGAGAAGCGGGATGACAGAGGATAAGATGGCTGGATGGCATCACTGAGTCAATGGACGTGAGTCTGAGTGACCTCTGGTTGTTGGTGATGGACAGGGAGGCCTGGCGAGCTGCAATTCATGGGGTCGCAAAGAGTCAGACACTACTGAGTGACTGAACTGAACTGATAGTGATAGAATTACAAATTTCTATTTTTTATAGAAAAAGAGTAGCAATTTAAGCTTTAACCAATTATCAGATACTGAGGAAATATTTAGTTACTTTTGATTGGATTGAGAAAAATATCCTCAGATGCTGATGGGTGTGGAAAAGTTTTGATTACTTTTATAGACAAGGTGTATTAGAAAGAATTTTCAACGAAGCAATGCAATTTAAGATAATGCTTTTCCTGCCACCTATTCCATTTATTAATGCAAAATGAATGCCTACTTCAGGAACACTGGAGAATTGAAATGACTGCTGTAATAGGTCTAGAATGAAAATATCTTCAAGGAAGAAATATATTTTTTAACAATTATGTCTAATTATACTTAGGGAATAAAGAGGCTCTTAGTATTTATGAATCAATAGGTGTTCTATCTTCCAACTACGTTTTCTTTCTCAGAGGCCAATTAAATAGAAAACAAGAAACCTACTTATTAAATTTAAAAACTTTCAGAATTTTTAATTAAAAAGTCTTCACATATAAAAATAACTTTCAAACAATACCACAGTCTGAACAATGGCAAATCAATGCACAGAGAGAGTAAGTCTTTTTCTCTGTTTAGAATGTAGTTTCCCTCTCCAGTGGCAATAATTAATGTTCATTTTTCCACCTCAAATCTCATGAATAGCTTAGATGGATGATGGAGCAGATTATGTCACATATTAAACATACATTAAATGTTTATTGAGTGCTTCCTGTATGTCAGGCATTATATTTGGTGTTTCTGGGAATGAAGTTATGAAAAGGGCCACTAAAGACAGTTCCCTCAATGAAGGTAAGGTGAGGGGGGAAAAGTAGTAGTGATTAAATTAAGTATTTTTCTAAATGTGAGCAGTATTAAGGTGAAACTGAAAAGATCCTGTGGGGCTTCCAGTTACAAATCCTTTCTGCGTCCCCCTTTTCTTGTTTGTAAGAAATGTTTCATTCAGCCTCCTTGACCTTCACTGAGTTCCAAAAGGCAGGTTCAAACAGTTGTTTATCAGGGAAGCGAGGGATGTAAAAATGAAAGAGAAGCAGCAAAGAAATAATGGTGCAGCCATGGGGGAGTGTCCTGGCTCCTCAAGGAATACACATAATAATATCTTTGAGTTCTGCAGGAATTAGCACCACCAGCCACAAGAAGGATGGAGACTTCAGGCTGAGCACAGAATTCCTGGAGCACCAGCCTCTGACCCCCACCAACCCATCAGAAGAAAGTCTGCACATAGTGGAAGATAATGAAGACTTTGATCCCCTCCCTAACTGATTAAGTTTGATTAACTTTCCCTTTCTCCCTTTTAAAATTTTCATGGTTGAGCTGAAAGGTTTGGAATTGGGTTCATGGACAGGACTCTGCCTTCTCCCTGGTTGCCAGCTTCCTGAATAAAGCAAACTGTCCTTTCCAACTAATACTTGTCTCTCAAGTACTGGTTTTCCAACAGCAAGCAGCTGCACCTAACTTCGGTAACAAATGGAGAACATTAGCAGAGGTACCTAACTTTACCTGGAGGGCTATGAAAGGGTCCCCTAAGGAAATGATGTACACTAAGATCTGTAGAAAGGACTCAGTAGCTTTAACAGGTCCTTTCATCTATTTTAGACCATTGGAGGCAGAAAGAGCGCTATGTTGTCCTATCATCTTTAAGTAGTTTCTACATTTTAGCACTTATTTCTGTTAGATATATCTGAGCACATGTAGCATTTTTAGACCTCAAAGCGAATTAGTTTCTTTTTTAAGGCTTAAACTTTCAGAAGGGAAAATTCTTAATTTGGAGTTAAAAATAAGTAATGTGCTGCAAAAAAGGTAAAATCAAGGTAGATAAATACATGTGCAACCTCTAAAATATGAAGAAATAATACAAAACAGGACAAAATGAACTCTCAGTATACCGTGAAAAACTTAGATTATACATTATCAGGAACTTCCAGGAAGAAGTCATTCATTAAATGATTGGTTTCATGTTATTGAAGATCTACCATAGGTTGTATGCATGTGGGGAATTTAGGATTTCTTGTCCATCTATCATTATTCTTTGACAAATGAATATCATGCTCACTGTTAAATTCTTTAGCATCTCTCAATGTTGGTTTGGGAATTTTAGAGAGTAAAATCCGGACTTTTGTCAGAAAACCCAAGGGCAATCACAGAAATGCTGGATTGAAGAGCGAGATATTTACGATGGGGCATAAGGACTGTTCTGGTGGTTATGTGTACTGGGTTGTAAATTTTAGGAAATAACTCATGTAAGGACTGTCTGTTTATTGCCAGGGACCTTCTGGTTACCTCTACTGAAACTGTTTTGTTCAGTACTTACTGTTTTTTTCCCTGAATTGCTATAGTGAATGCCTATATGGGTTTCCCCGCTTTAATCTTGTTCTCTTTGAATATGTATTCCACTCTGGTGCCCAAGTGATCTTCAGGCCATTCTCCTGCTTAAGAATCCTCAGTCCTTTGCCCTGAGGATTACAATCAGCTTCACACAAAAATGCATCATAATTTCACTTTCTTTTCTATTTTTTTCTCTTGTTGCTGCTTTACACTAGACTTTCTGCTTAGCCAGATGAGTTACACACCTTTACAGTTAACTTTCTGCTTAGACAGATGAGTTACATACTTGTAGTTTCATTAAGAACAGTGGCATCCATAGGTCTGTTTTTTCAGTTTCCCACTTTGCTGACATCATCTCCACATGGTCTACCCTTCCATTAAGACTTGACTATAGTGTTACCTTCCAGGCTGAGCTAGGTTGTGTTTCTCCACTTCCCCCTTCCCCACCCCGCCCCAGTTTTATTAATTAATTCACTTAAATAAGAAGACACAAGAAGTTCTATACGTCAAAACCACAAAACAAAAGTCACACATTTCCTTGTGTAAAGCCATATTGTATGGTAACTTGAACACTGTTCAGCACAGTAGCTAGAATTAAACAGTACAAGTAGATACAGAAATTAAGTAGAGGATGTGGGGTGGGAGGTGGGAGGGGGCTTCGGCATTGGGAGATTGTGTTCACCTATGGCTGATTCGTGTCAATGTATGGCAAAACAAATACAGTATTGTAATTTAAAATAAATAAATAAATAAATAAATAAATAAAAATAAACAATTTCTGACACATTACTACATGTGGATGTAGGATATATTTGAGCTCAACAACTTCTGGGAAATTTACACGGCAAAGCATAAACTTTAACACATTTGGTTCAAAACTTTAATATATGCTCAGTACTAAGTGTTGATAAAAGTGTTAGTCGCCCAGTTGTGTCCAACTATTTGTGACCCCATGGAGTGAAGCCTGCCAGGCTCCTCTGTCCATGGAATTTTCCAGGAAAGAATACTGGAGTGGATTGCCATTTCCTCCTCCAGGGGATCCTCCCAGCTCAGGGATCGAACCCGAGTCTCCTGTGTCTCCTGCATTGCAGGTGGATTCTTTACCTGCTGAGCCACTGGGAACTAATGTAAAATGCAATTAATATTTAGTTTTCTGATGAGAAAATAAAAGCACATGTCACTATAAATAACATACATCAGATTTCATTACAAAAAAGACATATTTAGGCCATTGTTCAGAAGTTGATGTTAATACTGCTGCATCTTATTAGGATGAAAGCAGACCACAAGATCAACATATTATGTAATGCTATAATAAACCAGATATCAGAAGTTAATGGAGTTCGTATTTATCTTACAGAACTTAATTTTCTCCATTTAACCATAATCTGTGAAATATAGTTTTTTCCATCAAGGCTTGAGATTATTGAAGGGTTATTATTAAAGGGTTAAAGGTGTCTTCTGCTAAATAGGTTGTTTTAAATGATTCCCCTGTGAAAATGTTAAAAGTAAACTGAGTCCTCTCCCATGACAGTCTCCTACAATATAGCACTGACTAATTTAAAAGATCCAGAGTGCACCTTCAGGAGTTAGTATTATTGCAGACTTTGGTGGAAAGAAGATAAATAATAACAAAATAATACACAGAATACACGCGCACACACACACACACACACACACACATACACACCATTTCTTTTTTAAAAAAGTGAGTGGCGTTGCTTTCTTCTTTATCACCTCTTCCTTCTTCAACCTTTTTAGAAAATAAAACAAATAAAAACCCAGGAATTATTGAAAGGAACTGAAACAGCTTTATATATTGTAGGCCCCTTGTCCCCCTAATTCTTAAGAAAATTGTGCCATACACTTTAGGTGCAGATGAAACAACTGTTTTGTTGAACTGAAAGCAATGGAATAAAAATATAGAAACTTCCCTTTTCTTTGAATACTCTTTTGTGCTGCAGAAAACAATGCCTAAAGTTGAGCTCTTCCACTGACCAGTCAGGAACATCTAGGGCTCTCTTCACACTTCAAGAAGTTAGGTAGAGTCTGCAAAATCAAGGCTCTTTACCTGGGTTTACTCTCTTTTTGTGCATCCAAAATAAGAACAGGACTATTCCTGGTGTTATTATGAGAGGTTTATACGAGACAGCTCCACACTACTACATTACCATAACCTGCTTGCTGACATAGAATTCTGTGACTCACATATACTCTCTCTACATGAATGTTACTCATGCATATGAACTGCTTGAGGAAAACAATAACCAAAAGTGTGTCAGTTCTTAACCTGCAAGTTAAAGAATTTCCAAAAGAGAAACTAAACATTAATATGCCTTTAGATGGAACAGTAGCATTTCATGGCCCTAAGAGCTAACATAAATAAAAGTCCTCAGCCATTTCCAGTGAAGCTGTACTGTGCAGGTGGGCACGTGGGACTGTGCAGGCTGCCCTATAGGAGCTGGTAAGACACATTTCTCCATTTCTGTTCTCCATAATACCTTGCTCACTGGTCTACTAGGGTACTGGCCTCCAAGGGTTGGAATTATTAAATCTCTTCTCTCTTCTTATACACCATGAGTTCTTTGAGTCAAGGACTATGTCTATTCATCTTTATAGATGTAGAGCTTTGCATGTTTTCTCGAAAGTGAAAGGTATATGATTGGTGCAACTTATCAGAAACAAGTTTTATTTTTGACACTGTTTATCTGGGAAATGTATAGGGAAAATAACCTGCTTTCCTGCTTTTTTTTTGCTTTTACTTGAAAGTATACTTTTCTTAATCTTGTTACCAAAAATTCTGAGGTCTGTACTTGAGGATTATGGCTCAAATTTAGCAGAGTACAAATGGCACGTTTCTTTGCTTAAGAAGATGGTCATTGGAGTCCAAATGCTTGTGTTTGAATCTTGGATCTTTAATTTCTTAATTGTATGACTTTGAGCAAGATAACTTCTCCACCTCTTTGGTTTTCCCAGCTATAAAATAACAGTGTTTGTCACATAGAGTTGTTGGAGGATCATTTAAGATCATCTTTATTTGGCACTTAGTGTATTTGGAAGAGAGCAAACACTTAATAAATGTTAGGTTACGTATTAACAATATTCTGAGGGTCTGCCATTACTGTCCTGGGGGCTGTTTGTGGTCTTTGGAACTAGACAGAAGCATAAGACAAGGGGGTGCTAAGGATCAAGAGCAGGAACATCCAAAGGTGATAAAGGCATGACTCAATTTTCATCAAGTTACAAAGTAAAAATTTGTAGTTTCCATAAAGAAGTGAGGGACAAAGTAACTCAGGCATTTAAAAGAATTCATGTCAATGTATGGCAAAACAAATACAGCATTGTAATGTAGAATAAAGTATTAAAAAAAAATAAAAAAATAAAAAAAGAAGGAGAGATTAAGGAAGGAGAGCTTTAGCTAGAGCGAGGATTTCAATCTTGGCACTGTTGACTTCTTGAGATGGATAATTCTTTTTTATGGGGTTGGCTTGTCCTTGTAGGAGGTTTAGCAGCATTTCTGGCCTCCACCAATCAGATGCATGTAGTTCAGCCTCTAGTTGTAAAAACCAAAATGTTCCCAGAGTTTACCAACCACCTTCCAGCATGAGTGTGTGGGTGGGGAGCAGAGGAGACAAAATTGCTCCGATTTCAGAAATCTAAGCCAGGGGAATTTGCAAAAATTTAGCCTGGGTATGCTGGGAATTGTGTAGTGAAGTCAGGTCAACTATAGAAAAGTAATTTTCAAATGAATAGCAAAGATCAGAAGAAGTTTTGAAAATTCACCTTTGGGAAATTTTAAAAATCTCATTGATCTTTATCTGTCTAAAATGAATTGGGTATTGAGTTTGAGGGAGGAATGGATTTTCAGGGTTTATTGTTAACATTTGCCACTCTCAGGATACATCATCTGATGTAGTCTCAAGACATCAAAAGACTAAACAAGAATGGTAGGCATGAAAGTGTGAAGCATGGCTTCTGACACCAAGGAGCTTGTTTATTATCAAGCTTTTAAATGCAGAGGTTATATTTTATGAGACAAGTTTACAAGACACATTAAAAAGCACTAGAGAGTTAGATATGCCTCTATTTACATAATTATTGAAGACAATAAAAAGGAAACTTTTCTAAGATTAACAGCAAAATTTTCCAGGAATTTTGTGGAGGAAGGAGCATTTTCCAGACTCAGTAGTAGAGAAAGATTTTATCCAAAGTGGCATATCAGCAGTGCCTTGAAAATGGGTGGGATTTAGGTGAAAGATGGCAGGTATATCAGGAAAGTCAGTCCTGAACAAAGAAATGGAGGTAGAAAAGAACAGGGAAGGGTTAGCAGTGAAAAATCTGTGCTAGAATTGAGGGTTTGGCGAAAAGGAGGAGATAGGGCTAAAGAGATGTTTGGGTTCCGATTGTTGAAGACTGTGTATTTCCATTTATGCAAATTAGTAAAATGCTGTTTGGGGCCTTTGACATGATGCCTTTGATTCTCACCTGCTGTAAGTCACTTCAGGGACTTTGCGCAGGACTTAAGGGATAGACAAAATGCCACCTTAGACTTGGGCATACGGCTTTCTCCATAGTGTCCAGTGAATGAGTTTACTTTGATCTCATGTTCCCGTCTCTGAAACTGTGACTTTCAGAGAACCATGTGACTCATACCAGTAGAAAATGTTTCAGTTTCCAAAGCTGTGTTCTTTCTCTGCTGCTCAGATTCCCATTGCTTTTGTTATTTGGGTTGTGGCAAAGACATCCTCCTTCTAAGCAGCATCCATTGATTCTGGGCCACTTTTGGAATCATAGCAATAAGCAGAAGAAAACAACTTAAACGTGGATCACACACAACTAAATGCTAAGTTTATTATCACAGCCACTTACTGCAGTATCTAAACAGAGGTGCAGAAATCAAATCAAATGATCAACAAAATAACCCTAAAATTTAAACATATTATCAATGGCAACCAAAATCCTCTCTTTCTCTCGAATTTAAGCCCAGGTAGTTCTCTACAACTTCAAAGATGAAGATAATGCCAAATTTAAAGATATGAAATCACATCTAAAGGGATACATTTAAAAAATCTTGCCCATATTTCTTTCCTGTTATCTTTTGGACAAAAGTTCTGTGCGGGACACTCTTCCAACTTTGAATGTTTCATGTCCATTGTTTTCTCATAGGGAATGCTGAAATTGATTCTTAGAGTCCCATACGGGTAAACATGGGTCACTCACAGAATCTATGGTGATGTTTGTGTCTGAATGTGCTTGACAAAAATAGAGAGAGACAGAGAGGGAAACATAAAATACATCCACAGTCAGAAAACCACTCATGCTCAGAAATGTGCTGAGCTGTCTTAACTGAAAACTGAAATAATAATTCTAATAATTTAGACTTGAAATTTCCCATTTTGGGACTCAATTTCTAGCAGGTAAAAACTTGTTACATTTGCAGGAATATTTAAATCTTGATGGCCCATGGTCCAATTTCTTGAAGAGAAAGAAATCGATCTTTTCCTCCAAGGAAATCTGTCTCCCTAAATGCTAAAAATAAATCTTCATCTGTGTAGCCAAATGGTCTCTTATGTTCCATCAACTGAGGATCTGGGTAACATTATTTTCCTGTGGGAGGTGGGACCCCCAGGAAGAGGAGAGAGTTTCACATTTTTTTTTTTAGAAACAAATTCTGCAGCACTGGATTCCATTCCCTCTGCTGCTGCCTGTTGGTCTCCGGCTCTTTTTCTGCACTGACCACCCTCAGTCTGTTGGCCACTGCCTCTGCCGCTGGTTGTCCTGCTGGGCTGTGAATCGTCAGGGCAGTTCACACCTGCCCTTGCTGCTGCTGGCTTCCTCCAAGCCACCCACTTTTATCCACTGTGACAACACCACTCTGCTGCTTAGCAACACTGGCCAGCCAACTCCTCCCATTCTGCCCCCTCTCTGGTGAGCAGGAAAGCATCTGCCATCCTCCACAATCAGCTCTTAGTGAAGGTGTTCTCTTATACAGATTTACACTCCCAGATTTAGGACACCCAGGTCAAGTAGTGTCCAGGATACTGAATACAGCCTGATGCTCATTTTTCATTATTTTGTTCCCTTAAGGAATGAGAGGTTAACAGGCAAGAAGGCCAGGGGTCTCCAAACGGAGGAAATAGCCTGCAAGTGTCAGACATTTTATCTCTCTTAAGCGCCAGGAGGAAACAAAACTAGCGATACTTTTTCCTTCTCTATACAAATTTAAAAGGAGGTTTCTCTTAAAATTCTGTGTTGCTATAATGACACCTAGTTTCACTTAAAGTTAACCATTACCTTTTTCTTATGGAAATGTTTATCTTAAGCTATGTTAATGTACTATGTATTTGCCCCAAGCTCTGTCTTCAAGTCAGTTCCGCCTTTTGGGCTCAGACCTACCTGATAACCCAATATGTTATACTCCGATATTGTTCCTCTAATCTATGTAAATGAAACTATTTGTATGGTGATCTGCCCTTCTTCAAGATTCAAGTTAATCATTTTATGGCCCAAGATAAACCATTTAGAGCCAAAGTTATCCTAAAATACATCTTATGGGTGAGGGGCCTGGTGCCATTCTAAGTTTTGAGACATTCCTTTCTTTCATTAACAAACTGCTGATGACTATATAACATCCAGCTAAAGACTAGCAAGGGGGTACTCTTTCTACCCCCTTCTGATGCCTATGTCAGAAGCTTTCTCTATCTCCTTTATACTTTAATAAAACTTTGTTACACAAAAGCTCTGAGCGATCCAGCCTCGTCTCTGGCCCCGGATTGAATTCTTCTCCTCTGGGGGCCAAGAATCCCGGCGTCGTGATTCAACAACAACCTTTCATCTTGGGGGCTCGTCCGGGATCCTTCAGGACAAGGTAAGGATGCTTGGAGCTCTAGTTCTTTGTTCTCTTAGCGAACACGTTTTCTGCTGTGCTTTACTAACTACGGTGTGCTTGTGTGAATGAATGACATGCACTGTGCGAAGCAAGTAAGGAGCCCTGCTCTGCGGTTCCATGGTGATCTCATGTGGCTTATGGCAGAAACCTGTCGGGGTTTCTACCATCCTGCCAAGGCCAAGAGGCACCCAAGATCTCCTTTGGGAACTGACCAGAAATGGGCAAAGCGTGTGGACCGAACTCTCCTTTCTCGGTCAAACTTTTCGGTCTCTTTGACCATCTCATAACTCCTTGGGAATTAGAAGTACTAATCTAATCTATCAGGTCATACACTTTCAAGGGACTTGTGATCTATACTGTTACTGTGTACTGTGGCAAACTTGGATTGGTAGTCAAGAAAACGCCTAGCCTCGCTAGGAATAAAAAGTTTGGAAGCTAGATGGAGCTTTAGCCCAAGAACATCTCGGAGGTTAAAGGTTACTCAGATTGAGACTGCAATGGGTTTTTTTCTTTGGTAACAGGAACAAACTCAGTCTCTCCCTTTGGAGGTCACTTTTCCTTGAGGTTCTCCAACATGTCAAACACATCCCCACATGTCAAAATTCCTTGTCATTTAATTTCTGCCTTCTAGCCTCTACCTTTTGCCCCTAACAATTGATTAAGATCATGTTCCAACATCACTTAACAATTTGTGAAATTTTCCACAAAATGGTATGATATTTAGGAGCACTGTTTGCTCAAGCATACAAAGAGGCTCTAGGATCAGTTTTGCTAAATTCAAAAGCTGCCTGACTCACTCAAGATCACCAGCTACAAGGATGAAAAACTTGTATGTAGGGATTACATTTTACTTGCTGTTGGTCTCTGTACCTCAAAATGTAATCCTTCAAACAAACTATTTTTGGATAAATAGGAATCCAAAAATGCTTTATTATTTTATTATAAATTTTTATCAGGATATAGTTGCTTTACAATGTTGTGTTAATTTCTGCTTTGCAGCAAATAGAATCAGCCATAAATATACACACATTCCCCTCTTTTTGGATTTCCTTCCCACTGAGGTCACCACAGAGCACTGAGTAGAGTTCTCTGTGCTGCACAGTAGGTTCTCATTAGTTATCTATTTTATACATGCTGCTGCTGCTGCTAAGTCACTTCAGTCGTGCCCGACTCTGTGACCCCATAGACGGCAGCCCACCAGGCTCCCCTGTCCCTGAGATTTTCCAGGCAAGAACAATAGTGGTGTATATATGTCAATCCCAATCTTCAAGCATCCCACCTCCCTCCCCACTTTGAATTCCATACATTTGTTCTCTATATCTTTGTCTCAATTTCTGCTTTGTAAATAAGTTCACGTGTATTAATTTTCTAGATTCCATATATGAGTGATACTACATGATATTTTTCTCTTTTTGACTTACTTCATTCAGTATGAAAATCTCTCTTATCCATGACTCTGCAAATGGCACTATTTTGTTCCCTTTTATGCAAATATATATTGCATCTTCTATGTAAGTTTCCTTTATTCTTCTATGTAAGTTTCCTTTATTCTTAAGAAGCTTATTCTTAAGAAGCTTGTATATAGGGGTATAACAGCTTATCTATTTATCTAAGCTATTTCTCAGCTTTAGAATTGACAGAATAGTATTGGTAAGTTATGGGATAAACACAATGGAGGGAAAATATAGAAACAAGGCACCTACATCTCTTGACCCAGGACTGCGCGTGTGACAAGCTCTCTATAATTGTTGGTGGATGATGACAATGACAAGGGGGTCTTAACATTCTCTGCAGTGTGACTAACATTCAGACAGGCTTCTTTCTGACTCTGGGGTCCTGAATTCCCTTTTCTTAGTGCATTTTATTTTAGAAATTTGTAGTTGTAATTGTAAATTCTTTCTCTGTTCCCTTGAGAATTCAATCTTTTAAAAGCTTTTTGCCAGTTTTACAACCCAGGAGTATTCTCTCAAGGACCCTTTGAAAAGTTATCAGCAGCCCCATCTCCAGGCTCTGTGGGATGGTAGGTATCTGAGTTGGCTAGGGGACTTGTTTCAAGTTGTATAAATAACTCCTGTTTATTTTGTTTTGGGATAAAGCCATGTATAAGACACATTTGACTTATAATATCTTCCCAATGCCCTCCACTAATATGCTTTTCCATGAGCTCATGCTGTCCTTAGTTGTACTTGGTCATCTCTGACTCTTCCCAACCCATGGACTGTAGCCTGCCAGGCCCTCTGTCCATGGGATCCTCCAGGCAAGGAAACTGGAGCAGGTACCCATTCCCTTCCTCAGGGGATCTTCCTGACCCAGGAATCAAACTTGATTCTCTTGCATTGCAGGCAGATTCTTTTTATCATCTGAGGTATCAGAGAAGCCATGCCAGAACATATGAGCTCATGCTAGGACTTGAAAGCCCTCTCAAACTTTGTTTCAGCAGAATTGAGCTCAAACTGATTTCTGGCCTCTCTTTTCTATTGCCATAGTTAACAAAGTTTTCCTTTGTTTAATTTTTGTTCAGTGTAATCTTTGCTTTGATAATTATGATGGTTTTCTCAAATTTGAAGTTCAGGTTCAAATGATACCAGTGGAAATAAACAGGTGGAGAGAAGGGCAGTGGGCCCTATGGTTGGAGGAACTTGTTGAGTTTAGATATTTGGGATTTGAGTTGGTGATTGTAATTCAAGTGAAGATGTGCCCCTGGAAGATTGACTTGAAAGTCAGCCAGCATAGCAATGCTATTAAAGCTCTGATAATGTCATTTTTTTCTGAAGGAGCAGACACAGACAGAAGGGGTAGGGGCTATAATGGAAGCTTTGCAAAGAGTGAAGGAGCACTAACTAGGAGATGTCAGGGGAGAAGATAAAGGGGTCTCCAGTAAATAGCAGAAATAAGAATGATAAAAGAGTTTGCGTTTGAGCTGAAAGGTGATTGGCTGATTCCTATAAGAGTATTACATCAGTAAAGAGGTGATAGAAAGAACTTAAAAGGAGGAATATATAGCCAAGAATAGTATCAGAAAAAGTACACAAATCACTCGAGAATTTGGACCAAATTTAAAAAAAAGTTAAGTAGGAGCTTAAAATTCTTTTCCTAAAATAGATGACTAAAGCATTTATTAAAGATAGACTTGAAAGCATAACCAAAGAGATTGGTAATCAAGATACTAGATAGTTATTTTTGATGGATAATGATATCCAATAAGTGAATGATTTGAGTATGTGATGTGTTTAATATGTAACTTTGTTAATATGATTTCCTTGATGTGAGAACCAATTTTTGTCTTTGGAAAGGTATCTCATGAAGTTGGTCATTTATTTTTTTAACAGTACACTGAAAAAGAAAGATGAAGAAATTTTTATAACTTTGATTTTTTTAAATGGATAATTACTCATAATAGAGGGAAAGACTTCTTCCATGTCCATGAGTACATTCAGATAACTCAGGGCAAATACCTGTTAGAGAAAACTAATGGGCAAAGTGCTTTTCTTCTAGAAAGAAAGTGCTTCACACTGTAAATAAAGGGAGAGAAAGAAGGTAAATAACATTTTTGTTGAATTTTTGACTTTTAAAGACATAGTAGGAATGAAGATAATACTATGGACTCTTTGGACTGTATATGCACATTAGTTTACACTCACATAATGCTTCCTATGTGTTAGGCACTTTTAATTCATTTAACACACTAGGTCTGTGGGAAATTATTATTACTATTTCCATTTTACTCATGAGGATCTTGGCAGGTTAAGTAACCTGCTTGGCATTGCTCACCTCAGCAGGAGAATCAGACTAGAATCCAGGCAATCCAGATCCAAAATCTATGTAAACTGTACTTGACAACCTCTTGTATTGGAGACAGAAAACAGATGGTGCAAATTCCCAAAGGGGATCTGACTCTTCAAAAAATATCGATCAGCAGCACATTTGAGAGGAATTGGATCAAATTAAGTATTAAAAATGATTAAAACCAATTTTCTGCTTATGCTTTCTGTATTTCCTTTATCACATATTTTCCTTAAAAAGATGTGGATAGAAATTTGCTTAACGGCTGATCCAAGAATATTCTCACTGAGCAAGATTGGTCTCATGGAGAAAATGTTGTAAATGTTCTACTTTCTCTCATTTTCCTGATGACAAGCTCCAAAATTTTTACTTGGTTGATGAGAGTATATAACTTTTTGGGAATGTAGCAAAATTGAGTATACCACATTGCCGGAAGCCAGCGTGAGGAATCCCATCCATGACAAGGTCATGCGGCAGAGATCTGATGTGCAAGGTCGAGTCAGAGTTCAGGTTTTTCTCCTGGTATTTCCTGAGCACGTACCCCCAAAATAAGAATATGCCTGCCTTATTGTATTGTACTTTTCCACTTTTCTGACACACTCTGGAAAAATCATCTCAAGGCTTTCGTCTTCTGCATTTGAAAGTGTGTTTTAATCCAAAAAACCCTCTGATGGCTTTCTAGCCTGCCTGCAGGACTCAGCTGCGCCTGTGATTGTTTGAGGCCTCCTGACCTTGGGAGGCAGAGGAAGCTTAAAATATCCTAGGAATGTAGGGGCTTCCAAGGAGTCAAATCATTAGACTAGGACTGATTAAAGGTTTC
Organism: Nanger dama; assembly: GCA_917880005.1. NCBI lineage: Eukaryota > Metazoa > Chordata > Mammalia > Artiodactyla > Bovidae > Nanger > Nanger dama. Next base: position 40,166,815 of record CAKJTW010000009.1, on the reverse strand, counting down.
ATTTGTTGAGCCAATACTTGCTGCCAAATTTTCATATCTTTTATTTGTTGATATAGTTGGTATATAGAAAAAATAAGTAGCAACATTAGATCTTTAAGTTAAGTACCTTCTTTGTTATAACCCACTGCTCCTTTGTTCTATAGAGATGCAACTTTAGTGCTTTAAGGAGATGCAGATTAAAGAAAAACACTTCAGGGGAAACATTCATTCAAAAAGAGAGCCAAAAAGTGTTAGCAAGCCTCTTGGCCAGATATAATGTAAATCACCTGAGCTCTTTTGTATACAAAAAGATATACAGAAAGGGTCTGGACTGCTGCCCCTGCGTGACTCCTAATCTTCCATTAAGTAAAATTTAGGGTATATAAACACCTTTTGAATAATAAAGTTGGAGGGTTTTTGCACAAGCCTGGCCTCCCCCTTGTCAATTCTTTCTCTTGCTCCCTCCCTCTCCTTTTCAGGCTGACCCCTTGGAACGTGGAGGCTCACTGAGTCTACTTACTTGCCCGGGCTTCTGAGACCCCCTGATATTCAAGCGGGCACCTGTGGCCCAACGTAGATGGTGCAAGTTCCTTGTTTGGAACTTTATTGGTTTTCCAGGTAAACCAAGTTAATCAGCCTCTTTTCTCCACTAAATTTTCCTACTACACTATTTCTTTCTAATCTAATCTTATGTTAATAAGTAAATAAGTTTTCCTTGCTAATGGCATCCCCACTTTAAGGTCCTGGATTCACCAGGGCTGGACCCTGGCACCACATAAATACAATACTGAATTTATTAATAACTTTTGATGTGTGTGTGTGCACGTACTCTCAGAACTAATAGTCTACATAGCACTTTGTGTGAATTAGGATAAAATATCTTCTCTGCCTGGACAGCTTAGAAAAACAAACATAGCTGAGCAATGAGAGCCTGGTATAGCTGCACACAGGGTGTCTGGGTTTTAATGCTAGCTGTGCTTCATCCTTGTGAAAATACTCTGGTAAACTACTAGTTTCTCTGTATTTCCATTTTATCATTTGCAAATCAAGGACTTTTAGTGTTTTTTCCACAAGTAATTATGTGTATTACTAGAGGTGTTAAGAGGAGAGCATCAGTTCAGTTCAGTTCAGTTGCTCAGTCATGTCCGACTCTTTGCAACCCCATGAATCACAGCACGCCAGGCCTCCCTGTCCATCAACGACTCCCAGAGTTCACTCAGACTCACATCCATCGAGTCAGTGATGCCATCCAGCTATCACATCCTCTGCCGTCCCCTTCTCCTCCTGCCCCCAATCCCTCCCAGCATCAGAGTCTTTTCCAATGAGTGAACTCTGCACATGAGGTGGCCAAAGTACTGGAGTTTCAGCTTCAGCATCATTCCTTTCAAAGAACCCAGGGCTGATCTCCTTTATAATGGATGGGTTGGATCTCCTTGCCGTCCAAGGGACTCTCAAGAGTCTTCTTGAACACCATAGTTCAAAAGCATCAATTCTTCGGCACTCAGCCTTCTTCACAGTCCAACTCTCACACCCATACATGACCACTGGAAGAACCATAGCCTTGACTAGATGAATCTTTGTTGGCAAAGTATTATTTCTGCTTTTCAATATGTTATCTAGGTTGGTTACAACTTTGCTTCCAAGGAGTTCAGTTCAGTTCAGTTCAGTCACTCAGTCATGTCCGACTCTTTGCAACCCAAAAATCGCAGCATGCCAGGCTTCCCTGTCCATCACCATCTGCCAAAGTTTACTCAGACTCAAGTTCATTGAGTCCGTGATGCCATCCAGCCATATCATCCTCTGTCGTCCCCTTCTCCTCCTGACCCCAATCCCTCCCAGCATCAGAGTCTTTTCCAATGAGTCAACTCTTCGCATGAGGTGGCCAAAGTACTGGAGTTTGAGCTTTAGTATCATTCCTTCCAAAGAAATCCCAGGGCTGATCTTCAGAATGGACTGGTTGGATCTCCTTGCAGTCCAAGGGACTCTCAAGAGTCTTCTCCAACAGTACAGTTCAAACGCATCAATTCTTCAGTGCTCAGCCTTCTTCACAGTCCAACTCTCACATCCATACATGACCACAGGAAAAACCATAGCCTTGACTAGACAGACCTTAGTCGGCAAAGTAATGTCTCTGCTTTTGAATATACTATCTAGGTTGGTCATAACTTTTTTCCAAAGAGTAAGCGTCTTTTAATTTCATGGCTGCAGTCACCATCTGCAATGATTTGGGAGCCCCCAAAATAAAGTCTGACACTGTTTCCACTCTGTCCCCATCTATTTCCCATGAAGTGATGGGACCAGATGCCATGATCTTAGTTTTCTGAATGTTGAGCTTTAATCCAACATTTTTGCTTTCCTCTTTCACTTTCATCAAAAGGCTTTTTATTTCCTCTAAACATTCTGCCATAACGGTGGTGTCATCTGCATATCAGAGGTTATTGATATTTCTCCTGGCAATCTTGATTCCAACTTGTTCTTCTTCCAGCCCAGCGCTTCTCATGATGTATGTTAGGACCTAACTGGAGCCAGGACAGGCTCCAAGGGACAGGCTAGGTCTGAGGTTTAGGAAAGCTGAGACACTGGAAACTCCCCACAAGCAGTATAGCTTGACTAATCAGAAAAAATCCCCATAGCCCCCGCCCACACCAGACCTGAGCCAACTGGGACGAGGATGAGAATCCCCTGAGAAAGCCCGTGCGTGTGGGAATCTAGCCAATTAGTAGATGCCAAGAGACCCTTGCAACCAATCCACCCTTGCCTACTCCCTGTCTTTGTTCTAAGTCTATAGGGCTCAGGGCCCTCTTGCCTTACTCCACTGTATTGGATGTGACAGGGTGCCCTAACTCGAGTTAGTAATAAATAAATTCCCTTCTTGCTTTTGCATTGCCTTGGTGGATTTGTTCTCTCAGTTTATTCAGGGATTAGGACTCAGAGCATAACAATGTACTCTGCATAGAAGTTAAATAAGCAGGGTGACAATATACAGCCTTGACATACTCCTTTTCCTATTTGGAACCAGTCTGTTGTTCCATGTCCAGTTCTAACTATTGCTTCCTGACCTGCATATAGGTTTCTCAAGAGGCAGATCAGGTGATCTGGTATTCCCATCTCTTTCAGAATTTTCTACAGTTTATTGTGATCCACACAGTCAAAGGCTTTGGTATAGTCAATAAAGCAGAAATAGATATATTTCTGGAACTCTCTTGCTTTTTTTGATGATCCAGCAGATGTTGGCAATTTGATCTCTGTCTCCTTTGCCTTTTCTAAAACCAGCTTGAACATCTGGAATATCACGGTTTACATATTGCTGAAGCCTGGCTTGGAGAATTTTGAGCATTACTTTACTAGCGTGTGAGATGAATGCAATTGTGTGGTAGTTTGAGCACTCTTTGGCATTGCCTTTCTTTGGGATTGGAATGAAAACTGACCTTTTCCAGTCCTGTGGCCACTGCTGAGTTTTCCAAGTTTGCTGGCATATTGAGTGCAGTACTTTCACAGCATCATCCTTTAGGATTTGAAAGAGCTCAACTGGAATTCCATCACCTCCACTAGTTTTGTTCATAGTGATGCTTTCTAAGGCCCACTTGACTTCACATTACAGGATGTCTGGCTCTAGGAGAATGATCACATCATCGTGATTATCGTGGTCTTGAAGATCTTTTTGTACAGTTCTTCCATGTATTCTTGCCACCTCTTCTTAATATCTTCTGCTTCTGTTAGGTCCATACCATTTCTGTCCTTTACTGAGCCCATCTTTGCATGAAATGTTCCCTTGGTATCTCTACTTTTCTTGAAGAGATCTCTAGTCTTTCCCCTTCTGTTGTTTTCCTCTATTTCTTTGCATTGATCACTGAGGAAGGCTTTCTTATCTATTCCTGCTACTCTTTGGAACTCTGCATTCAGATGCTTATATCTTTCCTTTTCTCCTTTGCTTTTCGCCTCTCTTCTTTTCACAGCTATTTGTAAGGCCTCCCCAGACAGCCATTTTTTGCATTTCTTTTCCATGGGGATGTTCTTGATCCTTGTCTCTTGTACAATGTTATGCACCTCTGTCCATAGTTCATCAGGCACTCTATCTATCAGATCTAGGCCCCTAAATCTATTTCTCACTTCCAGTCTATAATCATAAGGAATTTTATCTAGGTCATCCCTGAATGGTCTAGTGGTTTTCCCTACTTTCTTCAATTTAAGTCTTAATTTGGCAATATAGAGTTCATGATCTAAGCCACAGTCAGCTCCCGGTCTTGTTTTTGTTGATTGTATAGAGCTTCTCCATCTTCAGCTGCAAAAATATAATCAATCTGATTTTGATGTTGACCATCTGGTGATGTCCATGTGTAGAGTCTTCTCTTGTGTTGTTGGAAGAGGGTGTTTGCTATGACCAGTGCATTTTCTTGGCAAAAACTCTATTGGTCTTTCCTCTATTTCATTCAGTATTCCAAGGCCAAATTTGCCTGTTACTCCAGGAGAGCATATTTCATAGAAAACTTTAACTAAACATTAGTTATTTGTCTTTTGTTAAATTATATATGGAATTAGTTTGAAGTAGTGTTTTTCCTACTTTCTTATTGAGCTTTTTCCACTCATACTTAGTATCTGATTTTATCTTCATTAGACACATTTTTGAATCAGTTAAAACAGTGTTTCAGGGGCCTATACCTTGAAACCCAAATTGAGACACAGGACAGTTTTTATGTTTGAAGTTTTCATAGAAAATTTTATCCCAAGCCAACATTACTGCTCACAGAATATAATGACATGTTTTTTCCCATTCTTTTGAGTGTGAGAAAACTTTACAATGTAACTATTTTATGTCTTCCTTTCTTTCTTTTTCATTTTTAAAATGGAAAATAATCAGTTTATTCTGTTTAATGGTATTTACTAAACACACACCCACAAACATAGGTGTACAGGTACACACACATATATAGGTATAAATACATATGTGCTGCTCTGTGCTAAGTCCTTTCAGTCATGTCCAACTCTTTGCAAAGCTATGGACTATAGCCCAATGGCTCCTCTGTTCATGGGATTATCCAGACAAGAATACTGGAGTTGATTGCCATGCCCTTCTCCAGGGGATCTTCCGAACCCAGAGATGGAACTTGGTCTCTTTATGTCTCATGTATTGGCAGACAAATTCTTTACTTCTAGCACCACCTGCGAAGCCCATAAACACACATTTATGCAGTTAATTTGCATTAATTATGTTCTAGAAAATCTGGTTTATTTTCTAAAGGGCTGTTTGAAGCATTTGTAAACAGTGACATCCAATGTTCCTTGTTATGAATCCATATCCAAGGAGTAATGATTAAATCTGAGGTTTCTATTCTTCTTATGAAGGAGAATCTCTTTTTCTCTCTCTTTTTCTTTTTAATGTCAGATGACTCAGAAAGAATCACAAAGTGGCATTGATTGAGGTCATTTTTGGCTAATGTGTCTTCTTCAAACAGTATTTTATGGTTCAAACCAAAGAAACTTAGAGAGCCTTTCATATTTGATTATACGTTCAGAAAAATTTTCCAGCTGTATTTTTACATTGACAATCTGCTAAGGTACATAAGGAGACCCTAAGAGCCATGCTCTAGGGAAAATAGATGGGTTTAAAATTTTCCTACTAGGAGTAGGGGGTCCTGTTCCTTGAAAGTTGGTACAAAACACTACATTTTACATAGAAAACAAGGTTATGGCTAACAAAGGGGAAGAAAAGGGAGGAACAAATTTGGAGTTTGGGATTAACAGGTATACACTACTACATATAAAATAGATAACCAACAAGAATGTAATGTATCGCACAAGAAATGCTTGTGCATTGAATATATTCAGTACCTTGTATAATCTATAATGTAAAGGAATTTGACCAATTGTGTGTGTGTGTATAACTAAATCACTTTGTTGTATACCTGAAAGTAGCACAACATGGTAAGTCAGTTATAATTCAATTCTAAAAAAATAAAAAGAAATATTGGAAAACACTTCAAATCATGTGTGCCTAGACCTTGTTTTATTGTTTATTTATAACTATTAATATTATTGCTTACTGTAAAATGTAATAGGCATTTTAAAAACGTCCATTAAGTCTTAAAGTGTACTCTCAGGTTTAACTGCATACAGGCCTACCACATAGAAGCACCATTTCTTGGAGATGGGGCCTAAGAATGTGCATTTTAAGAGGGTCTTTGAATCCAAAATGTTTTTATCCACACTAAAGTATGAGTGGTTTTGCTCTGTATAATAGAGGATATGTGTAGTAGAAAAGAATAAAAAGAATAGCGGGAGAAAAAGAGAGCAGAAATTCACTAGCTAATTAAGACAGGGAAATGGGAATTAGAAAAAAGCTACTGAAGATGAACAGGACCTGAGGGGGATTCCCAGGGACAGGCCCTGGTGTCCCTGCCTCTTACTTATAAGAAAGCTTTCACCTTCCCTGAGTTCCAAAGGGCACATTTAGAGAAGTGAGAAGATGCAGAAGCAAAGGAAAACGGTCAAGCAAGAAAAAGAGTAACTGTTTAGCCATTAAACAAAGTCAAGGATCTTCACTTTTTCCTCAAGGGCTATAATATCTTGAATCATATTCTTGAGTTTTGCAGAAATTGAAACCCCTTCCATGTGCATGCTGACCACCAACACGTTGACTCCAGACCAGCTGGAGTCAGAAAGTTGATGGTTGAGATTCCCCTAAACACCCACCCTGGGATCTCAATATCAACCAGTCAGAGAACTGTGCATGAGCTGATCACTTCCTTAAAGCCCCCTGGTTCACACTGCCTTTGAAAATGCATTCCTGAAACCTTTTGGTGAGTTTGGGTCTGTTGAGCATGAGCTGCCCATTCTTCTTGCTGGGCCCTGCAATAAATGTTGCACTTTTCTTTACCACAACCCAGTGTTAGTAGATTGGAATTGCTGTGCACTGTGTGTTGGGTGAGTGAATCTCAGTTTGACTTGGCAACACTAGTAGAGACTGCTTTTAATGAAATGTTTATTGTGCTGCATTAGTCTGGGTTTCCCAGTGAAACAAAAGCAATAGGATGTCTACCTACCTACTTATCTATCTAATCATCTAATGAGAAAGAAAGAGAGAGATTTATTAGAAGAAATTAGCTCATGTGATTTTGTAGGATGAGAAGTCCAAGTTGGAGATGTAAGAGAGCTTTTGTTGTTTTCAGTCACTAAGTTGAGTCCAATGTTTTGTGACCCCATGGACTGCAGTATGCCAATCTTCCCTGTCCTTCACTGTCTCCTGGAGTTTGCTCAAACTCATGCCCACTAATTCAGTGATGCCATCCAACAATCTTATACTCTGTTGTCCTCTTCTCTTCCTGCCCACAACCTTTCTCAGGATCAGGGTCTTTTTCAGTAAGTTGGCTCTTCAAATCAGGTGGCCAAAGTACCAAAGCTTTAGCTTCATCATCAGTCCTTCTAATGAATATTCAGGACTGATTTCCTTTAGGATTGACTGGCTTGATTGCCTTGTTGTCCAAGGGACCTCCAAAAGAGTCTTCTCCAGCACCACAATTAGAAAGCATCAATTTTTTGGCACTTAGCCTTCTTTATGGTGCAACTCTCACATTCGTACATGAGTACTGAGAAAACCATAGCTTTGACTATTCCGACCTTTGTTGACAAAGTATTGTCTCTGCTTTTTAATATACTGTGTAGGTTTGTCAGAGCTTCTATTCCAAGGAGCAAGTGTCTTTTAATTTCATGGCTGCAATCACTGTCTTCAGTGATTTTGAAACCCAAGAAAATAAAATATGCCACTGTTTCCAGCTGATGACCATTCAAATCTGAGGGCCTGAGAACCAGAGGAGCCAATGATGTTAGTTGGAGTCTGAGGAGTTCTGATTCTAAAGTCAGAAGACAACCAATGTCTCAGGTTGAAGAAAATCAGGCAGGGTGAGAAAAATTTTTTTTTCTCAGCTTACTGAAGTAAGGCTTTTAATAGACTGGAGGAGGCCCATCTTCACCTGGGGGAAAAATGCTTTATTGAGCTTATATATTCAAATGTTAATCTCACCCACAAATACCCTCATAGATATACTCAGACAATGTTTAACCAACACCTGGGAAATTTTAGGCTGACACATAAAATTAGCATCACAGGTGTGATGATGCCTCTTGCTCCCATGCATTTCTTCAACTTTCAGTGGAATGCTGAGATGCCACAATTTTATGTGCTTGTTGTGCTAGAAGTTCTTTAGAAGTCAGGAAGCTCTGCTTTGACCAGGTGAGAGGAATTCTAAACTTCTCTCTCTGCAGTAGGTGGTCAATTGGCCATTGGGTTATATGCTATGTATGAACTCTGAATACATGATTTGATGTGTTCAAATACTATTACCTATTGTGCTAAGTTGCTTCAGTCATGTCTGGCTCTTTGTGACCCTATGGACTGTAGCCTGATGGGCTCCTCTGTCTATGGGATTTTCCAGGCAAGAATATTGGAGTGGGTTGCCATTCCTTCTTCCAGAGGATCTTCCTGACCCAGGGATTCAACCTGGGTCTTAGGCATCACAGGTGGATCCTTTACCACTAAGCCATCTGGGAAACCCATACAAATATGATTTTTGTTTCTGTTCTTAGAGAGTTTACACTCTGGTAGGATAGGAAAACTCTTAGTAAAAGATACTATGGCCAGAATTAGAAGTAAAAAGAAAATAAATGCTAATCACAGTTTTCAGAAAGGATGAATGGCCAAATACATGAAGAAGGAAGATTATGATAACAAAGACATAAAAATTCATAAAGGGATTATGTCATGTATTGGATGATATTAGACAACCATTTTTACTACTCCAGAACTTCTGCTATGCTTTCATACAAAAGATACACAAATGACATATGTTCCTGAAGATCACAGAAACATGTTTGACAATACTGTCAAATGGTCAGTTTGTAATTCACATACTTGATCTTCTCTTTCTTATTCCCATTTTCTCATAACAGACCCCTCCCTCACTTACATGGGTCCAGTGCCCCAGTTTTTCTGTCTTTTCTTTTATTCTGTTTTAAGTTCTTTTAATGCAGTGTTTGATAGATTAAACTTTACTGCAAATGAACTTCACTAATTTCACTCCTATTGGAAATCATTTAGCTGGCCACAGATGACCAAGTTGGGGTGGGAGAGTCTAGGAGTAATAACATAGAGAGATTGGGAGTTACATGTCCTTGTCTACTTTCCTCTCCCTTTAACCCTAGCCTGAGACTTTCCAAAGAGAATGTTGATCTTTCCTTGACTAATGTCAAGAGAAAATTGCACCAGATACAGTTAAACAGACAAAGAAGACTGTATTTAAGACTATTGAAATAGGAGTGAAGATCATTCCATTAGGGAGAAAGACTGAACTTAACCCTGAGTACAAGGCCAGTTTGGTGAGAGAGTTACTGAATGGAAGCTACTAAGAGCAACTTTGTTTAATATAGAGGGAAGGATGAGAGGAACTTGCTTGGATATTAAAGGCTGAAAGAATTCTTGCTGAACAGGCTCAGTAGGATTATTGCTAAAACTAGTTTCAGTAGGATTCTTTGCTCAACATAGGCCCAGTTGACACAAGTCAAGTCCTAGCTGAAAAGAGCTCCGAGAGGAGCCTGATTAAAGTTTAAGAATAGACGAAGTCTTTTGTATTATTGAAAAAAGAGAAGTTCTTGTCAACAGTTTGAGTTGTTGAGTGCAGCTGAAAGGTATGAGACAAATGAATAGTATAATTTCCAGACTTCATTTGGCCAAAACTTTAGGTGTTTGAAGTTCTCTTCTTTCTCTTCAGTAGCAATTGTCACAGTAACTATCACTTCCATATAGTCCTATGAGCTAGTACATTTCACCTTCACAACATTTCCATGGGTCCCTCTACCATCTCTTAGTCATATATGAGATAAATGGAGCCTAGTGATGTGGAGTCTATTAGCCAACATCACACAGCTGAGGGGTGGAATTCAGATATTGTGAGGGTCCTACTTGACCAAGGCAGGTTCCCAATGCCCCATCCCTCCTAGATCCCTTCTCTCTTTTGTGGAGAAGAGTCCTTGATTTTAGTCTATTCTCCCATCTGTGTCTGGGTCTCCACAACATTCTTCTCTGCAACATGGCAACCACCAAGACTGCTGGGAAAGCCCTCCACAGCCAATGGATCAATCTGAACTCTTTACATACTAGTAAATCCCACAGAAAAGCATGATGCGGTACAGAAAGTATCTCCTTTAAATGGGAAAGCAAGAAGACATCGTAATTGCATTCCTGACTTTTGAACTATTACCTATAAATGTGTATGTCAATGTATTTGAATTCTACATTGAATAAAACAACAGGAAAGTAGGTAAACATTGAGGGAGATTAATGATACTGAAGAACTAATAACTTAAAAAGAGAAAAAGTGTTATTAAAATTTGAATTGTCAAAGAAAGTAATATCAAATCCCAAATTGGTTACTCTGAATGCTGTATATACAAAGAATCAAGATCTTTATTTAAGGAGGAAGGACCTTGGAGTTGTCTTTGTAAATAACTAAATGGCAGGATTTCATGTGCACTCAGATAATTGCTCTGGGAAGTATAAAAAGCTTTTTAAAGAATGATATGTAAAATACTTTTATTTGCCCCTGATTTCATAAAAATTACAAAAGTAGTTTAGATAAATGAAGGAACAAAACCATGCATGCTCAGATTAAGCTTTATATGAGCCTCAGAGAAATAAGATTCAATCTCATTTTTGTCATTTTGAAAGTGTGCCTCTCTCCTTTTTTTCCCTCTCTTCTTTCATTTCTAAAGGATAGTCAAGAAATGGCTTAAATTTGTTCACCTGAAAGCTGGGTTAGAATCTGGAGATGAACCATTTTGCTGAAATCACTATTTGCAGAAATATACAACTCCATAGCTAGGTGAAGATATTCTTGTCATGATGGAAAGGAGGTGTGACACAGCAGGAAGGCAAGGGTTGCCATGGTCACAGCCAAGACCTTCAGACAGTACAAATACTTCAGGAGAGTTGGCCTGCCAGTATAGGTGTAGCTACTGATCTTTTCATAGCCACAATGGATGACATTCCCCAGGGAAGTTCAAGTGCTCACCGTGAGGGGCTTTCACGTCTTCGTGGATTCAGGTTTGATTTGGCAAAATAATCCTGTAGCACTTGATTTTAACCTTGTGTTTTAAAGTCAAAGCAACTGACATGGGTTGAGAACACATCTGGTGTTTGGGGTTTTGAATACATTAATTACTCTTACTTGTTCTGTTACTGAATCAGACTTGGGTCCAGTTACCTGTGCAGTAGAGCCAGTCTACTGATACTTGTTTGTGGTAAAGGATCGTGCAGTGTTTATTGCAGGTACCAAACAAGGAGTTCAGACAGCTAGTACTTAAACGGTCTGAACTCCTGAAAGCTTTTAAGGAGAAAGGGGAGTTGTGGGCAGTGTGATCAACATGTGGACATTGTTCTGATTTGGTGGTGGTGAGGAAATTGGGAGTCATCATCATTAACACTCTGGTTCCAACTAGTATGGGGTCTACATGATTGCAGACAGCATTCAGTTAACGTCTTTATCTGGTGGGGGTTGAGTATTTGCAAAACAGCTCAAAGGACATGGCTCAGAATACCTATAGCCCTTGAGAAGGAACTAATCGTCTTTGACTTTAAGACAAAACTATTATTATTTTGTCTTGTTTGATTATTTTCCTTTGTTTCTGCATTTTCTACCTTCTCTGATTAATTATTTTTGACTAGTTTTAGACAAAAGGCAGGCAGAAGTCTGTTATGGGAAGGTTCCATAGGGTCCTGCTTAGTTATAGTTTTAGCAGAGGAAAGCTTTGTTGTTCAGTCACTTAGGCATTTCCAACACTACTCTTTGTTATTCCATGGACTGCATCCTGTCAGGCTTCCCTATCATTCACTATCTCCCAAAGTTTGCTCAAACTCACGTCCATTGAGTCAACGATGCCATGCAAACATCTCATCCTCTGTCATCCCCTTTTCTTCCTCTTCTCAATCTTTCCTTGCATCAGTGTCTTTTCCAGTGAATTGGCTCTTCAAATCAGGTGGCCAAACTGATGGGGCTTCAGCTTCAGCATCAGTCCTTCCAATGAATATCCAGGGTGGATTTCCTTTAAGATTGATTGGTTTGATCTCCTTGCTGTCCAAGGGACTCCCCAGAGTCTTCTCCAGTACCACAGTTTGAAAGCCTAAATTCCTCAGTGCTCAGCCTTCTTTATGGTCCAACTTTCACATCTCTACATGATTACTGGAAAAAGATAGCTTTGACTATACAGACCTTAGTTGGCAAAGTGATATCTCTGTTTTTAATATGCAGTCTAGGTTTGTCATAGATTTTCTTCCAAGGAACAAGCATCTTTTAATTTCATGCCTGCAATCACTGTCCATAGTGATTTTGGAGTCGAAGAAAACAAAGTCTGTCATTATTTCCATTTCCCCCATCTATTTGCCATGAAGAGATGCTATCTGGTGTTTAATTGGGTTCTGGAGTCAGATCACCAGGGTTTCAATGTGGGTTGAAGTATTTTTTAACATGTCTGATTCTATTCTACTTTTCTGTGCCTCATTTTCACTTCCACAAAATGGAGGGTGACACCATTCCCTCTCTCATGGAGGCTTTTGATCAGGATTAAGTGAGGTAGCAGGAAACATTTCAAACTCTTCTTGACACATACATGCTCAGTGAAAGTTGGTTAATGTTTTCTAAAATGAGCAATGAATTGAGCTATTCAGATTCAAATAAAGTTTATTTTCTAAAAAATATTGAATTCATAAGTTTTTGTGATTTTAAAATATATGGAACTCAGCAGAGAGTTTGTGTATATGTGTACGTGCGTTGGATGTTGGTTGAGTGTAGACAATGCAAATCCAGGCACTGCTGATTAGCTCTGTGGTATTGAGAATAGGAAAAACTAGGGTCACAGCTAAGGAATACTAGTTTCCCTATAATGTATTTTATTTTTTTTTAAATTCTAGTTCTAGAGTTAGAGATTTTCTTTAATATTTCTTTCCACTGTAAGTGGGGCATGGAATGAGGTTGTCCTTTGAGAAAGCACAATTTTGGTGAGATATTTATGCCCCTAAATTTTATCTAAGAAGAGTTTAATTCTTTGACCAATTCCCCTACTAATACAACACAGAGAGAAGAACATGAGCAGGGTCAGCACAATATAGCTTATTAAGGATTTCAGTTGTTGGTCCATGAAATTGGAGGACACTAAAGAGCCTCCTCTGAAGTTTGTGGTAGGACTTTGGATTAAGGATAGAGGTTCTCACTAGCAATCTTTCTCCCTTTCTCAAGAGAGGTTATATCTACCAAGCAAGGACTGGTTTCTTATCCTGCAAATTGTGTTTCAGCTAAGCAGATCTGACTTCACTGTAGCCATCAGTAGGCTTAAAAGTGATACACTCAATGCTTTCTATTTAACTAGGAATGAACAGGAGGGAGCTAGGAACAAATTGAGTTATTTTTCTTGCAGATTAGAAAGCACTGTTGTTGTTAGTCAATGTTCTGTTCTTGTCATATATTTGCCTGTTTCTCAGGGGTCCCTTTCTTCTACCTCTTTCTCACATTAGGATACTGTTGGAAGAGTACAGCAGTATAGTGTTGTTTGAAATTAGGTTCTTACACATTATTATTACTATGTGATTCTCGACCTTAATGAGGCACAACCTCAAACCTTATCTACAAGACACATATATTATAGCCAAAGTAATGCATAAATTTGCATAAGGTAATATACAATATTTGGCAATTTTAAATCTTAATTTTCAATGGCTACCATACATTTCTTAATATCCCCAAAGCTATAATGTCAAAATATCAGTGGAGATGAAAATGTTAGTGATAGAATATGTAGAATTGTAGTATTCTTAGATTTTATTCTTAGTTTTATATGTGCTTCTTTATTTGAATTTCACCCATAACTCATACATTATTTTATTCCTCTGGCCTGGTTTCATGGCCCTCTAATTTATTCTACTCTTCTTCTAATTCCAAGAAGACAGCACCTATTCATTTCATTGATTTTGACCATCACATCCACTTTTTGACTATTCTTAGGGATTTGGTTCTGCTCTTAGACATGAAATGCTTCAAGGAAATAGCGTTGCTTACCTTCTACTTTGAGATCTTTTGTTTTTCAAACAGTTCTCTCTTCATGGGGCAAGGATAAGGGGGTGAGCTGAGGAAGGTACCACTTGTATTATATTTTAGCTCCAAAGTGAGATTGCCTTTTTATTGAGCTGTAAGAACCTAAAGCTGAAACTCCAGTACTTTGGCCACCTCATGCGAAGAGTTGACTCATTGGAAAAGACTCTGATACTGGGAGGGATTGGGGGCAGGAGGAGAAGGGGATAACAGAGGATGAGATGGCTGGATGGCATCACTGACTCGATGTGAGTCTGAGTGAACTCCAGGAGTTGGTGATGGACAGGGAGGCCTGGCGTGCTGCGATTCATGGGGTTGCAAAGAGTTGGACACGACTGAGCAACTGAACTGAACTGAAGAACCTATATTGTTAGTCCTTTTTCAAATATTTTCTCTAAATTTATGACTTGCCCTTTTATTTTCTTCTCAATATAGTATAAAGAACAAAAGTTTTAAACTTTAAGTGTAACTTATTAATTATTTTCTTTGATGTCTTTTTGTACACTATTTAAAACACCATTGTCTAACTTAAGGTTGCCAAGATTTTTATGCTATGCTGTCTTTTAGAAATGTGATAATTTAAGCTTCTATATTTCAGCTTATGATTAGTGTTTTTATATAATGTCAGAGAATGGTTGAGGCTTTTGTTTTTCAAATAAGGTTGTCTCATTGTTCTAGCCCAGTTTATTGAAAGGACTCTCATTTCCCCGTTTAGTTGCATTGACATCTCTGTTGAATTCCTTGACAAGGTGCCTGTGTATCTATTTCTGGACCCACTGTTAGTTTGCATTGAATTACATGTCTATTTTTATGTCAGCATCACACTTTCTTGATTACAGTCTTGTAATATGTTTTAAAATTAGTATAAGTCCTCCAATTTTGTTCATTACTTTTAAAGATCACTTTGGTTTCTTTAGGTCTTATTAAAAGGTTGTGGCTATGGGCTATGAGCTATGCCGGGATTTGTGACCTCTGGAGGAAAGGATTTCAATCCAGGGCTAGAGACGAGGCTTGATCACTTGATGCTTTTGTGTAATAAAGTTTTATTAAAGTATAAAAGGGATAGATGGAGCTTCTGACATAGACATCAGAAGGGGGCAGAAACAGTGCCCTTTTTGCCAGTTTTTAGCAAGGAGTTACATATCTGTTAGTAAATTGCTAATCAGATAAAGAATAACCTCAAAACTAAGAGAGTTGCACCAGGCCCTTCTCCCACAACATGAGTTCTCAGATAGCACTAGCACAGGGTGAGTCATTCCTGAGCCATAAAACAATTGAGATGAATCTTAAAGAAAGGCAGATTTCCAAGCAAATCCATAGTTTCATTAACATAGTTTAAGAGAACATTTCCATGAGTTAGACCTACTGGTTTGTTGAGCCATTACAATTCAAAGTTTCAGTCTTAAACAGAACAGATTTGAAGAAAGGCAGATTCCAAGGCAAATACATAGTTCATTAACAAAGCTTAAGAAAAACATTTCCAAAAAACAAAAAACAAAAAACAAAAAAACCACACATGGGTTAGCTCAAGGTTTGAGAAAGTTAACTTCAGGCAGAACCTGATGTTGTCATGACAACACAGAATTTAAAAGAAAGCTTCTTTTAATTTTGTATAGAGAAGGTAAAAAAAAACCCAAAAACCCACACACAAAAACCTCTGCCACTTGCAGTTTATTTCCTCTGCTTGTGGACCCCTAGCCTTCCTACATGTTCCCCCCTCGTTATGTACTTGCACATAACTGTTAGAGTCAGATGGCGTATTCCTATTAAAAACCTGTTGGCATTTTGTTTGAGATTGTGTTAAACCTGTACATCAACTCAGGTAAAATAAAATCTTAATAATAATTGATGTGAACTGTGAAGATGTCTCTTCTTTAAATTTTCTCATCAATATTTTATAGTTCTCAGTGTACAGGTATGACATATTTGTCAAAGTTTATTCTTATATATTTCAAATTTTTCATACTTTTGTAAATGATACAGTTTAAAATTTTAATTTGATTACTTATTGCTGGGAAAGAAATGGCACCCCACTCCAGTACTCTTGCCTGATAAATCCCATGGTTGGAGGAGCCTGGTAGGCTGCAGTCCATGGAGTCACTAAGAGTCAGGCATGACTGAGTGACTTCACTTTCACTTTTCATTTTCATGCATTGGAGAAGGAATGGCAACGCACTCCAGTGTTCTTGCCTGGAGATCCTAGGGACCGGGAGCCTAGTGGGCTGCTGTCTCTGGGGTTGCGCAGAGTCAGAAAAAGACTGAAGCAACTTAGCAGCAGTAGCAGCATTCAGTTCAGTTCAGTTCAGTTCCTCAGTCGTGTCCAACTCTTTGCGACCCCATGAATCACAGCACGCCAGGCCTCCTTGTCCATCACCAACTCCTGGAGTTCACTCAGATTCACATCCATCGAGTCAGTGATGCCATCTAGCCATCTCATCCTCTGTCACCCCCTTCTCCTCCTGCCCCCACCCCCTCCCAGCATCAGAGTTTCTTACAATGAGTCAACTCTTCGCATGAAGTGGCCAAAGGACTGGAGTTTCAGCTTTAGCATCATTCCTTCCAAAGAAATCCCAGGGCTGATCTCCTTCAGAATGGACTGGCTGGATCTCCTTGTAGTCCAAGGGACTCTCAAGAGTTGTCTCCAACACCACAGTTCAAAAGCATCAATTCTTCGGCACTCAGCCTTCTTCACAGTCCAACTCTCACATCCATACATGACCACAGGAAAAACCATAGCCTTGACTAGATGGACCTAGTCGGCAAAGTAATGTCTCTGCTTTTGAATATGCTATCTAGGTTGGTCATAACTTTTCTTCTAAAGAGTAAGCGTCTTTTAATTTCATGGCTGCAGTCACCATCTGCAATGATTTTGGAGCCCCCAAAATAAAATCTGACACTGTTTCCGATGTTTCCCCATCTATTTGCCATGAAGTGATGGGACCGGATGCTATGATATTTGTTTTCTGAATGTTGAGCTTTAAGCCAACTTTTTCACTTTCCACTTTCACTTTCATCAAGAGGCTTTTAGTTCCTCTTCACTTTCTGCCATAAGGGTAGTGTCATCTGCATATCAGAGGTTATTGATATTTCTCCTGGCAATCTTGACTCCAGCTTGTGTTTCTTCCAGTCCAGAGTTTCTCATGATGTACTTTGCATAGAAGTTAAAGAAGCAGGATGACAATATACAGCCTTGACGTACTCCTTTTCCTATTTGGAACCAGTCTGTTGTTCCATGTTCAGTTCTAACTGTTGCTTCCTGACCTGCATACAGATTTCTCAAGAGACAGGTCAGGTGGTCTGGTATTCCCATTTCTTTCAGAATTTTCCAGCAGCATTGCTAGTTTGTAAAGCTATAATTGGTTTTTGTTTATTGATTTTGTAAACCTTACTAAACTCTTGCTAATTCTAGTAGATTTTTGGAAATTCCTTAAGATGTTTTACATAGAGGACCATGTTATTGCCGGAAGGGGGACCCCTTCCAGGGCCTGAAACTGTGCTCTTGTCTAACACTCAGAAATGAATTGTCTGAGGAGACACATGTGCTGACAAAGCAAGAGATTTTATTGGGAAAGGGCACTCGGGTGGAGAGCAGTAGGGTAAGGGAACCCAGGAGAACAGCTCTGCCATGTGGCTTGTGGTCTCGGGTTTTATGGTGATGGGATTAGTTTCCGGGTGGTCTTTGGCCAATCATTCTAATTCAGAGTCTTTCCTGGTGCTGCACGCATTGCTCAGCCAATTTGGATGCTAGTGAGAGGGATTCTGGGAAGTGGACGGACATGCAGTGTCTTCTTTTGACCTTTCCCGAACTCTTCTGGTTGGTGGTAGCTTATTAGCTCTGTATTCCTTATCAGGATCTCCTGTCATAAAACAACTCATGCGAATGGTTACTCTGGTGCCTGGCCAGGGTGGGCAGTTTCAGTTAGTGTGCTTCCCCAAACAATGTCATCTGTAAGTTTTCTTTTTCCTCCAATCTGTTTTTCTTTTTCTTTTTAAAAATTTCCTTCTTTATTATACTGCTGTGGGCTGCCAGTATAGTGTTAAATTAAATTATCAGAATGATTTAGTGAATTTTATGTTGTCTGGTTCTGGAATTTTTGTATTCTTTCACGGATTTTTGAAGCTTATCCTATAATTTACCTAAGTTCTTTAAAAACAGCAGAGTAACCTTTAGCCCAGAACTAATTTGGCTCTATTATGGTTTGAATACATAACCAGTTGCCTCATACATAAAGAGATTTCTACACTCTAGCTGTTGGAAAGATGGATTATTTCCAGCCTACAATGATGTCTGGAATTGTTTCACCAACCTCTGGTAGTTGCTTCACATGCAAGTGCTAAAAAGTGTTCAGTTGACTATTGTAAAATAGTTCTGAAATGAACTTTTGGGTGCACTTGTCTTTTTGAATTATGTGTTTTCCAAGTGGTATCACTCTAAGTCAACTGACAGTTGAATGGATAAAGAAAATTTGGTACATATATACAATGGAATATTATTCAGCCATTAAAAGGAACAAAACTGGATCCTTTGTAAAGACATGGATGGACCTAGAAACTGTCCTACAGAGTGAAGTAAGTCAAAAAGAGAAAACAAATATTGTAAGTTAATGCATATATGTGAAATCTAGAAAAAGGTATAGATAATGATATTTGCAAAGCATAAATAGAGACACAGACAGAGAACAAACATATCGATACCAAGGGGTACAGGGGGGCTAAATTGGGAGGTTGGGATTGACACATATATACTATTGATACCATGTATGAAATAGATAACTAACAATAATCTATTGCTTAGCACATGTGCACTAAGTCACTTCAGTCATGTCAGACTCTGACCTTATGGACTAGCCTGCCAGGCTCCTCTGTCTATGGGATTCTCCAGGCAAGAATTCTGGAGTGGGTTGCCATTTTCTTCTCCAGGGCATTTTCCACACCCAGGAATCAAACCCGTGTGTCTCATGTCTCCTGCCCTGACAAGCGGGTTCTTTACCACTAGGGCCACCTAGGAAGCTATAGCACAGGGAACTCTACTCAGTGTTTTGTGGTGACCTAAATGGCAAAGAAATAAAAAGAAAGAGGAGATATATGTATACATTTGATGGATTCACTTTACTATGTAGCAGAAACTGATATACCAGTGCAAAATGACTATACTCTGATAAAAATTAATTTTAAAAAGCACTCAGCTGAGGACTCAAGAGAAACTCCTTGCATATTTTTAGAATTCACTCTCTCTCTCTGTATGGCTCCCTGTTTTTTTTATGCTGATCTACAAACGTTAGCTTCTTTGGACCCCACAAACTCTCAGCTCAATTTCTTCAATTCAGGAGGACATTCATTATCTGTTTGGTTTCTACTATTCTGAGGCCTAGGAACTCTGCAGATCATAGGCTGGAGAAGTTTCAGGTCTCACTTCATTTATTTCCCTTTTCTCTGAAATCACTGATTTGAGATGACTTTTGTCCAAAGCTGAAAGCTGTTGTTTTGTACATTTTGTTTATTTTAAATTGTTTATGGTGATAGAACAAACTGATTTGTGTTAATTCATCATGGCCAGAAGCAAGAGTCTAAGGTATAATTTGAGTTCATAAAATTAGTCAAACTTATCAGGACTAATTCAGTTGACTCATTCAGACTCATTTGGAAACAGAAACCCTATCTGACTTCCTGAAATAGCTAATCTATGGAAAAGCTCACCTAAGTGGGAAGTAAAATGTATATTTCACAATACAGAGGTTTAAAACTCTGATGAGAACAACCCTCTCTTTTTTCATCATATCTGTTTGCTTTCATGTATTATCTTGGCTTCATTTTCAGAAAACGTTTTTTTTTTTTCATGGAGTGTAAACATGGTCTGGCAGCTTTAATCTTATGTGACACTTAGACTGCTGTTCTCAGAAGAGTTATTTTTCCAAATAACTCTTAATATTATTTGAGGGCATTCTAATTGGCCTATAAAGAAGGCTGAGCACTGAAGGACTGATGCTTTAGAACTGTGGTGTTGGAGAAGACTCTAGAGAGTCCCTTGGACTTCAAGGAGATCAACACAGTCAATCCTAAAGGAGATCAGTCCTGAATATTCATTGGAAGAATGGATGGTGAAGCTGAAACTGAAATACTTTGGCCACCTGAAGCAAAGAGCTGAGTCATTGGAAAAGACACTGATGCTGGGAAAGATGCAAGGCAGGAGGAGAAGGCGACGACAGAGGATGAGATGGTTAGATGGCATCACTGACTCGATGAACATGAGTTTGAGCAAGCTCCGGGAGTTGGTGATGGACAGGGAGGCCTGGAGGAGAAGGCAATGGCAACCCACTCCAGTACTCTTGCCTGGAAAATCCCATGGACGGAGGAGCCTGGTAGGCTGCAGTTCATGGGGTCGCACAGAGTTGGATACGACTGAAGTGACTTAGCAGCAGCAGCAGCGGGGGAGGCCTGGTGTGCTGCAGTCCATGGGGCCACAAAGAGTCGGTTATGACTGAGCAACTGAATTGAACTGATTGGCCAGTTCAACTTGCACGTGCAGCTCTGAAGCAGTCACTGTAGTTGAGGTATTCTGCTTTGCTGGGCTGGTCCAGGCCTCCTTGCCCAGGGGGAATAAAAGTCAGCCATACCAGGAATGTCATGGATTATGCAGGACTGTTTACTGTAGGGAGGGAGTGATTATGCAAAGCAAGGGACGTTGGGGAAACACATATTTCATGTCTACTGTATTTAACAGTACTATTTAGGGCATACATTAATCATTTATCTCTGCTTAACAGATTACTCAAAAATTTAGCAGCTTAAGACAATAAATATTAGTTTCTGTGAGTCAGGGATTTTTAAGTCAGAGTCATCTGTAGCTAGATGGTTGTGGTTCAGGGTCTGTCTTAAAGTTACAGTGAATGATTGACCAGGGTTACTGTCATCTTAAAGCTTGCCTGGGGATGTGCAAGTGGGATCCATTTCCAAGCCCTCTCCCTTTTTCATTGGCAAATTTCAGTTCTTTGCTGGCTGTTAACTGGAAATTTCAGTTTCCTACCATGCAGGGCTCTCCAAGCTGCCTAAGAGGTCTCACTATATAGGAGGTGAATTCCCTGAGTGAATGAACTAAGTGAAAGATTTTTTGTATCTAAGATGGAAGCTACAGCCTTTTTGTAACCTAACATCAGAAATGAAATAACATCATTCCTGCATGTTCCACTCCAAGGGAAAAGGAGTAAAGTTCCATCCCTTGAACTTTTAAAAATTGTGGATATATTTTTAAAACTGGGGCTTCCCCAGTAGTTTAAGTGGTAAAGAATCCACCTGCAATTGAGGAGTTGCGGAAGACTCAAATTTGATCCTTGAACCAGGAGGATCCCCAGAGAAGGAAATAAGAAACTACTTTTGCATTCTTCTCATGAAAATTCCATGAACAGAGGAACCTGGTGGGTTGTAGTCCATTGGGTTGCAAAGAGTCAGACATGACTGTAGGACAAAAGCATGTTTTTAAATCACTATGTAACTTTTATTAATATAAGTAGAAATTAAGACTTACAGTAATCACAAGGATTTATAGTCTTTCAATTATTTCTTTACATATAAATTTACTTGATTTGTGGTCTGAAAAATGAAAATATCTTACTGTCTCAAAAAGAAAATAATACTGAACTTTGGAAATACTCTTAATTTTTTTGTAATTATGGTTATAATTAGTTGATTACCTGAATTGATTTAAAAATAGAAAGAAGTTTAAAGATATGCTGATAAGATTATATTTTAAACATTTTGAAATATTTAGCACAAACTCAGAAAACCATATAGAATGAAAAAAAATTTGCAAATTTTTGCCTTCCGAGATTTAATGTAAGCTTGAGTCTGTAAGCTTTAACTGAGGTTACTGCCAAGTTCACTACAGTGTGAAGGAGATGAATTATACATGATATCTTTTATTGCATTTAAAGTTATGGTCTGTAGACTCCTACTCTGATAAATTTTATAAATAATTTTCTATCTCATGTAGATATTCTAAAAGTGCCCACGTGGTTATACCTTTAGAAAGATAATAGCATGACTATTAATTAAAGTTGCTATTTGTTACTTCAGTTGTTTCAGGTTTCTAACAATGAAATATATACCTTGACTGTAACCTGCAACCTTTTCCTCAAACTTAATATGCTTACTGTGAGAAAGGGCAGAAAATATTTAGAAATGTTCTCTTTCCCACCTGCCTGAATTCTTATTTTCCTTTATTTCAATATGGAAATTAAATGAAAGAAATTTACATGAGTAATAGCTGTGAACATTTCATTAGCATTAAACCTGAGGATTAAAGAAAAAAATCTACTCTTGTCAAAGACATTCACAGAAAACCAATTCTAATAGTACACAAGGTTATATCAACAGTAAGCTTTGTTTTCACTCTGGGCCCCTCCTGCTTCTGTTCTCTTGCCTAGAAAGAGCAATTCTTATGGATTCCTGTGTGCTTTTAGAGGGTTGTCTCTGCATCCAGAAGGATGAGAATGTGTCTGTGCATATGAAAGAATGTATGTGTGTGTCTGTGCATGCATATATGCACTGTTTCTCTTTAATTATATCAGTGGTTCTCTAACTTCAGCATGCTTCACAGTCATCTGAGGGCTTGTTAAAGCACAGTTTGCATTAACACAGCACCCCTCAGGGTTTCTTATTCGCAGGTTAGAACTGAGATTTGAGAATTTGCTTTTCTAACAAGTTCCCAGGTGGTGATGATCACACTTTTAGAATCACACTTTACAATCAGTGAATAATATTAATGGCAGTAACTGGCTTTGTTCCTTATCTATTGAAGATTTGTTCATGTCACTTTGTTTGAAACTGCACCATTTTCTTTTGGACACTTGAGCTCTATGAATACATTATAATGTGCTTAATGCATCCCTGCTGATGGATGCTTAGGTTGTTTCTAATGTTTAAAAGTTTAATGAGTGCAGGTAAATTGGTCAATATTCAATCTTCTAAAACTGAAAATATATCTAATATACACTTTTCAAATCAATTCACAGAAAGTAAAGTTCAATTTGTAGAATATCTAATTTGATGAACTTACCAATCATAGTCTTAACAGGAATGTTTTGATGGTTTTAACAAAAATGATTTAAAGGAAATGACAACCCACTCCAGTATTCTTGCCTGGAGAATCCCATGGACAGAGGAGCCGGGCAGGCTATAGTCCATGGGGTTGCAAGAGTTGGACATGAATTAGTGACTAAACCACCCCCACCACAATAAGAAGGCTCAATTTTGGTGATTGGTGACACATAATTTTCTTAAAATAAATTAAAATAAGATTGATATGTTATTGATGAAATTAGCTAGTGCATCTTAAAACTGCTTACAAGCTACTGAAATAGCAATGAGTATATTCAGGGATACCTTGGGGACATTGTGGGTTCAGTTTCAGACTGCCGCAATAAATTAACTATCTCAAAGTGAAAAAGGAAGTTGCACACATATCTGTTTTCTCAATGGATATAAAAGCTGTTTTTATCCTATACTGTAGCCTATTCCAGTACTCTTGCCTGGAAAATCCCATGGGTGGAGGAGCCTGGTAAGCTGTAGTCCATGGGGTCGCTAAGAGTCGGATATGACTGAGCAACTTCACTTTCACTTTTCACTTTCATGCATTGGAGAAGGAAATGGCAACCCACTCCAGTGTTCTTGCCTGGAGAGTCCCAGGGACCGGGGACCCCAGTGGGCTGCTGCCTATGGGGTTGCACAGAGTTGGACATGACTGAAGTGACTTAGCAGCAGCAGCAGTAGCCTATTATGTATGCAATAGCATTATGTTTAAAAAACGTACCTATCTTACTTTTAGGATACTTTATTGTTTAAGTAGGCTACCATCATTTGAACCTTCAGTAAATATTAATCTTCTCGATGGAGGATCTTGATTCAGTGTTGACAGCTGCTGACTGGTAAGAGTGGTGGTTGCTTAAGGATGTGGCAATTTCTTAAAATAAGACCATAATGAAGTTTGCCTCACTAATTGACTTTTTTTTCAGGAACAATTTCTCTGTCGGAGGTAATGCTGTTTGACAGCATTTTACCCACAGTAGAACTTTTTCAAAATTGCAGTTGATCTCTCAAACCCTGCTGCTATTTTACAACTAAGCCTATGGAATATTCTAAATCCTTTGTTGCCATTGAAAGGTCGGGCCAGCCGACATAAGACACATGACCAAAAAAAGATATCAGGCCAACACCGGCAGTTGGCCAATGCCCAAACAGGAACCGGGAGCGGACCAGGCTTCCGGGGGCCAGCCCCTGTAGCCTGGCCCAACCAGGTGCTGACACGGAGCCCTTGAACACCCACCGCTGCTGTAGCCCACGCTTTCTACCTTATATGGAAGAACCTGGCTTGAGCGCCAGCCCTGGCTATAAAACCCCCCTCCCCACCCCCTCATACCTCGCAGACTCCCTTTGTCTCCTTCCTCACCCATCCCCAGGAGTTCTGCCCGAGAGCGACCGCCCAATAAAAGCTTTCATCAACGGTCCCTAGAGGTGGCTTTTTCTTCCCGTGGCGTTTCTTACATCTGACGCCCAACATGGGGCTCGAGGTGAGGGCCCCCGGCACTTGCCATTGAGGCCCCCTCGAGCTCCACCACCACGGTAGCCCCGGACCCAGGCGGCCGACCAACCTCCCGGACGGCAGGATACGGGGTAAGTCCCTTCCGGCTTTGGGACCTGCCCTCCCTGGCGACCACTTCCTAGGGCCCCGTAACCAGTGCACACTTACTGGGCCCTCCCATGGCAGGTTCAGAACCTGCTTCCGGTTCTAGGCTCATAAGGGAGACGTCCCAAGCGGCTGAGTAAACCTCTGGCTTAAGCCTTCCTTGGT
Source organism: Nanger dama (assembly GCA_917880005.1). Classification (NCBI taxonomy): domain Eukaryota; kingdom Metazoa; phylum Chordata; class Mammalia; order Artiodactyla; family Bovidae; genus Nanger; species Nanger dama. Next base: position 40,141,864 of record CAKJTW010000009.1, on the reverse strand, counting down.
CCCCAGCTCATGAGGGAGATGTCCCAAACGCCTGCGGGGATCCCCGGCCACTTCTGAGGCCCCACGCCGGCTCCCCTGACATGCCCAAAGATGTTCGGACATGGCAGGGGTCGCCTCCACGCCACGTGGTTGCCATGGGATCAACAGCCTCCAAACCTGATCCCCAATACTCCCCTCCCTTAGAATGCCTGCTGGCTAACCTGCGGACCCTAAGACTAAAGGGATATATCCGCCCCACACAGCTCACTTTTTGTGTTCACAGGCCTGGCCTCAGTATTCCCTAGATAATGGCTCACAATGGCCAGCCACAGGGACATTAGACTTTAACGTCCTCCGTGATTTTTAGATAATTACTGCCAGAGAACGGGAAAATGGTCTGAGGTCCCCTATGTTCAGGCTTTTTGGGCGTTGCGCTCTTGCCCCACTCTGTACACTACATACACTCCCAGCCAAATTCTACTCACCATGGCTCCTTCAACTCCACCTCCCTCGGCCAAGCTAATCCCTGCTCCTGAATCGTCTGCTTTCTCTATACCTCCAGAAGACTTGGCGGCCCCTCCTCCCTATACCTCTCCAACGGCTCCCACTCCTTCCACTCCGGACCCTGCCCCCTCACCCTCCACTCTAGCCCTTCCTACCTCCATTCCCGCCCCCGAGATTCCACCACCGGCCCCAGATCCTCCTGCCCTAAACCCTATCTTGTATCCTCCTTTTCCCTCCATCATGCCCTCCCCCCTCTCTGGTTAGCTCCCACACTCGCTCCCACAGCAACCCTCTGGGGGCCTCCCTCCCCTTCCCCCAGCCCCGCTACTCCCTCTTCAACAAGTAGCTGGAGCTGAGGGCCTAGCCCAAGTCCATGTCCCCTTTTCTCTCCAAGACAGCACAGACTGAGGCCAAGCTGGGTTCCTTCTCCTCCAACCCCACTCAGTAAATTAAGCAGTTCACTAGTCTGACCCATGCCTATGCCTTAACATGGCAGGACATACATGTCATCCTGGGGTCTACCACCACCCCTGAAGAAAGACAGGCCATTTGGACGGCAGCCAAAGCCCAGGCTGATCAACGACACTTTGCCAACCCCTCTCCCGAGTGCCACCTGGGGGCTCAGGCAGTTCCTGACACCGACCCTGATTGGAATTACCAGGAAGGGGGGTGGCGGCCTGCTGCGGGTATGCTATATGATAGAGTGCATCCTTGATGGGATGGAGGTGTCCTCTCATAAAGTTGCAAACTTCCTCAAATTAGATGAGGTGACTCAGGGGCCCGACGAGAACCCAACCATGTTCCTCAATCGGCTGACCGAGACTCTCGTCCAGTACACTAGGCTGTCCCCTGAGTCCCCCATTGGGGCGGCCATGTTGGCCAGTTGTTTTATCTCCCACTCTGCCCCTGACATCCGGAAAAACTGGCCAAGGCCGAGGACGGCCCCTCAGACCCCTATCCGAGACCTGGTAAAAATGGCCTTTAAGGTTTACAATGCCCATGAGGAAACTGCTGAGGCCAGTCGAAAGGCAAGGCTCAAGCAAAGAGCCAAATTTCAGGCAAGACTCCTAAACCAGCAAACCCAGGTCTTGGTAGCAGCCCTGGGCCGGCGATGGGCTTGGGGCCCCAGAAACCCCCCTCCGGGGGCCTGCTTCAAGTGCGGCCAAGAAGGACACTGGGCCAGGATGTGCCCAAATCCGTGGCCTCCCTCCAAGCCATGCCCGATATGCAAACAATGAGGACACTGGACTAGTGATTGTCCCCAGGCCTCTCGGGCCCCGACCTCTAGGGGCTGGGGACCAGAGCGCCCCAGGGAGGCCTCCTGCCCTACTCCGGCTTTGGAGCTGCTGAGCTTCGACGAGGACTGACGCCGCCTAGACTCAGGGGCCCTGATAACCCAAGCCGAGCCCAGGGTAACGCTCCAGGTAGCGGGTAAGTCTATCAACTTCTTGGTTGATACGGGGGTTACCTATTCAGTCCTTCCCTCTTTTGGGGGCACTCTATGTCCTTCTCAGGTTTCGGTTATGGGCATTGATGGCCAACCCTCGTGCCCACTCCAAACCCAACCACTATCCTGCCAATTAGATTCCTGCCTCTTTACCCATTCCCTTTTGGTCATCCCCTCCTGCCCTACCCCTCTCTTGGGAAGAGATATACTTGCTAAGCTGAAGGCCACTCTTCACCTAACTCCAGAATCAGCTCCCACGTCAGGGGCCTTCCTTATGCTGCTTGCTGACCCTTCAACCTCTTCCGTTAGTCCTGAGGTCTGGGACACCCGAGTCCCAGTGGTGGCTCGGCACCACCCTCCAGTCCTCATCCGGCTAAGGGACCCCGCCTGTTTCCCCGGCTCGGCCTCAGTTTCCTTTGTCTGTTCGTAACCTCAGGGGGCTAAAGCCCATCATCGACCGTCTCATGGGACAGGGTCTCCTAATCCCCACGACCTCCCCCTGTAACACGCCCATCCTTCCTTCAGGAGACTACCGGCTGGTGCAGGATCTCTGCCTGATTAACGCGGCGGTGGTCCCTGCCCATCCACTTGTCCCTAACCCCTACACCCTCCTTTCCTCCATAACTCCTCAAACCTCTCATTTCACCGTTATTGACCTCAAAGATGCCTTTTTACCATCCCACTCCACCCTGACTGCCAATTCCTCTTTGCTTTCAACTGGACTGACCCCAACACCCAGCTGACCACACAGCTTACCTGGACTGTACTCCCTCAGGGGTTCAGAGATAGTCCCCACTACTTTGGGCAGGCCCTGTCTTGAGACCTGGCCAGATACTAACTTTGCCCTAGCACTCTCCTCCAATATGTAGACGACTTGCTCCTTTGCAGCCCCTCGAGAGAGACCTCGTGACAACACACTGCAACTCTCCTTAATTTCCTCGGTTCCCAGGGCTACAGAGCCTTGCAAGCTAAGGCTCAACTAACTCAGACCTCTGTTGTCTATCTAGGTCTCCAAATCACTCTCACCACTAAGGCCCTGACAACGGACCGGAGTAGCCTCCTCCGGTCCATCTGCCCTCCTGCCAATGGAGACCAGATATTGTCCTTCTTAGGGCTGACAGGATTCTTCCGACACTGGGTCCCAAATTACGCCACCCTGGCCAAACCTCTGTATGCTGCAGCTAAAGAGACTCCCCACAGGGCCGCTGTCTTCCCCCCACCGAAGTGACCCAGGCCTTCCACGCTTTACGCTCCACCCTATTGGCTGCACCCCCTCTCTTTCTCCCAAATCCCAACTATCTGCACCATCTATACACTGATGAAAAAGGGGGATAGCCTTTGGGGCCCTGGTGCAACCGATCGGCCCTAAACTGTTGCCTATTGCTTACATATCCAAACAACTTGACCCCACAGCCAGGGGATGGTTCCCCTGCCTGCGGGCACTGGCGGCGGCGACAATATTATACGCCGATGCAAAAGCTGATTCATGGCCAGCCCCTGACCATCTTCTCACCTCACCGTCTTTGCGATCTTTTAGCCTCTAAATTCCTTTCTGACCTCAGTGAGTCTAGGCTCCAGCAATTTCACTTGGTATTTCTGGACAACCCGCAGGTTTCCGTGGGTCGTTCTCCACAACTAAATCCTCTCTCGTCATTACCCTCTCTCCCCTCACCACAGAGCCCCCAGCTCACTCATGCTCAGAGGTCCTTGAGTCCCTTATGCAACCACCCCACAACTTGTTCTCCAAACCTCTGCCAAACCCAGAACTAACCTTGTTTGTCAATGGGAGCTTGAAGTGAGACCCCAGCGGAAATCGGAGGGCGGCCTATGCTGTGGTACCACCCGAGAAGTCCTGGAGGCTCAGCCCCTGGCACCAGGGACGACCTCTCAGAAGGCTGAACTGACAGCCTTAACTAGAGCCTTATACCTGGCAACAGGAAAAAGGGCCAATATTTACACAGACTCCAAATACGCCTTCCTAATTGCCCATTCCCATGCAGCGATCTGGAAAGAACGGGGCTTCCTAACCACTAAAGGATCCCCCATCTGTAATGCCCTCCACATTACTTGACTGTTAGATGCCTTATCCCTGCCCAAAGAAGTCGCTATCATACACTGCAAGGGACACCAGAATACTCATGACTCTGTTGCTATGGGCAATAACATGGCTGACCAAGTGGCTCGACAAATCGCCTTACAACAGGTCTCCGAGCCCTTGCTGACTTTGAGATCCACCTTCAGCCCCGAATATTCTGACAAGGAAGCCAAAGCCTTGCTGGCACAGGAGGGGCTCAGAGACATCCATCGGGATGGATACTGTTCCATGGCAAACCGGTACTCCCTGAACGCCAGGCCAAAGACATCATATCCCAAATCCACGACACCTTACACATTGGACTGAGGGCTCTCCTCTCCTTTCTCAGCCCTATCTTTGCCCCTTGGCACCTCAGACAGGCCATATATGGTGTTCACCGCTCCTGTTTGACTTGTGCTTCCACCTCTCCCCAGGGAGGACTTAGACCCCCACAAACAACTCATCAACTTAGGGGACACTTGCTCAGGCAGGATTGGCAGATAGACTTCACCCACATGCCCAGACATCGGAGCCACCGCTATCTGCTGGTCTTGGTGGACACTTTTTCAGGATAGGTCGAGGCCTTCCCCACCGCCCGAGAGATGGCAGTGGCGGTGGTGGAGGTCTTGACGACCCATCTCATTCCCAGATTTGGGTTGCCAAACTCTCTCCAGTCTGACAATGGGCCTGCATTCATCTCGCAGATCTCCCAGCAGGTGGCCACAGCCCTGGGCATCACCTGTCATCTCCACATCCCCTATCGGCCTCAATCATCGGGCAATGTAGAGTGGGTGAACGGCATCATCAAGACACACCTGACCAAACTCGCCTCAGAACTGCGGCTGTCCTGGGTAGACCTCCTTCCTCTGGCGCTCACTCATATTCGCACCACTCCACACTCAAGAACAGGTTTGACCCCCTTTGAACTGCTCTATGGCAGGCCCTACCTCCTGACCCACCTCCCGGAGGGAGAGGCTCCCCACTCATGGGGTACCTCCCCCTCTTCTCCCTCCTACGATCCCTGCTGAGAGAACACGCTGATCGGGTCCTGCCACAACCAACAGATGGCGAGGGGCCAACTCGGCCTTTGGCCCCAGGAGATCAGGTACTGCTGAAAGCCCTCAGTCCGCGCCCACTACAGCCTCGCTGGACAGGACCTTATACGGTAATCCTCACCACCCCTACAGCAGCCAAAATCCTGGGACATGAGCCTTGGTACCACCTGACCCGACTCAAACTCGCACCCCAGGTTTCCCTGAGAGGGGGTGGTCTTACCACTCCATCCTGACTGGGCCAACCAAACTGACTATTACCCGAATCCCTCTTTTGCCGATTTCAGAATAATTGCGGCATTGCCTCCTACCAGGAACAGACACGTCTCAACCCGATGTTTGCCTGGTACCATCTACTGTGGCTGCTGGCAATCACTGTTCTGGCCATACTCTTTGCTATTGGATTGGCGGCTGCAGCCCCCAAGACTGGTCATTTGCACTTCGGCTGTCACTGGCCCTCACATACCTAGCCACCTGCTTCTTACTCCTGTGGTGCTATTCCCTCGGGGCACCCTGACCTGGGTACCAGCTCCATCCTTACGAGACCCCCGAGTCTGGTTGCCCACCGCACCCCTTTCACCCCAACCTCGAAACAATGCGGGACTCTCTACTCTGGGTTACTCTGGGGGTACTGGGGGTCCTTGGAAGAGGGGGACATACCATCCAAAACCCTCACCAGCCACAGCAACTGACCTGGCAGGTACTCTCACAGGTGGGAGAAGTTGTCTGGAGTGTCTCTAAGGTGGCCCCCCCAACACCTGGTAGCCTGACCTTTTCCCCGATCTTTGTCGATTGGCAGTAGGGGCCCCTGCCAACTGGGACCTCGAGTCGTATTCTGACTCCTCTTTCAAAGCGCCATTGACACCCCCTCCAACACGATAGATGGGGACTAGATTCCTGGGGAGGATGCGCCACTAAAGACAGAAGGAGCATGCTAAGAACGCTTACCTTCTATGTATGCCCAGGGTATCATGGGGGTTGGTCTCGTTCGTGTGGTGGAAAAAATGAGTTTTTCTGCCAGCACTGGGGCTGTGAGACTACAGGCGATACCTATTGGAACCCCTCCTTTCAGTGGGATTATGTTACTGTCGAGGCTAACTACACTCATCACAAAACAGGGAGTCAGGGGAAACCCTAGCTGGACCAACATCCAGGACTACACTAATTGGTGCCACCCGCTTCATGTCCAATTCACCGAAGAGGGTAAATGGGCCACCGATTGGGTAAAAGGATACCTGTGGGGGCTAAGGCTCTATAAAGAACGATATGATGATGGCCTTCTATTCACTATAAGGCTAAAGATAGAGTCATCTCCGCCTATCCTGGTCGGTCCTAACCCTGTTTTGGGGGCCCAACAACCAGCAAATGGGACCACCGAGGTAGCTGCCCCCATGGCCATGTCCGCTTTAAAGGTGACTTCTGCCCAGGATAGGATGTTGGCTTTGGTCAGTAATGCCTTCAAAGTCTTAAATGCCACAAACCCAGAAATAACTAAATCCTGCTGGCTCTGTTATGTGGCTCCCCCGCCTTACTATGAGGCCACAGGGATAATAGGTGAGATTAATACCTCCCATTCCCATACCCAGTGCCTATGGCAACAAGCCGTGGGAGTCAAACTTACCCTCTCCACGGTAACAGGTCAGGGACTATGTATAGGTTCTCCACCCAAGGCCCCAAAACACCTCTGTAATATGACCAAAGGTCTTGCTAATCAAACAACAGGATACCTTCTCCCCCCAAGATGGGTGGTGGGCATGTGACACAGGCCTTACTTCTTGCGTGTCTCTGCAACTCTTCAATACCTCAGTTAACTTCTGTTCTCTGGTATGATTGGTCCCCCGACTCATTTACCACCCAGACAGCTCGTTTTTAGATGCCTATGAAGGCAACCATCGGGAAAAAAAGAGAACCCGTGACTCTCACCCTGCCAGTGTTACTAGGCCTTGGAGTAGCGGCTGGGGTAGGGACAGGCACCACGGCCCTCATCCAACAGCCCCAATACTACGCCAGCCTCCAGCAAGCTATTGATGCAGACCTCCGGGTCCTAGAAGACTCTTACAAAGCTGAAAGAGTCTCTTACTTCTCTATCTGAGGTTGTGATGCAAAACTGTAGGGGGCTAGACCTCTTGTTCCTACGAGAAGGTGGCCTGTGCGCTGCCCTAAAAGAAGAATGTTGTTTCTGTGTAGACCACTCCAGAGTCATCACTGACTCCATGAATAAATTGAGAGAAAGATTAGCAAACAGACAACGAGAGAGGGAGAGCACCCAAGGGTGGTTTGAGTCATGGTTCAATAAAACCCCGTGGTTCGCTACCTTAGTGTCTACCCTAATGGGACCACTCATCATCCTCCTGCTGCTCCTGACTTTCGGGCCCTGTATCCTAAATAAGCTCCTGGCCTTCATCAAACAATGGCTCAACATGGTCCAGCTGATGGTGCTGCGACAGCAGTACCAAGGGCTTCCGACAAACGACATGTGACCAACCTAACGGATGACCACCCCCTGTCATCCCAGCCACTCCATACCCCTCGTCACCCCCGTTCAGCAGGAAGTAGCCAGAGAGAATCGGCACCCCTTGTCCTATATCAAAAGGCCGGGATGAAAGGTCGGGCGAGCCGACATAAGACACATGACCAAAAAAGATATCAGGCCAACACCGGCAGTTGGCCAACGCCCAAACAAGAACCAGGAGCAGACCAGGCTTCTGGGGCCCAGCCCCTGTAGCCTGGCCCAACCAGGTGCTGACACGGAGCCCTTGGACACCCACCGCCGCTGTAGCCCACGCTTTCTACTTTATATGGAAGAACCTGGCTTGAGCGCCAGCCCTGGCTATAAAACCCCCTCCCCACCCCCTCATACCTCGCAGACTCCCTTTGTCTCCTTCCTCACCAGTCCCCGGGAGTTCTGCCAATAAAAGCTTTCATCAACGGTCCCTAGAGGTGGCTTTTTCTTCCCGCGGCATTTCTTACAGCCATTTCAACAGTCTTCACAGATTCTCTTCACCAAGAGTAGATTACATCTCAGGAAACCACTTTCTTTGCTCATTCATAAGAAGAAACTCCTCATCTGTTGAAGTTTTATCATGAGATTTCAACAATTCAATGACACCTTTAGGCTCCACTTCCAATTCTGGTTCTCTTGTTATTTCTACCACATCTACAGTTACTTTCTCCTATGAAGTCTTGCCCCCTCATATTTATCCTGAAGTCTTGCCCCCTCATATTTATCCTGATGGTTGAAATCAACTTCTTCCAAATGCCTGTTCATGTTGATAGTTTGACCTCTTCCCATTAATCACAGATACAGGCACTTCCCATAGTCTAGTGGTTAAGGCTCAGGGCTCCCAATGCAAGATGCCCAGGTTTGATCCCTGATCAGGGAAGTATATCCCAAATGCCACAACTAAGAGCCCACATGTTGCAAGGAAGGTCCTGTACTCAGCAACGAAGATCTTGAGTGTTATAACTAAGATTCAGCACAGCCAGCAAACAAACAAACAAAAAATGCATTTACTGCACTGATTTTTTTTAAAAAGATAAGCAATACTATTTTGAGTCTTTTTTCCTGAGCAGTATTTTAACAATGGCCTTCAAATATTCAGTAAACAGATTCTTAGTCATCCAGGTCTTATTTCTGAGGTCTTGTAGAGCACAAGCTGAATAGACTTAACATAATTCTCAAGAGCCTTAGGGCTTTTGGAATGCTAAATGAGCATTGGCTTCAGCTTAAGCCACCAGCTGTGTTAGCTTCTAACAAGTCAGCCAGTCCTTTGAAGCTTTGAAGCCAGGCATTGACTTCTCTCTTGCTATGGAACAAGGCTGTTTTTTTTTTTTTTTTGTCTGCTTAAAAGTCTGCTTTTTAGTGTAGCCACCTTAATTAATTACTGAGCTAGATAATCTAGATAACTTGCTGTAGCTAGTACATCAGAATTTGCTACTTCTCTTTGTACTTTTATATTATAGATATGGCTTCTTTCCTTAAACCTCATGAACCAACCTCTGCTAGCTTAAACTTTTTCTCTAGTTATCTCATGTCTCTTGGCTTTCAGAAAGTTGAAGAGAATTAGGGCGTGGCTCTGGATTAGGTTTTGGTTTAAGGAAATGTTGTGGCTGGTTTGTTCTTCTATTCAGACCACTAGAACTTTTCTCGAATCATTAATAAGGCTGTTTTGCTTTCTTATTATTAACGTGTTGACTAGAGTAGCATTTCTGATTTCCTTCAAGAACTTTTATTTGCATTCACAGCTTGGATAACTGTTTGGCACAAGAGGCCTAGCTTTCAGCCTATTTGGCTTTTGACATGCCTTCCTTACTATGTTTAATCATTCCTAGTTTTTAATGCAAAGAGAGAGATACAAAATTCACTCTTTCACTTGAACACCTACAGGCCATTTTAGGGTTATTAGTTGGCCTAGTTTAAATATTTTTGTGTCTCAAAGAATCCAAAGGCCCAAGGAGAGGAAGAGAGGAAAATGCCTGATTGTAAGAAATGCTGCTGGAAGAAAGAGCCACCTCTAGGGACCATCGATGGAAGCCTTTATTGGGCGGTTGCTCTCGGGCAGAACTCCCGGGGGGAGGGAGCAAGGGAAGGGAGTCTGCGAGGTATGAGGGGTGAGGATGGGGTTTTATAGCCAGGGCTGGTGTTCAAACCAGGTTTCCCCATATAAGGTAGAAAGCGTGGGCTGTAGCGGCGGTTGGTGTCCAAGGGCTTTGTGTTGGCACCTGATTGGACCAGGCCATGGGGGTTGGTCCCCGGAAGTTTGGTCCGCTCCTGGTTCCTGTTTGGGCATTGGCCGACCGCCAGGACTTGTCCACGGCACTTTTCCGGGGCATGTCTCGACATGCCCGACCTCTTACCCGGCCTTTTGATATAGGACAAGGGGCGCCGGTTCTCTCTGGCTACTTCCTGCTGAACGGGGGCAACGAGGGGTAGGGTGTGGCCGGGATGACGGGGTGCCCATCGTCATGTTTGTCACAGAACGTTTGTCGGAAGCTCTTGGTACTGCTGTCGCAGCACCATCAGCTGGATCGTGTTGAGCCGCTCCTTGATAAAGGCTAACAGTCTGTTTAAGAGACAGAGTCCGAAAGTTAGAAGCAGCGGGAGGATTATAAGTGGCCCCATTAGGGAAGAGAGCAGAGTGGTTAGCCAGGGGGAATTCTGGCACCAGGACTCGAACTAGCCTTGCTGGGCTTCGCATTCTCTCTTTCTACGTTCCAGTCCCTCTCTCACCTTGGCCATGGATTCTCTTACCACCCCCATATGATCCACGTAGAAGCAGCACTCTTCTTTCAGGGCTGCACATAGCCCCCTTGTTGCAAAAAGATCAGGTCCAGGCCTCATCTGTTCTGCAACAGCACCTCTGACAAAGAGGTCAGGAATTTCTCCAAGGCCATCATAGACTTTTCTATACGGGTAATATCCTCATCAATGGCAACTCTTAGGGAGGCCAAACCCTGGTTTTGCATGGACAGTGATGCAATCCCGGTGCCCGCTTCCGCTGCTCCTGGGGCGAATAGGGTCGCCAGAGTGATGGTTGTGACAGGTTCCCTTTTGTGTCGGGAAAACTGGGCTCCCCCATCCCAGAAGTTGTACAGTACTTCTTCAGAGTGGTACAGGATTTTAGACATCACCGCCACTAGAACACAGAATTCCTTACTCTGGCTGAAAACAGAAGTGTGCAAGCACGGTGTCAGCCTGCTATGGGAACAAACCCACCAGCCCCTGCCTCAGGCACAACCCATGTTGTTGTATTAAGTCCAGTGAGGTTAGCAGTTTGGGCACACAAGGAGGTCTTGTCATGAAGAACGGTACCGAGGCAAAGTCCTTTTCCCCATACTTCTTTCACAGTGAAACTGACCTTACGTTCTCCCCAGTGACACGGAGGTGGATTTGAGCTGGTAGACAGGTTGTAAGACACATTTAAACCTACTGCCTCATAAAAGGGAAGATAAAGAGTATAGCAGAGCCAACAGGACTGGGTTGCACCTGGGTCTGAGTGATTTAAGGCAACATAGGTTTCCTTGATCATAGACCACAGAGGGTCCTGGCCTCCTAAAGAGTTGGTGGGGTCAGGGGGCCCATAGGTCTAGGTGGAACTAAGGATGTGAGAGCCGTGGTTGTTGGATGGGGGATTGCAGCGGCCCTCTCAACTGGGTTTGGACCTATACTGAATGTCTGTATCGGCTCTAAAATTTGGCTTATAATTATGATTCCACTGTAAATGCTTGCAAATTGGTCTCTTCTGGTTTGAATCCCCCAAGACAAGCCTGAAACCCATGCTCTCTCTTCTTTAGCTCTTTCTTGGTTAAACCTCACCCTTATTTGTGCATAATTGCATTTTTCCTCACATCCCCAGGCCCTGTAGGGAGGTATGGGTGTGGCAAACGAAAAGTTAAGCAGGTCTCGGTTCCCTACTTCCCAGTGCTTAGGCCCATCATTAGACGTTACACAATCCCATGATTTACAATAATAGTCTTGTGCCCCCCGCAAGTTTTAATGTTCCCCCTTATGTGTCCCGGGCAAGTGTAGAAGCCCACTTTTCAGAGGTAGGCTCGGGCCCATGAGGTGTCGGTTAGCTGCTGCAAATGAAAATATAAGTTGGGCCACCATGTGTTTTTAAGGTGAGTGCCAGTGGTTCGGTTTAGCTCCTCGTACATCTCTCCGTTTTTTAGGATCCAGGTGACCTGAAAGGGCTGGTAGGGATTGCAGCTGCCAACCCTGCTTAGGACCCACAGCATTCCCAGGGCGGCCCATATTATCAGCTTGAGTCTAGGTTGGATACCTCACATTGCTCTGGAACCGGCTGGAAGGGGGTTTGGGTAATGACTAGTTTGGTTGGTCCCGTGACGGTGGAGCAGTAAGAGTAATCTTGGGGGGCAGTTTGGGCCGGGGCCGCCTCTGTTTCCAAGAGACCCAGGGGAGCTCGTTTGAGCCGGGTCAGGTGGTACCAGGGCTCGTGTCCCAGAAGTTTGACTGCCGTAGGAGTGGTGAGGATTACAGTATGGGGTCCTGTCCAGCGAGGCTGCAGCAGGTGGGGACTTAGGGCTTTTAGCAATACCTGATCTCCCGGGGCCAGAGGCTGAGTTGGCCCCCTCGTCGTCCGTCGGTTGTGGCAAGACCCGGTCTGTGTGTTCCCTCAGCAAGGATCGTAGGAGGGAGAAGAGGGGGGAGGTGCCCCACGAGTGGGGGAGCCTCTCCCTCCGGGAGGTGAGTCAGGAGATAGGGCCTGCCGTAGAGCAGTTCAAAAGGGGTCAAACCTGTTTTGGAGTGTGGTGTGGTATGAATACGAGTGAGTGCCAGAGGAAGGAGGTCTACCCAGGACAGCTGCGGTTCTGAGGCAAGCTTGGTCAAGTGTGTCTTGATGATGCTGTTTACCCGCTCTACCTTGCCTGACAATTGGGGCTGATAGGGGATGTGGAGATGCCAGGCGATGCCCAGAGCCACAGGCACCTGCTGGGAGATCTGTGAGATGAATGCAGGCCCATTGTCAGACTGGAGAGAGTTTGGCAACCCAAATCTGGGAATGAGATGGGTCATCAAGACGATAGGATGAGCAGATGGTCAGGGGTTGGCCATGAATCAGCTTTTTAGCATCAGCATACAATGTTGTCACCACTGCTAGTGCCCGCAGGCAGGGGGAACCATCCCCTGGCTGTGGGGTCAAGTTGTTTGGATATGTAAGCAATAGGCAGCAGTTCAGAGCCGATTGGTTGCACTAAGGCTCCAAAGGCTATCCCTCCCTTTTCATCAGTATATAGATGGTGTGGATAGTTGGGATTTGGGAGAAAGAGAGGGGGTGCAGCCAGTAGGGTTGAGTGTAAAGCGTGGAAGACCTGAGTCACTTCGATGGGGGAAGACAGCGGTCCTGTGGGAGTCGGTGGCATATAGGGGTTTGGCCAGGGTGGTGTAATTTGGGACCCAGTGTCAGAAGAATCCCGTCAGTCCTAAGAAGGACAATATCGGATCTCCGTTGGCCGGAGGACAGAGGGACAGGAGGAGGCTACACTGATCTGCTGTCAGGGCTTTAGTGGTGGGAGTGATTTGGAGGCCTAGATAGGCAACAGAGGTCTGAGTTAGTTGAGCCTTAGATTGCGAGGCTCTGTAACCCTGGGAACCAAGGAAATTAAGGAGAGTTGCAGTATGTTGTTGGGAGGTTTCTTCCGAGGGGCTGCAAAGGAATAAGTCGTCTACGTATTGGAGGAGGGTGCTAGGGGCGAAGCAAGCATCTGGCCAGGTCCCGGAACAGGGCCTGTCCGAAGTAGTGGGGACTGTCTCTGAACCCCTGAGGGAGTACGGTCCATATGAGTTGTGTGTTCAGCTGGGTGTCAGGATCAGTCCAGGTGAAAGCAAAGAGGAATTGGCAGTTGGGGTGGAGTGGGATGGTAAAAAGGCATCTTTGAGGTCAATAATGGTGAAATGAGAGGTTTTAGGAGGTATGGAAGAAAGGAGGGTGTAGGGGTTAGGGACAAGTGGATGGGCAGGGACCACCGCTGCGTTGATCAGGCAGAGATCCTGCACTAGTTGGTAGTCTCCTGAGGCCTTCCAAACAGGGGGATAGGCATGTTACAGGGGGAAGTCATGGGGATCAGGAGGCCCTGTCCCATGAGGCAGTCGATGATGGGTTTTAGCCCCCTGAGGTTACAGGTAGACAAGGGAAACTGGGGCCGGGCTGGGAAACAGGTGGGGTCCCTTAGTCGGATGAGGACTGGAGGGTGGTGCCGAGCCACCACCAGGACTTGGGTGTCCCAGTCCTCAGGATTAACAGAAGAGGTTGGATGGTCAGCAAGTAGCATTAGGAAGGCCCCTGAAGTGGGAGCCGATCCTGGAGTTAAGTGAAGAGTGGCCTTCAGCTTAGCAAGTATATCTCTTCCCAAGAGAGGAATAAGGCAGGAGGGGATAACTAAAAAGGAGTGGGTAAATAGGCAGGAGTCTAGTTGACAGGGTAATGGTTGGGTTTGGAGTGGATGCGAGGGTTGGCTGTCAATTCCCATAACCGAAACCTAGGAAGGACGTAGAGTGCCCCCGAAAGAGGGAAGGACCGAATAGGTAGCCCCTGTATCAACCAGAAAATTGATGGACTTACCCGCTACCTGGAGTGTTACCTTGGGCTCGGCTTGGGTTATCGGAGTCCCTGAGTCTGGGCAGCGTCCGTCATCATCAAAGCTCAGCAGTTCCAAAGCTGGAGGAGGGCAGGAGGTCTCCCTGGGGCACTCTGGCCCCCAGCCCCTAGAGGTCAGGGCCCAAGAGGCCTGGGGACAATCACTAGCCCAGTGTCTTCGTTGTTTGCATCTTGGACATGGCTTGGAGGGAAGCCACGGATTGGGACACATCTTAGCCCAGTGCTCTTCTTGGCCACACTTGAAGCAGGCCCCCAGAGGGGGTTTTGGGGCCCCGAGCCTGCTGCAGGCCACAGGGCCGCTACCAAGGCCTGGGTTTGTTGATTTAGGAGGCTCACCTGAAATTCGGCCTTTGCTTGAGCCTTGGCTTTCTGCTGGCCTCAGCAGTTTCCTCACAGGTGTTGTAAACCTTAAAGGCCATTTTTACCAGGTCTCGGATAGGGGTCTGAGGGCCGTCCTCGGCCTTGGCCAGCTTTTTCCAGATGTTGGGGGCAGACTGGGAGATAAAACGACTGGCCAAGGTGGCCGCCCCGATGGGGGACTCAGGGGACAGCCTGGTGTATTGGACGAGAGCCTCGGTCAGCCGATTGAGGAACATGGCTGGGTTCTTGTTGGGCCCCTGAGTCACCTCATCTAGCTTGAGGAGGTTTGCAACCTTATGAGAGGACACTTCCATCCCATCGAGGATACACTCTATCATATAGCATACCCGCAGCTGGCTGCCACCCCCTTCCTGGTAGTTCCAATCAGGGTCGGTATCAGGAACCGCCTGAGCTCCCGGGGGATGCTCGGGGGGAGGGGAGTTGGCATAGTGTCATTGGTCGGTCTGAGCCTTGGCTGCTGTCCAAATGGCCTGTCTCTCTTCAGGGGTGGTGGTAAACCCCAGGATGACATATATGTCCTGCCATGTTAAGGCATAGGCGCGGGTCAGGCCAGTGAACTGCTTAATGTACTGAGTGGGGTTGGAGGAGAAGGATCCCAGTTTGGTCTCAATCTGTGCTAAGTCTCAGAGGGAAAAGGGGACGTGGACTTGGGCTAGACCCTCAGCTCCGGCCACCTGTCGCAGAGGGAATAACGGGGCCAGGGGAGGGGGAGGAGAGGCCTCTGGAGGGTTGAGTGGGAGCGGGTGTGGGAGCTAACCGGAGAGGGAGAGGGGGTTACGGGAGGAAGGGGAGGGTACAGGATAGGGTTAAGGGCAGGAGGGTCCAGGGCCAGCGGCGTAGTCTCGAGGGCAGTAGCGGAGGGTGAAGGGATCGGAGTGGAGGGGGTGGGGGCAGTAGGAGTGCTGTAGGAGGTGGAGCCATCAGATCCTCTGGGGGACAGAGAAAGCCGATGACTCAGGAATGGGCATTAGCTTGGCTGAGGAAGGTGAAACTGGGAGGGGACCATGGTAAGTAGGATCTGGCTGGGAGCGCACATGGTGCACAGGGTGGGGCGAGAGTGCAACGCCCAAAAGGCCTGAACATAGGGGACCTCAGACCATTTTCCCATTCTCTGGCAGTAATTATCTAAATCATGGAGGACGTCAAAGTCTAATGTCCTTGTGGCTGGCCAGTGAGAGCCGTTATCTAGAGGATATTGTGGCCAGGCCTGTGAGCACAAAAAGGTGAGCTGCTTGGGGCGAATGTAGCCTGTTAGCCATAAGGTCCATAGATTAGCCAATAGACATTCTGGGGGAGGGTGGACCAGTTGGACTCAGTTTGGAAGCTGTCGATCCCATGGCGACCACGTGGAGGCGACCCCTGTCATCCGAACGTCTTCAGGCGTGTCAGGGGAGCCAGCGTGGGACCAGGGGGTCCGTGCAGCCGTTTGGGACGTCTCCCTCGCGAGCTGGGGACCAAGGAAGGCTTAAGCTTGAGGTTTCCTCAGCTGCTTGGGACATCTCCCTCATGAGCTGAGAGCCGAACCAGGCAAGAACCTGCCGTGGGAGGGCCCAGTAAGTGCGCACTGGTTATGGGGCCCTAGGAAATGATCGCCAGGGAGGGCAGGTCCCAAAGCCGAAGGGACTTACCCTGTATTCTGCCATCCGGGTGGCTGGTCAGCCGCTTGGGTCCAGGGCTACCGTGGCAGTGGAGCTTGAGGGGGCCTCAATGGCGAGTGCCGGGGGCCCTCACCTCGAGCCCCACATTGGGCACCAGATGTAAGAAACTCCACGGGAAGAAAGAGCCACCTCTAGGGACTGTTGATGGAAGCCTTTATTGGACGGTCGCTCTCGGGCAGAACTCCCGGGGGTGAGCGAGGAAGGAAGGGAGTCTGCAAGGTATGAGGGGGTGAGGAGGGGGTTTTATAGCCAGGGCTGGCGTTCAAACCAGGTTTCCCCATATAAGGTAGAAAGCACGGGCTGTAGCGGCGGTTGGTGTCCAAGGGCTCCGTGTTGGCACTTGATTGGGCCAGGCCAAGGTGGTTGGTCCCCGGAAGTGTGGTCTGCTCCTGGTTCCTGTTTGGGCATTGGCCGACCTCTGGGACTTGTCCGTGGCACTTTTCCAGGGCATGTCTTGACATACCCGACCTCTCACTGATCAGTGGAGCAGTCAGAACACCCATGCCACTTATCAATTACATTTGTTGTCTAATATGGGCATGTTTGGTGGTGTTACCAAGTACAACAGTAACATCAAAGATCACTGGTCATAGATTATCATAACAAATATAACAGAGGTTTAAATGTTGCAAGAATTACCAAAATGTGACACAGAGATATAAAGTGAGAAAATCCTGTTGAAAAATGGCACTGACTCAGACATAAAAAGAATAAAATAATGTCATTTGCAGCAACGTGAATGCCCTTACAGATTATGATATTGAGTGAAGTAAGTCAGACAAAGAGAAATATATGATATCACTTATATGTAGAATCTAAAAATAATGATACAAATGAACTTACTTACAAAACAGAAATAGATCCACAGACATAGAAAATAAACTTATGGTTACCAAAGGGGAAGAGGGGGAAGGGATAAATTGGGAAGATGGAATAAACATATGTTAAGTCCACTTCAGTTGTGTCCGACTCTGTGCGACCCCACAGGCGGCAGCTCATCAGGATCCCTGAACCTGGGATTCTCCAGGCAAGAACACTGGAGTGGGTTGCCATTTCCTTCTCCAATGCATGAAAGTAAAAAGTGAAAGTGAAGTCGTTCAGTCGTGTCTGACTCTTAGCGACCCCACGGACTGCAGCCCACTAGGCTCCTCCATCCATGGAATTTTTCCAGGCAAGAGTACTGGAGTGGGGTGCCATACACTTCCTATATATAAGATACATAACCAACAAGAACCTACGATATGGCAGAGAAAACCATACCCGATATTTGTCCTAACCTAAAAGGGCTTCCCTCAGAGCTCAGTTGGTAAAGGATGCACCTGCATTCTTATAGCTTTGAAAACCTTAAAATATTGACTATTATTTAGTGAATTCCTCAAATGCTATAACAATTTTATTTTATGTCTAGCAAATAAAACCTTAAAGATAATTGTGAATACTATTAAAATTTTATTAATTTATCATTATAAGTTAAATTAAGAACTTAAATTCCAAAGAAACTGAAGGAAACAGAAATAGCTAAAATAGCCTTTCATATATAGAATATCAAAATTTTAGTTTTAAAAAACAAGTAGTTGAGATGCATTGACTTAAGAGCAGTTTGCAGAAAGATTATATGAGAAAGGACAAAATCATTCAGAAAACCAAGAAAACATGAGGTGCTATGGAAGGAATTACACAACTAATGAATAAAATTCAAGATGTTAATCATAAATTGACAATTTTGAGACTTGTACTTTTTGCCTAGGATGCAAAAAGTTGAAAAGAATGTTTCCAACCTAAAGACAAGAAAAAGTCAGGTAAATTACAAAATTAGAACTTGAGATCATCAGAGAGCTTATGTCAAAGGGAGCTGAACTGAAAACCCATAGGCAGTCTGCTCCAAAGAGAAATGAAGTGTAAGCAGTGACTTATGTTGCAGGACATGATGAGGAAAGATAGTGGATGCTGTTGAGCTAAAGTTTTTAATGAATTTCTTAAGGCCAAGTGAGAGTATTGAAATCCTGGGAGTCATAGACGCAAATAGTCTACATTCTCTCACAAATGCTTATTCACAAACTTCCAGCAGGTGCTCATGAGTAAAACTAGGAACCAGGAGTCAGAGATGGGAAACAGTGACTATGAGAAAGACATGAAGCTCCTCCTAGAAATTTATAATGATAGGGAAAGAAAAATGAATGCTATCATTCCCAAGGAACATATGAAGACCCACTGCAACTGGGAAAAGGCAAAAGGAAAAAAGGGCCCTTTTACCTCAGGGGGAAAGACAGAAAAATTCCTGGCGCTAGGATGCTACACTAGCTCAATTATGCATGGACAGAGGAAGCTGGTGGGCTACAGTCTGCTGCTGCTGCTAAGTCGTTTCAGTCGTGTCCGACTCTGTGCGACCCCATAGACGGAAGCCCACCGGGCTTCTCTGTCCCTGGGATTCTCCAGGCAAGAACACTGGAGTGGATTGCCATTTCCTCCTCCAATGCATGAAAGTGAGAAGTGAAAGTGAAGTCGCTCAGTCGTGTCCGACTCTTAGCGACCCCGTGGACTGCAGCCTACCAGGCTCCTCTGTCCATGGGATTTTCCAGGCAAGAGTATTGGAGTGGGTGCCATTGCCTTCAGGATGCAAACAGTTGGACATGATTGAGTCAGTAGGCATGCATCCACAATACTTGGGCAATGGGCAGGAAGCTCTCTTGCAAACAAGGCTCACCAAATAGTCAAGTCAGAGTATGGCTGCAATGTGAAAAAAAGAGGATGGTTATTAGCAAAGCTCCACTCCAGAGACTTAAGCCCTGGGCTTGCCTAAAAATGAGGCTGGACCAAGAACACAGAGAAACACCTTGTCTCCTTGTGCATCTGGGTAGCAAGCAATAGCAGTGACTTATGAAAAAAAAGCTCCTGTGTGATGCAAGGACACAGGATGTTTTGTCAAAAGTTTTCACTTTCATCTCAGGTTCAAAGGATTTGTTAACAAAATAAGCCACTCATCATATACAAATAAATATTACAGATATTTACTAGAGAATTATCTAGCTTACTTTCAACATCCTAACATTAAATGAAAACAGAAATAGAAAGAGCAGAGAGTACATCACCAAATTGGGTTTTGACCAACATCCAGACTTAAACAGCACTGGGAAGTCCTGTGTCACAGCACATCTGGAGTCCCAACTGGGAAAGGGTCCCAAGCGGTGTGTCTGTGGGTGAGACTTTCAAGATTGCAGTTCAGGGTTCCCGCTTATAATCCCAGGACAGGTGCAAACTGATATCATTATCAATCTGTGATCAAATTGCAAGCCTAGTTTCCTGTTAATGCTATTTGCTTTGTTGGATAAGACTTGGAATGTAGTTAAGCCTGGGGCTGGGTTGACCAGACCTGCTCCAGGGTCTCCACAATCTCAAGATTTCTCCCCCATCTTACCTATGGTGCTCCAAGTCTTGCCCTCACACCAGACAGTCACTCACAGTCACTCCAAGTCAGAGCAGCGTCCAGGCAGGTTAGAAGCAAGGTCAGAGGCCTGCTCTGCTTTATCTTTGAAGCCTGAAAAAGACTATTCATTTAATTTCCCTAACAACATGGAAGACTGAAAGTTGAGAACTAGCATAAACAATCAAACTAGCAAAAACAAAACCCACTGGAAATATTGGTCCATTCTTGTCTGCAAACACATGCTAAAGCAAGTTGAAGTAAGTGGTACAGTGAAAGTTACTATAACAATGCCAAAACAAACTCAGGTCAACCCCTGACCAAACTGACTCACCCCTTCTCACCTTTTCACATTAATAGATTAACAGAGGAAGAGACATGAACATTATAAGCATAAATATCATTTACCTGAGTCTCTACTGGTCCATATAGTATGCATGCAATGCAACGAAAAATTATAAGATGTAAACACACACACGCAAACACAAAAACCCCACAACTATCTGGCCAAGAGACCAAATAATAGAATCAGTCTCAGGTACAACCTGGATGTTGAAACTGTCAGACAGGGATTTTGATGTAACTGGCTAACGTGTTAAAAATCTGTAGTGAAAAAAAGTGGACAATAGCATTTAATGTGTAAGGGATTTCAGCAGAGAGATAATTATAAGGAAAAAATGTAAATGCTAGAACTAGAAACAAAAACTAAACCACAAAAGAAAAATAAAAGTGAGCAGAATATGTCATGGCACTCAAGAGCTGGGGGACAAAATCAGACTTCAACATATTAATACATGCAACTGGAATCTCAGATGGAGAAAAACGATTTAAGACAATCTTCTTGATAGCATAAACAGTGCTTTATCTGCCAACCACAAATTTTCATATGCTGAATTTTCATTCACCAATATACTTTTTTTCTGTGATATTCTCTTTATCACATAGATTATTTAAAAGTATGCTGCTTAGTCTTCAAGGGTTTAAAGATGGTGACTGCAGACATGAAATTAAAAGATACTGACTCTTTGGAAGAAAAGCTATGACAAACCTAGAACAGCATATTAGAAATCAGAGACATCACTTTGCTGACAAAGGTCCATAGAGTCAAAGCTATAGTTTTTCTAGTAGTTGTGTACACATGTGAGAGCTGGAAGATTAAAAAGGGCTGAGTGCCAAAGAATTGATACTTTCAAATTGTGGTGCTGGAGAAGACTCGAGAGTCCCTTGAACTGCAACCAGATCAAGTTGGTAATCCTAAAGGAAATCAACCCTGACTATTCACTGGAAGGATTGATGCTAAAATTGAAGGTTCAATACTTTGGCCATCAGATGGGAAGAGCAAACTCATTAAAAAGACTCTGATTGAAGGAAAAATTGAAGGCAAAAGGAGAAGGGGACAGCAGAGGATGAGATGTTGACCATCATCAACTCAAACGGACATGAATCTGAGCAAAGAGTAGAAGACAGGGTGGTCTGGCATCCTGCATGGGGTCGCAAAGAGTCAGACTTAGTGATTGAACAACAACAACAAAATGATTTCTTTTTGATTAACTGAGAATTTTTTATGGCCCAGGATGTAACCTCTCTTGGTATATATTCTATGGATATTTGAAAAAAAAATTAACCATTGTTGAGTTGAATGTTATATAAATGACAATTAGATTTTATTGATTGATTGTCTTTATGTTCCTGATGATTTTCTGATATCTGATCAATTGTTAAGAAAATGAGTGTTAAGTTCTCAATTGTGGAAATACTGTCTTTGCCCTGAAATCAACTAATATAAAGTTGACTTTAGGGCAGAGAAGATAAATAAAAGATATTCATGCTTTCATATGACTGAAATATTTACATTTTCTCTATATTTGTATTTTATTCCTTTTAATCTACATATATCATTATATTTGAAGTGAGTTTCAAGTTTTCAATTCTCTTTGCCAACCTCTAGTTTTTAATTTGTGTATTTAAACTATTTATATTGAATGAAATTATTGATGACTTAAGGCTTAAATTGGCCATTTTAGTTTGTTTTCTTTTGTACTTGGTGTTTGCTTCCTTTTTGCTGCTTATTTTTTTGGTGGGCTATTTAACACTTTTAATCATCCACTTTGATTTACCTTTAGGGTTTTTGAAGTATGTTTTCAGTATTTTCTTTTCAGTGGTTTCTTTTGGTTTACATTATATACACATGTATCATCATTTTATCAGTTCAAATGAATATAGCAATTCTTCCACCTTCTACATCCCTTTACTATCTATTTAAAGCAATATCATTAAAATAATATCATTTTAAATATGACCGTCTAGATTTAGAACCACCATATTACAATTGTTGCATCAGCTGTCAAACATGATTCAGAATTCTCTAGAGTAGGAAAAAAGGGCCTATTGTATTCACCCATATTTCTATTTGCTGGGTTCTTTCTTCTGGATATAGCAATGTTCCTTTTTTTTTTTTTTTCCTGCTGATTATCATTCTGTTTAGCTTTCTCTGTCGCTATGAAATTTGGTGATACTATTGCTTACCCCAGTCTTGAAGGGGTGTCCTTAGTGTGGGAGCATTCCTACACAGTTGTGTGTACCCAGTGGCTTTGATGGGAGAACTGGGTCTGGAGTGAGCATGGATCACATCTTCTTCCAGTGTGTGCTAGCAGCTATCACCTTGCTCGGAGGTGGGGGCTGGAGATGGAGTGGTCAGAGCCAGTGCCAGGTGTGAGCCAGGCTTCTCCTCTGCTCAGAAACCATCATTTCCATGCTCTAATCAGGGTCAGAACTAGCGCCCAAGGTGCTGGAGCAGAAGCTCTGGGAGTTGGGTCCTAGGTAGTTTCTTTCCCTTTAAGTGAGTACTTTCTCAGCAAGGGCACTTCCCCCGTGCCAGTGGAGTGCAGAGGCAGAAAGGGCTCCAGCAGTCACCTGGTGTGGCCTTGGGTACGTGCTGGGACTGTCCCACTAGGCTTGTCAGAGCCCCAGGCAGTCTCCAACACACTGCCGCTCATCCTCCCTGGAAACAGTTGCCATGGTCCCATTCAGAAGCATTGTCACGTGTAAGCAGGCACTGCTTCCTCCATGTGTGCAGTCCTCCCCTGGCAAGGACACCTTTGCCCCAGTGGAGAGCAGCAGCAGTCCTAGAGAAAGGGGCTGGAGCAGGCAGCCAGTGTGCATTGGGGTGCACCCTGTTGTGATTACAGGAAACTGGCCTGAGCCCCAGGCTATTTCCAGTCTGCTGCCCATGTCTCATTCCCATGAGTAAGGAAGTATGTGCCTGTACATTTCAGGAGTTGAGTATTGGCTTCTTACAGCCTTCTGATAAGTCCACTGGTTTTCAAACAAGCTAAACACTGAAGAGAGTTAATCTTCCCAATGTCAGACTCCACACCTGGTGAGCCCAGTTAAAGTGGTGTGTACTTCTGCATTTTTGTTTCTGGACATTTCTTCTAAAGCTTGTCTAGTGATGATGAACTCCCTCAGCTTTTGTTTAAGAAAGCCTTTATTTGTTCTTCATATCTAAATGACAACTTTGCTGGGTAGAGTATCCATGGTTGACAGTTTCTATCTTTCAGTATTTTGAAAATGCTGTTTTACTTCCTATTGGGCTGTAGTATTTCTGATAAGAAAACTGCTGATAGCCTAAGGGGGTTCCTTTGTAAGTTACCATCCATTTTTCCGTGGCTCCTTTTAAAATTCTTTCTTTGTAATTGACTTCTGACTGTTTTAATATATCTTGGAGAAGGTCTTTTTGCTTTGCAGTAACAAGCTGTTCTCAGGTTTATGGACTTGTGTGTCTAGATCTTTTCCCAGGTTTGGGAGGTTCTCAGCTTTTATTTCCTCAAATAAACTCTCTGCTTCTTTTTCTCTCCCTTCTCCTTCTGGGGAACCATAACCTTAATGTTAACCTTCCTAAAAGAATAGAATAGCTCTCATAGATTTGCTTGTTTAAAAAATTTTAATTTTCTTTCCTCTTCTAATTGCATCATTTCTGGACCTCCATCTTCAAGATCACTAATTCTCTCTTCCTCAAGGTTTGCTTTATTTGCAGTGCTTTTGAACGTACTGTTCAGCTTGTTTATTGAGTTCTTCAGCTCCAGGTTTTCTCCTTAGTTCTATTTTAGAGTTTCAGTTTCTTTGGTAAAGTATTCCTTCTGCTTACTCTGTTCATTAATTTTATTCCTGAGCTCATTGAGCTGCCTTTCTGATTTTTTTTTCATGACTACTATTTTGAATTCTCTGTAACTTCAAGTTTGGTTTCTGAAGAATTATCTTTGTGTGCATATTGGGGGAAAGCATAGTGTTATTGTGGTTCCTCATGGTGCTTGATCATTTGTTTGCCTGCTGGTGCACCTGAAGGTAACACTTTTCTTAAAATAAGGATTCAACAGGTTAGAAATTAGACTCTCCTGTTATTTCCAATAGGTGGTTTTATAGCATAAGTTTTTGATTGCTCTTACCTGCACTGTCTCTGATTTTTTTTTAGACAAAATAGATTTTCTTTTTCATTTTTTCCCATTTGGAATTTATTGACAAATGCATAATTAATGCAGATTGTGTTGAATTAAGACATAATGTGTCAAGTGGATATAGAATTGACCTAAATACATAAGATGATCAACCTCAATAACCATTGGGGAAATGCAAATCAAAACCAGAGTATAACATTGCTTCACAACCATGAGCATGGGTATGGCCTAAAAGATTGAAAATAATAAATGTTGGTGAAGATTTGGAGAAATTGGAACTTCCATACACTGCTAGTTTGATAAACATAGTAGCAGGATATGACCCAGCAATTCCAGGTATATACTCAAGAGATTTGAAAACATGTGTTCCTGATCTTTAGTAGAAGTCTTCAGTCTTCATTATTAGCAGTGTAGTTTTCCTAGATGCCCTTCATCAGACTGAGGAAGATTCCTTTCATTCCTAGTTTGTTGTCATTGACAGGATGTTAGATTTTGTCATATACTTTTTCTGTGTTATTGAGATGATCATGTGGGTTTTTTTCCCTTGATTTTACTGATACGGTGTATTACATTGATTGCTTTTCATATATGCTGAACCAACCTTCATTCTTGAGGCAAGTCTCCTTGGTGATGGTATATAATCCCTTTCATAAGTTGCATGGTTTGGCATTTTGTGGAAGATTTTTGTGTCTATATTGGCTTAGTTTTCTTTACTGTAATGTCCATATCTGATTTTGGCATCTGTCTCTGATTATATTTGAGAGTTGGCACTTTCACCCTTTCACTGCCTTGTCAGAGATGTCACTGAGTACTCCTGGTATCAGTGCTCGAGCCTCCAGGTTTGTTGGTGTCTTGCTGCTGCAAGTGTTGCTTGTGTTGTAGCTTGGAGCACTGGGATGACAGACTTGTCTGCTGTGCCTCTAATTTGCAGGCTCTGTAGCTGTGGCCGGGCGGGATTCGGTTCAGGAGGATCTGGTGTCATGGGTACTTCTGTCATGTCATGTGCTGTTATATTCATGGATCTTTCTGCTTCCAGTTGGGGGTGGAGGACTGGAGTTGTTGGCGCCCTTAGACTTACTTTGTGGCTCAGGTGGAAAAGAATCCATCTACAATGTGGGAAACCTGGGTTGTCTCTGGGTTGGGAAGATCCCCTGGAGAAGGGAAAGACTACCCACTCTAGTATTCTGGCTTAGAGAATTTCTTGGGGTCGCAAAGAGTCGAACATGACTGAGTGACTTTCACTTTGTAGCCGAAGGGATGGGGTTCCAGACTCTACTGCCATTGCTCCCCAACTGCCTGTGCCAGCAGGCTGGTGTTGTGTGAGCTACCTTCCCTGCTTCTACCAGGTTCTATAAGGCTGCAGGCTCTCAGCTATAGGGTTGGAAGCCAAGATTTCAGGCACTGCCTCCAGTGTTCCCTAGTCCTGCTTCTATGTGTTCTGGTCCACCCAATGTAGGTGTGCAGATAAGTAGAATTCTTCTGTGTTCTGGTATATTGGGCAGAGGCACATTTTTGGAGTTGTAGATTTTTACTTTTAGATTGAAGAGGAGAAAAAAGGAGCATCTTACTCTACTATCATGCAGAAATCTCTTACATTTTATTTCTTTGCTGAGGTTTTCTACTTTTTCATTCATTTTCCATAGTTGCTTATTAAAGTATTTTAATTATGACTAC
The DNA here is from genome assembly GCA_917880005.1 of Nanger dama. Lineage (NCBI taxonomy): Eukaryota > Metazoa > Chordata > Mammalia > Artiodactyla > Bovidae > Nanger > Nanger dama. The sequence goes on along the minus strand of CAKJTW010000009.1, from coordinate 40,116,101 downwards.
TTTAAAATATTTGTAGATGGTTTTAACAACTTTGTCATATTTGTGTTGGCATCTATTGACTTCTTTTTTCATTGAGTTTTATATCTTCCTGTTTCTTGGTATAAGCAGAGAGTTTTGACTGATACCTGGACATTTTTTGTATGATATTGTGAGACCATAGCGTATTTAAACTTATTTTAGATGGATTTATGTTGACACCACCTTAGCAGGAGAAGATTTGCCTTGCCACTGACAGTTGGAAATAGAAGTACAAGTTTCTTAAAACAGTGTGCTCTGTTGATCCACGGTTGGAGAGTCCTCATTATTGCTTGGCAAGCTTAGGAGTTTGGGACTTGCAGTTCTCCATGTGGTCTCCACTAACACTGCAGGGTAGGCTTGTCACTAGCCAGGAGAGATGAAAGGCTTGTCTCCCTACTTGTTTATCTCTCAAACCATCCTGGCAGGGAGGGGATTGGGGTAACTTTTATAGTCTTATAAGGATGAAAGTGTAGGCTCCTCACTTGGTTTTTGCTAGCATGATTGAGGTGGATCACATTTCCCCCCTCTACTTTGGTGTTTGAATGAATGAAGTTAAGAAGGAATATATATATATATATTTAGAGTCTTCTCTTTTGCTAGGCTGCCCCTTTCCCTGCTTCCCTTGGCTGTTATTGTCCAGTCTCTAAGTCATGTCCAACTCTCTGTGACTCCATGGATTGCAGCACACCAGGCTTCCCTATCCTTCACTGTCTCCAGGAGTTTGCTCAGATTCATGTGCCTTGAGCCAGACTATAGAGAGAAGCTTTTGTTGGAGTTTCTTCTTACATGTGCCTATTGGTAGTTCCAGTTTGCCAATTTCTTTGGCTACCTGTCTGGGATATAAGATACTCCAAGGAATTCACCACTGTGTCATTCTGTGGGTCCTATGGTTCCTAAACAGTCTTTCTTCTCCTTTCTTCTTCATAAATTGTCCTTATTGCTAAGAATAAGAAGTACATTTACTCTGTCTTCTCAGAAACAGAAGTCTCCTTGTTGTTTTTCTTTTATTTACATTTTACTCACTAGTGCTTTGTCTTAACTATTTTCTTATCTTCTAAATTCATATTTTTTACTGATAAACTTCCAAATATAAAATATATTCCTTTAGGATAAAATTATTTGAGGAAGATGAAACAGAGGTACAAGTTTAAGGAGAAACATGACAGATGTTAAATTTCTGAATGCTAAGGAAAAGCTTAAGTTTTTTCAAATAAAGGATGTTTGGTTAAAAATGTATTCTTACATTCACATTCCTTAGACATGTGTAAAAACAGAGATGTAACAATTTTATTTAATAATGCCATATTTATGTTTAACTGGGAATTAACGTCCTTCAGAACTATTACAAACACTTCTGATTAAAGATGATAGCCCATTTAAAAATTGGCAATAAGGTTTATCACTTTCAAAAATATTAAGGGACTGTTAGCAGGAAAGGTTAAATCCATTGCTCTGGGATATGTGCCTGAGGATGGGGAGGCAGCTGGACCCACTACTACGGTGCTGTGGGCCGTGCCTTCGCTGCTTGCTAACTCGCATCCTGCTTCCCTCCAGGTGGGTCCCCGCGTGAAGACAGCAGCCGATGGGCTACATGAGAACGAGATGCTGGCGTCAATCAAGAGTGAGGCCGAGCCTCAAGGGCAAACTTGAGGAGGAGAAGGCCAAGCTGCCCGACTTGAAGCTGCACCAGGTGGCCAAGCACGTGGAGGCCCCAGAGCAGTTTGTCATGAAGACCAGAGGGACCCTCAAAGGCCATCGGATCAAGGTTTTGTGCATGGACTGGTTCAAGAATAAGAGGAGGATGGTGACCTCCTCGCAGGATGGGAAGGTGGTAGTGTGGGATTCCTTCACTACTAACAAGGAGTGTGCAGTCACGATGGACTGCAAGTGGTTGGTGGCGTGTGCAGATGCCCTGTCGGGACGTGTCACTGCATGTGGTGGTTTGGATAAGTGTTTCGTGTATCTACTGACGTTTGACAAAAATGAAAACATGGCTGCCAAAAAGAAGTCTGTTGCCATGCACACTATCTGTCAGCTTGCAGCTTCACCAGCTCTGATGTGCAGATCCTGATGGCCAGTGGCGACGGCACGTGTGCCTGTGGAACGTGGAGAGCAGGCGGCTGGTGCAGAGCTTTATGGGCATGGGACTGACGTGCTGTGTTTGGACTTGGCCCCTTCAGAGACCTGGAACACCTTCTTGTTTGGGAGATGTGACAAGAAAGCAGTTGGGTGGGACATGAGCCCTGGACAGTAAGTGCAGGACTTTCAAACACAAGAATCTGACATCAACAGTGTCTGATACTAACCTGGGTGGAGATGCCTTTGCTTCGGGATCAGATGATGCTGTGTGTTGCCTCTGTGGCCTCTGGGCAGCTTCCAGCTTGGACTTCTTCCTCAGTGTATCCTGCTGGATACAATGATTATACCATCAAAGTCTGGGATGTCCTCAAAGGGTCCCCAGTCACCTCTTGTTTGAACATGAAAACTATGTTAGTACTCTATGAGTTTTCCCTGATGGGGCTGCCTTTTGCTCAGGATCATGAGATCGTACCCTGAGTCTGGGCTTGATTACAGTGCTCATAGGTACCTGGGGATAGAATTTGAAATCATCACATGTAAATAGATCCTGATTCTTTAGGATCTGAGAGTTTATTGCAACTTAGCTTACAGGAGCAGCTCCGTGACTGAAAGTTCACCAAGTGTCTCCAACACTACTATCAAAACCAATACCCTGGAAAGATCCCAAGGTAAGTCTTCAGCACTAGCAAAACACCATCAAGTATAGTGTTAATTATTTCGAACTCTTTAAAAAATATATCTATTTAAAAAGTTATTCTAAATTATATGAGTCTCAACTCAGCTTTGGTGCTGTAGGCTTCACTGATTGTTCAGTGGTAAAGAATCTGCAGGACACACAGGCTCAGTTCCTAAGTTGGGAAGATCCCTTGGAAAAGGAAATGGCAATCCATTCCAGTATTCTTGCCTGGGAAATCCCATGGAAAGGGGAGCGTGGCAGGCTACAGTCTATGGAGTTGCAAAAGAGCTGGACTCGGCTTTAGAGAATGTGAAATTGCCTTCCAAAATGGTTGTGTCTTTTTACAGCCTCATCAGTAGTGCATGCCAGTTCTCAGGGTCTTACAGTCTTGCCAGCACTGATGCTATCACATTAAAGAGAAAAATTTTTGACTATAATCAGAGTAAAATGGTATCTCACTCTGAACTTTGGTTCTAGTTTGGATTTCCCTGATGATTGATGAGGGCTTCCCAGGTGGTGCTAGTGGTAAAGAAATATACCTGCTAATTCAGGAGATGCAGGAGATATTGGTTGGATCCCTCAGTTGGGAAGATACCCTGGAGGAGGAAGTGGCAACCCATTGCAGTATTCTTGCCTGGAGAACCCCATGGACAGAGGAGCCTGGGGCGGGCTATAGTCCATGGGCTCACAAAGAGTCAGACACGGCTAAGCAACTGAGCATGCAAGATGGTTGATGAAGGTGAGCACTTTTAGTCTTTATTTCTATTTTTATCTTCTTTTCATATAAGTGGCTAGAATTTCTGATACTTAAATTTTCCCCAAAATTTTCTACTGGTTTAATTTCAATTTTCACATTGACTTGAAGGCATTCTTTATGTCTTCACTAACCTTTTTCAATTATTATGGTGCATTTAATTTCTGAAAGCTTGTGGGTTATGTAGTCACTCTTGTTATAATATTTTGGATAAGCATAATTTTAATTTCAATGAAGACTTATAAATTAGTCTTTTCTTTTGCAGTTTGTTTTCTTTTTGTCTGAAAAAAGAAATTTTTCTTTTGTTTGAAAAATTTCTTCTTAACCCCCAGGTAACAGAGATAGTTCCTTTCTTCTTCTGAAATATTTTATAACTTTGACATGCATGTTTAAATCTCTAATTCATCTGGCATTGATCTTTGTATGAAAGATTATGCAAGATTTTGATTTCATTTTTCTTCTATAAAATTGTTTACATACCATTTATTGTATAATTCTCCTCTCTTTCACATACTGTCAATGTCACTTCTATTAAAAGTTTAGCTTTTATGTATCTGTGGGACTTCTTTTGGGCTTGGTCCATTGGTCTGTCTGAGAGTACCATAGAGTTTATCTACTGATTTTTTTTTTTTTTTTTTTTGCTGTTGTTAGAAAGAAAAGTCAGGGCAAGAGTTTATAGTAAACTTGAACATATGGGAAATTTGAATGTCTTTACCTGTTTTCTTTGGGATTATAAGAAGTATTAAAAAGTTGTATATGTGTTATGTATGTGTGTGTGCAATTAAAAAATATATTTATTTTTAATTGATGATTGGTTTACAATATTGGTTTGACTTCTGTCACACATCAACATGAATTAACCATAGATATACATATATTACCTCTCCTCAAACATACTTATATGATAGTGACCTTCCTGTTTAAAGTTGTTTTGCTTATGTCTAGTGCTGGCTATTATAAATTAATTATTACTTTTTAATGACTGGAGTTCTTTTCAGTTAGCTACTATAGAACAGATGGTATAGAACAGGAACCAGACTTAGTCTGGGCTAGCAGGAAATCTCCCTGGTTCTCAGTGGAACTCCATAGGATAAAAAATTGTGTGTGTGTGTGTCTTGGAGATGGCAATGGCACCCCACTCCAGTACTCTTGCCTGGAAAATCTCATGGACGGAGTTGCCTGGTGGTCTGCCGTCCATGGAGTCGTGAAGAGTCGGACATGACTGAGCGACTTCACTTTCACTCTTCACTTTCATGCCATTGGAGAAGGAAATGGCAACCCACTCCAGTGCTCTTGCCTGGAGAATCCCAGGGACGAGGGAGCCTGATGGGCTGCCGTCTATGGGGTCGCACACGATTGAAGCGACTTTAGCAGCAGCAGTGTATGTGTGTATGTTTATCCTTGACCAAGGGATGGTGAAGTGAAGTGAAGTGAAGTCGCACAGTCGTGTCCAACTCTTTGAACCTACCAGGCTCCTCCATCCGTGGGATTCTCCAGGCAAGAGTACTGGAGTGGGTTGCCATTTCCTTCTCCAGGAGATCTTCCCAACCCAGGGATCGAACCCGGGTCTCCCGCATTGCGGGCAGATGCTTTACCATCTGAGCCATCAGGGAAGACTCAAGGGATGGTAGGTACAGTGATTTACTCAGGGCTTCTCTGTCTAGCTGCAGTAGTTACAAAAATTTGTCTATTTCTTCAGCTCTGTTTCCCCTGCAAATTCATTTTTCAACAAGGTAGCAGAAAGCTCTTGTAACTGGTTCCATCCCTTCTGTTGTAGGTGATCCAAACTAGGGTTGTTGGTTTTACTTTCCTCTCTCTACCTGAGCTTTTCAATGGTGACAGCGTTTCTCCTTTTTCCTTTTTCCATTGCCTTGGTCCAAGGTGCATTCCAATCAGTAGCCCTTTTTCCTTTATTTTAAATTTGAGTATCAAGGGTTTTTGTTGTTATAAAAGGAAATTTCCATTTTATTTCTTTTCTCTCCTTGCTTTTGGTTGATTTCAGAAAGAAGATGGCAGCTCAGAGGTTTTTACATAGCCAGCCTGAAATGTTAGCTTGATATTTGAAGTCACTGACATAATTTATGTATCAGGCTTTATCTTTGATCGATATCAAACTCTAGAAACTATTTGCCTAGGGGAAAAAAAAAATCTTAATATTACCTACACTGTGGAAAAGTTGTAATAGATCATAATGCAATCAAAAGTTTAAGATAGAGTATTTTTGCAAATTTCAATTGCATTTTACAAAGTGCCTTTGCAAAAAGGTTTACTGGCATAATATATTTTTGAAATTCATGAATAAGTCCTAACACATTTATTGAAATATGCATCAGAGGAAAATCTAATATAATTTTTTATCATTTTCTATTTTTGGCAGCACAATATAGGCAGGAAGTATTTATTTAAGCATATACCACATCTCTAGTGCTGAGTATAAAGTAAGTCAGGAACTGACTTTTAGCACTACAGAAGAAAATTACTAACTGGCTAAAACATATTGAGAATCTCAAAAGACCTACTAGAGATTATCTTCTAATATTTTGAAACATTTTACTTGAAAATAACCAGGAATATGTATCGAACAGTGGATGCAGGTTTATAAACTCCTTATTTAATATAATACTTATTTTAAGGTGATAAAATTCCACAGAAGAGGAAAATTTGAGGTGAATTCTGTCTTAGCAAGGTTTCTTTATTTTGGGGGTCTTAGATTTTAAAATACTCCTTAATCTCGTGATCAACTCTTTATGATTGGCTTCTTTCCTTATTGTCTTGTATCTTGGTTCAGTTAACTCCAGCTCTCTCTTTAGTTCTTTAATGCTTTTTTGTTTTTTTCTAATTTTGTCCAACATTTTACTTCTTTGGGGGTTGCAGGGTTAATCTGAAATGTCTTGCTTACTGATACTGGATATGATAGCCTTGTTATATTTTATAAGACCTAGAATTTTAATGGCTGTCCTAATGACAATAATGCCCTAATAGTTGTCCTAATGGAGGTTGAGATTCCAGTCATATGCTATAAAAAACTATGTGGAGCCTTTAATCTTTTGCAGTGGCTAAAAAGCATTCAGAAGTATTTTTAAAGGTACATTATGAAGAAATCTTAAGATTTAAGCTCTGTTTTATTTATGAATAAAGTTTCATATTTTATGAATATTCTATGGTTGGGTAATATAATTCTTTTTCTTTTTAAGCTGTAATTAATAAATGATTACTTTTTGCTCAAAGAGCTATCATTAAATCAGTGGTATTCATTGTTATTGGTGGTGTCATAGTAGAAAAGATACTGTATTTTTGTATAATATATCTGGCTATAACATTTGCCCTTTATGAATATTCAGCTGAATCTTCTAGTTAAGTTGTGTTAATTATTGTCCTCAGAGAGCTATTGAATTCAGTGGTACCTGTGTAATGAGATCTTAAAGTATTCCTAGTGATGAGATCTCCAGAAAAATTCCTGAACTAATCTTATTTCCAGCCAGTAATAATTTCTTCCAAAAGATGTCATTTACTTTAGAACACTATAAAACAAAATCTTTAAGAGTTATAAAGGTTTAGCATAAAGGATACTATTTATCTTTGAATTAACAAATATTTAATTGTTATGAAAATGTTAGGTACTGGAGATTTTCAGTAAATAAAACAAATCTTGCCTCAACTTTTATATATATATATATATATATATATTCTGCTTAGAGTCTATTATAATTTCACTAGTCTCTAGTAAAAATTTATCAATTTTTGTCAAGTCTAATTAACTCAAGATTCAGGATTTCTCATAAAACTCTAATATATTCCTCCTTGGACTTAAATCGTATCTAAGAGCCTAATATCTTTATGAGAATTAATTAGCTTTATTACTGAAGCATGGGACTGCTTAACTTGGTATGAAGTTCCTGGTTTCAGGTTCTGTAATTCATATTGCAATCGTTAGATTCTTGCTTTTTATTATCTTAAGGCTGTTTTTATCTTTGTGAGAAGATGAGAATGAGTCTTTGTCAGTTCTTGTGGACCTAGGGAGTATAGGAGGCAAGAAGCAGATGTATTTTAAGAGACAGAATGAAGCAGTGGAAATAGCAAAGTGTGGAATCAGGCAAGGACTGAAATTCTTGCAGTGCCACTTATTGAATGAATTTCAACAAATCATTTAATCTCTTGAGCCTCAATTTATTTGTCTATAAATTAAGAATTATAATGCTACCTTGGTGGGTTTGAGAGTACCAAACAATATAATGTATATGAGTATATTGCTCATGGTAACAGTTATAAATATCATAACCACCACCACCTCCTTCTCTCTGTCCCCCAGCCCCAAGGTGGTACCAAATCACAAGTTCCAAACCAAACATGGAGAAATGTTGTTTTCTCCTTTCTCTCATTTTACAACCTCTTTTCTAGGCTTTACATTAAGGTACCTGATGAAAGTGTGGCACCCTCTGCCAAGAAGATCATTAAAGTTATCTAGTTGGAAATTAAATGATAAACTTGCTTCATTCTGGGATATGAAACTTGTGGATAGGAGGTCAAATTTCTCTTGTTAGGAAAAGAATAATAATAGCTCTTGGCTGTTTAGGTTGAAATAATATATTTTCTCTGATAGTTAATCTGATAATAAAAGACTGTGGCTAGTTCTTATAAGAGTCAGGTAAATTTTGCAGACTAAGAAAAGCTCTGCTTAGTGATAACAGTTAAAGTTGAATAACTTTATACTGATAGAGCAAGAGCTAATTCATCAGAATTCAGCTAAACAAATTGGTAGTCTGTGAATTTGATGTAACTGGTGATTTACATTTAAATATATAATAAGGTGGAAAAGAAATTGCTACTATATCATAATTTGCTTTGGAGAAACTGAGTTTGAACAAGCTGGTCTCAATTCGACTCTTGAATTTCATGCTGGTTTATCTAATTTCAAGAAAAATTACTGACCCAAGTTCATTGGAGGAAATTATTTTCCACACCATGAGCTCTTTTTCAGACTATTGTTCAAATGAACTACAACAAGGTAAATGTTTTTTAAGAGAACAGAATAGAGCACTGGAGAGAAAATTAGTAATTTTTCTAATGTCTATAAAGTGAAAATATATCTTTTAATTATGAATTTAACTTTAAGAATAACTTGATCACATTTATAAATAATAGTCCAACAAAATTGTATAAGTTTCCTTTTCATTTGGTTTATTTTTCTTTTGATATGCAAAACTTTTTAGTTTTGATTATTATAGTTTTGAAATATAGTTTGAAATCAGGAAGTGCAATGAGTCCAGTTTTGTTACTTTTGGTACCAGAATGTGTGTGTGTATTAGTCAATCAGCCATGTCCAACTCTTTAGGAGCCCATGAATTGTATCCAGTCAGGCTCCTCTGTCCATGGAATTTTCCAGGCAAGAATACTGGAGTGGGTTGCCATTTCCTTCTCCAGGGAATCTTCCCGACCCAGGGGTTGAACCTGGGTCTTCTGCATTTCTGGCAGGTTCTTTACCATCTGCGCCATCAGGGAAGTCCTTTTTATATCAGAGGATATGATAACCGACTCAAGATATCACATTAGGGACTTCTTTGGCAGTCCAGTGGTTAAGACTCTGAATTTCCAACACAGGGGACACCGATTTAATCTCTCATTAGGGAACTAATATCCTGTGTACCTCTTGGTGCCTCCAAAAAAAAAAATTTTTTTAAAAAGATAATTGGCAAAATAATTGAAATTCAAATAACAAAAAGAAGAAATCACATCAGGCAGGGCAGCTATAATTGGAGTCACCACCTATTTAAGATTATGATAATACACTGTCATTCTCCAGTATCCTAAACAACCCTGAGGAATGGCCAGATGTGGGATTATATGCTGATTTATGGCCAGTTATCCAGTCAGGGATTTTAAAATGTCATGACTGGAAAATTGGTGACAAGGAGATTTAGGGAAGAGTCATGTAGAGAGTCCTCCATGAACGGGTAACAAATGTGAAGATATTAGTGTTCATGTGAGTGATCACCAAATGGTGACCTTAGTAGAGGATGGTTTTAATAATAAAGTGGATAGATGACCCATTCTATGGATACTTACCAGACTTGTTCCCCATTCATCCTTGTTGTCACCCAGTGGGCTCATGACCAAAGTGATCATGGTGTCAGGGATGGAGGTGATGTGTGTGTTCTAGAACAGGGACTTAGGAAGGTCTGCCTGGTTCCAGGCACTGCTGAGGGTGTAATCCAGAAACAGCAGAGACCAACACTGAATCCCCAGTAAGGCATCATTCCCTGGGTGATCAGTCAGCTACCGAGTAGCAGACTGATTAATTCAGACTACTTCTACTGTGGAAGGGCCAGTGTTTTGTTCTTACTGGAATGGACATTCTGAATATAGATTTGCAAGCCCTGAACTCAGTGCTTCTACCAAATTGCCATCTGTGGACTTATAGAATGTCTTATCGACCATCATGGCATTCCACACAGCACTGCTTCCAATCATAAAACTCATTCCCAGCAAATAAAGCACAGCAGTGGGTGCATGCTCATGGAACCCAATGGTCTTACCATGTTTCCTTCAGTCCTGAAGCAGCTGCCTTGATAGCACAGTGGAGTGGCCTCTAGATGACAAAACCTTGTAGGTCTGGGCAAGGTTTTCCAGAAGGCTGTGTATGTTCTGAACTAGCATCCAATATATGGTGTTCTTTTTCTTTTAGCCAAGGTTATTGGGGTCCAAGAATCTAGGAGTGGCATCACTCACTATTACCCATAGTCACCATTAGCAAAATTTTTGTCCCCTCAGCTTTATGTTCTGCTGAATGCTCATCTAGACGTCTTAGTTTCAGAGGGAAGAATGTTTCCACCAGGAGACACCATAATGATTCTACTGAAGAAGTTAGGACTACATGGCCAATTTGGACTCCTCATTCCTCTGAATCAACAATCAACAAAGGTAATGAGTGTGCTGGTTGGGGTGATTGCCCTTGACTAGCAAGGGGAAATTGGAATACTGCTACACAATGAGAGTAAGGAAGAATACAGCAGATCCCTTAGGGCATTTCTTAGTGTTACCATCGCTGTGATTAAGGTCTACAGAAAACTACAACAACTCAAGTCAGGCAGCACTGCTAATGGCTCTGACCCTTCAGGAAGGAAGTTTAGGTCACCTTACCAGTTATAAAGCTATGACTACCTGAGATGCTGGCTGAAGTCTGAGGGAACATAAATTGAGTAATGGAAGAATGCAGTTCCACTATGTATACTTTTCCACACACACACACACACACACACACACACACACACACACACGTCACATACAAATGTATTTTCAATACTTCTGTTTTCTTTCCTCTTTTATACCCTTATCATGTAACATACATTGATTTTTATATTGTCGTGTTTAAACATGTTTAATTTTACCTCATAGTATTTTACCATCTCTTCTGGGAAAAGAGTTTGTGTGATTTTTAGTTGTATGCATGCTGTTGTATCATGTTAGGTAAAATTATGACCTTGGTATTATTTTTATTTGGAAATAAGGACATGTGTTTGAGTGTCAAGCTGACAAAGGGTGGATTTGTGATGACTAATTTTGTGTGTCAACTTGACTGGGTCATGGAGAGCCTGGATAGATAGTTAACATTTCTGAGTGTATTTGTGAGGGTGTTTCTGCATGAGATTAATACTCAAAACTGTATACCTAGTATGGGAAGGCCTCATTCAATCCATTGAGGGCTTAAATAGAACAAAAAGGCCAAGTAAGAAAGAATTCACTTGCTCTCTGTCTGACAGCTTGAGTGTGAGCATAGGTTTTCTCTTGACCTTGGAAAGTGAAAGTGAAAGTCACTCAGTCATGTCTGACTCTTTGTGATGGCCAGAATATTGGAGTGCATAGCTGTTCCCTTCTCCAGGGGATCTTCCTAACCCAAGGATCAAACCCAGGTCTCCCACATTGCAAGCAGATTCTTTCCCAGCTGAGCCACCAGGGAAGCCCCTTGCTCTTAGACTAGGACTTATATAATGCATTCTCCTGATTCTCAGGGCTTTGGATTCAGACCAGAATTTACAGCACTGGCTCTTGGTTTGGACTTGGACTGAAACTGCATCATTGATTTTCTTGTTTCTCAGAACTTCAGCTTATATCTGGAACTCTGACTCTCATGGATTTCAACTTTGCTGATTACAGATAGTGAGACTTCTCAGTTTCTATAATCATGTGAGCCAATTCCTTATAATAAATCTCTTTATATATATACATGTAAAATTACATGTTATTATTATTTAATAATTATAGTGACAAAATACTTATACATTGTAATAATATTAAAAGGACTATATACCATATAAATTATGTATTATAATAAATCTATGTATATTTACTTATTTATTTTTTAATGTATCATTTTAGTTCTGTTTCTCTAGAGAACACTGAGTAATGCAGTATTTTTTTTTGTAGAAGTCTTAGATTACATTATAAACTTTTTGGAGAGATTTATCTTATATAATTCTTTGCATCTCCAGTTTTAGCTCACTCCTCACATTAAATGTGGGCTGAGAAGTTTGGTTTGCACAAGCCCTGTGTCAGGTTTTAAAATTATTAGATGGAGCACATCGTGGAGTTTTTCTTGATGCTGTCTCTAACTGTGTAATTGTTGAATATGTAGTGTCAATAAATGTTGGAAGCTTCCTTAAGTACATTATAAATAAATATTTACACTTGAGACAAAAGATATGCTGGTAGGAAATCATATCTGTTCAATGAAGCCAGAAAATTCATTAGGCAATCTTCTATTAGTTTAGTTCCAGACACATTATTCTCTAGAAAGAGTCTGCCAATATTAAACATTTTACTAATTCAGAATGCCTTCTCGGGTCATGTTAATAAGTTTTATTGAAAGAGGAGAATATATGATACTCAAAGAACTACTGCTATAGTATGTTTAACTTTTTATCCATATGGAGGTCATGGCCATGCTTTAGGCATTTTACAAGGTTTAATTCTTTGTTTCTAAAAATAAAAACAATGAGATGCATTGACATTCATATTATGTGTGAAATGAGGCAAATGAATTGTGACTTGTCTTATTGTAATGAAATATTTATGTCCTTTAGCAGTCCCAATTACCATGCCTCCCCCTAACTCCTTAAGTGTTTCAGAAAATGAAATAAAGAAAGAAACAGGATTGGGTGGTTAGAAGATTTTATAGTGTAGAACCAAAGCTAAAGTCACCTCAGAGGGCACTTGGATGTTGGGTGATGCCATCTTCTGCCCCCTAAGGGATCCTGTTACCTTCTCAGGCAGAGCTGCCCTGGCAGATGGCCCTCTCTTTGCAGAGGCTGACTGCAGTGAAGGAGGAAATTTAGAGATGAATTCCTAGTTACAGTGTGGCCAACGGAGAGTTTATAACAAAAGAATAGGGCTGTCATGCATGGTTTGGAATATGACAATGGCAATTGTTCTTAGGATGCTTATAAACTGTTCTTGCTGGATGTGAATGGTCCAGCCAACCGGAGAAGTTTTCTCACACTTGGAGTCTGTCCACTTTCCTGCTGTGTGGGAAAGCAGTTATTCACTTTCTTTTTCTCTTTATATTCTGTCCCGGCAGCCTATCAGATTAAAGTTATGAAGCCTCATAGTTTAGTTAATGTCTCCAGCTAAGCTTGGGGAAGAAAGCAGGAGGCGGGAACCTGTCTTCCTAAGCAGAGTTAAAGGGGTGGGGGCACCCTTACCAGATGGAGTTTGACTCATGGAAAAGTCAATTGTTGCCTTTCATTTTCAGCGGGTATTGAGAAGAGTTGGATGAAGAGTTCACAGAGCAGCCTGGATAAAATGCAACTGAGTGTAGGAAGAGGGAACAAGGAACTTCTGAGCCATGACAGATCAAAGGATGTTTGAGGCTGGGTTAGCACTTCAGAAGTATGACGTGAGCCACTCTGCTCATCTCCAGCCTCAAATGCTGATCCAACATTCTGGGATAAGCTTTCATATGTAAAGCAAAAATGAGAACTATCTTTCTCATGAAATGCCTTGTTATTTCCAGTCTTTCGTTAAGCTGGGATCTGTGAGCACAGAGAGAGGAAAAGTACAATGATGAAGTCAAGCTGATATTTTTTGTGGAGCTGGAGCTCTTGTTAAAATTCAGATGCTTAAGTGTAAGTAGTGACTGTTTAAAACAATTATTTCAGATGGAAGCCTTGCTTTTCCCCTACTGAACTGATTTGCTCTGAGATCACTCTGGTTTGGAATTTTTGAATAAAGAATGATAAAGAAAGAAGAAACAGAGGAGTACATGAATAAAATACCATTGCTGGAACTTCAATGCTATGAGCTTGCAATGCCGTATTGAACAGGCAAAGAGGAAGAAGAAAGCTTTCTGTTCGGTGACCTTTAAAGCTCACCAGTGTGCAATATGTTTTCATCACACTGAAAGCCTCTGACAATAGGACTGTGATATGCAGTTTCTTTCTTGCTCTCTCTCTTTTTAAATTGAATGGCTGAGGTATATCATTCTGCTGTGTCTTGACCTTGGCTAGAAAACACTTGGAGTATTTTAAAGCCACAACAGATGGAAGGGCCTCACTAAACTGAATAAAACTGAAGAGGTTTCTGATTTCCTGATTAAACTTATTCACAGGAAGAGAGGAAGAGACAACTATCAAAAAACTGAAAGTGTATTTGCCTCAATAAAATAAAGATGTTTGAACACAGCAGCAATTGTAATATTGTAGTCAAGTTCCTTTTTAGGAATATTAACTGACATTAAGAGAAATAAAGAGCTGAAAATGCATCCCTTCTCAGATGGGACTCAAACCCAGATACCCCTCAAGCTGGGACTTGAACCCACGATCACTGACTTGGGAGGGGATTTGAATCACCTGCTGTCTCTTAACTGAAACTGCTTCACCTGGTGTCAGGACTGAAACTCAGGTTCTTTGTCTCAGTACAGACAGATTTCAGCCTGAGGCAAAGTAATAGGTAAAGAGTGAGTTTATTAGCACAGGACATGTATGAGAGAGATATAGGCAGGCTGGCAAGGGAGTGCAGCCCAGAGAATCCAGAGGGCTACATCTTTATAATCAAGGAAAAAGGCGGAAGTGAGAAGACCACTTTCTTCCTCATTTTGGGCAGATGTCAAGGCTTATATCATTAATTTCTCCTTTGACCTTATATGATCTAATGGGAACTGTCATGTGCTATTTAAAATCACATGTATATTTGCAAAGCGGTGATGACATATACCAAAATATGGTAATTCATCACAGGTTTTGGTATAATGTCCCCTTTCAGCAAGTTTCTTTTCCCTTTCACATGTATTCATATCTTGGCTACATGCAGAAATGCTACTCTTCAAGGACTGTTAACTCCCTGACTTCATGTAACAAGATTCATACCTCATATCTATTATCTTCTGTGTTAGCTATCAGGGTTGGTGACTTTAGTGTGATTGGTGCTTGAATGTTCCTGGTCTTCCTTCAAGATAATGTAGATTGTTACTAGGTTACTGGGTTATTTTCTTGAGTGGTCATTAGCTTACAACAGTCTCCCAAACCTCTAAAAATTCTTTTTGTCTTTAATCCCCTAGTGAGATGTCTAAATTAACTATTTAATTATCCTGTTCTATTTCTATCAGAACTGGTTGCATTAGATTCAGAGATTTATGTTTCATTCCAAGATACTGATAAACTCATTCATAATTCATTTTCACTGAAAGGCAGGCTGACTCAAAATTCCTGGTGAGACTCATCCATAAAGGTGCATAGGTGAGGCAAATTTTTAGACCTCATTTATCTTGTTCATCTTGAGGCATCAGTGCTCAAGTACGTGGCCTGTAGCATGAAACAGCCTGCTGAGATCGTCTGCTGTGATGCTTAAGGTCAGAGAATTTCAGGTGTGTGTGTGTGTGTGTGTGTGTGTGTGTGTGTGTGTGTATGTGTGTAGGACAATGAAAATGTAATTCTTGAGATAAAGTTAGTCTTTAGAACTTTAGATAACTTCTGGAAAAATCCAACCACATAAACTTCTATTTAACTAAGATCTTTTCCAGATCATGATAGAGACCCAAATGCTATACTTCATCACTTACTTTTAGTATTTTGTAAAGATATTTATACACACATTGCTGAAGTACTATCCATGTTTTCAAAGGCCCAGTTCCTCTTATACAGTTACTCTTAACTGATGATAAAAAATGCTGTGAATTCTGTAATGTGGTGTGTATATTTCTTAAACTAATATATTATTTCCTTGATGAAAAACAGTTGGAACCTGAGCACCAAAGAAAAGAAGTGCTTCCTGGTCTTCAGTACTGAGTAAAACTTCTAAAATATGATGTCTGACTTTTGCTTATGAAGAGTGATGTACTTGACTTATACACATCCCAACATTTTTATCCTTCCTGAGCATCAAAGGGAATACTGATGACTCTTTTACTGGGGAAATGGCCATCAGCATTGCATATCTGGATGGATTATCAGATTTACTTCTTTGAGTCTTCAGTTTCTCATCTATAAAGTGGGGATGATAGCACTAAAACTCAATGGAATACTGTGAGAATTAAGTAAACTATGTAAAGCATTTTGCCCAGTGCCTGAGAAATAGTACACATTCCTGTTCAAGATTCTGTTGCTGTCTCTGCTGTACTTATTTAAGCTTTAACATCCTTGTGATAAATTATACTTTTAATAATGGTGCTATTTCATCTTCATGCTGTGTACAAGCTGTATGCAATGTTGCACTCTTCAGAGCATTTGTTTATTCAAAGATACTGTTTCATTTGATAATTGTTCTAGGATGCCATGGGAAGCATGGAGGAAGAAAAAGGATGCATAAGGAAGTTTCCCTGGAGGAGGTAATGTTTCAGCTCAGTTCTGGTGGATCAATAGGAACTGTAGGAACTTAGACAAAAAAGCAGGAAAAATGGTTTGAGGCAGATGGAATGTGGACAGACAAGCCCCTAAGGACTAGAATTATGGAGTGGAGTTGATGGTTTCCAGGGATGAAGGGAAGGGAGAGATGAAGGGTAAAAGGCAGTGTTATGTGTATACTACAAACTGGAAGATTATAAAGAACTTCAATGTTAAGGGCAAGTCATGCATAGCTGTTAAGAGATTTTAAAAAATGTGACAAGATAGCTTGATCATGTTTGTGATTTAGAGTAGGGGCTAGATTGGGAGGGGTGGGTAAGCATAATCAGGGAAATCTGGAAACAAATAGTGCAGAGTTTTATGTAAGAGATGATTATCTGAGATTAGAGTGTAGACACTATTATATATAAAATAGACAACCAACAAGGACCTACTGTATAGAATAGGGAACTGTATTCAATATCTTGTACTAGCCTGTAGTGGAAAGAAACCTAAATATATAATATATATAAATATAATTATATATATAAAGCTGCATATATATATATTTATACATATATATATATATTCAGTTCATCAGTTGCTCAGTCATGTCGGACTCTTTGCAACCCCATGAATCACAGCACGCCAGGCCTCCCTGTCCATTACCAACCCCCAGAGTTCCCTCAAACTCATGTCCATCAAATTGGTGATGCCATGCAGCCATTCTCTGTTGTCTTCTTCTCCTACTACCGCCAATCCATCCTAGCATCACAGTCTTTTCCAATGAGTCAACTCTTTGCATGAGGTGGCCAAAGCATTGGAGTTTCAGCTTTAGCATCAGTGCTTCCAATGAACACCTAGGACTGATCTCCCTTAGGATGGACTGGTTGGATCTCCTTGCCATCCAAGGGACTCTCAAGAGTCTTCTACAATGTCACAGTTCAAAAGCATCAATTCTTTGGTGTTCAGCTTTCTTCATAGTCCAATGCTCACATGCATACATGATCACTGGAAAAACCATAGCCTTGACTAGATGGACATTTATTGGCAAAGTAATATCTCTGTCTTTTAATATGCTATCTAGATTGGTCACAAATCCTGAAAGATGATGCTGTGAAAGTGCTGCGCTAAATATGCCAGCAAATTTGGAAAACTCAGCAGTGGCCACAGGACTGGAAAAGGTCAGTTTTCATCCCAATCCCAAAGAAAGGCAATGCCAAAGAATGCTCAAACTACTGCACAATTGCACTCATCTCACACGCTAATAAAGTAAGTCTCAAAATTCTCCAAGCCAGGCTTCAGCAATATGTGAATCATGAACTTCCAGATGTTCAAGCTGGTTTTAGAAAAGGCAGAGGAACCAGAGATCAAATTGCCAACATCTACTAGATCATGAAAAAAGCAAGAGAGTTCCAGAAAAACATCCATTTCTGCTTTATTGACTATGCCAAAGCCTTTGACTGTGTGGATCACAATTATCTGTGGAAAATTCTGAAAGAGATGGAATACCAGACCACTTGACCTGTCTCTTGAGAAATCTGTATGCAGGTCAGGAAGCAACAGTTAGAACTGGACATGGAACAACAGACTGGTTCCAAACAGGAAAAGGAGTACGTCAAGGCTGTACATTGTCACCCTGCTTATTTAACTTATATGCAGAGTACATCATGAGAAACGCTGGGCTGGATGAAGCACAGCTGGAATCAAGATTGCCAGGAAATATATCAATAATCTCACATATGCCGATGACACCACCCTTATGGCAGAAAGTGAAGAGGCACTAAAGGGCCTCTTGATGAAAGTGAAAGAGGAGAGTGAAAAAGTTGGCTTAAAGCTCAACATTCAGAAAACTAAGATCGTGGCATCTAGTCCCATCACTTCATGGGAAATAGATGGGGAAACAGTGGAAACAGTGCCAGACTTTATTTTTTGGGGGCTCCAAAATCACTGCAGGTAGTGATTTCAGCCATGAAATTAAAAGACGGTTACTCCTTGGAAGGAAAGTTATGACCAACCTAGATTGCATATATATATATATATATTTATAACTGTATCACTTTGCCATACACCTGAAACAAATACAACATTATAAATCCACTATATATTTCAATTTTTTTTAAATGTGAAAGAAAAAGAAATGATGAGACACCAACTTAATACTATAGAAGTGGAAATAAAAAGGCATGGATCTATAGGAAAGGGATGAAAGACAGTGTTCTGGAATTTGTGGCTTTTCAAGGGTATGGAATTGTTGCAAGAGAGAAGCTTCTGTGCCTGAAAGACAGTAATACAGTAATACAAATGAGTAGACAAAAGAAATGTGAAACAAGTATGGTAGGAGTAGTTTATATTAGATATCCTGAATCTGAAGTGCCTAAAGGATGTTCCCCCTTCATGGAACACAGCTTTGTCATGGCAAAGGGACTTGTGTAACTCAATGAAGCTATGAGGCATGCTACACAGGACAACCTAAGATGGATGGGACATAGTGAAGAATTCTGATAAAACATTTGGTGGTAATGGCAAAGCACTCCAGTATTCTTGCTGTGAGAACCCCAGGAATCATATGAAAAGGTAAAAAGATGTGAAACTGGAAGATAAGCCCCCATGTCAGTAGGTGCATAGTATGCTACTGGGGAAGAGCAAAGGGCAATTACTAATAGCTTCAGAAAAAATGTAGCAGCTGGGCCAATGCAGAAATGACACTCAGTAGTGGATGTGTCTGGTGGTGAAAGTAAAGTCCAATGCTGTAAAGAACAATATTGCATAGGAATCAGGCAGGTTAGGTCCATGAATCAAGGTAAATTGGACACGGTCAAGCATGAGATGGCAAGAGTGAACTCTGATGTCTTTTAGGAACTGGTGAACTAAAATAGATGGGAATGGGTGAATTTAATTCAGGTGACCAATATGTCTACTACCGTGGGCAAGAATCCCTTAGAAGAAATGGAGTAGCCATCATAGTCAACAAAAGAGTCTGAAATGCAATACCTGGGTGCAATCTCAAAAGCAACTAGATAATCTTAATTTGTTTCCAAGGCAAATTATTCAACATCACTATAGCTGTTGTTGTGCTTAGTTGCTCAGTCATGTCTGACTTGTTGTGACCCCCATGAACTGTAGCCCACCAAACTCCCGTAATCCAAGTCTATATCCTGACCACTGACTCTAAAGAAGCTGAAGTTAACTGGTTAACAACTTCTAGAGCTAACTCTGAAAAAGATGTCTTCTTAATCAAAGGGGATTGGAATGCAAAAGTAGAAAGTAAAGAGATACTTGGAGTAACAGGCAAGTTTGGTTTTGGAGTACAAAATGAAGCAAGACAAAGGCTAAGTGTTTTGTTGACACTGGTCATGGCAAATACACTTTTCTAACAACACAAGAGATGACTCGACACATGAACATTACCAAATGTTCAAGGGAAAATAAAATTGATTATATTCTTTGCGGTCAAAGAGGGAGAAGCTTAATATAGTCAGCAAAAATAAGACCTGGAGCTGACTGTGGCTCAGATCATGAGCTCCTTATTAGAAAACTCAGGCTTAAATTGAAGAAAGTAGATAAAACAACCAGGCCATTGTGGTACGACCTAAATCAAATCCCTTATCATTTTACACTGCAGGAGAATAATAGATTTGAGGGATTAGATATGGTAGACAGAGTGCTTGAAGAACTATGGACGGAAGTTGGTGACACTGTACAGGAGGCAGTGATCAAAACCATCCATAAAAAAGAAATGCTTAAAGGCAAAGCGGTTGTCTGAGGAGGCTTTGAATAGCCCAGGAAAGAGGAGAAGTGAGAAGCACAGGAGAAATGGATACAGAATTTCAGAGAATATCAAGGAGAGATAAGAAAGCCTTCTTATATGAATAATGCAAAGAAATAGAGGAAGGCATAGAATTAGAAACATTAGAGATATCTTCAAGAAATTTGGAGATATAAAGGGAATATTCCATGTAAGGATGGTTTTGGATGGTACAGAACAGAAATGGTAAGGATCTAAAAGTAGAAGAGATTAAGAAGAGGTGGTGATAATAAACGGAACTATACAAAAAGATCTAACTACAATGGTCACTCACCTAGTGCCAGATATCCTGGTGTGTGAGGTCAAGTGGGCCTAAGGAAGCATTACTACAAACAAAGCTAATCGAGGTGTTGGCATTTGAGTTGAGCTATTTAAAATCCTAAAGGATGATGCCGTTAAAGTATCATTAAATTTGGAAAACTTAGCACCGGCCACAGAACTGGTAAAGGTCAGTTTTCATTGCAGTCCCAAAGAAGGTCAATTCCAAAGAGTGTTCAGACTACTGTAAAACTGCTCATTTTGCGTGACCATAATGTGCTTATGTGCATGCTCACCTGTGTCTGACTTTGTGACCCCATGGACTGTAGAACATCAGGGTCCTCTGTCCATGGAATTTTCCAGGCAGGAATACTGGAATGGGCTGTCATTTCCTACTCTAGGAGATCTTCTTGACCCAGGTTTTGAACCCATGTCTCCTGCATTGGTAGGCGGATTCTTCCTCCTTGGAAGCCCTCTCATGCTAGTAAGGTTATGCTCAAAATTCTTCAAGCTAAGCTTTAGCAGTATGTATACTGAAAATTTCCAGATGTACAAGCTGGATTTGGAAAAGGCAGAGAAACCAGTATTCAAATCACCAACATTTGTTGGATCATAGAGAAAGCAGGGGAATTCCAGGAAAACATTTTTGTCTGCTTCATTGACTATGTGAAAACCTTTGACTGTGTGCATCACAACAAACTGTGGATAATTCTTAAAGAGACGGGAATACCAGACCACCTTACCTGTCTCCTGAGAAACCTATACATGGGTCAAGAATCTAGAGTTAGAACTGGACATGGAACTGCACCATACCAGGTTTCCCTGTCTTTCACTGTTTCCTGGAGTTTGCTCAAATGCATGCCCATTGATTCAGTGATGCCATCCAATCTTCTCATCCTCTGTTGCCCCCTTCTCCTCTTGTCCTCAATCTTTCCCAGCATCAGTCTTTTCCAGTGAGTTGGCTGTTTGCATCACATGGCCAAAGTACTGGAGCTTCAGCTTCAGCATCAGTCTTTCCAATGATTATTCAGAGTTGATTTCTTTGAAGATTGACTAATTTGGTTTCCTTGTGGTCCAAGGGACTCTTAAGAGTCCTCTTCAGCACCATAATTTGAAAGCATCTTCTTTGGCATTCAGCCTCTTTATGATCCAACTCTCATATCTGTATATAGCTACTGGAAAAAAACATAGCTTTTACTATAGGGACTTTTGTCAGCAAAATGATGTCTGTGCTTTTAAATAAGCTTTCTAGGTTTGTCAGTTTTTCTTCCAAGCAGCAAGCATCTTTTAATTTCATGGCTTCAGTTACTGTCCGCAGTGATTTGGAGCCCAAGAAAATAAAATCTGCCACTATTTCCACTGTTTTTTCTCCATCTATTTGCCATGAAGTAAAGTGATGGAACAACAGACTGGTTCCAAATAGGAAAAAGAGTACGTCAAGGCTGTACATTGTCACCCTGCTTATTTAACTTATGTGCAGAGTACATCATGAGAAATGCTGGACTGGAAGAAGTACAAGCTGGAATCAAGATTGCCGGGAGAAATATCAATAACCTCAGATATGCAGATGACACCACCCTTATGGCGGAAAGTAAAGAGGAGCTAAAGGGCCTCTTGATGAAAGTGAAAGAGGAGAGTGAAAAAGTTGGCTTAAAGCTCAACATTCAGAAAACGAAGATCATGGCATCCGGTCCCATCACTTCATGGGATATAGATGGGGACACAGTGGAAACAGTGGAAGACTTTATTTTTTTGGGCTCCAAAATCACTGCAGATGGTGACTGCAGCCATGAAATTAGAAGACGCTTACTCCTTGGAAGAAAAGTTATGACCAACCTAGATAGTATATTCAAAAGCAGAGACATTACTTTGCTGACTAAGGTCCGTCTGATCATGGCTATGGTTTTTCCTGTGGTCATGTATGGATGTGAGAGTTGGACTATGAAGAAGGCTGAGCACCAAAGAATTGATGCTTTTGAACTGTGGCATTGGAGAAGACTCTTGAGAGTCCCTTGGACTGCAAGGAGATCCAACCAGCCCATTCTGAAGGAGATCAGCCCTGGAATTTCTTTGGAAGGAATGATGCTAAAGCTGAAACTCTATTACTTTGGCCACCTCATGAGAAGAGTTGACTCATTGGAAAAGACTTTGATGCTGGGAGGGATTGGGGGCAGGGGGGAAGGGGACGACAGAGGATGAGATGGCTGGATGGCATCACAGACTTGATGGATGTGAGTCTGAGTGAACTCTGGGAGATGGTGATGAACAGGAGGCCTGGGGTGCTGCGATTCATGGGGTCACAAAGAGTCGAACACGACTGAGCGACTGAACTGAACTGAACTGAAAGTGATGGGACTGGATGCCATGATCTTAGCTTTTTGAATGTTGAGTTTTAAGCCAACTTTTTCACTCTCCTCTTTCACTCTCATCAGGAGGCTCTTTAGGTACTCTCCACTTTCTGCTGTTAAGGTGGTATCATCTGCATATCTGAGATTATTGATATTTCTCCTGGTAATCTTGATTCCAGCTTGTGATTCATCCAGCCTGGCAATTCATATTACATACTCTGCATATCAGTTAAGTAAGCAGAGTGACAATATATAACCTTGATATATTCCACTAAGTTTTACACATGTGTTACCTGCTCACAAGTCCTATTCCTGCAGCAGCTATGGTTCTTTGGCTTATATTTATCTAAAGAACATGTACATGTTTGATACACAGAAATGGAGAGATCTTTACGAACCACAGTGTTCCTAGCATCCCATGGGAAGGAGATGGAATCTCAGCCCACACCTCTCTTAGATGCTTGAATGAGTTAAAAAAACATTAAAAAAAATTGGAGTATAGTTGTTTTATAATGCTCTGCTTCTGCTGTACAACAAAGGGAATCAGCTATAAGTATACATATATACCCCTCTTTTTTTTTTTTTTTTTTGAATTTCTTTCCCATTTATGTCACCACAGAGCACTGAGTAGATTTCCATGTACTGTATAGCAGACTCTTATTTTTAGCAATCTATACATTTGTGTGTGTGTGTTAGTTGCTTAGTTGCGTCTGACTATATCCCATAGACTGTAGCTGACCGAGCTCCTCTGTCTATGGATTCTCCAGGCAAGAATACTGGAGTGGTTTGCCATGTTATGTTCCAGGGGATCTCCCCAATCCATAAATAGAACCTGTGTCTCCTGCATTGGAGGCAGGTCCTTTACCATCTGAGCCATCAGGGGAGGCATTTTATACATAGTAGTGTATATACTGTCAATACTATTGTCTCAATTCATTCCACCAACTCCTTTTCCCCCTTGGTGTCCCCCTTGGTGTCTTTTTTATCTGTGTCTCTATACTTGAATAAGTTACTTTTATTAACTCAAATATTTATGAATAGCACCCTGCTTCCTCCCCACCCACCAAGTCTTTCCTCTTCTATCATGATGATGACCTTAGTAACAAAAGAAGTAGGAGAGGATTGTGACATCTGATTTATTCAGAAGCCTTGCATTTTCTATGTAAGTCTCATAGTTTATAACCTCAACAAACAGGCTAGGAGAGAACAAGATGGTGTGGACATGGAGTACATCTCTCTCCACGGATACATCAGGAAGACAACTTCAGACACAGAAGTGCATGCAGAACACCAGCTGAGAGTGGACAGGAGTACCTGACCAGTGGAAAAGAATATATAGAACCACAAAAACTCAGTAGGACAAAGGAGCTAGGGGGAAAAATAGGAGTGTTAGTAGGACTGGACCTGCCCTCAGTGGGTGGGGGAACTGAAGCAGGGGTCCAGTCCCCACAGTGGAGCAATTGTCTGAGTCAGAGGAGAAACATTTAAGGCTGAGAGCGAAACAACTGATCTGTGGCAGCCTAAATGGAACGAGAATCAGACAGTCCTTGCCACAGCCATACATACCAGACAGGGATGCAGGTCCCCTGGAAAGTGCAGCGGCTAGAAGCTGGAGTTTAGGGATTGTGGAGCAATCCCAAGATGAGAGCTACTGTTGACTGCGGAGGGACCGATCGAGGGGATCTGAGGGAGGAGACTGTGGTGGGAAATGCCTGAGGAGGAATGCTTGCTCCGTGGAAGCAAGAAGATACTGCTGAGTCATATATGTGTAAGGGTGGAGCCATCACCATAGCTTCTCTCTTCCTGCAGGACAGCATTGGCAGTTGAACAATAGAGAGGCTGGCCCATCAAACACCTGATGCACTGAACTACAGAGTAGGACCCCACGCAGGGTGCCCCTTTAAGACCCTGACTCACCAATCTACAGAGTAGGACTCCAGCCACGGGGGCCCCTCTATATGCCTGACTTGACAAACAACAGAGAAGGACCTCAGGGAAGGGAACCCTCCAAGTTCCTGAGTGGGAGGAGCTACAAAGACTGGCCAAGAGGCCTTCTGAATGCCAGTTACTAGAGGCTCGAAAAAAGACTCTGGTAGGGCCATAACTTCTCCAGTGGAGGCAGTCCGTGTGCCTGCACACTTGGCGCTGCCAGGGTCCCCACAAGCCAAGCAGCTGTCCCACCTTCACGCTCAGGTCTCACTGGGGCAGAGCTGCCACAGGCAAAAGAAGTCTTGCATCCATATGCACAGGGTTGCTTTGGTAGTGTCTTTATAGCCCTGTAGACTGTGGCCTGCCCGGCTTCTCTGGAAAGGGGCCTCCAGGCAAGAATACTGGAGTGTATTGGCCAATACCGGTTGCCATATCTTTCTAAAGCACTCTATTTCCTGCTGCCCTAGCTGCCAACTCCCCTGAATACCTGATGTTGCCAGAACCTCTGCAACCCAAGCATCTGCACCATCTCCACAACTGGCCCTCACAGGGGCAAACCCAAGTCCTGCAGGGGAAGCCTAAGGGGCAAACTCCAGTGGATGATTCACAAGCAGAGGTGGAAATAAAACCACAATTGAAACCCAGGGGCAGTGTGGCTAAAGAAGAAGACCCAAAAACCTTCCCACCAGCTGTACAAGCTGCAGATTAAATCCATGTGATCAACTAGGCAGACTCTGGGTCTAGGGAATACATAAAAGGTCACTGAGAGCTCCCACAAAAGAAAATACACTAGTTCTGATAGCTGTGGACATTGGAGGCAAGAACACACAGGAATAGGACCAGACCAGAATCTGAGCTGCCCACAGCAGGCCCAGAGATTAGCACAATGTTGGAGGGCATCCTAGGGAGGTGAGGCGGACTGTGACTCTCCAGCGAGGGAAAGGACTGTCAGCAGTGACTCTAGAAAAACATTTATTATTCTTGCATTTTGATTTGTTCTGTAGATTCTTTTGGATTTCTTTCTTTTCTCTCCCCCACCCCCGCCCTGCCACGTTGTAGTTGTTGATTTTATTAGACACAATTAAATATAATTAAGCTTTTGAACTTTTTTTTCCTCAGTTACATTTTTTATTGTTGTTATAAACCTCTACCTCTATGTTGGGCTTTTGCAGTTCTGTGGCGTTTTCCTTTTTTTTTTTCTCTCTCTCTTTTTTAATTTTAATTTTTTAAATCTACTATTATTTTTTGTACATTTATTCCTCTGTTGGCTTTTCCTACTGCTCTTTTCCCCTTGCAGTTAATCTTTAATGTATATAAGTTTTCTTTATCTACTTCTATTTAACTTTGCATATTTATTCTTTCTTTCCTTTTCTTTCAACATGTTTGTTAGTTTTATTTTCATTGCCTTATTCCCTAGTTGGCACCTTGCTTTAGTTTTGTTTTCCAGTTTGTGCTTTAGTTAGTTTTGTTATGGTAGATACAATTTTTGATTTCCATTGTTCACCAGGTCAATCTATTCTACTTTATTTTTGTTGGACTGTTTTGATTTTGGTTATGGGTGTATTTGTATATGTGTATATTCAATCACACTTTTTATTGCTTTTATAAACCTCTGCAGTTCTGTGAGTTTTCCTTTTTTTTTTTCTTTTGTTTTCTCCTTGCCTCCCCCCCTTTTTTCTTTTTCTTTTCTCTTTTATAATTTTAATTTTTAATTCTTTAAAACTTGTTTTATTTTTTTCTATATTTGTTCCTTTGTTTGCCTTTCCTACTGTTCTTTCCCCCTTGTAGTTAATCTTTAATGTACATAAATCTTCATCTACCTCTATTTAACTTTGCATATCTATCCTTTATTTCTTTACTTTCTTTCCTTTCCTCTCAACATATTTTTTTAGTTTTGTTTTCATTGCTTTTTTCCCTACTTGGCTCCTAGCTTTAGTTTTGTTTTCCAGTTTATGCTTTAGTTAGTTTTGTTCTTAAATATAACTTTTGATTTCCTTTCTTGCTGGGTCAATCTACTGTACTTTACTTTTGTTGGACTGTTTTGACTTTGCTCATGGATGTATGTGTATATGAGCATACTCCACGATTTTAATTATTATATTTGCCTGATTTTGTAACTGCCATTTGTCTGGGGTTCATTTTTGGTTTCTCATTTTTGGGTTTTTGTTTTAATCTCACTTGTGGAACAAGTGAAAATTCCACAACAAACAACTTGTGAATGTTCATTCCTGAACAGAGATCAAGCCCTGAGCCTTTGGAGTGGAGCACTGACTCCAAGACCCTGGACTACCAGAGAACTAACCTTAGGGAGTATCAAATAGTGAGAACTCACACAAAGGAAACCACTTGAATATAAGACCTGGAATCATCCAACCACCAGTAGCATCCTGTGCAGGATGCCTCATCTAAACAAACAAAATAAAAATACAAACCTAATCATCAGCAGACAGGATTACCATCTCACTCAGCCTTGCTCATCAGAAGAAAAACAAATGAACAAATAAAAACTCAAGACAGATCTCACCCTATACAAAACTTACACAAACCATTCGACCAAGCTTAGTTAGTAAGTTCAGTCGTTCAGTGGTGTCCAACTCTTTGTGACCACGGACTTCAGCAAGCCAGGCTTCCCTGTCCATTGCCAGTTCCCAGAGTTTATTCAGACTCATGTCCTTTGAGTTGGTGATGCCATCCAACCATCTCATCCTATGTCACCCCCTTCTCTTCCTGCCTTCAAGCTTTCCCAGCATCAGTGTCTTTTCAAATGAGTCAGTTCTTTGCATCAGGTGGCCAAAGGATTGGAGTTTCAGCTCCAGCATCAGTCCTTCCAATGAATATTCAGCACTGATTTCCTTTAGGAGGGATTGGTAGGATCTCCTTGCAGTCCAAGGGACTCTCAACAGTCTTTTCCAATAGCATAGTTCAAAAGTAGCAGTTCCTCAGCACTCAGCTTTCTTTATAGTCCAACTCTCACACCCATACATGACTACTGGAAAAATCATAGCTTTGACTAGATGGATCTTTGTTGGTAAAGAAATGCTCTGCATTTTAATATGCTGTCTGGGTTGATCATAGCTTTTTTGCAAGGAGCATTAGTCTTTTAATTTCATAGCTGCAGTCACCATCTGCAGTGATTTTGGAGCCCCCAAAATAGTCTGTCACTGTTTATACTGCTTCCCCATCTATTTGCCATGAAGTGATGGGACCAGATGCCATGATCTTAGTTTTCTGACACCATACACAAAGATAAACTAAAACTGGATTAAAGACCTAAATGTAAGATGAGAAACTATAAAACTCTTAGAGGAAAACATAGGCAGAACACTCGATGACATAAATCAAAGCAAGATCTTCTATGATCCACTTCTTGGAATAATGGAAATAAAAACAAAACTAGTGGGACCTGATTAAACTGAAAAGCTTTTTGAACAGCAAAGGAAACTATAAGCAAGGTGAAAAGACAACCCTCAGAATGGGAGAAAATAATAGCAAATGAAAGAACTGACAAAGGATTAATATCCAAAATATACAAGCAGCTCATATAGCTCAATGCCAGAAAAACAAATAACCCAGTCAAAAAATGGGAAAAAGATCCAAACAGACATTTCTCCAAAGAAAACATACAGATGACTAACAAACACATGAAAAGATGCTCAACATCGCTCCTTATTAGAGAAATGCAAGTCAAAACTACAATGAAATATCACCCCACACTGGTCAGAATGGCCATCATCAAAAACTCTACAAAGAGTAAATGCTGGAGAGTGCGTGGAGAAAAGGGAATGCTTTTGCACTGTTGGTGAGAATGTAAAATGATACAGCCACTATGGAAGATGGTATTGAGATTCCTTAAAAACTAGTAATAAAACTGCCATATGACCCAGTAATTCCCCTCCTAGGCATATACCCTGAGGAAACAAAAATTGAAAAAGACACATATATCCTATTGTTCATTGCAGCACTCTTTACAGTAGCTAGAACATGGGAGCAACCTAGATGTCCATCAACAGATGATGGATAAAGAAGTTGTGGTACATATACATAATGGAATAGCACTCAGCCATAAAAAGGAATATATCTGAGTCAGTTCTGATGAGGTGGATAAACCTAGAACCTATTATACAGAGTGAAGTGAGTCAGAAATAGAAAGATAAATATCATATTCTTACACATATATATGGAATCTAGAAAAATGGCTCTGAAGAATTTATTTACAAGGTAGCAATGGAGAAACAGACATAGAGAATAGACTTATGGATATGGGGAGAGGGGAAGAGAGGGTGAGATGTACGGAAAGAGTAACATGGAAACTTAAATTATCATATGTAAAATAAATGGCCAACAGGAATTAGCTGTATGGCTCAGGAAACTCACACAGGGGCTCTGTATCAACCTAGAGGGGTGGGGTGGGAAGGGAGATTGGAGGGAGGTTCAAAAGGGAGGGGATATATGTATACCTATGACTGATTCATGAGGTTTGACAAAAAACAAATCTATAAAGCAATTATCCATCAATAAAAAAATAAATTAAAAAAACCCCAAACAAATAAGCTATCATGAGACTTAATATTATCCCTAGACTATACATCATAATCCTGGAATTACAGAGATTTTTATAATCCAGGTACAGAAAAATATTTGAATTGACTAAAATTTTCAAGATTTTCTGTAACATATTAAGGAAAAACCCAAACAAACTTTTTGGTCAACTCAATATATTGTTTGTTACCTTTAATTTTGTATATATTTTCCCTCACAGGGGCCCTTAATTTAACTAATGTAAAGAATAAAAAATTGGGAGGGGAATAGTCGTACATGATTACCTGGAAAGAAAAGTGAAAGTGTGAGTTGCTCAGTCATGTCCAACTCTTTGCAACACCATGGACTGTGGCCCACCAGTTTCCTCTGTCCATGGTATTCTCCAGGCAAGAATACTGAAGTTGGTTGACATTTTCTTCTCCAGGGATCTTCCTGACTCAGGGATTGAACCCAGGTCTCCTGCATTGCAGGCAGATTGTTTACCATCTGAGCCACCAGGGAAGCTAGCTGGAAAGTAACAGAAATGTAATGACTGAGGTATTGAGTTCTTTTAAATGATAGTTCTTCTTTAGGAGATAATGTTAGATTCTCTCTTTGGACACAGAAAAAGTCAACTCTTGTTCTCTGTAATTTTTTGAAAGATAAGCATTCATTAATATTTGATGTTAAAGCCTATGTATTGTTCACCAGTTTTCTTTAGTAGTTTTGTGTCTTAGCAATTGATCAAGAAATGTCCAATGGTGTGTAGTATGAAACATTTGTTTCTCATGAATTGAGATAGATGAGAACAGGTGCCTCTTCTGGTTTCTGCTGGGATCTCCCACGTGTTCAGGGGGCCAGACTAGGCTGACATAAGGTGATTAAGGTAACTGACTCCCACAGCACAAACTCAGCTTCAAACAGGCTGGATTGGGTGTATTCTTTGGCAAAGGCCTATGTGTGAGACAAGTGGCAAATTTATACCCAAGCACAGTTCAAGTGTCCTGTACACACAACAAATAACTGTTGACAAAGTAAAGCATAAATAATAGAGAGCCAGAGAGTGTTCTCAGAGGGCACGTTATTATTATCTTTTTCACTACATTTGAGCTACACTGGTCATCTAAAAATGCCTAAAGTTTCACGAAGAAGCAAAACTCTTTATGTCTTAGAGTCCCTGTCCAAGACACTCTTCTGTCTGGAACACATTCCTCCTTTTGTGAGAAGACACATTATTCTTGAGAAAAATTCGGAACCATTAAACATGATTTTTTTTTTTATATCTTATGAAAATGTAAATTACATTAGCTATTATGTGTATGTGGAAGTGATTGCTTATAAAACATATGTGTATAACTTAGCAAATACTATTAATAACCTGCTTTTATGATATAATTGATTTAGCCTGCCATATTTTAATCAGTAAAATTTTTATTCTTGTTCCTTACAGGAGTTTTGAATGTGATCATGATCACTGAACATGAACATTAGCAAAAATTACATATATCTAATAAAACTCATATTTTTTGCTGTACTTATTAGAACTCAGGGGAATAAATTTGATGTGATATTTGTTTAAATCTACAAACTACACCAAACTTTGGACTGATACAGTATTTTTCTGTCTTGAAATTTCTTGCTCACTTCTTCTCCCAGAAATCAGTAATTTTGAGTGATGTTTTCTTGTAAGTCTTTTTATTTTTCTTTCTTTATGTAAATAATAGGAAAACATTTTTCCTCTTTAAATTACTTTGGATTTTGGTTTTCTTTGTAGATGCTGCTACTTTAGGCTAACACTTTTCCTTGTCAACATGCAATTATCTGACAGCTCAAACAAGGATATTCTAATGATAAGCCACCACCCTGTATCTAAATGATTTTCAGTGCTTAAATGGGAGACAGGTGTTTGGGCTATCTTCCACTCAAAGTCTGATTTTTCTTCAAAGATAGCTCCAGAGAACACACATCATCACTACTAAGAGGGGCTCAGTGTCTCCAGCACAGAATCACTCTCATTTCCTGTAATTTCAATTTTGCCATAATAATTGATATTGATATCATAAATGATTCTGGCAAGAGACTGAGATAAGCTTTAGTTGAACATCTGGTTCATGGAGATAACGTTTGTTAATATGGATTTTTATTATTAACACATCAAACATTAGCCAAGGTATTATTAATGCCAATATCAGAGTATTGATAAAAGATCTATTTTATTCGTATGATTCATAGTCTCTTTTGATTTAAATATTAATTGAATTTACATTACATGGCTTCATGCTAACTCATAAATATTAAGATTTCCAGAGGCTCTGAGAATATTGTTAAATATATTAAGCATTCTTTGGGGATGAGTTAGATTTAAGAATGTTCTATAAAGCAGAGAGGTGTTCCCTGGTGGCTCAGCGATAAAAAAAAATTCGCCTGTAATGCAGGAGATGTGTGTTTGATCCCTGGGTTGAGAAGATCTCCTGGAGGAAGGCATGGAAGCCCACTCCAGTATTCTTGCCTGGAGAATCCCACGGACAGAGGAGCCTGGTGAGCTATAGTCCATCAATTCAGTTCAGTTCAGTTGCTCAGTCGTGTCTGACTCTTTGTGACCCCATGAATCACAGCACACCAGGCCTCCTTGCCATCACCATCTCCGAGAGTTCACTCAGACTCACGTTCATCGAGTCCGTGATGCCATCCAGCCATCTCATCCTCTGTTGTCCCCTTCTCCCTCCTGCCCCCAATCCCTCCCAACATTAAAGTCTTTTCCAATGAGTGAACTCTGCGCATGAGATGGCCAAAGTACTGGAGTTTCAGCTTTAGCATCATTCCTTCCAAAGAAATCCCAGGGCTGATCTCCTTCAGAATGGGCTGGTTGGATCTCCTTGCAGTCCAAGGGACTCTCAAGAGTCTTCTCCAACACCACAGTTCAAAAGCATCAATTCTTTGGCGCTCACCTTTCTTCACAGTCCAACTCTCATATCCATACATGACCACTGGAAAAACCATAGCCTTGACTAGACAGACCTTAGTCAGCAAAGTAATGTCTCTGCTTTTCAATATACTATCTAGGTTGGTCATAACTTTTCTTCCAAGGAGTAAGCGTCTTCTTATTTCATGGCTGCAGTCACCATATGCAGTGATTTTGGAGCCCCCCAAAATAAAGTCTGACACTGTGTCCCCATCTATATCCCATGAAGTGATGAGACCAGATGCCATGATCTTCGTTTTCTGAATGTTGAGCTTTAAATCAACTTTTTCACTTTCCACTTTCACTTTCATCAAGAGGCTTTTTAGTTCCTCTTCATTTTCTGCTCCCCTGGTGCCAGGGCAGAAATTAGACACTGAAGAGATCAGCAAATAGAAGAAGCTAAAACAGAGGGACTCTCCTTGGAAGTGATAGTGCAATAGATTACAACCCTGTAGATCATACTGACTACATAGGAAGGGGTGGCTAGGTCTTGAGAAATATAAGCTGGATCAAGGAACTATCCAATAATGAACTGACCCCACACTGCCCACAAAAACACCAGAAAGAGTCCTAGATATATTTTCACTCTCATTCTTTATTTTTAAAAAATTTTACATCCTTTATTACTCCTTTAATTTTAATTTTTATAACCTACTATTACTTTGCAAAAAAAAAGAAAAGAAAAGAGAGAGAGACCCTATTTTTAAAGCAAACTTCATATATATATATATATATTTATAATTTTGGTGATTTTTTTCTCTTTTTCTTTAATATTGTATTTTTGAAAATCCAGTCTCTACTCTAGATTTTTAATCTTTGCTTTTTGGTATTTGTTATCAATTTTATACCTTTAAGAACCCAATCTTCAGTACCCATTTTTACTTGGGAGTGAGATTACTGGCTTGACTGGTCTCTTCCACTTTGGACTCTCCTTTTTCTCTAGCAAGTCACCTCTATCTCCTCCCTCCCCCTTCTCTTGTCTACCCAACTCTGTCAATCTGTTTGTGTGTTCTGGACGGTGGAGAACACATAGGGAACTGATTACTGGCTAGATCTGTCTCTCTCCTTTTGATCCCCCCCTTTATCCTCCTGGCCACCTCTCTCTTCTTCCTTCCTCTTCTCTTCTTTGTATAACTCCATGAACATCTCTGAGCAGTCCAGACTGTGGAGCTCACATAAGGAAGTGATTATTGGCTAGTTTGCTCTCTCCTCTTTTGATTCCCCCACATCTCATCCTGGTCACCTCTATCTCCCTCCTTTCTCTTCTCTTCTCTATGTATCTCTGTGACTCTCTCTGGGTGTCCCTCACTGTGGACAAACTTTTCATCTTTAACCTAGATGTTTTATCAATGCTGCTGTATAGATGGAGAAGTCTTGAGGCTACTATAAAAATAAGACTGAAAACCAGAAGCAGGAGGCTTAAGTCCAAATCCTGAGAACACCAGAGAAGTCTTGACTCCAGGGAATATTAGTAGACAGGAGCTCATCAAATGCCTCCATACCTACACTGAAACCAAGTACCACCCAAGAGCCAACAAGTTCCAGAACAAGACATACCACACAAATTCTCCAACAACACAGGAATACATCCCTGAACTTCAATATACAGGCTGCCCAAAGTCACTCCAAACCCACTGACATCTCATAACTCATTACTGGACACTTCATTACACTCCAGAGAGAAGTCCAGCCCCAACCACCAGAACACCGACACAAGCTTTCCTAACCAGGAAACATTGATAAGCCACCTGTACAACACCACCACTCTCTGGTGGCTCAGAGGTTAAAGCGTCTGCCTCCAATGCAGGAGACCCGAGTTTGATCACTGGGTTGGGAAGATTCCCCTGGAAAAGGAAATGGAAACAAACTCCAGTACTCTTTCCTGGGGAATCCCAAGGAAGGAGCCTGGTAGGCTACAGTCCATGGGGTCACAAAGAGTGGGACACAACTGAGTGACTTCAATTTCACTTTTCACAACCCTACCCACAGCAAGAAAACTCCACAATAAACAGAACTCCACAAACTGCCAGAATACAGAAAGTCCACTCCAAACACAGCAATATAAACAAGATGAAGAGACAGAGGACTACCCAGCAGATAAGGAGAATGATAAATGCCCACCAAATCAAACAAAAGAGGAAGAGATAGGGAATCTATCTGATAAAGAATTGTGAATAATGATAGTGAAAATGATCCACAATCTTGAAAACAAAATGGAATCACATATAAATAGCCTGGAGACAAGGATTGAGAAGATGCAAGGAAGGTTTAACAAGGACCTAGAAGAAATAAAAAGAATCAATATAAAATAAATAATGCAATAAATGAGATCAGAAACACTCTGGAGGCAGCAAATAGTAGAATAACAGAGGCAGAAAATAGGATTAGTGAAGTAGAAGATAGAATGGTAGAAATAAATGAATCAGAGATGAAAAAGAAAAACGAATTAAAAGAAATGAGGACAATCTCAGAGACCTCTGGGACAATGTTAAATGCCCCAACATTCAAATCATAGGAGTCCCAGAAGAAGACCAAAAAAAAAAAAAAAAAGACCATGAGAAAATACTTGAGGAGATAATAGTTGAAAACTTCCCTAAAATGGGGAAAGAAATAATCACCCAAGTCCAAGAAACCCAGAGAGTCCCAAACAGGATAAACCCCAGGCAAAACACCCCCAAGACACATATTAATCAAATTAACAAAGATCAAACACAAAGAACAAATATTAAAAGCAGCAAGGGAAAAACAACAAATAACACACAAGGGGATTCCCATAAGGATAACTGCAGATCTTTCAATAGAAACTCTTCAGGCCAGGAGAGAATGGTAGGGCATACTTAAAGTGATGAAAGAAAATGACCTACAGCCCAGATTACTGTACCCAGCAAGGATCTCATTCAAATGTGAAGGAGAAATCAAATGCTTTACAGCTGAGAGAATTCAACACCACCAAACCAGCTCTCCAAGAAATGCTAAAGGATTTTCTCTAGATAGGAAACACAGAAAGGGTGTATAAACTCGAACCCAAAACAATAAAGTAAATAGCAATGGGATCATACTTATCAATAATTACCTTAAATGTAAATGGGTTGAATGCCCCAACCAAAAGGCAAAGACAGGCTGAATGGAGAAAAAAACAAGACCCCTATATATATGTTGTCTACAAGAGACTCACCTCAAAACAAGGGACACATACAGACTGAAAATGAAGGTCTGGAAAAAGATATTCCATGCAAATAGAGACCAAAATAAAGCAGGAATAGCAATACTCATATCCGATAAAATAGACTTTAAAGCAAAGGCAGTGAAAAGAGACAAAGAAGGATGCTATATAATGATCAAAGGATCAATTCAAGAAGATATAACAATTACAAACATATATGCACCCAACATAGGAGCACCTCAATATGTAAGACAAATGCTAGCAAGTATGAAAGGGGAAATTAACAATAATACAGTAATAGTGGGAGACTTTAATACCCCATTCACACCTATGGATAGATCAACTATACAGAAAATTAACAAGGAAACACAAACATTAACTGATACAATAGACCAGTTAGACCTAATTGATATCTATAGGACATTTCACCCCAAAACAATGAATTTCACCTTTTTCTCAAGTGCACACAGAAATTTCTCCCAGGATAGATCATATCCTGGGCCATAAATTGAGCCTTGGTAAATTCAAAAAAATTGAAATCATTCCAAGCATCTTTTCTAACCATAATGCAGTAAGATTAGATCTCAATTACTGGAGAAAAACTATTAAAAATTCCAACATATGGAGGCTGAACAACACCCTTCTGAATAACCAACAAATCACAGAAGAAATTAAAATAAATAAATAAAAATATGCATAGAAACGAATGAAAATGAAAACACAACAACCCAAAACCTGTGGGACACAGTAAAAGCAGTGCTAAGGGGAAGATTCATAGCAATACAGGCATACTTCAAGAAACAAGAAAAAAGTCAAATAAATAACCTAACTCTACACCTAAAGCAAGTAGAAAAGGAAGAAATGAAGAACCCCAGGATTAGCAGAAGGAAAAAAATCTTAAAAATTAAGGCAGAAATAAATGCAAAAGAAACAAAAGAGACCAGAGCAAAAATCAACAAAGCAAAAAGCTGGTTCTTTGAAAGGATAAATGAAACTGACAAACCATTAGCCAGACTCATCAAGAAACAAAGGGAGAAAAATCAAATCAATAAAATTAGAAATGAAAATGGAGAGATCACAACAGACAATACAAAAATTCAAAGGATCATGAGACTACTATCAGCAATTATATGCCAGTAAAATAGACAACTTGGAAGAAATGGACAAATTCTTAGACAAGTACAACTTTCCAAAACTGAACCAGGAAGAAATAGAAAATATTAACAGACCCATCACAAGCATGGAAACTGAAACTGTAATCAGAAATCTTCCAGCAAACAAAAGCCCAGGACCAGACAGCTTCACAGCTGAATTCTACCAAAAATTTAGAGAAGAGCTGACACCTATTCTACTCAAACTCTTCCAGAAAATTGCAGAAGAAGGTAAACTTGCAAACTCATTCTATGAGGCCACCATCACCCTAATACCAAAACCTGACAAAAATACCACAATAAAAGAAAACTACAGGCCAATATCACTGATGAACATAGATGCAAAAATCCTTAACAAAATTCTAGTGATCAGAATCCAACAACACATTAAAAAGATCATGCATCATGACCAAGTAGGCTTTACCCCAGGGATGCAAGGATTCTTCAGTATCCGCAAATCAATCAGTGTAACACACCACATTAACATATTGAAAAATAAAAGCCATATGATTATCTCAATAGATGCAGAGAAAGCCTTTGACAAAATTCAACATCCATTTATGATAAAAAACCCTCAGAAAGCAGGAATAGAAGGACCATACCTCAACATAATAAAAGCTATATATGACAAACCCACAGCAAACATTATCCTCAATGGTGAAAAATTGAAAGAATTTCCCCTGAAGTCAGGAACAAGACAAGGGTGTCCACTTTCACCGCTACTGTTCAACATAGTTTTGGAACACAGTTTTGGCCACAGCAATCAGAGCAGAAAAAGAAATAAAAGGAATCCAAATTGGAAAAGAAGAAGTAAAACTTTCACTGTTTGCAGATGACATGATCCTATACAGAGAAAACCCTAAAGACTCCATCAGAAAACTACTAGAGCTAATTAATGAATATAGTAAAGTTGCAGGATATAAAATCAACACACAGAAATCCCTTGCATTCCTATATTCCATTCACCATTGCAACGAAAAGAATAAAATACTTAGGAATATATCTACCTAAAGAAACAACAGACTTATATATAGAAAACAATAAAACACTGGTGAAAGAAATCAAAGAGGACACTAATAGATGGAGAAATATACCATGTTCATGGATCGCAAGAATCAATATAGTGAAAATGAGTATTCTACCCAAAGCAATCTATAGATTTAATGCAATCCCTATCAAGCTACCAATGGTATTTTTCACAGAGCTAGAATAAATAATTTCACAACTTTTATGGAAATACAGAAAACCTCGAATAGCCAAAGCAATCTTGAGAAAGAAGAATGGGACTGGAGGAATCAACCTGCCTGACTTCAGGCTCTACTACAAAACCATAGTCATCAAGACAGTTTGGTACTGGCACAAAAACAGAAATATAGATCAATGGAACAAAACAGGAATCCCAGAGATAAATCCATGTACCTATGGACACCTTGGCTTCCCTGGTGGCTCAGAGGTTAAAGTGTCTGCCTCCAATGCAGGAGACCAGGGTTCGATCCTAGCTCGGGAAGATCCCCTGGAGAAGGAAGTGGCAACCCACTCCAGCATTCTTGCCTGGAGAATCCCATGGATGGAGGAGCCTGGTAGGCTATAGTCCACAGGGTCACAAAGTGTTGGACACGACTGAGCGACTTCTCTATGGACACCTTATCTTTGACAAAGGAGTCAAGAATATACAATGGAGAAAAGACAATCTCTTTAACAAGTGGTTCTGGGAAAACTGGTCAACCACTTGTAAAAGAATGAAACTAGTACACTTTCTAACACCATACACAAAAATAAACTCAAAATGGATTAAAGATCTAAATGTAAGACCAGAAACTATACAATTCCTAGAGGAGAACCTAGGCAAAACAGTCTCTGACGTAAATCACAGCAGGATCCTCTATTACCTACCTCCCAGAATACTGGAAATAAAAGCAAAAATAAACAAATGGGATCTAATTAAAATTAAAAGCTTCTGCACAACAAGGAAACTATAAGCAAGGTGAAAAGACAGCCTTCAGAATGGGAGAAAATAATAGCAAACAAAGCAACAGACAAATAATTAATCTCAAAAATATACAAGCAACTCCTGTAGCTCAATTCCAGAAAAATAAACGACCCAATCAAAAAACGGGCCAAAGAACTAAACAGACATTTCTCCAAAGAAGACATACAGATGGCTAACAAACACATGAAAAGATGCTCAACATCACTCATTATCAGAGAAATGCAAAGTAAAACCACAATCAAGAACCATTTCATGCCAGTCAGAATGGCTGCCATCCAAAAGACTACAAGCAATAAATGCTGGAGAAGGTGGAGAAAAAGGGAACCCTCTTACACTGTTGGTGGGAATGCAAACTAGTTCAGCCACTATGGAGAACTGTGTGGAGATTCCTTAAAAAACTGGAAACAGAACTGCCTTATGACCCAGCAATCCCACTGCTGGGTATACACAGAGGAAACCAGAATTGAAAGAGACAGGTGTACCCCAATGTTCATTGCAGCACTGTTTATAATAACCAGGACATGAAAGCCACCTAGATGTCCATCAGCAGACGAATGGATAAGAAAGCTGTGGTACATATACACAATGCAGTATTACTCAGACATTAAAAAAAAAAACAAACATCTGAATTAGTTTTAATGAGTTGGATGAAACTGGAGCCTATTATACAGAGTGAAGTAAGCCAGAAAGAAAAACATCAATACAGTATACTAACACATATATATGGAATTTAGAAAGATGGTAACTATAACTCTGTATGCAAGACAGCAAAAGAGACACAGATATATAGAACAGTCTTATGGACTCTTTGGGAGAGGGCGAGGGTGGGATGATTTGGGAGAATGGCGTTGAAACATGTATAATATCATACATGAAATGAATCGCCAGTCCAGGTTCGATGCATGTAACAGGATGCTCGGGGCTGGTGCACTGGGATGACCCTCAGGGATAGTATTGGAGGGAGGTAGGAGGGGAGTCAAGATGGGGAACACATGTACACCCGTGGCAGATTCATGTTGATGTATGGCAAAACCAATAAAATATTGTAAAATAATTAGCTTACAATTAAAATAAATAAATTTATCTTAAAAAATAAAAAAAAAGAATTTCTTTATTGTTAAAGATTTGCATCCATTTCCACTTCAGATGTACTATTAAAAAACTGAGAGATGAGAGTGGATTGCCATGTTCATCAATGTTAATGTCAGGGAGATAGGTTTTAAGCTTTTAAGTCCATGTGACATAATTTGCTTTCATCTGTTTCCATTTTTGTCTTCAGTGAGACAGAGAAGGGTGAGGTTGTCATCCTCCTTCTAGTGGCCAATTGATTACACAGAGCTGTGGTACTCAGACTCTGTGCTATCTTACCCGTCCACCATAAGATAAGTTACCAATCTGCAGAAAGGTAAGTGAGGAGAATCAGGGCCAGTGAACTGAAACATTTTATATCAGTTTGATATTGTCAAAACACACTAACATCCAAGTGGACTCATCTCCTTGAACAGGATATAGACCGAAAATATTAGTTCATCAATATAAAAAATGAAGTGGAAATAAAGGCCAACAAAACTGGTCTTCTAGCACAGAAGGGTTGAGAAGCACTGGCAGATTTAGATATGTGACCTCAGCATGACAGTCTTCTGCACTTTGTATGTTCTCTGTGCCTCATGGTTAAGGTGATTAATTATGCAGATCAGAATGGCCGTCTTGTTAGTGAAAATGTCCATGGTCTGCCCACATACTGTAGGCCCTTGAAGGATTTTCTTTCTCCTCAACAAGTCCATTGTCTAAAAATGGTTATATAACTTCAAGAAGAAAGCACCTGCTTGATTTCATGAAAATTTAATTTAATGTCAAGCAACTGAAAAATCTAACAGCTGGTTCACTGGGATTCTTCCTAGGTTACACGGCCACCTGGTGCTGCTCCTTTCTCACCTCTAGGGTATGTGCCTCAGAAAGAACCAAACATGTCCACACTCTGATCTTGGACTTCTAGCCTTCAGAACAGGAAGAAAATAAAGTTTTGGGAGATAAGCCACTCAGTCTGTGATATTTTGTTAAGGCAGGTCCATACTCTAATACACTCAGTATGCATTGACACAGCCATACAGGTAGACTTCTATAGTAAACTCGAATTTTGTCATCAGGCATTCTGAGATTAAGTCAAGCTCTATTCTGGGGTCTTGTTATAAGAATTAGGAGAGACTAACTAGCAGTGTGTGTGTTAATCACTCAGCTGTGTCTGACTCTTTGAGACCCTATCAGGCTCCTCTGTCCATGGAATTCTCCAGGCAAGATGCTGGAGTGGGTTGCCTTTTCTTTCTCCAGGGAATCTTCCTGACCCAGGGATCAAACCCAGGTCTCCTGCATTGTAGGCAGATGCTTTACTGTCTGAGCCATAGGGAAGCCCCAGACTCTCTCTTATCTTTATAGTTACATATATTTGTATATAGCTATATATCAATATGTAGCAATATAAATACCTATTTATAGTTGCAGTTATATATATATATATGAAGCTAAATATATACATACAAGCACATTTATGTATGTGTATGTTAAGCCTATGTTAGTTTTGCCTAACTAATTATGAAATGTGTCATCCTTCAGTCATTTATTCAATCCTGAATTACGAGAGTAGCTGTCCGACTCTCTGTGACTCCGTAGACGGCAGCCCATCAGGCTCCCCCATCCCTGGGATTCACCAGGAAAGAACACTGGAGTAGGTTGCCATTTCTT
Organism: Nanger dama; assembly: GCA_917880005.1. Taxonomy (NCBI): domain Eukaryota; kingdom Metazoa; phylum Chordata; class Mammalia; order Artiodactyla; family Bovidae; genus Nanger; species Nanger dama. Next base: position 40,074,899 of record CAKJTW010000009.1, on the reverse strand, counting down.
TCCCCAGTGCATGAAAGTGAAAAGTGAAAGTGAAATCGCTCAGTTGTGCCTGACTCTTCCCAACCTCATGGTCTGCAGCCTACCAGGCTCTTCCATCCATGGGATTTTCCAGGCAAGAGTACTGGAGTGAGGTGCTATCTCCTTCTCCGAGATGGTGAACACGTTTACACATGTGGTGGATTCATGTTGATGTATGGCAAAACCAATACAATATTGTAAAGTTAAAATAAATAAATGATAAATGGTTAAAAAAAGTTGAATTTATTACTTAAGAAAGAGAGAACTGTGTTTGTTCGACACAGTCTCTCCAAACGTGGAAGATGGCTGATCTCACATAGGATTGTTGGGAAGCATTAAATTGAAGTACTGGTGATTGTTCAGTGGCAAGAAGGAGTTAGCTCATTTGGACAAACTTGGTCACTGGGATGAGTTTCAGAAATGTGTTCTTTTCTGTGAGGCTGCTAGTGATTGGCTGACTGTAAAAGTGGGAGGATGGTGCTGATTGGCTGTCTGTAAAGGCAGGAGAATGATTGAAAAGGTGGGAGAATGGCACTGGCTGTCTGCCTGTCAGAAGCATGTTTGGGGAGGTAAGTTATCTTTGACTGAGCAAGCAAATTTCTTAGTTCCGGTTGTTGCTTTTTACCAAGATTTCAAAACCGTCAATCTCTTTCTCGAGTGTGGGAACTGCGACTTGCGAATAATGTCAGTAAGTATTTTCTGGACTAATTGACAAATGAAAGATACCTAACAGGCCTTTAAACACACAAGTCTGGCTTTCAGGGCTGAGTCTGGGCCTTCAGAACTCACCATGATACATTAGGATTTAAAGCATGATTCGGAATAAGCTTACCTCACGGCTGCAGGTAGGAGAAAGAGGTAAGTCGAATTAGGGTTTTGAAAAGCTTTCTTCTCTTTAATGTAGTTTACAACCCCAGTAGTTTGAAAACTCAAAAATATTAACAAAGTTATCAAATGAATTGGTATATGGCTTATTTATTTGTGGCAACCTCTTGCGTTTGTATTGAGTTCCCTATAGCCTGAGCACAGAGAAATGAGAAAAGTGATAGTGAGGTTCAGTGACCCGTATTAAACCAAGAGATAAAACTGAATAAGAAAGGTCAATTTTTGTTCCCACCTTCTTCTCCCCAAGTCAGAGCATTAAGAAAAAAATCACTGGAAGACAATGATCTTTCTAGAAAGCAGAGGTTACAGAAAAATAGTGTTAGCACATGATCCCTCTCATCCACTGGCTGATGTGGGGCAGTTTTTAACTCTTCCTGCTCCACAGTATCCCTCAGGAAAATCTGGAGCAATCTGAGCCTGAGCTTTGGTGTCCATTTCCTGGTCTAGAAGGGAGCAAAGACAGGTTCTCACAGTGCTTGCGTTTCACACTGGTCTTTGGGGAGAATCTAGTAGGAGTAGCCTGACTCCATACCCTCAGGATAAGGTCATATGGTGTTTTCTGGGAGTTGAGGAGGAGCCTTGGGACTAGGAGAGGCAGTGCATTCTGTCACCACAGCAGACTGACAAAACAAAACAACAAAATCAGCTTCAGTGGGAGACCAGGAATGAGCCTAAGGGAAGGAAGTGTTTCTGCCCGCATTGCATTACCCGCCCCAGGAAGCTGTGCAATCAGATGTTTCATTTGAGAGCCAGCCAGAGGCAGCCAGGAGGGGTGTAAGGATACAGGCAGGTAAGGATGACCACAAACTACAAGCATAGCATCCCTGTTCCCCATCACCTCATGCAAAGGGTCACCAAAAAGACCTTTTACTCTGATGCTGGTACAGCAGGAGAAATGTGTGAAAGTGAACACTCCCTAGGAGTTCAGAATTTGGTGGGAGTTGGGAGGAGAAAGCCCAAGAATGATAGTTGCGAAAATCAGTTATTTATTCATTTTTCTGGTACCTGACTTGGATTAAAAATGTCTTCCTAAACAGAATTTACTCAAATGGGATGCACTAAATGACTAAGCCTTGGGGTTTAGTGCACATATAAGAGAAAATGACCTTGACAGAGATGAGAAATTGACCAGGGTGAAGAGCCTTGTGGAGCAGCCTTAGGCTCGTTCATTCTGGTGGATGTTAGAGCAGTGCCTGACATGAAGCAAGAGCTCAGTGGATTTTTGCACTTTTGTAAATAACCCTTCAACTCATCCGGAGGCATCCTGGTGACTTGAGAATTAGAAACAATGTTTAGTTTATTCTTTTAATTTTTAAAGTAGGCCTTTTTTTTAGGCAATAAAAAGCACTGATTTTATTAAATCTCAGTCCTTGAATATCCTTCTTTTTAATAGCCTGTGTGACAAAATGGGATGCCCAGAAAGCACAAAGTAGGCTTTTGAAACTCATGCCAGCAAAAATATGTTTGAAAAAGTAAACTTTGGTTTGCAAGATATAAATTCTGTTAAGAGAACAAAGACTTAAGAACTCAAGAGAGGCCATGAAGGAAGGATGTGCACTTTATGCTATTGCATCAAATACAACAGAAACCAGGGGAAGAGGAACATTCCCTTGCCAAGAGCAGGAGGAAGAGGGTTTTGAACTTGACACTGGAGGCACCCAATAGTTTTGGAATAAAGTGCCTGGATTTAGGGAAGTGAAACCTGCTTGGAGAAACTGCTGAATTCTTTAGGTGACCAACAATAGGGAGGCAGGTAAATATCTCTTTTCCTTCTGATGAGTGCTGGGTGCTGCTGCCACTGAGAGATCCTTCTAGTGGATCTGCTCCTGGCTGCCTGTTGTCCTGCCTCAGTGGAAGCTTGTATGCTGTCCACAGGGTGTCTAGCAGAAGTGATGCACTCCCTGCTCACCGAGTGTGATGAGTTTCATCCAAACTCCCTGTGCTGACATTGCTTTTCCCAATGCCCAGGGAACACTGAAGAATAGCCAGGAAAGATGATGACATCCAGACTGACAGAGGTCTTGTAGAAGGAAGGCTCTCAGAACTGGAGGTTTGGTGAGGCAGGAAACCCATTTCTATTTCATGTTCAGTTAATTCCAACTATGGCTCTTTGTGCTGTTCTTATCTGTCACTTTGTCTCATCTCCGATACAAACTATTACATTTAGAATGGATAAACAATGTGTTCTTACAATATAACACAGGGAATTATATCCAATTTCCTGGGATGAGTCATAATGGAAAAAAAAATATAAAAGAACATATATATGTATATAACTGAGTCACTTTACTGTATAGCAGAAATTGGCACAACATTGCAAATCAACTACATTTCAATAAAAATATCACAATGTCATCAATTCTATGAAAACTCATTCTTCGCTTCTTTTTCACACCTTGTTAAGTACAGAAAGGAACTTGTTGACTCCACCATCCAACACAGAGCATGCACGGGGATGGAGTGGGATCTTTGGAATGACTGCAGTCCAGCGTTCAAGTGCTGCCATGGCCTTCACTCTGCATCTTTTATTAATGCTTCCCTTTGAAAGTAATATTAATTTGCCCAAGCTAGTTTTCCCCATGAAGACATAATCCAGGCTGGCAGGGAAACCATGGCTTATATTTTTCCAGTTTCATCACTGGAGAAAAATGGAATATCTCTCCTTGATTCCAGTTCAATATAATGCTACAGGGTGGATTATGCACTTGCCCAGTCATGTGGTTTTGGAGTTGGGGTGGTGATTGGCCATCCCATGGACAAGGGGGGACATGGTACCCAAGCAATCATGATGGTTTTTCTGAAAAGAAAAATAAGACTACCATGCAAATAAAGTCAAGATAAATTAAATGCAGGGAGAAAATGAAATAATACTGTGGTGACTAGAAAATTATATAATATTTCATATAACTGTTATATGAATAATATTTCCATTTCTGATGGTTTGTATTACTGTATTATAAATACAAGGAAGGTATATTGGATTAGGGGTTTAAAGAGGTAATAGAACTTTTGTGATTTAGTGACTTATCTATATATCTCAAGACTCAGACTGAAATAAGATATATTTTCTACTATTTTGCTTGTTTTTTTTTTTTTTGAAATATAGTTGATTTACAATGCTGTGTTAGTTTCAGGTGCATAGCCCAGTGATTCCGTTATATTTATCTATCTATTCTTTTTCAGATTCTTTCCCATTATAGATTACTACAAAATATTAAATATAGTTTCCTGTGCTATATAGTAGATGTATTTTCCACTTTATAAGTAAATATATATGTTGCATATCCAAACATTCAAATTATTTATGTATCACATAAGGAATAAAAAGGCCCATTGGTTTTATCAGAAATTAATTGTATAAGATAATAACTCAGTTATTTGAAGAATATTTCATAAAATAGCTTACGCAATTAAAACAGTCATCTCCTCCCCCAGTATATTAAGTATCTTTACCATCTGAGCCAACAGGGAAACCTAAGAATGCTGGAGTGAGTGGCCTATTCCTTCTCCAGGGGATCTTCCTGACCCAGGAATTGAACTGGTGTCTCCTGCACTGCAGACAGATTCTTTACCAGCTGAGCTACCAGGGAAGCCCAAAATAGCTTATGCAATTAAAACCGTCACCCCCAATATATTAAGTATCCATTTATAATCTGTTTATAAAAACTTCAGTTTTAACTTAAACAATCTACTCAAATGGTCAACAAAGTAGACAGTTCTGACATTCTAGGAGATGTGTTAAAATGCTTTCTATGGACCTAATCAAATCCTCTCAGGAAACATAAAAATTGTAACGTATCTGTGGAGTCAAAATGCAAAAGCATCACCATGAAGGCAGAATACCATTTCTTGTTTCCAGGGGCTGTAGGGAGGAGGGAGTAGGGGAAACTGCTTCATGGCTAAGGATTTTGCTGTTGGACAGATGGAAAAGTTTGAAGGTAGGTAGAGGTGATGGTCACATAGCATTGGGAATGTTCTAAATACCACTGAAATATGTAATTTAAAATGGTTCACTTTATTTTTGTGAATTTCATATCAATGAATTATTGTTTTTTAATATTAATGAAATAATAGATCCATAATGAAATCAATACTGTTGGTGCCTTCTGAGTATTGCTGATACTGTTTTATTTATTTTTTTAATTCAAAAATGAAACTTCTCTTGACATACAGAAGAATTTTAGGTGGACTTCATCTGTCACCAGTCAGTGTGTACACACAGAATTCAGTGACTTGAAGTGAGTTTTCTGCAAACAACAACAACAGAAATAGGTTTAGGTTCAAGTAGTAGAATGAGTTCTAGAATGGCACTTTTTCTTAGTCTTTCAGATTATGCCAAATATTTCTATAAAAAAAGGAGGTAGATGTTTAAGCAATGTATAAAACCAGACCTGTGAGCGTGTATCCACTCTTCACAATTTTCAGTTGTATGACTCACTATCATGCCTTGAAGGAAGGTTTAACACTGGCAGCTGTGCTGGGATTTGTGGTCTATTGTAAATTCTGAGTCAGAGCCCAGGATCATTATCACACGTAACATTGCCATAACGTTGGTTGAATGCTTTACTTGTTAAAGATGGTTGCCCTGATGGTAACTCTTACAGTTAGGTTTAATTTTACAATGGCAGTTAAGTGACCAGATGACTCATTTACAAAGAGCCAATTTGTAGTGTGATGAGGGGAGATAGAGGTCATAGTATTCTCGAAATTTGTATCTTATGTGTTTGTGTGTGTGTTTTGATAAATAATAGCTAATAGGGTGGTCTAGGATAATTTCCTTTGCCATTTACAGAAATGAAACTGAACTTAGTAATTCTCATTTGTTTGTTTTTATTAGCTAGATAACAGTTTATGGTACCTCATCATTAGAGAAGACGTGGTCAAGAAAAAAAAGGTCTTGTTATAGATATAAAGAAAAAAGAATCAGGGAGTCTTTCCACAAGTGTTTTTTTAATACTCTTTAACTCATACATGTTATCCTGATGACAGCTGTGGAAGCAGAATTGAGAAAACAATAACAAAGCTTAATGAGATTTATAAATTATTATAATAAAACTTCCTTTTCAAGCAGCCAAGCTCATTTTTAAAGTTTCATAAAACTATATTGTAGAAGGGACTTAATCTAGAATAAATAACATTTTTCTCTTCTATAAAGAGGTAGAAAATTTAGCAGATCTTTCTACATAAGAATTGTTAAAAAGCTCTTACATTTGAATGTGGTAGGCTGAGTTATGGCCCCCTAACTACCACACAATTGCACTCATCTCACATGCTAGTAAAGTAATGCTCAAAATTCCCCAAGCCAGGCTTCAGCAATATGTGAACTGTGAACTCCCTGATGTTCTAGCTGGTTTTAGAAAAGGCAGAGGAACCAGAGATCAAATTGCCAACATCCTCTGGATCATGAAAAAAGCAAGAGAGTTCCAGAAAAACATATTATTTCTGCTTTATTGACTATGCCAAAGCCTTTGACCGTGTGCATCACAATAAACTGTGGAAAATTCTGAAAGAAATGGGAATACCAGACCATCTAACCTGCCTCTTGAGAAATCTGTATGCAGGTCAGGAAGCAACAGTTAGAACTGGACATGGAACAACAGACTGGTTCCAAATAGGAAAAGGAGTATGTCAAGGCTGTATATTGTCACCCTGCTTATTTAACTTATATGCAGAGTACATCATGAGAAACGTTGGGCTGTAAGAACAAGCTGGAATCAAGATTGTCAGGAGAAATATCAATACCTCAGATATGCAGATGACACCACCCTTATGGCAGAAAGTGAAGAGGAACTAAAAAGCCTCTTGATGAAAGTGAAAGAGGAAAGCAAAAAAGTTGACTTAAAGCTCAACATTCAGAAGATGAAGATCATGGCATCTGGTCCCATCACTTCATGGGAAATAGATGGGGACACAGTGGAAACAGTGTCAGACTTTATTTTTGGGGGCTCCAAAATCACTGCAGGTGGTGATTGCAACCATGAAATTAAAAACGCTTAGTCCTTGGAAGAAAAGTTATGACCAACCTAGATAGTATATTCAAAACCAGAGACATTACTTTGCCGACTAAGGTCTGTCTAGTCAAGGCTATGGTTTTTCCAGTGGTCATGTATGGATGTGAGAGTTGGACTGTGAAGAAGGCTGAGCTTCAAAGAACTGATTCTTTTGAACTGTGGTGTTGGAGAATACTCTTGAGAGTCCCTTGGACTCCAAGGAAGTCCAAGCAATCTATTCTGAAGGAGATCATCCCTGGGATTTCTTTGGAAGGAATGATGCTAAAGCTGAAACGCCAGTCCTTTGGCCACCTCATGAGAAGAGTTGAGTCATTGGAAAAGACTCTGATGCTGGGAGGGATTGGGGGCAGGAGGAGAAGGGGACGACAGAGGATGAGATGGCTGGATGGCATCACTGACTTAATGGATGTGAGTTTGAGTGAACTCTGGGAGTTGGTGATGGACAGGGAAGCCTGGCGTGCTGCAATTCATGGGGTCGCAAAGAGTCGGACATGACTGAGTGAGCTGACTGAAAGGCTTTCCACATTCTAATCCTTGAAAACTGTGACTAAATTGCCTCACAAGGTAAAAAGGAATTTGCAGTTATGATTAAGGTAAGGATCTGAAGAGAGGGAGATTATCCCAAAGATGGGAAAACTACCCTGCATTATCTGGGTGGGCCTGACATCCCCAGTCACAAGAGTCCTTATAAGAGGGAAGCAGGACGGTATGGTGGTAGATGTGACAAACGGCATCAGAGATGGGAATGATGCCAGGAAGAGATCATCAGCCAAGAGCAGAGGTGGTTTTTAGAAGCTTGAAAAGGCAAGAAAAATACATGCATCCCAGTGTTCATAGCAGGATTGTTTACAGAAGCAAAGACATGGCAACAACCTAAATTTCCATTGACAGAGGAATGGATAAAGAAAATGTGGTACATATACACAATGGAATATTATACCACCACTAAAAAGAATGATATAACACCATTTGTAGCAACATGGATGGATTTAAAGATTATCATACTAAATGAAGTAAGTCAGACAGAGAAAGACAAATATTATATCAAATATTATATGATAAAGTGTATGTCTACAATGCAGGAGATGCAGGTTCGATCCCTTGAAGAAAGAAATGGCAATCCACTCCAGTACTATTGCCTGGGAAATCCCAATCCACTCCAGTACTATTGCCTGGAAAACCCCATGGACAGAGGAGCTTGGTAGGCTACAGTCCATGGGGTCGCAAAGAGTCGGACAGGACTGAGCGACTTCACTTCATCACTTATATGTGAGATCTAAAAAAAAAAAGATACAAACATTTACAAAACAGAAATAGACTTATAGACATAGAAAAAAACCTTATGGTTACCAAAGGGGAAAAGGGAAAGTTGTTGGGAGGATTAAATTAGGAGTTTGTGATTAAGATATATAATATATACACATGGCTATATATAAAATAGATAAACAAGGGCCTACTGTATAGCACAAGGAATTATACTCAATACTTTGCAATAATCCATAAGGGAAAAGAATCTGAAAAAGAATACACACACACACACACACACACACACACACACACACACAAAAATACTTTGGTATACACATGAAGCTAATAAGATATTGTAAATCAATTATACGCCAATAAAAAAAGAGAGGGACAGACCAGAAAGGAAGGAAGGAAAGAAGGAAAAAGAAAGAAAAGACAAGGAAATGGATTCTCCCCTGGAGGTTTCAGATGAATTAATCATATGGACACCTTGATTTTAGCTGCATAACTCTAAATTTTGATTTCTGACTTCCAGAAATATAAAAGAATAATTTTGTTAAGTCACTGTTTGTGATAATTTTTTAGAGTAGCAATAGGAAACATTACCTCGAATTAATGTTGTGGCATTTACACAGGAAGTTTTTGAACCATTTCATGTGTAAGCATAAAAACCTAAAGGATAGCACCAATTAATTTTACCCTGACTGCTTATTTGATTTATCAGTCACCTTAAGAATAAGGCTTCCCTTCTGAGAGCTGAATTGATGTTAAGGAGATTGTTTACTTAATTAGCGAATGCATACATTTAGCAAATAGATTTTGAGTGCTTGGTAAACAAAACAGACATGACTCAGCTTTTTCACAAGGGATAGTGGGGACCACAGGGAGCCTGAAATGAATGATTTTACATTATTTGTTATATTTCTATGTAGTATATGATTCCATCAGTGTTCAAAAACAGAGAAACTGATTAACCTGTGATATTAGGGAATGCTTCCTTGAAGAAATGTAGCTTCAATTGAGACATACAAGTAGGAGAGTTTTTGGTTATGAATTTTTTTTTGTAACTTTAAGAGATTTTAGAAGGATTTCATGCCTTTTAAGAAATACCCGGTTTCAGTGTGATTTGGAAAGAAAAAGAAGAAATATAGAAATACCAGTGACTAGCTATTTAATCAGCCTAGGAACTTGATGATAGTGTATTCTGATAAGATGGTATGAGTGGGGATGAAAAAATTCAAGAGATATTTAGGATACAGAATGGGCAGAAAGGTAAGGGGAGGGTAGGATATGAGAAGACACTCCATACCTACATCCTTGATTAAGCAATAAAAAGCATGTTAGTGCCTCACTGTTCTACAACATTTCATACCTTACATGTAAATACAAATGTGGAATTTTAAACAGAATATAGAAGGAAACAACCATTTGAAAATTTGAGTCTGTTATTATCAGAGTGTTAGGAAGAGTTGTGGGGAGGGTTTTTGTGTCATGACAGGAGCTTGGATCTGATGCCATAGCACAGGGTGCCATGGAATGGTTTATGAGCATGAAGAGGGGACTGTGCATCAGAACTCTGCAATGAAAACAGACAGGGGCTTTCCTATAGAGAGGAAAGAAGGCCATATGACAGGCATTGTGTATGAATGAGCATGGTATGCTGTGGGTTTGAGAATACTCTAGGTGTGTACCTTCAAGAAATTCTTTGAAGCCCACAGGGAGTTCAGAAGTGGCTGAGGTCTTATCAAAAGTTTGGGATGTGAGAGGAGGCCCAGGAAATTTGAAGTGCTCCAGGAGTGTCTAACAGAAGAGGTGATAGGAGAATTAGATGAGATGAAGGAAGGCCTTACCACTACTTCCAAATGTCTGACTATCAACCATTGTGCGTGGCACCACCAGCCAAAGTCAATAATACAGGAAGGGTGGTCAGTGCAGAAGAGAGGTTATGAGTGAGAATGATAAGGTAGCTCTTTATCTCATAATATTAAATCTCATAATATTTAACTTTCATCTCATAATATTTCATTAAAATAGTTTCATGAAGGAAATAAAATGTCATCAGTAATGTCTTTCTATTTTTGGTGTATGTCAGAGTAAGGATGTGACACTGTATCTTTGGAAATAAAGTATGATTTCAATGTTGATTCCTGGTGCCCTAATGTGGTATTTTATCATGAATTCATAGATATATTTTCAATAACATTTCTATAGTTTCTCAGTCACTTCCAGGAACTTGGCTCCTATCTGAGACCTTTTTTAGTTTTGGGCTTCCCTGGTGGGTCAGATTGTAAAGAATTTGAATGTAATGAGGGAGACCCAGATTTCATCTCTGGGTCTGGAAGATCACCTGGAGAAGGGGATGGCAACCCATTTCAGTATTCTTGCCATGGACAGAAGAATCCGGTGACAGTCCATGGGGTCACAAAGAGTTGGACATGACTGAGTGACTAACACTCCAGCACCTTAGGAGCTATACAGTTATACCTGGAATTAGCTATGTGTTGGAACTAGCTTGTACCATCTCACAAAGAAATGACTTCAAATTTTCAGGAATTTGGTGAGCCATTGTTTACAACTCAGCTATTATTAGATTGCAAATTATTTAAAATTATAAATGAGTTATATTAAAAATGAAAGTAATAAATATTAAAAACTCATCACTGTCTAATTATTTTATTGTTGTTGTCCACTTGCTGAGTTGTATCCAATTTTTTTGTGATCCCATGGGCTGAAGGCTGTCAGGCTCTGTCCATAGGGTTTCCCAGGCAAGAATACTGCAGTGGGCTCCCATTTCCTTCTACAGGAGATCTCCTCAACCCAGGGGTTGAACTCACATCTCCTGTATTGGCAGACAGATTCTTTAGGCCTGAGCCATCAGGAAGCTTAGCTGTTATGTTGCAAAAAGCAAAAAAAAAAAAGGGAACTATTCTGCTGGTATTTGAAAATTATTATCCAGTTCATTAAAGAATTTGCTCACATTATCATTAAATGAATGAAACTCCAACACAGATCTTTGCTTCACGTTCATCCTAATTATTAATGGAAATGAAAACATCAAACACCATTCATCTTAGAACTGTTCTCACTCATTACTTGCAACCAAAGTTTGGCTACTGATAAACAAAATTTGGCAAAAATGAAAGAAAATATTCTTTGAGAATTAATAGTCTAAGTGGGATTTACTTTGTAAGTTGTGTATATACATCTTTATATCAACAAATTTGTGATAAACTTACCATGTAAATATGAAGATTTTGTTTTTTCTTCAGAGAGCTTGTTAAACATTTGCCAGCAAACCACTGCTTGGAAATATATCCACAAAAGATACTGAAAGTGCTATTATGCAGTTTGAGGTGGGAACATAGGTCTTACGGAAACAATTCCTAGAGTATTAATTCTCTTTACTGTAATTCTAATTCTTATGATAATGGCTTGAGGTTCTCTAAGAAAGGCATGACTTGGATCCATCTGTCTGGATAGCATCTCTAGAAGGAAGAAGTGCTTTCTTTTGTGTAACCTTCAGCTTGGATTCAGCCTGGATCTGCTGGGAAAAACAGAGTAAAAAGGGCCAGATAAGAAGTATTGTAACCTCCAGGGCCCAGGTTTTCTGTAGCTGCCGCCCCCTACAAATTTGGTAACGCAAATATGGCAGAGATGAAAGGAATCCAGCAAGCCCAGTGAGCAGCTAGCATGGGACTCTCCTTATTATTGGTTTTCTTGGGTTTTGATGGTATCTGGAGTCAGTTATGGTACTTGAATTATCCCAGAGGAATATCTGTTCCTCATTTTTTAAAATTAAATTTATTTATTTTTTAAATTACAATACTGTATTTGTTTTGCCATACATTGACACGAATCAGCCATAGGTGAACACAATCTCCCAATTCTAGCTTCTCAAGTTGAACACATTTAATTTGTTTTCTATTTTGTTGTTGTTTAGTTGCTCAGTAGTGTCCAACTCTGTGGGACCCCATGGACTGCAGCATACGAGGCTTCCCTGTACTTCACCATCTTCTGCAGCTTGCTCAAGCTCTTGTCAATCGAGCTGGTGATATCATCTAACCACCTCATTCTCTGTTGTCCCTTTGTCCTCCAGCCTTCAATCCTTCCCACTTTCAGGGTTTTTTTTTTTTCCTAATGAGTCAGCTCCTCGCACCAGGTAACCAAAGTATTGGAGCTTCAGCTTCATCATCAGTCCTTCCAATGAATATCTAGGACTGATTTCCTTTAGGACTGACTGATTTGATCTCCTTGGAGTCCAAGGGACTCTGAAGAGTCTTCTTCAATACCAGTTCAAAAGCAATGATTTCTTCGGTGCTCAGCTTTCTTTATAGTCCAACTTTCACATCCATACCTGACTGCTGGAAAAACCGTAGCATTGACTATATGGACCTTTGTTGGCAAAGTAATGTTTCTGTTTTCTAATATACTGTCTAAGGTTTGTCATAAATTTTCTTCCAAGGAGCAAGTGTTATTTAATTTGACTGCAGATATGATTGCAGTCACCATCTGCCCTGATTTTGGAACCCAAGAAAATAAAATCTGTCTCTGTTTCCACTGTTTCACCATCTATTTGCCATGAAGTGATGGAACTGGGTGTCATGATCTTAGTGTTTTGAATGTTGAGTGTTAAGCCAGCTTTTTCACTCTCCCCTTTCACTTTCATCAAGAAGCTCTTTAGTTCCTCTTCATTTTCTGCCATTAAGGTGGTGTCATCTGCATATCTGAGGTTATTGACATTTCTCTCCAGCTATCTTGATTCCAGCATATGATTCATTCAGCCCAGGATTTCTCATGATGTACTGTGCATATAAGTTAAATAAACAGGGTAATACTATATAGCCTTGATTTACTCCTTTCTCAATTTGGAACCAGTCTGTTGTTCCAAGTCTAGTTCTAACTGTAGCATCTTGACCTGCACATAGGTTTCTCAGAGAGCAGGTTTTCTATTTTGATTTAATAAAACAATTTGTAAATCCATAAATTTTCTTATGAGCAAATTTTTTAGCATGGTCCCACATGATTGACTTATTAGTCATAATTGTGCTTAATATATAATGTATCATATTATTTTTTACTTGTCTCAAAATATTTGTTGTCTCACATAAGAGACAGTTGGATGGTGGAATGAACTATATAGTACGTAGCCTGATTATCTATTAATGCTTAGTATCCTATCCGTAAGGACACAAATTCTTTTTCTGTGTTCCCACCATTTTGTGTCAGCTTCATCTTGAGAATGGCTCTATTGTTTATCACAGCTAGTTGTTTTCTTGTTCTAGCTGTGAGAGATCGAGAGAATTTCTCCCATAACCATGACATGGAAGTCCATTCCTCTAGATTGGACCAATCTGGGCACATGACCACTCCTGGGATAAAGCAGGCACCCAAAAAGTCAGGTAATTAGAATCCATCCTAAATTTGAAAACAGTCAGTTTTCCCCAAATTCAAATTTGTGAAGAGGTAGAGGAGATACACAATAAGATTGGGAGAAAGAAGAGGGGAAAAGGTGCTGACCAGGAACCCAACTTGGTCTTTTACATCAGTTTATGCCTTTCATATTGCTTTATGTAGGCTTTAATTTTGTTATTATTGCTATATGAGTGCCTTTTATATTAAGGATAGATATAGATCTGCAATATATGCTTAATGATTTTTATTAATCTATTTAATTTTAGTAAAAAAAATTTAACCCAAAGTTTAAAATTTTATAGTTAGATATCAATTAGAATTTCTTCTATCTAATTTGTAAAAGTCTTTCATTGATAGTTATTTTCTTTATGGATAATTTCCATAAAAGTTATTTTGGTACGTCATATGTAATGAATAACACATATATTTTGCTTTCCAAATTGTTAATCAGTTATCTAGTTTTATCTATTAAGTAGTTCTTACTTTAGCACTGGATTTTGAAATTAGAACAGGGAGGTATTTAAAATGTTTTTGTATTCAGTGAGACTATCACAAAATAATTTGTGATACGTCATGAAAGACACTTCAGAACGTTGCTGCTCAAAAGTATTTTTCCAGTTTTATGGGTAAGAAATCTAAGATATATAGAGCACCTAATGTGTGCTCTGTAATTTCTGTATATTGTCTCATTTAAACTTACAGCAATTTGGGGTAGCTGCTGCTGCTGCTGCTAAGTTGCTTCAGTCTTGTCTGACTCTGTGCAACCCCATAGACGGCAGCCCACCAGGCTCCCCTGTCCCTGGGATTCTTCAGGCAAGAACACTGGCGTGGGTTGCTGTTTCCTTCTCCAATGCAGGAAAGTGAAAAGTGAAAGTGAAGTCGGTCAGTCGTGTCCGACTCCTAGCGAGCCCTTGGACTGTAGCCTACCAGGCTCCTCTGTCCATGGGATTTTCCAGGCAAGAGTGCCAGAGTGGGTTGTCATTGCTTTCTCCTTGGGGTAGCTAGTTATGTCACTTCATGGGGGAGGAAACCAAGACGTTAAGTAACTTGTCCAGAGTCTTATAGCCAGGAAGTGACATGGTACACATAGTTCCGTTCATTCTCTCAAGTCGTGTCCAACTCTTTGCTACCCCATGGACTGCAGCATGTACATATAAGATGTCAACAAAAAATGCCAAGACTATCTGCTAATAACATGCTTAATGGATGCTGAAAACTCTTTATGTAAGAGTCATCTGAGACATTTTTGAGGAGTCCAAATATTAAAGCATCATCATAAAAACAGTCATGAAAACTTTTCTTCTACCCATTTCTACTTCTTTATTTGGTAGTAGAAAAGTTTTCACTTGGTAAATAATTACTAATTTCATTGCCATGTCTTCCCACTGTACTCGCTGTAAGGTGATATACCTATAATTTTGGTCTTCAAAATACACTTGAACAGATTGATAGTTCAGTGATTCATTACTTCCCAAATCACTGTTCAATTCAGTGCTATACATGAATTTTTCCTCCTTGAGATGGCTCAAGAGAGTTTGTATTAATGGAAGAAAATCATAAAAGAAATGTGACTGTTGTACACTTTGCTTCTGGGGTAGGAACATCTCATCCCATGGATAGGTGAATCTAAGCATCTGTAATATGATATTCTTATAGTCTTATCCTCATCCATGAGAGGGCAGACAGAAGAAGCAAAAACTACAATCCCACAGCCTCCAGAATGAAAACCACAATCACAGAAAGGTAACCAAAATTATCACATGGATCACAGCCTTGTATAACTGCTATGGACCATGCTGTGCAGGACCACCCAAGATGGACGGGTCATGGTGGAGGTCCACTGGAGAAGGGAATGGCAAACCACCAAGTATTTTTGCCTCAAGAACCCCATGAACTGTATGAAAAGGCAGAAAGATATGACACCAGAAGATGAGTCCCTCAGGTCATAAGGTGTCTAATATGCTACTGGGGAAGTGTGGAAAAACAGTTACAAAAAGAATGAAGAGTCTAGACCAAAGCAGAAATGATGCTCAGCTGTGGATTTTTCATGGAGGTGAGAGTAAAGTCTGATGCTGTAAAGAACACTATTGCATAGAAACCTGGAATGTTAGGTCCATGAATAAAGGTAAATTGGACATCATCAAGCAGGACATGACAAGAGTGAGCATTGACATGGTAGCCATTTGTGAATGAAAATGGACAGGAATAGGCAAATTTTATTCAGATGACCATTATATGTGCTATTGAGAGGGTAACAGGCAGGAAGGCTAGGGGTCTCTAAATGGGGAAATATGCTGCAAGTATCAAGCTTTTTAAAATCTCTCTCTTAAGTGGTAGGAGGAAACAAACTACAAGTGTCATATTTTTTTCCCTTCTCTGTACAAAATTAAAAGGAGATTTCTCTTAAAATTCTGTGTTGCCATGACGACAACTGGTTCCCCCTGAACTTAACTTTTCTCAAAACTTGAGCTAACCAATGTGGTTTTTCTTATGGAAATGTTTTTCTTAAGCTATGTTAATAAACTATGTATTTATCCTAGACTCTGTCTTTAGATTGGTTCTGCTTAAGACTCAGAACTGACTTGACAAACCAGTATGTTTTACTCACACAATTGTCCTCCTAATCTATGTTAATGAAACCATATATTTGCTTGGAAACCTGCCTTTCTTCAAACTTCATGTCAATTATTTTATGGCCCAGGACCACTCAACTTGTGCCAGTGTTATCTCAAAATGCATATTGTGGGTGAGGGGCCTGGTGCCACTCTGAGTTTTGAGACATTTCCTTTCTTAATGGGCTTCTCTGGTGGCTCAGACGGTAAAGCGTCTGCCAGCAATATGGGAGACCTGGGTTTGATCCCTGGGTCAGGAAGATCCTCTGGAGAAGCAAATGGCAACCCACTTCAGAATTCTTGCCTGGAAAATCCCATGGATGGAGGAGCCTAGAAGGCTACAGTCCATGGGGTCGCAAAGAGTCAGACATGACTGAGTGACTTCACTAACCTAACCTTTCTCTAGTTATCAGTCTGCTAGTAGCTTATAACATCTGGCTAAAGACTTGCAGGGGGCACTCTTTCTGCCCACTTCTGATGTCTCTGTCAGAAGCTTTCTCTCTTTTATACTTTAATAAAACTTTATTACACAAAAGCTCTGAGTGATCTAGCCTGGTCACTGGCCACAGATTGAATTCTTCTTCAGAGGCCAAAAATCCAGGCATCTTTCACAGCTCAGCAACAACCTTTCACTACTATGGGCAAAAATCCCTTAGAAGAAATGGAGTGGACTTCATAGTCAACAAAAGACTCTGAAATGCAGTACTTGGGTGCAATCTCAAAAATGACAAAATTACTTGTGCTCATTTCCATGGCAAACCATTCAACATCACAGTAATCCAAGTCTATGCCCCCAGCACTAATGCAGAAGAGGATGAAGTTGAATAATTCTATGAAGACCTATAAGACTTCCTAGAAATAACACCAAAAAAAGATGTCCTTTTCATCATAGCAGATTGTAATGCAAAAATAGGAAGTCAAGAGAAACCTGCAGTACAGGCAAGTTTGGCCTCGGAGTACAAAATGAAGCAGGGCAAAGGTTAACAGAGTTTTGCCAAGAGAATACACAGGTCACAGCAAACACCCTGTTCCAACAACATAAGAGAAGACTCTACACATGGACATCACCAGATGGTCAATACTGAAATTGGTTATTTCAATTCAATTGCCTTGGTCATATTCTTGGCAGCTGAAGATGAAGAAACTCTATACAGTCAGTGAAATCAAGACCTGGAACTGTCTATGGCTCAGATTGTGAGCTCCTTATTCTAAAACTCAGATTTAAAATGAAGAAAGTAGGGAAAGCCACTAGAGCATTTAATATGTCAGCAAATTTGGAAAGTTCAGCAGTGGCCACAGAATTGGAAAAGTCATATTTCATTCCAATCTCAAAGAAGAGCAATACCAAAGAATGTCCAAACTGCCATACAATTGCACTTATTTTATATGCTAGCAAGGAAATGCTCAAAATTCTTTAAACTAGGCTTCAGCAGTATATGAACTGAGCACCTCCAGATATACAAGCTGGATTTGGAAAAGGAAAGAGGACCCAGATAGCAAATTGCCAACATCTGTTGTATCACAGAAAAAGCAAGAGAATGCCAGAGAAAAACATTTACTTCAGCTTCATTGACTACTTTACACACTTAGACTGCATACATCACAACAAACTGTGGAAAATTCAAGAGATGGAAATACCAGGCCACCTTACCTGGCTCCTAAGAAACCTGTATGCAGGTCAAGAAGCAACATTAGAATCAGACATGGAGCAATGGACTGGTTTAAAATTGGGAAAGTGGTACATCAAAGTTGTATATTTTAATCCTGCTTATTTATGCAGAGTAGAGCATGCAAAATGCCAGGGTGGATGAATAACAAGCTGGAATCAAGATTGCTGGGAGAAATAGCAACAACCTCAGATATGCAGTTGATACCCTTCTAATGGCAGAAAGCAAAGAGGAACTAAAGGGTCTCTCAGTGAGGTTGGAAGAGGAGAGTTAAAAAGCTTATTTAAAACTCAGCATTCAAAAACTAAAGTCATGGCATCCAGTCCTGTCGCTTCATGGCATATAGATGGCAAAAAATGGAAAACGTGACAGATTTTATTTTCTTGGGCTTCAAAAATCACTGAGATGGTGACTGCAGCCTTGAAATTAAAAGACCCTTTCTTCTTGAAGGAAAAGCTATGATAAACCTGGTGCTACTAAGTCACTTCAGTCGTGTCCGACTCTGTGCGACCCCGTAGACGGCAGCCCGCCAGGCTCCTCCCGTCCCTGGGACTCTCCAGGCAAGAACACTGGAGTGGGTTGCCATTTCCTTCTCCAATGCATGAAAGTGAAAAGTGAAAGGGAAGTCGCTCAGTTGTTTCCAACTCTTTGCGACCCCATGGATGCAGCCTACCAGGCTCCTCCATCCATGGAATTTTCCAGGCAAGAGTACTGGAGTGGGGTGCCATTGCCTTCTTCAATGGCTAGTGGCTAGTGTAAGTCACCCAGTCATATCTGACTCTTTGTGACCCATGTACTATAGCCCGACAGGTTCCTCTCTTCATGGAATTCTCTAGGCAACAATACTGAAGTGGATTGCCATTTCCACCTAGATAGCGTATTAAAAGATACATCACTCTGCTGACAAAGATCCGTATAATCAAACTGTTTTTTCCAGTATTCAGGTACAAATGTGACAATTGAACCATAAAGAAGGTTGAGCACCAAAGAACTGATGCTTTTGAACTGTGGTACTGCAGAAGACTCATGAAAGTCCCTTGATCTGCAATAGGACCAAAGCAGTCAATCCTAAAGAAAATCAACCCTGAATGTTCATTGGAAGGACTGATGCTGAAGCTCTAATACTTTTTCCACCTGAGGCGAAGGGTTGACTCATTGAAAAAGACCCTGATGTTGGGCAACTTTGCAGAGGAAAAGGGGTAAGAGAGGATGAGATGGTTGGGTGGCATCAATGACTCAATGGATATGAGTTTGAGCAAACCCTGGGAGATAGTGAAGGACAGGGAAGCCTGGTATGCTACATTTCATGGGGTCACAAAGAGTCAAACATCACTTAGCAACTGAACAACAACAATATGATATTCTCATAAAACAATAGATATACTTTTGATATTTCTGTCTTTTAATTCAAACATCTGATATATTCAAATGAGATAAGAGATGGTTAAATTTTTTTTATAAGTCAGTTGCCTATTGATTCCAAGATACAGTTCACTTATATATGGTGCTGCTCCTAGAATATTAAAAGGCAAGAAAATACTCTTTATTGAAGAAAATACTCTTTATTGAAGAATTACATTGCTTTTGCCTATCAAATAATACATAAAATACACAGAATTGATTGCATTCCTATTTTTGCTTTGTCTGCAGGGAAAGTTCAGGGCTAAATGTCACGGTAGCTTATACTTAATGAATTCAGTTTTATGGTTACCATGTTTATTTCTACCTATATTTAAAGGCTTGGAGTTTTATGTGTATATTTTTAAACAGTCTTATAATAATTATAGCCTTTCATATAAGCCAATTCAAATTCTATTCGAGAATCAGGAACAAAGATGTAAGTTGAACATAGTCAGATACATTCTTCCTTCAAACATTGGGATTTATTAGACGACTGAAAGGCCAGGCTTTTCAGATTCTGCCTTCTAATTGGCTTCCTCTGAAACAGAATGAAAAACTCTACAGATGAATGCCATAGAAATTCAATTAGCTAACATCAGTTTCAACAAGATATTGGAGCAGCTCAGATTATTCAAATGTCTGAGTGGAGAATAACTTCAACTGCCTGCTTAGAATAAAGAATAGATCTGCAGCAGTTTTAAAACCATTCCTTTATCTCATATTACTCCCACCAAACAAAGAAAATTAAAACTAAAACTAAACCAAAATCAATTAAGCAAACCACATATGCAACATCCAGAACACCGTCTTTCTCATTGTGACCTTGCTGTGGTCTATTGCAGTGATAAACAGCCCTTCATGTCGACTTTCTTAATTGCTGAGACCACTCCAGCCACGTCTTGCTGTCTGTGTGCCTAAAGCACTGGGGAGCGGGGGAGGGTGCAAGCAAACAAAATCAAAAACAACTCCCTAAAATTAACACTATTAAGCTACTCTCCCACCAGTCACTCATGATCCTGACTTAGAACACAGGGTGCCATAACCTAAAATGATAATTAAAACCTTATCTTGATAGTGCGTAGCTCAGGGAACTCTACTCAGTGCTCTGTGGTGACCTAGATGGGAAGGTAATCTAAAAAAAGGGGGGGGATATATGTAAACTTACAGCTGATTCACTTTGCTGTACAGCAGAAACTAACCCAACATTGTAAAGTTAATTTAAAAAATTATATATTGGCTGAAAATACCAAAAAAACCTCTTTATCTTGAAAATATATTCAGCACATAAAAGAAATTATTGATATAAATACATTTGGAGATATTTGACACACATAAGCATAATAACTTTTAATTGATTTGCAACAACAAATGTATCACAGCTATTCTATAATTCATCCCTCAATTCAGATGTGTCATTTTGGCTTAGAATTGTGTAACTTTACTTAGGAACAAATAATAAAATAATATTTGTTCCTAGATCTATAATAGAAACCATTGTGTCTCTTAGGCCTTAAAAAAAAATATGAGTTTCAAAGTGTTTCTTCAAATAACTGTCTTTGAGGGCTTCTAACTGGAGAAGTTGATGGCTTGACATGCCTTTTCCAGAAACAAGAGGTGCTTTCTTGGTTTTCTGTTTGGTTAGAGTTTCTGCAGTCTGTCAGTTACCTTTATAGAGAAGGGAGCTATATTTGGAAAGGAGTCAGCAAACCTTGGATTGTAATTGTTTTCCCTGCCAAAAACACAGAGTTCTGTTGAAGCCTTGACAGCTGTGCCTTGTCATGGAGAAAAATCTTCAACAGGAAAACAAAGAAGTATTTATTCCTATCATATATTCCAGTCTAGCAGTGTGCATAATCTGTCCATCATTTTGAAAACTGTGTACATAATTTTAAATAACTCTATAAGAAGCAACAACATTAAAGCTTTTTTTCTTCTTATTTGGTTTTTTAAAAAATCATGAAAATGTTTTGCTTGGTGGAAAAAAGATAACTATAGATAGATTATTTCCTAGTTTATCAGGGGGCAAAGTTACAAAAAGAGTAGTTTTTTCAGTTTTCATAAGAATTCATTTCTATAGCTGACACATAAAATTTAGGCATTTTTATCATTTCTATGCTGTTAAGTCGCTTCAGTCGTGTCCGACTCTGTGCGACCCCATAGACGGCAGCCCACCAGGCTCCTCCGTCCCTGGGACTCTCCAGGCAAGAACACTGGAGTGGGTTGCCATTTCCTTCTCCAATGCATGAAAGTGAAAAGTGAAAGTGAAGTTGCTCAGTCGTGTCTGACTCTTCGAAACCCCATGGACTGCAGCCTACCAGGCTCCTCTGTCCGTGGGATTTTCCAGGCAAGAGTACTGGAGTGGGTGCCATTGCCTTCTCCAATCATGTCTATAGTCAGTTAAAATAAAAACTCTACTGTTATGCTATTATACCTTCAGACTAAATTTCAGAATTATTTGTACAGTTGCTCGTGACTCTTTGCTTCAAAAGCAGGAATTTATATTTTAAAATGGTTTCCTGAACAGAATGACCACAACTCAAACTCTCTTTGTCACTATACTGTTAGAATAAATGTGAACATTTTGGAACATTAGACATCAGTGGACTTGTGAAGTTAAAAGTTGCTTTACACAGATTTTTGGAAATGTATTCAGAAATCAGAATGTATGTTAATAATTCCTGGCAGTAGCTCTCTTTGGACCCATCTGCTGGAACACCTACAGCAGTTCCTCAAGTGGATGCAGCGTAAGCGCAGCCTGGACAGTCTCCTCTTGAGGCACTCAGCTGTGCTAGTCTTAGCACATCTTGTTCTCTTTCTAAAACTAAGTAAACCTAATTTCAAATGATAGGAGATGCAAACTCAGTTCTTTCTTTCTTTCTCCGTACCCTAAACATGCGATTATTACTAGAGGTCTTACTTAGAGTCCTACAAAGAAGAAGGTCCTCCTGAGCTTTAGATGTCACTACCGACGTCCACACTCCCACAATTTCTTGATAGTGAGAGACCTGCCATGTGGGGGGATGCATGGGCCACCAATCAGGGCTGCATATTCTGCATCCTCAGCCCAGCCTTCACTGGGTCCCTCAGTGGATCACATTATTTCCTTTCTCTATGAATTCTTGTGTACTGGAGGACAATGAATGGGAATGAAACGATGCTTTTCTCTTCTGGGGAATCCACCGTCTTTCATTTTCTCTTTTGTGGAAAATGCACTTGCTCTCATCTCATATCTTTCTCCTTACTACCTCAGAACTACTGAGTTGAATGCCCACATTGGGGTTACCTTTTGAAAACAAAAGCAAACAAACAAAACTAAGGAATCCCCCTGCCCTCATCAGCGTTATTCTACTTTTCAAGTGTAACATAAGCCAAGAGGTAAGGGCAGATTAATGAGAGACTGCTTTTCCAGGAAAAATGGAAAGGGGTAAACAGAAGAAAAAGCAGAAACTCATAATCATAGAATTATCTTTCTAGCGATTTTTTAAAAACTCTCTGTACTTGTTTGGACAAGTTATTTAAATTCTGTGTACATAAGTATTCTCATCTATAAAATGGAATAATAATTATATCTACAATGAAGATTAATGTCTGTACTACACACAGAATCATACCTAACATGTCACATGTGCATGTGTGCATCTTAGGTCACTTTAGTCATGTCAGACTCTGCGACCGTACAGATCATAATCAACCAGGATCCTCTGTTCATGTGATTCTCTAGGCAAGAATATTTGCATGGCTTGCCATGCCCTCCTCCAGAGGATCTTCCCAACCCAGGGATCAAACCCGCATATCTTAGGGTTCCTGCATTGGCAGGTGGTTTTTTTTTTTTTTTAACCACTAGTGTTACCTGGGAAGCTCAACATGTCACATGGTTATCATTAATATGCTTGTTCTTATTTTGAGACAGTATAGCAGAGTGCAGGAAAGCATCGTCTCTTAAGTAAGACTGCCTGAGTTTATTCCCATGAACCATCTGAATTTGGGCAAATATACCTGTCAGAGTGTCAGTTTCCTTGTTTGTGAAATGATGGGGATAATAAAAAAGACAGGTCATAGACTGGGGCAGGGAGCAGGGGAAGCGTGCTTGGGAGATGCCTTATGAAAGAATTCAAAAAAACTTTTGATGACTGTACCTGCTGGCATACCAATCATAGATCAAATATCACAATCCAGTGGGAATAATATAATCTTAGTAAAAGGCATCTTTTCTATTATACATTAGCGAATATAAAATAATCAATCAATTTGTTTTAAATGTCTTCTGAACTTGAGAAATTGAGTTACAATAGCAAAAATTTTTTTAAAAAAGTGTTTTTTTGAATTGTCCTGAGCTTTTGGTCTTAAGAGACCAATATAAGTATTGCTTAAAAACACCATCGCCACCACCACCAACTGTGATAAATGTAAGGACTAGGTGGGTCAGAGTTGAGGATGTAATTGAATGAATTTCAGGGAAGAATTAACTTTTAATGAAGGATATGTGGGGCTTCCCGGATGGCGCTAGTGGTAAAGAACCTGCCTGCAAATGCAGGAGTCTTAAGAGAGAGCCGGTTTGATTTCTGGGTCTGGAAGATCCCCTAGAGGAAGACACAGCAACCCACTCCAGTATTCTCACCTGGAGAATCCCACTGGACAGAGGAGCCTGTTGGGCTATAGTCCATAGCACTGCAAAGAGTCTGACATGACTGAAGTGTCTTAGCACACATACACACATGTCTAATTGAGAGGAGTTAGACTTTGAGTGATACTTTTTCCAGAACAAGTACTGGATATTATACCATTGAAAATGTTAACTTTTAACTATAAAAATATTTTAGAATTTTCATATAGTAGAGATTTTGAAGGTTTTAAATATTACTTTTTGCTCTCATCCCCTTTGCTCACTAAGAATAACTCAAAATTAATAGAGAACAACAACAAAATATGAAGAGTAATTTTATGGTTGCTGGATTGTATGTAAATCTTTATAAAACAATTAAGCTTCCTGAAAATGAGGCATGGTTCCAAATACATTAGGAATAATGTGAAAATAGAGCAAAATCTGAAGTGTCTGAAATGTCTACTGTTACTTTAGTTATTTTTGACATCCCATATGGTCACATCAAGTGTCTTCAATAAAGTATCTGAACCATCAAAGCCAATTTGGCTCATGTGGTAGAGAGAATAAAGTCAATTATATACTTAGCTGTAGAGATACTGGAAATGAGAAGAAAAGCATTACCCTAGCTGCAATTAAAGGAATAGAATTGGGTTGTTTATATGATTTCTAAGGAGTAATTCTGAATTATTTAGGACAGTTTTCATGTAAAAACAGGTTATCTACACATGCTTAAGATTAAGGTACAACATTAAATAAGGGTAATAAATGCATAGGAAAAATCTAAGGATAATTTTCTCCTCCTAACAATTTAAAGTAATAGTCTGTGTATGTGTATGAAAAAAATTGCTACTTTAGCAACTCAACCTGCCTTTTTAAAAAAGAATTATTGTCATTTGCAGTAACAAGGATGGACCTAAAGATTATCATACAAAGTGAAGTAAGTCAAATAGAGAAAGACAATTATTATACATGTGGAATCTAAAAAAAAAAAATGATACAAATGAACTAACTTACAAAAAGAAACCAATTTATAGTCATAGAAAATAGCCATATGGTTACCAAAAAGGAAGGAGGGTAGCAATACATGAGTTTAGGAATAATAGAACACACTACTACATATCAAATAAAGAACAAGGGCCTACTTGTTCAAAGTACAAGGGTATATTCAATATCTTGTAAAAACATATAATGGAAAAGAATCTGAAACTCAGAGATATCATACTGGTTTTAATCTTTCCACCAAAATACCCACTTCTGCTTGATGAGTTGAAATCAGAGTCAAAAGATATTCTACTGGCGTGTTTTCAGTTGTGAACTCTACAAAGATAGCACGTGCAATCAGAAAACCTCAGTGATCTACCAAATAAGTCATTCACTCACCAGCTTGTGCACGTGGATTCTGCTATAAGTGTTTTGCTCGTTGGGTCAGTGGAGGTCACTCTGCTGCATTAGTTCTTCATTCTCACTGGGCCACCAGGTGGATGTTCTGTGATCTCCTTGTGAAGATGGCAGAGATGCAAAAGGGCTGCTTCCCTGAAGAACTCCCAGGGTCAAGATCAATGTCAAAGGCTGAGAATACATCATTTACCCTCCTCTAACAAAGTATCCATCACAGAGGACTGGACACAGAAGGGGTGAAGTCTTGTAGCCAATAAATCAATCTAGCACATGTATTTATTACTACAAAATTAGAAACGCTAACTTAGAAGGACATCATTTATAGAGGAAATCAATGGGCCAAATTTTGAATACCCATGATGGATACTTTCAGTTCTAGGGTAAACGACAGAAAATGACTGCAACACATCACACCTGGAACCCTGAATGGTTTTCAATGTCAGTTCAGTGGCTCAGTGGTGTCTGACTTTTGCAACTCCATGGAGTACAGCACACTAGGCCTCCCTGTCCATCATCAACTCCCAGAGTTTACGCAAACTCATGTCCATTGGAAAAACAATAGCCTTGACTAGATAGACCTTTGTTGGCAAAGTAATGTCTCTGCTTTTTAATATGCTGTCTAGGTTGGTCATAACTTTTCTTCCAAGGAGCAAGCATCTTTTAATTTCATGGCTGTAGTCACCATCTGCAGTGATTTGGAGCACCTCAAAATAAAGTCTGTCACTGTTTCCACTGTTTCCCCATCAATTTGCCATGAAGTGATGAGGCCAGATGCCATGATCTTAGTTTTTGAATCTTGAGTTTTAAGCCAACTTTTTCACTCTCTTCTTTCACTTTCATCAAGAGGCTCTTTAGTTCCTCTTCACTTTCTGCCATAAGGTGTCATCTGCATATCTGAGGCTATTGATATTTCTTCTCAAAATCTTGATTCCAGCTTGTGCTTCATCCAGCTCAGCATTTCTCATGACATACTCTGCATATAAGTTAAATAAGCAAAGTGACAATATACAGCCTTGATGTATTCCTTTCCCAATTTGGAGTCAGTCTGTTGTTTCATGTCCAATTCTAACTGTTGCTTCCAGGCCTGCATACAGATTTCTCAAGAGGCAGGTCAAGTGATGTGGTATTCCCATCTCTTTATCTAGGAGGTAATAATAAGGTGCTTTGCAACCAAAAATAATGTATTGGGCTCTAGAAAGCATTTCTTTATGTACTTTGATGTATTTTGAAGTTACTGAAAGACAAGCCTAGTAACTAGCCATTGGTTACTTTCTCTAATGAGCAATTATTTTCTTTAGTCCAATCTGCTTAAGTATACTCTAGCCTCAACATTATTAATACTTTCTATTCTAAAAGGACAACTTTTAGGTTATTCAAGGGAATTCATTATAAATATACATACATATATACACACATACATATATTAGCAAGGTGGTGAGATTTTTTGTTTTATTCCCTCATTCCCCAGCATACTATATACACACCTCTCTAAATAGCCAGCATACTCTAGTAGAATAAAGCAGGACCTCATATCATTGCCTATTTTTTATTTTTTATTAGGCAGCCTGGAAATACTTATGCTCAGGGGCACAATCTAATTACATTCACATTTTTCACAATTTCCTTCAATGTTGAATCAAGATTAGGAGGCAGTGCCAACTGTTTTCTATGATTAATGGAATATGGTAATTGGCATTAAGGAACAGCCTTTTTAATTTGAGTAGCTACATACTTTATGACTGCATTCATAACTGCTATTTTATTAGTACTGTTCACAACATATTTTTTTGTTCTGTATTTTTGCACACAAAGAAATTGTTAACTAAATTAAAAAAAAATCTTTTACTGAATCGTGAGTTTTCAGCAACAGAAGAGAAGAGCCAGGAACTTTTCTCATAAATTCCTAATGTGTATATATGTGAAGTGATGGCTGAAGCTCTGCCCATCTGTGTTTTTTTCCAGTTCTAAAGTGGAATCTCTTTGACATTGAGAGGAAATAGTACTTGGTTTTCCAAATTACATTCCCTTGTCATCCCTTGTCATTCAATATTCTCACTCCAGGAAGGAATTTTACTAATAACTTGATGATATTTACTAATAGGGATTGTTAGGGAAGTATTAGGAGTTTTTCTTAGTAAAACACTTCACTGTGTGTGCACGTGTGTACACTTAAGATGGAAGGAAGGCAAATGAAGATGATGCTAAGTAGTTTTAGTTTATTTATTAATTTAACTCCATTCAAATGATTGACCTAAACAACAGCACTTTTTATTTATTTATCTGAACTTTAAAAATTTGGATTAAAAATTCTGTTAAATACTTTACATTTCTCAAAAATATCACAGATGTGATTTCATGGAACCCCATAGCAGCCCCACTCTTTTTCCCCTCCTACTCTATTGCCCTTCTCCTTTGCCTCTCTCTATTGGTAACCACTAGTTTGTTCTTTAAATCTGTGTCTGCATATAGCACTTTTGAAATGTCAGCAGTATTCTAAGTGTTTTAGAAACATTAATCCATTTAATCATTATAATACCACGATGAAGTTTCAGTTCAGTTCAGTTCAGTTACTCAGTTGTGTCTGTTTGTGACCCATGGACTGCAGCGTGCCAGGTTTCCCAGTCCATCATCACTCCCAGAGTTTACTCAAATTTATGTCCATTGAGTGGGTGATGCCATACAACCACTTCATCCTCTGTCGTCCCCTTTTCCTTCTGCCTTTAATCTTTCCAGCATCAGGGTCTTTTCAAATGAGTCAGTTCTTTGCATCAGGTTGCCAAAGTATTGGAGTTTCAGCTTTAGCATCAATTCTTCCAATGAATATTCAGGACTGATTTCCTTTAGGATGAACTGGTTGGATTTCCTTGCAGTCCAAGGAACTCCCAAGAGCTTTCTCCAACACCATAGTTCAAAAGCATCAATTCTTTGGTGCTCAGCTTTCTTTATAGCCCAACTCTCACATCCATACATGAATACTGGAAAAACCATAGCTTTGACTAGATGGATCTTTGTTGGCAAAGTAATATTCCTGCTTTTTAATATGCTGTCTGGGTTAGTCATAACTTTTTTCCAAGGAGCAAGCATCTTTTAATTTCATGGCTGCAGTCACCATCGACAGTGATTTGGAGCCCCCAAAATAAAGTCTGTCACTGGTTCCACTGTTTCCCCATCTATTTGCATAAAGTGATGGGACTGAATGCAATGAAGTTTATACTTGTATTATTCCTGTTTTTGCTGGTGAGGAAATAGAACCATGGACAGTTCCCCCAAAGTGCTTTTACACAGAGGAGCTGGGATTCAATCCAGGCAGTCTGGCTTCAGATTATCTATATAAACAGATTTCTTTGTTACAACAGCATTGTTTTCTAAATCTTTCAATTTCCAGTGTCTTGATACACTGAATTGTTCTCATGAACACAAGATAAGAGGAAAACTAAAAGCAACCAGGTAGAATGAGTTGCTGATGCAGTAGGTGAGCAGAAAGCAGTGAAAGTAGTTTGGAAAACAATGTCTAAATTAATATTATTTGACTGCTCTGGAGGTGAATAGTGTGACACAACAATTTGGAAAATGGAATAAGATACTCTGGTGAAGTCAAGTGTCTGTTTAAACTTGTTAGACGTGAAATACACGAATACATGCTTTTCATAATTAAAAGGAAAGTAGGTAACCATGGTTCAAAAGGCTTAGAGTTTATAGCAGCAGATATACATTTTTAAATGCAGAGGACACATGAAATGACCTTTTAAGTATTTATAGTTTTAATATGTATCTGTAGCTATATTTTTATTTGCTTTCAGATAATTTCACTTAAGGAGCTAAGTCTTAATTCTCCTTATTCAATATTACCTTTCTTATGTATGTTTCAGCACAAACACTAATGAGATCTGACAAGATCCCCTTAAGTTGCTTGCTAGCTATCATCTATCATAACATGTTATAATGTTTCAAATGGACATAAGTAATTAGTTTAAAATGTGTATTTATACTTCATTTATTGTTCATCTATGCATTTAACTGACATAGTTAAGCACTTAAAAACATGGGAAAAATCTAAAGATATAAGAAAATGTTGTGTGTGTGTGTGTGTGTGTGTTTGTGTGTGTGTGTGATGATCAATGAACTCATTCTCACTGTTCAGTATAATTTCCTACAAGTGTAGGAAAGTAAGTACAAATTTAGATCCTGTTTACCCTTCTATTGGAAGTTCTATATTTTTGGCTTTGTTTACATTATTTTGATCACTACCTCCTGTACAATGTCACAAAACTCTGTCCATAGTTCTTGAAGCACTGTCTATCAGATCTAGTCCCTTGAATCTATTTGTCACTTCCATTGTATAATCATAGGGGATTTGATTTAGGTCATATCTGAATGGCCTAGTGGTTTCCCCTACTTTCTTCAATTTAAGTCTGAGTTTTGCAATAACAAGTTCATGATCTGAGCCACAGTCAGCTCCTCGTCTTGTTTTTGCTGACTGTATAGAGCTTTTTCATCTTTGATTGCAAAGAATATAATCAAGCTGATTTCAGTATTGACCATCTGGTGATATCCATATCCATATATATCCATAGATATCCATATCTACACAAGAGGTGTAGAGTCACCTCTTGTGTTGTTGGAAGAGGGTGTTTGCTATGACTAATGCGTTCCCTTCCCAAAACTGTTAGCCTTTGCCCTGCTTGTATTTGTACTCCAAGACAAAACTGGCCTGTTACTCCAGATATCTCTTGATTTTCTACTTTTGCATTCCAGTCCCCTACGATGAAAAGAATATCTTTTTCTTTCTTTCTTTCTTCTTCTTCTTTTTTTTTTTTTTGGTGTTAGTTCTAGAAGGTCTTGTAGGTCTTCATAGAACCCTCTAACTTCAGCTTCTTTGGTATTAGTGGTTGGGACATAGACTTGGATTACCATGATATTGAATGACTTGCTTTGGAAGCCAACAGAGATCATTCTGTCATTTTTGAGACTGCATCCAAGTACTGCATTTATAATTCTTATATTGTCTATGAGGGCAACTCCACTCCATTTCTTCTAAGGGATTCTTGCCCACAGTAGTAGATGTAATGGTCATCTGAATTAAATTTGCCCATTCCAGTCTCTTTTAGTTCACTGATTCCTAAAATGTCAATGTTCACTCTTGCCATCTCCTGTTTGACCACTTCCAATTTGCCTTGATTCATGGACCTAAGATTCCAGATTCCTATGCAATATTGTTCCTTACAGCATCAGACTTTATTTTCACCACCAGACACACCCACAAATGGGCATTGTTTTTGCTTTGGCTCAGCCTCATCATTCCTTCTGGAGCTACTTTTCCTCTCTTCTCCAGTAACATATTGGACCCTACCGAGCTGGGGAGTTTACCTTTCAATGTCATATCTTTTGCCTTTTCATACTGTTCAATGGGTTCTCAAGGTAAGAATGCTGAAGGTGTGTGCCATTCCCTTCCTCAGTGGACCACGTTTTCTCAGAACTCTCCGCTATGACCCATCCATCTTGGGTGGACTTACATGGCATGGCTCGTAATTTCATTAAGTTAGACAAGGTGCTCTGTCAAGATGGTAAAGTAGAAGGACATACACTCATCTTCTCCTGTGAGTGTCTGGAAGTCTTTGGCCGAGGTGTGAGTTGACAGAAGCTTGCTGTCAGATCAGGGACACTGACTACATAAGTGTCAGTGGCATAAGTCCTTTTGAAGGAGATCGCCATAACTGACATTAACCCTACCATAGTTGAAAAAGAAGAGAAGCAAAAGTCAAAGGAGAAAAAGAAATAGATACCCATCTGAATGCGGAGTTCCAAAGAATAGCAAGAGAGATAAGAAAGCCTTTCTAAGTGAACAATGCAAAGAAATAGAGGAAAACAATAAAATACAAAAAACTAGAGATTTATTCAAGAAAACTAGAGATACCAAGGGAACACTGCATGCAAAGATGGGTAAAATAAAGGACAGAAAAATGAATGGACCTAACAGAAGCAGAATATTTTAAGAAAAGGTGGCAAGAATATACAGAAGAACTATATGAAAAGATCTTAGACCCAAATAACCATGATGATGTGGTCACTCACCTAGAGCCAGATATTCTGGAGTGCAAAGTCAAGTGGACCTTAGGAAGCATCACTATGAACAAAGCTAGTGGAGGTGATGGAATTCCAGCTGAGCTATCTCAAATCTTAAAAGATGCTGCTGTGAAAGTGCTATACTCAATATGCTAGCAAATATGAAAAAATTCAGCAGTGGCCACAGGGCTGGAAAAGGTCGGTTTTCATTCCCAAAGAAGGGCAATGCCAAAGAATGTTCGAACTACCTCACAATTGCACTCATTTCATACACTATCAAGGTCATGTTCAAAATCCTCCAATCTATGCTTTAACAATGAGTGAACCAAGAATTTCTAGATGTACAAGTTGGATTTACAAAAGGAAGATGAACTAGAGATCAAATTACCAACATCTGTTGGATCACAGAAAAAGCAAGAGAATTAAAAAAGAAAACATCTATTTTTGCTTCATTGGCTATGCTAAAAGATTTGACTGTGTGAATCACAATAAACTGCAGAAGATTCTTAAAGAGATGAGAATACCAGACCACTTACCTGCCTCCTGAGAAACTGTACGCAGTACAAGAAGCAACAGTTAGAAACATACATGGAATAACAGACTGATTCCAAAATGAGAAAGGAGTATATCAAGGATGTCACCCTGCTTATTTAACTTATATGCAGAGTATATCATGAGAAACACTGGGCTGTATGAAGCACAATATGGAATCAAGATTGCCGGGAGAAATATCAGCAACCTCAGATATGCAGATGACATGACCCTTATGGTAGAAAGTGAAGAGGAACTAAAAAGCCTCTTGATAAACGTGAAAGAGGAGAATGAAAAGTTGGCTTAAAACTCAATATTCAAAAAACTAAGATCATGGCATCTGGTTCCATCACTTCATGGCAAATAAATGGGGAAACAATGGAAACAGTAACAGACTTTATTTTCTTGGGCTCCCAAATCACTGCAGATGGTGACTGCAGTCACAAAACTTAAAGATGCTTGCTCCTCGGAAGAAGATCCATGACAAACCTATACAACTTATTAAAGTGTAGAGACAATAATACTTTGCTGACAAATTTCCATCTAGCCAAAGCTATGGTTTTCCCAGTAGTCATGTATTGATGTGAGAGTGGAACCATAAAGAAGGCTGAATGCTAAATAACTGATGCTTTGAGCTGTGGTAGTGGAGGAAACCCTTGAGTCCCTTGAACTGCAAGGAGGTCACATCAGTCAATCCTATAGGAAATCAATCCTGAATATTCATTGGAAGGACTGATTGTGAAGCTGAAGCTCCAATGCTTTGGCCACCTGATGTGAAATGCCAGCTCATTAGAAAAGATCCCAATGCTGGGAAAGATTGAAGGCAGGAGAAGGTGATGACAGAAAACGAGATGGCTGGATGGCATTGCTGACTTGATTAACGTGAGTTTTGGCAAGCACTGGGAGACTGTGAAGGACAAGGAAGGCTGGTGTGCTGCAGTCCATGAGGTTGCAAAGAGTCGGATATGCATGAGTGACTGAACAACAAAATACATTACTTTAGTTAAAACCAAGAGGAAAGAAAGAAGCATCTTTGATAATGTACCCATTTGTATTTTAGATCAGGAGTCCCAACTCAGTCAACAAAGCTTACACAGGAAAATATATGGCCTATCTTAAACTAAAGTAGTATTTCATAAAAAAAAAAAAAGAAGAGAGCTAACAAGGACTGGAAATTTTGTTTCACTTCCATGATGGCAAGTGAGTTCTCTTCATTGCCATGTCCCCAAGCTAGAAGAATGCCTGACATACAGTACAGGTTCCACAAGTGAATGAATAAATGAATGATGACTGCCAGGAAACAGGCTAAAAGGGCCTTGCAAATTAAAAGGTGTCTTTTATCATCACCTAAACTGTCTGTAAAGATAGTTTATTGTAAACAAGAAGATGTTAAGGATTCCTGGGCTTTATCATGTCACCCTGAAGAGTAGTTTTTCTTTCTTTATTTTTCTCAAGGAAATATATCTCTTCTTATTGAAGACTGCAGCAAACCTTAGGGGCTAAGTAGATTTTCCAACCTCAATTCCCCTCAGAGAATTAATTTTTCTAAATTAGTTATTTTAGTCAAATACAAAGAGAAAATTTATCAGAAGGCTGGAATATAAAGTTAATAATCCAAGACTAATTTATCCTATTCCTCCCCTTTGGTAATCATGTTTGTTTTCTATATCTCTGGGTTTGTCTGTCTTTTGTATAGATTTATTTGTATTTTTTCAATTCCACATGTACGTGATATCATATGTTTGTCTTTCACTTAATATGATAATCTCTTCACTTACTTCACTTAATATGGTAACCTCTAGATTCATCCATGTTACTGTGAATGGCATTATTTTATTCTTTTTATGGCCTAGTAGGCACACTGAGCACAGGCAGCAGCGGCGAGCCGGCGCACTGAGTGCGGCTGAGAGGAGCTACCCCACATCCGAGGTCAGGGGCAGCGGCCAAGAGTGCCAGGCAGCAACAGTGCAGGAACGGCCGAGAGGAGCTACCCTGCATCTTCCAGGAGGAACTGCCCCACGTCTGAGGTCAGTGGCGGCCGAGACAAGCTAGCCCGTGTCCAAGGTCAGGGGGCGGTGGCCGGGAGGAGACACCCCGAGTCCAAGGTCAGGGGCGGAGGCTGGGAGGAGACATCCCGCATCCGAGGTCAGGGGCAGCTGGGAGAAGCCACCTTGAGCCAGAGGCCAGGGCAGTGACCCTGAGGAGCCACCCTGAGCCCGAGGCCAGGCGAGGTGGCTGGGAGGAGCCACTCACGCCAAGGGCTGGGCCAGCAGCAGAGAGGTGCAACCCAAGGAACTCTGGCTGCTCAGGTGCGGGAGGGCCTAGAGGAACTATCCAACATTGAAGGCCAGGAACGACTCGGTAAGGAGATACCCCTCATCTAAGGTAAGAAGCAGTGGCTGTGCTTTGCTGGAGCAGCTGTGAAGAGATACCCCACACCCAAGGTAAGAGAAACCCAAGTAGGATGGTAGGTGTTTCAAGAGAGCATCAGAGGGCAGACACACTGAAACCATACTCACAGAAAACTAGTCAATTTAATCACGCTAGGACCACAGCCTTGTCTAACTCAATGAAACCAAGTCATGCCTGTGGGGCAACCCAAGATGGGCGGGTCATGGTGGAGATGTCTGATATAATGTGGTCCACTGAAGGGAATGGCAAGCCACTTCAGTATTCTTGCCTTGAGAACCCCATGAACAACATAAAAGGCAAAATGATAGGATACCAAAAGAGGAACTCCCCAGGTTATTAAGTGCCCAATATGCTACTGGAGATCAGTGGAGAAATAACTCCAGAAAAAACGAAAGGATGGAGCCAAAGCAAAAACAGTACCCAGCTGTGGCTGTGACAGGTTTTAGAAGCAAGATCCGATACTGTAAAGAGCAGTATTGCATAGGAATCTGGAATGTCAGGTCCATGAATCAAGGCAAATTGGAAGTGGTCAAACAAGAGATGGCAAGGGTGAATGTCGACATTCTAGGAATCAGCGAACTAAAATGGACTGGAATGGGTGACTTTAACTCAGATGACCATTATATCTACTACTGCGGGCAGGAATCCCTCAGAAGAAATGGAGTAGCCATCATGGTCAACAAGAGTCCGAAATGCAGTACTTGGATGCAATCTCAAAAACGACAGAATGATTTCTGTTCGTTTCCAAGGCAAACCATTCAATATCACAGTTATCCAAGTCTATGCCCCAACCAGTAATGCTGAAGAAGCTGAAGTTGAATGGTTTTATGAAGACCTACAAAACCTTTTAGAACTAACACCCCCAAAAGATGTCCTTTTCATTATACGAGATTGGAATGTTAAAGTAGGAAGTCAAGAAACACCTGGAGTAACAGGCAAATTTGGCCTTGGAATGCAGAATGAAGCAGGGCAAAGACTAACAGAGTTTTGCCAAGAAAATGCACTGGTCATAGCAAACACCCTCTTCCAACAACACAAGAGAAGACTCTACACATGGACATCACCAGATGGTCAACACCGAAATCAGACTGATTATATTCTTTGCAGCCAAAGATGGATAAGCTCTATACAGTTGATGAAAACAAGACCAGGAGCTGACTGTGGCTCAGATCATGAACTCCTTATTACCAAATTCAGACTCAAATTGAAGAAAGTATGGGAAACTGCTAGACCATTCAGGTATGACCTGAATCAAATCCCTTATGATTATACAGTGGAAGTGAGAAATAGATTTAAGGGCCTAGATCTGATAGATAGAGTGCCTGATGAACTATGGAATGAGGTTCGTGACATTGTACAGAAGACAGGGATCAAGACCATCCCCATGGAAAAGAAATACAAAAACAAAAATGGCTGTCTGGGGAGGCCTTACAAATAGCTGTGAAAAGAAGAGAAGCAAAAAGGAAAGGAAAAAGGAAAGATATAAGCATCTGAATGCAGAATTCCAAAGAATAGCAAGAAGAGATAAGAAAGCCTTCTTCAGAGATCAATGCAAAGAGAGGAAAAGAACAGAATGGGAAAGACTAGAGATCTCTTCAAGAAAATTAGAGATACCAAGGGAACATTTCATGCAAAGATGGGCTTGATAAAGGACAGAAATGGTCTGGACCTAACAGAAGCAGAAGATATTAAGAAGAGGTGGCAAGAATACATGGAAGAACTGTACAAAAAAGATCTTCACGACCCAGATAATCATGATGATGTGATCACTAGTCTAAAGCCAGACATCTTGGAATGTGAAGTCAAGTGGGCCTTAGAAAGCATCACTACGAACAAAGCTAGTGGAGGTGATGGAATTCCAGTTGAGCTGTTTCAAATCCTGAAAGATGATGTTGTGAAAGTGCTGCACTCAATATGCCAGCAAATTTGGACAACTCAGCAGTGGCCACAGGACTGGAAAAGGTCTGTTTTCATTCCAATTCCAAAGAAAGGCCATGCCAAAGAATGCTCAAACTACCACACAATTGCACTCATCTCACATGCTAGTAAAGTAATGCTCAAAATTCTGCAAGCCAGGCTTCAGCAATACGTGAACCGTGAACTCCCTGATGTTCAAGCTGGTTTTAGAAAAGCCAGAGGAACCAGAGATCAAATTGCCAACATCTGCTGGATCATTGAAAAAGCAAGAGAGTTCCAGAAAAACATGTATTTCTGCTTTATTGACTATGCCAAAGCCTTTGACTGTGTGGATGACAATATACTGTGGAAAATTCTGAAAGAGATGGGAATACCAGACCACCTGACCTGTCTCTTGAGAAATCTGTATGCAGGTCAGGAAGCAATAGTTAAAGCTGGACATGAAACAACAGACTGATTCCAAATAGGAAAATGAGTACATCAAGGCTGTATTCTGTCACCCTGTTTATTTAACTTATATGCAGAGTACATCATGAGAAATGCTGGAATGGAAGAAACACAAGCTGGAATCAAGATTGCCGGGGAAAATATCAATAACCTCACATATGCAGATGACACCATCCTTATGGCAGAAAGTGAAGAAGAATTAAAGAGCCTCTTGAATAAAGTGAAAGAGGAAAGCAAAAAAGGTGGTTTAAAGATCAACATTCAGAAAACAAAGATCATGGCATCTGGTCCCATCACTTCATGGGAAATAGATGGAGAAACAGTAGAAACAGTGTCAAACTTTATTTTTTGGGCTCCAAAATCACTGCAGATGGTGACTGCAGCCATGAAATTAGAAGATGCTTAGTCCTTGGAAGAAAAGTTATGACCAACCTAGATAGTATATTCAAAAGCAGAGACATTACTTTGCCAACAAAGGTCCACCTAGTCAAGGCTATGGTTTTTCCAGTGGTCATGTATGGATGTGAGAGTTGGACTGTAAAGAAGGCTGAGCATCGAAGAATTGATGCTTTTGAATTGTGGTGTCGGAGAAGACTCTTGTGAGTCCCTTGGACTGCAAGGAGATCCAACCAGTTCATTCTGAAGATCAGCCCTGGGATTTCTTTGGAAAGAATGATGCTAAAGCTGAAACTCCAGTCCTTT
Source organism: Nanger dama (assembly GCA_917880005.1). Classification (NCBI taxonomy): domain Eukaryota; kingdom Metazoa; phylum Chordata; class Mammalia; order Artiodactyla; family Bovidae; genus Nanger; species Nanger dama. Next base: position 40,037,572 of record CAKJTW010000009.1, on the reverse strand, counting down.
GGCCACCTCATGCGAAGAGTTGACTCACTGGAAAAGACTCTGATGCTGGAAGGGATTGGGGGAGGGAGGATAAGGGGACGACAGAGGATGAGATGGCTGGATGGCATCACTGACTTGATGAACGTGGGTCTGAGTGAACTCCGGAGATGGTGATGGACAGGAAGGCCTGGCGTGCTGCAGTTCATGGGCTCACGAAGGGTCAGACACGGCTGAGTGACTGAACTGAGCTGAAGTAATATTCCATTAGGTATATATACACTATCTTCTTTATCCATTGATCTCTAAATCAACATGTAAGTTGCGTCTATGTCCTGGCTATTGTGAATAGTGCTGATATGAGCATAGAAGTGCATGTATCTTTTCAAATTGCAGTTTTGTCCAGACATATGCCCAGGAGTAGGATTGCAGGGTCTTTAGTGTTTTAGTGTATGTCAGTACTGTTCTCCATAGTGACTATCCCCACCAACCCATATTCTCTCTAAAATGATGATAAAACAATCTTCATCCACAGGTCCTTGCTGACAAATGCATACAGAATATTTAGTCTGTTGGAGAGAGTTGATGCAATCTGATAATCTGTGTTATGGACTAATTGTCTTTTGGGTTTATCGGATTTGTTCATGTGGTCCAGGTGGAAAGAGTTTGTAGTAATACCTAGAAGGTAATTAAGGTGTCTTCAGCTGAATCAATAGGAGAGATAAAGGAAAGCAGATTAGTTGGTTCAGAAGATAAGTCTGAGAGGTGATGATGTCAGCCTTCAGGCTTATGGTGAATCATCGAGCAGGGTAATTTTTCTCTTTCTAGAATAATAGAGCAGGTGGTAGAAATGGTCAATCTTGCATCAAATATTTACTGAGTGCTTATTTTTTGCACAGCACTATGCAGGATCCTATGGACAACACAGAGAAATAAAGATCTCTTCAAGTGTGCACTTTCAAAGGCAATTTTAAATGTTTGATCATCCGCCGTGTATATAAGTTTATGAACCTGTGTGGTGTCTCCATGGTTTATTTTTGGGGAGAGAGTATCAGCTGCTTTAATTCACATTTGATGGGAACCAGAAAGGCTTCTGATCTTTGTTTAGACATATGGCAGATCAGAACAAAGGGCATTTTCAGTCTCTTCTGCAGCTTCATGAGGATATGGCTGTAAGTTCTGATAAGGACGCATGAGCTCAAGGGAAATGCATAACCTGTAGAAAGCACAGTTAAACAAAAGAGTTAACTTTTGTTATCTCCTGTGAGCTGAATTGTAGGGCTGACCTGAGTATCACAAAGCAGAAGCTGTAATATGAGGGTGTTGAGGTTCCTTCATTAACATGGATGGTGCCTTTGCGTAAAATAGAAGCCAGGCATTTCTCACTGAGGAAGTCAGCTTTCATTTGTGTCAAACTGTTGATAAAAATCTACCATGTCTATGGTTTGAATGACACTTTCTAGAATTGTGCACTGCAGAACCTGTACAACCATACTTGATAGACCTGCTTGATAATCACCACATCATAACAGATCGTGGACTGCAAGAACATTTTACAGGTTTATTTTCCATCATTTTTAGTGTTTTTGGTCATTCAAGGCCAGACCTAATCTTAGTTAAAATGTCCTTCTCAAGAATGTAAGCTCCTCACAGTAAGACAACCATCTACTTTTCCTACGATGTTTCCCTCAGATATGCAGATGATACCACCCTTATGACAAAAAGTGAAGAAGAACTAAAGAAGAACCTCTTGATGAAAGTGAAAGAGGAGAGTGAAAAAGTTGGCTTAAAACTCAACATTCAAAAACTAAGATCATGGCATTTGGTTCCATCACTTCATGGAAAATAGATGGGGAAACAGTGGAAACAGTGTCAGACTTTATTTTTTGGGGCTCCAAAATCACTGCATATGGTGATTGAAGCCATGAAATTAAAAGACGCTTACTCCTTGAAAAAAAAATTATAACCAACCTAGATAGCTTATTGAGAAGCAGAGACATTACTTTGCCAACAAAGATCCATCTAGTCAAGGCTATGATTTCTCCAGTAGTCATGTATGGATGTGAGAGTTGAAGTATAAAGAAAGCTGAGTGCCGAAGAATTGATGCTTTTGAACTGTGGTGTTGGGGAAGATGCTTGAGAGTCCCTTGGACTGCAAGGAGATTCAACCAGTCCATCCTAAAGAAAATAAGTCCTGGATGTTCATTGGAAGGACTGATGTTGAAGCTGAAACTCCCAATAATTTGGTCACCTGATGTGAAGAGCTGACTCATTTGAAAAGACCCTGAAGTTGGGAAAACTGAAGGTAGGAAAAGAAGGGGATGATAGAGGATGAGATGGCTGGATGGCATCACCGACTCAATGGACATGAGTTTGTGTAAACTCTGGGAGTAGGTGATGGACAGGGAGGTCTGGTGTGCTGAAGTTCATAGGGTAGCAAAGAGTCGGACACGACTGAGTGAACTGAACTGAACTGATGATGTTTTCCAGTGCCTAGAATAGGGAGTGCTCTAAATAAGAAGCAAAAATATTTGCTCTATTTGTTGGATGGCTTACTGAAAAAGAAAGGAAGGAAGGAAGAAAAGAAAAAGAGAGGGAAAGGAAGGAAGAAAAATTTTTTATTTAGTAAGAGTTTGTGCTTCTGAAATTATTATATGTAAAACTACCTTCTACAATTATATGAAAAATGCTATTGTAATTATGTCATTAATACTTACCACAGTCTGTGATTAAGACCATCAATTTATTTGTAGAGTGATCTTTTTACGTGTAAGTTAATCATGTGTTTATTTTGGGAAAATAGTTTATAAGCCCATGGCCTATCAACATATATTGAGAAGTCAATCATGTAAAATTTAAGTTGTGACCATTTTTTGAAGTATTGATGAAAGAATTAAAGTTCTTTTTGTCAACCATTTAGCATTTACTACATTTTGGTGAGTGTAATACTGTTCTGGACTCTATGTATTCATGGAGAGTATGTGTGATTGCCAAGCTCATCAATTTTTTTTCTTTTAAAATTTTTATTGAAGTATAGTTGCTTTACAATGTTGTGCTACTTTCAGATGACTGAAAGTCATCTCCACTATTTTTCAGATTCTTTTCCCATATAGGATTTTTCAGAATATCGAGTAGTTTCCTGTGCTATACAGTAAGGTTCTTAATTAGCTATCTTATATACAGTCACGTGTATATGTTAATCCTAATCTTTCTTAATTTATCACTTTCCACCCTAAAGTTCATTACAGCACTGTTTACAATAGCCAAGACATGGAAGTAATCTAAATGTCCATTGACAAAGGAATGGATAAAGAAAAAATATATATATACCATATTTTCTTTATATTCTATTCTGTGTATTAGATGTATTCTATGTATTCTATGTGTGTGCCCAGTCATGTCTGATTCTTTGCAACCCCGAGGACTGTAGTCTGCCAGGCTCCTCTGTCCATGGAATTTTCCAGACAAGAATACTAGAGTGGGATGTTATTTCCTACTCCTGGTGATCTTCCTTATCCAGGGATAAAACTCACATCTCTTGAGCCTCCTGCATTGGCAGGTGGATTCTTTATGACTGCATCACATGGGAAGCCCCAGTAGAATATTACTCAGCCATAACATAGAATGAAATAATGCCATTTGCACCAACATGAATGGACCTAGAGATTGTAGCTTCTGTGATGCTACCTAGCCATCGGATGCCCACTTCTGTGAAAGGTCAGACAGAGAACATCAAATACTACATGATATCACATATATGTGAATCTAAAAAAAATAATACAAATAACTTTCTTCACAGAAGAGAAACAGAGTCACAGATTTTAAAATCATCAATTCTTTCTATAGGTTCTGAAGGGATGGAGAAATCTATGAAGAAGTTAAATATGCTTGCTTCATTGCTGCTAAAGCTTGACTGGAGCCTTCAACTTTCAGAATTTCCTTCCAGGGGCATCAGGATTAGAGGAAAGTCTGCATATGGGTTGTGGGCACCACTCACACAGCTATTTTCCAAAGCCACCAGTAAGCATCTCAATAAGCCCCTGAATCTCCCTGTGTTGGGATGTTGGTTTCTCTACTGTTTATTGTCATCTGCTGATAAAACTATACCTTGTTTTTCCAGCACAGTTTCAGAATTGTTTTCAAATATATTTGTCATTTCCCTGAAATTTTGGGATTTAAGTAAATGTATGTGTCAGTCTTTCTTTACAGTATTCTACAGATCAGATTATCAAGATTTCTGTATTTTTCCCCCTTTTTATCCTACATTTCTTCTAATGTAGTTCAGTTCAGTTCAGTGCCTCAGTCATGTCCAACTCTTTGTGACCCCATGGACTGCAGCATGCCAGGCCTCCCTGTCCATCAGCTCCTGGAGCTTGCTCAAACTCATTCCCATTGAGCTGGTGATGCCATCCAACCATCTCATCCTTTCTCATTCCCTTCTCCTCCCACCTTCAATCTTTCCAAGCATCAGGGTCTTTTCAAATGAGTCAGCTCTTCACATCAGGTGGCCAAAGTTTTGGAGGTTCAGCTTCAACGTAAGTCCTTCCAATGAATAATCAGGGCTGATTTCCTTTAGGATGGACTGGTTGAATCTCCTTGCAGTCCAAGGGACTCTCAAGAGTCTTCTCCAACACCACAGTTCAAAAGCATCAGTTCTTTGAAGCTCAGATTTCTTTATAGTCCAACTCTTATATCCACATCTCACATCTAATGTAGTGACTCTTAAGAAAAAAAAATCATTTTTTTCTGCAGTGCTATATTTTTGAAATGTATTTTGAAAATGTATTTTGAAATATATTTTGTTCTTTCCCTTCTTCAGAACTGTTTTTGATGGAACTTCATGCCACCTGGAGTTAAGAGAAGAGATGGTCAAAGAGAAGTGCTTGAAAGCCATGTTTGATATGGATGAGAGAGTGTGTTTATCCAAGTGCTTAAGTAATAAAGTAGCATCCTGATGTGCGAAGTTAAAAGTTGGCACAGCTATTTTGAGATTCATACAGAGGCTTTCATTTAATCCCTAGCCAGCCTTGGTAAGATTTACACAAACACATTTTTAAGGATGATGTGAATCTGCCCAGTGGTGTCATCTTAGATGAGTAAATTGGAGTCTGGAAGAGTGCCTTGTTGGCCTGAGAACCCTAGGTCACAGGGGAGAGAGTTTTCCTCTCTTTGTGAGATTTGTTCCACAGAAGCAACCTACCCAAAGTGCTGCTCACTTTAAATAAAAAGCTTATGAATGCTGATATCTTCTCCAAAAGGTTATTCTGTAACATGGAAACTTTTCTTTATTTTTAAATGTGTCACATTTAGCACGGTTGACAGCCAGATTTTTATATAATTTTATTGATTTATTTGTGGCTGTGCTGGGTCTTCCCTTGTTGCGTGGGCTTTTCTCTAGTTGCAGTGTGTGGGGGCTACTTTCTACTTGCAGTACATGAGCTTCTCACTGCAGTGGCTTCTCTTGTTGTGGAGCAGGAGCTCTAGGTCATGTGAGCTCAGTAGTTGTGGCTTATGGGCTCCAGAGCATAGGCTCAATAGTTATGGTGCACTGGTTAGTTGCTCCAGTCCACGTGGGATCTTCCTGGACCAGAGATTGTATCTGGGTCTCCTGCACTGGCAGGTGAATTCTTTACCACTGAGCCACCAGGGAAGCCCAGAAATTTTTAAGCAGTAGAAAATCTGGCTTATTAACAGAATATACATTTTTGTCCAACAAGACTATGCAGATTGTCCAGTCTTTTATTTTTATTATTATCTAATTGTCAGAGGTACCCACCACCACCATACGTTCAGTGATTCTAGAAGGACTTTCAGGACTCAGCATAAAATCTGGGTATGATTTACTTTGACAAAATGCTACAAAGCAAAATCAACAAACAGGAAACACACTATATGTTCTGAAGCAAACTCTTAGTTTTCTCATGAAATGTGCAGAGTTAAGTGGAAAGAAATGTAGCAAGATTAGATGTTGTTGCTGTTGTTCAGTCACCCAGTTGTGTCTGACTCTTTGTAACCCCATGGACTGCAGAACGCCAGGCCTCCCTGTCCCTCACTGTCTCCTGGAGCCTGCCAAAGTTCATGTTCATTGCTTCTCTGTGATGCTATCTAGCCATCTGATGCTCCCTTCTCCTTCTGCCCTCTTTCCCAGCGTCAGGGACTTCCAATGAATCATCTGTTCGCATCAGATGACCAAAATACTTGGGCTTCAGCTTCATTATCAGTCCTTCCAGTGAGTATTCAGGGTTGATCTCCCTTAAGATTGACTGGCTTGATCTCCTTGCTGCCCAAGGGACTTTCAGGAGTCTTCTCTAGCACCACAGTTCAAAGGCATTAATTCTTTGGTGTTCTGCCTTCTTTACAGCAAATTCCCAAGAAAGGCAGTACCAAAGAACATGCTATCAGACAACTGCACTCATCTCCCATGCTAGTGAGGTCATGCTTAAAATCTTACATGCTAGGCTTCAGCATTACGTGGACCAAGAACTTCCAGTTGTCCAAGCTGAGTTTAGAAAAGGAAGAGGAACTAGAGATCAAATTGCCAACATTCACTGGATTATAGAGAGAGCAAGGGAATTTCAGAAAAACATCTATCTCTGTTTCATTGACTATGCTAAAAGCTTTTACCATGTGGATCATGACAACCTGTGGAAAACTCTTAGAGAGATGGGAATACCAGAACATCTTATCTGTCTCCTGAGAAACTTGTATGCAAGTCAAGAAGTAACGGTTAGAACCCTGTTTGAAGGAGTACAACAAGGCTGTCTACTGTCACCCTGTTTGTTTAATTGATATGTTGAGCATATCATGAGAAATGCTGGGCTATATGAGTTACAAGCTGGGATCAAAATAGGCAGGAGGAACATTAACAGCCTCAGATATGTGGATGATACCATTCTAATAGCAGAAAGGGAAGAGGAACTAAAGAGCCTCTTGATGAGGGTGAAAGAGGAGAGTGAAAGAGCTGGCTTAAGACTAAATATTTTAAAAAACAAATACAAAAAATCTAAGATCATGGCATATGCCCCCATTAATGCATGGCAAATTGAAGGGGAAAAAGGTGGAAGTAGTGACAGATTTCTTATTCTTGGGCTCCAAAATCACTGCAGATGGTGACTGCAGCCATGAATCAGAAGACATTTGGTTTTTGGCAGGAAAGCAATGACAAACCTAGACAGTGTGCTAAAAAGCAGAGACATTACTCTGCCAACTAAGGTCCATATAGTCAAGGCTATGGTTTTCCCAGTGACCATATATGGTTGTGAGAGCTGGACCGTAAAGATTAGATGTAACCTACAGTAAATATACATGTATATATATTTCGGACATCACTCTCAATTAAAACTTTAAAAGACTTCCTCATAGGAATTCAAATGAATTCATTTTTTCCTACCTTTCCCTGTTTGTCGCCTCAGAGTTACTAAAATGGGACAGACTATTAATAACCCACACAGTTGGGAAGAGGGGACTCTAATAGGTAGTAAATAGTCAACCCCAGGCCTGCGATGAGATAGCTCTCTACACTTAGAAACATGTATTTACAAGGTCAAAGTCAAGAGGAAACCAAGTCCAAGCTCCCAAGTGTTCTTTCCCAGTGGATTCACACAGAAAGAGCTGAATTCCTCCAGCAGTGAGTGGTGACAACATGTGCAAAATGTTATCTTCCAGGGAGCTGCTTAGGGACTCAGGACCTACGATTTTTACTGATGCTGGTCACATAAGGCACCTCTGCCTGGCACACACTCAAATACCAGACACCCAGGAGAAAAGCAATTATCCAGCATGAACCATTGTGTTTGTACAAACACTTTAGGCTCAGCATACCACTCTTATCTGTTAGAGAATATGGAAACACTCTTGAAACCCAAGTTGCCAATTGCCAGCCAAAACTGAAAGCATTTCCTCTAAGATCAGGAGCAACACATTGGTGCCCACTCTTGCCACTTTTATTCAACATAGTCTTGGAAGTCCCAGCCATCAGAAAAGAATAGAAATAAAAGGAATACAAATTGGAAAAGAAGTAAAACTCACTGCAGATGACATGATACTATAGAAAAACCTAAAGATGTCACCACAAAATTACTAACACTAATGAATGAATTTAGTAAAGTCACAGGATACAAAGTTAATACGCAGAAATCACTTGCATTCCTAAACACTAACAATGAAGGATACAAAGAGAAATTAAGGAGAAAATCCTATTTATCACTGTATCAAAAAAAAAAAACAAACAAACCCACAGATGTAAACCTACCTAAGGCCATGGTTTTTCCAGTGGTCATGTATGGATGTGAGAGTTGAACTGTGAAGAAAGCTGAGTGACAAAGAATTGATGCTTTTGAACTGTGGTGTTGGAGAAGATTTTTGTGAGTCCTTTGGACTGCAAGGAGATCCAATCAGTCCATTCTAAAAGAGATCAGTCTTGATTGTTCTTTGGAAGGACTGATGCTAAAGCTGAAACGCCAGTACTTTGGCCACCTCATGTGAAGAGTTGACTCATTGGAAAAGACTCTGATGCTGGGAGGGATTGAAGGCAGGAGGAGAAGGGGATGACAGAGGATGAGATAGCTGGATGGCATCACCGACTCGATGGACATGAGTTTGGGTGAACTCTGGGAGTTGGTGATGGACAGGGAGGCCTGACATGCTGCAACTCATGGGGTCGCAAAGAGTTGGACACGACTGAACGACTGAACTGAAGGCAGCAAAAGATTTATATGCAAAAAACTATAAAATATTGATGAAAGAAATCAAAGATGACACAAACAGATGGAGAAGTATATCATGTTCTTGGGTTGGAAGAGTCAATATTGTTAAAAGACTCTACTATCCAAAGCAATCTACAGAGTCAGTGACCTTACAAACACATGTTTCTAAGTCTGGATAGCTATCTTAGTTCAAGCCTGGGGCTGAGTCTTCCACATATGAGGTCTCTTCTTCCCTACTATGTGAGTGATTAACATTTTGTTCCATTTTGGTAACTTTCTAGCAGCAAAGAGAGAAAAGTAGAAGACATGAATCCATTTGAATTCCCATGAGTAAATCTTTTAAAGATGTATTGAGAGTGATGTTGGAAATGCTGCTGTGGCTGCTTAGTTGCTTCAGTCATGTTCTACTCTGTGCAACCCCATGGACTGTAGCCCGTCAGGCTCCTCTGTCCATGGGATTCTCCCAGGCAAGAATACTAGAGTAGGTCACCACTTCCTGCTCCAGGGCATCTTCCTGACCCAGGGCTTGAACCCGGTCTCCTGCAGTGCGGGCAGATTCTTTACCACTGAGCCACAAGGGAAGCCTGATGTAGGAAATACGTATATATATATATATTTTCTATAGGTTATACGTAGTCTTGCTCTGCTTTTCCCTCTCAAGTCCTGCATATTTCATAAGAAAATTAAAAGGTTATTTCAGAGTATACTATATATTTTTATTTTAATGAATTATGTTATTTATTAGTTATTTTTATTGTTGATTTTTTTTGATAATTCAAGTTTTTATTTTGAGATAATTGCAGATTCAGATGTGGTTGTAATAGGTTATTACAGAACAAAAGTACAATATCACAGCTAGGAAAATGACTGGGTACAACCCACAGAATTGATTCAGATTTCATCTGTCCTACATATACTCGTGTATGTGTCTTTGATTCTTTGCAGTTTTATCATATGTGCAAATTACCACCACCATCATCAAGATAAGACAATAGTTTCATCCCTATAATGATTTCTTATGCTGTCCTTTTAAAACTACACCTACACTCCTCCTCATCCATTTATGACCCACTATCTCACTCCCCAAACCCTGGTGACCGCAAATCCTTTCTGCATCTCTATAATTGCATTATTTTAAGAAAGTTGCATAAATAGAATCATGCAGTATTTAGCTTTTGTGACTGGATTTTTTTTTTTTTCATTCAGATAATGCCCTTGAGATCTTTCCAAAGTGCAGGTGCCAGTTGTCCATTCTTTTGATACTGAGTAGTCTTGCATGCTATGGATGTACTTTAGTTTACTGAACTATTTACCCATGCACAGACATTTGGGTAGTTTCAGATTTGGAGCCATTACCAATTCCAAAGAAAGGCAATGCATAAGAATGCTCAAACTAGCACACAATTGCACTCATCTCACAGGCTAGTAAAGTAATGCTCAAAATTCTCCAAGCCAGACTTCAGCAATACGTGAACCATGAACTTCCTGATGTTCAAGCTGGTTTTAGAAAAGGCAGAGGAGCCAGAGATCCAATTGCCAACATCCACTGGATCATGGAAAAAGCAAGAGAGTTCCAGAAAAACATCTATTTCTGCTTTATTGACTGTGCCAAAGCCTTTGACTGTGTGGATGACAATATACTGTGGAAAATTCTGAAAGAGATGAGAATACCAGACCACCTAACCTGCCTCTTGAGAAATCTGTATGCAGGTCAGGAAGCAACAGTTAGAACTGGACATGGAACAACAGACTGGTTCCAAATAGGAAAAGGAGTACATCAAGGCTGTATATTGTCACCCTGCTTATTTAACTTCTATGCAGAGTACATCATGAGAAACACTGGGCTGTAAGAACAAGCTGGAATCAAGATTGCCGGGAGAAACATCAATAACCTCAGATATGCAGATGACACCGCTCTTATGGCAGAAAGTGAAGAGGAACTAAAGAGCCTCTTGGTAAAAGTGAAAGAGGAGAGTGCAAAAGTTGGCTTAAAGCCTAACATTCAGAAAACGAAGATCATGGCATCCGGTCTCATCACTTCATGGGAAATAGATGGGGAAACAGTGGAAACAGTGTCAAACTTTATTTTTTGGGCTCCAAAATCACCGCAGATGGTGACTGCAGCCATGAAATTAGAAGACAGTTACTCCTTGGAAGAAAAGTTATGACCAACCTAAATAGTATATACAAAAGCAGAGACATTGCTTTGCCGACTAAGGTCCGTTTAGTCAAGGCTATGGTTTTTTCTGTGGTCATGTATAGATGTGAAAGTTGGACTGTGAAGAAGGCTGGGCACCAAAGAATCGATGCTTTTGAACTGTGGTGTTGGAGAAGACTCTTGAGAGTCCCTTGGACTGCAAGAAGATCCAGTAAGTCCATTCTGAAGGAGATCAACCCTCAAATTTCTTTGGAAGGAATGATGTTAAAGCTGAAACTCCAGTACTTTGGCCACCTCATGAAAAGAGTTGACTCATTGGGAGACTCTGATGTTGGGAGGGATTGGGGGCAAGAGGAGAAGGGGACGACTGAGGATGAGATGGCCGGAATGCATCACGGACTCGATGGACATGAGTCTGAGTGAACTCCAAGAGGTGGTGATGAACAGGGAGGCCTGGCGTGCTGTGATTCATGGGGTCGCAAAGAGTCGGACACGACTGAGCGACTGAACTGAACTGAACTGAACCAATAAAGCTGTTATGAACATTCACAAGTTTTTGTATGAGAATTTTTTCTTCAATAAATGCCCAAGAGTACAGTTGCTGTGCATTCTTTTATTTTTTGGTAATTATAGGCTTATTTTTATAAGAAACTACCAAACTGTTATCTGGAAAGGCTGTACCATTTGACCTTCTCACCAGAAAAATTGAGAAATATCATTTCTTTTACATTCTAACAAGCATTTATTATTGTTATTTTTTAAAAAAATTCAGCCCTTCTGTTGTGCAATATTACCATTTTGGTTTTAATTTCCCTAAAGTCTAATAAGGTTGGATATCTTTTCATGTGTTTATTTGCTGTCTGTAAATCATCTTATGTGAAATGGGTATCATCTATTTTCTAAATATTTTCTTTTTATTATTGAGTTTTGAGAGTTCTTTGCATATTCTAGATACTAGTTCTTTTTCAGATATTGGCAAATCTGTTTCCCAGTTTGTAGCCTGTCTTTCGGAGAAGGCAATGGCAACCCACTCCAGTACTCTTGCCTGGAAACTTCCATGGACTGAGGAGCCTGGTAGGCTGCAATCCATGGGATCCCTGAGGGTCGGACAAGACTGAAAGACTTCACTTTCACTTTTCACTTTCATGCATTGGAGAAGGACATGGCAACCCACTCCAGTGTGCTTGCCTGGAGAATCCCAGGGACGGGGAGCCTGGTGGGCTGCCATCTCTGGGGTCACATAGAGTTGGACACGACTGAAGTGACTTAGCAGCAGCAGCAGCCTGCCTTTTATCTTTTCATCCTCTAACCAGAATGTTTCACAGAACAAAAGTTCTTAATTTTGACGTCCAATTTGTCAATGTTTTCTTTCGGGTCAAGTACAAGAATGCTTAGCTCTACATCCTAAAGATTTCTTCCTTGATTTTTCCCTAAAAGTTTTATATATTAGGTATTTAAACCAACTGCTTGGAGTGACAATTCTTAGCGAAAATACCGCCTTAGTATGCCTTTGTGAATGGTGACACCCTAGACGTTTTGTCACTGTATAATTGTCAAGTCGATGTGAAGATACTAATGTATTCTGTTGTAGGATACAGGTTGTTTTAATGCTAAGTGAGAATTAGTAGAATGGGACAGAAATAAAATTCAGTTTTTGTTAAACTATCATAACTTCCTCAACCTGTTTTCTTCATTGATATGAATAATTGAGACAATTTCAAACAAAACACCGGATACATCAGAGTGAAAAATGGGGATGTTCCTTATTTTTCTCTGGAAATTCAAACTAAAAATGTAATATTTTGATAGTAGAAAGATCATTTCATCTTGTAGAAATGTATCTTAAAATCATTTTGAGGGTGCTTCCTCAGAGATATCTCAGGGGGAAAAAAGTCTTGTTTTCATTTAAAAATACAGAATAAGCCTGATTATCATTATGGCTCCTCTCCAAGCTTGTTCAACTTTAACAAGATCAAGTAGGTCTAGAAACTCCATCCCACATGAATGTCTGAGTCTGGATATTTTTCTTTTGCTTGAAACAGAAAACCACACCATAAAATTAGCCTGCAACAGCTTTCTTTCCATACTTGCCATGTATTGGAATATGATTTTTCTTCCTGACAGCTAACCAAAGATTTTCCATCTTTCTTCAGAATAAAAAAACCTCTCCCTTCTTATTTTTTAATTTTTAACTTTTTTTTGCTTATGGTTTATTTTTATTTATTTTTAATTTATTTTATTGAAGTATAGTTGATTTACAATGTTGTATTAGTTTCTGCTGTACAGCAGTGATTCAGTTATATGTATATGTATGTGTATATACATACACATTTTAAAATATTATTTTCCATTATGGCTTATCACAAGATATTGAATATTGTTCACTGTGCTATTCAGTAGGATCTTGTTTATTCATTCTAGATATAATAATTTACATCTGCTAATCCTCCCCTCCACGTTCTCCCTTTTTAAACTGTTGAAGGTGAATTGCAGGGAAGGCTTTCCATGCCTGTGGACCTGTCAGAATAGCTCCAAATACATCAAACTGTTCAAAATGACCTGATTGCCTCTAGATGGCAGGCTACCATTATTTATTCTGAATTTTAGAACAATCCTTGTTCATTTAGTCACTAGGCAGCACAAGTGTGTCCACAGTTTCAAGAGCCATTCGATTTTCCAATCCTTTTAAAATTGTTTTCTTTGTATTCTGAAGTTGCCTTGGGCTTCAGCTACTTGTTTTCACTCACATTTATGTTAACGTGCCTCAACATTCAGACATTCTATGCCCATTGTTTGAAAACATGCTGCTGTTACCACTGTAATGAATTTGATATGCAAGCACACACACTCTAAAATCATTCCCGGGCATTTATGTGCTGAATTTGTCTAATAGCATCACTCATGTACATAAAATGTAAGTATAGAAATACAAAACAAGTTTATTTCATGACATTTCTCAACCAAACAGTGTTATATAAGCAAAATATTAACTTATTTTCTGTACAAACTGCATTTTTACATATTTCAAAATTGCATTGTAATGCCACATATAAATTGCTTTTATATGCCAATTATTCTTTAATCTACCATTTATATGAAGGGGATATGAAATTTAAATGTCAAAAACAATGACACGAGGGCATTAAGTATATGTCCAATAATCTCATGCATGAATTCTCTACCAAAAAGGAAAGTGAAAGCTTTTAATGGGATCACAAGACACTTGGTATTTGCTTTCCAGCCCTTTTAAAAGTCAGTTTTATTTAACAATAACATTTGAAGAAATAGCTAAATATTTTATTGTATTGAAATTTTACTGAATTATATTTTAAGAGTTATAGGATTTTTAAGGCAGAACTTACAACTTAAATAGATTTTATGACTCAGTATGCCATTTTGAAATATGATTTTAGCGGATGTAAAATTTCAGGTTGGCTTATTTTTAGTGATTTAACAAAGTCAGAATACATTAGCAAGAGTAACATTTACATGTGTCATAAGAAAAAATTTGAAAATATTATTCTCTCTAGTCTTAAGGGATCTGTGAACTCAGATATAATGGAATCACGTCTAGTAAACACATTTCAGTGAAATTGCCACCTCCTCAGATTGTATCAGTCACAGGAATGGGATGGAGAAACAAGCTTTTCTAGGTGCTTGATGTTTTTAGTTTCTGGGCCACAAAGAGATTAAACTCGAGAAAAATAATAAAATGCAGTAGAAGTTTTCACCTTCAAAAGCTCTTTATCATTGTTTCCAACCCTGACTCCCAATGTTTATATTTCTCTTCAGAACTCCTGGCTATTGGTTAGACTGGATCTTTCCTGGAGGAAATAATGTAGTTATGAATATATCAAGTCAGCATTCTCTTATTATTTATTTTTTAAAATTTATTTGCATGAGAAAATATCAGCTAATGAACTTGTAGGGACTTCACTGGCAGTCAGGGGTTAAGACTCATGGTTCTAAAGCAGGGGCACGGGTTCAATCCCTGGTCGAGGAACTAAATAAAGATCCTGCACGCCTCATGGCATGGCCAAACAAACAAATCTTGTACCTAGTATATATAAAGAACACTAAAGGAACACTAAAGACCCATGAATAAAAATACAAACAGTTCAGTCATAAAATGGGCAACAGACATTTCACTGTAGATATACAGATGGGATAGTCACTAAACATTACCAAAAATTAAAACCACAATGAGATATCATTGTTCAGTTCAGTTGCTCAGTCGTGTCTGACTCTCTGTGACCCCATGGACTGCAGCGTGCCAGGCCTCCCTGTCTATCACCAGCTCCTGGAGTTTTCAAATTCACATTCATTGAATCGCTGATGCCATCCAACCACTCATCCTCCGTTGTCCCCTTCTACTGCCTTCAATCTTTCCCAGCATCAAAGTCTTTTTCAATGACTCAGTTTTTGCCTCAGGTGGCCAAAGTATTAGAGTTTTAGCCTCAGCTTCAATCCTTCCAATGAATATTCAGGACTGATTTCTTTTAGGATGGACTGGTTGAATCTCCTTGCTGTCCAAAGGACTCTCAAGAGTCTTCTCCAACACCACAGTTCAAAAGCATCAATTCTTCAGTGCACAGCTTTCTTTATAGTCCAACTCTCACATCCATACATGACTACTGGAACAACCATAGCTTTGACTAGATGGACCTTTGTTGACAAAGTAATGTCTTTGCTTTTAATATGCTGTCTGGGTTGGTCATAACTTTCCTTCCAAGGAGCAAGCACCTTTTAATTTCATGGCTGCAGTCACCATCTGCAGTAATTTTAGAGACCAAAAAAACAAAGTCTATCATGGTTTCCCCATCTATTTGCCATGGAGTAATGGGACCAGATTCCATGATCTTCGTTTTCTGAATGTTGAGTTTTAAGCCAATATTTTCACTCTCCTCTTTCACTTTCATGAAGAGGCTCTTTAGTTCTTCACTTTCTGCCAAAAGGGTGGTGTCATCTACATATCTGAGGTTACTGATATTTCTCCTGGCAATCTTCATTCCAGCTTGTGGTTCATCCAGCCCAGCATTTCCCATAATGTGCGCTGCATATAAGCTAAATAAGCAGGGTGACAATATATAGCCTTGATGTACTCCTTTCCCAGTTTGGAACCAGTCTGTTGTTCCATGTCCAGTTCTAACTGTCGCTTGTTGACCTGCATACAGATTTTTCGGAGGCAGATCAGGTGGTCTGGTATTCCCATCTCCTGAAGAATTTTCCACAGTTTGTGGTGATCCACACAGTCAAAGGCTTTGGCATTGTCAATAAAGCAGAAGTAGATGTTTTTCTGGAACTCTTGCTTTTTGATGATCCAACAGATGTTGGCAATTTGATCTCTGGTTCTTCTGTCTTTTCTAAATCCAGCTTGAACATCTGGAAGTTCATGGTTCACATACTGTTGAAGACTGGCTGGAGAATTATGAGCTAGTGTGCGAGAATTATTTGCTAGCGTGTGAGATGAGTGCCATTGTGCAGTATGTTTGTATCCCTATCTGTATGGCTAAAATACAAAATACTGATAATGCCAAATGCTGCTGAGGAAGTGAGTGAAGTCACTCAGTTTTGTCCAACTCTTTGCCACCACAAGGACTCTAGCCTACTGGGCTCCTCCATCCATGGGGTTTTCCAGGCAAGAACAATGGAGTGGGTTGCCATTTCCTTCTCCAGGAGATCTTCCTGACCCAGAGACTGAATCCGGGTCTCCTGCATTGTAGACAGATGCTGTACCACCTGAGCCATCAGAGAAGTCACTGAGGAGGTAGATAAACTGAATCATTGCAGTTTGCAGGTGAAAATGTAATACGGTATAGGCATTGCGCAAAATATTTTGGCAGTTTCTTAGGCAAGTTAATGTGCATTTGCATGTGACATGAAAATTGCACTCTTGGACATTCTGTCCAGAGAAATGAAAATATATGTTGAAACAAAAACCTGAACAGGAATGTTTTAAGTAGTTTTATTTGTAATGTCTATGGGTGAATGGATAAACAAAGCATGGTACATCCATACCATGGAATATTACTCAGTAGTGGAAAAGAACAAAACAGATACACAGATCACCCTGGATGAACCATGAGAGAATTCTGCTGAGTAAGCACATAGAAATTTAGATACTGTGTAACTACTTTGCCGACTAAGGTCCATCTAGTCAAGGCTATGGTTTTTCCTGTGATCATGTATGGATGTGAGAGTTGGACTGTGAAGAAGGCTGAGCGCTGAAGAACTGATGCTTTTGAACTGTGGTGTTGGAGAAGACTCTTGCGAGTCCCTTGGACTGCAAGGAGATCCAACCAGTCCATTCTGAAGGAGATCAATCCTGGGATTTCTTTGGAAGGAATGTTGCTAAAGCTGAAACTCCAGTACTTTGGCCACCTGATGCGAAGAGCTGACTCATTGGAAAAGACTCTGATGCTGGGAGGGATTGGGGGCCAGAGGGGAAGGGGACGACAGAGGATGAGATGGCTGGATGGCATCACGGATTCGATGGACGTGAGTCTGAGTGACCTCCGGGAGATGGTGATGAATAGGGAGGCCTGGCGTGCTGCGATTCATGGGGTCGCCAAGGGTCGGACACGTCTGAGCGACTGAACTGAACTGAACTGAACTGAACTGAACTCCATTTACAGAGTCTTCTAAAAATAAGAAAATTACAGAGATGGAAAACAGAGTGTTGCTTTGGGAGTTAAGAATAAGGGAACAGCTGGAGTATAAAAGAAGTTCAGTGGGAGCAATGTGGCAATGGGTCTGTTCTGCATCTTGATTATGGAGGTGGTTCCATGAATCTATACATTTGACAGTATTGCATGAAAACACACATGCACACACACATGTGTATGTAAAACTGGTGAAATTTGAATAAATTTTATTTACTATATCAAGGTCAGTTTCATGGTTTTGAAATTTAGTGTAGTTATGTAAGATGTTAAAATTGAAGGAGGCTGGATAAAAAGGATTCTTTGGATGTTTCTGAACATCTTTTTCCAACTTCTCATTAATATAAAATGATTTCAAAAAAATTGATGTTCCTTTGTCTCCCTGGAGATAATGCCATGCTAACCTCCCAGAAATTAAACTAATTTCCATTTTAAGGCTATTGCTATGATAATTATATCAAAAGAAACACACTTATTAGATATTAAAGTGTTACATGCAAAAATTTTGTGTTTAAATAATTTTCCTCAGGGACCTGTACTCGTCTTAAGCCTTTTAATGTGTCAAATAGTCTAGGACAATTTTTACTTAATTGTTTCTTTGAAGTCTGTTTCTATGTCATAAGTGAGGTGTGGCCTTTAATTTCTCTTCTCCATTTTGATCTAGATTATGTTGTTTAGAGTGTTTCCTTTGTGGCTCAGTGGTAAAGAATCCACCTGCCAAGGCAGGAGACATAGGTTCAATCCCTGACTTGGGAAGATCCCCTGGAGAAGGAAATGGCAACCCATACCAGTATTCTTATCTAGGAAATCCCATGGACAAGAGGAACCTGGTAGGCTACAAGTCCATGGGGTCAGACGTGACTCAGCAATTAAACAACAAAGAATAAAACGTGTTATTTAGATCTTGTTCCTTAAAATACCATGTGAGTGTCTGCTAAGTCACTTCAGTTGTGTCCAACTCTTTTCGACCCCATGGACTGTAGCCGGCCAGGCTCCTCTGCCCATGGGATTCTCCAGGCAGGAATATTGGAGTGGGTTTGCCACACTCTCTTCCCCAGGAATCTTCCTGACCCAGGGGTTGAACCTGCATCTCTTATGTCTCCTGCATTAGTTCTTTACCACTAGCACCACCACTGCATACTAAAGTATCACACAGTAGTGTAAATCACAAATGAACACTTTGCATATAGATTTTATGATTATCGCAGAATTCTTAGTGCTTCCTTTGTGGAAAGGTTAACTTTATTTCAAAATAAATTTCTTACATAATACCATTGGTACTGCTAGAAATTTCCTAAACAAGTTTCTGACAAAATATAAATGGTTTACTTAAAAAATGTTTAATTTTCTGAATGACTGAATCATAATATCAAGGCAACAGTAAAACTGTAGGTTGGCAAAATGATCATCTATTTTAGAAAGCATTAAACTTCAACATTTTGTCCATTATCTAGAATGATCTCCTTTGAGACTGGTCTTCTTGAATTAAGGATGCATTTCTAGGCCATATTCAGCAGTTTGGAAGCAAAAATCTTTGACCTATTTACACTCCACTCCCGTTTTCTCAGCTTTTATTTTATTCTTTCTATCTTTTGTATCTTTCTGTGCTGAAAGGCTTTGGACTGAATGTTTCAAACGTTTGACAAATGACTGCTCAGTTAAGAGATCAAATCTCTCTGAGAGTATGAGATACCACATATGTGACCCAGAGGTAAACAGTCAGAACTAGACCTGATTGATGTTTGTTAAGGATCCTCCCATGGTGTGTGTGGAATGGGGAGCTGGGAGGTTTGGGCTGGGGTGTTTGGGAGGGAGAATAAAGTGTCTAAAACATGTACCAAAATGGACCAGCTGTTTTATTAGTGTTGCACATCATACCATATATTAACCCAGACATTGACATTTCTCCATGTATGAAATAGGGCAAAGGCTAATAGAATTTTGCCAAGAGAGCGCACTGGTCATAGCAAACACCCTCTTCCGACAACACAGAGAACACTCTACACATGGACATCACCAGATGGTCAACACCAGAATCAGATAGATTATATTCTTTGCAGCCAAAGATGGAGAAGCTCTATACTGTCAGCAAAAACAAGATTGGGAGCTGACTGTAGCTCAGATCATGAACTCCTTATTGCTAAATTCAGACTTAAATTGAAGAAAGTAGGGAAAACCAATAGACCATTCAGGCATGACCTAAATCAAATTCCCTTATGATTATACAGTGGAAGTGAGAAATAGATTTAAGGGACTAGATCTGATAGACAGAGTGCCTGATGAACTATGGACATAGGTTCCTGACATTGTATAGGAGACAGGGAGCAAAACTGTTCCCACAGAAAAGAAATGCAAAAAAGCAAAATAGCTGTCGGAGTAGGCCTTACAAATAGCTGTGAAAAGAAGAAAAGCTGAAAGCAAAGGAGAAAAGGAAAGATATAAGCATCTGAATGCAGAGTTCCAAAGAAGAGGAGAGATAAAAAAGCCTTCCTCAGCGATCAATGCAAAGAAATAGAGGAAAACAACAGAATGGGAAAGACTAGAGGTCTCTTCAAGAAATCAGAGATAGCAAGGCAATATTTTATGCAAAGATGGGCACAATAAAGGACAGAAATGGTATGGATCTAACAGAAGCAGAAGATATTAAGAAGACGTGGCAAGAATACACAGAAGAACTGTACACAAAATATCTTCACAAACCAGATAATCACGATGGTGTGATCACTCATCTACAGCCAGACATCCTGGTGTGAAGTCAAGTGGGCTGTAGAAAGAATCACTATGAACAAACTGAGTGGAGGTGATGGAATTCCAGTTGAGCTATTTCAAATCCTGAAAGATGATGCTGTGAAAGTGCTGCATTCAATATGCCAGCAAATTTGGAAAACTCAGCAGTGGTCACAGGACTGGAAAAGGTCAGATTTCACTCCAATCCCAAAGAAAGGCAATGCCAAAGAATGCTCAAACTGCTGCGCAGTTGCACTCATCTCACACGCTAGTAAAGTAATGCTCAAAATTCTCCAAGCCAGGCTTCAGCAATACGTGAACTGCGACCTTCCAGATGTTCAAATTGGTTTTAGAAAAGGCAGAGAAACCAGAGGTCCAATTGCCAACATCTGCTGGATCATCGAAAAAGCAAGAGTCCCAGAAAAACATTTATTTCTGCTTTATTGACTATACAGAAGCCTTTGACTGTGTGGATCACAATCAACTGTGGAAAATTCTGAAAGAGATGGGAATACCAGACCATCTGACCTGTCTCTTGAGAAACCTGTATGCAGGTCAGGAAGCAACAGTTAGAACTGGACATGGAACAACAGACTGGTTCCAAATAGGAAAAGGAGTGTGTCAAGGCTGTATATTGTCACCCTGCTTCTTTAACTTCTATGCAGAATACATCATGAGAAATGCTGGGCTGGAGGAAGCACAAGATGGAATCAAGATTGCCAGGAGAAATATCAATAACCTCAGATATGCAGATGACACTGCTCTTATGGCAGAAAGTGAAGAGGAACTAAAGAGCCTCTTGGTGAAAGTGAAAGAGGAGAGTGAAAATGTTGGCTTAAAGCTCAACATTCACAAAATGAAGATCATGGCATCTGGTCCCATCACTTCATGGGAAATAGATGGGGAAACAGTGGAAACAGTGTCAGACTTTATTTTTCTGGGCTCCCAAATCACTGCAATGGTGATTGCAGCCATGAAATTAAAAGATGCTTACTCCTTGGAAGGAAAGTTTTGACCAACCTAGATAGGATATTAAAAAACAGAGACATTACTTTGCCAACAAAGGTCCATCTAATCAAGGCTATAGTTTTTCCAGTAGTCATGAATGGATGTGAGGGTTGGATGGTGAGAAAAGCTGAACGCTGAAGAATTGATGCTTTTGAACTGTGGTGTTGGAGAAGATTCTTGAGAGTCCCTTGGACTGCAAGGAGATCCAACCAGTCCATCCTAAAGGATATCAGTCCTGGGTATTCATTGGAAGGACTGATGCTGAAGCTGAAACTCCAGTACTTTGGCCACCTCATGCAAAGAGTTTACTCACTGGAAAAGACCCTAATGCTGGGAAGGACTGTGAGCAGGCAGAGAAGGGGACGACAAAGGATGAGATGGCTGAATGGCATCACTGACTCGATGGACATGGGTTTGGGTAAATTCTGGGAGTTGGTGATGGACGGGGAGGCCTGGTGTGCTGTGATTCAGGGGGTCGCAAAGAATCAGACACAATTGAGTGACTGAACTGAAATGAATTTAGAAACAAATCTATAATTTAAAACATTTAAACACCTTGACAAGAGTATTGGGTTTAGAATCAGAAGATCTGGATTAGAATACTAACTTTCTAATGTTATAGTTTTATGATAGTGAACAAATTAACCTTTGTTCTTCAATGTTCTCCTGTGTAAATTGAGGCTGTTGTACTGTCCTAAGATGGCTTTCATGACGATTAATAAATTAATGTACATGTGAAATTAACTTTCAAAGTACTAAGGTTTATTTAAATATGTTATTGCTCATTAGTAATTTCAATAATGAGGTTAATGTATGTAAATTTATGTGTGTGTGTGTGACTTTACTTCATAAAGTCCCCCTACCCCAGCCCCCAGTTTTACAAACCAATATGTATCCCTAATCTATAAAAGAGAAGGTACTTATAAATCTTTTTTAAGTTACATATATATACATGCATATTAAATGAATGTAGCTCAAGAAAAAATAATGCTCCAATCTAAAGAAATTTTAAAATCTAATTTAATTGGCATTAATATAAGAATAAGCAAGGGACTTTCAGAGCAGGAACTAAATTACAACATCTCCTAGTGAAATTAAATGCTTTCAGAAATGATGGTAAATGTTTTTTAATAGTTTCATTTTACTGATACTGTCGCAGCTCTGAGCATCAGTCACAACATCCTTTTGCTCATAAACCTTAAGTAACTTCTACTACTTAGGAAATAAAATACAATTCTTCAGTCTGGCTCTAACCTTTTCAGATTTATTTTTCCATATGATCATTCTGTCTTTTTGGATATTTCCTATATGTTGCTGTAATACCCGCTTCCCTCCTCTCTTGTCTCTTTGCCTGTGTCCAGGCTGGATTCTTATGTGGAAAGTCCTTCAGTTTATTTCTATAGAATTGATTCCACTTACCTGTCAAGTTCTGTTTCAAACTCCATTATCTTCTTCTCCAAGAAGCCTTTGCAGATTTTTGCAGTTAGAGGTAACCTCTCTCTTGCCTAAATATCCATTTCATGTTTGTCTTCTTTAAACCATTGCCACTTCTGAGCCTGGATTGTAAATTTTTGACAGCAGATTCTATATCTGATTTGCTTTTGTATTGTCAAGATTTGTTGTTTAGTCGTTAAGTTGTGTCTGGCTCTTTGAGACCCCATGGTATGTAGCCCACAGGGCTCCTCTGTCCATGGGATTTCCCAGGCAAGAATATTGAAGTGTGTTGCCATTTCCTTCTCCAGAGAATCTTCTCGACCTAGAGATCGAACCCATGCCTCTTGCACTGGCAGGCAGATTCTTTACCACTAAGGCACTAGGGAAGTTCATTGTTAAGTTTATTAACATTGTTGTAAAGATACACCAATTATTTTTTTTATTGAACAATTTAATGCGTATGCATCTTAATGAGTCTGCTTATAAATATCTTACATTTATAAGTAATTGTTATTTACAATATGAAATATATGGGTGTCCATGATTTTGACATCATTACTGTGACTAATTGATTTTGGCAAAAGTGCAAGGTAAGTCTATTGGGAAATACAGTTTTACTTACAAATGATGCTGGGAAAACTGGATACCATATGCAAAGAAAAAAAAGAAACAACAACAAAAAGGAAATTTACGTTCTTAACTCACCTATAGCAAACATTAACACATAGCGGATCACATAAATGTAAGCACTAAAAGTATAAAACACATGAGAAAATCTTTGTAAGCTTCAGTTATACAAAGAGATTTGAGATATGATAACATCAAAAGCATACTTTATAAGAAAAATGATAAAGGAAATTTACCTAAACAGTAAAGTACTTCTCTTAAAAGGACAATAGTAAGAAATTAGAAAAGCCAGAGAATTCAAGACAGTATACCTTGAATATATTGATATGTCTTGAGTTTACCTGATGAAGGATTTGTATCCACAATATATGAAAGACTCTTACAGTTCAATAAGAAGAAAGATAATCAAAGTAAAATATGGACATATTTTGAATAGGCATTTCAACATATGGGTAGCAACTTAAGCACATGAAAATATGCTCAACATTGTTAGTTATTAGAGAAAAAAAAAGCCAAAATAACATACCGACTGTACTCTCTAAAATGGCTAAAATTTAAAAAAGTGAATACTAGGTGTTGTCAAGAATATGGAAAAATTAGAACCCTCATATATTGTTTGTGGGAATGTAATATAACAGAGTTACTTTTTAAAGTAGTTTATCATATCTTAAAATGTTAGCTGCATGCTTGCCATGTTACCTGCCATTTCTACTTCTAGGTGTTTACTTAATAAAAACGAAAACATATCCACACAAAGACTTCTCTATAAATGCTAATAGTAGCATTGCTAAAAATAACTCCAAACTGAAAACAAATCAAATGTCCATATCTAATTGATTAATAAAATGAGGTATATCTTTACAATGGAATATTATTTGCAATTAAAAGGATCAAAATATTTTCGCATATGACAACATTTATGAACTTTAAAAACATCCTAAGTGAAAGAATACATGTGCAATGGTTCAGTATAGTATATGAAGTTTCTAAATAAGATAAAATTATACAGACAGAAAGCAGATCAACAGTGTCCTGGTTCTGGTAATGGAGATTCCTTCCAGATGGTTATACTAGAACTTTGGAGAATAACAGAAACATTTCAAAGCCAAATGGGAGAGTTGTTTGTAAAACTACATTTATTTACTAAAACTCATTGACTGGCATACGTAATGGGAGAATTTAATGGTTTGCCAATTTATGGTCAATAAAGCTGGAGGGGTATGGGATTTTATTCAGGTTTTGATATCAGGGAAAGTATCTTGGGAAAGATGACTAGGAATTAAGAAAGGCAAATTATTCTAGGAAGGAAAGTGAATAGATATTTCTGATGAATGAAAGGTCACATTGCCCTTAGTTTGATAATAGAAAGGATGAGTGATGAGGGAAGAGGAGTTAAATAGAAAACAGGGAGTTAAATAGAAACAGTTACATAGAGCATTCAGAAGGCACTAAATCATTACTAGTTGACTGAATAAGTAAACGAATGATGTAAGGATTGGAAACTTCCGTGATAAGAGCCCACAATCTCTCAAAACCATTATGATTTGAACTATTATGTAGCTATGTGTTCATCCTTCTGTTGGTTTGAAATCTGCTTTCCTGCGGATGACATTCATCCATCCTGCTTCTGTAAGTCTGGGGCTGTGATGCAGATGTCCAGCCCCTCAGATGTTTGTATAAAACTAACATGCCATTTTACATCTTCTCCAGGGCATAGTCTGTAATTCACCTTCTGTTTTTCACCTGGCTCGTTTTACAGATCCTTTACAACTGAATTGATGTGTCTTCTCTCCCTGTTCAAACAGGCTCCTGAGAACGGAGAGAAATTTCCACCTAGACTTGAAGGCAGCTGTGATAGAGCAAGCCTCCTCCCTCTAGAGACTCCCCAACATTAACTGGGCCCAGAACCACAGTAACCTTTTAATGACTACAGTGTGGTGTTTGCATGCATGCTCAGTTGCTCAGACATGTTGACACTTTGTGACCCCATGGACAGTAGCCCGCCAGGCTCCTCTGCCCATGGAATTTTCCAGGCAAGAATGCTAGAGTGAGTTGCCATACCCTTCTCCAAGGAATCTTCCTGACTCAAGGATCGAACCCACATCTCCTGCCTCTACTGCATTGGCAGGCAGATTCTTTAACACTGAGCCACCTGGAAAGCCTACAATATGGTGTTCAGTGTCAAATAAAAACTTTTTTCTTTCTAACATATGCTACTGCAGCTCAATTGCCTTTTCTCTCTCAAGTTATTAAATTAAATGTCAAAACCTTATGTTTATCTTTTATTTTTAAAATAATTTTCAAAAGTTGAAGAATAGTTGATATATAATATTATATGTTACAGCCATGCAATATAGTTACGCACAATTTTTAAAGGTTATACTCCATTTATAATTAAATTATAAAATATTGGCTATGTTCCCTATGTTTTACATTGTACCCTAATAATTTAGTTTATACCTAATTGTTAGTACACTTACCCCTATATTTTCCCTTCTTTCTTTCTTCTTCCCAATGGTAACTATAAATTTGTTTCTTACATCTGTGAGTGTGCTTCTTTTCTGTTATATTCTTTAGTTTATTGTTGGTAGGAATGTAAATTGGTGCAGTCACTGTGGAAAACAATATGGAGGTTTAAAAAAATTGAAAATAGAACCACCATATAATCCAGAAATTCTGCTCCTGGATATACATTTGAAAAAACAAAAATAGAAATACTAGTTCAAAAACATACAAGGATCTCAGTGTTCATGGAAGCATTGTTTATGATTACCAAGATACAGAAATAATCCAAGGGTCCATCAGTAGATGAATGGATAATGAAGACTCTTTGGGGTTGCAAAGAGTTAGACACAACTGAGCACCTACACCCACACCCACACCCCCCCACACACACACATCAAATGCTTAAATGAATTATAACATTTACTTTTAACAATGGCTAAATGACATATGTCTTATATTATCCTTGTTTTACATACTAAGAAGTGGAATCATTACAGTATTAAGCAACTTGCCTAAAACCACACAGCTAATAAGAGTTGAAGCCTTCTCCTAGCATCCTTACCTGTCAAGTTATTCTATTCTTCTTGAAAACGGGAACCATTATAGCTCCTGCTTAATGCAATGCCTCAAGCCGGCCTGTGGGTTACTTTCAGTTCAGTTCAGTTCAGTTGCTCAGTCGTGTTTGACTCTTCGTGACCCCATGAATCTCAGTACGTCAGGCCTTCCTGTCCATCACCAATGCCCGGAGGTCACTCAGACTCATGTCCATCGAGTCTGTGATGCCATCCAGCCATCTCATCCTCTGTCATCCCCTTCTCCTCCTGCCCCCAATTCCTTCCAGCATCAGAGTCTTTTCCAATGAGTTAACTCTTCACATGAGGTGGCCAAATAACTGGAGTTTCAGCTATAGCATCATTCCTTCCAAAGAAATCCCAGTGCTGATCTCCTTCAGAATGGACTGGTTGGATCTCCTTGCAGTCCAAGGGACTCTCAAGAGTCTTCTCCAACACCACAGTTCAAAAGCATCAATTCTTCAGCATTCAGCTTTCTTCACAGTCCAACTCTCACATCCATACATGACCACGGGAAAAACCATAGCCTTGACTAGATGGACCTTAGCCGGCAAAGTAATGTCTCTGCTTTTGAATATACTATCTAGGTTGGTCATAACTTTTCTTCCAAGGAGTAAGCATCTTTTAATTTCATGGCTGCAGTCACCATCTGCAGTGATTTTGGAGCCCAAAATCATTGGTAAGTGAGTCAGGAATTTTCAAAGATGGCTACATATAGATGAATGAGGACCCTAATTAAAGCCTATCCTCACCACTGTACCTTGCTTTTCTGTAAGTTTTGGCCTGTTTGGTGACATATCCTTCCTTTTGCATCTTGGTCTAGAGAACCTGTAGTCTAAGCTCAGTTTGTATATGCAAGCTGTGAGCTGAGGGCCTCTCTCCATCCAAAATTTCATGGCCACATCAGGATTTCTGTGAGCTTCCAGTGGACTTACACTCTCAGGATAACCTTCTACTCATGAGAAATTTAACTTCCTTTTGATTCTCCCCCCTACCCCTCCCCACACACAAATAACATTTGTTCAAAGCATTTTGAGTTAAGAGGTTTACTGTGTGTGTGTTTATTGGAACAAGTTTACCTTTTTACCTTCTATTTTTTGTTGTTCAGTCACTTAGTCTGACTGTGACCCCATGCACTGCAACACTCCAGGATTCCCTGTCCTTCACCATCTCCTGGAGCTTGCCAAACTCATATCCATTGAATCAGTGGTGCCATCAAACCATCTCGTCCTCTGTCATCCCTTTCTTCTGCCTTTGATCTTTGCCAGCACCAGGGTCTTTTCCAGCGAATCTGCTTTTCACAAAATATTGGAGTTTCAATTTGAGCATCAGTCCTTCCAATGAATATTCAGGACTGATTTCCTTTAGGATGGACTGGTTGAATCTCCTTGCAGTCCAAGGGACTCTCAAGAGTCTTCTCCAACATCACAGTTTGAAAACATTTCTTCAGTGCTCAGCCTTCTTTATGGTCCAACTCTCACATTTGTACATAATTACCAGAAATTTTCATTGTATTATAATTGCTTCACAATGTTGCGTTAGTTTCTACTGTACGATGAAATGAATCAGTCATATGTATGTAGATATGTTCCTCCCCTCTTGGACCTCCCTGCCATCACCTCCATGCCACCACTATGTCATCACAGAGTGCAGAGCTGAGCTCCTTGATTTATACAGCAGCTTCCCACTAGCTATCTATCTTACACATGGTAGTGAATATATGTCAGTCTCAGTCTCTCAAATTTGTTCCTCCTTCCCGTTCCCCTACTGTTCACATGTCCATTTTTGAGACAGTGTTTATATGTTATAGAGAAAATAACTTGAAATTGAATGGTACTTCTGACTAGTTATGAATTTCTGTGTAATGGGTGAAGTTTCATAGGCTTTTACTTGTTCATGTTTCTTTCAGAGATCTGCTTGTATTTTGAAATGTGGAGTTCTTTTTTTTTTTCTTAATGAGGACCTCCAGAATTGTATAAGCTCATCCCTACAAGACTTAAATCAGCTTCAGGCCATCATCATTAATATTTTCTTTCAGCTGTCACTCTAGCATGGTGGTTTCCCAGCCTTTATTCTACAATATTCTCAGTCACTCTCCATCTGTAAATTATTTCCTTTCCTCCTACTTTCTTCCTTTTCTCTGTATACTCTCATTGTTTCATATGGATGAAATTAGTTCTCTTCTCCACTTCGGTATTCCAAGTGGACATGGCCCCAAGTGGGCTATTTTTCTCAAGGATAGATCCCACGTGGAAAGAAATCCTCATGTCAACTCTTAAGATTTAAAAAAAAAAATTCTCCACCTCATTACGTACGATTTCATTTCAATTCTCCTTTAGCATTGATTATACACTCTCCAACTTATTTCTATGAAAAAAGCTGTCTTCAATACAAGCAGGTGTGTTTCTGAAGAAAAGGATATACACATCTATGGCTGTAGTATAGTTTTAAGCCATCTTTCTGCCTTCTTAAGTAAAATCTATAACTTTACATAAACTCTCTTTTTATAATTCCAAATTCATTTTGGTGCTGGTTACTTGGGGGTTAAAAGTACTATTTCCGTTTCTTCCCAAATTCAGTTCAGATATGAATCACATATGTCAGATTAAGTATCCTTGTAATACAATTACTATAACCCAGAATATGCAGCAGTATGTGCTGAATCACTTTGAAAATGTATTTTTATTCACTATTGTTTCAATTTTCTTATTCTGCTCTTTGAGTTCTTTTTGAGGAGATGTTCTGCATGAACACAAGGTGTGGAATTGCTATATTTCTACCATTTTGTGGAGTCAACACGAGGGAGTTAGTTGGAGGCTCCCAAAGGGTATTTTTTTTTTTTAAATTACAGAACAAAGTGACTCTTCTCTTTTAAAACACATTAAGGGTTGAAAAAGTCATTAGGATGTGAATGTGGATATTTCAGGAATTAATGTACTACAATTCGAGCTGTTATATTAATGAGAGTAAGATTATCATAGAAATGAATCATATAGTCATAAACTTGTAACACACAGTGGAAGCCATTAGCATGTCAGTAGAAATGATGCAGTGTTATCGAAGAAAGTGGATTTTGTCTTAATGGAGAGCAAATAAATGGGAACAGAACATATAGTGAATTCTAGAAAACTCTAAGAGGACATAAAAGCTGCATCTACCCCAGTATCTTAAGTCATTAAAATAGATTCTGTTGTCAAAGATGATTACATTGAGATGATGATATTATTTATTATATCTGGTAAGAAAGAAATTAATTGTGTGAAGACTGTTACTTTTTACCTATCGTTAATAAGTACAGAATTTCTGCTGATATACAGACGTGTCTTCTATGCCTGCTTTTATCTTTTGCCTGCAGCTTAAGAATCTGACATAAATTTCTTGCTCTGAAAGCCATTCAACTCCTCTGATCAGAAAAGTGGCTTTTGAAATAGATGTTGGGGATAAGATTTTTAAAATTCACCTTTTATTTCTTGCAATTGCAACTGAAGTGGAATCATAACTTGCAACTTGGAATGTGAGTAGAAATTTTTACAATAAGGACACAGTGATTAGTTATCCTCAAAGTGGGAACCTTGGTTGACTAGGGCTAGTGTGAAAGTTTTCTCCTTGAAGAGAGAATCTGGAGTCACAGTTTAATACACTTTTGATCTAAACATCTCTGAGAAGTCTCTCCCACCTAAGTAGTATTTGGAAGTTCATGATTTTACCTTATTATCATTTATAATTGACCCAGATCCTTAACTAAAGGAAATCCTCAATTTGGAAATGATGAATTCCTATTGAATTCCTGATGAATTTGTATTTCAGATCCTAAAAGATGATGCTGTGAAAGTGTTGCACTCAATATGTCAGCAAATTTGGAAAACTCAGCAGTGGCCACAGGACTGGAAAAGGTCAGTTTTCATCTCAGTCCCAACGAAAGGCAATGCCAAAGAATGCTCAAACTACTGCACAATTGCACTCATCTCACACGCTTGCAAAGTAATGCTAAAAAATCTTCAAGCCAGGCTTCAATATTCAAGGTGGGTTGAGAAAAGGCAGAGGAACCAGAGGAACCAAATTGCCAACATCTGCTGGATCAGCAAAAAAGTAAGAGAGCTCGAGAGCATCTACCTCTGCTTTATTAACTATGCCAAAGCCTTTGACTGTGTGGATCACCACAAACTGTGGATTCTTCAAGAGATGGGAATACCAGACCACCTGACCTGCCTCCTGAGAAATCTGCATGCAAGTCAAGAAGCAACAGTTAGAACTGGACATGGAACAACAGACTGGTTCCAAATTGGGAAAGGAGTACATCAAGGCTGTATATTGTCACCCTGCTCATTTAACTTACATGCAGCATGCTGTTGATGCTAAGTTGCTTCAGTTGTGTCCGACTCTGTGCAACCCCATAGACAGCAGCCCACCAGGCTCCGCCATCCCTGGGATTCTCCAAGCAAGAACACTGGAGTGGGTTGCCATTTCCTTCTTCAATGCATGAAAGTGAAAAGTGAAAGTGAAGTCACTGAGTTGCGTCCAACTCTCAGTGACCCCATGGACTGCAGCCTACCAGGCTCCTCTGTCCATGGGATTTTCACATCATGGGTAATACTGGGATGGATGAGGGACAGGCTGGAATTAAGATAGGTGAGAGAAATATCAATAACCTCAAACATGCAGATGACATCACCCTTATGGCAGAAAGTGAAGAACTAAAGAACCTTTTCATGAGAATGAAAGAGGAGATTGAAAAAGCTAGCTTAAAACTCAACATTCAGAAAACTAAGATCATGGTATCTGGTCCCATCACTTCATGGCAAATAGATGAGGAAACAGTGGAAAGAGTGACAGACTATTTTTTTGGTCTCCAAAACCACTGCAGATGGTGACTGCAGCCATGAAATTAAAAGACAGTTGCTCCATGGAAGAAAAACTATGACCAACCTAGACAGCAAATTAAAAAGCAGAGACATTACGTTGCCAACAAAGGTCTGTCTAGCCAAAGTTATGTTTTTTCCAGTAGTCATGTATGGATGTAAGAGTTGGACTGTAAAGAAAGCTGACCACTGAAGAATTGATGCTTTTGAACTATGGTGTTGGAGAAGACTCTTGAGAGTCCCTTGGGCAGTTAGGAGATTTAACCAGTCTCTCCTAAAGGAGATCAGTCCTGAATATTCATTGGAAGGACTGATGCTGAAGTTGAAAGTCTGGTACTTTGGCCACCTGATGTGAAGAACTGACTCATTTGAAAAGACCCTGATGCTGGGAAGGATTGAAGGCAGGAGGAGAAGGGGAGAATAGAGGATGAAATGGTTGGATGTCATCACCGATTGAATGGACATGAGTTTGAGTAAACTCGAGTGTTAGTGATAGACAGGGAGGCCTGATGTGCTGTAGTCCATGGGGTCACAGAGTCAGATATGACTGAGTGACTGAACTGATCTGATCTTCATATGATTTCTTATTTTCCATTTGTATTCTGGAAAACAAAACACGGTACACAAGGAAAATATATTTTCAGTGTTTAAGGACTCATTAATGTGGATTGTCAAAAATTAGTAAGATAATATAAAATAATATATAATCTATTTCTCTGATAGCTCAGCTGGTAAAGATCTGCCTGCAATGCGGGAGACCTCAGTTCAATTCCTGGGTCAGGAAGATCTGCTGGAGAAGGGATAGGTTACCCACTCCAGTATTCTTGGGCTTCCCTGGTGGCTCAGCTGGTAAAGAATCTGCCTGCAATGTGGGAGATCTGGGTTTGATCCATGGGTTAGGAAGATACCCTGGAGAAATAAAAAGCTACCCACTCCTGTATTTTGGCCTGGAGAATTCCATGGACTCTATAGTCCCGTAAGGTCACAAAGAGTCAGATATGACTAACAGACTTTCACTTTCAGTATTTACTCTAAAATTTAGGAGATCAGTTCAGTTCAGTCACTCAGTCATGTCCGACTCTTTGTGACCCCATGGACTGCAGCACATCAGGCCTCCCTGTCCATCACCAGCTCCTGGAGTTTACTCAAACACACGTCCATTGAATCGGTGATGCCATCTAACCATCTCATCTTCTGTCATCCTCTTCTCCTACTGCCTTCAATTTTCCCCAGCATCAGGGTCTTTTCAAATGAGTCAGTTCTTTGCATCAGGTGACCAAAGTACTGGAGTTTCAGCTTGAGCATCAGTCCTTCCAATGAATATTCAGGACTGATCTCCTTTAGGACGGACTTGTTGGATCTCCTTGCTGTCCAGGGGACCCTCAAGAGTCTTCTCCAGCACCGCAGTTAAAAGCATCAGTTCAGCGCTCAGCTTTCTTTATAGTCCAGCTTTCTTTATAGTCCAACTTTCACATCCATACAGGACTACTGGAAAAACCATTGTCTTGACTAGACGGACCTTTGTTGGCAAAGTAATGTCTCTGTTTTTTAATATGCTATCTAGGTTGGTCACAACTTTCCTTCCAGGGAACAAGCATCTTTTCATTTCATGGCTGCAGTCACCATCTGCAGTGATTTTGGAGACCCAAAAATAAAACTTGGGAACTCATAAACTAAACTTAATGGCTAAGGGGAAATTTATCATATAAATTTTAATGTTTCAAAAATAAAATAATGATTTCTATTTTTGCTTTTATAAGCAGAATCCTTGATAAAATGATCAATTGGTATTCATTAAATCCATACAATTATGAATAAACCAAGGAAGGACTTCTCTGATTCCACAATTATTGATTGATTGATTGATCTAGATTATATCATAATTGTTAAGACAATAGACATTGTCTTAAATAGACATTTAAAATATGTTGTAAATAGACATTTAAAATATGGTGTGATAAGTGCCAAGTGAAGGGAATATAGGAGGTGATGGGCTTCTGATACCTTGGGCAGATAGTTTAATCTGAAAAATCTGAGATTGCTACTGGCTTTTCCTCCATTTATCTCTATACAAACCACAGCACCGTGAACACCAAAGGTGCTTAATAGCTGTTTATTAAATGAATAAGTGAAGGTATCATGCTTGTCCTCTAGTAGCTAACAACTTAGCTGGGGAGACAAACACAAAAAGATGTCTTGATTATATGTCTGTAATGATGATGATGATGATGATGATGATACTGACCATGAGTACTTTCTTTGTGGTAGAAACTATGGTAGGTATTTTACATCTATTATTTCTAATTTTTATAATAATCATGAAAGATAAATAGAAACCAGTAATATGCACTATGTGTTAGTCTTTCTTCTCTGGTTGAGAGAGTGTGAGTTACAGAGAATGTAGTAAGGAATGTCTCATTTTCAGGTGACGGCTGCATTCTCAGCAAACTAGCCAAGTGAATGGTTTGTTCAAGCATCGAAGTAGTTACTTTATTTTAATGATCAAATAATTTGTAAAATATATTGGAATTCAGTGTTACCCTGGACCTAATGCCTGTCTGACCTGCATGTGACATGACTCATTATTTTCCATGAAAGGTGAATTTTCTGATGCTAGATCAAACCCTCCTCTTTCTCCAGTATAGGCCGTTCTCTCCTGTGGTCTTGGTTTCATTATGGCTGGAGGGGAGAAGGTCACGATTCCTTCTCTGTCTCGCCAGAGGAAGTAGGAATGTGGCATCACTGAGATTCATGGGGTGAAGAGAAATTATACTGTACTGAATCTTAAAAATCTCACAAAAAATTTCTTTTACACTGTTGAAGGCTCAGGCTCCTGTAAATTGGTGAAAAGCTGCTGAAATCACTCTCTGTCTCTCCTGTTCCCCAAGACTGCTTTTACATTAGAATAATGCAAAGATAGAAAACAAGCCTATTATTTCAGCTACTCTCAAAAAGCCACGTTTTCTTTCTGTTTTTAAAATATGGCAAAAGTGATTTAAACAAATTATTAGTCACATTAGTGTGAGAAGAGACAAATTATAGATGAAAGTGAGAAACCCCTCCAGGAGAAGTTTATAATAAAATTGTCAACACTCTCTTTAAGGTGCCCAGCTGGAGGCAGCCAGTCTTCAAGATCACTAGTCCCAGACTGTCCTTTTCTCTCCTTTATGGAAACATTAACATCAGCCACAAGTGGTATGTGGTAGCCAATTAAGCCTCTACTTTCTGATGGCATTATGCAGTGCAGCAGGCTCGTATCCCTGGCCTATGTGTGTGGATTCTCAGACCATGGTTGCTTCTCTTTTTCACCAGGGAATGTGTTAAATGCAGCAGTCAGAGCAGACCGGGGAGCCCTCCTCCTCTCCTTCCTTATCCTAATGAGTTGGCAACCTGTGGGAACAGTGATCCCTTTGGTCTACCCCCAGCTACAGCGCCTGCTTCTAGCCCTATCTCTGGCTTCAGGTGTGGACACAGGTGTCCGTGGAAATCTAGTGGATGCGTCAAAGGGGATGTGGAGCCATCTTAGGTTTACATGTTTCTTGCTTGAGATTCCAGAGACAAAGTGTAAATGCGCCATCTTTTTCATTTTCATTTTATTTTTTGTTGAAGTATAGTTGATTTACAATGTTGTGTTAGGTTTAGGCTTATAGCAAAGTGATTCATTTATATATATCTATATCTATATAATGTGTGTATATGTGTATTCTTTCTCAGATTCTTTTCTCTAATAGGTTATTATAAAATATTGAATATAGTTCCCTGTGCTGTACCATACGCCCTTGTTGTTTACCTGTTTTATACATAATAATGTGGACAGGTTAACCCTAAACTTCTAATTTATCCTTCCCCTGTTCTTTCTCCTTTGGTAACGATAAGTTTGCTTTCTATGTCTATGAGTCTATTTCTGCTTTGTATATAAGTTCATTTGTATCTTTTTAAGATTATATATGTAAGCGATGCCAGTATGGTATTTGTCTTTTTCTGTCTTCATTTATTATGACAATCTTTAGGTTCATCCATTTTGCTGCAAATGGCATTATTTCCTTCTTTTTTATGGCAGAGTAATATTTTATTGTGCGTTACTATACACACACATATAAACCACATCATCTTTATCTATCCTTCTGTTAATGGACATCAAGGATGCTTCCATGTCTTGGCTATTGTAAACAGTGCTGCAAACGTTGGGGTGAAAGTATCTTTTCAATAAGTAAACACAAATCTAAGTAGCTGTATTATCTCCTACCAGCAGAGGCCATTTTGACTAGTAAGAGTGAGAATTTTATATATCATGTAGAACCAGATTCTTCTGTCTATGAAAATCTCCAGGCAAGAATACTGCAGTGGGTAGCCATTTCTTTCTCCAGGGAATCTTCCCAATGCAGAGACTGAGTCTGGGTCTCCTGCACTGCAGGTAGATTCTTTACTGTTGGAGCCACTAGGGAGCTAATTATTTATAATTAGCCTTCACATATATTCCACAGTGCTCTTACCCCTGCTTTTTTCAGACTTTTGTTGTCATTGCTGTGAGTTATTTCAAGCCATGTCTTCACCAGGGGAAGGTTGGTTAACTGCAATAATCTTTTAAGTTGTAGCATTCCTAAGACACCTCTACTGCCATTGCCACTTCTAGTACATTCTGTACATTCATGACAGGTTAACCATTATTATGTTGTATTTTCTTTTAAGAATTTTAAATTTTCCTGTATTTCTACCATGTTAAGTTCTAATGTAATTCAGGGAGTAGATGACAGAGTGGGTATTCAGTTGGTCAGTTGTGTCTGACTTTTGCAGCTCCATGAACTGTAGCCTGCCAGGCTCCTCTATCCATGGAGTTTTCCAGAGAACAATACTGGAAAATGTACCAGGAGGCAGAAGTCCTATATTTGGCTTCAACAACCTACTTACTCAGCTTTTTTAATTTTCATCTTTATTTATCTTTCATTACATTTCCTTCACTTAATATATTTTGACCATTGCCAGACCCAATTCTACCTTGCCTGTTAAATAATTTTTGTCTTTTCTGACAAACTCTTCTTATTGTTCACGGTCCATTACTTCATATTCTGAAATGATTTCAAATAACAAGCTCTCTTCTGTCACCTGAAAAATGTCTGCACTTTTTATATTGTACTCTGTAATATATATTTGTGCTCACTCAAGAAAATAACATTTGCAATTATTTACCATTCAGTCAAGGTCTAGGATACACATCATTTTTATTTCCTGGACTTTTGAGGATGTACAGGTATTTCCTATTATTTTTTTTTCATGCAGGGCATCATCTTTAACTGATAAGCTGCTCCTCTTTGTTTACTTCTCTTTTTCTTCTGCCTTCCTCTATTTGAATCAAGTTGACTTCATCTCCATTTCTTTTCATGTCCCCTGGGCTTTACAGGCCTTTCTCCATGAGATCAAACCTGTCAATCCAAAGGAAATTAACTCATTGGAAGGACTGATGCCAAAGCTGAGGCTCTAATCCTTTGGCCACCTGATGCAAAAAGCTGACTCATTGGAAAAGACTCTGATGCTAGGAAAGATTGAAGGCAGGAGGAGAAGGGGATGGCAGAGGATAAAAGGGTTGGATGGAATCTCTGATTCAATGGACATGAACTTGGGCAAACACTGGGAAATAATGAGGGATAGGGAGATCTGGCGTGTTGCAGTCTATGGGATCTCAAAGAGTCGGACACAACTCAGCCAATGAGCAACAACAACAGAACTTCCCTTTTGCAGCTCTTACAACACTAAACACTGAACCGTGAGTTTACTGGACATCAGCTTTGGCAAAAGAGAATGCCTATTTATTTACTGTCTTCCATATTTTCTCTGTTTTAATCATAATTTCCCAGTTAGATCCCAAATTCCTTAAAGGAAGGGGCTGTTTCTTAAACTGAACGAGTATCACCAACAACACATCATACTTGTCTGAATAGGAAGTACATGCTCAGTAAATCCTTCTGGAATGAATTAGTGGTTGGTTGTGGAGGATTTCTCAACTACTGGCATGAGAGTTAAAAGGTATAAATCATTGATACTTTGGTTTGATAGCTGGACTTTTATTTTATTTTTTTAAAGTCAGCTTCTGTTGTTATTATGAGCAGAAAACTCTTCAAAGGGACCTTTTGTCAGAAGATAAAATGTGCTTTCATTTGTATTTTTCTAGTTAGTTTTGTTTAATTTTTTTCATGTGTTAAAGTTCTTACTGATGACAGTCACA
Source organism: Nanger dama (assembly GCA_917880005.1). Lineage (NCBI taxonomy): Eukaryota > Metazoa > Chordata > Mammalia > Artiodactyla > Bovidae > Nanger > Nanger dama. The sequence continues at coordinate 40,000,119 of CAKJTW010000009.1, read as the reverse complement.
TAATAAATCAATAGATTGAGGAGCAAAATTCAGTGTAAAGGATGCTCTTCTAATTAATTTCACTCTGACTCCTAAGATGATTACCTTTTCTGAATCCTTGTTATGCTTACGGTCTGAGCACGGCATTTAATAGTTGGCTACATGATATTTTCCCCCCTCTAATAATTTTTATAAAGACTTCATCTGCCTTATAAGTGAAGAACTTGTTTTTGCAAATATTTGTGAACCCTGCTGTGCTAGGGACCCTAAATACTCACCAAATTGATGTTCCAACCTGAGTTTTAGACAGAGCTGAGAAATGAACACTATACCTACAGACGAAAGTGCCAGAAGGCTAATCTCTTATTTCATAATCAATTTGCATTTCATAATAGTGCTATGACCTTCTATGTGTATATAAATGTTTACCTTTTCAAACCTGTCCAGATTGTAATTTTATTTCATCCTCTTTGCTATTGTATTCTACTGGTTCTTAACCTTTTATGATAACAGTGCCTCAGGTTCATTTTATAAACTACACATGACACTTGTAATTCAGTTTTTGTTATCTTTTGTGTCAGAGCAGTTTTAAATAATCTTTATATAGAAGCATTTTACTTTTGAAAAGTCAGACACAATTTCCCTCATTTTTATAGTTTAGAAGTCTTTCTGTAGGCTTTTAAATATTTTTAGCACTCTATAAATTTCCTCAGCCTATCCAATGATGGATTGTAACCCACAAGGTTTATACATCACCATCATTGAAAATCACTCAACTTGTTGTACCAATAATACAAAATTGCCACCAGAAGATACATTTGTCTATCACTGTATCTGCCCACCTATATACCTATCTCTCATGTCCTATGACTCTCAAGGCCAAGAGACAGAATAGATATTATTTCTGCTTGTCAGTATCACATGCACCCTATTTTCCACCTTCAAAAATTCTTAGTTCCTTTGAAGTTTACAGCACTCACTATCCACAACTTCTGCCAACCTCCTGATCCCTCTCACTCATGAAAATTTATGTCCCAGTTCTTTGTTTTCTTCCTTTCTTTTATTAATACAGTCATTATTCATGATGAATTTCACATTCACATGGAGGACCCATCCAACATCCTGGCCTTACAAATCCTAAACCTTCTCATTTCCTAAGATGTGTTCTCCATGTGCCTTGGTCATCTGCTGCCAGGGCCATTATATCCTACTCCTTGTCATGTGTGAACTTACAGTAGCTCTGTTTCCCTAATTCCAAAAATCTTTTAATCCAATTAAAACTTCATATGCACATGTAAGTGATACCATATGATATTTATCTTTCTTTGACCTATTTCACTCAGAATGATGATCTCTAGGTCCATCCATGTTGCTGCAAAGGGTATTATTTCATTCTCTTTTTAAACATCTGAAAATATTTTATTGCATATGGCATCTGGTCCCATCACTTCATAGCAAATAGATGGGGAAACAATGGAAACAGTGACAGACTTTATTTTCTTGGGCTCCAAAATCACTGCAGATGGTGACTGCAGCAATGACTTTAAAAAAGAAGCTTGCTCCTTGGAAGAAAAGTTATGACAAACCTAGGCAGCATATTAAAAAGCAGAAACATTCCTTTGCTGACAAAGGTCCGTTTAGTCAAAGCTATGATTTTTCCAGTATGGATATGAGAGTTGTGTGAATGTGAGAGTTGGACCATAAAGAAGGCTGAGCACCAAATAACTGATGTTTTTAATCTGTGGTGTTAGAGAAGACTCTTGAGAGGCCCTTGGACTGCAAGGAGATCAAACCAGACAATCCTAAAGAAAATCAATCCTGAATATTCACTGGAAGAACTGATGCTGAAGCTGAAGCTCCAATACCTTGGCCACCTGAGGCAAAGATTTGACTCATTGGAAATGATGATAAGGCTGGGAAAGATTGAAGGCAGGAGGAGAAGGGTACAAACAGAAGATGAGATGGTTGGATGGCATCACCGACTTGATAGACATGACTTTGAGCAAGCTCTGGAAGATGGTGAAGGACAGGGAAGCCTGGCATCCTGCAGTCCATGGGGTTTCAAAGAGTTGGACACAACTGAGCAACTGAACAACAACAATATATGTACCACATCTTCACTTACGTGTGAACTCTAAGAAAATGGTACAAATGAACTTTTCTACAAAACAGAAATAGATTTATAGATGTAGGAAACAAACTTTTGGTTACCAGGTAGTAAGGGGGGAAAATTTGGGAGAATGGGATTGACATATACACATTACTATATATAATATAGATAACTAATAGAGACCTATTGTATAGCATAGGGAACTCTGCCCAATACTATTTAGTGACCTACACAGGAAAAGAATCTAAGAGAAAGTTTTGAATATATGAATATGTATAATGACTTATTTTGTTGTACTGTAGAAACTATTACAACATTGTGAATCAACTATACTCCAATAAAATTACTTACAAATTAAAAAAATTTCATATCCATTTTTTATTTGCCACCATCCATCCATTATCTTTGCTTCCTTCATACTCATCAGGGAACTCATGGTTTAGTTTTCTGTAACAATCTCATGTTATCACCTCTTTCTTCTATTTTCTCAACTGTCAAAATTACAAACTTGACTGATACCAAATTATTTACCTTCCCTGTGGCTTCTCTGTAAAAGCTGAGTAATTTACAAAATAAAAATCATACAACATTGTATGGTCTTTATACTAAACAATGTTTTATGTTTCCTTATTTATAATTTGTGCTGTCATTTTTATATGGGTAAAATTTATAATAAATTTGTGCTTGAGATAGTTTTGCATAGATTTTTTTTCCTAGAGAGTTTAACAAATGTCAAAGATTTGCTAGCACACCACCATTAATATGCATGGTATATGGAGCATATCTAAAAAGACCTCTTGATATTCTGTCTCTTCAGCCCACCCAATCATTACTCTTCCAACCATACCCATCCTGGCAACAAAAATATAATCATTCTATCTCTTGGAAAAATCCTAAAATCTAGTAGTCACACTTGGCTACCCATTTTTCTTTTCTGCTAACAATCAAGTATGTCACCTCTGCTTAAAATATAAAGTAATCTGCATTTCCACTGCCATCATTTTAATCCAGGCACTTCTATTCACTGCTTAAAAACTTTCTAAACTAGACCCCATTCTTCCAGTCTTTTCCACCCAATATAGTGATTTTTATTTTTCTTTATTTTTTAAAAATTATTATTTTTAAAACTGTGTGTTAGATCATGTCGTTCCTTTGCTTCAAAGCACTTTGGTGGCTTCTTGTGCTTGTCATAAGAAATGAAGCCTCAGTCAGATGCATTTGTGATACAAGACTTTTTATCTTGTAATAAAATATAATTGTAATGACAAAAAACTACTTCTTTTGAGGATACACAGGAAAACATTATTATCAATATGATCTTGTTGATGACTCCTTCTCACAAAGTATGGGATCCTGCCAATCCTGAATTAAATATTGGAATTCACAATGTACTGCTTTTCTGCTGCTCAGATGGATAATCTTCAGTTGCATTAACATATAGACAGCAGACTCTTTCCCAGTTTCCTCTTAGCTTAGACTGTTTCTGGCTGCCTTGCACAAGCGTGAGTTTTTACCAGAAGTGGTGCTGTGAAGTGAAAGTCGCTCAGTCATGCCTGACTCTTTGTGACCCCATGGACTACACAGTCTGTGGAATTCTCTAGGCCAGAATACTGGAGTGGGAAGCCTTTCCCTTCTCCAGGGGATCTTCCCAACCCAGGGATTGAACGCAGGTCTCCCACATTGCAGGCAAATTCTTTACCAGCTGAACCACAAGGGAAGCCCAGAAGTGGTGTTAGAGTACTTTGAAAAGTGAAAGTGAAAGTTGCTCAGTCATGTCTGACTCTGCGACCCCACTGACTGTAGCCCACCAGGCTCCTCTGTCCATGGGATTCTCTAGGCAAGAATACTGGAGTGGGTTGTCATTTCTTTCTCCAAGGAATCTTCCTGACTCAGAGATCAAACCCAGGTCATCCACATTGTAGGTAGATTCTTTACCATCTGAGCCACCAGGGAAGCACCTAGAGTACCTTGTTTGGGGTTTTACTTGATCTTTTTGCAGAGACAAAAGCATAGCACTGGCTTTGGAACATGATGCTGCGGTGTATGTGTGTGTGTGTGTGTGTGTGTGTGCGCGCGCGCGCCTGTGTGCATGAGCAACATCAAGTCTCTCTTGCAGAATGACCATCACAAACCTACATGATAAAGACCGTGCTTATGGTTTCTCCCAACCCTCTACCTTTCACTCACTCTTTCCCCTTCATTAAAAAAAAAATGGTCTGGGCTCTCTTAAGGGCCTTTCACCTGATATCATCTATACTCTTTGTCCAGAGAAGAAGAATGAAATGCTCTTTCCTTCACTCTTATACATCTGGTTCTTTACCTTTCAGATAACAGTTCACACATCACCTTCTCAGAGAAACTTTTCCAGACCACACACCTAAAATAACCTCCCCTCGTACTCTCCTTGCTGTTGTTGTTTAGTTGCTAAGTCATATCTGACTCTTTGTGACCCAATGGACAGTAGCCCACCAGGTTCCTCTGTTCATAGGATTTCTAAGGCAAGAATACTGGAGTAGGTTGCCATTTCCTTCTCTATGGGGTCTTCTCAACCCAGGGATTGAACCCACATCTCCTGCATTGGCAGGAGGATTCTTTACCACTAAGCCAAAAGGAAAGCCCCACACCCTGCCTACTATCCACCTATCATATGGTTTGTATCCTTTTACCACTTTTTAAATTATTTTACTTGTTTACCTATGGGCAGTCTATTTTCCACAGCACAATACAAGCTTTATGAGGGCGATGACTTTGTCAGGACTACTCCCCGAGTGTGCCCAGTGTTTATAATGATGCTTGCACTTGATAGATAATCAAGTGTTGGATGAATGAATGAGTGAGGGGAGAACAGCATATGACACTAAAGTTAGAGTCCTTAGGAAAGAATCCCTAGGAAGAAGTGAAGTTTGTGAAGGACTGTTTCAAGATAATGGACATACCCATGCATGGCTTGGATGCTGACTCATAAGAGACCTGGTTCCAAGGGAGATACCTGCTGCTTACTGATCACTGAGGTTCCTTCTCAAGCACAACCAGCTGCCACAATCCCTCTTTCTTCCTTGCTCTGGTCCCAGAGCTTCTGTCTGCTTGTTTCTTCTCTGGTGGTATCATTAATTTCTCTGTATTACTTTCTGTTTTTTTCTGAGGCTACTCTCAGTGTGGAAGACAATCCGTTGCCCTTCTAAGTACATACTTTGTGGGTGTGTGCTAAGTCACCTGAGTCATGTCAGAAGTCTTTGTGAACCTATGGAACATAGCCTTCCAGGCTCCTTTGTCCATGGGATTCTCCAAGCAAGAATACTGGAATGGGTTACCATGCCCTTCTCCAGGGCACCTTCCCAACTCAGAGATTGAACCCACGTCTATCATGTCTCCTGCATTGTCAGGTGGATTCTTTAACACTAATGCAACCTGGGAAGCCGCAATGCAAACTTAGTTCTATCCATTTTAGGGATTCCCCTATTAAATGCTCAAGGAAAGGGATCACAGAAATAAACAAATACAAGAAACTATGGAAATTAAATGATCTCACAAAGTTGCCTGGTGAAACTCATAAATCTGGTTCCCTTGCAAGTAGGATTTTATCATGAGAATTTTGTTATGTTAGTGGGATGACTATGAATCAGTGAGAACTAGTCACTTTAGGTAATTCGAGCAGAAAGGGATTTCGTATCATGAAAAGGTCCTATAAAACCACTGGAAGGACCAGAATGGTGAATGCTGGTGAAGCTGACAAGAGCTATCAGGTACTGTGCAAAAATCAGGAAGCTGACGCTGTCTTATTTTCAGGAATCATTGGGAAGCTCTCATCTAGTCATAGTTCCCTACTCAATCCAGGTGGATACTGTCAGGTGAGACAAACTGATGACACCTGGAGGCCATACAGACCCTCACCTCTGCTAAAGTCCATGAAACCTTGGCCATTGTTCTGGAAGAATAATGGGTTCTTCTCTTCTATTCTAGCCCTACATCCCACATAAAGTTACTTCACTGACAGAATGTTAATCAAATTTAGGCTCTAGAAACAAGGAAGTCTGGGAAAGGTATTTCCTGTGCTTCTAGCACTCAACATTCAAGGAAGAACCTTGACAGTGGTAGAGATAAATCTTTGTTACTGAAAAAAACAGGCAATAGCCAAGACAAACTAAATAAATACTCTCCTCCCTCACCTTCAGGCTTGCCTAGTAGCTCAGATGGTAAAGAATCTGCCTGCAATGCAGTGACCCAGGTTTGATCCCTGGGAGAAGATCCTCTGGAGTAAGAAATGGCAACCCATTCCAGCATTCTTGACTTGAGAATTCCATGGACAGAGGAGTCTGGTGGGCTACAGTTCATGGGTCACAAAGAGTCAGACACAACTGAGTGACTAACACTTTCAGTTTTTCACTTCCCCTCATCTTCAGATGAACAGTAACAAGAACAAAGCAAAGCAGATTCCCTTTACAATTGCCATTTCCCCCCCTCTCTAGGCAATTGCTGATTAAAAGACTTTTGAACCGCTGAATGTCTTATTTGGACACAACCTTTCATATCCATTGTCTCTGCTTTTCTGACAGCAAGAATAATAAGATGGTTTTATGATGAGTGAAAGGATTAAAGGGCCAAATGAAATTTCCATTGATTCTGAACAACATCTGCCCTTTGAAGATTAGAGAAGAAAGCAAAAATATTATTTCCAACATTATGCTACATGAAAACCTAGCTGAGGAGGAAAGATTAAAGCCCATGGAAAAATGGAGAGCAAATATATGCTGTCTGATTATAATATGCTTGACTTTGTAGCTTGTTTTACAAGGAAAAAATATTGGTGCCTTTGGATTAATGGAAGAAGGATTATTGTCTGAATTTTAAAGGTCCATAGGATAGGACTTGGAGTGGTAGGAAGAAGAAAACATATTCCAAGTGTGTTTATGGAGGAGAGAATCATCTAAGCAAAAACTTGAACAAGCACAGGAAGAACAGTGGGAGGTTAGCAACAATTTCTTAAAAATAATTTCTCTAAATTTGGCCCTGCAGTTCATTCATTCTCCATGCCAATTACCCATGGCTCTTGTTCTTTTTTTTTGTTGTTTTTCCCACCCGGACACATGAAGACCATCATATTTTAGGATATGCTATCAGAGATTTTTAATCACGCAGATTTCAAGTTAGCTACGAGTTTGCCCATCTGCTGGAGAAACATATCAAAAAGTAAGAGAAAAACAATGATGACTATTAGCAACAATAGTCAAACATTTGGCTAACATTGAAATGATAGCAAATATTTGAGGAAATAAGTAAGTTATTGATAAATAGTTAAGAGTTCTGTAATTTGCTCTATTATAGTTTTGTAAGAAAATATTTCAGAAACTTTCCTACCTTGTGAATAATTAATAGCTCTCAATATGCCTTCACATTTTGGAAACACATCTGTGAGCTGGAATGCTGTAATTGGGGATGGATCTTCTACCCAGACATTAGAGAGAGAGGCAAAGTGAAAATCGGTCTTTGTTACCTTTCTGTAAAGATTTCAGATGTTTTCTGTCGTATCTATGCTTCTTTACAAGTCGTCAGCTCTGGCACCCTGTCTGTCTCTTTGCATTAATCTTTCACCTGTCCCCAGAAGTTGTGTATTCCCCAGTAATACTGTGTGATTTCCACCAGCTACTGGAATAGTGCACCAAATACTGGAATACTGCATATATTACGCTGTTTTTCATTACACTGTCTCAGCTAGTGCTTTTCCTCAATCTAAAAAGTCTTCCCCAAACCTATTTTTAATGGTTTTTCAGTGCAGTTTTAATATTTATTTTTATTTATTTACTTATTTTGGCTGTTTCGGGTCTTAGTGGCAGCACTTGAGATCTTCAGTCTTCTTTGGATGATGCAAGATCTTTAGTTTTGGCATGTGGGATCTAGTTCCTTGATCAGAGATCAAACCCCAGTCCCCTTCACTGGGAGCATGGAGTCTTAGCTACTGGACCACCAGGGTGTGGGGCCCTAAATGGGAAACCTTAAAAACAAAGGGGCTAGCTTTGTGGTTGAAAACCTAAGATGGTGCCTGGCAGAAGAGATGGGGGCGGGGCGTGGTCTATGTTGTTTGTCAAAGTTTTTTGATTGGCTCTCTTGATTTCAATGCACGTAGACAGTGTGTGATCTCCATAGATTCCTGTTATAATGAAAGCACATGATGATTTGACCTTTAACGTGATTAGTGCAACTATGGAAAGTCCCTCCTAAAATCCCCCTGCTTGTCTATATAAGCTGGGAGTTTGCAGCAATAAAGCGGAACTACTTAGATGGAACCCCTGTCATGTCCGATTGTCTCTCACTTGCTGAGGGGCTGGGTTGGTGGACAGCAGGCTCACCTCTCCTCCGGACTCCTCGGCTTTGCTGAGGGCAGTTCCACTGCCTCTACTCTTTCTGCAGAGCGCCCCCCACAGAAACTGGCGCCCAACGTGGGCGTGAAGCGGACGGATGGAGGTGGTGTCACCGTGCAGCTCTGAAAGAGGAGCGACGAAGGACCCTAGGCTGGTCACAGCACGGAGCTCCCTTTAGAGGAGTATCACCCGAGGTAATCTGGACTTCAAGGGGGCCCCCCTCCTTTATGAGGAAAGTGCCAAAAACTCTCGACTTATTTTCCTTCTCTTCTTTTCTGATCTGTCCTTAATTCTTTTTCTGGAGTTTCAGTGAACAGGCGAACGGTTGTGGAGGCAATTGATAAGTTCTGGCTAGGGCCGCTCTCTGGCGGACTTTGAAGGCCCTGCAACAGGTAAGCCTCAGTAACTAGAGCCCAACCGGGTGAAACTCCCCTTTAATCATTCTTAACTGAGGACGTGGCCTAAAACCTTCCCTGTGGGCACGGGTCAGGCACTTAAAGGCCATTAGTGCCCCTGCCACTTGAAGACTCCCATGACAGGATAAGGGAGTCACAGAACGGGCTAGAAACCTATAGGGTGCCCACCCTCAGCAAGAAAACTTCCGTGCAATGACGCAGGCACATAAACAGTTCCAAAAGCATACCATAAGCCCAACTTTCTGGCCACCACCACTCCCGGTAGGATTTTTGGTGGCTGTCCTCAGTGACTTTTCTTTCTATCCTCTCTCGCGGAGCATGGGAAATAACATTAGCAAGTCTGATGAGCCTGCACTCAAGGCGCGGAGAGATATGCTCATAAGCAGGAGACTTTAAATTTCTGATGCTCAGGCCACTAAGGTCTGGGGGACCATTGTACGGTTTGCCCCTGGGTTGCTTCAGCTAATCTGTTCTCTTGGGACACTTGGGATTGAGTACAAACCCTTGCTAGGCAGCGAGAGGCTCGATATGGTGAGGAGCCCCCTTAGGGTTCTGTCTGATCATTTCAGCCCTCAAGCTCTGCTTTTCACGGAGCGAGGAGCATGTCACTGATACGGGTGCCCCCAATTCAAAATCAGAAAAAAAAAAAATGGGAAAAGATTGACGAGGAACGAGTCATGTCGGACCAAGATATAGCAAAAGAGACTGCAGGGAATAAAGACTCTAGAGCGAATAGTGGGCCATGGGAGCCTTTCAGGGATGATAAAAGGGCGGAAAAGAATGAAGACTCCTCTGATGCCTCAGGACTGGGAGCCCAGGGGAGAGATCTGTGCCCCTCCCTGCCTCCGCCATTTGAGGAAGTTTCGGGAGCACCTTGGGTGGGACAGACAATGAGGTCCTCTTGGAAATGAAGAACCTATCCCGGGGACCCTTGGGGACCCCCACTGCCCCTTTACCAGCCTGACTCAAGCCTTTCCTGTAAATGTTAACCCGGAGGGGAATAGGCCTGCAGCCTGGTACACCTGGGAGGCCAATGATTTAAAAGAGCTTAAAAAGGCAGTGGCAGAGGATGGCCCAAACTCCCCGAGGGCAGAAAATATTCTCCAGGGCTTGGCTCATCAACCACAAGAGGGACACTTTAAGGAGTGCCCTCAAGGCGGGGAAAGACCTAAGGGTCGGGGACCTCCCACTATCCCATTTATGTACATCATCTTAAGGGTCGTCAAGATTTACCTGGATTGCTTTCAATGGGAAATTCCCTGGCCGATAGAGCGGCCTCCCTTACAATCCAAGCTTGTAATTTACAAGATGCCTATGATCTTCACGATCTTACTCATATAAATTGGAGAGAGCTACATAAAAGGTTCCCACAGATCCCTATTAGAGAATTAAAGAAAATTATACATACTTGTAAATCCTGTCTTCCTTATTTACAAGTACCGCCTTTACAACCCCCAGGAGTAAACCCTCGAGGGCTAAAACCCAATGTGCTGTGGAAAACTCATGTAACCCATTATTCCCCTTTTGGAAAACTTAAGTATGTCTTTGTGTCTATTGACACTTACTCTCATGCCTGCTGGGCTACTGCCCACACAGGAGAAAAAGCAAAACATGCTCAAAGCCATTTTTTCACAACGTTTTGCGAGTTGGGCCTTCCCCATCAAATAAAAACAGATAGTGGCTCTTGTTTCATCAGCCAGAGCTTACAGAAATTCTTCCAACAATGGCACATTCGCCATAACACCGGAATCCCACATAACCCCCAGGGACAAGCCATAATTGAGCGCCATCATCAAAATTTAAAGGCTCAATTACAAAAACAAAAAGGGGGATAAGCCCTCACCAGCAACTTGGAATGGCACTCTTTACTCTAAACATCTTAAATTTTTCAAAAAAATGAACCATGTTTTCAAAAACATTGGTCTAATCAAGAAATAAAACCTGAAATAGAAGTGAGATGGAAAGACCCCATCACTGGTCAGCGGAAGGGGCCCGATCCACTCCTTACAATGGGGAGAGGATTCGGATGCATATTCCCCATTGGGGACCCCAGCCCTATATGGGTGCCAGCAAGGAATCTTAAATTTACACCACAAGAGAGAGGTCAAATCTCAAAACCTGACACAGATTAAAGAGACATTCACATATTGAGCCCAAGAACAAAAGTTTTTGAGGCGATCTTTTCTTCCCTTTCAGATCATCGATGCAGCGACCCTGGTGGACACTGCTCCTGGTGATCATCAGATTACCTATACTCTCCTTGCTGACTTTCGTCATTGCCGCAGCTGTGCAACAGTTTTTAAAATCTTTGAAGCCTGGGTTTAACGACACACAAGGTCATCAACCATGAGGGTACAACAGTGTCAGCATCTGTGCTGGGAGTTCAACAAGCTCAGACCATTGAGGTTATAAACAACACATCCACTGCCTCTGCTCAAGGATTTCAAACCAGCTCGAACACCTGAGATCCGCCATGACGGGACTCCAACAACAGCTTGATCTCCACGCCAGAGCGATCGAGACGTTGTGTTCTGGTGCTCATAGACTGCAATGTGAGATAGCCCAGCTTTTGCCTGACAGCTTTTCCAGTGTTAAATGAGACTCTATCAGGTGAAAAAGGGAGCAATGGATCTATGGGACTGGATACAAAGTCCATTCACCTGGTTTAAAATTGCCTTCTATTTGCTTGTTTTTGTTGCTCTGCTTGTTGTAGTGTTAAAAAGGTTATGTTTGCCCAGGTCATGTAAGAGGAGCCCCACGTTGGGGACCCACAAAACCCCTGGATTAATTTAGCCCTCAAGAGATTAACCAAGACACACAAATAAAAATAAGAGTTCTAGATGCCCATTATCTAGAGAGATTCTGCCTAGCCCCAAGAGGTGGCTGGATAGCCAATGACAGGTAAGACCCTCAGAGGAGGGCAACCTAAGACAGGCACAGCCGCGAGAGGGGCTGGCGCGGCTGGAGGTTGGCCGCCTACAGCTTTACGCCTTGCTCTACAGAACATCAATACAAATGTCTCGAGGGCTTAAATAAAATAAAAAAGGGGGAGATGTGGGGCACTAAATGGGAAACCTTAAAAACAAAGGGGCTAGCTTTGTGGTCGAAAACCTAAAATGGTGCCTGGCAGAAGAGATGGGGGTGTGGTCTATGTTGTTTGTCAAAGTTTTTTGATTGGCTCTCTTGATTTCCATGCACGTAGACAGTGTGTGATCTCCATAGATTCCTGTTATAATGAAAGCACGTGATGATTTGACCTTTAACGTGATTAGTGCAACTATGGAAAGTCCCTCCTAAAATCCCCCTGCTTGTCTATATAAGCTGGGAGTTTGCAGCAATAAAGCGGAACTGCTTAGACGGAACCCCTTTGACGGAGCCCTGTCGCGTCTGATTATCTCTCGCTTGCCGAGGGGCTGGGTTGGTGGACAGCAGGCTCACCTCTCCTTGGGACCCCTCGCTTTGCTGAGGGAAGTTCCACTGCCTCTACTCTTTCTGCGGAGCACCCCCACACAGGGAAGTCTCAAACCTGTTTTAACTTGATTTTCTCTCATCTTAGAAATTTGGTTCAATCATCAACTGCTGTGCAGAAAACTTTCCTTAACCTTTTTCTGTGAGTTTAATGTCCCCGCTTTCAGAGAAACCTGATTATATTTTTATCACTGCACATTCTGGAGTTTATTGACATCATCTGTTTGCTTTTCTGTCTTCATCACTAAAATAGAAACTGCAAGAGTAGGAACCATGCCATTTGAATATTGATCATTGTATTCTTTGTATTTAACAGAATATCTGACATATAAGTGTAGCTTGAAGCTAGAATTTAACTGAATTGTTGTAAAGTTTGGGGAATTCTTTGAAAAGCCAGATAGCTAGTTTAGGAGGTTGGAAATGCCAGGCCCTGGAGTTTGAACAACTTGCAGTGGAAAGCTGCCTTGATTTTGTGACTTTGTGCTTAAAAGACGCTTTCTTCATGCTTAGTTTATTCAACTATTTTGGGGGCAGATTATTGACACTTCATGTGAATGAGTGAAGTCGCTCAGTCGTGTCTGGCTCTTTGCGACCCCATGGACTGTAGCCTACTACGCTTCTCTGTCCATGGGATTTTCCAGGCAAGAGTACTGGAGTGGGTTGCCATTTCCTTCTCCAGAAGGTCTTCCCAACCCAGGGACTGAACCTGGGTCTCCTGCATTGTAGGTAGACGCTTTACCATTATTGACACTTCATAGGTATAAATAAATGATGCTCAGTGATGATAGGTAACATTCTCAGTATCACAGAGCTGGACAAAAGGGCTGGAGCTTTAAAGAAAATCCAACTGCCTTTAAAGTCCTTCTCTATCATGTTGAACAAGGTAAGGGAAGCAATCGATGAAAACGAGTATTTGATGTAATCACTGGTTCCTCTCTATAATGTTTGTCATTTTTGAAAGTTCATACACCGTATAAGTGAACTCAAATTTTTTTCAATTCCATGCTGCTTCGTGGGCCTTCTAGAATCACATATCCACAGAGAAAGCCCATAGACAACACAGCCTACTCCATTAGGTGGGCTGCCATTCAAAGCGCGACTGGCAAATACTTCTGCCAAAGGAAATTTCAGTACAAAGGCGCTGCTGCTGAAGGCTGTTGAGCTACCTATTTGTAAGGGGCTCTCTGAAGGCATTTTTCTTTTCATTTCTTATCACCGGGAGTGGCGGATCCTTTAGTTCTTGTATTGTTCTAGTCATGCTTCTCAGGATGGAAAGCTCCCTCAATGGTTGCCTGGGATGTGCCCAGTCAGGCTCTTGTTTCATTGTGTCCTGGTGATGTCAGATGATGAAGGTGGAAAGAGGTAAAACTGACCTGCCAACTTGGAAGTGGAATCAAGCAGCGATGCTTTCAGACAGGCCACCCCATATACCTCCAAGAAACATCGCAGAAGCCACAATTCCTTGAGAAAAAATAATTGTGAAAAATTTGGGCTTGCCAGGTGGCATTGGTGGTAAGAACCTGCTTGCCAGTGCAGGAGACATAAGGGATGGGAGTCAGATCCCTGAGTTGGGAAGATCCCCTGAAGGAGGGCATGGCAACCCACTCCAGTATTCTTGTCTGGAGAATGCCGTGGACAGAGAAGCCTGGCAGGCTATAGTCCATAGGGGTGCAAAGAGTCAGGACTTAGCACACACACCCAAGTTTAGGTAGGCAGATCCTGCTTTTATGCATTCCTGGATTTCTCCATCCATAGCATTTATTATCCTTTTAACTTTTTATTTATCCCTTTATTTTTCCTTGGTTCTCTTTAAGTGCAAAAATTGTATCCATCTTTCAGCACTTTATTGCCAGTATCTCATATAGTTCATGGTACAGAGTAAGCAGTTATAAAGGATCATTATTGAATGGATGAGTAAATTATGAAAATTGTAGTTTTTGATTATTGTGAAAAAATTTCCATTGTGTTACAAAACCAAACCTAATTGCCTAGTCCTTCAGAGCAACAGTCTCCGATCTTTTTCATACCAGGGACAAGTTTTGGGGGAGACAGTTTTTCATAGACCAGGTGACGATGGATGGTTTCAAGATGATTCAAGTACATTACACATGTTATGCACTTTGTTTCTGTTATTATTGCATTAAGTCCACCTCAGATCATCAGGCAATTAGATCCCAGAGGTTGGGGACCCCTATTTTAGAAAAGTACTTCTCAAACTTTCATGTATATCTGAATTATCTGAGGATCTTGTTACAATGCAAAATCAGCTTTCATAGATTTGATTAAAGCCTGCAACTCTGCATTTCTAACAAGTGTCTGGCTGATGCCATGTGCTGACCCTCAGGGACCACAGAGTAGCAGCTATTCGAACACCTCAACCACCAACCACTATATTCAAGTTAACACTGCTCCTCCAGTATTATTTATTTGCTAGCTGGCCTAACTGGTTTCCATCAGAAATTCATTATCCATCTGTGGACAGATAAATCTCAGTGGCGACTCAGCCTGAAGCACTCTACACGAGGACTCCCTCTGAGAAGCAACTCAATTGCAAGAGATTGCCTTAGAGTATCTGTCCTTGTGACTTTTGATTTAGGGCTTGAATCTGAAATCCCCGTTTATTTCCTTGGTGTCACTCTCTTAATACAAATAGTGCATCTCTCCTGTTGGCAGACACTCCAGTCTGACTGTTTACCTTATCATCAGCAGCTTTGAAGGACCTTCCAAAATAAAATTTGTGTGTATTACATAGCCCCCAGCCCTACTAAATGTCATAAAAATCTGTTCAGATATTTTAGAGTAAAGACCAACAAACAGGATCAACACAGACAAACTTCACTTTCTTTACAGATATTCTCCTTCTGTACACTGAGTATAAATAATGGGCTTCAGTGAGGGAATGAGTGGGGAATGAGTGTTTCAGTCATGTATGTAAAGCCTCGAGATCAGTTTGTAATCAGACTCCAACCAAGGGAGCTATTGAAATATTTAATCAGGGTTATTGTTTGGTTTAATTATTGTTGTCCTTAGGTGTGTCCAAAGCTACACAATATAGACAGCTTACGGATTCCATTCAGGCAAAAGAGCACTTTTATATAAACTACTTGAAAACTGAGAAGTTCTATTCCCAGCCTTAAAGGGCTCCCCTGTTGGCTCAGTTGGTAAAGAATCTGCTTACAGTGCAAGAGACCGCTTGCAAAACAGTAGACCTGGGTTTTGATCCCTGGGTTGGGAAGATTCCCTGGAGAAGGAAATGGCAACCCATTCCAGTATTCTTGCCTGGGAAATCCCATGAACAGAGGAGCCCGGTGGACAGTTCATGGGGTTGTAAGAGTTGGACACGATTTAGTGACTAAACCACCATCAATATTAACCCAGGTTATTTACTATCTGTGGTTTATTTTTTACTTTAATTGACATATAACTGATTTATAATGTTGTGCTTGTTTCCAGGGTACAGCAAAGTGATTCAGTTATACATATATGAACTTCTCAGGTGGCGCAGTGGTAAAAATCCACAGGCCAGTGCAGGAGACATGAGACAGGGCTTGATCTCTGGGTGGAAAGATCCCCTGAAGAAAGAAATAGCAACCTGCTCCAGTATTCTTGCCTGGGAAATCCTATGGACAGAGGAGCCTGGAGAGCTATAGTCCACGGGATCACAAAGAGTCAGACATAATTGAACACGCATGACATATGCATATGTGTTAGTTGCTCAGTCATGTCCAACTCTTTGCAACCCCATGGAGTGTACCCTGCCAGGCTTCTCTATCCATGGAATCCTCCAGGCAAGAATACTGGAGTGCGCTGCCATCTCCTTCTCCAGACATATGCATATATATTTTTCAGATGTTTTTTTCCCTTATAGATTATTACAAAATACTGAGTGTAGTTCCTTGTGCTATATAGTAGGTTCCTGTTGTTTATCTATTTTATATATAGTGGGATGGGGGAGCCTGGTAGGCTGCCGTCTATGGGGTCGCACAAAGTCAGACATGACTGAAGTGACTTAGCATGTATGTGTTAACACCAGACTGCTAAGTTATCTCCCTCACCTCCCCCCTTTTGTAACTATAAGTTTGTTTTCTATGTCTGTGAGGCTATTTCTGTTTTGTATATATATTAATTTGTTTCATTTTTTTTTTTAGATTCCACATATAAGGGATGTCATATGGCATGTCTTTTCTCAGTCTGACTTACTTCACTTCACTCTCGGTCCACCCATGTTGTTGGAAACAGCATTATTTCATTCTTTTATGGCTGAATAATATTTTTTTAAAGGAAGTAAGGCATAAGTTTATTAAAGAGGCTATATATGAAAATTTAGGTAATATACTAGTATACAAAAAAATTACCCAGAGCCCTCCCATTCAGAGATAACCTATGTTACTGTTTTGCTCATCCACAGATAGGTAATGTTGGTATTCTCATGACTATGTCATATATTCAGATTTATATCTCTTTTATTTACATTAGTGTAGTTAAAATTACTTATCAGTATATTAAAAATATATATATACCAGGCTTCCCTGTTAGCTCAGCTGGTAAAGAACCCTCCTGCAGTACAAGAGACCCCAGTTTGTTTCCTGGGGCAGAAGATCCCCTGGAGAAGGGATAGGCTACCCACTCCAGTATTCTTGGGGTTCCATGGTAGCTCAGTCAGTGAAGAATCCACCTGCAATGTGGGATACCTGGGTTTCAATCCCTGGGTTGGGAAGATCTCCTGGAGGAGGGCAGGGCAACCCACTCCAGTATTCTTGCCTGGAGAAACCTCATGGACAGAGGAGTCTGACAGGCAGGAGTCCATGGGGTTGCAGAGTGGACATGACTGAGCAACTATGCACAGTGCATATATGTTGTATATTTGTGTGTGTGTGTGTGTGTGTGTGTGTGTGTGTGTGTGATATATATATATATATATATATATATGATGAAGGAAATGGCAACTTACTCCAGTATTCTTGCCTGGAAAATCCCATGGACTGAGGAGCCTGGTAGGCTACAGTCCATGTGGTACAAAGAGTTGGACACAACAGCGACTTCACTTTCATTTTCACTTTCATATATATATATAGTGCTGCTATAAACATCGAGGTGCTTTTATCTTTTGGAATTGCAGTTTTCTCTAGGATATATGCTGAGGAGGGAGATTGCTGAATGATATAGTAGCATTTTAATTTTTCAAGGAACCTCCACACTGTTCTCCACAGTGGCTGCACGCATTTACATTCTCACCAACAGGGTGGGAGGGTTCTGTTATCTCCATACTCTCTCCAGTATTCTGATTTATTTTTAACAAAAGAAAACTCTCCCTTTATCAAATTCCAACCTGGATTTTTTTTTCTTCTTCAACCTTAAAAGTATTTTAAGAAATGACTTGCTATATTTTCTGAGCTCTGTTAATTCCCTTTGCGTACCTACTTAATGTTTAGGTACCTGTTTTTTTGGTTATCTTTTCTATTTTTAATTTATGCTTTAATTTCATGAATTTTACACCTTTCTTAGCATTTTGTCTCATAATTAACATTAGATTACACTTTTCTTCTCCATCTCAGCTGTATTTTACTGTGGTTCTTCTATTATCTGTTAGCACATCAGTCAGGACTTTTTTCTTTTGTTCTCGGGATATTATTTCATGCATTTGAGTGGGAATCCTTGCTTCTTTTTATATTTAATGATGAATTTTGATGTATCTCAGAAGTGGGTTCCCAGGCAGGGTTGGGTATTTGTATGAGGACTTTCTCCTCTGTTGTTACCAGGAAGCCCCAAGAATACTAGAGTGGGTAGCCATTCCCTTCTCCAGAGGATCTTCCCTATCCAGGGATAGAACCTGGGTCTCCTGCACTGTAGGTGGATTCTTTACCTCCTGAGACGCCAGGAAGCCCCTGTTGTTACTATCAAGTATTAAAAACACAGCCTGTCTTCACATATGTGTCATAAGACCTGAGATCCACCTTCTTGGCCTCATTTTGCGTCCAGCAATGAACTTGCCAATGTTCCCGACCTGTTCAATTTGAATTCTGTTCCCTGTAGGTGTTTTCCCCGCAGGTGGGTTTCAGTCCTTCTGGTTGGAGATGATGCCAGGCTTCTCTGAGGTGCTGAAGGCCTTAAGCAGCCCCAGCACATTTGGGTCTTCCTAGAGACCCTGATGGGGTCCATGCAGTCTTTTCTGATTGTGCTCAGGTATGTTTACTAATTATTCTACTCAGAATAGAGTCTATGCTCTTGGCGGGTATTTATTTTTAAAGTACATGAAATGAGGTTTGTGAGCCCTGAAGATCTTTGGGATTCTCTGCATCTTCCCTCCACAATTTCTGCAAAGTTGCTAAATCCATGAGCTCATCAGCTGGGTGTTCTGGTTGCAAGCTGTATTGTCTTCCTGCTTTGGATGCTCTGTCAGTTTTTACTGAAGTATGGTTGATTTACAATGTTGTGTTAATTTATCCTCTATAGCAAAGTGATTCAGTTATAGCTGTAGTGATGTATATGTGTGTGTGTGTGCTCTTTTTTTATAGTCTTTTCCATTACACTTTATCCCAGGATATTGAACATAATTCCCTGTGCTATATAGTAGGACTTTGGTATTTATGCATTCTATCCATAATTCTTTGCATCTGCTAATCCCAAACTCCCAGTCTATCCCTCCCTTTTCCTCCCTTGGCAAACACAGGTCTGTTCTCCATGTCTGTGAGTCTCTTTCTGTTTTGTAGATAAGCTCCTTAGTGTCATATTTTAGATTCCACAATTCCACATATAAATGATATCATATGGTATTTGGATGCTTTGCCAGTTTTTAAGAAAGGTTTTAGGCAATGGTCAATTGAGTCCAATCACGTGGGAAGCTTTTTTAAAATGCTGATGCCTATCCCCTGATTCCAAGATTCCAGTGCTCTGAGGGTGGACCCCAGGAAACAGCATTTTAAAAGTTCCTGAGCATGTAGACTGGGCCAGGACAGGTAACTACTGCACTATGTGGATTCCATCTTAGTTTTCAATTTAATTGGTGGATGGTTTGCCTAGCCAGCACACAAGGCAGAATGGAATAGTTTTTGAAGTGTTTCTTTTGATACAGATGCAGAATTTCTTTTTCTCATTAAAATGTAAAAATTGCATTCTTTTCCCCAAACATCAATGTACAGTGTCCCTCTATTTTTTCCCCTCTTGCCATGAGAAAGTATTTTGAAAAGTTAAGGACTTTTATCTTTATGAAAGATATATACATAGATAGATATTTTTCTTCTATAGAAGAATAGTTCTATTCTAGGCAAAAATTGGTCCAAACAGCTATTTTTATTGTTAAATGTTTCCTCATACTTTTAACTGTATTCAAAGGATTGCTAGGTTTTTAGTTTCTTGGGGCCAAGAAGAGGTTTGCTTAATTTAATACTCTCCTCATAAAAGAACAAAGAATAGAATTTTATTATAGGGAATTAATACCGATTTTTATATACACAAATAAGAATTTTTCCTCTATATGTTATATTTCCTTATGCTAAGAAGTCATTAACTTTAGTAATTGAAAATATATGGCATAAAGTACTGTAGAAATTTCTTGAAGAAATGAAGCTTTCTATGAAATGAATGACTAAAATGTCCAAATTCATTCAAAAGGATTTGTGATATATGCAAATAGTTATTTAGTATAGATATGATCCTTAATCACTGATTTTAATAATTTTGTTAGGTTCAAACCCTATGCAATTTTAGAGATGATAGAGAATATGTGATTAAATTGCTTAGGTTTAGAAAACATCTTCAAGAAAAAAAATAGTGTCATAGAAGTTAATTAGAACAAATTAAGAGAACAGTGTTTAAAATATTGTATATAGAGTGTGTTTTTCAGAAGAATGACTTAATGTCCAGTTTCCACTGAACTGATCATGTGAATGTGAATCTGATTTTCATTTTCTTGTGAATGTTTATTTCTTTGTCTTAACTTATCATATATATTTGTATGTGTATTTACACATATATACTTTATATGATATATAATATAGTGATAAAATATGTATTTCTATAAAAGATGAGTTGTTTGTCCAAGAACTCATCTATTTATACATTCAGGGTTCTTTTCAAACCACTGCAGGGGCTTCTTAGGTGGCGCTAGTGGTAAAGAACCATTTGCCAATGCAAGAGGCGTAAGAGACTCAGGTTCAATCCCTGGGTCAGGAAGATTCCCTGGAGGAGGGCATGGCAACCCATTCCAGTATTCTTGCCTGGAGAATCCCATGGACAGAGGAGCCTGGTGGGCTATATCTATAGGGTAACAAAGAGTCAGATGCGACTTGAGGCAACAGTGTAGCACAGCACAGCAATGCTGTGAATACAATTATGTATTCTTACATTTAACTGAGTGTTTGCTCATCTCCTTAGTGGGGTGAAAGGAGGTTAAGTCAACTGATCAGTCCAGGAAGGGAAAATAAATTTCTAATTTCAAGAAAAACATCGTTTTCTTTGAAATATGACACAGCATCCTTGTTTAGCTGAGAGCTTTATTAATCTATTTTAATGCATCAAATAATAAGGATACATTTGAGCTTGCTAAAAACTGTTTTACAATATGAAATAGATGGGGTTGGAGTGGTGGGATGTACTGTGTGTATTACCCAGGAATGAAGATGCATTGTTTAGATTAATTTGGTATTCATTTTGCAAATCATGAGCTTAATAACAGTTATCAGTATCTGTGTGTTCTTAATGCACATTGAAAAACCTAAGTAGCAGAATGTATTTTATACTCTTTTCAAATTCCCCAAAGGAGAAACTCTGTATAATTTAGATTATGTGCTGTGCTTTGTCTCTCAGTCGTGTCCACGACTGTCTCTCAGTCTTTGCCACTCCATGGACTGGAGCCTGCCAGGCCCTTCTGTCCATGGGGATTCTCCAGGCACTGGAGTGGGTTGCTATGCCCTCCTCCAGAGGATCTTCTCAACTCAGGGGATCAAACAGAGGTCTCCCACACTGCAGGCAGATTCTTTACTGACTGAGCCACCAGGAAAACCAATTTAGATTATGGTCCATTACAAGCAGAAAAGGTGGCACAGGTGCGGAGTGAAATAGTGGACCTTTGTTATGTTAATAAAATATAAAGCTGTCTCTCTCCCTTTTCTATCACAGAAGGCAGAGCCATGAGCCTTGTATTGGACAGTGCCATGCTTAAGTAAATGTCAGGAATGATCTTGATTCAAAATTTAGCAGAAGACACTGTATTAGAATTGATCACCCCAGAGGTTATAAATACAAAATGTCTGACAAAGGCCCTGACAAACAAGAAATTTATCAGAAAACAAACCAATTGTAGATCACAGAACAAATCAGCAGCAGTGCTTTGTCGAGCTGACTTTTTTCTGCTGAGTAGAGATAAGATTGATTGGTGGAACCTTCAGCAAGCTCCCGTAGGCAACAAAAAGAACACAAAAAGTTGTGGCTGGAGGGGAGATGGCAAAACTTACAGTTGGGGAGCTTCCCAAGGAGATGGGGAAACATCAGTGAGAAAGCTCCAGGGATGGGGGCTAGCAGATGGCATGCCACGTGACTCTTGTCATCACACCGACTGTCATAATCTCTGAGCCCTGTGTCTTACAATTAGAAATGGAAAGTGAGCTTTTTTCCTCCTGGAAAAAGTTTTTGTTTTTCTAACGTAGAATATGAAAATAGGTCCTAGTTACTTCATTAACACCCCAAATATTTTACTTCTAGTTCTTCTATATATGAACCTTCAATGTAGTAACATCAGTAAACTAACCACACACTGTGAAACAGTAAAGAACTTTTAGAACTTTTTATTTTATTTTATTAAAATAAAGTAGAATGATACATTGTGGCTTTTGATTGATTTGTAATAATGAAGGCAAGAGACACTTCGAAAATATTTTAAATATTTATATATTTAGAATTTTAGTTATTTCAGAGAATATATTTTATTTTTATTATTCAAAGTAGAACCAAACAGAATTTGTATGTGGCTAGAGGTCTTTGCTTGATTGGATTGTCCCCTCTGGAGCAAAAATAATCTATGCATTCTAAAACTGCAGTTCCATGAAGCAAGATGATCATCAAGGTACATGAATTAAATCAATATTTTAATTTTAAAATACATTATAAATGTCTAGGAAATATATGTTTAGGGAAATTATTTCTAAGACATATTTGCAAGGCAGTCTTGGGGATATATATCAGTGTTGTCACATAAATTGTTACATGGAAAATTGATGGTTTAAAAGTAGCCCAGCTATTTCTTTCCATTAAATATAGTAGAAAAACATCAAATTTCCAAGGGTCTTTATTTATGTTGCCTACTGAAAACACAGAGAATTAGTGTAGCACTGTGGATAAGGGCATGAGTTCTGGAATCGGATGACCCTTGAGTCAGATTACAGCCCAATAACTTAACAATAGAAGGACTTTGTGCTTGTTTCTTAGCTCTGTTGCCTCTGTGTTCTCATCTGAAAAACAGGATCAGTGAAGAATCTCAGCCTTATGAAGATTAAATGTTAATGCATGTGCCAGGCATGTAGTAACTCGATGATATGTCTTTTTTACTGTTTTAGTTTTATTTCTTTGAATCTTAAGATTTCGCATTACTATCTGGAAATGAAACCTGAGTATTAAAAAGTATATATGTATGTGTGTGTGTGTGTGTGGGTGGGTGGGTGTAAAAAGAACATGGATTTGATCTAGTAAATTTTTTCAGCGGCTAAAAAACTTTTAATATTTTCCAGGCTGCATCTAATAATGTTCCAGTAAGGAGCTTGTCCTTCCAGGGGGTCTGACTCTCCAAATTCTTCCTCAGTAGCACCCCCACACACACACCACACCTGCTCATTGCAAGTCTGTCTTCCAGGATAAATGGCTCACCTTTGGTAAACACATACATACAGTCAGGACACTCAAAGTGGCTGCTCTCCGTCTCTGTCCATCCCCTGTCCGACCAGTGCCTGCTTCACCTACACCCTATGCATATGACTGACCTTCCTACATACTTGCCCCAGGCCCCAGGAGGTGAGTCATCTTATCAAAGGGGTGGGGAGGGCCACGCCTCTCTGCTGGTTTCCCTGGGAACCAATGAGCCAACTTGATGTCAGTTCCCTTACAACTGGTAACATCTCCTTCCCCCTACTCCCCAAGCAAAGACTGCTGCCCTGTCCTGCCTGCCATGTGCCACACGGTGGTTATCACTCCAGGAACCTTCTCAGACACGTAAGCATTTCCATCGAATAATCCCCTGATGTCTTAGTTGCCGACTCTGGGCTCTTCCATCTTAAATTTGGGCAAGTGCAGGGCTTATAGGTATGCAGCCCAACAACACATTCTCTGCTTCTCCCACCTTTGTTTTGCTTACCTTGTGTCCTTTGCTGAGAATATTCATCTCCAGGTTTTCGAGTTTAAATCTTACTAATTTTTAAAATCTTATACAAATTCAACTTTTAAATCACCTGTGATGCCTCTCCCACCTCTGTAGCTGTCATGGTAGAGGAAAAAACCCTCCCTCCCTGATCTAGAAAATTCCATATTTTCCTCTTATGTATGTGTCCCATCTTCTTTCCTCCATTTGCCTGAAAAGCAATACGTGTCTCAGTGTCTGTATACTGTCTCCCAGCAGAGCACCTTGGTCTCAGGAGGTGCTCTGGCAACATTTACTGAGTGAATGACTATTGCATTTGTGACATATTTAAAATTATATCTTTCTGATAACAGTGATTATAACTACTTGTGAGACGTTAAAGAAGCGCTCAGGAGGAAATAAAAATTTTATTTCAATAATTTTTATTATAAATTTTATAAAGATTCTAAATGGCCTCAGGTGATCTAATCCTAATTTGGAAATAAAAATTGAGGTTTTATTTTTATAGAGAAGCCTCAAGCTTGAATATTTATATGTGTTAATTATAGAGAGCCAATCCTGGCCTTTCAAATTCTGAACTTCTTTTCCTTTTTGGCCAAAATATTAGCTTCCTGGATTGTTTAGATGATTGCCCTAATTCTTCATTTGCCATTGTTTATTTCAATTACTGATCTTTGTTTTCTGATCAGCTTCCTTTGACAGACAACAATTTCTCTCACTTGCAAAACCCTTTATAGTGTCAGTAATTAGATTGTGATGTGGCCCCAAAATAACCCTGTCCCTGTTTCATGGCCTCATTGGAGATCTCTGCTAATTCACCAGCTTTCCTGGTAATCAGTCTGGTCTCCACGTTTACTGTGACCATCACAATAGCCCGGTCATTTGTAATGCAGGATAATGATGAAGACCTTGGTGAATGTATCTCATACACATTCAGCATTTTTTTTTCCTCTAAGAAAGCAGTTTCATATTGATACAATATAGACAAATTAACAGATCACACTTTCCAGTGCAGTTCAGTTGCTCAGTCATGTCTATTTGTGACCCCATGGACTGTAGCATGCAAGGCTTCCTGTCCATCACGAACTCCCAAAGCTTGCTCAAACTCATGTCCATCAAGTCAGAGATGCCATCCAACCATCATGTCCTCTGTCATCCCCTTCTCCTCTTGTTTTCAATCTTTCCCAGCATCAGGGTCCTTTCCAATGAGTCAATTCCTTGCATAAGGTGGCCAAAGTATTGGAGTTTCAGCTTTAGCATCAGTCCTTCCAATGAATATTCAGGACTGATTTCCTTTAGCATTGACTGGTTTGATCTCCTTGTAATCCAAGGGACTCTCAAGAGTCTTCAACACCATGGTTCAAAAGGATCAATTCTTCAACTTTCTTTATAAATACACATTGAAATGTGAGAATAGGACAAACCCTTGAGAACTTTGGCTGAGAAGTGTGCTAAATCATGTCCGTCATGAATATACCCGTTTATTCAGTAAGCACCTGCTCTATGCTACATGTCTTTTTAGATGCAAGTATTTTTATAACAGTTATTTAGTCAGTGAGATTCATTAATTTTTAGTGATTTTTTTTAATGGTAGCTTATTTTTTCACTTTTTCATTCAGGTTTATTGATATGTAGTTTCCCAGATGGTGCTAGTGGTAAAGAACCCACCCGCCAGTGCAGGAGACTTAAGAGACATGGGTTTAATCCATGGCTTGGGAATATCCCCTGGAGGAGGAAATAGCAACCCACTCCAGTATTCTTGCCTTGAGAATCTTATGGACTGAGGATCCTGGTGGACTACAGTCCATAAGGTTGCAAACAGTGAGTATGACTGAAGCGACTTAGCATGCATGTATAGCATACGGCATTGTGTAAAATTAAGATGTACTCACATCGAAATAATTAAATTCAGTTATATCAGGTTATCCCATTTTGATGGATGAAGAAAAATAATTCCTAGTAATTACTAGGTAGTTACTGAGCATCTAGCTTGTACAAAAAAAAAAAAAAAAGATAACATGCTGATGCTCTTGGTGAAAATGAGGTAAAGAAGAATTATAACTGGAGAAGAATTATACTTGGCTTTGACTGTAGACAACTAATTTGGGGTGAATTCAGAACAATAAAGGGAAACAGAGAACAGGCAGGAGTTAGAGGGATGGACAAGAACAGGGCAGGTTGTTAGGGGAGGAGGCTCTTATATAATTGAAGACAGAAGAAAGAGAGGGAGATCAGGAATGTAGCAGAGATGAAGACATGGTTCTAGAAAAGAAGAAATGAATCCAATTAAAGTAGCTTCTCAAAGTGGAGGGAGAGAATAGGCAACTTAGTTGGTGGGGGTGCTTTTTTTCTTACAGGGCAGATTATTTGTTTCTCATGAAAAACATGTGAGTAAAATTTTGAGGGAAAAAGAAAGAGACTGAAGCTGTCAGCTTAGTATTTGGAAGTCAGAATTCAAACTCACTGTGTAGGAAAGGAAGCTACAAGCAGCACACCTTTGTCCTGAGTGAATGTGGATGGATTGGGTGGTGGTGGTTCAAAGATCCTGGGATGCCATTAGGCCATTTAGTTCATTCACTTGGGACTTATGCTGGTTACAGTAGTGTCTGGAAATCGGATTGAGGATACTTTCAGGACATCAGAGGGCAAGTAAGGGGGTAATTAGGCTGTGTGGAGGATATGTTTTTTAAAAGTGGCCTAAGACTCTGATGCTGGGAGGGATTGGGGGCAGGAGGAGAAGGGGACGACCGAGGATGAGATGGCTGGATGGCATCATGGGCTTGATGGACTTGAGTCTGAGTGAACTCCGGGAGATGGTGATGAACAGGGAGGCCTGACGTGCTGCGATGCATGGGGTCGCAGAGTCGGACACGACTAAGCTACTGAAGTGAACTGAAAACATTTTATCTGATTCCATCTTAATAGTGTCAGTTGCATATATTCTTAAAGGAATCTATTTATTTTAGTACTATCAATGAGTAAGCATACATAAGACTCAATTCCATTAAAATATTTTCTGAAAGCTAAATCAACATTGTTTACAGTGGATTAGCTCTGTGATGTATTCAAACACAAGCTTCTGCCAAGTGTTTTTGCTGCCATATGTACACCTATTAATTAACTCCTTGTAAATGTCTTTAGTATTCCCTTGAGTTTGCTTAAGTTTGCTGTAGAAGCATCACTTTTGCCCAAATTCGATTTCTCTCAATTTTAAATATGGAAGTTTAAGTGGACCCAGTAAAGAGCATCTCTCTTTTTCATCCAGATTTATAACTTTTTGAGAGAAAGATATGGAGATTAGGCAAATAGGGACCAATTGACCAACTTACATACTGATGAAGCTCATCCTGAAAGGCATAGCTAGTTGCCAGACCAAATGGGACTTGCTAACACTTCCTTCCTGAATTAGAATGTCTTCCCTACTTAGGCACAGGCAATGATGCATGATAATGCCACTTCTCCTTGAATGAACATGAAGAAGAACAAAGTACATACCTCATGCAGTTAGGCAGACCTCAAGAGAGAGAGAGAGGAAGGGTAAGTACTCTCCCTTGTGTTATAGAACATCTCTACGGCATTTGAGATAGACATCATTCTTGAAATGGGGCTCTCCTTTGACCATCATGCCACCTTGCTTTGTGGGTCTCTTCCTACCTTTTGGGACTTCCAAATTAATTCCCTTAGGTTCCTCTTTCTTTTTGTACTTTGTTATTATGATTTGTTTATTTTGGCTGTTCTGGGTCTTTGTTGAGGTTGCAGGCTTCTCTAGTTGCAGCACAAGGCTTCTCTTGTTGCAGAGCTCAGGTCTAGGGTGTCTGGTCTCAGCCGTTGTGGCATATGGACTTAATTGCCCTGCAACATGGGGGAATCTTAGTTTCCTGAACATGCATTAAACCTGCGTCCCCTGAATTGGGAGGCAGATTTTTAACCACTGGACCACCAGGGAAATCCATTATTACACTTTAGAAGTTCCCTAGAACTTCTGTCTCTGGTTCTCATCTCTTGGAATCTCCAGAGAAGTATATTCAGTTGTCTGTAAGATACCCTGCTCTGTTAAATTATAAAGTTAGCTCAGAGTCATTTTATTCAAACTTGCTTAAGGCATCCCTCTCGATTCTACTCCCATCTGGAATTTGCTGCCTCACTTAAAAGCATCAGCACTGGTCCATCTGTTTCCTAGGCTGGGGATACAAGGATCTGGGGATCATTAGTCCCTCTGTTTTCCAGGCTGGGGATCCAAGCCATGCACAGCGTGTCTACTCCCAATGACTTTTCATCTTTCAAGTCTTCTTAGCCTCCACTCCTCAGCTTATTCATCTGTCTTTGGGTGGACTTTCCTTTTCTCCAAACTGTTCAACCATGCCAAGTCTACACAACTGGCAAGTTTCCTTCCTGGCTTCAGACAACACTGCAAAGCTATAGTCATCAAGACAGTATGGTACTGGCACAAAATCAGAAATATCGACCAATGGAACAAGACAGAAAGCCTGGAGATAAATCTACACATCTATGGGCACCTTATCTTTGACAAAAAAGGCAAGAATATACAATGGAGAAAAGAGAGCCCCTCTTCAATAAGTGGTGCTGGGAAAAGTGGGCAGCTACGTGTAAGACAGTGAAACTAGAAGGCCTCCTGGCACTATACACAGAAACAAACTCAAAATAGATTAAAGACTTAAATTTATGACCAGAAACTATAAAGCTCTTAGAGGAAAACATAGATAATACACTTTCTGACATAAATCACAGCAAGATCCCCTATGGACTGCCTCTTAGAGTTATGGAAATAAAAACAAATGTAAACAAATAGGACCTAATTAAATTTAAAGTTTATACACAGCAAAGGAAACTATAAACAAGGTAAAAAGACAACCCTCAGCATGGGAAAAAATAATATCAAATGAAACAACTAAGGATTAGTCTCCTGAGCGACTTCCCTTTCACTTTTCACTTTCATTCATTGGAGAAGGAAATGACAACCCACTCCAGTGTTCTTGCCTGGTGAATCCCAGGGACAAGGGAGCCTGGTGGGCTGCTGTCTATGGGGTCGCATAGAGTCAGAAACGACTGAAGTGACTTAGCAGCAGCAGCAGCAGTCTCTAAAATACACAAGCAGCTCCTGCAGCTCAATACAAAAACAAAAACAAACAAAAAAACAACCCAATCAAAGGATGGACAGAAGTCCTAAAGAAATACTTCTCCAAAGACATACAGATGACTAATGCATACATTAAAGATATTCAACATTGCACAGTATTAGAGAAATGCAAGTAAAAACTACAGTGAGGTATCACCTCATACCAATCATACCTCAAAAAATCTACAAACGTTAAATCCTGGAGAGGGTGTGGAGAAAAGTCAACCTTTTTGCATTGTGTGTCGAAATGTAAATTGATATAGCCACTATGGAGAACAGTATTGAGATTCCTTGAAAAACTAAGAATAAAACTGCCATACGAGTCTACAACCCCACTACTGGGCATATATCCTGAGGAAACCATAAGTGAAGGAGACAATGTTCATAGCAGCACTATTTACAATAGCTAGAACATGGAAGCAACCTAGATGTCCATCAACAGATGAATGGATAAAGAAGTTGTGGTACATATATACAATGGAATATTTTTTGTTGTTTAGTCATTCAGTAGTGTCTGACTCTGTGACCCCAGGGAATGCTGGATGCCAGGCTTTCTTGTCTTTTACTATCTTTAGAGTTTGCTCAAATTCGAGTCCATTGAGTCTGTGATACCATCCAACCATCTCATTCCCTGTCGCCCTCTTCTCTACCTGCCTTCAATCTTTCCCAGCATCAGGGTCTTTGCCAGTGAGTCAGTTCTTTGTAGCAAGTGATCAAATTATTGGAGCTTCAGCTTTAGCATTAGTCCTTTCCATGAATATTCAGGGTTGATTTCCTTTACAACTGACTGATTTGATCTCTTGCTGTCTCAAGAATGTCCTCCAGCATCACAGTTTGAAAGCATCAGTTCTTCAGAGCTCAGCCTTCTTTATGGTCCAACTATCATATCCATTCATGACTGCTAAAAAAATCATAGCTTAGACCATATGGTCCTTTGTTGGCAAAGTTATGTCTCTGTTTTTTAATATGCTGTCTAAGTTTGTCATTGATTTCCTTCCAAGAAGCAAGCATACTCAATATAAAAGGAACACATTTGAGTCAGTTCTAATGAGATGGATGAATCTAGACCCTATTATGGAGAAGGTAATGGCAACTCACTGCAGTACTCTTGCCTGGCAACTCCCATGGACAGAGGAGCCTGGTAGGCTGCAGTCCATGGGGTTGCTAGGAGTCGGACATGACTGAGCAACTCCTAGCAACCCCACTTCCACTTTTCACTTTCATGCATTGGAGAAGGAAATGGCAACCCATTCCAGTGTTCTTGCCTGGAGAATCCCAGGAATGGGGGAGCCTTGCGGGCTGCCACTCTGGGGCTGCACAGAGTCGGACACGACTGAAGCAACTTAGCAGCAGCAGCAGCAGCAGCAGCATATCCTATTATACAGAGTGAAGTAAGTCAGAAAGATAAAAACAAATATTGTTTTTTTTTTTCATTGCAATTGTGAATGGAATTGTTTCCTTAATTTCCCTTTCTGTTTTCTCACTGTTAGTGTATAGGAATGCAAGGGATTTCTGTGTGTTGATTTTATATCCTGCAGCTTTACTATATTCATGGATTAGCTCTAGTAATTTTCTGGTGGAGTCTTTAGGGCTTTCTATGTATAGGATTGTGTCATCTGCAAACAGTGAGAGTTTTACTTCTTTTCCAATCTGGATTCCTTTTTGTTCTTTTTCTGCTTTGATTGCTGTGGCCAAAACTTCCAAAACTATGTTGAATAGTAGTGGTGAGAGTGGGCCCGCTTGTTTTGTTCCTGACTTTAAGGGAAATGCTTTCAATTTTTCACCATTGAGGATAATGTTTGCCGTGGATTTGTCATATATAGCTTTTATTATGTTGAGGTATGTACCTTCTATTCCTGCTTTCTGGAAGGGTTTTTTTTTTTTTTTTTTTAAATCATAAATGGCTGTTGAATTTTGTCAAAGGCTTTCTCTGCATCTATTGAGATAATCATATGGTTTTTATTTTTCAATTTATTAATGTGGTGTATTACACTGATTGATTTGCAGATATTGAAGAATCCTTGCATCCCTGGGATAAAGCCCACTTGGTCATGGTGTATGATTTTTTTTTAATATGTTGTTGGATTATGTTTGCTAGAATTTTGTTAAGGATTTTTGCATCTATGTTCATCAGTGATATTGGCTTGTGTTTTCTTTTTTGTGGCATCTTTGTCAGGTTTTGGTATTAAGGTAATGGTGGCCTCATAGAATGAATTTGGAAGTTTACTTCCTCTGGAATTTTCTGGAAGAATTTGAATAGGATAGGTGTTAGCTCTTCTCTAAATTTTTGGTAGAATTCAGCTGTGAAGCCATCTGGTCCTGGGCTTTTGTTTGCTGGAAGATTTCTAATTACAGTTTCAATTTCCATGCTTGTGATGGGTCTGTTAAGATTTTCCATTTCTTCCTGGTTCAGTTTTGGAAAGTTGTACTTTCCTAAGAATTTGTCTGTTTCTTCCAAGTTGTCCATTTTATTGGCATATAGTTGCTGATAGTATTCTCTTATGATCCTTTGTATTTCTGTGTTGTCTGTTGTGATCTCTCCATTTTCATTTCTAATTTTGTTGATTTGATTTTTCTCTCTTTGTTTCTTGATGAGTCTGGCTAATGGTTTGTCAATTTTATTTATCTTCTCAAAGAACCAGCTTTTTGCTTTGTTGATCTTTGCTCTGGTCTCTTTTGTTTCTTTTGCATTTATTTCTGCCTTAATTTTTAAGATTTCTTTCCTTCTACTAACCCTGGGGTTTTTCATTTCTTCCTTTTCAAGTTACTTTAGGTGTAGAGTTAGGTTATTTTTGACTTTTTTTCTTGTTTTTTTGAGGTATGCCTGTATTGCTATGAACCTTCCCCATAGCACTGCTTTTACAGTGTCCCATAGGTTTTGGATTGTTGTATTTTCATTTTCATTCATTTCTGTGCATATTTTGATTTCTTCTGTGATGTGTTGGTTATTCAGCAGCGAGTTGTTTAGCCTCCATATGTTGGAATTTTAAATAGCTTTTCTCCTTTGACATCTAATCTTACTGCATTGTGGTCAGAAAAGATGCTTGGAATGATTTCCTACCCAAAGTAATCTACAGATTCAATGCAATCCCTATCAAGCTAACAATGGTTATTTTTTCACAGAACTAGAACAAATAATTTCACAATTTGTATGGAAATACAAAAAAACCTTAAATAGCCAAAGCAATCTTGAGAAAGAAGAATGGAACTGGAGGAATCAACCTGTTTGACTTCAGGCTCTACTACAAAGCCACAGTCATCAAGATAGTATGGTACTGGCACAAAGACAAAAATATAGATCAATAGAACAAAACAGAAAGCCCAGACATAAATCCACACATCTATGGACACCTTATCTTTGACAAAGGAGGCAAGAATATACAATAGAGAAAAGATAATGTCTTTAGCAAGTGGTGCTGGGAAAACCAGTCAACCAGTTGTAAAAGAATGAAACTAGAATACTTTCTAACACCATCCACCAAAATAAACTCAAAATGGGTTAAAGATCTAAATGTAAGACCAGAAACTATAAAACTCCTAAAGGAAAACATAGGCAAAACACTCTCTGACATAAATCACAGCAGGATCCTCTAAGACCCACCTCCCAGAGTATTGGAAATAAAAGCAAAAATAAACAAATGGGACCTAATTAAACTTAAAAGCTTTTGCACAACAAAGGAAACTATAAGCAAGGTGAAAAGACAGCCTTCAGAATGGGAGAAAATAATAGCAAATGAAGCAACTGACAAAGAAGTAATCTCAAAATATACAAGCAACTCTTGTAGCTCAATTCCAGAAAAATAGATGACCCAATTAAAAAAATGGGCCAAAGAACGAAACAGACATTTCTCCAAAGAAGACATACAGATGGCTAACAAACACTTGAAAAGATGCTCAGCATCACTCATTATCAGAAAAAATGCAAATCAGAACCATAATGAGGTACCATTTCACGCCAGTCAGAATGGCTGCTATCCAAAAGTCTACAAGCAATAAATGCTGGAGAGGGTGTGGAGAAAAGGGAACCCTCTTACACTGCTGGTGGGTACAGCCCACTATGGAGAACAGTGTGGAGATTTCTTAAAAAACTAGAAATAGAGCTGCCAGATGACCCAGCAATCCCACTTCTGGGCATACACACAGAGGAAACCAGAATGGAAAGAGATGCATGTACCCCAATGTTCATCACAACACTGTTTATAATAGCCAGGACATGGAAGCAACCTAGATGTCTATCAGCAGGCGAATCCATTAGAAAGCTGTGGTACATATACACAATGGAAAATTACTCAGGCATTTAAAAGAATACATTTGAATCAGTTCTAATGAGGTGGATGAAACTGGAGCCTATTATACAGAGTGAAGTAAGCCAGAAAGAAAAACACCAATACAGTATACTAACACATACATATGGAATTTAGAAAGATGGTACCAATAACCCTGTATGTGAGACAGCAAAAGAGACACAGAACAATCTTTGGACTCTGTGGGAGAGGACGAAGGTGGGATGGTTTGGGAGAATGGCATTGAAACATGTATATTAACATATGTGAAACAAATCGCCAGTCCAGGTTTGATGCATGATACAGGATGCTTGGGGCTGGTGCACTGGGAAGACCCAGAGGGATGGGATGGGGAGGGAGGTGGGAGGGGGTTCAGGATGGGGAACACGTGTACACCCATGGCAGATTCATGTCAATGTATGGCAAAACCAATACAATGTTGTAAAGTAATTAGCCTCCAAGTAAAATAAATAAATTAAAAAAACCCCACAAATATTATGTAATAATGCATATACATGGAATCTAGCCTGGAGTAGGAAATGGCAACCCACTCCAGTATTTTTGCCAGGAAAATTCCATGTACAGAGGAACCTGGCAGCCTATAGTCCATAGGGTTGCAAAGAGTCAGACATGACTGAACACAGACACACACATACACACATGGAATCTAGAAAGGTTGTGCTGATGAACTTATTTGCAGGGCAGCAATGAGAATGCAGGCATAGAGAACAGTCTGATGAACACAATGAGGGAAAGAGAGCGTGGGATGAATTGAGAGAAGAGCATTGAAACATGCACATTACCGTATGTGAAAGACATAGCCAATGGGAATTTGTTATATGATGCGGGGAACTCAAATCCAGTGCTCTGTGACAACCTAGAGGGGGTGGGATGGTGTGAGAGGTGGGAGGAAGGTTCAAGAGGGAGGGAGACACATGTTGATATATGGCAGAAACTAACACAATAGTGTAAAACAGTTATCCTCCAATTAAAAATAAATTTAAAAAGAAAGGATACAGGGATCATAATACTGATATCAGTGTTATATGATGTAAATAAAGCAACTTTGAGAACAGAAAGAAATAAAATAAAAATGGAATCTAATCCTTTCACAGGCTGGCCTGAGTTTTCCCTTTGAGCTAAAATATGTACTTCCGTAGAACTGTACAAAAAAAGGTCTTCATGACTCAGATAACCATGATGGTGTGGTCACTCACCTAGAGCCAGAATCCTGGAGTGTGAAGTCAAGTGGGTTTTAGTAAGCATCACTATGAGCAAACCTAGTGGAGGTGATGGAATTCTAGTTGACTCATTGGAAAAGACCCTCATGCTGGGAAAGACTGAGGGCAAGAGGATAATGTGGTAGCAGAGGATGAAATGTTTGGATAGCATCGCTGACTCAGTGGACATGAGTTAGTGCAAACTCCAGGAGATAGTGAAGTACAGGGAAGTCTGGTGTGGTGCAGTCCATGAGGTTCCGAAAAGTTGGACACAGTTGAACAACAGCAACAAAAGTTCTTGCATGGCAGGTGCCATGGACTGAATTATATCTCTCCATATGTTAAAACTTGACCCCACAGTGTGGCTGTATTAGAAGGTGGGATCTTTAAGGGTAATTAAGGTTAAGTGAGGTCATAAGTGTGGGGCCCTGATCCAACAGGGTACGTGGCTTTTCTCCGTCCTGTGAGGACACAGCAAGAAGGCACTGTTTACATACCAAGACATCTCTCACCAGGAACCAAGATGACTGGTACCTTGATTTGTGAGTTTTAGCCTCCATAACTGTGAGAAAATAAATTTGTGTTACGTTAACTACTCAGCCTATGGTATATTATTATGGCAGCTGGAGCAGATTAATACACTAGGTCCCAAGTAAGCTTCAGTTCAGTTCAGTTGCTCAGTCATGTCCGACTCTTCAGTTAAGCTCAAATTTTCAGTTTTGACCACTCATGACCAATACTCATGTCCTTGTGCCCTTTCTTGCCACTGTCCAGAATTCTCGCCACTTCCCTCATTAGGATTCTCCTCATCTTCTAAGAGCTTTCCTATCT
This sequence comes from Nanger dama, assembly GCA_917880005.1. NCBI lineage: Eukaryota > Metazoa > Chordata > Mammalia > Artiodactyla > Bovidae > Nanger > Nanger dama. The sequence continues at coordinate 39,964,975 of CAKJTW010000009.1, read as the reverse complement.
GTTCTGACACTCACAGAAGCAGTATTAGTAACATTTACTTTTTGAAAGCTAGATACTTGTATTAGAGTAATTATAGCATCTTATTTTCACATTTTCCTTCCAGGGTTTCCCTAGTGGTTCAGACAGTAAAGAATCTGCCTGAAGTGCAGGAGACCCTGGTTTGATCTCTGGATCAGAAACATTCCCTGGTGAAGGGAATGGCTACCACTTCACTGCCTGGAGAATCCCACGGACAGGGGAATGTGGCAGGCTATATATAGTCCACGGGGTTACAAAGAATCAGACACGACTGATCGACTTAACATTGAACATCGTATCTTCACATTTTTCTGCCTTAAGAGTAATCTTTTTAATCTGAGACAACCTCGATTTTATTCTTCTGCTTCCAGGGCTAAGTCCTCTGTTTTGATAATAAGAAATACTGTTGAATGAGTTAATCGATTGTTGAGTGAATGAGAAATATACATACTGATGCATTTCCCTAAACTACTGGTACTAAACATGAACTAATTTAGTTCCCTGGAGTATATTTTCTTTTTATGCTACCTACTTACTAATTTATTCAACAATTATTTATTAAATAATAACTATCTTGTACCATTAGCTTTATTCTCTTCAGGGTGGTGAGGAGGCTGGTGAATTGAAAAAAAGGCAAAATATTTGCCCCATAAATAGTTAGGCTTTTGGTTTTTAAATACTGTGTCTAGATTATCAAGGGAACTATCCATTCTTAGTATAACACCTTCCAATAAGGACTTAATGTGTCACTTCTATGGGTCTCAGAGAATAACAGTGACTTTATATAAAACAGTTGAAAATTTTCCTCTTTAATAGCCAAGATCTTCAGTTATCTTATGGAAAAACTGAAACTCATAATCTTAGCTACCATAATAAAAGAAATTTAGAGTTCGAAAGGAGTATTTTCAGTGGCAACAATAATTATCAAAATTATTCTGGCTAAAGGTAAAATATAATCTTAATATTCACAGCCTCCTAATAATGCAGGCATCGTAATTTCATGTTTTTAAAGGGCTAAAAGGAAATAATCATAAAATATTTTAGTACTCTTTCCAAAATTTTAACCCAGTGTAAACTGTGCTCTCATTCTCTAATCTAATATTATGAATAATAACTTTAGTTATATCTTCCTGTCTTTGTTCTAACGAAATTTGTGACTCAACAGCAATACCTTCAAGGTTAAGTTCTTTTATTATCAATATTTAGATGAATTTATCAAATCTTACAATATAAAAAATTAGAATTTGAGGAAGCCATAGCAATAACTTAATCTAAATACTTTATTGTGGCAAAATTGTTTCTGGTAAGTGTTTATATACCAGGGGACACATAGATAGCTCATGGCACAAAACAGGCTTTACTTCAAACTTTCAATAATATTGTATAAGAAGGCTTTACTAATACTCAATTGTAATAATTTTTCAAGTTGAGTGAGAGCCAAGTGAAATCATAGAAAGAATGCAGGATTTGAGTTTAGCAGCCCAGGATTTAGGGAGTCTGTGTGAATCTTTTGCTGTCTGAGACTGAGTAACTGGCTTATTTTATCCTCTGCATCACCACAGTAAAGTAATAACAACAATTCTCATTTGACTGTAATAAAGTTTGACATCAAATAGGGCTTTCGTTTGCTCACCATTGTATTGCCAGAGCCTGGCATGAAGCCTAGCATATAGCACACATTTAAAAACGATTGTCTGAGTGAATAATAAAGAATGAAGAAATGTGTGAATTAAGGGAAGTGTTTGGAAACAGAGGGTCTGTGATTTTTTGTTTATAGTCATGTAAACTAGAAAGCTGTTGGTTGAATCATTATGTAATAAATCTCTTACATTGATCACTTATGTTATTTTGGTATTTAATCCAGTGATCCCCCAATTTTTGGCACCAGGGATGGGTATCATGAACAACAATGGTTTCAGGATGATTCAAGCACATTGCACTTATTATGCACTTTATTTCTATTATTATTACATCAGCTCCACCTCATATCATCAGCCATTAGATTTCAGAGGTTGGGGGCCCTTGATTTAATCTGTTGTAACTAATTTCTGAAAGTGATGGATTTTGCTAAGTATCTTCAGTCTTGCTCACTATCCTTCATTAGACTCACCCTCTGAAATAGCATGTTTTCCCACCTCTGGATTCAGCCTTGGGCTGTACCCCTAGGCCTTCCTATTTCTTTCCAAAGATAGTTATATACATCCAGCCCATTTTGGCACCTGTCTCCAATCTTCATTCCATTTGCTCTCTCTCCATTGCTGAGATCCCGGAATCACAAAGAGCTGGACACGACTGAGCGACTAAATAACAATATTGCTCAGATCAGGTTTAGTCTGGATGGAGCACTGGTGATGAGAAAGGATGGTGTGGTTGACCTTTCTGTTTTTCCTTCCAGTACTCCAGGAGTTCCCTCCCCACATCTGCTAATTTCAGCCCCACCCCCTATCCTAGGGTCAGGAGCTAGAGTAGGAAGGAGTGTTGAGAAGGTAGAAAGGGTTTTGTTCACCTTGCATAGTTATCATCTAGCACTGCTGTTTCCTGAGTATAGCAAATGCTAAGTTTACTTTTCTCTTGTGAGAAAATTTAATGGATTTTCATTCTGCTAGAGTTCTCCAGAGTCAATTTCCTGTCACTCATAGCTCCCTATCTTCCTCCTTCTCCTGCTCCTGGGTATCTTTGACCATCTGGATGGTCCTCTTGTGAGAAAGTGAAAGTGAAAGTCGCTCAGTCGTGTCTGACTCTTTGCAACCCCATGGACTGGAATTCTCCAGGCCAGAAAACTGAAGTGGGTAGCCTTCCTCTTCTCCAGGGGCTTTTCCCAATCCAGGGATCGAACCCAGGTCTTCCACATTGCAGATGGATTCTTAACCAACTGAGCCACAAGGGAAGCCCAAGAACGCTGGAGTGTGTAGCCTAGCCCTTCACCAGTGTATCTTCCCAACCCAGGAATCAACCTGGGGTCTCCTGCATTACAGGTGGATTCTTTACCAACTGAACTATCAGGGAAGCCCTTCTTGGGAGAACTTGCTAATAAGAAAACTAAAATCAGCTCCCTTCCATGGGGTCCCCATCTGAATCACTAGTGGATTTTATTAGTTTCCTAGAGCTTCCATAGCAGGGCCTCATGGGCTGGGTGGTTCAACAATAGGAATTCATTTTGTCACAATTTTGGAGGCTAGAAGCCCCATATCAAGGTGTGGCAGGTTTGGTTTCTTCTGAGGCCTCTCTCTTTGGCTTGTAGATGACCATCTTCTTCAGACTCATGTAAGCCTCTTTCTGTATTTCTGTGTCCAATTCTCCTCTTCTTATAAGGACTTAGTCTTATTTGATTTATTTTATTTTTTAAATTTTATTGGAGTATAACTGATTTACAATTTTGTGTTAGTTTCAGGTGTATAGCACAATGATTTGGTTATTTGTTGTTGAATTGTTAGGTTCAGTTATACATATATTCATATCTGTTGAATATATTCAAAATAAAAAATATAAGTAAAGGAAGAAAATAATATCAAATGGCACATCTTATATTTTTCAAAACTGCCTGAAACTGAAGTGAACTGAAGTCAGTTAAATTTAGCTATGTAGTTCTAGTTATACAATAGTATTGCTTATCCTTATAGGTATATTTGCATTTATGTGATCAATATAAGCTCCTTACTTATCAGGTGAAATATAAATTGAGTGTAGGTTTTGTCTTGAGATGTTTGTGTTAATACATTATGGGATTAGGAGTTTAGGGTTGACATATACACACACTATATATATATACATAAAATAGATAACCAACAAGGACCTACTGTGTAGCACAGGGAGCTATGCTCAACACTTTATACAACCTACATGGAAAAATAGTCTGATAAGGAATAAATACATGTATATGTGTAACTGAATCACTTTGCTATATACCTGAAATTAACAAAACACTGTAAATCAGCTATGCTGCTGCTGCTGCTGCTAAGTCGCTTTAGTTGTGTCTGACTTTGTATGACCCCATAGACTGCAGCCTACCACGCTCCTCCATCCATGGGATTTTCCAGGCAAGAATAGTGGAAGGAGGTGCCATTGCCTTCTCTGGTAAATCAGCTATACTCAATGCAAAACAAAACTTTAAAAAAATGCACATATATATATATATATATATATGTTAGATTAAACTTTAGAGTTTCCACTTGTAACAGCTTTCTTAGAACATCTGTGAGTGATGATGAAGTACTACAGCAATTAGTTTGTAATTCTTGTGATCTAAGACAAAGATCAATATCAAGAGGTTGGTGTCATGTCTCCATAGACTGACTCTCCTTAAACATTTGTACTTAACTTTGTCATCTAGATATACACTACTCATGTAGAGTTCTGGGGATTTTCAGGTCTGGATGAACCACTGAATTGATTTCAAATTGCCAGGAGGAACATGTAATCGTTTTTATGTTTTATTTCCTATCAAAAATTCAATAGGCAGTAAGAAAAGACTTTTATGTTTACTTGTCAAGCTGAGAAAAATTAGCACTTTAGAGTTACAAGTCAACTGAAATCTTAGTCAGAATTTCTTGCAAGCACCTCCAATGAAAAACAAGTGACATTACATATAAATAACCAAGGCAACTCAAACAGTAAGTTACTATGAAAAAAAAAATCTCAAAATGAAGCTGTGAGAAAAAAAAATTACACAGTTGTTTTAATATGCTGTTAGGTATTTGGAAACTTACATGTGGATTAAAATTAGGGAAATAACAGCAAAATTAAATTTAAAATGTGTCTTTTTGTTGAAACATTGATGTAATTCTGTTCTTTGCTTCCAAATATATAGGGGCATCTTTTCTACTACCTACATAAAGAAGTTACTGTACATAGTGCAATGACTAATACTTCTCAATTTGACTACAAATTACTTCAGTTGATTTGCTAAGGGGAATTAGGGAAATACATTTTGAATTTCTTATTTAAATGCATTTTTATCAATGATATAATCACACTAGTTGTTTGTGCTTTTGATTTGAGTTTTTCTTTTCTGAGGTTTGATTAAGGAGAAGATTTAATGCTTAATTATCTTTCAAAATATTTGTGCTATTAAATTTAGGAAGTTTCAAAGGGGTTCTGTTTGCCTTACAGTAAGTCTCAAGCAAAGACCCTTCACAGATTATAGGTAGATAGTCATTTGTCTAGTAAAAGTGTTAGATTTTGGTGTGTTAATTTTTAGTATTTGTATATCTTTTGAGGAAGGAGGGTCAGTGACATACCTTATTTTTATGGTGTGAATTATAATTGTATTAGTGATACTTTGTGACTTACTGCTGTGTTTTCATTGTGCTCGGTTTTAAAATGGTCATGCAGTTGAAACAATTTGTACAGATAATAGTTTGAATATATTGAAGCTTGTGAATTATTTACTTGAAAAATAGAGTGGACTAAGGGTTTTTTCCCCTAGTATCAAGAAGATGTACGAGTTATAAGTAATATTTTTCAGAACTGTATATTCCAAAGAGGGTATGTTTGTATATTGGAGGGGAACAAAAGGTTAAGAAAGCTGAACCATTGAAAATTCTTCTTTTATTTTTATAAAACATATATATTTTAACAATGTCTGTTGTTTAGGTACTTCCTCATGTTTCATTTATTATTAGAAATTTATCTGTATCAGTTAAAAAGGGTAGGAAAAATCAAACTTTGAATATTGACACAAGATTTTGAATATTTTGGTGAAAAAAACAATAAAAGAGAATACTTTTAAATAGCCAGGGGAATATAGTGCCTTTTTGAAGATATGGGCTTTTAAAGCTCTATATTCAGAAAGTGTTGATCTGTCCTACTCATTTAAAATCCACAATGTACTTTTAGCAACGAGCTTTGAAATATTTTCTTCTTTATTGCAAACTTCCAAACTTTGCTGGTCCTATTTCACAATCTCCTTCCCCACTCTATGCTGGTGGCTTTGTAGCAGAAAGAAGACCATATGTTGTGAGGCTATTAATGTCTTCCTGTCAATATTCCACCAGAGCATCACACTTTGTTCTTTCCACTAGTGTAATTTTCAAGCCTGTCCGCTGTGCTGCTAACTAAACTGTTTATAACTCTACGCCTTAAATATTTTCATGATTTAAATATATCATTCAGTGAATAGAAAGCTCTATTATATTTATTTATTTAAAAAATTAAAAAGTTATTTGCTTGAATTTTATTGGAGTAGAGTTGATATTAAAAGATGTTTACTCCTTGGAAGGAAAGTTATGACCAACCTAGACAGCATATTAAAAAGTAGAGACATTACTTTGCCAACAAAGGTCCGTCTAGTCAAGGCTATGGTTTTCCCAGTAGTCATGTATGGATGTGAGAGTTGGACTGTGAAGAAAGCTGAGTGTTGAAGAATTGATGCTTTTGAATTGTGGTGTTGGAGAAGACTCTTGAAGAGTCCCTTGGACTGCAAGGAGATCCAACCAGTCCATTCTAAAGGATATCAGTCCTGGGTGTTCACTGGAAGGACTGATGCTGAAGCTGAAACTCCAATACCTTGGCCACCTCATGCAAAGAGTTGACTCATTGGAAAAGACCCTGATGCTGGGAGGGATTGGGAGCAGGAGAAGAAGGGGACGACAGAGAATGAGATGGCTGGATGGCATCACCAACTAGATGGACATGAGTTTGGGTTAACTGCGGGAGTTGGTGATGGATAGGGAGGTCTGGCGTGCTGGATAGGGAGGTCTGGCGTGCTGCGATTCATGGGTTTGCAAACAGTCAGACACGACTGAGTGACTGAACTGAACTGAACTGAGAGTTGATTTATAATGTTAGTTTCAGATGTGGAGAAAGGTGATTCAGGTTTACATATGCATATATTGTTCTTTTCTTTTTCAGATTCTTTCCCCATGTATTAATACATTATTATAGAATATCCAGTAGAATTCCCTATACTATACAATAGGTTGTTGATTATCCAACCTTATGTTTTATAGATAGTAGTGAGTGTATGCATATTAATCCCAAACTCCTAATTAATCTCTCCCCCACTACGATCCCGCTTTTGTAACCATAAGTTTATTTTCTATGCTGTGAATCTATTTCTGCTTTGTAAATTAGCTCATTTGTATAATTTTTATTAAGGTCTCATTTTAAACTTTGACTTTGCATGCTATTTGATATTATATAAATGTCTATCAAAACATATAATCTGGGATATAAACTTTGCTTTTGTGTTCTCACTTTTCAACTTCTCTTGAATTATTCTCCTTACTTTACATGTTAAACTACATGTTCCTAGAAGTTTTATATCAAAGATGTATATATATCACATTTATATTTATACTCATAGTGTATGTAATATTCTGTTGCTGTTGAGTTGCTCAATCATTTAATACTCTTTGCGACCCCATGGAGTGCACAACACCAGGCTTCCCTGTCCTTCACCATTTCCTGGAGCTTTCTCAAACTCATATCCATTCACTCAGTGATGCCATCCAACCATCTCATCCTCTGTCACTCTCTTCTATTCCTGCCTTCAATCTTTCCCAGCATCAGGGTCTTTTCTAATGAGTCGGCTCTTTTCATCAGGTGGCCAAAGTACTTGAGCTTCAGCTTAAGCATCAGTCCTTCAAATGAATATTCAGGATTCATCGCCTTTATGATAGGATTGGCTGATTTGATCTTCTTGCAGTCTAAGGGACTCTTAAGAGTGTTTTCCAACAAGACAGTTCAAAAGCATTAATTCTTCAACATTCAGCCCTTTTCATGGTCTAACTCTCACATTCATTCATGATTACTGGAAAACAATAGCTTTGACTAGATGGATCTTTGTCGGCAAAGTAATATCTCCGCTTTTTAATATGCTGTCTAGTTGGTCATAGTTTTTCTTCCAAGGATCAAGCAACTTATAATTTCATGGCTGCAGTCACCATCTTCAGTGATTTGGGAGCCTCCCCCAGAATAAAGTCTGTTACTGTTTCCATTGTTTCCCCATCTATTTGCCATGAAGTGATGGGACCGGATGCCATGATCTTTGTTTTTTGAATGTTGTGTTTTAAGCCCACTTTTTCATTTTCCTCTTTCATTTTCATCAAGAGGCCCTTTAGCTTCTCTTCACTTTCTCCCATTAGTGTGGTGTTATCTGAATATTTGAGGCTATTGATATTTCTCCGAGCAATCTTGATTCCAGCTTGTACTTTATCCAGCCTGGCATTTCACATAATGTACTCTGTATACAAGTTAAATAAGCAGGGTGACAATAGACAGCCTTTATGTATACCTTCCCCAATTTTGAACCAGTCTGCTGTTCCATGTCTAGTTCTGTTGCTTCTTGACCTGCATACTGATTTCTCAGGAGGCAGGCAAGGTGGTCAGGTACTCCAATCTCTTTGAGAATTTTCCATAGTTTGTTGTGATCCACACAGTCAAAGGCTTTAGTGTATTCCATGAAGCAGAAATAAATGTTTTTATACAATATTGTAAAGTAATTAACCTCCAATTAAAATAATAAATTTATATAAAAAAGAATTCTTTTTCTTTTTTTATGATCCAACAGATATTGTCAATTTGATCTCTGGTTCCTCTGCCTTTTCTAAATCCACCTTAAACATCTTGATGTTTTCATACTGTTGAAGCCTGACTTGGAGAATTTTGTGCATTACTTTGCTAGATGTGAAATAAGTGTAATTGTGAGTAGCTTGAACATTCTTTGGTGTTGTCTTTCTTTGGGATTAGAATGAAAACTGACCTTTTCCAGTCCTGTGGCCACTGCTGAGTTTTCCAAATTTGTTGGCATATTGAGTGCAGCACTTTCACAGCAGCATCTTTTAGGATTTTAAGTAGCACAGCTGGAATTCCATCATCTCCACTAGCTTTGTTCCTAGTGAGCTTCCTAAGGCCCACTTGACTTCACACTTCAACATGTCTGACTCTAGGTGAGTGATCACACCATCGTGGTTATCTGGGTCATGATTTTTAAATATAGTTCTTCTGTGTATTCTTGCCAGATCCTCTTAATTTAAATACACACACACACACACACACACACACACACACACACACACAAATATATATAGCATATGCCAGGCTTCCCAGGTGGTACTAGTGGTAAAGAACCTGCCTGCCAGTGCAGGAGACATAAGAGATGAGGGTTTCATCTCTAGGTTGTGAAGATTTTCTGGAGGAAGTCATGGCAACCCACCCCATTATTATTGCTTGGAGAATCCCATGAACAGTGGAGCCTGGCAGGCTACAGTCCATGAGGTCACAAAGAATCAGACACAACTGAAGTGACTTGGCACATAGTATATGCCTGTATACAAGATATATATTTCAATGCAAAATGAATTTTTTTTTCCTTTCAGGAAGAAAATGTAGTTTCCTATGTGGGTGCATTAAAGCAACTTTCAGCAGATTTTCAGAGTTGCTGGGTTGATGGAAAAATCACAAAATATATAAGTAGGAGAAGAGGAAAGGTGTTTTTTACTCTCTGCTTGAAGAGTGACAGAATAAAAGAATCCTTGAGCAATGTGTCAAATAACTCTTTTTCCGCCTTGTGAAAGAAAAGAGTCAGAAGCTGTAAAGAGGAGCCAGTCGAGAGTCTCACTTGCAAAACTGTGCCAGCCTACCTAAGATTTTTGTTCATTCTTAACACACTGAACATCTTGAAATATCTAAGAATATTGAGATGGGAACAGCAGTGTGATCTAAGATAAAATATCACTCTAATTATCAGTTTTGAAGTGGAACTTTAGTATTTTTTTTGGATGCCTATTAAGTGGTTCAAATTTTGAAATACTTCCAGCATTTTTGAAAACTCAAAGAAGGTGTGCATGTGAAAACTGGATCAATTAGTTGGACTCCATGAATCCTGTCTTACAGACTCACAAGTTGTGGCAATGCTATTATATGTTTGTTTCAAATATTCATCACTTCAGCCATCTGAAGAAATTCCATCTGGCCATAGGGTTTTTTTTTTTTTTTCTTTTTCTGAAACTCAGCAAGAAATGCATTATTACAAATGAATAGATTTTTACAAGAATGAAAGTGTTAGTCACTCAGTCATGTCCAACTCTTTGCAACCCATGGCCTAGCTCCCCAGACTCCTCTGTCCCTGGAATTCTCCAGGCAAGAATACTGGAGAGGGTTGCTATGCCCTCCTCCAGGGCATCTTCATGACCCAGGGATCAAGCCTGAGTCTCCCATACTGTAGGCAGATTCTTTACCATCTGAGCCTCCAGGGAAGTGCTTTACAAGAATGTTATTCCTTAAATATCCTCTTTCCCTATATCTCCTAAAAATTAGAAACACATTTAATTGCATGAAGCTTACCACTCAGGTAATCTAAGTCAACACATCCTCAGTGTCCTATACAAGGTACATGATCAATAAATATTTGTGCTTATGATGACAAATTCTGTACCTGGTAATGAGTTCTCACACAAAATGAGAATGTTAAATGAATTCAAATGAGCGGAGAATTTATAATGAACCGTAAGGGCTGAACACTCACATTTATAAAAATAGATCCACTTTCTTTCCTCCCAAGTTAGTCTAATGTTTATTTCACACCCCCATTTCACTGCAGTGGGAAAAACTTAATTTTGGCCAATTCCAGAATCTTCCACTCAGGATAGATATCTAAATTTTGCAAATAAAATGATTATGGCTTAACAAAATTCGACCAAATTGTGAATGTGCCTGCCTGAGCATATCTAGTGAGATATCAGTTGTCCCATTTGAATCTTGATCTTTGATTTTGAGGTTAATCCCAAGGTGTCCCTTGAGCTTGCCTGCCCAGTCCCTTTAGGTTTTGGTGGCTTCTTTACTTCTTCATCCTGGGGACACAGAATCATTCCACTATCTTCATGTTTTGTGAATGATACAGGATCAGTCTATCTAAATGTGTTCTCTAAAGACTCCTGCTTATGAGGACTCTTCCCATGGAAGATGCTCTGGTCTTCCATGCCCTTGGGTCTCATTCCTTAATAGCCAGTGATTCTGTCTTCCTGGGGAGGCAAGTTTTATAAACTTTTAATCTGGGACCCACATTCGCCTGTGCTGTTGTGAACCCCTTTTGTGAATCTCTTTTCCTGTCCTTCCCCATTCCCGCTTCCAGCTCACTTGTAGAATCTTTATGGCCTCCAAATCTTTTGTCTTTGCCTGCATATTCCTCTAAGGAGTTTGTTATTTCAAACGCCAAAATTGGAAAAAAAATATTAGCACTCCACCTTTCTCTGACTTCTACTCCTCGCATTCCTCATTTGAGCAAAAAAGCAGGAAACAGCTTAGTAGCCCTAATGGGAGAGTGGAGGGTGGTGAATTGGGAGGAATAAGAAATGGTCTTGCATGGTAGCTCAGACAGTAACGAATCTACCCAATGCAGGAGACTTGAGTTTGACCCCTGGGTTGGGAAGATCCCCCGCAGGAGGGCATGGCAACCCACTCCAATATTCTTGGCTGAAGTATCTCCATAGACAGAGGAGCCTGACGGGTTGCAGTCAGTCCACGGGGTCACAAAGAGTTGGACATGAATAAGTGACTAAGCATAGCACATGAAATGTTTAGAAATATTATATTGCTACATGAGCAATGAAACTAAACACTTCGGTAGACTGGCGTCATAAGATAAGACATCTAAACTACCTAATGGTGAAAGATAGATTACATTTATTATCAATAGACTTTATGGGTCACTGGTAGAATTAAAAATACTGTTATGTGATTAGAATCCCTTTTAAGGACAATATGAATTTATTTTTGATACAATAAATTACATGTTGTTCATATTGGAAGTCTCATCTGGTCCCATCACAAGTTTAAGTGAATGAGTAGAGCTATTATAAAAGAGAAACTAAAATGTTACTGGAAAAAAAAATGGTCCTACTGAGTTCTTATACCAGCCAATATTTTTTGACCTTAGTACAATAAAGAAGGTTATTTGTAACTCATTGTACAAGGGGAGCAGAGTTCACCCCGCGGGTGATGATCTCCTGAGAACACTGGAAGGAGCTCTCTGGACTCCTTTTTTAATAGGAATCTCTCTAGCTGCAAAAAGCTTACAGGAAGGCTGAGGCAGTGAAGAGCGCTACATGGCTTAGAGAGCTTAGCTGTGAATTCATTCTGCTATTCGGCTCATGGCACTTTGAAAAAGTCTGAAAATTATATGTAAAACCAGCTCTGTGTGTTTCAATACCTTTTTATACGAAGCAGGTCATTACTTGGAATTAATGATAAAATTTGGGCTTCCCTGTTGGCTCAGACAGTAAAGAATCTGCCTGCAATGCAGCAGACCCAGGTCCCATCCCTCAGTCAGGAAGATCCCCTGGAGGACGGCATGGTAACCCACTCCAATATTCATGCCTGGAGAATCCCATGGACAGAGGAGCCGGGCGGGCTACAGTCCGTGGGGTTGCACAAAGCTGGAAATGTCTGAAGCGACTGAATACATACACACGTATGCTTCCCTTCTGGTCGTAGCAGTGCTGGCTTTTCTCAGTGGCCGGCAGGGGGCAGCAGACAACAATGATAGTACGACCATGAACAAGTAAATGGAGTTTGGGGGCTAGAACTAATTCTTCAAGCGAATGAGAGCATTCACAAAACTGATATAAAGACAGCTTTGGAAGCCTGAGGAAAGAATGGCAGGTGGAACATAAAGGGCCTTGACTGCCTTGCTAACAATTTTTAGCTTCATTTGAAGAATCAGTAGAGGTTTATAAGCAAATGACATGATTGTGAACTGTCTGTGAAAATGATTTAGAAGAATCATTTTGAAAACAGCATGAAGGCTTCCCCACTCTGAAGAATCAAAAAGCAAGTATTTTATCTTAATTCTTTCTAGGTTTAGGGCTAGGTGCTTTACCGGCTTATCTACTTTAATAGTTATTACTTGAATAGCAAGAAAATTAAATCACTCCAGATCAGTCAAAGAGGAAGTGACAGCTTTTACTAGAGAACCATGGTGTCTCTTGTTAAATGCTGGGAACAAATTACAATACCTCCGTAATCCAAATCAGAATGCATGAAGTCCTGAACTAAGTACAGACTGTTAAAAAATAGAATTAACTGGACTTATTACAAAACTGAATGTAGTGAAGAAATATCTAGAATTACTCCAAAAGCTGTGAGTGTGTGTCATGGGCAGGTATCCCTGTTGGTGTCTGAGATAATAACTATGAATTATGAATACAAATTTGAGTGTGTACATGCCTGTGTGAGAGAGTGTGTGAGAGTGTGTGTGATTATGATTACAATGGGATATGTAAGTGGAAGTATCTAGTAGAACCTTGATAAAGTGAACCTGGAGGATATTCTTGGATGGAGAGAAAGATTTGTGGTTCATACATATGTAAGTTGTAGTTGGAAAGATCCACCGTGCATGCATGCAGTTATCCAAGGAGGGAGTGCGGAGAGATGTAACTTTTACTGGCACCAGAACTTTTAAGGCAGAGGTTCTTTCTCCTGGGCAAAAATCACGCTTTGGCTGCTCAGAAGAATACAGCCTTCCAAACTCTACTTCCAGGGATTCTGATCCGTATCCAGCAAGGAGGGTAACTAAAACGGTAGGGAAGAGCAGGGCAGTGTCAGTTCTGTATGTCAAGGGAATGCTCTCAGCAGTGTTGGAAATTTCAAACCGTTAAACTTTGGGGACGGAGGGTAACTGCTTCCTCCTGGGTGTTGCAGCCTGTTGGTTGGCTTTCTACACTGTAACACAGACCTCTTTCCTTCCAGCACTACCTATTTCCTCCCATTCTTTTAATTCAACAGCTACTGGAGGGCTTTCTTTCCCTTCTTAATTTTTCCCTTAAAAAATTATAGTTGATTTACAGTATCATGTTAGTTTGAGCTGTACAGCACAGTGATTCTACACACACACACACACACACACACACACACACACACACGCACATAGTCTTTTCAGATTCTTTTACCTTCTAGATTGTTGTATTAAATATAGTTCCCTGTGCCATGCAGTAGGTCCTTGTTGTTTCTCTGTTTTATGTCTGCTGCTGCTGCTAACACGTCAGTCGTGTCTGACTCTGTGCGACCCCAGAGACGGCAGCCCACCAGGCTCCCCCGTCCCTGGGATTCTCCAGGCAAGAACACTGGAGTGGCTTGCCGTTTCCTTCTCCAATGCATGAAAGTGAAAAGTGAAAGTGAAGTCGCTCAGTCGTGTCTGACTCCTAGCGACCCCATGGGCTGCAGCCTACCAGGCTCCTCCGTCCATGGGATTTTCCAGGCAAGAGTACTGGAGTTGGGTGCCATTGCCTTCTCCACTGTTTTATGTATAGTAGTGTGTAGATGTTTCTCCCAACCTTCTAATTTATCCTTCCCTTATCCCCTTTCCTAGGAGGGCTTTGGTTGGGGCTTGCTGCCAGTATTTGTTTCTGGACACAGACTTTCAACTTTGAAGTTTTCAAGAGAGAAAACAATGGAATTATAGCAAAAATCCGATCGAGTGTTGTACAAAATAAATACATACATGAGAGTGGACTCCCATTTACATCACCTCCATCGTTTCATCTCTGCAACATGGGTGCACTTGGTCCAGAGGCAGGCAGCAGCAGGAAGATCGGAAATGGCATGCATTTCAGACATCTTTGTATCCTCATATCACATGCGCTACCCGGAGATTATTTCTTCCTCAAAATATTTGTTTTGGCTTCAGTTGCGACGGTGCTGAGCATTGCTGCATGATATCATCCTCCAATCTACCTCCCTCTCCTACTTCGCAACACACCTGCAGCCTGTGGAAGTCACCCACAGGGATCAGAAGCACTGGCGTGGTCAGCAAGCAATCAGTAAATACTGTTCATAAATCTCTTAAGTCAAGCCTGAAGCAAACCCACACAGAACACCGGAAAATGAATTTAATTTTAAATCGAAGTAGGGATCAGGAAATATAGCTTGGGATTTGGGAATGATCAAGTGTAGGATTCAGTTAAGGGGTTTCATCTCTCCAGAAAGTATAAGGCAAACAGTCCGATGGCTGATCTATAGATCTTTGCTGTAGCTGGCATAATAAAATGACAGATCTGGTCAAGTATTGCTTTAATGGACATTGTAACGACTTGACTGAACTGTTTAATTTAAAACACAGGCAAGTCAATTTGGGGTTCAATGACAGATTTTTTTTGGATGGATTTAAAATTATTTTTGCATGAAATTGCTTTGTGATTCTAATAAGGATTGTTTTTTACTGAAATGATAGAATTGACATGAACTCTGGGATTTAGAATTCTTTTAGATGCTTCTATAGTTTTTCCTAATGGAATATAAATGTTGATAAAAGCAGCACATCCAAAAACATCAAGGTGTAATTTAAAAATTTATTTTTCCCATTTATTTTATACTACATGTAATCAACTGGATGCACAAAATTGATTGTGGCCAAGCAACTTATTGTAGGCAATCTGTTAAAAATATCTTTAAGGATCAGATTTAAAAATGAAGGGAAATCTAATCTATGCATATGTGAGCAGAGAGAATTCTTATTTTACAAAATGTCTACTCTGAATAAGTGGATATTGCTGAAATATATATGTATATATAATTGAAGATAACTTTATAAATATTTTTAAAAGATATAGTTTTATGAATATTTACTATTTTGCTCATTTGAATTTGGATTGTAAACCTAAAACTTACTGTTTGGGGTTTTTTATGTTTTATTATATTTTTTTAGGGCTTCCCAGGTGACACAGTGGTAAAGAATCTGTCTGCCCATGCAGGAGATGCAGGAAACGTGGGTTAAATCCCTGAGTTGGGAAGATCCCCTGGAAGAGGAAATGGCAACCCACTCCAATATTCTTGCCTGGAAAATTCTGTGGACAGAGGAGCTGGTGGGCTATAGTCCATGGGGTCACAAAGAGTCAGATATGATGGAACACACATGCAGGCATACTTTGCTAAAAAGAGAACTTGTATATTTTAAGAATGTTTTTATGAGTACATTTAATGTGCTGAAAATAAAAATTAAAAAATAAAGATCTTTATGTTCCAGTTAAGAAGTATTTCATATCTGCATTATGCTTCTAGTATGTTAAGGAGAGAAAAAAAAATCAGCACTGTATAAATCTTTAAGGAGCAGCAGGGGAATAAATAGAATAGTTCTTGCTTACAGAAGAGTGCAGTGGCAGATGCTTTGGACTCATAAATGAGATGTTTGAAAAGGGCACGAATAGGGCAGGAGAAAAAATACTTTGCTTAGCAACACACCTGTTTTTCTTCTTGTTATAGATTCTTGTGAGATAGATTTCTTCAATTAGGACTCGTCTCAGTCTTGCCTCTTTCTCTCCTTCTCTTTGAGCTTTCTAACACAAAGCTAAACACCAACATCAAAGGAATGTTGGATTTTGGAAATGTTAGTATAAAGCCAGTGAGGAGGGCACCTCTGTCAGATGTGTAACTCTTACCCAGAGGGGTGAATGTAACAAAAGTCTCACTGTAATCAGACTGACATAGCCCATTTACCTGCTTTTAAAATTATATACACTAAATATTACAAAATAGTTATGAACTATACTTATAAGAACAAGAAGTTTTGTTTTAATTTCTGGATAAAATTTGTTGCTTTTTCCCCAAATAGATACATCATTAGAGTTATGAGTTAGATGAAAAAAAAATTAATGTATGAGCTTTCAAAATAGTGTTTTTCTAAAATAAAAATTTAATTTCAAGATTTCTTCCAAATCTGAGACTCTTAGATGTGCAGGTCCCTTCCTTCTGTGACTACTTCAGTTTGCTTATTTGTTTTGAGGTTTTTTTTTTTTTTCACATCTAAGGTAGGAGATGAAGAGATTTGAACCCTGGGCTGGGAAGATCCACCGGAGAAAGAAATGTCTATCTAATCCAGTATTTTTGCCTGGAGAATTCCAGGGACAGAGGAGCCTGGTGAGCCCCATCCAAGGGGTCACAAAGAGTCAGACATGAACACACACACACACAAGGAAGTAGGTAATTACAGCCTCTGTGAATCTGAGAAACATTGGCTGGCTAGATGGAATCATTGCCTAGGAAAGATGAAGCAGGTTTGTGGTCAGGTGGGATCTGAAGCAGCAGTCAGAAAGAGATAATCCCTATGTCTTAATACATCAAGGCAGCAGGCATCCCTGAAGTGTCAGGAAAGTAAGCTTCAGTTTTCAAACTTCAGCTGCCAATGACAGCTTTTATTTCTCTGAAGGAGAAGAGTTTCTGACAATGCTATTCATAATTAACTTACTTATCTTCATATGCTTGAGAATAAAACAATGTACATCCTTTACACCAAAGGAACTGAAGAACATTTTGTTGCACATTTTTAGTAGGAATTACTAGAAATCCACACCTGGAGGGACAGTGTTAGTACAAGGTATATCCATTGCAAAAGCTGATGTGTGGGATTCCCTGGTGGTCCAGTGGTTAAGACTTCTTCTAGTGTAAGGGGTGTGGGTTCAATCCTTGATCAAGGAGCTGAAATCCCAAATGCCTCATGGCCAAAAATCCAAAACATAAAACTGAAGCAATGTTGTAACAAATTCAGGCTAATGTGTATCCTTGGCTTTCAGTGTGTTTTTTCCCCAGGTGTTTATGTGATTGATTTATATGTCAAAATTAAATTTCCAAGAACACACAGAGATTAAAAAAAAAACAACAACTTTCCAATCTTTGGGGAGTCATATGTCCTCGTAGTCAGTGTTTTTGTGCCTTAGACAGAAAATCTATTGAACAGTTTTTCCATAGCCCTAAGGAATGTGTCAGGCACCTCTGGGTCAGGTGTGCATACAGGTCTTGCTGCTTGCCCTGAGGAAGCTTTTGGTTTAGTGGGCGAAACAGAAATAAATGATCAATTATGATATACAATGATATATGGTGTGTCACTGTGTACATAAGGATGATAGTAGTCTATAAAAGGCAACGTGCAAGCCAGATTTGGTCTTCAGTAAAGATTCCTGAAGAATAAGATTACTTGACTGAAAGGTGAATCCATGTGTGCAGGCAAAGCCAGGGAAGATATTCCAAGTATAAAGAACAGCGCATGAAGTGTCTGGATGTAAGAATAGTCAGCAATGCTGTAGCTAGTTCAGAATGGCAAAAACAAAGAGCAAGGGATTCGGGGGGTGAGAGATAAGACTGCAGAGGCATCAGGAACCAAACCGAGAAAGTCCTGAAGGCTAAAGGTCTCCAGAGAGCAGTCTGACTGTACTTTTTGTTTATTTGTTTATGATACATTTTAAAATGTTTTTGTTGTTGTTCAACCACTAATTCATATCTGACTCTGTGACCCCCATGGACTGCAGCACACCAGGCTTCCCAGTCCTTCACTCTCTCCCGGAGTTTGATCAGACTCATGTCCTTTGAGTTGGTGATGCCATCCAACCATCTCATCTTCTGTCACCCCCTTCTCCTCCTACCCTCAATCTTTTCCAAACATCAGGGTCTTTTCCAACGAGTTGGCTCTTCACATCAGGTGGCCAAAGTATTGGAGCTTCAGCATCAGTCCTTCCAATGTGTATTCAGAGTTGATTTCCTTTAGGATTTACTGGTTTGATCTTCTTGCTGTCCAAGGGATTCTCAGAAGTCTTCTCTAACACCTCAATTCAAAAGCATCAATTCTTCAAAGTGTAGCCATCTTTGTGTTCCACCTCTCAGATCTGTACATGACTGAAAAATTTTTTTATTGAAGGATAATTGCTTTACAAAGTTGTATTCATTTCTGCTGTACAACAACATGAATCAGCCTTAAGCATATTACATATCCCCTCCCTCTCACCACTTCCATTCTACCCCTCTAGGTAATCACAGAGCTCTGAGCTGAGCTCCCTTTATTAGACAGCAGCTTCCCACTGGCTATCTAATTTACACGTGGTGGGGTATCTCTGTTAATGCTACTTTCTCAATTTGTCCTCCCCTTTCCTCCTTCCCCTACCCCACCATGTCCACAAGTCTTTTCTCCACATCTTTGCCTCTATTCCTATCCTGCAAATAGGTTCATCAGAACCATTTTTCTAAATTCCATATGTACTCATTAACATGTGATATTTGTTTTTCTAATTTACCTCACTCTGTTTAACAGGAAGTGAGTAAGTGACTTTGAAGTGGAAAGGTCGTAGATACAAAAACCAAAGACATTTCAAATGCAAATGTCCAAACTGAAGTCGCATCCTCTTTCCCAGTCTATTATCACAAAGTCTTCCATGTAATCAGCTCATGGCAGTTTTGTCCTTTCATTTGCCCACATCTTATCTTTGCTTCTTTCTCTCGTGGTCTACATCCAATATTAGGAAATCTCACTGGCTCAGCCTACAACCATTTCTCTTTTTATAAATTTCACTTTTATTGACGTATAGTTGATATGCAATGTTGTGCCAATCTCTGCTGTACAGCAGAGTGACTCAATTTTATACATATATAATTTTTTTCAACATTCTTTTCCTTTATGGATATAGCTCACTGTGCTGCCTCATAGGACCTTGCTATTTATCCATTCTAAATGTAACATTTGCATCTAATAGCTCAAACTCTCAGTTCATCCCTGTTTCCCCCTCCCTCTCCCCTTGGCAACCACAATCTGATCATAAACCTGGACAAAAGTATAATTCAGAAAGATACATGCACCTCTATGTTTGTAGCAGCCATACTCATGAGAGTCAAGACAGGGAAGCAATCTACATATCCACCAACAGATGAAAAGATAAAGAAGACATGGTACATGTACACAATGGGATACCATTTGCCCATAAAAAGGAATAAAAGAATGCATTTTTTTGTAACATAGATGCAACCAGACATTACATCTAAGTGAAGTTATTCAGAAAAGGTATGATATCATTTTTATGTGGAATTCAAGATACGACACAAATAAACCCTTCTATGAAAGAGAAAGGCTCACAGACATAGAGACCAAACACTACTCTTAATCTTCATAAGCTATAGCCCCAAAGCTTTCCTCTACCACCACATTCTTAGACATTGTAAAGAACTCCAAGTTCATTTTTTTCATCATTGACTTCTCCTACCACACTGACCTTGTGTTGCCCAATTCATTTCAATATTTAATTACTTCTTATCAGTTCCCGAAGAGGTGTGTTAAAAACTACCATTATAATTATGGATTTGCCTGGCTCTTTCCTTAGTTCTTTTAGCTTTATAAATCTTGAGGACACGCTATTAAATATGTGTGTGTATATATGTATATATAATATTTTAGTAGTATATTACCTTTATAAAATATCCCTATTTCTAGTATGACTTTTTCATTTAAAGGTACCTCATCTGTTATTGGGACTTTCCGGTTTGTGCTACTGTTAAAGAACCCGCTTGCCAATGCAGGAGACATAAGAGACACAGATTCAGTCACTGGTTTGGGAAGATCCCCTGGAGGAGGGCATGGCAACCCACTCTAATATTCTTGCCTGGAGAATCCCGTGGACAGAGGAGCCTGGCAGCTTACAGTCAAGAGGGTCACACAGAGTCGAGCAGGGCTGAAGTGACTTAGCATGGATACATCTGTTATTATACCAGCTTTCCTTTGTTATTTTTTCATAGTGTACCAATTTTTCTAGTTAGGAAGAAAACAGCAACAACACCACCTCTTAGATAGTTCAAGAAAGCTATTTAATAAGGGGAATTGGTTTCATAGGTTTTCGGTGTGTTTTACTCTTTTGTATCCAACTATTTGCGACCCCAGGGACTGTAGCTCACCAGGCTCCTCTGTCCATGGAGTTTTCTAGGCAAGAATACTGGGGTGGGTTGTCATTTCCTTCTTCAGTGTAGGTTGAGAGAGTTCATAGGCTAAAAGAAATACTGTAGTAATCCAGAAATGACAACTGTAGAAAGCAACTAAAATTCTTCTTAGCCTGGGAAACAAAAGAAAAAAGCTGAAATGAAAGGAAGAGCCCTGTAGAGATGCTGCTAAAACCCAGGGTTGGCGGGGGATGGGGCTGGTGGGTGACGGCGAACGTAGTGCCACTCAATGCAAGGAGGAGCACACAGAGGTACTGTGTCTCAGACCTGGGATACATTTCTCTTAGCTCCTTGTCCACTATGGGCTCCAATGTGGCTGGTTCTGTCCGTGGAAGCTGGTGGCTTTGACCTGTCACTCTGGGGACTATTGTTGGTGGTCACTTTTAATACAAACAAGAATATGGGAAGTCATCCCCTTTTGCCTTTCTTTGGCCTCACACATTCTCTCTAGCGATGCTTCCTGGCACAATAGAAATCCATCTAACGGTCTGGAAATGTAGTTTGCAGGATCCCAGGCCTGGGATTGTAGAGTATAAGTAGAGAGGGATATTTTTTTTAGAACTGAGAGGTGACAGGTAAGTAACCAGAAAATAGGATATATTCTTTTCTGCCTTTACTTTAACCTCTCTGTATTCTTACATTTTAAAAGTATCTCTTTTAAGCAGCATATAGCTGCATTAAAAAAAAAAAAAAAAGAAAAGAAACACCTGAGTCTGACAGTCTTTATTTTTGGCTGTTCTGGGTCTTTGTTGCTGTGTGGTGGGCTTTCTCTAATTGCGGTGAACAGGGATACTCTCTTGTTGCAGTTCACAGGCTTCTCATTGTGGTGGCTTCTCATTTTGAATAACACAGGCTCTAGGGCGAATGAGCTTCTGTAGTTGGGGTGGTGCACAGGCTCAGATGCCATGTGGCATGTAGAATATTCCTGGAGAAGGGATTAAACCCATGTTCTCCATGTTGGCAGGTGGATTTCTAACCACCAGAACACCAAGGAAGCCCCAGTTTTTGTTTATAAGTTAGAGAATTTGATTTATATTTAGTCTAGGTTATATGTGATTATTATTACATTAATTACTAACACATTTGGGTCTAGACCTACCACATCACTATTTGCTTTTTTGTTTATCCTGCTCTGTCTCTTTAGCTCTTCTTTACTGATATTCTGAATTAACTATACTTTTAAAGTTATTTGGCTTCCCAGGTGGTGCAGTGGTCAAGAATCCATTTGCCAATGCAGGAGACGCAGGGGACATGGTTCGATCCCTGGGTTGGGAAGATCTCCCGGAGAGGGAAATGGCAACCCATTCCAGTATTCTTGCCTGGGAACTTCCATGGTGGATTGGTGGGCTACAGTCTATGGGGTCTCAAAGAGTTGGATGGATGCTAGAGCATGTTTCTCCTTCAATCAGCTGGAAGTCATACATCCTTTCATTCTTTTAGTGACTCTTCCTTTTCCCACTTCTAGAAGGGGCATTAAGCAGCTCTAGTGTACCACTTCCCTGACAGCTCAGTTGGTATCAATGGGCTTCTCTGGTAGCTCAGTTGGTAAAGACTCTGCCTGCAATGCAGGAGACCCCAGTTTGATTCCTGAGTTGGGAAGACCCACTGGAGAAGAGGTTAAAGCATCTGCCTCCAATGTGGGAGACCCAGGTTCGATCCCTGGGTCGGGAAGATCCCCTGGAGAAGGAAATGGCAGTCCACTCCAGTATTCTTGCCTGGAAAATCCCATGGACGGAGAAGCCCTAGTAGGTTACAGTACACGGGGTCGCAAAGAGTCGGACACGACTGAATGACTTCACCTTCACCTTCACTGGAGAAGGGATAGGCCACCCACTCCAGTATTCTTGGGCTTCCCTTGTGGCTCAGCTGGTAAAGAATCCACCTGCAATGCAGGAGACCTGGGTTCGATCCTTGAGTTGGGAAGATCCCCTGGAGAAGGGAAAGGCTATTCACTTCAGTATTCTGGCCTAGAGAATTCCATGAACTGTATAGTCCATGGGGTTGAAAAGAGTCAGACATGACTGAGTGACTTTCACTTCACTTCACTTCACATACACCATTGGCTCTCAACTCCACAGTTTTTGTCCCTTTAGTCATCCGCGTCTATTGAAAGCTCCACTTAGTATTTCAGCCTTGCAGAAATCTCTTGCTAAATACATATAAACCCCCAAGGGAAAGTGTCTCTTGATTTTCTTTTTTAAAATCCTGCTTTTCTAGTTCTAGTCCTGAATTACCTAATCTATCACAACAGAAAGTAGAACCTTTTACAGTCAGTTCTCCCTAGAGAATAATACAAGCCAGACAGCATCATTGCTCACAGCTCACAATCTTTGGATGGGTCCTTATGTATTTAGAGGAAAAGTGTGAGGTCCAGTGGCCCCTCCCCTCCCCCATTACTCCTGTGACGTTATCACTTCGTACTCAGCTCACCAGTTTCTATGCTGCTTCTCGAACCTGGCACGCTTGTCCTCAACTCTGACCATTTACATTTTCTCTTCTTTTTGATGGAATAGGATGCTTCTCTATTTGATAGCTGCTTGTTTTACTCCTCCCTTTCCTCATATAACTTGCTGAAATCTTACTTTCCCAGTAAATATTATCTAGTGATCACAGGGAAGAATTAAACTCTGCAGGCATTATTTTCTTTTTGATTCATTTTCCTCCTTAGAAATGGCTACTTTATCATATATTTTATAATTTGCTATTATTACTACTTTCTGTTTTCTTTCATTAGAGTGTACATTCCAATACGACAATGAAATTTTAAATTATTATCGTTCACCATGTAGCTCCAGTATCTGGAATAGTGCCAGGCACACGGTGGATGCTTAATGAATGTGTTTTGAATGGTGGGACGAGTAATGTGGTTATCAGTACGAGTCTGGGGTTTAGATTTGAAAACTATTAAGCAACATTGATTAATTACATGTTGATGACAATTTTGAGGAGCCCAGGAGGATAAGAAGTTTTCTGACCCTGGGAACCACCTCTTTCCTTTGAACAAAGAGGCTCCTTGTTTACCAGGTGGCATTTAATGTCTTTTTCTTCTCTGGCTCCATTTGACTTTGTGGATATCTCATCTCACTGTTTACCCCAAAGGCAATAACTATATTAATGATGCTCTCCAGGATGTTGCCAATGATGTCAAAGGCCAATGTACATCCTGTGGGCTATGTTCCCTGTATCTATTGAATTCAGGTAGAATTTCCTTAGTGTCAATTAAATGACAGAAATGATAACTGCTACTGATGTTAAAAGGAGGAAAAGCTTTCCATAGTTGAGTGCTTGAGAAAGGCTGTAGAAAAGAAGTAGTCTTTCATATGCTCACTAACATTTGAGTAGGACGTGGCTATTTAAAAGATGTCTTTCAGGGCAGATAGGCCATGGAACGAGCATATTGTGGAGGTAGACATGGGGTACGTAGAATGGATTTTGGAAGAACATCGAGGAGTTGGGGTGGGGCAGAGGATGAACAGAGATGTAGAAATGCAAATCTTTCAGTTGTTTTCAAGAAAGGAGAATGTATCCATTTAACGTGAACATAATTTACAACAATGCAGAATGTTTATTTAAAATCAGTGGAAAATGAAGCTGGAGAAAAGATAATAGAGACACGGTTAATTCAGTTCCCTTCAATATCCAGGCAGTTTTGAAAAAATATAGGATGTGCCTTTTGATTTCATTTTCTTATTTTTTATTCTTCACATTAGATTAATATGTCATTTAGAAAAGAGATTCAGTTTTAGTTCTTTGACTTTGATGTTCTCTATAGAGTCTTTTTGTAAGAAAGGAAACAAATAGGGATGAACATTCTGGAGAAATGTGGGTCTGCAGATCCTGGGTCACAAACCATTTGGTGTATTTAAAAACAAACAAACAAAAAAAAAGAGTGAAAAATAAAAAGCAGACTATGCAGAGACGAGAGTCAATTGAAAAGTAAAAATGTCTCATGAACTATTAACTGTCTCTGGAGTATTAATGGAGATCAGTTTGGCTTTCTGAACGATCATATCAGTCAGACCAGCCAGACTCACTAACCTGGCTCTGGCCAGGGTCTCTGGGTTTTGGGTTTGGAGCTTTCTCAGGTAACTTAATGTAGTAAGAGGCACCCAATGACTGACTTTGCCTCTTACATGTCAACAACCTTGGGCAAGTCCACTGACCTCTTTATATTTCGGTTTTCTCATGTAAAATATCAAAGTATTGAAGCACATGTTTTCTAGGATCCCTTTTACTCTCACACTATCTCCTTCCTCAGGAGACTGTCCCTGGAACCTGTCCCTGATCCGGGCCTTGGCTGCCTGCTCCAGAGGATGCCCGGGAAAGACTCAGGACTGTTTTACTACCAGCCCAGGGTTTACAGGAGGACTTCCTTCCTGAAACAAGTCAACTTGATGCACCTGTATGCACTTCTAGGAAGAAAACTAAGCTAAGATACTGATCCTATAAAGTGCCATTGCAGGTCCTCTTCAACTGGGTGTTACAGTTGAGGGAAAAATGTGTTATTTAAGCAAGTTTCTGCTGCCACATATTCTTCTATTGCCCAAGGAAAGATGAAGAACTGGGCTAGTCCCTGCCTTACTTAGCAGGGAGGGAGAAGGTCTGTCTGCTTTGTGGAAACACGTGTCTGGATTTAGTGTCCACAATTATTCTGGTGTCTGTAAATGCAGACTCTTTCCCTTCAAGCTGTTTCCGATTTCACTGTGGACTGCTATTTATATGAAGCGACAAAGACAAAACTCAGCAGGACTGAAGCTTTTCATGAATTTACCATTTTATTGAGTGCCTTAGACTAGAGTTGTTAGTTATATAACAATGTCCACTAATGCATTTTTAGGTAATTGGTTTGCATGAGGGTCTATATTGTTTATCAATATAGAGTAAATAATTTACATTTATGGGTTTTGTTTGTTTGCATGAAGGAGCTTGGTGAAGTAGAGAAAGCATAGACTTTTGCGACTGACTTGGCTTCAAATTTTACCTCCTCCACTTTCTAACTGTATGGCTTAAAAATTGTTGCAAAGCCACCCTAAGACTTGATTTTCTATTAAATGGGTGTAATCAAACCCAACACAAAGTTGCTCTGCAGACAAATGATGAAAGTCAAGTTCACAGCATAGTTTCTGAGACAGAGTAGATTCTAAAAAATAATTGTAAAACGAATGAAGTTTGTTCTCTTCCTCTTTTGTTTATTCCCCGACCTTTATAGTTGCTGAAACTTGTGAAAAATAATATATTACAGCAGTAGCAGGTATGAACGATCAAAACAAAATCCTTTCCTTCAAGGGAATCCCACATGATCAAAGTGAGGTAAAGAGAGGTGTTGTCCTTGAAAAGATAACAAGCGTGCTTTCTAAGTGTCTTTATTTTTTTTTTATCAGTGTTTATATACACTCTCCCTTATGTGAATGCAGGATGAAACATGTGCCAAGGCAAATTTGATAATCTGAGATTAAGAATAAATAGGAGGAAAACCTTTGAACTTAATTGTCTTAATCTAATATTAAAGACTTAATAGATATGAGAAAACTGAGTAATAAAGTTTAACTACCAAGAAGTGACCCTTCAAAAGAGACTGAGCCAAACCTGATTTTGAGTGTTTGAGTGTCTCTTGCAGAGGCAAGGGTCAGCAGTGGCCTGCAGCAGGACAGGGGCTCTGGCCACAGCAGACCTGGGAGGTGCGGCATGTGGCCTAAGCCCTCTTGGAGGAGGTCACCATTAACCCCACTGAGCAGACCACCCACAAACTGGAGAACAATTATACCAAAGAAGTTCTCGCACTGTTGCCAAAGCTTTAGGGCTCACAACAGATTTCCCAACGTGGGGATCTGGCAAAGGGATTGAGAACCCCAAGGGAATTTGACTTTGAAGGCCAGTGGGATTTGATTACAGAACTTCCACAGGACTGGGAAAACAGAGACTCTGGAAGGCACAAATGAAACTTTGTGTGCACCAGGACCCAGGAGAAAAGAGCAGTGATCCCTCAAGAGACTGAGCAACACTCACCTGTGGGTGTCCAGGAGTCTCCACCAGAGGCATGGGTTGACAGTGGCCTAACACAGGGTCAGGGCACTGACTGCAACAGTCCTGGGAGCAGCAGCTTGCAGGCATAAGTCCTTTTGAAGGAGGTTTCCATGACCACCATTACCCTTCGATTTGGACCTCAGGCCAAACTACAGGGAGGGAACACAGTTCAGTTCAGTTCAGTCGCTCAGTCGTGTCCGACTCTTCACGACCCCATGAATCGCAGCATGCCAGGCCTCCCTGTCTATCACCATCTCCCAGAGTTCACTCAGACTCATGTTCATCGAGTCAGTGATGCCATCCAGCTATCTCATCCTCGGTCGTCCCCTTCTCCTGCCCCCAATCCTTCCCAGCACCAGTCTTTTCCAATGAGTCAACTCTTCGCATGAGGTGGCCAAAGTACTGGAGTTTCAGCTTTAGCATCATCCCTTCCAAAGAACACCAGAACTGATCTCCTTTAGAATGGACTGGGTGGATCTCCTTGCAGTCCAAGGGACTCTCAAGAGTCTTCTCCAACACCACAGTTCAAAAGCATCAATTCTTCCGGTGCTCAGCCTTCTTCACAGTCCAACTCTCACATCCATACATGACCACAGGAAAAACCATAGCCTTGACTAGACAGACCTTAGTTGGCAAAGTAATGTCTCTGCTTTTGAATATACTATCTAGGTTGGTCATAACTTTTCTTCCAAGGACTAAGCATCTTTTAATTTCTGGCTGCAGTCACCATCTGCAGTGATTTTGGAGCCCCCAAAATAAAGTCTGACACTGTTTCCAAGGTTTCTCCATCTATTTCCCATGAAGTGATGGGACCGGATGCCATGATCTTTGTTTTCTGAATGTTGAGCTTTAAACCAACTTTTTTGCTTTCTTCTTTCATTTTCATCAAGAGGCTCTTTAGTTCTTCACTTTCTGCCATAAGGGTGGTGTCATCTGCATATCTGAGGTTATTGATATTTCTCCCGGCAATCTTGATTCCAGCTTGTGTTTCTTCTAGTCCATCATTTCTCGTGATGTACACTGCATGTAAGTTAAATAAACAGCGTGACAGTATACAGCTTTGACGTACTCCTTTTCCTATTTGGAACCAGTCTGTTGTTCCATGTCCAGTTCTGACTGTTGCTTCCTGACCTGCATACAGAGCACAGGCGGCAGCGAGCCGGCGCACTGAGTGCGGCGGAGAGGAACTATCCCACGTCCGAGGTCAGGGGCAGCAGCCAAGAGTGCCAGGCTCCAACAGCGCAGGAATGCAGAGAGGAGCTACCCTGCATCTGCCAGGAGGAACTACCCCACGCCTGAGGTGCAGGAGGGCCTAGAGGAGCTATCCAATATTGAAGGTCAGGAACGGCGGTGGTAAGGGGATACCCCTCGTCAAAAGTAAGGAGCAGTGGCTGTGCTTTGCTGGAGCAGCCATGAAGAGATACTCCACGCCCAAGGTAAGAGAAACCCAAATAGACTGGTAGGTGTTGCAAGAGGGCATCAGAGGGAAGACACACTGAAACCATACTAACAGAAAACTAGTCAACCTAATCACACTAGGACCACAGCCTTGTCTAACTCAGTGAAACCAAGCCATGCCTGTGGGGCAACCCAAGATGGGCGGGTCATGGTGGAGAGGTCTGACAGAATGTGGTCCACTGGAGAAGGGAATGGCAAGCCACTTCCAGTATTCTTGCCTTGAGAACCCCATGAACAGGATAAAAAGGCAAAATTATAGGATACCAAAAGAAGAACTACCCAGGTTATTAGGTGCCCAATATGCTACTGGAGATCAGTGGAGAAATAACTCCAGAAAAAATGAAGTGATGGAGCCAAAGCAAAACAGTACCCAGCTGTGGCTGTGACTGGTGATAGAAACAAAATCCGATACTGTAAAGAGCAATATTGCATAGGAACCTGCAATGTCAGGTCCATGAATCAAGGCAAATTGGAAGTGGTCAAACTAGATGGCAAGGGTGAACATCAACATTCTAGGAATCAGCGAGCTAAAATGGACTGGAATGGGTGAATGTAACTCAGATGACCATTATATCTACTACTGCGGGCAGGATTCCCTCAGAAGAAATGGAGTAGCCATCATGGTCAACAAAAGAGTCTGAAATCCAGTACTTGGATGCAACCTCAAAAACAACAGAATGATCTCTGTTCATCTCCAAGGCAAACCATTCAATATCACAGTAATCCAAGTCTATGCCCCAACCAGTAACACTGAAGAAGCTGAAGTTGAATGGTTTTATGAAGACCTACAAAACCTTTTTAGAACTAACACCCCCAAAAGATGTCCTTTTCATGATAAGGGACCGGAATGCTAAAGCAGGAAGTCAAGAAACCTGGAGCAACAGGCAAATTTGGCCTTGGAATGTGGAATGAAGCAGAGCAAAGACTAATAGAGTTATGCCAAGAAAATGTACTGGTCATAGCAAACACCCTCTTCCAACAACACAAGAGAAGACTCTACACATAGACATCACCAGATGGTCAACACTGAAATCAGACTGATTATATTCTCTGCAGCCAAAGATGGAGAAGCTCTATACAGTCAACAAAAACAAGACCAGGAACTGACTGTGGCTCAGATCATGAACTCCTTATTACCAAATTCAGACTTAAATTGAAGAAAGTAGGGAAAACCGCTAGACCATTCAGGTATGACCTAAATCAAATCCCTTATGGTTATACAGTGGAAGTGAGAAATAGATTTCAGAGCCTAGATCTGATAGAGTGCCTGACGAACTATGGAATGAGGTTTGTGACATTGTACAGGAGACAGGAATCAAGACCATCCCCATGGAAAAGTAATGCAGAAAGGCAAAATGGCTGTCTGGGGAGGCCTTACAAATAGCTGTGAAAAGAAGAGAGGAGAAAAACAAAGGAGAAAAGGAAGATATAAGCATCTGAATGCAGAGTTCCAAAGAATAGCAAGAAGAGATAAGAAAGCCTTCTTCAGCGATCAATGCAAAGAAATAGAGGAAAAGAACAGAATGGGAGGGAACACAACCCACCCATAAATAAAAATTGGATTAAAGATTTACTGAGCATCCTCCCCGGCCCCCCACAGCAAGACCCAGTTTTCCTCATAAACAATGCTCCCGGCAAAACCATCCCTGAGAAGAAATGCAAAAGGCAAAATGGTTGCCTGGGGAGGCCTTATAAATAGCTGAGAAAAGAAGAGAAGCAAAAGAGCAACGGAGAAAAGGAAAGAGATATCCATCTGAATGCAGACTTCCAAAGAACAGCAAGAAGAGATCTGAAAGCCTTCTTCAGTGATCAGTGAAAAGAAATAGAGGAAAACAATAGAATGGGAAAGACTAGAGATCTCTTCAAGAAAATTAGAGATACCAAGGGAACTTTTAATGCAAAGATGGGCACAATAAAAGATAGAAATGGTATGGACCCAAAAGAAGCAGAAGTTATTAAGAAGAGGTGGCAAGAATACACAGAAGAACTACAGAATGATCTTAATGACCCAGACAACTACAATAGTGAGATCACTCATCTAGAGCCAGACATCCTGGAATGTGAAGTCAAATGGGCCTTAGGAAGAATGACTATGAACAAAGCTAGTGGAGATGATGGAATTCCAGTTGAGCTATTTCAAATCCTTAAAGATGATGCTGTGAATGTGCTGCACTCAATATGTCAGCAAATTTGAAAAACTCAGCAGTGGCCACAGGACTAGAAAAGGTCAGTTTTCATTCTAATCCCAAAGAAATGCAATGCCAAAGAATGTTCAACAACCACACAATTGCACTCATCTCACAAGCTAGCAAAGTAATGCTCAAGAATCTCCAAGCTAGGCTGAAACTACGTGAACAGAGAACTTCCAGGTGTTCAAGGTAGATTTAGAATTTTCAGAGGAGCCAGAGATCAAATTGATAACATCTGCTGGATCATAGAAAAAGCAAAAGAATTCCAGAAAAACATCTACTTCTGCTTCATTGACTACACTAAAGCCTTTGAGTGTGTGGGTCACAACAAACTGTGGAAAATTCTTAAAGACATGAGAATACCAGACCACCTTACCTGCCTCCTGAGAAACCTGTAGGTCAAGAAGCAACAGTAAAAACTGGACATGGAGCAACAGACTGGTTCCAAATCAAGAATGGAGTATTTCAATGCTGTATATTGTCACCTTGCTTGTTTAATTTGTATGCAGAGTATATCTTTTGTAATTCTGGGCTGTATAAAGCACAAACTGCAATCAAGATTTCCAGGAGAAATATCAATAACCTCAGTTATGCAGATGACACCACCCTTATGGCAGAAAATGAAGAGGAACTAAAGAGCTTCATAATGAAAATGAAAGAGGAGAGTGAAAAAGCTGCCTTAAAACTCAACATTCAAAAGATGAAGATCATGGCATCCAGTCCCATCACTTCATGGCAAATAGATGAAGAAATGTGGAAACAGTGACAGATTTTATTTTCTTGGCTCCAAAATCACTGCAGGTGGTGACTGCAGTCATGAAATTAAAAAAAAAAAAAAAAAGAAGAAGGAAAGAAAGAAAGAAAGAAATGTTTGCTCCTTGGGAGAAAAGCTATGACAAGCCTAGACTGCATATTATAAAGCAGAGACATTATTTTATCAACAAAGGTCTCTATAGTCAAAGCTATAGTTTTCCCAGTAACCATATATGGTTGAGAGTTGGACCATATATGTGAGAGTTCGACCATAAAGAAGGCTGAACAGCAAAGAATCAATGCTTTTGAAATGTGGTGTTGGAGAAGACTCTTGAGAGTCCCTTGGACTATAAGGAGATCAAAACAGTCAATTCTAAAGGAAATTAATCCTGAATATTCATTGGAAAGACTGATGCTGAAGCTGGATTCCAAAACTCTGGCTACCTGAGGCAAAGATCTAACTCATTAGAAAAGACCCTGCTACTGGGGAAGATTGAAGGCAGAGGAGAAGGAGATGACAGGATGAGATGGTTGGATGGCATCACCAAATCCATGGATGTGAGTTTAAGCAAGCTTGGGAGATAGTGAAGGACAGGGAAGCCCTGGTGTGTTGCAGTCCATGGGGCTGCAAAAAGTCAGACATGACTGAATGACTAAAAATCAACAACCAAGAAGTTTAAGATCCAAACTAAATGTGTGGGATTTTATTTATTTATTTGGACAAGTCACATTTGCAAGGACTGTTATCTATTTTAAGATACTTCTCAAGTTTGAAGAAATGGTTTGTTATCCTTTATTTCCAAAATATAAATAAGTGAATGAGTTGCATTTTATGTCATTAATAATAGTGAATTTTCTTAAAGAAAAGCAACAGATTTTCTTGGATTAGAAAGATGAATCTCACATTACTAAATGAGGGATTGGAGAAAGGGAATAGGAAAAAATGATAAAAGTAACAAAATCACTAAAAAGTACAGCTCCCAAGGAATGAAGAGACTTTTATTTATTGGATTAAGTATTAAGCTATAACTCTAAAGTCAGGTGGCTGCGACTGGTGCACTAAGTGTGGCCGAGAGGAGCTATCCCACGTCTGAGGTCAGGGGGCAGAAGCTGGGAGGACCCCATGCCCGAAGGGCGGTGGCCAAGAGGAGTTACCCCACGTCTGAGTTCAGGGGCAGCAGCCGAGAGGGCCAGGCTGCGATGGTGCAGGAACGGCAGAGAGGAGCTACCTTGCATCTAAGGTCAGGGGTGGCGGCTGGGAGGAATAACCCCATGTCCAAGGAGCTGTGGCTGTGCAGGCACAGGAGGGCCTAAAGGAGCTATCCCACGCTGAAGGTCAGCAAGGGCGGCAGTGAGGAGATACCCCTCATACAAGGTAAGGAGCAGTGGCTGTGCTTTGCTGGAGCAGCTGTGAAGAGATACCCAAAGCCCAAGGTAAGAGAAACCCAAGTAAGATGGTAGGTGTTGCAAGAGGGCATGAGAGGCAGACACTCTGAAAGCATACTCACAGAAAACTAGTCAATCTAATCACACAAGCACCACAGCCTTGTCTAACTCAATGAGACCAAGCCATGCCCGAGGGGCAGTCCAAGACAGGCGGGTCATGGTGGAGAGGTCTGACAGAACGTGGTCCACTAAAGAAGGGAATGGCAAACCACTTCAGTATTCTTGCCTTGAGAACCCCATGAACAGTATGAAAAGGCAAAATGATAGGATACTGAAAGGGGAACTCCCCTAGGTCAGTAGGTGCCCAATATGCTACTGGAGATCAGTGGAGAAATAACTCCAGAGAGAATGAAGGGATGGAGCCAAAGCAAAAACAATACCCAGGTGTGGATGTGACTGGTGATAGAAGCAAGGTCCGATGCTGTAAAGAGCACTATTGCATAGGAACCTGGAATGCCAGGTCCATGAATCAAGGCAAATTAGAAGTGGTCAAACAAGAGATGGCAAGAGTGAACGTCGACATTCTAGGAATCAGTGAACTAAAACGGACTGGAATGGGTGAATTTAACTCAGGTGACCATTATATCTACTACTGTGGGCAGGAATCCCTCAGAAGAAATGGAGTAGCCATCATGGTCAACAAAAGAGTCCAAAATGCAGTACTTGGATGCAATCTCAAAAACAACAGAATGATCTCTGTTCGTTTCCAAGGCAAACCATTCAATATCACAGTTATCCAAGTCTATGCCCCAACCACTAATGCTGAAGAAGCTGAAGTTGAACGGTTCTATGAAGACCTACAAGACCTTTTAGAACTAACACCCAAAAAGATGTCCTTTTCATTATACGAGATTGGAATGTAAAAGCAGGAAGTCAAGAAACAGCTGGAGTAATAGGCAAATTTGGCCTTGGAATGCGGAAGAAGCGGAGCAAAGACTAATAGAGTTTTGCCAAGAAAATGCACTGGTCATAGCAAACGCCCTCTTCCAACAACACGAGAAGACTCTACACAAGGACATCACCAGATGGTCAACACCGAAATCAGACTGATTATATTCTTTGCAGCCAAAGATGGAGAAGATCTATACAGTCAGCAAAAACAAGACCAGGAACTGACTGTGGTCATGAACTCCTTATTACCAAATTCAGACTTAAATTGAAGACAGCAGGGAAACCGCTAGACCATTCAGGTATGACCTAAATCAAATCCCTTATGATTATACAGTGGAAATGAGAAATAGATTTCAGGGCCTAGATGTGACGAACTATGGAATGAGGTTTGTGACATTGTACAGGAGACAGGAATCAAGACCATCCCCATGGAAAAGAAATGCAAAAAGGCAAAATGGCTGTCTGGGGAGGACTTATAAATAGCTGTGAAAAGAAGAGAGGTGAAAAGCAAAGGAGAAAAGGAAATATAAAAGCATCTGAATGCAGAGTTCCAAAGAATAGCAAGAAGAGATAAGAAAGCCTTCTTCAGCGATCAATGCAAAGAAATAGAGGAAAAGAACAGAATGAGAAGGACTAGCGATGTCTTCAAGAAAATTAGAGATATCAAAGGAACATTTCATGCAAAGATGGGTTTGATAAAGGACAGAAATGGTATGGGCCTAGCAGAAGCAGAAGATATTAAGAAGAGGTGGCAAGAATACACAGAAGAAATGTACAAAAAAGATTTTCACGACACAGATAATCATGATGGTGTGATCACTCAACTAGAGCCAGACATCCTGGAATGTGAAGACAAGGGGGCCTTAGAAAGCATCACTATGAACAGAGCTAGTGGAGGTGATGGCATTCCAGTTGAGCTATTTCAAATCCTGAAAGATGATGCTGTGAAAGTGATACACTCAATATGCCAGCAAATTTGGACAACTCAGCAGTGGCCACAGGACTGGAAAAGGTCAGTTTTCATTCCAATTCCAAAGAAAGGCAATGCCAAAGAATGCTCAAACTACCGCACAATTGCACTCATCTCACATGCTAGTAAAGTAATGCTCAAAATTCTCCAAGCCAGGCTTCAGCAATACATGAACCATGAACTTCTTCATGTTCATGCTGATTTTAGAAAAGGCAAAGGAGCCAGAGATCAAATTGCCAACATCCGCTAGATCATGGAGAAGGCAAGATAATTCTGGGAAAAAACGTCTATTTCTGCATTATTGACTGTTCCAAAGCCTTTGACTGTGTGGATCACAAGAAACTGGAAAATTCTGAAAGAGATGGGAATACCAGACCACCTGACCTGCCTCTTGAGGAATCTTTATGCACGTCAGGAAGCAACAGTTAGAACTGGACATGGAACAACAGACTGGTTCCAAATAGGAAAAGGAGTACATCAAGGCTGTATATTGTCACCCTGCTTATTTAACTTATATACAGAGTACATCATGAGAAATTCTGGACTGGAAGAAACACAAGCTGGAATCAAGACTGGTGGGAGAAATATCAATAACCCCAGATATGCAGATGAAACCACCCTTATGGCAGAAAGTGAAGAGGAACTAAAAGCCTCTTGATGAAAGTGAAAGAGGAGAGTGAAAAAGTTGGCTTAAAGCTCAACATTCAGAAAATGAAGATCATGGCATCTGGTCCCATCACCTCATGGGAAATAGATGGGGAAACAGTGGAAACAGTGTCAGACTACTTTTTTGGACTCCAAATCACTGCAGACGGTGATTGCAGCCATGAAATTAAAAGACGCTTACTCCTTGGAAGAAAAGTTATGAGCAACCTAGACAGCATATTCAAAAGAAGAGACATTACTTTGCCGACTAAGGTCCATCTAGTCAAAGCTATGGTTTTTCCTGTGGTCATGTTGGATGTGAGAATTGGACTATGAAGAAGGCTGAACGCCAAAGTATTGATGCTTTTGAGCTGTGGTGTTGGAGAAGACTCTTGAGAGTCCTTTGAACTGCGAGGAGATCCACCCAGTCCATTCTGAAGGAAATCAGCCCTGGGATTTCTTTGGAAGGAATGATGCTAAAGCTGAAACTCCAGTACTTTGGCCACGTCATGCGAAGTGTTGACTCATTGGAAAAGACTTTGATGCTGGGAGGTATTGGGGGCAGAAGGAGAAGGGGACAATAGAGGATGAGATGGCTGGATGACATCACTGAGTCAATGGACGTGAGTCTGAGTGAACTCCGGGAGATGGTGATGGACAGGGAGGCCTGGCGTGCTGCAATTCATGGGGTTGTAAAGAGTTGGATATTACTGAGTGACTGAACTGAACTGAACTAAAGTAATAATGGTATTTATTCAATTCCAGGGAGGAAGTTCTTAAAATTCATTACTCAAATCTATTGCCCTTTTCCTTTTGGGAGGGCTCTAAAATCACTTCAGACAGTGACTGCAGCCACAAAATTAAAAGACATTTGTTCCTTAGAAGAAAAGAAATGATAAACCTAGATTACATATTAAAAAGTAAAGCTATCACTTTGTCTGTGAAGGTCTACATAGTCAAAGCTGTCCTTTTCAGTAGACATGTATGAGTATGAGAGTTGGACCATAAAGAAGGTTGAGTGCTGAAGAATTTTTGCTTTCTAGTTGTGGTGGTGGAGAAGACTCTTGAGAGTCACTTGGACTGCAAGGAGATCAAACCAGTCACTCCTAAAGGAAAGCAACCCTCAATATTCTTTGGAATGATTGATGCATAACCTGAAGCTCCAATAGTTTGACCACCTTATATGAAGAGGTGACTCATTGGAAAAGATCCTGATTCTGGGAAAGACTGAGGGCAGGAGAGAAGGGAAAAACAGAGGATAGGATGGTTGGATGGCTTTACTGACTCAAGGGACATGAGTTTGAGCCAACTCCAGGGGATAGTGAAGGACAGGAAATCTGGAATGCTGAAGTCTATGGGGTCAAAAAGATTTGGAGATGTTTCAGCAACTGAACAACAACAATGTTGCCCCTTTCTTCTATTCCGTCTTCCTGATAATATCATGAATACATCAATTAAACACATATCACAATGACACGAAGAGGCTTCCCCACAAGTCACGTCACATGTACAATGCCCATAATAATGAGAATAAACAGGTGGCAAAGCTGTAAGTGTCAGACTTTAGAAGGTCAGATTGCTATTTGATTTGAGAACTCTGCAGCTTCCCATCATCTGGTTGAGAAATTGACATGGTTTTATTTCTCTTGAGTAGAAAGCCCCAAATAGTAGAAGCAAACAAGCAACCAAACAAAAGGCTGTGGCTTGAGACAGATAGATCTGGTTTTAGATTCTTTCAGCCTTGTGATCCTTGGTGAATGACTAATCATCTCTGAGATTCGGTTTCATTTTATGCAAAATGAATCAGTAATGTTTGTGTCATTATATGAAATAGGGTATCAAACATGTGGAAAGTAAAAGGTGCTCCTTGCATGGTGGTTTCTCATGCTTCCCTTAGGACAGGGCATTGAGAAGGTGCTTAACTGAATATTTCTGGTTTCAATCATAATATTTAACTCTTGGGATGAGTATGAGGATATACTTGCTGACAAGTATAAAATTGTAACAATAACAACATAAAACACAAAACCTGATACACTAAAAGGATCCATAACTTGGTTTTCTTTTGCTCTCACCTATAAAGTAAGAGCTCTGGACTAAATGGCCTTCAAGGTCTCTATTGGTTCTTAAAATTCTGCAGTTTAGTATATTTTGATGCTCTTCATTAGAAAATGTACTTTTGTGTGCTCTTTTATATAGAAAACATCCAGTTTCGAAAGGGCACTCTGTCTGGCTGTACATCAAATAGGAACTCCAAATCCTCCATAAAAATGGGTTTTTCTGTTAAAAAAGAAAAAAACCAACAATAGCAACCCTTCTTCCCTTATTCTTCTCCTAAAAGCAAGGAATAAGAAAAAATTGAGAGAAAAATGAATGGGCAGTGAACTCTATAAAGACATTGAAGTAGAGCAGAAAGAAGACTGAGCAGTAAATGCAATAGTAGGTAGAACCTAAGGAGAACATGTTAGCAAAATCCTGTTTGTAGGCAGAACAGAAGTGCCTTAGATGTGCATGAATGGCCTGAAAGCAACAGGGCAGTGGATTTCAGCATGGTAGAGGCTAGGAAGGAATGGTCAAAGGAAGGCAGGAATTCAAGAAAAATAGGAGCTTTCTGATAAAAAGAATTAAAAACAAAACAAAACAAACACAAAAACCAACCAACCAAC
Source organism: Nanger dama (assembly GCA_917880005.1). Classification (NCBI taxonomy): domain Eukaryota; kingdom Metazoa; phylum Chordata; class Mammalia; order Artiodactyla; family Bovidae; genus Nanger; species Nanger dama. The sequence continues at coordinate 39,927,236 of CAKJTW010000009.1, read as the reverse complement.
CACCACAAACTAAGTGAAAAGTGAAATGTAAGTAGGCAATGGCTATTCTACTTACCCTGCATGTGTTAAATTTAGTTCTATATTTTTAAATTGAAGTTTAGTTGATTTATAATGTTGCATTAGTTTCTGGTGTAGAACAGAGTGATTCAGTTATACATATATATGTATCTATTCTTTTTCAGATTTTTTTCCCCCTTATAGATTGTTACAGGATGCTGAGCAGTGTTCCCTGTGCTATGCAGTGGGTCCTTTTTGGTTATGTATTTTATGTATAGCTGTGTATATTTGTTTATACCAAACTCCTAATTTATCCCTGGTTTGTTTTCTATGTCTGAGGGTCTATTTCTGTTTTATAAATAACTTATATCACTTGGGGATAGGTTGGCTTCCCTGGTGGCTCAGATGGTAAAGAATCTGCCTGAAGTGCAGGAGATCCAGGATAGATCCTTGGGTAGGGAAGATCCCTTGGAGAGGGAATGGGTACCCACTCCAGTAATCTTGCCTGGAGAATCCTATGGACAGAGGAGCCTGGCAGGCAATAGTCTGTGGGGTTGCAAAGAATTGGACATACCTGAATGACTAGGCAAACACACACACACCATTTTTTTTTTTTTTTTAGATTCCACACATAAGCAACATCATAAATTTATCTTTCTCTGTCTGACTTATTTTACTTAGTATGATAATGTCTAGGTGTATCCATGCTGCTGCAAAATGGCATCATTTCATTTTTATTTTTATGGCTGAGTAATATTCCACTGTGCACATGCACCACAACTTTATCCATTCGTCTCTTTATAGACATTTACATTGTTTTCACATTTTACATTATTTACATATAAATAGCGTTGCTGAGAACATTGGGGTGTATATATCTTTTTAAATAATGGTTTTCTTCAGATTTTTGACCAGGAGTGGAATTGTAGGATCATATGTTAGCTCTAATTTCAGTTTTTTTTTTTTTTTTTTTTAAAGAAACCTCCTTAATGTTCTTCATAGGGGCTTCTCCAATTTACATTCCCACCAACAGTGCAGCAAGGTTTCTTTCTCCACACCTTCTCCAGCATCTTACTTGTAGACTTTTGGTGATGTTCTTCCTGACTGCTGTGAGATGATAGCTCATTGTTTTATTTATTATTGATGTAGTTTTCCTATGATTTAACCACTGATGACCTAGTCTCTTCATGAGAACATCATCATAAGCCTGGTTTACCTCTGACTTGTCTCAAAACAGTGTATGAAATGCAGAAGCAGGGATGACGGAAGGAAAAGTGTAATTGATAAAACTAAAATGAGACAGTGACGATTTTGGTGGAGGTCAAGTTAAAGCCTAAATTTGGTGGAGATAAGTTAAGGCACTGTGATAATAATACTTTTTAGGAAGGAAAGCACTGGTTTTATTTGTTTGGAACTTTAGAAGACAAATTGTATTAAAGAACAGATAAATAACTTTCTCAGGATAGCATCTCTACAATAAAATTTTATACCACTTGAGAAAAAGTGCAAACATCAGGCTTATGGGTTCTCTAAAAACAAACTTAAATCCAGCCACATGTTAAATGATAAAATTAAAATGAAATTTTGACCCAAATAGTTTTCTAATTTACTGGGCACTTTATAAAGTAGGGATCTAATAGCAACATGCTACTCCTTTCAGAGTGATGGGAAAAAAAAATTCTTTCAATTACTTGCATCTCCCATGCAACTCCAAGATTGCAGATTTGTTCCTTGCCCTTAGAGTGATAAACATATCTATTTCTTTCCAGAATTGCCCCTCCAGAATTCACTCCCACTTATTTTGAATCCAGTTATCAGAATCTACTTAACGTGTGATATTCTGGACAGAACTCATCGTTTTTAGTGGGAGTCGAGAACACTAGTCCTCAGACTGTACTTCAAGAAGATTAATTTGGCAACTTTGCTTAGGAAGAACTAGTGTCTGCAAGTTTTTACAATACTGTGAATGTCTATAACATCAAATTTTCATTCCAAGAGTTTGGTTTCCTGTTTGGGGGACTCATATTTGGCCACCCTTCTCTTTAATCTTTAGAAAAAAATCTGCTCTTGGCTTCAGGCTGTCTTGATGCACTGATGACTGGCTAGTCTTTGGACAAACTGAGATCTCAGAAGAGAACATCACTCACCCACCCCTTGGGCTCAGGTAGCAGTCGCTAATCTAATACCAATTGCTGAGACCACTCAGTATTCTGGACAATCAGCAGCCTAAACATGTGAGGAAAAATGAGGAGGGGTGAGAAGGAAATAAATATGAGATGAGTGACAGAGAAAGGAAAGGATGAGAGAAGAGAATACCAATTAATGGGTCAATCAAAACTATCACTTTCCCATTTATCCAAATATTTCTATGATTATGTGATTTTTTTGCCTGAAAATGATGGCATTGCCTATAACAATTTTCATACATTCTTTCTTAAAAAAAAAAACAAACCTTTTAAAACAGATTTTTCTTAACTGTTTAAAGCTTGCTTAAAGCTTTGTTTGCTTGTGTGCTCAGTCACTTCAGTTGTGTTTGATTCTTTGTGACCCTACGGACTGTAACCTGGCCAGAATGTAGTCTGTCTATGGGATTCTCCAGGCAAGAATTCGAGCGTGGGTTGCCATGCCATACCTCAAGGGATCTTCCCAACTCAGGGATCAAACCTGTATCTCCTGCATTGCAGTTGGATTCTTTACCATCTAAGCCACTGGGGAATCCCACAACTTTTAAAGTGTATTTTAAAACATTAAATTGAAAGGTAGAAGGAGAAAGAGGACAACAGAGGATGAGATGGTTGGATGGCATCACCAGTTCAATGTACATGAACTTAGGCAAACTCCAGGAAATGGTGAAGGACAGGGAAGCCTGGCATGCTGCAGTCCATGGGATTGCAAAGAGTTGGACATGAATTGGTGACTGAACAACAACAACAAAAATTAAAAAATAAATTAAAAAGAACTATGAGTGCAAAGCAGTTGGGCAACAGCAACACTTTATTATAACAGCATTTGCTCAATTATTCCTTCAAATCTTCTTTCAAATCTCAGCCCAAGCATCCTTAGAGATGCATCTTTGAGTGCCTCAGTGAGGACAGATTTCACAAAAGCACACATCTTCCTCTTTGGCTTTTGCACAGGTGTCATTGAACAATTTACAGTTTATTTTCATTAATATTCATCTCCTTCCCTACAACCGTGAACCTCCCAGTGGCAAGGTCTGTCTTTTTTTCCCCTAAATCACTGTTGTATCCTCTGCACCAGTGCCTGGCGTACAGGGGGTGCTCAATGACCATTTAATGAAATAAAGAAATTTATGATTAGTATACTAGACTACTGAAGGACATCAGAGAAAATCTATTTGCTGAATTTCAGCAAAAAACTTTTGATAGGTGAGATGGAAAAATATAATGATTTACTATAATAACATATTTCTTCCACTTGTAAATTTTGAGTTATTTTTTCCAGCTATGCTTACTAACAAACCTAGAATGAAAACAAACTAGATTTATAACAAGAATTGCTGAACTGTAGAATGTTAAATCAAATTTTCTAAAAGGATAAAACATTTTCAGTCATATTTCTGTCACTGAAAGCTGTCATGAATGGTCAATTTACACTGTTAAAAAGATAGTTATTTTAAAAACATTGTTTTATATTCATTTGTGTTTTCTTTCTTGTGTGTATATATATATTTAAAAATACATATAGCATATTAAAACACAAGCACATGTGTCTGTAAGTCACACTCATAAAGCAACTTTATTTTCTGCCCACTCTTTCTTTAAATTTGCTCTGTGAGTCACATTTTTCTTTACCTTGGATGGAATTTCATCCAGAGTCTTTAGTTTTCTGGTATCTCTTTCTTTATGTAATAGAAACATCTCTGATCAATTCTAATCTCAACAGACATATTTTATTGACTAAAGCATCCAGTTTGGTACCAATAAAGACTGTTTTGAACTTAGAATTTCCTCTTGTTTTCAGGGTGGCTTCAGCTAGAAACTTGAGAGGGAGATGGTTCCATGATGGCCCCTTTGTCAAATGGCCCCTTTGTCAAACCCTGTCTTGCCTTTTTCATCAACCAACTCTCCTCCAAACCCAAGGAGCCTACTCTGGATACTTCAGGATTGGCTGGGAAAAGGGAGCCTGGCACCATTTGCATTGAATGAGGAAAGAGAAGTGGAATCTTGAGAAATTCTTCCTTAAATGTGACTGCTGCATTCTGGCATTTATGCTTTCTGGGCTGAATGGTGGTCCAAGATATTCCTGTTCTCTCTTGTGATTTTATGGGCTTCTCAGAGACTTTTAAATACTATTGGTGATGTGAATATCAGGTCTTCTGGTCTGATTTCTTATAGTTTTGCCTTCAGATCTTGGGCATTAAGCTGTCCACTATTTGTATTGAGGTCCTGCTGCCCCAAACTTGCCCTTTCCATAGATTCCACAATTCGGCCCTGGATAAACATGCTCCTTTGATTAACATTGCTGCAGCTACTTTCCAGTGATGTCCTGACCACTCTGTTAATCTGGGACCAACTAGCCAGCTCCAATCACTTGCTTTTAAAGTTCTCAGGGTCTAAGTACAGCACTCCACTATACTTTGGCCACCTGATGTGAAGAGCTGATTCATTTGAAAAGACCCTGATGCTGGGAAAGGTTGAAAGCAGGAGGAGAAGGGTCGACAGAGGATGAGACGGTTGGATGGCATCATCAACTCAAAGGAAATGAGTTTGAATAAACTCTGGGGGTTGGTGATGGACAGGGTGGCCTGGCATGCTGCAGTCCATGGGGTTGCAAAGAGTTGGACACGACTGAGCAACTGAACTGAACGAACTAAGTATATGACTCCACTATCTTCTGTGAACACAGGTCAAACAACTTTTGATTCTTTTAAAAATTTATTAAAGTATAAATTTATAACATTGTATTTGCTTTTATTGAATAGCGTAGTGATTTAATAATTTTATAGGTTACATTCCATTTAAAGTTATTATAAAATACTGGCTATATTCCTTGTGTTATACATTATATCCTTGTAGCTTATTTATTTTATAGCTGGTAGTTTGTACCTCTTAATCTTCTTCCCCCATTTTGTCGCTCTTTCTCCTCCCTCTCCCCAGTGGAAATGACCAGCTTGTTCTCTATGGGTCTGTTTCTGTTTTCTTATATTCATTTGTTTGTTTTATTTTTTGGATTCCATGTCTAAGTGAAAACATACTGTATTTGTCTTTCTCTGTCTGACTTATTTTGCCAAGCAGATTGCTAGGAGAAACATCAATAACTTCAGATATGCAGCTGACACCACCCTTATGGCACAAACCAAAGAGGGACTAAAGAGCCTCTTGATGAAAGTGAAAGAGGAGAGTGAAAAACCTGGTTTAAAACATTCCAAAAACAAAGATCATGGTAACCAGCCCTATCACTTCATGGCGAATAGATGGGGAAACAATGGAAAGTGTGACAGACTTTATTTTGTTGGAGTCAAAATCACTACAGATGGTGACTGCAACCATGAAATTAAAATATGCTTGCTCTTTGGAAGAGAAGCTATGACAAACCTAGATAGCATATTAAAAAGCAGAGACATTACTTTGCCAACAAAAGTCTGTATAGTCAAATCTATAGTTTTTCAGTAGTCATGTCTGGATGTGAGAGTTGGGGCATAAAGAAGGTTGAATGCCAAGAACTGATGCTTTTGAACTGTGGTGCTGGAGAAGACTCTTTGAGAGAGTCCCTTGGACTGTGAGGATATCGAGCCAGTCAATCCTAAAGGGAATCAGTCCTGAATATTTATTATAAGAACTAATATTGAAGCTGAAGCTCTAATACTTTGTCTACCTGATGCAAAGAGCTGACACATTAGAAAAGATGCTGAAGCTGGGAAAGATTGAAAGCAGGAGGAGAAGGAGATGACAGAATGAGATGATTGGATGGCATCACTGACTAAATGGACATGAGTTTGAGCAAGCTCTGGGAGATAGTGAAGGACCGGAAAGCCTGGCATTTTGTAGTTGCAAGGGGTCAGACATGACTGAGCAACAAATAAATAACTTCTGGGTCCATACATGTTGTTGCAAATGGCAAAATCTCATTATCTTTTATTTTCTGACACCATCAGTTCAGTTCAGTTCAGTCGCTCAGTCGTGTCTGACTCTTTGCAACCCCATGAATCGCAGCATGCAAGGTCTCCCTGTCCATCACCAACTCCCGGAGTTCACTCAGACTCATGTCTATTGAGTCAGTGATGCCATCCAGCCATCTCATCCTCTGTCATCCCCTTCTCCTCCTGCTCCCAATCCCTCCCAGCATCAGAGTCTTTTCCAGTGAGTCAACTTTTCGCATGAGGTGGCCAAATATACAAAAATAAATTCAAATGAGACCTGAAACCATAAAACACCTTTGACATAAGCCTTGGCAATATATATATATATATATATATATATATATATGTATGTTTCCAGTTCAGTCACTCAATTATATTCGACTCTTTGTGACCCCATGAACTGCAGCACATCAGGCCTCCCTGTCCATCACCAACTCCCAGAGTCCACCCAAACCCCGTGTTCATTGAGTCAGTGATGCCATCCAACCATCTTATCCTCTGTCTTCCCCCTTCTCCTCCTGCCTTCAATCTTTCCCAGAATCAGAGTCTTTTTAAATGAGTCATCTTTTTGCATCAGATGGCCAAAGTATTGGAGTTTCAGCTTCAAAATCAGTCCTTCCAATGAACACCCATGATTGATCTCCTTTGGGATGGACTGGTTGGATCTCCTTGCAGTGCAAGGGACTCTCAAGAGTCTTCTCCAACACCACAGTTCAAATGCATCAATCCTTCGGTGCTCAGATTTCTTTATAGTCCCATGCTCACATCCATACATGACCACTGGAAAAACTATAGCCTTGTCTAGATGGACCTTTGTTGGCAAAGTAATGTCTCTACTTTTGAATATGTTGTCTAGTTTGGTCATAACTTTCCTACTAAGGAGTAAGCGTCTTTTAATTTCATGGCTGCAATCATCATCTGCAGTGATTTTGGAGCCCAGAAAAATAAAGTTACCCACTGTTTAAACTAATTCATCATCTATTTGCCATGAAGTGATGGGACCAGATGCCATGATCTTAGTTTTCTGAATGTTGAGCTTTAAGCCAAATTTTCACTCTCCTCTTTTACTTTCATCAAGAGGCTTTTAGTTCTTCTTCACTTTCTGCCATAAGGGTGGTGTCATCTGCATATCTGAGGTTATTGATATTTCTTCCGGCAATCTTGATTCTAGCTTGTGCTTCTTCCCTCCCAGCATTTCTCATGATGTACTCTGCATATAAGTTAAAGAAGCAGGGTGACAATATACAGCCTTGACGTACTCCTTTTCCTATTTGGAACCAGTCTGTTGTTCCATGTCCTTTTCTAACTGTTACTTCCTTACCTGCATACAGATTTCTCAAGAGGCAGGTCAGGTGGTCTGGTATTCCCATCTCTTTCAGAATTTTCCACAGTTGATTGTGATCCACACAGTCAAAGGCTTTGGCACAGTCAATAAAGCAAAAATAGATGTTTTCTGTAACTCTCTTGCTTTTTCCATGATCCAGCGGATGTTGGCAATTTGATCTCTGGTTTCTCTGCCTTTTCTAAAACCAGCTTGAACATCTGGAAGTTCATGGTTCACATATTGCTGAAGCCTGGCTTGGAGAATTTTAAACATCACTTTATTAGCATGTGCTGCTGCTGCTGCTAAGTTGCTTCAGTTGTGTCCGACTCTGTGTGATCCCATAGACAGCAGCCCAGTAGGCTCCCCTGTCCCTGGGACTCTCCAGGCAAGAACACTGGAGTGGGCTGTCATTTCCTTCTTCAATGCATGAAAGTGGAAAGTGAAAACTGAAAGTGAAGTTGCTCAGTCATGTCCGACTCTTCTCGACCCCATGGACTGCAGCCCACCCAGTTCCCCCATCCATGGGATTTTCCAGGCAAGAGTACTGGAGTGGGTTGCCATTTATTAACGTGTGAGATGAGGGCAATTGTGCAGTTGTTTGAACATTCTTTGGCATTGCCTTTCTTTGGGATTGGAATTGAAAAGTGACTTTTTCCAGTCCTATGGCCACTGCTGAGTTTCCCAAATTTGCTGGCATACTGAGTGCAGCACTTTCACAGCATCATCTTTCAGGATTTGAAATAGCTCAACTGAAATTCCATCATCTCCACTAGTTTTGTTTGTAGTGAAACTTATTAAAGCCCACTTGACTTCACTTTCCAGGATATTTGGCTCTAGGTGAGTGATCACACCATCATTTTATATATATATATACATATATATTTGGATCTATCTCCTCAGACATAGCAAATAAAAGCACAGTTAAATATGAGATCTTATAAAATTTAATAGCTTTGGCACAGTGAAGGAAACTATTGAGAAATGAAAAGGCAACCTGTTGAACTGGAGGAGATATCTTCAAATGTGACTGGTAAGTGTTTAACATCTGAAATATCTAAAGACCTCATAGAAATCAATGTATACCCCACCAAAACCAAACCAAACCAAACCAAAACAAAACAAAAAAAACATGAACAGAGGATCTGAATAGATGTTTTTCCAAGAAGACATACACATGACAAACAGATACATGAAAAGATGCTGAACATCAGTAATCATGAGGGAAATGCAAGTCAAACCACAGTGAGACATTGACTTTGATTCTCTTGAAGTCTCTTTTAGTCAGTGCATGGTAGGGGCAAGGGTTTGGAGAATGGTTTTGATTACTTCTTTGAAAATTTTGCCTTTTTGTCTACACTTCACCTTGGAATATGGAAGTAACTGACCACTACTGTTTTATTTTATTATTTTTTTAAATTTTTACTTTTGCTTTATTTTGCTTTATAATACTGTATGGTTGTGCCATACATTGACATGAATCTGCCACGGGTGTACATGAGCTCCCAATCCTGAACCCCCCTCTCACCTCCCACTCCATATCATCTCTCTGGGTCATCCTTGTGCACCGGCCCCAAACATCCTGTATCCTGTATTGAACATAGACTGGTGAATCATTTCTTACATGATAGTATACATGTTTCAATGCGATTCTTCCAAATCATCACACCCTCTCCCTCTCCCACAGAGTCTAAAAATCTGTTCTATACATCTGCGTCTCTTTTGCTGTCTCACATACAGGGTTATCATTACCCTCTTTCTAAATTCCATATATGTGTGTTAGTATACTGTATTGGTGTTTTTCTTTCTGGCTTATTTCACTCTGTATAATAAGCGACAGTTTCATCCACTACTGTTTCATATTTGGTCTTTGCATCTTCAGTTAAAACTGAGACAGTGTCTCACTGTAACCTCTTGTGACAAATATAAATAAGGATAAATAAAACATGTCCAAATATTTTTATTGGTCAGTCAGTTCAGTTCAGTTGCTCAGTCGTGTCCAACGCTTTGCAACCCCATGGCAGCACACCAGGCCTCCCTGTTCATCACCAACTCCCGGAGTTCACTCAAATTCACATCCATCGAGTCGGTGATGCCATCCAGCCATCTCGTTTTCTGTCGTCCCCTTCTCCTCGTGCCCCCAATCCCTCTCAGCATCAGAGTCTTTTCCAATGAGTCAACTCTTCACATGAGGTGGCCAAAGCACTGGTTGGTAAGAATATGTAATAAAAGTGGTTTGTAGATCACTGCTTTACCATATGGTTTCACAGACTCAACTTCTACAGAACACTGCTGCAAAATGTGTTAAATGTTGTGTTACAAAACAAGCAGATAAAAAGAAAACAATGAAAAAGTCCTCCAAATCCTATGGATAGAATATAAGAACATAAGTATTCTTGTATAAAAATATAGTATACAAAGAATACCTATACATTGATTCCTATTATTATTTCCTGAAATCCACAATATCTGTTAATAGCACAATAGAATTTGAGAACATCTATAATTAAAAACCTATAAGAAGGTCAGGAAGCAATAGCTAGAACTGGACATGGAACAACAGACTGGTTCCAAATAGCAAAAGGAGTACGTCAGGGTATATATTGTCACCCTGCTTATTTAACTTCTATGCAGACTACATCATGAGAAACACTGGGCTGGAAGAAACACAAGCTGGAATTAAGATTGCTGGGAGAAATATCAATAACCTCAGATATGCAGATGACACCACCCTTATGGCAGAAAGTGAAGAGGAACTAAAAGGCTTCTTGATGAAAGTGAAAGAGGAGAGTGAAGAAGTTGACTTAAAGCTCAACATTCAGAAAACTAAGATCATGGCATCCAGTCCCATCACTTCATGGGAAATAGATGGAGAAATAGTGGAAACAGTGTCAGACTTTATTTTTCTGGGCTCCAAAATCACTGCAGATGGTGACTGCAGCCATGAAATTAAAAGACACTTACTCCTTGGAAGGGAAATTTATGACCAACCTAGATAGCATATTAAAAAGCAGAGCTATTACTTTGCCAAACAAGGTCTGTCTAGTGAAGGCTATGGTTTTTCCAGGGATCATGTATGGATGTGAGAGTTGGACTGTGAAGAAAGCTGAGCATTGAAGAATTGATGGTTTTGAACTGTGGTGTTGTAAAACACTCTTGAGAGTCCCTTGGACTGCTAGGAGTTCCAACCAGTCCATTCTAAAGGAGACCAGTCCTAGGTATTCATTGAAAGGAGTGATGCTGAGGATGAAACTCCAATACTTTGGCCACCTCATGCAGAGAGTTGACTCATTGGGAAAGACTCTGATGCTGGGAGGGATTGGAGGCAGGAGAAGGGGACGACAGAGGATGAGATGGCTGGATGGCATCACCAACTCGATGGACGTGAGTTTGAGTGAACTCTGGGCGTTGGTGACGGACAGGGAGGCCTGGCATGCTGCGATTCATGGGGTCTCAAAGAATGTGACATGAATGAGCGACTGAACTGATAATTAAAAAGGGCTTCCCTGGTGGCTCACAGTAAGTAATCTTCCTGCAGTGCAGGAAATTTGGGTTCAGTCCCTGAGTTGGGAAGATCCCCTGGAGAAGGGAATGGCTACCAACTCCAGTATTCTTGTCTGGAGAATTCCATGGACAAAGGAGCCTGGCAGGCTATAGTTCACTGTGTCAGACCTAGCATAGCATTATCTTACAAGTTTTTGGTGGGAGGGGAATTCACTTTTTGGTTACTATATTTTCACCTAGTATCCCATGCCCTCTGCAGTGGAAGCATGGAGTACTTATCACTGGATGATCAGGGTTTTCTCCCATGGCCCTCTCTTTAAACTTTAAACCTTGAAATTTTTAAATTTTTAAAATTAACTTGTTTATTTTAATTGGAGGTTAATTACAATATTGTAGTGGTTTCTGCCATACATTAACACGAGTCAGCTATGGGTGTACATGTTTCCCCCATCCTGAACCCCCCCACCCTGCATCATCCCTCAGGGTCGTCCCAGTGCACCAGCCCTGAGAGCCCTGTCTCATGCATTGAACCTGGACTGGCAGTCTATTTCACATGTGGTAATATGTATGTTTCAATGCTATTCTCTCAAATCATCCCACCCTTGCCTTCTCCCATAGAGTCCAAATGTCTGTTCTTTATATTTGGCATCCTCCAAACCTCAACTCAGAGAAGGCAATGGCACTCCACTCCAGTATTCTTGCCTGGAAAATCCCATGGATGGAGGAGCTTGGTAGGCTGCAGTCCATGGGGTCGCTAAGAGCCAGACACGACTGAGCAACTTCACTTTCTTTTTTCACTTTCATGCATTGGAGAAGGAAATAGCAACCCACTCCAGTGTTCTTGCCTGGAGAATCCCAGGGACGGGGAGCCTGATGGGCTGCCATCTATGAGGATGCACAGAGTCGGACACGACTGAAGCGACTTAGCAGCAGCAAACCTCAACTCTTCCAAGACCCCTCACTTTAAACATTTTCTTTCTTGGTTTCCAGTCTACTGCATCCTCCCAGGTTTCCACCCACCACCTGAGCCACTCTCTCAGTCATTATGCTGGTTCATCCTGATGCTCCCTGACCTCTTAACATATGAGACTCCTGAGCACTGTCCTCAGATGTCATTTCTTCTGTAAACATACTCCCTCTGTTGGCCATCTTGCTGGGTAACATGCCTTTAGATGTCATCCACACGGTGATAACTTCCAAACTCCATACATATTCCATTTGACACTACTTGTTCAGTCACTAGATTGTGTCTGATTCTTTTTGACCCCATGGACTGTAGCATGCCAGGCTCCTCTGTCCTCCACTATCTCTTGGGGTTTTGCTCAAATTCCTGTCCATTGAATCGGTGATGTTATCTAACCATCTTATCCTCTACTGGCCCCTTCTACTTTTTCCTTCAATCTTTCCAAGCATCAGGGTCTTTTCCAATGAGTCAGCCCTTTACATCATCTGGTCAAAGCAATGGAGCTTCAGCTTCAGCAATGGTCCTTCCAGTGAATATTTACTGTTCATTTCCTTTAGGGTTGATGATTTTGATCTCCCTGAAGCCCAAGGGACTTGCAATGGTCTTCTCCAGCACAATTTGAAAGCATCAGTTCTTCAATGTTCAGCCTTCTTTACGGACCAACTGTCACATTCACACATGACTACTGGGAAAACCATAGCTTTGACTATATGAACTTTTATTGGCAAAGTGATGTCTTTGCTCTTTAATATGCTGTCTAGGTTTGCCATAGCTTTCCTTTCAAGGAACAAGCATCTTTTAATTTCATCCCTGCAGTTAACATCTGCAGTGATTTTGGAGCCCAAGAAAATAAAATCTGTCACTGCTTCCAGATTTTCCTCTTCTATTTCCCATGAAGTGATGGGACTGGATGCTATGTTCTTGGGTCTTTGGAATGTTGAGTTTCAAGCCAGCATTTTCACTTTCCTTTTTACCTTCTTCAGAGAAGCTCTTTACTTTCTGCCATTACCCTTTTCATTTTCTGCCATTTACTCAATCATCTGCATAACTGATGTTGTTGATATTTTTCTAGGTAATCTTGAACCCAGCTTGTGATTCACCCAACCTGGCATTTTGCATGATGTACTCTGCATGTAAGTTAAATAAGCAGAGTGACAATATACATTGTGGGGGCGCTCCGCAGAGAGAGTAGAGGCAGTGGAACTTCCCTCAGCAAAGCCGAGGGGTTCCTGAGGAGAGGTGAGCCTGCTGTCCACCAACCCAGCCCCTCGGCGAGCGAGAGACAATCAGACGCGACAGGGGTTCCGTCGAAGCAGTTCCGGTTTATTGTTGCAAACTCCCAGCTTATATCTACAAGCTTATATAGTTCCTTATAGGAGGGACTTTCCATAATTGCACCAATCACGTTAAAGGTCAGATTGTCATGTCCCTTTATTATAACAGGAGTCTATGGAGATCACACACTGTCTACATGCATGGAAATAAAGAGAGCCAATCAAGAAACTTGGACAGACAACATAGACCCTGCCCCCATCTCTTCTGCCAGGCACCATCTTAGGTTTTCGACCACAAAGCTAACCCCTTTGTTTTTAAGGTTTCCCATTTAGGGCCCCACAATACATCCTTATCATATTCCTTTCTCAGTTTTGAACTAGTCAGTCGTTCCATGTCTGGTTCTAAACATCACTTCTTAACCTACATACAGGTGTCTCAGGAGACAGATAAGTGGTCTGGTATTAGTGTCTCTTTAGGAATTTTCCACAGTTTGTTGTAATTCACATTGTAGAAGGCTTTAGCATAAAATGATGCAGAAGTAAATGTTTTTTTCTGGAGCTCCTTTACTAACAAATGTTGGCAATTTGATCTCTGGTTCATTGGCCTCTTCAAAATCTACTTGTACAACTGAAAGTTCTTGGTTCATATAGTGCTGAAGCCTAACTTGAGGATTTTGAGCATAACTTTACTAGTTTGTGAAATGAGCAAAATCATATTGTAGTTTGAACATTGTTTGGCTTTGGCTTTCTTTGGGATTGGAATGAAAAGTGACCTTTTCCAGTCCAATAGCCACTGCTGAGTGGCACACTTCTTGGATAGCTAATAAAAATTGAAATAATATGTCCAGTCACAAAATCCTAATATTATCCTCAACACAACGCACACATATACACACACAACTTGCTGTTTCAACATTCTTTGCTCTTTCTTACCTCCACTCTTTCTCTTATATCCTATACCCATTCTTTGTGAAGTCGCTCAGTCATGTCCGACTCTTTGCGATCCCATGGACTGTAGCATACCAGGCTCCTCTGTCCATGGGATTTTGCAGGCAATAATACTGGAATGGATTGCCATTTCCTTCTCCAGGGTATCTTCCTGACCCAGAGATCGAACCCAGGTCTCCCTGATTGTAGACAGGCGCTTTCCTGTCTAAGCCACCAGGAAGTCCCATCCATTCTTTAACCAACCTTATTTACTTTAAATTCAAAAGGATTTCAGAATCCAAACACATCTCTACTGTTATTCTCTGGTTTTGTCTTCTGCCATTGTGCTTTTTCAACAAGTCAGAATAATCATTTTAAAAAGTAAAAGTTGTTGGAATGATGCATATAAAAAGTTAAAAAAATTTATAATTATGTGGGGTGTTGAATATTAAACTTACTGCAGGAATCATTTTGTAGACATACATCAAATTACTTTGTTGTGCACCTTTAACACAATATATGAGTTATAGTTTAATTAACTGGATAAAATTTTAAAAATTATTTCTTTGCTCAAAATCTTCTGCTGGGTCTTATCAGAGTGAGAGCTAAGTCTTTACAAGGTCCTCCACTCTAGGGGATTCCCTCTTACCCTGTCCTCCTGTCAGTCTGCTCCAATTACATTGATTCTTGGCCGACTGCCCTGCTCAGCCTCTAGGCATCTACTCTTTTTTAAAAATATAAATTTATTTTAATTGGCATCTACTCTTATTCTTCTCCAGAAATCCTCATGGTTGCCTCCTTAGTTTCTTTTTAGATTTTGCTCAGTGCTCTCTGTTTCAGTCAGATTTTCTTGATCACTCTGCTTAATATTCCAGGTCATCCCCCACTCTGGCATGCCTCATGCCCAGTGATGCTTTACTTTTCTTTATGTCACTTATCACCACGTGACTTTATTTATTACACTTTTGTAGCATCATACAGATTGGCTCAATTTTTTTTAGGCATTTTAATCTATTTATTAAAAATGTATGTTTATTTTAATCGAAGTATAATTTACATTCAGTACAGTTCACCTATAAAATTTGGTGAAATTTTGACAAATTTACACATTTGTGTAACCATCACATCAAGATTAAAAGTTTTTTGCTATCTGAAAAGTACTTTTTGTAGTGAGTATTCTCCCTGAACCCCTAGAGAGACAGCTGGGACCTGGGACTCTTTGCTGTGGAGTTTACATATGGACAGAGGTCTCCTCAATAGATGCAAAGAAACAATAAGGGACTAAAAATAATTGGATGCATATAAAGTTGGGGTTAAACATGAGCAATAAGATACAAGAAGGTAATGACTGATTGCTACTTCTGAGGGGTCCATGCACTCTGTGTAGAGCACCACCAAGGGGGAAGGCAGACCTAATCCACCCCCACCCCCCCATTCCTACATTGCTGTTTTGCAGTGCTTGGTCATATCTGACTCTTTGCAACCGAAAGGACTGCAGTCCCACGTATAAATGGATAAAGAATGGAAACAGTGGCAGATTTTATTTTCTTGGGCTCCAAAATCATTGAGGATGGTGACTACAGCCATAAAATTTAAAGACACTTGTTTCTTGGAAGAAAAACTATGACCAACCTAGACAACATATTAAAAACAGAGACATTATACTTTGCCAACAAAGGTCCATTTGGTCAAAGCTATGGTTTTTCCAGTAGTCATGTATGGATGTGAGAGTTGGACTATAAAGAAAGCTGAGCAGTGAAGAATTGATGTTTTTGAGGTGTGGTGTTGGAGAAGACTCTTGAGAGTCCCTTGGACTTTTAGGAGATCCAACTAGTCCATCCTAAAGAATCCCTGTGATCCCTGTCTGGAAAGATCCTGCATGCTGTCTTTTTCAGCTAGGTATCCCTCGTTGCTCATGCCTATCTTCCTACGTAACAAACGGAACAGAACATTTGTTTTCTCATTGTTTTGCTTCTTTCACTCAGCTTAATGATTCTGAGACTTGCTATGTTTTTGAATGTATTGCAAATTTTTTAAATTGTTGAGAAATATTGCAATCTATGGTTAATCTACAGTTTGGTTTTCTAGTCACCTGTTGGATTGTTTCCTGCTTGGATCATGGTGAATAAAGTTGCTTGAACATTTATGTAAAAGTCTTTGTGAGTATTTCACTTTCTTGGGTAAATACCTACACATAGGATCACTGAGTGATATGGTAAATGATAGGCTAAATTTACAAGAAAATTCCAAAATATTTTCCATGATGGGATATCATTTAGCTTGTCTTCCAGTTGCCCCACACCCTTGTCAACATTAGTATTATTGGTCTTTTCATTTCAGTCTTTCTTTTTGAAAAATTTATTATTATTATTAGTTTACTTTACAATATTATATTGGTTTTGCCATTTATCAACATGAAACCACCATGGGTGTCCACGTGTTCCCAATCCTGAACCTCTCTCCCACCTCCCTCCCCATACCATCCCTCTCGGTCATCCCAGTGCACCAGCCCCAAGCATCTTGTATCCTGTGTCGAACCTAGACTGGCGATTCATTTCTTATATGATATTATGCATGTTTCAATGCCTTTCTCCCAAATCATCCCACCCTCTCCCTCTCCCACAGAGTCCAAAAGACTGTTCTATACCTCTGTGTCTCTTTTGCTGTCTCGCATACAGGGTTATCATTACCATGCATAATGATATCTTAGTGTGGTTTGCATTTTCCTAATGACTAATGAAATTAAGCATTTTTATGTGCTTATTTGCCATCTGTTTAAGTTCTTTGTTGAATTATGTTTTAAATTTTTGTCCATTATTTTTATTAGTTCCCTTTTCTTATTATTGTGTTTTGAGAGTTCTTTTCTTCTTCTGGATAGACACACTTTATCAAAAACTTGTTTGTAAGTATTTTCTACTTTGTACTTTTTTTTTTTTTTAATATAATGCTCCTTGATGTGATTTTAAATATATTTCTACTGCTTATTGTCTGCTAATTATCTAGGATCTAAAAGTTAATAACTTTCACCAAATTTGTAAAATGTTTGATGTTTATTTCTTCAAAATTTTTCCCCTCCATCTCTTTTTTTCTCCTCCTCGATCTTCAGAGACACATAAGTGAAACTGTTTGATATTGCCTCATATCTTTCTGTGGATATATTTTTTCTTGTTAAGCCTTTTATTGTATTATTTTTATCATTTATGTGCAAGTTTCCACATCTTCTGCAGTACTGAATCTGTCATGAATCCTAACCAACATATTATTTATTTCAGATATTACAGGGTTTTTTTTGTAAATTCAATTAGGATCTTTAAAATTTTCTCTGTGGGTTTTTTTTTTTTTGTGTGTGTGTGTGTGCTCAACTTAAAACATTCTTGAATATGTTTGTAAGATTTATAATAGATGCTTTAAGTTCTTGTCTGGTAATCCTGTTATCTCTGCCCTTTCTGTGTCTGTTTCTACTTCAAGCTATGGGGATGTTTCTCCCTTTTTCATGCTTTGTATTTGACTGGATGAACAACTTGTAAATTTTAAATTGTATTACATTTTTCTTTTATTCATTTGAGAGTTTGAGCTTTGGTATAGCACTCTACCAGAATTTCTTTGGAAGGAATGATGCTGAAGCTGAAACTCCAGTACTTTGGCCACCTCATGCGAAGAGTTGACTCATTGGAAAAGACTCTGATGCTGGGAGGGATTGGGGGCATGAGGAGAAGGGGACGACAGAAAACGAGATGGCTGGATGGCATCATGGACTTGATGGATGCGAATTTGAGTGAACTCTGGGAGTTGGTGATGGACAGGGAAGCCTGGCGTGCTGCGATTCATGGGGTCGCAAAGAGGCGGACACGACTGAGCGACTGAACTGAACTGAACTGATAGTTTTAATACTTTGGCCACCTGATGCAAAGAGCTGACTCACTGGAAAAGACTCTGATGCTGGGAAAGATTGAGGGCAGAAGGAGAAGGGAGTGACAGAGGATGAGATATTTGGATGGCATCTCCGACTCAATGGACATGAAAGAAAGAAAGTGAAGTCATTCAGTCATGTCTGACTCTTTGTGGTCCCATGGACTGTAGCCCACCAGGCTCTTCTATTCATGGGATTCTCCAGGCAAGAGTACTGGAGTGGGTTGCCATTTCCTTCTCCAGGGGATCTTCCCAACCTACGGATCCAACCTGGGTCTCCCACATTGTTGGCAGGCACTTTACTATCTGAGCCACCAGGGAAAGCCAGCAGGGAAAGCCACCAATGGACATGAATCTGATGGAATTCTGGGAGATGATGAAGGATGGAATTCTAGATCAGTCTATGGGATCATAAAGAGTCAGATACGACTTAGCGACTAAACAACAATAGCACAAAGTGGATGAAGGACTTTAGGACCTCATGATTTCACCTCCTAGTGTCCATGTCCTTGTATAATCTCCTTTGCTTGAATTCTTCTAATCAGTAGAGTGTCATTAAGATAAAGATGATACTCCTGGTAAGGTGCTGGAGTGTCACATCTGCTATTTTACCTGAGACTCCAACTTATCAGACTGGAGTCAGTAGCTTTCCTCTCAGGCTCAGTTAAAAAGAGCCATGTTGGTTGGCCTCTATGGCATGAAACTATGGGTGGTGTCTTGGACCTGAGGGTGGCCTGCAGCTAAAAGCAAACAAAAAGGGAGGGGCCTCCAGATTTAAAATAAAAAAAAATAGTGGATTCTGCAAACAACTGAGCATCTTGGAAGCAGACTCTCCCTTCAAGGTTAGCCTTGAGAAGACACTGCGGTCTTGTTGACATCTTGATTGCAACCTGATTTAAGCTGATACATTCGTGCTAGTTTTTATACAACAGTGAAAAATGAATGAGTGCCCAGGTAAGTCACTTTGTATCAGTTTAATCCTGCTTTCTGTTTAAGCTTTTACAATCAGTCCAGAACAGCCAGCTTTTACTCCAGGTAGCATTTATCCTCTATGAAGATGTGAGCCTCCTGGGGCCTCTATTGGATACAGTGTATTAAAACATCCCTTCACTCTCCCTGGTGGCAGCACAAACAATTCCCAGAGATGTGCAAGTTTTAGGAATTGTGTGGCCTTCTGCTTTAACCTGGCTAGCTCCTTAGTCTCATGGAGTTTCACCTAACACCTGCACAGACAAATGCTCGGGCAAAGACTTGACACAATGAGCTCTCTCCTCGTATGGATGCCTTCCTTTGGGGAACTCTGCCCTGCAAATTTTAGCATTTCCCAAGTAATTTTACCTGTCATTCCACTTCAGCAAATGATAGAGCTGCATCCTGGAAACTGACTCCCAGAATGAAGCTGGAGCCATTCTCATTCATCCTATGCCCTTACTTCTCTGAAATCTCACAATCCTGTGCTGTATGATGACTGATGTCTGTAAACACTTTTCATATATTTTCCTGATTTTTATTAGTATGTCTTTTGTTTTGGGCAGGAGGGTGGGTCCCGGGACAGGTAATAATACTTTGTGGGCTGAAGTAGAAGTCCAAGTGAATGTCATGTTGTGGTCAGTCACCCCTGGAATGAAAACATCATGAGGCTGATGCTTTCATGCTTGGAATACTGTGTGCATACAGAAAATGCTCAGTAAGTGTTTTGCTGGTTCATTTTTTGTTTTGCCATGCTGCATGGTATGTGGGATCTTAGTTCCCTGAACAGGAATTGAACCTCTACCCCCTGAATTAGAAGCATGGAGTCTTAACCACTGGATGGCCAAAGAAGTCCCTCAGTCAGTGTTCTTTTGAATGAATGAAATCAGCCACACTATTCTTAGTGTCTGTGGAGTTTTCCTTTTTCAATTTATCTGATCATTTATGTGAGTTTGTTTTCTCTTGGTATTTCACTAGTGGTATTTCAGACAGCCTGTCAGTTTTTTCTTGTTCTTCTGAGTTAATTTCTAATGTATGTATGTTCATTATTTAAACAATATACATGGAAAAACTTGGATATACCAGGTGTCCTTTGAGCCACTGGTTAAGGAATGTTCCCCTCACTCTTTCCTTTTCTGTCATTAGCCTAATCTTTTTATTTTCATTTTTCTACCCTTTTTCTCATTAAGTATTAGAGCAATATCTAAAATTTAAAAAACATAGTGGTCATTTGTGGTTTTCCTTGACCTTAAAGTAGGTGAATAAGCTTGAAGTTACCTGTACCCTTTTACTTGGGGATGATCTTGATCCCTGTGTCTTGTACAATGTCACAAATGTCCGTCCATAGTTCTTCAGGCATTCAGTCTATCAGATCTAGTTCCTTGAATCTCTTTCTCACTTCCATTGTATAATCGTAAGGGATTTGATTTAGGTCATACTGAATGGTCTAGTGGTTTTCCCTGCTTTCTTCTATTTCACTTTGAATTTGGCAATAAGGAGTTCATGATCTGAGCCACAGTCAGCTCCAAATCTTGTTTTTGCTGACTGTGTAGAGCTTCTCCATCTTTGACTGAAAAGAATATAATCAAGCTGATTTCAGTATTGACCATCTGGTGATGTCCATGTGTAGAGTTCTCTCTTGTGCTGCTGGATGAGGGTGTTTGTTATGGCCAGTGTGTTCTCTTGGCAAAACTCTTTTAGCCTTTGCTGTATACATTCTGTACTCCAAAGCCAAATTTGCTGTTATTCCAGGTATTTCTTGACTTCCTACTTTTGTATTTTAGTGTACTATAAATTTGTTATAATGAAAAGGACATTTATTGACTATGCCAAAGCCTTTGACTGGGTGGATCACAACAAACTGTGGAATATTCTTAAAGAAATGGGAATACCAGACCACCTGACCTGCTTCCTGAGAAATCTGTATGCAGGTCAGGAAGCAACAGTTTGAAGTGGACATGGAACAAAATACTGCTTCCAAGTTGGGAAAGGAGTAAGTCAAGGCTGTCAAGGAGTATGTCAATATTGTCATCCCGCTTATTTAACTTATATGCAGAGTATATCATGCGAAATGCTAGGCCAGATGAAGCACAGCTGGAATCAAGATTGCTGGGAGAAATATCAATAACCTCAGATATGCAGATGACACCACCCTTATGGCAGAAAGTGAAGAAGAGCTAAAGAGCCTCTTGATGAAAGTGAAAGAGGAGAGTGAAAAAGTTGGCTTAAAGCTCAACATTCAGAAAATGAAAATCATGGCATCTGGTCCCATAACTTCATGGGAAATAGATGAGGAAACAGTGGAAACAGTGACAGACTTTATTTTTTTGGGCTCCAAAATCACTGCAGATGGTCACTGCATCATGAAATTAAAAGACATTTACTCCTTGGGAGAAATGCTATGACCAACCTAGATAGCATATTAAAAACAGAGGCAATACTTTGCCAAAAAAGGTTCAAAGCTATGATTTCTCCAGTAGTCATGTATGAATGTGAGAGTTGGACTATAAAGAAAGCTGAACACTGAAGTATTAATGCTTTTGAACTGTGGTATTAGAGGAGACTCTTGAGAGTCCCTTAGACTTCAAGAAGATCCAACCAGTCCATCCTAAAGGAAATCAGTCCTGAATATTTCTGATGTTGAAGCTGAAACTCCAATACTTATGCTACCTGGTGAGAAGAACTGACTCATTTGAAAAGACTCTGATACTGGGAAAGATTGAAGGCGGGAGGAGAAGGGGATAACAGAGGATGAGATGGTTAGATCACATCACTGACTCAGTGGACTTGAGTTTGAGTAAACTCTGGGAGTTGATGATGGACAAGGAGGCCTGGTGTACTGCAGTCCATACGGTCGTAAAGAGTCAGACACTACTGAGCAACTGAATTGAACTGAACGGAACTGAACTACTTGTACCCAACTTGGTAATTGGCTTGTGGTGATGGATCAATACTTGACCTTGGGAAATGTGAACAACTTGGTAGGACAAAGCTATGAAAAGAAAGTGAAAGTGAAGCAGCTCAGTTGTGTCAGACTCTTTGTGATCCCATGGACTGTAGCCTACCAAGCTTCTCTGTCCATATGATTCTCCAGGCAAGAATACTGGAGTGGGTTGCCATTTCCTTCTCCAGGAAATGAATAATTGGCTCCTCTATCCTTTCAAACACTTGGAGGGTGTACTATCACAGTGCCAAAGGAAAACTAAAATACTCTAGAATGTTGTTTCTTCAAAAATAAATAATTTAGTGAAAAATAGTGAATTAAAATAGTAAAAAGTGATTTTGAAGTATGTTAACTTAAAAATATGCTTTTTAAAATTAGTAGTCACTTTATATTTCTTACAATTTCTGCATAAGAAATTTGATAGCTCAATATATAGCAGTTTATAAGTGTTCCTATTTGCAAAGTACAGTAGAAACCTACATTTAGGACCTTAAGAAAATGAGGTAAAGCTAAGTTCCTGAAAAGGAAATCACTGGATGATATTGCTCAGTTTTACTGTCAATAAAATAAAATATCTATCTTTTGATAATTCTGTGGCTACAGTAAATCATAGCTTGCTTAAAATATTTACATTACCATTTTCAGAGATTAGAAATCTTATAATACTAGAAATTTTCTATAAATTCTTTTCTTTTCTTTTTTTTTTCAAAGCATGAGAAAAGAAACTGTATCTTTTAATTTAATGATACAACCCCAGAACTGGCACATTCTAGGTACTCAATAACTTTTTGCTATATGAATGAATTCTTAGTATTATTAACTAAAATTATTGCTGACTTGTTTAAATAAGACTTTGTTAGTGATCATCTGGATTTTGAAAATTTGATCTATAAAAGCGTTTTACCAAATGATAAGCACAGAAGTTGAAAGGTAACTCTAATTCAGAATGAGAACAGAACATTTGCTCATCTAGAAATCTAAGTGATCTGATGGAAAAATATTATTTCCATTGGTATAAACCACATGGAAACCTGTTAGAACCTGAAGCATATTCTAAAGAAAAGGAAAAATAAATAATTGAAATATATATGGTTAGCAGAAAAAGTGCTGAAACATTGAATATAGCTCTTCAGGAAAGATCAAAATAACAAAACTCAGGGTGAAACTTATGTGAAACCAGCCACTGTATCTTGACGCTGAATTAAATCTCAGTACAGAGTTTTGACTGAAGGAGAAAAAATAGATTTTTACTTTGCCCAGCAAAGGTAGCCATAGCGGGCTAATGCCCTCAAAACTGTGTGTCCCAACCTGGAGTGGAATAGATTAAAGAGGGTGTGACCACTTCATCAGTTCATGGACATTCTTCTGACAGTTTGTGGTGAAGTAAATGGGAGTTAACAAATTCAGCCTTTCAGTTCCAACCAGTCTAGTGTCTATCGACATGCTTATGGGCAGCATACAGTTACCTTTTTCTTACCTGGTGAAGGTTTCAGTATCTGAAAAACATCTCAAAGATATTCTTATGTGTACCCTTTCAGGCTCTAGGATGAAGCAGACCTGGGTATGGCATAAGCCCTCTTGGAGGAGGTTGCCATTAACCCCACCATAGAGTTACAAGAACTTACACAAGACTGGGAAACAGACTCTTGGAGGACACAGACAAAACCTTGTGCACACCAGGACCCAGAAGAAGGGAGCAGTGACAACAAAAAGACTGACCCAGACTTGCCCAGGAGTGTCCAGGAGTCTCTGGAAGGGGCTTGGGTCGGCGGTGGCCTGCTGTAGGCTTGGGGGCACTCAGTGCAGCGGTGCATGCATGGGACCTTTTGAAGGAGGTTGCCATTATCCTCATTACCTCCACCATAGTTAGGTCAAACAATAGGGAGGGAACATCAACAGAAAATTGGATTAAAGATTTACTGAGCATGGCCCCAGCCAGCAGAACAAGACCCAGCTTCCCCCTCAGTCTCTTCCATCAGGAAGCTTATTAGTCTTCTTAACCTTATCCATCAGAGGGCCAACACATGAAGACCACAATAACAGAAAACTAGCCAAACTGATCATGTGGACCACAGCCTTGTCTGTCTCAATGAAACTATGAGCTATGCCTTGTAGGGGCACCCAAGACAGATGGGACATGGTGGAGAGTTCTGACAAAATGTGGCCCACTGGAGGGAATGGCAAATCACTTCAGAATTCTTGCCTTGAGAACCCCATGAACAGTATGAAAAGGCAGAGATAGGATACTTAAAGATGTACTCCCCAGGTCAGTACGTGCCCACTATGCCACTGGAGATCAGTGGAGAAATAACTCCAGAAAGGATGAAAAGACTGAGCCAAAGCAAAAACAACATCCAGTTGCAGATGTGACTGATAATGGAAGTAAAGTCCAGTGCTGTAAAGAGAAATATTGCATGGGAACCTGGAATGCTAGGTCCATGAGTCAAGGCAAATTGGAAGTGGTCAAACAGGAGATGGAAAGAGTGAACATAAACATTTTAGGAAGCAGCAAACTAAAATGGACTGGAATGGGTGAATTTAACTCAGATGACCATTATATCTACTACTGTGGGCAGGAATCCCTCAGAAGAAATGGAGTAGCCATCATGGTCAACAAAGGAGTCTGAAATGCAGTACTTGGATGCAATCTCAAAAATGACAGAATGATCTGTGTTCATTTGCAAGGCAAACTGTTCAATATTACAGTAATCCAAGTCGATGCCCTGACCAGTAATGCTGAAGAAGCTGAAGTTGAATGGTTCTATGAAGACCTACAAGACTTTCTAGAACTAACACCAAAAAAGTGTCCTTTTCATTATAGGGGACTGGAATGCAAAAGTAGGAAGTCAAGTGATACCTGGAGTAACAGGCAAATTTCTCCTTGGAGTACAAAATGAAGAAGGCTGAAAGCTTACAGAATTTTGCTGAGAGAACACAATGGTGATAGCAAACACTCTCAGACAACAACACAAGAGAGGAAGCTACACATGGACATTACCAGATGGTCAATACCGAAGTCAGGTTGATTATGTTCTTTGAAGCCAAAGATGCAGAACCTCTATACAGTCAGTAAAAACAAGACCAGGAGTTGACTGTGGCTAGGATCATGAACTCCTTATTGCCAATTTCAAACTGAAATTGAAGAAAGCAGGGAAAACCATTAGACCATTCAGGGATGACCTAAATAAAATCTTTTATCATTATACAATGGAAATAAGAAATAAAGTCAAGGGATTAGAGCTGATAGAGTGCCTGAAGAACTATGGACAGAGACTTATGACATTCTATGGGAGGCAGGGATCAAGACCATCCTTATGAAAAAGAAATGCAAAAGGCAAAATGGTTGTCTGAGGAGGCCTTACAAATAGCTGTGAAAAGAAGGAAGGGAAGCGAAAGGCAAAGGAGAAAAGGAAAAATATACTCATTTGAATGCTGAGTTCCAAAGAATAGCAAGAAGAGATAAGAAAGCCTTCTTCAGCCATCAGTACAAAGAAATAGAGGAAAGCAATAGAATGGGAAAGACTAGAGATTCTTCAAGAAAATTACATATACCAAGGGAACATTTCCTGCAAAGATGGGCACAATAAAGGACAGAAATGAAATGGACCCAACAGAAGCAGAAGCTATTAGAAAGAGGTGGCAAGAATACACAGAAGAACTATACAAAAAGATTTTGAACTCAGATAATCACGATGGTGTGATAACTCACTCAGAGCCAGGCATCTTGGAATGTGAAGTCAAGTGGGCCTTATGAAGCATTACCACAAACAAAGTGAATGGATGTAACAAATTCCAGTTGAGCTATTTCAAACTGTAAAAGATGATGCTGGGAAAGTGCTGTACTTACTATGTCAGCAAATTTGGAAAACTCAACAGTGGCCACAGGACTGGAAAAGGTCAGTTTTCATTCTAATCCCAAAGAAAGGCAATGCCAAAGAATGTTCAAACTACCACACAATTGCACTCATCTCACATGCTAGCAAACGAATGCTCAAAATTCTCCAAGTCAAGCTTCCACAGGATATGAACCATGGACTTCCAGATGTTCAAGCTGGATTTGAAAAGGGCAGAGGAAACAGGTCAAATTGCCAACATCTGCTGGATCATCGAAAAAGCACGAGAGTTACAGAAAAACATGTACTTCTGTTTTATTGACTACGCTAAAGCCTTTGACTGTGTGGATCACAATAAACTGGAAAAAATCTGAAAGAGATGGGAATACCAGATCAACTGACCTGTCTCTCTGAGAAAAATGTATGCAGGTCAAGATGCAACAGTTAGAACTGGACATGGAAGAACAGACTAGTTCCAAATAAGGAAAGAAGTATGTCAAGGCTACAGCCTTGTCACCCTGCTTATTTAACTTGTATGCAGATTATATCATGACAAATGCTAGGCTAGATGAAGCACAAGCTGCAATCAAGATTGCTGGGAAAAATATCAATAACTTCAGATATGCAACAGTTCAGTTCAGTTCAGTCACTCAGTTGTGTCTGACTCCTTGCAACCCCATGAATCGCAGCACGCCAGGCCTCCCTGTCCATCACTCCCAGAGTTCACTCAGATTCATGTCCATCGTGTCAGTGATGCCATCCAGCCATCTCATCCTCTGTCATCCCCTTCTCCTCCTGCCCCCAATCCTTCCCAGCATCAGAGTCTTTTCCAGTGAGTCAACTCTTCGCAAAAGGTGGCCAAAGTACAGGAGCTTCAGCTTTAGCATCATTCCTTCCAAAGAAATCCCAGGGTTGATCTCCTTCAGAATGGACTGACTGGATCTCCTTGCAGTCCAAGGGACTCCCAAGAGTCTTCTCCAACACCACAATTCAAAAGCATCGATTCTTCAGTGCTCACCTTTCTCGACATTCCAACTCTCACATCCATACATGATCACTGGAAAAACCATAGCCTTGACTAGATGGAACTTTGTTGGCAAAATAATGTCTCTGCTTTTGAATATGCTATCTAAGTTGGTCATAACTTTTCTTCCAAGGAGTAAGCGTCTTTTAATTTCATGGCTGCAATCATTATCTGCAGTGATTTTGGAGCCCCCAAAAATAAAGTCTGACACTGTTTCCACTGTTTCTGCATCTATTTCCCTGAAGTGATGGGAACAGATGCCATGATCTTCGTTTTCTGAATGTTGAGCTTTAAGTCAACTTTTTCACTCTCCACTTTGACTGTCATCAAGAGGCTTTTTAGTTCCTCTTCACTTTCTGCCACAAGGGTGGTGTCATCTGCGTATCTGAAGTTATTGATATTTCTCCTGGCAATCTTGATTCCAGCTTGTGCTTCTTCCAGCCCAGCATTTCTCATGATGTCCTCTGCATAGTAGTTAAATAAGCAGGGTGACAATATAGTCTTGAGGTACTCCTTTTTCTATTTGGAATCAGTCTGTTTTTCCATGTCCAGTTCTAACTGTTATTTCCTGACCTGCATGTAGGTTTCTCAAGAGGCAGTTCAGGCGGTCTGGTATTCCTATCTCTTTCAAAATTTCCACAGTTTATTGGGATCCACGCAGTCAAAGGATAGTTTTCTATAATTATGGTTCATGCATCTGCCCTCTGATGCCTCTTGCAACACTTACCGTCTTACTTGGGTTTCTCTTACCTGGGATGTGGGGTAATTCTTCATGGCTGCTACAGCAAAATGCAGTTGCTGCTCCTTACCTAGGGGTATCTCCTCACAGCCGCCCCTCTTGACCTTCAACATGGGGTAGCTCGTCTTGGCTCTCTTGCGCCCGTGCAGCTGCTGCTCCTTGAACATGGGGTAGTTCCTCCCAGCCATCATTCCTGACCTTGAGCATGCAGTAGCTCCTCTTGGCCGCTCCTGCACCATTGCAGCCTGGCTCTCTCAGCCGCTGCCCCTGACCCTGGACGTGGGGTAGCTCCTCTTGGCCACTGCCCCTGACTTTGGGTGAGGGGTAGTTCCTCTCTGCCATGCTTCTGCTCAGCCAACATAGACAGCATATTAAAAAGCAGAGACCTTACTTTGCCGACAAAGGTCCTTCTAGTCAAAGATATGGTTTCTACACTAGTTATGTATGGATGTGAGAGTAGGACTATAAAGAAAGCTGAGCTCTGAAGAATTGATCCTTTTGAACTCTGCTGTTGGAGGAGACTCTTGAGAGTCCTTTGGATAGCAAGGAGATCCAACCAGTCTATCTTAAAAGAAATCATCCTGAATATTCATTGGAAGGACTGATGCTGAAGCTGAAACTCTAATACTTTTGCCACCTGATGAGAGGAACTGACTCATTTGAAAAGACTCTGATGTTGGGAAAGGTTGAAAGTAGGAGCAGAAGGGGACGACAGAGAATGAGATGGTTGGATAGCACCACTGACTTGAGTTTGAGTAAACTCCAGGAGTTGGTAATAGACAGGGAAGCCTGGTGTGCTGCAGTCCATGGTATCACAAAGAGTTGGACATAACTAAGCAACCGAACTGAACTGAACTGAATCATTGGTACATAGTAAGGAAAATCATACCCTTGTGCAAGATGAGCTGTTTTGCTGTGTAATCATTAGCTCTGGGCTTAAAGAAAAACATGTTTTATGTGACAAGTTGAAGGAGTGCAGAGAAAAAAAAGGTTGTCATTTTCTCCTTGTTGAGAGCCCGAGACCCCTTTCTACTCCTCGGGGACCCTGGGCTTCTTATCAACCTACCTAAAAATTAACTCTGTCAGTTTAAAAATAAGATCAAAATTATTTCATCTTCTTTCTTTTGATCAAGCATATATAAGGGAAGTTCAGGATAAACAAGGACAGAGTACACAAAGAGAGCTTTGAGGTTTAGACTCCTGATTTCACAGGTCTCTTGGAGGGAAGGATTGAGCAAGGAGCAAGTGTTTTTTTTTTTTTTTTCCTCTTAGAGGCTTGATTGACTCTCTTGTAAAATTTCATGACATCAAAGCAAACTTGGCCAACCTAGACAGAAAGCAAACATTTCCCTCTCTTCTTTCCACAGAACCATAAGCTGTGGTCTGACTTGCTGTAGAGTCTCATGGGAAGTTGGTTTTATTTATGCACTTTAAGTTTTTGGTTTTGGGGCTTGCTTTTATTTATGCACTTTAGGACATTCATCTGTCTTCTCTTTGGTACAGGTTATTATAGATGACCCGAAACACCATGAAAACTTATGGTGCAGTCAAAACATGCAAGTGACCTTTTAGGTTTCAAGATGTTCATTGGCTTTTGATTTATTTCTCCATGGTTTATTGTCTGAAGTGTTTTGAAGGATTTGTTGTTGCTGTTATTACCTTCTTTTGAGAGAATTAGCTGTAGATATTGTTGGCTAGTGGATTTGGCCACAGTGAACCCTGATGCTGTTACAACAGGCAGGTAGTGAGCCTGAACAAAAAAATGCCTAGAGGAATGTGTGTCAGGAAACCACACCTCTTGTAAATGGCATGAGGTACATAGTGGACAAAGGAAAGTATGAACTTCCAGAATGACAGGAAACCACACATTTTGAGTGATAAGGGTTTGTGTAGCAGACAAAGAAAGATGGGGAAAGGCAGAAATCTCCTTTGTCCAAATGTAACCTTTGCTCATTGCATTCTACTTAGGATGAGATTAGCCTTACAGATGGAGAAGGCAATGATGACCCACTCCGGTGCTCTTGTTTGGAAAATCCCATGGACGGAGGGAGCCTGGTAGGCTAGAGTTGGACATGACTGAGCGAATTCACTTTCATTTTTCACTTTCATGCATTGGAGAAGGAAATGGCAACCCACTCCAGTATTCTCGCCTGGGGAACCCCAGGGACAGGGGAGCCTGGTGGAATGCCGTCTACGGGGTCGCACAGAGTCAGACACGACTGACGGGATTTAGCAGCAGCAGCAGCAACCTTACAGATAAGAAGTACTTATCACGAACCTATGCCATGACACCTCTGATCTAAGCTAAGTAAGGACAAAAATCCCTCATCTGCTCAGGAAAACAAAGCTAGGATGGATATTAGGGAAGTTAATCTCAAACTTTTTCCCCAATGAATATTCCACCCCTTCATTCATAACTGGCTTGACAAAGAGGCCTGGATCCTCAGCTCTTCATGTGTCTGCCCAATCTCCCTCTGAGGGTGGATCCTTGCTTAAATAAACTTTCACTTTACTTTCTTAACCTCTCTGCTTCATCTCTGAATTCTTTCACAACTAAGAAAGAACTTCAAATTAACTGGCAACAATGCCATCCTTCCTGGGTTCTGGTTCCTTCTGTCTTCTTATAAATAGAATTATTACCACACTAATCTCTTTAGAAGAAAAAGAGCCTCTTGATGAAAGTGAAAGAGGAGAGTGAAAAAGTTGACTTAAAGCTCAACATTCAGAAAACGAAGATCATGGCATCTAGTCCCATCACTTCGTGGCAAATAGATGGGGAAACTGGAAACAGTGTCAGACTTTATTTTTGGGGGCTCCAAAATCACTGTGGATGGTGACTGTGGCCATGAAATTAAAAGACGTTTACTCCTTGGAAGAAAAGTTATGATCAACCTAGACAGTGTATTAAAAACCAGGGACATTACTTTGCCAACAAAGGTCCGTCTAGTCAAGGCTATGGTTTTCCCAGTGATCATGTATGGATGTTAGAGTTGGACTACAAATAAAGCTGAGCACTGAAGAATTGATGCTTTTGAACTGTGGTGCAGGAGAAGACACTTGAGAGTCTCTTGGATAGCAAGGAGTTCCAACCAGTCCATCTTAAAGGAGATCTGTCCTGAGTGTTCACTGGGAAGACTGATGTTGAAGCTGAAACTCCAATACTTTGGCCACCTGATCTGAAGAACTGACTCCTTGTAAAAGATCCTGATGCTGGGAAATATTGAAGGCAAGAGGAGAAGGGGATGGCAGAGGATGAGATGGCTGGATGGCATCACTGACTTAACGGACATGAGTTTGAGTAATCTCTGGGAGTTGGTGATGGACAAGCAGGCCTGGCATGCTGCACTCCATGGGGTCACAAAGAGTCAGAAATGACTGAACTACTGAACTGAACTGAACTGAATCTTGGGTCTGCTCATCTGATACACAGCAAATCTAATTTACTGACACTGGGTTGTGGTGAAGGGGAGTGAAAATACAGTGCTTACTGTATGCACCAAGCAAGGAGAACAGGTACCTTACATTCAAAAACATTCAAACTCCCTGACAGATTTCAGGGAAGGGCTTTTCAAACCATCCTTAGATAGTTTGAGGGAGGAGGTCTTGGGTGTAATCAGTATGTGCATACTTCTCTGTGAGGTCACAGGGTGAGGGTTCCAACCTGTCTGGGGTCAACATGCTGGTGGGCAGCATGCAGTTAACCTCCTCTACACGGTGGGGGCTTCACTATCTGCAAACAGCTCAAGGTTATGGCTCAGGATGTTACCCAGAGTCCTTGAGGAGGAGCTCAAGGTCCTTGGCTTTGTTTTATGGCTAACCTGTTATGATTTTGTCTTGCTTGACTGTTTCCTTTGTTTCTGCATTTTCTCACTTCTCTGATCAAATTTACTCTTTAGAATTCAGGGAAGGTCTAGGAGGCAAAAACTTTCTACAAACAAGATGTGGGGGACCTGTGGGTGTCTGTTCTTGGGAAAGCCCTGCAGGGTCTGGCTCAGTTTTATAATGAGATACCACACTTGTTTCCTGTCCCTAAGGAAATAAGAAAGGATACACTTTTTTTTTTCCTCTCTCTTTGCTTTGAGGAAGATTAAAAAAAAAAAACAACCCCCCAAAAACAGAAAACAAACCTGTCATTGTGTGACCAAAGACAAAATTTGGAAGAAACAGTAATAGGCCAAAATCAGGATTCTAAGCAAGTAGATAGAAATGTTTTTATCTTTTGTTTTTAAATTCTTGCATCATAAATTTTGTTGCTCTTCCTTGGATGGTGTTCAAAAGTAAAAACTACTCTTACTTTAAACATATGAAGATTTATGATTCGGTTGATTTCTGAACTAGGCTCTCACCTATGTGAATATTTATAAGAATAAAAAATGAAAGCAAATTATGTTTGCTATAGATTCAGAAGTTATCCAAGGAGCAAGAAATCACAGCCATCCATGCAGACAGTAGCATGCTTTTCTGAAGGAAATCAAATATTACAGTTTATTTATTGGTAAATAGTTTACTGTGGTCTTGGAAATCAGCCAAGAATTTATAACATGACCAATTTTTCATAAGTTATAAATGAGTGATAACCTTCCATATGCTAGTGGAGACTTTTGAGAAAGAAAATAAACATAATAATTGAATAAAAGTAATTCTTTAGGTTTCAGATGAGATTTTAGGTAGTAAAACAGTTTTTATATATAATAGTAATGCTATTTTTTTGTATGAAAAAGTGAAAAAAAAACAAGTCTGTATATTGTCTCAAAGGAAAGTCTACAAGATTATGGCTATAATATAATATTGTTATATAACTTCAGAAATTTTTCTGCTTTTACATTTGCTTGCTCTCTCAACTTTCTCTGTGACTACATTTTCTCATATTTTCTGCTTTTATCACAGTGTTATGAAATTTAGTGTCTTGACAATTTAAGTAATGAATTCATAAATAATTTTTTTCAACCATGTGATTTGTTGTAAAAATTTAGACTGCATACATTAATTTTATACCTGGTACATTTGAAATTATTTTCTTTTTAGTGTATCTGATTTTCAAGATTGACCTTCCAAACTTCCAAAATTTTATTTTAAAAGTTTGCTATAAGGTGAAAAACAAGTTATAGAGATCTGTGAAAGGCAAATCATACTACAGATGTGAAAGTGTGCTTATCAAACTTGTTCATCAGGGGTGAACAGCACAGTGACCAACTAATCCTAGTTTGTCCAGGATTTTGCTGACTGTAGCATTACAAGTCTTGAATCCCAGAAAGCCAGTCCTCAACCCATGTAGTCAATATATAAAATTTCAATAGACCAGCCTATATATAATCACAGTTTGTCTATATAAATAAATCTGTGTCTGTGTCTACATACTAGAGACATGACATATGTATGCATAATGAGTCAGTCAGGGAGGGAAAACTTCCCACCCCATGGACCGCAGCCCACCAGGCTCCTCTGCCCCTGGGATTCTCCAGGCAAGAACACTAGAGTGGGCTGCCATTTCCTTCTCCAGTGCATGAAAGTGAAAGTGAAGTTGCTCAGTCGTGTCTGACTCTGTGCGACCCCATGGACTGCAGCCCACCAGGCTCCTCCTCCCCACTCTGGTAACCACTAATTTGTTCTATATATCTGTGAGTCTCTTTCTTTTTGGTATATTCACTAGTTTGTTTCATTTTTTTTAGATTTCACATCACATGTAAGTAATGTCATTAAGTATTTGTCATTCTCTATTTGACTTATTTGACACAGGCCTCCCTGGTGGCTCACTGGTAAAGAATCTGTCTGCCAAGCAGGAGACCAGGGTTCAATCCCTGGGTCAGGAAGACCCCCTGGAGAAGGAAATAGCAAGCCTCTCCAGTATTCTTGCTTGGAAAATCTCATTGACAGAGGAACCTGGCAGGTTACAATCCATGGGGTTGCAAAAAATTTGACACGACTTAGTGACAGGGCCGGGAGCCTGGTGGGCTGCCGTCTATGGGGTCGCACAGAGTCGGACACGACTGACGTGACTTAGCAGCAGCAGCAGCGACTAAAACCAGCAGCAGCAGCAGTTTGATTTATTTAACTTAGCCTAATGTCTTCCAAGTTTTTTGAGGACATTGGACTGCAAATGGCAAGCATTCATTCTTTTTATGGCTGAGTAGATTTCTAGTGTGTATATATGTCACATCTACTTTATCTATTTTTTTTTAAATTTTTTAATTGAAGGGTGATAGCTTTACAGAATTTTGTTGTTTTCTGTCAAACCTCAACAACATGAATCAGCCACAGGTATACATATATCCCCACCCTTTTGAACCTCCCCTCCAATCTCCCTCCCCATCCCGCCCCTCTAGGTGGATAGAGTCCCTATTTGAGTTTCCTGAGCCATACAGCAAATTCCTGTTGGTTATCTGCTTTACATATGGTAATGTAAGTTTCCATGTTACTCTTTCCATACATCTCACCCTCTCCTCCACTCTCCCCATGTCATAAGTCTATTCTCTATATCTGTTTCTCCACTGCTGCCTTGTAAATAAATTCTCCAGTACCATTTTTTAGATCTTGTATATATGTGTTAGAATATGATATTTATCTTCCTCTTTCTGACTTACTTCACTCTGTATAATAGGCTCTATGTTCACCCACTTCATTAGAACTGACTCAAATGCATTTCTTTTTATGACTGAGCACTATTCCATTGTGTATATATACCACAACTTCTTTATTCATTCATCTGTCTATGGACATCTAGATTGCTTCCATGTCTAGCTATTGTAAATAGTGCTGCAATGAACAAAGGGATACATATGTCTTTTTCAATTTTGGTTTCCTCGGGGTATTTGCCTAGGAGTGGGATTGCTTAGTCAGATGGTAGTTTTATTCCTAGTTTTTAAAGAAATCTCCATACCATCTTCCATAGTGGCTGTATCATTTTACATTCACACCAATAGTACAAGAGCGTTTCCTTTTCTAAACATTCTCTCTAGCATTTAGTATTTGTAGACTTTTTGATGATGGTGATTCAGACTGGTGTGAGGTGATATCTCTCTGTAGATTTGATCTGCATTTCATCTGTTGATGTGTTGATCACTGAGGAAGGCTTTCTTATCTTTCCTTGCTATTCTTTGGAACTCTGCCTTCAAATGGGTAAATCTTTCCTTTTCTCCTTTGCCTTTTGCTTCTCTTCTTTTCACAGCTATATGTAAGGCCTCCTCAGACAACCATTTTGCCATTTGCATTTCTTTTTCTTGGGGATGGTCTTGATCTCCGCTTCCTATACAATGTCACGAACCTCTGTCCATAGTTCATCAGGCACTCTATCAGATCTAATCCCTTGAGTCTATTTCTCA
The DNA here is from genome assembly GCA_917880005.1 of Nanger dama. Lineage (NCBI taxonomy): Eukaryota > Metazoa > Chordata > Mammalia > Artiodactyla > Bovidae > Nanger > Nanger dama. The sequence continues at coordinate 39,892,409 of CAKJTW010000009.1, read as the reverse complement.
CTTCCACGATATAATTGTAAGGGATTTTATTTAGGTCATACCTGAATGATCTAGTGGTTTCCCTGCTTTCTTCAATTTTAGTCTGAATTTGGCAATAAGGAGTTCACAGTCAGAGCCTGGTCTTGTTTTTGCTGACTGTATAGAGCTTCTCCATCTTTGGCTGCAAAGAATATAATCAATCTAATTTTGGTATTGACAATCTGGTGATGTCCATGTGTAGAGTCTTCTCTTGTGTTGTTGGAAGAGGGTGTTTGTTAAGACCAGTGCATTCTTTTGGCAAAACTCTGTTAGCCTTTGCCCTGCTTCATTTTGTACTCTAAGGTGAAAGTTCCCTGTTGCTCCAGGTATCTCTTGACTTTCTACTTTTGCATTCCAGTCCCCTATAGTGAAAAGAACATCTTTTTTTGGTGCTAGTTCTAGAAAGTCTTGTAGGTCTTCATAGAACCATTCAACTTCAGCTTCTTCAGCATTACTGGTCAGAGCATCAACTTGGATTACTGTAATATTGAATGGCTTGCCTTGCAAATGAACAGAGATCATTCTGTCATTTTTGAGACTGCATCCAAGTACTGCATTTCATACTCTTTTGTTGACTATGGTAGTTACTCCATTTCTTCTAAGAGATTCTTGCCCACAGTAGTAGATATAATGGTCATCTGAGTTAAATTCACCCATTCCAGTTCACTTTGGTTTGGTGATTCCTAAAATGTCTATGTTCACTTTTGCCATCACCTGGAAGATCACTTCAAATTTGCCTTGACTCATGGACCTAGCATTCCAGGTTCCTATGCAGTATTGATCTTTGCAGCGTTGGATTTTGCTTCTATCACCAGTCACATCCACAACTGAGTGGATTTTTTTTTTTTTGCTTTTTGCTTTTTGCTCTGTCTCTTCATTCTTTCTGGAGTTATTTCTCCATTGAGCTCCAGTAGCACGCTGGGTACCTACCAACCTGGGACATTGAAAAAGTCCTATCTTTTTGCTTCCCTCAATGATCAATGCAAAGAAATAGAGGAAAATAGTAAAATGGGAAAGACTAGAAATCTCTTCAAGAAAATCAGAGATACCAAGGGGACATTTCCTGCAAAGATGGGTTCAATAAAGGTCAGAAGTGGTATGGACCTAACAGAAGCAAAAGATATTAAGAAGAGGTGGCAAGAATACATCAGTTCAGTTCATTTCAGTCACTCAGTTGCGTCCGACTCTTTGCAGTCCCATGAATCACAGCACACCAGGCCTCCCTGTCCATTACCAACTCCTGGAGTTCACTCACACTCACATCCATCGAGTTGGTGATGCCATCCAGTCATCTCTTCCTCTGTCGTCCCCTTCTCTTCCTGCCCCCAATCCCTCCCAGCATCAGGGTCTTTCCCAGTGAGTCAACTCTTCACAAGAGGTGGCCAAAGTATTGGAGTTTCAGCTTTGCATTATTCCTTCCAAAGAACACCCAGGGCTGATTTCCTTTAGAATGGACTGGTTGGATCTCCTTGCAGTCCAAGGGATTCTCAAGAGTCTTCTCCAACACCACAGTTCAAAAGCATCAATTCTTTGGCACTCAGCTTTCTTCACAGTCCAACTCTCACATCCATACATAATCACTGTAAAAACCATAGCCTTGACTAGATGGACCTTTGTTGGCAAAGTAATGTCTCCGCTTTTGAATATGCTATCTAAGTTGGTCATAACTTTTCTTCCAAGGAGTAAACGTCTTTTAATTTCATGGCTGCAATCACCATCTGCAGTGATTTTGGAGCCCCCAAAATAAAGTCTGATACTGTTTCCACTGTTTCCCCATCTATTTCCCATGAAGTTATGGGACCGGATGCCATGATCTTTGTTTTCTGAATGTTGAACTTTAAGTCAACTTTTTCACTCTCCTCTTTCACTTTCATCAAGAGGCTTTTTAGTTCCTCTTCACTTTCTGCCATAAGGGTGGTGTCATCTGCATATCTGAGGTTATTGATATTTCTCCCAGAAATCTTGATTCCAGCTTGTGCTTTTTCCATCCCAGAGTATCTCATGATGTACTCTGCATAGAGTTAAATAAGCAGGGTGACAATATACAGCCTTGACGTACTTCTTTTTCTATTTGGAACCAGTCTGTTGTTCCATGTCCAGTTCTAACTGTTGCTTCCTGACCTGCATACAGATTTCTCAAGAGGCAGGTCAGGTGGTCTGGTATTTCCAGCTCTTTCAGAATTTTCCAGTTTATTGTGACCCACAAAGTCAAAGGCTTTAGCATAGTCAATAAAGCAGAAATAGGTGGTTTTCTGGAACTCTTTTGCTTTTTCCATGATCCAGCAGAATCCAAGAATACATAGAACTATACAAAAAGGATCTTCATGACCCAGATAATCATGATGATGTGATCACTCACCTAGAGCCAGACATCCTGGAATGTGAAGTCAAATGGGTCTTAGGAAGTACCACTACAAATAAATCTAATGGAGGTAACCAAATTCCAGTTGAGCTATTTCAAATCCTGAAAAATGATGCTGTGAAAGTGCTGCACTCACTGTCAGCAAATTTGGAAAACTCAGCAGTAACCACAGGACTGGAAAAAGGTCAGTTTCATTCCAATCCCAAAGAAAGACAATGCCAAAGAATGTTCAAAATACTTTCCAGTTGCACTCACAGGGTAGCAAACTAATGGTCAAGATCCTCCAAGCCAGGCTTCACCAGGTGAACTTCCAGATGTTCAAGCTGGATTTAGAAAAGCCAAATTGCCAACATCTGTTCGATCACTGAAAAAGCACCAGAGTTCCAGAAAAACATCTACTTCTGCTTTATTGATTATGACAAAGCCTTTGACTGTGTGGATCACAACCAACTGGGAAATTCTTAAAGTGATGGGAATACCAGATCACCTGACTTGCTTCTCTGAGAAATCTGTATGTAGGTCAAGAAGCAACAGTTAGAAGTGGACATGGAACAACAGACTGGTTCCAAATTGGGAAAGGAGTATGTCAAGGCTGTATATTGTCACCCTGATTATTTAACTTATATGTACAGTACATCATGAGAAATGCTGGGCTAGCTGAATCACAAGCTGGAATCAAGATTGCTGGGGAAAATATCAATAATCTCAGATATGCAGATGACAGCATCCTTATGGCAGAAAGTGAAGAAGAACTAAACAGTCTCTTGGTGAAAGTGAAAAGGAGAGTGAAAAAGTTGGCTTAAAACTCAACATTCAGAAAATTAAGATCATAGCTCCGGTCCCATCGCTTCATGGGAAATAGATGGGGAAACAATGGAAGCAGTGACAGATTTTAATTTTTTCATCTCCAAAATCCCTGCAGATGGTGACTGCAGCTATGAAATTAATAGACACTTGCTCCTTGGGAAAGAAAGCCAAGACCAACCTAGACAGCATATTAAAAGCAGAGACACTACTTTGGACACAAAGGTCTGTCTATTCAAAGCTATGGTTTTTGCAGTAGTCATGTATGGATGTGAGAGTTCTATAAAGAAAGCTGAGTGCTGAAGAACTGATGCTTTTGAACTGTCTTGTTAGAGAAGACTCTTGAGAGTCCCTTGGAGTGCAAGAAGATCCCACCATTCCATCCTAAAGGAAATCAGTCCAGAGAATTTATTGGAAGCATTGATGCCTAAGCTGAAACTCCAAAACTTTGTCCACCTGATGTGAAGAACTGAGTCACTTGGGACCTTGATGCTGGGAAGGATTGAAGTTGGGAGGAGAAGGAGATTGCAGAGAATGAGATGGTTGGATGACATCAACGGACATGAGTTTGAGAAAGCTCTGGCAGTTGGTGATCAACAGGGAGGCCTGCGTCCTGCAGTAGTCCATGGGGTCACAAAGAGTCAGACATAACTGAGGAACTGAACTGAACTGAAATGAACTGTTGATGTTCACTTAGATTGCTTCCATATCCTATAAATTATAAATTGCTGCTGAGCATTGGGGTGAATGTATGTGTTTTGAATTAGTGTTTTTTTTTTTTTTTTGCTACATATATGACCAGGAGTAAAATTGCTTGGAGAAGGCAATGGCACCCCACTCCAGTACTCTTGCCTGGAAAAATCCCATGAATGGAGGAGCCTGGTGGGCTGCAGTCCATGGGTTTGCTAAGAGTCAAACATGACTGAGTGACTTCTCTTTCACTTTTCACTTTCATGCACTGGAGAAGGAAATAGCAACCTGTTCCAGTGTCCTTGCCTGGAGCATCCCAGGGACGGGGCAGCCTGGTGGGCTGCCATCTATAGGGTCGCACAGAGTCGGACACAACTGATGCGACTTAGCAGCAGAATTGCTGGGTCTAATGATATCTCTACTTTTTAGTTCTTTGAGAATCCCACATGCTCTTGTCCACAATGGCTGTTCCAATTTATATTCCCACCAATGCTAAGGCAATCTAGAGATTCTATGCAGTTCTTATGAAAATACCAACGACAGTTTAACAAAACTAGAAGAAGTAATTTAACAATTCCTATGGAAACAAAAGATCTTTAATTGACAAAATAATATTGAGAAAGAAGAACAGAGCTGGAGGAATTTGCTCCCTGATTTCAAACTATATTACAGAACTACAATCATTAAAATAGTAGTGTTTTGGCACAAAAATAGACACATAGATCATTGGAACAGAATAGAGAGCCCCCCAAAAACAAAGAAACATACACTTCCAGTCAATTAGTCTTTGACAAATGAAGTGGGCAAGAATATACAATGGAGAAAACAGTCTCTTCAATAAGTGATGCCAGAAAAAACTGGATAACTATGAATGAATGAAATGTAAAAATGTAAATAATGTCAAAAATGAAAATGAAATTAGATTATTTGCCAGGACCATATGGAGAAGGAAATGGCTACCCATCCAGTACTCTTGCCTGGAAAATCCTGTGGAGGGAGGAGCGTGGTAGGCTACAGTCCATGGAGTCGCAAAGAGTTGGACATGACTGAGTGGTTTCACTTTCATTTCCACTTTTTCTATCACCATGTACAAAACTAAACTCAAAATGGATTAAATATGTAAATGTAAGACTGGATATCATAAAATTCCTAAAGGAAAACAGGACCAGAACGCACTTTGATATAAATTGTAGCAACACAGTTTTGATCCATCTCCTAAAGAAAAGGAAATAAAAATGAGCAAATGGAACATAATTAAACTTAAAGGTTTTTTTTACAACAAAGGAAACCATCAACAAAATGAAAAGATAACCTAATGAACAAGGAAAAATATTGGCCAGTGATATGACTGATAAAGAGTTAATATCCAACATATGGAAACAAAAGTAAACACACACACACACACACAATTCATACAACAACATAAAAAAGTGTTGAATTTTTATGTAAATTTTTACAGCATTGAAGCCATTAAAATACTGAAAAAATTGTTCCAGGTATCACTTTAAATGTCTGCGTATATAAAAAACAAAATGGATATCTCATATATAGGAGATATTTCTTACACATCATTACACGATTAAGGCTTTTAAAAGCATAGACAACTTCAGTTTATGATCATGTTATATACAACAGAAACATTCTCAGACTTCACCATTCTGTGAATCCTCAGACTTCACTATTCCTCAAATATTTCATAGTACCATTTACACTTACATTTCACTCACTTGTAGATCTCACTAAATACCTGTAGCATCTAAGTTTTCTCATCAAAATCTCCCAGACCTGCCTGTACCGAGTTCCTTAGGTCTCTTAGTGTGTCACAGATTTTTTCATCTCTATAGTGACTGTAGAGGCCATTATGTTGTTGGAGAAGACTCTTGAGAGTCCCTTGGACTGCAAGGAGATCCAAACAGTTCATTCTAAAGGAGATCAGCCCTGGGATTTCTTTGGAAGGAATGATGCTAAAGCTGAGACTCCAGTACTTTGGCCACCTCATGTGAAGAGTTGACTCATTGGAAAAGACTCTGAAGCTGGGAGGGATTGGGGGCAGGAGGAGAAGGGGACAACAGAGGATGAGATGGCTGGATGGCATCACCAACTCAATGGACGTTAGTCTGAGTGAACTCCGAGAGATGGTGATGAACAGAGAGGCCTGGCGTGCTATGATTCATGGAGTCGCAGAGTCAGACATGCCTGAGCAACTGAACTGAACTGAACTGAGAGGCCACTAGGATGTAATCTGCTCTTCTTGCCTGTCCCCTTTGAAAACAATGTTTCTTTTTGCTGATTCCTTTATTACATATCCGTTCAGTTCAGTTCAGTCGTTCAGTCGTGTCCGACTGTTTGCGACCCCATGAATCGCAGCATGCCAGGCCTCCCTGTACATCACCATCTCTCGGAGTTCACTCAGACTCACATCCATCGAGTCCGTGATGCCATCCAGCCATCTCATCTTCGGTCATCCCCTTCTCCTCCTGCCCCCAATCCCTCCCAGCATCAGAGCCCTTTCCAAAGAGTCAACTCTTCTCATGAGGTGGCCAAAGTACTGGAGTTTCAGCGTCAGCATCATTCCTTCCAAAGAAATCCCAGGGTTGATCTCCTTCAGAATGGACTGGTTGGATCTCCTTGCAGTCCAAGGGACTCTCAAGAGTCTTCTCCAATACCACAGTTCAAAAGCATCAATTCTATGGCGCTCAGCTTTCTTCACAGTCCAACTCTCACATACATATATGACCACAGGAAGAACCATAGCCTTGACTAGACAGACCTTAGTCGGCAAAGTAATGTCTCTGCTTTTGAATATACTATCTAGGTTGGCCATAACCTCTCTTCCAAGGACTAAACGTCTTTTAATTACATGGCTGCAGTCACCATCTGCAGTGATTTTGGAGCCCAGAAAAATAAAGTCTGACACTGTTTCCACTGTTTCCCCATCTATTTCCCATGAAGTGATGGGACCAGATGCCACAATCTTTGTTTTCTGAATGTTGAGCTTTAAGCCAACTTTTTTGTTCGCCTCTTTCACTTTCATCAAGAGGCTTTTAGTTCCTCTTCACTTTCTGCTATAAGGGTGGTGTCATCTGCATATCTGCATATCTGCATATCTGAGACTCCAGTACTTTGATTCCAGCTTGTGTTTCTTCCAGCCCAGCGTTTCTCATGATGTACTCGGCGTAGAAGTTAAATAAGCAGGGTGACAATATACAGCCTTGATGTTCTCCTTTTCCTATTTGGAACCAGTCTGTTGTTCATTGTATAGTTCTAACTGTTGCTTCCTGACCTGCATACAGATTTCTCAAGAGGCAGGTCAGGTGGTCTGGTATTCCCATCTCTTTCAGAATTTTCCACAGTTTATTGTGATCCACACAGTCAAAGGCTTTGGCATAGTCAATAAAGCAGAAATAGATGCTTTTCTGGAACTTTCTTGCTTTTTCCATGATCCAGTGGATGTTGCCAGTTTGATCTCTGGCTCCTCTGCCTTTTCTAAAACCAGCTCGAACATCAGGGAGTTCACGGTTCACGTATTGCTGAAGCCTGGCTTGGAGGATTTGAACATTACTTTACTAGCGTGTGAGATGAGTGCAATTGTGTGGTAGTTTGAGCATTCTTTCGCATTGCCTTTCTTTGGGATTGGGATGAAAACTGACCTTTTCCAGTCCTGTGGTCACTGCTGAGTTGTCCAAATTTGCTGGCATATTGAGTGCAGCACTTTCACACCATCCTCTTTCAGGATTTGAAACAGCTCCACTGGAATTCCATCACCTCCACTAGCTTTGTTCATAGTGATGCTTTCTAAAGCCCATTTGACTTCACGTTCCAAGATGTCTGGCTCTAGATTAGTGATCACACCATCGTGATTATCTGAGTCGTGAAGATCTTTTTGTACAGTTCTTCCGTGTATTCTTGCCACTTCTTCTTAATATCTTCTGCTTCTGTTAGGTCCATACCATTTCTGTCCTTTATCGAGTCCACCTTTGCATGAAATGTTCCCTTGGTATCTCTAATTTTCTTGAAGAGATCTCTAGTCTTTCCCATTCTGTTCTTTCCCTCTATTTCTTTGCATTGATCACTGAAGAAGACTTTCTTATCTCTTCTTGCTATTCTTTGGAATTCTGCATTCAGATGCTTTTATCTTTCCTTTTCTCCTTTGCTTTTTGCCTCTCTTCTTTTCACAGCTATTTGTAAGGCCTCCCCAGACAGCCGTGTGTGTGTGTGTGTGTGTGTGTGTGTGTGTGTGTGTGTTTTGGATTTCTTTTTCATGGGGATGGTCTTGATCCCTGTCTCCTGTACAATGTCACGAGCCTCATTCCATAGGTCATCAGGCACTCTATCTATCAGATCTAGGCCCTTAAATCTATTTCTCACTTCCACTGTATAATCATAAAGGATTTGACTTAGGTCATACCTGAAAGGTCTAGCGGTTTTCCCTACTGTCTTCAATTTAAGTCTGAATTTGGTAATAAGGAGTTCATGATCTGAGGCACAGTCAGATCCTGGTCTTGTTTTTGTTGACAGTATAGAGCTTCTCCATTTTTTGCTGCATGCATAGAATATAATAAATCTTATTTTGGTGTTGACCATCTGGTGATGTCCATATAGAGCTATATTTTGCTGTAAAATGGTCCATCTTATTCATCACTTTATGCCATGTGCTGGAAGAGTATTTAGGACATAGCTTATTTGGAAACTATGTATGCGTTATAGAAATATTCGCCACTATTTACTGAGTGTCTGATATGTATCAACACAGTGTTAGTAACTGATGGAACAAGGACTGACAGAAGAAGCACTGGTCCTTCCCACATGGAGAGAAGTTGCTGTTCACTATAGAGTATACTGACCAGTGGCCAGGCAATCACAGATGCATTGCATGATGTGAAATCCATGAGAGGGAAGTTCAAGGGGCTGACATGCCAAGAAGGGGCACTCAGCTGCTCCATGAAGGATACACCTGGACTGATTTGTTCTACGGAGAATAGGTTGTCTGGGTTGGATGTGTTTGGCTGGGAATAAGCAGAAAAATATCTTTGATTCTCTGGGCTCAGGAAAGCTTTTCCCTAACATGACTCACTCTTTAAAAAGAAAATTGAGTATCTCCACAAATTCTAGGTCATTTCTGGTTTTGAGGTATAAACACATGCACATTTTAAAGCAGAAAATTACTTCTTTAATGCATTTCAGTTTCTAATTTAACATAAGAAAATTTCAGAGGAGAATCTAAATTTATCTTTTTAGTCCTTTACAAACATAACATACTAAGCATAATGTCTGAAAACTATGATGAAAACCCAAGACTAATTCACTTTTTTTTTTTCCAGAACAAGGGAGGAGAAAGAGCATTTCACAGTTCTTTGTAAGACCTACATTTCAGTGCCTCCCTCCACCACCCCCCCTCCCCACCCTCAGCCCTGCTTGTTTAATCATTACTGGCAGGTGTGCAAAATGATGTTGGTAGGGTTTCTTTTATTTCTGGCAAAGCATTAAGTATACAATTTTATGTTTATGAAGTAAATTTCAATGGGACCACTGTACTCTTTGGAACTCATTTAATATCACATAGTGGTAGGCCAGGATAAGAAACTCTTTTAAACGAGCTTTCCCCCCTGTTCTGCATCATTCATATGCTAATATTCTGCCAAGATTTAGTATATGTCCTGGAACTTTAGAAAGTATTTTATCTACAGATGCTTCATTCATACTCATCAAAACACAGTCAAATAAGAAAAATCTGGCTCACTTTCTAGTCATTTTTTGGTTAACACATTGTAACATTTTTACAAGTATGGTATAGTTATTGTAAAATGTTTTATTAATTGTCTGAGTGTGTATATGAATGACATTGGCTATATTTGATTTAAAGGAAGATAAATTTATAGCATCTAATCATTAAACAACATTCCCCCAGGTTTTTTTTTTTTAATTAAAAAAATTTTTTTAATACTTTATTCTACATTACAATACTGTATTTGTTTTGCCATACATTGACATGAATCAGCCACAGGTGTCCACGATCTCCCAATGCCAAAGCCCCCTCCCACCTCCCACCCCACATCCTCTCCCTGAATCATCCCATGCACCCGCCCCATGCGCCCTGCATCCTGTATTGAACATAGACTGGCGCTTCATTCTTACAAGATAGTATACATGTTTCAATGCCGTTCTCCCAAATCATCCCACTCTCTCCCTCTCCCTCTCCCTCAGAGTCCAAAAGTCCATTCTATACCTCTGAGTCTCTTTTGTTGTCTCACATAGAGGGTCTTCATTACTATCCTTCTAAATTCCATATATATGTGTCAGTATACTGTATTGGTGTTTTTCTTTCTGGCTTACTTCACTCTGTATCATTGGCTCCAATTTCATCCATCTCATTAGAACTGAGTTGAATTTATTCTTTTTAAGGGCTGAGTAGTATTCCATTGTGTATATGTACCACAGCTTTCTTATCCATTCATCTGCTGATGGACATCTAAGTTGTTTCCATGTCCTGGCTATTATAAACAGTGCTGCAATAAACATTGGGGTACATGTGTCTCTTTCAATTCTGGTTTCCTCGGTGTGTATGCCCAGCAGTGGGATTGCTGGGTCATAAGGCAGTTCTATTTGCAATTTTTTAAGGAATCTCCACACTGTTTTCCATAATGGCTGTACTAGTTTGCATTCCCACCAGCAGTGTAAGAGGGTTCCCTTTTCTCCACATCCTCTCCAGCATTTATTGCTTGTAGACTTTTGGATCGCAGCCATTCTGACTGGTGTGAAATGATACCTCATTGTGGTCTTGATTTGCATTTCTCTGATAATAAGTGATGTTGCGCATCTTTTCATGTGTTTGTTAGCCATCCGTATGTCTTCTTTGGAGAAATGCCTATTTAGTTCTTTGGCCCATTTTTTGATTGGTTCATTTATTTTTCTGGAGTTGAGCTGCATAAGTTGCTTGTATATCTTTGAGATTAGTTGTTTGTCAGTTGTTTCATTTGCTATTCTTTTCTCCCATTCAGAAGGCTGTCTTTTCACCTTGCTTACCGTTTCCTTTGTTGTGCAGAAGCTTTTAATTTTAATTAGATCCCATTTATTTATTTTTGCTTTTATTTCCAGTATATTGGGAGGTGGATCATAGAGGATCCTACTGTGATTTATGTCGGAGAGTGTTTTGCCTATGTTTTCCTCTACGAGTTTTATAGTTTCTGGTCTTACATTTAGATCTTTAATCCATTTTGAGTTTATTTTTGTGTGTGGTGTTAGAAAGAGATCTAGTTTCATTCTTTTACAAGTGGTTGACCAGTTTTCCCAGCACCACCTGTTAAAGAGACTGTCTTTACCCCATTGTATATTCTTGCCTCCTTTGTCGAAGATAAGGTGTCCATAGGTGTGTGGGTTAATCTCAGGGCTTTCTATTTTGTTCCATTGATCTATATTTCTGTCTTTGTGTCAGTACCATACTGTCTTGATGACTGTGGCTTTGTAGTAGAGCCTGAAGTCAGGCAAGTTGATTCCTCCAGTTCCATTTTTCTTTCTCAAGATTGCTTTGGCTATTCGAGGTTTATTGTATTTCCATACAAATCTTGAGATTATTTGATCTAGTTCTGTGAAAAATACTGCTGGTAACTTGATAGGAATTGCATTGAATCTGTAGATTGCTTTGGGTAGTATACTCATTTTCACTATATTGACTCTTCTGACCCATGAGCATGGTATCTTTCTCCATCTATTAGTGTCCTCTTTGATTTCTTTCATCAGTGTTTTATAGTTTTTGATATATAGGTCTTCAGTTTCTTTAGGTAGGTATATTCCTAAGTATTTTATTCTTTTCGTTGCAATGGTGAATGGGATTGTTTCCTTGACTTCTTTTTCTTCTTTCTCATTGTTAGTGTATAGGAATGCAAGGGATTTCTGAGTGTTGATTTTATATCCTTCAACTTTACTATATTCGTTGATTAGCTCTAGTAGTTTTCTGGTCGAGTCTTTAGGATTTTCTATATAGAGGATCATGTCGTCCGCAAACAGTGAGAGTTTTACTTCTTCTTTTCCAATTTGGATTCCTTTTATTTCTTTTTCTGCTCTGATTGCTGTGGCCAAAACTTCCAGTACGATATTGAATAGTAGTGGTGAGAGTGGACACCCTTGTCTTGTTCCTGACTTTAGGGAAATGGTTTCAATTTTTCACCATTGAGGATAATGTTAGCTGTGGGTTTGTCATATATAGCTTTTATTATGTTGAGGTATGTTCCTTCTATTCCTGCTTTCTGGAGTGTTTTTATCATAAATGGATGTTGAATTTTGTCAAAGGCTTTTTCTGCATCTATTGAAATAATCATATGATTTTTATTTTTCAGTTTGCTAATGTGATGAATTACATTGATTGATTTGCGGATATTGAAGAATCCTTGCATCCCTGGGATAAAGCCCACTTGGTCATGGTGTATGATCTTTTTAATGTGTTGCTGGATTCTGATTGCTAGGATTTTGTTAAGGATTTTTGCATCTATGTTCATCAGTGATATTGGCCTGTAATTTTCTTTTTGTGGTGTCTTTGTCAGGTTTTGGTATTAGGGTGATGGTGGCCTCATAGAATGAGTTTGGAAGTTTCCCCAGGTTTTGGTAGTAAGTTTGTCAGAGAAAAAATAGGATCAAGATTTTAACTACTATTAAAAATAGTGCATTACAAAAAAATTATAATCAGATTATGTGATTTCATGGATGCTTTTAAATATATATGCATAAGCAGTTGCTATTAAGCATGTTATCCTCTTTGGATAAAAGAAAATGTGTGTGCATGAAATCTGTACCTTTTCTTCAACTGGAGTGCTTTCCTGATGATTCCTAATGACATTATTATCATGTTACCTGTGGGAATGGTAGTATTTATATAGAACAGTGGGGTTCCCTGGTGGCTCAGTGGTAAAGAATCTGCCTGCAATGCAGGAGAAGCAGGAGATGCAGGTTCAGCCTCTGGGTTGGGAAGATCCCCTGGAGGAGAGCATGATATCCCACTTCAGGATTGTTGCTTAGGGAATCCCATGGACAGAGGACCCTGGAGGGTTATAGTCCATGGGGTTGCAAAAAGTGGACATGACTGAATGCACAACACAACAGCATCATATAGAACAATAGGGTCAATAACGAGTCTTGCTGGCCATGAGATGACCCCCTGGGGGCTTGACTAACCCTAGGCCTTGCCCAGCTGTCCTGAGCTGAGGGGAGTAGTATCTTTACCACTCACAACATATCAGTTGAGAAGCTCTGTAATTATGTGCACAGGGGAGCCTTGGCAAACCATATTACATTACTATAAATGCAGACATTGTCTTTTTCTTCTTTCTTTTTCCCTTTTCTTTTTTTCCCACCTCTTTATCTTTTAAAATAATCTTCACTAGAATTTTTTCCTAAATATAACAAAAACTATTCTAAAATATGCAGATAATAAAAATAGTCAAATAAAATTACTCATAATTCCAATACATCCAAAATAACTGCGGTTAGATGCTGTGTATAAATTTTGATTGTAAGTCATATATAATTTTGTGTGCTTCTTTTTTTACCTGATGTTCTATTTACATTTCCCTACCTATTTAAATAAAGCTGATTTTTAGTTGTTGCAAGATATTCCATTAAATCTATGTTCTGTAGTTAATTTTATAATTTATTTTGTTAGTGAGATAATTCTCATTTTTTCTAGTATTTTAGTTAATACGTTGATATATTCTTGAAATGTAATAAGGATAATTATATAAAAGTAGAATTAAGGGTTCTGTTTTAGTTGAACTAGCTACTGAAATAAACTCCAAGATATTGGCTGTTAATTGGCTGTACTTTTTGGTCTCAAAGAGGTCAGTGAGAACCTACTGTGCAGCACAGGGAACTCTACTCAGTACTCTGTGGTGACCTAAATGGGAAGGTGAAGGTGAAGTCGCTCAGTCGTGTTTGACTCTGCGACCCAGTGGACTATAGCCTACCAGGCTCCTCCATCCATGGGATTCTCCAGGCGAGAATACTGGAGTGGGTTGCCATGGAAATCCAAAAACAGGGTATATGTATATGTCTAGCTGACTCACCTGGCTGTATAGCAGAAACTAGCACACGATTGTAGAGCAAATATGTGTCAGTAAAAATTCAAAGAAAAGTTTAATCAGAGTGAAGTGTGGTTTTGGGGGTGGTGGTGCAGAACGAAGGCCATATTCGGTTCCAGGAAAATGGCTACAGACTGCGCCCTGGTCACACATGGCTTCAGTGGTCACCTGGAGATGAGGCACAGGGTGGACAGAGGAAGAGAAGCAGAGTGGGGAATTACATGGAATGTGTAGATGGGTCAAGCCTGCAGGTAGTACTCGATCATGGTTGGACCACACTACACTGCTAGGGAGACCATGTCCTCAGCCACTTTTCTTCATTTCAAGATCACAATTCTGAGCATATTTAAAGTTCTTGCCAATTATCATAAGGAATATTTTACCCAATTTGCACCTGAGAAAAAGTGTAGAAAAAAATTTAATTCCACAGTCATAGGCATATTTTAAAAAAGTTTTCTGATCTTCAGGTTAAAAAAAAAAAATGAAAGCCTTCTCACTGTTGCTTTAAATAGCAATTCTTTGATTACTAGAAAAGTTGACAATTTTATATGTATATGGGCCTTTTTTTTTCCTGAATTCTGAACTTAGGACATTAACCATTTTGTTTTTCACACAAGTGCACATCTTTTTCTTAGTAATTAAAAAAATCAATAAAATTAGGAAGATAGCACTTTTTGGTTTAGATTTCTTTTAAAAAAATTTTGCATTTATCTTTCACCTTTGCTTATTATATGTTTTCAGAATAAAGCCTGTAAGATATGGTCATATTTTCTGTCTCTCTTTTTATGTGCCCAGCTTTTCTTTTCTAGGACATTTTATTCTCTATCTTTCTCTCTCTGTTTCTTCCTCTTCTTATCCCCTGAATTTCCTCTAATGTTTGTTCTGGCTTTCCTCACTTTGATAATTTCCCCCATCTCTATCAAAACTGATTGCTCCAGAGAATCATTCTGCTGAAAGAAGCTTTTAATTACATCTCATTATTAATTATACTTAGTAAAATATGTGATGCACTCTCAAATGCTTCAAATACAGTATTTCATTTCATCTTAGCTTTATTTGGGTTAAAGAAGTTAGATCACTTGCCCAAGGTCACACAAGTGAGTAGCAGAGATTTGGATTTGCATTGCTAGAACCTGAGTATTAGCATCATTCTTCTGGGAGATAATTTGGGTGAGTGCCTTTCCAATGCCCCTTAAATGACAATGCCCAGGATCAGCTTTCATTTTGGTGGGTCTTGCAGCATAGATACTAAGGGTGCTCTTAATATTGTAGTTTGAGTTTCTACTCAAAATCTGAAAATCTCTTTTCTAGATGGTTCAACCACAGAGCATCCATGTCTTTCTATTCATCTTTGGTATAATATAGCAGAATCAACTTTTATTTAAATGGAAAACTCTAACTCCCTCTAAGTGAAATGCCTTGTCTGTCTGGGGAGGCCTTACAAATAGCTGTGAAAAGAAGAGAGGTGAAAAGCAAAGGAGAAAAGGAATGATATAAGCATCTGAATGCAGAGTTCCAAAGAGATAAGCAAGGAGAGATAAGAAAGCCTTCTTCAGCGATCAATGCAAAGAAATAGAGGGAAAGAACAGAATGGGAAAGACTAGAGATCTCTTCAAGAAAATTAGAGATACCAAGGGAACATTTCATGCAAAAGTGGGCTCGATAAAGGACAGAAATGGTCTGGACCTAACAGAAGCAGAAGATATTAAGAACAGGTGGCAAGAATACACGGAAGAACTGTACAAAAAGATCTTCACGACCCAGATAATCATGATGATGTGATCACTAATCTAGAGCCAGACATCTTGGAACGTGAAGTCAAGTGGACTTTAGAAAGCATCACTATGAACAAAGCTAGTGGAGGTGATGGAATTCCAGTCGAGCTGTTTCAGACCCTGAAAGATGATGGTGTGAAAGTGCTGCACTCAATATGCCAGCAAACTTGGACAACTCAGCAGTGGACACAGGACTGGAAAAGGTCAGTTTTCATCCCAATGCCAAAGAAAGGCAATGCCAAAGAATGCTCAAACTATCGCACAATTGCACTCATCTCACATGGTAGTAAAGTAATGCTCAACATTCTCCAAGCCAGGCTTCAGCAATACATGAACCGTGAACTCCCTGATGTTCAAGCTGGTTTTAGAAAAGGCAGAGGAACCAGAGATCAAATTGCCAACATCTGCTGGATCATGGAAAAAGCAAGAGGGTTCCAGAAAAATATCTATTTCTGCTTTATTGACTATGCCAAAGCCTTTGACTGTGTGGATCACAATAAACTGTGGAAAATTCTGAAAGAGATGGGAATACCAGACCACCTGACCTGCCTCTTGAGAAATCTGCATGCAGGTCAGGAAGCAACAGTTAGAACTGGACATGGAACAACAGATTGGTTCCAAATAGGAAAAGGAGTGTGTCAAGGCTGTATATTGTCACCCTGATTATTTAACTTCTATGCAAAGTACATCATGAGAAATGCTGGGCTGGAAGAAACACAAGCTGGAATCAAGATTGCTGGGAAAAATATCAATAACCTCAGATATGCAGATGACACCACTCTTATGGCAGAAAGTGAAGAGGAGCTAAAGGGCCTCTTGATGAAAGTGAAAGAGGAGAGTGAAAAAGTTGGCTTAAAGCTCAACATTCAGAAAACAAAGATCATGGCATCCAGTCCCATCACTTCATGGGAGATAGATGGGGAAACAGTGGAAACAGTGTCAGACTTTATTTTTCTGGGCTCCAAAATCACTGCAGATGGTGACTGCAGCCATGTAATTAAAAGACGCTTACTCCTTGGAAGAAAAGTTATGACCAACTTAGATAGCATATTCAAAAGCAGAGACATTATTTGCCGACTAAGGTCTGTCTAGTCAAGGCTATGGTTTTTCCTGTGGTCATGTATGGATGTGAGAGTTGGACTGTGAAGAAGGCAGAGCGCCGAAGAATTGATGCTTTTGAACTGTGGTGTTGGAGAAGACTCTTGAGAGTCCCTTGGACTGCAAGGAGATCCAACCAGTCCATTCTGAAAGAGATCAACCCTGGGATTTCTTTGGAAGGAATGATGCTAAAGCTGAAACTCCAGTACTTTGGCCACCTCATGAGAAGAGTTGACTCACTGGAAAAGACTCTGATGCTGGAAGGGATTGGGGGCAGGAGGAGAAGGGGACGACTGAGGATGAGATGGCTGGATGGCATCACGGACTCGATGGACGTGAGTCTGAGTGAACTCCGAGAGATGGTGATGAACAAGGAGGCCTGGTGTGCTGCGATTCATGGGGTCGCAAAAAGTCGAACACGAATGAGTGACTAAACTTGAACTTGAACTTGAGATTTCTCATATTTATAGGCTACATCAGGAATTAGTGACACTAATATTGAGGTTAACTGATCATCCTCTTGACCCCGATGTCCCATGGCCCTATAGTAAGATTAACCAGTTTTTTCCATGGTTCGCTACCTCCTTTTTCCTAAAATGGTAAGGAACTTGTCTTATATTCTCTGTTTGATTCAAATTTGATTCTAATCCCCCATTCATTCAGGTCTTATAGACTAGAAAGTTGTTATAAATATGTGAAACTCATCCCTGAGTTCTTTTCCCACACAAAACAATGGACTCTGAACAAAAGGGATAATAAAGCTCAGTATACATGACATGTGGATTTAGGTATTCTTGTTTCAAAATCAGAGTAATACTGGCCTTTCTGCTCACTCCATTTTTAAGCTAATATCATTCACATGCTTAGCCATGAGAATGATTGTCCTCCCTTTGAACAGATAAACACTTTCCTTATCAATTTTATTTTTATTTGAGGGAGGTGGGGATAACAATATTCAGATTTGATCTCATGCTATCTATATAATTGTGAAAAGAAAACAAAGAAAAACTGAACCAGGCAACCATTTCCATCTGTGTTGCAGCATCTTATAATAAATGGCTTTTAAAACAACCATCCATAATAATTAAACTATAATTTTCTTTTTTATAGTGGAATGGTAGCTGTAACAGAATCAGGAAAGAGGATCTGGACTCCCTTGGGATTATAATGCAATACCATATTTTGTGATCAAGAAAATTATTTCTTTAGGGTCTGATCCAGTAATTTCCTTGTTCATCAACAAAGCCATTTATATACAGTTGCTAAGAAAAATCCTGTATTTAGAAGATTTCAGAGCAAGAAATCCACTACTTCCTTTTAATCAATATTTTTATATCACATAAATTATTATGAGGAACTGTTTTTTTACATTTAATCTAAATTATAAGAAGTAATATGTACAACTCTCAGCAGCGTGGTACAAACTGGACATATGTTTAGCTCACTTCATGTTTATTCCTTTATATGCTCTCTAAAAATAAGAAAATAAAGCCCTGAAAAGCTATGAGAGTTAACATCTCTGTACAGTGATTCTGAAATTATAAAATAAAAATTTTCAGCTAGGGAGTTAATGATATGTAGAAATCTCAGATAAGGAGATATAAGTATATATTCTTTTTGTTGAATGCATGTTTTGTAAAAGGTTGAAATTCCCCGAGAAGCCATCATTCCTGATGCAAAAGCAAAATTAAACTCAATTCACTTGCTATTGAAAACAGTTACATTACCTTGAGTCAGAGGAATTTAATCTTTTTCTTTTATTGTTTTGATCTACTTCCTTTTACCAATAGAAATCCTTAAGACATAAATACATTGTTCTTATTTGAGAGGAGTTGGAAATTGTAAGTATTGTTTAATATTTGCAAAAGATTTTCATTTTCTAAGAAAGATTATCTTGCTCAATATGTCATGTTAAAAATCTTTGCCTACATAAATAGGTTTGAGTTCTTTTGGAAAACATTTTCTTTTTCTTTTCTTTTTCTTTTTTTAAACTGTAAGTCATACAAATTGTACCTTTTTTTTGTTGTTTTTTTTTTGCTTGACTTTGTAGAATACATTGGTTAGAGAGGTACAAGTTTAAGGTAGCTGGAATGGGATGGAAATGTTGAGACGCATGTATTTTTCCATATAAATTACTCCATAAATCTATAGGAAATGCTTGGGTATGTTTGTGAATAATGCATTGTGCTTCAAATGTTACGCATTTGTTTCTGAGCATATGCATTTTACAAAGTTCAGATTGAGTCTACTGGATTACATTTGAAGATATGTCACCTTCGTACAATAGGTTACTGCATATACCCACGTGATCAATTCGGGCTTGGTAATATATTCCGGTCTTTCTTTTAGCAGTCCAAATGGTCATATTTTACATTACTAGTTACCATCCATCAAATCATATGAAAGTTACTGGATCAAAAACCAGATTGTCAGTTTGTGGAGCTTTTGTAATATCCACACAACCCTGAATATTTCATATTTATAGACTTTTATAATATAGAAAACATTTTTATAATGTATTCTATGTAGCATTATATATACCAGAACTCCTGTGAATGTGGTTCTATTCAAGCCTCCAAATCTTAAGAAGGGAGTGTGTCTTTACACTTTCTTATTCCCATGAAGAAGCCTGCTTTTGCATTGATGAAAATTCTTAGGAGTGTGATTGTGACAAATATCCTTAGAAAATTGAAGAATATTTGTACAAAACTTTGTTCAAATTCTAAAAGTTTTTCCTGAATAATTACATTTATAGTAACCTGGATTTTGGACTGGAATAAGGATGATATCTTTGAACTAAAAACATAATTAACCTTTTTACAACTTTTCTGGACCTTATTAATTTCCATGAATTAGAAAAAGCCTGCAGAACATGGATGGACCTGGAGATTGTTGGGCTGAGTGGAGTGAGTCAGATAGAGAAGGATGGGTGTCTTGGAATATTGCTTGTATGTGGATTCTAGAGAGGAGGTGTGCAAATGAATTTCTTTTCAGGACAGAGATAGAGTCCAGGATGGGAAGAGCAGACTTATGTTACCAGGGATAAGGGAGGAAGGATAAATTGGGAGATTGGAATTGACATGTATACACTACTATAAGTAGAATGGATAACTGATAGAGATCTGTTGTGTAGCACAATAAACTCTACTTTGTGTTCTATAATGGCCTCTCTGGAAGCGAAATCCAAGAAATTTACATATGACTGATTAAACTTGCTGTACACCTGAAGCTAGCACAGCACTGTGGATCAGCCGTAGTCAAGAAAGCTTCTTAATTAATTTTGAATAATGCTGCAGACTTCTTTCATGTTTGCTTAAATTTCGTTTGAGAAGTAAATGCCAAATGTGTGCACCTTGTCATATATATTAAACATACATTACATTGATTTGAAATTTTAATGACGGGTAATGCAACTTTCTATAAAATGCAAGTCCATAATCACCCTGTGTATGCTGACTTAATTAAAAAAACAAAGAGTAATGGTCACTTTTTAATTTCTTCACTAATACAGTGGCAGCTGCATAAAGTGATGCCTAGGATCACATATGTTGTCTCTGTGGGAAACTGGCCTCCTCACTTTGCAACGAATTAGTAAGTAGGGTTTCTCCATAGACGAATGTGAGAAGCCAAATGGTTCCATTTTCTGTGATGTATAGATTTAAATTTAGGTAATATACTAAATTCATAACCTGTTATACTCAAGAAATGTTGGGCAAATTGTTAACAAATTATATGAGAAAATTAGAACCAGATCAACAGATGGAGTTTGACTGGTTTTGTTTGTTTGCTTGATTTTATTCAGTTGAGTTTAGGTCTGAATTACTTTGAATCAGAGTAGATTCAAATGTAGACTGAAATGTACTTTGGGTTTCTTGATAGCTGAATACATTTTGGTTAAGTTACATAATCTTTCCCTGGTGGCTCAGAGGGTAAAGCATCTGCCTGCAATGCAGGAGACCTGGGTTCTGTCCCTGGGTCAGGAAGATCCCCTGGAGAAGGAAATGGCAACCCACTCCAGTAATCTTGCTTGGAAAATCCCATGGACAGAGAAGCCTGGTAGACTACAGTCCATGGGATTGCAGAGTCTCACACGACCAAGTGACTTCACTTCACTTCACATAACCTTTACCAAGTTTTAGTTTCTCATCTTGTAATGTGGAAATAATAGAACAATACCTACCTCAAAGGACTGTGTAGTGTTTGGGACAATGTTTCTATTTTCTTTACTACTGACTCTTTGGAGATCTCACCAATTCTCAGGGATTTTAATCCCATCTTTAAGATAATGCTGATGTCTACAACAAATTTTTCTGTATTTTCCACCCTGATTCTTCCTGAACCTGAATCCCCCCAAATTGAGTAACCCACCGAGTTTATGATGAACCTCTTCACCCAGTACTTTATTCCTTTTCTTATCTTGTCCCTGTTCCCCTTAGGACTGAGACATATGAAAGAAAAAGAGGGATTGAAAGCAAGTAGGAACTTGCAGGACCTTCCTAGATATGAAAGGTCCTCCATGTCCCCCATTTCTGTTTGTGGAAAAAGGTTTTAGTCTCCTAGGCTTTTCCTGAGTTTCAAAGAACAGAATCAAGCATTTACTAATTAAGAAAGTGAGGTAATGTAGAAACAAAGGAAAAGTAGCTAAGAAAGAAGCATAATGAAAATAGTTCAGAGATAAAACAGTCCTACTTCTTCCTCAAGGAATATATACAATCTGACACATATCTTTGAGTTGTTCTGCACAAACTAAGACTCCCCACCCAGTGGAGGATGGTGACTACATGCTGACTACAAGAATTTAGGCCCCAGGCTGCTTGGAACCAAAAGGATAATGATTAATTTTCTCGAACACATCCTGTTGACTGACCACCAACCATTCAAAGGAAAATCACACTTCCTGCAGCTCTCACTCCAAATGTTGCCCTAAAAAACACTCCTGGCCCGAAAGCCATCAGGGATTTTGGGATTTTTACTCATGAGCTGCCTGTTCTCCTTGTTTGATGCTTTCAATAAACACTGTACTTTCCCCCACCACAACCTGGTAGGTCAGTAGGTTGGTTTTGTCACATGGACCCAAATTTGTTTTGTAACGTTCCTTCCCCTCACGCTCCAACAGAGAGCCATTAACCGTCCTGATTTTAATTCCAAAATATATCTATTCTATCCTTCAACCTTGCATGCCAGCTCATTCATCAGACCACAGTCATTTCCTGCCTCGATTGCTCCCAGCATCTACAGTCCTGCCTGTGTTTTTGCATCCCTGTGTCCCTCTCATGGTCTCCAGATTGTTGTAGCTATGATATTCTTAACACTCAAATTGGATCACACTCTGCATGCTATAGGGACTTCCTCTGAGTTTAATATAAAAAAATTCATTTCCTAACCTGGCTGACAAGGCCCTTCATGAATGTTTGGGGCATATCTTATCAAATTTATGTCATGCTACACCCTTTCAAGCTTGACACACAGAGGCCAACTGTGTTTCTATGACCACTCCCTACTATTTCTGGCCTTGGCCATTTGGCATAAGCTGTGCCCTTTGCATGATATGTGTTCTCCCATCCCCCAACTCCGTGGTTTCTCCAGTAGTCATATATGGATGTGAGAGTTGGACTCTAAAGAAAGCTGAGCACTGAAGAAGTGATGCTTTTTAACTGTGGTGCTGGAGAAGACTCTTGAGAGTCCTTTGGACTGCAAGGAGATCCAACCAGTCAATTCTAGTGGAAATCAGTGCTGAATATCATTGGAAGGACTGACGCTGAAGCTGAAACTTCAATACTTGAGCCATCTGATGCAAAGAACTGACTCATTGGAAAAGACCTTGATGCTGGGAAAGATTGAAGGCAGGAGGAGAAGGGATTGACAGAGGATGAGATGGTGGGATGGCATGGACACAGACTGGATGGCTGGACATGACTGAGCAACTTGACTGAACTAAACTGAACTGATGCCGCAATTCACACTTACCACAACTCTGCATGTGGTTTTCTCATATCAGGCTTCACTTTACAGAGGTATTCCTCAAACTTCTTCCCCAAACTATCCTAACTAAAGAAGGCCCTCATGTGGGGTCTCTTTGTCTCTCCTGTGTCTCTATGGTAACACTTTTAATTGAAATTATTTTGTTATTTATTATTCAACAATGGGGGTACTCAGGCCTGCATTCCCTTAATCTAGTCCCAGGTTCCTTGATGAGCTTTTCTCTGGTTCCTTTAATTTGGCCTCAGATCCTCTTCTTTGGAATGAAGAATGCTAACATCTTCTGCTTGATGGGGGATTTCAGTTCAGTTCAGTTCAGTCACTCAGTCGTGTCCAATTCCTTGAGACTCCATGGACTGCAGCATATCAGGCCTATCTGTCCATCACCCACTCCTGGAGTTTACTCAAACTCATGTCCATTGAGTTGGTGATACCATCCAACCATCTCATCCTCTGTCATCCCCTTCTCCTCCTGCCCTCAATCTTTCCCAGCATCAGGGTCTTTTCTAATGAGTCAGCTCTTTGCATCAGGTGGCCAAAGATTTGGAGTTTCAGCTTCAGCATCAGTCCTTCCAGTGAACACCCAGGACTGATCTCCTTTAGGATGGACTGGTTGGATCTCCTTGGAGTCCAAGGGACTCTCAAGAGTCTTCTCCAACACAACAGTTCAAAAGCATCAATTCTTTGGCACTCAGCTATCTTTATAGTCCAACTCTAACATCAATACATGACTACTGGAAAAACCATAGATGGACATTTGTTGGCAAAATAATGTCTCTGCTTTTTAATAGGCTGTCTAGGTTGGTCATAACTTTTCTTCCAAGGATGAGCGTCTTTTAATTTCATGGCTGCAGTTACCATCTGCAGGGATTTTGGAGTCCCCAAAATAAAGTCTGGAGAAGGCAATGACAACCCACTCCTGTACTCTTGCCTGGAAAAGCCCATGGACGGAGGAGCCTGGTGGGCTGCAGTCCATGGGGGTCGTGATGAGTCGGACACCACTGAGTGACTTCACTTTCACATTTCACTTTCATGCATTGGAGAAGGAAATGGCAACCCACTCCAGTGTTCTTGCCTGGAGAATCCCGGGAACGGGGGAGCCTGGTGGGCTGCTGTCTATGGGGTCGCGCAGAGTCGGACACGACTGAAGCGACTTAACAGCAGCAGCAGCAGCAGCAGCAAAATAAACTCTGTCACTGTTTCCACTGTTTCCCCATCGATTTGTCATGAAGTGATGAGACCAGATGCCATGATCTTAGTTTTCTGAATATTGAGCTTTAAGTCAACATTTTCACTCTCTTCTTTCACTTTCATCAAGAGGCTCTTCACTTTCTTCTTCACTTAGTTCTTCTTCACTTTCTGCCATAAGGGTGGTGTCATCTAAGATTATTGTTATTTCTCCTGGCAATCTTGATTCCAGCTTGTGCTTCAACCAGCCCAGTGTTTCTCTTGATGTACTCTGCATATAAGTTAAATAATCAGGGTGACAATAAACAGCCTTGAAGTACTCCTTTCCTGACTTGGAACCAGTCTGTTGTTCCATATCTGGTTCTAACTGTTGCTTCCTGACCTGCATACAGATTTCTCAAAAGGCAGATTAGGTGGTCTGGTATTTCCATCTCTTTCAAAATTTTCCACAGTTTGTTGTGATCCACACAGTCAAAGGCTTTGGTGTAGTCAGTGAAGAAGAAATAGATATTTTTCTGGAACTCTCTTGCTTTTCCAATGATAGAACAGATGCTGGCAATTTTATCTCTAGTTCCTCTGCCTTTTCTAAAACCAGCTTGAACATCTGGAAGTTCATATATCACATACTGTTGAAGTCTGGCTTGGAGAATTTTGAGCATTACTTTAATTGTGTGTGAGATAAGTGCAGCTGTGCGGTAGTTTGAGCATTCTTTGGTGTTGTCTTTCTTTGGTATTGGAATGAAAAGTGACCTTTTCCAGTCCTATGGCCCTTGCTGAATTTTTCAAATTTGTTGATATAGTGAGTGCAGCACTTTCACAGCATCATCTTTTAGGATTTGAGATAGCTCAGCTGGAATTCCATAACCTCCACTAGCTTTGTTCATGGTGATGCTTCCTAAGACCTGCTTGACTTCACATTCCCAGGATGTCTGGCTCTAGGTGAGTGGTCACACCATTGTAGTTATCTGTGTCATGACAATCTTTTTTGTATAGTTCTGTGTATTCTTGCCACCTCTTCATAGTATCTTTTGCTTCTGTTAGGTCCATATCATTTCTGTCCTTTATTGAGCCCATCTTTGCATGAAATTTTCCCTTGGTATCTCTGATTTTCTTGAAGAGATATCTAGCCTTTCCCATTCTATTGTTTTCCTCCATTTCTTTGCACTGATCACGGAAGAAGGCTTTCTTATCACTCCTTGCTATTCTTTGGAACTCTGCCTTCAAATGGGTATATCTTTTCTCCTTTGCCTTTCACTTCTCTTAGTTACACAGCTATTTGTAAGGCCTCTTCAGACAACTATTGCTCTTTTGAATTTCTTTTTCTTGGGGATGGTGTTGATCCCTGTCTCTTATACAATGTCACAAATCTTTGTCCATAGTTCTTCAGGCACTGTCTGTCAGATATAATCCCTTGAATCTGTTTCTCATTTCCACTGTATTATCATAAGGGATTTCATTTAGGTCATACCTGAATGGTCTAGTGGTTTTTCCTACTTTGTTCAATTTAAGTATGAATTTGGCAATGGAGTTCATGATCTGAGCCACAGTCAGCCTCATTCTTGTTTTTGCTGACTGTGTAGAGCTTCTCCATCTTTTGCTACAAAGAATATAATCAATCTGATTTCAGTATTAATCATCTGATGTCCATGTGTAGAGTCTTCTTTTGTGTTGTTGGAAGAGGGTGTTTGCTATGACCAGTGCATTCTCTTGGCAAAACTCTATTTGCCTCTGCCCTGCTTCATTCTGTACTCCAAGGCCAAATTTGCTTGTCACTTCATGTGTTTCTTGACTTCCCTACTTTTGCATCCCAGTCCTCTATAATGAAAAGCACATCTTTCTTTGTTATTAGTTCTAGAAGGTCTTGTATGTCTTCGTAGGACCATTCAACTTCAAACTTCTTCAGCAATACTGGTTGGGGCATAGACTTGGATAACTGTGATATTGAATGTTTTGCCTTGGAAACTAACATAGATCATTCTGTTGTTTTTGAGATTGCATCCAAGTACTGTATTTCAGACTCTTTTGTTGATTATGGTGGCTACTCCATTTCTTCTAAGGGATTCTTGCCCACAGTAGTAGATAGCAAGGTCATCTGAGTTAAATTCACCCATTCCAGTCCATTCTAGTTCTCTGATCCCTAAAATGTCAATGTTCACTCTTGCCATCTCCTGTTTGATCACTTACAATTTGACTTGATTCATGGACCTAACATTCCAGTTTCCTATGCAATATTTCTCTTTACATCATCGACTTTGCTTCTATGACCAGTCACATTCACAACTGGGTGTTGTTTTTGCTTTGTCTTTATTATACTGATAAAGTGGAGGAAATCAAAGTATATGGAAAACCGTTTCTTAAAACAGCATCCCAACATCTCAGTTAGTAAGACAGTTTCACCCTGAAGAATTCTGTTTAACAGGCAAAGTATTAGCAATCCTTTTCCACTCCCATCTACCCTTGAAAAGTTCTCATCTTACTCCATAGGCCAGCAGATACCTTTAGCTGAAGAGGTAAAGATCAGATACTCATAAAGGCAATCATAAAGACAAAAGAGATAATTGCTTTCAGAATTGTCTAAATATAGCCTCCTTATACTGGACTCCTTCACACTGAGCTCAAAATTAGGAGGAATGTAAACTTTGGTACAGATGTTAAGTCATTCAAGAGAAAAAAATATGAAAAAAAGAGACATTAAAATGTATTTCAATATGACTATGAATTCAGCTCATCATATATGAATTATGCTGGGTTAGCAGGTAATTTTAGTTTCTGAAGTTCAAGGTGCTGAATATGAATCTGCTTTCAGTACACAGTATAGTCTGCCCTGGTTGGCAATATTTAAATTCAGAAGTTGTTGTCTGCTCAATCTTCTCAACCTCAAACTCTCCTCTGTGCGTCCCGTACACATTCAATCTCTTGTCTCTGATTTTGCCTGATTTAGTGAGGAGCAGCGTCTATGTAAAGATGTTGCTCAGTCAGCACTTAGAAAAGGAAGTAAAATTTGTGGCATTGGCTCTGCTGGTAGATAAGCCGTAAGAAAAGATTGCAGTTATTAAAATAAGATAGTGACTGTTGGGTGCTTTTGCCAAGAAGTTTATTATAATAGGATATGGATCTTGTTAATTAACTCAGTAAAAAGTACTAAATCTAGAAGGTTCTTTCTGGAAAATACAGATGAGACAATTTATATGCTCTAAAGTGTATTATAAAATCGGCACCTTTTCATTCAAAAATGAGTAGTGCCTGCTAGGTGCTTGGTGGCAGGCAGGATAAATTGAACATTCAACTGAGGCACCAGGATGTAAGATTTAGATTCCAAAGTAAAGGTTTAGGTATAAAAAAAAAATTTTTAGAGGTTATGTCAAGATTCGACTACATACTTGAAATGTCTGATTTACTTTGAGGCATAAAATTATCAAGTATGGTTATCGAAATGGCAACCCAGTCCAGTATTCTTGCCTGGAAAATCCCATGGAAAGAGGAGCCTGGAGGGCTGTAGTCCATGGGTTACAAAGAGTCGGACACAACTGAGTGACTCACACATGGATATTGAATGAAAGAAAATTTGAAGATTGACGTTTTTTGGAGCAGTGGTGTTGGGAGTGGGAATGGTGATATATTTCAAAACCTGTGCTCTCTAGCGGAGCTGTGTCTTCAGGTGTTGTGTCTCCAGGTATTGTGGGGAGGGATTGATGGTGTTAGACATGGTGCAAGTGTCTCAAGGCTGGAGGTTGCTGCTATCAGTCTAAGGCTAAGGCAGATGGGATGGGTTTGGTGCTGTACTGGAAATAACTCCACTCTCTTCCAGTGGGGATCCTGTGCTAGAAATGCCAGCCCCGATCAATTTAAAGGGTGTTCTCCCCTTAAAACTTTCTATTAGAAGGCAAGGAGATTTTAGCAAAGAGGTACTCTCTCCAGTGACCACCAAATAATCAGTAGTTGCAGAGGAGGAGAGGTGGAGGGAGAATAGTCAGGTGGGGGAAGAAAGTGGAGGCCCCCAGCAGGAGCAGGGTCCACAGACCCATGGAATCATCTATGAAAGAAAAGGTCAACTTTAAACAACAACATGCCTGCTGCTGCTGCTGCTAAGTCGCTTTAGTTGTGTCCGACTCTGTGCGACCCCGTGGACGGCAGCCCATCAGGCTCCCTCGTCCCTGGGATTCTCCAGGCAAGAACACTGGAGTGGGTTGCCATTTCCTTCTCCAGTTCATGAAAGTGGAAAGTGAAAGTGAAGTCTTTCAGTCGTGTCTGACTCTTAGTGACCCCATGGACTGCAGCCTACTAGGCTCCTCCACCCATGGGATTTTCCAGGCAAGAGTAATGGAGTAGGGTGCCATTGCCTAGAGAATATAAAAACAGTCAAGTTAAACTTTCTAGACAGTTTCTTTTTCTTCTCCTGCACGCAAATTATAAAGGTTACAGGAAGGGTAGATAGTGAGCTGGATGAGGACATGCAGAGAAAGAGAAAAAAAAAATGCTTATACCTCCTCCCCAGAAGTCAGCTACCTGCCTAAATCCAGACATAGCTGATAGAAGGTCCAACTGCAACTCATATTCAAAGTTTTAATTATTGCTTTGGCTGTATTTTAATTGATAAGTGGAAATAATTCTCACTTCAGTTTGTCTAAGAGCAAAAGCCATAAGTTCTACCAGCGTCTTCATTTAGAGGAAGAGGACTTTTTCCCTAATTGAGATGTTTAAAGGGAGACGAGGAAATAAACATAAAGTTTGTACAAAAACATCATTCATGATTACATTAGCTCTTAGAGAAACAAAAGATCTGATGCAGTTCCTGTCCTCAAAGAGTTAAGTCTGTGATATCATATATTTAAGAGAAGACTGATACTAAAATGGGTACAGTGGAGATGCTTGGAGGGACATTTAACCTATACACAGAGGGATACAAGAACATTTCCCAGGAAGACGTAACATCAGTTGAGTCCTGAAGATGAGATGCTGTGAGCTGTGTTCTGGGCAGATAGAGCTGCACAGGCAGCATTGGGGTCTCTTTTTTAGAGAGAGAACCTTTGCCTAAATGCACTGACCTTCTTGCTGTGTTTAGTGGACTGAGCTGGACTCGAGACCCAAAAGGAGCTGCAAAAGTGGTTTCTGCATTGAGTCTGCTAAGGGTGGAGCCCTCTGCTCTCTGCTTCCTCTTCCCTCCCCTCCACTTTCACCTGTCTGCATTTCTGGGATGAAAATTTCCTTAAGACAGAGGACATTCTTAGCTTAAACTAGAGCATAGAGAGACACATTATAGATTTGAAGTCCAAGAGGCTTCCTCCCGATCTCGCCAGTTAAATCCTCATTCCTTGCTCTCTTCTCCGCTCCCTCACCCCACTTCCCCCCAGCCGCCACCTCCCTCCACCAGCGCAGCAGTTCAAGGTTTTAATTTGGGGGAAATGGGAGGTTGGGGAGAATCTGTTGACCATTTCTGACCAAAGTAAACTATTCTTCTTAACATTTCATTGCTTTGATGGGATGCACTATTTTGACTTATTTGGAAGTCTAGATTGGCTTTTACTTATTTTTAAGTCCATCCATTTATTGTATATATTGTATATCTACAAAACTCCTCCAAGAGGGAAATAAGGTTGACCATAGGAAGGCAGATACTAACGAGCAGTCCCTATGTATTAAGATTCTTGAGATTTTTTTTTTTCAAGAGGATAGAACAAACTAAGAAACAGTCCACAAAGAACCACAGGCCACATGAACTCCCAGGAATCAAGTTGGGGATAATCTAAACAAATGAAGAAATGACCATTTTACCCCACAGGTCTTTATTCTGACCCTCTCTACTAACTCTGAGGTGAGCAGCAAAAAGTTATGGAGTTCTGATTTTCATTTCTGTGTCTTTGAATTTGAGGAACCACATAAAATAAGACAAGAGGGCTCAGTTCAGGGTCAACACTCTGCTTCTTGGTCTTGGGTCTCTTACTGTCCAGTCAAATGTTTCAGTGAAAACCACTCATTCTCTCTGGGTCTCCTCTTTGTTTTCCAGAAAAGTGCCTTTTAATAGCACTTCAAAATGCTGTTTTTACAGTCTGAGATAGTGATGCACTTTATACTGTCAGATGACATACTGATGTTAGTTATTTTAAGAAAAGACTTAGTTTTAAATCCTGGATACCATGCAAACTCTGGTGCATTGGAAATCTTTCACATCCGACAAGCTGTACTTGGCTGGGCAGGTTATTTAATCTCTCTATGCAAATGTTTCTGTGTAGGTACAATGAAAACAGTGACTGTTTTTGTAAGATTGTTGTAGGTTTTAGCCAGATTATCCATATGGAGTAACTAGCTGAGTGCCTGACACTTATAAGTATTCAAAGTTTAAGGCTAATTATTTATTATATTAAAGTAATAATAGTTGCCTCTATTTTTGCTGTCCTTCTAGAGTTGCTGCAATTATCTAAGGCTGGAACTGGCAATAGATCCCTGGGAGTTATGTCTAGTTTCTGGATACTGTCCTACCTCTATCTAGCTGAATGACAGACAACATCTGGCCAAATAAAGCAACAGAGCCTTGTCTCATTATGCTGTTGTATGGTGGTTGCATACATTCCTACTTTCTGAACTCTGTAGATGTGGGCATGATGGCACTCTTATACTTGATTCCCTCTCTACCTTTTGATGAAGGATCTAGCAGGGATCTTATTGGGCACAGAGAGCTAAGATCATTCAAAAGTCAGACAGATATGAGGGTTTGATTCTTCCACTCCAAGAAGGTGGTTAGAACTCTTTTTTTTTCACCCTGATATATGGTAGCAGTGTTACTTCTTACCAAGCAGAGAGACCCAAGTTGCCAAGTTCTTCTCATTCTGGGTGCCAGGTGCTCTGTTAGTGGAAACACATGGCTGTAGTTATGCTAAAGTTCCTTCCTTATTTATGTATTTACTTGGTTGTACTGGGTCTTAGTTGTGGCATGTAGGATCTTTAGATACAGCATGTGAGATCTTAAGTTGAAGTCCTCAAACTTTTAGCTGCACCACATGGGATCTTCAATCTTCCTTGTGGCATATGGGATCTTCTAATAGCACAATGACCACCCAAGATGGATGGATCATAGTGAAGAGTTCTGAAAAAAACATCGTCCACTGGGAATAAAACAGCAAGTCTAATATCCTTGCCTGGGGAACCCCATGAACAGTGAAAATGAAGTCATTAAGTCATGTCTGACTCTTTGCGACCCCATGGACTGTAGCCTATCTGGTTCTTCCATCCATGAGATTTTCCAGGCAAGAGTACTGGAGAGGGCTGCCACTTCCTTCTGTAGGGGATCTTCCTGACCCAGGGATCAAACCCAGATCTACATGAACAGTAAGAAAAGGCAAAAGATATGATTCTGGAAGATAAACCCCAGCCTCCCCTCAGGATGAAAGGTATCCAATATGCTACTTGGAATGAGCAGAGGCCAGTTACTGATAGTTCCCATAAGAATGAAGTGACTGAGTGAAATTGGGAACAATGCTCGGTTATGGATATGTCTGTTAGTGAAAGTAAAGTCTGGTTCTGTGAAGAAAATATTCCATAGGAACATGAAATGTTAGGTCCATGAATCAAGGGAAATTGCATGTGGTCAAGCAGGAGATGGCAAGATTGAACATAGACATCTTAGGAATCAGTGAACTAAAGTGGATAGGAATGGGCAACTTTAACTCAGATGACCATTATAGCAATGTCTGTGGGCAAGAAATGGAGTAGACATCATAGTTAACAAGAGTCTGAAATGCATTATACTGTACTTAGTTGCTCAGTCATGTCTGACCTTTTGTGACCACATGGACTGCAGCCTGCCATGCTCCTCTGTCCTTAGGGATTTTCCAGGCAAGAATACTGGAGTGGATTGCCATTTCCTCCTCCAGGGAATTTTCCCAACCCAGGGATAAAAAACAGGTCTCCCACATTGCATGTGTATTCTTTATTGACTGAGCCACCAGGGAAACCCAAGAATGTTAGAGTGGGTAGCCTATCCCTTCTCTGGGGGATCTTCCTGACCCAGGAATTGAATTCAGGGTCTCCTGCATTGCAAGTGGATTCTTTACCACCTGAGCTACCAGGGAAACCTGAAATGCACTACTTGGGTGCAATCTCAAAAAATAAGAGAATAATGTGTGTTCGTTTCCAAAGCAAACCAATCAGTATCACAGTATCCAGGTATATGTCTCAACTACCAATGCCAAAGCAGCTGAAGTTGACCAGTTCTATGAAGACCTGCAACACTTTGTAGAAGTAACACCAAAAAAGATGTCTTTTTCATCATAGGGATTGGAATGCAAAAATATGAAGTCAAGAGATACTCAGAAAACAGGCATGTTTGGCCTTGGAGCACAAAATGAAGCAGGGCAAAGGCTAAAAGTGTTTTGTGTCAAGAGAATATGCTGGTCATAACAAATACCCTTTCCCAATAATACAAGAGAAAACTCTACACATGGACATCACCAGATGGTCAATAGCAAAATCAGACTGATTTTGTTCTTTGCAGCCAAAGATGGAGAAGCTCTATACAATGATTAAAAGCAATACTTGAAACTAATTGTGGCTCAGATCATGAGCTGTTTATTGCAAAATTCAGGCTTAAATTGAAGAAAGTAGGGAAAACCACTAGATCATTCAGGTATGATCTAAAAATTGTGATGAAGAATTCAAGGGATTAGATCTGATAGAGTGCTGAAAGAACCATGGATGGAGATTCTTAACACTGTACAGGAGGCAATGACCAAAACTATCCCAAAGAAAAGAAATGCAAAAAGGCAAAGTGGTTGTCTGAGAAGGCTTAACAAATAGTTGAGGAAAGAGAAGTGAAAGGCAGGGGAGAATGGAAAAGATATACCCAACTGAATGCAGAGTTTCAAAGAATAGTAAGGAGAGATAACAAAGCTAAACAAAGCTAAATGAACAATGCAAAAAAACAAAAACAAAAAACAAAGGAAAACAATAGAATGGAAAAGACTAGAGATATCTTCAAGAAAATTGGAGATATCAAGAGAATATGTCATGCAAGGATGAGCATGATAAAGGACAGAAATGATGAGGGCCTAATAGAGGCAGAAGAGATTAAGAAGAAGTGGCAAGAATACACAGAAGTATATAAGAAAAGTCTTAATGACCCAGATAACCACAATGGTGTGATAAATCACCTAGAGCTGGACATCCTGGAGTGTGAAGTCAAGTGAGCTTTAGGAAGCATTATTATGAACAAAACTAGCGGAGGTGATGGAATTCCAGCTGTGCTACTTAAAAATCCTAAAAGATGATGCTGTTAAAGTGATACACTCAATCTGTCAGCAAATTTGGAAAGCTCAGCAGTGACTGCAAGACTGGAAAAGGTCAGCTTTCATTCCAGTAGCAAAGAGGGGCAATGCCAAAGAATGTTCAGACTACTTTACAATTGAGCTAACTTCACGTGCTAGCAAGGTTATGCTCTAACTCCTTCAATCCTGGCTTTAGCAGTATGTGAACTGAGAAGTTCCAGATATACAGGCTAGATTTCAAAGAGGCAAGGGAACCAGACATCAAATTGCCAACAGTTGCTGAATCATGGAGAAAGCAAGGGAGTTTCAGGGAAAATGTCTACTTGTGCATCATCAACTACAGTGATGCCTTTGACTGTGTGGCTCACAACAAACTGGAAAATTCTTCAAGAAATGCGAGTGCAAGACCATCTTACTGTCTCTTGAGAAACATGTATGCAGATCTGGGAGCAACAGTTAGAAAATTATAACTGGACGCAGAACAAATGACTGGTTCAAAATTAGGGAAAGAGTACAAGGATGTATATTGTCATCCTGCTTATTTAACTTACATGCAGAGTGTGTGTGTGTGTGTGTGTGTGTGCTCAGTTGTTAAGTTGTGTCCAATTCTGTGCAACTTCCTGGACTGGAGCCCACCAGGATCCTTTGTTCATGGAATTTTTCAGCCATGAATACTGGAATGGGTTGCCATTTCTTCCCCCAGTGGATCTTCTTGACTGAGGGTTGAACCCATGTCTCCTGCATTGGCAGCTGGATTATTTACCAGTGAGCTACCTGAGAAGCCCTATATGCAAAGGACATCATAAAAAATACCAGGATAAATCACAAGTTGGAACCAAAATTTCCAGGAGAAATATTAACAACCTCAGATATTCAGATGACACCACTGTAATAGAAACTGAGGAAGAAATAAAGAATGTCTTGATGAGGTTAAAAGAAGAGAGTGAAAAAGTTGACTTGAAACTCAACATTCAAAAAACTAAGATCATGGCATCCAGTGTCATCACTTCATAGCAAATAGAAGGGAAAAAAGTGGAAGCAGTGACAAGATTTTATTTTCTTGGGCTCCAAAATCACTGTGGATGGTGACTGTAGCCATAATCTTTAAAAGATGTTTGCTGCTTGGAAGGAAAGCTATGGCAAACCTAGACACCATATTAAAAAATAGAGACGTCACTTTGCCAGAAAAAAATCTGTATAATTAAAGCTATGGTTTTGAGAGTATTAACAGCCTCAGTAGGAAGGCCAGAGGTCTCCAAGAGGCAGGAGGAAATAAACTGCAAATGACAGACTTAAAAAAAAATTCTTTTCTCTTCTAATCCTGTGTTGTCATGGAGACACCTGGTCCACCTGAACTTAACTTTATCTCAAACCTTGAGGTAACCAATGCATTCTTCTTATGGAAATGTTTTCTTAAGCTACATTAATAAACTATATGTTTGCTTGGAAATCTGCCTTTCTTCAAGATTCAACATCAATTGTTTTATGGCTGGGAATGACTCACCTTGTGCCAAGATTATCTCAAAATGCATGCTGTGAGTGAGGGACTGGGTGCAACTCTTTCAGTTTTGAGGTGATTCCTTTTTCTGATTAGCAGCTTGCTAACAGGTATATAACTCCTTGCTAAAAATTAGCAAGGGGGACACTCTTTATGTCCCTTTTTGATGTCTATGTCAGAAGCTTCACTATCTCTTTTATACTTTAATAAAACTTTCATGAAAATCTCTGAATGATGAAGCCTCGTCTCTGGCCCCGGATTGAATTCCTCTCCTCTGGAGGCCATTAATTCCAGCATCATTCATGGCTCATAGCATCAACTTTTCAGCTTTATCAGTAGTCAGATATGGATGTGAGTGCTGGTCCATAAAGAAGACTGAGAGCCAAAGAATTGATGCTTTTGAGTTGTGGTGCTGGAGAAGTCTCTTGAGATTCTCTGAGACTGTGAGGAGATCAAAGCAGTCAATCCTAAAGGAAATCAGCTCTAAACATTCATTGGAAGTACTGTCGCTGAAGCTGCAGCTCCAATACTTTGGCCATCTGAGGCAAAGAGTCAACTCATTGGAGAAGACGCTGATTGGAAGCAAAAGGAGAAGGGGGTGACAAAGGATGAGATGCTTATATAGCATCGCTGACTCAATAGGCATGAATTTGAGCAAATTCCAGGAGATAGTAGAGGACAGAGTAGCCTGGTGTGCTGCAGTCCTTGGGGTAGCAAAGAGTTGGACATGACTTAGAGACTGAACAGCAACACAGTTGAAGAACAATGTGTTAATTTCAGGTGTATACAGACTGATTCAGTTATACATATACACATATATAATCTTTTTCAAATTCTTTTCCCATTTATGTTATTAGAGAATATTGAGCAGAGTTCCCTCTGCTATGCAGTGGGTCCTTGTTGATTATCAGTTTTAAATACAGTAGTCTTTACATGTCAATACCAAACTTCCAGTCTCTCCTCTCCCAAATCCCATTTTGTGTGTGTGTGTGTGTGTGTGTGTGTGGTTGAGATGAAGGCAGTTGACAACTCTTTATTAGGATACGATGCTTCCAAATCTACCTCCAGAATGCAACAAAAATAGAAAAAATATTTTTCTTGTCCTTTGCTAATCAATTAATATTTGCTAATATTTATTGGTTGATAAATATTCAGAGATTCTCCAGAAAGTGTATATCGTTACAGTCCCACATTCCTGTATCTGAAATTCTTGGGGTCAGAGGTGCCTCTGGGTTCTGAGTTTTTAAGATTCAAGAAGTGCAACGAGTACATTTATATTACATAATGTTGTTGGAGGGGTATATAGTAGCATCTTATCATCAAATATGTTCCTATTTCTGTTTACACTTCTGTGAAACATGCACAGTCAAGCTAGGCAGGGTGAAATGAAGGCTATGAAGTGTCCTATCAGTTCAGCATATGGGCTTTGCTGCCAAATTTGGTTTTTGAAAGAGTTTTAGAATCACATTTCAAGTTTATAATTTTTATTTTTTTTTTTTTGGGGGTTTATTTATTTATATTGAGCTTTAACTAACATACAATGCTATATTTCAGGTATATGACATAGTGATTCTGCATTTTAATATTATGAAATGATCACTATTGTAATATGAGTTACCATCAGTTCAGTTCAGTTCAGTCGCTCAGTCGTGTCTGACTCTTTGCGACCTCATGAATTGCAGCACTCCAGGCCTCCCTGTCCATTACCAACTCCCGGAGTTCACTCAGACTCACGTCTATCAAGTCCGTGATGCCATCCAGCCATCTCATCCTCGGTCGTCCCCTTCTCCTCCTGCCCCCATTCCCTCCCAGCATCAGCGTCTTTTCCAATGAGTCAACTCTTCGCATGAGGTGGCCAAAGTACTGGAGTTTCAGCTTTAGCATCATTCCCTCCAAAGAATACCCAGGGCTGATCTCCTTCAGAATGGACTGGTTGGATCTCCTTGCAGTCCAAGGGACTCTCAAGAGTCTTCTCCAACATCACACTTCGAAAGCATCAATTCTTCGGCGCTCAGCTTTCTTGATTGTCCAACTCTCACATCCATACATGACCACAGGAAAAAACATAGCCTTGACTAGACAGACCTTTGTTGGCAAAATAATGTCTCTGCTTTTCAATATGCTACCTAGGTTGGTCATAAATTTTTTCCCAAGGAGTAAGCATCTTTTTTTTTTTTAATACTTTATTCTACGTTACAATACTGTATTTGTTTTGCCATACATTGACACAAACCAGCCACAGGTGTACACGATCTCCCAATGTCAAAGCCCCCTCCCACCTCCCACCCCACATCATCTCCCTGGATCATCCTGTGCACCAGCCCCAAGAATCCTGCATCCTGCATTGAACATAGACTGGCACTTCACTTCTTATATGATAGTATACCTATTTCAATGCCACTCTCCCAAATCATCCCACTCTCTCCCTCTCCCTCAGAGTTCAAAAGTCCATTCTATACCTCTGTGTCTCTTTTGTTGTCTCACATACAGGGTCATCATTACTATCTTTCTAAATTCCATATATATGTGTCAGTATACTGTATTGGTGTTTTTCTTTCTGGCTTACTTCACTCTGTATAATCGGCTCCAGTTTCATCCATCTCATTAGAACTGAGTCAAATTTATTCTTTTTAAGGGCTGAGTAATACTCCATTGTGTAAATGCACCACAGTTTTCTTATCCATTCATCTGCTGATGGACATCTAGGTTGTTTCCATGTCCTGGCTATTATAAACAATGCTGCAGTGAACATTGGGGTACATGTGTCTCTTTCAATTCTGGTTTCCTCGGTGTGTATGCCCAGCAGTGGGATTGCTGGGTCATAAGGCAGTTCTATTTGCAATTTTTAAAGGAATCTCCACACTGTTTTCCATAGTGGCTGTACTAGTTTGCATTCCCACCAACAGTGTAAGCCACAGTCATTAAGACAGTATGGTACTGGCACAAAGACAGAAATATAGATCAATGGAACAAAATAGAAAGCCCTGAGATAAATCCACACACCTATGGACACCTTATCTTCGACAAACGAGGCAAGAATATACAATGGAATAAAGACAGTCTCTTTAACAGGTGGTGCTGGGAAAACTGGTCAACCACTTGTAAAAGAATGAAACTAGATCTCTTTCTAACACCACACACAAAAGTAAACTCAAAATGGATTAAAGATCTAAATGTAAGACCAGAAACTATAAAACTCCTAGAGGAGAGCATAGGCAAAACACTCTCCGACATAAATCACAGCAGGATCCTCTATGATCCACCTCCCAGTATACTGGAAATAAAAGCAAAAAGAAACACATGGGATCTAACTAAAATTAAAAGCTTCTGCACAACAAAGGAAACTATAAGCAAGGTGAAAAGACAGCCTTCTGAATGGGAGAAAACAAGTTTATAATTTTTAGATCTTGAAATTTCACATAAAAGATTGTGGACCTTATAATCCTAACCAAGTTGTACTGAAATGAAAGATCTAGATGGAAAGGTTTCACTTGTGCCCAAGTTGTGCAAACATTTGGAGCAATTCACCTCATACAAAAGGGGACATTTACTGACTCTTAGAGTATGTATTTCAGTATTTGGGACCCCAGTGTCCTTTGTGTACATTTGTACATTGTGAGAACATTAGTCTTCAACCTTAGCGAGTTGCCAGCTACACTCTTGACTCCTGCTTTCAGCCTGCTACCATCTGTTGACCATTCCCACTGCACAGCACCACCATTCAGCTTCTCCTCAGTCAGGAACTCAAACATTATTTCTGTGACAATTTTTCTTCCTCACACTGCTCCAACTCTGAATTTACCATGCTCTTTTCTCTTCTCTTTTCTTTTTCAGTCACAAAATCAGGTCTCAAATCTGCTCCACACAGACACTGAAGTGTTTGTTTATAAAACATTGTTCATATTATGTCAAGCTATTTCTTAATATACTTTAATAGTTTTCTACTGCACTTAGAATATAAAACAACATTTTTGTAAGAAGTTTAATTTTGTGTGCAATCTGGCCCTGGCTTGTTTCTCCAACATTATATTATGTCATTCTCTTTCTACCTATTTGTTTTTCTTGGAGACTCAAAATTATTTTCCTTTTAAGCAATCTATCTATCATGTCCTATACTCGATTCTTAATCTCCAGTTCATTGTCTATGTCTTCTCTGTGTGTGTGTGCTAAGTTGCTTCAGCTGTTTCTGATTCTTTGCGATCCTATAGATGGTAGCCCATCAGGCTCCTCTGTCCATAGGATTCTCTAGGCAAGAAAACTGTGCATTCTTGCCTAAATGCCATTAACTTGAGAGACTTTCCCTGAAGCTTAAGTAGCTCTCCACTCTGATTCTTGCTCACAGTATTCTGGAGTTTCACTTCAGTTTATCACAATTTGATGATTAACTTATTTCTGTGCTTTTTGGTTAATGTCTGTCTCCCCATTATACCATAAGACCCATAGAAGCAGACTCTGCATTTTTGGAATCATGACTATGTGCCTAGTATTCAGCAAAAGCCTGACATAGGGTAGGAGCTCAAAAATGTTAGATAAATAAGTATTTTAATAAATGAATAACTTAACTGGTTAAGTTATTAACAGCTAACAAAGCACTCATACTCATGATCACATTTAATTGCAGGACAGGCATTATTAGCTTTAAGTTATAGGTAAACATACAAACCTTAAAAAGATTAAATGATGTGATTCCAATTACCTAAGACTAAGAATAATGTCTTAGGTTCAGATTCTTAGCCTACCTTTTGTTATTATTTTCCTCCAACTCCTGTACGCTATTTCTCTCTCAGCCTTGGGAAATGAAAGTGGATTTTGAAATCATGCTTATGGATTTCAGTAGGAAAAAATTTATACAACAGAGTCATAAGTTGTTGACTTACAATGCTGAAATGAATCTTGCTCCTAGTTGTTTCCTTTACCAACTTTTGCAAAATTTCAGAAGGAGATAATATTAAAATAATTTACATGAGTTCTCAGAAGCACATCTATAAAGTGGTAAAAGAGTACACTAAGATACACCTAACCTTGCATTCAAGGTTGTGTTCAGGGTTGAAAATCAAGTGAAAGGAATGAAAATCTGCCTATTACAAGGGAAGAGTATTTATACTAAAGCATGAAGTAAAAGCAGCTTCATTTTATTTAAGAAATTTATTTAATGAGAAATCTTACTGAAGCTTTTTTGTTGATTAGGGAGCGTTTTCCAGGTCTCATCATGCTAAAACCTTGTAGACACAAATAAAGAATATGTGAAAGTGAAAGTGAAATAGCTCAGTTGTGTCCAACTCTTAGCGACCCCATGGGCTGTAATCTACCAGGCTCCTCCATCCATGGGATTTTCCAGGCAAGAGTACTGGAGTGGTGTGCCATTGCCTTTTCCAGGAGATATTCCCAACCCAGGGATTGAACCCGGGTCTCTTGCATTGTAGGTAGACACTTTACCATCTGAGCCACGAGGGAAGCCCCCAAATGTGTAATTGTCACTAAATAACTCTGAATGAGGACATCTAGAAATGAATTTGTATTTCAATGGGGAAAGTTATCCTAGGAGACCCATCTCCTCTTGACCTTGTATTTCTTACCTATAAAGTGAAAGGCTTGACTAGATATTTTATAAAGTAATTTCAGTTCCTAATAGTCTTTGATATGGATCCAAGAATTAGGAGGGAGATACTGTAAGTATTCTATAATTCTTAATATCAAACATGCAAAGTGGACTGACCTATTTCTCAGCCTCATATCATTCAGGTTTTAAAATAATGTTTAACAGATAGCATAAATGAAGGCAAAATTATGTTATAGATTTGGGCAATTCCACAAACCAGGCAATTGCCCAAATCTATAAGAGACCAACAAAGAGCGTCCCTCATCATTTCAGTTCAAAATCCACTAAGTATCAGAAATGGGTTGGCACTAAGAAACCCAGTATGGGTCAAAAACAAGGCATCTATTACCAACAAAAGATATTACAGTGGACTTCCAAATATACCTTATGTTTTTCAGAGAGTATAAATGTTAGTTTCTCAAGAGTGTGTTTTTGAACTCTTACATGGGAGACAAGTCTGACTGGAGAATGGCTATAGGCACAATGGCATGTTGTGCAGTCTATTTGCTCATGATTCATACAGGAAAGGATAATGACATGATGATTCAGCCAGTTAAGAGCCTGGGCCCTGAAATCACAGAGACCTGCATTTGAATTCTGACTCTGGCATTTGCTTTTCTTTGTGGTCTTGAGAAAGTACTATTTTGTCTGTTGCAGTCTATATAATGATAGGAATTGCTATTTCTATAAATGAGATGATTCATGTAAATACTTATACCCTAAATGCATGTAGATTGTTTCTTGTTTAGTAAAATTATCTCTGTTTCAATACAAACTGTTCACACTCCCAGGTTATAGATAAAATGAAAGGAAAGACCATATTTATTATTAAAACAGTTAC
The DNA here is from genome assembly GCA_917880005.1 of Nanger dama. NCBI lineage: Eukaryota > Metazoa > Chordata > Mammalia > Artiodactyla > Bovidae > Nanger > Nanger dama. The sequence continues at coordinate 39,851,233 of CAKJTW010000009.1, read as the reverse complement.
TAAGAAATGTGTAAGTTTTAAAATTATAAGTCAATCTGACAAATAGATAACACATTATTTAAGATAATAAAGAACTGCTTTAATCAGATAATAACCCTGCCTCCTATTTTATTGTCATTATGGTTACTTCAGTCTCATTTGCATGACTTTACAGGGAATCTTTTTCCCACCTGAGCCCAGGCTTTCTGGGGGCTGCTCTTTATGGTCACATGATTATGTTAGACTATAAAGCTCACAGGTTGCAAAGCAGCAAAAGCTGTGTTCTGAGTGTCCATAATTGTAAATCTACCCACTCTTCTTCTATTTTTGTTCATTGTAAATAATCACATTTTTGTACTCAACTGGAGAGCATCATTTACATTAATTGGTACTTAGGTTGCTACTGGCTACTACTTTTATTTTGGATAGGTATTTAAGACAAAAACATGTAAATTCCAATGCAAGCAGCACTTCAGTTATTTGAATTCTTTATATGCATTTCTCAGAGAAAGCATACAGGCATTAGTCTTGACTATCTATATATAAGTAGAAACTTATTGCACAAGAAATAATGTGAGAACTGGCATCTCACATCAGGCACAGGGTGAAGTATCTTGTGAAGGAGTGAAGAGACAGGAAAAGGTATAAACAGTTTCTAAGCAAGTTGTACATTTCAAGCAATTTGCAGTGAAAAACAAAAGTGCTTAGTGCTTTTATTGAAAATGTTAATTTTATGACCAAAAATTTGACTGGATCATTTAGAAAATCTTGATGTGAATGTTTGTGGTTGCAGGCTGTAAGTAGGATAACTAATTTTGGATGATACCTAAAATATGAAGGAATATATATCTGAAAGATTAGAGTCCACTGCTAGCTGCATCATATTCTGGCATTTATGGTCACTCTGGGTATCAGAGTTTCCCTGGTATGAATCATAGAACTCAAGATCTGGAAGTTGCTTAAAAGATCCAATCAAGTTCTAAGATTCCTTTACAAAGTACATGAGCATGTTAAAGAATTACGAGAATTAATACAGGAAATAATTCTTTTCACTTCTGTTTAACACAGCATTTCCCAAATTTGGCTGTGGAAACTTATATTTTGAATAAAATACCTATTAAAATCAAGGAGTCAAATAAAAGGAACATCTGCTTAAGCATTGACTGCAGAAGGGAGCTCATCAGTTGCAAATATTCACCTGATTGTTAACACATGCTGCTGTTCCTGCTGCTGCTAAGTTGCTTCAGCTGTGTCCGACTCTGTGTGACCCCATAGATGGCAGCCCACCAGGCTTCCCCGTCCCTGGGATTCTCCAGGTAAGAACACTGGAGTGGGTTGCCATTTCCTTCTCCAATGCATGAAAGTGAAAAGTGAAAGTGAAGTCCCTCAGTCGTGTTTGACTCTTAGCGACCCCATGGACTGCAGCCTACCAGGCTCCTTTGTGCATGGGATTTGCCAGGCAAGAGTACTGGAGTGGGTTACCATTGCCTTCTCCTGTTAACACATAACACCAGTCAAATTCACAGCATTAGCATTTAAGAATATGTCATTATCAATTAATTTTCAGGTTTTAGGGCCTCTCATTTTCCTGAGGACAGTACTCTAGTAGAGTGGGAATAGTAATAATTATACTAATAGCTGTTATTTTTTGACAAACTGCTAGATGTCTGTCATTATGCAAGCTATTAAGCATGTGCAAATTTATTTAAACAAGTCTGTAGGGGATTAAAGATATTATTTCTTATTTTAAATAAAAGAGATTTTTAAATGCTATATGATCTACAAAAAACTTACACTTAATTAAAGTAGATTTGAAAATTATTTCCATGCTTTCTGCCTCTAATTAGAGTACAGAGGGTAGGAAGTGAAAATCTCTAAAAGGAGATCCACCTTCACTGAAGTTTCTGCAGTTAAGGAGTAGCAAAGTCAAAGGACATTGAATCCTAAAAAGATCGGTCAGCTGAGCCATGGGTAGGGAGGAAGGCATATATATATGTATATATGCCCTGGTTGATAGCTTGTCCATTCTGAAGCTGATGATCAGTCTATAGGATTATGGGGCTCATAGAACTTCCTCAGCAAATCTCATGTATCACTTTGTCCTTTAATAAATCAATCATTTGAGTCTGTTTCTCTGACGGATCCCTTCTAACACCTAATTTTTCAGTAACACAACATATAATGTATGCATTAAGGAGAAAGCTTTTCCTAGTGGGAAATCTGCAATTGTTGTTCTTAATTATGTGCATCTCTAAATATTATTTGAAAAATTACCAAGCTCATTCTTATATTAATAGCTGCTAATGATAAATCAATAAAGTGAGAATTGATTTTTTCCCCAGTATATGAGATAGGTTTAAGGTGATAGAATTTAATTATATTGGAAGGTTAGAAAGAAAAAAAAAAAGTCTTACCTTCAGGGTGTTGGATGATAGAGGAGAAAACTATGATTTGTGTTAAATCTTTGGTCCCTTCACAACATTTGCTCACTTTTCATGGATAATCAGTGATCAAAACTTATGTTTTCCCTTTAATCTCTATTGCTATTGTTTGTTTTCTACTTTTCAGCTCTGGTTCATGGACTGGTCATTTCTTGACCTGGGATGTCATGCCTCTGGGATAACTGCCTCTCTTGACTTCAACCGCAACACAACTTGTAGACTAATTTTTAAATGACAGCTTGGAAACCTCACTACCCCACTGAAGTGTTTTGATGTCACAATGCTCCATATCATGATCATTCACCAGTGGGACACAGCCTTACTTTTTTGGGAATCATTTTCAAATGTGCTCTAGATTGCAAATATATCTCCAGCTACATGACATACTTTAACCCTCAAGTATGACAAGGAATCTCAATTATTCTGCTCAGTTCTCTTCCTCAATGCTCTCCTTCACCTGGGTAGATACTACCCATTTCAAAGTTCACCTCAGATGTTACTTCTAGAAAACATCTTCTGAGATGAGTAAAGTGCTCTTGTAATAATTTGATGCTATTGGATATAAATGTTCTCACCTCTCCTTTGAGTAGAATGATGAAAAGGATTCTGATTTATCCCTGAAACTCCATTAGCCAAACCAGTAAATGTCTATTAAGTTTTTAAGAGTTGAAGATTGGATACCACAACGCAATTCCTGAGCTTACATGAGTTATAGTGTCATTGGAAAACAGAAATGTATGGACAATTTAATATCATAAAGTAAGCATTGTGGAGGTACTCAAAGTGAACCATGAAAACACAGATGAGATGAAACTCAGTGTGAAAGAGAAGGGTAATTTCATGATAACCATTCCTGGTTCCAAAAGACTAAATATGTTCAATAAATAATTATGTCATCCACCACTTTTTGTATACATGTATTGCTCAAGATTTAGCTAGGCTACAGTTCTGCGGACATCACAGATAATCCTTAATAGGTTAATCCACTGGGATAAAATCCATTTAGGTTTACAAAATTAAATATCATTGACCTAGTTCTTCAGGAATAAATCTAGGGTTTTTCTTTATGTGTTTTTTTTCCTCTATGTAGAAAAATAAAATGTATCTTGTAGTTTTTTATTAAAATGTTACACCTGTAAGAGATTTAGAAGTGTTTCAATTGATTATAAAATGGCAATTAACTGTTTGTGGCTTCCTGAAGCATAGTGTTAAGAATGATTCTGAGGCTGTGTCTTGGCTGCATGGGAAATAGCGCTATAACAGGTTGGCAATGTCTGCCAGGGGGTGAGTGAGAACCGCATGAAAAGTGCTCATCAGCCTTAGAGGCTGGTGATTTGATTCAAAGCAAGATTTCATACTTGAAGAAACTGAGGCATAGAGAGGAAGTGACTTTGTAATACAATAAATAAGGGTCAGAAATAGGAACAAATATTATTTATTTTGTTTTCAAGGCCAATGAACTCTCTCTTGAATAGAAGTATTATTTCTGATTTTTTTCAGGGCAGAGAAAACCAATTTTGAGAGTTTTTTTCCTCAAAGACTGCAAGTAAAACAATACAAAGTTTCATGAATTTTAAAGAGAAATTAGCAGTACTTTTATATAATTATCAATTTTGGATTCTTTATTCTCACTAGAGATTAAAAAGAGAATAACAACTTTTATACTGCCCCTGAATAACACTTTATCATGCATAAGTTGGAGTTTTTGGAAATCTTAGAAATTCCAACATATATATGACATAGGGAGCCAAATCTGGTGCTCTGTAATGACCTAGAGAGGTGGGTTTTTGTAGCAGGGAGGCTCAAGAAGGAGGGATTGTATATATATATGTTTGTGTGTGTATATATATATATATATATATATATATATGACTGATTCATGTTGTTGTATGTCAGAAATCAACACAACTGTAAAGCAATTATTCTCCAATTAAAAATTTAAAAAAAGAAAGCTCAACTTATCAAAGAAGGTAGTGAAATGTTAACTAACCAAACAGAAGTAAAATAAAGTTCAATCTCCATATTTTTTGATTTTCTCAGTATTATTCTTTTATTCTCCAAACATAATTATTCATAATGCACAAAATATCTTCTGAGTTTTAATTAATAGATTCAGTTAAGTAGTTTCTACATTTTACCAAAAAGAAAAAATATATGAAAATGTACTTTTAGCTTTTACCTCTAGCTTTCTTATTGACCATCTATTTCTTTCTTATGTGACAACCTCCTTCCCAAGTCATTTCAATAGAAGATTTTTCTAACTGTGAATTGCTCAAAATACATTGTTTTATTATTTAACACTAGTTCAGAATGCTGCATTGTACTACACTGTCCAGTAGCACTTTCTGAAATGATGAGGATGTTCTTGCTGCCCAATATGGTATGTGCAGCCATTGTGCATGTGACTAGTGCAACTGAGGAACTGAATGTTTAGGTTTACTTGATTAAAGTTATCTTACATAGGGCTGTTTCTGCACTTAAGTATCCTAGAAGCAGCCACTCTGTCCTCATAACAAGTCAAAACCTGAACAGACTGAAAAATCTACAGCTCTTCTAGAATCTTGGAAGAGAGGTGAGGACACAGGAAAATCACTGGTCTGCAACATTTGAGAGACAGAAAAATTCAGCGAACAACAACTTACCTAAGCAGAGATACAAATGGAAACTTCTGTGGGAACCAATGCTGGTATAAGAAAATTTGAACTGTACTGATGAATTTCTAGAAGCTCAGTGTGGAGAACTCTGAGACTTAAAATCCCCAGGGGGACCCAGTTATAATGAGGCCCCCACAGTTTTGTGAGATTTACTTTCAGGAGTTTGATTGACCAGGTTTCCCTAATAAAGGCTGGAGGAAAGTTCCCTCATGCTTCTGGCAGGGGAGGGGGGGATAAACAACTATTTTGAAATTCACCAGAGCACTTTGCTTCTCTTAAGAAGGTCAGCTCTTAGGAGAAGCCAGGTAATCAGCGTGTAACCTGCAGGGGTTTTACTGCAGCCTAACTGACCTTGGTAAGGGAAATACCCAATATTCTAGTCAGGTCTAGTCTTCCATGGGGGAGAAGGGAAACAGCCATCTCTGGCCAACTATAGCCATCTTCCTCTCCCACCTCCGACCTAAGCTGTGGAGATAAAATAACTAAAAACACTTATGAAAGTCACAGTCCAAAGGTATAGGGCGACTAAGACTGAGACCTGATCATAGAACCATACAGTGCTTCCCCCTTCTACACCTCACTGCTACATTACTAAAGTCCTATTTACAACAATTCCTTTTACTGGTGAGTCATGTCTGCTTATAAAGAAAAAAAAAAATTACAAGCATACTGATGGCGAAGCACACAAATTGAAGAGACAAAGCAGAGATCATAACCACACATGGCAAAGATGTTGGCATGATCAGATTGGGAATTTAACACAACTAAGGTTCACACACTAAGGATTCTACTGGTTAGATTCTTGTTGAGTTGCTCAGTAATGTCCAACTCTTTGTGACCCCATGGACTGCAGCATGCCAGGCTTCCCTGCATGCGAGAACAGATGGACATGTCAGCAGTTATGGAGATCCTAAGATAAAACCAGAAAGAAATAGCAGAGATAGAAAACCTTATAACAGAAGAATGTTTACAAAAATGTAGAATTTATTTGATAGACTTGTTAATAGACAGGACATGTTTGAGAAAAGAATCTTTGAGCTTGAGAATACAACAGAAACCTCAAAAACTACAAAAAAAAAAAAAAAGGAAGAAGAAGAAGAATAAAAAGAAAAAGAAACAGAAAAGATAGCCAAAGATTCTTGGGACAACTATAAACAAAAGACAACTCTCAGAGTCGGAGAAAATATTTAGAAACAAAGTAACCAACAAAGGATTAATCTCCAAAATAAACAAGCAGCTCATGCAACTCAATATAAAAAATAAACAAACAACCCAATAAAAAAAATGGGGAGGGGAATCTCAATAGGCATTTCTTCAAAAAATACATAGAGATGGCTAATAAACACATGAAAAGATGATCAACGCCAGTAATTATTAGAGAAATACAATGAAAACTACAAGGAGGTATCATCTCATACTGGTTAGAGTGGCCATCATAAAAATAATCTAAAAACAATAAATGCTGGGAAGGGTGTGGAAAAAAGGAACCTTCCTACACTGTTGGTGGGAATGTGAATTGGTACAGTCTCTATGGAGAACAGTTTGGAGGTTCTTCAAAAAGCTAAATATAGAACTGCCATCAGGTCAGTTCAGTTCAGTTCAGTTCAGTCGCTCAGTTGTGTCCAACTCTTTGCGACCCCATGAATCGCAGCACACCAGGCCTCCCTGTTCATCACCATCTCTCGGAGTTCACTCAGACTCACGTCCATTGAGTCAGTGATGGCATCCAACCAGCTCATCCTCTGTCGTCCCCTTCTCCTGCCCCAAATCCCTCCCAGCATCAGGGTCTTTCCAATGAGTCAGCTCTTCGCATGAGGTGGCCAAAGTACTGGAGTTTCAGCTTTAGCATCATTCCTTCCAAAGAAATCCCAGGGCTGATCTCCTTCAGAATGGACTGGTTGGATCTCCTTGCAGTCCAAAGGACTCTTAAGAGTCTTCTCCAACACCACAGTTTGAAAGCATCAATTCTTCGGTGCTCAGCGTTCTTCACAGTCCAACTCTCACATCCATACATGACCACAGGAAAAACCATAGCCTTGACTAGACAGACCTTTGTTGACAAAGTAGTGTCTCTGCTTTTGAATATGCTATCTAGGTTGGTTATAACTTTTCTTCCAAGGAGTAAGTGTCTTTTAATTTCATGGCTACAGTCACCATCCAGTGGTTTTGGAGACCCCCAAAATAAAGTCTGACACTGTTTCCACTTTCTCCATCTATTTGCCATGAAGTAACGGGACCAGATGCCATGATCTTCGTTTTCTGAATGTTGAGCTTTAAGCCAACTTTTTCACTCTCCTCTTTCACTTTCATCAAGAGGCTTTTTAGTTCCTCTTCACATTCTGCCATAAAGGTGGTATCATCTGCATATCTGAGGTTATTGATATTTCTCCTGGCAATCTTGATTCCAGCTTGTGCTTCTTCCAGCCCAGTGTTTCTCATGATATACTCTATATAAGTTAAATAAACAGGATGACAATATACAGCTTTGATGTACTCCTTTTCCTATTTGGAACCAGTCTGTTGTTCCATGTCCAGTTCTAACTGTTGCTTCCTGACCTGCATGTAGGTTTCTGCCATATGACCCAGTAATTCCACTCCTGGGCATATACCCAGGGAAAACCATAATTCAAAAAGATATATGCACCTGAAAGTTCATTGCAGCACTATTTACAATAGCCAGGATATGGAAGCAACAAAAATATCCATCAGCAGAAGAATGGACAAAGAAGATGTGGCACAGATATGCAATTTAATATTACTCAACCATAAAATGACTTAAATAGTGACATTTACAGAGACATGGATAGACCTAGAGACTCTCATATAAAATGAAGTAAGAAAGAGAAAACCAAATATCATATAATATAGCTGATATATGTAATCTAGAAAAATATTCAGGTGGGCTTATTGGCAAAGCAGAAATAGAGGCACAGATGTAGACAACAAATTTATTGATACCATGAGGGGAAAGGGGTGAGATGAATTGGGAGATTGGGATTGACATATATACACTGTGCGTGTGCGTGCTAAGTCACTTCAGTCGTGTCCAACTCTTTGCAGCCCTATGGACTATAGCCCACCAGGCTCCTCTGTCCATGAGATTCTCCAGGCAAGAATACATGAGTGGGTTGCCCGTGCCCTCCTCTAGGGTATGTTAATGACCCAAGGATTGAATCTGCATCTCTCTCTTTTTTAAACAATTAAAATAATTTATTTGGTATCAATACAAATCATATTTTTGCTTTTACTAGAAACTCCGTATTGTAATAGTATTTTAAGTGAGATCAACAAAACCGAATACATCATTGTTTCCCTCTTTTTAAAATTTACTTTATTTTACTTTACAATACTGTATTGGTTTTGCCATACATCAACATGAATCCCCCACGGGTGTACATAATTCCCAATCCTGAACCCTCTTCCCACCTCCCTCCATATATCATCTCTCTGGGTCATCCCAGTGTACCAGCCCCCAAGCATCCTGTATCCTGCATCGAACCTAGACTGGTGATTCGTTTCTTACATGACATTATACATGTTTCAGTGCCATTCTTCCAAATCATCTCACCCTCTCCCTCTCCCTCAGAGTCCAAAAGTCTATTCTATACATCTGTGTCTCTTTTGCTGTCTCACATACAGGGTTATCATTACCATCTTTCTAAATTCCATATATATGTGATAGTATACTGTATTGGTGTTTTTCTTTCTGGCTTACTTCACTCTGTATAATCGGTTCCAGTTTCATCCACCTCATTAGAACTGTGAATCTGCATCTCTTAAATCTCCTGCATTAGCAGACAGGTTCTTTACCACTAGCGCCCCCTGGGAAGCCCATATATACACTACCATGTATAACTAATGAGAACCTACTGTATATCACAGGGAACTCTGTTCAAAGCTCTGTGACCTAAATGGGAAGGAAATCCAAAAAGAGGGGGATCTATGTATATATATGACTGATTGATTTTGCTGTGCATAATCAACACAAGATTATAAAGCAACTATATTGCAATAAATATTAATAAAACATGAAAAAACACAACATTGAAATTTGTAAGATGTAGCAAAAGGAGTACTTAGAAGGAAATTGTAGTATTATGTAAGCATTTTAGAAGAAAGAACCCAATAATCTAAATTTCCATTTTAGGAATCCTAAAAGGATGAGCAAATTAAATCTAAAATAACTAGAAGAAAATAAATAATAAGAATTAGAGCAAAAATCAGTGAAATTTAAAACTGGAAATCAAAAGAAAAGGTAAACAAAACCAAAGAAAGGTTATTTGGACTTGTTAATAAAATCAATAAAATTCTAGCAAGGCTAACTAGGAAAATAAGAAAGAGAACACAAATTACTAGTATCAGAAGTGAAAGGGGAGTGTTACTACAGATACTGTGGAAATTAAAAGGATAATACAGAATGCTGTGCAGTCACAAATTTGTGTCCAGCTCTTTATGACTTCATGGACTGTGTAGCTCACCAGGCTTCTCTGTCCTCACCATCTCCCAGAGTTTGCTCAAACTCATGTCCATTGAGTTGAAGATGCCATCCAACCATTTCATTCCCTGTCGTCCCCTTCTTCTTTTGCCTTCAGTTTTTCCCAGTATCAGTCTTTTTCAATGAGTAGGCTCTTTGCATCAAGTGGCCAAAGTATTGGAGCTTCTGCTTCAGTGTCAGAACTTCCAATGAATAGTCAGTGTTGATTTCCTTTAGGGTTGACAGATGTGATCTCCTTGCAATTCAGGGGACTCTCAACCACCTTCTCCAGTCCCACAACTCAAAAGCATCAATTCTTTGGTGCTCAGCCTTCTTCATGGTCCAACACTCACATCCCATACATGACTACTGGAAAAACCATAGATTTGACTATATAGACTTTTGTCAGCAAAGTGATGTTTATGGTTTTTAATACACTGTCTAGGCTTGTCATCTTTCCTTCCAAGGAGCAAGAGTCTTTTAATTTCAAGGCTTCAGTCACCATCAACAGTGATTTTGGAGTCTGAGAATATAAAATCTATCACTGCTACAATTTTTTCCCCTTCTATTTGCCATGAAGTGATGGGACTGGATACCATGATCTTAGGTTTTTGAATGCTGAGTTTTAAGCCATTTTTTTTTTTCACTCTTCTTTTCACCTTCATCAAGAGGCTTTTTAGTTCCTTTTTACTTTCTGCCATTAGACTGGTGTCATCTGCATGTTTGAGGTTGTTGATATTTCTCCTGGAAATCTTGATTCCAGCTTATGACTCATCAAGCTCAGCATTTCTCATGATGTACTCTGCACAGAAATCAAATAAGCAGGGTGACTATATACAGCTTTGTCATATGCCTTTCCCAATTTGGAACCAGCCAGTTGTTCCATATCTGGTTCTATTTGTTAATTCTTGACCTGGTTTCTCAGGAGATAGGTAAGGTGGTCTGGTATTCCCATCTCTTGAAATCTTTTCCACAGTTTGTTGTTATCCACACAGTTAAAGGCTTTACTGTAGTCAGTGAAGCAGAAGTAGCTGCGTTTTGGGGACTTCCTCACTTTCTCTGGGATCCAACAAATGTTGGCAATTTAATATCTGATTTCTCTGCCTTTTCAAAATCAAGCTTGTCCTTTTGGAAGTCCTTGGTTTAGGTACTGCTGAAGCCCAGCTTGAAGGATTTTGAGCTTAACCTTCCTAGCTTGTAAAATGAGTACAGTTATAATGGTGTTTTGAAATTCTTTGGCATTATCCTTCTTTGGAATTGGAATAAAAACTGACCTTTTCAGTCTTTTGGTCTCTGCTTAGTGTTTCAAGTTTGCTGACATATTGAGCGCAACATTTTAACAACATCATCTTTTTAAGATTTTAAGTACTTCAGTTGGAACTCAGTCACCTCTACTAGCTTTGTTTGTAAGTAATGGTTCCTAAGGCCCACTTGACATCCCAGGATGTTTAGCTCTGGGTGAGTGACAATACTATCATGGTTATCTGGGTCATTATATAGTTCCTCTCTGTATAAGAGATACTGTAACCAATTCAATGCCCACAAATTTGATACCTTAGTTGAAATAAATCAGTTCCTTGAGAGATGGTATGGGTAGAGAGGTGGGAGGGTGCTTCAGTATTAGGAACTCATGTATACCCGTGGTGGATTCATGTTGACGTATGGCAAAACCTATACAGTATTGTAAAGTAAAATAAAGTAAAAAAAAAAAAAAATCAGTTCCTTGAAAGACACAATCTGCCAAGATTCACAGAAGAAGAAACAGACAATCTGAATAGCCCTATATCTATTAAATAAATTGAATTAAAAATGAATAACTTTCTAAAAAACACCAGTCTCTGGTACAGAAATTCACTGGTGAATTCTACCAAGCTTTTAAGGAAGAAATTATAGCAATTCTCTACTATCTATTTCCGAGGAAAGAAGCCCTAGGACTCATTTATGAGGCCTCCATTATCCTAACCAAAATCAGACAAAGACACTACAAGGAAAGAAAACTACAGGCAAATGTCTTTCATGAACACAGATGCAAAAATTCCCAACATAATATTAGCAAATAATATCCAACAACATATACAAAGAATTATACATCACAATGAAGTGGGATTCATACCAGGTTTACAATGCTAGTTCAACACTACAAAGTCAATTGATGTAATCCATCATATCAATAGGCTTAAATTTTTTTTCATGCAATCATATCAATAGATGTGGGAAAAATATTTGACAAAAATCTACCATATGTTCATAATTATAAAACTCTGAGTAAACTAGGAATAGAAGGAAATTTTCTCAAGTTCATAAAAAAATCTACAGAACATTAAAACTAAAACTGATGTTACAAATTAATTTTTTTCACTAAGACCAGGTACAAGGCAAGGATTTTCCTTCTCATCACTCTTTTCAGCTTCATACTGTAATGAATGAAGGCAAGATAAAAAAATAAAGGTATACAGACTGAGAAGGAAGAAATAAAACTACCTTTGTTCATAGATGAGATGCTGACTTATGTAGAAAATACAAAAGAATCAACAAAAATCTCCTTGAACTATTAATAAGTCACTAGAATAAGATTGCAGATTACAGGATGCAAAAGTCAATTGTTTTCCTATATACCAGTAATAAACAAGCGGAGTAAGCAAGGTGAAAAGACAGCCTTCAGAATGGGAGAAAATAATAGCAAACAAAGCAACAGACAAATAATTAATTTCAAAAATATACAAGCAACTTCTATAGCTCAATTCCAGAAAAATAAACGACCCAATCAAAAAGTGGGCCAAAGAATTAGATGGACATTTCTCCAAAGAAGACATACAGATGGCTAACAAACACATGAAAAGATGCTCAACGTCACTCATTATCAGAGAAATGCAAATCAAAACCACAATGAGGTACCATTTCATGCCAGTCAGAATGGCTGTGATCCAAAAGTCTACAAGCAATAAATGCTGGAGAGGGTGTGGAGAAAAGGGAACCCTCTTACACTGCTGCTGGGAATGCAAACTAGTACAGCCACTATGGAGAACAGTGTGGAGATTCCTTACAAAACTGGAAATAGAACTGCCTTATTACCCAGCAATCCCACTGCTGGGCATACACCCTGAGGAAACCAGAGCTGAAAGAGACACGTGTACCCTAATGTTCATCGCAGCACTGTTTATAATAGCCAGGACATGGAAGCAACCTAGATGTCCATCAGCAGATGCATGGATAAGAAAGCTGTGGTATATATACACAATGGAGTATTATTACTCAGCCATTAAAAAGAATATATTTGAATCAGTTCTAATGAGGTGGATGAAACTGGAGCCTATTATACAGAGTGAACTAAGCCAGAAAGAAAAACACCAATACAGTATACTAATGCATATATATGGAACTTAGAAAGATGGTAATGATAACCCTGTATGCAAGACAGCAAAAGAGACACAGATGTATAGAACAGTCTTTTGGACTCTATGGGAGAGGGTGAGGGTGGGATGATTTGGAAGAATGGCATTGAAACTTGTATAATATCATATAAGAAATGAATCTCCAGTCCAGGTTTGATGCATGATACAGGATGCTCAGGGCTGGTGCACTGGGATGACCCAGGGGGATGGTATGGAGAGGGAGGGGGGAGGGGGGTTCAGGATTGAGAACATGTGTACACTCGTGGTGGATTCATGATGATGTATGACAAAACCAATACAATATTGTAAAGTAATTAGCCTCCAATAAAAATAAATAAATTTACATTAAAAATACATTTAAATTATGAGATCTATATGAAGGAAACTACAAAACTTTGATGAACAAAATCAGAGATGAACTAACTAAATAATATTATTGTCATGATTAGGAAGATACACTATTTTCAAGCTGCCAATTCTTTCCAATTTGATTTATAGAGTCAATACAATCTTAATCCAAATCCCAGAAAGTTATTTTGTGAATAACAAGAAACTGATTTTAATGTTTATAGGGACTGACAAAATGCTCAGAGTAGCCAACTTGATATTGCAGAAGAAGAGCAAAGTTGGAGGACTGATGCTCTTTGACTTCAAAACGTACTGTAAAGCTATCACAACCTATATGACATGGTATTGGTTAAAGACTAGACAAATAGATCAATGGAGCAGAATACAGAGAAAAGAAACAGACTCACACTAATACAAACAACTGACCTTGGGTAAAGGAGCAAAGGCAATACAGTGAAACAAGTTTCTTCAAAAGTGATGCTAAAACAACTGGATGTACTACATGCAGAATACACCAAGAACTCTTGCTACTGCTAAGTCACTTCAGTCGTGTCCGACTCTATGTGACCCCATAGATGGCAGCCCACCAGGCTCCCTCGTCCCTGGGATTCTCCAGGCAAGAACACTGGAGTGGGTTGCCATTTCCTTCTCCAATGTATGAAAGTGAAAAGTGAAAGTGAAGTCGCTCAGTTGTGTCCGACCCTTAGCGACCCCATGGACTGCAGCCCACCAGGCTCCTCCATCCATGGGATTTTCCAGGCAAGAGTATTGGAGTGGGGTGCCATTGCCTTCTCTGCCAAGAACTCTTAGAACTTCACAATAAGAAAATAAACAAACTGATTTTTAAAAGGACTAGAGATCTTGACAGACACTTCGCCAAAGAAGAAGTACAGATAGATGGCAAACAAGCATATGAAAATGATATGCTACATAAATGCCATTAGGGAAATTTAAATCCAAACAATAGATACCACTACATACATAGTTAAATGCCCCAAATCTGGAACACTTGCAATAGCAAATGTTGGCAAGGATACAGAGCAATGGGCTTGCCTGGTGGCTCAGACAGTAAAGAACATGCCCGCAATGTGGGAGATGTAAGAAATGTGTGTTTAATCCCTGGTTCAGGAAGATCCCCTGGAAAAGGGCATGGAAACAATTCCTGTGTCATGCCTGGAGAATTCCAAGGACAGACGAACCTGGTGGGCTACAGTAGTCCATGTGGTTGCAAAGAGTCTGACGTGATAGTGATGAACACTTTCACAGAGCAGCAGGAGTTTTGTTACATTGCTGGTGAGAATGCAAAATGTGCGCTTCGGAAGACAATTTGTTAGTTTCTTAGAAAATTAAACATATTCTTATGATATGCAGATAAAGAAGCAACAGTTAGAACCAGACATGAAACAGAGACTGGTTCCAAATCAGGAAAGAAGTACATCAAAGTTGTATATGGTCACCCTGCTTATTTAACTTATATGCAGAGTACACCATGCAAAATGCCAGGCTAGATCAATCACAACCTGGAATCAAGATTTCTGGGAGAAATATCAACAGTCTCATATATGCAGGTAACATCGCCCTTATGGCAGAAAGCAAAAAGGAATGAAAAAGCCTTTTGATGAAAGGTGAAAGAGGAGAGTGAAAAACCTGGCTTAAAATTCAGCATTCAAGAAAGTAAGATCATGGCATCTGGTCCCATCACTTCACGGCAAATAGATGGGGAGAAAGTAGAAACAGTGACATATTTCGTTTTCTTAGGCTCCAAAATCACTGTACCTGGTCACTTCAGCCACAAAATTAAAAGATGCTTGCTCCTTGGAAGAAAAGCTATGACAAACCTAGACAGCGTATTAAAAACGGAAAGATTACATTGCCAACAAAGGTCCATATAGTCAAATCTATGATTTTCCGGTAGTCATGCATGGATGTGAGAGTTGGCCTATAAATAAGGCTGAGCATTAAAGAACTGATGCTTTTGAACTGCGGTGTTGGAGAAGACTCTTGAGAGTCCTTTGGACAGCAAGGAAATCAGATCAGTCAGTCCTAAAGGAAATCAATCCTGAATATTCATTGAAGGGACTGATCCTGAAGCTGAACCTAAAATACTTTGGCCACCTGATGCGAAGTTCCTACTCACTAGAAAAGACCCTGATGCTGGGAAAGACTGAAGGCAGGAAGAGAAGGGGAAGACAGAGGATGAGATGGATGGATGACATCACTGATTCAATAGACATAAGTTTTAGCAAGCTCTATGAGTTGGTGAAAGACAGGGAAGCCTGGCATGGTGCAGTCCATGGGGTCACAAAGAGTCAGACACAACTGAGAGACTGAACAACAACAAATAATTCAGAAATTGTGACCTTTGATATGTATCCAAAGACTCTGAAAGCTTACATCCACAAAAAGCCTACACAAAGATAATTATAGTAGTTTTATTCATAATTGCCAGCCAGCCCTTTAGTAGGTGAAGGGGTAAATAAATTATAGCGGATCTTGACAATGAAATACTATTCAATTCAAAAGAAATAAGTTATGGAGCCAAAAAATACATGGAGGAGTTTTAAATGCACACGACTAAGTGAAAGAAGCCAATCTGCAAGGCTGAATATACTATATGATTCCAATAATATCCTAGTGAGGAAAAGGAAAAACTATTGAGATAGTGAAAATTAAGTAGGTACCCAGAACTGGAGGAAGAGAGATGAGAGTCAGAAGACAGAACATTTTTAGGAAATTGAAAATACACCTTATGATATTATAATTATGAATGCATGTCATTCATTATACATTTGTCCAAATCTGTATGCCAAAGCCTTTGACTGTGTGGATCACAATAATTGTGGAAAATTCTGAAAGAGATGGGAATACCAGACCACCTGACCTGCCTCTTGAAAACCTATATGCAGGTCAGGAAGCAACAGTTAGAACTGGACATGGAACAACAGACTGGTTTCAAATAGGAAAAGGAGTGTGTCAAGGCTGTATATTGTCACCCTGCTTATTTAACTTCTATGCAGAGTACATCATGAGAAACGCTGGGCTGCAAGAAGCACAAGATGGAGTCAATATTGCTGGGAGAAATATCAATAATATGCAGATGACACCACCCTTATGGCAGAAAGTGAAGAGGAGCTAAAAAGCCTCTTGATGAAAGCGAAAGAGGAGAGTGAAAAAGTTGGCTTAAATCTCAACATTCAGAAAACTAGGATAATGGTATCCAGTCCCATCACTTCATGGAAAATAGATGGGGAACAGTGGAAACAGTGTCAGACTTTATTTATCTGGGCTCCAAAATCACTGCAGATGGTGATTGCAGCCATGAAATTAAAAGACACTTACTCTTTGGAAGAAAAGTTATGACCAACCTAGATAGCATATTGAAAAGCAGAGATATTACTTTGCCAACAAAGGTCTGTCTAGTCAAGGCTATGGTTTTTCCTGTGGTCATGTATGGATGTGAGAGTTGGACTGTGAAGAAAGCTGAGCACCGTAGAATTGATGCTTTTGAACTGTGGTGTTGGAGAAGACTCTTGAGAGTCCCTTGGACTGCAAGGAGATCCAACCAGTCCATTCTGAAGATCAGCCCTGGGATTTCTTTGGAAGGAATGATGCTAAAGCTGAAACTCCAGTACTTTGGCCACCTCATGCGAAGAATTGACTCATTGGAAAAGACCCTGATGCTGAGAGGGATTAGAGGCAGGAGGAGAAGGGGATGACCGAGGATGAGATGGCTGGATGGTATCACCGATTTGATGGACGTGAGTTTGAGTGAACTCCAGGTGATGGTGATTGATAGGGAGGCCTGGTGTGCTGCGATTCATGGGGTTGCAAAGAGTCGGACACAAGTGAACAATTGAACTGAACTGAACAATATGTAAAACATTAAGAGAAAACCCTAATGTAAGCTGTGGATTTTTTTGGTCGTGATATATCCATGTAGGTTCATCACATAACAAATATGAAAGGCTGGTTAGACACGTTGATGGTGGGTGAGGCTGTGTCTATGTGAGAAACCACTGTACTTCCCTCCCACCTTTGTTATGAACATGAAACTGTTCTAAAACATGAAGTTCTTTAAGGAAATTAAATAGCCACATATGGCAAATGACTACTGTATGGGGCAACACATGTCTAGCAGGTACTGTTAGAGTTACCCACTCTATATTTAAAGGATACATGAATAAGTTTTGAAAATTCTTGCTTGCTTCTGAGTTATTAGGATTAACCCTTTTTAAAAATAGGATTTTATTTTTATCTATATTTTAAACATTTATCTACTCATTTGTATATTTGACTATGCTGAGTCTCAGCATGCAGGATCTTTTAGTTGTGGCATGTAGAAATTAGTTCTCTGACCAGAGATTGAATCCAGGCTCTGGGCATTGGCAGCTCAGAGGCCTTAGCCACTGGACCACCAGGGAAGCCCCCTACATTATATATTCTTAAATACATTCTCCCTAGATGGCAGCAAATTCCTTAAGTTCCTTTTTGATCCAATCCTCAAATTATTTCTTTCTGTGGACCAGCTCTTTTGACTATTATAGTATTAATTTAACATTATTTAAGAAGATAAGACACTTATCTTTTATTTTTCATTCCTGAGCACTGTCTTTACCATAGCAGAATTCTTTACTGACTGAGCCACCAGGGAAGCCCACTGTAGGAGGTATCTGAATTCAAAAGTCTGTCTAACTTTGGGGTATGCAGCCATAAGTATTTACATGTGTTTTATTGATGAAAATGAAGACTCTGCAATGGGGTCAACACTTTTAGGATTCAAGAAAAGATATGCCCTTGATAACCTTTTCCATAAATGAAATTAGACCAATGATTGTTTGCCTTGAAATAAGTTGGATTTGTCCTAAGTCGTATGGAAATGTGTATTTTAAGTAGTGAGAGGAAACTGGGACACCCATTCCTCTAGGGTAAGTGTTCTGAGCTTTGTTACATTTTAGTGGTTTTTATTCTCTAACTGTAATTGCTGACATTATTTCCTGGGCTTATAAAATAGTTTAATCATGGGATAGACAAGAAAAGAAGAGAAACATCCTCAGGGTTGGAAAATTAATGATAAAAGAAGAAAGTGATAAAAGAAACAAGTGATAGAAAATCAAATCATAAATACAGAGAAAGTATAAATGCAGATAAAATAGCTAAAAAGGCTATTCTGTCAAAAGTTCAGTTAAATAATCTTTTTGCCTGACAGTAAGAACAAAGTAAAATAATGAGCTTTTACACTCCCGCTACTGTTTTCACAGTGTATCTCTTTCTTGCGTTATTTGTCGTCTATGTTTTAATTTATTACAAGCTATTAAAAGTCATTAAATTACATGTCTGTACAATGGATTTAAACCAAAGGTGAATAAACCTTCCCTTTCAACTATTGGAAGAAAATTAAAAATATAGATACCATATATGATAAAAATGAAAACAAAAGGGTGTTTTTTTTTTTAATCAATGGGAGTAATTCAGTAAGAAAAATAATTCTGATTGTAAGTATCTGTATTTTGTACACCAAAGATATTTTATCAACCATTTGTCACTGTAACTCTTCCAATAAAAGGATGGCATATTTCAAGGCATCAGTCCTATAGAGGAATGTGTCATTTTTTTCATTCATTTGTAAAATGGAAACATACGAAGACCTAGCATGTGTCATTTCCTGTGCTAGTTGTCTGAGACAAGGAGAGTAGGTCATGGCACATGCCACCAAGATGCTCATAGTCACCTTGAAGTCCCTTCCAAATCTATCCTTTTTTTTTGAAACAGACTATCAGGGCACCAACAAAGTTATGAAAAGGAGGTCCAGTAGCAGTAGAAGAAAGGCAAAATTTGGGGGAGTTAGGGAAAGCTTACCATAGGAGATGATATCTGACATAAGCCTTAAATGAAGGAATAGATAAAGAGCACTTTTTAAAGTGGAAGCACAAAGAAAGACATGAAAAACTGAAGACACTTTCAAAAGTTCAATATTGCGGGAATCAATGGTTTATGGGGATTAGTAAAAGGCTTAGAGCATCCAGATCTTGCAACATCTTATATGACATGTAAAAGACCTTCATTTTGTGTATGCAGGTTACAGGAAAGCAGAGTTTAAAAATTCTACTTTTCATCCAGTTTTTCAAAAGTGGTCTTTTCAAACTAGATGAGGTATGTAATTTGGGGAAGTAATGTGTCAGATCTTTAATTTGATAGATCATTATTACAGTCAATAGAGACCGTGTCCTAAGTGATGCATAAATCATAAAATCCACTCTTGTATGAGGCCAAGATGCAAAAATAATTAATAGTTGTATTTATCAATAAATAATAATACTAACTCAGTCTTTATGAACATTAATCAGATCTTCCCTAAATGACTAAGCCTGCAGTGCAGGAGACCTGGGTTTGATCCCTGGGTTGGGAAGGTCCCCTAGAGAAGGAAATGGCAACCCACTCCAGTATTCTTGCCTGGAGAATCCCATGGATGGAGGAGCTTGGTGGGCTTCTATTTGGTTTAATCATTGTATGAACCTAGTCCTCAGCAAGACCCTATACACTCATGTATTTACTGCTGCCTTTCCAACCATGGTAAGACTTCACATCCAGACTTAAATCAATTTGTTTAAGTCTTTAAAAATAATTATAGAGGTTTTTCTTTCAGATAAATGAAACAGTTTAAAAATTAAGATAAATCTTGCCACACAAGTGATTGCTACTTTCCCACTCCATTTCCTGATAAACCATGCAGATAATCAAAACAATGGAAGATGTCGTGGATCAGTTAGCATGATATAGTTGAAATACATTTACATACCAAATATACAGAAGATGTTCCTCTTTGGCTTAAACTTTATTTTCTCTTAATTAATTTTAAATAGGGAGAGCCTTGTATTTTGAATGTTAAAAATATGGCTGATTCATGTTGAGGTTTGACAGAAAAATTCTGTAAAGCAATTATCCTTCAATAAAAAATAAATTAATTAAAAAATAGGCAACATAAATTTGTTTTATAAAATAAGAATATATTTGAAAATGATGATTTTGAAAACTTTTACAGAGGGATCATTTTATCAGTTTGAGTTTGAAATATACAGTTTAAATTAACTTTTACAATATTTTCTTATAGTAATTTATTATCGAGTTTAGTAATTTCTTTTACATTTGCTGTTAATGCAAACTAAAATAAATCATTAATGGGAAATATATATTTCTTTTTAACATGTGATATTGGTCAGATTAAAAAATGTGCAATTGTGAGATACACATTTGAACTTTAAGTCAGGTTTACAAAAATGACTGATATTAGAAAGATTTAAAAATGTCATATGGATTTAGCTGTAGATAAATTATAAAACTCACGCACTTATAATTTTTAACTTAAAAATATACATTACATTTCTTTGATTGACAGCGATAAAGTAAGCACTTTAAAGGAATATGCTGGAAAGATACAAAGATCAAGGTTTGGCAATGACACATATCAGGGAGCTCTGAATGGTCTCACAGAAATATTTACAAGAGTTTCATGGGTTCTTCATCATGGTCAGGTTACCAATTCCAAATTTCCCAAGTTTCCCTTGGGACTCTTAGCTGCTACATAGACCTTGTATATCTGCATGAATCTTCCTCCTTAGTGGGCATAACAGTTATTGAATGGATATTAGGGATTCAGGAAACTGGTTGGGCATAACAGTTATTGAATGGATATTAGGGATTCATGAAACTGGTTGGAGGCAGAAAGCTACATTGGAAGAACAGGCAGGAACCTGGAAGCTTGTGAGGACCTCACTGTAGGATCCATAGGCATGGTCACCCTGCAGAAACACTCTGATCCAAATGCTGACACCGTGATGAATGTCATCTCCACACAGTTTGGCAACTCAGGTGCCAAGTCCAGGAAGAGAACTTCTGAGCAGCCTCTTCAGTAATGGTGCCAGAGCAAGAATATGACATTATTGCGTTGGCTTCCATAGTGGGATGCGGGAGCCACCTTGCAGGATGCTATGCAAGGATCCCCAAAGATAGGGACTGACCCTATCTTCTGAGGGTTTGAGGCTGGACAATTAAGAAACAACACATGTTTATAACACAGATCTATCTTTTCTGCCCTTCAGATACATACAGTTGACATACATCACTATTTATGTGTTTATTCATTTATTGGGTGGTGAGATGATGACTAACAATGATGTAAGTAAATCTCATTAAAATAGTTAGTTGAAGGATATGCTGGCTCTAAACCAAAATATGTAGTTGAAAAAAATATACCAATAATCAACCTTTTGAAATATTGGCATTTTTCTCTTCTGACATATTTTTAATATCTTAACTCCATTCTTTTAATCTTCATTTATAAATCCATCTTTTGCTTATTTTCCCCCACACTCCTATATTCTGTCAGCACCCAAAATTTGTCCCTTTAGGTATGTTTGAACTTATATAACTGTTTTCAGTTGGGCTATCCATGAACCAGGCCAATACATAAGGATTTGCCTTTAAGTAGTATATCTGGGAGACAATCTCAGAAACCTTCACCAGGGAGTTGCCACAGAGAAGGGAAGTGGTAACCAGGTCACCATTGTGGGTAACTGGAGCTTGAGCCCACTGGGAAATCTGGTAGCCAGGGCAGAACACACATATCAGTAGGATTCCAGATGAGGAGAACGAGATCTGAGATATTTCATATTCCAGTTTACATCAATCATTGGTTTAGATTCTCCCACACTTCCCTGGTTTGTATACAGATGGTCAAAATGAGCTCTTGCAAAACAGAAAATCATAAGGCAACAGAATGCAGTGCTAGCAGTTGGCATTCAGCCCATGTAAAGTGAAATGGTAGGGATGAGGTATTATGGGTGGATCACCTGCGGCATCCACTGCAGTCATAGAACTCCTCTTTCCCTGCCTCTAGGGATGCATCAGCTGTCTTGTTGGCTCTACTGGAATAAGATGAAAGTCCTGACTGAGTACAGAAATAGTAAATATTTAGGGACATGGATACAGACTATAAGCCATCAGGATCAAGACTTGTAAAATGGTGAGAAGATTTAGGATGTGAGCAGGATATGGTAGTGGCATTAAGTAAACAAAGATGGGAAAACTGGGGACCAATGGGAAACTAAGGTAGATGCAGAGATGCTCTTCAATCCTCCCATCTGGGCTGTGACCCTCATCCCCAAGTGATGGGGTGTTGCTGGCTGACAGCCCACCACTGAGTCCTTCTCTGCCAATTGCCTTTGAAAGAGAATTGTCTCTCCTGGTGTTAAGCCATGTCCCCATCAGCAGCCAGTTCTAGTGACTCATTAACATAGGGTTAAAAGGCTCTGATTTCTTTCTTGGGGCATCTTTGAAGGGTCAGACCTACATAAGAGCTCCCTGATTGATTGGTTGAAGCCACTTTTGAGACTGAATCCAAACTCAATGTCTCCTTCTGCCTAATCCTTCTCACTTTACTTCTTTAAGGAAAAATTTTATTATTTCCCTAACAATAATAACTGGCAAACATCTATAAACAAAAGTATTTCTAAAAGTCTGTTTTCTGGGAACTACAACCCAAACACATAAAACAGTGGAGTGGACTATTGACAAAAGTGAAAGTATGAATCTTATTGAACTTTGCACAGGCATAATAGATGGTAATTGCCACTACTTGTATTTATTTATTCTAAGCATACACAGAGATGGGTTCTGATGCTGACTCTTAGCCCATGTATATATATAGTTATTAGTGTTTATTGATGCAAGGCTTCCCTGGTGGCTCAGACTGTAACTGGGTTCAATCCCTGGATGAGAAAGATCCCCTGGAGGAGGA
Organism: Nanger dama; assembly: GCA_917880005.1. Classification (NCBI taxonomy): domain Eukaryota; kingdom Metazoa; phylum Chordata; class Mammalia; order Artiodactyla; family Bovidae; genus Nanger; species Nanger dama. The sequence goes on along the minus strand of CAKJTW010000009.1, from coordinate 39,828,152 downwards.
AATGGCTACCCATTCCAGTATTCTTGCCTGGAGAATACCATGGACAGAGGACCCTGGTGAGCTATAGTCCATAGGGTTGCAAAGAGTCATATATGATGGAACAACGAACACTTACTTTATTTCATCCTACCTGTATTCTAATATTGAACACTTGCAGCTTACTTTGAATTCTATTGTATGCAAATAGCAAATAAATGTTGAACCATGGGGAATATGAAAAAGGAATTATTTTATGGGTTGTCAAGAGTAAAAGCAGCTCAGAAAGGATTTCCACAGAAAAGTAAGGTTGTTATCCAGGGAGTTGGTGTTGTTGGGTGTATCACTCACTTGTCAGGTCTTATTTTGTTAGTGCCAATCTATTTCTTTCTCAGCAATATTGAGAGGAAAATACCAAGCAGGTTATTGCAATTGCTTTTCTGTAAAAATAATGACCTACATTACTGGGAATCTTAATGTCACCATGTTATTTACCTTCCATAGTTTCTGGTTCACAGGTAATTAAAGCCTGCAGTAGGCTTAGCAGACATTTATTTCAGTATGATGTTCTCCAGGCCCTCCCCATTTTAAATTCAGTTCAGTCGGTTCAGTTCAGTCGCTCAGTCATGTCTGACTCTTTGCGACTCCATGAATTGCAGCACACCAGGCCTCCCTGTCCATCACTATCTCCCAGAGTTCACTCAGACTCACATTCATCGAGTCCGTGATGCCATCCAGCCATCTCATCCTCGGTTGTCCCCTTCTCCTCCTGCCCCTAATTCCTCCCAGCATCAGAGTCTTTTCCAATGAGTCAACTCTTTGCATGAGGTGGCCAAAGTACTGAAGTTTCAGCTTTATCATCATTCCTTCCAAAGAAATCCCAGGGCTGATCTCCTTCAGAATGGACTGGTTGGATCTCCTTGCAGTCCAAGGGACTCTCAAGAGTCTTTTCCAACACCACAGTTCAAAAGCAACAATTCTTCAGCACACAACCTTCTTCACATTCGAACTCTCACATCCATTTTTTAAATTAAAAAGGACTTTTACTTCCAGTGATTTTGCCTCATCTATACTGTGAAATCACTTCTCTACTGTAGGAACTCAAATATCTTGCTGAAAAGGCTATCTCATTTTCTCACTGTTAAAATCTCATTTCTTTCTTATTTATCTTAATATATCTTACATTAATAGTTCCATGGATAAAGCAGTAGGAATGAAGGTGGGCGAAAATGTTGCAATTCTTAGGACTTCTTTTCAGAATAAAAGTTAGGTTTGACCTGTTTTTTTCAGTAGACTATTTTGGAGCATTTTATAGATTTTAGAAACAAAAATCGTGTTGGGAAGACTGGGACCAAAGACCCTTTATATTCTCTTCTTCTCAGCCATGTTAACTTTAGATAAAAGATTTAATTACAGGAGAAACCTTAATATGATTATCTGGTATGAATTTTTACTTTTTGTCAAAAAGTAAATGAAGTTTTAGAATTTCACCAAAGTGATGTCAAGGACATAATGAGGTTAAGTAGCTAAAATTAGGCTCTTGGGCTTAGAAAAGAAAATAATTGACTTGTGAAAGGAATTGTTAATTAATGAAAGTGACTTCATCCAAATAGCACAATTTGCTAGTCAGGGATGAGAAGCTGTGATAGGTCTGATAAAAGTACATGATGATAATGTGATGTTTTCTGAGATCGAGAATCAGTGCTCATTTCAACACTCCTGCATCCATCAGCAGTCTGCAACTGCTGGAGAAAAAGAAATACAACAGAAGGAATTAGCTCTGAGAAAGACACAAACACCACTTTCATTCTGGTATATCGCCCACCCTGCAAATCTGTATGCATTCATTTCCTAGGTCTGCCAGAACAAATTACCATCAACTTGGTGGCTTAAAACAACAAGACTTGTTCTCTTACAGTTCTGGAGGCTAGAAGCCTGAAATCAAGAGGTTGCCAGGACAATGGTAATTGCTAAAGGCTCTAGGGAAAGATTTTTCCTTCTGGTGGATACCAATTGCCTTTTTTGGCCTGGTAGCTGCATCATTGCAGTCTTTGTTTCCAGTGTCACTTGGCATTATCTGTCTGATTTTCTCTGTGTGTTTGTGTGTTATGTCTGTTTCTTCTCTTTTTCTCACCATGTGTCTGTTTTATTTTCCTATAAGGACTCCGGTCATTGAATTAGGGCCAACCCTGTTCCAGGATGATATCCCTTTGATTCACCTAATCATATCCTTAAGGACTCTATTTCCAAATAAGTTCACAGTGTGAGGTTACTGTGAACATGAATTTTGAGGAGACAATAAGCAAAATGGTACACTGTATAGAAATATTTCTGACAGAACTCTTCAAATTAGGACATTTCTTAAGAGTAAATGATAAGATTTTGACTTCTTTCTCTTTTTCTTGGACACCTGTTATAATAATTTAAATGGAATATACAATCTATAACACTATGCATATTTGAGTTTCATGATTAAAACAAAAGAGACATCTAGGGTAAAGCTCTTTAAACCTCTGTTCAAATTGTTGTGTTTAATAATTTACTTGGAAATTAAAATGAGAATAATTGGTTCTTAGAAAATTGAAGATATAGTGAGTTTGAATGTGTGCCTAACTTTTAAGAATACCAACAGGGCAATGTGTTTTTTATTACTTTTTAAAACTGAGGTATAGTTAATTTACAATGTTGTGTCAATTTTAGGTATACAGTAAAGTGATTCAGTTACAAATACATGTCATATATGTGTATGTATATCTATAAATGTATCAGTTCAGTTCAGTCGCTCAGTTGTGTCCGACTCTTTGCGATCTCATGAATTGCAGCACGCCAGGTCTCCCTGTTCATCACCATCTCCCGGAGTTCACTCAGACTCACATTCATCAAGTCTGTGATACCATCCAGCCATCTCATCCTCGGTCGTCCCCTTCTCCTCCTGCCCCCAATTCCTCCCAGCATCAAAGTCTTTTCCAGTGAGTCAACTCTTCTCACGAGGTGGCCAAAGTACTGGAGTTTCAGCTTCAGCATCACTCCTTCCAAAGAAATCCCAGGACTGATCTCCTTCAGAATGGACTGGTTGGATCTCCTTGCAGTCCAAGGGACTCTCAAGAGTCTTCTCCAACACCACAGTTCAAAAGCATCAGTTCTTCAATTCTCAGCCTTCTTCACAGTCCAACTCTCACATCCATACATGACCACAGGAAAAACCATAGCCTTGACTAGACGGACCTTAGTTGGCTAAGTAATGTCTCTGCTTTTGAATATACTATCTAGGTTGGTCATAACTTTTCATTCAAGGAGTAAGCATCTTCTAATTTCATGGTTGCAGTCACCATCTGCAGTGATTTTGGAGCCCCTCAAAATAAAGTCTGACACTGTTTCCACTGTTTCCCCATCTATTTCCCATACATGCAACTCCTGATGGCTGAGACAGTAAAGAACCTGCCTGTGATGTGGAAGCCTTACATTATCAACTCAATGGATGTGAGTTTGAGCAAATTCTGGGAGATGGTGAAGGACAGGAAAGAAAGCCTGGCCTGCTGCAGTCCATGGGATTGCAAAGAGTTGGACACAAATGAGCAGCTGAACAACAAAATGTATATACATATATATGTGTCTCTCTATATATATTCTTTTGCAGATTATTTTCCTTTTATATGTTATTATAAGATATTGAATATAATTCATTGTGCTATACAGTAGGTCCCTGCTGTTTATATATTTCATATTAACTACATAAAAATTCACAATGTGAAAATTGTTAGTTAAGTTGTATGTGTGACAAAATGAGGACTATAGCATAGGATACAGCACCTCAGATAGCTCTGAGAAACTGCTCCAAAGAGGTGAACAGTGGGTCATTGTAGGGGGTGGTGTAGGTCAGCAATATATGTGGCTTTGGTGAAGGAGGATTACATGCAATCAAGCACATATTTTTTTCAGAAGATTTCTGCTAGTCTCATGAAGGTTTCTGCTAGTCACAAGGAACATGAAGGACTTTAGATGCTTTTCTAAATATGAGGAGATACAAGAATAGGACTCATAAAATCTTCTGAAATTATCTAACTGAAGACCTGTTCTGCCAGTTTTTCCCAGAGCACAAAGTGCCTCATTTCTTCTCTCCACCTTGTATTCCTTTCAGGAGTGTTGAAGGTCAGCAGCTTCAGCAGCACATGATTTAATCCTTGTAGAGGTTGATGGCCAGTGCCAAAGGCAAGTACCACTTTGTAGTTGATAATATATAATTGGATGTATCTGTTAATCCCAAACTTCTAATTTATTTCCTTCCCCCAACTCTTTTCCCTTTGATAGTCATAATTTATATTCTATGTCTGTGGTTCTGTTTCAGTCTTGTGTTTAAGTTCATTTATATCATTTTATTTAAATACCACATATAAATGATACCATACAATATTTGTCTTTCTATGTCTTACTTCACTTAATGTGATAATTTCTAGGCCCTTATATGTTGGTACAAATGGCATTATTTCATTCTTTTTATGTTGTTTTTGTTGTTCAGTTGCTCAGTCATGTCTGACTCTTTGTGATCACATGGACTGCACCACATTAGGTTTCACTGTCCTTCACCATCTCCCTGAATTTGATCAAACTCATGTCCATTGAGTCATTGATGCCATCCAACTATCTCATCTTCTCCTACCCCCTTCTCATCTTGCCCTCAATCTTTTTCAGCATCAGGGTCTTTTCCATTCACATCAGGTGGCCAAAGTATTGGAGCTTCAGCTTCAGCATCAGTCCTTCCAATGAATATTAGGACTGGTTTCCTTTAAGACTGACTGGTTTGATCTTGCTGTTCAAGGGACTCTCAAGCTTCTCCTCTAGCACCACAGTTTGAAAGCATCAGTTCTTCAGCACTCAGCCTTCTTTACAGTCCAACTTTCACATTCAGACATGACTACTGAAAAAACCATAGCTTTGACTATGCAGACCTTAATCAGCAAAGTGATGCCTTGGCTTTTAAACACTCTCTCAGCTTGTCATAGCTTTTCTTCCAAGGAGTCTTTTAATTTTGTGGCTGCAGTCACCATCTCCAGTGATTCTGGGGCTCAAGAGAATGAAATCTGTCACTGTTTCCATTTTTTCCCCATCTATTTGCCATGAAGTGATGGGACCAGATTCCATGACCTTTTTTTGTTGTTGTTGCTGTATTTCAAGCTAGCTTTTTCTCTCTCCTCTTTCATTTTCATAAGTGGGTTTTTAGTTTTTCCTCATTTTATACCATCAGGGTGATATCATCTGCATATCTGAGGTTGTTAATATTTCTCCCAGCTTGTGCTGGCATTTCTCATGATGTACTCTGCATATAAAATAAAATAAATATAAATTAAATAATCAGGGTGACAATATACAATGTTAAACTATGCCTTTCCAATTTTAAACTAGTTCATTGTTCCATGTCTGGTTTTTTTCTGTTGCTTCTTGACCTGTATACAGGTTTCTCAGGAGACAGATAAGGTGGTTTGGTACTCTCATCTTTAAGAATTTTCCACAGTTTGTGGTGATCCACACAGTCAAAGGCTTTAGCATAGTCAATGAAGCAAAACTAAATTAAAAAAAAATTCCCTTGCTTTTTCTATGATCTAGTAGATGTTGGCAATTTGATCTCTGGTTCCTCTGCCTTTTTAAATCCAGCTTGTACTTTTGGAATTTCTTAGTGCATGCATTGTTGAGCCTAGCTTGAGCATAATCTTGCTAGCATGTGAAAAACATGCAATTGTGCAGTAGTCTGAACATTCTTAGGCCTTTCCCTCTTTGGTATTGGAATGAAAATTGACCTTTCCCAGTCCTGTGGCTACTGCTCAGTTTTCCAAGTTTGCTGACATATTGACTGTGGCACATTAATAGCATCATCGTTTAGGATTTGAAATAGCTCAGCTGTAATTCCATCACCTCCTTTGGTTTTGTTTCTAGTAACACTTCCTAAGGCCCACTTGACTTCACATTCTAGAATGTCTAGCTCTAGATGAATGACCACACCATTGTGGTTATCTTGATCTTTAAGACCTTTTTCATACAGTTCTGTGTATCTTGCCACCTCTTCTTAATCTCTTCTTCTTCTGTTAGGTTCTTGCTATTTCTGTTCTTTATCAGGCCCATCTTGCATGACATATTCCCTTGTTATCTTGAATTTTCTTGAAGAAATCTCTAGTCTTTCCCATTCTGTTGTTTTCCTTCATTTCTTTGCATCATTCACTTAGGAAGGCTCTTTTATCTTTCCTTGCTATTCTCTGGAACTCTGCATTCAGATGAATGTAACTTTCCTTTTGTCCTTTGCCATTAGCATCTCTTCTTTTCTCAGTTGTTTGTAAGACTTCATCATATCTTTTTCTTGGGAGTGGTTTTAGTCACCACCTATTGTATGAACCTTAGTTCATAGTTCTGAGGGCACTCTATCTACCAGATTTAGTCCCTTGAATTTATTCACCACCCACATTATATAATCACAAGGGATTTGATTTAGTTCATTCCTGAAAAAATAGCCTAGTGGTTTTTGCTACTTTCTTTGATTTGAGCCTGATTTTGCAATAAGGAGTTAATGATCTGAGTCACAGTAGGCTCCAGGTCTTGATTTTGCTGACTGTATAAAGATTCTCCATCTTCAGCAGCAAAGAATATAATCAGTCTGATTTCAGTATTGACCATCTGGTGATGTCCGTGTGTAGAGTCCTCTCTTGTGCTGTTGGATGAAGGTGCTTGCTATGACCAGTGTGTTCTTTTGGCAAAACTCTGTTAACCTTTTCCCTGCTTCATTTTGTACTTCAAGGCCAAACTTGCCTGTTACTCCAGGCATCTCTTGTCTTCCTATTTTTGCATTTCAATACCCTATGTGAAAAGGACATCTATTTTTGGTGTTAGTTCTAGGAGGTCCTATAGGTCTTCATAAAATCATTCATCTTCAGCTTCTTTGGCATTTGTGGTTGGGGCATAGACTTGGATTACTGTGATATTGAATGGTTTACCTTGTAAATGAACAGAGATCATTCTGTCATTTTTGAGATTGTACCCAATTACTGCATTTCAGACTCTTTTGTTGACTATGAGTGTTAAGTAAAGACGACCAGGACACTGAAAAGAGTGTCTGTCTAACAGGCTTTTTAATGGTGAAGCACTCCAAGCAGGGTTCCTGGACCCGAATGAGGCAGGTTGAGGAAGTCTGCACCCGGACCGTGTTAGAGGCGGATTATATACGCTCGTTGCGAGGATGGTCAGGTTAATGAAAGGGGGGTTCAGATAGGTCACCAGTCTGAGGCATTGTGGGCTGATAGGTCCTTCTACGTGGCTGGAGTGGGGCAGCTTTAGCTGGCAAAGTGTGCTGTCATTGGTCTCCAGGATCTGGGAGGCTCTCTCCGTTAGGGGACTTCCCCCACCAGTGGGGGAGAGGAAGGGAGGCTCATCATGGCAGCCATCAAAGTGTGCTGTCATTGGTCCCCAGGATCTGGGAGGCTCCCTCCATTAGGGACTTACCCCCGCTGGAGAGAGGGAGAGGAGGGGGTGGCCCATCATGGCCCCTGGGGGGGTCTGGCCTTACATTCTGACCCTTTTGATAGGATAAGGGGCGCCATTATCACTTCTGGCTGCTTCCTGCTGAACTGGGGTGTTGCTGAGGCTGAGGGTCATGGCCGGATCCCAATGACCTTTAGGGGCCTCAGGGTCTCTGGACTGGAGTTTGGAGTATGTGGCTACCATCAACATCTGTCCAGTAGCTGTCTGGGTCAGCTCCTGACCCTCTGGAGGATGATCTGAAAAACACAAGGTCCTGTCGACAGGATGAGGAACAAGGCTGTGAAGGGTACAAGAAGTGGAAGAAGCCACTTTGCCAGTGGCGGTGGGTTGGTTAAATCTGGTCTTCCATAGCCTGTGGTGTCAGAATGGTCAGATAGGGCATAAGGAAGACTGGGGTGCAAGGCTGAGTCCAGTTGGGCAGAAAACATTGTAATAAGGTGGTTTGGGGATAGAGGATCTCGTCTTGAGCCGTCACAGGCCACTGTGGTTAATGAGGTGTTGTTGGCCAGAACACAAGAAGCATTGGCTGGAAGGTACAGTATCTCAGTGGTCGAGGGCCCCATTGGCAAGGTTATTTCAGTGGCATTTTGAGTGAGATTTTGGGCCTCTGTCCATTTGCTAGGGATCGGTTGGGCAAGGAACGGTCGGGATCTCAAGGGAAGACAGCCAACGTGAGAGGTTTCATGAGGTTTCAGTCAGGGTCTGATAGGTGTCACTGAGGCTGGTGAAAATTTGGGATGAACAATCTAGGGGGTTGAGAGCCTGATGAACCTGGTCTAGGAGTTTGTTGGGCTCATGGTGTGGATCAGAGGCTTCAGTTGCCAACTCATTGAGGTCCTGTTGGATTTGTTTTTGCCTCTGATCTTGGGCCCCCTTCCCGTCTGTCATTCCTTAGTGAGTTTGCATGGTAAAACAGAGATTTTTGTCCCTAGCTTTATAGCAGTTAGAGGCTGAGCTTGTTTTGGCAGTTTCAAGGCTCTTGGCCGTCCAATACCATTTACCCCCATGGGAGCACGGCTGGGCAGGTGAGGCATAACAGTCTTGGTGGACATAAGTGTAGGCTGTGAACCCAGTTTTCCAGCGGTCTCGTTCAGTGCACCCCTGGGGGCAGGGTGTATGTTGTCCTCTGTGTTATCATGGCCAGGAGGAATAGTGGCAAGAGCATGTTTAGCTATGATAATAGGAGGAGAGTGATAAAAGAGAATAAGTCAACTTGAGATTTTGTAAAAAGGAGGAAGGTCCCCTGTAAGTGTAGATCAGAAATTTCCTGAAAGAAAGAGTCACCGTCAGTGATCAGGGTAGCTAGCCAAAGGTCCTGTAGTAGGGCCAAGATAAAGTCTTCGAGGCAGGCTAGGGTGAGAGACTTATGGCCAGGTCAGGCTGCCCCAAAAGGGTAGCATCATAGGAGTGTGAACAGATAATAAGGTAAGCAAGGGCCAGTGAAAGTCGAAGTGTGAATGGCCAGTCCTGGGGGGCCATGACAGCTAGTCCAATGGCAAAGAGTATGGCCAGAGTTGCGATTGGCAACAGCCACAGTGGATGAGGCCAGACAAGCATTGGATGGGCCGAGTTACTCATTGGCAGGAGGTAAGGGTGTCTTAGTAATGGTGATCTTGGTAGGTCCTGAGATTTTAGAGGTGTAAGTCCTCAGGGGTTTGGGAGGAGGCAGGCTGTGTAGTGGAGTCTGCTTGAGCCATGTGATGTGGTACCAGGACTCGTGTCCCCACAGTTTGGCTGCTGTAGGGGTGGTGAGGACCACCGTGAAAGGCCCAGTTCACCGGGGCTGAAGGGATTGAGGCATCAGCATTTTTAGGAGGACCTGATCTCCTGGTGCCAAAGTGGGGGCAGGATTGCCTGGTTATGGTCTCCGACAGGTTGAGGGAGGACACAGTCAGCATGTTCTCTGAGTAGGGACCTCAGGAGAGTGAAATAGGACAAATAAGTCTCCAGAAATGGGGTTGGGGGATCCAGAAGGTTAGTCAGCAGGTATGGCCTACCGTACAGTAGTTCAAAAGGTGTCAAACTCATCTTGACATGAGGAGTTGCCCATATGTAGGTCAGGGCTGCTGGCAGGAGATCAGCCCAGGAGAGAAGAAGTTCTGCTGTTAACCTGGTCAGATGAGCCTTGAGGATGCCGTTAGCCCACTTTACTTTGCCTGATGACTGAGGCCAGCATATACCGGAAGGTCTGATGTATAGGCATGTGAGTAAAGTCTATCTGCCAATCCTGTCCCGGCAGGTGTCCCCTCAGCTGGTGAGTTTCTTGTGGTGGCCTGAGTCCTCCTTGAGGAGAGGTCTTGGCACAGATTAGGCAGCAATGATGGACTGCCTGAGTGGTAGGTTGGAGGTGTAACGGGGGGAGAGAGGGCTAAGGAAGGTCAAGAGTGCGGGGGGGCCAATGTGTAAAGAGTCATAGATCTGGGTGATAATGGATATTGCCTGTTTTTCGGGTAGGACTAGTTTGTTGTGGAGCGTGATCCATCCCGAGGGGTGTTTGGAAGCACCCTCCTGTGAGAGGAGGGCCTCCATTTCACCCTTTGAGTAGTTAGGTATAACGGAGGTCCTGAGAAATAGTACAGGCAGAGGCCACTGATGTAAGGCTATCTGTCTGGCCATCTAGTCAGCCTTACTGTTGTCTAGGGAAACCGTGTCATGAGTTGTCTGATGTCCTTTGCAGTGTAGGATGGCTACGTGAGTGGGCTGTGAGATGGTCTCCAGGAACTTGGCAATTAGGGGGCATAAGAGATGGGTGATCCCTTGGTGGTGAGGAATCCCCTCTCTCTCAAAATAGCTGAATGTGAATGTGTAATCAAAAAGGTATATTTGGAGTCAGTACAGAAGTTAACCCGTTTTCCCGTTGCCAGGTGAAAGGCTCTAGTGAGCGCTATTAATTCTGCCTTTTGGGAGATGGCTCCCTCCGGCAGTAGGCGAGCCTCAAGGATGTCATTGGTGGTCACAATTGCATATGCAGCAGCCCCGTGACCGTTAGGGTTTCATTTTGAACTGCCATCTACAAATAGCATGAGGTCTGGGTTTTATAGCGGAGTAGCAAAAAGGTTTGGGGGTGGTTGGGTGAGTGTCTAGGAGCTCTATGCATGAGTGAGGTCCTGTGTCTTTGCCTGAAGAATAGGTTGGAAGCGATGGGAGAGAGGATAATGGGGTTTAGCTGGGAGCTGTGGCCCAAAGTAACCTGGGGTTTATCCAGAAAGACCAGGTGGAATTGTTGGAACTGAGAGTCACTAAGGTCTGACAGGGATTTGGAGGTCAGCCAGGAGGTCAGCAAGGCAGTGTGGTGAGAATACAGTTAGGGGTTGATTTAGAATTAGCTTTTTTGCATCTGCATATAGAGAAGTTGCTGCTGCCAGGGCGCGTAGGCAAGGGAAACCATCCCTGGGCGGTGGGGTCTAACTATTTGGAGATAAATGTCACTGGCAGCATTTCAGGGCCCACAGGCTGTGTGAGGGCTCCAAAGGCTATGCCCCCTTTTTCATCAGTATACAGGTGATAGGGGAGGTTGGGATTGGGCAGGAAGAGTGGGGAAGAAGACAGCAAAGCTAAGCGGAGGCTGTAGAAAGCCTTTTGGGCCTCTGTTTCTGAAGAGAGTGGTCCAGTAGGGGTGTCTTTTGCAGCTCTGTATAGGGGTTTAGCCAGTAAATCATAGTTGGGGACCCAGTGCCAGAAGAATCCTGTTAACCCCCAAAGGACAAGATTTGTTCCCCAGTGGAAGGGGGCAGAGGTCTTGGAAAAGGCTAAGTTTGTCAGTAGTTACAGTCTTATTTGTCAGGGTAATCTTTAGACCTAGGTAAGTTACAGAAGTCTGGGTGAGTTGGGCTTTTTGTTGAGATGCTCGGTATCCTTTAGAGCTAAGGAAGTTAAGGAGAGTAGTGGTATATATCTGAGAGAGAGAGCTTGTGAGGGGCTGCAGAGTAGAAGGTCATCCACATACTGTAAGAGGACACTAGGGGCCAAAGGGCATGTAGCCAGATCCCGGGCCAGAGCCTGGCCAAAAAAAAAAAATGGGGGCTGTCTAAATCCTTGGGGGAGGACTGTCCACATTAGCTGGGAGGACTGTTGGGTTTCTGGGTTGGTCCATGTGAAAGCAAAGAGGAACTGGCAATCTGGGTGTAAGGGAATAGTGAAAAGGCATCTTTGAAGTCTATGACAGTAAAGTGAGTCATACTGCTAGGGATGTCAGAAAGCAAGGTATAAGGATTGGGGACAATGGGATGAGCAGGGATTATGGCCTCGTTTATCAGTCGAAGGTCCTGGACCAATTGATAGCTGCCAGAAGTTTTCTGCACCGGGAGAATGGGGGTATTGCAGGGCGAGGCCATGGGGACTAGGAGGCCCTGGCCTAAGAGACAGTCTATGATTGGTTTAAGACCACATAGGTGAGTCTGAGAGATAGGGAATTGAGGGCGGCTTGGGAAGTGGGAAGGATCACGTAGTTTAATCAGGATGGGAGTGTGATGGGTTGCTACCAGAGGGATTTCAGTGTCTCAGATGTTAGGGTCGACAACTGGAGCCTCAGGGGAGCAAAGGAGGAGTTGGGGCAAGGTGAGAGATTGGGAAAATGAAAGAGGTACGTGAATGGTGGCCCTAAGTTTAGCTAAAATGTCTCGCCCCAGCAGGGGAGTGGGACATGAAGGGATTATCAGAGGAGAGTGTGTGAATGAGAAGTGGTCAAGCTGACAGGGCTGTGGCCCAGTCTGCAAGGGTCGTGAAGACGTGCCATCTACACCCACCACTGAGACCTGGGAAGGATGTAAGGTGCCCCCAGAGAAGGGAAGAACACAGTAAGTAGCCCCCATATCCATCAAGAAATTGATACTTACCCACTACTTGAAGCATTACCCTGGGCTCGGCTTGGGTTATGGGGGTCCCCGAGTCTGGGTGTCATCAATCTTCATCAAAGGAGAGAAGTTCTAAGGTGGGGTGTGGGGAGGAAATGTCCTTTTGGGAGCCCAAACCTCGGCCCGGTAAGGCTGGGGCCTGAGTTGCCTGGGGACAATCACTCACCCACTGTCCCGGTTGTCTGCAATGAGGGCACGGCTTTGTTGGGGGCCAGGGGTTTGGGCATTGGAGGGCCCAGTGGCCCTCATGACCACATTTGAAGCAGGCTCCCAGTGATGGCTTCTGGGGACCCACCTTCTGTCCCGTGGCTGGCCACAGGGCTGCTTGCTACCAGTGCCTGAGTGTGTTTCTCAAGGAAGTTAGCCTGGAGTTCGGCTTTTTGTTTACGCCTTGCCTTGTGGCTGGCTTCGGCGGTTTCCTGTAGGGCGCTGTAAACCTTAAAGGCCATTTTTACCAGGTCTCAGAGGGGGTCTGAGGCCCATCCTCAGCCTTGGAGAGCTTTTTTTCTGATGTCTGAAGCTGATTAGGATATAAAACGGTTGGCTAGGGTGGTGACCCCCGCCAGAGAATCTGGGGCAATCCGGGTATAGGTGGTGAGAGCCTCTGTCAGTCTGTTAAGAAAGGCTGCTGGGTTTTCATCGGGGCCCTGGGTTACTTCATCTAGTTTAAGTAGGTTTATTATCTTGAGGGAGGTGGTCTGCATTCCCTCCAATAGGCATTTTACCATGTATTGAATGTTGGCTCTTCCTCTCTGTCCCTCCTGATAGTCCCAGTCTGGGTCTATGTCTGGAATAGCACCCGCTCCAGGTGGCCAGGCAGGGTCTGCTGGGTTGGCTAGATATCTTCAGTCTGCTACCATTCTTGCTGCAGCCCAAATGGCCTTTTTTTTCCTCTGGGCTAGTAGTGGACCCCAGGATGACAAATACGTCATGCCAGGTGAGGGTGTAGGATCGAGACAGCTGGGTAAAGTTTTTGATGCAGTTGGAGGGGTTGGCTGAGTAGGAGCCTAGCTGCTGTTCGATATGGGCAAGGTCTTGGAGTGAAACGGGTATGTGGACATGGGTGAGACCCTCCGGGCCTGCCACCTGGTGGAGAGGAAGCAAGGGAGCTGGTGGCAGATCGGGAGCAGTCTGGGATCTTGTGTGTGAGCTGACTGGTGAGTCAGAAAGGGGTGGGCATGGAGGAAGGGGTGGATATTGAGGTGGAGCCATGGGAGTGGTGAGAGGCGTAGCCACAGGAGAGTTCGGCTGTGAGAATGGTGAGAGAAGAGAGGATAAGGGAGGAAGGGGTGGATGTAGAGATGGAGCCAGGGGAGCGGCAGGAGGCATAGTCACAGGAGAGTTGGAGTGTGAGAACGGTGGGGGAGGGAGAGGATATGGAGGGAGTGGGTGAGGGCGACAGAGGGGAGGTTGGTGTAGGGGAAGTTGGTGAGGCAGGGCATGAAGGAAGGGGGTGGATAGAGAGATGGCCTAGTTACAGGAGGGCCGGGCTGTGGGGATGATGGGGGAGGGGAGGACATGGAAGGAGTGGGTGAGGGTGATAGGAGGGGAGGTTGGTGAAGCAGCAGGGACCAGAGTGTAAGGTGGGGGGGCATCAGGTCTTCTGGAGGCACTGTGAAGGCAGAAGTTTCTGCCTCGGGTGTCCCTGGGTGGGCCGCTGATGGCCTCTTTGGTGATGTAGGGCTAGAGAGAGCCATGGTTAGGAGAATTTCAGAAGGGGAACAGTGGGTACATAGGGTGGGACGAGAGCGCAACAGCCAGAAAGCCTGTACGTAGGGTACCTCAAACCATTTTCCTGTCTTCTGGCAGTAATTATCTAAGTCACGGAGGATGTTAAAATTGAAAGTTCTGGTTGGCGGCCATTGTGAGCCATTATCTAAAGAATACTGGGGCCATGTCTCAGAACAAAGGAAGGTTAAGCATTTGGAATGAATTTTTCCAGAGATATGTAGAGTTCTGAGGTTGATGAGTAAACATTTTAGCGGTGTAGATCAAGGTTGGTCGGCCCTGGAGGCAGCTACCCCCATGGTGAATATGAAATGTCGGTCCTGGACCAATTGTTAGCCGGGCTGGGAGTGGTCCGGTCAGGCGTCCCTGAATGGGCCGTCAGCCCAGCGAGGAGAGGGTCACTCATCCAAGATGGATGGCTCCAAATTGACTGGTGACAAGGAACAGCAGGCCTGGCATGTGGAGGAGGGGGTCTGGACGTGGCTGCGATTTAAAAGGACCAGGACACCCTAGGCATAATAGCCTTAGGAGTAACAAGCCCCAGAGTCTGACCAATGGAACTTACCCCGTATCCTGCCAGATGGTTGAATGGTCCCGGAGGGGTGACGGGGGTGACCTGGTCCGGCCCGGGCCAGACCCAAGGGGGCCTCAAATCTCGCTCGTTGCAGGATGGGCCCTCGTTTCGAGCCCCATGTTGGGTGCCAAATATTAGGTAAAGACTATCAGGACACTGAAAAAGAGCATCTAACAGGCTTTTTAATGGCGAAGCACTCCCAGGCAGGGGTTCTGGACCCGAACGAGTCAGGTCCAGGAAGTCTGCGCCTGGACCGTGTTAGAGGCAGCTTATATATGCTCCTTGCGAGGGATGGTCAGGTTAATGGACAGGGGTTCGGATAGGTCACCAGGCCAAGGCGTTGCGGGCTGATAGGTCCTTCTACGTGGCTGGGGTGGGGCGGCTTTAGCTGGCGAAGTGTGCTGTCATTGGTCTCCAGGATCTGGGAGGCTCCCTCCATTAGGAACTTCCCCCACCAGAGGGGGAGAGAAGGGGGAGGCTCATCATGGTAGCTGTCGAAGTGTGCTGTCTTTGTTCCCCAGGATCTGGGAGGATCCTTCCATTAGGGACCTTCTCGCCGGAGGGAGGAGGAGGAGGAAGGGCGGCCCATAATGGTCCCCAGGGTTCGGCCTTACAATGAGGGCTACTCCATTCCTTCTAAGGGATTCCTGCCCTTAGATATAATGTAGATATAATGGCCATCTGAATTAAATATGTCCTTTCCCATCCATTTTAGTTCATTGTTTTCTAAAATGTCAATGTTCACTCTTGCCATCTCCTGTTTGATCACTTCCAATTTACCTTGATTCATGGACCTAACATTCCAGGTTCCTATGCAATATTGTTCTTTTCAGCATCAGACTTTACTTGCACAACCAGACACAACCACAACTCGGCATCATTTCTGCTCTGGCTCAGGCTCTTCATTCTTTCTGGAATTATTTCTCCACTCTTTTCCAGTGGCATATTGAAGACCTACTGACTCAGTGGCCTCATCTTTCAGTGTTATATCTTTTATCTTTTCATACTTTCCATGGGGTTCTCAAGGTAAGAATACTGAAGTGGTTTGCCATTCCTTTCTCGAGTGGACCACGTTTTGCCAGACCCTGACTAGCATAGACATGTCCTTCTGGTGCTCTTTGTAGCTAGATAACATGCCTGGTACCCTGGTTGTCCCACTGCTGGTCCTCCCTGTGTGCGTAAACTTTCATCAGCTGTCAGAGATCGGTCTACATTGCTGCTGGTGGACTGAGGTAGTGACCCTGCAGGAGTCACCAGGAAAAGAGTCCAGGAAAGGCTGGAGCCAACACTGGAGGACGCCAAGGAGTGTAGGGCTCTCTGGCCTCACTGCTGCCACTGGCCATCCTGGGACTGACCCCTGACCAAGAGTGGAGAGTACCCTGTCTTCTTCTCTGCCACTGATATAAATTGATGTACAGACTTTTGGAGGCCTATTTTGACAGTAGTTATTAAGTTTTTAAATACTATTGACACCAAAGACCATACTCTTGATTATTAGGTCAAACCATTTTAAATTTCTGTTTTTAAGTGTCAAAACTGGCTTAATTTCCACCAATTGCTTATGGTGCAACCCAGTGCTAGAGCAGGTTGAGTAATATTCCATTGTATGTGTGCATATACGTACAGTATGTTTTGCTTCCATATTTTGGCTATTGTAAATAGTATTGCTATGAACATTAGGGTTCATGTGTCTTTTCAAGTTAGAGTTTTTATCTTTTCCAAATATAAGGGCAATTTTTAGTAACTTTTCTATTTTAGGAAATTTCTAGATTTATGGAAAAGGTATAAAGACAGTATACAGAGTTCTCTTATATTCTGCATCTTATTTCCCTGATTGCTAACATCTTATCTATGTCTGAAATATTTTTATATTAGTGAATTAGTATTGATGCAATATTATTAACTCAAACCAAATTTCTAGAATTTCTTTAATTTTTTTCTTATGCTGTTCTATCCCAGGATCCAAAACAAGATGCCATGTCAACATTCAGTAGCTGTATTTGCATGGAATACTTTTGGCTGTGACCATTTCTCAGACTTACTTTGTTTTCAAGGACCTTGACAATTTTGAATAGTACTGGTCAGATATTTTATAGAATGTGGTTCAGTCTGGGTTTGTCTTACTTTTCCTATTTCCCATGAATAGACTGAGGATATGTGTCTTGGAAGAAAAGTCACAGATAAAGTGACACTTTCATCAAATCACATCAAGGATACATATTCTCATCATGATTTATCATTGTTGATGCCAACCTTGATCACTTGGCTCAGATATTTGTCTACTACAGTTTCCAACTTAGTTACTCTTTGCCCCCTTTTCACCCTGTATTCTTTGGAAGGAAGTCACTACGGACTGGTGGGAGGGAAGGATGTGATGTTCCACCAGCTCCACCATATTAAGGGGAGAGTATCTACATAAATTATTGGAATTCTTCTATACTGGGCATATTCTCAGTCATTTATTTACTCAATCATTTATTTAGATGAGTATGGACTCAAGGTATTTATTTTATGTTTGAGTCATAATCCAATAATATGTTGTTTGCTTAATTGTTAGAATGGTTCCAGTTTTGGCCATTGGGAGCTTTTTCAATTGATTTCTGTTCCCCCTTTACATGCTCCCTTGGGTGTGTGTGTATGTGTGTGTGTGTGTGTGTGTGTGCATGTTTAATATAGCATTTCCTACTTTTTGGATTAATTATGCTCCAGGCTCATATTGTGAATTACATTTCCCCAGGCCTAGAATCAACCATTCTTTTCAGGAGCTCTAGTTCTGTGCTAGATGTGCTCATTGCATCTAAGTATTCCCAGGCAACATTTTGCTCTAAGTATTGCTGAATCTTTCCATCTGTATTTGTTAAATTGAACATGAGTTCATGCTGGAGGCACCACATCCAATCCATAACCATATGGGTTCTTCTAGCTACTCCTCTTGCCTCTATGTAAACTCCCCTCCCCCCAACAGTGAGGCTCCTGGCTCTGTCATCCATTTACCTATCTGTTCAATTCCAGCATAATCTAGGGTTTCACAATTATCAGCCTATACCCCTGCAAAAAAAAAAAAAAAAAAAAAGCTACCTACTGGAGTACAGTGCTTACATGCAGTTTCTTTTTTTCTCCACTTATTTCCAAAGTTGTTTACATCAGAACATTTTCCACACCCTCTCTGAGAGGTTGGGGGTTCCCTGGTGGTTCAGAGGGTAAAGAGTCTGCCTGCAATGCGGGAGACCCAGGTTCAAACCTTGGGTCAGAAAGATCCCCTGGAGAAGAAAATGGCAACCCACTCTTAGTATTCTTGCCTGGAAAATTTCATGGACGGAGGAGCCTGGGAGGCTGCAGTCCATGGGGTCGCAAAGAGTCAGACACGACTGAGTGACTTCTCTTCACTTCTCGGAGAGTTTATATTACACATTTGTAATACCGTTAGATTCTCTTGCCACAGTTTGCATTCCATTTTGTGATCCCTGACCTCCTTGAATTTTTGTTTGTGTATATTAAAGTTCACTTCCTGTGGTGAAAGATTCTATAAGTTTTGACAAGTACATAGTAACATGTGTCTGACAGTATAATATCAAGCAACATAGTTACAGCACTAAAAACTCCTCTGTGCTTCAACCAATCAACACTTCCCTCACCCCCAAGACCCTGACAATCACTAATCTGTTTTCCTTCTCCATAGTTTTGTCTTTTTCAGAATGTCATGTAAATGGGATCATAAACTATGCTACCTTTTCAAGACTAGCTTCTTTCATTTAGTGATATTCTTACAATTCATATATGTTGCTTTTTGGGTTGATAGTTCATCCATTTATGTCACTGGGTAATATTCCATTATTCTAATATACCATGGTTTATTCATTTATTCATCTATTCAAATACATCTAGGTTGCTACCAGTTTTTAATGGTGTTAAGTAAAGCTGATTTATAATTCATTCATGTGCAGATTTCTGTATAAGTTTCAAATCAGTTGGGTAAAACTGGAGTTATTCTCTAGCAAGCTATGTTTAGCTTGTAAGAAACTGCCAACATATATCTCAAAGCAGTTGTAACATTTTGCTTTCCCACCAGCAATAAATGGGAGTTACTGTTGGTCCACATATTCATCAGTGATGGATACTGTCAGATTTTAGGTTTCAGCCATTCCAGTAGGTGCACAGTAGTACGTCATTACTGTTTAATTTCTATTTCCTTAAAGATACATGAAATTGAAGATGTTTTCATATGCTTATTTGCCACCTGTATATTTTCAGTCGTGAGTTGTTTATTCAGTTTTTTGCTTATTATTGTTTTCTTAGTATAAAGTTTTTTTCTTAGTATAGAGGACTGAGACACTTTATTAATATGTAATTTTGTATATTTTGGATATTAGTCATTTATTAGTTAAGTGATTTACAATTTTTTTTTTTAATCTGTGATATTTCACCCTCTTAACAGTGTCTTTTTTTTGCAGAACACTGTTTTTTTAATTTTTTAAAAAATTAAATAAATTCCACTTTTGCCTGTGGATGCTGCTGGCTAAGTCTCATTGAAGCCTCTCCCTCTCCACTGCAACCAAGTCTAAGTCAGAGTTTCCCAAAGAGTCCAAACAGCTGCAGAAGTTCTTTATCAGAAGACTGAGCTTTGCAACAACTAATGAGAGTCTGAGGAGCCATTTTGAGCAACGCGGAATGCTCACAGACTGTGTGGTAATGAGGGTTCCAAGTACCAAGTGCTCCAGAGGCTTTGGGTTTGTCACACAGGCCACTGTGGAGGAGGTGGATGTGGCCATGAATGCAAGACCATACAAGGTGGATGGAAGAGTTGTGGAACCGAGGAGGGCCGTCTCCAGAGAAGACTCTCAAAGACCTGGTGCCCACTTAACTGTGAAAAAGATGTTTGTTGGTGGCATTAAAGATGACACTGAAGAACATCACCTGAGGGGTAATTTTGAACAGTTTGGTAAAATTGAAGTGGCTGAAATCATGACTGATTGAGGCAGTGACAAAGAGAGAGGCTTTTAAAATTTTGATTACCATGACTCCATGGACAAGATTGTCATTAGAAGTACTACACTGTGAATGGCCACAACTGTGAAGTAAGAAAAGCCCTATCTAAGCAAGAGATGGCTAGTGCTTCATCCATCCAGAGAGTTCGAAGTGCTTCTGGAAACTGGTGGTGGTCGTGAAGGTAGTTTTAGTGGGAATGACCACTCTGGTCATGGAGAAAACTTCAGTGGTCGAGGTGGCTTTGGTGGCAGACGTGGTGGTGTTGGTGGATTTGGTGGCAGTGGGGATGGCTCTAATGGTTGAAGCAGTTTTGGAGGTGGCAGGAAGCTACAAGGATTTTGGTAATTACAACAATCAGTCTTCAACTTTGGACCCATGAAAGGAGGAAACTTTGGAGGCAGAAGTTCTGACCCCTATGATGGAGGTCAATGCTTTGCTAAACCATGAAACCGAGGTGGCTTATGGTGGTTCCAGCGGCCACAGTAGCTATGGCAGTGGCAAGTGGTTTTAATTACTGCCAGGAAACCAAGCTTAGCAGGAGAGGAGAGCCAGAGAAGTGACAGCTTCTCCACCAAAGCAGGATGCAAATAAATTTCAAATGGAACCTGGCATCACCCTGAAGGAATTCTAACTTCATACTGTTGGGATAGTTTATCAAAATGGCTTCAGAGTAGAAAAACTTTACATAGCATGTTAAAAAAAGAGACATATAATGTCATGATCAGCCTATTACATTTAGCAATCAAGAGCATGGGTGCAAAAAAGAAATCTACATTAAAACCCTTTGTTGAAATGCTTTACACTTTCTACAGAACAGAAACTGAAATAACCTGTTATACAATTGGTCACAAGTACAGTCCTCAACTTTTTTGCCCATACACATGAATATTGTCTAAAGCATTTCTTCTTTGTAGCAGCTAGGCACTGCCACAGATTTGTGAACTCAGCCAGGGAATGAAGCTTATGTATCATCCATTATTATGTGTAAACAAAAAGATTTAATATCCTCAAAAAATTAATAAATTCCAACTTATACGTATATTTTTCTTCCTTGGGTTTGCTTTCAGTGTTGAATTACATCTAAAAACATATCGCTAAATTGCAGGCAATGCAGAGTTTTTCCTATGTAGTCTTCTAGAAGTTTTGTAACTTCGCATTACGTTTAGGTCAATGGTATATTTTGAATTAATATTTGCGGAAAATGTGAGATCTATGTCCAGTTTCTTTATTATTTTAGACCCCTCTCTAACACCATACACAAAAATAAACTCAAAATGGATTAAAGATCTAAATGTAAGACCAGAAACTATAAAACTCCCAGAGGAGAACATAAGCAAAACACTCTCCGACATAAATCACAGCAGGATCCTCTATGATCCACCTCCCAATATGCTGGAAATAAAAGCAAAGATAAACAAATGGGATCTAATTAAAATTAAAAGCTTCTGCACAACAAAGGAAACTATAAGCAAGGTGAAAAGACAGCCTTCTGAATGGGAGAAAACAATAGCAAATGAATCAACTGACAAACAACTAATCTCAAAGATATATAAGCAACTTATGCAGCTCAACTCCAGAAAAATAAATGATCCAATTAAAAAATGGGCCAAAGAACTAAATAGGCATTTCTCCAAAGAAGACATACGGATGGCTAACAAACACATGAAAAGATGCTCAACATCACTCATTATCAGAGAAATGCAAATCAAGACCACAATGAGGTATCATTTCACACCAGTCAGAATGGCTGCGATCCAAAAGTCTACAAGCAATAAATGCTGGAGAGGGTGTGGAGAAAAGGGAACCCTCTTACACTGCTGGTGGGAATGCAAACTAGTACAGCCATTATGGAAAACAGTGTGGAGATTCCTTAAAAAATTGCAAATAGAACTGCCTTATGACCCAGCAATCCCACTGCTGGGCATACGCACTGAGGAAACCAGAATTGAAAGAGACACATGTACCCCAATGTTCATTGCAGCGCTGTTTATAATAGCCAGGACATGGAAGCAACCTAGATGTCCATCAGCAGATGAATGGATAAGAAAGCTGTGGTTCATATACACTATGGAATACTACTCAGCCCTTAAAAAGAATAAATTGGGCTCAGTTCTAATGAGATGGATGAAATTGGAACCGATTATACAGAGTGAAGTAAGCCAGAAAGAAAAACACCAATACAGTATACTGACACATATATATGGAATTTAGAAGACAGTAATGATGACCCTATATGTGATACAACAAGAGATGCAGAGTTATAGAGTGGACTTTTGGACTCTGAGGGAGAGGGAAAGGGTGGGATGGTTTGGGAGAATGGCAGTGAAGCATGTGTATTTTCCTGTAAGAAACGAAGCGCTGATCTATGTTTGGTGTAGGATGCAGGATGCATGGGGGTGATGCACAGGATGATTCAGGTAGAGGATGTGGGGTGGGAGGTGGGAGGGGGCTTCGGCATGGGGCGATTGTGTTCACCTATGGCTGATTCGTGTCAATGTATGGCAAAACAAATACAGTATTGTAATTAAAAAAAAAAAAAATGGGGGCTTCTTATTATTCCATCATCATCAATGGAAAAGACTATCCTTGTGTTATATCTGTTATATTGCCTTTTTGCTTTTGTCAAAAATCAGTTGATTTTATCTGTGTGGGGCTATTTCTAAGTTCTCTGTTTATTCCTTTGGCTATATGTGTATTCTTTCACCAATGCCATGCTCTCTTGATTACTATTGCATGACAGTGAATCTTGAAATTGAATGTTTGCTTTCCTAATGTACAATTATTGTAATTGGTGTCTTGTTACCACCAAAAACATTGCTAGTATTTTGATAGTGTTGTATTAAGTCAATATATCAATTTGGAAAAAAAAAAAAACCCTGACTTCTTTACTACTAAGAAAAGTAGTAGCTGAGTGTTCCAATCTATGAACACAAAATCTCTCCATTAACTTAGTTTTTTTTTTAATCAGCATTTTTTGTTTAATATTTGTGGTACATTTGAAAATGGAATTTTAAAATTTAATATTCCAATTTTCTTTGTTGATATATAGGAAATCAACTGATTTTTTAAAAACATACTGACTTTATATCAGCTACCATGCTGTATTCATTAATTATTTTTCATTGTCTATCCATTTTATTGGTTATTTTTCAGGCTATCTACACAGACAGTTGATCATCTTTGAGTAAAAACTGTTTCATTCTTTCTTTTTTTTTTTCCCTGAAATAATTTTTTTAAATTTTTTTCCTTAATATCTTTTTTAAATTAATTAATTTATTTATTTTAAATTACAATACTGTATTTGTTTTGCCATACATTGACACGAATCAGCCATAGGTGAACACAATCTCCCAATGCCGAAGCCCCCTCCCACCTCCCACCCCACATCCTCTACTTGAATCATCCTGTGCATCAGCCCCATGCATCCTGCATCCTACATTGAACATAGATTGGCGCTTCGTTTCTTACACGAAAATATACGTTTCTTTGCCATTCTCCCAAACCATCCCACCCTTTCCCTCTCCCCAAGAGTCCAAAAGTCCACTCTATACCTCTGTGTCTCTTGGTTGTCTCACATACAGGGTCATCATTACTGTCTTCTAAATTCCATATATATGTGTCAGTATACTGTATTGGTGTTTTTCTTTCTGGCTTACTTCACTCTGTATAATTGGTTCCAATTTCATCCATCTCATTAGAACTGAGCCCAATTTATTCTTTTTAAGGGCTGAGTAGTATTCCATAGTGTATATGAACCACAGCTTTCTTATCCATTCATCTGCTGATGGACATCTAGGTTGCTTCCATGTCCTGGCTATTATAAACAGCGCTGCAATGAACATTGGGTACATGTGTCTCTTTCAATTCTGGTTTCCTCGGTGTGTATGCCCAGCAGTGGGATTGCTGGGTCATAAGGCAGTTTTATTTGCAATTTTTAAAGGAATCTCCACACTGTTTTCCATAATGGCTGTACTAGTTTGCATTCCCACCAGCAGTGTAAGAGGGTTCCCTTTTCTCCACACCCTCTCCAGCATTTATTGCTTGTAGACTTTTGGATCGCAGCCATTCTGACTGGTTTGAAATGGTACCTCATTGTGGTCTTGATTTGCATTTCTCTGATAATGAGTGATGTTGAGCATCTTTTCATGTGTTTGTTAGCCATCCGTATGTCTTCTTTGGAGAAATGCCTATTTAGTTCTTTGGCCCATTTTTTTATTGGATCATTTATTTTCCTGGAGTTGAGCTGTATAAGTTGCTTATATAACTTTGAGATTAGTTGTTTGTCAGTTGTTTCATTTGCTATTGTTTTCTCCCATTCAGAAGGCTGTCTTTTCACCTTGCTTGTAGTTTCCTTTGTTGTGCAGAAGCTTTTAATTTTAATTAGATCCCATTTGTTTATCTTTGCTTTTATTTCCAGTATACTGGGAGTTGGATCATAGAGGATCCTGCTGTGATTTATGTCGGAGAGTGTTTTGCCTATGTTCTCCTCTGGGAGTTTTATAGTTTCTGGTCTTACATTTAGATTTTTAATCCATTTTGAGTTTATTTTTGTGTATGGTGTTAGAAACGGGTCTAGTTTCATTCTTTTACAAGTGGTTGACCAGTTTTCCCAGCACCACCTGTTAAAGAGACTGGAAAAGAAGAAGTAAAACTCTCACTGTTTGCAGATGACATGATCCTCTACATAGAAAATCCTAAAGACTCGACCAGAAAACTACTAGAGCTAATCAATGAATATAGTAAAGTTGCAGGATATAAAATCATTCTTTCTTTTAAATTTTGTGTATCTTTATTTTTCTCTTCTTCATCTTATTGAATGTTAGGACTTCCAGTACAATGCTGAATATGAACTCAGAAAGAAGATATTCTTGTCTTACCCCTGAATTGTCCTGAACCACAAAAGATGATATTAGCTATAAGGCTTTTTTTTTTTTAGTATGTATAACTTGTATAACTTACATTTCTAGTTTTCTTTAAAAGTTTTTATTATAATTGATTACTTTCTTCAAATGGTTTTCTGCAATTATTTCTGTAATTATTCCATAAAAAGTTATGGAAGAACCCCAGAGGAGTATTTGAGGAACTCAGAATTTCCTTACTAACCATTTAATATGTATGGAATCAGCAATAATAACTTCCCTCCTTAGTGGCTAATAGTGGTAATATATGTCTTCTTTCTTTTTCTTATCTAGTCTGCATAGAGGTATCAATTTTATTGATTTTTCAAAGAACCAGCTTTTGATTCAGACTATTTCATTTTAGTTTTACTGTTTTTATTTTTAAAATTATTTTACTTTACAATACTGTATTGGTTTTGCCATACATCAACATGAATCTGCCACGGGTGTACATGAGTTCTCAATCCTGAACCCTCCTCCCACCTCCCTCCCGTACCATCTCTCTCCATCATCCCAGTGCACCTGCCCCAAGCCTCCTGTATCCTGCACCAAACCTATACTGGCAATTCATTTCTTACATGATATTATACATGTTTCAATGCCATTTTCCCAATCATCCCACCCTCTCCCTCTCCCACAGAGTCCAAAAGTCTGTTCTATACATCTGTGTCTCTTTTGCTGTCTTGCATACAGGGTTATCGTTACCATCTTTCTAAATTCCATATATATGTGTTAGTATACTGTATTGATGTTTTTCTTTTTAAATCCATTGATTCTTTCATTCTAATTTTTCATTATTTCTTTTCCTTTTATTGTTTTAGAGCTTTGTTTTGTAATTTCCTAAAGTAATTACTTAGGTTGTGGCCAGTGTACTTTCTGCAAAATCAAGTTTTATAATGAGATATGTGATGGGGATTCTGATACACACCTGGGATTTGACATTGCTTTGGTGATGGCAGAAGGGACAGCAGTCATCAGCTGCCTCTGATATTTCAACCTTAGGTAATAGACCAACACGGATCATGTTGCTAAGAGTGTAGATGAGGAAAACAGAGGGCTAAGAACAAATTAAAGGTCTGTATAAAGTCAATATGTTTTCAAAGGCACATTCAACTTCTAGTCCTTTTGAGAGAAAAGACCATTCTGCTCATGACTTCCACACATTCCTGCTGATACAACAGTTCCAGGATGGTATCAGAGCTGAATCATTACTTAGTGAATAAAGGGTTTCAGACCATCCAGAGAATGAGTAGAATCCTCAGTTAACTATGAATGCCCAGCCATCTGAACTGAGCAGAAAAGGGTCCTTCCACAGAAACGATGCTGTTCATGGCTGCCATGATTTTGCTACCTAAAGCTGATTTACAGGACCGTGTGACAAGTGTTATATATTTACATAGATGTAGGATAGAATAAAGTTCAAAAACTCTGATTAAGATGACAGTCTGGATGTCTCCTGGGCTATCATTGCTGAGGTCTTATTAATGCTGGCTCCTCACTCCACCTCAACAGAGGATGTGTGCTTTCGCTGTGTTATCAACCTTCTACCTTGAAAATGTCAAATTTCATTGAGTGTTGTATGTATTTCTGATATTCATTTTGAAGGAGCATGACGTCTAACAGATTTTTATTATTTCTTTGATTCATTCTCTTATTCTTTGTTTATTTTTAAAATATCGAGTGTTTACCATGCATTAGGCTCTGTTCTTCCTTAGCTACTTCCTGGAATAGGAGACAGATTTTAAAAACAAATAAAAAATATATAATATGATTGTGATGAAAGAATATGCCTGCAATACAAGAGATACAAATTCGACCCCTGGGTGGAAAATGGCAACCCACTCCAGTATTCTTGCCTGAAAGTCCCATGGACAGAGGAACCTGAGGGGCTACATTCCAAATGGTCACAAAGAGTGGACACGACTGAGCGATTAAGCAAGCAAGCAAAGAAAGCAATGATTGTGATTATGCCACAAAGATTCTATAACTGGGATTGATGTGATTGTGTGCACATGTGTTAGGCAGGAAATTAAGAAAGGGTATTTTGGGGAAGTGATGCTTAAACACTTGATTGAAGTGAAGGGGTGAGCATTGTAAAACTTGAAGGATAAAGGATTCTAGGCAATGGGGAGACCTAAGCAAAAATAAGCAGGACATCTTGGGGAGCTCCTCCAATGGCCTTGGCCCTGGAGGCCAAATCCAATTGTCGTGGTAGTAACAGCAGGCAGGCAAAGAGCCTGTAGCACCTTCAAGACTATATGGAGTTTAGATGCAACATGGTGGAAGTGTTTTGAACAGAAGAGTGACTGATTAGCAGTTGTGAAGAGAATCACTGTTGACAAATTTGTTCTGCTTTAGGTAAAACAAAACACTGATATGCAGCATTTTGCTTGGAGCTCAGAATGACTTGAACAGATATTGCAATAAAAATAATAGTGAAAAAGTCCTGCTATTCTTATTTGGGTGTTTTTAACAAATTCTATGGACTGAATCTCAAGGCTGTGTTGTTAAAATAATCAAAGAGATAGAGAGGATTACTAGAGAAAATGATGAATGATTTTAGTCTGGTCTTATAACTGAGCTAATGGCCAGGATTGGATATCAGCTGGGATGAGAAGTAACTGTGCTCTTGCGCTTGGAGAGAGTCAATGAATGCAACCTCAAGAATGTGTGTTGACAGGAAGTGACTTGGGACCTCAGAGAGTGGGGTCCTCTGAGTTCTAGTTCTGAAACTTTGTGAGACAAGCTTCTTGGAACTCTACCTTTGATATCTCCTTTACTGTTACGTCTTTTAGTTATTGCCTCAGCCATGTGGAAACATGGATGCTGTCTATTCCTGGAAGGACAAATAATCCCATCACTAATCCCATAGTAGAGTATGTACAGATGGTTGAAGCTTTGTAACTGTTTTAAATAAGGAATATAAAGGTTGGTTTCCTCTAAGCTGGGTGGTGATGTCCTGTTACTGAAGTGAAAGTGAAAGTGAAGTCGCTCAGTCGTGTCGACCCTGTGGACTGTAGCCCACCAGGCTCCTCCGTCCATGGGATTCTCCAGGCAAGAATACTGGAGTGGGTTGTCATTTCTCTCTCCAGGGGTCTTCCTGACCCAGGGATCGAACCCAGGCCTCCCTCATTGCGGGCAGATGCTTTAACCTCTGAGCCACCTGTTACTGAACTCATACTAAAGAACTTGAGAGCTATATCATTCACCTACACAAATCCTCTGTGCTTAAAGTTCATCAGATTTAATGCTCATTGTCAGGATAACAGAACAGGATAAACTAAATGTGTAACAAGCATGTTCTTTCACATCACTTGGTCCCGTGCTTTTTCCAGCATGCAGTGTAGTCTACTTCTTTAATGGATAAATCTTCTAAGGTTCGCATCATGTTTTGTATTTATAATCTGAATTTTTCTACCATCCCTACCGCACTGTTTCTTATTTATTTACGTTCTGTTTTTGCACTGTATTTAATAAAGTGATTATCTAGAGCAGTTGAACACTACTCTCATATTCTATGATAATGTACACAGTGTATTTTTTCTATTTCAGTTCAGTTCAGTTCAGTTGCTTAGTCAAGTCCGACTCTTTGCAACCCAGTGGACTGCAGCACTCCAGGCATCCATAAATATTAGAGAAATGACTCATTATGGATAGTGTAGCTGTTCATTAACTTACCTGTTGTTTTTTATTCATTCATTTCCTTATTTATTTACTGTCTTACTTTTAATAGACATCTGGCATGTATCTGTAAGAATACTAGAGGACACGTGTAAAAAGATGAGTAAGGTATAGTTAGATGAGTGACCTTCTAGTAGAGATAATCATAATAGAATTTAATGAGGGCTTTGTGACAAAGGAATAAAACGCAGAAGTAGCATAGATGCAGGAAGCATTTCTTACTAGGAAAGATAAGAAAAGTCTTTTGAAAAGAAGCAGATTTTTGAGGGAGATTTTCAAAGTGAACTAGGATTTGTTCATGTAGAGGATCAAGATGACCCTAAAGGGCACAGAGGCATACAAACACAAGGCATAATCAGGAGAAACCAAATTTCTCCCATGGAATTGAAGTATGAGATAGTAATTAGGGACTGAAAGGTTGATTGGAGCCATTTAGTAAAGACTCTTTGTGCTTTGCTAAAGAATTCAGATTTTAGTTTATAAACCATGAATAGTCAATCGATATCTTAGTACATTTGGGCTGCCATAACAAAAGTGGCTTATAAACAGCATAAATGCATTACAGTTCTGGAGGCTGGGAAGTCCAAGAACACGTTGCAACTGATTCAGTGTCTGGTGAGAGCCTGTGCTTTCCCTGTGACCTCACATGGTGGAAGGGGGTGAAGGGACTCTTAGGGTTCTCTGTTTTATAACACACTGATCCCATTCATCAGGACTCTGCCTCATGACCTAAACACCTCTGCAGAGCCCCACCTCCAAACACCATCACATTTGGAATTAGGTTTCAATTTATGAATTTTGGTGGAGCAGAAGCATTGTCATTAGCATTCAGTAAAGATCTGACCACAGTTAAGGACTGGATTGTGTCTCCTCAATTCATATGCTGAAGCCCTAAGCTCCAACACAATTGTATTTGGAGATAATGCTTTATAGGTAAGTAAGAGGTAATTAAGATTTAATGAGGCCAACAGCTTTCATTTAACATGATACACTCATGTTATCTATAATTATTATACTGTACTTTATATTCCTAGTACTTATTTATCCTATAATTAAAAGTTCATACCTTTTGACCACACAACTTATAGTGGCTCAGCTGATAAAGAACTTGCCTGCCAATGCAAGAGATACAAGAGTCCCAGGTTCAATTCCTGGGTTGTGAAGGTCCCCTGGGGAAGGAAACAGCAGCCCACCTCAGTATTCTTGCCCAAGAAATTCCACAGACAGAAGAGCCTGGTGGGCCACGGTCCATGGTGTCACAAAGAGTTGGACACAACTGAGTGTGAACATGCACCTTTTGACCAACTTCATCCAGTTCCCCTTCCCTCACCCCTGCCTTGGATAATCACAAATATGATCTTGTCAAGTTTAGTCTTTTTGGTTTTGTTAGTAGATCCTGAGTTATCACAAGGAAAACAATTTTTCTATTTAATTTTGTATCTATATGGAATTATGGATATTTGCTAAACTTAATGTGATAATCATTTCATGTATATGTAGGTCAAATTATTATATTGCACACCTTAAACTTATGGATGGCTATATGTCAATTACAATCTCAATAAAATTGAAAAAAATTAAAAAGGAAGAAAAAAAAGATTAAATGAGGCCATAAGAATGGGACCTTAATCTAATATGACTTGTGTAAATGTAGAACACCTTAGAATATAATATATTAGAAAGAGAGAGTAGGATGTGCATAAGCAGGGGAAAGCCCATGTGAGCAATGATGAGAAGGCGGCTGTCTGCAAGCCAGGGAGGGAGCCAGAGAAGCCAAACCTGTCAACACCCCGATCTCGGGCCTCCAGTCTCTAGGAGTGTGAGAAAACAAATAACCATTTTTTAAGCCACCTAGTCTGTAGTATCTCGTTATAGCAGCCCTAGAAGATTAAGACAATTACTAAATTATTTCACAATGTTTTTCCTCTCTTTGACCTCAATTATTGCTCTCTTTGCTCATCTTTCTCTTTCCTGCCTACTTCTTTCCTGTTTTCTTCTTTGGCTCTCTTGCTTTCTTAGTCTCCTTAAATGTTCTCTTTCTAGACGTTGTTATTCTCCTGGTGTTTGCTGCTGGTGATGTTGTGTCCTCAACCTGTCTCATTCTCAATCTATATGTCTCCTTGGTCAATTTTATCTGATTCTGTGATTTAAATACTGCTCATACACTGATGACTTTAAATCCTGGTCTTTAAGTTCAGACTTTCCTTCTGAGCCCCTGACTGATACAGACAGCTTCCCATTCCATGTCTTCACATATACTACTCACACAAGTGGTTTAAACACAGCACATCCCAAAATGAATTATGATATTCCAATTTGTTTCTATTTGTGTGACCTAATTCAGAATATATTATAACCATTTATTCAGTCACCTAAACTGAAATTATGAGAGTCATTCTACACTCATTCAGTAGTTCACATTCTGCACACAGTTTCAATTAATCACCAGCATCCAAAGGCACTCTCTGTAGAGCATTTCTACTATTGGATTTTCCTGTTAATTCCTTTGGTACTGCTTTAAATTAAACATGAACTGATTCTTAGACACCCTGGCCTTTCTAACCAGGGGGCATTTCATTCTATTAAAGTTAGTTATTTTCTAATATCTTATAATTTGAGATACTGACTCAGTAGAAGATCTCTGTGATTGGACAATTTAAATTCAATTTTTGATGTTTCATGTAATGTAGGGTTTCCTGTCCAAGATGAATAATCATTGTGAAGTTGATGTATATGCCTCCAGGGTTATTTCAGCTTAAAAATTTTAGACTACTTAGTGTGATAGTGAGTCATTAAGGATCATTAGTATGACACAACTTCCTAGAATAAGAGACATAATTTTCTCTTATAATGTGATCTTTGCCTTATAATTTACATGTGTGACTCAGACTGAAATGTAAATAATGCCTTTTGGAAACTCTTGGTGCACTATCTTCCTTAAGCAAAGCTGCAAAAGAAACATAACAGCTAGTTAGTTAGACATGAATTAACATGTTCATTCACCTAACCCACTTGGTCAGTCACCATTGCCTAGAGTACAATTTTAACTTCTAGAATCTTCTAACTTTTTAGTTCATTTCTTTTTCCTGCAAGATAGACTCAGATCTGCTTTATAGTTACATTCATTTCTTTTTCCTGCTCTATTTTTGCTTTTCTAGGTCATAAATCTGGTAAAAGTTTCAAACGTCTCGGTCTTCACAATTCATGAGTGGTGGTAGTTCAGATCTTTCAGCCTGCGATATAGTAGTGTGTCAACTGAATGTGAAAAGAAAACCATAAACTTTTGAACTAGAAGCCAAATGTACACAAATAAAAGCTCTCCTATTTCTTCTGTAGTTTCAGCCCCTACTAAGAAGTTTCTTATATCATTTTCATGGATTTTGTGATGCTTCATCAGTGTACTGTGAACCATTCAGTTGGAACATGGGAAAAAGCTACTGAGAAAATGCAAATATCAGTAGGTATCATTTTTATCAATCATTTTTATTCATAGCTGCCTTCTAAGTTCGATCATATTTTCCATTGGATATATATGATTTTGCATTGCTGTTGTTTTTATAGATGGGAAACAATCATTGGACTAATTGGTTGGGCAAATCAATAAGGTAGTACAGATTGCTTGTCTGTGACAGAAAGAAAAGCTATGATTCTGAAAGCACAGCATTTCTGTTACCTATAAAGAAGAATTACTGGTATGCAAATAATAAAGAAGTTAATTAGAACTGTTTACCTCATGCTTGATGTTGCAGTGAAAATTGGCAAAAGGAGGAGTGGACATTTCCTCCCATTCCCTTACCCTTCCACTATCAAATATAATTTAGAGCTCAAAAGTAAGCCATGAGCAGTTCTATACCTTCAGTCTTGACATAATGAATAGGACAGCCCTTTTGTCTTCCACTATGATTTAGCCAGATGAAAAGAAAGCACAAATAAAAGCAAGTGACTCCCAGATTTGATGCTTGCTTTCAGTGCTGCTGTAGCTTTAGGCTTCCACAAGATGCCAGTGTTTTAAACACAGTCATTTCTGAATAGATGGTTGGTGAGCACCGTCCAGCTACTGAAAAGAAAGGCAACGGTGCTGGGAAAAGGAACGCTGTCCATATATTTTTTCTCTAGATAGATGTGTTCCATACAAAAGAAATCGTGAATTATTGATAGTGAAGCCCTTGAGAATGAAAAAATGTAGAGAAATCATCCTTTAAGCAAGAGAGACCGAACAGTTATCTTTAAGTCGCTCTCTGCTCTCCCGTGATGTGTGACACAGCAAAGGATGAAGTACTCTCAGCCCTCTGTGTCCACAGGTTCCACATGTTCAAAAAAATGACTTCCAGAAACCTCCAAAATGTAACACTTTAATTTTCTGTGCAACAGCAACTATTTACATAACATATACATGCATTAGGTTTGATAAGTAATATAGAGCTATAAAGTATATGGGAAGATGTATGTAGGTTATATGTCAACATTATGCTATTTCAGATAAGAGACTTGAGCATCTATGGATTTTGGTACTGGAAGGTTGTTCCTGGAACCAATCCATCATGGATACAATGAGATGACTGTATATTATGCATTTAAAATTTTGCATCCTTGTATTAAAAAATGATTGGATTGAAATCTTTGTACTCTTTCTTAACAGTATTTTCTTAAGCAAGTGAGATAACTCCTCCAAGTGTCCATTTTCTCATATGCAAAATGAGTAAAATTACCTGCTTGATCCGTTTGTTGTAAGGATTAAAGAAGATAATATATTTCAGCACTTACTGAGCACTCAGGAGAGGGCAATGATGATCAATAAAATGGAATTTCCTCTAGAGTAAGTTTATAATTCTTTTTCATAAAATGAACAAAGAAGTCCCGATAAGATGCATTTCCCTCTAAAGTTAGACAGTCTTCAACTACATCCGTAAGTGTCACTGTTCTAGTTTATATTTTCTTGTATCCAGTATAGAAGCTGGATCTAGACTAGGGATATTTAAAACAGATTTATTAAAACAGTAAAATGAGAGCTACCATTCACTGACTATAGATTATGCCCCATATTTTGGTATGTGCTTTATAGGAAAGTTAAAAAGAAAAAAAAAAAACTGACTAAAATCACATAACTTAGAAACTACAAAGGCAGTATTCAAGTCCATATAAAAACTCATGCTCTTAACCACTTTTGACAAAATTCTTTTTAAATTGCTGTTTTTCTTCTAAGCTCTAGAGCAGCTTAGTACCAGTATCTGGTATCTGAGGTGAAATTTGCTATAAAGTTGATGGATAAAATTGGAAAAGCTTTATGGGAAACAAAAACAACTGTGTTTCCAAGTTATTTTGGGGATTAGATCAAACTATCTCAACTATTGCCTATGAGTTCTGATTTCTCTGCAACAGAAGTTTGAGGATGCTCCTTGGAAACCAGCTTCTCTGTGACTTAATATACTTATCCAGTATGGACCCTTACAACTACAGTTTGCCTCGGATCACTCATTGTCTAAGACCCATTCAAAGAAAAGACACGATCACAATTTCTCGAATGCTGATACAACTCCTACACCAAGTTGGACTTTTAGAATGTATCCAACTTGCATACTATTTAGAGTGAAATCTTGGCCATGTGTAACCTTCAATGCCCGTTCTCTTTTTAGTAAACGATACTACAGATTATGTGCTTGGTCCACGTGAAACCATTATCAAACATGAGTGGTGATGGCCCTTCTGTGAAAAATTTTCTGACTCTGCATATATGCAGCCATTTTTATGATTGGTTATTGAAGCTGAAATAATATTTGTTAGCATCATGCACATTCAGTTTTGAAAAGAGAAGTGTTATTGGGCCCTGAGCACTTCCCAAAACTCAAAATTCCTTTGTATCAAGCTCCAGCAATCTCATAGAAGCCTCTTTCTCAGCTCCATATTGATGATTTGGTGAGCTTTGATCTTCTGTATAAAGCTGCAATCCCTTTTGAGCAAACAAACAAACAAACAAAAAAACAGATGAGAAGAAAAGCTGGCTTTTTACAAGGCTGCAGGAAAATGGTACCCCAGGAGTGAGCGTGAAGACTGAAACAGATCAAACATGCCTTTTGGTTATGTATTATTAATGTGACAGATGATGGTAAGATTGAACCTGTCTCTCAATGTGAAATTAAGGAAGTAAAGCAAGGAACATACAGTTTGCATAGAATGGGGAGGTGTAACAATTGGGGTTTCTTGCTTTTCTTGTGAAGAAGGAGGACATAGCTCTGGGGAAGGATATATACATGTGTTCAGTGTATAGATAGCATGTATATACATACTATATAGGATATATTGTATATAATATATATATATGTGTATGGATATGAACGCATATGAACACACACATTAAAAAAACTAGATGACTCGTTTTATATCAGTTTTCCTAGTTTTATCTCATTACTTTTGATATAGCTTTGCTCTAATTGGTACATAAATAACAATTTGGCACAGACCTGAATTAAAAAAAAAAAAAAAGACACCCTATTCTGAGAAGCTTGGTCTTAAAATCTCAAAACTTATTTGCACATTGAGGCCAGTTAGAGATAGGGTAGGAATATCACTGAAGCTGGAAAGCTGGGTAGAAGAGTTTTACCGATTTGATTAAAAAACCATCTGAGTACTCTATACTCAACATTTTTGTTAGACTCTGTCAAGTAGAAATATGCCACTAAAAGACGTTACTTCTCCTGCAATCTGCCCTGAAATATCTGATAGAAAATGAAAAACCATTATGGCTCCCTGGTAGCAAGTCCAATTACAAATGACTCCAGAGCCCTCTGCAACGCAACCTGACTCTAAATCGTCCTTTAGGGTCGTCATCCGGGCTGCCGGCCTCTGCATTCTGCCTGCTCATGGGTAATTGGGAAATGGAAGGCACTTATCTGTCTTGTTGATGGCAGTGTGGTCATTTGATAACAGTTTCTCCACAAGTGCACAAGACAGAGAGTACATTTGCTGGAGCTCTAAATTCACGCACTGGAGTGAGTAAAGCCTAGGTACTGCAATTGGACAAACAGACATAGGGCAAAGAGGGTAGGGCTAACAGAGCTTCTTAAAAAAAAAAAAGGAAAAGAAAGTGCAATAAAATAAACCTCCCTGTGACCATCTTTTGTTGACCTCTTTTATCTTATTCGTGAAAAATACAGATGAAAGGAGAAAGAAATAAGAGAACAGCAAGGACTTAGGAAATTCACAGACGTTTGTATTCTTGGTGGAAGGAGATTCGAGACATTGGAGAAGATTTCCCTCTCTTGATCCAGTTATCCTTCCAGGATTCTCCTGCTCCCATCTGAGGTTCACTTTGTTGCTGTCATGTCACTGCACGTAAAAATGCTCTCTGCTTTTTAGTTCCAGCAGGCTGGTCAGGAGTCAAGTCTTATTTTGCAGTGGAATCTTGCACAGGACCCATTTCTTGTTGGTCTGGAGAACTGGAGTTTTGTGAATATTCACTGCTGGCGCCTGGTTCAAGAAGCCGATTTTCATAGACTGAACAGGTAGTAAAGGAGTCTATTTAGATGTAAGCGTTGAATGGAAGGGTTTTACATTTCTATACATTTTTTATGAATTATAAAAAATAAATGAACACACAAAACCACATCTGCAAATAATCAGAGAGATCTAAGACTGTGTTTAGAGACTTGAAGAGAAGAATTTTCACTTCAGCAAGCATTGAGAAGGAGTGTTTTGCTAAAGTACTGTCACAGCCATAAAAGCAAGAGTTTTACATCTTTTATTAGCACTTCTGATTTAGAAAGCTGAAAAGCACTTTGACTCATATGTGAAAATGAAAATACTGAAACCCAAACGTCTTTCTTTCTGGTAATAAATCTCCATCTACTTCTGAGGGTTGTCTCATATGCTTTTTTGACATATTAGTAGCAAAGCTGTTTCTTACAAACTGAAGCAAATACCTTTATGTGTGTCTTTGCAAGAATGCTTTATTTCTAAAGGAAAAAACAAGAGGAGTAGGATTTGCTGAATCCATAGACATTGTTGCTTCAATAACTTAAAATTCTTTGAAGAATTCAAATCACTGTTTTCTCATCAGTATAGTATTAAAGCATCAGAATACTAATAACACAACTGATAACTGGAAATCACATAACCTTGATAAATCCTTTCCAATTTAATATTACAAAATACCAGATTCGTTCAAGCACTGTTGAAGTGAGTATTCTGAGTTTCCTTTTGCATCTGAATTTTTGTAAGATGAGGACACTTGCCTTAAGCTCCAGACAGCTGGGACTGAAATGATTGAGCCCTTATTCCTGGTCTTGCCTTTTTTTTTCTCTTCACTTGACAATACATTGTCCAGCAAAGGAGCAAATCAATAATAGTAAAAATTCCTCTTTTTCCCTGGAGTGTTAAAGAGAACAGGTTCATAGACCTGCATACATAGCAGCACTGGCCGTTCCTTGACCAAGACTAGCCATTTTGGTGTGGATCTAGTAGGGAGATGAAAAGGACAGTAAATAATGACAGTGGCGGACAGTACAGCCCTGTGGGCTAAACACAGGCCATCTGAGCTCTGAAACCAATTGGCTGTGTGACTTTGGGCTAATGACATAATTCCTCTGTGCCTTAACTTGGCCACAAGCAAAATGGGACCTGGAGGCAGAACAGTCTTGCTTTCCACAGTTGTGGTATTAAATCAATCTTTGCAACTACTTGCAAAACCCAGGTGCTGGGGGTCGTATTTTCTGTATTGATTTTCATTTTAAATCAAGCTGGCATTTAAACAATCTTTATTGGAGGCTTTATTAATCTCTAAGTTGTTTGGGACAAAGTATGATGAGTTTGAAAATAATGACAAGTGTAAATGAGACCAATGTGGAGAGTGCAAAAGATTTTTAAATGCTAAAAGGAATATTTAGTTTTTTTTTTTTTCCTAAATGACAATGTTTCAATCTAGCACAAGGTTCCCTTAATGAAGTCCCTATGTACTGTTTTAGGAACTGCAATGTACCTATCCCAATATTTCCATTACTCACCTTGGCATCTGTTGCTTATGGTACATTAGTCCTGAACCCTGGTGTTCTGCACACTGCATCCACTGGTGAAAGGACCACTGAAACATCCTCCCGGTCACTGCCATGTTTATCTCTTGGTGGCCACCTAATTGGATGCTCTCTTCCAGTGCTTGTTGAGGCTGAAATGATCCAAAAGCTAAAATTCTTTCAAAGATGCTAAAATGTGTCTGTTTTCCTTTCAACTTCCATAGGATCCACAGGGAGCAGATCCCTTTCTCTACCTCCTATTCACTCAGTTGGGCATGGAAAACATTTCCTACATGAGGGTGGATGCAGAGTTTGAAACCTTCTATGCTTATCTCCCTTTCCAGTGATTTTGCATAAAATTCCTCAACCTTTTATCCAAAATGGAAACAAATAAAATTAAAAAAAAAAAGCAACTCAGCTTATAGTAGTTGGTGGGATGTGGTAGGGGGATGAGAAGAGGACAAAGCTGAAAGATTGTAGGAGTCAGTAGTCATTGGTAAAGCATGGACACTCACATGTGTTGCCTAGATATACATGGCATTAACATACATAGAATAGTCCATACAGATGAACACCATTGCCAAACTATAGCAGGGGTGGGAGGGACAACTCCTCCACTTTGGAACCATCTGCACTAACCCCTTCAGATTCCACAGGAACACTTTATGATTTCTGAAGTTCTTCAAGACCTCTGGAGATATTCATTTTGGTATTGATTAGGCTACATAAGGTGTCATGCTTGTCAAATTAGCAGCCATCAAGAGAGTCTTGCAAGACTGAGTAGAGGAAACTGCAGTACTGAAACCAAGCAGGACCATGAGGGGCCTTCTTGGAAACAGACACGCTGACTCTTCTTTGTAGAAAAGCTTTAGCCTTATAGTCTTCCCTGTGTTTGAAGAGCTAATTTTATAAGAGAAATGAGAAAATTCAGAAACAAAGGAAAACAAATTAAGACAAAA
Source organism: Nanger dama (assembly GCA_917880005.1). NCBI lineage: Eukaryota > Metazoa > Chordata > Mammalia > Artiodactyla > Bovidae > Nanger > Nanger dama. The sequence continues at coordinate 39,789,974 of CAKJTW010000009.1, read as the reverse complement.
TAATGAGTTTAGCCATAAAACAAAGTCTCAGGGCTATAGATAATATCTCGAGCCATGCCCTTCAGTTGTTTTGCAGATACTGAAACTTCCATGAGGTGGAGGAAATTAACTGCTTGCTGCTCACCAGCATGTAGACCACAGACTACATGCTGACTGACAGTCTTAAAACACCGCCCTGTTACCTCATTACCAACCAATCAAAGAATTGGTCATGAGCTGATCAGGCACTCCATCATCTTCCCTATCACACTGTCCTAAAAACCCTTCCCTGAAAGTCATTGGAAAGCTTGGGTCTTTTGAGCATGAGCAGCCTATTTTCCTTGCTTGGCATCTGCAGTAAATGCTGTATTTTCCTTCACTACTACCCAGTGTCAGTAGATTGACTTTGCTGCATGTTGGCTAAGCAGACTCAAGGTTGTTTTGACAATAGCATCTATAGTGAGAACTGATAAAGTCATCCCTTAGGGCAAAGACAATTTGATACCTGACCTTTTATACACTTGCTATTGAAAAATAATGGCTAAGGTCTCACAGCTGTACACATACAAAGACATCTCAGGTAGAAAGCGAGAGCACAATGGTTGTGAGTCTACTTCAGGCATGAGCAAGCCAGAAAGAGAAAATGTGACAGTAAGTACATTACTTTGCCAACTAAGGTCCGTCTAGTCAAGGCTATGGTTTTTCCTGTTGTCATGTATGGATGTAACAGTTGGACTATGAAGATGGCTGAGCGCCGAAGAATTGATGCTTTTGAACTGTGGTGTTGGAGAAGACTCTTGAGAGTCCCTTGGACTGCAAGGAGGTCCAACCAGTCCATCCTAAAGGAGATCAGCCCTGGGATTTCTTTGGAAGGAATGATGCTAAAGCTAAAACTCCAGTACTTTGGCCACCTCATGCAAAGAGTTGACTCATTGGAAAAGACTTTGATGCTGGGAGGGATTGGGGGCAGGAGGAGAAGGGGATGCCAGAGGATAAGATGGCTGGATGGCATCACTGACTCAATGGACGTGAGTCTGGGTGAACTCTGGTAGTTGATGATGGACAAGGAGGCCTGGCGTGCTATAGTTCATGGGGTTGCAAAGAGCAGGACATGACTGAGCAACTGAACTGAACTGAACTGAACTGAACTGAACTGAAGTACTTTGAGGACTAAGCATGTTCAATTCACCATGGTTTTGAGGAATAGAATTCTCAGAAGGATTCTGAGGCCCTATGGCTTGATCATAAGATCAGTTCTAAAATATTGTCTCCTTTCTTCTTGTGATGGATACCTTAAAGGATGATTTTCTGAATGGCTTTCTCAAGGAAATTTTTTGTGTGCAATTCTATTTAGAGTTGCCTCAGTCATATCTGTTAAGATTTCCCGCTCAACCCACTTTCTTTTCAGTTACTCTTGCCTCAAAATCCTCATTCTACTTTTTTCATTTTTGTGCGGTCCTCTGCCTGCAGCTCTCTGTTCCCATTGTCACTGTGTCTCCAATTGTTACTTGTCCAAGCTGGGTGAGAATTTCAGTCTGCTGGAACGTGGGCAGTGTGGACCTAACAAGTTGGAGCTGTCACTTGGTGTGGATTCTGGAATGATTCCAGCAGCCTGTCTGCTCATTTTCAAAAGAAAGCACACTATCAGCAGAGTTGAAGCTGATCTCCTTAGGAAAATAAACATCTGTGACTGCTCTTATAAAACTCACAAATTTTGTCAGAGTAAGTTCGATGTTGCTGACAGATCATCAATTAGAGGGTGCATATGTGAAAACAAATGTGGGAAGTGACTGGTGTGTGGCTTTTCATGGGGGTGACCATGGCTCTCACCAGACTGAGAGACAAACTGAAATCCATTTTCCACTCGGTTTTGACTGAAACACAGTAGAGCTATATTTCAAAGAGCAGGGATTAACTTACAAAGCTTCATCACCTCTTCCCCTTAACTAATATCCATGGATTCCAGAAAAGTACCAGCATAAAATTAGCTAATACTGTATCCTTACTGTATTTTGTCCTTACTTAAGAATACTATTATTTATCTGTATGTGTTGTACCAGTTCCATTCGAGCAGTGTGGACTGATTTGGACTGTGCTACTAAGATTAATCAGATTCATGTCTACTACAGAGTAGATAGGAGATGGTTTTGATTCACCTTTCAAATTTTTAATATTTAATCACAAAAACAAACTCTTTTTGCTCCATCTACACTGGAACATTACTAATGTGGCAATTATGCATCAACTGAATATGATGCATCAGAAAGAGTATTGTTATGGAGGCAGACTGACTTGTACTATGTACACTGCCTAAAAACTGTAACTTCGGCAATTTATTTTCTTAGAGCTTTGGTTTTAACATCAGTAAATTGGGAATAATAGCACCTACATTGCAATCTATTGTTAAGATTAGAGAGGTTAAGCAAAACAAACACAGAGAAATTTCTTTAGTCCTTGGCAATCAGTTCAGTACAGTTGCTTTATTGTGTCCTTGAGACATAACTGGTGTTTAATGGTTCTTCAGTCAGTTCAGTCACACAGTCATGTCTGACTCCTTGTGACACCATGGACAGTACCATGCCAGACTTCCCTGTCCATCATCAACTCCTGGAGCCTGCTCAAACTCATGTCCATCGAGCTGGTGATGCCATCCAGCCATCTCATCCTCTATCGTCCCCTTCTCTTCATGCTTTCAATCTGTCCGAGCATCAGGGTCTTTTCCAAGAAGTCAGTTCTTTGCATAAGACAGCCAAATTATTGGAGCTTCAGCTTCAGTATCAGTCCTTCCAAAGAATATTCAGGACTGATTTCCTTTAGGATTCAGGGAATCAGTTTAGGATTTAGGATTGATCTCCGTGAATAGCAACAAAAACCCATGACACTACGCTAATAGAAATTTATTGAGAATCTGGGCACTAGAATTCAGTGATGAAAGACATTGCACTTAAGAGTTCAGGAATTTACAGCTTTGTAGCCAAGGTATACCTTGAACCATTTCCACAGGTTAAATTACTAGAAGTACTGCTAGGATTCCTCATAATTCCTGTGTAACATAATCCAAGGCATGGACCTCTGAATTTAATCTTAGGGCCATATACAGAGGAATCAATAAAAATAATCTGCCAAAAAGTTTTTGCCTCTAGTAAATGAAACTGTCTTTAAAAAGAAATCACTTTATAGATGTTTTTCTTGAGTTTTCACAAACTAGTTTCAGAATGGCTATATTCCTACTTTCTAAAAAGTAATTGAAGGACAGAGCTTTAAACTTGTGTCAGCAAGACAGATTTCAGGCTTCGTAATCTCCCAATCTTTGTTCATCCATTATCACTCACTTCTTATCTTTTCTTTGTTTCTTTCCACTGAAAAGATGAATGTTTCAAACAACACACAAGACAATATGTAGTTACTCATCACTGATTTAAAATATAAAAGCTACTTTTTCATATACAGCAGAAGCTCATGGTTTCAACAGGCTTGTGCATTCGGAGATTTTTTTTTTTCCATTTAGAGATTTTTAAAAATACAAGAGAAAACTGAATATTTGGAGGTAGACTTTTCTATTATAGTGATAACATTTATTAGAAGAAAATAAATGCAATGCATAGGTTAAAAATTTTTAAAAATGTAATTGAATTATATTCTTGCTTTGTTCCTTTCTCATAAATGAATTTAATTAATAAAAATTTTTCTTTGAGACAGTCAAAATTAAATTTATCCAGAAAGGTATTAAGGAGACTTTGATAATTACTTAACCTTATATTGGAAGTTTTCAAAACAATTTTAGGCCATGTGTGTATGTAGTTAATAAATCTCATTATTAGGACCACCTTAACATGTATATATATATAAAGTCTTTGTGAAATATTTCTGGAGTATGATATATTTCAGTAAATTCCATCAATATTGCCAAAAATTAGAAAAAAAGATACTCTAGTTATTCAGCAGGGTTTAATTAAGGCCATAACACAGGTAATTGAATACATAAATATTTCATTGAGTGATAAACTTCACACAAGGAACTCTTCTAAGAGTTGGTAATATCGGACTTGGTGATGCTGCAGGTTCATCAGAGAGCTAATCTATGTGAATGATTGTGTCTCTAAGAAGGGACAATGAGCTTAAACTAGAAATAAAAGTGACCTGTAAGATTGCTTGGAGCCTGAATTGAACTCTTTTTTGAACTGCTTTTGATATATATCCATTTCTTTCTCAGAGTATAACTGTAATTTTAGCATCTCTGCATTTAAAAGTGCCATATATGCTACTGGAGATTTAAGTGTCTTTATAAGGAAAAGATATTGGCATCACTGAATTACAATCTAATTTACAAAACTTTCACCTACGTATTTGGATATGTGGTGTTTTCAGATAGATAACTGATAAATACAAAGATATATGTTTTTTTATAAACTTAGATCTATGTCTTATAATTATCATTCATGTGCCTTGAAGAACTTGAGTCTTCTTTGTACCGCAGAACAAAACCAACATTATACTTACCCTATTTTAATAATTCCTTTTGGAACTATCTTTCATTGCATCTTAACACTCAAGTCTTGAATAGTCTTTGATGTTCATAATGCAGAAACCCATCATACAGTATTGTCTTCAGAGACTGGTTTAGCTCCTTACCATGCTGCAACTCTTATATCTGTCAAATATGTTTTGTCGAGGAAACAAAGCAGAGGAAAATGAATACTGGAGAGAAGAGATGCCTGTTTCCAGATGCAGAGGGTACTGGAAGCTGCAGCTGTCCTTTCCATGTGCTCTGGGTGTTTATGTTAAAGGTGGATGGGGCCTCTTTGTTTCTGCAGTTCATCCTCCTACTGTGCCTACATCCTGCACTTTTACACCACATAAGGCTTTTCATTAAATCTTCCCTATGTATTTCAACTAAGCTTCCCGGGTGGCTCAGTCAGTAAAGAGTCTACCCACAATGTGGGAGACCTGGGTTCGATCCCTGGGTCATGAAGATTCCCTGGAGAAGGAAATGGCAATCTACTCCAGTATTTTTGCCTGGAGAATTCCATGGACAGAGAGCCTGGTGGGCTATAGTCCATGGGGTCATAAAGAGTCAGACATGACTGAAGTGACTTAGCACATGTATTTCAACATTCAGTATGGAAACCAATCTTATTTCCAAACTGATAACATTTGCAATTCCTTTCAATAGTGATGGAGTTACAGTTTCCAACTGTTGTTTTGATAGATTTGCTTTGTAGGCTGCCTGATATCTGTTGAAAATTCATCTCCTCACAGACAGTGTATTTTGTAGCTTTTTTCAGCTTGATTGAAAGTCAGGGATAGAAAGGCAAGAGGTCAAAGAAGCAGGAATCATGTAAATTCTAACCTGGTTTCTGCAAGGTCTTGGGAGCCTTCCCTCTAACCTGCAATTGGGGAATATAAACATAGAACACCCTCCAGAAAACTCTTCCTATAATCATCAAATATTGCTTTCTAGTCTACAAATAGTACCTACATCTTAGAATTAGTGAGTATTAAAAAGACACTTTTTTTTTTGGTGATGCTGGAGTGTAGACTCTTAGTTCTCCAATCAGGTATTGAACCTACAGCCCCTGCAGTGGAAGCACTGAGCCCTAGCCACTGCACCACCAGGGAAGTCCCCAAAAGTCAATTTAAAGAACTTAACCAGTTTTAAGTATATACAAACTAGTAAATGCTATTCTTGATGAAAGTGAAAGAAGAGAGTAAAAACGTTGGCTTAAAGCTCAACATTCAGAAGACTAAGATCATGGCATCTAGTCCCATCACTTCATGGCAAATAGATGGGGAAACACTGGAAACAGTGTCACAGTTTCTTTTGGGGGCTCCAAAATCACTGCAGATGGTGATTGCAGCCATGAAATTAAAAGATGCTTACTCCTTGGAAGGAAAGTTATGACCAACCTAGACAGCATATTAAAAAGGAGAGACATTACTTTGCCAACAAAGGTCCATCTAGTCAAGGCTATGTTTTTTCCAGTAGTCATGTATAGATGTGAGAGTTGGACTGTGAAGAAAGCTGAGCACTGAAGAATTGATGCTTTTGAACTGTGATGTTGGAGAAGACTCTTGTGAGTCCCTTGGACTGCAAGGACATCCAACCAGTCCATTCTGAAGGAGATCAGTCCTGGGTGTTCTTTGGAAGGAATGATGATAAAGCTGAATCCCCAGTACTCTAGCCACCTCATGTGAAGAGTTGACTCATTGGAAAAGACTGTGATGCTGAGAAGGATTGGAGGCAGGAGGAGAAGGGGATGACAGAGGATGAAATGGCTGGATGGCATCACTGACTCAAAGGATGTGAGTTTGAGTAAAGTCCGGGAGTTGGTGATGGACAGGGCGGCTTGGCGTGCTGCAATTCATGGGGTCGCAAAGAGTCAGATACAACTGAGTGACTGAACTGAACTGAAATGTTATTCTTATACATATAGGTTGATCATTCAGGAAATTAAGTTCCAACCTTGTTGATTCTAGTATAACATGAGTTAAAAATCCTCCCCTTGAGATTTCCCTGGTTTTTCAGTGGTTAAAACTTCACCTTCCAGTTCAGGGGTGCCAGTTCAATCTCTGATAGGGAAGCTAAGATGCCTCATGGCCCCAAAATGAGAACAAAAACAGCAGAGGCAATATTGTAACAAATTCAATAAAGATGTTACATTTAAAAAAATCTTAAAAAAAAGCCTCCTGTCCTCTTACCCCATTGGCCCCCATTTCTAGTAGTTAGTCTGTTCAGTATTTCATGTAGATTTGCAAACTGGAATCCACTTGTTACTGAGAATACTCAACAAACTAGGGAATATTAATAAATATTCACCTACTCAACATCAAAATGTTAACAGACTGATTAAAGAGAAGGAAGACATAAATAAAATGACAGAATGCACATTAAATTTTAATCAGTGCAGGTTCATCAAAGACATGAAGCTGACATGCTGAAAAGGAATTATATTTAGGTCAGGGAGATGGCAGTGTTGTTTTAGAAGTTGGTTGCATTCATCCAAATTAATGGAAAGGTAGTGGTGGGATTAGGGCATGAAGAATAAAAGTAACTTTCTGATCTGTAACACAAACATTTAGACTTTTTGAGCCCCAAACTAAGCCAGATGGTGTTTTTAATATCTATGTATTTGGAAAAAAAAATGTGTATGATATTTCAAGAAATTTTACTGGAGTCGAATCTTCTGTCACCTATATAATTTAACTGAAGAAAAGTTCCCAGAAAGTCTGTGGGGAAAGAAATTCCTGAAACAGTCCCTATCTGTCAGAGACAAGCAGTAAGATGAATTTCAACTGACAAAATGTTTATTACAGAATGCTAGGCTATCGATTAGTGTGAAGTTATACATTTTTTAAACCATGTCATTTAATTTATTCCTTCAAAGAAACTGACATGTTTGTCAGAATGAGGCATAAAGCTATTTTAAGTGCCTACCTAAAATTCTCAAATCCCTCAGCATAAAATTTAATGGAATCCACAATCTGAATCCAGTCTACCTTACTATCAACTTCTCATCTACAGTTTCAGTAACTCACTTACCCATCAGAATACCCACTGACCTCAAACAGTGGGGAAGGATCATGTTAGAAAAATCTACCCCCTTTTTTTTAATAGATCAAAATGTATGTTGTGTTCAAGGCTGGACTCAAATATTTCATTCTAAAATCTTTTCTGCTCTCATATTTTATTTTCCAGGAAAAGTACATAGCACCTCTTTGCAAGCTTCTGACAATTTGTATGTATTTATCATTTGGAACTTATTACTTTTGCAAACTGAAGAATGTCGGTCACCATCAGCCTCTATAAGGAGTAGACCATTAACCACTGTATTCACTGATCTTTAACACCCCTGAAAGGAGTTCAGGAATGAGGTACTCCATAGGAAAACTGGCAGAATAGGCCTTCAGATAATTAGATATTTTCAGGAGAAGATCTTATGAACTCAGTTTCTTGCATCTTCTCATACCTAGAAAAGCACTAAAATTATTAATGGCGACATCTGCTCCTCACGACTAGTAGCAAGTTTTTACAGAGATATGTGCTTGACTGCATGTACACCCTTCACCAAAATCACATACGGACTAACCTCGCTGCTACCTCTTGGGAGCAGTTACTCAGAGCTAGAGAGGCCATCTCCTGGGCTATAGTCCTGATTTTGTCTCAAATAAAACTGATCTCCCAGATCTCACATTGTACATTTTTTCAGTAATTCTTTTATGCTAAAGCTGAAACTCCAGTACTTTGGCCACCTCATGCGAAGAGTTGACTCATTGGAAAAGACTCTAATGCTAGGAGGGATTGGGGGCAGGAGGAGAAGGGGAAGACAGAGGATGAGATGGCTGGATGGCATCACCAACTCAATGGACCTGAGTTTGAGTGAATTCCGGGAGTTGGTGATGGACAGGGAGGCCTGGCGTGCTGCAATTCATGGGGCTGCAAAGAGTCGGATACGACTGAGTGACTGAACTGAACTGAACTGACTGAATAATTATTAATGTATATTCCTTACTAATCTTTAAATAATATGTTGTAAAGTAATTCCTTACTAATCTTTAAAATAATATGCTGAAAAGTAAATGACCTTGTCTTTTTATCACTGTTCATTCTATATCCTGCAAACAGTCATCTATTCATACAGTCATTTAATAATTCACTCACTTGTTCTAAAAACTCTTTATGTCCCATGAATGTTTCAAGGCTCTACAGATATTAAGTTGAGAGAAAGAGAGGCATACAGAGGCAGAGACATAGGGTTCTTGTTCTGAAGAGCTAATACTCTAGGAAGAGATAATACATGTTTCCAAGTAATTATGTTTTGAGTATAATGGTATTTGAGATAAACAAATGATTCAGCATGATAAGAGCAAAGAATGCTCATGAGAGATAATAAAAGAAAGCTAAAGGGTTAAAGATGTGGTTCACTTTATATATTGTGAACTATTTTGATTTTACTCTAAAGTGAATGGGCATTTGATGAAGAATATAATGTTCCAAAATTATACTCTCTAATTATGTGAAATATGGTTCTTAGAAATATAACCATTGAGGTAGTGAGCATAGATTAAATGTTGTTGAGGTTAAAAACAAAAAATAAATAACAAATAATAAAGCTCAAATTCAGACAGTAGCAATAGGTGATAAAAAGAGACAATAGATTTGGGAGCTAATTATTATAAATGTCTGACAAGACTCCAAGTTTCTTGGCTCAGGCAACTACTTTGTGATATTAATGGAGAAAAAAATGTAGTACAAGAAGAAGGTATGGGAAGAAAAGGAATACATTTTAAACCAAATGAAGTATATGTGTGTATGTGAATGTGTGTGTAAGTGTGTATGTGTGTGTAATGGAGATTAAAAGTCCTGGAATTAAGCCAAACAACTATAAGACTAGAATCCAAAGGGAGTGAAATTTGTCACCCCAAAATAAGTCTTCTTGGTGTATTAATTATTTTAAGCTAGCTATTTTCTAAGAAACAGAAGGCTTGGGAGAATCTCTGGAAACCATGAAGGAGTTACTCTTTGGTAAGAAACATTTAATTTACAAGCGATATTTCTATTTGCAAAGGCATCTCCCTTGATGAACAAGGAAGTGACATGTGACAAAACCTGTAGAAACTTTTCAGTGGAGACAGTTCAGTTCAGTTCAGTCATTCAGTTGTGTCTGACTCTTTGTAACTCCATGAATCTCAGCACGACAGGACTCCCTGTTCATTACCGTCTCTCGGAGTTCACTCAGACTCACGTCCATCGAGTCCGTGATGGCATCCAGCCATCTCATCCTTGGTCGTCCCCTTCTCCTCCTGCCCCCAGTCCCTCCCAGCATCAGAGTTTTTTTCCAATGAGTCAGCTCTTCGCATGAGGTGGCCAAAGTACTGGAGTTTCAGCTTTAGTATCATTCCTTCCAAGAAATCCCAGGGTTGATCTCCTTCAGAATGGACTGGTTGGATCTCCTTGTAGTCCAAGGGACTCTCAAGAGTCTTCTCCAACACCACAGTTCAAAAGCATCAACTCTTCGATGCTCAGCCTTCTTCATAGTCGAACTCTCACATCCATACATGACCACAGGAAGAACCATAGTCTTGACTAGACGGACCTTAGTCAGCAAAGTAATGTCTCTGCTTTTGAATATACTATCTAGGTTGGTCATAACTTTTCTTCCAAGGAGTAAGCGTCTTCTAATTTCATGGCTGCAATCACCATCTGCAGTGATTTTGGAGCCCCCAAAATAAAGTCTGACACTGTTTCCACTGTTTCCCCATCTATTTCCCATGAAGTGATGGGACCAGATGCCATCATCTTCGTTTTCTGAATGTTGAGCTTTAAGTCAACTTTTTTGTTCTGCTCTTTCACTTTCATCAAGAGGGTTTTTAGCTCTTCTTCACTTTCTGCCATAAGAGTGGTGTCATCTGCATGTCTGAGGTTATTGATGTTTCTCCCGGCAATCTTGATTCCAGCTTGTGTTTCTTCCAGTCCAGCGTTTCTCATGATGTACTCTGCATAGAAGTTAAATAAGCAGGGTGACAATATACAGCCTTGACATACTCCTTTTCCTATTTGGAACCAGTCTGTTGTTTCATGTCCAGTTCTAACTGTTGCTTCCTGACCTGCATACAGATTTCTCAAGAGACAGGTTAGGTGGTCTGGTATTCCCAACTCTTTCAGAATTTTCCAGAGTTTATTGTGATCCAAAAGTCAATCCAAAGTCAAAGGCTTTGGCATAGTCAATAAAGCAGAAATAGATGTTTTTTTCTGGAACTCTCTTGCTTTTTCCGTGATCCAGTGGATGTTGGCAATTTGATCTCTGGTTCCTCTGCCTTTTCTAAAACCA